>OY970823.1:55879319-58428191 GCA_963853835.1 Calendula officinalis | reverse complement strand
AAAGGGGAAATAGATTTAGGGTTAATAAAATGCTTAAATAGGGTAATAAGTTTTAATAAGTTTAATGGGCTAGATCAGTTATCTCTTTCCAATCATTAAATTAATTATTATTTTTTTACTTACTAGTGTATTTAGAGGGGGCCTTTAAAAAAATATTTCATTAACATAACATTTATCACCTACTAATTAGCTTTCCATAGTTTCACCTTTAATGATGAGTGTTATCATTACATTTTAGTAGGGTTGATTATTAGCCAAAACAGAAACGACCGATAGAAATGATAATCAATTAAGCATAAAATTCAAAACTGTACCGTTAATATTTATTTGGTTTCGGTTTTGGTTTTGGTTTTCGGTCCAAAAACCGATATGGTCCAATAAACTCTAAAACCATTTTTTTGATATTTTCTTTTCATTTTCCAGATTCCACCCCTAAACTCACCAAGTCATCAAAGTGTTTTTTAACACAACAAATGCAAAGACCAGGTGACCAACTTTCAAAACAAACATTTTAACAAAAAATCCCGATTGCAAGGGGAGGTAGTCGAGAAGTTTCCTAGTTTTTTGTTGCATGGAATTACTTATCGGTTCGGTTCGGTTAAAAATCGATAAACAATGGACTGAAACCAATATGGACCGAAACCGATAAAGCCAATTTTTATAAACCGAAAACCGAACCGAATTATGTTATCAGTTCGGTTTCAAGTAATTTTCGGTTTGATTCGGTTTTTTCAGCCCAAAAGCTCACCCCTACATTTTAGATCTCTTTTTAGAAGTAAGTATGAATAATGTTTATTTTATTTAAAAATATATCTAAGAGGGGCGGTGTGGTAACGGAGGGTGGTGGGCGCCGGACGCCACGTTGGCTCGCCGGACGCGCCACCACACCGTCCGCTACGCAGTGAGTCCGGCGCCAGACCATCGACGAACCCAACGAGCCAATCACACGCTGCCACGTGGACTAGCCGTTGGCCAACGACTATTTTTGAAAAAAATTAATTTTTTTTAATAAACCTTTAACCTTTATAAATACAACCCCTTTTATACAATATTATGGACCATATTTGTCAACAATATCAAGCAAACCGTATGTAATTTTCGGGATTTTTTTTTTAAAAAATCGATATTTTTTTTTCCGGTTTTTATTTATTTATTCGGTACCTGTATTTTTTAATTTGTAGTTTGTATTTGTTGTTTTAATGAAATATTAGTTGTTTGAAAAAGGGGAAAAAAAGGTGGGGCCCAAATGACTTAAGTGATGGTAGAGGGGGTATTTAGGGGTTTTAAATGTGAAATGTGAAATGATGATGTGGTGCAGAGGTGACGTATATGTGGCTTCTGACCCAATGTGACCACACTCATTGCTCTAAGTTCGATATAATTATTTAGAGATAAAAAAAAAGAAAAGAACGGAAACAATATAAAACAGGTAAATCGGAGTGTGCAACCGACGCTCATTATATTTCTAGCCGACTTCTAAATAAAGCCATATCAAGTCATCATCTAAACAATCCTTTTCACATGGTCAAACCATACATCATCACCGTTGTTTATTGTCATCATCCAGATCCGACCGTCCTTCATCACTTATCTACTCGCCCTCATTGTCCTACACTACACCTCCGCTCACCAGAACCCACTCATCCTCACGCTCCACTGGCAGTAGCAGCCATGAAAGACTTTTCTTTCTCTCTCCAATTTTAATTTCTAGCTTTTTTCTTTTAATTTTAATTTCTTTCTGGTACAATAACGTGATGCATATAGCAATTACCACTTCACCATCTTCATCTGTATTTATCAGAGCATCTTCTAGGGCTTGTATCCCTCCTCTTTTATCCAAACCTTCTCTCTCTAGAATTCCGTTTCCTTCTTTGCCGTTCAAATCGCTTAGCACATCACCGGCGTTCCGTTCTGGTTCACGGTGGAGTCACGGTGTTGACTGGAGATCCACTTCCACTCTTAGGTCTCAGATCGGAACTGTAGCTCCTGTCGTTCAACAATTTCAACGAAAAATCTTTTCCATGGGTATATCTGTGCATCTATATTACTACGATCGATTTTTTTATTGCTTTGTTGCTGTAAGATTAGTCAAATTGACCTCTCGTCACTGGATTATTGATATTAGTTCTTTAATCTATCGTTAATTTAGTCCTTGTCAACTGATGGCCTACAAACACACGCAAAAACGTGGTCTTGATATTTAATTTTTTATTTGAATAAGGCGTTTTCATCAAATCAATGTTGATCTGGATTTGGTGCGAATTCGATATCGTTATTTTCAACTTGTACTTGCTGCTGTATTGAATCGAAGTGTACACATGTCTATATACTGAATCCTATGGGATATGGCTTTATAGTGCTGATTAACACTTTATTCGATGCTTACTTTTTTAATTGGATCGCTTGGAATCCAATCTATTTCTGTGGTACTTGAACCACTGCCTATTTTTGCTGATTTTATATGTAGTTGCTGGAAGCTCATTATTTATTTTGTCTTCCATTTCATTTTTCTTTTATACTAATTTTATTTTTATTAAACTATGCAGCTTCTGAAAATCCTTTCAAGAGTATATTCACCACTCTTCCCAGGCCTGGAGGAGGTGAATTCGGAAAGTTCTACAGTCTTCCTGCTCTAAATGATCCCAGGATTGGTATGTACATGGAATTTGTACTCATCCGGTAGAACATAATCTGTTGTTAATACTTAATTACTCCGATTGTTATTCAGTTAATTAATGCTGTTCAAATTTACATTCTAATACTCAATTTGTTTTTTTTTCATCAATTTGCTCTTAAAACATTGTTTTCTCATGTAATTTCACATGTTTGCAGACAAGCTCCCATATTCTATCAGGATTCTTTTGGAGTCTGCTATACGTAATTGTGATAACTTCCAAGTTACCCAGAACGATGTTGAAAAGATCATTGACTGGGAAAACACTTCACCAAAACAAGTGGAGATTCCATTTAAACCTGCTCGTGTTCTCTTACAGGTATCAACCATGAATACATAAGCATATGCAGTCTACAACCGTTTGTTCATGTTATATAATGTAATGATATTTCATATGTCTCTAGGATTTCACTGGAGTTCCAGCTGTTGTTGACCTTGCTTGTATGCGAGATGCAATGAACAGGCTTGGTGGTGACTCTAAGAAGATCAATCCATTGGTGAGTAATCAATTAATTTAACTACCTGCTTTCTGTATTATGGCTTTTTTTTTTCTCCCAAATTAAATTTATCATTATTGCATAATATTCAGGTACCAGTTGACCTTGTGATTGACCATTCAGTTCAAGTTGATGTTGCAAGAAGTCCAAATGCTGTACAAGCCAACATGGACCTTGAATTTAAACGCAACAATGAGCGATTCGCTTTCCTTAAATGGGGATCACATGCTTTTGACAACATGCTTGTTGTCCCTCCTGGTTCTGGTATTGTTCACCAGGTAAAAATTTAAACATTTAAATCATTATTCTGTAACCTTTACTCTGAACCTAATTTCTTTTTCTTTTTCTATTTTATTTATAAATGAACCAGGTGAATCTGGAGTATCTTGGACGAGTTGTCTTCAACACTGATGGCCTTTTGTATCCTGATAGTGTTGTTGGAACTGATTCTCACACAACTATGATTGATGGTTTGGGTGTAGCTGGTTGGGGAGTAGGTGGAATTGAAGCAGAAGCAACTATGCTTGGACAGGTATAATACATTAAAAAAGCCCATAAAAAATCCCGTAAAAAAGCCCGTAAAATACCGTTATATAATTGGTTGACTTTTCTCTGACCTTGACAGCCCATGAGCATGGTTTTGCCTGGTGTTGTTGGTTTCAAGTTGTCTGGAAAATTGCAAAATGGTGTTACAGCTACCGATTTGGTGTTAACCGTTACCCAAATGTTAAGAAAGCATGGTGTTGTTGGGAAATTTGTTGAATTCTTTGGTAATGTTGATCTTTGTTTATTTATTCATATGTACAATCATGCTTCAAATCATTAAATAATAATGTAATTCCTTTTTTTTTTTAAATGCAGGTGAGGGTATGAGTGAATTATCTTTGGCTGATAGAGCAACTATAGCAAATATGTCACCCGAATATGGTGCAACCATGGGCTTCTTCCCTGTAGATCATGTCACGTTGCAGTACCTTAAATTAACAGGAAGAAGTGATGATACGGTAAGTTGTCCTTTTTTGTAAATAAAAATTTGAATTATTTTATTAAATTTTCTGCATTGATTTCTTTTAGGTGGCTATGATTGAAGCATACTTACGAGCAAACAACATGTTTGTTGATTATAATGAGGTTAGTTCCCTACATGTTTCCATTATCATTCATGCTTTTTGGAAGTTTTAAAATTTTTGCATTAATATTATCCACTTCATTTCTGATGCTGTTGTGAAATCAGCCTCAACAAGAGAAAGTTTACTCATCTCATCTACAACTTGACCTAAGTGAGGTTGAACCATGTATTTCAGGCCCAAAAAGGTATGTTATTCTGTATTATATTCTTTCAAGATTTCTACTACGAAGTATTTCTCTTTTTTTCTGAAGTTTATACTTAAATCCATAACTGCTAACAGACCACATGACCGTGTTCCCATAAAAGAAATGAAGACTGATTGGCACTCGTGCCTTGACAACAAAGTTGGATTTAAGGTGAGATAAGCTTTCTTGTTTCCCTGCTTCTAAAAGTAATAATATATTTTTATAATATTTTTTTAAAAATATTATTTTCAGGGTTTTGCTGTACCAAAGGATGCACAAGAAAAAGTTGTGAGCTTTCCATTTCATGGACAAACTGGTGAACTGAAACATGGTAGTGTTGTGATAGCAGCAATCACAAGTTGCACAAACACATCAAACCCTAGTGTCATGCTTGGGGCTGGTCTTGTTGCAAAGAAAGCTTGTGAACTTGGTTTAGAGGTCAGTTTACCCTTATTAACTGTTATATACGTATATTAAAAAAAACAAAAAAAAAAAGTTTTCTTAAACTTCCTTTTTTTAATCATGTGTCAGGTTAAACCATGGGTAAAAACAAGTCTTGCTCCAGGTTCTGGTGTTGTTACAAAATACTTGCTCCAGAGGTAATTAATTAAAATTGTTGATATTTTTCTCGTCTTTTATTTCCATATATATATATAGCTGATAAGTTTATTTCTTATATTTATTTAGTGGCCTGCAAAAATACTTAGACCAACAGGGATTCAGCATAGTGGGATATGGTTGCACCACATGTATTGGAAACTCAGGAGATCTTGATGAATCAGTTGCTTCTGCAATTGCAGACAATGGTATGTATGATTGTACCACTATATTTAATTCTGTGTTATTTGGAGTTATTATCTAGCGTTTTTGGTTTTAATTTGTTGCAGATATTGTTGCTGCTGCTGTGCTTTCTGGAAACAGAAACTTCGAAGGACGTGTTCATCCACTAACAAGAGCGAACTATCTTGCTTCACCTCCTTTAGTTGTAGCTTATGCACTTGCTGGCACTGTATGTGAAAATAAAATAAAACTAATATTTAATTTCACATATCTTTTATGCATTTTATAATATTTTAACTAAAAAAAATATGTTGCATTTTAGGTCGACATCGACTTTGAAAAGGAGCCAATTGGCACTTCAAAAGATGGAAAGAGTGTGTTCTTTAAGGATCTATGGCCAAGTAACGAAGAAATTGCCGAGGTATTTTTTATAATTATAATAATAAAATTTGATAATAATTTATAATTTTTTAATTATTGTTCAGGTGGTTCAATCAAGTGTGTTGCCAGATATGTTTAAAAGTACATACGAAGCAATCACACAAGGAAATCCAATGTGGAACAAATTATCAGTCCCATCATCAAGCCTGTACTCGTGGGACCCAAACTCAACCTACATTCACGAACCACCCTACTTCAAAGACATGACAATGGACCCACCGGGCCCACATGGAGTCAAAGATGCTTACTGTCTACTCAACTTTGGTGACAGTATCACAACCGATCATATCTCGCCAGCTGGCAGCATCCATAAAGACAGTACAGCTGCAAAGTTCCTCCTTGACCGTGGCGTTGACCGTAGGGATTTCAACTCGTATGGTAGTCGTCGTGGTAACGATGAGATTATGGCTAGAGGAACTTTTGCTAATATTCGTATTGTTAATAAGTTGTTGAACGGTGAAGTGGGCCCCAAGACTATTCATATTCCTACTGGAGACAAGCTTTCTGTGTTTGATGTTGCAATGGTATGTTAGATATTTTCAATTATTTTAATGTTTATTTTGTTAGATCTGAATTTGTTTATTTTCCAAATGTTGCAGAGGTATAAAGAGGCTGGACAGGATACTATTGTTTTGGCTGGAGCTGAATATGGAAGTGGTAGCTCTCGAGATTGGGCTGCTAAAGGCCCAATGCTACAGGTAACTAATTATAATTGTGATGGATTTGATTGTATGGTGATGTGAATATTTGTAAATTTTTATAGGGGGTGAAAGCGGTGATAGCCAAGAGTTTTGAGAGGATTCATAGGAGTAATCTGGTGGGAATGGGTATCATTCCACTGTGTTTCAAAGCTGGTGAGGATGCAGATAGCTTGGGTTTGACTGGTCATGAGCGTTACACCATTGACTTACCATCAAAAATAAAGCCAGGTCAAGATGTCACTGTTACAACTGATAATGGGAAATCATTCACATGTACAGTCCGTTTTGATACACAGGTATGTAATATTTATTTTCTTCTAATTGTTTATTCGATTGCTAATGTATATTAATACATCCAAATGGGTTGGGTTGGGTTTGTATTTGCAGGTAGAATTGACATACTTTGATCATGGTGGTATCCTTCAGTATGTGATTAGGAATTTGATCAAGGCATAGAGTGAGTCGCCACGGATGTTAAAAGTTCCCAAAATGTTCCTTTTTTTTTTTCTTGTTATTTTTCGTTTCAGCGTTCTAAATAATGTCAGAAATTCAGTTTCTGTTCTGATAATAGCGGCTTCTTGAATGATTTTGGGTAATGCATTTTGTATTCAGGATTTTGGTAGCAATTGGTGTGGTTATGGTTTCATTTGTGTATTACGTTTACGCATGATGCTTCTGATTTTTCTTTTAAGCTATACGTAGGCCACCTGGCTGGCTAGCTATGCTGTTTGAAACAATGTTTTATAAAATAAAAAAAATAAAGCATTTTGTTCCTATCTTTTATGTGTTGATAGAAAGTCTGCCTTCCTAAAATTTGAGTTTTATACTTGTCAAAAAGAAAAACAGTTGCAAGCGTACGATTTGTATTGAGCTCGTGGTGACGATGTAAGTTATAAATTAGACATTTTTTTAACATACACTAAATACAAAATATTTATATCTTAAGTTCTTTTTTGACAGAAAATATATCACATTGGACTTGAAACTACTGATTATATAAAACATGGTTATATAAAAGGGTAATTTGTACACAATTTTTAATGCATCTACGGCAATCATTACGTAATATAGTTATATAGTTAGTTATAAAACTTATATTGTGTAGTTTATGATGTAAAAATGAATTCTCTTATGCTTCGTATAAAACATGACTTGGAACTTCAAATGAAAAAAAAAATATTATTTGAGAAAATAAAATATGTTCAAGTAAAATAATTGATCTGGTATGAAATTAGACTGCCAATCCTTTTTTTTTTCTTTTCAAAAACTGGATTTGGATAGGTAAAGTCCAAAAAGAGACCGACTATCTTTGCTCATCTCTAGTGTTTGATATGAACTATAACATGATATTTATGATGGTTACCGGTGGTGAGTGCAAATCTAATTCGACACTTATATGAATGTATATAATGATAATGATAATGATAATGATAATGATAATGATAAAGGTTTTAAAAAAGGCGCCAAAGCGTCACCAATGCGTGAGGCACGATGTCAACGTTACGAAAACAAACCATGACGGCTAGGCTAGGCGTAGCGTGAGATAAGGCGTGATAAGGCGCCTTATGACAAGTTCTTTGTAAGGCGGCTGGAAAAATTAATTTTTTAAAAAAATGATGACATATATAATTATAAATTTAGATGTAACATATTTTGTGAACTTTATACTACGTAAATAAATTGTTATATAAATCAATAAATCTACTATTTTTTTTAATTTGATATACGTATATATTTAAACTATATAAAAAATTTATCACGTTAAATTAATAAATTATATTAATTTTCTCAAATCACTTTAAGCTTTCGATAACCTTGATAATGATAATGACTACGCGTATTTCCAAATAAAAATCCAACGAACGCTATTTTCTACTCATTTAAAACCCCCAATTCCTGAAATTAAATATACCTTGCTCTCCACCTCTTTGTATTCGCTAAAACCTCCATTTTTCTATTCCTTGCACGATAGGGATCTTCCCTGCGACGGCGATGGTCGTTGCGTGATCGGCAAAGTCAACCCACTGGAAGAAGAGAGATCACATGGAAAACATGCGTCACTCGTTGGCATCTTGACCATCTTTCCACTCGTCCCTAAACCCTAGCCGATGCCGCTGAATGGGAGTGCCCCGACTGTTCAAATCTCATTCTTATGACGCGCCACCGTCAACCGCCGCATCGGGATCTGAACCGTCCATGCTCAGTGAGTTATATGGTTGTATAGGCGTGATTTAGTTATAATCTGTTGAGTTTACTATTTATTATATCAATGAAATTATATCGTTATCTGCAATTTTCTAATCGGTTTTATGTTTATATGAAACAAACTAAAGCAATAGTAAATTTAACTTGTTTTTCATTGGTAGGATGTTAATAATTCATTACTAGTCACCATTCTTTGTATCATTCCTTCATGTTCTTGACCATAATATAATTTGTATTGTTTCAGAATTTCTTCTTTATTGGCTCTGGCTTTCATCGATGTTCTGGTTGATCTACTTTATATACTTCTGATATACAAACACAATCGATTATTTCTGATATACACTTGATGATTGGGGCCATTTGAAGATTGTTATGATGTAAAGTAGATTTGCCATATTAGATGGAAATTTCCCCTTGATGCAAAGGATTACAAGTTATGTGAGGAAATGAGTTAGTGCATCTGTGTACAGAACTCTCTGTGTTCCATTGAATGAGACAGTTGCTAAAAAGGTTCTTGATCCGGAAAAGTGTAACAGTTGAACTCTCTGTGTTATTGCTTAAAGAGGTCCTTAAAACCCTAGTTTATCTTCATGTTCATGGCCACATTCATAGAGATTTTAAGGTACTGCAGTTTCTATGAAATGTGTTGTTAATAGCTTGAACGCACTTGGCATGAATCTTTTTCTTAGTATCAACAAATGAAGGCAAGACAATTACTTTATAACTCTAAACATATCTATTTACGTAAATATCATTACTGTAAGTTTCTATGAAATTTTGAATTTTGTCTCTCAATTTTTTTTATATTATGCATATAGTCCCGCGATGCGATTTCCTTGATAAAAGCAACCGACACTCAATGCGATTTGCTTGTTAAAAGCAACCAACACTCGATGCGATTTGCTTGTTAAAAGCAACCGACCCTCCATGCGATTTGCTTGATAAAAGCAGCTGACCCTCGATGCGATTTCCTTGATAAAAACAACCGACCCTCGATGCGATTTGCTTGATAAAAGCAACCGACCTTTGACGCGATTTGCTTGTTAAAACAACTGATCCTCGATGCGATTTGCTTGATAAAAGCAACATACCCTCGATGCGATTAACTTGATAAAAGAAGCCGACCCTCGATGCGATTAACTTGATAAAAGAAGCCGACCCTCGATGCGATTTGCTTGATAAAAGAAGCCAACCCTCGATGCGATTTGCTTGATAAAAACAGCCGACCCTCGATGCGATTTGCTTGATAAAAACAGCCGACCCTCGATGCGATTTGCTTGATAAAAGCAACCGACCCTCGATGCGATTTGCTTGATAAAAGCAACCGACCCTCGATGCGATTTTGCTTGATAAAATTAGCTGACCCTCGATGCGATTTGCTTGCTAAAAGCAACCGACCCTCGATGCGATTTGCTTGCTAAAAGCAACCGACCCTCGATGCGATTTGCTTGATAAAAGCAACCGACCCTCGATGCGATTTTGCTTGATAAAATTAGCTGACCCTCGATGCGATTTGCTTGTTAAAAGCAACCGACCCTCGATGTGATTTGCTTGATAAAAGCAACCGACCCTCGATGCGATTTTGCTTGACAAAATTAGCTGACCCTCGATGCGATTTGCTTGATAAAAGCAACCGACCCTCGATGCGATTTTGCTTGATAAAATTAGCTGACCCTCGATGCGATTTGCTTGCTAAAAGCAACCGACCCTCGATGCGATTTGCTTGATAAAAGCAACCGACCCTCGATGCGATTTTGCTTGATTAAATTAGCTGACCCTCGATGCGATTTGCTTGTTAAAAGCAACCGACCCTCGATGCGATTTGCTTGATAAAAGCAAACGACCCTCGATGCGATTTTGCTTGATAAAATTAGCTGACCCTTGATGCGATTAGCTTGATAAAAGCAACCGACCCTCGATGCGATTTGCTAATTGACGATAGCTAAGAGGAAAGGTGAAAGTTGTTTTATCTGGTGACACTTTGGGGGTTATGGGATTATTGCTGATAAAATATATTAATTAACGGTTCAAATTTTATTTCTTTTATATGTAGGCACGCGGAGGTGGCCAGGATTACCCGTTTGCATGGGATTGCAGTACGGAAGCTGTGTATAGGAAAGGTTTTGATTCATAAATATCTTTAGTTAATTAATTATTAATGATAATAATAAAAATTTATCTATTTAGTTTCTAGGATGTTGTTTTCTGAACCGAATATAACATCCCGAATTTCTCCAGAGAATTCTGCAGTGTTTTCATTGGTTCTACCAATGTTGGCAGTGAGGGTGGATGCGCCAAGGTAATTTAAATATATAATCAGTAATCTTTATATATATATTTTTTTATTTTTAACATATTTCGCTCATGGATTTGCAGGCTAAAGTAGAGGTGATTCCCGAGCATACTGGATTGCTTCGCCTTGTAGAACAAGCTAGACAACAGGGTGTAAGTTTATGGAACAGTGTTAGTTACTTTTACTTATACAAATAGCAACTGAAGTACCAACCGAATGGAGAAACTAATGCTGAATATCGTGGCCTGTTAACCTCGACCCAAAAGATTGCAGCCTCATCAACTTATAATACTGAGGTTTCTCCTGATAAAATTTGGGAGGGAAGCTAAAGAGAGATGTCAGTAATGTTTTAGTTATTTCTGGTATAAGAAAAATCATAGTGTAACTAACTCATGAATTAACCTAACCTACATATCCACATTGTTCTTGAGGGCATTGACAAGTTTAGCAATTTGATTGCTTCTGTGTACGGTGAAACATCAAAGGATCTTGCAATGGAGCTTATTGAAAATGTATGTTTATGTTATATTAATTACATATTAATATATTAACTAAAAGATTGTTTTTTTGTTACTAACTTTTAGGGTTATATAAAATACGTTGAGTGGAGTGCACGTATGATGGAAGATGAAGCAAGAAGGAAGTTGAAAGCTGCAAAACTTCAAGCAAAAAAGACAAAACTTGCGTCTTTATACAAACTATGTACCACCAGCAACTAACTAGAAGGCAATCTCAGACAATTTTACTGGAAAGGTTGGATTTTTAAGATCTTTTTTAAGTATTTTTTCCTTTTTGATTATTATTAAATGAATTTTAAAAAAATATTTTTTTTTTTTCATTTTTTTACAGGCTGTTGAAGTTGTTAGTGGAGATTGCATTGTTGATGATTCTCTTCCGTTTGGTAGCTGAAAGACAGGTTAATCTTTCAAGTATTAGGTGCCCCAAAATGGGTAACCCGCGACGAGAAGCAAACCGCGGGTCAGGTTCAAACAAGTAACAATCTTTTCCTCGGGCGGGTCAGGTAACAGGTTAAAACGGGCCATGTTGGGCTGACCCGTTTCCCTTTTTATCTATTTTTTCATTCAATAAATTGCCATCTGAAATACAAATTCATACCAATTTGTAAAATCTTTATTAAATACAGGTTCTAGTTTCAATGGAATATTCTAGAAAGGTCATTGTTGCAGACGCACCAGCTGGACCTGCAGATTCAAGAGTAATGGGATTCGGACAGTTTTCCTGTTGACTCAAGGGAAAGAAACTGAAGATATTTCGTCTACTACTTTGCTGACTCAGCAGCCAGGTGTCAATGTTGCTGAGCTCATAATAGCCCGTGGGTTGGGTACAGTCATCAGACACATATACTTTGAAGAAAGATCAAATTACTATGAGAATCTTTTGGCAGCTGAATCTCGTGCAACCACTGGTAAAAAAGGAATTCATTCAGCTAAAGATTCTCCAAGTGTTCATGTCACAGAATCTCTTGGTGGTTATAAACTCTCATCTACTTATTTTAATATTAATTTTAAATTAAATGTTCACCAGTATTAATTTTTTAAAGCAAAGGATTTCCTACCATCTCTGCAGCGTAACAGAAGGATGCCAGCTGTCGTTGAATATGTTCTTTAGTGGCTGCAGTTTTGCTTTTGCAATTTCTTGAGTTAGATTATGCAGAGAGATGTTGAGGTATAAAACTATTCACTTTTCTAATGTGGAAAAAAGAACGGGTAAAAATGGATAGTTTTTGTGTGGGTCGGGTTGACCCGGAACTTTTTTTTGTCTAATTTTGTAGCTTTTTAAGGTTTTGATATGATGCTATTTATATTTGAATATTTGTATTTTTGGGATCTTTGTGGGAATCACCCTTCTAGAAGCTGGTCTTGCAAGGCTTTCAACATTTGGCCCTGATATGGTAGCAGATGCCCACCTTCTTGCTCAACCTGAACAATCTGCCAAGAAAAAGAAACTAAAGGCAAGAGTATAATTATAAATTAAATTATGAAATAAACAGTAAATTAAAGATATTGTCCACGTGGTCTTCCGAATTCTATGATATTATCCCTAAGCCTTTTATTCGTGATTTTTATCCCCGTTCTCAAATTGTTCATATAAGGTGAAAGTGGACAAATAAAATGAATTTTGAGAACTACATTGATAAAAATCACGGAAAAAAAAGTTTAGGGATAAAATCACAGAATTTGAGAGACCACATGAACAATTTCTGTAATTTACTCTAAAATAAATTATACATATATATTTGCTGATTGATATTATTGTTTATAGATTTTATTGCTCATTTAGAACGGGGCAAAACCTTTGGGTTGTTACACTTTATTGCTCTTTTAGAACGGGGCAAAACCTTTGGGCTGTTGCACATTATATGCTTAAAAGAGGTCCTTAGAACCCTAGTTTATCTTTATGCTCATGCTCGCATTCATAGAGATGTTAAGGTACTGCAATTTCTAATGTTTATTACAAATATGTTGGTGTTGTACAAACATTCCATGTTGATTTTATCTTTTGATTCCTACAACTGTTTTGATATTTTCCACCTAATGTTTTCTTAGGATGGCACCTGAAGTTTTGCAACAATTGCATGGTTACGAAAGAATTATGTGGTTAATCTCACTCGGCATGCACATTTTTCTAAGTATCCACAAATGAAGGCAAGGAAATTACTTTATAACTCTAAACATATCTATTTACGTAAATATCATTACTATAAGTTTCTATAAAATTTTGAATTTTCTCTAAAAAGTAATTATTACGTATGTAGTATCGCGATACTATTTGCTTGATAAAAGCAAACGACCCTCGATGCGATTTGCTTGATAAAAGGTAGTGACCCTCGATGCTATTTACTTGATAAAAGCAACAGACCCTCGATGCTATTTGCTTGATAAAAGCAACCGACCCTCGATGCGATTTGCTTGATAAAAGGTAGTGACCCTCGATGCTATTTACTTGATAAAAGCAACAGACCCTCGATGCTATTTGCTTGATAAAAGCAACCGACGCACCATGCGATTTGCTTGATAAAAGCAACCGACCCTCGATGCGATTTGCTTGATAAAAGCAACCGACCCTCGATGCGATTTGCTTGATAAAAGCAACCGACCCTCGATGCGATTTGCTTGATAAAAGCAACCGACCCTCCATGCGATTTGCTTGATAAAAGCAACCGACCCACCATGCGATTTGCTTGATAAAAGCAACCGACCCTCCATGCGATTTGCTTGATAAAAGCAACTGATCCCGTCGCGTTTTTCTTACTAAATGCGAACGACCCTCAACGCGATTTGTTGGATAAAAGCAACCCACCATCGACGCGATCAGTTGGATTAAAATAACCGACCTCGATGCGATTTGCTTGAATAAAGCAACCGAACCTCGATGCGATTTGCTTTATAAAAGCAACCGACCCTCAATCCGGTTTGCTGGATAAAATCAACTGACCCTTGATTCAATTCGCTTGATAAAAATCAACCTTCCTTTGATTCGATTTGCTTGATAAAAGCAATAAAACGACCCTCGGTGCGATTTGCTTCATAAAAGCAAAAAACGACCCTCGATGCGATTTGATGGATAAAAGTGACTGACCCTGGATGCGATTAAAATTTGGAGTCCATTGAGTTAGTGGTTTAAAAATTATGACGGTTTCCGTGAAGTGTCGCAGTGATGATTTATTGTGCGAGTCTGCTGTGTTTGTGAGTCGTCCCTTCGGGGATGTTTCGGGCCGAGAGTTGTGTATATGAATGGTTGTAGTTAAGAGTATGCAGTTTAAATTTTATGTCAATCCGTCTGAAAGTTATGACCGCAGTCGCATGTTGGACAAAATTTGTGTTTTGAGGAAATTAGGGTGGTTATTGATGTGTGTCCTGTGCGTATTATATGTTATAGGTTGGTGTTTGCTTTGAGATTGAAATGTGTTTGGTAGCATAGCATAGCCAAGGTGAGTTCTTCCTCCTATACAGTACAGACAGTTCACGGTTGTGTGATATTTATTTATCGTATTTTATTTTATTGTGTTATGTTTAAATTGTGTTTTGAGTGTGATATTGTTGTATGCATAAATATTGAAAGATATATGTTTGCGTTGATCTGGGTGGAATTGTTGGGGACAAGATCCTCGTTATGAGACTTCATTCGTGGTACTTGGGCATGTTTGGTGTTAGGTGGGGTGATTGGTGTTGGGTCCGATCCAGTAGGCATGTGTGATTGATTTATTATACTTAATTTGAGTGTGGAACATGTGGTTGCTTATGTGTCATCATGATTGTTGGTATGTCAACTATGTATTTAACAGTAAGCTTTATGCTTACCCGAACTCCCTCATATGCAGTAACAAGGGAAAACAGAAGAAGCATTAACTATACTTTGGGCAGGGTTTTATTTAAACAGGTTTTACTCACATTAATACTTAAATGAATTATAAAATTTACTACTGCAACTCCCCATAGATTATATTCATCAATTCTCAACTTTATTCATGAAAACGCTAAAAATGTTGTTGCTAATTCGCTAATAAATAGACAATTGCTATACATGCTAAACTGATAGCTGTGAATCCATTGCGAAAAATATTGTCGCTAAACTCACTATCGCGAATTAATTGCAGGAAATGGCTACAAACACAAAACAAGTTACATGAAAGTCTAAAATACATTAACTATCATAAACAAAACTTACTCTAAATCTGATGAGGAAGTTTTATCTAGTTATACCATGATAAGGAACATTAGTTCAAACCTGATCAGATTACCTCCTCATTGTCCATTTTTGGGTAAGATTTGCGCTTTTTAATTATGTTCAAACCTACCTTTATAGGCAAAGATGTATGTTACGAATTGACACTTGTGAAAGTGTAGAATACCAATTACAAAACCTACCTTTGAATATTAACAGGATATAGTTCTGTTTGGTTTTTGATATAGAAGCTTCATGGAAATTCAACCATTATTGAATAGGAAAGAGAATCTTAATTATCTTAATGGAATATATTTTTTATTTATTTATGTGCAACGTCATTTTTTTATATAGAACGTAATTTCTAAATAAGACAGTAATATTTTTTTTATTAAGAACGCCATTAGCGGTGGAACAACTAGATAATAAAATTGGAGGTAGGGGTTTGGATGGATCGACTTTTCATGGGTTTGGTGGTGCGACTGATAATGATTATTGATTGAGGTTTGAATTCAAAGATATAGAGGTGAGTTGTGAGTCCTTTATCTTCGCTTTAGTACAAAAGGCTAAAACGGTATTTTGGCCATTTATGAAAAGTTAAGGGCAGTAGGGACTATGTGTATAACAAAGTCTATACACCAGGGATGTCTAGTGTAATAAACAAAATCCATAGACTGAGTTTGTAATTAATGATATACTACAAAGACTTTCCATATAATTTACTCTACTTAAAAACGTATTACACTAAAAGTTCTTTAAGAATGTGATTTTTTATATAGAAAACAATTAGTTATATTAATAGTGTTTTCATAATGAGAGCCTTTAGGGCTGCCATTAAATGCATAAAAAGTTGTACAATGAAGTACTTCTTAAAATTTCGGAGTTAGTTACAGATTAATACTTATATAAGTTTATAATGCATGTGTTATGACTATTATCAAAGGGAATTAGTTTTCCTACCATAATTTTTGATTTCCCTACCACAATGTACAAATATTCATGCAAACTGTACAAATATATAAAGCACGTATTGTGGTACAATGCTTAAAAGATGTGGTGTGAAAATCACCCCTTATTATCAAAACCTCATACTTCCTCCGTTTCAAAATAAGTGATACAAATTAGCTTTCACGTTTTTTGAGGCAAAAGATGGTAAGGAAGGTTAAATTAGATTAAATTGGATAGTTAGTGAGTGATTGGTCCCACATAATCTTATCTTACTACTTTAAAAAGCATGCTTGACATTTCTAAAAAAGGAAGTCTGAATTTTCAACACTTCCATTTTTAGCAATGTTCAAACACCCTTTAAAATCAAAATAAAAGTGCCTTACCCGAGATTCGAACCCAAGATCTTGTGGAAAACAAGCAATGTGATAACCACTGGGCCATGTGGTTTTTTTTTGTTATCCTTTTGATAACTACAATTAATATACAATTAACTAACCTATTATACGTAACAATTAAGAGACAACTGCCTTAACAGAAAACAGAAAATTCGCATTTATTGTTCTTCCAAAATTATAAAACCGTTTACAAACTAAACACACATTAATTTACATGCTGACTTCTACGTTTTTTTGGATGTACGTTTTTTTAAATATTAAATACATATTGAATATTAAATAGGCACATACTAAATATTTTGATTTACGTTTTTTTGAATATTAAATACTTATTGAATTCTACGTTTTTTTTAACCTATATATATACTCCATCAACTAACGATGGAGTTGTTGTGCAGCATACAAACGAATGGAACCTAAAAATGTCTTTAATCACCCAATATGGTGCTTCAGTTCTTCAACCACTTCCACGACCTACACAAGAATTAGAGGTAACTCGTCTATTTAACTAAATTCAGACTTACAACTACTTACTGTACAATCATAAATTATGTGTTAACTAACATTTTGTTTTTCCTCTTTCAAAGGATTTTGATGGATACGTTTTAAATAGTAACGAATGTAACAGTAAATTTATATTAAATAGTCATCTTTTGGAAATTTCCAATTCAACCATACGTTGCTAATGTGTATCTTCAATTCCCTACATTCAATTAGCTGTTTAATTATTTTGACTAAATACGTTACATCACTAATTTCAATTGAAAGTTAGATTTAATCTATGGATACGTTACTAATGTGCCTAATAAAACTATGAAAGGGCACAAGTCATCCTTCTTTTTACAAGGGCGGTATGTTTGATAATTCAAAAGGAGGAACGTCCCACTTCATAGGAGATCATCAGTTTGAGCCTTTCATGTAAGTTTGATTATATAATCAACTGTGTTTGTAAATTTTCCACATTGTTTGTTTCCTAATATTTAGGTGAAGATGGACGTTCGAATGTACGTCGACATCACAAGTAAGTTGAACAAATTCCTAATTCCAATTATTTCATAACACCAGGTTAAGTATTATAAATATGCAGAATTGACACAGTAAATTTCGGATTTGAATATTTTTAGGTGTAATTTTTTGACCCATTTAATGATACATGGATGGGTTTGTGTTATATTTATATGAAACGGGTCAAATGGGTAAAATTTGAAAACGTAGTTAAAATAGAAACGGGTCAAACAAGTCGAGCTCAAGCCGGAATGTATTTTAGTTGCATAAGACTTCCTAAAGCATCTTATTAAATACTTTAGAGGATTATTGTATTGATATAGTTTTTCTTATTCAATTGTAAAATGTCCATGACAGGTAATGTAATAAACCAATTTTGACAATGTGGAGTATTAATAAACCAACTTATGGTGGGAGAATGTAGCCGATTTACTTAGTAAGCCGGGACCAGACCCGCTTTTGACTTATTCTATTGTTCTAATCATGAGTGGGATCGACCCGAACCGATCGATCTAGCCTAGGGATGGCAATGGATCGGATGTGGACCGGATGATGCAATGTCCACATCCATATCCATTTAAATTTTCATCGTCCATATCCATATCCATGTCCATTTAAAATCATTGCATCCATCCAGATCCATATCCATTGGATTATAGCAGGTAAATGGGCATCCGTTGGATTTCGAAAAAAAATTATTTTCTAAAGAAAGTATGATAGTTTTATAGATAAATTTGCAATTTTTGTTGAATATGTTCATAGTTTCCTCCAAAAGAATATACAATCGAAAACATAATTACGAACACACAATTGATGCATCGAGGCATACAACATAGTTTTTAACTAATCCTCAAATACGCATAGGTACAAATAAAAATGTAACTTAATATATATATAAGTGTACAATATGATTTGTAATGCTTACAAATTTAGTTACTTTCAATGATAAAGTTTATTGAATAAAAAATGTGGAGACACATATTATTAACTATGTGAAATTGTAATATAAAAAAAAGTTAATTTCGGGTTAAGTGGATTCATCCATGGATTGAAAATCACCATCCATATTCGCTTCAATAAACATCCAAATCCGCTTCACATCCGATATTCACCCATTTAACTTCATCCATATCCACCACCGGTGGATCGGATCGGGTGGATGATCATCGGATCGGATGATCATTGCCATCCCTAATCTAGCCATGAGCAGGTTGAAGAGAGCTCTAACAGTCCAAGTGGGCCCAAAATACCAAATTTATCAATGTTTTGGAATCCAATGATTAATATAACCCAATATTAACAGGTCGATTTGGGTTGTGCTTTATATCAAATGTACAAAAGAAATACCTAATAATTCAAATATGTCAAACGAGTTGAAAGGCGGCCTAACGTTTAAATTAAGGAATTATCAATCATACTCTGGTCATACATTTTCAGTTTTTGTGAATAGTATTTGCATCCTATCTTGTGTGTAAAGTACTAATATTTTGTTAATTATTATAATAGCTAAAGGAGGTTGATTTTGCTCATATGTGAAACACATTGTTAGCATGATGGTTTTACAACATATAATTATAATAAAGCTGAAAATGTTTGTTATAGTAAATTTATATATCATAACAGAGAACCTACAAAGGTTAGTGATGACAACCATAAGGTTGTTACTTCTTCATCCCAATTAAAAAAAAATTCTCTAAGTAGTGGTTCAAAAACATCAAAATTAAAGTTGTTAATTAATAAGGTCAATCCTTCGAAGTTGACTTCTCAGGAACATGGAGGAATTGAGATAACTCTAAAATATATCTGTAAGGTATGTTTTGAAAAGTTAAGTATTTTTTTTTTCACGATTTTTGCAATTTTTTTTATGTTTGTGAGAGTGTAATCATAGAATGTTTGTAAATTTAAATTAAATTTGACATGGTGAATTATTGAATGAAATGTTTGTAATTCTATACAAGTGGAAAGATCTTAAACATAAAAAATTAATTTAATCTCGACGGAAAAAATTTATAACGTTAAACAAAAGTATTGGTAACTCCAATAAAAAAATTTAATCTCGACGGAGTTTACACAGCAAACATGGTGTATCGAGAGGTTTTACATGATGAGTAACACGCATAAACAGACATGTCTTCCCTGTATTTTATACTTAATTAGGTTTATCGGGTTACCTCTATTTTATACACAGTTTTCATGCTTATGTATTGTATTTGTTATAAAAATATGTTACGAATGAACTTTTAATCGTCAGTAATATTTAGTTCGCAGCCCGCCGCATCGCGTGGGTTTTAACCTAGTATGGTTAAAGTGAGTTTAATAATGTTTAAAAGTAAAAGTAAGGGTAACGGAGTCATTTTGCTTTATTAAAGGAGATAGGTAGTGGGTATGGGTCCCACCATTTTTACCAAATAAAGAAAGTTTCAAATTTTATCACTTATTTTGAAACACTGCAAAATAGAAAGTGTATCACTTATTTTGAAACAGATGAAGTATTAATAATTGAAAAAGTAATTAGTCAAATCAATCATCAAAGATATCTAATCAGATTATTTGGTGCAAGTAGGAAATGTGACGGTAGGTTTAAAACAAGCACTATAAAAATTTTGAAAAACAAAAACACCAAAATGGCAAAAGGAGGCGGCCAAAACCTTCCAGCAGATGTAAATCAGTTGATCGATCAATTGGAGCGCCACTGTTTAGCTCCCGATGGATCTCTTGTCACCAAATCTGTCTATAACGATCTCCAACTTGTACGATCGATTCCACTCACATTATTCGATCCAATTTCTCGAATTTCATGTGATAACAACAGTTTGAATGATGTGTCTTATAATTTGTTGAATTATGTTATAGGCGCGAGAGGAAATGTCGAGAGAAAGACTACGTTATTTGGAAGCCATGGTAATGTCTTATTAGCTCACATTTATATCCCTAACCTTTTCTAGTTAGGGTTTTTTTTCTTCGATCTATCTATCAGTTGTTACCGAACTCCAAAATTGACGCATTAGCGGTCGTTTGACTAGAAAATTTTAATTTGGTAAATAGCTAGGATTTATTAATAGTTAGTGTAGACACCATTTTGAGGATTATTGTTTTTAGACATTTATAAATTATAAGTATAGTGATATGCAATATATAGGCTATATACTGTGAAGCAATCGGCATGGTTGAAGATTATCAACAGGCTGTTTCTGTCTCTAATCTTGGAGGAATTCGAGACTCCAATCATGGCCTTAAGAATTCTCCTCAGGTTTAATTTTCAATTTTTGTTAGGTTTTCAATTTACAAATCTGTAATTGGCCATTATAAATGTGTTTTTTGAGATATTATTATGATACTTTAGGTATATGAGGCACTTGAGCATCGATTAGTTGTTGCAGAAGCTGCTCAAAAACTAAGACTTCCTCTAATTTCTAAAGATGGTGAAGTTCACAAGGAAGAAATAGAAAAAATGAGTGTATTATCAAGAAGCTCACTTGATAGTACAAGTACCAGTATTACAATAACCTCAAATTCAAGTAATGTTTTTCCTAATGATGCTTTAGATCCTGCAGTTGGTGGTGTTCCTAATCGGTTTCTTGGAATAACACCTGCTTATCTGTGGCAAACTCAGGCCCAACATGCACCATTGCCTATGGTAACAAGATATAATTTTTATGCATTTTTATATTATATTGTTTAATTTATTTTTTATTTTTTATAGGATGTGGCAGAATATCAAATGCCACTTCTTCGTGAGATTGAGACACGATTAAAGTCTAAATGTGATAAGTTAGCTGATGCTTTTATAGATGACTTGGGTACAAGTTTGAATCTAATTATTTGACTTTCGAGTTTAGATATAAATACAGTTAAATATTATAAGCTGTTGACTTTTTTTTAACTCTCCTCTGATGCAGATAAGTCAACTGGTAGTCAAAATTCAAGTGCTCGGCTTCCAGAAAGGTTATTTTTGGATTTTTTGAACTATGTGTTTCCATTTTTAACAAGAAATTATAGCAGGAAGTTTAATATAGTCTGTTAATTAATTGTTAAAAACAGGGTAAAGTTAATAATTGAGGAGATTGAAAGAGAAGAAGTTGGTTTACGTGAAGATCTATATTCTGCTGACAGAAAGTTTGCAGAATATTACAATGTATGTGATTTTGACCCGTTTACCCAATATGCCTGACCCGCCCATTTTCCATGTCTAGAAAATTGGCTAAGTTTAAATGATATTTGTTTGGAAAGGTGTTGGAGCAGATACTTGGTGTGCTTATTAAACTTGTGAAAGATCTGAAGTTGCAACATCAACATAAATATGTAAGGGAACATGTTTTATGTTTTATCAAATCTTTTTATTATTTTTTTAATCAAATAAACATAATTTATTGGAATCTTTTGCAGGATGAACTGCAAAAGACTTGGTTGTGCAAAAGATGTGAAACCATGAGCGCCAAACTGAGGTCACTATCTTCATGCGCTTACTTTAAATCAGATTATTAATACTAATTATGATCTTAAATAATCAGTAAATGGATATCATAATCAAAATATTTTGTTCAGAGTATTGGAGCATATTCTACTGCTCGAGACTTATACACAGGAATCAGTTCCTGCACTGCATAAGATAAGGTAATTTTTTAATTAATCCATTCTGATTATAACTTATTTTATATAATTATCATTTTACGATTTGTTACAGGAAATATCTAGTGGAAGCTACAGAAGAAGCTTCACTTGCATACAACAAAGCTGTACGTTACATCATTTTTATATTATCATCAATCCTTAATTGTGTCAAATAAGCAAGTTGGTCATGGGTAATTTTAATAGCACATGGCCAAATGGGTCGGGTCAAGAAACATTTTATCGTTACAATAAATAAGTTAACTTTTCTTTAATAAAGGTTTTATGCATTTTGCATGACTTTTAACACTTATCCTGTTTAGTTAAATCTTTTAACTTGGCCATTTGGGTAGAAAGTGTGACATGTGGCATAATTGGACCAACTCATATGTAGGTAACACGACTTCGGGAATATCAAGGAGTTGACCCACATTTTGACACAATTGCAATGCAATACCAAGATATAGTCAAGGTAAAATAGCAGTTACTTTTGCTCAGTTATGGTTATATTACTATTTATTTATATAAGTTGATAAAAGTGTTGAGAATATTTTTGTTGCAGAAACTTGAAAATATGCAGTGGACGATTCAACAAGTTGAAATGGACCTCAACCGTTTACCTACTGCTTGATATACATTTTCTTGCCCAAATCTGTTTTCTTGTAATCTAATACAACCACCATTGAATTTGATTGTTTCATTGCGTTACTCGAGTGCTATGAAGTTGATTTTAGGTATTTGATCAAATATTTTGAAGTAAAATATACACATTGCATAAATCTGTATTTTTTTATGTACAGTAGCATACTTTCAAATGGCTTATTTGTGTAATAAACCTTCAGTTCTGGCTATTGTACGGATCAGATGGCTTCTTCACCAATATCAAT
Source organism: Calendula officinalis (assembly GCA_963853835.1). Classification (NCBI taxonomy): domain Eukaryota; kingdom Viridiplantae; phylum Streptophyta; class Magnoliopsida; order Asterales; family Asteraceae; genus Calendula; species Calendula officinalis. Next base: position 58,404,757 of record OY970823.1, on the reverse strand, counting down.
TAATTGGTGATTCCTCAATACTTGTAAGATTTTTGTTGACGTGTCACTAATATTAGTTGACATGTCATTGGCTACAAGAGGTCAAATACATACAATAACTTGAAGTCTATTTAATACGTAACATAGTTTGGAAGTACACTACATATAATAACAGTATTGGATACATTTTTGTTCACAGTGATGTGATTTTTTAGTAGAGAACAAACGTGTTTGTGAGAGATATCTGAGGATGTATTCATGAATGAATATAAAGTAATAATATACGTACAATTTCTAGTAGATAAAGAATGAATATATGTACAAATTAACGGCTTTAGAACAGTAACCCGAGTCGGTTTTAGCTTCTTATCATTTCACAGAACTCTTCATAACTAATTTCACCATCCTGCACAAGTTGAAAAATCATTCACGCTATATTTGTTCACTTACAATAACTTGCAATCTTGCATATACAATAAAGGGTTAATAATAATATTCATTTATTACAATCATTATTAAACCACGTTGGAAGCCAACTCACTGAAAATGCATATGTAGCATCCACATAGGCAGTAACATGATATAGCCGGTTAGAAGGGCTTTTTTAACAAGTAAATCAAATTTCCATTTTAAAATATGATAAAAAGAAAAAGGTTTAAGAGTTAAAACGCCAAATATTTGAAAGTACACTATGTACAAACTTACATCATTTGCATCAATGTCTGCTATTATTTCTTCAATTGTTGCTTCATCGCCCATTTTATATTCTTCCAATGCTGATCGTAGCTCCTCTTTTGAGATAAGTCTATCAACGAATCCAATTTCCATAAAAAAAGGACTAATTTATAATAAAATTAAAATACAAAAAACGTTGAAAAATTTACAAAAGTCTTACTTATTATCATCTTTATCAAAACGCTTAAAAGCATTACGAAGGTCTTCCTCTTTATGTTGTCTTTGAAAGTTCATTATGGCAATCATGAACTCGTTATAGTCTATAGACCCATTTTTATCCGTATCAGCCTGCAACACAGCATGCGTGATATCATTGTATAAATATAAAAAAAATTAATTAGTAATTCAATTTTGAAAAATTTCTTACGGCTTCCGCGATTTGCTTAACTTCTTCCGGTTTAAGGTTTGATCCGAGATTAACCAATGATTTCTCTAATTCTTCACGAGTGATAGCTTTCTTTTCGTCAGTTTCAAAGTTATGAAACATTGCTTTTAGTTCTTCAAGGTCTTGTTGTGGTATAACTTCCGTCATTATCTAATTAGACGTCGAGTAATAAACTTATTAATTAGTAGCTAGCACGATTGACCCCTTTTAACACTTTTTTGAGCATTTTTAATAGATACCTTGAGTGCGAGTTTCTTGAATTTGTTCATAGCTCGGAAATGCTTCATTTTGTCAACAAACATGTTTTCTGTTGGATTTTCTGTTGCTATTCCGTTGTCGATCAACCATTGATCATCTAAATAAATATTTAGAATTATATAATCGGTTCTGATATAGCGTGTGCATGGATGTGTTTCTTTGGTTGTTGAAATAATCAAATTGGATGGAATTTAAGGAGGTGTTTGGATGTGCATTTTGGAATTCATTACTTGGTATTAAAGAATGAATTTTTTTATTTTTTTTTGAACGGTCTGTTAGTAAGTCAGTGGATGAATTATTACAGGTATATCACCATAAATTTGAAAAAATAATCGATTTACATAACTTGATCAAATTAATGAGTCTAGATTACTCAATTGATCATTTTATCAAATTCAATGTACTATATTGCACATTTAATAGTAATGATAGTAGATATAATCAGCTAAATTCATAGTAATAAAATAGATTTTGGTCTTATATAATCATATATATTATACGAAAATAAATTGGTTTGTAGGAAATAATGTTTCAAATTGTAATGATCACATAATAGTTTAGTAATTGTATATGGTATACAACCAATTATCTAATTGAAAATGTATAATTGTGACTTCAAAATTGAATAATCAGATAATCAATTTTGAAGCGTAAGACAATTGATATTAAAAACTTACTAAGAACTTGAGCTGCAGTTGGGCGTTTTGTTGGATCAAGTGAGAGCATTTTGTCAACAAGTTTCTTGGCATTTTCCGATATCAATGGCCATGGATAGTTCTCCACATCGAGATTTCTTTTCAATATGCGACGAAATATTTCTTTATCGTTATCTACAATTTTGTTCGTTAGATTTGTTGGATCAATAGCTAATACAAAAACACGATGATAATTAATTGTAATCTTACCACCATAAAAAGGCGGTACCCCTGTGAGTAACATGTACAAAATCACCCCAGCACTCCATATATCAACTTTTTCTCCGTATACTTGACGCAGTAAAACCTCAGGAGCAACATAAAACGCAGTTCCGACTTTCTCCTGGTTCACTAATTAAAAAATATTGCTTTTTTCATTACAAAAGATAATATCTCATATACATACAATCATTCATATAATCTCATTCTCACTCGTTGTTGTCTTAATAACATACTAAACCAAATTAGTTTCTAAATCATATTCCCTCCGTCCCAAAATCATTGTCCACATACAAAATCAAACAGTTTAAGAAATGTACATTTATTACACTGTACAACTAATAAAATTAATTATATCTTTACCATTTAACTGTTTTTTAATTGGTTAAATTTTCAAGTTGAAAATAATTTTGAGACGTCAAAAAGGAAACGTGGATAATAAAATTAGGATATAAGGAGCATTAACCGTACAACTTATCGATTAGAAATTGGAAAGTACTCGAAATCACTAGAAAATACCTTCGTCGATATACGTTGATAACCCAAAATCGATTGCTTTCAACAACGTATAATCAGCAAAACATGGAACAAATCCGAATGCACTTTTTTCTGGCAACATAAAATTCTCGGGCTTCAAGTCTCTATGCATAACACCCATATAATGAAGAGAAAAAACAACTTTCATTATAGTACTAAGAATTTGGGCTGCAATTTTCTCAGGATATCTACCCTTTGATTCCATTTTTCCGTACAGCTCACCACCTTTGCAATACTCCATTACTAAATGCACACTTTTATTATCTTCATATTTATGTTTTAATTGAACAACATTTGGCTGACGTTTTAAATGCTCCATTATTCTAACCTCTCTCTTTAAATCTGCTTTTTCACTGTCTGTAACAAGTCTTTTCTTGGGTATTGACTTGCAAGCGAATTTCTTGCCCGTTGACTTTTCTCTACAAAGGTATGTAACTGCAAATTTACCACTGCCTATTTGATTACCCATTTTGAAATCAGCAGTAATATCTTTAATGGGTATGTCTAAGATTGAACTTGCCCTGGACAACTGTGGCTTCTGCTGCCGGAGCTCTGCCGTTGCCGGAGTTTGGGGTTCTTTGCCTTTGCTTAGAGACATACCCATTTGGCCTGAGATTCTAAAAATGCTAAAGTTTGAATCTTTTTTTATGGGTTATGTGTAAAGATTGAATCTTTTTTATGGTTTATAAAGAAATATGAACAAAATTGAAGAACCCAGATGGAGTGTCATTGTTATAAAAAAGAAGAAAATGGGAATGAAGGAAAGAATACTTGTTATGAGGGTTGACCGTTGGACTCTTAATTTGTTTATTATCGGCAAGGAATGCACTGTGATCCAATCAATACTATTAAAGATTCTTGTTAAACGTACAAGAATCTTGTTCTGTTTAGAACTTTAATTAAAGTTTAAGTTTCATAATGAAGTATTCACATTTTCAGTAATATATTGTTTTGAAAGAACTCTAGAACATGCTTCACAAATATAAGGGTACTAACAAACTTTATAAACTTAGGAGAAATGATATGTTGGTTGTATTTATGATAGGGTTGGCCCTGAGTTCGTCAGATAGGGCCAGTCCTGAGTTCGTCACGATCCTGGGACCTGTCGTATTTGTAAAAATCTTTATCTATAATAAACAAAAGTTTTTTTAATCCTTTAAAGCCACCTATAATACCACGTGGCATGAAAAATGCGAGGTAAAAGTCCAGATCGTCCTTTAAGACACGTCACACTGCCCTGAACCCTAATTCACCCCTTTGATACCGCATCCTCTACGCCACCGTCCAGCTTCCTCCATTATCTTTATACGGAGAAAGGATCAGCTCAAGCAATGCCTAACCCTAATATCTTGAAGAAAAGGTAAAAAGATTCAAAAAAGGTATGTAATTTGTTGATCTGGTGTTCCCATTTATAAAGCAAAATCTGTCTCACTCTACAAAAGTCATGCAAAATGATATGCCAGATCCTCTGATTTTCATCCAACTGCCGTATTCTTTTGTTTCAACACTTCCTACGTAAAAGCAGTTTCTGTATCAATTTCTCTGGTTTCTTTTGCCACGGTCTTTGCGGGGAGTTAATCGTTTTTGTTTCATTTTGCAGATTTCTTAGGGAAATATTAGTATGCGAATGTTGTTATTGTGTCAGTTTACCCCAAATTGAAAGTGTATTATAGCTTAATCATTTGTATGCAGCTACAAACACAAAATTGGGCTGCTGTTAGTCCCAGTCAAAGTAACCCTAACTCATTTCATGCCAAATCAATTCTGAAAAACAGCCATTGACGTTTTCAACAGCTAATTAATCGTTTATCCCCAATTGTAAAATCAGCCATTGACTTACCAAGGTAAGTTTTCAATATCCTTCAATTGCTAATTAACCGTTTATCCCCAATTGTAAATTTGACTTATTTTAACTATTTCAATACATATTAGATTATTATGTCTCCTGAAGATATTGCTCATTAGAGTGGAGTTCATCAAGATGGAATGCTAAAAAGCTAAACTTTTTGAGGTAGGAACTTATTACTGATCTGATACATATGTTGTTATGCATTATAATCTAACTTTTTTTTATTTAGTTCAGCTTGGTTATGATATTGATGGAGGGAGCTTAATGATTTATTTTGGCAATTTAAGTCAGTTGCTGAAATGAAAAAAATTATTACTCGCATTCGTATCAGATGAGGTTTTCCAACCACAAGTTGTTTTGAAGTTTGGAGATACAGGTATTAATACGGTCTCACTTGTGAATATATCGTTTTTTTTTTAAATTTTAATTAAAAATAATTATGATTTTCATTTACAGGTTACATGTGGAACTTTAGATCTTTCTACAACAACAGTTAAATTAATAGATTATGATGGGAAATAACATATTTCTTGCACTACTAGACCAGTTGATGCAGCTTATAATGTTGTTGATCTTATCATGAAGGTTTGGATTCTATTATACGCAATTAGTTCATATGCAATGATTAAACAACATTTCATATTTTTCTGAAAAAATGTAAACTGTATTTTATGGTTTTATTTACAGTTTATTGCAGTTCATTTATATACGCACACTTATGTAGTGACCCTGGGAAATATGTGAACAGATTGATCTTATTGAGAGCTATGGAAAATTAGGTATCATTTTTTTCATTATTATATATTCTTCAACACATTTTGACTTTTCTGGTAGCCATGCATCATTTATTTTATTTGAAAATAAATGTTTTATTATTAAAAAATTGAAACAAATTGTTGTTCCTGTGTATATATGATGCGAGTAGTCGAGCAGCCCCTGATGCTTACAGAGTCGCTTACTTGAGAAGGAATAATAGAAGGGCAGATTAGTCTTTTATTACTTTAAGTCGGTTAAGTAGTTTGTTAGAATAAAAACTAAGTTGACTGTGGTTTGTTTTGACTTTCTATTAGGGAATGTTCAAGAATGGTTGTAAGGTATCACCAAAAGGCAGCCTTAGGTAGATTGACTGGTGTTTAATGAAGTATAACACATCCAAGTTTGGTTTCTGGAAATGATTACATCACAAAAACATTTCATGAATACACAAGAGGCATTAGGTTAATTGCAAAGTTTGGTACTTAATCCCTAATGAGCAGTGACAACAAGTTTAATCACAAATGGGACTTGTGTTTCATTTCTAAATTATACTCTCTGTTTTCTTATATCTGTTGTTTCTTGTAGCTATTGAAGCCTGATCCTATGGTACTTACTACAAAGCTTATCAACGTAGGAAACTTATAGCTGGAAAAATTCAACATGATTGTTGCTTTATGGATTCATGATTGGATTGATAAACTAGAGTCAACACAAAAGGTTTGACCAGTATCCATAAAACTTTAAATATTTCAACTTTTGTTTTTTATGAGCCATCAATGATTTAAAATTTGAGTATTAAAATGAAATTGCATATGCTTGCAAGTGATGGTCTTTGGAATGTTGTACCAAATGAGGTATATCAGTTAATATTAATGTTATTGTGCTCTTTCATTATTACCTATTTCAATCTTTATGTTGTCAGTGAGATTTTGTTATGTGACTCTTTTGCACATAACAAAATTAGTAATATTGATTTCTTTAATGGGACAATCAACTGGAGCACACATTGCTGCAAAATCCCTATTTGAGCAATTAAAGAGTCTGATTCAACACAAACTACTACATGGAGTGTTGTAGCTCAAGTAAAATCTTATTTTGGAGGGTATGTAACTATGTATGTATTAAAATGATTGTATATAACTGTAATTTAGATGGACTACTAAGCCAAGGTTTATGTTTTGGTATGCAAGATTCATCTCAACTTCCATCCAAATCTTTAATTTTAGACCATCTTGTGTTTTTATTTCCACAGATTATATGCTATGCTGATGATGATAAATTTAGGGGCAGGTGACCTGAAGAGGACCTTATTTGATTGTGTCCCCTGCTGTTAGTGTTTTTAATGTCAATATCAACTACCATTGATTCAAACATAAAATCTGTGTTGCAACTTAAAATCATTGATGATTTACAACTTTTAGTTGATAAATGCCACCAATGGCATATACTTACGTCCAAAATTTGGTTGCTGCACTATGTGGCAAACTGGGTCAGACGAATGTGTTTGACAAATTATTCTAGTTATTTGAATTTTTATTTTGAAATTTTATATAAGCCGCCTGTGATTTATAACGGGTTATAGGCTAGTAAATATATATATTAATGCAAAAAGTATCATAATATTTGTCAAATAAATTACTCTTTGAAAATACTTGTTAATAGAACCAAACTGGAGTTTGTGGGTTTAAAAATATACTTGGCATAACTGTATAAGAGACTAAAATATAAATGGGCCCCCATTTCTTTTTTGGTGTAGGCCCAAGCCTACTACATCTCCCTTCAAGGCCCGGTCCTGATTTATGATAAAGTATACTAAAAATAGTAGCGAATTAATGGTAAGAGTTTCTAAATAATGTTTTAAAGGTCATATGTTCAATCTCTCATTATATAAACATTTACCAGGACCATATGAATGTCAATGGCTACAATAACGGTTACCACGAGTATAAGCTTGCCGGTTAAGTCAAGGGAATACCTTTTTTCTAAAAAAAATGTTAATAATGTTCGAGTACTGAAAATAAAACTTTTTTAGTTTAAGCGCAAACATGATAGATTTCGCAACAAGACCTATCATTTCCCATAACTTATCTGTAAAAAGTAATAAAAGTGACAAATAATTATAAACACTTGAAAAGGTTTTAAGGAATGAAAAATATATATATATTTTTTTAATTTTTAATGCACACATGTATATCATAATTATGATACCCCCTCCATGGACTGAGAGAGAATGTGACTATCGAACCTAAATAGATAAATACAAATATTTACAAATTCTTAAGGCTGGAACAAAGGACAGTGTACACATAGATAGCAAAAGCAACACAACACAATACAACAGATGTGTTTCGAACAAACATTAGTTTACGGAATTGAATTATTTATAATGAACCGATATAAATTATATAACTCGAAAATTTTACCAATCTGGTTAGGCTTCTCCTAACGGTTTAGCTCATATATAATTCATCAGTTTTGTCACATTAGTGTTACACTATTCTCTTTCCCCACTAACAAGAAATTACAAATTCATGTTAATAATACGGAGTATTTCTTAATTCTCTCTCTCTCATCTTTCTTCCCTTTCCTCGTCTCTCTACCTTTACCCCTCTATCTCTCTCTACAACTGCCGAGTCAACAAATCGTTAGTGTCAACGGTGTCACAAACCTACGAGTTTCCGACAAGTTACTAACAAGGCTGTCGGGAGTATTCTTAGAATAACGATATTAACAATTTAGTGCCGTACATCAATTCAAGCTATATAACAACAGTTGCAGTGTTGTGGTTTAGAAAAATATACCAACTATTACATGTACAGTTGTCACGAGGTCATGTTGATACGTTTCAATTAGCGATCGCATGCACACTCTTCGAGCGAGTGCAGACTCCAGAAAGAATTGTAGAAGAATGAAAGTTAACTATATTTTTTCCCTAGATTATATTTTCTCCTATTTACCATGATTTAATAATTAGAATCATAAAAACATTGTAACCAAAATATTGGTTTCGCACTAACATAACAAGGGTGTGGTGTGGGTGGGACACTATGTAAATGTAGAATTAAAAGCATTAATAGAAGGCCCATGACAAGCCCACAGAAATTTCCACTCTTTTAGACTACCTTCCCCTGGTTTGCACATTGTTTCCTATTAATTTCTGAAATATCTTGCATGGGTACAAAGTACAAACCACAAACAACAAAGTGTACAACTGTGACGTGATGTATATGGTTCTTTTAACTTTTAGAAAAATAACAAAGTAACATATATTAATTTTCTTTATTACCATTTTATTATCTATTTTATAAGATATAACTATCATACGTAGTATAACTCATTTGACCATTAGATTATATCACCAATACGATTGACAAAAAGTTAAACTAAAATCATGTTTGCAAAAACTTTTCTAATAAGCTTATTAGCTTAATCAAATTGCATTTGTAAGCTTAATTAAACTTATATAAATGAATAAGCATTTTAGATAAATTTTCTCATGTCCTAAACAAACAAAGTTAAGTATAAAACCAATTTGCATTATAAATTATATTGCCTAAAACGAGAACTCACATGTGACTACTCTCAATTGTAATCATAAATGTCACTTAAGTTTTTATTACAATAATATCATGTTATAACACTCTGATTGACACACAAATGATACATCTTATTGTACATTCATTTTTTATGACCATTGACCAATATAGAATAATGAAACCTAATAAATAAGCGTTTAATAACCACGATGGGGAAAATACACATATTTAATTACCAAGTCATAATAAAAGTAAATACAAAGACCAATGTAAAACATTTATGTAAGTACGTGATAATTTTATTTAGTTTCCGCATAACATTTGTATACTATAAACAATATTAATGTTGATCTAACTTGAGAAACAAAAACACATAAAGTTTAGCAACACGTTACAATTAGATGATGTTGACTAAGATGTGAAAGTTGCTTTGCTCGAACATTAGGATTCGGATTGTGACTAAGCATTAAGCATCAGCATCAGGACAAAATTAAGTGATCAATCAAATTCAAGTACGTAGTCTTGAACGAAAGTTGAGTTATAGTATGACTAATAAGAGAACTAATAATTATAGTACATGTTTGATTGTGTGTTTTTGTCTTAAAAAATTGAATTTCTTGGTATATTTTTCTTCATACAAATCAAATACAACACGTTCATGATTTTGCACAAGTTATCATAACATACACTCTATGGATATGATTTAACATGAATCGGAGTTGATGTGATTGGTGAAAAAGAAAGGCTTTGCTTGATGCATCTAATTCATCGTGTACTATTATTATATATAGTACAGAGTAGTATATTTTTAAGTTATTTTACTGTCTAATAAACTTTCAATAATTGTTATTGTTGTATAAGTTGTTGATCATCAACTAGTCAATTCATAATGAAATATATTTGTTCCATATAATCGATTTACATATTGTAATTACTTTTCTTAATCTAGACTTAATTTTAGCACCCATAATTTAAATTAATAAATTTTAGGATATAGGAAATTTATGAGGTGATCTTAGATTTGGAAACGTTGGAAGGTAAAAGATAAATTTATTTTGTTTTCCTTATCATTATAAAATAGTTAATTCTCTAACAAGGTAATTAAACAGAAAGCAACAAACCAATTTATTAGAGTATTGGGAGTGGGGTAACTTTGTCGCCATTCAACGAGGAGAACATCGTGTTCTCGCCATTTTGCAACCAGTGGCGGACCTAGAGAAAAAGTTGAGGGGTGTCACCGGTTGCACGTTTTTTTTCTCAGGGGTTGCACTTACACTAATAAAACAAAATTTAAAAAATTTAACGTTATTTTTACACTATTCGGAAAAATTTTAGGGGTTGCACGGACAACCCCGAGCACCATACTAGGTCCTCCCCTGTTTGCAACTCTACAAAGTTGTTCCTGACGATGTTTCCCGACATCATCAGGTGGAAGATGTCGATCCACCCATGCAGTACCTTTGATGGGTATTTGCAAATGTTGAAAAGAACGTTACATGAAAACTTACAAAGCGCATCACTGATTTTGTTTCAAATGTACACATGATAAGAGAATCAACCGAGGAGAACATACGTCGACATTTGTATGCAAAACATGAATAACTTCATGTTTTTTTGGAAATGCCCAGTAGCATATATTGGGCAAAATGCCCAAATGAATGGAAAAGGGAAATACACACGAGGCAATCACGGATATGATCATGCTTGAAGTCGTTGCCTCGTTCGACTTGTGGATTTGGCATACATATTTTGGGTTGATGAATCTAATAATGACTTAAACGTCCTTAGTAGGTCTCCATTGTTCAACAACTTGCTAAACGACCCCAAACCTCGTATGAATTGATTAATGTGGGTACTTGTTGATGGGATGTACCCGAATTGAGCATCCTTCATTAAAGGGTTTTCTAGTGTTGTTGATCCAAAAAGAATGTTGTCTGCTAGAAAACAATCGGTTATCCGGAATGATGTTCAACGGACTTTTGGTCTCCTTTATGGTCATTGGCATATACTACAACAACTGGCTCGTAATTATAGCACAAACGCTATAACATGAATCATCTATCATTGCATCATATTGCATAACGTGATGATCGAAGACAACAATTTAATATTGATGAGAATTGAGAATTTAATGAACAAGGTACTTGAATCAAGAAGTGTGACATGTACATAAAGAATACAAAGGCATTACGTGATAGAGATGCATACAAGAATCTTTGAACAGACCTTTTCGAACATCTTTGGAGGAATCATGAAGAGTAATTCTCTTATTTTAATTATTGTCTCTTTATATTATGTTCTTTTACTTGAAATGTTTAATATTAATTTTAGTTTTAATATACTTTCTCTAATTCAAAATAAGTGATTCACTTTTCTTTTTGGGTGACTTAAAATAAGTGATATATTTTGAAAAATAGTCTTACTTGGCAAAAAAAATAGTGGGACCCACAACCACTAACTATCTACTTTAACAAAGTGAAATGACCTCTTTACCCTTACTTTTTACTTTTAAGCATCACTAACCTCACTTTATTATAAAAGGGTGGGACTCACTCCCAACTAACTATCCAATTAATCTAATTTAACTATTATTATAATTTTTTACCTCAAAAACTGTGGATACCACAGTGTATCACTTATTTTGAATGAGAGGAAGTATATATTTTTTTATGTAATTTATTATAATTTATTCGATTATTAAAAATATATTTTTTGGAATATTGTCATTTACTCCTCTATTTTTCAAACAATACAGTAAATATAATATTACCACTTATCATGATCTTAAAAGGTGGAAAGACATACTTCGTATTTATAATTTAATACAAATAGATGTATGCATTACTCACCTGTATTTGTATCAACCATTTTTTCGCAAAAATACATTACTAGTACCTTCCCATAAGAAAATATCAAGCTGGCGTACTAAAACTGCATTTTATTTCGTTTAAATTACCATAATGTTTGAAAAGTAAAATTCCATCGACTTTTTTATTACTCTGGTATGATTTTCTTATCCACCAAAATTTCCTAGTAAATAATTATAAAAATCCTCATTAAATAAACTGGGGATGACATCGTGCATGTATGGCAAGTGGAGAGCTACGTAGCTTTCTGAATCCATCAATTAATGCACTCTCCCCTGTTTTCTCGTTCTATAAATGCAATCCTCTGTTTTCTTAGAACCCTAATTCAATCTCTTTCAAAACGTCCTAAATCTATCATCTAAAAAAATGGCTGATTATAAATTTTGCGCTTTCTTCAACGGTCTCAACAGAGTTTTCATGGCTGTTCTAACTTGCACAGTCGCTCTTGGTATTATGCTTCTGAATTTTATTTGCAATTTCTAAAATGAACTAACGAATTGCACCTGACATTACGTCGAACACTTGGGGGGTGTTAGTTATACGATGAGTTGTGATTTTTTTGTTTGTTAATGATTATGTTGAACATATTGGTTTCAGGTGGAGCAACCATCGGAATCATAACCGGAATAATTAAAGGTCCGGCTACAGAAACAGGGTTGATCCGTGGAGCTTGTGTGGGCGCAGTCGCCGGTGCGATTACAGCGTTGCAGATTATGGATATGATCATTAATGGCGAACCATTCTCCAAGGTTGTACAATCCCCTGTTTCTGCAGCGTGTATTTCAACATATAAAAAATATATTATATAAATTTTAGAAAAATAATTTACATTCTTCTAAAGAATATCTTTAAGCTTTTTATTATAATTCAGGTGATTTTTGACTGATCGATTTGTTTGACCTTTGACTAGCTTTTTTGTTATGTATTACAGCCTACTTTATCTGACCCGTAAAAATTAACCCGATTAACATGTTCCATTTTCTTAGCTAAAACATTTAGCCCGTTATAATATCTACTCAAACCCAAAAATCTAACATGCATGTGTTGTATAGGTATCATTGTTATGTAGTCTTGTAAATGGGCAAATCGTTACGGATTGGGTCAACCCGGCTGTGTTTAAAGCCTACCAGTGGCAAGTAAGTCACTTTTCTACACTATATTCTGATTATTCCGCAATTAAGGGTTTTCTAGTTGCATGAAAATTGTGTTACTTTTCTAAAAAAAATAATTCAATTTTTTATTTTATAATTAAATTTCTGAAATCTGTTTTTATTTTTTTTAGAAATAAAAGTCCTCTTGTTTCTAATTTTGGGTTTACGATTATACAGATTAGTGGACTTGAACCGAGCGTTGTGGATATTTTTGATGTATTTGACACCAATGGGTCAAAAGGGTTATGTGAAGATTCAATAAAGAAACTACCAAGATGCGTGTTCAAAACTGATTACAAGAACATTGAAGGAAATAGAAGCAATTGTGCAATTTGTTTACAAAGCTTCAAGAGCAGAGAAGAGGGAAGAGAGTTACCAAATTGTAGGCATGTATTTCATTTAAAATGCATAGATGAGTGGCTAATTAGAAGTGGTTCTTGCCCTATGTGTAGAAATGATGTTTAAGGGTCAAATGGACATAATGTAATACCCAAAGGGGTGGGTTGTCATGTTTTGGAAGTGTAAATAAATCCATGTTTGTTTCTCTCATGCTAGGCAATGACACTTATCATATTCTTTAGATAAATTCATTTTTTCCACCACATATCTATTTCTTCTCTATATTTTCGGATACAAGTAATACTTTTCACCTTTTTATATTTTGTCTTTTGCTAGAATGAGCAACTGATATATGATTTGTGTGCTTTCTTGCCTTTGAACGTGGTGTCTTAGCAATGGTTACTATCCCATGGCCTCACAGAGCACACTAAACTATCTTAGGTGTTATTTGGTAGCATCTAAATGATTAAGATTTAAATGATGCAGAGGTCTAAATGATTCAGACTTCTCCTGACATCTATCTGATTAAGAAGCAGAACATGTTGAATTTTTGATGCAGATGCTGATTAAAAGGCCTTACCAAACGCCCTGAATCTGTCTGATTAAGAGGCTAACCTCTTAACAAAATCAATAAGAAGCTTACCAAACAGCCTCTTAATACTTGAAGTGTCGTATCAAGGTAAGGTATGACCGAGCCACTTAGGTTATCTTTAATACACACCTCTAAATTTGTAATTTTGTTAGATACCTAAACACCAGGTAACGCTAACTATGACCTATTAGTTTTTACTTCTATATCTAAAGTTGTTACTACATACCAATATATGGATTGATTCAATTATCTTGAACTTAATTTGCTAAAAACAAAAATTCAAAGGTGCTAATTCTAATACTTCGCTATTGACACAATGGGCCCAATGGAAGCCCACAAACTTTTCTTTTTCCCTTAAATAGCGTATCATTTCCAATAGAATATTTTATAGGAAAGAAAAAGAAAGAAAGAAAGAAAGAATAACGAGAATGGCTTGGACGGCTTCTGGTTTAGCAAGGTTGTTTAATGTGCCAGCGATAGACATCGGCGTACTCCGCCACCGTGCTCCGATCGTTGCTGGTATAGGTTGCGTCTCCGTCGCCGCATCTACCTTGTGGCGGTCTTCACTACCGTCATTCTCTAACCGATCAAGTCCGTTTGCTTGCTTGAGCATTTCTACTGATGCTAGTGAGCAATCTCTTGTTTAATAATTTAAATGCTCAAATAATTACATAATTCATTGGATGTTGATGAGCTCCTTGAATTGATTCCGAGTTTTGTGAAAACTTTGAATTGTTATTGTTTACAAAACGTTACCTACCTCCGTCAATTTGGAATCGATTCGTATCTTTTTAGACAGGTTACATTTATGCTTTCGACATTAAAATAAATTGTTAAATACATATAAGTTCACAGGTGTTATGGGATGATTAATGTTTGTAACAATCAATCAGGATAATTCGAATTTGATTTGACTCAATTCAATTGCAATTTCATGAATTTTAATTGATTTCTTTACTTGACTTGCATTTTATTGATATTGCTAAATTCCCCTGATTTTAACACCACATTTTGTGTGTAACGAGTTATGACTAGTGCTAATAGTTTTATTGTTAAACCAGTAGAGATTAAAAGAAAAGCCCCAATAAATTAACTCATAGGAAAGACCATTTGTATGACAAAATCATGAAGGATGACATGATAGCAACAGGGATATGGATTGTTACATTAGGTTATTAAGTATTCAAATTAATACAAACGTTTTTGTTCAACAGATTTGACATGAATTTTAAGTTGTTTGTATTCGATTTAGGTTTGAAGGAAGCAGTTATAACAGACAAGGCTCCAGCAGCTTTGGGTCCCTATTCTCAAGCTATTAAGGCCAATAACACTCTGTTCGTATCTGGCTGTATAGGTCTTATTCCTGAGGTTTTAATTTTATTACATTCATATTTCACATTCTTCATCTCTTTCCGTAATTTATAATATGAATGCACCTTGGTACTCTTTATATGTCTATACACATTTATAACATTTGTATTTTAAATCTATTGTAATACTTTACTTGTACAGACGGGGAAGTTTGTGTCAGATAATGTAGAGGAACAAACAGAGCAGGTAGCTATTTAATTTATTCATTTAAATCGGTTTAAAGAAGAAAAATTATACTACTATTATATTGTATTATTTTGTATTTTAGTACTGCTTTTTTTCTTTCTTCAGGTTCTCAAGAATATGGGGGAAATACTGAAAGCTAGTGGAGCTGATTATTCCTCGGTGGTTAAAACCACAATCATGTAAAATGCGATTTATAATTCTTCTATTTAAATTTTGAGTGGACATTGTTTTTTACAATATGTTTTTCTGGTTTCAGGTTGGCTGATCTAAAGGATTTTAAGAAAGTTAATGAAATCTATGCTAAATGTGAGTACTAACTTCACATATTTATTTGAATAAGCGTTTTAAATTTTGATTTTAATTTTAAAGTTGTTGAAAAATGTTGTTGCAGATTTCCCTGCACCAGCTCCTGCACGGTCAACGTATCAAGTTGCAGCATTACCACTTGATGCTAGGATTGAGATCAAATGCATAGCAGCACTCTAGTGTTTCTTGTATTACAAGTTTCTCGATTTGAAGGGTGTCGTATAATAAGGGTACATTGTTGTATATTTTAACCCTAAATCCGAGAAAATGGCATTTGGATACTCTTATTTAAAGTTGACTTGCTTATATATATTTTAAAAAGTTGTGCTGTACGAAAGTGGACTCATCAGGATTATGCAATTGATACCTTACAATTAGAGTTCCATACCATGTTTATTAGACCCGTTAGACATGTGTGAAGGGCCAAGGCCAAAGGCTCGAGTTAAACCTTTATTTTAAACACTTTAAATGTGTTGAAACCTTAACGATTTATTATTCTGACCTTGGAGATAACCCATAAGTTAAGATATAGAGATAAAATACGTGAATTCTTTTTGAACAACAGAATACGGACCTTTTAAATGACTCATAGATCTACATCATTTTGTTAACAAGACACGAACCTATGATTATAAGTCAATGAGAACACCTTTCAACATCGATAAGTTACAAGCCATTTAGTATAAAAGACGTGAATTCTTGTATCATATTCTCGGGATAAAAAAAATACACAGAAAACATGATTTAATTATTACTTTTTAGTCTCAAGCTAAATAAAAAGGGAAGACAACATGCCGACGGCTTTATAATTATTTAATTTTCACATAATAAGTAG
Source organism: Calendula officinalis (assembly GCA_963853835.1). Taxonomy (NCBI): domain Eukaryota; kingdom Viridiplantae; phylum Streptophyta; class Magnoliopsida; order Asterales; family Asteraceae; genus Calendula; species Calendula officinalis. Next base: position 58,388,161 of record OY970823.1, on the reverse strand, counting down.
TGAAATATCTTAAGTGAGAATCACATATGTGGGCGTTTGGTCTAGTGGTATGATTCTCGCTTTGGGTGCGAGAGGTCCCGAGTTCGATTCTCGGAACGCCCCTTAAATTTTTCTCATTCTAATTTTCATTTTTGTTTGTTGTTTTTCTTATTTTTATATCAGATAATAATGTAGAAACTAGAAATAAAATTATGCGTTGTATTTTTCGATTAAATCACACTGACCATTATTGTAATTTACGGAGTACTTTCCTTTTTATGGATTACGAGAATATGAGAAATGCACAGGATTTTTTTATTTTTTTTTTGAAAACACGATGCAACCGCGCGATGGAAATGTTTCAAGAAAAGACCGCCAAATGTTTGAAAATACCAAAAAACTTGCAATATACGCATCGCTTCATACGCTCTCCCTCTTTAATCGAAACCCTTCCCCAATTGTTTGTACTCATGGCGGATTTTGATGCACCTTCGTTCTCTTTAGGGTTTGATTTCGATCTACTTGACGACCCCCAAATTGTTCCTGCAAATGAACATAATAAAGCTCCCTCTGCATCAAATCAGTTCTCTGAAGCTTCTACAATACTCGAAGATAACGATAATGATTTTGAAACCCTAACAGTCGTTGATTCTGACTCTGATAATCAGGCTTCACCTCCGAAATTGAGACGCCTCCGGCGAGGATCCACCGTCGAAAACACAAAATCAGCTTCTATTAACAGTAAGGTGGATTTGCAATTTCCTGTAATAGTTGATGATGATGATATCGAAGATTTCTCTTCACCAGAGGATAATCATACAGGTTGGATATATCATTCATTTTTTTAATTAATCTCGGAAAAATGCATGTTATTGTAAGTAGATAAATTAGGATGTTTATAGCATATCGGATTGAATCTGGCATCCAATTACATTTCTTTTAATCTAATGAAATTAGATCTCAACTAGACCCAATCACTGTGTTCACTGTTTCTTCATTACCATGCTCAATCTCTTCTAGGGTTGGATTGCCCAAACACATTAATACCTGGAATTAATTAAAGTTTTATAATTTATTACTGCCATATGTTAATTGTTGCTGTCATATGTATGTTCTCATGTGTTGCAGATGAATATTTTTCAACACAACACCGTTCAGTCTGCAACAGTTCAAAATTTCCACTTAATGGACATGGTGTTTTAACAAAACAATCAGGAAAAAGAAAGCAAAACATCTCAGATGCACCAGAATCCGTAATCACAAACTGCAGCAAACAACCATTCCCAAAATTAACCATCAGTCCTCTTAGAAGATTTCAGTTGATTGATTCTGACTCTGATTCTGATTATCCCTCAATCAGCCAACCTGCTACAAAAAAACCTTATAATGAATCAAAATCATCTTTAAATGAGCAGAAAAATATCAACTCATCAATCAATACATCTATTAAGAAAGATTTATGGGAAGATTTTCGACCCGTGAAGAGCTCTCATATCCCAACACCTGCATTTGATGAGTTCTGTGAGGAATATTTCAGTTCCATGAAAGATAAAGATAAAGATACAAATAAAAATAAATCTCAGAGTAATGAAAAGATCCACCAAAATAATCATGTTACAAATAATGTAATAGATCTGTGTGACCCTAGACCACCTGCTCATCAGTATTTTTTCCATGATGATTTAAGGGTTCAAAATCTAGTTCGGGCTCGATTACCCAATTTTTTCCCGTTAGATGCAGAAAATCGAGATTCCGAGCAACCTAGTACATCAAACATTGATTACATGTAAGTTAATTTTGTTATATAAGTGATAATTTTTGTAATGCTGTTTTATAATTTATATCATGTGGTTTGTGTTTTCTAGTGGTCAGTTTAGCAATGGTGAAAAAGCTAAAAAGAGTGGTGGAAATAATATAGCAGAAACAAGCTCAAGAAAAAATTCAAGAAAATCAAAGATTAAAGAAAAAGGGATCCCAAAAGATGCTGGACGAAGAAGGGTTCAAGCAGATGGTAAAGCTGCTGGTGCTGGTTCAGCTTCGGGTTCTGGCCATTGGTTCACAAATTCAGATGGAAAGAGAGTAAGTTGGAATATTTATTTGATTTTATTAATGATTTATTTTTGTTTTATTGAATCTTATAGCAGAATGGACGGTTTGGTGTGGCGGTTGGGTTTGGTTGACCAAAAACAGTTTTTATTCAAATTTTGTGATTTATTTATAAATAATTACTTTGTCAAATATAATTTAAAAAAATGTTACTCTGAATATTAACCATGAAAAAAAATAATTTTTCTAGGTTTTATCCTTTGAAATTACACTTTGGGCTACTTTCCACCTGTTGCATGTTATTGTTTTATCAATAGGATTCCAGGATCCTGATATTTTGTCTATGCTTTGATACATTGATTATTTAAAAATCAGTATCTTACATGCTAAAAACTTTCAGGTTTATGTTAGCAAAAATGGGCAAGAACATAGTGGTCGGGCTGCCTACATGCTTTATAAAAAGGTACTTTACTTATGCTAAGATTCATCTCCCAACCTCTTTCCATCGTTTAGTTTTGTAACTAAAAATTTAATGTTAAAAACTGTCTTCTGAATATCATTTCAATATTGCATATGTCTCTTAAGAACTTGCAAGTCAATTGCATACAGCTACAATGACATAACCGTTTTTTATTGGCCAACACCCAAAAGGGATGTGATTTTAACACCACAAAAATCACTTCAAACACCATAATCTACATGTGTTATGAAAATTGTACAACATATTAAAGCAATAATTGCGATGTTTGAAGCTACCACTTGCCAAAAAGAGGGCTATTAAACAGCTTTTGCAATAAAATTGCAAATTAAATACCCTCACCTAATTAGGGGCGAATAGGTTGTGGGTCAACTCCTTGACAAAAGTTTGTTACAAATTTTAGTACTCTTTCAAGTATGCAATGCAGCAATGTGATTAGTTGTTAGAAATTTGAAATTATAATTTGTTAATTTTATGTTGTTTTGACAGGAAAGTGGAGGGGGGTTTAGAAATAAAAAGGCCAAGAAAACTTCCACCAAGAAGAAATAATGCTTAGAGTCTGTTTGTGAAAGCAGAAACATTTGAATATTCAAGTTGTAGTTGAGACTAATATTCTATTCTATTACTAATAAACACATCAATTCTTAACGAATTATTACTGCATTACTTATTATGTTTGATTGTTTGGTGCCTATTTAGAAACAAACATTCTGCTTTGTGGCTAACTTTTAACGTTTGTGATTCATGGGAAGGTAATATTAAAATAGCAGTTATAAGTATTAACCTTTTAGATTTTTAATGTCTTTAGAAACTTCTAAATAACTAATGGTTAGTTACAAAGGACGAAGACCCCAACAAAGTAAATTAAGTTTAATAAAACTAATATTCATTATGTTTTCAGCTTAACTTAAGTGCAGCAAAAGACTTGGATTGCTTCTGCTACATGCTTTATCTCACCTCCATGCACATTCTATTTATACTTATGCATGAGATAAGAGTACCAGTTATACGTATTTTGGTCAGAGTATCAACAGATCCTTCAAATGTATTCATTCATTCCTGTAAAATTAAAACAAAAATTGTGTGATCAACATGACGTAAGTTATCTATGTCTAGCCGCAAATAAGAATGGCAAACCAATCTTGACCAAATTAAACTGGTCAAACTTCATTTCAGATTGACTTCAACAATATACCAAGGACAACATAAAACTTAGACGTGGCCACATTACCAACCATCAGAAAATGATCATGTTATAATAAAACGTCAAAATCAATCAAGGAGCTAAAGTCAAGAAACTTTGCATTAAGTTAGACTTTCTGCTAATTTTCACTAGTTTCCGTGAGTTGACTCATGTACTGTAAGCAAAGTTTGACTTTTACTTTTGAAGCAATTGATTTCACTTCCTGAAAACTATAACTTGATCCCTGAACATGTACGGATTCTTTTTATGGCGGATGCAAATCAAGAAGTGGAACTTCAAACAAGATGTATGGAACTTTATCTATAAATTTTGTAATTGTTTCATAAATTGATTATATTTTTATTTTGTCAGCTAAAGATAACGGAGACTTGAGTTCAACCAACCCAAATTATATTCCAAAAACCAAACACTACAAATGGTGGTTGCGTGTGGCGGTCTATATCATCTTTCTATTATCCGGTCAAGCAACTGCCACCCTATTGGGCGGCCTTTACTACGACAACAGTAAATGGATGGCCACTTTTGTCCAATCAGCCGGCTTCCCAATCTTAATCCCCGCCCTACTTTTCACCCTAAAATCTACTGCCGCAGCCACATCACCACCACCTACCGCCACCACCCTAGTGCTCCTTTACTTATTTTTCGGCCTACTATTAACCGGAGATAACTTAATGTATTCATACGCTCTCTTATACCTACCCGTATCTACATACTCATTACTATGTGCAACACAATTAGCTTTCAATGCTATTTTTTCATTTCTTTTTAATTCACAAAAATTCACATCTTTAATCATCAACTCATTATTTCTCCTTACAATTTCCGCGTCATTAATCGCAATTAATTCCGACTCGGATAATTCTTCAAAAATTCCGAAAGGGAAATACATAATCGGGTTTTTATGCACGTTAGGTGCATCAGCTGCTTACTCTTTATATCTTTCGTTTTTACAATTATCATTTGTAAAAGTAATTAAAAGTGAAAACTTTAAGGTTGTGCTAGACATGCAAATATATTCTTCGTTTGTGGCGGCTTGTGGTTCTTTGGTCGGACTTTTTGCTAGTGGTGAATATAACGGGTTAAAAAAGGAAATGAATGATTATGAAAAGGGATCGGTTTCTTACGTGATGACATTATTATGGACAGCTATATCATGGCAAATTTGTTCGGTTGGTCTTTTGGGGTTAATATTTGAGGTTTCTTCTCTTTTTTCAAATGTGATTAGTACATTAGGGTTACCAATTGTTCCTGTTCTTGCTGTTATATTTTTTGGAGATCGTATGGATGGTGTGAAGGCTATTGCGTTACTTCTCGCTTTATGGGGTTCGGTTTCTTATGTGTATCAACATTATCTCGATGATATGAAATCAAAGGCGAAAGCGAGGTTACTTGTGAGTAATAATGATGGTCGTGATAATGTTTAATGTAGTGTTGATGAAGTGGTGAAAGGCGAAACGCCAAATTACATTTGGTATGTATTACTCTATAATCTTTTTATGTTCGGTTATATAAACAATGTATATGGATTAGATTCCTATACCAAAAAAACACACACACGCATCACTAACTTCTACAATTTGTTCAGTTTAACGTTGATTAATTACCCATTTATAACTCGTTTCATAAGCCTATATTACTGCCGCGCAATCATGGCCTGTAACTATATTTTGTAGTGACGATAGTGATGATGGTGGCGGCAATAGTAATGTTGGTGGGTAGTGGCAGTAGTGATAGTGGATGGTGATAGTAGTGATGGTGGTGCATAGTGGTAGTGGTGGTGGGTGATAGTAGTAGTGAGGATGGTGATGGGTGATGATCAATACTCAATAGCATGATATGTGTTTAATGATTAATAAAGATAATAAGGTACATAAATATTGTACTCAAATAATCAAACATTTGTCTTAGTAACTTAGTTGATTAGAGCTACTTGCTAATAACATAAAGAGTCAAATTTTTTTGAAGATTTCTCGAGTTACCTCTTTGCCTCTAAAAAAACTACAACTAAATCAGGTTGTTCATAATTAATTAACCAACTTTTGTCTTTTGCTACGAGATGAAAATAAGTTTTTTATTTTATTTTTTATATTAAATCACGTCGAGAATAAAGGATCGAATGAAATACACCAAGTCCAAAACCCACACAAAATACTTTCAGTTTAAAAGATATAATAGTCTTTTTTTTTTTAAGTTTCAAGATTTTCTAATCTGCTTGGCTTCTATGAATTTAAAGTTCTTCTATTAATAATTTTCATTTAGCTTCTTTTTTGGGAACGGTAAATGAAATAACGGAAGCATACTCGCAAATTTTCAGCGAGCACCCCGAGTTTGAGCTCCGCATAAGCGGGCAAACCCAGCCCCCAAAGGGATTTCCAAGGAAAATTCCCCATATGTGCCCGTGCGAGGTGTGAGTAAAATTACGTTAATGCAACGCTCCCAAAGGGAATCGAACTCACAACCTACAACCCACATGGGTATAAACCCAGTGCCTCAGACCAGCTAGGCTGGCCATCATTGGCTCATTTAGCTTCTTAATTAGTTTTTCTTTCAGTAAATTCCATTTATGTTTTTAGATCCCTCCCAATAGCTGATTCTTCATTTATTTGTCAATTTTGTCACATTAGCGCCATATGTGTAAATTGACATACTCATCCCAACATTTTCACTTTATTTATCACTTTGCTAAGTACAAAATATGTTGTAGAAGGTACAAATCTTCAATATGTTATAAAGCCTCTTCTTGTCACTTATTTCGGTTAACTGACAAAGACCCAAGCAACACTAAACTAAAGAAACAAGGAAATAAACAAGCCCCCAATGTCACTTTGTGACACTTTACCGGTTTCAACCGATGAAGACCATTGGTATTGGTCTTAGTTCTTTATGGAAAACATTTTATAAAATTACATGTACATTGAGCGTAATATTACATTTTTAGTAAAAAGTACTCATTACAAAGACTAAAAGGGAATCGTTTCGATTTACGTTAGATTTATACTTCATTGTTAGTGGATTAGGTAGCTCAGATCGAAATATAATTAAAAGTTGTCTGTAATTTACTCAAATGATTATAATATAGTAGATTATTTTGATCACAAATTTATCTATCAAACCCTACTCAATGTCATCATATCTATAATACGAGAGTCAATATACTACGTATATGATTTCTAGGTACATATTAAATGAATTAAATTATATATATATGTATAATTTAACCATAAAAAAGTCGTCACAGATCCATATACAACGAACAAATGAATTGTTCGGTGGCTTCGATTTCCAATTTATAATCTTTTTCCCGCTCTACATTGCACGTAAGACCAATTTAAATTTCCAATTTTTAGTAAAATCCCACACTTGATCTCACAAGGGTTTAAACAATTTTCAAGATATCGTGATTCGTACATCATAACATCATGATCTGTTCTGTAAACCAATCCCAGTTTCTGGGTTCTAATTCAAATCTTAAAAGAAATCACATTGTTCAATGTACAGTTCCACCATCAACTATAATGCCAAAAAGTTGCTATTTTTCTGCTGTTTCTGTCACCAAACCTCTACATATTTCTTCAATTGAAAATTTTGGATCATTGCAAGTACGACCCAAAAGGAAATCATTAGTCACGTGCAACGCATATGATGCTGAAGGAGAAGGTGGTGGTGTTGAGAAAGCTAGAAAAGTGAAAATTGGGGCAACATGGTGGTTTTTAAATGTGATTTTTAATAAAAAAGTTTTAAATGCTTTTCCATTTCCATGGTTGACATCAACTTTATCAGTTGCTGCTGGATCTCTCATTATGTTAATTTCTTGGGCTACAAAAGTTGCTGAACCACCAAAGACCGATCTTGACTTCTGGAAATCATTGTTCCCTGTAAGCAATTAATTAGCGTTTAAATGCAATTCTGTGATCTGGGTATTGTGTAATTATCCATTTAATACGTGGGATTTGTATAAAATTTTGAAATTTTGTGTATGTTTAATTTCATTACCACTATTTCCTGAAATCTTGATTTTTGTTTTATGTTTAGGTTGCATTAGCGCATACAATCGGTTATGTAGCAACAACCATAAGTATGTCAAAAGTTGCAATTTCTTTTACTCACATAATTAAAAGTAGTGAGCATGCTTTTAGTGTTTTAGTTTCACGGTTTATTTTGGGCGAAACATTCCCAATGCCTGTTTATTTGTCACTTATTCCATTAATTGGCGGCCTGTTTATTTGTCACTTATTCCATTAATTGGCGGTTGTGGTCTTACTGCTTTAACTGAACTCAACTTCAACATGACCGGTTATCACAAATTTTTTCTTTTGTAGTTATAAATCTATGATCTGTTTTGAGATAAATTTGTATATTTTAATATGGTGATTTTCAGGATTTATGGGAGCTATGATTTCGAATTTGGCATTCGTGTTTAGGAATATATTTTCAAAAAGAGGGGAAATCTGTTAGTGGAATGAATTACTTGTTAAGCAGCAGCTCACAGATTCAAATAACAATATAAGATTCAAGCTAACAAAAGATAATTCCTGGATTTCTTGCATTCAAATTCGAGAGAGAATGCACTCTCCAAACACACAGTTCTTAATTGTCAAGAAAATACAAAATAACAGAAATTAAATAACAATCCTTGTCCCACTCTGCCAGACAACCTTCTCCAATCAACCTCTTGCCACGTTGTGTTTGGTTCCTGGATCTGGGTTTGGGCCTTCTTAACAGTCTGGGCTCTCCTTTGATAGACTTTAGTGGGCTGTGTCGTATCATTACTATGCTTGTTTATCATTGTTTTCACTCTTGATTCTTGCTCCATTTGCAGTTGCTGTTGAGGGCCCACAAGTTTGGGCGGTTGGATGGCAGAAAGCCATAACTGAAATTGGACCCAATTTCATTTATTTTGTATCATTAAATCAACTTCTTATTATTGGTCAGATGCTTAAATTTTATGTAATAATAGCAGCTCAATGCATATTCTACCACTTTTACAATCAAGTATCGTACATGTCACTTGATGAAATCTCACCTTTAACGTTTAGTATTGGAAATACATTGAAACGTATTTGTGTCATAGTTTCATCAATCATTATCTTCCGTACACCTGTCCAGCCTGTCAATGCTCTCGGGGCAGCAATCGCTGTTCTTGGAACTTTCTTGTATTCTCAGGTACGTATAATTTGTCGTTTATGAAAACTCCATCCATGCATGCTTGTAGTAGTAAAGATTTGTCCACTAGTTTAGTGTTTTCTGTTGTTTTTTGATATTCATGTTTGGGAGCAAAAGTAAAAACTTTTTGTAGTTTATTCACTTATTGTGATATGGTCTATATATTTAATTTTATCCATAAAAGGCTCAAACTTTCTAACAATTCTCTAATGTTGCAAGTTAATTGACCCGAATTAGTTTTTTTTTTTTTTTTTTGTTGCTTTCTAAGTTTGAGCTTCTCTTAAACATTTTGTAAGTTTGAGGCTTTTGTTATCAGGCAAAACAGTAAGTTGGTGGAAGATCGAAGAGAGATTTTTTGTTTGTAGCATACACAAGAGTCAAGTGTTTTATATATAGCAGCAGCAGCTGCTGCGTATGATTAGGATTTTAATTTTGTAGATAATAAATATGATAATAACGTTCGATGTTGGCTGTCATCAATCCGATTCCTTGTTTGATGATTGAGATCATTTCCGGCCATGGTGGCCTAATTTTATCGGAAAACATAGTGTGTGTGTGTGTGTGTGTGAAGAAACAGAAACAATGCACATATACTAATCGAATGGTTGCTGAGTGAAGACGCATAATAGATATAAACTAGTTGGTGGTATATCGAAAAGGATGGTTTTTTACTATATCCAAAAGATTACTTATTGATTGTTACATAATAACAAAAATATTGTTTAGATGACCCTTATTACAATTTTCACTACCAAATAACCAATTTGGTCCCGAGGTAAGGAATAAAAAAATTACCATGGACCACCCGCAAGTTTTAAACCTTCACGTTGAACAATTGTGTAACAACAAAACCCTGGATAAAAGATCCCTTGTTTGAGCTTCTAATATTATACCTTCTATTTCACCAATATGTCTTCCAAAATTCACTGAATTTAATCTGCAAAAGTAAACCACATAACCAGTTATATAAATGACTTATTTTATAAAAAAATACTGAATTAGCAAAAATCAATTTATATCTTATACCTTCTATTTCACTAATATGTCTTCCCAAAATCACTGAATTTAATCTGCAAAAGTAAACCACATAACCAATTATATTAATGATTTCTTTTTATAAAAATACTAAATTAGCAAAAATCAATTTATATCTTATTCAAACATACCTTCCAAAGAAAGCATATACATGTGAATAACATATCACATACACACATTTTTTTACCTAATAGATCACAAACACAGACATACGTTATACAATTCGTGTACGTACACGGCCCCACTATAATTCTTGTAAACCAGAGTTACTTACCTAACAAAATTTATACATGTCGACCCGTTTATGAACATAACCCGTTTAGAGTCAACCATAACTCTTTTTTTTTTTATTTTATTGGTTATATATCGTTTCAAAATTGTCACTCTTACTTGAAACCCAAAATGATAATTAAACAATAAGTTCAAAACCATGATTTTGAGCACATATGCATCTCACCGTGTATCCTTAAAATCAATATTTGATTGTTGTTCTAAATTTCTGAACAGTTAGGACCTTATTGATTTTAGTGAGGAGGTTACTCTAAGTATCTATTTGGCTAGTTTAACCAAATAATTGCCAATCTATCAGAAACACACACTCAAAACTTAAAGAAAGAAGTTGTGAAGGAAAGTTACCTTTGGAGGTGGGGTGTATATGAATCAAGGATAAATCAAAGTTAGCTTTAGCGGTAGTAACATGGAAATTGTTGACTGAAGAACCTCAATTCCACAAATTGAACCCCGAAATAGGTGATTGTAATTTACCTGAAGAAGACGATTAGTGTTATAGACAAAAAACCCTAGTGATAAACGTACGAAGTGAACCCTTGATACACCTAAAATCAATAATGAAAAGTTTAAAAGATCAGAACCTAGCCGACGAAGGAGTAAGAATGTTATTCAAAAAACCAAAATGAAATTACCTTACTAAAGAAGAAGAAGACGGAGGAGCAACAGCAACAATGAATGCGTAACACAGCTATGCTGTGCTAGGTTTCGTAGATAGGAGGACGTGGCAGAAATTGGCAAAGCAAATATGGTGAGGTAACTGAAGCAGGTGCTGGAAATGGATAACTAAGCAGGTGCTGGAAGGAAATCGACCCACTCTTCACTTTACCGTAAATGTTATACACTAAATAAATAAATTGTTATATTACTTCCTCCGTATCAAAATACTTTTCATTTTAGGGTATAAGTGACACATTTTAAAAACTTTTCTTATTAGTGGGACTCATACCCACTAATTATACACTTTAATAAAATGAAATTACCTTTATACCCTTACTTTTACTTTTAAAACTCATTAATATCACTTTATTACAGAAAAGTAGGACCCATTATCCACTAACTATGTACTTTAATCTATTTTAATCTCTACTTTAATCTTTTACCTCAAAATACGTGTAAGTCAATTTGTATCACTTATTTTGATACGGAAGAAGTATTAACTTGAATAACTTGATATTTGAATCCAACAACGGCAAATAGTTATGAAACTCATTAGGGCTGTCGAAATCTGACACGACACGACAAAAATACATGAAACGAAACGAAACGAAATCGAAATCTAAATTAGTGTTCGTGTTGTGTAAAACAAACACGAAGTCGTGTCGTGTTCGTGTTCAGTAAATTAACACGAAATTGACACGATAGTTATATTTTTGTCGTGTTTTTAACATGTAGTAAGTAAGAAGTTTAATATATTTGTTATTTATCTCGTGTTGTCCTGTTGTCGTGTTTATCGTTTTTTAATCGTGTCGTGTTCGTGTTAGTAAAATAAAACACGACTTCATGTCGTGTTGTTTTCGTGTTGAACAAATTCGTGTCGTGTTACCCAAAAACACAAAACGATAACACGATTTGACAACCCTTGTTTTTTTTATAAACAAAGACAAGAATGAGCATCATCTTTTTGATAAGACAGTTGTTATTTATCTTAATTTTACCTTTTGTCTTAATCCCTTAAATTTAAGTAAATCGAAACTAAAGGTTCAAGTGTTTAATGGCAGTATGAAGTATGAACATCTTTCTCACCTCATTTTAATGGCCATTTGGTAATGTTTTCTCCAAATAAGCAACTGCATGTGACGTTTTTTGGGCTGGGATCATGCCACCAATTAATCTAACATTTATATAATCAACAAATTCATGAAATAGGCCCATTACATTTGACCCACCACCAACACAACCCACTAAAACATTGGGCTTTGCCCCCCATTTTCTAATGGGTAGTTGATGTATGGAATTGGCGCACCATCATTGGGTACGGATGTAATGGGTTGCACCGACTTTTGTGATCCGGCCCCTTATGGCTTCTGATGTTGCTTCTTTAATGTTGCGGTCCCTGAATGAACTCCTCTAACCTCTATGTAATTGTGAGTAAAAACTGAAAAGAATTAGAAAAGTATAAGTGTATAACTGGTTGGTTACATATAGGGGAAATATGTAATTCTAAAATTACTGGGTTTTTGGCGTCGTTTATTATAAAGTGATTGTGCGATGTGGAATAATCATAACGAAATAATCACAAAAAATGTGGGTACTTTTTTTTTACCTTTAACATGTACAATTTTCTTTTAGGTAATTTGAGTAAATTTTCAAATTTTATAATTTTACGAGCACATTTGATAAAGTACGAACAAAAGTTGAAATTTTTTTCTATTGAAAAAGTGTCATTATAATATACATAATGACACTTTGTGTCATTTTGTGTGTCACTAAATGCCTTTTCTTTGTTTGTGATAACATATCACTAATCTGATCTTATGTTAATTATTATAGATTGCACTAAAGATGCATTTCTAATTAACGGTGTAACTATATTTTAAAATAAATCACCGTTCGCTATAGTTAAGCTTACTTGCTGCTTAATGGATCGACACCTTTGGATCGTCCATACCATCCTGATTCTCTGTTTTAATGAAAATAACTGCTTTATTATGCACTCTATTGTATCCTCCTATATAACTTAAGATTGATCTAAAGAGTACGTAGGCATTGGGGTATGAATTAATCATTATCATTAATTACTCCTTATAATGCATTTAGGACATTTCCCAATAAAACATGCCTTGCCATATCCGGAAAGACTTTATTTTACGGGCACGCGCAAAATTAAAATGCTGGCACGGGATTCAAACCTGTGACTTTACGTACACATATTGCATGCATTTCCATCTCAACCACATGAATTATTGATATGCTTCAATAATGACTAAACTTAACCACATAAAATGCCAACAATCATGGACATTTACATTCAATCTTTCTGTAACGGCCACTTAAAAATTGAATTTTGAATGTAACAAATGGAGTGAGTTACCATGACAGATGTTAACTACTTCACTTATGTAATATATTATCTTTATTAATCCATAAACTCATATTATTCTACTCACAACCACTAGCATCACTACTGAGTACCACCATGCACCACTACCATCACTACTGACCACCGACGCCACCCACCACCATCGCCACCACCTACCATTACTATGCACCACCACATATCCGTCCACCACCATCACTATCGCTATCGAAAAATATAGTTACAAGATACCCGCCGCCGCATTGCGCGGGTACCCTGCTAGTGTTCTCATAGGTATTTAATTTTTGCAGTTGGCAAATTAATGCATTAGTTGTTGAGTTCACCCTATATTCAATGCCTTAATTGAGGCTTTAAGATGATTCATTAGGTGTAATCTGTACCTGCCAAATTTACAGAAAATAGTAATGGGGTTTAATTATCTGAAAAGTTTAACAATTTCTGAATCTTGATTGTGTGACAATGTGACATCCATGTTTAAGGCTTCTTCCATTAAATCTTTCTTTGTTTTAACGATTTGCAAAATTTGAACATTTTGTGGCAATTCGATATTGATCAATATAGTGTGAAAAAAGATAGAAACTTGAAGATATGCACTCAAACATTGATGCATCTAGAACCCAAAAGATACTTTTTTTGGTACAAAACTTAAAGAATTACAACTCCGTTGATGAAGAAGCAATCTATGAAAGAAAAGCATGCAAACATTATACAAAAAACCAAACACAATAATAATGCTCTAAAAGCTAGTAGGAATCCTAAATTTCATGCTCATAATATATCTATAGATCATCTATAGATGGATAGTTGAAATTATGGATATACAATGTGGGATATATATCCTCACGAACCCCATAAAAGATTCGATTTAATAAGTTCACTTTCTCAAAAACTAAACTTACAATCTACGGGTGTCGGCTTTTAGAGTCTTATAACTAAAGCCCGAAACCATTTTAGGCCCATTGTTGTCGACTACATCGATAGCAGAACAAATACTTGGTAAGCACTTGTTGCCTCTTTTCTTGCTTTTGGTGATTATGGTCACCAAATCTCGCTTTGACTTTGGTTGACCACTGCCCGAGGTCACAGCCGCTTCTGGGGCTTGTAAATTACGCTTGTGGGAGTGTACTTCAATCCGGTTAAAGTACTCGATTTCTTTCATCATGAGTGATCCGACGGTTCCTTTTGTGCCAATTTTGATTGGTGTTTCTGCAACCATTTTTAATGGTGCCAATTGAATAGTGGTAGGAGTAGGTTTCAAAGTCATCTGTTTTGTTTAGAATTTGAAATCTTGGCTCATTTGAGTAAAAAGTAAGGATCTTGTAAAGGTTTTGGTGATTATAAAATGTTTCATGGGTATGCAGTGGAAACATTTAAGTTTTGTTTGGGGGCCTCATGATGTCCACCTTCTAGCCACTTGACACCTCCTTTGAAAAGATCATGTGATAGAGGTAAAAACCATCTAAGTGGTTACTTAGTGACAAGAGCTTAGTGACAAGAGCTCTGAAATAACTTTCTAGAGGTTACAAATTCAGTCTTTTCCTTTATAAATATTTATTAGAGGTTACAAGCAGTTGAGTCTTTTCCTTTGTAAATATTTATTAGATAAATAGGCGAATGTTCGAAATCACCCAAGATAACGCTTAAATCACATACACACGGACATAAGTTCGGCCATACACCCTGAGAACCCTTATAACATGAATACCTTTTTGGCATATGACAGGGTAAAAGTGTCAACCTTATTTGTTCTATTAAAAGATCTTGTGATAGGGTTAAAAATGTCATATTGATATAGTTATGGTATGCGAAGGTGATGGCAGGCTTTAAAGAGGAACTACGGCTCCCCCTCTAAGTTTATTTTGTCATTGTAATTTACATACTTAGTTACGGTATGTGAAGGTGATGACAGGCTTTGTGGTAAAGATCATTTTTCATGGGTAAAAGATTTTGCTACTAACACCTCTTTCGGTTGTTTTTAAGAAATTGTTACATCATTATTAATATGTATTTTTAATGATGGAAAAAGAATTTCTTAAACTCATAGAGATCATTATTTAATGCACAACTATTGATGTATGTCCGAACACGTTATTGATAGTATTATAGATGTATGATTAGCATTTTCCTTACAAGTAAATCGGATATCCAACACGAATTGGCTAGGCCATTCATTCAGAAAAAACCAACTTCGAAATGGATTAACGGATAATAGTTATGTCCGTGGCAATTAACTTATTAAAAGGATCACGTGACAAACATTAACTAACTTTACAAGTTAGTATTCAATCCGTGTAGACATTTTCTCTCTGAAAAAGATGTATATATATTTTTATCTACGTGTGGTCTTAGAAAAAAAAATATTATTTTGAAAACAGATCCATTACCGATTTATAAATTTTCACAGCAATTATTACAGAAATGAAATTGATGGTTTATAAATATTCTAAATTGTCAGTGTAAGAGCCAATAGGTAGAATTTCAAATTTTTAATCAGTAGTTAATGATTTTTATTAAAAATGTGGTGAATTAAAGGAAATTAAGGTGTTATTTGATTTTTGAAGTAGTTAATTGTATGCAGTCTTTTTCCATGTATGTAGTAGAAAATATGACCCTAAATTCTGCAAGCTGAAACCAAAATATTTAATAATATTTAAAATTATGTAGAGTAATGGTATTTAGTCCTACAATTTGCCCATAGTCCTACTCATTAGATTAAAACATGTGTCAAAATCAATGAGTAATATTAAGAGAAAGAATTAATGGAGTACACATGTCATTCTATCAAGTGAGTAGGACTATGAGTTGAACCAAATGATATGACTAAATATCATTTCTCAATTTTGTATATAACATTAATTAATTTTCACATTAAGCCCATTGTTTTTTGTATTCATTAAGTTTGACATAGTTAGGGTGACAATTTCTGTCGAGTTCGGGTTAGCGGGTTGATATCATTTAATTCGAACTCAACCCGCTTAGCTTATCCGATTTGCGGGTTCGAGTTGGCGTAGTGGTATCATCTAATCGATTAACGATTGGTATAACCCAATCATTTAAATGAATCAAATGAGCTAGCACAGTTTTGCTAAAAAATCTTGAGAGAACACAATATTTTTATCCTCTCTCCATTTCGATTCCTTTTCTTCAGAATTGCAACTGGAAACAGAGCGTAAAAAATGAAAGAATGGAAAACAAAAGGGTAAGTGATGATAAATGAAGCCAGACAAAAATTAAGGGGCAAAAAGAGGAAAATAAGAAAGTGAAGGGCTTCGTAAAAATAAAAAATGCGAGTTTGGAAGCTTTTCTCATATCAGAGCCAGGTTTCGATCCTGGGACCTGTGGGTTATGGGCCCACCACGCTTCCGCTGCGCCACTCTGATTTGATGTTATTATTTCTAAACTCGTTTATATCAAGGCGGAATAACCAATTGTTATTGGAAATTTTGTCCCAAACGGCTGTATTCGAGTCACAAAGAGCATAAACATCTCGACACAAAATTCCACAACAAATTTACATAACTTGTCATCTAACTGTAACGAAAAAAGGTACATTATATTTACACGCTTCTAAATGTTGTTTCCTACACGAGCTCCTTCAATGTCTCTCGGAACTACCCTTATGATCTTCGGTTGGTGGTTCTTCGTTCTTTTCTGAAGCTAAGTATTCGAGAGCCTTAACCACTTCACTTATGGTGGGCCGTTTTGCAGCATTTTCTTGAAGACACATTTCGGTCACGGCTAATGCTTGATAGAGCTCCTCCATCGGGTATTTCCCTTCAAGCAATGGATCCGCCATGCATTGGAACTTTTCACGGTCTTTAAACAATGGTTCTGCCTGTTAAAAAAACCCTTAAGAAAACGGTATTTGTTTGATTTGTTTATTACCACTACTACTACTATGATTTATTATCATTAATGTTATTCTTTTTGTTTGGTTTAAACGTACCCAAGCGATTAAATTTTGGTCTTCGCTTGGTCTCGCATCGTCTATGACTCTCCTTCCCGTGATGATCTCTAAGAACACGACTCCAAAGCTATAGACATCGGATTTTCTAGTCAACTTACCGGTCAATGCATACTCAGGTGCACAATACCCGTAAGTTCCCATCACCTTAGTTGTGATATGAGTTTGTTGGCCGGTTGGAGCCAACTTGGCTAACCCAAAATCAGAAAGCCTTGTGTTCCACTCCTCGTCTAATAAGATGTTTGAAGCTTTGAGATCACGATATATCACCGGTGGAACGGCTTTATCATGCAAGTACTCAAGCCCTTTGGCTGCACCTGTTGCAATCTTGATTCTTATGTCCCATTCTAGTGGCTTTTGATCTTCGGCTCCCCAATCTTAATGAGAAAACAATATATGAACTTAGTTTTAACTCGATTTATTTCATTTTATAGGTCTAGTTTTAATGGGACCCGCAAAATGAAGACAAAACAAATGTTATGGATGATAATGGAGGACATACTAAATAAATGATCTTCAAGAGAACCGTTTGGCATAAACTCGTAAACTAAAAGCCGTTGGTCACCTTCGCAACAATATCCAATCAAGTTAACAAGATTCGAGTGATCAAGAAGGCTCAACAACAAAGCCTCCACCAAAAACTCACGGTTGCCTTGGTATCCGTTTCTATCAAGTTTTTTGACCGCAATGTCCTATGAAACACAAAAAAGATCGGTCAAAACTATGGTTTATTATATGATCATGATCGTGATTTTAAATCATACAATGTTCTCGGTGGCAATGTGGCCTTTGTAGACCCTCCCGAAACCGCCTTCTCCAATCAAATTATCGTAATTGAAGTTGTTGGTTGCCACCAACAACTCATTGTATGTGAAAAATTGTGAAGAAATGTTTTCTTTTCCATATTTTGCTATCTCATCTGTTATGTACCTTCTTCTAAAGCTATCTACATGTTTTATATTTGATCTCGTTAGAGAAAAAAACACACGAATCTCGTGTAATCACAACCAAGGGACGAGGAATAAAAGGGGTTACCATTTCCAAGAGAAAACCCCGGGAATGACTCTTCCTTAATTTCTTTAAAATCGGAAGAGCTTTTCTTCCTTTTGGCTCGGTTTTTGGTCATACAACACCATAAACAACCCATCATTTTCTTTAGGAACAAGGTGGCGACTATTGCGCCCACCTCGGGTCATTGACATGATTCATGCATAACTTGATCCATCTAAAACTCACGATAGCGTTGCGTTTTTGTCTCTGATTAGATGAGAATTCTATCACGAGACCTAGCAACACCAACGCGGGTTCAAAGATTTGTTAACCAACGGAATTTCTTTTACCTCCCAGGAAGAACCTCAATTTTGCTCGGGGCTTCCACGGAGCTAAGAGAAATTCCGAACGTTTTCTAACTGTGGAATGGTTTCTTTTACGTTCAATGGAATCGTTAGGATAAAAAAAATGTTTTGACATAGTCAAATGTATTGATTCCTATAATTAAGTAGTTAATTAGTGTATCTTAGGCCATCCAAATTTATGGGATAGTTAAATTCGAAATATTTAGCTAGAAAAAAATGGTTTTATTTAATTGCATCATAGGACACCCAACGTTTTACGAATGAACGTATATTCATAAATCATAATTTCTAATTCTTCGTACAACTTCAATTCATGATCATTAACCTTCGCTCTGTTTTCATTTATATACTTCCTCCTCCATTTCAAAATAAGTAATACACTTCGGATTTTATAATTTTTTTTTTAATTTAAAGATTGTAATGAAAGTTAAATTAAATTAAATATGCATATACAATTTTTTTTTTATGAAATAGCCATTGACAATAACAATATAGAGCCATTTACATAAATGATTGTAACACACCAATTTTTCAAAACAATTTAAACTTTTTAAATAAACGAATTTAACATTTAAAATCCATAATATCTAAAAATATGGTTTAAATAAAACATTTGGAATAATTAAGGAGTACAAAAAACCGGTGTTACAAATATATATTAACACTAGTCTAGGGAATTAAATAAGTACACCGAGCTTAATCATCCAAATGCTACTACTACGGGCCGCCTAATCCTTAGCTCCCGAACCTGAGTACATAGCAAAAATAAACGTAGTACGTGAGACAAAATTGTCTCTTCAGAAACATGAGTTTTAGACCCGGTTAGAAATAATTTGCAATTAAATAATAATTTAATAATTATCAAATTGCACATAGTCAATCATACTCTAGGGCTTGCCATAAGCCCAACACATACGTAATGGGCCTCCCCGAAACAACTCCCCCGATATGGGTTAACTAGGTAAACTCCCCCATTTCCGGGTTATCTATTTCTCCCCCGATTTCCGGGTTATCTCAAACTCCCCCGATTTCCGAGTTATCTATTTCTCGACACACTACCCTTGCACAGGGTGGTACCGCCCCAAGTAGGTGTCACTAACTCGCCCAACTTGTGTGGGTTATCTAGGATCCAATTGATTAGCTACCACATAACAAATCATCAACTTGGGCCAATGCCCCATATCACAACTCATATCATACTAGTGGTAACTAACAAATCAATTTATAATTCAATTCAATTCATACTCTATCAATTCAATCTTTTCTTTATTAAAAATAATTATCTAATAAAGACTCTAAAAATCATTTCAAACTATAAAACATGGTTTACTATGTACTCAGAAAAGATCACATGTACTCACCTTAGTAATGCTATCCAATACTTGTGCTCAACAATACAAATCCTTACTTCCCAATCAAGGAAGTACTTCCAAACACAAGGTCTTCTTGACCTAATATCAATACCAACATAATAACTAGTTATTAACCATAACTAATCAATAATCTATCCATATTAACAACCCCAACCACCAAGTTCATATAACTTGGTGGAATCTCAAACCCTAGTTCAAGATTTTTATCCATAAAACCCAAATCTAGCTTGTACACATTTATTACAAGCTTACAATGAGTGTCTTACACTCATGATAGATCATCTTCCCCAAAGATGATATGATTGGTCCCTAAAACCACCATTGATACCCATGAAAAGCTTGAAACTAAGGTAGAAGATGATAAGAATCAATAATCTTTACCTTTGGTGTCTAAATCTTCAAAGATGGTGAAGATTTGAGCTCAAGATCAGCAAAATCGCCTTCTTCCTTCAAAATAATGGCTGGACTAGTGCTAGGGGCGTAGGTGTCTAAACCCTAGCCCCAAACTCGTTTTATATACAGCTCGGACAGTTCACGATCGCGAACTTCCCGCTTCGTGAACAGTTCGCGTTCGACAACCAGTCGTGAACTCCATGTCTGAAAAACCCTTATTCTCTGTTTGATGTTCACGATCGCGAACTATAGTTCGCGTCGCGAACTCCTTCATGCAGCTAGGCTGCAACTTTTTGTTGTCCGGTTCAGCCCGGTTTCGACCTTAACCATATCAAACGGTGTCCAAATGACACGAAACCAATTCCTACGGTTCTTAAATGAATTATCCACATTTATCATATTTTTGTACAATTTTTTTATTTACAAATTTCGGTCGTTACAATGATGCTCATTGTAACTGAATTGCACAACTAGTGCTGTTTTTGGAGTCTTTGCAAAAATAATGCTATCCCTCACTGGCAAACCCGGATCCCATATGATCCCGACAGTAAGGGATCATATGGGATTCAGGTCTGCCAGTGAGGGATAGCATCAATTTTTGTACAAAAAGTTGTCGGAAAGTACAAAAAGTACAAAAATTCTAGTAAATGGGGTATCTGGGTCTGCCAGTGGGGGATCATATGGGATTCGGATCTGCCAGTGAGGGATAACATTAATTTTGCAAAGGGTTCAAAAACGGCATTAGTTGTGCAATTCAGATGCAAAGGGCATCATTTATGCAAATGACTCAACAATATAAAGGTTGTTGTAACAGAAAAAATACTTAAATGAAGAATTGGTAAAAGTCAAGTGATATTCTGCTTGTCGTTTAGGCTGGTGAGTAAGAATTCTGCTCATTGCAGTCATCTTGAGGCTTCTTCGCACCTACCCTTGTGCCCTGGCCCTTAACCAGATAAAGTTGCCCGCCCTATGTGGTCAGAGGACCAGACCGAACCGAAAACGAAAATCCTGAAAGCACGAGATCCAAAACTAAACCAAAAATTATAATCAGTGTTGGTTCGGTTTGGTTTCGGTCTGTTTTTCAGCACAAATGTTCACCCCTAAACTGAATCATAATCGGTGTTGGTTCGGTTCAATATCGGTCAATTTTTAGTTTGGTTTTTTTCGGGTTAAATGTTCACCCCTACTTACAAGTAGGTGTCTCGTTCCTTTTTTCTTATAAAGTCAAATAATTGAAGAGAACACTCGTATGGTACAAACACAAAACAAAGAAAGTTTACCACAAACAGATAATTAATAGAGAGTCAGGATTCAAACGTTCATTACTTATAAAACAGAGTACGACTCAATATAAACAGACACTAGAAACTCAGGATTCAAGCGTTCGACCATTAGTTATAAAACAGAACGCGACCTAATATATTCTAGTCCTAATTCTACCATCTAAATTAGGACATACATCTAAAACTATAAACACACATATATACTAGAAAGTCCTGATTTATTACTTATAAGTTATAACTTAAACCTGCAACTAAAATACTTTGATTCCCATACCCAAACTCTAATCAGCAATGCCATCCATGGCTTGCTCGATTATTTGTTTGGATTCTTGGAGCAAGGCAATGCTGGTTCGAAGGCGGTCCCTCTTTTCAGCAACGGCTGGTGATTCATCCAACATCTTTTCAATTCCATCACCATTCACCATCACCTCATTCCGTAGCTCCCTCCCAATCTCCTCATTCACCACATTTTGCATAAAATAACTCATTTGAAGCGCTAAATTGTCCACCATACGAGTCAGGACAATTTTCCAGTAAGCCGTCATCCTCATCTTCAGATCAAAAGCTTGACCCCTTGTGTTTTCTGGGACATTTCTCAGATGCTTAACATCATTAGTTGTCCCATAACCTTCCACAACTAGTCTAGGGAAGTAGCTGCTTATTGACTTAACAAACTTATCATAGTAGCCCATTAACTTGTCATAAGACACATAAAAATCAGGATCACACGTGTAGTCTCTAATCTCAATCATTTCAGCAGCTCTTTTTGCAAACTTGGCCTTCATTTTCATCATCACACGATGTGTTGCTTTCCTCATACAAGGAAGCAATTGCGGGTAATTCCCACAATGATCAATCAAGACTCGGCCACAAACAGCTTCAAGATAACCGCACACTTTGTTAACAAAGCTAACGGGCTTTTCAGATAAGCTCTCTACTTTGCTCTGGACCAAGCCGAGAACCGCCGAGAACCACCGAGTACCGAACAAAAGACAACCGCATCCCATTTGCTTCTTCTAAAAGCTTCATTTCTTCCACCAAGAAATTTTCAGAAAACCGGACCCCACTTGTCTCTAGTTCTTTCGCCAACTCATCTAGCATTTCAACCAACCGAGCATTGCCATTCATTTCTTTTTCATTTTTATACTCACCAAACTCGCCTAGGATTAAAATATTTCGAAGAGTTTCCTTTGTGGACACAACAATTTGCATAAATGTATCCACTGCATCACGAATGTTGGTAACATTCCTGGGTAATTTGGTGAGTTCCAAAACCAAAGCGTTGAGCTTCTCATTTATCCTCTTTACAATATCGGGTAAACATTTCCATACGATCACCGATTGGATTTGAACAAGCCTATCGGCCAAAACAGGAATACCCACCATGGATTTGTCAATCCTGGACAACAAAGGGTGAGCTCCAAAGAGTTTGGCTTCTTGAACGAGAGCTTCTTCAGAGGTTTCATCATTGATCCTGTTTCTAACACAAACGTAGTCGAGCCTAATCTTCACAACATTTGCATTAACCTTCTCAAGTAGGCCGATAAGGTCTCGTTCGCATTTGGTAACAACAACAAGAGTCCTTTGACCCGTGTTGCCACAATCCGTGACATACTGATCGATTCAGAATTGGAGAAATCAACATTGACGTCAAGAACATTCAGAATCACACTTTCTTCAGGCTTTATATACTCCATTATCATATCTGATCAAACATTGAATAAATTAAATGTATGTAAAAACTATACCAAATAAAAAGTTTCCAAAAACTCAAAAATCAAAAAGTGGATATTACAAAATGAAAGAAATACCATGTATTTGTTGGTGAATGTCTGGCGGTTGGTCACCGTAGGCCACCCTTGTTAATCCAGGCAAGTCAATCATAGTGAGATTTGGAACACATTTCATTTTCACAACTAAAGTTAACGGCACGTTCAATACCCCTTTATCGTCCCCTGCAATTTTAACTGTAGCCCTTTCCATGGCTTCCGAGATCTTGCTTTCTTCCTTAATCTTAATCGGTTCTTTTCGCTTCTGGTACTCTAATATGAACTCCGGCGAAGGATCCTGGTGGTGTTGGAGCCTCATAATGAGAGGTACCCTTGTGCAGAGACCATCTCCACGCGGCAAACTTATTCCGGCGAGTGACTCTAGAACGCTTGACTTGCCTAAGGACTGGTCTCCGACGACAACAATGGTGGGGAGACATGGCGGTACTAAGGGGTGGGCAATTGCCTACCCCAAATTTTTTTCGAGTGTATTATTATATATGAGCGATAACTAATGCATGCCGTATAATTTTTTTTCCCACCTATGAAAAAGTTCGGCAAGTCAAAAATTTTTGCCCACCTATGAATAAATTTCAGGTACCGCCCTGTGGGGAGACGGATGCCTTCTTGGGCGACGTTGAGGAGGCGGAGCTTGTCTATATCGTCAAGAATGGGACGTATTTTGTCGTTATAAGATGATACGGGTGGCGGAAAATTTGGTTTGTGATCGTCGGTAAGAGGATGGATTACTTCACCGACGTCAGTTGTTGTGATGCAGTTGCTACCTTGAACAGAGACGTTGCTGCTCGCAGCCATTGTTGCCGTAACCAAAGTGTAACACTCAATTTTTAGAACATCTTTTAAAACATATTTTAAAATAAAACGGAACTCCCCCTGGACCGCCATATAATCATATGCAGGGCTATTAGAGTCCAGGAAATGCATGGCAGGGAACTTCTATAGGCACCAGGGATACTACCAGAGATCCTCGAACAAGCGGAAGGCGAAACAGCAGAGAGATAAATAGAACTTGCTCGGCAAAGGGTTGAACCTCATAACATTACAAACTCCAATGTCCCAAAATACGGTTTAACAAAAATCATTAAAAGTTTATCAGAGTATTAAAACTGGTGTTACAATATAATATCATAACCATAGGATAAACGGGATCTACCTACGAGCTCCCGAGCTAATCAACACTAGACCACTTCTATCGCGACCTTCTAATCCATCGATCTCGAACCTGAGTACATAGCCAAAAACAAAGTAGTACGTGAGACAAAGTAGTCTCGTGAGATCGATACATGGGTTTTCGACCCATTCTCAAATAGTAATAAAAATCATTAATATTCATTTCTTTCCTTTATTCACTTATTAATTATCAACTTACATTCTTATCGTTTATTAATACTTACTAGTAAGCTAACCGTAAGCTTACCCATCACATAATCACATATATGTAAGTTATCCATAAGCTTACTCCTTTTATCACATACGCCACTGATCATTCCGAACCAAACTCCCCCGATGTGGGTTATCATCACAAGATCACATGGTAATTGGGGCTCTCCCAAACTTACCAAGATCACCAACTCCCCCGTCTCGCGGGTTATCGTACTCCCCCTTTTTATCGGGTTATCATAATCCCCCTATTGTCGGGTTATCGTTCACATAGATATACTACTCTTGCGCAGGGAGGTACCACCCCAAGTAGCAATCTCACTCCCCCATAAATGGGTTATCATTGTCCGGACACCTTTTTACACATATAAAATTCAACAAATACGGGCCTATGCCCCAATCATCCATACTCAAACATAATATTAGAATGCATCTATTCTAATTATCATATTATTCTCTTTCAACATAATCATATTTCATTTATCTTTTCTTATCATTATTGTAATAGACTTTATCCTTAAATCCACTAATAAGATTCACTTCTTATTATTCATATTTATAATTATATTACGTTTACATTGACTAAGGCGCATACATAATACTAGTCAAATCATACTTGTTCTCATAACGTGAAATCACTACTTTTATTAGTATATTTTACTAATAAATGTTATTACTTTAAAACCTTTGTCATTTGCTTAATTATTAAATCTTACTAATGAAAGCCCAATATCATACTCTTTTAGCCATTATCATTATTAATACTTCTTATCAACAATCTCATTAGTCAATTTATCTAACCACACTTACTTGCAAAATCATCAATTTCAATAGCTATACTCTATTAGCAATTTAATTAAATTTCATTATCTTTCTAATCACTTTCTTTATTAAAACATGTATTAATAAAGACTCGATAGATATTATCCATTTTCAAAACTCTTTTTCTATGTACTCAGTTTAAAAGTTCACATGTACTCACCTTAGCCAAGCTAACTCCAAATCGTGTCTATTAACACAAATCCTTGCTTTTCCAACTTGCATAATTCAACACAATCCTTACTCCCTAATCAAAGGAGTACTTCCAATCTTTAAGTCGTCTTGACCTAACATCAATATCATCACAATAATTAGTTATTATCCATAACTAATCACTAATCAATTCTTAACACATTTCTAACCACCAAGTTCATCCACCTTGGTGGAATCTCAAACCCTAGTTCAAGATTTCCATCAATAATCCCAAATCCAACTTGTACACATTGATTACAAGCTTACAATGAGTGTTCTACACCCATGTTTAGTCATCTTCCCCAAAGATGACATGGTTGGTTGTCCAAACCACCATTTTTACCCAAATGAAGCTAACAACTAGCTAGATAACATCAACAATCAAGAAATCTTACCTTTGATGTTTAGATCCTTCAAGATGGTGAAGATCTAAGCTCCAAGACATCAAAATTGCCCACTCTCTATCTAGAAATCGGCTGCACACTTTGTGGGGTTGAAGAGAATGAGAAAAACCCTAAAAATAGACTTTTTATATAGTCCAGACAGGGCTCCCATCGAGCTCCCAACGCAAGGTTACGCGGCCTTGACTTATATGCAAGCCCGCGCATTCTCCCACCGAGCTCCCAACGAGCTCCCATCGAGACTCCAGCACATAAGTTCTCCCATCGAACCTCTGAAATCCCTGTTCCTTCCTCCCATCGAGCTCCCATCGAGCTCCCGTCGCGAGGAATGCATGTCTAGGCCAATCTTTTGATCTCGAAACTTGTTTCTAACCAAGTCTTGACCCGTTTTCGATTATTTCGAGTCATAAACGATCCTTTACCTATAATAACACATCCAAGGCTCGATTAAATATTTTACCACATTTATTTCTCAATATTTCCATTTAATTCATTAACCGAAATTTCTGGTCGTTACAACTATCTACCCCTTAAAAAGGATTCCGTCCTCGGAATCTACTCTAAGATTACCGGTCCACATTCAACCGAGCATTTCATTCTCATCTACTTGCGTTTAACACGACTGAACCTTTTCCGTTGCAATCCAGTAACAATATACATTATTAAACTTCCACTTATCCCCGTTGAGCCCAAACGGGTCAAAAATCAAACTTGAGTTCATAATACCCGAACGGGTCAAAATTGCACAATCTGACCATAACACTTTCAATCATTTAACCAATCCTTTTATCCACATAAGGATGATATGACCCAATCATTACTATTAGCAAATTAATCAAACCGATAGTCAACGTCTAGTTTTGACCAAGTTGTCAACACTGTCTAATCTTTGACTTAAGCACAAAATCAACTGTACTTTGATAATTTCCTTACTCACTAAAGGTTCCATTAATCATCATTTCCTTTACAATCGACCTTACATTCATGGTTCACCAACAATCATACACGATTCTCAAACTCGACTCGAAACAACCAACGGTCAAAGTTGCACCCTCCGACTATAATTATTTCCATTAATCAATTAACCATTATCATACACATATAGACGATACATTATGATCTTATCATTGCGTAGCCATTCTTAGCGAAAGTCAAAACCCAATTTTGACCAAAGTCAACAATCCACAAATCTTGACCAAATTTTGACCCATAAGGTCAAACTTACTTTGCAAAATTTACACACTCTCTACTAGTGAGTCATCACTTCCCAAGATTTTTGTCTCCGATTCCGATATTTACATTTCCTTTCCCAATTGTTTCCTTTTTCCTCGGTTTCAATTTCCACCACCAATTAACAATTTCCATCTAAATCAATACCAATCTCTATTGCTCTCTCTTTTCTTTTTTTTCTTTTTTTTAATTTCCATCCAAGTACTTGTACCATTTACAATTTCTTTCAAATATTCTCATACACACTTTCAATTCTCGATTACCGGCTTTAGAGCCTCACTCACATCGAGTTGTGACCTAACCACTCATCATACAACTTTCACTACTCATCGGCTACTAATATTCTTTGCTTCCTATAAGCACCCCTTTTCATAATCTATAAACTTTTAGGCATCTCTTACACTTACCTATACTTAAACACGATTCGTGTTTTCAACCCAAGTTCTCACTTGCCATAAAAATCATAACAATAACTAACCATACGGTTCTACATACATCATATACAAACATCATATCCCTGATATAACAAATTATACTTTAACTATCTTATCGAGATGATCGGAAAGCCTCCAATCCATCACGATTCCAAACTATCACAATGATTGGAAAGCCTCCAATCCATAGTGACTCATCAAATCTCGTTAACCGGAAAGCCTCCGATCTAACAAGATCCATACAATACCATTCTATCTTGCATACAATTCATGTATGCATCATTCACTTAGCGTCATGCTATCATTTTCCTTCATAACTAATCACATTCTCTATTCAATTTACATTTCCCCACATTTCACATAATATTACCTTCCTAAAATCATATTCTTTTCATAGACCATTACTCCCACTTATACCTTTATACCACACGGTATACACATACTCATTTCTAGTGCTTCCCACCAATCTACTAACTTATCAATCGTCCTTAGTCGATTCATTTTCTTATCATCAAAATTTTCAATCTTTCTTTCACCACTTAGGTAACCACCATTGCATTCAATTAAACACATTTCCGGTCAACTCGAGTCAACCAATTGACTCCGATCCATAATCTAAACATAAGCTATCACACTTTTTCTGTGTCCTTTTTCCAATAATTAATTAGTACCCTTGACTTAGCATATCATTTCTAGGATATTTTACCACTAATTAACCTTTTACCCTTAGCATCAAATCTATCATCCATGATACAAACTTTTGTAATGACTAATTGTCAATTTTTACTCAACCATTTTCGATTATTAAATTCTGTCATCCCCGATGCTTATCCTTTCCAACATATTTTCTATTCACGAGTTTTGAAACTTCACTATATTTTTCATCATTCTTTTCTTTACCGTTATCATATTGTAATACCACATCACTTATCCTTATTCCCGCCAAGTGCTACAATTTTACTTTTGAACTTTTTCCTTACATGGTTTCCCATCCACATATATCATTCTCACCGAGTCTTAGTACTTCTGCGCACACCATCCTTTCATTGAATTCATTTACTATTCCCGGGATAAAATATCTTTTAATATCCTAATTATTCGCGACATACCAATCGCCAACTCACCCATGCATATAATAGCTTTACATAACGAACCGGGGAAACCGTCCCCCGAGTACAATTCCGCACCAAACGATTTACCCATACTTATACATACCATTTCGTTTAAGTACCAAATCGTGCGACAATTAACCAATAAACCACGAACCTCGTACCATCAATTTTATAATTGAGGAAACTTACCACACTTTTGCACATTTCACATCAACATGATTTGACGAACTTTGAACGAGTTTTTCTTCCTTTGTTGACTCCAAGCTACCATCGATCTACCTCCTTTCTCCACTTGATGACGATTCATTGATCCTTCGTTGAACTACCTTCTCCGCATCTCTAGCAATAACTCCTCTTAGAAATCTTTCCAAGTACACTTTCGGGACAAAAATTCCATAACAACCTACCCGCGATCTCTTTCCACGATATCTTGTACCACACTCCCTTTTCCAATGCTTCGAACATCGCATTCCACAGTTACCACGCATCACTCTCCCAGTAGACGAGCTGTAGAAGTTACCACATCTTCCTCCCAACACTTGCTACTCTTTAGCATTTGCTCAGTTTCACGAATCCACCGAATCACGACCTCCGGTTCGGTACTTCCCAATTACACATCCAGCTAACATGCCATCGATGTATTAAACGAACATCATTCCCTTTCTTCCGATTTGGAATCACTACCATCATCACCGCGACATGACGAAACTCAATTATAATTTCTCTTCTTGTCTTAGAGGAGCTTGTCCTCTTCTCGAGTTCACCCTTTTGTTATACCAATATTTTCACAATCAAAATTCAAACGATGACTCAACAGTCGAATACAACACATGCAAATCAAACATGACATTTCTCTTAGGGATCTACCCGGTCATACTCGCACTTTAGGTCTCAAAATACTAATCATGGACATCCTATGGAAACATATGGTCCTACTTAGCATAGCTTAAGACTAGGGAGGTCAAACATACCTAATTCACTTAAACTATAGCTTTGATACCAAGTTGTAACACTCAATTTTTAGAACATCTTTTAAAACATATTTTTAAATAAAAATATTACAAAGTCCAATGTCTCAAAATACGGTTTAACAAAAACCATTAAAAGTTTATCAGAGTATTAAAACTGGTGTTACAATATAGTATCATAACCATAGGAAAAATGGGATCTACCTACGAGCTCCCGAGCTAATCAACACTAGGCCACTTCTATCGCGACCTTCTAATCCATCGATCTCGAACCTGAGTATATAGCCAGAAACAAAGTAGTACGTGAGACACAATAGTCTCGTGAGATACATGGGTTTTCGACGCATTCTCAAATAGTAATAAAAATCATTAATATTCATTTCTTTCCTTTATTCACTTATTAATTATCAACTTACATTCTTATTGTTTATTCATACTTACTACTAAGCTAACCGTAAGCTTACCCATCACATAATCACATATATGTAAGCTATCCATAAGCTTACTCCTTTTATCACATACGCCACGGATCATTCCGAACCAAACTCCCCCGATGTGGGTTATCATCACAAGATCACATGGTAATTGGGGCTCTCCCAAACTTACCAAGATCACCAACTCCCCCGTCTCGCGGATTATCGTACTCCCCCTTTTTATCGGGTTATCATAATCCCTCTGTTGTCGGGTTATCGTTCACATAGATATACTACTCTTGCGCAGGGAGGTACCGCCCCAAGTAGCAATCTCACTCCCCCATAAATGGGTTATCATTGTCCGGACACCTTTTTACACATATTGAATTCAACAAATACGGGCCTATGCCCCAATCATCCATACTCAAACATAATATTAGAATGCATCTATTCTAATTATCATATTATTCTCTTTCAACATAATCATATTTCATTTATCTTTTCTTATCATTATCGTTATAGACTTTATCCTTAAATCCACTAATAAGATTCACTTCTTATTATTCATATTCATAATTATATTACCTTTACATTGACTAAGACACATACATAATACTAGTCAAATCATACATGTTCTCTTAACGTGAAATCACTACTTTTATTAGTATATTTTACTAATAAATGTTATTACTTTAAAACCTTTGTCATTTGCTTAATTATTAAATCTTACTAATGAAAGC
This sequence comes from Calendula officinalis, assembly GCA_963853835.1. Classification (NCBI taxonomy): domain Eukaryota; kingdom Viridiplantae; phylum Streptophyta; class Magnoliopsida; order Asterales; family Asteraceae; genus Calendula; species Calendula officinalis. The sequence goes on along the minus strand of OY970823.1, from coordinate 58,357,081 downwards.
CCAATATCATACTCTTTTAGCCATTATCATTATTAATACTTCTTATCAACAATCTCATTAGTCAATTTATCTAACCACACTTACTTGCAAAATCATCAATTTCAATAGCTATACTCTATTAGCAATTTAATCAAATTTCCTTATCTTTCTAATCACTTTCTTTATTAAAAACATGTATTAATAAAGACTCGATAGATATTATCCATTTTCAAAACTCTTTTACTATGTACTCAGTTTAAAGTTCACATGTACTCACCTTAGCCAAGCTAACTCCAAATCGTGTCTATTAACACGAATCCTTGCTTTCCAACTTGCGTAATTCAACACAATCCTTACTCCCTAATCAAAGGAGTACTTCCACTCTTTAAGTCTTCTTGACCTAACATCAATATCATCACAATAACTAGTTATTATCCATAACTAATCACTAATCAATTCTTAACACATTTCTAACCACCAAGTGCATCCAACTTGGTGGAATCTCAAACCCTAGTTCAAGATTTCCATCAATAATCCCAAATCCAACTTGTACACATTGATTACAAGCTTACAATGAGTGTTCTACACCCATGCATAGTCATCTTCCCCAAAGATGACATGGTTGGTTGTCCAAACCACCATTTTTACCCAAATGAAGCTCACAACTAGCTAGATAACATCAAGAATCAAGAAATCTTACCTTTGATGTTTAGATCATTCAATATGGTGAAGATCTAAGCTCCAAGACATCAAAATTGCCCACTCTCTATCTAGAAATCGGCTGCACACTTTGTGGGGGTTGAAGAGAATGAGAAAAAACCTAAAAATCGACTTTTTATATAGTCCATACAGGGCTCCCATCGAGCTCTCAACGCGAGGTTACGCGGCCTTGACTTATATGCAACCCGGGCATTCTCCCACCGAGCTCCCATCGAGACTCCAGCACATAAGTTCTCCCATCGAACCTCTGAAATCCCTGTTCCTTCCTCCCATCGAGCTCCCATCGCGAGGAATGCATGTATAGGCCAATCGTTTAATCTCCAAACTTGTTTCTAACCAAGTCTTGACCCGTTTTCGATTATTTCGAGTCATAAACGAACCTTTACCTATAATAACACATCCAAGGCTCGATTAAATATTTTACCACATTTATTTCTCAATATTTCCATTTAATTCATTAACCGAAATTTCCGGTCGTTACACAAAGTACCAAACACAGGGGTGGCAGGAGCAAGAGGAGGTGTAGCCGAGTAGGGATATAATGCTGGTTGTAGCCTTGAAGAAGGATCAAGTTTTAATAGGATTTAACAGACCAAATGGGTATGTGAAATTGAAACCGTAATTTTCATATAACTATAGTTTCTGGTTTTGAAAATTAAGGAACCGCTATAAAATTTTGGTTCCGGCTCTTAAAATTAAGGAACCGTTATCCGAGCAATCTGAACTTGCAATTACACGGTCCATTTTAAATTCAGAAATATTATACATACATATATTAAATATGATTATTTATACATTTAATATAACTAAAAAAACATTATAAATACAGATTCCAAAAGTAACATTATCAAGTCTTCAATTGATAATATTAATACTATACGATTGATTTGTATTTTAGTTGCATTAACATCTATAAATTGTGGAATTTCTATGCTTTTACTTTTTCGATTTTAAAAACTGAGTAACCGAAATCGATACCGAAACCGAAGGTTCATACAGTTTATGTTCCGATCGGAACTTACGCGTACCCGCCTATGCTCACCTCTAGTTATAAAGTAGAAAACATGGTCATTTTCTACGTCATTTAAGTTTTTGGAAAATACGTATATTTTAATACTTCTTCTATCCCATGATAAAGTTCTTATTTTCTCTTAAATTTTTATCTAAAAAAAAATTTATTTTTCAAATTTGATGGATTCCACTCAATAAAAAAATATATTTTTTATACCAATGATCCACCTAAGGATGAATGTGAAGAAAAAATGGAGGTAAAATATGCTCATTGGAATAATCTTGTAATATTATGATAATAATATTATTAATATTTCATATATTTCACATAATTTATAGATATCTCATAGATCATAAATCAAATGGATTTTATTTATTTATAAATTATATTTACTCGCAATAGATAGCACATACACTCTACCCGGAGTCGGACACATATATATCATAATGACACCACCTCCAAAATCTAACGTGGCACCTTCCATCTCACATGCCACCACACTTTAGGTGGCGTGAGTGAGATGACGCGTCAATCAACTAGTGGTAGTCACACGAGCGAGTGAGACAAATGTATTTGTGAGACTTATTTTGTGATTGAGACATATTTTAGTTTGTTGCAAAATGTGTTTTTTGTTGAGTTATGAGTGAATAGATATTTGAATATGTGAATATGTGAATATGAAATATGAAATGCTAATGTGGCGTTGTTTATCTCTTGAGCAACCATACCTGAAGCGTTGTTTGCATCTATACGACTATACCCACATTGATATAATAACATTTACCAAAGGTAAATCACTATTCATGTATTGTTGATGAATTGTATTTTGATATTTTTTTAAGCTGGTTTTTTTTTGCTGTTGTCGACTTTATTTTTGGACCTTTCGCATGACTCTATCATTTTTTGATGTTTTATATGCAATAATAGTAGTTATTTTAGGATATCTTTTATAAGATTTATTTGATTATTTAAAATTATTTTAAATAATTATAGTTTAGAGATTAAGTAAACATTCAACTAATCGATCATGTTTGCACGTCTTCCAAAGGTGAATTATGATAATAATTATCTAAGTTATCCTAACAAAATAATAATATGCTAGTTTATAATTATGATTTATCTTTTTACAATTCGTCATGAAGTGCGGACTCCAGCTCCTCATCACTAACAAATTAATTTCGTTAGTTTACTGACCCGTGGTGGCAACTAAAGGTAAACAACTGAAAATACTTTTTATGGATTATTATAGAATGAAATCAAATTTTATTTTATAACTTTTTTATTTATTATCATTTTTAATATCACAAAATATGCGTAAATTAAACCAAAATTTAATTGAATTATCTAAAGGGTTTTCATATTTACTTTTATTCAAAATAAATGATATATTGTTAATTTTTTAATTTTTGAGATAAAAGTTATAGTAACACTAATACTCTTATTAAATTAAATTGGATATTTAGTGGATAATTATTCCCACGTCTTTTATATAGTGACGTTAATGATTTTAAAAATAAAATTAAATGTTAAAATGTTATTAATTGTATTGAATGCAAATAGTTAGTGGATATGAATTTCACCACCTTTTATTAAATGAAATAATTTTCATAGTGTAACACTTATTTTATTACGTATCAAAATGAAAAATAGGTAACTTATTTTGAATTGAATGAAATACTCCATCCGTCACACAAAAAAATTTACATTTCTCACTAAACTTTTGTCACACAAAAAGTTTACATTTCTCACATTAGATGGACCACACATAATAAAATATCATTACTACTAAAAACTCCACCATTAATATCTACTAACTATCTTTCTCTCTCCAATCCAATCTTATATTTTAATCAAAAGTATTATTAGTGACTCCACCACTAACTATCACTTAATATCTTATACTCAAGAGAAATATAAACTTCTTTATGGGATGGAGGGGAGTATTTGATTGTATATAAGTAATTACATATAGATAATCGTTCGTATTTGATTGTTAGACCGCTCTTTATGGTGCACCCAACTGACCGTCAGTTGTTGCCAAATCAGCGTCACATTAGCTTACCCTTCAACCAACACTAAAGTGACGTACGTATGCCAACAATACCACTTCCCTTTAATTTCTTGGGACCCACCATTACAAAACACACACACAAAATACCCCTTTGGGCCCACCCACCAAACTCACGCCACTTCCTTTCCCCGTCTCCAAACCGGCTGGATCACTGCAGTGGTCGTGCTAATGGCGTGGTAAACTGGCGTGAACCTGGCGGGATCACTGCATCCTCCATTGGCACCAGTCTTAGCGTCACTACTGCCTTTTGATCTCTAACCATTATTATTTTAAGAGTTTTTCATTAAGTTTTAATATAGTTTTTACATTTATAAAGAAGGCAAACGGGCAACAAGCTGTGCCACTATCCCTTTTTGAATGACAAAACTAATTCTTTTAAAGACAACATTCGTGGATTTGGGTGTCATAACATTGCATAACACGTTGGACTTTGTTAAGAAGCTCCACCGCCTCAGGCGCAAGGAAACCGAAAGTATCAAATGCAAAAGGAATGAAAGGGAGATCCGAGCTAAAAGTTACGCCCTCTTTACTAAAGCCCCTTTTCTCATGCGATCATGAGCTTCCATAAACATTAAGGCCCGTTCCTCTATCATTGGGCCTGCATCAGAATCCAAACTAGCCTTGCGACAAACAGGGCGTAAAGCATCTACCGGAAATAGTGGAATCATGAGACGATACTTAAGGATGAGACAATATTCCACAGGAGACATATGGTGACCTAGCCCGTTTATGGGAATAACTAGAAGAAAATCTTGAGCATGAGGTGCCCGTAAGCAATCGAAAACCGCTTTTTGTCTCACATTCATGTCTAAGCGAACTTCCATATCTTTGACCATTTCACTAAAAAGGGCACTTGCCAAAGTTTGTTGGGATTTAGAGGGGGGGCGGTTTCCTTATTAGTGAAGCTGCTAAAATCAAAGCTTGGAATCATATCACGAAGACAAGCCAAAGCACAAACATAATCGTCGTCCATACAACATATCCCACTGTCACGTAAGATGTGATCCTGAAGCACCCAAGATTGGGCCCTCGAAGCCACAAAAGCATAAGAGGAAACCATTTTTGCCGAGTACAAACCCAAACCACCTGATCGAATGGGTAAAGAGGCGAGTTGCCACTGTAAGTCTGCAAAAAAAGGCCCTCCACACACCACAATGTTTTCAATCGACTCACGCAATCCTTTGTCAAAGACCAAATATGCCTCCTCCATGTGTACAGGTTGACAAGTTCTTAAACCAAAAAAGAGTTTGGCAATACCCATACATGATCGAAGTAAAAGGAGCTCACTCTGTGGGTCATGTAACTATGGAAGGAGTTTCATCAAATCTCAACATTAGTAGCTCTTCTTATAGCCAACCCGCTAATAAAATTTGGGTCTCTACTAACAGCTCCCCCAAGAAGCTTCACACCCAAAGATGGCCTTCGGATATCGACAGGGAAAAACCCTCATGAAGTTTCATAACATTACATGAGGGCCAAAATATTTCGGTCTTCTTGATATTAAGTTCAAGACCCAAACTCGGCTCATTAACCCTTATAATGTCTAACACCTTGGCCACCTCTTGCGCATCTCCAATAACATTCATATCATCAAGATACCAAGCATGAAGAAGAATCTTGCAATTGTCTCTGATCTTATGTATTAGTGGGTGCAATACAAGAGCAAAAAGAAGGGGTCCCAAAGGGTCACCTTGTTGCACCCCAGTAGCAGACCATTTATGAGAGTCTCCTATATACAACCTCGAAGCTTGCCTATATAAGAAATTCACCTATAATGAAATAGAGGGACACCTCACTCTAACCTCATGGAGCAAGGTCGATCTATCCACAAGGTTAAAAGCATTCGAGAAGTCCACTGTAAGCATAGCAAGAGACCCATCCGTGTGATATTCACTTAGCACCCTATTAGCAAGAGACCCATTAGTTTGTATTCTTAAATCTTAACCATTAGTTTTTGGACTTGATAACGCTCGTAAATTAATCTGACATTGATTAAGAGTATCGGTGGGACTTTCAATTATACTTTCAAATGAATTACAAATTAATTTGTAAGTCGCTTAGGAGAGAGGCTTTCAAAATAAGAAATGTATTTGAACGAGGATGAAGAGGACCCGCGCTTCGCAGCGGGATATAATTATTTTATATGTTTTGTCATATTAATGTTTAAAAATTAATTATGGGCAACATATTAATGAAAAAAAATCTCTAAAAGTTGGCTACATAAAATTACTCCTACTATTCAACACGTGTTTTTTATAATTTTTTATTGAACTCCTGACCTCAAGAATGAGGAGCAAACACCAGTTAACCTAAAAGGCATTTGGTTACAATTTCTCATTTATCATAGTACTTTCGTATTGATTGTCTTTTTGAGAGCCATTCGTATTCGGATTACATATTTTAAAATTATTAAAACCTCACAGGACATGTATATCATTACCAAATAAATTACTTATTATATTAAAATTTGACAAAAAAAAAATTATGGAATGTAAATTAATTTTGTTTTTAGAGACTGCCACATGTATGAGCTACTACAAACACAACATTATAACCACATAGAACCCACCGTCAATAATTTGGCACATTATAATACCCTTATGAACAGTAAATAGTGAATGATAAATGTATATATAAGATAATTCACAATTAATTTTAAAGTGTTTTTCTTCTTATTTTTTAGAGTTAATTACACGAATGGTCCTTTAACTTCGTATCAAATTTCACCAATGGTCCTTTAGTTTCAAAAATTACACCGATGGTCCTTATTTTTGAAACTTATTTCATCGATAGTCCTTTAGGCTTAACGGTGTTAAATATTTATGTTAAGTCTCCCATGTGAGATGCACATGAGGGCATTATAGTCTTTTCTCATTTCACTTTTTGCAAAAGAATTTAAAAAACAAGCTTATTTACAACTTTTAAGGCAAAAAATACCACACCACTTGCACACACCCACACCCATGTGCATCTCACATGGGAGACTTAACATAAAAATTTAACACCGTTAAGCCTAAAGGACTATCGGTGCAATAAGTTTCAAAATTAAGGACCATCAGTGTAATTTTTGAAACTAAAGGACCATTGGTGAAATTTGATATGAAGTTAAAGGACCATTCATATAATTAACTCTATTTTTTAATAAAGATCACTATAAATTATTTATTTTTTAAAGATATGTAATAATTGCAGTGATGTGGAGGCGAGTTGCAAAGCTGACGTGAGACATAATTAAAATTTAAATAGTATTTCATGGATGTGGATGATTTAAAAACCCAGATTACCTTAATGGGCCAAACAACCACCTGTAATGGGCCAAATAGCCACGGCTTGGAAATAAGTTTGGAATGACCAACGGTAGTAAAATCTTAAAACGAGATTTCATTTATATTTTCACATATTCTCAAGAAATGAAACCACAAATATATGTAGATAACAAAATCACATAACATCAAATTCTAAATTGTAAGAGCACAAGGAGTTATCTGTAACAATAGTTTTTGTTTTTTTTTTTTAACGGCAAATTCGTAAGTTAGTGATTAGAGCTTAGATAATGACATCCACAAGGGGCAATATATCTTCACTCGAACCCTTCACTTATAGGAAGTAAACCCCACCACCTTTTTAATCTCCAAGGTTTACCTCCAACAAGGTTTGAACTCAAAACATCTAAAAGGAAAAATCTCAAGGTTATCTTTGGTGACCAATTGATCTATGCACACAATAGTAACCACATTAAATTACTTGGATCACAAACTCATCACTTACTCACAACACCAAATTTGTGACCCACTACACCCAAAATACATATACACACCACGTCTCTCTTCTTTGATCAATTTTCTAACGAGATCACCGCACAATTCATGGCGTTACTTCATGCCCTCTAAGAACTTAAAACTTTTCCATGAAACTTTACAACGCTTTTAGTTTGTTAATGTAAATTAATGTGTCCGCAAATATACGCTTTGAGTAGCAAGCTTGTCATATGCATCGTTATAAAACCTTACCGGGCAGTACTTTGGGGAGGATAGTTAATTAGTTAGCCTAATACCATATGATAATTATGACCAAAACCTCTATATAATGATATATATATGGTCCGGATCCGGTGAGGACTGAAAACCCGGTGAGGACTGCGAGGACAATTTTCGTCCAATCGTTTACAAAAGGGCATAAGGGTCTTTTTTGAAACCCCCATTTCACTCCTTGTCCACTTGTCATCCAATGATAGGATGTGGGTTCTTCCCCCCTCACTTCGTTTTTCGCCAATAACTTTTTTTTATTTGTAAAATAAAAAATCTAAAAATGCCAAAAATTTTAAAATTAAATTTTCTACAAAATGAGTATAGTCATGAAAATTTGAAAAAAAAAAAATTATCACAATGATCCTAAAATCATCACTAAGCTAAAATGATCCAAAATTAACTATATAATCCAAAAGTTAACAATGATCTTAAATTAACAAAATGATCCGAAAACTTACAATGATCCGAAAATTTACAATGATCCAAAATTAATAAAATGATGCAAACTCAACAAAATGATCAAAATATTAACATAAATCCAAATAGTTTTGAATCCTATAAACATATATTGGATCAATTACTCATGTCATTTTAGATCATAAAAATATTTTAGTTAATAAAAATATTACGAGTCATTATATTTGAATCATACATATTAATTAATATAGCTTTGGATCATTATATATTCAATTAAATGTTGAATCATTACAAGTTTTAAATTGGTTACAAGTTTTGAATCATAACATTTGTGTAACAAAATAAACCAAAATTAGCAAAATGATTCATAAATAACAAAATGATGCAAAATTAGCAAAATGATCCATAAATAACAAAATGATCCAAAATTAGCAAAATGATCCAGAAATAACAAAATGATTCAAATTTTATAAAATTTAAAAAATATTTTTTTTTCAAATTTTCAAGTCCATGCTCATTTTGTAGAGAATTTAATTTTAAGAACTTTGGTTTTTTCAGATTTTTTTTTTCAAAGAAAAAAAAAGTTATAGCCAAAAAACAGAAGTGGGTGAAAAAAAAAGTCAAACCAATAGGGTTGCGACACGTGGCGAGAGTGTATACATGCATATCTAGGCGCGTGAGCTGTGTTTTATTCTGAAATTTTTAGACAAAATAACCCTTGGATATTTTACCCTTTTAAGGAAAAGCATAAAAAATTTCATACCATTTACAAGAATGCCACTACGAATTTTTAAAAAAAGATGGTCAAATCTTAGCCACACATCTTTAAGATTAACGATTGAGATTTGCCCTCGCAGTCCTCACCGGGAAAAAAGTCCTCACTCGATCACACTTATATATATATATATATATATATATATATATATATATATATATATATATATATATATATATATATATATATATATATATATAGTAAAAGATTATATTGAGAACCCTGATTTTAAAAAGAACTTTGAAAACTCTTAATTGGCCAATCAGAAATTAATAATATCTTTTTTATTTATTTTATTTAAAGAAAATTCGTAGGGGTATTATAGGCATTAACTATAAAAATTCATTAAAAACCGTTTCCTTTTTAATAGGCAACTTCCATTTAATTATGGCAAAAAGAAAATAACAAAAGAATATATTTAAACTCACAATCTATTTTCTCCAAAAACTGAAAACGTTTCCTTCTTAATAGGCTACCTCCATAAAGTTATTTTCTCTTTCGTTCTTCAATCTTCACAGCGGCTATGACTCTCTAGCATCAAACGGCGACGGAGACGGTGGCAGTGATGATGATATGGTGACGATGACGAAGGAGTTATGGTGATGATGATACAGAGACGACAAATATTCAAATATTCGGTAACTTTTCGAATCCTTATGGGCGGTGGCGGTTGGATCTGGTGGGCGAGATCCGGATAGTGTTAGAACATAAACAGAGTCGGCGGCGGTGGTGGTTCTTGGACCGTCGAATCAGATCGTCGGCGGTGCTAAGTGTCCGGGTAAATGACTCCAACTTTGTTAATCGGATTTGGCTATCGTGATTCCGACGGATGCTACGTTCGGCATTCAGGTTGCTGGTATGTGTTGTTTTTTATATCAGTCATTTGGGTCGTTTAGGTGTTTTTGATTAATAATTGTTTTATATTGTTAATTCATGTATTCTTTTGCTTTAGGTGTTTTTGACGACGTGATGATTCAGTGTGAAGGCTTTAGGTGTTTTTGATGAACTGATGTGTTTTTATTGTAAGTGTTCATTAAAATTTTAGATTACAAATTGTTTTTGTCCATTATTCTTTTAATTGCTTTTCTAAATAAAATATAATAATGTGTTGTTTAGTAATGGTTATAAATTTGCAGTGGATATGTAGAAATTTATGCATGTGTGTTATTTTGCAGGATTATCGAAGTGTTTTTTGTCCACGCGATACATAGATGCAATATATACGTTATTAAGTATTGAAGAAGCAATCATGGATGCACAATAACAAATGACAAGGTGGACAAATAAAAGCATATGTGTTCCGTTTCTTCTAACAATTTTATAAAATTTAGATATAATTTCTATTTGTTCAACATTATGTTTTATGTTATATGTATGCAAAACCATATAATTTGTATTTTACATACATTATTAAGATAAAGTTTGTAGATGTTGGATATGTATGCAAAAGCGTTTCGACATATATGCAAAACCTACATGTAACACTAATTACAAAAACATATATGCACAACAAACATGTAACACTAATTACAAGAAAACATATATGCACAACCGGCTCGACAAAAATGCACAACCTACATGTAACACTAATTACAAAAAAAAAAAAAAACATATATGCACAACCGTCTCGACAAAAATGGAAAAATTAAATTAAATTTTCGAAAATAATTCCTAAATTTTAGGAAAATTTAAAAAAAGGAAACAAATCTTTTTGGGTAAAATGTCGTAAATACCCCTGAATAATTAATATGAATTAAATTAATCAAAATCAATTTACTAAATTCTGATTGGTTAATAAGAGTTCTGAGAGTTCCTTTTAAAATCAGGGTTCTCAATATAACTCGACCATATATATATATATATAGGGTTGATTTATTTACAGAACCCAATAAGGCTACAGAACCGACAGAACCCATCTAAGCCAATCAGAATTTAGTAAAATAATTTTGAATTATTTAATTCAAAAAATTTGTTCAAGGGTATTTAAGACATTTAACTTTTTTTATTTTCTGTTTCCTTTTTGAAATTTCCTAAAATTAAGCTTTTATTTTGGGAAATTAATTATTTTCATTTATTACTTTTCTAAAACCGGTTGAACATATATGTTTTTTACGATATAAACATGTATGTTGTATTGAAGGTATTACCGGAATTTCATTGTTGTGTTGAACATGTATGTTCGATTAATATATACATCTATGTTGTATCGAACATTTATGTTATTTACTAACTATAAACATCTATGCTGTATCGAACATTTATGTTTTTTAAGCTATAAACATGCAATAACACTTATGTATACAAACTATAACACATATGTTACCCAAATTTACATTTACACTAACACATATGCAAACTCACAAGACCTAATCGTCAACACCAATGTTAAACATCAACAACACTTTAAATGTTTGGTCATCAACACCTTCATCTTCGTCAAGCTTCTGCACCAATGTTCCTACTTCTTGAACCACCCACTGTAAAACAAAAGTGGTTTAGGGACATAATTAAATAACTAAATTAACAAAACTTGACCTTTGATTGTAAAATTTCCTCTAATTGAAGGATTGCAATATATTTAACTACATATGCATTATAACATCAAAGATGACCACATATTTAGTCACTTTTCCTCCAAATTACGGTGGAAAAAAATGAAAACCTTCTTTTAGTCAACATACAGTCAAAAGTACTAAACCAAAAAAACATAAATTTTATAAATATTACCAATTGCTTGTAAGCGAACCCTTCTTGGTTGACTTCCAAATATATGCATAAATTTCCAATCGGTTCCATGAAAGTCTCGTGATGATAAAACTTATGTAGGAACAGATTAAGTCATTAACAAATTAAAGTAAAGATCTCAATTATGAAAAAGTAATAAACTAACAGAACAAAAGCGTATGTAAAGAAGAATTGCAAAAAAACACAGATCTCTTACCATGGACTCGTGGTCGGTGACCCACTACCAACAGGTTGACGATCACAGCAAAGAGGTTGACGACTGTATGCGTACAAAAACTCCGGCGATCCACAATCTCGCACCAAAAAAGCACCAAAATCAGCCGCAAAAAGGAGTCCGATCTGTTACCATGGAGTCATGGTCGGAGATCTAACTCTGTAAAAAGGTAATTGTGTCCGGCGGCAAGACTCAACAGCTTCTTCATGAGAGAGATGATTGAGTTTAGGTTTTCTTTTTGCTCATTGGATTGGGAATGAACGTAATAAAGAGGAGAGAGAACTAGAAAAAAGGATAGAGGGCTAGAAACAAGGAAAGTACCGTAATTTAAATTTTTTCATTTAATTTTATTAAAAAGGAGAGAGGGCCAAAATACTAATTATACCCTTTTCATTTAATTTTTATTAAAATTGTAATAAATTTTGTTTACAAAAATACTCTAATCAATCTTAACCGTTAATCTTAAAATCAATGGTCTAGGATCGGGTTCTACGGGTTCTGTAGGATAAAGTTGGTTCTGTAACTAGCCCATCACTATATCTTCTCCTATATATGAGCCTACATTTGTTTTTAGTTTGACAACTCAGCAGTTTGGAGCTCTTTCATTGGTCGAATATGCCACGTGTAATTCACCCATTGGCTCCTCCCTTCAAATAACGTAAACTTGAATTCCTCCACCGCATTCAACTTCAATATTTCCTGGTCGTAATACCCTACAGCTCCTCCGCCACACTTCCCAGCAACTCAACGACGTGTCTTCTTCTTCTTCACCTGTAACATTGCCGCCGTTCACGACTGACGCCGATTCCATCATGGACGTTGTCGAGCGGCATCTCATGTTCAAATACGAGTTAGTTCTTCTTCAAGCCCTAATTTTCCTTTTTTTATTGTTTTATTAATGTAGCCATCTAATTAAGCCCTAATTTGATTCATTCCTTTCACCCACTTCCCCGAAAATTATTTATATTCAATCTTCAATTTCTAGGGTTTCCATCTCCAAAGAAGACACAACCATTATTCTCCATTAAATTGCTACCGATGAAACAATTTCTACTCCATTGCAGGTTAGTTTTCATTATTTTAGTTGATTTTGGAGTTTAATGTGTTAGAATTTTGAAGATGGCAGCTAGCGATAGGCTTTTTCAATTACTCTGATTCAAGTTAAGTTGAATTATTCAATTCAGTTGATTCAAGTTCAGTTGAATTATTACCTGAAGCATTGATCAGATTATGTTCCCCTAATTTTAAAAATCAGTAACTAATGTTGCTGTAAATCAAGATCTTTGATTACTAATTCAATATCATTAATGAAGAAAAGCTAATTAATAATTCAATATCACCAACTAATTCCATTTAAATCAAAGTGTTTGTGACTTGAAGCTGCATCATTTCCATCCTGGTTATGATGGAAAGGTGAGTCTTTTGTAACTAAAAAATCAATCAATTATTTATTAATTAAATTTCATAATTTTAGATTAAGAAAATTATGGTTACAGGTTTCTTTATACGGTCATTCATTAGGAAGTATGAAATTTCTACACCAAGTGACATGAAATCATCTTCTGCAAATTCACGGGTCAACGACTACAAATACGATAATTGACCATGGTTAAAGTCAAATGTTGACCGAGAAGGATGATGATTGCACATATATGTATAGTGAAGATTTAGTTAATGGATCTAATCATATTGATGAGGACATTTGTCTTGAAAATAGCACAATAAAATCGTTGAGAGAAGAGGTAATGAAGTTTCATGATTTTTTTTTATCTTTAATTTTGTTTTAGTTAAGAAATTGTTAGCACTTTTGTTCTTGCAGATTGACCTTTTGAATGCGAGAATCAAAGAATTAGAATTGCATAAAGCTGAAGGTACAAGTTTTATTTATTTTTATTATTTTCTTGACTTGGCCCGTTTCGACCACTAAAAAAATTGACCCATTTTCAAACAGGATATAAGGACGATGTGGACAATGAAAGTGTTTCTAAATCTTGAAAAAATGACACAATGAAGAATTACACGCCTATTATTAAGTACACAAAATTGGATTTCAAGGTAATAATATCCATTTTCAATTTCTTTTTGAAATTATTTAATATTTAAATTAAATTTGTCAGGTTGATACCTTCTTTGCAGTTGGATCTCCCCTTGGTGTCTTTCTTTCCCTTCGCAATGTCCATTTAGGAATCGGTAAATATTATTCTTTTTTTGCATGGCATAAAGGTTTTTATTTTTATTAATTAATTAATTTATTTTTGTTAGGGAATGGAAAAGACTATTGGAACAATGAAAATATAATAGAAGAAATGCCATCTTGTCGAAAAATATTCAATATATTTCATCCTTTTGATCCAGTGGCATATAGGTACACCTCACCTCTGTTTGGGTCGATTTGGGTTATGTCTTATTTTAAACGGGTCAAACTGAAAAAATGATTTTTGAGAGAAACGGGTCAAAACAGGTCAACAACCATTTTCTTAAGCTCTAATTCACGAGTTTTATTTGACAGAGTAGAACCACTTGTTTGTAAAGATTTTGCCAACACACGTCCAGTCATCATTCCTTATCATAAAGGTGGAAAGAGGCTGCATATTGGTTTTAAGGTAGGCCATTAATTTACACTTTCGACTCATTTACTTATGAACGGGTCGATTTAGGTTCACTTTTATCTCAAACGGGTCAAATTTAAAAAAAAAAAAAAACACAAGCTAAAAGAGGAACGAGTCAAATTGGGAGAAAGTCACCCAAAACTTATAATATTAATTCATACAACCTCCCAAAATTGCCTTGATCCAAATACTTAGATGATAATGATTATTTTAATAGTATTTTATTTTATTTTAATAATCGTTTTGATTTAGGAATTTGCAGAAAATGTTGCATCAAGCTCTCAAGTGGTAATGCATCGCATGAGCTCAGTAAAGGTATGTATATTGTTCGATTTTGTCCTAAAAAGTCAACTTTGACTTTTTAAAACCATCATTCTTGGATTTTTGTTACAAATAAGTTGTGGGTCTCAGGATATGAGGAAAAAAAACACTTCAGTTTTTGCAAGAATAAGCAATTTTAACAAATGGTGACAATTAAGACCTTTTATTATTATCATCATTATTTATTTTTGCATTATATGTACATTATTGTAGGGCAAAGTACTGGAATTATGTCAAGTGAAGGATGGTGTTGCAGGTACTTTAAGTATATATATATATATATATATATATATATATATATATATATATATATATATATATATATATATATATAATATATATATATATATATATATATATATATATATATATATATATATATATATATATATATAGTGCCCGATTCAACGCAGAACCATTTAAAGCTGCAGAACGGCAGAACTATCCTAACATTCAATGTTTACTATGTTATACATAAGCTGTAAATTTTCATACACGCTGTAACCATTCTAACATCCAATGTTTCCAATTTTTTATACAAATAATATATAAATATATTTGTATATTATGTGTATAAAAAATTGAAAACATTGAATGTATAAATGTGTTATAGCGTGTATGAAAATGAAAATCAATGTATAACATAGAAAACATTGGATGTTATGATGGTTCTGCGGTTCTGTACCTTTAAACGGTTCTGCGCTGAATCGAACCCTATATATATATATATATATATATATATATATATAATATACAAACTAGATCATTAATTGAAAAATGAAGAATTAATTCATAGTTCATGCATCATATACTAATTTAAGTTCAATGAAATTAAAGATTAACGAAAATACAAAAAATGAGATACTAAAAAATTTGTAAAATTAATAAGTTGGCATCTTAAAAAAAAGTAAAAAACGTGGGCTACATCAAAAAAAGTAAAGATTCACTGTTCATAGTTAAACCTCTTAATTGTATTATTAAATAATGATTACAATACACCTCTATATATAGAGTGAAATATTACATCAATGTACTCTCTACTTATGATAATATAATTACATAGTTTAACATTCATGCTCTCAAATCACCCCATGGTAAAAATATTACTATAATGCATAAAACCTTTAACTTGACTATATTAAAAATCAGATATTATACCAACTAATTTATATTTATTTATTAATACATGTGAATTTTGTTTATATTCAACAGAAATATCAGAAAAACATGATGAAGTGGAAAGATCATACGGTTCACTGATGCTTGAAAAGTTAACAGGGAGTGAAGATGGACGAATTGATCATGTGCTTCAAGTATTAATATTTAAATTAATAAAACATTTCAAATATTATTTAACTATTAGTTAAGAAGAATTAAAGATTTGTTAATGCAGGATAAAACATTTCAGCACCAATACATATCCGCTGTGGGAGCACATACGTAAGTATATATGTGTTTAATAAACTATAAACCGATGATGTGGCACCACTTATGGCTGCCACATCAGCAAAAAGTGTTAAAATTATGAATTTATAAAATGTGGATATTTTTTACTGAATGGTTTGTAGGAGTTATTGGAAAGATCTGGATATGGCTTTATTTATATTAAAACATTTATATAAAGATATTCCAGAAGAACCAGAAAAGATGGTATGATACACAAGAAGCAGATGAAGAAGAACTCCCGTTGACCTGTGAAGAAAAACATTTATATAAATTCTTCACGCAGAGCGGTAGTTGTACCTACATCAACATGTGATATGTAGAAACTTTTCCCCTTAGAAGATGTAGTTTATACTGCTTCAATACATTTGGCTACTATACCAACAGAGATGGAAGTTGAAGCCTATTTTCTGGCAAAAGATGATGAAATTGTTGCAGAGGTTGCACTTGCTGAAATGATATTTAATGAAGTTGATCCTGCCCTAAACGTATTCATTATTAACAAAGGGAATTTGTTTCACATTTTTTTTTAAATTTGCTAAATGTTTGTATTTTTTGCTGTTTAAAATGGTATCAGGTGGAATGGTATAAGAAGGATGGAAATACCGTTACTAAAGGATTGAAAACACACTAATGTGCAAAACATTAATTTGTAAGTTAGAAACGGGTACCAAAAATATGTGATTGAAATTGAAGTTTGTACAAGATGTCAAATATGGAGGTTACTGATCTTTGCAACTTTTTTACCTTATTCTTATTTTGTCTCTAAATTTCCTTATTCTTATTTCGTCTCTAAATTTCCTATAACATTAATCCATGTATTAAAATATGTATCAACTTATCATTACAATTATGGATTGCTATGTTACTTAAACTGTATCAATATTTTTTTATTTTCTGCATATCTCTCGAAGCATGCCCGCCCATTCGGGCGGGTTTTGAAGCTAGTATATATATATATATGTATATATATATATATATATATATATATATATATGTATATATATATATATATATATATATATATATATATATATATATATATATATATTATATATATATATATATATATATATATATATATATATATATATAGAGGAGGGTTCATGCGAGAACCATTAAAATTTGCGAGAACTGCGAGAACCACTTTCTAACCAATCATTTTAATTAAATAGTATTTTAATTCAAAAGGGCATTGAAGTCTTTTTAACATTAAAAATCTTTTAAATTCAGTTTCCAAAATTAAAATAATTTAATCGCAACCTAAATTCTATTTTCTAGAATTTAATTTTGTGATTCCTATGATACTTCTTCAATCCGTATGTATTCATTAATGAACACATAAAAATAACTAATAATATTAACCTTAATAGATTATTAATGAACACATACACATATTCATTGATGAACATGTTTACAAAAAAATATAAACTTATTAAATCATTTTTAATTACCAAACAAAATGTAAAACTTTGCTGAGGAATTCACAGATTTACAAAATTACAAATTAATAAATTAAAACCCTAGACGAAAACAAATATGAAATTACAAACTAATGAAATTTGATGAACGTTGATCACTAATGAATAGATCCTTTTTCCTCTGGTCAACTTTAACTTTCCATCACTATGGTGAATTGTTGACCGATGATCCATATACTGAACATTGATCAGTAATGAACAATAACGCACCACCTACCTTCTTCACACAAATCTGAATTAAAAAACCAGCATTGCAGTTATGTTCACTACTAAACATCACAAATCTGGACTTGCAGTTTCGAATATGATCACACTAATTCATATTATCGATAGTTCCTGCAAAAATAAAAAGAATATATTTATGCTTTCAAGAGCTACTCATCAAATTAAACCAAATAAAAATTTCGTGGAGATTTTTACCGGAATCAAAAGAATTAGATACCACCATCAAAAACACACGACCTGAAATTAAAATACAAAACATCAATTAAACTAATAAATGCAAAACTGAACTAATGTCTCTGGCCGCCATCAAAAAGCTTCTTCTAACCAATTGAACAAATTGTAAACCATGACGTCAGGCAAAACCATATATAAGAAGTAAATATTAAAAAAAATAGAGATCAGAAACACCATGAATTCCTTTTAGAGATTGGCTTCCTCTGGATCAAATAATTTTGAATCTGTCATAGCAAAAATTCAAGTTCTATAATTATAGTTTTATAAAAACAAAGTGTAAAAAAGAGAATATAAATGTACCTTTTTGAGGATCACCGACTGAATTATTTGAGGAGGGGCGGCATACAGAGTTATTTGAGAAGGGTCACCGATGGAGTTATTTGAGGAGGGGCGGCATATTAGATTTAGGGCGTGTTCTTGGCTAAAAACTGTAAACACCTACAAATGGGGAGAGAAAAAGGATAAATATATAACTGAAAATTATAATATTTGTACCCGCAATGTTTTACCTACACCCATGGTATGCGAAAGAAATCAACCTGATTCGTATGAAACAGATTTGAATTAAGGGCGGTGATGAACAGAGAAGGTGAGGACATGGGTGGTACGGGCGACGACGGTGCGAGAACGGACCGCGGTTGCGAGAAACCATCGGATTTGAGGGGGAAGCGATTGAAGATTTGGTAGAAAGCCATTGAAGATGCGACAGGGAAGGAGGAAGCTAATGGTGTGGCGGTTTTAAAATTGGAGGAGGAGGAGGTAGGGTTTTGAGAGAAGAGGTGGAGACGTGTATTTCCTAATTGTTAGGGGCTATGTATTTTTACGAAGTTACCCCTGGACGATTATTTTTTAATTAATTTGTGCTCTCTTAATTACAACTGTGCCACCGTTAATCTTAATCACACATTAAAAAATCCAATGATCATAAACTTGTTCTCGCAGTTCTCGCAATTTTAATGGTTCTCGCATGAACCCTTGTCTATATATATATATATATATATATATATATATATATATATATATATATATATATATATATATATATATATATATATATATATATATATATATATATATATATATATATATATATATATGTATATATAGGATTCCATACAGAACCCATATTATATACAGAACCCGCAGAACTCAATCTTACACCATTGAATTTGAAATTAAAGGTTAAGATCACTTTTAGTATTTTCATAAATAAATCAAAACTATATATGGTAATAATTAAATTAAAAGGGTAAGAAAGTAATTTAGATCAAAAATTAAAAATAAAAAAAATTAAAATTTAGGTGAATCCGTCTATTTTGGTAAAGTCAGTTATGGAAACCAATTAAAACATCTTAAATTAAAACTCTATACAAGTTTTCTCTCCCATAAAACCCTTCTCGTCTTTTGCACATGCCGCCGCACCACCACGTTATGTCTTATGCCACACCACCGGTGGTTCTGTTGCAAGTCAGCGTCGACCGTCGCTCTTCACAAGAAGGGTATAAAAAGCGTTGTAATGGAGAAATCGGAAACTTTAAGGAACATCACTGAAGCAGCAATCGGAATCTGACAAAATGGGTGGCGAGATCCGGATCAACTTGGTGTTGCCGACATCCTCAGCCAGAATGTTATATTTATTCATTGGTATTAAGGTTAACCTTAATTATTATTTTCAATTTTGGTTTTATGGACTAAATTGACACTCAAAATTCGAGTTTCTGGCTATGTTTGGGACTACGGATTAGTGTGATTTTGGGTCGTCATTGTTAACTACTTTTATTGAAATATTGTATGCATCTTGTGTAGTTTGTATTGAAGTCCTTTTAATTAATTTTGTTTGCTTTCAAATATTGTGAAGATGTAGTTTTACTTAGCTATGGATTCAGCTTTTTGACTTTGTAAGGATTCACAAATTTTGCTATAATCATACACTTATGTTGGCAAGTTTCGTGCAGGAAATGTGTACACATATCCATTTGTCCTTCTACCTACATGGAAACAATACATAGATGTTCTTTTGCAAGAGATCCAATAGAAGAAGACAACTAAAGTTTACGGATTATCAATTTTGCAACAGAAAAAGGACACACTGATGAGGAAGTTTTGACGTCAAATGAAACCAAGAATGTGATTTTCTAAGAACTTATTGTGGCAAACATATCAAACAAGTATACATAGATGTTAGTGCTCGGATGCATATATGTTTTTTGTAAATAGATGTTATTTTTTCTATATAGGTGTTATTTATAGCATCTACCAAGTTAGATGTTATATAAAGTGCTTGTGTGAGTTGATTAAAATAACCATAAAATAAAATTAGTGTTTTCTTATATACATAAGTGTTCTTTTGTACATATACATGTATGTAGATAAAGTGCTTGTACATAGATGTTAGTGTTCTTTTGTATATACAGTGTTATTAATTATTTTTGGTTGTTATATAAAGTGTTTGTGTGAGTTGGTTAAAATAATCATAAAATAACATTAGTGTTTTTTTAGACACATAAGTGTTTTTTTACATATACATGTATGTAAAACCGCAAAATGTAACATATATGTATGGTAAACATTCCGAATTTAATTCCTAAATTCTAGGAAATTTACAAAAAATGAAACAAAAATAAAAACGTAAAATGCCGTAAATACCCTTGAACCATTAAATGAATTAAATAATCAGAGATTAATTTACTAAATTCTGATTGGCTGAAAATAGTTCTATGAGTTCTGTAAATAATTTGGGTTCTGTATGGAATCCGACCCTATATATATATAGTATTGGATTCCATACAGAACCCATATTATATACAGAACTTATAGAACCCAATCTAGACCATTAGATTTAAAAGTGAACGGTTTAGATCAATTTTAGCATTTTTGTAAATATAATCAATTATATTTGAATTAAAAACAAATAAAAGGGTAAATTTGGTATTCTAAAAACAAACAAACAAATAAAAGTTAAAACCGTTCATACTTTTTCTATTTCTCTCTTAGTGATATATATATATATATATATATATATATATATATATATATATATATATATATATATATATATATATATATATATATATATATATATATATAAGTGGGATCGAGTGATGACTCTTTTTCCGGTGAGGACTGCGAGGACAAATCTGGGCCTTCGATCAAAGAAAATTAATGACTAGAATCTAATGTGAAGACAAGTAACAATGTTAGAAGGTTAGGGGGTTTTGTGTTAAGTTTAACAAAATAGTGGGGGTAAAAAGAAGATTTGTAAGGTTAAATGGTCGTTTACGCACACATACTCTCTCTCCTCGCCACATGTCAATTTCTGATTTGGTGGGTTTTATTTTTACCCCCAAGTTCGTATTTCGGCCATAACTTTTTTTTTTCTTTGTAAAAAAAAAAACTAAAAATGCCAAAGTTCTTATAATTAAATTTTCTACAAAATGAGTATAGTCATGAAAATTTGAAAAAAAAACGGATAAAATATTGGATCACTTTGTTAATTTTGGATCATTGTCATAATTTTGGATCATTTTGTTATTTTTAGATCATTGTTAATCTTGCATAAACATAAATTTGCATAAATAATTAGTCAAATAATATATCATATATAATTTTAGATCATTTTGTTCATTCATAGTCATTTGGTTTACTTTGTACTATTGTTAATTTTTGGATCATTTTGTTATTTATGGATCATTGTTAATTTTGGATCATTTTTTTCTTCAAATTTTCATGACTATACTCATTTTGTAGAAAATTTAATTTTAAAATTTTTGGCATTTTTAGATTTTTTATTTTACAAATAAAAAAAAAGTTATGGGCGAAAAAAAAGTGCGGGGAAAAAACTCACTTCCAATTAAAAGAGGACAAGTGGCAAAAGAAGGAAAGGGGGTTTCGAAAATGACATTTATGCCCTTTTTAAGATGAGTGGACGAAAATTATCCTCGCAGTCCTCACCGGAAAAAAAGTCCTCACAGGATCCGGACCCTATATATATATATATATATATATATATATATATATATATATATATATATATATATATAATATAGAGGAGGGTTCATGCGAGAACCTATATTTTTGCGAGAACTGCGAGAACCACTTTCTGACCAATCATTTTAATTAATTAGTTTTTTAATTCGAAAGTACATTGTAGTATTTTTAACATTAAAAATCTTTTAAATTCAGTTACCAAAATTAAAATACTTTAATTGCAACCTAAATGCTATGTTCTAGGATTTTAATTTTGCGATTCGTATGATACTTCTACAATCCGTATGTGTTCGATAATGAACACATAAAAGTAACTAATAATTTTAACCTTCGTTAACGTGTTCCTGAATAGATTATTAATGAACACATATACATATTCATTGATGAACATATTTACAAAAAAAATATAAACTTATTAAATCATTGTTAATTACCAAACAAAATGCAAAAATTTGTTAAGGAATTCACAGATGCACAAATTACAAATTAATGAATTGAATACCTAGACGAAAACAAATATGAAATTACAAACTAATGAAATTTGGTGAACGTTGAATACTAATGAACAAATCCTTCTTCCTCTGGTCAACTTTAACTTTCCATCACTCTGGTGAACTGGTGAACAATGATCCGTATACTGAACATTGATCAATAACGAACAGAAACGCACCACCTACTTTCTTCATACAAATCTGAATTAAAAACCAGTACTGCAGTTATGTTCACTACTGAACATCACAAATCTGGACTCGCAGTTTCGAATACGATCACACTAATCCATATTATCGATAGTTCCTGCAAAAATAAAAAAGAATATATTCATATTTTCAAGAGCTACTCATCAAATGAAACCAAATAAAAATTCCAGAACCTGATCATGTATTCAAGAGCTACTTATCAAATGAGTTTACCATGAAACGCTAACATCGTAAGCACCCAATAAAAACACTAAAAAACCAAAAATCAAAACCTTAAATTAATAAATCTATTAACAAAATTTCGTCATTAATTTTCAAATCTTTAAAAGCCAACAATGCAACTGTTCTTTCCAATTCTTCTAAGAAACATGGCTAAAATTGCAATAACTTAACTTATGAACAATTGTGTTCCTCATCTTTGTACCACACTAGTGGAAAATTACCAATTGTGTTTCGAGGACCAACCTATTACCACACCAATTGTAATGAATAACCCTCACCACTTCACGAGAATCCTCACATGCACATTGAAACACTTCCATATTGAAAAATTCTAAATGCAAGGTTAACCATAATTGTGAAGATATATTCATGTTTTCAAGAGCTACTCATCAAATTAGAATATTGAAAAATCAAAATTAAAAAAATATAAAATATTATAAAATCAAAATTATCAAAATTATAAAATATTGAAAATGTTCAATAACTTTGGCAACAATAATTATCAGATTTAAGTTTTCAAGGTAAATCAATAATCAAATGGAGGTTTACAATAAACCCACGAATAGATGAACATTACCTACCCTATATGCGTGAAACCCTAAACGCTGCAACCTAACTTTCGCCGTTCACAAAAAAACCCAAATCGACGAACCTTACAAACCCTAAATTGATGAAATCCAAAACAGATGCACCCCTACAACTCGCAGTGAACAAAAAAACCAAAACCAAAACCAAATTAGATCAGTAACTTGATAAAAAAGGAAAAAAAACATACTTTTTTCATTCAATGATCAAACAAGAGAGAAAATCGTACCTAATAGCTTTTGTCTAGCAGAAAATTAACGCGATTTTGTAATGTCTTGTTGTTGATTTATGCTGTTTTGTATTTTGTCGCCGAATTCTACAGATCTTTGGGGGTTTTCCACTAGAGGGAGAAAGAAATAACTATTTTTTTGTATAATATGATAAGAATGGAATTTGAACGATATTCATTCACAATTCCCTAAATAGGCGCCTGACATATGGACCATTATACCCCTGCTAACACGTTTTCATTTGAAAAAACCCATTAACAATTAATAAGTTTGTCATTTTAATCTAGACCACTCATTTTTATATCTAATGATCAAAAATAGGTTCTCGCAGTTCTCGCAATAATAATGGTTCTCGCATGAACCCTTGTCTATATATATATATATATATATATATATATATATATATATATATATATATATATATATATATATATATAGACAGCGGTTCATGCGAGAACCACTAAAATTGCGAGAACTGCGAGAACTTATTTACAGCCCTTGGATATGTAGATGAGTGGTTAATATTGAGAGGGGTCTAAGTGTAATTAAATGAACAAATTTAGCCTTCAAAAACGTGTATAGAGGGTATTATAGTAAAATGAACAGCTAATTTAATTAATGGTATCAAAATAAAACCGTTTAATTTGGGATACATATCACGGATCCCTGAAAAGCAGGGATGTTGAAGAAATCGTTTACCCCATCTTCTCTCTTGAATACACATTAGTTCTCTCTCCATCTCACAAAAAAACCCTCCATACCGACTTCTCTCTCCATCTCTCTAAACAACCGTGCTGAAAAAACCCTAGGAACTATCGATCGTCGGTAGTAAACCTTCACAGTGAAGAAATCGGATACAGGTGCCAAGAAATTGATGGACAAAGGTATTTGCTGCCATTGAAATGGTTCTGTCTTCCTCTCCGGAATTTGCCGCCATCATCATTTTTCTGGTAGGTTTCTTCGTTGGTTGGAGACGCCTTCTCCAGGATTTCGCCCACATCATCATTTGTCGGTGGTGGTTGACTAAAACATTCTCCTCCTTCTCAAGAGTTACCACCGCACGCCCACCCCCGACCACCGCTAATCTCGGATCTGGTAGAAATCAATAACCCCCAACCACTGTTCTCCTCCTTCTCTGTATCCGATTTCGTTTTCTAACCGGTGAGTTTTCAGATTTCGTTTTCGATTGTTGATTCTAAAAAGACGGTGATTGAAATTAAAATCCATGAGGCGGAGGTTTTTAAAACCTATTAAAAAAAGGAAGAGGAAGACAACTGGTATTACTGAAATATAGGTTTATATATATATATATATATATATATATATATATATATATATATATATATATATATATATATATATATATATATATATATATATATATATATATATAGTGGAGAGTTATATAGAGAACCCATTTTACCCTTGTAGCCAATCAAAAATTAGATTAATATTTTCCATTTAATTAATTGTGAAGGGCAATTCTGGTATCACACATATTTCGTTTTTTTAGGAACAATTAATTTAAATCCTAAAATTAAGGGATGTTGACATTTCTACGTATATATCTTCAATTGAAAACCGAATATCCCATATCTTCCATATTTTTAGCATGCTTTCATTATTCATTCCAGTTTAATCGATAAAATTCATAATTCCATAATTCAATCCATTCATCATTCGTAATTATTTCTGGGCGTCTGGGCGTGAGAGAGTATCGACATGGTGGTAATCGATGAGGCTGGTTGTTCGACCGGTGTTCAATTGAGTAATCAATTTGATCACGCACCCCTTATTGTAGGCGACAATGAGTTGATCGATGGCTGTTCCGATGATGTTCGTCTTGATGAAGATTACAGTGGTAAGAGTTTCAATTTTTTATCAATTTTTTTTTCTGGGTTAACTATTGCACACAATTCGGTTGCTTATATTGCAGTAGCATTTAAATGTTAGTGTTGTATAAATTAAAATGTATACAATTGTCATTATTTACTTTTATTCTTTGTTAATTTTTAATGAATCCTTAACGTGAAATGTAATTTTTTTTTTAGCTATCAAGGGGGTTCAGGTAGTGGATGAAGATGATATGGTCGAAGATGATTTTGTTGAAGAGGATGTCGATGAAGTGGAGTATGATGATACAGAAGACGATGATGTGGAGGTCGATTCGACCGAAGGTTTTAGTGACTTTGATGATGAATTATAAATTCACACATTAATGTTGATTTTTATGTCTTTTTTTGTTGTTTTGGAATTGGTGATTGTTTTTGCATTTATGTTTAATGACATCATTGGTTGTTGATTTATTATCATTTTAAGTTTAATGTTATCCCTTATAATTATGATCTTTATTGATTAAATAAGAATAAAACACATCAAACATGTGTGTTTCGATTATATTAGGGAAAAAAGATTGCTAAGTTCATCCATATCCTATATAGGTGTGTTTTGGTTTAATCTTATATTTACAATTCACCCATACCGGTAAAACCAATACATCAATGTAATTCAATGTAATTTGATGTATCATCATTCATGTATACATTAATGTAACTAAATACATCAATGTAATCAAGGAGTATGATGATACAGAAGACGATGATGTGGATGAAGATGAAGATGATATGGTACCAAGGAGGTAACTAAATACATCAATGTAATCATGATGTAACTAAATACATCATGTATCAAGGAGTATGATGATACAGAAGACGATGATGTGGATGAAGATGAAGATGAAGATGATATGGTATCAAGGAGGTAACTAAATACATCAATGTAATCTTTCGGGACATAACACAGTATATTACTGAATTTTGATACATCAATTCATTTCTACATTTACGTTTTACCTATTTAATTTAGGCGTGCATTTCTTCATACAAAATGTCCAAAAAAACCAAATAACCCAAATAACTTAGATACCACATCAACAATCTCATACAAAAAAGATAACAATCCACCAAAATCCTAACAAACCCAAAACACAAACAAATCCAAGTACTGAAAATTAAAAAACCTAAAATTATCCTAGTTCTGGATTCCCAAAAAAACCATAATTTCATTGAACTTGCATTCTTCATCACCATTTTTTTAACTTCTTCCTTAACGACATTGCATTCACTCATTACTATAGAATATGCATACTTCTTCTTCAAACCTTCACTGCATACATAGTTTTCGGGCTAGATCTTGTTTGCAATACCGGATAATTTAGGTTTGTTCCAGAATTTGTATCTTCAGCAGCCACATTTGAAGTAGACTTTTTTTAGTTTCCTTTAGGTTTTAACAATTTTTCTTTGCCTGCATCAATGTATACAAATGAGTAATAATTATTTAAAAACAGACATTCATGTCTATTCAGGAAAGATGTAAACCAAACATTCATGTATATTCAGAAACATTAATGTTCTTAACATAAAAAAAACAAAAATACAGTCGTGTATTTATGAATCTCAAATAAAACCACACATTCATGTATATTCACAGACATTCATGTCTGTTCAGGAAAGATGTAAACCAAACATTCAAGTATATTCAAAACATTGATGTTCTAAATGGATTCCCAAACACATATGTAAGTTAGCAACATATATGTAAGCAGAAACATGTATGTAGTCAGAAACACATGTGTAATCACAAAAACATATGTAACTCGAAACCACCAGTGATTAATGTAGAAACCAACCCGAATTACATTTACGCAAAACCACTTAAAAATATAAAATTTCAATCTTTTAATTTTGTATTTCATTAGCGATACCCTTTTTTTGGTTTCAAAAACATTCAAATCAAACGAATCTGCCCCTAATCGTTGCTGATGTATCAAACTATAAAGAAATTTTACCTGACATTGTTCTTCGAGGCTTGGCTTGATCGTCATCTCCTTCTGAAGCTCCGATATCAAATTTCCTCTATAAGTTTTTTCGATTGCACCGATGTTCCTCTTATATATGTTGCATCAAAGCAATCTTCACGATTTTTTGCTAAAATCGCTTACCAATTTAACCGGATTTGGGAGATCTTCTCTCCTTCTCGACGAATAAACCCTCGTTTAAAAACCCACGTATTTTTGGATAGTGGGTTGTGATCACGTTAATTTAGGAGCGGCAGTTATACATGATTCTTTTTCCTTTTTTATATGTTTATGTTTTAAAACAAAAAAACATAAATTAAATTGGCTGATTACCAAATTACCCTTTTTATTTAATTAGAGAGTTCTCTATATAACTCACCCCTATATATATATATATATATATATATATATATATATATATATATATATATATATATATATATATATATATATATATATATATATATATATATATATATATATATATATATATATATAGTGAAGACTCAAAAACCGGTGGGGACTCGCGAGGACATCTCAAAAAAATCCGAAAAAAACATATATAACTCTCCATGATTATTACTACATTTGACAAAATAAAATTTTGAAAAAAAAAATTATGATCCACTTTTTTTTGTGGATCATAATAATGATCCATATTTTTTTGTGGATCACAATTATGATCCATATTTATTTATTTTTTTATCATTTTTGAAAATTTTTATTTTTTTTGGGATCTCATAGGCTGCGATTTTTATGTTTAAAAAATATTTTTTTTTGAAAAAAGTTTGTTTTGGATCATTTTCAGAGTTCTTGTTGAAGTCCTCGCAGTCCTCATCAGTTTTTGAGTCAAAAAGTTTGTTTTGGATCCAAAAAGTTTGCTAAAAAATATATAAATGTGCAGAACTGCAGAACCATCCTAACATCCAATATTTTCTATGTTATACATAATGTATACATTTTCATACACGCTGTAACACATCTAATGTGAAGAAAAGTAACAATGTAAGAAGGTTAGGGGGTTTGTGTTAAGTTTAACAAAATAGTGGGGGGTAAAAAGAAAATTTGTAAGGTTAAAATGGTAATTTCCGCACATATACTCTCTCTCCTCGCCACATGTCAATTTCTGATTTGGTGGGTTTTATTTTTACCCCCCCAAGTTCGTATTTCGGCCATAACGTTTTCTTTTTCTTTGTAAAAAAAAACTAAAAATGCCAAAGTTCTTATAATTAAATTTTCTACAAAATGAGCATAGTCATGAAAATTTGGAAAAAAAAAACCCGGATAAAATATTTGATCTTTTTGTTAAATTTGGATCATTTTGTTAATTTTAGACCATTGTCATAATTTTGGATCATTTTGTTATTTTTGTATCATTGTTAATCTTGCATAAACATAATTTTATTTAAATAATTATTCAAATAATATATTATATATAATTTTGGATCATTTTGTTCATTCATGGTCATTCAGTTTACTTTGTACCATTGTTAATTTTTTGATCATTTTGTTATTTATGGATCACTGTCAATTTTGTATCATTTTTTTTTAAATTTTCATGACTATACTCATTTTGTAAAAATTTAATTTTAAAATTTTTGGCATTTTTAGATTTTCTATTTTACAAATAAAAAAAAATTATGGGCGAAAAACAAAGTGCGGGGGAAAAAACCCACTTCCAGTTATAAGAGGACAAATGGCTAAAGGAGGAAAGAGGGGTTTCGAAAATGACCTTTATGCCCTTTTTAAGATGAGTGGACGAAAATTGTCCTCGCAGTCCTCACTGAGAAAAGAGTCCTCACCGGATCCGGACCCTACATATATGAGGAGGGTTCATGTGAGAACCATTATTTTTGCGGGAACTGCGAGAACCACTTTATAACCAATCATTTCAATTAATTAATTTTTTAATTCTAAAGGGCAATGTAGTCCTTTTAACATTAATTTTTTAGTTATATTTTTTTAAATCTGGTAATTAAGACTAAATTCAGTTTCCTTAATTAAACTAATTAAATAGTAACATATTCAATGATGAACGCATTATAATAATATGTTCATTATACAAAATCTAAAGATTTACTAATGAAAAAACAAATATGCATAATGACCAAATTTACAAAATACACATTAATATAATCGTAACTAAGTCCATAATCCATTTATTGATCATTAATGAATACATTTACATAATCATAGTTAAAATCCATAATTTACAAATCACCAGTGAACACAATTATATAACCGTAACTAAAATTTACAAATTACATATATGAAAGATGAACACCGTACAAAGTAATGAACAAACAATAATGAACAAACTCGTCTTTCATCTCAGATCCATGGAGGTTTTTGCCGGAATCAAACCATAAAAACACAATGCCTGAAATTAAAGTACAAAACATCAATCGAACTAACAAATGAAAAGAAATAACAAATGAACAACTAAAATGAACATCTAGCCGGAACACTTATTTTCACCGGCACTGCCACATCAGCAGATCACTAATGAACAGATTGGTATTATAATCAACAATAATAGAAGATCACTAATGAACATTTATTTAGGGGAGACAATAATGAACATATTTGTGTTTAAATTTAAACAACAACAATAATAGAAGATCACTAATGAACAGATTGGTATTATAATCAAAAAGAGAAAAGATAACTAATTTACGACAATTAAAATATTGATGTTAGCATTTTTACAAACACTAATCACTAATCTAATGTAAAACCCTCTATTACTCCACACAATTAGACAAATCACATATTTAATTGAAGATCTTATGTTTTTACACATAATCACATATTTAATTGAAGACTTTATGGCGAAATTCAGAAAATGACATATCTTTTAATTACAAACAAAAACAAGTCTCCTAATACATACAAATAAAATGAAAAAAATTACTTCGTATAAACAAACCTTTGTGCCGGAATCGATGAGGCTAGGTGAAAAAGCCATCGCAATTAAATATTAATTAATAAAAAATTCATATTAAACCCCATTAATTTAATGCAATTAAACCCATAACCCAATATTTTCATTTAAATTGACGTACCTCTTTGGGTTTTTGAATTGCGAGAACTTAAACGTCCTCATCTCTGCAATCTTTTTGATATATTTAAGAACTTTAAGTCTTTAACATCCTCATCTCTGCAATCGTTTTAAACTATTGTCAAATGAACTAAACCTAAATCACAACCACCATCATAAACACAAAAAAATCCCTAATTTCACAAAAAAATTAAAAAACAAATGAACACAATATGATCTTTAAATATTGACAGAAAGAAATTCAAAAACACATAAATTGAAGTGTATCTTTTTTGTAGAAGAAGAAGAAGAAACCGAGCACAACTATCGCGACCACCAACCTTATCGTCTCTGGCAGCGATAATATGAATAGGCGGCGGCGATTTATGTAACACCTCAAATTTTAATACAAAACATTTGCCCGAATTAAATCATTTTCATAAATAGAAGACCAGTTCCAAAACACGGATTTACAAAAACCTTTGATTTGAAAATCAGAGTATGAGGTTTGGTGTTACAAAATATATCAAAACCAAGGTTAAGCACAAAATCCGCTCTAATGATCTTCTACTCTAGGCCCCGCATATCTCAATCCATGTGCACCTAAATCCTCGATCCAGAACCTGAGTACATAGCAAACAAACAAGGAGTACGTGAGACACAAAAATGTCTCGTGAGCTACATGGGTTTAGACCCCAATAATATCAAGTATCACATCGTATATAAATACATATTTATAATTTACCAACACATCTTAGTCACTCTATGGTGACTCTATCAGTCCTGCTTCCCTAGCATACATATCTAGTACATAAACATATATGCACTAGAACACAGTCATATCTAATACATAAACATATATGTATTAGAACACAAGCGAACCTAACACATAAACATATATACATTAGATTCCTAGAT
Organism: Calendula officinalis; assembly: GCA_963853835.1. Lineage (NCBI taxonomy): Eukaryota > Viridiplantae > Streptophyta > Magnoliopsida > Asterales > Asteraceae > Calendula > Calendula officinalis. The sequence continues at coordinate 58,325,271 of OY970823.1, read as the reverse complement.
CACCTAGTACGCAAACATATGCGAACTAGAAGCACCCGTGTGCTTAGTGTACAAACATATGTACACTCGTCTCAGTGACCGGGATCTCCCCCGTGTCACCACCATCTATCTCTAATCATAACTCTATCAGTTATGCCAGTCAAAGCCTTTGGCTATCACATCAATCATCAAACAAGTTAGTTAGATATTATCAATAATATATATATACTAACTCAACACATAATAAGTCTAGACAAATATTATATAGACCGATCATAAGTAATCAAATACTTCATATAGCTATGTACTCAGTAAAGTCCACACGTACTCACCTTAGCAATAAAGTGCTCCAACCGTATTCTTTACGTCAGTTTCCTTGCTTCACAATTCGGTCAACCTTCCAAGACCTCACCAAATGCCTAATACAATAATAACAAGATTATCAACATCACATACTACTACCAATGTGTCCATCTATCTCTTGATAACACTTACTAACTCATTTTCCCCAATTATAGTGATTTACCAAACCCTAGGTTTAACCAACCCTCAAGATTCTTACAAATCATAATCATACACTTGTTTCCTTTGATAATATACCATCTATTAAATGTATACATCACTTATATCACCATAACCCATAACCCCAAGAACTAGGATTTCCAACCCACACATCAAAATACATAGATCTTAAGCTACGAAGATCAAAGAGTGAAGATATACCTTTAATCTTCAACTAGGAGTGAAATCTACCAAAGATTTGTGAAGGATCCGACCTCAATCAGTCCCCAAGCTCGAAAATCATCAAAGAAGGAACTAGGGTTTTGATGTGGCATCAAATGAGCCATAACCCGACTTAAAGCTGTTCGTCCGAAGTTCACGACGCGAACTAAGTTCGCGTCGCTAACTTCCCCTTGCACGCGAACTTAGCGATCGTTAACCCATCGCGAACTACATCACGCCTCTTAGTCAAAATCTCTGGCCCGACTTCACGGAACGCGAACTATGTTCGCGTCGCGAACTTCATATGCAGCCAGGGCTGCACTTTTTCACCTTTGTCTCGTCCCGGTTTCGCCCATAACTTTCTCGTACGGTCTCCAAATGACACGAAACCAATTCCTACGTTCTTTAAACGATTTATCCTTATTTATCATATTTTTATCCAATTTATTTATTTACAAATTTCGGGTCGTTACAATTTAGGGTTTTCAGAAACCAATAGTACGTGAGAAGAACACGATTGGAGGCTGCCAGAATATGTTCTGAGATGAACGACGGCGGAGATGAACGCGATTGGAGGTTGCCGGAATTGTTTTCAGAATACGAAAAGACGATGGCGATTTACGTTTCCCAATTCTGTTCAAAGCGATGAACGTGGGCAGAGATGTAGATGAATGATGTCACTGGTGGTGTTTGTTGGAGATCGTCGGTGGTTGGCATTCGCCGGTTTAGATGGAGAGAAAACCTCCAAAACACACACAAGTGTGTGTGTTCTCCTGTTGATATGCGACGGGTTAGGGTGGGGATGCTATTTTCTTAATTAATTCAATTACCACTTTACTCTTTTACCCTTAAACATTTAAACTTTAATCCTTTAATTTTTATTTATTAATGAAACTGCCATCCATGATCTTGGCCACACATTTCATCATCTAATGGCTGGAAAATAGTTCTCGCAGTTCTCGCAATAATAATGGTTCTCGCATGAACCCTGGCCTCCACACACACACACACACACACACACACACACACACACACATATATATATATATATATATATATATATATATATATATATATATATATATATATATATAGAAAGCGGTTCATGCGAGAACCACTGAAATTGCGAGAACCGCGAGAACACCTTTACAGCCATAGGATTAAAAGATCAATGATTAAGATTAATGATGGCAATTTTGTAATTAAGTGAGAATTTTAATCTAAAATATTAAGGCTGGAATGGTATAATCGTCATATCTTTCTCTCTAATTTAATTACCCTAAATCAATTCTTTAAATTCACGTATCATCAGGCACACATCTTCATCTCTCCATCTCTCATCTTCATCTCTCATCTTCATCCAAGAACTCCAACCGCCACCTACCCCACCCCGCTCACCCCATCTGAAATGCTTCCGGCGAACCGCCGCATGCTCCAAAACCACCGGAAATGAGACACATCTGAACCAGCAGCAGATCTGAAACGCCATGGTTGAATCCGGCGACAACCACCGTCGAACCGCCAGATCTAGGGTTTCATGAACTAGTAACCTAGATCCGCCGTACCTTCTTCACCACACCATTCATTACTGCTGGCTGTCCTCCTCCTAAACCGCTACATACCACCACCTCCTCTGTAACCGCCGCCGACCACATCATTCTCTGTATCCGTCGCCGACCACCTCCTCCTTGGAACCGCCGCCAACCACAACCTCTATACCTTCCGCCGCCAACCTCCTCGGATGATGTCGCAGTTCTCGCAACCAAGAGTTGTTTTCAGTTCGAGGTTTCTGGCGACCGCCGATGACCGGGTTTCTGCTTCTACTCCGATGATCGTCTTCGAGCTTACCGGCGACCGCCGCTGCCTTTACAGATCGCAAGTATCATGTCGACGACCGATCTAGGGTTTCTTCTTCGAGGTTTCTTTTCACAGATTTAGGATTGTTCTTTTGTTTTATTATTCTATTTTATTTATTTATTTGTGTTTTTCTAATTTGATCATGTCCGATTCTTGCTCAGGTTACTCCATTTATTCACTGGAGACATTAAGGTCATTTGTATTTACTTACAAAATGAACGGAATTATTGTTCATGACGGATTTCTGTTCATTGTTCATTGATCAATAATGAATGGTTCGGAGATTTAAGGGTTTTTTTCACTGATCGTTCGGAGATTTAGGGTTCCGGTGAAGTCGCAAATCACTTCTAGCGAAAATATGTTCATCTGTGTTTCAGATCTGTTCATCTGTGTTTCAGATCTGTTCTTGTTCATCAGTTTGTAATTTCAGATTTGTATTAGTCTAAGGTTTCAGTTCATAGTTTGTAACTTTGTTCATTCGTTCATCATTGAATACATTAAATAAGGTTAATAAATTCCCTGTCAGACTTGTTCATTATGTATATTGTAGATTTGTTCATTAGTAAATCTGTAAATTTTGCAAATTGAACACATTATTATTATGCTGAACAGGTTAAATATGGTAAAAAAAATTAGTTATTTTTAGGCGTTCATCAATGAACACATACGAATTGCGAAAAAATTACAAATTACAAAATTCGGATCCTAAAAAATAGGATTGAGGTTAAAAATGAATTAATTTAAATAAGGAAACTGGATTTAATAAAAAGATTTTAGTGTTAAAAAGACTACAATACCATTTAGATTAAAAAATGTAGTTAAGCAAAATGATTGGCTAGAAAGTGGTTCTCGCAATTCTCGCAATTTTAGTGGTTCTCGCATGAACCGCGCTATATATATATATATATATATATATATATATATATATATATATATATATATATATATATATATATATATATATATATATATATATATATATATATATATATATATATATATATATATATATACAAGCATGAATGACACCCATGCAAATCAATATTTAGGGGTCACTCATCAAATACATTAATGTGTCTTCCATGATCATTTCATTTAAAAAATCAATGGTTTAGATTGAGTTCTGTTGGTTCTGTAGCCTTAATTGGTTCTGATTCTAATTCTACAATATATATATATATATATATATATATATATATATATATATATATATATATATATATATATATATATATATATATATATATATAGAGTTATATAGAGAACCCATTTACCCTTTTAGCCAATCAGAAATTAGATATATATTTTCCATTTATTTAAATGTAAAGGGCAATTCTGGTATTCCATATATTTCGGTTTTTTTAGAAACAATAAATTTAAATCCTATAATCATGGAATGTTGAGATTTTCCATATATTTCGGTCTCCCTTTTGAAAACCGAATATCCCCATATCTTCCACATTAATTTCGAATTTTATCACCTACAATTCATATTTTTTTCCCTGAAAAAGAGCAGTGTTTCTTCTTCTTCTCCATCTCCATCGTTCTTGAGTAAAGCTCTTGATTTCTTCATCCGCTTGACAAGTTAGATACTTTATTTCCGTCAGAAAATGTTGAATGAAGAAGACCTCACAAGTAATCAAGATCATCGAATATGTTTTTAATCCTGGATTTGAATGTCGGATTTGAATCTTGAAAACACTTCAATCCCGTAAATTCATGTATTTTTAAGGTATATTTTTTAATAAAAATATGTTTTTAGATGAAGAAGATCCGGAAGAAGATGTTGCCGATTAATTGGATGATGATGAAGAGTTACAAGAAATTGAAGTTGAAACCGATGAAGATGATTTTTCTTATGAATAATTTATTGATTCTCAATACTAGAACAATTTTTTTTACATTTATAAACTAACAGATATTGTACATGTATGTATTCACTATGTTGTACATGTATGTATGTATTCACTATGTTGTACATATATGTATTTACTATGTTGTACATGTAGGTATTTATCAGTTTCGTACGATATATTACATATATGTATTCATCAATTCCGTACCATATTGTACATGTATGTACCATATTTCATCATGTACAACACGTATGTATTCATCAATTTCGTTGTCATTAATGAAGTATTTAAGCAATCAAAAAAAAAAAAATTCATGAGATACATGTATGTACTCATCCACATTCAATCAATATACAATCTTGAGAAGTTATAGAAACAATTAAATTAATTTTTATAATCATGGAAAGTGGCCGTAAGTTATAGAAACAATTAAATTAATTCCTATAATCATGGAAAGTGGAGATTTCAATTAAATTAAATTAAAATGGTAGATTACGAAACTACCCTTTTTATTTAATTGGAGAGTTCTCTATATAACTCACCCCTATATATATATATATATATATATATATATATATATATATATATATATATATATATATATATATATATATATATATATATATATATATATATATATATATATATATATATATATAGTGAAGGATTATATTGAGAAACCTGATTTTAAAAAGAACTCTTAGAACTCGTCAATTTAAATCTGAGCCGTTGAAAAACTTAATTAATGGTAGAGATGATTTGTGGCATAAATGTAATTAGTGGTTATTTTATTTTAAGAATTTTTATTAAAAAAGGGTACAAAGGTAAAATTACTTGGAAAGATATTAAATAAAAAATAAAAAAATATCTCTCTCTTCCTTAAAATTCGTCCAGCCCTCTCTCACTCTTGTTAAAAACATCCATATCTCACGTACAACAAAAACCTGCAACAACTTTCTTTATTCATCTTGATTTCTCTCAAAAGCGTTATGGAGATCCGATTTTATTTTTGTTTTTTTTGCAGATCCGATTGCCTTTTTTTTCATACACCACTTATTCCACTTGATCTCCTAAAAAACGTGATGAAGATCCGGTTTCTAGATCCGTTATAGGTTTCATCGATTTCTTCATCTTCCAAATTCCCGAGGTTAATTCTTCTTTTTCTAACTTCCCATGTCAATGATTTGAATGATCTGAGATATGAATTTTACTCGATTTGTTGTTTCATTTTATGTACAAGATTCAATTTTAGGGTTTTGACATCATGCATGTTTAGTTAATTTAAGGTATTACTTGTGGGTTTTGCTTATTAACCTCCGAAATTGTAATCCTAAGAAAGAAAATGGTTATTGTGTTTCTAAGATTTCTTAAATTAGGTATTTTCTTCTTGGGTTGATCCGAATTATAATTCATGGTATAATAAATTAATTCATATTTCTTTTGCTTAATTTCATTTGTATTTGTGGAGAAATATGAGTCCTCACGTGGGATTTATTTTATTAATTTAGGGCTTTGTTTCACCTTTGGAAGGTGCAATACTCGAATGTATTAAATTATTGTTTGACATATCATATTCGAATTGTGTTTTTCAACCATTTAGAATTGTTTATTTTACCCAATTTAGTGTTCTTTAATAGCCAAAAGGAATTCACCTTCAGACTCCACAATCTTCATTACACCGAAAATAAAAACAATAAGAAAAAATAAATAAAAGTAGGTTAAAATTTCATGTATGCAAATGTTTGTATTGCAATTATTAATTATGGTAACATTAATGTTCATATTAGGTTGCATATAGGTTCTTAAGTTTTTATGGGCTTTTTTTTCAGCAAGCTGCTTAAGGATGCTAACTTTTGGATTTGTCAAAAACAACTCTGGATAAATGGAAAACAGAAAATGCTTTTGGCTCTCGGACATACATGTTATTCAATTTTTTATACTTTGCATATATGTTTTCTTATTGTTTGGATGTGAAAATGTTATTCGTGCAATGTTTTTACATCGGTGTTTGTTTGTTACATATATGTTATCGGTAAACCCGTTTCAACTTTATAGACTTATACATCTATGTTCTCGCAAACACATATGCTCAACTGGTTTATAACATTGATTTACACTAATTAAGGAAAAATAACATTAATTACCGGAAAAAATAACATATACGCAAAAACGTCTCGTCTACATGTAACACTAATTACAAAAAAAAGAACATATATGCACAACGGGCTCGATAAAAATAATAAAACAAAAATAAATTTTCAAAAATAATTCCTAAATTTTAGGAAATTTTCAGAAAAGGAACAATTTTCTTTTTGGTAAAATGTCCTATATACACCTGAATAATTAATATGAATTAAATTAATCAAAATCAATTTACTAAATTCTGATTGGTTAATAAGAATTCTCAGAGTTCTTTTTGAAATCAGGGTTCTCAATATAACTCGACCCTATATATATATATATATATATATATATATATATATATATATATATATATATATATATATATATATATATATATATATATATATATATATATATATATAGACACATATATATGTGGGGATAGTGAGTGTGTGGCTGTCATGTGACTAAGCTTAGATGTGGAACCACCCAAACTACGTAATTTTGGTTAAAACACTTAAAAACTAATCATACAAACCAATTAATGTATCAAACTTCGTCTAAACCCAAGCCCTAGCCGATCAATATCACCATCACTTTGGATTATACACAATAATTGGATTATATGAAAAACAGTTAAATTGGAAAATACGATCAGTTACACGAAAATGTCGAATTTAAAATTCAACACAAAAATGACCAATTTCAAGTTCCATCATATCAATTACATAACAAAATTAAAAAAAGGGTAAATTACAGTTTTTGTCCCTGACTTATGGCCGATTCGGGGTTTTTGTCCCTAATCTTTTTTCTTCCGTTTTTTTGTCCTTTAAGTTTTTAAAATTCTGGAAATTTGTCCTTCCGTCCAATTTTGGCCGTTAAGTGATGGTTTTTTTGTCCATTTTACCAAATTACCCCTGTTCTATCCTTCTTCTTCCTTCAATAAATCCTAATCCCCCAAATTGATGAACCCTAAATACTAAATCTTCAAATTCATGAAACAAGCCTAAAATCAAAATCATTTACCCCTTAAATGAAAATCTAACAAAAAAAGAAATTGATCGTGACTGACAAAGGAATCAAAATCGACCAAATGTAGCGAAGAATAGTAAGAAATCACCGGAAAGAATATTCCGGACACTTGATATGTACACCGCAATAGCTGATCGGTGGCCGGAGATCGTTTCTATTTTCTCGTATCAGTCACAGATGGGGTTTTGGTGCCGTAAGAACATTTGATTGTGAAAAAGGTAATGAATTTGCTGATGGGTTTTGTTTAACTAATTCAGCCTGAAGTGGGGTTTGTGGTGGTGGTGCTAAATTGGTGTCAGCTAGGGCTTGTTGTGCCGTAATTGAAGAAAATAATAGAGCAGCTAAAGTGGCCTTTGATTGAATATCAAAATCTTTTGTTGAATTGGGTTTTTTGTTTAAAATTGATTGGGGGATTACAAATCTGTTTCGTAATAGTTTCTGGGTTTTGGGCGTTGGGGATGAAAACAAGACATTTGAGCCATAAAAGTTAATGGTGTTTGTGGTGGAAGCCATTGATGAAGTTTTGAGGTTTTTTGTTGAAATTGATCGATTATAAATGTGTAATAATAGATGAATCGAGTGAATTGATTGAATAAATTTTGGGTTTTGATCGAATTTTATGTGAAGGATGTACGGGTTTCATGCAGCAATAGAAGCCATAAGTTTTTGAGTGATGGATTGGATTGCATCTACATGTTCTTACGGCACCAAAACCCCAATCAAACCCTGATTTACCTAAAGGCAGTCAATGGAGATCCAGATCTGAGATCGACGGCTTCAACACCAACGAACTCTACAACGCCGTACAACTTTATCTTTCCTCCTCCGCCTCCTCAACAACCTCCGCCGCCGCCACTACTTCCGACCGGAGGAAGAATCGTGGGTTCACGCTCCAGACCTTTAATTTTGGCCGGAGATGGTGGTTCAAGGTGGTTTGTGGGTGTTGGGGAAGAAGATGAAGAACATGAAGAGTGGGGAAAAAAGACGAAAATACCCTTAATTTTTTTTGCATTTTTAGTCACTTAACGGAAGATTTTGGACGAAATGACAAATTTCCAGAATTTTAAAAACTTAAAGGACAAAAAAACGGAAGAAAAAAGATTAGGACAAAAACCCTGAATCGGTCATAAGTCAGGGACAAAAACTGTAATTTACCCTTAAAAAAATAAATATCGATTTTAGATACGAATAAATCAAAACCCTTAACAAATGATGCAGTGTGATTTTCGTTCATATATTACCTCTCATCACCCACTTTATTGCCATGAAATCTAATAAAAAATTTGATGCACCATCATTTTTGCTTCATATAAACTTATGTTTCAGGTATGGTGTAGTCGTCAATTCATAGAGTGTTAGGTTTACACACGTGTCCATGCATGAATGACATCCATGCAAATCAATATTCGGGGGTCCCTCATAAAATATATTACGGTGTCTTCCATGATCATTTCATTTCAAAAATCAATTGTTTAGATTGAGTTCTGCTGGTTCTGTAGCCTTAATTGGTTCTGAAACTAATTTAACCCAGGATATATATAGATATAGACATAGCGGATAGGTTGAATAAGTTTGTATGCAAAAGAAAATATTTTATTATTTACTAAATTTTGTAGACTAACATCTGAAGGGAAAACCTGTGTTTCCCTAAATTTTACGTACTTGATTGTATGAATGGATGAATGTATATTATATGTTTTTTTATATATATTTTTATAACTTTTTAAAGAAAATAACAGGTTCTGACGTATCAAATGACGATCTTATCAATGAAGAACAAATCAAGTATATATATCAAGACGAAATGATAGCATATGATGAAGACTACTTAGAAGAAGAAGAAGATGGAAACTGGCATACCGGTGGAATAAATGTCCATGAATATGAAGATTTAATGGATCAATTAAATCAAGCGGACGAAGAAAAATGGAATCTTCATCGTCATCGTCGAAGTTATGAACGAGACCTAAGAATAGCAAAAAGATCTATTTTAGTAAGAATCAAGGATGGAGTTCGCATTTGGAAGAAGATAATAGTTGATCGCTCACAAAGGATCAAGTTATGGATAAAAAGAAAACGCCACCTATCTGTAGAAGAAGAAAGATTAGACCACCATATGCCTTTACAATTCCAAGATTTGTTAGAAGAACAATATTACCGTTGGAAACTACACCTAGATTAGATTAGGAATATAATAAATCTCGACTATTAGATAATATTGGGACGTAGAATAAGGGAAAATTATAATATTTCCCAAGATTTGTATCTAACGAGTAAAATTTAAGATGTGCTCCGCTGCGGAATTTATGATTCATATACTTAACTGCAGAATTATTATACGTATTATGATTTTGCTTGTTTACAAAGTCGTGTTTCGCTATATAATCTAATTTTTTGTTTATATAGTTTCTAACATTAGAAACATCAAATATTTTGTTTATATAGTTTCTAACATTAGAAACATCAAATATTTGATCTTATAAATTTGTTTAATGATTAATCATATGTTAGTATAAGTGTATAACAATTCAATTTAATGATATTTTGCTGTACTCTCTTACTACTTACATTCAAATAAACTAATATATCAAAGTTAGGTAGAAAAGTATAAATTTTGTATAACAAAAAAAAAAAAAAAAAGGAGGGAAGAATGCGATTGTGTATGTTGTTTACTCCGAACTCAGTTCCTCTAGTCAGTACAATGCTTGAACAAAAATTTAGAAACCACTTTGCCACTTTTTATCTCACTTCACCTTGCCAGTCTTAACGTTTAAGTATAAAATTATATAAAAGCTCTAGTGAACCGTAAAAGTTGTATGATAAATGTATATAAGGGGTAGAGTAAATTACGCGGATAGTCCGTGTGGTTTGACAACAGTTTTGAATTTGGTCTAATGGGTTTATGTGATAAGTTTCAAGTTTTTTAACCAAAACTACGTAGTTTTGGATGGTTCTACACCTAGACTTATGTATGTGACAGCCACACATTCACTTTTCCCATATATAATGTGTATATTTCTAATTATATTTTAAAAATTTTATTATATAATTTGTTCAAATATAGAAGTTGGAGATGTGGCAATGTGGCACTTGTTTCTAAACGTCCATTTAATATCCAGCGAGTATTTAACGCCGTTAATTGTTTCTAAAGGGTCCTACTAATAACACTCCTAAAGTCAAATAGTCAAATCTTGAAAATTGTATCTTAACTTTGGAAATATATCAGTCATAATCATTTATGTCAGATTTGTAGTCAAACAATAAAACACTCTCAACTAATTTTAAATTTTAATTAATGTATTTTTTTGGAAACAAAAATAAATTTAATTAATGTATTTATTACTCTTCCAACTTAATTAAGATTATACTGTATAACAACTTTTAATCACTCTCTTTGTCAGATTTTTAGTCAAACAATAAAACCTTCCCAACTAATTTTAAATTTACTTGCTCAATTTTACTCCATCTTCCAACTAATTCCTTTAAATGTCTCCTAATTGATACTGCATATAACATCAGATTTATTAACAACAGTAATCACCAGTGTTTTCATCCAAACAAAATTACCCATCTCAGAATTTTAAATCTCTATCCCATCAGGTATAATTTTTCAACAAGTGTGAGATTTAGGGTTTAGAGAGAGAGAGATAGATTGAACAGTGGCAGTTCTTTTTTCGGTTTTTTCGTCTTATTCGTTTTTTTCTCTGAGACAGATCTGCCCCATTATAATTTTTCGTTTTTTTTTCGTTTTTTTCTCTGAGATTGAAAAAGTGATAGTTTACCCTTTTTTTTTTCTGTTCGTTCTCGGTTTTTTCTGTTCGATTTTAGACGATTCTTCAGTGGTGGTGGCTGAGCGGCGGAGTGTTGGACGGTGGCGTGTTGCAATCCAAGAAGTATTCCCTAGATCAATTTGTAGGGTATATTGATCAAAGCGTGCAGTCCCAGGTTACATCAATAAAAGAAAGTTTTGAAAGAAGTCGAATTTATCGTTATCATCAACATAACATTACGTGTTTCAACTTATTACGGGGTTTTGTTTCAAATAAAGCTCTAGATATGATTTTAGGAGAACTGCGTCGGTTGAATGATCTCGAGTTAGATTACTCAACTTGTGGTTGTCAACTTCGTAAGAGTTGTGGGCTACCATGTGCTTGCGTACTTTCAATGTACTTAAATTCAGTCATTCCTTTGGATTCGATTGATATCTTTTGGAGGAAACTAGATGTTTCGTGGTCAACACCATTGGAACAAGAAGATATTCAATGTGAGGATCAACGACACATTTTCAAAGAAGAGTTTAACAATCAGTCCAACTCTGGAAAGAAAAGTTTCTTAAAAAAGCTTGGTGATATAATCAATCCGAGACAACAAATTAAAGAACCTGTTGTTAAAGAAAATAACCTTGGACGGCCAAGCTTGAAGAAACAAAAGAAAAAGAAGTGTGTTGATTTGAAAATTCCAGATCCTGGTCAAAGTAGTTATTCTCCCAGAAGACAAAGTTATTCAGTCGCGTCAAAGTCAGGAGGGTTGACCAAGGAACCGGCAAGACATAGTTCATACGTAGCCGAAATTCCAGACCTGAACGAAACTCCTGACTTGAATGAAATTCCAGAGTTCAACCATGAGTCTTTGTCATCCTACATGCATCCATTAATGGATGAGATTCCATCTATTTTTTTATCCTTACGTATCATATATAGAAAACGTATTGGGTGATGGAAATTGTGGATTCCGAGCAATATCATTTTGCCTAAGGTATCCTGAAGATCAGTGGCTCAATGTTCGACGCCAACTGTTACAAGAGTTATCGAGTTCATACGATAGATATTCCGAAGTTTACAAAAGCGGAATCAATGAACTATATAATAGAATTAATTTCTTACAAGTTGGCATCGCACCACCGGGTCACTGGATGAGTATGCCTTACACAGGCATCCTAATTGCTAATACATTCGGTGTGATCATCACATTTTTAACTATGGGAGGTTGTCTCACTTTTTTTCCTCTTTGGAAAGGTCCGGAAGAGTACGTATACCATCAAAATATTACATTTGCGCATGTGCATGGTAACCATTATGTGGCAGTGCAGTTAAACGGAGATTTTCCAATGCCTACCATTTCGCCTTATTGGACCCGCTGTAGAGCCCCGTGTGCTGCTGAATGGGAAACAATGTATATGTCGCGCCTGGAATCTTATAGACAGCAGATGCCTTATGATCATGGTCGTATCAATATTTTGGATTTTGAATGAAATTTTCATATAATTTTTTAAATAAAATTTGTCATATTTGCTTATTTATAACGTGTTCTTATTATTATTAAATATAAAGTAAAGTCACTAAAAATTAGGAAATACAAAATAAATAAAGATATGATATATAAATTAATAAAATTAGTAATTAATAAAGATGTGATTATTATTACTAAAGAAAATATTAATAAAGATGTAATTATTATTACTAAAGAAATAATCACTTGTAATATCACACTTCTCTCTAATCATTTTAATCATTGTTTCATCATGATTTTTCTTGTAATATCACACTTCTCTCCAATCATTCCAATCATTGTTTTATCATGATTTTTTTACTATGAAGTTAATTTAGAATAACCCTTTATAAATAGTAATTTAAGGGCAAAATAAATGGTAAATGTATAATGTAGGTACTCATGGGCCTACCCACTCATAGGCCTACCCATTTGAGAAATGATATTTAGTCTTATTTTTTAGACCTACTTATATACCTACCCACTTGATATGATGACATGCGTATTCCACTAATTTTCTCTCCTAATATTATCCCTTGATTTTGACATGTGTCTTCATCTAATAGGTAGGCCTATGAGTAGGTCTAAATAGTAGGCCTAAATACCATTACTCATATTTATTTTCTATTTCTTGAACGCATTTAAAATTTTCTATTTCTTGATGCGAAATAAGTTCTATTAATTTGCAACAAATAATTACATCCAGAAAAATTAATCCTTGCATCTCTTTAAGACTTCATTTTATCCCATCGCTAATTTAGACCGTATTTGACTTTGCTTATTAAAAATACACAGCTGTACAAAATATAATTTTGAAAAATAGTGTTTGAATTTGATTTTGTTGTTTCAAATCACAATAATCAGATAATAATTTCTTTTAGTGTTTTGTAAACCTAGCTATTTGTTTAGTTAATAAATAAGATGCAAATAATCAATTTTTTAAAACAAAATAGGAACCTCTCCATGTATTTTCCAAAACTTCGTTTCGGATGCCTCAAAACGTAAATAATTGATTTTTCAGGGTTTTTGTCAAGCTTTAATTTTATATTATTAGTGTTTTCAAAACGAACAAACACTACTAGAAAAACTGCCAATACCAACGGGCAAAATCCGTTAGTAATTGGGCAAAATTCGTTGGTAATCACATTCACCAACGGGATTACCAACAAAAAGCGTCTGTCAGTAAAAGGCTCGTGGGTAAATTTATTTAGCAACGACCCTGTTGGTAAATACCAACAGAAAAGCCGTTGGTGGTTAAAAATTACCCGTTGGTAATTTTGATAGCCAAAAACGTTATAGCCATTGGTAATTTAGCAACGGAAACGCCGTTGGTAATTTTATTTTTCTGTTGGTAATTTAAGTAGTCAATATTTCACAATTTACCAACGGAAATGTCGTCGGTAATTAAAAGTCTATTCGTGTTTGTGGTTATATATACAGAGAGAGAGAGAGAGAGAGATTAACCAACTAAAATCTTACATGATACATATCAAGCAATCAATTTGCTATATAGGATAAAATATTTCCAATATACAAAAGGTCTGGTAATCACAAAAAAACTTATACAAAGTATCAACAAATATCTCCCAGCTATAAATGGTTTGGTGATCACAAAAGATAATTGATTACCAACCATCTTGTAGATGTTCAAGCCTTACGAGTGCTCTTGAACATTTGTCTCATCTTTTTTATCTCCACCTTCATCTCTTCCTACATCATGTCATTAAGTTGCTGAATGAAAGCATGTATGCATTTAATTAAATATGAGCAAGATTATGAAGTTCAATATGACCCTACCTTCAGTAACCACCAATGATTGAATGAAAAAAATTGCAAATATTGGTGCCACGTATTATATAAATTATTAGTAGTTGCCTGTAAAGCATAAATTTGTAAAACAATGGTACCAAATAAATGAAATAAAATAAAATAAAAATATTCTACTGAAAATTTAAATGACTTGATGCTTACTAAAGTTGATGTTCTTTCCATGATTTTTGTCCAACCTGTTGAGGTTCTCCTACATAATCATTACTAAAATAAACACGGATTAACTAAGAACATATGAAAAAATATTATAGAATTAGGGAAGCAGTATTAACCTTTTGACGATTTGCATTTATATATTTGGTTTCTAGTTTGAACGGAACAGATTTTCTTTTACAAAAAACAAAGCTGTATATAGTTACACCATTGTTATAAACTTATAATAAGAGAATCAAAATGTGTCGTCCAGAACATTATAACCAAAGTGCTAGTATTATATACAAGAACACTAGCTGCAAATTAAAACAAGGTCACAAATCATTTATGCATTTTCAACTTTATAACCAAGAACATTATAACCAAAGTTATAACCAAATCATTACTCTTAAAACAACTTTTATTTCTTAACAAATCAAATGCAAAAAAGAGCCAAATCATTGTATAAAATTGATCATGTATGATTCAAACTATTAGCAGTAATCAACTCCGTAAAGCATACTTCACCTGGTTACAAATCTATACTAAATCTCGTAAGAAATAAACATATTAACCTAGTCATAGAAATAGACAACAATCAGTTGAAAAGAGCCAAACAATTGAATTCACGTAATCGAACAACTAACAATGAAAACAACAAAATAATCAGTGACTACTTGTTCCACAGAACCATAACAACACGCGAATCAAAACAAAAACGTTCGTTGATTATCAATTAGATGAAAGAAAGAAATCCAAATGACAGAGTAAATTAAAAAAATCGAATGAACAACATACGAGGCTAGAATCCGGAGAAGATACGGCGCTCCAGCGAAGCTACGTCTGGCCAGAGACGGATTGTGCGGCAGCTGGCGGTCGATGAAGAATCACCAGAGGGGCGGTGGCAGAAGTGGAGAATTGGAGAGATGAAATATTTAGGGTTTCCATGGTGGATAAGGAAGCGCCAGATTTGGGAAATCTAAATTTATTTTGAATTTTTCATATTCCCTCTAAAATTTTAGCTTTTATTAATTCCTAATGAAATCTGATTATTTAGTTAGCATTTTAATTAATACTTATTTATATGATTGTTTTGTATAAAACTAAAGTTTTATTTAAAATTCTTTTATAAAGCATTTTAGTTTTGCAAATCAATATTACCAACGGCGTCGTATAGGTTTCCAACGGATTAAGCTCGTTGGTGATTATCTTTTTACACTTTACCAACAGAATAATGAAAACGGGCCGTTGGTAATTTAGAGCGGGAGTTTTTCCCTCCAACTTAATAATTATTTCCAACGGGAAAATAAAAATAATGCCGTTGGTAAAGATTTCCCTCCAAAATAAAGACAATTACCAACAACATTTCCAACGGATGCCCGTTGGTAAAAAGAAAAAACTAGGTAAAGTGTCTTCCGTTGGTGATTCCGTTGGAAATATACTAATTTACCAACGGATGTACTGCCCGTTGGTATAATTTCGTTGGTATTGGCAACTTTTCTAGTAGTGAAAAATATATGAGGCTTCAAATCACAATCTCAAACACTCATGGACCATATTGGAGTTGGTTTGGCCTGTCACCAACATCTTTTGTGTTCTTAGTTAAAATTACATTAACAAAATTTCTGTTAAAGATTATTCATGTATAATAAAACGTTTATTCATCATTTCAATAATAATATACTATATGATTTCCTACATTATTTTCATTTTTGTGCATTCTATATCTGGAAGTATGCCCGCCCATTTGGGCGGGCTTTGAAACTAGTAATTCTATATAGGATTCAAATAAGGTATTTTTTGGTATCATTTTTATGATTAATATCTTAATGTTGTAGAGGTATGTATTATTCAGAATTCTCATTAAGTATGTTCGATTAAGATGAAATAGAGTTTCAATTTTTTATTCAAATATGAAAAAAGAGGACTTATGGAACATGTTACATCTCTGATTAAGATGATGCCTTTTAATTTGTCAAATATGATATTTGTTTCTTATCGACATTATTTCTATCTTTAATAAAAAAGTATTACATTTTACATAATTCACATCATCTTTGCCACGTCACGTCATAAATCATCTACCAATAAAAGCATTTAACATAACCTTAAGGACTTGAATTAAATCATATTTTTATTATTTAAAGTCATAATTATTTGGACGTGGTATAGAATTTAAATAAAAATTTGGATGTTTACCCTTTATTATTGAGATAAGATTTAAGCAAAATTTTAAATTGTCTTTACAAGATGGAGTTCAATTTTTATTTTGTTTTAGAAATGCTCATAATCTCAATCTTTATCTCTATCTCTATCTTTATCTTTATACTACTATATATAATAAACATAACTTTATAATTTTTTAGTATGTAGTTTCTAACCTCTGAGTTCACCCCTTCCATCAAGTACACAAACACTTGCATGTAGATGATCACAAATGAGGCGAAGAGTTTGGAGTATGATACATGATTAGCTTGTTGGTCGTTTTAAAAAAAGGTCGTCAGTAAAATACGGAAATGTGAAAATGGTATGGAGGGTGCGTGCGTATGGTGTGACTTTAACAACCTCTAAAATAAGGAAAAACGAATGTGGCATGGAGGTTGTGTATGCGTATGGTGTGACTTTAACAACCTCTAAAATAAGGAAAAACGAATGTGGCATGGAGGTTGTGAATGATGTGACCCACATATCAATAAAACAAGGGAATTTACCTATATATACATTTGTCGTAGCCATTTTATAGTTCATAAGAACTTTTTATTATTGTATTATATTTTGGTCTATTATATATAGTTATTGAAATGAAGGTAAAAACAAATGTTCAGTTGATCCACTGGTTGGTCTCTAAGCCTTTTCCTTGATGTTTTTTGCTCGAATCTGCTCCCAAACCACTTTGCCTACGTATTTTCCTTTTAATGTTGTTGCCACTTGCCACTGAACGCTTGCTATTATGCATTTTCTTACAGAAAAATCTTATTATTTTTGTAATAACAAAACTAAGTTAATATTTTAAATAAGTAATGTACAATCTAAAATTATTATTTAATTTTCAAAAATCTTGACTTTATTTCGTTATAATTTTCACATATACTAATCGGGTATTCGTACAAAGGGAAAATGTTTATATCGTTTCATGTTTAATTATAATTGTCAATTATATCGTTACATTTGTGTAAGTTATTATAGACTACGTAATTTCATCTGTTTCATATTATATTATGAATTAAAAAAATCATTTGTTATTGTAATAGTATTGTTGTTATAACCACAATATATAACAATCTACACCGTTTTTGTTCATGCATACAAGATAAACAAATTAAAAGCAATAAAATATGAATCTAAATCTCAATTATAAAAGTTTATGTTTTAAACCCCGCAGCAACGCGCGCATACCACAATACTCGTGCATAACATGTGAAGTAAGTGAAGTGGTGACTTGTATACTTAAATAGACCACTACGCTAAATAGAGATGCAAACTCTACTTCTGACGCCGGAGCCTTTGTCTTACAATCGTCAAGCAGTTATGTCGTTGCAGGTCCCTCAATCGGTGCCGGAGAATGTTGACGCTACCTCTCATCCTTCCGCCGTCGGGTAACTCATCTCCTTTCCTTATGCATAAATAATTAATTATGTTATGATTATGGCAAATGTATATGTTTTATAGCATATTATTAAAATGCAAATTTACCTAATGTAGGAAAGTGATTTTAAACATGTTAAGTGTACTATTAAACATCCAACGCAGGGGATATAGAAATAAAGAGATGTTGTATTATATTTCAAGAGTTTTGAACGAGGGCTGGAGTGATATTTTGGATGGAGTAATCTCCTATCAAATATATAGGCGGATGATGAAATACGATATAACGGACAAAATGGGAAATGCAAAAAATGTAGAGGTTGAGCGGGAATTAGGAGTGTAAAAAGATTATGAGTTTATGTGGTTAGGTGAGAAATTGATTTATATATTTCGTTATTATTTTATCCAATTTGCCTTAATATACAAACTTTTAAATGTTCAAACAAACCTTCAATTTATGGGTTAAACTTTTTCAGACAAATACTAGTACAAGTCTATAAAAAATTTGGCATATAGAGAACACGTCTAAAAGGTTGACAAATTTGGCATATGGTCCAGGATACCAACAATACAAATATACTACTATTCAAAATAATAATGTCTAAAAGTATATTTGTATTGTTGGTATCCTGGACCATATGCCAAATTTGTCAACCTTTTAGACGTGTTCTCTATATGCCAAATTTTTTATAGACTTGTACTAGTATTTACGTCTGAAAAAGTTTAACCCATAAATTGAAGGTTTGTTTGAACATTTAAAAGTTTGTATATTAAGGCAAATTGGATAAAATAATAACGAAATATATAAATCAATTTCTCACCTAACCACATAAACTCATAATCTTTTTACACTCCTAATTCCCGCTCAACCTCCACAGTTTTTGCATTTCCCATTTTGTCCGTTATATCGTATTTCATCATCCGCCTATATATTTGATAGGAGATTACTCCATCCAAAATATCACTCCAGCCCTCGTTCAAAACTCTTCAAATATAATACAACATCTCTTTATTTCTATATCCCCTACGTTGGATGTTTAATAGTATACTTAACATGTTTAAAATCATTTTCCTACATTAGGTAAATTTGCATTTTAATAATATGCTATAAAACATATACATTTATCATAATCATAACATACTTAATTATTTATGCATAAGGAAAGGAGATGAGTTTACCGACGGCGAAAGGATGAGAGGTAGCGTCAACATTCTCCGGCACCGATTGAGGGACCCGTATAATAGACATCTTCAAACTTTCGGACCACGTCAAAGGCTCGACCATCCTCAAGAAACGTTTTGAGGTGGTAGTTCTCTCGGCTCTTTGGATCATTTGGAAATACAGGAACGATATGACTTTCCGCTCTTCCAAGCCCCGGAAAGAGTTGATTGGAGATAACGTCAAATTTTTTTCTTTATTATGGATAAGTAGTAGACAAAAATGTTAGCTTAAATTGGGTAGATTGGAATACTAACCCTTATCTCATGTAATTCTTGTTTTCCTTCTCTTGTAACTTCTTTTTTTCTAGCTCCTTACTAGTTAATGCATTTGCCGTTCAAAAAAATAAAATAAATCCTTACTCATATGCTTCATTCAAATATTGTAAGTTTCTTTGTAACTAATAAATTATTACTATTATTTATTTATATTTATAAGTGTTATTTTAATGACTTTTCAGCTTCTCTTTCGTTTCTGGTGTTTTTGGTACCAGCCTTTTCAACTCTGTTAGTCTCATGGCTTACAATGTTTTTTTTTTTTTTTTGAATGGCAAGTTAGTAAGTTAGTGGTTCGAGCCTAGACAGTGACATCCACAAGGGGCAGCATGCCTTCCCTCGAACCTTCCACCTTTTTTGTCCACGACGGGACTTGAACCCATGACCTATTGATCATGGGCAACACCTTAATCCTCCTTGGACACCACTAGGCTACAAGCCTTGGGTGCTTACAATGTTTTCTACACAAGTGTTCCTGTGTTAGTTAGTGTTCTTGATAAAGACCTCAGTGAAAAAACAGTTATGCAACATCCTCAAATTTTATTTTACTGTCAAGCAGGGAGGTTAGAATTTCTAATTTCCTTCAAACTAAAACTTTTTATTTTAACAAATATTTTTATGTAACAGGCTTTTGAATCCTACCACTTTTGCTGGATGGTTTGGGCGTGCTCTTTTTCATGTGAGTAACATAAAATTTCATATGAAATTGACTATTATTATTATTATTATTATTTATTTATTTATTTATTTATTTATTTATTATTTATTATTATCAGGCAATTGTGGTGTTTTCGATAACTATACATTCATATGCTTTTGAGAAAAGTGGAATAGAGGAAGTTTCAATGGTGGCACTTTCAGGGTGTGTTTGGTTGCAAGCATTTGTAGTCACATTAGAAACCAAGTAAGTTATTACTTAATACCACTTGGATTAAAGCTAACTAATGCTCATTTGTTATGTGTATTATTTTAGTAATACGAGACAGCATGGCCCGTGCGATGCACGGGCTTTGTTTATGATAAGTAGTTATTGGTAAAAATCAACGTGTATGAATGTATGTATGCATTTCTTGTGACATGATTGTATGTATGTATCACGTGTGACATTATTCTATACTATATACTATACTCAATCATATCTCTATGGACAACAAAACAAAAACATATAACAACATGATCATGAAAAATTGGTAAGAATAGAGACTATGATTATGAAATATGTGTATGATTAATTTTGATGCAATGTATCCTTGTTGAGTCTGACTTGAGTTAGTTTGACGATTTCTTGACGTTTCTTCGGGTCCCACCGACATAGATGGAAAACCATTCGGGGGAGGCCCATGGGCTTATTTGTAAAGTATTTCATTTTGTAGCATTGTAACCTTAAAATTAAACATAATCACCCTTTAATAATATAATTATAATTAATAGTATTCAATATATTAAAAAATGAAGAGTTTACTCACAATTAGAAGCTTTACAACCCAACTTATTTTTCTCGCGATCAAACACTACTCGATTAACCGTCATGAAATTTTCTAAAGAAATATAAAATAATCTACATAAGTTATATTATATATTTTCAGAAAATAATAATCGTGTTAAGTGTAGAAAATGGCTACTTGTGCCCAATTATGTTTACATCCTCACTTTTCACGATACCCGCGTAAATTAAATTAGAATTAAAATGCGTTAAAAAAGGTGAAAGTATAGGAATTAGTTTTCTTGTAATCAAAGATGTTTGTTGGCCTTCTCAAGTCATGACCTTCACTTTGTTGGCCTTTATACTACCATGTTAGACAACCATTAAACAATTAATTAATACATTAATATATAAAATAAACATTGGCCATAATATGAAACAACAAAATTGGATTGAACATGTATCACATATGCTATTAGAAATTTGAGTAAATAAAGAAATTAAATTCACAAATTCATAAATATCACCTCATATGCAAACATGAAATTTGCTCCTAATTATTTCGTGATAAAACCATGAGTTCCTATCATAAACAACTTGATTACAATGTAAACAGTATTTAGCAACACTACAATTAGATTATCCAAGAAAAACAATATTTAGAGATAATACATAAACTTAAACAATAAAGATAATACATAATCTTACAACTTTGTTCGATGAAGGTCTCAATCCATTGTAAGAAAAAATGTTTGTTGGCCTTCTCGAGTCATGACATTTACTTTGTTGCTCTTTATACTACCATGTTAGACAACTATTAAACAATTAGTACATGAATATATACAACAAACATTTTTGGATATCCAAAAAAGTCCATAATATGAAACAATAGAAATAGAATTGAACATGTATCACACATGCTCTTAAAAACTTGAGTAAATAAAAATATTAAATTGAAATCTCATCTCATATGCAAACGCAATGGGTTAAATGGAATTATAAAGATTTTGTTGGATTGGCAAATAAAAGCGATGATAAATAACAAAATCCCTAAAAGTCTTTGTTGTTGACTCTACTTGTTTTCTTTTGGATGCACCTTTAGAGTGTTAAAATTTATGCAACATGAAAATGAGTATTTATAGGTCCTAATGTACAAGATTTATAAACTTGAAAAGTCTTTTATTATTGAACTTTTTTATTATTACCATTAATTATATTTATTTCTAAACTCTTGGTCTTACAATTTTATGAGTTTGTCAAATTGTTATTAAAATGAATTCATTACTATAATTTATGTTAAAACTCTTGATTTTATAATTTTTGAGTTTCTTAATCTTTATTAACATGATTTATTTAATATTATATTAAATACAACATCAAAATGGAATTCAATTTTTAGTATTTATTACAACTTCAAAATTGGAACTCAATTTATATATATCTATTACCTATATAAAAGTGTTTTTGTTTTGAAGCCACGTCACTTACTTGCTTCTAAGAATACCCACGTGGCTTGTTGCTTCAAAATTGCCCACGTCTCAAAAATTTTCACGACCACCGCCTCAAATGGCCACTGCCTTCATGTGCTCCTCTCTTTTCTCTGTTTCAAGTTAATCTTCTTCAAAAATAAGCCTTCAGTTTGAGTACTCCATAGGATTTACTTCTCATTTTTTTCATTCTTCTTCCCCTCACAAAGCTCAGTTTCTCTTATATAACCCTAATTTTTCGTTTCCCCCTTTTTAATCTACGATAAACAAGTTACGGATTTCCAGCCACCTCCGCCACAGGACGGTCTGATTATGATGATATGGAAGGAGACATTATGGAAGAAGATAGTCATGACGTCATGGGGAAGAAGAAGATAGAAGAGTCCAATCAGATTCTAGAGTAATAAAACAGTCTTCGAATCCCATCACTTTATTTTTAATTACTTTTCCAAATCCGAGAACTTAGATGAGTTTAGTTTGTAGTTACTATTGTTTGCTGAGAAATTGAACTGTAATTTGGTATGGAGATGACCTATATGCTTCCAGCTTTGCGTTTGATCAGTTTTTAATCTGTATGAGTCGAATTAGGGTTTGCTGTTATGGAAGGAGGAGAAATTGTGGAAGAAGATGGTGATGATGTCGTGGGGAAGAAGATAGTAGATATGACTGCATTAGCAGTTTGCTGCTAACGTAAAAGCAACAAATTACAATTTTATATAACCGGAAGTAGTTTGACAGTGCAGCAATCAAAGCTCCTCGAATTACATCAAAGAACGTCATAAGGTACATGATAAATAAAAATCTACAATTTTAATTTTTTATACTGTAATTTTGAGTTCAGGTCGATCTATTCTGTTCCTCTTTGAACCGACAATTGTTTTGATTTTAAAGGGGGTGTGTACAACCCCTAGCAAAACATCAATTTCCTCTTTTGATTGTTTTGATTTCAAAATGACATGGAAATATATTAGTTTTTCACTTTTGGCAGTAGGGTTCATAGTTCTCAAGGTGCTTAATAATGTTAAGTTTCAGTTTTATGATTTAAAAAGGAAACAGATATATAGAAGAAGCATTTGTTATAGACCTTTTCATATAGTTATCATGGATAGATAACAAAGTTGATGTGCATGTGCTTTAATTCTTTATCGCGTCCTAAAGTTGTGTATTGAATTTGTTGAAAATATATCCAATGTTATATAGTCAAGTTGTGTCCTAAAGAGTTATATTAACAAGGAATCCAAAGATGTTACCTTTGACATTAATAGAAGCATGTCTCTATTATCATATGAAGTAAGTATGTCATGACAATCTTGTGAATGTGTGAACAAAATATTCATATCATCAACAGTCAAATAATCAGATACTCTAATAAAAATAGCATAGGCTCAAAGTTGATTTAGCATACTTGTGTCATTCTAGAAAAACAAGTGAAACACACAAGTTAACTGCCGTAGTTGAATCATGTGTTCATGTAAAAGATGTATGTCGTATGTTTCATTTGTAAGTGTGTGATTAGAGATTAAAAGTAATCTGCTACTTTTTTATCGCAAGATGTTGCTATATATGGTGTTATTGTAGCCATCATTTTACAAACAAAATTAGAGAGCATTCCATCTTCACTAATATACGAACCGAGTCTCTTAGAGCAGAATTTGCTCATGTTATGAAGGATTTAAATTTTCATTACAGTGTTATGATCCCACATTGGCTAGAGTAAAAAACTAAATGGTGGCTTATAAGCCTAAGTGTCCCCTCCTCCTTCAAGCTAGCTTTTGGGAGTGAGTTCTACACTTGAGCTTATGAGCATAGTGCGAGCCTAGTATGGGCTGGGTTCGTATCAACTGGTATCAGAGCAACACGATGGCGGGTCCGACGAAAGATGTAGCGGCGAACAAAAGGGTCGACGTACTTGAGGAAAACGTCGGCCGGATTCAGGGTCAACTAGACTCGTTGAGTTTGCAAAACCAGAATCAAGCAAACGACATGGATTATATGAAATTGAAGCTCGAGAAAGTTGGAGAAGAGCAAGCGGAGATCAAAGCGGCGTTGCTGAAGATCCTCGAGAAGGTTGAACCGCCGCCCGGCGGTAGCGGCGTAGGTGCGGTGAGTGTAACGAACTCTGGGGTAAGTTCTCCCAACCTCAATTTCATTAATCGAAACAAAGGACCACTGGCGAGCGGAGGAGCGTACGGGGCCGGCAACTCTAACCTTGGTGGCTCAACGCTGAGGAACGCCGGAATTGGAGGCGCCGGTGGCGCCGGTGGTGCGGGGTTGGTTTTTGGCACATTAGAACCCCCACTCCAGGACGGAGACCGTGGGAGAGGGCGGTATGAATACCGACACCGGAAAATCGACATGCCGACGTTCGATGGCAAGGATCCCGACGGTTGGATACTTCAGGCGGAGAGATATTTCGCCATATATCAGCTCATTAACGAGGAGAAGGTTGAGGCCGCCGTCCTTAGCCTTAGCGGCGACGCCTTATCCTGGTATAGGTGGTCCAGCCGTCAACAAAATATCACCACATGGGAAGACATCAAAGGTCTATTCCTAAAACGCTTCAGGTCCATCCATGGCGGTGATCTGTACGAGCAATGGTCCTCACTCGAACAAACAGGGAACACCGAAGAATACATCCGAAAATTCATCGAATTGGCTGCCCCGTTAGAAGGCGTTTCGGATCGGGTAGCCCTAGCTAGTTTCATAAAAGGGCTGCGACCCAATATCAAAAGCGAACTAAGGTTGTGGGCACCGGATAATTTGGGCCGGGCCATGGATTTAGTCCAGCAAATTGAGGAGAAAAATAGATCCATATAGTCCAGCGGGTTTGGCAATCTTGGGGCCCGGGCTTACTCTTCAAACAGACCACCCACCACTAATTCTTTAGCCCAACTGGATAACACTCATCCACAGAAAGGAGGGTTTGGCAGCCCCAGAACAGAAGACGGCCGTCGTCTCTCAGAGAAACAAATAGCCGACAAGCGATCAAGAGGTCTCTGTTATAAATGTGATGAGAAATGGAACCCAGGGCACAGATGCAAGAAACAATTTAATGTGATCTTGGTAGACGACGACGACGAGATCGGGGAAAACCAGGACGACACACCGGAGGACCCAGCAATCAACCTAGATAATTCCGAGGTCGATGAAATGGTGGAGATTTCTCTAAATTCAGTCTCAGGTATACCCTCTCCCAAAACTATGAAATTGATGGGGTTAATTGAGGGTCAACGAGTGGTAACCCTGATTGATCCGGGTGCCACCCACAATTTCATCGCCAATAGTCTAATTGAGGTGCTCAACCTCACCGTGACCAAGACGGGAAAATACGGAGTCCGTATGGGAACAGGGGACCGAGAAAGTAGCGAAGGGGTGTGCAAGGGGGTTCGGCTTCACTTGGGTGAATTCGAACTCGTTGATGAATTCCTTCCCCTCCGTTTGGGAAGTGCAGATGTAGTGTTGGGACAAACCTGGCTAGAAACCCTACGTTGCGAGGTTCCAACACTCGGAGTGGTGGCCTGTGGAGTGGTGGCTTGGACCCGAAAGGAGTGTGCCAACCGTGACCAACATAGCCGTGACCAACGAGCTCGGAGTGGTGGCCTGTGGAGTGGTGGCTTGGACCCGAAAGGAGGGTGCCGACCGTGACCAACATAGCCGTGACCAACGAGGACGTTGGTTCTTCAAAGCGTGGGGTATTGTTATGATCCCACATTGGCTAGAGTAAAAAACTAAATGGTGGCTTATAAGCCTAAGTGTCCCCTCCTCCTTCAAGCTAGCTTTTGGGAGTGGGTTCGTATCATACAGTAAGTAGAATTTTTGTTCATTTGCAGAATTTTTTTCATATTTTAGCTTTTCAAATCAGGCTTATTCATTATGGTAAGTTGATATAATTATAGTGGAGTACTTTGGTTTGCAAGCCAATGTTCCACTTCGAGCTTTAAGTTTGTAAAAATTCAGTCTTCAAATCAAACTTTTGAAATCTGGATAATTTTTTGCGTTGATTTACAACTATTGGATCTCGCAATCTGTGTTCAAATTGTATAATATTTATTGTTTTGAATTTGTATTTGAAACTACAGGAAATTTTACGAGTTCAGTTTAGATTTGAAGCGTATTCTTCAATAATTGCTATCTAGAAGGTAATTGCATTATTGTCAACTTGAATTTGATGTATTTACACTTTGAAGCTCAAATTTATACTTATATTTGAATTAATTCTCTAACTACTTTTTTGTTTTTTTGGTTTCTTGTTCTCAGAGGACTTGGGAAAGAGCGAAGCTTGCTACCACATTGAGTCAATTGGGTTAGTTTTCTTTCTAAGGTTTTACTAATTACACTGGAGTTTTTGGATGCAATTGGAATTGATAATTAATTATAGCATCCTAAGATTAGAATAAAAATCTATTTTGTCAAACACTACAAAATGAGATTGCAATAATTGATATTTACAGCACATCTAAACATACCATACACACTTTAATTAGTTTTTATGACGCCAGATTTATGATGATTGGGTGATATTTATGAAAATAATTCTTGAATTCGAAATAATGATCCGTAATTTCGTTCAATATATAGCCGTTTTTATCTTTTTCACATGTGCATGCATATTGCTCATGGCTATATCATTTGTTCACATGTCTAGAAGGGATTTTGATAATATGTAGGTCTCATGTAGATGTCTTCTTTTGTAAAGGTGTACTAATAAGAAATTAGGTAAATTTCGGTCACATTAATTTGATAATGGGCCAATATAGGTGAAAGAAAATTGACTATTAATAGAACGGGTCAAATGTGTTTAACAGTTGAAAGTTGCGTAAACTTTATTTAACTGACCCGAAGTCATATTAACCAGTTACTCAAGATGCCAATTTTTCATCGTCAGGCTCATGGAGTGACATTTTAATTAGAAAACTACTTTCTAATATTTATTAGTTTTATATAAATATTGCGGGTGTTGTTGCTATGGATGATGAAATTATGAAAGTATTGCTGCTGTCAATTGTTCTTTCTTAAATTTATAAAAAGGTTAATTTGCAGGAACTTAATGCTGCAATGAGGAATTTACAAGCCTTAAAAGAAATATGATATTTTGTAAATATTCAAGGGGGTGAACCACTTATTGAACGTGTGATAATTGATGTGGTTCCTAAAGTTCTCCAAGTAAGGTAAAAACCCCAACACACATATCATATCATATATTGTCTTTTGATTCACTAAAAACATGTATTGGTCTCAATTTACGATTGCTAGAGGCATGTTCAATAATAATTATATTATTTTAGTTTATTTGTTAATTTACATGAATGAGGTTAATTACTCCCTCCGTCCCTAAATAAAGTTCCCATTTGTGTTGGGCACAACATTTTAGGAGATAGTTTGTGGTGGGGTATTTGGTATTACTTTTGAATAAAATATAAGGTTTGATTGGAGAGAGAAAGTGTGTTAAGAGATAGTTAGTGGTGAAAGTATTGGTAATAATATTATTATATTAAGTGGGTCCCTTAAATTTGAGAAATGGGAACTTTATTTAGGGACAAAACTTGAAGGTGAAATGGGAACTTTATTTAGGGACGGAGGGAGTATTATTATTGTAAATAGACCGGATGATACACTCAGAATAGCTAACTAAAGATTACTTTTAACTTTTACATGCCAGGTTTAGACAAGTGAAACGGGTTATACTTTTCGCAGGGGAGGACCTAGTATGGTGCCCGGGGTTGCCCGTGCAACCCCTGAAACTTTTTCGAATAGTGTAAAAATATCATTAAAATTTTTAAAATTTCTTTTTATTAGTGTAGGTGCAACCCCTGAGAAAAAAATGTGTAACTGATGACACCCCTCAACTTTTTCTCTGGGTCCGCCACTGACTTTTCGTTCGTAAAGTCCAAAGAGGTGACTCCAGGTGGGCTACTGGCCCGACCCGCTCTTGCAAGCATCTACAAATGCAAGCATCTACAAATGCAAGCATCTACAAAAGTGGCCACTTTAAAAAACGACCTTTTGGCAAGCATAATGATTACACCAACCCAAACGAGACTATTTTGTATATCTACTCTTTTCGAGAGCGTGTACACTAAAATGATTGGTGGTTTGTATTCTTTTCATCAAATATATCTACATATAACTTAAATGTCTTAATTGTTTGGCTACACTAAGATGACCATTTGAGTCTTAATTGTTTGAATATGGGTTACTTACCCACATTTTGATGAAAAGCTAAAATCATTACACGAACTTCTTCCAATAATCATGTCGTTCTTACGCTCGGTTTTTGCTATACACGTGGGCCGTGCTTGGCACGGCCCTAAAAAAGTCACTAGTATATATATAGATTATAACGTATTTGGACCATTTGGTGGTTGTGTGTAACTCCTTTACAATATTACAACATGCTGCAATATGTGGAAATTTACTAGTTTTTTATATTATAAATTGGATCGTGAGTGCTATACCACGTTCGGGAATGTACACCATCATGCATCGCCTTATTAGACAGCCAGCTTACCATATTTGTAAGTACTGTTTTTTTTTCCATTTTTTAAAAACATAATATTATTTTGAGTAAATTACATAAATAGTCCCTCCATTTTTGTTTATTACACAGATGGTCCTCGATGCTTGTACTTTTGCGCTAAGATGGCCCCTAACCGATTGCTGTTTAAAAAATACCGTTTCGATAAAATACATTTACGGGCCTTAAATTGGTCATTTTTTAATCTTCTTAAAATAAAAATAATATTTTTCAAGGGACCAAAAAGGTAATTAATCTAAGGGTAAAATGGTCATTTCCACAAAGATATCAGCAATCGGTTAACTTTAACGGAGTGAAGGATCATCCGATTGCCAAAGTTCAAACATTAAGGACCATTTGTGATACGGATCTAGACCCACATGTTCAAGAATCACAAACCGATCCATCCGATTGTGGCTAGATAAGGACCACCGAAGTCAAACCCATCCAACACCTTTAGAAGTTTATCTTTAATTTTAAATTAGTTCTTATCTTTGTTTTAGTTGTTTCCTTATCCTAGTTGGTTTAGGCTTTTCTAGTTTTCTCCTTTATTTAAAGCTTTGTAGTCTTGGGTTGGATGCTATGTTTTAAGAATTAATAAAAAGTGTTTCTTTGAAACAAGAATTCGTCTGCTCATTATTGGGTTGGCAGAAGGTTTTACTAAGCTAGTGTTTTTCTAGCTTCCACTCGTATACGAATCCGGATCAATTTGTGTAATTAACAAAATCAAGTGACGATTTCCGTAACTTTTTGCAAACCATAGGGACTATAATGTGTTAACAGTACTTTTTCAGCTCATAGTAGCAGCCGGTATGGGGCCCATTCTAGCTTTAAAATACTTCAAATACACATACAGATCAAGTAAAATCAACATCCTCCAACAAGCCGAACGTTTGGGTGGGCCCATTTTATCACTAGGAAACATCGAACCACAATCAAGAACATTGGACACTGATCTCGCCCCATTATCGATTTCCCAATCAAAAAACGGTAGGAATTCCGTGTTTGAGCCTCTTCTTTCTGATTCACCAAGTGCTCTCAGACGGTCTTTCGGGCCAGGTGCTACATTTGACTTTTTCCAAAGTCAACCCAAATCTTCAAGTTATCCAAGAAATAAGGATAATTAAACCCGGAAAAAATTAACATTTTAACAGCGTATCAGAGACTTTAGAACCCGTATATTATGTAAAGTTGTACCGAGATTAGTATGTCGTTAGCATCTTTTTTGCTTTCCGTTATTATTATTATTATTATTATTGTATCAACTTTTTAGTTATTTTTACAAATAATATCTTGTCCATGCCACATTTTACAAAGAAAATTTGTAATTTTTAATAAAATTTTGCAACTTCAAATAAAAATGTTGCATATATGGTAAACAAAGTGATTTGTAATCAAACACAACTCATTTAAAAATAAAATAAAAAAGTTACTAAATGTAGTGGTATGAATTTATAATACCTTTTTCAACTATGTCAGTCTTATAGTTTACTTAGGCCTGTGCACGGTCCAAGAACCGGACCGGACCGACTAGGATCGAGAACCGAAAATGACATATTTTGTGGACCGAGGACCGGACCGAAAAGAGCCGGTTCGGCTCGGTAATTTGTTGGGTATTTTCGATCTGGACCGGGTGGAACCGATTGGAACCGAACATTGTTAAAACTGTTGGAAAGTTGCTGCAATTTTGACTTTTGAGCTGCTTGATCTGCTGAAATTCATTTACACACTAATTTATTAAAGGAAACGAATCAATAGAATTGGAAGTTTCCTCAATCACAATCATAGTCATTAGTGTAGATTACTGTTACCATTTTATGTGTAAATTAGTCATTAATTAGGCGTAATTATAGGTGTAGAATAGGCTGTACTTTTTCCTCTTTTCCTGTATAAATACCGATACCAATATAATGCAAAGATCATCCAACACAGTTCATAATATGGTATCAGAGCCTTTAGCTCATACCTTGCAATCTTCAAGCCACGGCTGAAGATCATTCGATCACTGCTCTTTTTCCAGCCACGGCTGAAGCCTTCTCAATCCAAACAGCCTATCTTTTTCCTCTATTTCAAGTGTTGTTTTGAAGCCCTCTGCTCGAATTACACATCTTATCACAGATTATTCTGCCCACTTTACACCGACCCTTCACCATGACAGGCACATCACAACAAACAGCCACTAAATCTCTACATCCTGCTTACACTGTTACCAACATTCAAAACAAAATTCGTACTCTTGATGGTACTAAAGTATCGTACTCATCATGGGTTCGTTTGTTTAAATTACATGCCAAAGGATACAAAGTCCTAACACATATTGATGGTTCTGATGCACCCCTAGAAACGGATGCCACGTATCAAGAATGGTCTGAAATTGATGCTATAGTTCTCCAATGGATATATGGCACAATATCTGACGACCTTCTTGCTCGGGTTCTGGAAACGGAAACCACCGCCTATGAAACCTGGAAGAAAGTTCAAAACATCTTCTTAAATAACAAGGGATCACGAGCAGCAGCCTTGGAACATGAATTCAACAATCTAACCCTTCGTTCATCATCATCGCTCGAAGCTTACTGTCAACGCCTCAAGGACTTGGCAAGCCAGTTGAATGACGTCGACTGCCCTGTGAATGAGAACCGAATGGTTCTACAGCTTGTTCGAGGGTTACCTACCGAATATGATACAGTCGGAGCATATCTCAACCAGATGCTACCACCATGGGATACCGCCTGTTCCATGCTTCAACTTGAACACCATCGACATCAGGCTCGGGATTCAAATTCCCCAATTGGAATTGCGGCAGCTGTCGATCACAATCCATCGCAACAATCAAATCGCAATACCCAACCACCGACCTCCGCCTACCATCGCAACACAGATCGTCAGCCGTCTAATCCTGATCGAAACCGCAATCGCCCAATTCGTCGCACCCCTGCTACGTCAAACGATCGTACAAGGAACAACCCTTCTACTGATCGCAACAGTCAATCTTTTCGGTCCAATAATAAAGGCCCAAACAATAACAGTCACTGGGCCAGATTACCCCCACCAAATTATTGGGCTGCCCCCTGGTGGGGCCCACCTCCGCCATGCCCATACCCAACCCAACAAGGCTGGGCTCCTTACTGGGCTGCTACCTCAATACAACAACAATCAGCAACACAACAGGCCCAAGGTCAAGCCCACGCCCACTTAACTGATAACAACCCACTTGATCCATCCGCACTCGGGGCTGCTTTTTCAACAATGACTTTGGATCCAAACGATGAACAATGGTATATGGATTCTGGTGCCACATCTCACCTCACTTCCGATCCAGGTAAAATATCTATTCCTTGTGTTTCACCTATTAAATATGTATTTGTCGGTAATGGAAATCCAGTACCAGTTCTTGGATCAGGCCACACCACCCTACCTAACCCTACAACAACATTTCACCTCAAAGACATACTTCACACACCACACGTCATCAAAAACCTTATATTTGTTCGCAAACTTTGCACTCATAATTGTTTTTCTGTTGAATTTGATCCTTATGGTTTTTCTATCAAGGATTTCAAGACTGGGAAGCACCTTTCGAGACATGATAGTACTGGCGATCTCTATCCATTCACCAAACCAACCGCAAATCAAACTTCATCTTACTTTGTTTCTTCGATTTCTCCGTTATGGCACTCACGTCTAGGGCATCCAGGAAATAATGTAATGAATTTTCTTAATCAAAATAAACTTATTTCTTGCAATAAAATTGATCGTGTCACTTTTTGTCACTCATGTCAAATTGCTAAACACAAGCGGTTACCATTTCAACACTCAACATCAACTACTTTAAAACCATTTGATTTAGTTCATGCTGACCTTTGGACATCACCGGTCCAAAGCAAAACTGGTTTCAAATATTATCTCGTTCTCATTGATGATTTTACACATTTTACATGGACTTTTCCAATAAAGTACAAATCTGAAACCTATGAGAAATTTAAACATTTTCACACATACATCAAAACACAATTTCACAGCAACATAAAAATGTTTCAATGTGACAAAGGTGGTGAATTTGACAATCACTCATTCCATAATTTTGCAAAATCCGCCGGTTTACACATCCGTTTTTCGTGCCCTCATACATCTCAGCAAAATGGCACCGCCGAACGTATGATTCGTCGCATTAACGAGCTCATGCTCTATCTCTTAACCCATGCCTCCCTACCACCTCATTTTTGGGTAGAGGCCCTTCACACCGCCTGTTACCTTCATAATATCCTTCCAACACACTTACTAGACAACCGCACACCCACTTCCGCTCTCTACCTCAAAAATCCCACATAGGACCACCTTCGTGTTTTTGGTTGTGCATGCTTCCCCAACCTCTCCGCCACTCGTCAACACAAACTCGCACCCCGCTCAACACCATGCCTTTTTCTCGGCTACCCAGCTCAATATCGTGGCTATCGTTGCCTTGACATCACCACGGGCAAAATCATCCTCTCTCGTCACGTCACCTTTGATGAAACAACATTCCCATATGCAAACATCCAACCCTCCACACCACACAATTACACTTTCCTAGACTCTGATCCATCCCCGGTAATATTCCAACCCCAACCTTCTACCTCTACCACTTCACCATCCAATAACACCAACACACCTACTTCCACACCACCTACCATAATCCCAATACCAACACCTTGTGCACCCACACCCACACCGCCACCCCCACCCCCACCCCCACCTCCACCTCCACCTCCACGTCCACCTCCAACCTACTACACTCACACTTACTCCCGAAGACAACATCAACCACCTCCAACCACTTCAAATCACCCAATGACAACACGATCGAAAGCCGGCATCACCAAACCTAATATACCCTTAAACCTTCACACAAACACATCTCCCTCACACATCTCTCCACTACATAAATCTCACACCTATGCCCTATGTGATCCAAACTGGAAATCCACAATGACCGACGAATACACAACTTTAATAGATAACAACACATGGGAACTTGTGCCAAGACCACCTGATGCTCATGTCATACGATGCATGTGGCTCTATTGGCACAAATTTCACGCAAACGGGACTCTTGCACGCTACAAAGCAAGACTGGTTATTAACGGCAAATGTCAACAAGTCGGAGTTGATTGTGATGAAACATTCAGTCCCGTCGTGAAACCAACCACAATCCGGACAGTTTTAAGTCTGGCAACTTCCAGATCATGGCCGATACATCAACTAGATGTGAAGAATGCATTCCTACATGGTGATCTCAAAGAAACAGTATACATGTTTCAACCACCGGGTTTCGTGGACCCACAACACCCAAAACATGTCTGTCGTTTGAAAAAATCATTATATGGACTTAAACAGGCACCACGAGCATGGTACCACCGTTTTGCTACCTACATTCAGTCATGCGGATTCAAAAGCACAACAAGTGATAACTCTCTTTTTGTATTCAACCAAGGGAACAAAATGACATATCTTCTCCTTTACGTGGACGACATAATCTTAACTGCTTCCGACAATACAATTCTACGATATTTTATTAATCTATTATCCAAAGAATTTTCAATGTCGGACCTCGGGTCGCTTCACCACTTTCTTGGCATACAAGTAAAACAACAAAATGGTGGTTTATTTCTCACACAAGAAAAGTATGTGCACGACATTCTTAAACGAGCAAACATGAAAAATTGCAAACCATGTGCAACACCTGTCGACACTAACTCCAAACTGAGTGAAACAACTGGGGAACTTACAAAAGATGATACTCTATATCGCAGCCTCGCCGGAGCTCTTCAATACTTGACCTTCACTCGACCAGACATTGCTTATGCTGTTCAACAAATATGTCTCTTCATGCATGCACCTCGAGACCCGCACTTCAATTTTTTAAAACGCATCTTGCGATATCTCAAAGGTACAAGCCATCATGGTCTCCACATAAACCCCTCCAAGTCAACAAAACTTATCGCTTACTCTGACGCAGACTGGGGGGCTGCCCAGACTCCAGACGCTCCACCTCTGGCTAATGTGTATTCCTCGGTGATAATATTATATCATGGTCGTCCAAACGGCAACCTACAATCTCAAGATCCAGCGCCGAGGCAGAATATAAAGGCGTCGCAAACGCTGCCGCAGAAACTACATGGCTTCGTAACCTTCTTCTTGAACTTCTTCTACCACTACGCCAAGCCAGCATCATCTACTGCGACAACATCTCAGCGGTATATCTCAGTCAAAACCCAGTACAACATCAACGCACAAAACACATTGAAATTGACATTCATTTTGTCCGCGAAAAAGTGCGTATGGGTTCCCTTCGAGTCCTACATGTTCCTGCAGGCTACCAATATGCGGACATCTTCACCAAGGGATTACCCCGTCAACTATTTACCCGCTTCCGCTCCAGTCTCTCTATCCGGCCAGCTACAGCTTCGACTGCGGGGGAGTATTAAAGGAAACGAATCAATAGAATTGGAAGTTTCCTCAATCACAATCATAGTCATTAGTGCAGATTACTGTTACCATTTTATGTGTAAATTAGTCATTAATTAGGCGTAATTATAGGTGTAGAATAGGCTGTACTTTTCCCTCTTTTCCTGTATAAATACCGATACCAATGTAATGCAAAGATCATCGAACATAGTTCATAATATAATTTTCTTGCTACTATTACGTCAAAGCAAAACCCAAATTCATCAATCTGATTGGCAGTTAAATATAAAACTTTATCTTTTGAAGAGACACATGAATACCGAAAAAAGACGCTCCAAATATTCTTAAAAAAACAAATCCAAAGAATATTGATTTTGTCAAGGGTTTTTGTATATCTGATGAGTCACAAAATGGAATGGAACCCGACTATGGCAGAGGTCCGAGAAGATCTTGTACAGAAACGTGTAATAAGCTGCTCGGCCTAAAGTCCATGTACAGAAATTAACGGTCTAATTTGGTCTTTGCCGGTTCCGTCGGTTTATAACCGAACCGGACTGGTGTTTTCGGTTCTCAGAATTTAAGGACCGTGGACCGGACCGGTGGTTACTCATATAATTCATGAATATCTATGGAGCTTAAGTCATTGTGCTGCATGGTACTGTTGCCAAACATCTCCCACTCCGGTAGTAGGGATTGGATAAATTTGATATTAATTTCAAGTTTCTCTTTGATGAGTTTGTTCTTTCTGAGATCATTGAGCATGTTGCAGAATCTGAGGTAGGTTTACTCCAATTCTTCTCCCGGGGTAGCTTTGAATTGACCGTAGCTGTTTAGGGTGGAAACCCTCTTCGCTTTGTTACCCAGGTCGGTACCCTCCATTTGCTTTTGGATCTCGTCCCAAAGCTCTTTACCCGTGCCGAAGCTATCAAGGCTACTGTAGATTTCATTCGTAATGCCCTGTAGCATATAGGAGTGTGCGTACACATCAGCCCTAACCCTATCCTTTTGCTCTTGGGTGTATTCCGCCAGGGGAATTTCGATTACACCTCCAGGTAATGCTGGTTCAGAGTTTGGGGCTGCTGCCACTGCACGAAAGAACTTAGCGGGTCCGGTTGTAAGAGAGTCAAGGATATCTGGACCGGCATGTTGGCTCAGGATGAAATGGAGAAACCGTTTCTTCCATTGACCGTATTCTCCTCGGTAGAGAACATGTGGTTTTGTGTCTGATCCAATGGACAAGGCGTCCTTGGAAGTCATTTCTTAGTGGTAAGAAAAACGACCGAACAAAAATTAGGTTTGGAAAAAAGAGTTCGGGCCGAAGACTTGTAAGAGTTCGGGCCGAAGATTGACTATAGTTCGGGCCGAAGATTGAGTGATGTTCGAGCCGAAGATTTACTATAGTTCAGGCCGAAGATTTTGAATGAAGTTCGGGCCGAAGATTGTGTAGTGTTCGGGCCGAAGGTTTTGAATGAAGTTCGGGCCGAAGACTTGGAAGAAGTTCGGGTCAAAGACTTGTGTGAAGTTCGGGTCGAAGACTTATGTGAAGTTCGGGTCGAAGTTAGTAGTGAGTTCGGGCCGAACTATGTTCTGATGTTCGGCCCGAACTTAAAAATGAGTTCGGGCTGAACTTGTTACTGTTCTCGGGCCGGGAACAGTTACGTCGTTTTTGAGCAGAACAGTGACGAACAGCCAAGAAAAAACCCACTAATTTGATCCTAAAATGCTCGTTTCTTAACCAAATTCTTTGATTCTTTTTGCAAAATGACCCAAAACCTTTTTCCATCAATCCATTACTACAATCTTACCCAAAAACAACCTAGATCTAATGGAAAATTTGAATTTTGAAGGTTTTTGAAGCTTTAATGGTTTTTACTAAAAATCCAAATTCTTCATCAGAATGGATTGGATTCGATCCTAACTCGATTATAAGCTTAATATATTAACAAAATGAAGCTATTTAATCCATAAGAACAAGAATTAGTACCTCAAATCCGTTTTTTGATTTTAGACGCCTTTTTCTTCAAAAACCTTGAAAAACCCTCTTGATCTTCTGATTTGAACAGCAAGGAATGGAAATGGACCGTTTTCAGATTGAAATTAAGCTCTGATACCAATTGAAAAGCTTAATAACACTAAATCAATCCATACTTGATGTTAGATGATGATTATAGAAGGAAAAGATGATGAAGATGGTTAGGGTTTTAGAGTGAGAAACTAGAGAGAGAGGATGAACAATTGCTAGAAAATGGAAATGATTAATGGCAAAAGTTAGGGAATTAAGGCTTACAATTTGGTTTATATATCATGACCTTAATTCTCTGATTAATTAAGACTAATCCTAATGCTTAACTAATACAATATGAAATGTTACACATTGCCCTCCTAGACTATTCTTTACAATAATTTAGTACCTAACACTCCCTATCTCTGCCCCGACGCTGGCCGACAAGTGACGTTTTTTGGGTTTTTCTTAGGTGAGGATTAACATTGATGATCAATTTTTTTGGGGTTTTTTTCGAAGTGTTCATCTTTTTTGAAGTTATCATGTAATTATGTAAGGTTTTTGGGAGTTTATGTGGATTGCGACTGCTAGGGTTTAAGAGATTTGGGGATTTTGGCGACAATTGTGATTACCTTAGTGATTATCGACATGTGAATCGTTTTTTGTCTAACAAAACCTTTTTTCTTCCTCTGCAATGATTTATGCGATTTGGGGTTTTCGAAGGTTGTAAATTATTATTGGTGGTTAACAACAAAAAAGGTTTGATTTTTAGTGAACATTAAGGTTTAGGTTTAAAACATTTGGGACTTCGAGCGCTAGGGTTGTCTGTTTATTATTATTTTTGTTTTTTTGATGATTTGTGTTTGAAGCAGTTGTTTGATTAATGTTCATCAATTCTCAAAAATGCAAAATTAGTTATTAATTGTTATATGAAAATAGTTCGTCCACTAATTCGTCATATGGTTTATTATTAATTGTGTTGCCCTTAACTAACAAATATAAAGTTGCAGAGACGGAAAGACCGGAGCCAATAACTGGTGAAAATCAAGTATGTAATGGAAAGTGATCATTATTCATTTATATCTTACTAAAACTGAATTGTTTGAAATCCGTTCAATTAATTTTTTAAAAGATGCAGCATAACAAGCGGAAGAACCATTGCTTTAGTGTATGTTCCTATTAACAACTAATAGTCAGTTAGTCACTAACCTTCTATTTCACTGATGACAACTCTTTAGTAACTAATTAGTGAACACTGTTTGGTATTGGTTTTCAATTTTGTAGCATCGTAGCAATGACCGAAATGATGATAATTGGTACCAGATCATTTGCCATCACTAACAACTTAGTCACTAAAAATTATTTTTCTTGTGATGCCAATTTTATAGTTATGATTAACTTTAATCAATTATTAAGTACCATCTTTGTTAATTATGTTGTTAATACTTGAGAAATATTCCAATATTCTAAACGAAATTCTTGAAGAATGAAAGACAATCTTTGAAACTTAATAAGTATGGAGGTCCAATCTCCTTTTCTTATAAAGTCCGACTTGAAAAGAACAATGGCATGGTTCGATCACAAAACAAAGGAAAATGACCACAAACACATAATAGAAATTTAGTCCTTATTCAACCATTTATTACATATATAACAAACATGCAACTAAAATACTTTGATTCCAATACCAAAACTCTAATTAATCAGCTGCAACCACAATCCCATCCATGGCTTGCTCGATTATTTCTTTGGATTCTTGGAGCAAGCCGATGCTGCTTTGAAGCCGCAGCCTCTTTTTAGCCACGAATGTCGGTTCATCCAACATCTTTTCTATTCCACCACCATTCACCATAACCTCATTCACCATCTCCCTCCCAATCTCCTCCTTCACCACTTTTTGCATATAATAACGCAATTGAAGCGCTAAATTGTCCACCATACGTGTCCTAACAATTTCCCAATAAGCCGTAATCTTCATTTTCAGATCATAAGCTTGATCCCTTGTGTTTACCGGGACATTTCTCAGATGGCCAACATTAATCGTTCCATAACCTTCCACACATGTCAAATAGGAGGTGTTGTCAAGATAGGAGGGGGTGCTCAGTGCCTTCAAAAACTGATCACGGTAGCCCATTAACTTTTCATAAGACACATTAAAATCAGGATCACATGTGTAGTCAGTAATCTTCTCCATGTCAATCATTTCAGCAACTCTTTCCGCAAACTTCCCCTTCATTTTCATCATCACACACTGAGTAGCTTTCCTCATTGAAGGAAGCAATTGCGGGTAATTTCCGCAACGATCAACTAATACTCTAGCACAAACAGTTTCAAGATAACCCCAAACTTTGTTAACAAAGCTAACGGGCATTTCAGATACACTCTTCACTTTTCTCTGCAGTAGGCAGAGAAACACCGAGTGAGGAAGAAAATGAGACAATCGAATCCCGTTTGCTTCTTTTAAAACTTGCATTTCTTCCACCAAGAAATCTTCAGAAAACTTGACACTTGTCTCTAGTTCTTTTCCCAACTCATCTAGCATTTCAACCAACCGAGCATTGCAATGCATTTGTTCATCATTCTCATACTCATCAAACTCGCCTCGGATTAATAGCTTTTGAAGAGTTTCTTTAAAAGATCCAACGATTTGCATAAAGTCGACCATTGCGTCAGGAATACTCGTAAGAGTCCTTGGTAGTTTGTTGAGTTCCAAAATCGAAACATTGAGCCTTTCATTGATCTTCTTAACAATACCGGGTAAACATTCTGATATGATTTTAGACTGGATTTCAACAAGCCTATCGGCCAAGACAGGAATCCCCACCATGGATTTGTCAATCTTGGACAACAAAGGGTGAGTGTCAAAAAGATCGGATTCTTTAGTCCGAGCTTCTTCATAGGTTTCATCATTAATCCTATTTCTAACACAAATGTAGCCAAGCCCGATGTTCACGTTATTCGAGGTAACTTTCTCGAGTAACCCATCTGGGAAACGATCACATTTTGTAACAACGGCAAGAGTCCTTTGACCCGTGATGTCTACACGCCGCGACATGCAAATTGATTCACATGTAGTGAAATCAACCGCAGTAGAAAGAACATTAAGAATGATACTTTCTTCTGGCTTTATGTACTCCATTATGATACCTTAAAACATTCGAACAAAAGTTTATCAGTGTATGTATTACTTAAATCATGATATTAGGGATACTATATGAATATGTTACCTAAGTTCAAAGATATTTTTAAAGTCACTCATATATCACATTCAGAGACCACCAAAGTATCAACTTAATTTTAGTTATACAAATTTTAGCAAAAATCTTGTAAATTGAGTTACATGACAAAGTTGTTAAATTTTCTATCTTTCCTTTACCCGATCAGAGACTTGATCAAGATGGTGACTATTTCCGGCCATGTTGCCTCTATTAACGAAAACAGAGTATATTTTTTTATTTTTTAATAATACTAACATCTTCCAACATGCCTCCTAAATATCAAATTCTGACTTTGAGCTTCACCATAGAAATTAACCAAATGAACAAAAACAGAACCAAACAAGCATAAAAATTAGTGATATCAAAAGGAAATATGTACGGACCTGAAATTTGTTCATAAATGTCTTGGGGCTGATCACCAACGGGAACACGAGTGATTCCAGGCAAATCAACCATGGTAAGATCCGGAACACCTTTCTTTTTGACTACCAAAGTCAACGGAACTTTCGATATACCTTTAGAGTTGCCGGCGATCTCCACGGTTGCCTTATCAATGGCTTCCGATATCTGGTTTTCGTCCTTGATCTTCACCGATTCCTTCTGGTACTCCAGTAAGAACTCTGGCACAGGTTCCGGATGGTGTTGAAGCCGCATTATAAGAGGTACCCTTGTGCAGATATCTTGGCCACGTGGCAAACTTATGCCGGCGAGTGACTCCAACAGGCTTGACTTACCGGAGGACTGGTCACCCACGACGACGATGGTTGGTAGAGGTATGCCTTCTTGGGTGACGTTAAGGCGGCGGAGTTTGTCGACGGCGTCAAGAATGGGACGTATCTTGTCATTGTAACGTGATACAAGTGGCGGTTTGTGATCGTCGGAAGAAGGATGTGTTAGTGCACCACCGTTGGTTTTTATAGAGTCATTTTTTACTTGTACGGCGCTGCTCTTAACCGTAACCATTGTTGCCGGAACTGATTACACAGTGGGAACTGAGACGAGGGTTGTGTCGATGAGTGTTGCCGAAAGCCCGAAACTCATACCCTATAAGAAACCGGAAAAGCGGTTAAAGTCCGTCTAAAAAAATGGTACACATCGCTCGATATTTATTTATTATATTTTTATTAAATGATTTTTCGATTAAAAAATGGTACACATCGCTCGATATTTATTTATTATATTTTTATTAAATGATTTTTCGATTAAAAAAATGGTACACATCGCTCGAAGAGCGGTTAAAGTCCGTCTAAAAAATATTAGTGTAAATTACATGAATCTTTCATGTGGTTTGCCAATTATTACACCTAAAATCCCTAAACTTTATTTATTACACTAGACGTTCCTGTTGTATACTATTTGTTACACCTATGGTCCCTACAGCTCTTAAATTTTTTTAAATGACAAAAATCCCCTTTG
Source organism: Calendula officinalis (assembly GCA_963853835.1). Lineage (NCBI taxonomy): Eukaryota > Viridiplantae > Streptophyta > Magnoliopsida > Asterales > Asteraceae > Calendula > Calendula officinalis. Next base: position 58,282,884 of record OY970823.1, on the reverse strand, counting down.
GCATTTTGTAATAAAGCGAATATAAAGGACTGTGAATGTAATAAGTGATAAACTACAAGGACTATTCGTGAAATTTACTCTGTTAATTGATTTTTTTTTCTTTTTTCTCTTTAATTCATATTCTTCCGTCACATTCAAACTCACCACCCACATCTATCTCTTTTAAAACGTAAATTACGGAATAAAAGCTAACAACTTAAATAAACATGAGAAAATTTAAGATTATGTAGTAATAAAATGAGAAACATAGAATAGAATAACAAAAAGTAAAGACAAATATTTATGGTTTCGCCGTGGGTTTGGCGGACATCCAAAGTTCGAAAGGGGAGGGACAATAGCTACTTTTTTTTTAATTTAACCCTTTTAGTAGAACGCCTAACACCACTTTAATTATAAAATCAGGGAGCTATTTTTTCCTCCCCAAGTTATAGCCAAGTTATAAGCCTAAAAATATTATAACATGGCTATAACTATCCTTTTATACCTTATGGTCTAATATTAATTTCTTCAACAGTCAAGTTTCTGATTTTCTGCCTCTAATATCTAACTAGTTTATTAAAGCTATTTCTAAACTTTTACTTTGGCATCCCAAATTTGTAACATCCCAAAAATCAGAGGAAATTTAAAAAAAAAAAAATTAATAATATATATATTAATTTCCTCAAAGTACAAGTAACTCAAAGGTCCCAACTCATAAATAATTATAAAACCGTCTCGTAGTTTAAATGCGGAATAAATAGATGTTTTAAAAATAAAACATGTTTGACTCTAAATAAACGTTTTAATCCAAATCCATAAATATAAAAATAGAAATGCAGCTCATCAACCATTGACCTTCTCTTTGCCTTTGCTAGTACCTGCAAAATGGGAGGGAGTATTTGGGGTCAACCACCGCTGAGTAAATAATCAACACGATAAACATACAAACAATCCACACCACATAAGTGATCCCTAAAGACTCTACTCAATTCTCGTTTATTAGGCCTTTTATTAAATTTCAATTGGTTCGCCAATGCCGTGAAGAATCCACAACGCGTGCCCCTGCTCTCGCGCTCGTCACTAGCACCCCCTTCCAACACCCACCAGTGTCCCGCAGTACCACGCTGACAGTCGTGATTTGTACTTGGCCCCCGGGAAGAGTTGGCTACCTAATGAATCTCAAATATAGTTAGTTAGTTTTATTAACGTGTTGACCCATTACAACATGTACTCTTATAAAACTAACAGCTCAAGCTCATGTATACCATCTCATAGATATATAACCACATAGCACAACCCAAGTGCATAACAACCCATAATCAAAACTCAAGTATACAGATCATTCACATAATGATATGGTACATAGCTCGGTTACTCAGTATCCATATCTCAGTTCAGAATACGAGTAAAATAGATAACACATAGCACATCAACAAGTAACAAGCTCATCTCAAAGCAATAGCAATTAATGACATATAGCACATAATCATGAAGTGAGTGTAAATGCAAGTTTAGAGTGAGATTACCCACCTCGAATAACCGTAAGCTCCTAAATATCATCGGTACTGAAGAGCGTCTCTAACAGGTCCTAGAAGGTCCTACAATGTACAAAGAAGCTCGGCTTAGGATTAGACTCAAAGGTTGTTTCAGCAGAAACTAAACAGCACTCAGCACTTTTGCGGGAACAGCTATAACTCTCAAACCGCTCACTAGATATTATTCAAATTTTTACAGTAGTTAAATGACTCAGAGGACTACAATTTTACAGAAGACTTCGGAATCTAGATCCAAACAGAAAAGGCTTAAAACAAGCTCACGAGACAGAATAGCTGAACCGAAAACTATCCAGCGAAGGTTTATTAAAACAGCAATAACTTTTAAACCGTGAATCAGATTAACGAGCCGTCAGCGTCGTTGGAAAGAGGACTCAGAAACCTAGAAACCAACACGTACCAAATGTCCAGAAACGTATCTTAAGTGTGACAAAAACGGACTTAAACCCAGACTACAGTTTCTGCCAGATATTAACATGTTTGATAAAAGCCCGTTTTGAATCCCGACATCAACTCGTTTATTCCCGAGGTACCCGACAGCCTGAAACTCATTTTTAATCTCAGAAACATGTTTACACATAATCTAGTCTTTTATTTAAATTCTATTTTGGTTTAGGAACCCAAGAACCCTACGGTTCGGTTTTCGGTTTTTCGATCAATAAAACGTTTAGCCAAAGACAACGGTCTTTACCCAAATCAAACTCGACACTCAACATCAGTGACTACAGCCCGTACCCCTACCCACGAAAAGAGGACAAATTGGTTTTGACAATTTTAACAATAAGGCAGCCATTCGCGGTTCTAAAATCAAATTCGTGAACCCGACATAATAAGAACAACGAAACGGAAAAATCATTAGACTCAACAACAACCACAACCCGGATCGAAATAAAACAAACAAGACAACTAAACAGTACCCGATAACCAAAAAATTCAACAAAGCCAAACAAGTTAACAAACCCGAACCCCTTAAGGTTTGGCCACAGCCCCTGCAACAACGAAGGTAAAATCTTGAGAATACAAGCTTTAATCAAACGGACAACAAATTAAAGGGAAGAAAACTACCGAAGAGAACACGGATTGGAGATGCTAACGATTACATCCTGCTCGATCCTTCTACTCGTTCGGGACAAAGAAGCTGCAGATTGCAGAGCTCGGAATTACCGTTAACGAGCCAAACATAAAACCGATTAGAAACAGTAATCGGGAAAACAAAATAAGAGAAAGAGTTAGGCGGGAACTCTACCGATCAATTGCTACTCAACTCGTGACCTGCTCGGCTAATTTCAACGACGCCTTCACTTGACCAGATTCCTTTGGCTGCTGCTCGAATTCCGCCGCACCGATACACACAAAGTTAGAAACGAAACGAACAATCAAGATGCGCTTGAAAATTAATGTAACCTGCTTGTCGTTGAAATTAATGTGACCTGCTTGTCATTGAGGTGCTTGGAAATTAATGTGACCTGCTTCTTCTCGTCAACTATTAAACAAAACATCACTTGCTTGGTCTTTAATCTGTACACTTCCACCGCCACCACAAAAGAATTCCGCCAACTCGATATAAGCTTTCAAAACTTGCCGACTTTTCCTTCGCTAACAAACGAGATGCTCTACACAGCTTGCACGAACGAGTATGGGATGGAGGAAGGTATTGACGGCAATTAGGGTAGGATTGGATGAGAGATTTTACTACTAATACATCTTAGTCCCGTTCAATGTCAATGAGGCCTCAAGCCTGGTATTCTCTAAATTGTGGGCCCCTTCATGCATTCCAAATAAATCAAGCCCATTCCTAAACGCTTGCTAGCCGGACTTAAGCTACTTTAATTGGGTTGGTTTGACACTTTGGCTCCACATATGCATAATACAACCGAAACAAAAGAGGATGGTGAACTAGCTCGGGTTCGAATCTATTCAGCTTAATCAAAGCTTGGGGTTAGACTACTAGAGGAAAAATGATTAGCACATAATCTCATTAAGTATGTTAATTAATCTCGAGAAAATGGATAATCTCAAACGTTACTCGCTCGTCACATTGCTTATAATTAATACCCAGGTGGAACGTCACATAAATTAAATTGCAACGAAATAGCAATCTAATACATGCATGCCAATAAAACGTCACGCAATAATAATACTCTAAACATGTACACGAAACGTCTCGTGTTTAATTACCTCGATTAATTACACTTTAAATCACAGAATTACATAATCTCTAATAACTTAATAAAAGTAGTTTACTTCAATAAAAAGGTAACTAAATTAATTATCAAATTTTTAGAGCGTTACAACTCAACTCCACTTGAAATAGACTTCGTCCACGAAGTCATGGCTCAGGAGAAGCTCGGGGTAGCGGTTCCGCAACTCGAACACGGACCCACCAACGACACACATCTTTAAATGTGAAACACGAAAAAGCTAAGAATGAAAAGGAAAAACTCCTCAGGGTGATATACTCAATCAGAATGAACTCCGACTCTTGCAACTCCTCATACAAATCTTCCATCTCTAGCGGCGAGAGACGATAAGGCTAAAAGAATAAAGATCGAAACGCTAGCTAAGGATCTCGGTTTAGCGATGAAAAGGATGTCGACAATAAGCACAAATAACCACGATACTCTGTTGAAGGCGTCTTCTTGCTCTCATAGTTGAACACAGTTGCTGCACTCAACGGTTAACTTTACGTTGAATCTCCGATTCAACTCCACTTGGATATTTGTTACGGTTTGGTTTGTGGCGAAAGATGATCTCGACGTAGTACTCGGTTGTCCAACTCGTGCTCGCAATCATACTCGGCCCTCTCACGGCGAAAAAATAAGTTTTTAGAGGGAAAACTTTCCCGCACAGTTCTAACAAGGTATTACTTTTACAAAATTTACATCAGAAATTTTTTATTATTATCAATCTCCGCCAAGAATGATATCTCAAGGTCCTCTGCTCTATGGGGCATCAGTTTGTTTTAAAGCAAAATAAACAATTTAGCAGTTCGCACCACTATCAATCACTACACCACAAGTACACAATTCACATAAATGTATTTTATTATACATAAACCTCAGATAGTCGGCAACTCATGCAGATGATGTCAACATTGGGTCTTCTTGAGAAAGTAACCGCAGATGATGTCAACATTGGCCTTGGCTACATTTGTGTTAGAAATCGAATTGGAGATGAAACATTTGAAGAAGCCCAACTTAAAGAAATCGCTCTTTTTGAAACTCATTCTTTGCTTTCAAAAATAGATAAATCGATGGTTGGTATTCCTGTATTAGCCAACAAGCTGACCAATATTCAATCAACCATTATCTCCAAAAGCTTGCCTGATATTGTTACAAAGATCTAGGACAAGTTGAATATGCATATTATGGAGCTAAATAAACTACCACATAAACCATCAATCGTTGAAGAAGCAATGACGGTTTTCATGCAAATTATTGGATCGTCTAAAGATTCTCTTCGCAAGCTTCTAATCGCAGGCGAGTTTGATGAATATGCAAATGATTTAGACATGCATTCAACCGCTCGATTATCTGAAATACTTAATGAGTTCTACATAGAGATTCAAATTACGAACTATATGCATGATAATTTGTAGAACTTGTTTTTGTATTATTTTCGTATGAATCATATTACAGGACTTGGACTCTATTTAAACATAAAAGGAAGAATACATTATGGAAAGCTATTATGAGAATCCCTTGTAATTTGCCTGTGATCGTGTACAGTGAGCTGGACAAAGGCTGGAATAAGGTAGCAATATTATTCCCTTTTTTGTTTCATTGACTTATTTTAACACTCCCCCTCAAGTTGAATGGTGGGATCACCAAAATTCAACTTGCTTAGAACTTCACGTAGAGATCTTCCGCTAACAGCTTTGGTTAAGATGTCAGCGAGTTGGTCTTCAGACCATACAAATGGTAGTGTGATAATTTTGGCTTCTAGTTTCTCTTTGATGAAATGTCGATCCACTTCTACGTGTTTTGTTCGATCATGTTGGACTGGGTTTTCAGATATTTGGATTGCGGCTTCATTATCACTAAAAACTTTACTCGGTTTCTTTGAGGGATACCCAATTTCGGTTAGAAGTTTTCTTACCCACAACACTTCAGTGATTCCTCTTGCAATTCCTCTGAATTCCGCCTCAGCACTGGACAAGGCAACCACCTTTTGTTTTTTGCCATGCCAAGTTACAAGGTTACCACCGACAAGAGTAAAATACCCTGCTGTTGATCTTCTATCGTTTTTGTCTCCTGCCCAATCTGCATCGGTATATAGTTGGGTATCAAGGTGACCATTAGGTTTAAACCAGATTCCATGCCCCACTGTGCCTTTAAGGTACTTTATGATTCTTAAGACTGCTTCCATGTGAGGCCTTTGAGGTTTGTGCATATGTTGACTCACCACACCTACAACATATGCTATGTCTGGACGAGTATGTGAAAGGTATATTAGCTTTCCTACCATTCATTGATATCTCATTTTGTCAGCCAAAACATCATTTTCTTCGTTGAGAAGTTTTTGGTTCATAATCATTGGAGTTTCAGCTGGCTTGCAATCAATCATACCAGTCTCGGCCAATAGGTCAAGAACATATTTTTTCTGGTGCATGAAGATTCCTCGCTTTGACCTTAGAACTTCAATTCCTAGGAAGTATTTGAGGTTTCCTAGATCCTTCATTTCAAATTCTGAGAACAGATTTCCTTTTAGCCTTGCTATTTCTTCTTTGTCACCACTTGTAATGATCATATCATCAACATAAATTATTAAACATGTTATTAATTTCCCCCTTCTTTTAAGAAATAAAGTATGGTCTGAGTTGCTTTGTTTGAACCCATAGCTTTTCATAGCTATGGTGAATCTCCCAAACCAAGCTCTAGGGGACTGTTTTAAACCATAAAGAGATTTTTTAAGGCGACACACTTCCCTGTTTTTGAAGTCTTCTCTGAAGCCACGTGGAGCTTCCATGTACACTTCTTCTTGCAATTCTCCATGTAGGAAGGCATTTTTCACATCAAACTGATGTAAGGGCCATCCTTGATTTGCAGCTAAAGAGCAGAGAACTCTGATAGTGTTGATTTTTGCTACAGGAGAAAATGTTTCAGAGTAATCAATTCCATATGTTTGTGTGTACCCTTTCGCCACTAATCTTGCTTTGTGTCTTTCAATTGTGCCGTCTGGCTTGTATTTGATTGTGAATACCCAGCGACATCCGACAGTCTTTCTTCCTGGTGGTAGAATACATTTTATCCAAGTTTGATTCTTTTCCAGGGCTTTCATTTCTTCCTCCATTGCATTCTTCCATTGTTTAGATTTCAAGGCTTGTTCAGTAGTTGTAGGAATTTCTTCAGAACACAGAGCAACTGCAAAGGCTTTGGCTTGCTGAGATAGATTTCCTTTGGCTATGTTGGCCATTGGATACCTACTTTTTCTTGTCTCTTTTTCTGGTGAGTATCTGTTGGGTGGAATTCCCCGGTTTGCTCTTGGAGGTAATGTATATGGTTCTGGATTTTCTTCTTGAACTGTTGTTGGTTCTTCCCCATCTTCATTTTCAGATGCCTGTAGATTATCTTGTGCACAAGGAATGTTAGTTTCATTCAAGAAAATTGGATTACTTACCTCTGGTATCGGGACGGGGATGGCGTTTTGGGGGGCACTATCTTCAGTATGTTGAGGAGCATGTTGAGGAGCTTCTGGTGAAGAAACATTTGGAAGGTCATCGCTGTTGGTTTTACTAAAGGTGTCAAGCCAACTCAGTGTGTCATCTGTGTCATTCATATTCTCCCCCTGACTACTGAGATTGGTGTTGTAGTAATATTCGGTTTCAAGAAAATCACAATTCATAGTGGTGAACATGCGACGGGTTTTAGGATTGTAGCAGCGATACCCTTTTTGATTTACCCCGTACCCGATGAAAACACATTTCTCCGCACAAGGGTCAAGTTTGGATCTATTAGATTTGGGTATGTGGACAAAAACAGTACAACCAAAGATCCGAGGTTCCATGGTGAGAATAGAAGGAGGGTCAGTATATTTTTTGTGAAAACTTGTAACGGTGTTTTTGATTTTAAAATTTGGGTTGGAAGACGATTTATGAGATATGAAGCTGTAACAAGAGCTTCTGGCCAGAAAGATTTTGGGACTTGTGATTCTATTAAGAGTGCCCGAGTAATTTCTAGGAGAATCCGATTTTTTCGCTCGGCAACACCATTTTGTTCAGGGGTATGAGGGCACGAAGTTTGGTGAATAATACCTTTTTCTTGGCAAAATAATTTCATATCAACATTAACAAATTCGCCACCGTTGTCCGATCTAAGGACTTGGATGGGTTTTTTAAATTGAGTATTAACCATGTTAAAAAAGGATTTAAATTTTTCAAAAACTTCGCATTTAGTTTTTAACAAGTATACCCATGTCATACGAGTGCAATCATCTACAAACATAACAAAAAAACAAAAATTTTGTCCCCCGGTGATTGGCGCTGGGCCCCAAACATCATAATGAATTAAAGAAAACGGAAGATCAACTCTTGTAGAATTTGGTTTAAAAGTTTTTCGGTGACTTTTGGAAAACACACATGTTTCACAGTGTGACTTACAATTTAATGGAAAAAGTTTACGAAATAAAGTATGTAAATAACTGATAGATGGGTGACCTAGTCTTCGGTGCCACAACCATGCCTCCCTTTCGGTGGTTCCATGAGATAACATAACACTTCCATTTTGAGTTACCTCGTCCACATAGTATAGTCCGTTCCTCTCAGTGCCACGCCCAATTATCACCCCCGTCCTGATATCCTGTAAAATACAAAACGTAGGCTCCATAAGAACAGAGCAATTTAGCTCTTTTGTGACATGGCTAATAGACAAAAGTTTATGTGACAGTTCGGGAATATAAAGACATTTAGAGAGTTTGAGAGTTGGAGAGATCTCAATACTTCCTCCCGTTTTCACATGTAATTTTTCTCCATTTGCTGTTTGAATAAATCTTTTGGTTGGTTTATTTGTCGTTGTAAAATCGGATAGGTCGTGAGTCATGGTGTCCGTGGCCCCACAATCAAATATCCATGACTGTTCACGATCTTTTGAATTTTTTACCATATTTACTAAACCACTTTTACCTTTTACCCCTAAATCTTTACAAAATTTAAAACTTTTATTTAAAAAAAACATGAAACTATGGTTTTTGCTCAAAAATGGACGTTTTTGGTGTTTTTTAAAGGAATGTTTTTTTAAATTAAAACAATTGACATTTACACATTTCGGTGACTGTTTTAACTTTATTGATTTTATTGACTTTAAAACTTTTGAATGTTTTAAATTAAAAAAACGTTTTCCGGTTTTAACGTCAACCCCCTTTTTGCCTCCATATTTGAATTGTTGGGGTCCATGTGTTTGTAAAACAAAAAACGGGTTGCTTTGTAATAAATTGGAAGTATAAGGGCGGGGGTTAAAGTTTTTATCACTTTTACCCCCAATACCTTCGTGAACTGAGAACTCGCAATCTCGATCGGAATCCGCCGCTGCAACACCGCCTGTGGCACCACCGAATCCAGAATCGCTACCACATAATCCAGAACCGCCACCACCGAATCCAGAACCGCTTGCGACACCACCGAAACCCGAGTTTAATTTTTGATTTGGTTTGTTTCCTCCGGTACCGCCGCTGCCTTTCGTTTTGTGGCTTTGATTCCACCAATCGGGATAGCCTACTAGTTCGAAACACTGATCGATGGTGTGCTTCTTCATCCCACAGTTATCACACAGTAAGTGAGACTTGTCTTCTTTACTGATTTGACCAGTTTTCCGTCCCTCTTGTCTACGATATCCTTTGGCAGCCAAACCCACCCCTTCTGTTTCAGCGACCATGAGACCCGAGGATATGCCTTGTGTTTCTGGATTTGTGGTTCCCAAAATACTTTGGTGAGCTGCTTCTTTTCTAACAGTCGCATACGCCGCTTCTGCTGACGGGAGGGTTTCTAGCCGGAGAATTTCTCTTTTAATTGATTCGTATTTCCGGTCAAGAGAATTCAAAAACTGAAATAGTTTTTGTTCCGATCTGATTTTAGAATACGTTTGGATATCTTCGGGACACTTCATGGGATTGGGATCAATTCTATCAATTTCTCCCCAAATCCCTTGGAGTGTAATCCAAAGTTCCTCCAAAGAGCTGCTGTTTTGTTTAATTTCGTTAGCTTTGACATGAAGGTTAAAGGTCTAAAGACCGTCTTTTCCGCTGCTGTACGTGACCACCAGAGCATCCCACAAGCTTTTTGCAGTGGGATATTCGGTGAGGTTACCGGCAAGCGTTGGCTCAATGTTTTGAATGAGCCACGAGAAGACAATCAGATCTTCTTGTTCCCATTGCTCGAAAGATTCGCCGTTTGGGTTAGGAGGATTCGAGGTTAAGTGAGATAATAAAGCCTTGGATTTTCCACCTATGGCGACTCGAATCATTCGAGTCCATAGAGCATAATTCTGATTACTGAGCTTGAGATTGATATGAAGATTATCAGAAAGTTTCGGATTCTGAGGTTGAGAATTCACACCATTCTTTAACAGATTTGCTATTTGAATTGATAAAGAAGTCTCCAAGTCGCCGTCGGTAGGCATGACGACTTGTTGAGATCAAAAATTTTTCAAAGTTTATTCGGTAAATGATGAATAAACCCGCTCTGATACCATGATAATTTGTAGAACTTGTTTTTGTATTATTTTCGTATGAATCATATTACAGGACTTGGACTCTATTTAAACATAAAAGGAAGAATACATTATGGAAAGCTATTATGAGAATCCCTTGTAATTTGCCTGTGATCGTGTACAGTGAGCTGGACAAAGGCTGGAATAAGGTAGCAATATTATTCCCTTTTTTGTTTCATTGACTTATTTTAACAATGCATTTCATTGAGAATTTTCTGGTCGACGAGCTACAACTTTTGGGGGAAGCTAGTGGGATTTGGTTGCCTAATTCCACTCCTCGATCAACCTTTCAGTCCCTAGTCAAAAAAAATATTAATGCTATCTCTAAGATGCCTGTAATCGTAGTCAAAGAAGTATGTGAAATGGTGGTTGTTAGAGTGCTTGTTTCACATTGTGAAAACTACCCTCAGATTCTTTCTGCCATAAAGAGAGCAGCTCACAACATGATTGCACGTACGAAAGACAAGTTAATGGAAAGGGTTTTGGAGATCGTGGAGATGGAGAATGTTTCGGATTATAATTGTGATCCTGATTTTTTGTATTCATGGTCACAACAAATGGAGACTCACGAAAGTTTTGCTCGCATAATGAACAAAGGATACGTTGGACCAACGAGTTTTGAGATAATAGAGTACGGGTTAATAGAATTGGGACATCTTAAAAATTCTGGAGTGGATCGTTCAAAGTTGGATCAAGCGTACAAACTGAATGAAAATGGTGGCTTATTGGGAGATTGTTATGAAACGATTAGTTGATTCGATGGCGTTGCATCTTCAGTTCACGATTCAGAAGCTTGTAAAGAAGGATTTAGAGAGGGAAATGGCGTATGAAGTGATGGGTGGCATTGACCAGATGCTGGTGGAGTCACCGTCCGTTGCTACCAAGAGGCAGGGCCGGCCCTGAGTTTATCGGGGCCCTAGGCGAATACTGGTTTTGGGGCCCTCTTTAGAATCAATATCAATGCAAAAGGCATAAAAATATTTGTTAAATAATTACTCAGAAGTTTACTATATAACCAAAAGTTTTTTGTTTTATTTTTTTCTACTCTTAACATATATTTTTTTATTAAACTCATTAAATAAACTGTAAAAATATAAAATTTATATATGGTTTAAAAATTAAATAATTGCTCTTCAATAATCTCTTACATTCTGCACCCACATCCACGTGAGAGAGTAAGAGTGAAAAATGTTAAATTTTGATTTTCCAAAAGTATAAACAAATGTTTGAAAATATGGGCCCCTTTTCAAAAATTGGTATAGGTCTGGGCTACATTAACTTGCCCCAAGGCCGGTTCTGCCAAGAGGGAGACGTTGAAGAAGCGTATTGAGTTGCTAAAGAACTCGAAGGAAGTCGTTGAAAGGGTTATGGACAAGATTGCTTTACTTGGAGATTATAATTAGAATTGGTCTTTTGTTATGCTACTTTCATGAAACTCCAGCCAACCTTAACGTTTTACTAATGGGAATTTGAGATCATAAGAATTATGCTGAAAATATGGTACATTAAATATTAGCTATCAATTACTCATTACCTTTATAATACATTTACTATATCAAAAACACTGTTCATAAAAGAGATTGAAATACACGTGAGAGAATTGGAGCGTGAAGTAATTTAATTGAATATAATGATCAGAGCACCGGGTACGGGGGTGTTATAGACTCGTTATAGAGCTATAACTTCGCCATACCCACACCATCACTCCCGCCAAAGCTTCGTTAAACTTCCATCGCCATGGCCATAGCGAAACGTTATAAGCATTGTGAGAAGGAAGGCATATCTGTATAACATGAGGTTATTCATTTAACATGGTGTTAAAGGTATAACGTGAGGGAGGGCATGTGTTGTTTGGATGTTAAAGTTTAGTTATAGGAGGTTTGGCGGGGTTATACCCCTTTCCACACCGAGAGCTCTCATATATGTTTGACAGACAATGTCACAAATGGGTTATTAATTATTTGTGTAAAACTATTTTATAAAATATTGATTCGCATATGATTTTCATACTTTTATATCAATTGCTTTTATATACCATAATTTCTATTACTTTCTCCGATTCAAAATAAGTGATACATTATAACCTTTATAGATTTTGAGCCAAAAGATTATAATGATAATTAAATTAGATTAATTAGATGGTTAGTGAATAGTTCTACGTTTTTTGAATAAAATGAGGTTAATAATATTTAAAAGTAAAAGTAAGGGTAAAAGAGTCATTTCACTATATTAAAGTAGAATATTAGTGAGTGTGGCCCCCATTATTTTTTGCAAAGAAATGTAATCTTTCAAATTACATTACTTATTTTGAATCACTGGAAGCATATAATTTGGCTTTTGAAATACAAGTTGAATTTTAGAATAGCATGCCACTAATTGTAAAATAAGTTTATATGATTGAATATTTTAATATTTGTATGGCATGAAACTATTAAAACGAATAATAACAATTCACTACACTTGAAAGTTAGAAACAAATTTTATAGAGTTTGATGTAAATTATTTACGAAAATTATAAAACATAGTGTGTTTTATTTATTAAAGCAAAATTAAAATTAAAATACTTTTCATTTTAAACAATTGTTCAATATATCTTAAGAACGGTAAGATAGATAGACAATTAAGATTTTAAAATGCTTTGAAATGCTATGCGAAGCGTGGTCCGGGCTGAGACAAAAATTTGTACAAAAAACCCCGCAGCAACGCGCAGGATATTTTATTCCTTGTTATCTCTATCCATGATAAACTACAACCTGCAACCATAAATTACTACCACCTTAAATATAAAATACGTTCTTAACAACAAATTTCAAGGGTGTCATTAACATCCATCTAAAGTTAAATACTTATTACGTTAATAAACTAAAGGATTTTCTAACTCATACTCTAAGGACATGAGATAAGAGATAATCAATGAACTACAAATTTCTTAAAAAAGTGACATTGCATTCAATGAATCTCATGAATTAATAAAAAATGAAGTTCATTAATGAGGATTTATTTTTTGGAATGTATAAGATTATTAAATGTCTTTTAACTAAGGGCATGAGTTAGCCAAACCCATAAACTAATAACAATATCAACATTATCCCAAAATAAAATTTTCAAGTTTTATAAAAATTTGGATTAATTAGTCTTTAAATATAAGGGTTTTGTTAATGACAGACCTATTAACATACATAAAAAGCTTGTACATTGATTAAAAAAGTATTATTTCTAAAATTTAACTTTTATTATTTTGTCTTCTTAATGACAGCTGATATTAGCATTTTCCTAAATATAAAAAACTACACAAATGATCGTTAATTCTGAAACATTTGGTCCTTAAAACTGACACGTTAATTCTCGTAGTTTGGCTGTTAAAATGCTCATTCATACACTTCTCCAATTCCAATTAGGGTTTAACGAGTCCATCCGATCAACACCCCCACACCGGAATACCGGATTAACGGAAAACGAAGATCGGATTGGCTGTAAAAGCTTAGGGTATTCCGGTAACGACAGAATGGATCCAACTTCAACAACGTGATACGATTCGATCCAGAAATCACTAAAGAAATGAGAATCGAACAAGCAAACACAAGGAATTCTAGAGATTAGAAGGAATTCCGAATGATTTTGCCATTAACATTGAAATGGATTCATAATCCACGGATTACAAACGAAAGAGAATTCGAGAAAGAAACTGTTTACACAATACAAAAGCTACCTAATCTAAGTAATCTGTTACAATTTATACTAGGAATACAAAGCAACGATCCAACTAAATTCCGTTAATTCGGTTAAGAGCTTAGCACGTGTAGATCACGTGACATTCACTAAAAAGGGTTCGTATCAATCCATTCCCCTTGAAATGATCCTTGTCCTCAAGGATGGTTTTTTTAAGGCAAGAATTTGGCAACATCAATTCACAGTAGTAATCATAGCAAAACAATAACCATTTTGCTTCCTTTGTTTTCACAACTCAGCAAAAGCAGAAACACTAACTATTGCATCCTTAGTAACTCAGCACCTTCACTACTCGGTATGACTAACTCACCACATGACCCATTTGTTTTACTAGACAAAATTTGCAGGCTCAAATACAGATTTCCTTCTTTTTTTTTCTTTTTTTTCTTCCCATATAAACGATAATATTGAGGATAATTGCACATCTTGTAACTTGTATGCTCTTCACATGACATTATTTGGACCACACTATCCATTCCCCTTAAGAGATTCTTGTCCTCAAGAATCGGGGTTATACAAAACCTTGACTATGTTTTCATGCAACTAGAAAGTAACACTTCCATCAATTTGACTTCAATTAGTGGATTCAACCCATATTTACCAATCATTTGTGATCTTATGAGCTCTAATAAGGCTTGCACACATGAGAAAATATTCAAATAAATGTAATATCCATATGACTTCAAGAAGTTAGTTTCCTTCAAATAACTCGACTCAAACTCCATTCGAGTTTCAACCGACTTCATGATCTTAAACCCAATTCCAACTTGAGTTTTATCATCACTATCTTGTAAAGGTTTGTCATCTAACCTTTGATCCTCAAGTTTAATATATGAGATTCCATCTAAAATTGGTTGATTTTGTGATACTTGCATATTATGTATCTTACCTTTTAAAACTGGTTCATCTTCTTCTAAAGTTGTTTCAATTTTTATTGGATTGTATAGTGGGATCTCATCTATAAGAGTAACCTTACTAATGTTCATATTTTGCCACTTTTCTTCCACATCCTCACTTGTTGAAATCTGAATGGTTGCATCTGTATGACATTTGTTAATATCTTCTTTGTCTAACTCATTTCCTGCATATGGTTGTTTAACATCTATGACTTCATTGTGTGATATCTGCAAACTTCCAAGAACAACGGAAATTGATAATTCCTCGTTTCCATCACCACTTTCCTTCAAAATTGTACCCTCGGAATTTGTAATAACATCTACATTTGGACTTCTATCAAGCTGATCAAAAAAATTTATTTCCTCGGGAATGCTCTCTATAGTTTCAACAAAATGGTTCGTTCTAGCATCAAATCTTGATGGAAGTTTTTCATTCCCAGAAACATCAGACAAATGTTTGTTCCATTCTGCATAATAATCACTCAAATTACTAATGAAATTGGTCTTCTTTTCACCTACATCAATGTCATATTCTGCATTATTGATTTCATCAGCTACTTTAATCACTTGTTTCTCCCGATCCCCATCTAATAATACCCTTACAATATTACTTTCTGGTTCAGTTAGGCTGTCAATTTCATCAATGTTCATCCTCTTCATGAGGTTGTTGGTAGTTTCTTGCACTATAGCCAAACAATATGCATCATAAAGAGTTTTAGGTTCAAACCTTGTAACACCTTTCTTAATTTCGGGTTGCAACCCCCAAATGAAGAGACTAACGATACAAGATTCGTATAAACCCGTTGTACTAAAGAAGGAATTAAATTCATCATAATATTCTTTAACCGTGCCTTGTTGTTCGATTTTTTTGATTATTGGCATTTCATCGAACACCTTATATGCAACCTTCTCTTTCTCAACTTTTACTTCATTATTTATAGTGTTTACCTTTAAACTATCACAATATTGACTACAAACTGAACTGGTAACATCATGCCTTGAATTTGAATGAATTAGATCAATACCTTTGTTGTCACCATTCAATTTACGAATTTCACCAACCAAGAATTCTTGCTTAGTGCAAAAAATCTTGACCTTGTTTGCAATTTCAGCTACATCTTCCTTCATTTTAGCCATAGATGATTGAATTGATGGAAGCATTGAATCTAAGATGAATTGCTTCATATCTTCATCCATAACAGTGCTTCTCTCAAACGTCACCATTGTTGTTGATCAATTCCAAAAACTGAAATCAAATCGGGTGCCAAGAAAGATGCTCTGATACCAATTGATACGAACCCAGCCCATACTAGGCTCGCACCATGCTCATAAGCTCAAGTGTAGAACTCACTCCCAAAAGCTAGCTTGAAGGAGGAGGGGACACCTAGGCTTATAAGCTACCATTTAGTTCTTTATTTGGTCAATGTGGGATCATAACAATACCCCACGCTTTGAAGAACCAACGTCCTCGTTGGTCACGGCTATGTTGGTCACGGTCGGCACCCTCCTTTCGGGTCCGAGCCACCACTACACAGGCCACCACTCCGAGTGTTGGAACCTCGCAACGTAGGGCTAGCTCTGATACCAATTGATACGATTCGATCCATAAATCACTAAAGAAATGAGAATCGAACAAGCAAACACAAGGAATTCTAGAGATTAGAAGGAATTCCGAATGATTTTGCCATTAACATTGAAATGGATTCATAATCCACAGATTACAAACGAAAGAGAATTCGAGAAAGAAACTGTTTACACAATACAAAAGCTACCTAATCTAAGTAATCTGTTACAATTTATACTAGGAATACAAAGCAACGATCCAACTAAATTCCGTTAATTCGGTTAAGAGCTTAGCACGTGTAGATCACGTGACATTCACTAAAAAGGGTTCGTATCACAACGCCAACATGTGAACGAACTAAAAGTCTAAAACGACTGTCTGAATGCTGGTGGATTTAGGTAGATTCGACCGGTAACAGTAACCGGAAGTCGAATTCAATGCATCGGAGATCCATACGTGATAGCCGGAAGAAAAACATCTCCTCAAATTTTCCCCTGTCTGTCTGTCTGCTGATTCTCTGCTGATTTTCAGTTTCTAATCGAAAGCTTAACATTCGAGTGAATTCTTCGCCTTCTTTTGGTTTTCTGTAAGTAGATGCTGATGCTAACTCAAAAATCAAAGGGCTTATAGCCCAAATGTCCTACTTGGTAATGGTAGATTCGATTTCACTTTTACAATTGAAACAATTATTGATCTATGATCAAAATCTGTTTTTCGAACTGCTGTAAGTAGATGCTGATGCTATATTACAGTGACAAAGTTGACTTTGTAACTCGAATTTGGGTTTTCAATACATCCTGTTACTAATCAAAGTGTTTATAATATGTGATCTGATCCAAATAAAATGTACAACCTCTTGGTTTTCAAAGTGTTTACTGCTCAAATTTTGGTTACTATAAGTTGGCTTTTCCAAAATCCAATTTGGGTTTTCAATTTTCTATAGGCGTTTCATGAATAGTTATTGTGTTGAATATGATTAGAAAATTGTATTATTGCAACAATGATGTATTAATTATTGAATGGGTCGAAATTTAGCTATTTGGATCCGTTTGAGATTAAGCGTAACCCAAATCGGCATGTTCATATATTAAATGGGTCAAAACTGTTTTTATTTTGTAGGCCCTAGAGACCATTGACAAACTTGCTCAAGGTGGAATCATTTTATGGGTTGTAATCGGTGATAAAATGGAAACAACCATTAATATAAGGTAAGGTTTTGTTGACTTTAGGGAGTCAAACTTCGTAATTTACAAATTTAAATTTTGATTTAACGGTTTCTTGATCTTCAAAATGTTTTTAGTTTAATACTCATATTATAGTAAAACATAGTTATCGAACTCCTGATTGCATCAAAGTATACTCGTTTTGACCTTTAAAAGTCAAACTATTTTGTTTTTTTTGCAGGTTTGCATGTAGTCTGCTTATACAAGGAATGAAACAAATAGTAATAAGTAATAACCTTAGAATCACCAGAAATTATAGCAGCAACAAAATCTGGGGGAAAACACAATTGCCTTTATAGCCTTGTAGGTTTAAATTCTATCGTTACAAAGTTAAATGGTCAACATTTCTTGATTTAAAAATCTACGAATTTGCGTTTGTAGGTTTCTAAAAACAGTATCCAAAAGCAGATACCAACAGGAAAAACTCATATTGATTCTGCAAATCTGAGGCATATGCTTTAATAATTGACAAATGGGTAGTCAACTGGAATGGAAATTGTGGGGCCCACAATGTACACGTGTGTTGTACCAGCAGTCAACTGCCAAATGGCGCTAACTTACTTCAC
Organism: Calendula officinalis; assembly: GCA_963853835.1. Taxonomy (NCBI): domain Eukaryota; kingdom Viridiplantae; phylum Streptophyta; class Magnoliopsida; order Asterales; family Asteraceae; genus Calendula; species Calendula officinalis. The sequence goes on along the minus strand of OY970823.1, from coordinate 58,264,672 downwards.
TTTAATACAACACGTTTTCATTTTTGGGGGCTGGATTATCCTGTGGTACGTGTTCCTCATAGTATACGGTTAATTTTTTGTAGCTATTGAGCTTTGGATGCAATTGCATGTAAGAACCTACACCGTTTTAGGTTGATTCAGCAGGTGATAATGTAACGTTGTTTATACTTTTATCTCTTTATTTCATGTATTTACATAAACCATGTTACTTAAAAGTACGTATATATCTTTTAACTAAAACAATTTACCACATTTTAAGTATTTGAAACACATTAGATGACTTTTGACCACTTCACCTTTTATCCAACTTTCTTCATTTGACTCGTTATCAACAAACCAATCCAAATCGACCCATCTCCGTATAAATAGGTTGAGATTGCCAAATTTATTAAACGTTTCCTCGGTTACTGAACGGGCTTTGTTGCTTGCAAAAAAAGGACATATTGGCTCTGTTTTGTTATGAAGAATGAAGAAGACAAGAAGATTCAAACAGATGTTGAGAGAGTGTTGGATCGTAGTGATATGATTGTTGTGGGGCCCACAAAATCAAACTTTAAGCGCCTGGTTGGGAAGTTGTGATACCAACCATCACGTGAGGAATGTTGCAAACTATTAACATCTAGATCTACCACTCTATTTTAGAGCTTTCTGAGACATTGTAGGTTTCATGGGATCCTTTTTATTGCTAATTGTAAACACCTCTATAGTTAGTTCATGTTCTAAGAATATTTGAAAAGTTTTGTTTTACATATGATTTTTTTTTTTTTTCAAATGGCAGTGATTTAAGGAAGTAAAAAATTACGAAAATTGTGAAAATATTATGAAAGTTTGTATAAGCTACCCATAATTTTATTACGAAATATAGACTATAGTAATTTACAAGAAAAATAACATAAAAATATAATTTTACCTTCCTTTAAACAATCATTGACAAAGGTATTTAAGGGAACTAGTATCATGAATCAAAAGCGTGACAATATTTCGTATTAGGAATATCTATGTATTCTTTGAGACTTAGAGATCAAAATCAAAACTTTTAAAAACATACAACTTCGACTTTATAATAGAAAGTTGCATTAGTACTGTTATATTATTGATCTACAAAAATAAATCCAATGATAAATATTATTTTCTTTGAACGAGTAAAAGTTCGTTATTTATAAAACACAATATCATGTAATCGCCAAACTTATACTCCGTAATACCTTTTCACATTATTTTAATTAAAGAATTTCTAAATTCACTTAAATATGTACAATAAACGTTCACATTGTTATAATGTGATAAACAATACTAGATAAATTACATTATATAATGAGCAACACGATTTATTATTTAGAATATCACCTCTTTTATCCTTATAACTATTGGCGAAATATCGACCACTATTTTACAGAAATGTTTAAGGTAGTCTAAGAATTTTAGCTAGTTCCAAGGGATAATTAATAGTCATTGGATTAAGAAAAAAATTAAAGGTCAAGATCAAAATTCAAACCACACAAGCACATGTGCTTCAATACATCAATACCCCACCCACCTCCGGCGGCCGGAGACGGCGGCCGGCCGGAGGTGGCCGCCGGCGGTGGTGACCGGTGGTGGTGGTCGTGACTGGAAGCACATGTGTTTGAAACACATGTGTTTTGAAAATAAAGTAGTGTATATGTACAGCCAAGCACATGTGCTTCAAGTAATGAAGCACATGTGTTTCATAACGTCAAGCACATGTGCTTCGTGATTCAAACACAAATGACTTGCTTGTGAGTTACATGTGTTCAGGAACAAAAACACATGTGCTTGGCTTTATGAAGCACATGTGCTTCATAATGATTTGTTCGTCAGTTGTTTTGATTTTTTTTCATAACGTCAAGCACATGTGTTTCGTATGCCCCCTTGTGTGTTTAAAAACTCATGTGTGTCGTGACCTGAAGCACATGTGCTTCGAAGTAATATACTGTGTTTTAACCCATGCGACCCTCACAGGTATGTTACATCGTATTGTTTCGATCTTTCACATTTTAAAGAATTATTATTATTATGATTATTAATTGATGATATTGAAATTTACAGAAGAACGAAGAATTTCGGCAAATTTTTGTACAAAAAAATGTTGCAAACATATAGATTGTCATAAATTATGTGCGAAGGGAAAAAGGAGTGCAAGTATTGGACTTTGTAAACCAGATGAACGTTGTCTTAACAAAGGAGGACTATGTTGTTGTGTCGGTTGAAATGATATTATAGTACTTTACGCATGTTATAATGCGTTTTCTTTAATAAAATTAAATTATAGATCTTTGAATTTGTCATCTCACTAGTAGGTGTACGTGTTGAAACGCCTTTATTATAATTTTTCTAATGTTTTTTATATCAACATTCAGTATTGTTATTAAAAAACATGTGATAATTTATGTGTTTTTACTTGTAGGGCTTCTTAAACCTAAATGAACTAACAAATGCAAGGTTACAACATTTCCAACCAATATTAAACTTATACTTTTATACTAAACAAATTCAACTCTACACTAAATCTAACATTATATATATATATATAATGTTAATGTAAAGTGTTACACTATTCTGTGACACTATATATAGTGTTAAGATTTCATTAGAACAATAATATGCTAAGGGGTAGAGATACAATTAGTAGCAGCATTTGGATGTGGAATTCAGGGCATCAGAGATCCAGACGTGACAGCCAGAAGAAAACATCTCACCGGGTTTTGGTATGGGACGTATCTTGTCATTAAAAGATGAAACAAGAGGTGGGCAATTTGGTTTTTGATCGTCGACAAAAGGTGTTATTGCACCATCGTCAGATGTTGTGGTCTAGTTGTTTACTTGTACGGAAACCTTGGCGCTTTTTAACCATTGTTGCCTGAATTAACACAAACATGAATTTAACTTGGAATACGATGGTTTACGTTATGGACTATAAAAGAAAATACTAAGGGAGTGATTATTTAAATATGTCAAACTACTATATAAACATATTATTACTACTAATAATGATTACATAGCCTATCAGTAAGGGTGCGTCTCCCCTCCCCATTCACCCCGTTGCCCGGCCTCGGACGATCTCACCTCTTATGTGGCTTCCCATCCAATGCATCCCGAAGTTGGTTTGGTTGCCTGATTCTGAAGGGAAGAGGTTGATTTTAAGGGGAAGAGTTTGGTCACAGTTTGACCAGTGTTTGTCACATGTTTGGTCACAAAAGAAAAAGCCATTATGATGTTGATGTGGTAGCAGTAACCAAACTAGTTAATGTGGCGCTGCTGTGTTTTGTAACCCCTTACGGGTAGTCATATCTGTAGTAGCTAATACCAATTTTCATTAATAAAATACAATATAATTGGGAAATGACTAAAACAAATACAAGATTGAAACTCGAATATGTAGAAACAAAGAAGAAACAAGTTTTGGTTGAGTCTCGTGAAATTCACGATCCCCTTAAAATAGATTCGTCGTCTATCTCCCAGGGTAAAACAACCGAGTAGTTTTACACTACCGAATATAATCCAAGCCAGAACACTTATCGAAAAGTTCATGTGTTTAAGGATCACTAAAAATTGGAGAACAAATTTGTGATGCTTGTAAGTGGGTGTACACAACTTGTGAATGTGTGTTGGTGTTGTCAAAAATGTGTCTTCTAATGAACCACACATCTTTTATTTATACTAGAATTTGGTCCAAGGTCTAGTGACACTCATTAATGTCATTAATCCAATTCAACACAATTCATGACAAAGAAATGAAACCACTAATTCAAATATAATTTTAATGACAAACATTAAAAATATAAATAATATTATTATTTGAATACTTCCACTAAATCAAGTGGCAAAATCCGAGTGGCAAAAAACGAACCCCCATTAGACCCGGGAGACGAGTGTGGATAGGTTCGAGTTTTCACTAGTTCATATGTTTGATTTCTTTGTTCTGTACACCCCACTTTGAGAGTCGATATCTCATTCACCACAACTACATTTTGGACATACCAACCATTAATTATATATAATTAAATATATAATTATATGTGTCCAAAATTTTCCAACAATCCCCCACATTGTCACTGAACTAGGAATAGACTAGGAAGTAGTACAATGTACTCCCTTTAAGAATGTTTGGAGGAATTCCGTTACCCCCACAGTGACATCCATTCGTTTATACAATTAGGTTGTCCTATTGAACCTAGATCTTGGAATCTCCAATCAACTAGGTTAGGTTTCCTTCGCATAAACTTTTATTCCACGGGCTTTAGTCACATTCCTTTATAACTAACTCTCCACTTAAGCATTTTTCATAAGCGGATCCGCAATGTTATCATTTAACTTTTATAGTCAATCATGATAACTTCACTTGAGAGTAGTTGTCATATCATATTATGTCTTACCATTATACATTGTACACTTGACTAATGTAAATGTAAGACAATAATATATACCAATATATACATCAATTATTTAGAATATCTTCCTTAATTGATGTAACTTTTATGAAGATGAATGAATACCTTAGCAAGGTACCCCACATTCGTACGTATTTATAAGACGGTTTTCTTTCAAACCAAAATGCGTACAATGATTCATCTAACCTTCACGAGGTATCTTATATAAAAGATAAGTAGTCGACACGACATACCCCCACATTTGTACAACTTAGTAAATCAATTGCTTCAATTTTACTTTTCATTAAGTAAAATTAACACTACAATTTAATTCGTACATATCACTATGTATTACAATCATCAATATACATTATGATTTACTTGTGACCATCTTTAGAAGTTGGTTTCAAACCACACACTTTTAATTGAGTTATATCAAGGAATTTGGTTATTTCTTTCAACCAAATGGAAGGATGATTTTGTCAATTTGTTATATTTGTGACTTTGAATCAGTGTGGAATGTTGGTGATATGCAATTTAATTTATTAAAAAAAATTAATTAAATCTATATGTCATAATCAACCATGTTAAATATTTAACAATTCAAAATAAATGAACAACTTTATTAGCATTTTTATCAAAATATCGGTTACAAGTTGTCACATTTAATTTTAACATTTTTACCAACACCAATTCCACATTTTGATAACACAACTCTATCGGATTCAATCACAACCCGAATAACAAACTTATTAAGCAAAATCCGGACACAAGATTTTTATGAATCCCCGGAACATACAAGATGTTGCTCAAGACATCATTTTCCGGAAGTCATCCTTAAGATAACATTTCCTTCACCTTTGATATACGTGGTAGTTAAGTTTCTAATAAAACGTTTTTGCTCATTTTCAACATATTTGAAAATGATAAACATACTTTTATCCTAACACACGTGATGGTTAGCATCCGTATCAACATACCATCCACTTGAATCGGTTTCCACCAAATTCACTTCCGACAAATCGGAAATCATGGTCACATTATGCACATCTTCCTTCATGTACATTTCCATGTTAGGCATTGTCACAACATTTGTAATTTTTATCAAATAAAAAAAATGCAAATTTGACCAATAAGCCTCAACAATCAAAATGTTTCAATTAGTAGTAAAATATATTTCAAGTATCATCTTTTTTCAAGAAACAACTCAAGAAGCCAAAGACTATCTTGTATCTTACTCACTAACATAAACCAAACTTTAACCAAGTCTCACAATTCGAAAGTAAAATTCTAGATTCCAAAGCAATCCATAGATATAAAATCCAAGAATTTGACTTTTACCAAATTTGAGAAAATTCAAGTAACCAAAGTCAACTTGAAATCTTAAAACAACAAAACCTTTTTATTTTAAAAATCTTATAATTTCCAAACATCTCACATCATGAGACTATATTCAAGAAACCAAGGTAATCTTGATATGTATAAAATGGAAATTAAAATTTTCAAAGAAAAATCTCTATAATTCAAAAGAACAACAATAATATGAAATTTCAATCCAAACATTCAATTTCCAAATAGTCTCATAAATTACGAAAAGTTTATAAAATGTTTTCGCAAACAAATTTTTTATAATTGAAGAATAACGACAATATTATCAAATATATCCAAAGTATTTGATTTCCAAATAGTCTCACAAACTAAAACCATATGTCAAGAAGCCAAAGCTACCTTGAGATGAATAAAATGGAAATCAAAATCACTTACAAACCAATGTCCACAAATATAAATTTAAATCAAAAATTGTTTTAAACAATATATCAAGTTATTTAAAATCAAACTTTAAACACTTGATACAATAAACTTTAAATCCAAAAATTTAATTTAACAATTTAAACAAAACAAAATTGGAAATTTTTCTAAAAACTCAATTGAATCTTTTTGTTCTATATAAACATTTCAATCACCACTTTTTCCGAATCTATGCTATTAACGAGCAAAATTCGAAAAAAAAAATTTATGTATTTTTCCAACCGGTATTAACTAGAGAGGAAAAATCTATTTTAAGTTTGTAGGAGCTAATACCAATTTTTCATTAATAAAATACAATACAATTGGGAAATGACTAAAACAAATACAAGATTGAAACTCGAATATGTAGAAACAAAGAAGAAACAAGTTTTGGTTGAGTCTCGTGAAATTCACGATCCCCTTAAAATAGATTCGTCGTCTATCTCCCAGGTAAAACAACCGAGTATTTTTACACTACCGAATATAATCCAAGCCAGAACACTTATCGAAAAGTTCATGTGTTTAAGGATCACTAAAAATTGGAGAACAAATTTGTGATGCTTGTAAGTGGGTGTAGACAACTTGTGAATGTGTGTTGGTGTTGTCAAAAATGTGTCTTCTAATGAACCACACATCTTCTATTTATACTAGAATTTGGTCCAAGGTCTAATGACATTCATTAATGTCATTAATCCAATTCATCACAATTCATGACAAAGAAATGAAACCACTAATTCAAATATAATTTTAATGACAAACATTAAAAATATAAATTCGATCATCAAATCTTATTTACTTATTCTTGGGACTAACAATCTCCCCCTATTTGATGCAATCGAATAGCCGTATAAGTGTAACCCTGTAATGATTCAGCTGATGAGGTCAGCTGAATACTTATGTACTTTGACCCTTAGGGTTCTTTAGTATTGTGTAAATATTTTGAATGTTGTATAAAAAATTACACGCATCATCGCGCGGGTAAAATAATTACTAGTTCACTATATACATGAACTCTATTTGGTCGTAATTCGGTGATGTGTTTGATCAGGAGAGAAAAATTTAATGTGATGCTAATATATCAAGAGTGACCAAATGAACAATGGTCAGTCGGTCACCTCTTAAGGATAGTCTTATGGACCGGTCACATCCATAACCCGAACGAAGTTTATGCATAAACCCTTGGTTAGTAACTAGCGAGACTATGGTGCTGTTTGTTTTTTTAGAGCAAAAAGATCTGTTGTCTGCGGACCACATCTGCCAACTGCTGCAGCTTCTGGGTGGTCCAAAGGTCTGCAGTCTGCAAGAAAGCTGTTGTTTGTTTTTTAACATCTGTACACTTGCTTAAATATATAGTATATCCAACGTCTAACAACATTAAAGTAATCAAAACAACAATATAGTATGTTGTTTGGAGGAGATGTGTTTTTTTAGGTTTGGAAGACCCAAGAAGCTAATGCCCAAAGCTTCTTGGAGAAGACCTTCTGCAGACATAAAAAGATCTGAGAGCTTCCAAAAAACAAACATCTGCGGTAGGTTTTTTCTGCGCGTGGTCTGCGCCGCGAAGACAAAAGACCCTAAAAGACCTTTTGTCAAAAAACAAACAGCACCTATGTAGTTTGTTAATTTCAAATGAGAAATAAATCGATAAAGAATAATTCTTCAATTCTATTTTCTTTGTCCATCCAAATAGCTCGGATGGAATCCATCCTATCCCCCATATATATGAACAAAATCCAATATCAGCCTCAATTTTGGCCGGCTTAACATTGTTTAAGGAAGACCCCTGAATTTAGGCGTAATCAGATAAATCATTAAAATTAACTGTAAATGCAGTAGGTTTTTTCTTCCATTTCCAAGACAAGAAACCCAAATCAATTTTAGAACAAAGGGTTTCCTGCATTGGGGAACACAACACCCAAATTCAATTTAAATTTATTAGATTTTATTTCCGAGATCTATCTTCCAACCATGGTTTCTGCAGCGAAGTTAAAATCTATAGATTTTTTCAGGTAGCTATTCCCATTAATTCTCAAAGATTAAACTTCAATTTGGAGAAAGAATTTCTATGGATTTTCGCCTTTCGTTGGTGTTTCAAAGAAATTTTATTTGGCTATAATATTCTGCTTGATTATTTAAACCATTTTTCCAGGAAAACCCCAAGGGATTTGACAGAGGCATCACTATCGGGTGCCGGAATTTCCATTATAGCAGCTGTTTTCATGATTTTTTTGTTCGGAATGGTAAGATGCGCTCTTTTGTTCAACTTTTTATTTAGAGTAAAGAGTAAATTTTGGTTTTTGTCTATGTGGTTTGCCCGTTTTAGCGTTTTCGTTCCTTTGGTTTTTTTTTCTGTTTTTTTGTCCCTGAGGTATGCAAATTTCCATTTTTTTGTCCTGAGGTATGCAAATTTCCGTTTTTTGTCCTTCCGTCAATTTTCTGCCGTTAACTTACCGCACATGCCAAACATGTGAGGGTATTCTTGTCCTTTAACCGATTTAGTTGTACCATCCGCATTAAATATTGTACTTTCAAAATTTCTTTCTTCTCTAAATCATCACCAAGAACACAGCTCTTCATCCACATGAACACCCAAATAAACCTCAATCAAAACCTAAATTACAAATCAAAAAATCAAAAAAAAAAAAAACATATCAAAATGTACGCAGAGAAAAAGCATGATTTTCATCCACATGAACACGCATGTGGATTCAATCATATGATCGTTACCTTTGGATTCAATCATCTTCGTCTACTTTAATTCACTCATGTTTTTTGCTTTTCTGTTTTTAAATCTGCACATTATAATCATCATCATCTTTTCATATTTTTAAATCTGCAATCATCATCATCATCAACATTTAGCACATAGATAAATCACTACTTTTTGTAGCAGAGCACAACACCACCCCTCCACCGGCGAAATTTGTTAGATCTGAAACCCTAGCCGCCATGAGCATCAACCTTCGTTGCCTCTTCACCTCTGCAAATCTGAGATCTCAGATCTGATTTTTGAGATCCAAGATCTATGTTCTTCAAGATCTATGAAGATTTGCAAACCCTAAATTCCAATTTTCAAAATTCTCGGCTCATGATTCACCCACCAAAATTAAAAGAAGATTATGAAGAATATGAAGATCAAGATGATGGTGGTGTTGAATTGCAAAGAAGAGAGAGATTGAAAAAACGAGTTATTGTTTGATTAAGAGAAAAGAGAGAAGATGGAGAGATGGTGGTGGTGTTGAATTGCAGAGAAGAAGAGAAGAGAGAGATTGAGGGAAGAGAGGGAGTTATTTAAAATTAAAAGAAAAGAGTAAAGAAAATATAAAAGGACAAAAATACCCCAATTTTTTTGGCATTTGACGTTAGTTAAGGGCAGAAAATTGACGGAAGGACAAAAAAACGGAAATTTGCATACCTCAGGGACAAAAAAACTAGAAAAAAAAACCACGGGGACGAAAACGCTGAAACGGGCAAACCATAGGGACAAAAACCGTAATTTACTCTAGAGTAAATTACACAAATAGTCTTTTAGGTTTGTACCATATTACAATATTGGTCCTTTAGTTTAAAAAATAACACTGATAGTCCTTATTTTTAAAACTTATTGCACCAGTAGTCCATTAGGTCAAACGGTGTTAAAATTTTCTGTTAAGTTTCCTTATATGCAATGCACATGAGGGTATTTTCGTCTTTTCCCTTATGAGCATTTGCGACAGAAAGTTTTACATATGCTAGGTATTTAATTTTTTACAAAAATAGAAGCGCAAAGACGAAAATACCCTTATATGCATTGAACATACGGGTACTTAACATAAACATTTAATACCATTTGGCCTAAAAAACTTCGGACGCAACAAGTTTAAAAAATAAGGTATATCAGTTTTATTTTTTAAACTAAAGGACCAAAGTTGTAATATGGTACAAACCCAAATGACCATTTGCGTAATTTACTCTTTTATCTATTTCATGATTTAATATTGTATGTTATTGTGGCACAATTTTCTCTCTTCTTTCTTAATATTGTTTGGCCAAAATGCATGTTAGTATCATGAACTTCGTTGACGGTGGTCTTTACTACACTATTAAAAGTGTAACATGGTACTTGAACTTGCATAAATGGCTGATTTAATATCTAACTTACTAATTTGATCGTATTTTGTTACATGATTTACTTGTTTTATAACTTTTAATAAATTAAAAAATATAAGTTCATCTCAATATATTGAAATCATAAGCAAATGGCACAAGAGTTCAAGACCAAATTAGTGTTTTAGGATACTAAATTAGCTATTTGTCCAAGTGCAGATCATGATGTTTCGCCTTTAATAGTTCAAGGCAATTATGAGGACCCAGTCAACAAAGTTAGAGTACTAAAATGTATTTTGGGCTTTTTTTAACGACAAATACTAATTTACTCATAAATACCAACTAAGTTCACAATAAAACTTGAACCCCGGTCACAAACATTCTTTTGGTTTCTTATTAGACATATCGTAACTTTATTGTCAAAGATTTAGATTGGAGTATAACAAGCTTAATTCTGTCTTCCATACATATCGTTGACTTCTGTACCTAATATTTCTGCTCTCGTGGTATCTTTATTTGTCACACGTGATCTATTTTATAGTCGTAAACTAAATCACATGTTCGTATTACAGGAGTTACGTAGTTATCTGACTATTAGCACCTCAACTGCTATTGTAATTGACAAAAGTTCTATTGAGGAGTCCGTGCGCATAGACTTAAACATCAGGTATAGTATATATGCTCCATGACAGTTATTACAATCATCATATGCTCCATGTTTCAATTAATTGTTTAAATCTTCATGCAGTTTCCCATTATTATCATGCGAGTTTGCATCTGTGGACGTGAGCGATGTTTTGGGAACAGTGAGTTCAAATCATTGATCTTGATGTGGTGTAAAAAACGAGAACACAAATTGGTCTTGTTGTTTCTTAGAATATACAGGACAATCTAATATAAATTCACGTTGATTCAAATAATGACGTGGATTTGGTCCTCATAACTTGATCAACTCAAGAACGTACACAAATTTTAGGAGAAAATCAACTTTCATAAAAATTCAAACTAAAAGTTCAAGTGTCAAACAAACCCTAAATAAACGTGTCACGTGATTTAAAACCCGGAAAGTGGGTGACAGGATCGTGACACGTTCCGGGTTTAAAAAACCCGGATACCATACTTTTGAAGGGTCGAAAAAACCCACCATACAAACGCTAATTTTTCTATTATTCATGAAAAAATATCAGCAAGTCTACACATGGGCTAAAAGTTGTTTTACTCTGTATATATGCAGAACAGGTTAAACATAACAAAAACAATTCGCAAGTACCCAATTAATCGGCATCTTCACACTAATGGCCACGAGTTTCATACTGAGCCGGTTACTTATCAGATTAAGCATGATGAAAAGGTTGATGAGACATATGGTGAAGGATCTGTTTCACTAAATCCCATTAATTTTGATAGAATCACTCAAGAGTAAGAAAATAACAACTCAGTCAACAAATTAAAGATATTAAATATTTAATACATTATGTTTTGGCTAATTAATGGCAGGCATCCACTTGTGGTTGTAAATTTTTTTGCTCCCTGGTGCCGCTGGAGTACCCTTCTGGTATGCATTCACCTTTTTTGCACAAAAAAACTGTCAGAAATCTGCATTAACTATTAGCATACGTATTATGCCTTTTTAATCTGCCCTTTTCCAGCATTATAAAGAAGTATTTATGTCCAGCAATCATTGCTTATAAACTTATGAAGTTGTGTGACACTTGTTTTCTAATATTCTGCTTATTTTTGTGTCTCAGAGACCTTCATGGGAGAAAGCGGCTAAAGTAATGAGACAAAGATATAATCCAGTACATGATGGGCGAATTATTGTTGGAAGTGTTAACTGCAGTGAAGAATTTGATCTGTGTAAAAAGTAATTGTTTAAATTACATTTATTTATACATTAATCAACACTTGATCTCATTTCATTATATTTTCCCAAATTATAACACGGGCTTACTCATTTTCTACTATTTTCAGGCATCACGTACAAGGTTATCCATCTATTCGTATCTATCGTAAAGGCACTGATGTGCGGTAAGTTATCTTGTTGCTTATATATATTTGTAATCAAACTATTTTATACTATAATTAATTGCATAACGTTTGGACCTTGATCAAATGATTAGGGATAACCATGGCATACACATCCATGAAACTTATTATGGGGATAGAGATACCGATACCTTGGTTATAGTAAGAAAACTGAAATCTTCTCCGTTTCTAGAAACATAAAATTAAAATTCGATTGGTTATTAATTAATTATTAGAATCTGAAATTTGACCTACTTTTGGTTTGATGCAGAAATTGGATGAGATGGTTTCAACTATTGGTTTTGATTCTGTAAGGCAATCTATCAGGTACGGTGAGTGTACAAGAGTTAAACCTGCACCGCCTCAAGAAGGTTGTAGGATCGAAGGATTTCTATGGGTGAAAAAGGTAATCTAATTAAGTAAATATTTGTTATTGTATTCGATGTTAACTAATTATATGGCGTGTTTTGGTAATTAATACAGGTTCCAGGGAATCTAATTATCTCAGCAGAATCGGCATCACACTCGTTTGATGCTTCACAAATGAATATGTCACATGTGATTTCTAGTCTCTCTTTTGGTTCAGCAATTACTCCGGTGATGGTTCATGATATGAAGCGATTAGGACCATATCTTGGTGTAAACCACAACAGATTAAATGGAAAAGAATATATCACAAATCCAGAATTTCGTGCAAATGTTACAGTACACTCGATCTTTAATTAGTACTAATTAATTCAACAAAGATTTCCTTTTAATATATTATTTTAACGGATTAATATATATTGAATGTAAACTGTACAGATAGAGCATTATCTTCAAGTTGTGAAAACGGAAGTATTAGGGTTATCGAATAAATTGATTGAGGATTATGAGTATACAGCACATACTAGTCTCATACATTCTAATTCCATTCCCGCTGCAAAGTTTCATCTCGAGTTTTCACCCATGCAGGTAATTTTGAAGCTAATTTTACATTTTTTTCTCATAATTTCATATCTCTATTTTGGTAATTACAGGTTTTGATAACTGAAAATTCAAAGCCATTTTCTCATTTCCTTACCAACCTCTGTGCCATTATCGGTGGTGTGTTCACGGTACGATTACAACAATAACTAACATCCTGAAATGATAAAACTGCATGTTTCATGTTGACTAATTAAGAATTTTTTTCTAATGTTTTTTTTGTTGCTAATTTACATGTCTATGGGTTTCAGGTTGCTGGGATAGTGGATTCAATTCTCTACAACACTTATAAACTGGCGAAAAAAGTGGAACTGGGGAAGACCTATTAGCTCAAAAACTGGAATTAACATTATGTACACAAGTTGCTCGATCTCAAAAAAAAAAAAAAAAAAAAAAAAAAAATACATCTTAGACATTTTTACAATAGAAATCTAGATTGATCAGATCGTTATGGAGCCTAACTTAGCCTATATACAAATGTGTATAAGGTCCAGGGGTATTAGCAGTAACCGTTGGTTAGTCCCTGACTAGATTACGAAAGGATATCGACAATTAGGATATGATAATTTTTCTGTAAATTTATATATGTTATATGTATTCTTTTTATCACAGAGTCGATATTTTCTTCTTTATTATATGTTCTATAAAAAATTAATGACTGTTTTTACTTCCATGATAATTTTTTTACATTCTGTGATTGTATACGATAACACACCTGTTCGATCACTTTCTCGAATTTATTCACATATATATAAACATTGTTCACAACTTCAAATATATACTCAACATAATAGTGTTATAACAAACTTATTTGACAAACTGTTGAAATATATAAACACAAGAAACTCAAAAATTGAAAAGAAGGGAGAGACCAACAAGAGCTCCAAAAGAGCAAAACAAATTCAAAACGACTGAAGAAGAAGCACCATTTGGGGTAGGAGGTGAAGGGTTTTCTTCTGAAGGAGCTGGAACCGGAACTGGAGTTAGGTCAGGTTCTGGTGCACTTGGGGCGGGGGGTGGTGAGGGAATCTCTTCAGTGGCGGGAGCTGGCGGCAGAGATGGCGGTGGAGATGGTGGTGGAGCGGCGGATGGAGATGGAGACGGAGTATCTGAAGAAGAACGGTTGCTTCGATCTGCTAATACAACAATCAGCACTTTCTCGTTCTTTTTGCAGTGGTCAACAACCCCACTGATGAAATAATGAGGGCCAGATTGGGTTAACTTGATCATAGTGTGACCATCGCTGTAGTTTGCAATTGGTGATGCCGTGTTGCAGTTCTTGTAGTCGCTTTCGGTTACTTGAAGCACCGAGTCCTGGTTAGCCTTGTAGTTAAACCCTATAATATATACAACGAATTAAAGCGTCTTAAATATAAGTTACACAACTGAACGATATATAAAATAGTTATGAAACTTACAAAGGGTGTCTCCGGTTTGAAATCGGCTTTTTTGTGCCCATTGATCATAGGATGATGATGATGCAAGGCTCCACTCACCGGAACCACCAACCTTGAACTGGTATGCATGAACGTTTTGAATCACCAAGAAAAGAGTTGCAATAACCAGCATTGTGATCTTATTAAGGTTTGATCTCTGCATTTTAAAAGCAAGAAAAAGAATGGCAAAATAAAGGAAAAATGAATGTTGATCATGGGAGGATTGAAGGCAAATGTATTGGGTATTTGTAGAAGTGAATATCTTCTTTTCTTGTAATGTGGTTTCTTGGATTACACTTTAAAGCATAATTAGGAGAGCTTTTGTGTCTGGGGAGTTATGCTTTTCTTTACCATCACCAAAAGAGAGAGATGCTAAATATTAATCAAGTAAATTTATCTGTAAAAGAATGTAGCTCCCCTGCGTGTTCTTCTAACTTAAATTGTTTTTCTTATTTTTATTTAAGAATTATCAATTTAAGTATTTAAATATTGATACAGAAATTAAGTTTAACATGCATGATATAAAATATTCATATTTTTACTTCTTATATATAACTGGAATTATAAGGATCTAATGTTTATCATAAACGTCTAATAACCGCACCATTTATAGAAAATATGCTTATCTTTTTTATATGCTCATCTTACCCTTTTTAATATGCTATGTCTTTTAAATATGCCCATCTTATCCTTTTACGACAGGAATAACTACCGTTGCAAATTGCGACAGGATCGTTATAAAAACAGGGGTGGAAAAAGTCAACTATTTCACTCCATAATAGTTTGTAGTTTAATGGTATTAGAAAGATATGTAAGGTATTGTCCATGACCTATAGCTCATAGGTTCAAGTTCTAGTGTGGACAAAAAGTAAGTAGATTAGTTACCGATAAAGAAAAATTGACTCCACAATTTGATGGAAGAGAGTGTAATTTGAGATGAAGAATTTGCGACGAACAAAACTTCCGTCTAAAATTCGTCTCAAAAGTGGTAAAAAAAAGCTTAATATTTACAGGAAAATACTAAACTTAAAAGGAAAAACTACGTTAAAGTAGTTATGTTTTTCTAATAATGCATTAACTATTTCAACAACTTTTAACCAATATTGATCTTGTCTCAATGGTTGGCAAATCCATGTTGCAAATTAGTGGATTAAAGATAATAGCTTGTCAATCCGTCTCATAGTAGAATGCAAATATATTTTAGGGTAAATTACAGTTTTTGTCCTCAATCTATAGTCGATTCGGAGTTTTTGTCCCTAATCTTTTTTCTTCCGTTTTTTTATCCTTTATGTTTTTAAAATTCTACATTTTTATCCTTCCGTCCAAAATCATCCGTTAACTGACGTGAAATTCAAAAAAACTAAGGGTATTTTCGCCTTTTTCCTCATTCTTCATGTTCTTCATCTACCAAACATTATCTTCATCTACCAAACCTTCTTCATGTTCTTCATCCACCGCCACCATCAGTGAACTCCACCGTCACAACCACTGTCAGCCACCACCGAGAGTCCGAGACCATTAGAAGGCGCCGGAAGAGATCTGATCTTCCCTCTTCCGTCATCTCTGTTCTTCGTCATCTTCACCATCAATCATCATCTGCCCAAGATTCAAAACCCTAAATTGAAAACCCCCAAAAAACACTAGATCTATGCTCCTCTGATCCTCTTTTTGGGTTTAAAGTTTCGTCTTTTTTGTTCAACATCGATCCCAAGATTCAAAACCCAAAATCCAGATCTTCACCATCGATCGATTCAAAACTCCCAAAAAACACCAGATCTTCGATTCAAAACCCAAAATCCAGATCTTCACCATCGATCGATTCAAAACTCCCAAAAAACACCAGATCTTCGATTCAAAACCCAAAAACACCAGATCGATCGATTCAAAACTCCCAAAAAACTCCATTGATCGATCGATTCAAAACTCCCAAAAAACTCCATCGATCGATCGATTCAAAACTCCCAAAAAACTCCATCGATCGATCGATTCAAAACCCAAAAAACACCAGATCTTCGCATCTTCGCTGCTTCCAGAATCATCGAATTCGACACGATATGCATCTTCTCGGAGAACCGGTGCCGGTGCCGGAGACAATGCGGCGGCGGAGGAAGATTAATCGGGAGCAGGTAGAGGTGGAAATGGTTTGATTTTTCTGATTTCATTATGGATTAAAAGAGGCGAGACTCAATATCTCAATTAAAAGAGGCTAGATGTTGTAAGTTTTGTGATTTTGAATGAATCCACCATCAAATTTGGAAATGTGATTTGTTAATCTTCATCCTCATCTCGAAATGATTTGAGAAGATGAAGAGAGAGAAAGAAACAAATAAAAAGATGAAGAAAAATGTATAAAGAAAAAGAAAAAGAAAAATATAAAGAAAAGGTTAAAAGAGGGGCAATTTGGGAAAATTGATAAAAAAATCGTTAGTTAACGGATGATTTTGGACGGAAGGACAAATTTCCAGAATTTTAAAAACTTAAAGGACAAAAAAACGGAAGAAAAAATATTAGGGACAAAAACCCCGAATCGGCCATAGGTCAGGGACAAAACTGTAATTTACCCTATATTTTAAGTTCAAAAATAAATATCTCATGCAAATATGCCTTAAATGTAAATAATTTTTTTAAAATAACAGTCATCACAAGCCAAAGGGTTTTAGGTCTAATGATATGGTGTTTGCACCTCATTTTTGTAGTCGGGGACTCAGGGGGGTTCATGTAACGACCGGAGTTTTCGGTTAATGAATTAAATGGAAATATTGGGGAATAAAGGTGGTAAAATGTTTAATCGAGTCTCCGTTGTGTTTTATCGAGTGTTTGGATGTTTGGGACTTGGTATAACCAAGTATGGGTCAAGACTTGGATGGAAACAAGTTTAAAAGGCAAGAAACTGACCCAGACAGCCCTCGCGGCGCGAGCCAGGCGCGAGGCAGTCGCGAGGTTGAACAGGAGCTCCAGAAGTGAAACGCGAGAATCAAGAGTTGAGACAAGAGCCGCGAGCGAAACGCGAGCCAGTCGCGAGCGAAACGCGAGAATCTCGAGTTGAGACAAGAGGCGACGAAACGCGAGCGAAACGCGAGCGAAACGCGAGGTCTGTTTTTCTGCGCTGACCAAGAAGACATCCCGCGTCACCTCGCGGCGCGAGGCAAACGCGAGCGGGGCGCGAGAGCTGTCTGGAGTATATAAAGTTGTGTAGAAGCTAGGGCTCATATCACCTACGAACCCTAGATCTTGTGCAGCCATTTTTGGAGAGTTTTTGGTCGTTTTTGGAGCTAAGGAGCTCAAATCTTCATCTTCTTGAAGGATTTAAGCATCAAGGGTAAGAATTCTTGCTTATTTCACTTAGTTACCTTCATTTTGAGCTTGGTATGGGTAACAATGGTGGTTTTGGGAACCCGCCATATCATCTTTGGGGAAGATGAACTTTCATGAGTGTAAAACACTCCTTGTGGACTTGTAATCAATGTGTACAAGTTAGATTTGGGATTGATGATGGAAAATCTTGAACTAGGGTTTGAGATTCCACCAAGTTGTATGAACTTGGTGGTTGGGAATGTTTAGATGGATTAATTAGTAGCTAGTTATGGATAATAACTAGTTATTGTGATGATATTAATGGTAGGTCAAGAAGACCTAAAGTTTGGTGACATTTCACAAGTTGAAAAGCAAGGATTCGTGTTGTTAGACACGATTTGGAATTAGCTTGGCTAAGGTGAGTACATGAGACTTTTACTGAGTACATAGCAAATGATTTTGAAAACTATGAAGTTCTATGAGTCTTTATTAATAAATGTTTTTAATAAAGATATGATTAAAAGGAATAGAGAATGCAAGTAATAGACCATTTAAGTAAGTCTAAACGACTAATGATTTTTGAAAGAGATTATGATAATGAAAAGTAATTAATAATTCTTTATTAATATGATGTTTGACTAAGAGTAATGATTAAGAAAGTATGATATTTGACTTATTAATAATATGTATTAATAAAGCTAATAACAATGATTTTCAAGTATCAAGTATTGATTAGTATATTATACTAATAAAGGTAGTGGTTGAATTGTTATGAGAATAGATAGAAAGTGACTAGTAATAAATATGCATTCTAGTCAAAGAGAAGTTAAAGTAATATAATTTGGATAAATGATAAATATGTTTTATTTAATAAAGGACTTGGTAAAGTCAATATTGAAATTGAATAAGAAACGAGAATAATATGATAATTAGAATAGATGTATTCTAATTTATATCGAGTATGTATTATTGGGGCATAGGCCCGTATTTGATAATTTCAATATGTGTTGAGAAAAGGATCCGGATCACAGATAACCCACACAAGTTGGGGGAGTTAGTGACACCTACTTGGGGCGGTACCACCCTGCGCAAGGGTAGTGTGTCGAGAAATAGATAACCCGGAAAGCGGGGGAGTTTCAGATAACCCGGAAATCGGGGGAGCAATAGATAACCCGGAAACGGGGGAGTTTACCTAGATAACCCACATCGGGGGAGTTTGCTTCGGAGAGGTCCGTAGCGTATGTGATAAAGTATGTGTAAGCAAATGTTAGCTTACAAGTATGTGACTATGATGAGAGTAAGCTTATGGTTAGCTTACTAGTATATATGTATAAAAATGATAAGATCACGAGTTAATAAGAAATAAATGAATAAAGAAAAGTAATGAATACGACTTTTATTATATTTGAGAATGGGTCGAAAACCCATGTATCTCACGAGACTATTTTGTCTCACGTACTACTTTGTTTTTGGCTATGTATTCAGGTTCGAGATCGTTGGATTAGAGTGTCGCGATAGAAGTGGCCTAGTGTCGATTAGCTCGGGAGCTCGTAGGTAGATCCCGTTTATCCTATGGTTATGATATTATTTCTGTAACACCGGATTTAATTACTCTGATAATCTTTTCAAAGGTTTTTGTTAAACCGTATTTTTGGGATATTGGACTTTGTAATATTTTTATTAAAAATATGATTTAAAAGGTGTTTTGAAAATTGAGGTGTTACAACTTGGTATCAGAGCTATAGTTTAAGTGAATTAGGTAGGTTTGACCTCCCTAGTCTTAAGCTATGCTAAGTAGGACCATATGTTTTCCATAGGATGTCCATGATTAGTCTTCTGAGACCGTAAAGTATGGGTATGATAGGGTCGATCCCTAAGAGACATGTCATGATTTGATATAAATGTGTGTTATTTGACTGTTGAGTCATCGTTTGAATTTTGATTGTGAAAATATCGGTATAACAAAAGGGTGAATTCGAGAAGAGGACAAGCTCCTCTAAGACAAGAAGAGAAATCATAACTGAGTTTCGTCATGTTGCGGTGATGATGGTAGTGATTTCGAGTCGGAAGAAAGGGAATGATGTTCGTTCAAGACATTTATGGCGTGTAAACTAGATGTATAATTGGGAAGCACCGAACCGGAGGTTGTGATTCGGTGGATTCGTGAAACTGAGCAAGTGCTAAAGAGTAGCAAGTGTTGGGAGGAAATGCGGTAACTTCTACAGCTCGTCTACTAGGAGAGTGACGCGTGGTCGCGGTGGGATGCGATGTTCAAGGCATTGGAAAAGAGAGTATGGTACAAGATATCGTGGAAGGAGTTCGCGGGTAGATTGTTGGGGAAGTTTTGTCCCGAGAGTGTACTAGAAAGATTTCTAAGAGGAGTTATTGCTAGAGATGTGGAGAAGGGAGTTCAGCGAAGGGTCAACGAATCGTCATCAAGTGGAGAAAAGAGGAAGTTCGATGGTAGCTTGGAGTCAACAAAGGAAGAAAAACGCGTTCAAAATTCGTCAAATTATGTTGATGGGAAGGGTGCAAAAGTGTGGTAAGTTCTCCTCAAATATAAAATTTAAGGTATGAGGTTCGTGTTTTATTGGTGAATTGTCGCACGATTGGTGTTAAAGCGAAATGGCATGTATAAGTATGGGAGAGTTGGCGATTGGTATGTCGCGGATAATTAGGACATTAAAAGATATATTATCACGAGAATAGTAAATGATTTCAATGAAAGGATGGTAGTACGCGAAGATACTAAGACTCGGTGAGAATGATATATATGGATGGGGAACCATGTAAGGAGAAAGCTCAAAAGTAAAATTGTAACACTTGGCGGGAATAAGGATAAGTGATGTGGTATTACCATATGATAATAGTAAAGAAAAGAATGATGAAAAACATAGTGAAGTTTCAAAACTCGTAAATAGAAAGTATGTTGGAAAGGATAAGCATCGGGAATGACAAAATTTAATAATAAAAAAAAATGGTTGAGTAAAAGTTGACAATTAGTCATGACAAAGTTTGTATCATGGATGATGGATTTGATGCTAAGGTCAAAAGGATAATTATTGATATAGTGTCATAGAAATGGTATGCTAAGTCAAGGGTAATAATTAATTATTGGAAAAAGGACATTAGAAAAGTGTGATAGCTTATGTTGGTTGTGGATCGAAGTCAATTGGTTGACTTGAGTTGACCGGGTGATTCGGTAAAATATGGATAATGGAATGAAATAGAGGTTACCTAGGTGGTGAAAGAAAGATTGGGAAATTTAATAATGAGAAAGTGAATCGACTAAAGACGATTGATAAGTGAGTAGATTGGTGGAAAGCACTAGAAATGATTATGTGTATACCGTGTGGTATAAAGGTATAAGTGGGAGTAATTGCCTATGAAAAGAATATGACTTTAGAAAGTAATGTTATGTGAAGTATGGGGAAATGTAAATTGAATAGAGAATGTGATTAGCTATGAAAGAGAATGTTAGCATGATGCTAAGTGAATGATACATATATGAATTGTATGCAAGATAGAATGGTACTGTATGGATCTTGTTGGATCGGAGGCTTTTCGGTTGATGAGATTGGATGAGTCACATTGGATTGGAGGCTTTCCGATCATTGTGACAGTTTGGACCTTGATGGATTGGAGGCTTTCCGATCATCTCGGTGTGATAGTTAAAGTATAATTTGTTGTTCAAGGGATATGATGTTTGTACCTGACGTATGTAGAACCGTATGGTTAGTTATTGATATGATTTTATGGCAAATGAGAACTTGGGTTGAAAACACGGGTAGTGTTTAAGTATAAGTAGGTGTAGGAGATGCCTACAAGTTCATGGTTTATGAAAAAGGAATGCTATTAGGAAGCAAAGTTTGTTAGTAACCAATGAGTAGTGAAAGAGGTATAATGGGTGGTTAGGCCACAATTGGATATGAATGAGGCTCTAACGCCGGTAATCGGGAATTACAAGTATGATATAAGGATGTTAGAAGGAAGTTATAAATGGTATAAGTAATTGGATGAAAGTTAAAAAGTAATAGAGATTTGATATCGATTTAAATGAAAATTGTAATCGAGTGTGGAAAATCGAAATCGAGGAAAAAGGGAACAATTGAGAAAGGAAATTTAGATATTGAAATCGGAAATGAAAAGCTTGGGAAGCGATGCTTTGGTAATAAAGAATATGTGGAATTTAGCAAGGAAAGTTGACTTTATTCATAAGTCAAGGTTGGTCAACTAATGGAATGTTGACTTTAGTCAAAATTGGGTTTTGCCTTACGTTTAAAAAGGTTAGTCAGGGATAAGAGCATGCTATACCATCTGCACGTGTATGATAGTGGTTAAATGGAGTGATGGAAATAATGGTAGTCAAAGGGTACGACTTTGACCGTTGGGTATTTCGAGTTGAATTAGAGGATCGAGTATGATTGTTGTTGGACCATGAATGTAAGGTCGATTGTAAAGGAATTGATGGTCAATGGAACCACCAGTGGATAAAGAAATTATCAAGGTATGGTTGACTTTGTGCTTAAGTCAAGGATTTGGCAATGTTGACAATTTGGTCAAAGCTAGGCATTGACTATCGTTTTGGTCAATTGGCTATTAGTAATGATTGGGTTATATCGTCCCGATGTAGATAAATGAATTGGTAAAATGATTGAAAATGTTAAGGTCAAGTTGTGAAATTCTGACCCGTTCGGGTATTAGGGACTCAAGATTGGATTTTTGACCCGTTTGGGTATAACGGAGTCAAGTGGGCATTTAAATGCATAAGTATCGTTGGACCATGATTTGGAGGTGGAATGAGGATTGGAAATCCTTGAGTTGATTCCGAGGACGGAATCCTTTTTAAGGGGTGGATAGTTGTAACGACCGGAGTTTTCGGTTAATGAATTAAATGGAAATATTGGGGAATAAAGGTGGTAAAATGTTTAATCGAGTCTCCGTTGTGTTTTATCGAGTGTTTGGATGTTTGGGACTTGGTATAACCAAGTATGGGTCAAGACTTGGATGGAAACAAGTTTAAAAGGCAAGAAACTGACCCAGACAGCCCTCGCGGCGCGAGGCAGTCGCGAGGTTGAACAGGAGCTCCAGAAGTGAAACGCGAGAATCAAGAGTTGAGACAAGAGCCGCGAGCGAAACGCGAGCCAGTCGCGAGCGAAACGCGAGAATCTCGAGTTGAGACAAGAGGCGACGAAACGCGAGCGAAACGCGAGGTCTGTTTTTCTGCGCTGACCAAGAAGACATCCCGCGTCACCTCGCGGCGCGAGGCAAACGCGAGCGGGGCGCGAGAGCTGTCTGGAGTATATAAAGTTGTGTAGAAGCTAGGGCTCATATCACCTACGAACCCTAGATCTTGTGCAGCCATTTTTGGAGAGTTTTTGGTCGTTTTTGGAGCTAAGGAGCTCAAATCTTCATCTTCTTGAAGGATTTAAGCATCAAGGGTAAGAATTCTTGCTTATTTCACTTAGTTACCTTCATTTTGAGCTTGGTATGGGTAACAATGGTGGTTTTGGGAACCCACCATATCATCTTTGGGGAAGATGAACTTTCATGAGTGTAAAACACTCCTTGTGGACTTGTAATCAATGTGTACAAGTTAGATTTGGGATTGATGATGGAAAATCTTGAACTAGGGTTTGAGATTCCACCAAGTTGTATGAACTTGGTGGTTGGGAATGTTTAGATGGATTAATTAGTAGCTAGTTATGGATAATAACTAGTTATTGTGATGATATTAATGGTAGGTCAAGAAGACCTAAAGTTTGGTGACATTTCACAAGTTGAAAAGCAAGGATTCGTGTTGTTAGACACGATTTGGAATTAGCTTGGCTAAGGTGAGTACATGAGACTTTTACTGAGTACATAGCAAATGATTTTGAAAACTATGAAGTTCTATGAGTCTTTATTAATAAATGTTTTTAATAAAGATATGATTAAAAGGAATAGAGAATGCAAGTAATAGACCATTTAAGTAAGTCTAAACGACTAATGATTTTTGAAAGAGATTATGATAATGAAAAGTAATTAATAATTCTTTATTAATATGATGTTTGACTAAGAGTAATGATTAAGAAAGTATGATATTTGACTTATTAATAATATGTATTAATAAAGCTAATAACAATGATTTTCAAGTATCAAGTATTGATTAGTATATTATACTAATAAAGGTAGTGGTTGAATTGTTATGAGAATAGATAGAAAGTGACTAGTAATAAATATGCATTCTAGTCAAAGAGAAGTTAAAGTAATATAATTTGGATAAATGATAAATATGTTTTATTTAATAAAGGACTTGGTAAAGTCAATATTGAAATTGAATAAGAAACGAGAATAATATGATAATTAGAATAGATGTATTCTAATTTATATCGAGTATGTATTATTGGGGCATAGGCCCGTATTTGATAATTTCAATATGTGTTGAGAAAAGGATCCGGATCACAGATAACCCACACAAGTTGGGGGAGTTAGTGACACCTACTTGGGGCGGTACCACCCTGCGCAAGGGTAGTGTGTCGAGAAATAGATAACCCGGAAAGCGGGGGAGTTTCAGATAACCCGGAAATCGGGGGAGCAATAGATAACCCGGAAACGGGGGAGTTTACCTAGATAACCCACATCGGGGGAGTTTGCTTCGGAGAGGTCCGTAGCGTATGTGATAAAGTATGTGTAAGCAAATGTTAGCTTACAAGTATGTGACTATGATGAGAGTAAGCTTATGGTTAGCTTACTAGTATATATGTATAAAAATGATAAGATCACGAGTTAATAAGAAATAAATGAATAAAGAAAAGTAATGAATACGACTTTTATTATATTTGAGAATGGGTCGAAAACCCATGTATCTCACGAGACTATTTTGTCTCACGTACTACTTTGTTTTTGGCTATGTATTCAGGTTCGAGATCGTTGGATTAGAGTGTCGCGATAGAAGTGGCCTAGTGTCGATTAGCTCGGGAGCTCGTAGGTAGATCCCGTTTATCCTATGGTTATGATATTATTTCTGTAACACCGGATTTAATTACTCTGATAATCTTTTCAAAGGTTTTTGTTAAACCGTATTTTTGGGATATTGGACTTTGTAATATTTTTATTAAAAATATGATTTAAAAGGTGTTTTGAAAATTGAGGTGTTACAACTTGGTATCAGAGCTATAGTTTAAGTGAATTAGGTAGGTTTGACCTCCCTAGTCTTAAGCTATGCTAAGTAGGACCATATGTTTTCCATAGGATGTCCATGATTAGTCTTCTGAGACCGTAAAGTATGGGTATGATAGGGTCGATCCCTAAGAGACATGTCATGATTTGATATAAATGTGTGTTATTTGACTGTTGAGTCATCGTTTGAATTTTGATTGTGAAAATATCGGTATAACAAAAGGGTGAATTCGAGAAGAGGACAAGCTCCTCTAAGACAAGAAGAGAAATCATAACTGAGTTTCGTCATGTTGCGGTGATGATGGTAGTGATTTCGAGTCGGAAGAAAGGGAATGATGTTCGTTCAAGACATTTATGGCGTGTAAACTAGATGTATAATTGGGAAGCACCGAACCGGAGGTTGTGATTCGGTGGATTCGTGAAACTGAGCAAGTGCTAAAGAGTAGCAAGTGTTGGGAGGAAATGCGGTAACTTCTACAGCTCGTCTACTAGGAGAGTGACGCGTGGTCGCGGTGGGATGCGATGTTCAAGGCATTGGAAAAGAGAGTATGGTACAAGATATCGTGGAAGGAGTTCGCGGGTAGATTGTTGGGGAAGTTTTGTCCCGAGAGTGTACTAGAAAGATTTCTAAGAGGAGTTATTGCTAGAGATGTGGAGAAGGGAGTTCAGCGAAGGGTCAACGAATCGTCATCAAGTGGAGAAAAGAGGAAGTTCGATGGTAGCTTGGAGTCAACAAAGGAAGAAAAACGCGTTCAAAATTCGTCAAATTATGTTGATGGGAAGGGTGCAAAAGTGTGGTAAGTTCTCCTCAAATATAAAATTTAAGGTATGAGGTTCGTGTTTTATTGGTGAATTGTCGCACGATTGGTGTTAAAGCGAAATGGCATGTATAAGTATGGGAGAGTTGGCGATTGGTATGTCGCGGATAATTAGGACATTAAAAGATATATTATCACGAGAATAGTAAATGATTTCAATGAAAGGATGGTAGTACGCGAAGATACTAAGACTCGGTGAGAATGATATATATGGATGGGGAACCATGTAAGGAGAAAGCTCAAAAGTAAAATTGTAACACTTGGCGGGAATAAGGATAAGTGATGTGGTATTACCATATGATAATAGTAAAGAAAAGAATGATGAAAAACATAGTGAAGTTTCAAAACTCGTAAATAGAAAGTATGTTGGAAAGGATAAGCATCGGGAATGACAAAATTTAATAATAAAAAAAAATGGTTGAGTAAAAGTTGACAATTAGTCATGACAAAGTTTGTATCATGGATGATGGATTTGATGCTAAGGTCAAAAGGATAATTATTGATATAGTGTCATAGAAATGGTATGCTAAGTCAAGGGTAATAATTAATTATTGGAAAAAGGACATTAGAAAAGTGTGATAGCTTATGTTGGTTGTGGATCGAAGTCAATTGGTTGACTTGAGTTGACCGGGTGATTCGGTAAAATATGGATAATGGAATGAAATAGAGGTTACCTAGGTGGTGAAAGAAAGATTGGGAAATTTAATAATGAGAAAGTGAATCGACTAAAGACGATTGATAAGTGAGTAGATTGGTGGAAAGCACTAGAAATGATTATGTGTATACCGTGTGGTATAAAGGTATAAGTGGGAGTAATTGCCTATGAAAAGAATATGACTTTAGAAAGTAATGTTATGTGAAGTATGGGGAAATGTAAATTGAATAGAGAATGTGATTAGCTATGAAAGAGAATGTTAGCATGATGCTAAGTGAATGATACATATATGAATTGTATGCAAGATAGAATGGTACTGTATGGATCTTGTTGGATCGGAGGCTTTTCGGTTGATGAGATTGGATGAGTCACATTGGATTGGAGGCTTTCCGATCATTGTGACAGTTTGGACCTTGATGGATTGGAGGCTTTCCGATCATCTCGGTGTGATAGTTAAAGTATAATTTGTTGTTCAAGGGATATGATGTTTGTACCTGACGTATGTAGAACCGTATGGTTAGTTATTGATATGATTTTATGGCAAATGAGAACTTGGGTTGAAAACACGGGTAGTGTTTAAGTATAAGTAGGTGTAGGAGATGCCTACAAGTTCATGGTTTATGAAAAAGGAATGCTATTAGGAAGCAAAGTTTGTTAGTAACCAATGAGTAGTGAAAGAGGTATAATGGGTGGTTAGGCCACAATTGGATATGAATGAGGCTCTAACGCCGGTAATCGGGAATTACAAGTATGATATAAGGATGTTAGAAGGAAGTTATAAATGGTATAAGTAATTGGATGAAAGTTAAAAAGTAATAGAGATTTGATATCGATTTAAATGAAAATTGTAATCGAGTGTGGAAAATCGAAATCGAGGAAAAAGGGAACAATTGAGAAAGGAAATTTAGATATTGAAATCGGAAATGAAAAGCTTGGGAAGCGATGCTTTGGTAATAAAGAATATGTGGAATTTAGCAAGGAAAGTTGACTTTATTCATAAGTCAAGGTTGGTCAACTAATGGAATGTTGACTTTAGTCAAAATTGGGTTTTGCCTTACGTTTAAAAAGGTTAGTCAGGGATAAGAGCATGCTATACCATCTGCACGTGTATGATAGTGGTTAAATGGAGTGATGGAAATAATGGTAGTCAAAGGGTACGACTTTGACCGTTGGGTATTTCGAGTTGAATTAGAGGATCGAGTATGATTGTTGTTGGACCATGAATGTAAGGTCGATTGTAAAGGAATTGATGGTCAATGGAACCACCAGTGGATAAAGAAATTATCAAGGTATGGTTGACTTTGTGCTTAAGTCAAGGATTTGGCAATGTTGACAATTTGGTCAAAGCTAGGCATTGACTATCGTTTTGGTCAATTGGCTATTAGTAATGATTGGGTTATATCGTCCCGATGTAGATAAATGAATTGGTAAAATGATTGAAAATGTTAAGGTCAAGTTGTGAAATTCTGACCCGTTCGGGTATTAGGGACTCAAGATTGGATTTTTGACCCGTTTGGGTATAACGGAGTCAAGTGGGCATTTAAATGCATAAGTATCGTTGGACCATGATTTGGAGGTGGAATGAGGATTGGAAATCCTTGAGTTGATTCCGAGGACGGAATCCTTTTTAAGGGGTGGATAGTTGTAACGACCGGAGTTTTCGGTTAATGAATTAAATGGAAATATTGGGGAATAAAGGTGGTAAAATGTTTAATCGAGTCTCCGTTGTGTTTTATCGAGTGTTTGGATGTTTGGGACTTGGTATAACCAAGTATGGGTCAAGACTTGGATGGAAACAAGTTTAAAAGGCAAGAAACTGACCCAGACAGCCCTCGCGGCGCGAGGCAGTCGCGAGGTTGAACAGGAGCTCCAGAAGTGAAACGCGAGAATCAAGAGTTGAGACAAGAGCCGCGAGCGAAACGCGAGCCAGTCGCGAGCGAAACGCGAGAATCTCGAGTTGAGACAAGAGGCGACGAAACGCGAGCGAAACGCGAGGTCTGTTTTTCTGCGCTGACCAAGAAGACATCCCGCGTCACCTCGCGGCGCGAGGCAAACGCGAGCGGGGCGCGAGAGCTGTCTGGAGTATATAAAGTTGTGTAGAAGCTAGGGCTCATATCACCTACGAACCCTAGATCTTGTGCAGCCATTTTTGGAGAGTTTTTGGTCGTTTTTTGGAGCTAAGGAGCTCAAATCTTCATCTTCTTGAAGGATTTAAGCATCAAGGGTAAGAATTCTTGCTTATTTCACTTAGTTACCTTCATTTTGAGCTTGGTATGGGTAACAATGGTGGTTTTGGGAACCCACCATATCATCTTTGGGGAAGATGAACTTTCATGAGTGTAAAACACTCCTTGTGGACTTGTAATCAATGTGTACAAGTTAGATTTGGGATTGATGATGGAAAATCTTGAACTAGGGTTTGAGATTCCACCAAGTTGTATGAACTTGGTGGTTGGGAATGTTTAGATGGATTAATTAGTAGCTAGTTATGGATAATAACTAGTTATTGTGATGATATTAATGGTAGGTCAAGAAGACCTAAAGTTTGGTGACATTTCACAAGTTGAAAAGCAAGGATTCGTGTTGTTAGACACGATTTGGAATTAGCTTGGCTAAGGTGAGTACATGAGACTTTTACTGAGTACATAGCAAATGATTTTGAAAACTATGAAGTTCTATGAGTCTTTATTAATAAATGTTTTTAATAAAGATATGATTAAAAGGAATAGAGAATGCAAGTAATAGACCATTTAAGTAAGTCTAAACGACTAATGATTTTTGAAAGAGATTATGATAATGAAAAGTAATTAATAATTCTTTATTAATATGATGTTTGACTAAGAGTAATGATTAAGAAAGTATGATATTTGACTTATTAATAATATGTATTAATAAAGCTAATAACAATGATTTTCAAGTATCAAGTATTGATTAGTATATTATACTAATAAAGGTAGTGGTTGAATTGTTATGAGAATAGATAGAAAGTGACTAGTAATAAATATGCATTCTAGTCAAAGAGAAGTTAAAGTAATATAATTTGGATAAATGATAAATATGTTTTATTTAATAAAGGACTTGGTAAAGTCAATATTGAAATTGAATAAGAAACGAGAATAATATGATAATTAGAATAGATGTATTCTAATTTATATCGAGTATGTATTATTGGGGCATAGGCCCGTATTTGATAATTTCAATATGTGTTGAGAAAAGGATCCGGATCACAGATAACCCACACAAGTTGGGGGAGTTAGTGACACCTACTTGGGGCGGTACCACCCTGCGCAAGGGTAGTGTGTCGAGAAATAGATAACCCGGAAAGCGGGGGAGTTTCAGATAACCCGGAAATCGGGGGAGCAATAGATAACCCGGAAACGGGGGAGTTTACCTAGATAACCCACATCGGGGGAGTTTGCTTCGGAGAGGTCCGTAGCGTATGTGATAAAGTATGTGTAAGCAAATGTTAGCTTACAAGTATGTGACTATGATGAGAGTAAGCTTATGGTTAGCTTACTAGTATATATGTATAAAAATGATAAGATCACGAGTTAATAAGAAATAAATGAATAAAGAAAAGTAATGAATACGACTTTTATTATATTTGAGAATGGGTCGAAAACCCATGTATCTCACGAGACTATTTTGTCTCACGTACTACTTTGTTTTTGGCTATGTATTCAGGTTCGAGATCGTTGGATTAGAGTGTCGCGATAGAAGTGGCCTAGTGTCGATTAGCTCGGGAGCTCGTAGGTAGATCCCGTTTATCCTATGGTTATGATATTATTTCTGTAACACCGGATTTAATTACTCTGATAATCTTTTCAAAGGTTTTTGTTAAACCGTATTTTTGGGATATTGGACTTTGTAATATTTTTATTAAAAATATGATTTAAAAGGTGTTTTGAAAATTGAGGTGTTACAGTTCAAGTCCGGTTGTGGAGGTATATGTTGTATTTATGAGTAGATTAAGATTTTTCCATTAAAAAAAAATCGTCAGAAACCACACAATTGTATAACAGCCATCACAAATCCGTCGTGAATTTTTATCCGTTACAAAAATTTATGTCTATTTTTCCATTGCGAATTCGTCGCAAATATTGGACCTTTCTCCATAATTTGTGACAATTAAAAAAAGTACTTGACGGAATAGTTTGTCACAGTTCCGTCACTATGTTTAGTAGTCCGTCACAAACTGTTTAGCAGGATACGTCTATCGTAAAATCCTCTATGACGAATTTGCGACCGGATTGGCCGTAGCTATGCCTGATGTTGTAGTAGTGACTCTTATTACCGCACTTTTTTTTATCTAAAATATACATAAAACAATAAAGGGTTTTGCTAATGACAGCCCGTATGGCTGTCACTAATATGCATAAAAAGGTTGTACATTGATTAAGAAAGCAATATTCCTAAAATTCAGGGGTTGTATTTTGTGTATTTTATCTTCTTAATGACAGCCCTAAGGACTGTCATTAGCATTTTCCAACAATAAATTGTACAATGAAACAGTTTGATATACTTCCATTCAAGCCTTTAATATGTACATTTATGGTCCCTTGATTTTGTAGTTGATTATCTTTGGCCCTTGAAGAAATTTTAAAATTTATATCGCCAATATTTGAGATTAAAAATTGAGAAGCAGACTTTAAAATCTTTCAATACTGTAAAAATATGTTATCGTGCATGATACCATGTATCAATGGGTAAACTGTAAAAATATGTTATGGTTATATTTTTTTATTTTTTATTTTTTTTTGTTAGAAAGACGGTCTTTGTTGGGCGTATAGTTGGAAAGACGATTGAACAGGTCAACTAGAATAATAATGAACCGAGTCTTGTTTCTCAGAAGACGCGCAAACAAGAGCGTGAGGACAAACCACTCCATCCATCTTCTTGACTCCGTCGAAATTTCACAGCTTTAATACAAAATGTCATCCCCGCGAAACACGGCGGCCGGACCTCACATTCCTCCATCCCACATTCTCACGTCTTTTGCGCTCCACAAACAACAACATTCTGCAATTACCCACCCTTCATTAACGACGTATTTCAGACCAACAATGTTGTTGTCGGAAGAAACTTAGCAGATCACGACATGCGGTAACACCACCCATTTCCCCAACCACCACCACCAGACCACCGCCGCCGCCATACCCAGCTCCGTTCAAAACGACAAAGATAAAACGTACAAACAAAACAGAAAATTTGAAAAGGTAAAAAAGAAAGCTTGTTGCTCTGGATGCTAATTCCAAGATCTCATCTGGGTCTTTTTGTTCAGGTGTTTTAGGGTCGTGGGTGTTTGATTAATTCTTTTTATCTAAAGAACCAAATTAAATTCCAAAGTTGGGTTCGAATCGAGGAGTAACGTAAGCTAAAAAGGATGAATCTTTTGTGGAAAGATCCAGGACTTCCAACCGATTCATATTATGAGGTTCGACCTGAATGCACCGATGTTCCCAAAACCAAGTTTAAAATTAAGGTAACCCACTCCCCTGTTCTTTTAATTATCAGATCATCAAGTGTAGTAATAATTTTATGTTTTTGAGATCTCGTTTTCATTTTCCATTTGAAATTGCTTTTGAATAATGATCTTGCTGTCAAAAAGTTTATAAATATAGAAACATTAGACTGTAAAAATTACCATGTGGAATGTGAACAAAATTGGGCTGTATGAAGTTATTAATGAAGCATTTAATTGGTGATCAGTCGGGGAAGACTCTTAGTGTAAGGAAGTGGCAGTCTGCATTCAGTCCAGAAGGTTACCTTGATATAGGGCAAACCCTTAGTCGAATTTACCGTGGAGTAAGTATTTTGTGTAAATTGTTGTTTGATTAATACTCCTTTTTTATTTATAAACATATATATGTTGTTGATAAATTAGGGGGTTCATCCTACAATTAGAGGAGAGGTATGGGAGTTTCTACTCGGTTGTTTTGATCCTAAAAGCACATATGAAGAGCGACAAGAGATACGTCTAACTCGAAGGTAGAATATATTTAACTTTCTTGTCACTATTTGTTCATATAATGGGTCAATTTGGGTTATGATTTATCTCAAACTGGTCACGGGGATCAAATAAAAAAACGGGTCGAGCAGGCCAAACAAGTTCAAGTTGCCCAAATTTAATTTTGAATGCAAACAACCTTCTAATTCATATAATCGATTTATATTTATTGTAATAATATTGTTTTTGTAACCTTAATTAGTGTGTTAATTAGGTGTCAAAAAGAAATTTTTAAAAATGGCCCAAAAAGCTTTTGTTGGTCAACCTAACCCGACCCGTACTCATAATGATCCACCCTTTACCCAACCACCCATCTTGTCATTTTAATGCATATCCAAGAAATTTATATATATTTTTTTGTTAATGAATTTTAGAGAAGAATATATACGACTAAAAGAATTATGCACGTATATGTTTCCTCTTGTTGGAAGTGGCAAGTTTATCACTGCTCCCGTGATCACAGACGATGGTACTGCAACACAAGATCCTATTGTTCTTCTAGAAGCAAACCCTGAAAAACTCATGACACCAACAAATCAAGCAACCAGTAATTAATATCTGTTTTTTTTATTACATTAAATCAGATTTAAATACTAGCTAAAATCCCCAGTAATTAGTTGCATACTTGCAGTTGGTTCAGATTCAGCCATGTCTTGTCCTAAGGAAGAAGATAAGAAAATAATACAATGGAAACTTACCCTGCATCAAATAGGTTTATATACCAAAAAAATAAAATATATTAAATACTTTTTTGTAAATCATACATTATATCTAGATTTAACATTAATTGTTTATGCTAGGTCTTGATGTGGTTCGTACGGATAGAACATTAGTTTTTTATGAGAAGCAAGAGAATTTGGCAAAACTTTGGGATATTTTGTCTGTCTACTCTTGGTTTGACAAAGAGGTTGGTTATGGTCAAGGTATATTTTTCTTCTTTTTTTATATATATATTTTCATAAATAATATATTGAATATGTTGTGTGTTATATTGTGATTTTGATTCTTAATTGTATATTTTTAAAACGTACAAAACAGGGATGAGCGATCTCTGTTCCCCCATGATTATGCTTCTTGAAGATGAAGCAGATGCATTTTGGTGCTTTGAACGTTTAATGCGCAGAATTGTAAATATTTAAATTCACATTATAATTTTATATTTTTTTCAAGAAATATAAAAAAAAAAATTAATGAATTTGTAGCGGGATAATTTTAAATGTGTGGGGATATCTGTTGGCGTGGAGTCACAACTTTGTAACTTAGCCAATGTTATTCAAGTTATTGACCCTAAACTTCATAAACACTTGGGTAAGTTCAATAACTTATTGTTTATTTTATTCTATATTTTATATTTATAATAAAACGTGTTAAACAAATAACACCTTGTTATGCGGTTTATGAACACAGAAGACCTAGGTGGCGGCGATTATTTATTTGCTTTTAGGATGCTTATGGTGTTATTCAGACGAGAACTTTCTTTTGGTGATTCGTTGCACTTATGGGAGGTAAATTATCTTGGTTCAATTTCAAAACGGGTCGGGTCTACAGGTTTTATGGGCTTCTTGATAATTAATTTATTTAAAACAGATGATGTGGGCTTTAGAGTATGATCCTGATTTATACACGATATATGAGGAGCCGGATCCTGATAAACCCGAAGATGCAAAAGGAAAACCGAAATCATCACGCCAATGTGGCAAATTTGAGAGAGAATATCTGAAAAGTGGGACCAAAGAGGGAGAAACACTTCCAATTTCTGTTTTTCTTGTTGCAAGTGTTCTCAAGGAGAAAAGTGTCAAATTGCTCACAGAAGCCAAAGGACTCGATGATGTTGTTAAGGTCATCTTCTGAAAAAAAAATCTATCTACTATAATAAAAAATTTCAACATTCTCGTGATGCAAATCGGTTTCTTTTTTTTGCAGATATTGAATGATACTTCGGGGAATCTAGATGCTAGAAAAGCTTGCTCGGGTGCTATGAAACTACATAAAAAGTATTTGAAAAAGGTAAAACCGTTTAATTTTTTATTCAACTTGGATACATGTTAGGTTGACCGGAAATTTTTGTTTCTGAACAGTTAATGATTACAAAAATATTTTGTTTTATTTATAGTGTAATATATTTGGAATAAAATGATTTTGGAGGTCTATATTTGGAAAAAAAACGTTTTGGGCACTTTTTGACCTATCCACCTTTTATCTATTTATCTTATACTCAATTATGTTATTGCAGGTGAAGATGGAGAAGCCAGCTACGTGAATGCGGTGAAGATTTTTGACTTGGATTAACGAAATAAAGATGTAACACGCGGCTGGAGGGAAATTTACTGTAAAGATTAATGTTTCATTATGTGTGTATAATTTTATTCGATTTTTTTACTAGACAATGTGTATACTGTTTAAACTACTAAATACTGGTTATTGTATATGTAACAATTGGTAACAATTAAAACAGTGTTTTTAAATACTTGTAGCGTCTTAAGTTGTTTTTACAGTACACAGATTTTTATCTAGATAATATGATTTGTATAAATCGTTTTAAATATTATTAATAGAATTCCAGAAATGGAGGTGGTTCCATACTTCCATATTCAAATAAGTGTATTTTTCAAAAGTTAATTTTCCGAGTATATAAACAAAAATGGGTTTTGAAATTAAAATTTTTGCACTATATTAGATAGTGCTCAGACAGTAACAAAAACTTGTGTTAAAATATAGACAAATATAAAAAAATACTAAAAAAAATTTAAGATTAAAAGTTTTAAAAGAAAAACAACTTTATATCTAAAATACTAAGTTGCCATATTCCCAAATTTAGTTGTTGAATCATCCAAAACTATTTTATTGTTGATTAAAACACTTAAACTCATGAACCCTTTAATGTATCAATTACCATCTAAATACAAGCCTTAGCCGAGCAAAACCGGTCTACCTTCTTTGAAATTTTCTTCGTTATGTTTTTTTTTTGTTGAAATGGTGTTTCAATCTTCATGTTTTTTTTAACATCAATGCAACAACAACAATGGTGACAACGATATCCAATCCCTTCAAATAAAGAATATGAAGGAGGTAAAATGTAGACATTCATACATCTACGCATAGGTAAAGAGACTGTTTCAAAGGAGACATCTAGCAAAATTGCAAGTGCAGGTATATGTGCGCATATGAGATGTGTGTGCATGTCTTATAAAACACATATGTAAAAACATGCGAGAATGCCTATGTGGGAAAAATATGTATGCATGTGGTGTGTCCGAAAGTGTGTGGTGAGTATGCAAAAACATGTAAATATGTGTATGTGTGCATGTTGCGTGAGTATAAGGGAAATAACACGTATCGGCCAAAACATCAACAAAAAAGATATAAGCATGCAATCATATAGAAAATGCATTCCTATATATCAAGAGACTCTTTTATGGATACTGACATAGAATCATATAATTCTAAGTCTCGTATTGTTCCTTTATGTCATTGCCCTACAAAGAAGAAAGCTAGAATGAGAAATTACAATAAAGCTAGTTTGCGTTAGAGTTACAAGACCAATTTAACTCATTTACATTTAATATTTTCCACCTATTTAATATTAAAAACCATTTCAAACATCATGTTTTTTTAATGGTGTTTATATTAAACACGAGTATATGATTATTTGTATTCTTTAGGTGAGATTGAAGCTTAAGTGTTATCATCCCACGATGTGGTTTAAGTCAACACTCCATATGCTGTTAGTAATTAAGTTTATGTTTGGGGTAGAACTAAAATCATGTAGCAAGATTGAAACTAGAGAGAGAAACCAACTACAAGCTAGAAAGGTGGCTGGATAAGACTTGCATTTTAGCCAATTCAACAAGACAAATTTAAGTCTACTAGAGATCCAAATTCGCTTTCCAAAAGACAATAATGCATTTCATAGGGCAGTAAATTTGGTCTTATATGCGTAATCTATAAATATAAGTGGTGATTTTCTTACCATAACTTTTAATGTATGTATGACATCCAATATTTAACTTGTATAAATAGCTGTAAAATTTATACTGCGTAATATAATCAATAAAAATTATAGTACCAATATCAATTCTCAAAAATCTTATCTTACTCTTTTATAATGTGTTTAGGATTACTAAATTTAGAATTACTTAAACTTATTTCTACTTTTAGTAACCTCTTAAACACCATGCGTTATAAAAAAAATGTTTCTTACAGGATTTGAACACAAGACTTCTCGTAAGTAGTGACTGTGTGTTAACCAATTGATCTAAATGACAATTTGTTTAATCCCAAATAAACAATAAACATAACACTGCAAAACGTCTAGATTGTCCTCTGTGTTATTTCGGATACAATTTAATATGTATTCTAGAAGATCTGACCACCCTTCTTATTCAACATTTATTGAAGGTAACGTCTTGACTATTGCAAAAAAAAACTCTACATTACAGGCCAATTAATTTACTTCCCAAATTACATTGTGTGCATCTTTCAACATAACGCATATCAATTACTTGGATTCTGCAACACCCATCTTATTCAATTACTTTGATTCTGGAACGCCTCTACCACAACCCTAAAAGAAACACCATACTACAAATCAGGCGATGTTTACCCTCTTACGATTTTCGGCCATGACATATGCTCCGGTGTTAAGGTAAGACAACGCCGACCATCCGCACGATTACAACCAGCATCCACTATCACTAGAGTCACTACTTGATCGCCTTCAAATTTAGTCACAGGTACCCGCCACCACATTACGCGGGTAACCTGATCCTGCCAGCACACCCTAAGTAAAGAAGCTTTGAAGCGTGTTTTTTACCACGTACTCTATCCTTTTCTACCCTTTTCTATTCTAACCCTAGCTACATCCAATCGATCGATCGCCTGCTCTTCAATTGATCCGCTGCTGGAGTTTGTTCTCCAAGTCTTCAATCGTTGCCTGCCAGAGTTCACAATTGCGCTTCAATCGTCGCTGCTCTCTTTCAAGGTATGTATTCTGAAACGATTGCACATAACTCAGTTAAAAATCGTAGTGTGTTTGTGAGTAGGGCTAAAAATTGAACAATTTAGCTTTGAATTTCGAGAATTATCAGTTTATTAGATTGCAGCTTTGTAATTTCAGTTCCACAAATGACTGATCTATCTTATTATTCAGTATTTTTTGAATTTGCAATTGAGCAATTCGTAATAATTGAGTTTTTTCTGTATAGGTGACTTCTCACACTTTTGCATTGTACAAGATGAATACTACATCAATACATACGAGTTGGTTTGTAATGAATTTTAGCCTTTATGTAACGATTTTTTTTTGTGTTACAAAAAATCCTTAACTGCAGTAGTGTGCATAGAGCACCTATCTTTGACTAGCAGCTCTTGAACAGTTGGTTTGAATTCAAACAATACTTACACAAAAATAAAGAAAATTGCCTCAATTTTCTTCTTCTTTTTTTAACAAATCTCAGTTGAGTACAACCCATATTCTATTTCAATTTACAAAACCCTGGTGCCATATAATATGATGCACTACACTCTCTTAATTAACCACCTTGCATTTTGACAAGATTAGAATATGCTCCACCGCGAACAGAGAGCAGATCGGAATGGGACCCTTGCTCCGCCACCTTACCGTCCTGAATCACCGCAATGGAGTCAGACTTTTGTATGGTGGAAAGACGGTGGGCCACCACTATACACGTCCTCCCACTCATCATCTTCTCCAATGCTTGTTGAACCAGGCTCTCTGAAACTGTATCCAGAGCACTTGTTGCTTCATCCAACAGCAGAATGCTAGGGTTCTTGAGCATTGCGCGAGCCAGTGCTATTCGTTGTTTCTGACCACCAGATAGCTGCACTCCTCTCTCTCCACAGTATGTCTCATAACCATCTTTCATGCCACTGTTAATTTATAGGTTGTAGGAATAATTGGTTAGTTTATCCAATAAGGCTTGAAAATAGTGATATAGGGCAAATTGAATAGAAATATACCATACTAATTTGGACAAATTTCTACCTATAAAAAGGTAACGTAATTCCAAAATTTTAATTTAGGAAATTGTGTGGGTTAACTGGTTTGCATATGCCAAATCAACACATTAAACTGTTAAAAGGGAAGAAAGTCAATACGGTCAAAGTTATTTGCCGCACCAACCTTTTGAAAAAGGTAAATGAGTCAGGTTAATTACCTTGTATCAAAACTCTAGAAACTTGATTCACTTTAAGTTCTTGGATTTGATTTGTAAAAACAATTTTTATTCATACAAATGGATAATTATGTTTTTAGTAAGATGGGTGAAATGAAAAGTGTGGTAAAACGAGATGAAGGCCAAAATCATCCTTTGACATAAAATTGCTTTGTATGGATAAAATTTGCTTTTTACGAATCACCTTTTTTAAATTATAATTATTTTCTAGACTAATATTTTCTATAGTGAAAACAGAGTTTGTTTCCTAAAACAGAGTCATCCTAAAGTAACTTTACTTTTCTATGAACTTTGCAAAATTTAATATCATGAAAGCAAAATAATACCTTATGAACTCATGAGCATTGGCAAGCATTGCAGCCTTCCTGATCTCAGATTCCTTAGCACCTGGTTTCCCATAAGCAATGTTTTCATGGATGGTGCCCGCAAAAAGTGTCGGTTCTTGACTCACTAACGCGATATGCGACCTCAAAGCTCTCAAGTTATAATCTTTCACATCTCGTTCATCGATAAAAACCGCACCTTTCAACGGGTCATAAAACCTTTCAATCAACCCAATGATGGTAGATTTACCCGACCCACTCGGACCCACAAGCGCCATTGAAGTTCCTTGTCTTATTTTGAGATTCAAACCTTTGAACACCATTTGATCCGGTCTAGACGGGTACGCAAAGAACACATTTTTTAACTCCACACGACCCCGAATGTTACCTTTGATAGATTCACGCCCCCATGAAGTATCCGGATCGATCTCGGTTTTCTTGTCGAGAATTGCAAAAACCGAACCAACCGCGTTACTTCCTCGTGAGATATCTTTAGTCATGCTCCCCGCATCGGCTATTGAATACGCGGTGAATAATAACACGAGAAATGCTTGAAAAAGCTTCTCGGGAGCAATTAACTCTTTTGTTAATAACCGACCACCGTACCAATAAGCCAATGCGGTTGAAGCTGCAGCTAGAAACTGTGAGCTGCAAAGACCGATACCCGAGAAATAAGATTGTTTGATACTTTCCTTTCTCGGGCCTTCTAAGGTATCCTTAAAAAGACCAACTATTCGTTTCTGAGAAGAAAATGCGGTTATGGTTCGATGGTTAATCACGGCTTCACTCGCCAATTGACTTCCTTCTTTTTGTGCTTTTTGAGATTTTTCGGATAAACTCTTCATTAGAACACTTCTAGCATAAAAGCTACCAATGAGAAGAGGTTGTGCAGCCATTAACACAAGTGCTAGCCTCCATGAGAGTACTAGTCCTAAAGTGTAAGCAAACAATGCCCCGAAAAACGCTTGAGTTAGTAACGATAAACGGTCTCCAACAAGTGAACGAACCATATTAGCTTCGGTTGACAACCGTGCACAAATAGCCGCACTCGTGTTCTCGTCTTGATCATACCACCCAATCTCGAAAGTCAGTAACTTTTCAAGTAGCATTTCTCGAATCCGTGTGGTTAGTTTTTCTCCCATCACCGCAAAGTAATAGTGTTGGATAACACTAGTAAAAAAGTTAAAAACTCCGAGTCCTAAGAACACGAACGAGTAGACTCTCGCGTGACTCACAATTGACGATTTATCGGGCCTGAAGTAGACATTGATCAAGCCACCTACACAATACGCGTTAATGGGCTGGACTGCACCCGACCCGATAGCCCCTAAGCACCCAATTAAGCCCTTGCTCCATTCGGGCCCATTCATTTTCAATAACCGAAATTGCGAAGGGGTTGGGTAAGACGGTTTGTTTAAACGATCATCTTCATCGTCGCTTTCATAAGATGCATCAAATTGGACCGAATAAGGTGCGCTCAGTGAAAAAGCAGGGCTGAATGGGTTCAGCGATGGTGTGCCTGGTGCGCTTGATCTTGCACTTGCTGGACTTTGTGCAACCATGGATCTACGTCCGCGAGGGGTATTATTACTAGATCTTTGGATGATAACTTCATTTTGTGGATTCGATTGTTGTAATTGTACCATTTTGAAGTACTCCCCATTTGATTTTATAAGTTGATCATGTGAGCCTGATTCGATTACTTTCCCTGA
This sequence comes from Calendula officinalis, assembly GCA_963853835.1. Classification (NCBI taxonomy): domain Eukaryota; kingdom Viridiplantae; phylum Streptophyta; class Magnoliopsida; order Asterales; family Asteraceae; genus Calendula; species Calendula officinalis. Next base: position 58,223,819 of record OY970823.1, on the reverse strand, counting down.
TTGAAGAACGTAAATCAGATTAGCTGTTCTAATTGTCGAGAGCCGATGTGCAATTACTATTGTAGTCCTCCCAACTGAAGCTTGATCTATGGCCTCTTGCACGACTCTTTCAGATTGTGTATCGAGTGCACTTGTTGCCTCATCAAGTAGCAATATTTTGGGATCTCTAATTAGGGCACGAGCAATTGCAATCCGTTGTTTTTGCCCACCTGATAGTTGGAATCCAAATTGCCCAACCTGTGTAAGGGTAAAAGTGTAATATTACTTTCCTATTTTCCTTTAGAATCAGTTTATCTAAACATGAAAAATTGATTATTTCAACTTACATTGGTTTCGTATCCATCTGGCAACTTAACGATGAAATCATGAGCATTTGCAGCCTTGGCTGCTGCAACAACATCGTCCAAAGATGCTCCTTCTTTCCCAAACAATATGTTCTCTTTAATAGATGTTGCAAAGAGAATCGGCTCTTGATTAACCAACCCCATTTGGGATCTCAACCATTTGAGATGAAGTTTCTTGATCTTATACCCATCGAGGAAAATTTCACCCTCTATCGGATCATAAAAGCGTTGAATTAATGAAACAATAGTCGATTTTCCTGACCCGCTGCCTCCAACCAAACCCACGGTTTTGCCAGCTGGCACGCGTAGATTCAGACCTTGTAGAATTGTGGTATCTGGTCTTGATGGGTAGCTAAAATAGATGCCTTTGAACTCAATTTCGCCTCTAACATATGATAATGCTTTTCCTTTTTTGTCTTCGGAATCTATAGTTGGAGTTCTGTTGATCATTTCATTGATTCTTGTGGCAGCCCCTTGGGACTCTGTTATGGCAGTGAGATTTGGAAGTGCTGTTAAGATATTCCTGCAAGATTCGTAAGATTTTTAGTTCTGCACTCGAATCTATCTTAAAACAGGGCAAAATTGTTCTGCTAACTAAAAAGTGCATTACATGTAAATATCTCAATTACTTGTTTTTTGTTCATGTACAATTTTTAATATGAGGATAGATAGAGTAAGTTACTTTAGTCCAATTTATATTGTTAGCAGAACCATTGAATTTTACAACCAGAAAAGCCAAATCTAGGGACTGATGTTTTAGTGACACCACAAAATCGATAGTATATATGATGATAGTATATATGGGTCTTAGTAACACTTTTACCCTTCAATCAATTTTTGGGCCCTGTGCAAAATCTTAAAGAAGGGCCCCTAAAGTAAAAAATGTCTCTAAATAAGTAAAATTAATATGTACCCTTAATTAAGAATTTAAGGAACTTGCAATTATATATTTATTATGAAATATTTTATAAGCAAGGGATTAGGCAAATATGAGAGAGAAGAAAAAAAGAAGTTACAATCCTCCCATGAGCACATTGAATCCAGCTACAAAAACGTCACCGCCCTTTTCACCATGTTTAGTGACGAGAAGCGATGCAACCCAAGCTTGAAAAGCCCAACTAACATAGATAGTCCCCATGCTTCCAAGCATTAGTCCTCTAGCCAACCCTTGTTTGATCCCTAATTCCATGGTTGCTTTAAGGGCCTTACTAAACTTATCAATTGTCTGAGTCTCTCCAACGTATGAATACACGGTTCTTATGGAGGAAATCGCCTGTTCTGCAATACTCCCAGCAGCACCATATGATGCAACCATCGCCATCCCAACATCCATCATGTGTTTACCGAATCCAAGAGCCGGTACTAGGAACATGACCGAGAATGGAAGAGCCGCCAATGTCAGCCGCCACGAGAGAACGAATGCAAATATGTGGCAGAAGAAGAAGGATGACAAGTAGGCAAGACAATTCGGGATCTGGGTTTAGAAAAAAAATTAAACTAGATCGACCAAGACTTTTATTATTCAAATCATATTAAAATTAAAAGGGGGTAATTAAATGAAAACCTTTTCGCCGATTGTAATTTGGATAGTGTTGGAGTCAGCAGAGATAGTTGAGACAACTTGGTAGGTTGTGGAGGAGCCAGCTTCTTGAGTGTCGAAGAAGCCAACATCTTGCTTAAGGACAGACTTGAGGTACTCTAATCTCATTCGAGAAGTTTGTCGTTCTGCAGTTCTAGCCCAACAAAGTCCCTCTAAACACCAACACCATCACACACCAAAAAAGAAATCCAATCATGAAACTTGAAAAAATCAAGATTTAATTAAGGGTGGCAAGATTTCTGGGTCGGGTTAAGTGTCAAAACGGCTTATGTTGTACGTAACATATATTTTTTCAAAAATGGGGATATATAATAACAAAATGGACATATAAGTGATCCGCAAACACTTCTTTGTCCATTGTGTTATTAATACTTTAATGGGTTAATAATGATTATGGACACAATTGTCATTTTAACCACTAATTCTTTGAATAAACCCAATTTAAATAAGTGGTTATATTCATTAAAATTAAAATAAGAACGACTTTCAATACGTCTGACCCGTTTATAATATAACACAATCCAAAATAACTAATATATAACTAAATGGGTTGAAATTGCCCAAACTAATCCAAAATAACTAATATATAACTAAATGGGTTGAAATTGCCCAAACTAATACTTCCTCATGTTGAAATTAAGTAATACGTTGTTGGTTTCATGATTTTTGAGATAAAAAGTTATAATGATAGTTAAAATAGATTATATTTGATAGTTAGTGGTGAATGATGATGAGTCTTATACATTTCGAATAAAATGATGTTAATAATTTTTAAAAGTAAACATAAATATAAAAAAGTTATTTCAATATTATTAAAATTGATAGTTAATTAGTGGGTAAAAAGTATATCACTTAATTAATTTGAATAGGAGAAAGCACAATAAATGGAATTGAACAACTTACCAACAAAAGCAGATAATCCAACTAATATTGCAACATAAAGCAGCCTCAGAGAATACTGAAACAGAGTACACAAACGGAAACATTCAACAACTTTAGGAGTAGATAAGTTAAGTATGACACAACATAAACTTACGAAGCCACGAAGAATAAAGTGATGGAATCGTCAATTACCTTATCAACAATGGAATTAGAGATTATGACATTAGGATTTCCATAATCGTTAATGACATCGCTAAGAACATACATCATCAACGGGATTTGCAACCCGTCTCCAATGCTTCCTAGCGTCCCCCAAAACATAAGAAACTTATCGTACCCTTCGGCATACCTAAATATCCCGTCTTTTTTATCTTTACTCATCTCTTCCATTTTCCTATTCCAATTCTGCCTTTCACCGGAATGAGTAGTTTAATTTAATTTAAACTTACAAAATGATTGGAAAGAATGATTAGCATTTAGATGTTGTGGATGTTAAATAAGAAAAATATATCAGTTACTATTACATAATGGCATCTTTGATTCTGTCGGCTTCTAAGTCTAAATTTTCTAAATAAAATAAAAAGTTAAAAGCCGGCATTGTCTTAGTGGTGGAATTAGCTCTTGGAACCTGTCATTCCGGACGCCATCTGCGATTGCTATATCTCTCTATACTTTAATCCTTTCTCACAACACATGTATGGACTTGTGTAATTGTCTTTTTATTTCAGACATGTTTACGAACTAGCACTTGTCTTTTTTTATGTCCTGGTTCAGATCTTGGAGCTAACATTTTAGGAAGAGTCTACTTTCACCTTTTTCCGAATAGGGGCAATGTCAATAAAATAATCTGTTTTGTTTTCTTACATTTCATTTTAATCATTGAATTTAGGTTCAATTCATGACTCCATGTTAGTCATTATTTATCTGAAAAGGTAATACCATATTGGTCATTTTACAAAATGAATATTACAATTATGCCCCTACAATGCTTTATGTATATCATTGTAACATGCCAAGTATCATCATTTTAGGGATATTATGGTCAATTGTCCTTTTCTTTTAAATGTATAGCAAACTTTTAAGTAGTAAATTAAAAGGGTCGTCTACGAGGTTTAACTTGTTAAAAAATTACATTGGTAGTTTTATTTTTGGAATTTTTTGCACTTATAGTTCTATGTTTGGAAATTTTTAGAATATTTATCGAACGATAGACTAAACGGTTGTATATGCAAAGTGTTTCCGTAAAATGGACTACTAATGTATTTTTAGCAAACTAAAAATACGTTGCTATTTATTAGACATTGTTTATACGACTTAAAAGTATTTCACATAAGATTTTTTGAATGGTCTTGCTTAATTAACTTTTGGATTGTCGACCATATATTAATTTGTAGTTTAAATTTTAAAGTATTCGTTATATATTTATGAAAATACATAAAAGAAATAACGTATTAAATAAATAACTTGTAACTTAAACCAATTTCTTTTACCAAAGTAACTTTAACCTTTTAACCTTAGTAATTTGCAAGTTTGCTTTTGGTTTTATATTCGTATGCAAAAGTGAGTACATTAATCCTGTGTTCATGCTAAATTGACCAAGTCTACGTACGCAATCATTCTGTTGATGAGCTCCACAAACCGCGAACGCTCCAAATGGCATAAAACAAATGCATAATCTTGATTCTGTTCCCCTGTTCTGATATTATGTGCGAGACTGGTTCATTTGCAATTTACTCAAGATTATGATGGTTTTTGTTGATATATTTATGTCTTCGTAAGTTTCGTTGTCTTAGGGACCATCTAAGTTTGTTCTTATTTCATTTTTTCAACGATTGTAATACAACCCAATAATGTCAATAGGTAACGACTCTTTAATACAAAAAGACCATTCATGATATGAAAGGAATTCAGTCCTCTTTTAATTTATACAAAAAATATGTTCGCCAAACCCGAAACCGGACCAACCCGATTTCTTATATGGTTGGGTTTCGAGTTAAGATTTTTTCACCAAAAGCCCGACGGGTCTGCCCATTTATGAGCAATAACCTGACCCAACAACCCGATTGATATCCCTAGATATAATCATGTGTTACCATAAGATATATAGGCTTGACTTTACTGGCCATCGTTTTCACTTTTCAGGTGCAAATCCAAGCATAAGTGACAACACCACTTTGGCCGGCAAGAACAAGACTATAGTTTATTAATATAGCCTCCTTATGTGTGTGTTTTTCTTTTTAATTAGAGGTGTCAAAATGAAACAAGGTAAACAAGGTAAAACGGATCATTTTGATTTTTAAACATTGGCCAGGTTGGTTTAGTTGACCATCAACGTTTTCTTGTTTTACTTTGTGCGCGTATGTTTAATACAGGGGCGGAGCTTTATTCTAGCAGTATATATTTATGTACGCTAATAAAGGTATTGTGACATTTAGTCTGAATAGTCTGGTGTTTGCCCACATTATTGTGGTCAGGGATTCAATCCCGTGTTGTAGACATATATAAGTGATATTTAGGATTTTAATTAACATTTAACGTTCAAAACAAAATAAAGGAAATGTATAAATTACCTCTCTTGGTAATAATTACGTGATTGTGTAACTAGCTAGTACCATCATTTTAAAGTCATTGGTCTATCTTGATGTATACTAAAACGAGATAAACACAAATTGAATGTATTGATTCATGTGAATATGATGAATAATTTTTCTAATTAGCGTTGATTCAACGAATACCGATAATTAGGGTGACCTTTTTTAAACAAACACGGATTCTCTGAACCAAAGGAAAAAGATGAAATTTTGTTATATAAAAAAAAGTTGAATGTTATAGTATCTCAATGAAACACTAAAATATATCTAGAAGTTCAGATGGTCCTAAAAAGATAAACGGGTGGAAAACTGGTTCACAAATAAAGTTCAAAAACTTGGGAAAACTAAAAAATGCAAATAACTCATATAATAAACGTTTTTTTAGCCAAAAAGTTTCGCACACTACCTATGGTTGTTTACCACCATGTTCTCCGTGTTCACCGGCCTGCAATGGAGTCTCATAGTCCAAGTTATGCCTATTTTAGAATATGTTCCGTAAATAAAAGAGTATGTTCCTCCACTGTGCATCTAAGAGGGGTATATGATATGACCATCATTTGGTGGGCCAGCCCATATGTAAAAAAATTGATAAATTTCTTTTAGTGAAAGCTTATTATGTGAGCCCTACTTAAATATTTTAGAATCCTGGTTAAATTGGTGAAAAGCATCAGAGTTTTCAACTTCTAATCGTAAGTCGTAACCCACTTCTATTACATAAAACAGGAATGTGTTTGTGGAATATACTTTTACAAATTGCAATGGTTTTTTTGTTTACTACTTTACGTGTTTGAAATTCTTCACATGCACATCAAACAGAAACATTTAATCTTTAATTTTTAACTTTTAATCTTTAACTTTTTAATTTTAAAGTTTTAATTGGTCAATCATTAGTGGACCTGATTAATTCTAGTCATGAATTCGTCATTGCCTCCACGGTTGGGCATGCATCAATCATCATATCTCCTTCACGTTATCATCTTCTTTTAGAATATGTTGTGATGAGTATTTCGGGTGTCTTGAACAAGGAGGTTGTTTTATGATGAAGAAGGAAGGAAAATGGTGTAAACGAATGTGTTGGTGGGTCGCGATCTATGATCAGAGAATGAATGAATTTGAAATTTGAAATAATAAAAGAAGAGACATTTCATTTCATTTCCATGTGAGAACTGAGAATTATGTTAGTAAATGACTTAACTTTACGTATTGGTAAAGTTAACCTCGCTCATCATCACCAAACAACGCCCTCTCATCTTACATTCCCCTTTTGTTTCAAACAATAAAATTCCAAATGATGTTATATATAGTATGTCTTATAACTATACTAGAGAAAATTGGTAGCTATATAATAAATTCTTTTAATCAAGTATATGTTTTTTAACAGCAAAAGAGAACACGAAAGCAGCAACATGATCATCACCCCCGAAACTAAGAAATATTTGTTTTAATTAAATATTATATGTTTTTCATTGTTACACTTTCTCGATTTCTTGCTACCATTATTTACACAAATTAGACAAAGGACCACGGGACCCATATAAGGAGTCATCTAATAAGACATGATTAATTGGTTTAGATTATGAAATCGTACCATGATAGGAGTGTATTTCTAATATTGTTAAATTAGTTTTTTTTAATATGACAGATTAATAACCTATAAATGAAATAAAAAGGATTCTTTTAAGGTTTGGAAAAATGACGTTTGACATTTATTGATTGCATTTAGGGGTGCTTAAAGTCAAACTTACTAAAATAACCTGATTCCTTATCGCTTTAGTGCTCAGACTAGGATTGCTTACATTAATCGAATTTTCAAGTTGACTCGATTAGACCCGATTGAAGTGTAAAAGGATTTTTCCTTTAAATTTTAAGATAGTTTTACTATTAACTCAATAAATTATCATGTTAATAACTATAAATCATTGAATAAAAAACAATTAATAATTATAGTGTTAAATCAAATTCATAAACTTCAATATATTATTATATAGAGTTCTATAAACTATAAAAGATAGAATGAAAGAACAATATGTGTCCATTACTCTGTTAGAACAATGAATATGGTATTTGTGCTTGAATAAAATAAGTTTATCTGATTTTTACTTAAAAATCCCAACTTATATGTAACCTGACAAACACGTTCAGGTGAGCCTGACAAATCCGATTCCTTATCGGTTTGGGTTAAGACTTATTACCTTAAACCCAACGGATACCCTAATTGTATTGTTGATCTTAATTCTTTCACGTTTTTTAAACATGACTTTAGTAAATAAATTCTCTCTATATATAATATGTATATGCATAAAAACATTTGTATATATAGAACACAAACATTTAAATATAGCTAATGAGGTTAAGGGGTTAACATCTTGAAAGTGTAATGGAACAAATTAAAATAGATATAACATGAGTCCATTGGAACCATACTAACCTAAACCTCAAGCAAGTTTAGGTAAGAGATGGCAAAACCTCAACAGATGGATGCCTTCCCACCTTGTACTTTACCAATTTATATCTTTCTTTTCCCTTCACAATACTACTAATCAACCGTTTATAGATATACACACATAATCATAAAACCAGTAGAAAAACAATTGATCGACCGACGAAAATGCAGTTGCATATATCCCCAAGTTTAAGACATGTGACGGTTTTGCCTGGCAAAGGAGTGAGGGAGTTTATAAAAGTGAAAGTTGGATCGAGAAGGGTGTCTTATAGGATGGTGTTTTATTCACTTTTGTTCTTTACTTTTCTTCTTCGGTTTCTGTTTGTGTTAACTGCCGTCGACACCATTGACGGTCAAACCAAATGCTCCACAATTGGTACGTAAACTTCTATTTGTTTTTACATTTGCATCGATCAACATGTATTTCAGATTTATCTACGAACCATGATCGAATTTTGAAGAATGTTAAGTTCCTTGGGTTGTGAAACTAGCGTTTTTTGGTCAAAAGTGGATAGATTTTCTACAAAAAAAAAAAAAAAAGAGTTTGAATCTTGTACTCGTATAAATTATAATCGTATATTGTTCAGTGAATTGCAATCATACGTGAATTAATAGATAGTTAGGATGCGGTTGTCTGGATCTTCAAATTATGTTGTTAACAAAATGTTTTTTAAGATTTTTAGCGGGTTTAAATTAAATCTTTATTATAACCCGGTTTCTAAATTATTTTAAATGCGTATATAATATTGTTAATTAGAAAAAGTTCTTTATTTGTTAATTAGAAATAATTTTTTATTTGTTATATTTTAAAGTAAAGCAACTTCAAAAGTCCACCGGTATCAAATTGATAGACCAACTAATGGGATGGTAAAAGATCGGTTAAATGTCACCAATCAATATTTACATACCAAACATGATATATATAATTTAATGCTTAAAAGAGAATTTTATAAATAATGGAATATTAATAGTTTCCGACATGTTTAAGAACAATATCCTGCTTGTATTAATATTACTTAATCATGTTTATTGTGCTTGTGCATATCAAAATGGTGACATTACTCTTAATCCAGTTGTTAGACTAAATAAAAATATAAACTTTAATAATTAACTGAAAAACTCATAATTTTCGGTTTTTACATGGACGATAAAATCGTGATTTTTGTTCATGACTACATGAGAGATTTTGTTGTTATTTTATTTTCATCTAAAATATATAACTATTAATCAAAAACTTCCAATTAGTTTATGATAAACTATTTTGTTTGTATGTTAATGACAGGTTGTCTGAAGAAATTAGGACCAAACATATTGGGTAAAAACCTTCAATCAACGGTAATTTTCTTAATATTTTTTTTTGTATCATAGTTGATTTTATTTTCAAAGTTTAACATTTCAGACACGTGATTATTGTTACATAGTTGATTTTATTTTCAAAGTTTAACATTTCAGACACCTGTTTAGACATTTATTAGTGATTTTCGTTTTGGGTTGTTAATGGTTCGACTTACCACTTTACATAGGTTAAGATCCAGTGAAGACTCAAAAATTGGTGAGGACTGCGAGGATAATTCTCAGCCGATTGTTTTTTTTTTTTTTAAATGGATCATTGTCAGAATTTAGGATCTTTATGAGGATAACAATGATCCGAAATTCTGAAAATGATCATAGTTTCTAAAAATGATTGGTTTATAATTGTCTTTACAGTCCTCACCAAGATTTGAGTCCTCATCCGATCTCACTTCATTTACATAAATGTTATTTTGGTTTCTGCAAGGTCCCAGAAGTAATATACCAAGTCTTGGAGGACCACTCAAGTAAATATGACACACTAGCAGGATCTGAAGCTGACATTCCTCAAACTTTGGAAGATTTTGTTTCTAGCTTGAAAGGCAGTAATAGACCAGATGCAAAGACCTTTGCTATCAAGCTCAAATCCATGGTTTTTACTTATTTAATTCTCCATCTTCCTTGTATTATATCAAAAAATGGTGTAGATTTAAGTGGTTAGTTTTTTTAATGGATAAACCACAATTAGTTTAAAGTTTAAACATAAAATTATCTATGAAACATATCCATTAGCTAGGCTATGGCTAGCAAATCTTGAACCCATTTTAACATGTCACTTAATTTCTATTTTCTAGGTGACCCTTCTTGAACAAAGAACACGAAAGGCCAAAATCCAAGAATACTTATACCGCCACGTGGCATCAAGCAGCATACCAAAACAACTCCACTGTCTTTCTCTCCGGCTAGCCAACGAGCACGCCACCAACGCCGCCGCCCGCCGCCAGCTCCCGTCGCCGGAGCTAGTGCCAACACTCGTTGACAACTCATACTTCCACTTTGTTCTCGCATCAGACAACATTCTCGCAGCCTCAGTTGTTGCAACATCTCTCGTATACAACTCGTTACATCCCGACATGGTTGTTATTCACATAATCACCGATAGAAAAACTTACTCACCAATGCAAGCTTGGTTCTCGTTGCACCCACTAACGCCAGCTGTCATTGAGGTCAAGGCGTTGCACCATTTTGATTGGTTTGCTAAGGGGAAAGTGCCTGTTTTGGAGGCAATGGAGAAAGATCAACGGGCTCGGGCTCAGTTTAGAGGAGGGTCATCAGCTATTGTGGCTAATAATACCGAGAAACCGTATGTTATTGCTGCAAAGTTGCAAGCAATGAGCCCTAAGTACAATTCACCCATGAACCATGTTCGGATTTATCTCCCTGAGGTACGAATTTTGCATCATTTTGTAAAGGATGATATTTAGTCCTGCATATTCATAATCCTACTCATTAGATGAAGACACGTGTCAAAATCAAATGATAATATTAAGAAAGAGAACTAATGGGTTGCACATGTCATTCTATCAAGTGTGTAGGACTATGAGTATGACCAAATGATATGACTAAATATCATTTCTTTTTGTAAAGGGTTCTTTTTCTAAGTTTAATCGTTTATGTGCCTACTATACCTAATATACGATCATTTTGTTAGATGTTTCCAAGTCTTAATAAGGTGGTCTTCCTAGACGATGATCTTGTTGTTCAAACCGATCTTTCACCTTTATGGGACATTGATATGAACGGTAAAGTAAATGGGGCAGTTGAAACATGTAAAGGAGACGATAAATTTGTAATGTCAAAACGATTCAAAAGCTACTTAAATTTTTCACATCCATTAATCTCAAAAAATTTCAACGCGAACGAATGTGCATGGGCTTATGGCATGAACATATTCGATCTTGAAGCTTGGAGAAATACCAACATAAGTCATAATTACCATTATTGGCTCGAAGAGGTAACAAATGATCCGATTCATATAAATTTTTTATAAAAACGATTAAAGATTTTACTCTAATAATTTGTTTTCTTGTTTCAGAATTTGAAATCGGACTTAAGTTTGTGGCAATTAGGAACGTTGCCACCCGGTTTGATAGCATTTCATGGTTATGTTCATATAATTGACCCTTTTTGGCATATGTTAGGACTTGGGTACCAAGAAAATACAAGTATACCGGATGCTAAAAATGCTGCGGTTATTCATTTTAATGGTCGAGCTAAACCATGGTTAGATATAGCATTTCCCGAGCTTCGGGCATTATGGGCCAAATATGTCAATTTTTCAGATAAATTCATCAAGTCTTGCCATATTAGATCAACTTAGAAACGGGCACATTTGATGTATATGAGAACACGAAAAAACAAGAAGAATGGTTCTTACTATTTTTTTCATCGATTCTTGTTCTATGATTTAAGATAACAAGATGGAAAATCAGAATCATCGTATGTTGTTTTTAGGTGACAATGAAAGCAGATCAAGAAAGACATGTGATATGTAAAGTGATTTTTTTTTCCTACTTACACTATTATTTTTTTTGTTTCTTTTATTAAATCAAATAATTCATATATATAGATTCCATTTTCTCATAAAACCTATGAAATTTGCATAGTTTAGTATGTTAGACATATTTTGCATATTGTTGCAATTTTCTCAATCGAGAACTATGAATTTTAACAAATTGGTATTCATTTCAAGGCATAATTTAATAAACGGAAAAATGAAATAAACTTACTTTTTTCCAGTTACATTTGAAACCAATCCTTTCAAGAACTTTGCAGATTTGGTAATCGGAGAATTAATAGCCATTAAATTATACAACACATTTTCAACTTCAATGATCGAAGGTCGTGTATTAAATCTTGTAACCACTTTTAATTCACCTTCTTCTTCGACCAAAATACTCCATTTTTCTCCACTCAAAACACCATCTCTAACACACTTAAATACAACGCCGTTTCTCTTACTCAACAATCCTCTAACTTCTAATCCCATAAACGAATAAATCACTTCAAACGATCTCAAAAAAGCTTTTAAATCACCAAAAATGCTCTCTTCATCATCATAACTCCACCTAGGGTTGAAAATTACAACCGGTTTTGGGTACAAACTGTTTGTAACTGACTCAATTACTTCCATTTGTGAAGCTTCTGGTGTCAAAAACACCGCCACGTCAGCAGAAGTCAAAAATCGGTTTCCTTCATTCTTCGTTAGTGAAGAAATATCGAAATGTTCAACCGACTGGATTTTTACTTTATTGGCAGCTTGTGTTAGTGTAGAATTGGGCCAAAGTATTAATATCTTCACTTTAGACCCTTTTTTCTTCAGTGGCATTTCATCGAACACTTGGAGTGCAAGTTTTGATAACGAATCTGGCGAGTCATCAATGACCGGGATTTCAACACGGAATCTTGGCTGTTTTAGTTTCTTGAGCTTACCAGCAGAGAGTTTAGGGCTGTTGAGAGGTTTTTCTAAAGTGGTTGAAATGCAGTTTTTTGCTTGACGTATAGCTTCTTCTTTCGATTTTGGTGGTGAAGAAAGATTACAATTAATGGATAATATAAGATTAATCTTTTTTGGTTTTTGAATTTGAGAATTTGGTGAAGAAATGGAGATTGTGGGATTGAAATTCGATTGAATTGAATGATATATGTAAGGATTAAAATGAGTATTTGGGAGCAAAGATGTCATGTTTCTGTTCTCGAAAACAGAAATTAAAAAGAAAAGAAAAGTTAGAAAACAGTTTGCAGATTTGAGCAAACATTAGATAAATAGCAATAATCGCGGGAAAATAACAGCCACACAAAATGGGGAATATATACTACGCGTGTGCATTCTAGATTGAAAATAAATGAATGGAGCTATATTGATCTAGTTATCAGTTTTAATTTTCATTTAAAATTTGGTTTTTGATTCGGTCTAAATTTAGGAAGAAAAAAACAAAAAAGGTCAACTTTCTCGATTTGATTCCCGTCGATTCTCTGTCTGGTTCAACACATCGGTCCGGTCTAAGACATCATCTGTCAGGCTAGAACAATATTCTCAATTATCAATTTGATTACTTAGTGTTTCAATTCAATTCTTGGAACGTTCGTAGACATCACATGATTTTATTTGAATTATCCAAGAAATGAAAATAAAAAAAAAATGAAATTTTCCAATAAAAGTAAGCAAAAAGATCAAATTTTTCAATGTGCAACACAAATATATCCAAATGCATTCATCTCTACACGTCATTTGTGCTATAACTACTTTCTTCAATCAATATACACATCAACCCCAAACTGTTAGAATTTCAAGATTTTAAGTTGCTAATTACGAATGCAAACAAGTATTCCTGGAACTTAATAATATTCCACAAAAGAAGCACTAATTAGCCGTAGCTTAACCGAGCATCCAACTGTCTGACAGAAGTTTGTCTTCGAGGTGTTCCAATTTCACAAGCATTAACTCTCGCAGCAAACCGAAGAGAACAAAGTGACTCATTAATCGAGGTTGGTGCCGGTGAAACATTTACAACCATCAACGTCTTTGAATCGCCACCTAAGCAAGGCTGATCATGTTCCACACACAAATTTTATCACAAATTTATCAAATTATAAATTAAATTAGAGGTGTATGTACCTGGAGAAGATATGTAAGTTTAGAGTTCCTAAAAGGAACATGTTCTTCCTTTTTTGCTAATGCAAAAATAACGTCACTTAATGATGACAAACTTCTGTTAATGGCTTGAGTTTCTTTTAAACGGTCTCCCGTTGACCCACTTTTGGACAGACGTTCACTACCAGCAAGATCAATTAGGTTAAGCACACCTTGTACTTGTTGTTCCGTGCTCTATATAAAATAAAATCAACATTACCAAACAATTAAATAAATAAATTAAAATCCGAAATTTTTTATTTACCTCATTAACACCGGTTATCCTCAAAGTGAACACAAAATGACTTCTTGATGATTGTTCGTTCATTTGAGTCTTACCCACAGACCTAAATATAACATGTCGAATGTAAGAAAAATTTAGTAAAAAAATATAAGGTCGAACGGGTTAAAAGTAGCCAAACATGTTCCAAATCCCTTTTTCTAAAAAGAAATAATCTTAATACTTGTATCAAAAAAACTTCTTTAATCATACTTAGCACATTAAGTCATTAACTATATAAATAATACAAAACATGTTGACTGGTCAACTCAACCTGTTTTGACCCGTAGAAAAAATTTACCTGCTTTGTGCAGCACGGTTTAACAGAAACGAAACTTCTCTACTGCTTCTGACATCAACTATAGTCAGATCAGAAACATGTGTGTTTCCATTTGCATCATGTTTAATTGCATATTGTTTAGCACCCAATTCTGTTCGGGTTGTTGACAATAGATCACGTACCGTTTCATTATATATTTCCAACATCGAAACCTGTAAAAACCAATATTTATTATTAAAAAAAAATATTCTTTGGATTATAGTTATAATTTCTTTGAAAATCCAAACCTGCATTTCATATTTCCACCCTTGGTTTTGGAGCGTTTGCTTGGATTCAAATATTTGTTCTAAAGAACGCGGTATTAATCCTTTGTCATCATAGTTTCCAGGTGTACCCATCATTGTATGCGTTTTTCCAGAGCCCGTTTGCCCGTAAGCAAATATACAAACCTAAATAGTAAAAAAAAAGTTACAACATTTTCAGATCAACTAAAATTGGCCCGTTTCAGCCCGAACCCATAATGACCCATTAGTAAGAATTTCTATCACCTTATAACCATCCAAAGCACTTTGCACAAGTTGTGAGACTTCCACAAACACATCTTGTTGTGACGATTCGGGCACAAATACTTTATCAAACATGAAAGAATGTTTTTGCCCTACATAAAAAATGGTCAAGAAAGTCAACTATGGTCAAAAAGATCAAATCTTTATATTACCGTTTTGCAATAATTCAATCCCTCTGCCAAGATTTTCAGTTGTTGTAGGAAAAGAAACAATCTTTGTTTCATTTTCAGCAGCATCATCAAACAATAACGGGCGTACTCTGCAGAAAACTCGAATATTTCCTTTCAGTTCCTGTTGCAAAATAAAAGCCCGTTTAAATTATAAATTTTGTTAAATAAAAAGTTAATTAAAAATAAACTATTACCAATATTGTGTTATGCAATTTTTTGCGTAAAGATTCTCCTTCAATAAGTTTAAATTCTGCATCAGCTAAACGAAGTTGTAATTCTGAGTTAACTCTTTTTTGTTCTTCATATCCCGTTCTTATTTCATATGCTGATACATCAGACATCTGTAGCATTAAAATTAAACAAGAATTAGTCGATTATTAATTAGAAAGCGTCTAAATGAAGATAAATAACAGAATATTATATTTGTAAAATTAAATAATTAATGATACCTCTAGTTTATTCTCAGCAGCAGCAAGTTTCCCTTGTAATATCCTTATTTGTTCACTTTGAGAAGAACATGTTGCCTGAAAAGATATGAATGGTAAGTATAAGATACAACAAAGCAATATCAACAACAAAAAGTCAACAAGAACCTCGAGCTCATTTGACTTTGCTGTAAGATTTCCCAATTCATTTGCTGACTTTCCAGTCCACTCTTTATATTTCAACACTTCAGCTGACAAATCTTGAACAAGTGCCAGCTGGCGATCACGATCGTCTCTCACTCGTTGTAAATCCAATCTTAAGCATCCAACTTCACTTGCTAATGCTTCTTTTAGCTTCATTGTCTCGTTTTTACTTGCCTAAATATAAAGCCATAAATTAAACACGTTTATTAAGTTACAAACAAATGTATTCAAAATAATCAAATACTGACTTTTGTAGCAGTCAACTGATCTTGCAAGGAAGTGCATTGACCCCTTAAATTGCTAAACGTCTCCAAAACCGCAACTTTTTCTTTCTCGACATTTTTAAGGATTTCATTTGTTTGATTAAGCTCTGATTGAAGCTTACTATTGTATTGTTGTAAACTTGTGTTGTATTCTTGCAATCTTTTGTACATATCGTTGAGTGATATTATCTGCGAATTAAATAAATGACATCAAAAAAATTATTTCTATATTTTCTTAAAGATTTTTAAAAATGTAACCTTTTGATTAGCACTTGAACTCTCTCTTTGAGCTCTTTCAAGTTCTTCCGAGATGGTAGATTGTGATCTCTCTGCAGATAATCGAGCATCTTTCTCTTTGGTTAATGTTTCAATTGCAGCCTGAAATTAATCTTGACCGTTAAAATTTTCAATTTTAGGTATTACCCAAATGCTTAAAATTGATTTAATTGTACCAATTTATCGGATTCTTCTTTTGTGAATTTCTCTTGTAAAGCGGTGTAATTCTTGCGTAACTCCATGATTATCGAATTTAGTTCCTCTTCCTTGTCATTCATTAACATTTCTTGAACCATTAACATAAAAATAATAAAAAATGATTACTCGTATATGATAAATTTTAAATGACTAATGATCTTGAAATTTATAATTATACCCATATCATTGCATTTCTTTTCTGCTGATTCCAACATTTTCTCATGTTTTTCTTGCTCTAATAAAAGATCTGCTTCAAGTTCTTGAAACCATTTAATACACATTCTCAGCCTTTTTATATATTCCATCATTACGTCACATTTCTCCTAAAAACCCACAAAATTAACGTTAAAAATATTCAAATTTGGACATAAAAAATGTTAAAAAAACTAACCCTGAGACTGAACTTATTCTTGGGTCTAATCTTCTCATTCAACAATGCTTCAACATCTTGTCTAGTAAATTCAATCGCTCCACAATCCGACCCAACATTGCTTGCCGGCTCGACCCGGATACCCGGATCTTGACCGCCATTAACAACCGATAAAACCTGCCGTCGAATTATACCACCATTCGCTGTCCCAACCATTCTGTTTAATATGTCCTTGATAACAGACAGAAAATAATTAAAACCCAGATAAATGGTTGATGGGTGAGAAAGAATTTGATGAATTGGGGTTTTAGTTAGGTGATCGTGTTACTTGTAAGGAAAGATTATAGGTTGTGGAGAGCATGTTAGGTGGGCCCATAAATTGAAATAAAAGCTACCAAGATTTCAAGATTGTATTAAAATTGATTGCTTGAATTTGCAGGGAAGATGATGATGGAGACGATGGACCTATGAAAATGAAGTGGGTTTTTGTTTTTAATAATTTTGGATTATTGTAACCTATGAAATGGGTTTTTGTTTATAGGTTTCAAATTTATATAAAAAAATTGAATTTTTGACTGTTATGAGGCCGGTAGAAGATGGTGCGGCCTTGACTGCTTCTTCCCCCAAATGGCAGTGAGCACTGAGCAGAGCCTCTTTTTAAATATTTATTCAAAAAAGAAAGTGATACTATTTATAGAATGAAAATAATAACAAAATGAGAAATAATATTTATCCTACTTAAAATGTTACTCACTTGATAGGATGATATGTATATTTAATTAATTTTTTTACTTAATATTTTCCCTTGATTTTAACATATGTTCTCATGAATCTCATCTAATGAATAGGACTATGCATATGACCAAATAACCAAATAGTATGTCTAAATATCATTACTCTAAAAAAGTACATTTATTTTTTCATAGTTGAATGGTTTTCATGGTTATCTTAAAATATTATGAGAGATAATATTGGTTCTATTGAATCTTTCTAATAATTCTTTACGTTTGATACATATGTCTAATTAAATGATGAATAAGAAAAACTTAACCAAAGGGTTAAATGACTTAGTGGTAAGGTATTTGCCCTCTAACTTAGTGGTTGAGGATTCGAGTCTGGTTATTTAAGAGTTGATTAAATTTGCCGTTCAAAAAAAAAGTTAAATTTTTTTTTATTAAAGTTCAAATGTCAATTATTTTAGGAAGGTATAATAGGAATCAGTATAATTTTTCAAATATTATATATTAGATGACATTTATGTTCATGGCAATAATTAAGTTGTATTAGAAATAAAGTTATGACATAAAAAATTGTCATGCAAGTAGGCATGTAAATGATCGAACGTTCAACGAATCGTTCGTGAACAGTTTGGAAGGAGTTTGTTTAGCTAAACAAACGAACATGAATAAGATTCTGTGTTCGTTTAGTTAAACAAACAAACACGAACAAGGGCATGTTCGTTCATTTACGTTCGTGAACATCCGTTCGTGTACGTTTGTTTACGTTCGTTTGTTAATGTTCATTTGTGTCCGTGTACGTCTAGTCTTGAATTAAATAGTATAAAATATTATTTATAATATTGATTAATTATAATTATAATAAAAAACGTAAATATATAATGCCTTTAGGTTTAGACTTTCTTGTTCAATTTATTTAAGAACCCACAACCTCAAATCTCCATAATTTGTTTAGAATTAATAATCCAACATGTTTTCAGTTATGCAACTTATAATTCTGATATCCTTAAGATGGTTTTAGAAATGGTAGAAACATGTTTTCGTGCACTTTGTTCGTTTGTGTTTGTTTATACTTGTTTGTGTTCATTTATGTTCGTTACACTTGTTCACGCACAGCTCATGAAGACTGAATTTTATTAACATACGAACACGGGCACAAAACTCCGTTCAATAAGTGTTCGTGAACCGTTCACGAACACAATTTTTTTATTAACAAATGAACACGAATAAGGCCCCGTTCGTATTCATTCGCTTTGTAGCCTATAAAACACGTAACATATCAATTAAATTATTAAAATAGCTCATTAAAAAGTTGTTATTGCAAAAATACATCATTAAAAAAAGGGAATTTATTTATGTACCACGATTTTTATTTTCTATATCACACAGTACACGTTTTAGAGCAAACTGTACAAATACGTCAAGTATTAGTTGTGGTAGATAACTTAAAAATTATAGTGTGAACATCAATGCCTTCAAAAAAATATATAAATTAACAAAACAGGTGAAAAAATCATAATTAACAATATGATTTGCATCTCAAAACATAATGTTTATTTTTTTTAATGTAAAATATATTGGATCTGGAAAATTCACTATATTTCATTTGCCATTGAATATATACTTACCTTTTTAACCTTGATACAATTTTGTCCTTTTCATACATATTTTAATTTAACTTCCTCCAACTTTAGTCATGTATATTTACCTTTTTAACCATGATACAATTTTGTCCTTTCATACATAATTTTAATTTAACTTCCTCTAACTTTAGTCTAACAATTATGTCATTTTTAAATTAATTTTAACTTTCTCCTTTTTTTTTAACTTTACTCAACAATTATATCTTTTGCAATTTAGTTTTTGGACGAGGTTAGCGATCCTAACTTATTAGTCATTATTCTAACTCAAGAACTTAATCTCCGGTGACCACATTTTACGGATAGTATAGACTCGATGTAGATGAACCTTTGTAACCTTAAGGGGCTTTTCAATGTAAAATATCTTTACACCAACGTTTTGTTTTGTTTTTATATATATAAAATGGCATTTAATGTAAAATTAGTATATTTATTTGAGACTTATGCTATTGAAAATATTTTGGAACACATATTATGTTTTCTTGATGTAAAAGAATCTTTTGAGTGTTGTATGAATATATCACTAAACCATAGTCACACGATACGCTGGTTAAGGTGCGTACCGCGTACCGAAACGCGATACGTTGGTGTACCGAACGCTACCGGGATCGCTCTTTGGTACGCCAATTTTGAGTTCCCGATTAAAAAATGTAAACAAATTGGTACGTCGTAATTCGCGTTCCCAATGGGTGGTAACCTCGTACCCGATTAATATGGAACGCGTTTCCCACGAAGTCAGGATTGTATTGACATAATTTCTAAATGTCAGGATCAGTTGTGTATATATTTTTATTATAGGAATGATTCAAAATCAAATCACGCATATAGCTTAGGAAAAAATCGTTATCTCTATATCTTTTTATCAATATATTAGATCGATTTTTGTTAATGTCTTTAAAGTTTTATGGATTTTATGATATGTTTTTGTTATTTGAAATTTTGAATTTTGAATTTTGAATTTTGAACTTTGAACTTTTTAATATAATTATATATATGCAATAGAAAAATAATTTTAAGGGTACATCGTATGGTATATCGTTCCAAATCGTAAGGTACACCGTACCGGACACGTACCGAAATGAACCTACCCCCATGTGTACCGGATACACCTAAACTAGTGAACCGCGTACCCGTACTGCGTACCCGTACCGGAGCGTACCGCGTCCTATGTGACTATGCACTAAACAATATTTTGGATACTATATAAAAATCCCCGCAACATCGCGCAGGTATCCAGTTTATATACAAACTTCAACATATAGGTATGTAGGAATGTAGGATACAAGCACTAATCTAATGTTATTATGTTAACATAACACATATTTTTTGGGTTTTCTCAAAAAAGGAACAACACTAAAATCGAATATGTGTTGCCTTGCTACCCAAGCATTGCAGTGCTTACTTTTTCAGATTTCCATGCAAACGTAAAGATAACACAAGCTCGTAACTACCTCTTGATCTACAAAAGATTATGCTACACAAATTTGGCAAAATAAACGATTGAAAATAAGTAATGTTTCAATGCAATTTGAATGCTTTTTATTTTGTATAGACTTTGTATGTAACGACCCGAAATTTGTAAATAAATAAATTGAATAAAAATATGATAAATATGGATAAATCGTTTAAAGAACGTAGGAATTGGTTTCGTGTCGTTTGGAGACCGTATGAGAAAGTTATGGGCGAAACCAGGTCGAGACCTAGACCGAAAAGTGCAGCCCTGTTGTACGAGGGAAGTTCACGGCGTGAACTTTAGTTCACGATCGTGAACTCCCTCCAGGGATTGTTGTATCTGGCGATGGTAGATCACGATCCGTTAACGATCGCGAAGTTCGCGTGCAAGGGAGAGTTAGCGACGCGAACTTAGTTCGCGCCGTGAACTCTGGTCGACAGCATTAAAGTCGGGTTTTAGCTCATTAAATGCATTTCCAAAACCCTAGTTTTCTTCTTGGCGATTTTGGAGCTCTAGTGCAGATTGTGGTTGATCTCTTCACAAATCTTTGGTAGATTTCACTCCTAAGTGAAGATTAAAGGTATATCTTCACTCCTTGATCTTTGTAGCTTTAGATCTATGTATTTGGTGGTTGGGTTGAAACCCTAGTTATTGGGGGTTATGGTTTATGGTAAATAAATGATGTATACACTTAATAGATGGTATATTAACAAGGGAAACAAGTGTATGATTTCGATTGGTAAGAATCTTAAGGGTTGGTTAAACCTAGGGTTTGGTAAATTACCATAATTGGGGGAAAGTGTTAGTTGATGGTATCTAGTGATTAATGGATACATTATTAGTAGTATGTGGTGTTGAACATTGTATGATTGTTGAATTAGGCTTCCGGTGAAGTCTTGGAGTTTGACCAAATTGTTGGAACGAGGAAACCGGCGGAAAGAATACGGTTGGAGCATTATATTGCTAAGGTGAGTACGTGTGGACTTTAACGAGTACATAGCCTTGAAATACATTTTTTTTATACTTGTGTTACGGTCAAATTGCTTAATTGAGTAGACTTATAGTTGTTTAGTTAATTATGTATTATCGATAATATTTAACTAACTGGTTTGATGACGAATGTGATAGCTGAGAGCTAGATTGACATAACCTTTGAGTTATGGTGAGAACGAGATGACGTGATGCTAGTTAGTTCGGGGGCAACCCGATAACTAGACATGGTGATGTTTCTAACTAGTTCGGGGGCAACCCGATAGTTAGATAGGATAGTATTTCTAGCTAGTTCGGGGGCAACCCGATAGTTGGATATATTGGTGCTTCTAGCTAGTTCGGGGGCAACACGATAGTTAGGCACGTTAGTGTTGCTAGTTAGCTCGGGGGCAACCCGATAACTAGATATGTATTGCTAGGAAAGCAAGGTTTGGAGTCACCATAGGGTGACTATATAGATGGACGAAAATACTTGTTTGTTGATTACTTGGATAAACGATTATTATTATTAATGGGTCTAAACCCATGTAACTCACGAGACGTTTTTGTCTCACGCACTCCTTGTTGTTTTGCTATGTACTCAGGTTCGGAATCGAAGGTTTAGGTACGCATGGATAGAGATGCGGGGCCTAGAGTAGAAGAACTTAGATTGGATTTATGCTTAGCTTTGGTTTTGATCTATTTTGTAACACCAAACTTATTACTCTGATTTTCATACCAAAGGTTTTTGTAAATCCATATTTTTGAAATAGTTCTTCTATTTATGAAAAATGATTTATTTTGGACAAATGTTTTGTATTAAAATTTGAGATGTTACATTGTAAAAAATAAAAAATTTACCAATGTGCTAATTAAAGATAAGTGGACAATATCAAACGGAGTTATTGCATGCTGTAATGAACAGTAGTAAATTTATCGTAAATGTATTATAAGGATAGTTAAAGTCAAACAATAATGAGGTTGTAAAGAATTGGCATGCCTCAGGGCTCAGCATTCTCTTTTTTTTCTATGCACAATCCAGCAACCATGTAAGTCTAAAGTCTAAACAAAGTAATGGTTGTATCAGACTTTAGTTCAAAATGGATTTGTGATCTATTGTCATAGTGTTACTATGTACTATCTTAATAATGGATATAACAAAAGGATTGTAGCATAGCGATATAAGACTGTCTGTAACATCGTCGCCAATTCGATCGCCCACAAGAGACGCGTCCTTCCCCTTACACATCGTTGTCTCCTGCGACGCGTCCCCGACGCTCAATGGTCGTCCAGGCGACCGTTGCAGGTCGCCATCTTAGGCCCGGGTAGTGAGTTGTTTTAAGAGGGGGTGTGTTTGGTCGCTTGCTTACGTGGGTTTGGTCGGGATTTTTCATGTGTTTGGTCACAAGAAAAAAAGTTGATGTGTCGGTGAGATGGCGGGCGTGACCACTATGACAATGGTCACTCCTTACACCCAGTCTAATGTATTAGAAGGTATTTCATATTGATCAATGATTATAGGTTCGAGTTCCGCTTTAGACAAAATGATATAGATTTGTGAGTAATTTAGAATGGAAGGTATATGTATTCTAATATTAAAAAACGTGTGAATGGATATCTGGACCTATCTAGATAATACGGCGTATATACCAAGTTCATCACTTCTGTTTTATAGAAAATCAATTAGTATATTATTCTTATAGATAAAATAATCACAAAAATGTCTTTCAAAATGCTTTTTACAAATTAAATAAAGAATATTATAGAGTAATGATTTTGACATCGGATATTCGGATACACGGGTAGTAGATATTGCGGCCCAAAATAGCAAATATTGGGCCATCTTAAAAATGATTTGACAAAAATGAAAATTGTATAAAGTTTGGAGATATGGGCAATGTTTAAAAACCTAACTGAACCAAGTGGTTAAACCTAGAGGTGCAAAAAAAACCGGTTTTCTATTCGAACTGCTTTGGAACCGGTTTGAAATTGTGTCGGACCGAATCGGTTTTTAAACCGCCGGTTTAGGCGCTGATCGATGTTTTGGGGATGAATATGTTTGAAAACCAATTTTGAAACCGATTTTATTGTAAACCGGCCCTTAAAGCCGGTTAAAAACCAAAAAACCCGGTTTTAATCGGACCGAAGTTTTAACCGGATCTACCTTCGCTTCTCAAAAACCGATTTAAAACTGAAGCGGTTTTTTTAAAAACCGATTTTGACTTTCATTTACTAAAACGAACTGGTTTGATATAAAAACTCGGTTAAGTTGGTAACCTAGAACCAAAAAATCCTCATTTTTTTCTTAAAAAGGCATCAGATAAATAAGATAAACATAATATTTGTGTGGTTACATGCTAAAAATCTTAGATTTTCAAATTATGTACAAAAAAATTAAAATTTTTATACTCGTGTATGTTATATCCATGAGACCATGAACTAAATATATGATCCGACATTTTAACCTCGCCCATTGCATAGACCTCCCAAACATCCTAGCGGTATGCTAGATTGCTAGGGGGATATTGACAAATTTTTACATATTTTGCTCCAAATGTACAATACCAAGAGTCAAGAGAATATCGATTAATAGTGATACTTTTGTTTCGTTTTGCTAAGGATATATTGTTTGTATAATAATCACTCCGTCCCACAAAAAACTTCTCATTTACCTTTTGCACAAGTTTTTAGGTGATAGTTAGTGGTGGAGTCATTGGTATTACTTTTAATTAAAATATAAGGTTAGGTTGGAGAGAGAAAGATAGTTAGTGGATATTAGTGGTGAGATCTCTAGAAATAATAGTTTTTTATTATGTGTAGTCTATCAAATGTTAGAGGCAAATGAGAAGTTTTTTGTGGTACAAAAATTTGGAGTCAAATGAGAAGTTTTTTGTTTGACGTAGGAAGTATATTGTTACATATCATATAAGAGAATGCAAAATACAAATTTGATCTATAAGACTATCCGTATTAGTAATACAATCAAATTTTCTCATTAAAAAATTAAGATCTATTTCTTCCATCTACACAACTCAATCCAACTTAATTTTTCACACTTATTAGCAACTCAGCCCAAACTCCATCAATTAAAAAATTACATGTTATAAACTAAAATATTAAGAAGAACTTATGTGACCTAATATGATGATTTGATCCTTTTATCTGATTCAACCACTAATAAAAGTCTTAAATTCAATTTTTGTATTAAATATACGAGTATATATTTACGACCTAGTACGTATGAAACCCCAATAAGGCTAGTCTAACACTAATTAGTAATTACAAATGTCTTTCGACGAGGATTGTGAAGTCGTATTTTGTTGTGGGTTTATAATTCTTCTTTTCTCTTTATTTACTTCTAGCAGTTATAAGAATTTTTTTTAATATAATTTTATCTATTAAAATATGTTTCATTTCCCACAAATTATTTGTTGCTGTCCGGGTTATAATTCTTTTAATATCTTTAGTTTTATTTAACTAAGATCTAAAAGTATATAACATTATATATTTAAGTAATTTTATCATCATGAAACCTTGTTATTATACAGTAGATGAATAAACCAAAACTTATAGCTTTTATTAGTATAGTATTATATTATTTTTAAAGCATATAAATATATAAGTGAAAGATTTAGTATATAAATAATACTTCATATGACTCACTTTTGGTGCTAAATTTTAATTTTTAGGCTTTTGATAAAGTTTTTCATACATACTAAAATTTCAATAGTATTAAAATCAAAACTTGAGGATATTAACTGAAAAATGCTTAAATACTTCAAGGGCATTATAGGGAATTCACACCTCAACTTTATTTAAGTGATGTTTGGTAAACCTTATAATGATTCAGTTAACATGACAACCTTTTAATCAGACAGATTCAGAACGTTTGGTAAGACCTCTTAATCAGTATCTGAATAAAAAATTGAACACATTCTGCCTCTTAATCAGACAGATGTAAAGAGAATTCTAAATCATTCATACATGCTTCATTAATATATTAATCATTTAAATAATATCAAACAACACCTAAATATTGGTAGAAGGTGCATCCATACAAGGATATCATGGAATCTCCAACATAGTAAAATTTTATGTATGAACGGTAACTATTATCCTTCCGTGCAAGCAAATTTCAGTGAACACTATTATTGTTATGAAAATTGTATAATAGGCCAATTAAATTATTTCATAATGAGAACTTAATTATATCGATTTACTTCCATAAAATTATGCACTTATTGATTTACCCAGATGGTCGAGCCAACCCAATTCAACAATTTTGATCACTTCCTTTAGTCTGTGAAATGTCGATCATGTTAAATCCAGACGTAATGCGGTGACCAAAAGGTGTCCCTTGGGTCGTGATGTATCCCTCCCTTGACGTGACCAAAGCCGACACGGCTCTTCTGCCATTGGGTGTTTGTTGTATTATGTATAAGATAAGATGTTATAACTTATGTTTTATAATATATTTGTGTGAATTTAATCGTTATCATGAATTTCTTTTTATATATTTTTGAGTTTGGTTACCGGCTAGTCTTAACGAGTCATGACTCATGTGCACGACCATTGGTGGAGCCCCAAGACATTATTTAGATTCTAGTGGAAACATTATACGTTGTCGTTTTGTCGTATTTTTTCACCCATTGAAATTGTCCACAAACAGGGCTCAATTACCTAGACCGGCTCCTTTACGCGTTTATGGAATTTCCTTTTCTTTTCTATACCAGGCGCGTAGCCTAAAAGATTAATCTCAAAAGGTTCCTTTTTACAGCGGCTTACAAATTCAGTCCTTTATTTTTCTCATAATACACTCTTGGACCCTTGCTAAAAAAAATTGCTATAAAACCACAATTGTTTTTATTTATTTTTCACTTGTTTAAACATGCCGTGAACTTGGACTTCATGGATTTAGTAAAACACCATGGTCACCAAATAAATGAGAACATTAATGATTCAAAATTGAAGTTTCCAATACATTATTCATTACGGTTGTGACTTGTGAAAATGGACCGTGGTTCATGGATAACTTTAGGTCATGTTTGATTTGTTGGGTCCAATTTCGCAATTAAGATCCAAATATTCAAGTTTGATTTGCTTATGTTTTATCTGACTCGGTCTAAACTTGTCTCTTAATATGGTTAAAAAAAATATATACTAAACTCAGTCTTGTCTCTGGATTCCAACTCATTTTTATCGTTCAACACAATCAGTCAGAGGTATAATCAAACGTTCCTTTATAAACACTGGTGAGAGATGCTATATAATATGACTACATGTAACTTTAATTTTCACCATAATTTCAATTACCTTTAATGTTATTAGGCAAGTCCTCGTATTTTGAGTTTGGAACATTGCACTTTATAATGGGACCAACTTTGTTGCTCTTTTCGAAGCTTATAGATTTTGCATTTTACATGTATTATTCGCAAACAACGTGGGCATTGAACATGATATGAGTATGTATAGTATAAAATATACGAAGTATTATTTATATCATTATCGCCTATTAGATCAATATATCAAAAGAGTTTGTTATCATCACACACAAGTGACACAACAACAAAATTATCAAGTAGAGCTAATATTAAAAGATGCCTAGATGTTGTGACACACCACAATTTAAAATATCGCAACACCTACATTTTCAACTCTGAAAAGCCAAGAAACGACTCTTTAGGAGATCGTGTTAAATTGTATTTTGTGGATTTCATTAGATTTAAAAAATGATATGGTCTGGGACGGTTGGGTTTGCATTCCAATCACTAAAACTTCGTTTTGCAATCACTAGCATTTTGTTTGCCTTTTAATGAAACTTTCATTTAAAAAAAAAAAAAAAAAAAAACTGAAAGTAAAATTTTCAAGTTGTAAAAGAAATAAACTCTAATCAGAAAACACACGGTACAACTTTTGTTGCATCAAAATGACCTCAAATCTATGCCCTGCTTGTTACATTCACAAATTTTAACTTAAAAATAGTAGTCTTACAACATAGCGTTTTTAAATACAACAATTTTGGAAAGAAGGACCAAAAGCATTAAAGACTCCATTGAATGAGAAAACACGCAAATCCAGCAATACTTCAGGGACAATTATTGCAATTACTGCAATTGATTCTTCCTTTTTACAAATCCAAGCAAAAACCTTTGTTAATTCTGACGGCCTTGTGGTATAATTTTGAAGACCCAAAAATTCTTCAATCTTTCTACTTCTTCAACGGATGCATTCGGTCAAACTACATCAACCCGTAGAACCCCGTTATTCTCCAGCTCTGGATCTGTCCAATTTCAAGTATTTTTAGCTATCTTGATTCGACTAAATCGGCGTTTTCTTGGACCAAGAATTCTGGGTTTTGCTGAAAAAACTCTAAAGTAGAAGCTTGTTTGACGATTTATTGAGTTTTGATCATCGACATCAATTAGGGTTTGAAGAAATATTGAGCTCTCTGAGTTCATTTTCTTCGAATTGGGGATTACGGTTCTATGAAATGACCGTAGTTATAGCCATTAATTAAAATCTCCGATTCAATAAAAAAATGGGTATTCAAATGGTTTCAATCATGACCATTTTTCTTCTAATTTTCCCATTTACAGCAATATCAAGAAGCAACACAGACCCCCAACATCTACCACTTCACAATCTGATTAATTTGGAAGAAATTCTGGATAAAGACACGGTATTATACTTTAATTTCAATATTTTTTATATTTAATTACGAAGATTAAGATCTAATAAATTTAGGTGATTGCAGGCTGAACTATTATGGACTAATTGCGGAACAGAACTAACACATTTAATGGAAGCTTTTCAAGATCTTCAATCAAGTAGCAATCATAAAACCCTTTTAGAACAAGACGAAATGTTAAAATCATTAGCTTTACAAGATCTCCATATCAAGAAAATCATATTAGATTGCTTAAATGTTAAAAGTCTCACTTTTCCTGAATCAGGTGAAGAAAAACCTCACAAAAAATGGTATTTGGAGTATCTCGAGTATTTTTCACCCGACCCCACAAAAAGACGTAACCTAGCCGAATCAAACCCACCTAGCCCTAGCCCTGGTCCTAACCCTGGTCCAGCAATGGTTCCTAGCATTATGAAACCACCTAGCCCACCGTTTTTTCCTGTATCACCGATTGATCCTAATTCGGGTAAAGCTACACAAGCACCTACAAATTCGGGTGCTAATGAACAATCGAATAATAATAATGGGAATAATGATACTCATAAAAAGGTTATAATTGCTGTTGTTGTTACTGCTACAACAACGTTTTTTCTTGCAGCAATGGTTTTTTGTTGTTATATTAGAACTTGTGGTAAACGCGGTGGGCAAAATGATGACAGACCTCTTCTTAGCTTGAGTTTGAGTGATTATGGTATGTTTTAAACTTTTTAGTAAATTTTTATTCTACAGTTTATTACTCGTATATGTTTAAGGGTTATAACGCGGTCCATTATTTAATTATAAACTTGTAACATACCTTATGTTATAAGTTTATAATCAAATAAGGGATCTGGTTACCTGGTTATAGCGGTAATTTGCCCAATTTTGCTAATGTATTTAGATGTTTTGTAACAATGTAACGATAACGTTTCAGGTGGTTCATATAAACCGTCATACAGTTTAAATAGTCCTGTACACAATATTGGAAACATGGGAAATGAATCATTATATGCTCAGAAAATGGATTCGAGTATTCCATTAGGTATACCATTACAACCTCCCCCAGGAAGGGTAGAATCGTCTAAACGGTTGCCTGTAAATGCAACTGCTACTCCTCCACCACCACCACCTACTGCCGGTCCACCACGACCACCACCTACTGCCGGTCCACCACCACCACCACCACCTAAAGGCGGACCACCACCACCGCCACCCAAGCCTTTTGCAGGTGGTCCCCGCCCACCGCCACCACCAAGTGGCGGTGCACCGCCGCCTAGACCGCCAGGTGGCACCCTAAGACCGCCACGACCGGTAGCAGGACCCAGTCATTCTAGCGGTGATGAAGCTGATCCTTCAAAAGCTAAACTAAAACCATTCTTTTGGGATAAGGTTATGGCTAACCCTGATCAATCAATGGTTTGGCATCAAATTAAATCAGGCTCGTTTCAGTAAGTTTTCTTTTTCTTTTTCGCTTATTATATTCAACATTTAAATATTTGAAAGTTGTGTAATTTATACATCTGTTAATTAACAGGTTTAGTGAAGAAATGATAGAAACTTTATTCGGGTATAACACGACCGACAAAAAAAACGATCACACCCGGAAGAATTCTGCATCTCAAGATCCAACTTTTCAATATGTTCAAATTATCGATCCAAAAAAGGCTCAAAATTTGTCTATTCTTTTAAAAGCACTCAATGTCACAACTCAAGAAATTTGTGACGCGTTAATAGAAGGTACTTTTTGGAGCCAAAATTGACCCATTTTGATTCTTGATTCATTAACTGATTTCTATCCTATATGATCTGAATCCAGGAAACGAGCTTCCCGCAGAACTTGTTCAAACTTTAATAAAAATGGCACCAACTACCGATGAAGAACTGAAATTAAGAATGTACAACGGGGATCTTTCACATCTCGGGACCGCTGAACGGTTTTTAAAACCGTTAATCGAAATACCGTTTGCTTTCAAAAGACTAGAATCGTTACTCTTCATGTGCACATTCCAAGAAGAAGAATCAATGATTAAAGAATCTTTCTTAACATTAGAGGTATAAAGTTTGAATCTTTACATCTAAATATCATTAAAAAGATTTAATTCCGTATTTCGTACTAATTTTATAGTATATTTTTGCAAATTATATAGGCTGCTTGTGTAGAACTTAGAAAAAGTCGATTGTTTCTTAAACTATTGGAAGCCGTTTTGAAAACCGGGAATCGTATGAATGATGGAACATTTCGTGGTAGTGCACAAGCGTTTAAACTCGACACACTTTTGAAATTATCAGACGTGAAAGGAATCGATGGAAAAACGACACTTTTACACTTTGTAGTTCAAGAAATCATTCGGTCAGAAGGTATGAAAGCTGCCCGAACTACCCGGGAATCAAAAAGTTTCAAAACCGATGATCTTCTTAAAGAAACTTCATCTTCTGCTCAAGAAACAGAGGACCGGTACTGTACACTCGGGCTTCAAGTTGTTTCGGGTTTGAGTAACGAGCTTGAAAATGTGAAGAAAGCCGCCATTGTTGACTCTGATGGGTTGACTAGTGTGGTTTCAAGATTGGGGCGGGCTTTAGTAAAATCCCGTGAATTTATAAAAACGGATTTGAAGAAAGTGGAAAAAGAAGGCGATGAGTTTGAGAAAGTTTTGGTGGGTTTTGTGAAGAATGCTGAGAAAGAGATTAGTTGGATGGTTGAAGAAGAGAAAAGAATTATGTCTTTGATTAAAAACACGGCGGATTATTTTCACGGGAATTCCGGGAAAGATGAAGGGTTGAGATTATTTGTGATTGTTCGTGATTTTTTGATAATTCTTGATAAAGTATGTAAAGAAGTGAAGAGTGATCCTGTGAAGACACCAAGAATTCAAAAAAGCGATGGTTTGGCGGTTGAGATACAACGGAAAGATGACGTGGCAATTGCCGGAGGTTCGTCGCAGTTGGCGTTTTCCGATCAACGGAAACGGTTGTTTCCGGCGATTGTAGGGCGGCGGATTGACAGTTCTAGTTCAGATGAGGATTAGGGTGTAGGGTTTTTTGTTGTCAACAACTTACATTGATTCTTTTTTGAAATCTACTTGTTGGAACTTTAATGGTGATGGTGTTGTTAATGTTGTATATGAACCCTAATTCTATATCACCAATTGTAACACTATTTGCATTCATTTGATTGCCAAATGTCAAATTTGTTAAAATTTATGACGGGTTTAAATGTTATTCACTTTTTACTAACACAAATTTGGCACAATCGGAATGCGTGGAACTTCAAACAAGATTACTAGTAAATAGTAAATTTAGGACATGTGAATGTTTGTTTGGACCAGCTTGGGTTGATGCACCATCTTTTTATATAGTTTTCTCACTTTATATAAAGGTTAACAACGTTGGTTAACATTCACGACCAAATAAATAACGTGGTTGAAGAAAACGATTGCAGGGGATAATTATTAGCCTAATGAATTAACACAAATTATCTTGGAATTTTATTTGTGTCTCAATCTCTTATTTACATTTATAATTAAGATGGAATTTAGATTACTAAATATTTTTGTATTAAGTACTGCTGTAATAAAATGTAGATTTAATGATAGTTTAGTCACTTAAAATGATTAAGAAGGTGTTTGGCACTGCGTTATGTAATAGATTATTAGCTTATTGCGTTTTGATAACGTGACTAATATACTTTTAAGTGTTTGGCAAATAAAATCACATAAGTGATTATCTACATTTTGATGCTCTTAAAACGCCATTTGGAAAAAGCAGCAAGTAACTTGCTTTTTGAAAACGTGATTCTTTCTTCATGCAAGATTACATATTTATCCTCACAAATCCCAATGCTTTCTCCACTCCACTTTGACAGCTCTCATATTTAAAATGTCTTAAATTGTCATTTTATATTGAAACAACAAATAATCTGATTTTGCCAAACACTTATAAAATTGATTATCTGATTATTACGGTTTCAAACAACATAATTAAATAACAACATAATCAAATCCAAACACTATTTTTCATAATCATGTTTTGTGACCGCTGATTATCTGATTATCCATTTTCAAAACGAATAATTTATTTTCAATAAGCAATCCCAAACAACTGAAATTTTAGTGAGGGTGATTATAATTAAGATGGAATTTAGATTACTAAATAATTTTATATTAAGTACTGCTGTAATAAAATGTAGATTTAGTGAGGGTGTGTTTCGGTGTTACAAAAATGGGTTTTGATAAGATACTTTCCGTTAAAAAAAGGCATAAAGTGCAAACCAAAATACCGGGAATAAAATGATTAATTATGAAATGGAAGGGATCTTATAACCGTGATATCTACCGTTCATTTTATAAGAAGAAAATCGAACGGTCTAAATTGTGGATCCGCGTAGTGTGCTCTCATTGGCTACACACACCACCACCCAACCCTATAAAAACACCAATCCCGCAAATATCAAATTCACAACGAAGATTTCAAAATTTCATTCAATTTCAACGTCATATACAGTTGGCGGTGAGAAATGACGAAGAATTGAGCAAATTGCTTGGGGCGGTTACGATTGCTAATGGTGGAGTGATGCCTAACATTCATGCTCATTTGCTTCCTAAGAAAGCTTCTGTTGTCTCTTCTAAAGCTGATGATTAGGATAATGAATCCAATAATATAGACTTTGTAATCGATATATGTGTTAGTTTTTGTTTGCTGTCGAATGTGAATGATAAATTGGGGTAATTAAGGTTTAACTTTGCATTTCATCGAAACTACTAAATCTATGCATAAGTGAAACGTATATCATTTTAATGAACTTTATTGATCGGTTGTTCTCTGTTAAATGCAGTCGCTTAAATTTATAATAATCAATTTGAAACTGCATTTCCACTTAAATATGTAATAATCAATTTGAAACTGCATGTTCAAAGTTCAAACAGTGTATCTTAAAGACCATATGATCATCATTTCTTTTCATTTGTAACAAGTAAAGTTTTGCAGAGTTCAATCCACAATGAAATTGAAGTGCTTGAATAATTTTCAACCGAAATACTGAAATAGCGTATTACAGTCAAACTAACCGAATCTGGAGCATTTTGTAATAATTTTTCAGTGTATGATACATGCTTTTTTTTCCTCTGATTTTTTTATTAGCAAATTAATCTAATCTGCAATCGTTTTATTTTGTAGGCAAACTGATTATATATTATTACTTTGTCATGTAAGACCATTCGTCCCAATTTAAATGTCTATTTTTATTTTTATTTTGCTTTATGTCCCATAATAAGTGTTCTGGAACAGCAGCAATGAAGTAGCAATTATAAGCGACCCCAAAGGATTTGGTGTCTCGATTGCGGTCATTCAGGGACTTTCGTATTTCAACCAATCAAGATGTTTTATAAAGATCAAAATAATTATGATCTCATTTTTCTTAAATTATGTGGACTTTGAAAGTAGATGTATTTAAATTGGGAAAAAGGTAGTAAATAAAACATGAGTAAGAAATAAGCCATCGTTCATCTAAGGAATAATTACAATGATAAAATAAGATAATTTACGTGTATCTAACCAAAATCACAAATAACACGTTCATGCATGTTACAAAGTTTTGTAAATATTGAATGTTTGTGAACGAGGATTGTGAGTCCCCGCACGTTGTTGCGGGTTTTTAAACACAATTGTTTTTTCATTAAGATTAAGATTCATTTTTTATCATATTTTTTTATTTATGAACAAATAACATGATATGGGATCATGTTTATTGTAATTATAGATACTTTGAAATGCATATTTTATAGCATTTTAAGAGTTGTCGAGAAATAATATGGTTTATTTTTTATTATATATTTTAAATCGTTATAATATAGTATCTAAGTTAAATATTAATGAAGTTTAGTTTTAATGTTTTGCTAGATAACATTTATGATTTATGTACATGCAATAAATAAAATTATTAGCTATGCAAAAGTCACATATAAAAAAAACACCAATGAAATATATTAATGTTTAATTAATAGTAACACAAATAATATAATTTTGTGTTTATTAAATAGTAACACAAAAAGATTATTAATATCTAACTTAACTGTAAAATGAAGATTAAAACTAAAGGAGCAAAAAAACCAAAAAGAAAATATTACATGTTAATAACTAAACGGACCAAATAAAAATAGAAAATGCAAGAATCGAACCCGCAAGGTTTAGCAGGCATGTTTTCAAACAAACATGTGAAGCCACTTGAGAATCTTCATAGCCGGGCTCATAAAATTTATCATCCAAGCTATAATATAGTAAAAAAAACTAATAATACATAACTGGATATTTTTTTTAAGAAAAACACATACTTATAAATAAAGGCAAATGTTAAATATATCTCTTTAAGGTTATAGTTAAAGTTTATTATTATTGTTAAACTATAATTTTCAAGCATAATTTCCTAAAATGATTATTTGTTTTCAATATTTAGAATTAAATTTTAATTTGCGCTTAATAAAAAGATGCTTTAGTTTTATACATAAGGTAATAATTAAAATATTATTAATAATTCTTTTTTGTCACTAATTATAGTTGATGGGCATATTTTGAACATTAAAAAGAATTATACATCAAAGTTGAAATTAAGTTAAATACTAAAAGTTTTTCTCTTTAATATAAAAGAAAAAATTTATTAATGTAGATGCATTGTCATCATATGTTTTTATGGTTTAAAAAAAATAAATGGTAAATACTGAAAGCATTACATGTGAGATTCTCAAAAATTTATTAATGTAGATGCATTGTCATCATATGTTTGTATGGTTTTAAAAAAATAAATGGTAAATATTGAAAGCATTACATGTGAGATTCTCAAAAAAAATATATACTACTATATAAAAGGGAAAGAAACATTGCCGTGGCCCATGAGAGGGGCAGAGACTCACAAACCCCGTTTTCCGTTTTGTATTCCTTTTAATATGCTAGAACCCCGTTTTATACTTTTAATGAACAGTAGTCTAACTACCGTAAATGTATTATAAGATAAATTTAATACCAAATACAAGCTTTTGCCGTAGCAAATTGTGTAATCTGGTCGAACTAACAACATACTCCCTCCGTCCCACAAAAAACTTCCCATTTGATATGGGCATAAATTTTAAGGGGATAGTTAGTGGTGGGGTCATTGGTAATAATTTTGATTAAAATATAAGATTGGTTTGGAGAGAGAAAGATGGTTAGTGGATAGTTAGTGGTGGGGTCCTTAGTAATAATAGTATTTTATTATGTGGAGCCCATCAATTAAATGAAATGAGAAGTTTTTTGTAGGACAAAAAATTAAGGTCAAATGGGAAGTTTTTTGTGGGACGGAGGGAGTATTAAACTGCATAGTTAGGTATTATTTTGTCAGCTTAAGAAAATCATTAACGAGCAATAAAATATAATCAAAATCTATGCTATCAAATCAATTTAAAATATTATAATCATTTGAATACCTTGTATT
Source organism: Calendula officinalis (assembly GCA_963853835.1). Taxonomy (NCBI): domain Eukaryota; kingdom Viridiplantae; phylum Streptophyta; class Magnoliopsida; order Asterales; family Asteraceae; genus Calendula; species Calendula officinalis. The sequence goes on along the minus strand of OY970823.1, from coordinate 58,188,019 downwards.
CAATTTTTAACATATGTAAACTGTAAACCATTCAACACATCTGAATGTAACATTTTAAAACTTAAAACATAATAATTTGACATTTTGACACATTGAACATGAACTCTAAACAGTAGAAATTGTTTTGGGTAAATCGACTGTAATGAATTTGTAAAGACATGTTTAAACATCCCAACCAATAAAAGAATCCACAAATGGATCTGCAAGCAGCAAAAATTGGAATATAAATCTAACATTCAGAAGGTAACACCATATATTTTAATGATCAAAAAGCTTATATTATCCCACTAAATTGAAAGATATACACACTAATTGATAGAACCCCTATCTCTAACACAAATAGGGGTGTTCACTATTCGGATATAACCGGATTGTCCAATTGGACATTTTGGATCGGACTATTTGGATTGGTTATTTGGTTTTTTGGATCGGTTTGGACTTGAACCAAATTAATAGTTTGGATTTCGGATTAGATTTGGTTTCCGTTGTGAAAACCGGATTGTCCAAAAAAACCGAATAGTAAATTGATTTATATACTAACACTTGTTGGTCTACATTGTAAGCAATTATGATACTCCTTTTCTTTACATTTCTTATAGTAAATTGATTTATTAACTAACACTTGTTCCATTTTATATTGTATTAATTGACGATATACCAATATTTTTGGAGTTTTTGATAAAGTTGATGTTAAGATTTTTGCATATATGATTGTAAATGTCTCAAGCTATGATTTAGATTTGTTTTTATATACAAAGTAGTTTATCATTTTGAAATTTTACATATCGAACTTAATATTATTTATGTTATATACTTTTGTAGTATTTTGAAAATTTTAAGGAAAAACCAAACGGATATAACCAAACCAACCAAATTGTTATTTGGTTCGGATCGGTTTGGTTTTCAAATTAGTTTGGACGGTTCGGTTTGAACTTTTGAAAACCGGACTTTATTTGGTTTCACCTATTTGGTTCGGATAAAACCAAACCGTCCAAACGAACACCCCTAAACACAAATTGAAACGAAAAGAACAGTTGATTTCATAGCCTAACAGATACGTAACAAAAGAATTTTCAATTCGGTAAGCGAACCAGAATGCCTCATTCATCATCTGCAGACTGCTTCGAAGAACCAACCTTCTTCGGAAGCAAAAGGTTATGGATGTTAGGCATAACACCGCCATTAGCAATGGTGACGTCACCGAGAAGTTTGCTCAATTCCTCATCGTTCCTCACCGCTAATTGGATGTGTCTTGGAACAATTCTAGTTTTCTTATTGTCCCTTGCTGCATTTCCAGCCAATTCAAGAACCTGTGAATAATCAATTTCACAATTTTCAATTTCGCACAAAAACAAAACCCTAGAAATTCAATTACGATCAAATTTGCAAAATATGGACATGGTAAAAGATCAATGAATTTCGTAACTACCTCAGCGGCGAGGTATTCTAAAACAGCGGCGAGGTAGACAGGAGCACCGGCACCAACACGCTCTGCGTATTTGCCAGCTTTTAGAAAACGCGCGATACGACCGACAGGAAATTGAAGGCCGGCTTTGCTGCTTCTGGATGTAGCTTTCTTTGCCGCTCCAGAACCTATAGATTTCCCTCTTCCGGCCATTGTTGACGGATATTTGGCGTCGGAAAATTGTGGTTGGATCTACGGTGAAAAAGAAAAGGTGATCGGAATTATACTTTGTTGTGCGAGGAAACGGTCCCGATTTGTATGTATAGCGGGTTGGTTGTTATGATTTTGACCAATAATATTAAAGTACACGGATCATGATTTGTGGCCGTAGATTGAATAAGATCTGGCGATCCGACCGGAGTTTATGAAAGGGACGTTGGTACACCGTACACCTTCGAACCGCAACATGACATTTTTAGTCCATTTTGGGCTCACAATGGGCCGGAACAAGAAGCTATTTTTAAGTTGTGGTATTAACTATAGAATTCATTTGTGCCTGTGAGTTACTGAGTTGTGAGCAACTGAGCATGATAGTATAACTTATCACTTCTTTGTTAATAAATTATGGTTGCTTAGTGGTAAGACTTCTAAATGAATTTCTAGGTTATAGGTTCGATCCTTCTTGGTAAACATTTATTATATAATAAGTGAAGTGTTCGAAAACGGCAATGGAAACATCGCGTACATAGCAGCATGACCTCAGCCACCACATTGTGCCCTTATAATATGAATACCCTATTTAAATAGTAAACAATAGGGGAATGATAATGATACCTTAATTATCAATGAAAAGATAAGTTAATAATGTATACCTTCATTTAGACACGTCGCGAAGGGTCCGGAAAAGAAGTTTGTTTGCACTTAATTGCAAAACAAAAGTGGAACATTGTCACTTCTAAACATATGTTCATTAGTTCATCCTAACAAACTCATCGATTTTTCTCTCAACGTCCATATTATTCCAAAAAGTCATTAGTTTGTTAACTTCTTGAAAAGCTAATTACAACCACAAAAGGCCGAGGATGCGAATACGCAATACTTTGGTTAAGATGTACTATTGATGGATGTTAGAAAAATGGAAATGTCGAATTGGTGGGCCTAGGAATTAAATGATTCATTCAATAGTTGATGCCAATTATTTTTATTTTTTGTATTGATACGAGTCTCAAATCTTTGGATCTGATAATGCAGATGTCTTGCAAATATGAAAGAAAAATACCGAATTTTTAATAATGTGACTTTGGGTCCTCTTTTTTTCATGATCTCGAAATATGAGCGACATATCCAAATATCATTAAAGAATCAAGTTCCACCTTATAACGATTTTAGATACATAATATGATATTTTTAGAGTTTTGATAATGACAGCCGTAAGAGCTGTTATAAAATATGCATAAAAAAAATTGTACATTTATCTTTAACCGAGTTCTAGATTTTAGGAGTCACTGTTTTGTACCACTTTTAAGGTTATGTGGTATGGGTACCACACCCCACACCACTTTTTCCTGCCACATCATCTGCCACCTCAGCAACCACACCACCCCCACACCACATCATCTCTAGGAAATACCCACCAACCACACCACACCATTTTATTCCATTTAATTCTGAATAAATAAAAAAAAAAAAGAAAATAAAAAGAATATCACTCAACCAATCAGAAGCAGTCACGCCTACCCCCACACGCGTTACTCGGCGTTGGTTGTGCCCTCTCCCCACCACGCCAACCCCCCACGCTGTTGGAGGGGGGGGGGGGGGGGGTGTTTGCCTTTTCTTCCACACCGTGGCCCTTGCCACCTCACTCCCCACGCCAAATAGACTTATCGGTATGGGCCAATATTAATTGACGTCGCCAATTAATATTGGCCCATAGCGATAAGCCTGATGTATTTAGAGACAGCCCGATTATCATTATCAAAACCCATATTTTTTGTTACATTTATAAAAGTTCAGTTCAAACCATTTATAGTTAGAATTTTAGAAGTTCTAGAAAAGATAACATTGCTTTCCTAAAATTACCATATACCTTTGATGGTAGTCAACTATACGAACCATATATGTATTTCTAATTAAATATTATCAAATGTTACATCATGGAACTTTAACTGCAAATACTTAAGAGACAACAAGGAGAGCTTGTGATTGGTTAAATTAAATTTAAACATGAAACTTTTGTGTAATATTGGCCTGGCCTCATTTGTATCTTTATTTTGCAGCCTCACTAAAATGCTATTACATTTATAGAAATTATCTACAAAATTAATGGCAAGATTAATTAAAAAAAATACTCCGAACACTAAAAGGCCAAAATGCAAGTGGGATCCTTATCTCAGATACACATATCACATCACGTCCATGTTATTAAACAAAAATTCCATTTTTTGAAAGCCTTCTCAAAATAATTTAGATACTACTCCCTCCGTCCCTAAATAAAGTTCTCATTTTACCTTCAAATTTTGTCCCTAAATAAAGTTCCCATTTCTCAAACATAAGGGGCCCACTTAATATAATAATATTATTACCAATACTTTCACCACTAACTATCTCTTAAAACATTTTCTCTCTCCAATCAAACCTTATATTTTAATCAAAAGTAATACCAAATACCCCACCACTAACTATCTCATAAAATGTTGTGCCCAACAAAAATGGGAACTTTATTAAGGGACGGAGGGAGTAAATTATAGAACTTTTTAAACTGATATCTTTTTATCTTCAAATTTTATTTCTTTAAAAGAAAAAATTGTTTGTATACCCTAGTTTTCGTGTATTTTATCATTTTTTCACCTAAATTTATAAAAATTCATTTAATTTATTATATCTAACTTTTAATTTCTTAATTCTTTTATGCCAAAGAAATAAGAAGATGAAGAAGCATGAAATGGAAAAACAAAAATGGAATTATAGTTCCAGATAAATTAAAAATAAGATATTTTTTGGTCAATTAAGGTTGAAAATGACTAAATAACTAAAAATAAGAACCACAAGCTGAATTTTTTAAAGAATAAAATCTGAAAAATAAAATATTATATAGATAATTTCTATAATTTACTCTGTTTTAATATATTCCAAAAAATAAATCCCTTTTAGATTTTTAAAAGGTAAGAGCATCTCCAATGGTAGCTTTTTTAAAAGTTTATTACTATTTCAATAAGTCTTTACATGACTTATTACCATTGCAATGACTAGCTTTTCTAAAAGCTTATTGTAAAGACTTTTTTTCTACTAACCTTTTAACATACTTTTAATGTTTGTCTTTTTTGGTCCCTCATATTTAATAACTTTACTTTTTAAACCTTAAATCTATTATATATAAATTCTTTATTATATTTTTGTTAGTTAATAAATAAATTATATAATATTAATGTCAATTATTATAATATTTTTGTATGAGACATTTTATAAAAATATTATATTTAGTAATATGTTAAAAAATTGTGGAATTATATATAGGGGTGTTTATAAAACATTTGAAATAGATAAAGGTAAATTGGAAAAATTGTAAAAGAAAAAGCTTTTGCAAAGGTTAACCATTGGAGATTTATTTATGAAAAGTTTTTTGGTTATTGAAATGTTGATGCGGCAAAAATAATATGCTTTTGTAAGGTTAACCAACGATGCTCAACTCGTGAATGTCTTTCTTTTTACTGTATTTTTTTAGCTGTCAGAAAATCTTTAATTTTCTTTTGAACTCGATTGTTTGTCATTTATTAATGGCACTGAGCTTCACCTCCTTCCACATCAAACCCCTAAATTTTATAATTTTCTCCATTTTTAATCAAAGATTTCAGCTTTTTGGAAATGGGTACAAAAGGTTTTCACTTTTAAAAAGCTGATAAAAGGGGGAAATCAAGAAGAAGAATATTCAAGATATGCCAACAGTTTGGTTTTCGTTGAAGAAATCTCTTCACTGTAAATCGGAGCCATCAGAAGTCCATGACCCGAAATCCAAGAAACATTTGGCATCAATATTGACCCGAAAACCCCCCCGGTCGGGTTGTTCAAGGTCCATTGCAAACCTTAAAGATGTCATTCATGGTGGTAGCAAAAGACACTCAGAAAAGCCAGTTAATTGCAGTCCTAGATCTATTGGAAGTAGTGAGTTTATAAACCCAATTGCACATGAAGTTATTTTAAGTGATTCAAGGTGTGAGCTTAAAATCACCGGCTTTAATGGCGGCACCGGCGCCGTCTCCGGCGGTGATGGCCATTTAACAATGCATAATTTCAAGAATCATCCGACAACTACAACTACAAGAAGAACAGTTCCTTCAAATTCATTGCTTTCATCATCAGATGGGAATGGAATTTTGAATTCTGGTCATTTTAGTGGAAAGAATGGAATCCCACAAAAAGGTAGAGCTTCTTTAGAGACAGAATCTCATGGGTCTTCTGGTGCTGGTACAGTCACGTGCCATAAGTGTGGCAAACAGTTTGGGAAGTGGGAAAATCTTGAAGCCCATCATCTATCAAAGCATGCTGGTAATTTTTCTAATCAATTGTTCCTCATTCAATCTATCAAGATTCAATCTTTATGATGTTATATCTTGTTCCGTTTTTGAAAATGGAGTTAATTTTAATAAAACTTTAATTTTAGATTTTTTCAAGATTCAATCTTTATGTTGTTCCAATCTTGATTACTTCAAGCAAATGGTGTTCATTTTTATATGAATCTTGAAAAAGTACGAAACGTTAATTGTAGATTTGGTGTTCATTTTCAATATGAATCTTCAAAAAGTATCAAACAGTGACTCTAGATTGTTCCAAGATTCAATTTTATGTTATTTTAGTTCCCACATTTGATTCTTTCCAGAAAATGGTGTTCATTTCTATAGAATTCTTGAAAAAGTATGAAACTTTAATGTAGATTCTTGTTCTTTTTGGTAGTTACTGAGCTTATGGAGGGTGATTCTTCTAGAAAGATAGTTGAAATAATCTGTCGACCAAGTGGGTTAAAGCCCGAGACCAATTCGGGTCGAATAGAGAAGGTTTTAAAAGTACACAATATGCAAAAAACACTAGCCCGTTTCGAAGAATACAGAGAATTAGTCAAAACCAAAGCTAGCAAACTACCGAAAAAACACCCTCGTTGTATAGCTGATGGGAATGAACTTTTAAGGTTTTATGGTACCACAATTGCTTGTTCTCTTGGCGTCAATGGTGAATCTAGCTTATGTATTTCTGATAAATGTTGTGTTTGTCGGATTATAAGAAACGGGTTTTCTACAAATCGGGAGCTCAAGAATGGTGTTGGTGTTTTCACAACTTCAACTAGTGCACGGGCTTTTGAATCCATAGAAGTGACTGAAAACGGGCCCGATACACGAAAGGCATTAATGGTGTGTAGAGTGATTGCAGGGAGAGTGCATCGACCACTAGAGAACATTCAAGAGATAACGGGCCAATCGGGCTTTGACTCGTTGGCTGGAAAAGTCGGGCTTCATTTGAATATTGAAGATCTTTATTTACTTAGCCCTAAAGCTCTTTTACCCTGTTTTGTGGTCATTTGTAAACTCTAGAGATGTGACATATTGAATGGTTTGTAACTTTGTCGGTAAAGAGTTCTTGTTAAGGGTTGCTTTAGATGGAATTTTGATCATTTGGGTTAGTTTGTATAAGTTCCCATTGGTTTTTCTTTATGAATTCAGTCATAAAGACATTTTGAATTTGGGTTCTTTTATGATTGTAAAAATCCGGTCTTGCTTATTAGTCTAGAATATTATACAGAGATGCTATTCTTTGTTATGGTGGCAAATAATGAACCAATCATTCATACACGGATCTATAAAAATCACACAATATAGAACCAATCATTTATAACTACTATACGAACGTTATTTGCCACTAGTATGAACCAATCGTTCATAAATGGATCTATACGGATCACATTTAACTAATGATTTGACCTAAAAGAATCTAAAAAACACCAACATGCCACTATTACATCTCGCCTTTGGAATTTGTATTAGCTTAGATTTCAAATAAAATTTAAATGTTTTATACCCGAAAGAGGGCAAAAAGTCCTAGACTACAAACAAAGGTACATGTACCAAATACACGACCTTTGCTCAGGAGTGAACCAATCATTCATAACTACTGTATACAACATTTATTCAGTAATGTTTTGTTCAGTAGCGAACCCGATCATTCATAACTATTGTATGGACATTATTTGTCACTATAGTAGTGAACCCATACCAAAGGGCTCCAGTGATATCTAGTGTTTCGTGTTCCAAATGGTTGTGATTTCAAATCTTGTTGTGGACAAAAATGATATAGATTTTAGGGGTACCCATCATTCATAGACGGATCTATACAAATCACATACTACAAAACTGAGCATTTATAACTACGGGGTCCGGATCTGATAAGGACTCAAAAACCGGTGATGACTCAAAAAAAAAAAACTCTGAAAATGATCAAAAACAAACTTTTTTCAAAAAATTTCTTTTTTAAACATAAAAATCGCAACCTATAAGATTCAAAAAAAAAAAAAATTCTAAAATGATCAAAAAAAATATGGATCATAATTTTGATCCACAAAAAATACGGATCATTATTATGATCTAAAAAAAATGGATCATAATTTTTTTTGGTCAAATAGTAATAATCATGGGGAGTTATATATATTTTCTTCAGAATTTTTAAATTTTTTTTTGAGTTGTCCCCGCGCGTCCTCACCGGATCCCACTTATAACTACTATATGGACATTATGTTTCACTAGTAGTGAACCAATCGTTCATAATCAGATCTATACGATCACATTCGACTAATGTTTTGACCTAAAAGAATCTAAAAACACCATGTGATTTGTACATCACGCCATGAAAGTTGTATATTGGCATAGATTTCAGATAAATTCATATGCATGTTTTATGTCCGAAAGAGGGCAAAAAGTCCTAGACTGTATACAAAAGTACATGTTACCAAACATACAATCTTTTTGCTCAGTAATATTTTGTTTTTTGTCCATTTTATTGCCTCTAAGGAACAATAATGAGGTTAGGAATCCAATCTTTTTTCGACAAGATTTCCAAGTTTGATACTTTTTACCAAAAGAAATTTGGGTTCCACCTCAAGAAAACAATGCATAAAGCTTAAGGTACAACTGATTAAAGCACCACTAATTCTAAACATCATTGCATGGTTTTAAATGCTCTGTGGTACATGCAAAACCATAAGTCCATAACTATGTCTAGTTTTGTATACCCATTAGCTTATTATGAAATGAAATAATACACATTTTAAATGAACAAAAACAGTTTAAAGATATCTAGACAACATCACATTACGAAAAGATTTGGTGATAATGGCAGTTGGCATTTACTCTTTGATGTAGACTCTTCATTTTTTTTATTACAGGGGTATGTCTTGTATTTTCTTAGCTGAAATACTGTCGCCATGTTGTACTCACTGCATCAGAACTTGTATTCTTGTACACTAATGTGGTTGCTTTTATCTGTTCTGATTGGAGGTAGGAAGCCATAGTCAATGCAACAGTCAACTGTTTGATGTATAATTTCCTGCAATCCATACTTGTATCTAAATCCCAAATCTTTCAACTTTTTTGAAGATATCTCAGTAGGGACTGATCCCATTTCTGCCGCTAAAAATCTGCTATTAATGATAAAATTAAAATCTTTTATAGTCTTTAGAAAAAAGGTCAAATCTTTTTATACGCTTTAAACAAAAAGTCAAATCTTTAATACCCAGGTGATGATTTTTACACCACACTTTTTAATCTATGTACCACAACAATTGTTTTGTACGGTGTAAAGTTGTGGTACAAACATTAATTTCCTTAATACCCTCTAAAAAAAGTCAAATATTTAGAATTTTAATTCTCAGTAATTTACTAATTGAGACATTGATGTTTTCTATTTAACGATTGAGGTTTTCTACCTTTGTGAATTAGGGAAAGGATATACTTTTGCAAGATAACGAACCAATTCAGAAATTGTACAACTATTTGTGCAGCAAAGATATCTCCCTTGTGCATGATCATGCTCCATAAGGTACAAGTGGGCATTGCATATATCTTCCGTATGAACCAAAGCAATCGAACCCATTCTTGAATTCACAGTCGACAATATAGCCAAAAGTTCGGGGTCACCTATGAAATCAACAAGTTAGAACTCCACAACCATGTACAATGATTGATGCACAAGGTACAACCGGTGACAACCTGTTAGTGGCGAGAGGAGAACCCTAATGCTCAAGGGAACCGTTGAAGTAAGAAAAGGGCCTGTAACAGTTGTTGTGATGATAGATACAAGATGTATACCGTTTTCCTTTGCAAATTGGAATGCAGCATCTTCGGTTAAACGTTTGGAAAGTACATAAACCTGCATAAACGATTGTACCCAGTTTAGGAAAGAGTTACAGACTTCAGTGGTGTTTGGATGTGAGTTTTGTAACTCATTACGTGATATTGTATAGGGGCGTTCAAAACTGGATATTAAGATTTTCAGATATTCGAAAATGCATATTTCTGTTATCCGGAAAAACAAATTATTTGTTGTAACTCATAATTTATGTGGTTGATTACCATTTAACACCTTCATTACTAGGCTTTATGTCCATAAAGGTTACAACCTTTATCAACCAAACTCTACCTATAAATAGTGGTGTTGTATACTTGTTTCTTTGTATCTCTAGTATATATCTTATGTATCTCTTATATCTTATGTTCTTATATCATGATTCTATATCTAATGAGAAGGTTGTTATGATCTTTGTTGAGTTGAGCTAATTGGTTTACAACACGTTATCGACACTTTGCTCCAAGTCGTTCTACGTTCGTCGTTCGATAAGCAACAAATTGAAATGTTAAAGAATGTTCTTCACACATATTGCAAGTAAGTTTTTCATGAACCATTATTTTTATTTTTAGTTTATACAACTTGAAATATAAAATAGATATGAAAAACATATTGCTTTTTATTGTTGGATTAAGAAAAAAAAAACAATATATTTGTTGGATCATACAAATTTTTTATTCTCTTCACAATATATTTGCTTACAAAAAGTAACAATTTGTTTGTGAAATTCATTCACATTTTTGGATTGTATAAAAACAAAGTTATGAAAAAAAATATAGTATTAATTTGCTAGTAGCCATAATATGAGATGGTAATCTTGCATATTCTTTTAAAAGAGTTTAAGAAATGATTTTTTTTCAATGGATATATACAAAGTTAACTCCAACAAGATGAAGAAATTATCTTTATAATATGAACTCGTGAAAAAAATTTGTGAAGCAATGAAGTTTCAAATTCCTTATTGTGTTTACCATCTTTCCATTGTTTTATTACTCCCTCCGTCCCATTTTAAATGTCCAGTATTTACTTGAAATGTCCAAATAAATAAAAATAAATGACGCATTTACTTGAAATGTCATTTGCTCTAATTTGTTAACGAGAGTATTAATTAGAGATTCTTTTTGAAACCTACGGTATTTAAATGTGTAATTACTTTTTGGAGTTTCAAATTTGCACATTTTTAATTCAATATCAATGACATTGATTTTAATTTAATGTTATTGACTTTGTTGAATAATACAAATGACTTGACCTGTTAATTTATATATACATTTGACAAAATTCATTTTTGAATTAGTAAATTATTTAATTAAAAAGAGATTTTTTTATTAAGCATTATAATATCTTTATGATATTAATAAAGTTACATTCTTACATGTTTGTAACATTCAAATGTTATTTGATAAGACTTAATTTTTCCTATGTTTTATCTCACAGTTAAAATTAATGAAATTTTAATGGTTACATATTTGACAAGAATATCTTTATGGTAACTAATTATGACAACTAAATATATTTTTTTAGTTTGAATGAAATTCTATTTCTGATAATTATAAACCATTATTGCATATAATGCAATGTAAAATAAGTCTTTTGATTTGTTGTTAGTAATTCAATGTGTGAATTACACTATTAGTCCATTCGAACTCAAATCGAAAAATGCGGACTTATGAGCATTGTATTAAAACTACCCAAGTGAAAGATATTATAAATCATCCCCAAATAGGCTCACCTATTCACATTACAATGTCTAGGAAAGATAGGCGGTTTTTCTGACTCCTAATGATGGGTGGTTCTGATACGCACAAGCGCTGTCCACCCTCACCGTCTTTCCTTGTTGTATTCGAATAGAGCTACCGAAAAGGGTTGACTAAATAATCTTTCCCCCGAATGTGGTTATATACATATGATGAATTGATGTCTATAAATCGACCCGTCGTTCGATAAATGAGAATCATTCGCACTTGTGTTTTTCGAACCTGCTGATTCGACACACAATTTATGCTCATACAAACCATAAGCATATAAACTATCATTTTATATGATAATTAAATCCAATATTTCTCCTCCCGTTGTAGGAAAATATCGAAACAAACATGAATTCTTTGAGACCACCGATTTTATGGCGATTGTTCAGCTCATGATTTATGTTTCATTTGGATTATACTTACCCAGTTGGATAATGTTTATCTTTTGGATTATGGTTTGATTACATTGATTATGTTTCTCGAAATAATTTAAAGTTTCTTTTCCTTAAGAAATTAGTCTATACGTGTGACCGACTTTAAATTATTATTACTTCGAGGCATGTATATTGGGTATGTTGATAGTCTGGTTGATTGTGGTACCCGGATACACTTTCATAGAACATAAGGACTATTTTATCAACATTACGCCTAAAAGTAACTTCATTGACAACCATTTCCAAGTTCCAGTCGTAACTTGTTGAGTTTTAAGGATGTTCGAGAAAACATGTTTTCATCTCGAAACTGCTCGAGAAAATGGTACTGAATACTTTACATTACCTCCGGTAAATACGACCAAAACCGTATATTGGAGAAGTTGAGATGTTTGTCAAACGGTTTGTACTTTACTACGATCTAAACCATTGAAAGCAATCTAATCTTTCGTCGAGCCCCTGTTAATGGCGGAACTTATATGTTATGGCATGACCGGCTGGGACACCCGGGTCAAAATACGATACTTTGAACTATGAATGTATCATATGTGCATCTTGATATAATTTCGTGATTAATCCGAAAAGCTTATGCCAAATAGCTCGATTATAAAGACACATCTCAAACCACTTTATGTATAATCTACAAAAGTGATATGATGTTTTCTTGAGAGAATTCATGGGGATTTTTGTGGACCTATCCAACCAACATGCGGACCATTTAAAAATTTTCATGATATTGGTTGATGAATCAACAAGATGGTCACACGTAACTTTGTTGTCCACAATGAATGCAACATTTCCTATACTCCTAGCCCATATCATTAAGTTGAGGAATAATCATCCGAATTATCCAATAAAGTCAAATAGACTTGATAATGTCGGTGAGTTTGAAATGTTCGATGATTATTGCATAACATTGGGCCTTGATATTGAACACCCTGTTGTGTACGTTCATTCTCAAATTAATCTTGCGGAAGCGTTTATCAAACGAATACAAATAATTGCAAGAACTTTGGTTATGCGCACCAAAACGCCCCATTTTATATATGGTTATGCGATATTGCACACTGATGCATTGGTTCGTCTGAGGCCCATGGACACCCAATAACTTCGTGCGTACCAGCTGGTAACTGTATATGAGCCCGACGTCTCATAATTACGCCTGTTTGGGTGCTTGGTCAATGTTCCAATTGAACTTCCAAAGCGTTCGAAATTTGGACCTCAGAAACGACGGAGAATATATGTTGATTATTAATCTCCATCCATTATACTCTATTTAGAGCCCTTGACAGGCGATCTCTTTAACGCTATACATGCGAATTGTGATATTGATGAGACGATCTTCCCGTCGTTAGGGGGAGATATGCACGTTAACGTTGATAAGGAACGACGTGAAAGAACGTGACATTTACCCAACTTGTCTCATATGGATCCCTCGATTGCACATAGTGATAAGGATGTGCAAAAAGTTCTAAGTCTACAAAATGTTGCTAATCAGCTACCAGACACATTTAATGACTTAACAAATGTCACGAGATCAAATATACCCGCTGCATATGTGCCTGCAAGGATAGACGTCCCTGTGAGACGCCATGTTCCATTTGAACATGTTGCATCGGTCGAACCCACCGTGCAAAGGACGCTACCATTGGTTGTCCAGTCCGCCGCTCTTCCCAATAAAAGAGGAAGACCGGTTCGGTTCCAAGGATGTTCTGCCTCAAAGGAGGAGAAATTCTGTTGTATACGTTTTGCCACACCAGATCATTAAGGATCAGGGGAGTGTATTGGAGAATCGTGTTCCTGATGAAACACCGATTTCTCATCATCCCGATAATCTCAATATATATGTCGAGTATGCTAGCTTAGACTATATTTTGAAGCAGAACGAAACTGTCATCGATGATTTGCTCATATACGCAGTGGCCACTGACATTATGATCAATGATGACATGGAATCATGTACTATTGTTGAGTACAATGGACTGGTCTATGGAAACACATAATCCAGGTAAAATTGGATTCCTTACTGAAATGATGAGTGTTTGGACCTGTTGCTCCAACACCACCTAATGTTAAACCAACTGATTATAAATCGGTATTCGTAAGGAAGAGTAATGAGAATAATGAGATTGTATGATACACAACTCGCCTCATGGCGCTAGGCTTCTCTCAGACGCCATGGTATTGATTACGAGGAGATGTACTCTCCCGTTAGGGATGTTATAACGTTCCACTACTTAATCAGTTTAGTAGTTTCCAAAAAAAAAACTGAATATGCAACTTATGGATGTGGTCACAACCTATCTCTATTGGGATCTTGACAAAGAGATACATATGAAAGTCCCTGATGGACTCAAGTTGCCTGAATCAAGTAGTTCTAAACCACAGAACACGTTCTCGATATGACTGAGATAATCACTTTTTGGATTAAAATAATCTAGACGGATGTGGTATAACCGTCTTAGTGAGTACTTGATCAGACTGGGATATTTGAATATTGAGATATGCCCATGCGTGTTTATAAAGATATCCACTTCAGGATGAGTTATTATCGCAGTCTATGTAGATGATTTGAATCTCATAGGATCCTCGAAAGAGTTGTTTGAAACTGCTGAAATCCTGAAAAAGGAATTCGAGATGAAAGATCTTGGGAAAACACGGCATTGGCTCGGCATGCAGACCGAGCACCGTAAAGATGGGGTTTTTCATTTATCAAGAGATTACACCTAAAAGGTGTTAAGACGCTTAGTTGTCATGACGCAAAACCCCAATCTGCTCCCATGGTCATTCATTCCTTAGACATCAAAAGGGACTCATTCCATCCAAATGAGGGTGATGAAGAGATACTGAGCCATGAGTGTTCATATCTCGGTGCCATAAGCGCAATATGGTACTTCACCCAATGTACTAGACTGGACATCTTATTTGTTGTGATATGCATGACTAGGCATAGCAATGCGCCAACACGCCACCATTGAAATGGTATTAAAGACATCTTTCGTTACTTTAAAGGTAGTACGGATATGGGCTTATTCTATCCCTAAGCGTCATCGAGTGGATCAAGTGTGATTGATACTCGAGATAACGCGACCCTTATCGGTTATGCCGATGCAGTTTACTTATCAAACATGCACAAGGGACATTCCCATTTTGGTTATGTCTTTACCATAGGGAATGTGGCGACATCCTGGAGTTCTTGTAGATAGACTCTAGTTGATACTTCGACAAATCACTCCGAACTACTCGCGCTCGTTGAGGCGACTAGAGAGTCTATATGGCTTTGAGATGTAAGAGACCATATTCGAAGTAAGTGTGGTTTGGATCATGATCCCAATTAACCAGTAGTCATATATGAAGATAACACTGTTGTTATCGATCAATTGAAACATGGCTATATCAAAACACGATAACACCAAACACATCTCACCAAAATTGTTCTTTACACATGAACAACAAGCATTTCAAAAGATTGAACTGCAACATATTGGATCAAATAAGAATCATGCAGACTTGTTCACCAAGTCACTGTCAAAGTATTCTTTCCAAAACATGTCAAAGTTATTTGACTTGGAAAAGTCTATGAGTTATCTAAATGACATGTATCATGCACCCAGTTGTGTGCGAATAATGATTGCATCCGGATGTATGCCTTGCACCCTGTTGAGTGCAAATAATGATTGCATCAAGACGTATGCTTTGCACCATGTTGAGTGCGGATAGTGATTGCATCCTGGCGTATGCTTTACACCCCGTTGAGTGAGAATAATGATTGCATCCTGACGTATGTTTTGCACCCTGTTGTGTGCATGTGAGGGGGAGCATCCCGATGAATGCTTGTGTACTCTTTTTCCTTTAGTTCAAGGGTTTTGTCCCATTGGGTTTACCTTGGCAAATTTTTTTTAATGAGACACTAACAGTACCCCATTCTCACTAAGGAATTGTTGAATTCAGGGGGAGTACCCAGTTGAGTACTTATTAATCATTGTGCACTCTTTTGTCCTTCGTTAGAGTTTTTGTCCCACTGGGTTTTCTCTAAACAAGGTTTTAATGAGGCACACCATATATGGTTCTTTCCACCGCTCAAGACATCCACATCGTACTCTTTTATCTTTCGAATGGAGCTTTTGTCCTGAAGGGTTTTTCTCCGACAAGGTTTTTAACGAGGCGAATGCTTTATGGATTGTGTGAAGATACAATACTTATTAACCATTGTGCACTCTTTTGTCATTCGTTAGAGTTTTTGTCCCACTGGATTTTCTCTAAACAAGGTTTTAATGAGGCACACTGTATATGGTTCATTACCTTTCTCAAGACATCTAGATCGTACTCTTTTGTCCTCCGACCAGAGTTTTTTTTGTCCCAAGTGGTTTTCTCTGACAAGGTTTTAACGAGGCGAATGACTGATGAATTGTCTGAAGATACAAGACGAAGAAATACAACTATGGTTCGGCGTAAATCTAAGCAACCAAAGGGGAGTGTTGTAACTCATAATTTATGTGGTTGATTACCATTTAACACCTTCATTACTAGGCTTTATGTCCATAAAGGTTACAACCTTTATCAACCAAACTCTACCTATAAATAGTGGTGTTGTATACTTGTTTCTTTGTGTCTCTAGTATCTATCTTATGTATCTCTTATATCTTATGTTCTTATATCATGATTCTATATCTAATGAGAAGGTTGTTATGATCTTTGTTGAGTTGAGCTAATTGGTTTACAACATTATTTAAATATTTTTTTCGATATTTTGGATTTCGGTTTCGAAGACGCTAATCGGATTCGGTATCCATAATTCTAATATCCGGATTTTTGGATCCCCGGATATCGGATATTTTTTGGATACCGGGCATTCGGATATTGAATAGTCATAATTTGATAATAAACCATTTTGATTGTTTTATGTGCATATTAAAATGTTAAAAGTGTATAAAATGTATTCTTGCACGTTATTAAAGAACTGAACTCGAATAGCTTACGAAGAGTTCGGCTTACGGCTTATTTTCACCACTATTAATAGGAACCAATCTCTCAAACTTATTAGACAAGTCAATGTAAATGTATAGTGATGAAAGATCTGTAATTAGGGGTCACTAAAGTGACCTACATGACATATTTCTAGAAGTTTACAGATTATATAAGAAAGTACTAGATAAAATACGAACATATTTATTTGATAATCATTTTAATTGAATTTAGTGTCAGATCGACTAACAGATCCGTGAAGTATCAAATATTCATATGCAGAAGTCAAAGATAATCGATTTACCCAACCACTTGACTTTTTGTTCCAAACAACATTAATCGGTGTCTGGCAAGATTCATCCACCACCGGCAACAATTCTCCGTCACCGTTCCGAGCAGTCAGTGTGCTAATCGAAGACGTAAAAACAACTCTTTTTACCGATTTTGACCTCAAGCAAGATTTCAAAATGTTCAAAGCTCCATTGATCGAAGGATCAATAACTTTAGATCGAACATACTTGTCTTCATCATCATTAACAAAATCATAATAATTGAGTCGATAGGGTCATAATTAATTCAATAAAATATTCGAACTTACCATCATCAGTAGATTGAATATTGATGGATTCCATAGAAGCAGCAACATGAAAGACACCATGACAACCTTTCACGGCATCATCGAAGCTACCTTCTTCATGCAAATCGGCTTTAAATAATTTTAATCGATCACCAGCTCGCCATAGTGTCAACAGATGATCACAATTAGCTGATGGATTACAAAATTTGAGATCATCAATCTGATCAGGAATTAGTTTTGTAATAAATTAATTAAATACGAACCAGGATTCCGGACGGTGGCATGAACAGTGTGGCCCTTTTCGAGGAGAGTCTTAACGAGCCATGAGCCAACGTAACCTGTTGCTCCGGTCACACAATAGGTCCGGCCACCACCATCGCCGTCGCTGAGACGGCGATCTAGGTTTTGCTGGGCCATTGGTGGGTAGGGGTTTAGAATCCAACGGATGGGTGTATATCAACGCGATTTTTTATTTCCTCGTATTGACCGTGACCTTTTTCTAACTTGTCACGTGACTGCTGCCACGTGTATGGATTTTATTCGTCTGCCTGCACCGCTTTTTTATGAAAATAAATGTCGCTTTTTATTGTTTTGTTGAGTATAAAATTAAAAAAAAAAAAAAAAAAAATTTACCAAAGGGCTTGTAGCCTAGCGGTATAAAGTGTTGGAAGGTGGTTCCCTTTGGCATGTGGTCATGGGTTCGAGTCCCGTTGTGGACAAATTGGTGTAGATTTAGGAGTAGTGTAGAGAGTGTGTGTTTGCCGTTAAAAAAAAAAAAAAAAATTAAAAATTTAAAACAAAAATTATATTGTTCATCAACCTACTTCATCTTAAGATTGACATGGGTTAACATTTTTTCTGCTATTTTTGATTTTTTTTTTAATTTGTTATTTATCACGTTCATCTTTTTAACAGGATTATTAGACACGAGAAGTATCCAATATGTGTAAGATGAATTATTGGTACAACTTAGAAGCACTAAGCTGTGTATAATGTATATGTTCTTTTAGTTTAGATAATATATATTGTAATTGCAAAGTTTAAAAAAATTATAATAGTTGTGTTTCTATAATTTTAGTTAGGGAAAATCTTTGGTAGTTTGGTACTGTTAGCAGCAACTAACATTCAGCTCTACTACATATAAAGGAGGAGAGTGTATAAGAGCATTGGGTTTGGCCTTCTTATTGCCTCGCCAATGTGTGTTTGGTACCGCCAAACGACACCCAAGGTGTCGCTAAATCCGCACCATTGGCCCACGGTTAATATCTTGGCGGAGCGTTAAATAATTTTTTGTGTGTACATATATATATATTTTTTTAATTGTGGCTTTGAGGTATTTTTGCAGGTCTGAAAAGGATAATAAATGCTCTTATACTTTTGAAGTATGTATTAAAACCTTGTTAAAAATATATTTTTGCTTTTATTATTGGTTTAACACCTCACAAAATCTTGTGCTCCAAGTAAAAGTTTAGAGGGTTGTTGTATTCATTGTCTTTTTGTAGTCAACAAAGTTACCTTTTTCTGTCAATAAAGTTACCTTTTTGTGGTCAATAAAGTTATGTTTCTAGAAAACATAGAAGGTTGATTATGTGATTACTAGCTGCGCACTCACGTAATGCGGCATCAAATATTTTATAATTATATTTTAAGATAGTGATAGTGATTGTAGTGGTGGTAGTAGTGATAGTGGTAGGTGGTGCTGATAATTATTGTGGTGGTTGTTAGTGGCGGGTGCCGGTGATGAGTAATGATGGTGGCCGCGATCAATAGAATAATATAAGTTTAGAGATTAATAAAGATAACAAGGTATATCTTAGAGAATAATATAAGTATACAAGTAATTGTAGTTAAATAATCAACATTTGTCTTAATAGCCAGGGGTGTCTCCGAGATTTTGAGTGGCGGGTGCCGGTGATGAGTAATGATGGTGGCCGCGATCAATAGAATAATATAAGTTTAGAGATTAATAAAGATAACAAGGTATATCATAGAGAATAATATAAGTATACAAGTAATTGTAGTTAAAGAATCAACATTTGTCTTAATAGCCAGGGGTGTCTCCGAGATTTTGAGTGCCTTGTGCCTAGGGGTGAGCAGAAAAAGAGGGTAACCGGAATCGGAACCGGACCCGCTTGGGAACCGGAGGTTCCGGATCCGGAACCTGCTAGGAGGTTCCGGTTCTGGTTCCTAAAATCAGGGAACCGGCCTAAGAGGTTCCGGTTCCGGTTCTCAAAATTAAAGAACCTGGAACCGGCGGATACCCTGTATATATTTATTAAATATATAATATATAATATAAAATACATTAAAATAAATGATTTTACCCAAATATATCAGACAATAGCTGTATTTTTAACAGTCCAAATTATATGGGCTGTTTTATCACTTATTGGGCCAGAAATTGGGGCTCTAAAATTATCCCTATTTACAAATTACATGAGTTAGAAATTAGAATTAGCCACTTAGGGTTTCATTTTATCTCGCCAGTCGCCACTTCTGCTTTCGTATTTACCTCTCCGCCTCTCTCGACCATAGTTGCACAACCGCCGCCATTCTCCGACCTCCGCCTCTCTCGTATGTGATATTTGTAATATTTAGTTAGTAATCCTTAAATCATATTTAAACTCGCTAAATGATATTTGTAATCGTTAGTTTGTGTAATTTATTGTCTTGTTTATTTAGTTAGTAATAGTTAAATGTTTATGACTTTAGAGACAGGGTAACCGGAACCTGCCCTGGAACCGGTGGATCTGGTTCCGGTTCCGAAAATTTAGGAACCTGTCTTCCAGGTTCCAAATCCGGTTCCTATGTTCCAGGAACCTGCGGTTCCAATTCCGGTTCCGGTTCCGGTCGGAACCGGCGGGTACCCTGTTATGCTCACCCCTACTTGTGCCATTAGACGAAAATGGACCCCCTAAATACAATATTTATATAAAAGAATTGGAATTTTCAAATTTTTTCCTATTAAATTATTAAACTGGCTTAAAATTATAAGATTACATATACTACTATAAGATTTATATAAGAAAATTGGACCCCCTAAAAATATAGATCGTGTGCGACTGCATCTCCTGCACCTGCTCAAAGACACTCATGTTAATAGCTTATAGTTCTTGTTAATAACATGAAAAAGCAGCATACACTAGCCGCATGTATATTAAGTTATAAATTATATTAATTTTGTATATTATAACGTTATTTATAGGATATTAATATATAGGAGTTGTATTCTAGGAAGTCTAAGAGTTTTGCATAGTCCCAAAGGACAAATCCTAGCAATTGGATTAAGATGAGCAACATCAAATCCCCCACCTACAGCCACCGCCGGCCGCCACCTCCGGCCACCGGCCGCCGCCACCGTCCGCCGCCGACCACTGCCGTCCGCCGCCATCTGCCGGCGGCGGCGGTGGTGGCTGACAGTGAAGGTGGTGGTGGTCATGAGGGTGGTGGTGGTATTGATGTATTGAAACACATGTGCTTCACTAAAACACAACATATTACTTCGAAACACACGTGCTTCAGGTCATGAAACACATGTGCTTCACTAAAACACAACATATTACTTCGAAGCACATGTGCTTCTAGTCACGAAACACATGTGTTTCAAGTCACTAAAAACATGAGTTTCTAAACACACAAGGGAGCATACGAAGCACATGTGCTTGACGTTATGAAACACATGTGCTTCACTACACAGAAAAAAAATCAAAACAAGTGACGAACATATCATTATGAAGCACATGTGCTTCATAAAGCCAAGCACATGTGTTTTGTTCCTGAACACATGTAACTTACAAGGAAGTCATTTGTGTTTGAATCACGAAGCACATGTGCTTGACGTTATGAAACACATGTGCTTCACTACACAAGAAAAAAAATCAAAACAAGTGACGAACATATTGTGCTTCATAAAGCCAAGCACATGTGTTTTTGTTCCTGAACTTACAAGCAAGTCATTTGTGTTTGAATCACGAAGCACATGTGCTTGACGTTATGAAGCACATGTGCTTCACTAACAAGAAAAATAATCAAAACAAGTGACGAACATATCATTATGAAGCACATGTGCTTCATAAATCCAAACACATGTGTTTTTGTTCCTGAACACATTTAACTTACAAGCAAGTCATTTGTGTATGAATCACGAAGCACATGTGCTTGACGTTATGAAGCACATGTGCTTCATTACTTGAAACACATGTGCTTGGCTGTACATATACACTCCTTTATTTTCAAAACGCATGTGTTTCAAGCACATGTGCTTCCAGTCACGACCACCACCACCGATCACCACCGCCGGCGGCCACCTCCGGCCGCCGTCCGCCGCCGCCGTCCGCCGCCCATCGCCGCCGACCGCCGGAGGTGGGTGGGGGTGTTGATGTATTGAAGCACACGTGCTTGTATGGTTTGAATTTTGATCTTGACCTTTGATTTTTTCTTGATCCAAGGACTATTAATTATTGCTTGAAACTAACTAAAATTCTTGGACTACCTTGAACATTTACCTAATATATAGGGGTCACTTAATATATATACTTGATAGTGTATAAATTGTCTCTTGTTATGTATACTACGTTGGTAAAATTAGGTGACATATGTCTGGCTACACTTTTTACAATTTTATAAAATTCAACCAATCATAATATTGAGACAAAACAAGCTCAAGAAACGAAAAAAACAAAATTATATTTGCAAGGAGTAGATCTCCTACACTAAACTCTAACCAAAACTTTCCACATAAAAGTTAAACAACCAACAAACATGGGCTTAGGCCGAGACAACAATCGAACCAAAGAAAAAACAAATTAATTTTTAAATTTAATCATTGACCACTTGCAAGGCCCATTAACCATTATTGTCATGTAAAACTCTTGTTGAATTTGTTTTGAATCCAGCTACACTATATATGAGTTTACTATCAATAATATTATTTGCTATTTTCTGTAAGAGAAACTCATGAAGATAATCATATTTGTAAGTTGAATAAAAAGTTGCACTAGGAACGCATTTACCACTCTATCAGTATACCTTTTTGTTATTCATCATGTTGTTTTCGTACATAGTTATAAAGGTTTCACTACAAGACAAAAAATTACTATTTATGAAAGTTGCAAAATGTTAATATAGTAAGTATATGGAGTGATATAATAAAATATGCACAACACACAAACTACAAACATGAAGTCATCGCATGAATATGAGGATCAAAATACAATTTACTCTTGAATACAAGAATCACAAATAAGCCAAAATAGCATTACATCACAAACTACAAACAACATGTCCATTAATAAGAAATAATCATACTTTGCAATTACAGAATGATAATTTTCTAGAATTATGATGCAACAGCAAGTTCTTCTGTTTTCTTCTCTCTTTCCTTGATCACTTTCTTCCAGTTTTCTACACTGTCGATTATTTCACCAGTTTTTAACAAATACCGTACCCGTTTACCGTCTTCTAGGGTTTTATGACCCACCCGACTTGCAACATTTTGTTCTTTTGAGTACAACATCACATTCGAGCTATGAATTGGTGCTTCTATCTGTCCATAAAACATAAACAAAAATGGAAATATGATTATTGTGATTATTTAAAAAAAGAAAAAGAAAAAGAAAACCTTGATGATCTGTCCCGATTCACCCTCCTCTTTGTTCTTTACATGTTTGGTCTTCAGATTAATTTCCTTAACGACAATAGTGCTGTTATGCTTAACAATCTTGGTTATTTCACCGATTTTGCCTTTATCACGTCCTGCAATCACTTTAACTGTGTCCCCAAGCTTCACGTGCATCTTGTGTACAATTGGAAGACTGTTAGGTTTGCATTTTATACGCTCCCACCTTTTTAGCTGCAAAAGTCAAAGTTGAATAAAAGTCAACATTAAAGTTGCAAGAACAAAAAGTAATGGAAGGATAATACTAACCTTCGCTTTGATAGGAGGACATTTTGTTTTTGTTGCATTGACCTGCAACTGGAACGTATTCATGGAGTAATTAGTAATCAACCCTTGATTATGATTTATTATTTAAAGTTACAGCGTTTGTAATTTCAGTTTGTTACACATTGACTAACGGATATCTATAAACAAGAAATTGACTAAAGTCCATATCTGGAAGATTTTAAGTAATATTTGAACATGCCAATTGAATTGAACCCATTCTGACCCGAACTGTTAGACCTGAATTTTATGCATCATCTGTCTTGACCCGAACCTATCTTGACTTTTGACATCTCGACACCTCGGCTCTAAACATCAGTGTATGAAATTAAACAAGCTTCAATTCGATTACAATCCCAAAATTTAATTTTCCCCAAATTCTTTCACATCACTTGTGTTTGTCACTAAAGCTCCATTTTTAATCAAATGTGTGAGTTCTATTATGTATAGGTTTATATTAAAAACCTAAACTCGCCATGAAAACATATCAATTATCAACGGTCCTTTTTATCGATTGAATTTATTTAGTATAACAAATTCGATTTCAAATGTAGCACCAAATTGTTATTCTTTAATTCTATACCATCACAAAACTTCAAGAGGATACAGAACACAATTACACAAACAATTCTCTAACAAATTCATATGTGAAAAACAAAGGGTAATAATTCGACAGAAAGTGCCCTAAAAAGAGACAATGTGTATCATACCAAAAAATAACTTAGAAACATGTCATCGTATTCTATAATCTGAAATTTATAAGAGGTACAGAGCAATAGGTGCAACAAATTTGCAGATTTAGTATAATTGAGGAGAAGAAGGTGTACCGGAGGTAGTGAGGGAGACGAAGCTAGGCGTTGACCGAGAAAAGATTTGGACGAGAGAGAAAGAGCTGTAAATGAGCTCTGGAGAGCAGCAATGGCCGCCATTTTTTTATCAAACGATCTGCTTCACACCAGATTACAGAGCATTTATCCTGAGGATTGGATAATGGAGTATGAGACAAGCAGAGGATAAAGCTTCATATCACATGTGAGACGATTGGGCCAGGATTTTCTACACATTTGAGTGGGCTCAAAGGCCCAACCCGTACCATTTACCTACAATTTCACTTGCAACTGTTTCTAAATTTTATTATTAGGAAGAGAGAGCGTATCATATTATTTATTAATTAAAATAGTCATAACAATACATTTTATTAAAAAAATCTATTCATAGAAAACCATACTATTCATGAGTAGATGAATATATTCTTCATTGAAAAATGTTATAGGTTATCTGTAAACTACAAAAGAAAAAAGAAAATATAAAAAAGGTGATGTACAAAGTGAAAATGATGTACACTTTCCTTTTATTACGTGTAGCAAATTTAGGGGCTTGAGCAATAGGCTAAAAGATGTTTGTGTTGAATTTAGTAAAATCTGCATGTGTCATGCGTGTAAAAGGGATTAGTGGTCATCGCTTCCCCCCCACTATGTTATCTGCTGTTATACTCCGTATTATAATCTATGGTTTTTTTTACTAGAAAAAGATTAAAATGGTATAAACAGTCGAGTATACATTATACAACTTTTATGTTGGGTTATGTTTTAGGAGATTAACGAAGAGATTTTACAAATGTACAGGGTCGGTTAAAACCTAATTTGGTCACTCCAAAACCTAAATCTATAAGTATAAACCACCGAATATATTACAAATCAACACCAAACAACAAACCAAAATCAAAAGTCATATCAAACTTCAGCCGAATCAGCAGCACTGTCAAAAGACTCAAACCTACTATGTTCACTATTCATGGGGCTTTTGCGACCTAATTGATCTACATTCAGAGAAACTTCATCAGCTGCAACAGACGAAGAATCACGCCTATGATGTTTTTTATTATTGTTGTGTCTTATACGGGATAATGTTTGTACAATGTCTCTCATTGAAGGTCTTTTTCTTGGGGAACGATTTATACATTTGTATGCTAAAGTTGCCACATCGTTTAATTCTTGCTCATTAAAGTTTCCTTCCAGACGCGAATCCACTATTTCCTCCCAACCGTTTTTTGCTTCTGTGTTCATTGCTGCCTATTTATATACATCATAACATTATACGTTAAACAAATAGAAAATAGATTTATATCGTGCGGCATTAAGCCTATTAAATAGTCGTATAAGACGAAATGTGTTTTGTTGAAACTATATTAAATGCAAAAGAAATGACGAAAAAATATGATATAAACATTGCTTATAAATTGGGAATATCAAAAATATTGTCGACAAACTCTATTACATAAGGTCTCATTTAATTGGGACAGAGGAGCTATATCAGAATGTTTCATGGATACCAACTACCAGCAACTGTGATTTAACAACTACTACTTACATGATAGAACCGATTCAACTACCAATATGATTAATAAAAAAGAACTACCCGTATATATATGTATATAGAGAGAGAGAGATGAGAGAGGTCTTACAAGCTCAACATATTCCATGAGACCTTGTTGAGGATTTCTTCCAGCAATAAGCTCGAATAACAAAACTCCAAAACTATAAACATCACTTTTTTTGGTGAATGTTCTTGTTGAAATATATTCAGGATCAAGATATCCAAAAGTCCCTTGTATATTAGATGCATTTCTGTTAATCATATCCTCCCTTGAAAGACCAAAATCAGCCACCTGTTGCGTTGGATGCAATATAATTGTAATTAAATAAATATTTAAAGGTAGTTATTAGTTAAGTTAATTAACAGCAGGAAACAAACCCTTGCTCCCATTGCATGATCCAATAAGATATTAGAAGATTTGATATCCCGGTGTATCACCGGAGGAACAGCCTGCAGTTAAAAAAAATCAATAAACTGGATTATTTAACATATAATTAAAATATTTTATATATTTACAAACAAAATGAAAATACTTGTAAATGAAAATAAATAAATTAGAGGTTACTCCATCATGAAGATATTCCAATCCCCTAGCTACATCCAGAGCTACTTGAACTCTGACATCCCAGCTTAATAATTCATGATTTTCACCTAAATTTAACACCATTATTGTAAGAAATATTAAGAGGATTATTAAGTGTTAAGCGCATTTATATGGGGCTTTTTTGTTTTTTTAATTATGATAGAGTTGGATGAACACTTACTGTACAAATGAGATGCTAAACTGCCTTTGCTCATGTAGACATATATGAGCATATGTTGTCCTTTTTCTGCACAATAGCCTATTAAATTCACAAGGTTTCTATGATGTAATCTTCCCAATAACATTACCTGTTGAAGAACATATATATACAGGAATTGAAAAAATCTGCTTTGAAATTAAAGTCGTAAAATGTTAATCAACTAAAACTAATCAATCTAAAATATACAATCTAATCAAATGTATGTATGCTTCATCATTACCTCTGTTTGGAACTCTTTCTCGCCTTGTTTGGAATCAGTTGCAAGAACTTTAACAGCAACTGCTTCGCCAGCTGTCATCTGAGCCTTATAAACCGGACCAAATGCTCCTTGGCCTATTAAGGAGGTGAAATTGTAGGTTGCTTTCTGTAAATCTCTGTTTAATCCAAAAAAATAAAAAGAAAATGGTTAGAAAAATAGAGATGAAAAAGAAACTAAAAGAATAACTGGAACTTAATTCAACATACTTGTAGGAATACTCGAGAATTCCAGAAGCAGCAACCACATGACCTTTTTTCAGTCCACCAAACCATAACGGCATACCATTTTGAACAGATGTTCTAGAAGATTCTGTACCCATTGATGAATCCGATAAAATTGTACAAGTATCAACGCCATTTGCACGAATTGGGATTTTTGCTGCTCTCCTAGAACTGCTATTACCAATTTGAGGTTTTTTTCTGTGATACCTAAAACAAAGTAGCCCAGTTAAGGCTAAAATCACTCCAATTACAACTCCAATTGAGATCCCAATGATTAAACCAGCTGATCTCTCTTTCATTTCTTTTCTGTTGTTTTAGTATTTTCTAAGCAAACAACCATCAACACACCTGTGAAAGTGATCAGATATGAACAGAATTCAGGCCACTTGGTAGTAACATTCGAGTGTAAATCAAGGAAGAAGAAAGAGAAACATACACGCGATGAAAGAGAGCCAAAAAAGTAGATCAAAAGATCATGATAGATTTTAAAGAGCTAAAATCACGATTAAAGCATGTAAATCATGTTACTGCTGAAGGAAATTTCAAGCGATATCATAATTTTCCAATGCTGGATGATTCGTTGATGAAATTCAGAAATAGGAAACCAAATTTCCAACTAAAAGTACCAAATATAGAAGGCGTTGAAGAAATTAATGCGACATTTAATTTTTTTCAATACAATTCGTGATAATACCAAATATAAAATCATAGTTGACAATTTCCTAAACTATAGATCTTATTTTACTTTTCAACAGCCAGCTAAGTATCAAGTACTCAACGTCATAAACTCATTATTCACTAAACAAATCAAACTCGTCAAAATCAACGACGAACAGTGAAGGAACACAAAATCAAACCGATTGAGACTTCAATTATGCAAAAAACAATTGTTACGCCAATCGAAACATGAAAAGGCACCAAATAATCATAAGCATGATAATGTGAGCGATTAATTGGAGTTTAGTTAATGATATACCTGGTGATGTTTACCGGTATTAAATTGAACTCAGTTACGGTTATAATTACTGGAGTTTTTTTAGGACGAAGATAAAGGAATCTGAGTTGGAGCAGGAACAAGATCCGGTTTTCAGCTTGCCAAAACAATACTGCACAATACTCGAACAAAAATGGCGGAATTCAAAAGGAAGTAAAGCAAAAGAGTCATGTTATGTTATATGTATTTTGATATTGATTTTTGAAGAAATATTAATGTCGAGTGTTTATAGAATTACAATAATACGATAATAGTTTCTCCCATTCAAAATAATTGATACACTTTTATTTTTTTGGTAATTTAAAATAAATGATATATTTTGAAAAATTACCTAATTTGGCAAAAAATAATAGAACTCACACCCATTAACTATCTACTTTAACAAATTAAAATAACACATTTATCCTTACTTTTTACTTTAAACATCATTAACACTATTTTATTCAGATGGTTGGGACCCCTTCCCAACTAACCATCAAATTAATATAATTTAATCATCATTTTGATCTTTTACCTCAAAAATCATGAAACACAAAGTGTACCACTTATTTTGAATCGGAAGAAGTATGACTTTACTAATGCCAGATATGAGTATTATTTAAGAGAATTTGTATTTCTTTCTGTCTTTTCATTTGTCATATTCCTACTTATTTGTAAATTTAATATTTGTAATCTATTAATTTTCTTTAATTATATCATCCATCCATTAACCTTGACAGTTATCTTAATTTTAGTGGGTAGGAAGATTAATAGGAACAAATAGTAGGAAGCAATACTACTTCTCATTATTTAAACTTGGTCAAATTTTTCCAAACAAATTTTTTTAATTTGTTTTAGTTTTTTCATGTTTGTGGCCCGGGATGAAGGCAAGAGTGGCAAAGTATATTTCTAAATGTGCCACGTGTGCACAAGTAAAAGCCGAGCATCAAGTGCCTTACGGGGTAGCTCAATCGTTACAAATCCCGGCCGGTAAATGGGATGATATAACAATGGATTTTATTGTTGGATTGCCAAAGACGAGCAAGAACCACGACGCCATTTGGGTCATAGTTGACCGGTTGACCAAAAGTGCATTATTCTTGGCAATTCGGGAAACCATGCCACTTGAGAAGTTGGCAAAGTTGTATGTGAATGAAGTAGTAAGACTTCATGGGGTCCCGTTGTCAATTGTGTCCGATAGAGATGCGAGGTTTACCTCGAGATTTTGGAGATCGTTGCAAGAAGAGTTGGGAACGAAATTGCGGTTGAGTACGGCTTACCACCCGCAAACCGATGGTCAAAGTGAAAGAACCATTCAAACGGTTGAAGATATGCTAAGATCGTGTGTGCTAGACTTTGGAGGTAAATGGGATGAACATTTACCGTTAGTTGAGTTCTCCTACAATAATAGTTACCAATCGACCGTTAAAATGTCGCCTTATGAGGCGTTGTATGGAAGGAAATGTAGAACTCCATCGTGTTGGCTCGAAGCGGGTGAGACGAAACTCACGGGTCCCGAAATTGTGAAGATGACCAATGAAAAGATTGGAATAATCCAAACCAATATGAAAATCACCCAAGATCGACAAAGAAGCTACTCGGGTTTGAAAAAGAGACCGTATGATTTGAATGTTGGAGACATGGTAATGTTGAAAGTATCGCCTTGGAAAGGCGTGATGCGGTTTGGTAAGAAAGGCAAATTGAGCCCAAGGTATGTTGGCCCGTTTAAGATTTTGAAACGGGTTGGTTTGCAAGCTTTCAAGTTAGAACTCCCACCCGAACTTCAAGGTGTTCACGATACGTTTCATGTAAGTTATTTGAAGAAGTTCGTGGGTGAGGTTGAAAATATAATTCCGTTACAAGAGTTGCGGGTTGATGCCCCGAACCGATTGATTGAGGAATCCGAAGCCATACTAGAGTCAAAAACCAAGAAACTTCGGAATAAAGAAATTGAATTGGTGTTGGTCAAGTGGAAGCATTCACTTGGGCCGAACTTGACTTGGGAAGTCAAGGACGAGATTCGGAAAAGATACCCGAACTTCGTGAATTATGATGAGATTCCGAGGACGGAATCCCCTTAAGGGGTAGATAGTTGTAACGACCCGAAATTTGTAAATAAATAAATGGTACAAAAATATGATAAATAAGGATAAATCGTTTAGAGAACGTAAGAATTGGTTTTGTGTCGTTTGGACACCGTACGAGAAAGTTATGGCGAAATCGGGTCGAGCCAAATATCAAAAAGTGCAGCCTTAGCTGCTCAAGAAGTTCACGGCGTGAACAATGGTTCATGATCGTGAACTTGGTCCAGCGAATCAGACCATCAGGCGCGAACTACTTCCCGATCAGGTCACGATCGCGAACTTCGCGTGCGTGAAGAAGTTCACGTCGCGAACTCCGGGTAACGATCGTGAACTTTGGCGACACCAGCGTTTAATTCGGGAATTCTCATTTATTACACACATTAAACCCTAGTTTTTCCCTCTCCTTGTGTGTGAACGATTTTTGAGTGTAAGGTGTCGTTTGGAGCTCAATCTTCATCAAATCTTGGTGATTCTTGCTCCTTATTGAAGAACAAAGGTAAATCTTCAACCCTCTTGTGTTATAAGTCTTAGATTCAAGTAGGGAAGCTTGAATCATAAACCCTAGTTATGGATTTGTTCATGAATGGTTAAATGGAAGTAATATAACTTAGATCTATGGTATTTTAACAAGGAAAACATGGTCATGTTATGGATACACGAAATTGTGGTGATTTATGAAATTAGGGTTTGGTAACTTTGGGGAAAATGGTGCTAGTAGTTGACTAGCCATGGATTATGTAGTTAGTATAGATGATTAATGCAAACCATTGTATTGGTTTTGATAATAGGTTATCGGTTGGAAGATTTGAGGCATTCAAATCTTGAGAAGTGATATTGGCGTTTAAGGAACACAACAATTGGTTAAGCTTGGCCAAGGTGAGTACATGTGAACTTTCAAAACTGAGTACATAGTTAGTAAATGTTTATAATTAAATGCTTTTATCGAGTCTTTAAGTAATTTAGTTAATTATGTGATTTTTGATGAATTGCTTATGTGATGATGAATCGATTAATTGAATGAGAAATTATGGAGCTATAGGCTCACAATGATAAAAGATAAGTGATGGCGATGATGTTGATGTCCCTAGGGCCGTAGTAGATTGGAGGCATTCCGGTTATTACGGTACCTTAAGGTTATTGGTAGATTGGAGGCATTCCGATTACCCAATACCTATGAGTCCCGGTAGATTGGAGGCATTCCGGTTACCGTGGATATGACGGTCTTGATAGATTGGAGGCATTCCGATTATCTTGACATTGGTCAAATGATGAAAGTAATGAAGTGACCCAAAAGAACCTAGTAATATTATTTTAAGTTTAAATGATATTATGTGACTAGTTGTTTATCGGGTTTTAAACCCATGTATCTCACGAGGCAATTTTGTCTCACGTACTATGTTTGTGTTTTGCTATGTACTCAGGTTCGGGATCGAAGATCTAGGAGGCCCGTTTAGAAGAGGCATTGTTGAGATTAGCTCGGTGTTGATGATTAGAGTCCTTATCCTATGGTTAAGATATAATTTGTAACACCGTTTTTGTAAACTCTGATAATCTCGAACAAGAAACCTTTTCGTTTTTGTAAAACCGGCATTTGATGTTGATACAATATTATGTATTTTTGGATTAAATGATATTTAAATGTTGTTTTGAAAATTGAGGTGTTACATACACCCAAGCACATGTGTTTCAAGTAATGAAGCACATGTGTTTCATAACGTCAAGCACATGTGCTTCGTGATTCATACACAAATGACGTGCTTGTAGGTTAAATGTGTTCAGGAACAAAAATACATGTGCTTGGCTTTATGAAGCACATGTGCTTCATAATGATATGTTCGTCACTTGTTTTGATTATTTTTCTTGTTAGTGAAGCACATGTGCTTCATAACGTCAAGCACATGTGCTTCGTGATTCAAACACAATGACTTGTTTGTAAGTTCAGGAACAAAAACACATGTGCTTGGCTTTATGAAGCACATGTGCTTCATAATGATATGTTCGTCACTTGTTTTGATTTTTTTTCTTGTGTAGTGAAGCACATGTGTTTCATAACGTCAAACACATGTGCTTCGTGATTCAAACACAAATGACTTCCCTCTAAGTTACATGTGTTCAGGAACAAAAACACATGTGCTTGGCTTTATGAAACGCATGTGCATCATAATGATATGTTCGTCACTTGTTTTGATTTTTCTTCTTGTGTAGTGAAGCACATGTGTTTCGTGACCTGAAGCACATGTGCTTCGTGATTCAAACACAAATGACTTGCTTGTAAGTTACATATGTTCAAGAAACAAAAACACATGTGCTTGGCTTTATGAAGCACATGTGCTTGGCTTTATGAAGCACATGTGCTTCATAATGATATGTTCGTCACTTGTTTTGATTTTTTTTCTGTGTAGTGAAGCACATGTATTTCGTGACCTGAAGCACATGTGCTTCGAAGTAATATGCTGTGTTTTAGTGAAGCACATGTGCTTCGATACATCAATACCACCACCAGCCCATTACCACCAGCACCTTCACTGTCAGCCACCACCACCACCGCCGGCCGCCGTCGCCGGCCACCAGCGGCGGGCGGCGGCGGCGGGCGGCGGTCGGATGTGGCCGGAGGCGGCGGCCGGCGGTGGCTGTAGGTAGCTGTAGGTGGGGGGATTTGATCTTGACCATCTTGATCCAATGGCTAGGATTTGTCCCTTGGGACTAGACAAATCCTTTGGACTTCCTAGAAGACAACTGTTAAAAGTTAATGAATAATTTTAGTATTTGAAGTAAATGATATGATCAGGCAAGTCATCATTTGAAAAATATAAATTATGTTGCAAGTGTCGTTATATTGATATCACAATCAATTTTTTAAACTAAAAAAATAAATTGTTTCCAGATATGTGATTAGGAAATAACCCATATTATTAAAATTTAATTATCAAATGATTTCGTGCTTATGTGTGTATATTATGCATTAATCAGTGCCCTGGATATCCGAACATTCCTTTATTGCTATCATAATTGTGCACACAGGGAAGAAGTTTACAGTTTACATAGCCCTGCCAAGAGTTGTTTTTTTTTTTCTTTTTCTTTTTCTTTACGCCAAAGGGTGACAAGAAAGAGAACTTCAGCATAGCCAAAAGTAATATTACAATTACCTTTTTTTTTTTCTTTAACGCATTACAATTTTCTATATCTTGACGCGAAGTAATTCCTATTTACAACAAATAGTTACATTCAGACAAATTAATCCTTGCATCTCTTTAAGACTTCATCTTATCCCATCACAAATTTAGACCAGAATTAGGATATTCGAGTTTGTTAAGTGAAATTATACAGTGAAAATGTAATTTTGAAAAATGATGTTTGAATTTGATTATATTGTGTTAAACTGTAATAATTTGATAATTATTTTTTTAGTGTTTGGGAACCTAATTATTTATTTAGTTAATAAG
This sequence comes from Calendula officinalis, assembly GCA_963853835.1. Taxonomy (NCBI): domain Eukaryota; kingdom Viridiplantae; phylum Streptophyta; class Magnoliopsida; order Asterales; family Asteraceae; genus Calendula; species Calendula officinalis. The sequence continues at coordinate 58,154,411 of OY970823.1, read as the reverse complement.
TAAAATGCAAATAAGTAGTTTTAAAAACACAATGAGCACCTCCCCGCATATTTTTTTCAAAACTTCGTTTTGGATAAGGGTGAGCATTTGGACCGAAAAAATCGAACCGAACCGAAACCGATAACAGGTTATCGGTTCGGTTTCGGTTTCGGTTTTGAAAATTCATCATTTTCGGTTTCTGTTCTATCAGTTTCGGTTCGGTTTTCGAATAAGAATATGAGCATTTGGCCTAAAAACACCGAACTGAAACTTAACCAAACCAAAACCGATAACATGTGATCGGTTCGGTTTCAGTTTTGAAAATTCATCGTTATCGGTTTCGATTCTATCGGTTTCAGTTCGGTTCGGTTTTTGGACCGAGCTCACCCCTAGTTTTGGATGCCTCGAAATGCAAATAATTGGTTTTTCAGATATTTTTTTTGTCAAACTTTCATTTTAAATAATTCGTGTTTTCAATATATTCTTTGTCAAACTTCATATTGGAGTTGGTTTGGCCTGTCATCAATATCTTCTTTTGTGTTCTTAGTTAAAATTTCATTAACAAAATTTCTATTAAAGATAACTCAATTTTAAAGTAGTAATTCAAACTTATGACTTTTGTAGAATATCATCCACTTAAAAAAGAAGTTAGACATCACCCATATGGTTGGTTGGCCCACCACTTATTACCAATCATTCCAATAGAGGTAGAAAATAAAGAGCACATAAAGGGGAAAGGGTAAAGCCTAAAACACAAAGACACAACTAATGGTGTTTTTGAGGAGGTGTAGTTGTACATAACTCAAAATTTATAGGGATTCATTTTTTATATATATCTTATATATATTATTAAAATTTAAGTCAATTTAATAATTTAATAAAAAAAAATTAGAAAGTCCAATTTTTTATAAATATCTGGTATTCAGGGGGCCTATTTTTATGTTTTCGCACGGGGCCGTCAAAATCTCGGAGACGCCCCTGCTAATGACATATATTCGATACCGTTTATGCATTATCATCATTATCCGGATAAAGTAAGCGAACATGTAATATCTAAAAAATTATTCAAGAACCCATTTACTTTCACTATGTTTAATTTATAGATTGAACGATTGATTTAAATGTAATAATCTATGATAAACAACAACAACGATATTCAATCTCTTCGTTAGCCTATTATTAATTTTCAAAATACTTCTAATGGCTAATTTCATCTTATTTAGTAATAATAATAACTTGCTCATTGTATTACATCTTTTATTTTCATATGCTCGAACTTTTACGTTAATTAACTTCGGAATATAATACTACCTCGCAACCTTGTCGCCACTTTAGCTGTTAATCGGATCAGTTGGTAAGACCGAGCGTAACGCACGACCGATCGATCGGTCATGACCGCCACCTCACCTCCGGCGACGCGTCCCTCCCCCTTACACCCGTTTCCGGCGACGCGTCCTCTTTGCCGAACGGTCGAATAGTCGACCGATGGCGTGCCTGTGTGGTTCGATGGTTTTGCCCTCTTTCTCTCTTTTATACATATATATATATATATATATATATATTAATAATTAATAATTTAATAATATATTATATATAAAATAAATATTATATTTATATATATATATTAATAAAACGAAAATTCTTAAAAAAAATTTAAAAAAAAATTGGTCGCCGATTCGGTCACCCGTTACGAGGGTTTGGTCGCTGTTTGGTCATGTGTTTGATCAGGAGAGAGAAAGCTGATGTGGTGCAGAGGTGGCAAGGGTGACCAAACTGGGTTTGGTCACCCATTACGCATAGTCTTATGGTTAGGTTAGAAGGTTGTAATATTAAACTTTGACAAGTGGTTAGCTAAGATTTTTTGAGTTGACAGGTGGTAGATTGGAGGTTATGTTAGTTTGGAAAATATTTCACTCTATTGTTTTGTCTAACATTCATTTGACTTTTGACTACTATTAATAATTTCTGTAGCAAAAAAAAAAAACATTTATTCCATAGACTGAGTCGTATTTATGATTTTAAAACACATATGTGTGGAAGCACGTGTAAAGGTTTTTTTTAACAACAAAAGGAACCCGACAAAACCATTGTTCTATTCTATGTAAATACAATCACAGAAAATGTGACGTTTTGGTTAACACGACACGACATAAATTTATTTTTCTCAACATGAAATACGATAAAAATATAACATAAATTTTTAAATGTTCCTAAAATTATAACTATCATGTCAATTTCGTGTTAATTTCTGAACACGAGCACAACATGACTTCGTGTTTGTTTTACATGACACGAACACGACACGTACACGAATTCAAATTTCGATTTCGTCACAATTTAGTTTTTATTTTCGTGTATTTTTGTCGTGTCGTGTCAGATTTTGACAGTCCTATTAAAACTCTTGTTTATTAGTGTTTAACAGGAGTGTGCAAAATCAAATTAAAAACCATAAAAATCAAAATCTGGCGCCGCAAATAAAACGACATAAAACCGGACTCAAATCTAATTTTTTTTTGTAGGTTTCATATTTGATAAAATTATAAAATTTGCTCGGGTTTTAGTCCTTTTGGGATACTTACAAAAAATCAAACAGCCCCAATCTATAGTATAAACTCATTTTTAATATATATCATGTAATTGTATTTTATTTTTTGATTTCCAATTCATCCTATAATATATTTCATATTTCTCATACATATATCTAACATATATTTAAAATGAAGTTGTCTTTTTTTCTTGTTAGATATTTTATCTCAAGTTACATGTATGTCATAGACCCAAGGCTTATAGCCTAGTGGTATTGGTGAAAAGATAAGGTGCTGTCCATGATCAAGGTCATGGGTTCAAGTCCCGTCGTGGACGTGAGGTATATTCCTCATAGGTGGAGGGTTCGAGGGAAGACATACTGCCCCTTGTGGATGTCACTGTCTAGGCTCGAATCACTAACTTACTAACTTGCTGTTAAAAAAAAAGAGAAAAAAAAAAAACAAGAAACATGTATGTCATAGTTTTGCTTTTTTTGGGTGAGTTTTAGCAATTCTTGTCTTGGGCCAGGTTATGTCTTAAAACGAGCCCGATCCGTATAAAAGCAAAACAGCCGTTCCGACTTCCGATGATTTGACATTTTCAAGGACCAACATATCTATTTCACTATTTGGCTTTGGGTTTCAGTTTTAAACAAAAAATTTCCTTAAACCGATTCATGCACAAATTGTGCATTGAATCAGAAATTCAGAATATAAATGATGAAATAAAGCGAAGATTTTTCATTTGGCCTAGCGGACTAAACATAATAGTGGGAGGGGATACCCATGTTCAAATCTTCCAAAGCTCACAACATATACAAGATGACCGAAAAATCCTATATATATTAATTAATTAATTTTTTAGTAATTTTTACCAAACAGCTTTTGCTATATATAAATGAGCATTATATTGTCATCATCATCATCATCATCTTATAAAGTTGAGTAGCATTCAAACCTTGAAATAGATTCACCTAATTAAGTGAGAGAAACTTAATTAAAGCATTTGAAAGCCTCGTACAACAATTCACATAATTTTCATACCAACGTTTATTTATTCATACAGGTTCCCTATATTATATTTGTCACCATCCGAATCGAATCAAAGAAGTAAAAAGCAGCAAACCAAGTCAAATGAGATACTTCTAATATAGAAATAAAGAGCAAAAATGAAATTTATTCAAGTTAGCCCAATATTCTAACCTTCTTTATCCAACTTTGGTAAACAAAAATTAAAAAAAATCAACCTCACAATCTCAACATCCTGTTTATGTAATAAAAGTGAATAAACATTTAAGTTCAAGCCCAATAAATTATAAAACCCATGGGCTAAACCATTGTTCATAACCTATCAAGCTTTCAAAGATTCTTTTATGATAATTCTTATTTACAAATAGACCTACACAAATCGGTTTATTCCTTCAAAGCGGGTCGATTTCAAAGTTCATTTTTGGTAAAATCCGGTTTGGGTGAAAGTGGTTTGGTTTTAACCCGGTTTTGGGAAGTGTAGTGTTTATCTGGTTGAAACCGGTCAGATCGGATCCAAACCGGATAAGTGTTGAAATCCAGTTTTTAAACCGGTTCTAACGACTAGGTAATTGTAAAACCAGTTTACAAACCGGTTTTACCTCCGCAACTCGATCCGATCCCGGACCGACGGTTTGTGACTCTATTCAATCCGGCGAGACTGAAACCGGTTACGATCCGGTTCCAAACCAGTTTTGAAACCGGTCGTGTTCGGTTGCTGATTTGGTGTGCCTTGTCTATATACAACGTATCACTTATAAATTTAGGGAGAGGGGGGAGGGAAGAGAGATGAGAGAGAATGAAGAAATATTGTTAATACGAACTTGTAAGTTTTGTATGAGTAAATAAAAGAGTGATGTGACGCTAATGTGGTAAAAGTGATGAGCGTAAAACCTCTTCATTATTGGGAAATGTCTTTAAAGGCTTCCACCACGTTTTATATGGGTAAATAAAGAATGATGTCACGCTAATGTGGTAAAAATGATGAGTGTAAAAACTTTCGTTATTTGAAATGTCTTCAAAGGCTACCACCACGTTGCTAGTCGGTCCTTGAATAAGGTCATTGATCAAGGACCTTGGATGGTCAACAATAAACCGCTTATTGTGCAGAGATGGAATCCAGAGGTGGGGATGGAGAAAGTGGAACCCTCAAAAATTCCATTGTGGATTAAACTGTTTAATATTCCACTTGAAGCATGGAGTTTAGAAGGATTGAGTGCTATAGCTAGCAGTGTTGGTGTTCCACCGATTATGGATACAATGACTGCTAATATTTGTAAGAATGGTATGGGTAGAATGGACTATGCCAGGGTGTTGGTTGAGGTGGATATTAAAACAGGTTTCAAGGAAAAAGTAGAGCTTCAGTATAGGGACAAATTGAACAATGTTAAAGGGGGTAAAACTGTTAAAGTTGATTATACATGGAAACCTGAAATGTGTTCACATTGTATGGTATTCGATCATGACCTGAAGAAATGTAGTAAAAGGCCATTGACTAATGAGGAGATTGAGGAAATAAGGAAGGAAAAAGAGTTAAAAGCGTCACTTGTTAATAATTTTACCGAGGTGACATATAAAAAGGGAGGTAATGTGAAAGATAAGAATGTTACAGAGAAAAATGATAATGATAATGCATGGGAGAATGGAAATGGAAGAAATAAATGGAAGGTGAAAAAGAATATAGTTGAGGTCCTAAAGAGAACTGCAAATAAATTTGTTGTTCTAGAAGACCAGGACATTGAGGAGAAGGAAAAAGAAATTGTTGACCAGTTCCTTGATAATAGTGATAAAAATGGTAAACCATCCGAAGAAGAAATGAGTAAATGGTCGGTGGAGATGGTGAAATATTTTAAGATGAAATGGTATAAAGATGGGTATACTGTTGATAATGATGAGGAAGATGTGATAATGGCAGAAGAAGGTGTATCATCAGTGATGAATCAGAATGAAATTAAGGGTGTGAATCACAATATTCTTAATGACTAATGATGATGGATTACAAAATTGCAAGTTGGAACATTAGGAGTATGAATCAGGAAAAGAAACAAAAAGAAGTTTTAAAGCTTATAAGAGAAGAGAATATAAATGTGTGTGTTGTATTAGAAATGCATGTTAAAGAGGAAAAGCTCAGTAAAGTGGTGGATAAAGCATTCGGTGGTTGGGAGTGGTGCTCTAATGTAGCAGTAAGTAAGAGGGGTTGCAGAATTGTCATTGGCTGGAACAAGAACAAGGTGAAAGTAACCACTCTTTATACTTCTTACCAAACAGTCCTCTGCATAATTGAATTGTGTCAGCATAAAAAGAGTATTTTATGCAGCTTTGTGTATGCTGCTAATTCATGAAGGGAAAGGAAAACTCTGTGGAAGGAGTTATGTCTGGCCAAATGTATTGCCAATGGTAATCCCTGGATTATGTTAGGTGACTTCAATGTCACTATGGAGAGTAGGGAGCACTCTGCTGGCAGTTCCAGAATTAGTAGTGACATGCAAGAGTTTATAAATTGTGTCAATGATATTGAGATGCAGGATATTTGCAGCACTGGATTGTATTACACTTGGATAAAATCTCCTAAATCCCCAAATATGAGTATAATGAAAAAACTGGACAGAGCAATGGCAAACAGTCAATTTATTGGTGGCTTCAACCAGACCCATGTTCAATTCCTGCCTTTCATGACATCTGATCATAGTCCTGCACTATTGACTATTCCTGGGGGTATTAAAAAGGTTAGGAGAAATTTTAGATTTGCTAATTTCATTACTGGGAAAGAGGAGTTCATGCAGTTGGTCCAGAATAAATGGGACATCGAGGTTCAAGGAAGTAGGATGTACATTCTGGTCCAAAGGCTTAAGGCGATGAAATTCCATTTGAGTAAATTGATTTGGGAGAAGGGTAATATCCTTGATCGGGTTGAGAACCTGAGAGAAAAGTTGAAAACTGCCCAAAAGCAGATGGAGCTGCAGCCTCATAATAAGAGTTTAAAAGAAGAAGCTGCTGAAATTCTGGGAAATTATTCTGATGTTGTTCAAGATGAAGAAAAAATATTATTCCAAAATGCAAAAATCAATTGGATGAAGAAAGGGGATAAAAATACGAATTTTTTTCACCAAAGTATCAAGGAAAGAAACATCATAACAGATATTGAAGGTGTGTGATGAGAATGGGAACATTTTTTAGGGGGATGACATAGTTGAGCAATTTGTTCAGCATTTCAAAAAGTTCTTAGGTCCTTCTGATCAAATAAGTCAAATTGATGACATTGATTCTTTATTTGAAAATAAATTGAACACTGAAGAGGCTCTAAATATGGTCAATGAGGTCACTAATGATGAGATCAAAAGGGCTATGTTTGACGTTGGTGAAAACAAAGCTCCAGTACCAGATGGTTACACTTCTGCTTTTTTCAAAAGTGCTTCGAGTGTGGTTGGTATTGATGTATGCAGGGCTGTGAAAGAGTTCTTTAGAAATCACAAGCTGCTAGGTGAAATAAATACCACCACTATCAATTTGATTCCAAAAATCCCTCATCCAATCAAGGTGTCTGACTTTAGGCCAATTGCTTGTTGCAATGTCATCTACAAGTGTATTAGTAAGATTTTGACTAATAGAATCAAAGAAGGCTTAAAAGAAGATTGTGAATATGAATCAGAGTGCATTTATTCTGAGCAGAATTATTCAAGATAATTTGCTTGTTACACAGGAATTACTGAAAGGTTATAATAGTAAAAATGGTTCAAAGAGATGTGCTTTTAAAGTGGATATAGCTAAAGCTTATGACACTGTGGACTGGAATTTTCTTAGGATAATTCTGTGTCAATTTGGTTTTCACGAGAAAATGGTGAAATGGATTATGTTGACTGTTACATCAGCTTCTTTCAGTATATGTGTGAATGGGAAAAAAACATGGTTTCTTTAAGAGTGGGAGAGGGTTGAGGCAGGGTGACCCTATCTCCCCTTACTTGTTTACTCTTGTTATGGAAATCTGAACCAATTGCATAAATGATGCAGTATGCATCCAAATTGTACAAATAATGCTCTTTTGTGAGCATTTGCAAAAATAATGCTATCCCACGTTCCGGATCCCGGATCCACTAGTTTCCCCGGTTTCAAATCCCGGATCCCCTCTATTTCCACTGTTTCTGTACTCTGTTACTCTGCTTGTACTTGTCTGATGCACGTAAGGATCCCCCACCCAGAATCCCGGATCCCCTTGGGGTATCCCACACCTCAAGTCCCGGATCCCCTTGGTGTTGATATTTTTAATATTTTTGGAAATTGGAAACGGATTGCATTCCAAGATGAAGAAGATAATTTTGATGGTGTTGATCCAACAGGTCTAATAATTCTGCAAAAAGGTACGTCAAAGATGTTATTTTATAGATAATTAATTAGGTTTAAATATTAATTTGTGGTTGATTACATAGAGCGTGCTTGGCTTGAACAAGGGCATAATATTGGTGAAGAAGCTGTTGTGGTGGTAAGAGATATAAGCATGGATGTAGAGTCAAATGCAAGAAGCAACTTATTAAATGAAAATACAAAACAAACTTCTTCCAGATACCAAAGTGGGGCTCGAGAAGCCATAAGCAGCAAGTATGCTGCAATTAACAGAACAGACAAATTTCTTCAAATTCAAACATGGATTAAGCTAAAGTCTCCTTGCTTCATTCTGATAATGCAACAGCTACTGACTCATCATCTTCCAAAATATCATCAACATGGTCATCGATGAAATCAGGGATTCATAATTTGAAGGCAAATATACAAGCAAAAAAGTACATTCCATTGCTTCAAGTAGATCATTCTTCTGATTCCCTAGGTGATATCTTTAATAAACTCAAACAGCCTGCTTTAGATCATGGTGATGAAGATGAACTTGATTAGGTACCTTTCGTTTCAACTCTCACGGAAATTGGAGATGAATTAGGTAGATATGTACATGTTGTATTGATATCTTAGAAGCATGTTTGATATGGCGGTTCTGGAACCAAACCGCCACCTGCCGGGGTTGCAAGCCAAGCTCTTGAGTAAGCTTCACTTTCCTCTCAGGCTCCAATTTGTTCTCCAATTCGAAGTTTTTCTCTAAAGCTTTCACCTGATCTACGCTTAGCCGGCGTTTCTTCTCGGAGATCTGACCGCCGGAATCTTCATCCAAATCTTCCATTAACATCGACTGAAACTCTCGTGTGTTGTACTCGCCAACAGTACTGTAAACTTTTTCTACACAATTACAATTTCAACTCAATTTTACATATGAATCTTAATTTCAATTTCAAATTGAATTTGATTTTACCTGGGTTTTGGCAGATGGAATCTGAGGTGCCAGGTCTTTTCATATTGATGAATTTTTATCACAGTTAAAGATGAAGAAACAGAGAGATCTTTTGATTTAATACAACCACAAAACCCACCGTTTGACTAAAAAATGTTAATTTTACTTGCAAGAGATAGAGAAAAAGGAAATTCGATGTATGAAAATGGCGGTTGTGTCACAGAGTGACCATTTCTCAGTGTTTTGTCCTCCATCTTTTTTCTTCTCCATTGCTACAAGCTACTTGTTCTTGATCCCCCTAGGGGATCCGGGATTCGCAATGTGGGATACCCCTAGGGGATCCGTGTTTTGCAAGAGGGGATCCTCACTTTGTCAGACAAGTACAGAGGTACAGAAAACAGACAGAAATCAGTGGAAAAAGTGAGTATCCGGGATTTGAAAGCGGGGAAACTAAGGGATCCGGGTTCCTAAACGTGGGATAGCATTATTTTTGCAAAGAGTCGAAAAACAACATTATTTGTGATCTCTGGATGCATACAGCATCATTTATGCAATTGGTTCTGGAAATCTTCACTCTTATGATGAAAAGAAATATCAGATTAAACCCTATTTTTAAATATCACAAGGGTTGTAAAGAAATGAAACTAACCCATTTATGTTTTGCTGACGACCTATTAATTATGTGCAATGGTGATTATAGATCAGTGAGCATTATTAAGAAAGCAGTTATGGAATTTAGTAATTGTTCAGGTTTATTGCCTAATATTGGGAAAAGCACAATGTTTTGTAGTACCATTGAAGATGAAATTAGAGATCAGATTATGATGGAAATGCCTTTCAGGATGGGTAAACTTCCTGTAAGGTATTTAGGTGTCCCTTTGGTGGACAGAAAACTGGGAATTAATGACTGCAGGCAATTAATTGATAAAATTAAAAGCAAAATTTAGAGATGGAAGAACAGAAGCCTTTCTTATGCAGGGAAGCTTCAACTTATAGCTGTTGTCCTGTCTTCCATGCATGTTTACTGGGCATCTGTGTTTTTGTTGCCTAAAACAGTGATAAAAGATATTGAGAAAATCTTAAAAAGTTTTTTATGGAATCAAGGGGATTATAAAAAAGGGGCAGCAAAAGTGAGTTGGAATTTGATCTGTAGGCCTAAAAATCAAGGAGGTCTTGGTCTAAAAGAGCTGGGTACATGGAATGAAGCTCTGTTAAGTAAACACCTCTGGAATATTGTTATTAAAAAAAAGTCCCTTTGGGTAGAGTGGATTAATTTGGTCAAATTAAAAGGCAGAAGTGTTTGGGATATTCTACACACCAATAGAGATAGTTGGATGTGGAAAACTTTGTTGGGTTTGAGAAGTAAGTTGAGAGATTCCAGCATGCATGTGTTAGGGGATGGGAAAGCAACCTCAATGTGGCATGACTATTGGGATGAGATTGGCCCTTTAGATAAAATAATATCAAAAAGACACATATATACTGCAAATTTAAGGGATGATATAACAATTGAGGAGATGATCAATAATGGGGAGTGGAGATGGCCCCCTGATTGGAATCAAATATATCCATGCCTTACAAATTTACGTGTGCCAATCCTAAATGTTGATATAAAATATCAGGTTAAGTGGAGATCAAATGATGGTGGTTTGAAGGATTACTCAGTTAAAAATGTATGCACGAAATTGAGTAATAGCAGCCCTATTGTGAGCTGGCATAAAGTGGTTTGGTTTGCTCAAAGTAATCCTAGGCATGCCTTTATCTTATGGATGGCAGTTCAAGGTAGACTTCAAACTCAGGACAGAATGATGATTTGGTGCCCGAGTAAAAGTTTGGTATGTCCTCTGTGCAAAAAAGGAAATGATTCCCACAATCATTTATTCTTTGGTTGCGATTTTTCAAAAATAATCTGGGACAAATTGAAGGTTATGATGTGCCTAGGTAACATCTCTAATAGCTGGAATCAGTTAGTGGAGAAAATGGATGGCTGGATCTGTAATAACAGTATATATAGCATTCTGAGGAGGATGGTATTAGCAGCTTCAGTTTACTTCATTTGGATGGAGAGAAATACGCGGTTGTTTAGCAGTAAAGAAATGGATGCTATGAGTGTGCTTTCTATCATCATTGATAATATCAGAATGCAACTTATGTGTCTAAAGGTTAAATAATCAAAGCAAGTTTTAAGAGTGGCAAAAGATTGGAATGTCAATTTACAGATTAAAAGGTGTTAGGTTGTTGTTTTGATTGGTTAGTAATGGTTGGCTGTATTGTTTTTCTTGTATGTATAACACCTTATTTGATATATATATACATGGTTTGCTAGTTGAGGGGTGATGGCAATGCCGAAGCTCCTCTCTAGTTTGACCTTTTTTTGTTTAAAAAAAAAACGTTGCTAGTCGGTATGATTTCCAACTCATCTGGAATGTCTTGTTCACACCCGCGTGGCAAATTATATCTTTAATAAAGCGAATCATTCAACTAGTAAAAAATTGTATAAAAATCTACTTATCTACTTAGTCAGTCGGTTGGGTGATAATTATCATTGTCTATATAATACAATTGTGATTCAACCATATACTGTTCATTATAAAAGTTTTAAACGGAGTTTTGTTTTGAACGGGGTTGCCATAAAAGTGTATAATACATTTATCATACAAAGTAACTATTCATTAGAGAAAACCTCAAACGGCGTTTAATTGAAACGGGGTTTCAAATTTGTTTATGGAGATGCGGAAGAGTGGCGTTTTATATGGACTTTTGTACACTTCAACTCAAATGCATTGTTTACTCAGTCATACATACAAAGAGGTGATATAGCTTTGTTATATGTGCCATATACTTTCCATCAAAAATATTAGTACATTTTATTTATAAAACTCTAAATCAATTGCTTTACATAAATTCTTAATTATTATTTACAAAAGTTAATGATAAATTTCATAGTAATGATTAAATAATACAGAGTAATTATTTTATATAATGTAGTGTTTCAAATAAATTTGTATTTCTAAATATAACTTATAGTTTTATATAGTATTTGAAAAGGCTATGGTTTTAAAAATCTTGCTTTGGTTCCGGTATGGTTCGCTAATGCTTGATGTTTGACTATGTCACTACTCCGTAGTCCAAACTCCAAAGCTTGGTTGTGAGACTTACATATCTGGATGTCTAACTTGGCTCAATAAATAGTATTTTTAGAATTTTTTACAAATAACGAATTTTAGACCGAATGTGAAAAATAGTACCTCAATATCCGCAGCAACGCGCGGGAAGCTAATGACTCGTTTTATAAAGTAATAGTATTGCATAAACAAACTAATTAAGTTTAATCTGATTTTTACTTATCGAAAAACAAACTATGATCTCTAAGAAAGGGATTCGACGGCTCCTATCTATCAGTCTCACAGCTAATGTATAAAACAAGATAGCGTAATATCGTGGTTAAATCACTTAAATGGAACATTGGAAAATTTTGAACTTTTCATATTTATCTTGAGCTCATATTCCCCGCTTTAGCTATACCATTGCGAAGAGGATGTTACGGTTAGGATTTGGTGGGGATTCAAAAATTAGTGAGGATTGCGAGAACAAATCTCAAGCAACCATTTTAGAAAAACTGGATTATTATCGGAATTTTAGATCTTTTTAAGGAAACATTTTTGACAATGATCCAAATTTTTTGAAAATAATTCAAATTTTTAAAAATGATTGATTGAGAAATGTCCTTACAATCCTCACCAAAATTTTAATCCTCACCCGATCTCAATTCTATGCTATAAAAACTATTTTACTCACTTTATATTATAAATCTTAAAGTAGAATTTATAGGTATACATATCTGAGTTGTATTCTAGGAATTCTAAAGGATTTGTCTAGTTCCAAGGGATAAATCCTAGCCATTGGATCAAGATGGACAAAATCAAATCCCCCACCTACAACCACCGCCGGCCGCCGCCGACCACCGCCGATCGCCTCCGTCCGCCGACCACCACCGATCGCCGTCGTCCGCCGCCGTCCGCCGCCGGTGGCCGGCGGCGGCGGCGGCCGGCGGCGGTGGTGGTGGCTGAGAGTGAAGGTGCTGGTGCTAATGGGGGTGGTGGTGGTATTGATGTATCGAAGCACATGTGCTTCACTAAATACAACATATTACTTCGAAGCACATGTGCTTCAGGTCACGAAGCACATGTGCTTCAAATCACTAAAAACAAGAGTTTCTAACACACACAAGGGAGCATACGAAGCAAATGTGCTTGACGTTATGAAGCACATGTGCTTCACTACACGAAAAAAAAATCAAAACAAGTGACGAACACATCATTATGAAGCACATGTGCTTCATAAAGCCAAGCACATGTGCTTCATAAAGCCAATGCTTCATAAAGCCAAGCACATGTGTTTTTGTTCCTGAACACATGTAACTTACAAACAAGTCATTTGTGTTTGAATCACGAAGCACATGTGCTTGACGTTATGAAGCACGTGTGCGTCACTACACGGGAAAAAAATCAAAACAAGTGACGAACACATCATTATGAAGCACATGTGCTTCATAAAGCCAAGCACGTGTGTTTTTGTTCATGAACACATGTAACTTACAAGCAAGTCATTTGTGTTTGAATCACGAAGCACATGTGCTTGACGTTATGAAGCACATGTGCTTGACGTTATGAAGCACATGTGCTTCACTACACGGAAAAAAATCAAAACAAGTGACGAACACATCATTATGAAGCACATGTGCTTCATAAAGCCAAGCACATGTGCTTCATAAAGCCAATGCTTCATAAAGCCAAGCACATGTGTTTTTGTTCATGAACACATGTAACTTACAAGCAAGTCATTTGTGTTTGAATCACGAAGCACATGTGCTTGACGTTATGAAGCACATGTGCTTCACTACACGGAAAAAAAATCAAAACAAGTGACGAACACATCATTATGAAGCACATTTGCTTCATAAAGCCAAGCACGTGTGCTTCATAAAGCCAATGCTTCATAAAGCCAAGCACATGTGTTTTTGTTCCTGAACACATGTAACTTACAAACAAGTCATGTGTGTTTGAATCACGAAGCACATGTGCTTGACGTTATGAAGCACATGTGATTCACTACACGGAAAAAAAATCAAAACAAGTCACGAAGCACATGTGCTTCCAGTCACGACTACCACCACCGGTCACCACCGCCGGCGGCCACCACCGGCCGCCGTCCGCTGCCGTCCGCCGCCGCCGTCCGCCGCCGTCCGCCACCCATCGTCGCCGTCCGCCGCTGTCCGCCGCCGCCCGCCGCCGTCTCCGGCCGCCGGAGAAGCACATGTGCTTGTAGTGGTGGTGGTTTTGAATTTTGATCTTGACCATTAATTTTTCTTGATCCAAGGGCTAATAAATATCCCTTGAGACTAGATAAAATTAATGGACTACCTTTAACATTTCACATACATATCTACCAGAAGATTTACTGATTTCAACTTTAGAGGACAAAATGTTTATTCCTTATGTTTTAAAATTAAATGTTCAACTTACTTATTAGTTTGTATAAAAAACGCAATTGTAAATTAGTTATCAAAGTCGCCATTATATAATTACGTTCAATCACAAAAATTAATTAATTTTCACTAGGAGCATATTTAATAAATAGCGATACGTAAATTAGTTTAAAACTTCTCAATGTTTGCTTTCTACCATTTAGACATGCTCATAGTCCTACCCACTTGATAGAATAACATATATATTCCACTAATTCTCTCTCCTAATATTATCCATTGATTTTGACACGTGTTTTTATCTAATGAGTGGGCCTATGAGTTGGTCTAAATGATGGACCTAAATATCATTATCCATTTAAAAAATATATATATTATTATATAATTAGTGTGTACATTTAAGCAACTTCCTTTTTTGTGTAAGCATATTTTTTATTGGTTCGTTTCTTTATGCTATTTTAATATCTAATATTATTCCAAGAATTTATATGCTTCAAAACGCAACGCTGTTTACACCATATAGATGTGTTCAGGGAGGATTATTAATATTATAAAGTTCTAAGGAATATCTTACAGCTCTTAGATCAAGTTTAATCAATGATCAAGATCAATTCATTTAATTAGACACGGAGGGGTATTATCGTCCAAACATTTAATCAGACCTTCTTCAGTCGACCTTCATCCACCAAATCACGTTCATTACTTCAGACCTTCTTCCTCACTTCCTCTCTAGAGCGATGTCCGGTGAATCACCATTGATGCATACTTCTGAATCACGTTTGCATCGAATCAACTGCAATCAAACGCAGATCTGAATCAGCAACTTCGAATCACGTTTTTTTTCCTCGAATTCGAGCCCTAATTAAAAATGTGATTGAACAAAATCGTTGTAATCAAACGCAGATCTGAATCTCGAAATCAAAATATCTGATGTTATCAATGAATATGCAAATATGTCAATAGCAATGAAACAGAGAAAAAAATCGATGATTCAGGTAAAGAATTACAATTCAAGTTTATTAGATAACAAAATCACAAGTGATTCGCTAACGAATCGCATATGATTCACTGCGCTTTGTTGAGAACGCTAAGCGAATCACATGTGATTTCTTTTCGTAAGACAGGGGAGTTTATAGATTATAAATCACAAGTGATTCGCTTTACAAATCACATGTGACTGTGTGCTATGCATTAGTTGACTGCTTCATGTGAGGTTGCTTAACGAATCACATATGATTTCTTTGCTTAAAAACAAGGGAGGTTGTTAAGAAACAAATCACATGTGATTCGCTTTACAAATCACATGTGAATGCATCACACGGGGATCCTCTTGAAGGAATTAATTTCATGATTAATTCGAAAGCCTATGCGAAACATGATCGATTGTAAAGACACATCTCAAACCACTTTATGTATAATCTATAAAAGTGATATCCCGTTACACATGAACAATAAGCATTTCAAAGATTGAAGTGCAACATATTGGATCAAATAAGAATCATGCAGACTTGTTCACCAAGTCACTGTCAAAGTATTCTTTCCAAAACATGTCAAAGCTATTTGACTTAGGAAAGTCTATGAGCTACATAAATGACATATATCATGCACCTAGTTGTCTACGAATAATGATTGCATCCTGATGTATGTCTTGCACCATGTTGAGTGCATATAATGATTGTATTCTGATGTATGCTTGTCACCATGTTGAGTGCGGATAATGATTGCATCCTGATATATGCCTTGCACCCTGTTGAGTGCATATAATGATTTCATCCTGATGTATGCTTGTCACCATGTTGAGTGCGGATAATGATTGCATCTTGACGTTTGCTTTATACCCTGTTGAGTGAGAATAATAATTGCATCCTGACGTATGTTTTGCACCCTGTTGAGTGCATGTGAGGGGGAGCATCCCGACGAATGCTTGTGTACTATTTTCCTGTAACGCCCTGAAATTTTTAATAATTAAATATTACTTTTAATAAATTTAAATTTGGGTATTTATTTTATATTTTTATATACGTTGTAATAAAGGTGTGACGTTTCGTTTGTACAAGCTAATTAATTATTGTGATGTATCATTATCGCGATGTTTAAATTTCGAGTCTTTATTAATCTAGAGTTGTCTAGTTTCCGCGTCGGGGTGAGGCCGGCCGTAGGCCAAGGCCGAGACCCGATTATTGTTTCATTCTTTATTAATCAGAGTGTAAGGAGATATTCGGCCCATGGCATCGTGAAGTTGGGCTTAAGGCCCTGAAGATTTAATCACGACTTTGGAGTTCCAATAGGAAGTATTGGCTTTTATTTTTCCACCCTAATTGCCGACATCCTTCTTCTCCCTCCCAATTTCCGATCGGCAGCCAACATCTCCAGTCTCGTTCTTTTTCTTTCTATCATCAGCAACCATATGAATTTTTATTGGCGATTGATATAGACGCTTGGAGCAGGCATGCGTTTTTGTTAAATTCCATTGAGGCGGTGGTGTGTTCCACGTCAACAAACCCTTTGGGGATTTAATTGTCATGTTTGCAAGAGTTGTAGCAGAGATTGAGAATTAGCAATTTATTTTTAAATCGATGGTACTAGATCAGCAAGGAATTAAATGATGGAGATTTCATAAAGAGAAAGGTGAGACGTGGTGGATGTATTGCGTGACCGGTGAAGTTAATTGGTGGTCCGTGGTGGTGAATTTCTTTGGAATATTGTGTCGTTGGTCGATGATCGATCTGTTATTGATTCGAGCAGCAGCCAAGGAATTCGAGCAAGTGGAAGTTTGGTCGCCGAGGTCAAGCCGAACAGGTTGCGGGTCCGAACACGAGAGTATCGGTAGAAATTCTTTTCTGTCCATTCGTTTTATTTGATTCCTTAGTTATTTTCAATTTTCATATTGATCGGGATTTTTATACGTGTGGTCTGAGTGAAAACCGAGCCCTGTCGGGCTGTAATCTTATTTTTCCTGCAGCCCTCATGATTGTTGAACTCGAACCGTTGAGCAGTAATTGTCTTGATGTTGGTTGGCTTGTTCTGATTTTTCATAGGTAATTTCCTTGCTCGGTTATCGTAACTATTTCAATTCTTGGTTTCCAACCGGGAAAATTGGCAGCATATAGTTTTAATTCAAATCAATTTTTAAACCTAGATAACTGTGATGTAGGAAGGGCTGTCGGGTAATGAATTCTAAATGCTCGGGTTTTCGGTGACGAGTCGGGTTGTTAAAACGAGTTTAATAAAGCAACATTTTCTGGCGGAATCTGCCCTACTGTTCTAATCTGTTTTTGAAGTACTTAAAATAAACTTTTGGAATTTTGGCCCGTGATGGGACCTTGGTTTTTGAGTTAGCTTTCCAACACCACAACCCTCTCGTCAATCCGAATTACGGTTTAAAAGTTATAGCCAATTTAGTAGGATGCTGTTAGAAAAATGACCTGTGCAACATGTCTGTCTTGCAACACTGTTTTGAGACACTTAGAGTCTGTTTTGGCCAGTGACCGTCTCACAGTAAATTGTAGTTATGATTGTCTTCTAGTCATGGTAAAAAGATGGGGGAAATCTAATGAACCGTTTAGGAGTTATGGCAGTTTCCGTGAGACTGACGGGTACTGCCAGTTTTCTGAAATAAGCCCTCGGGTAGGATTTTAATTCCGGGTTTCGCTTTTTGGTTTTAGGACCGTCTAGGAGATAACGTGCTGTCCTTCTGATTGTCGGGAACTTTTGGAGCTTACGTTTCTCGAGGTGAGTATTCTCACCGTGTATTCAGTTTTAACGTTGTACATGCATGACTTACGTGTTACATTACTTGCACCATATTTGCTATCTGAGTTATCTGTTATCTGAGTTATCTGTGATCTAGCATCTTGTGTTCTGAGTTTCCGAGTTCTGAGTTTCTGAGTTTTGATTTAAACATTAAACATAATATATCTGACTTGACACCGAAGAGCACTGGTGTCAGATGTTTTGACTTGGCACCGAAGAGTACTGGTGCCAGGCCTTTTTGACTCAACACCGAAGAGTACAGGTGTTGAGGTGGTGTGAGGCGGGTCGAGGTTGATCTCTCGGCCCAAGTCACACTAGCGCGCTATATAAATAAAATCTGAGTAATAAAATCCGAGAAATAAATCCGAGTAATTAATCGAGTAGATTCTGAGTAGGAGTACACCGATGTGCCCTCATGTGTTGTATGTTATAATTGTTTAAATTTTGAGATTATTCACTCAGCTTCCCCAGCTGACCCAAACTTTCCCCCACATTGTTTCAGGTTCCAGCAAAGGAAAGGAGAAGGTGGACGGTTGACCGCTGTATCTTTTCATTACTGATGTGGACAACATTTAATATTTTAAAACACTTTATTTTATTTTAACTATTTCCGCATTAAATACATTTTTAAATGAAAATATTATTATTGGGATTTAATTATTCAAGTTATTGGGACCTTTTTATTTAAAATCTTGTATTTAGAGAAATTTTATTTTTTGTAAATTTTTGGGTGTTACATTTCCCTTTAGTTCAAGGGTTTTGTCCCATTGTGTTTAATTACCTTGACAAAGTTTTTAATGAGACATTAACAGTACCCTATTCTCACTAAGAATTGTTGAAATCAGGGGGAGTATCTAGTTGAATACTTATTAACCATTGTGCCCTCTTTTGTCCTTCGTTAGAGTTTTTGTCCCACTTGGTGAAAACAGATACATAAATAGTATCTCTAATGGTTAACCTTTTCAAAAGCTTTTTCTTTAACGATATTTCCAATTTACTTTTATCTATCTTAAATATTTATATATACCCCTTATATAATTTGACACTTTTTATAACATCTTACTACATATAATATTTTTTAAAATATCTCATACAAAAATATTATAATAATTGACATTAAATATTATATAATTTATTTATTAACTAATAAAAATATAATAAAGAACTTATATATATCTAAAGTTTAAAATGAAAAACTATTAAACATAGAGGACTAAAAAAGACAAATTTTAAAAATACATTAAAAGGTTAGTAGAAAAAAAAAGTGTTTGAATAAACTTTTAAAAAAACTAGTTATTTTAATGGGTAAAAAATCATCCAAAGACTTATTCAAATAGTAATAAGCTCTTAAAAAAGTTATCACTAAGTAGACTTTCCATGGCCAGAATTGCGCCTATGTCGCATCAATGTCTAATTATGCTTAATTAATTTACAAAATTTGAACATTTTTAATTTAAGTTTTATTTGATTTTAATCAAAACATATGTAAATCACACTTACACTTACATTTTCTAAAACTCTTTTATTTATAACAATTTCTATATTATTGAATACCTTTAGATGTTAATAGTAGATGTATTTCGTGTAATATGTATTTTGCTAATGAGAAATATATTTAAAAATTATATTTTTTAATGTGTGCCTGCACATGTTAAGGTGCATTAATCATCTTAAATTTTTCAAAAAAAATCATAAAAATATGTAATACATCACTTATAATTATAAAAGTTGACTTACATTATATTTATTGCTACAAATTTAGTATCTTCTGACTTCATTCGGTACATTTTAACATATACTTGCGAAGCACGATTTAGAAAAAGATTTATTATATATGTATGATTTATATCTAACTCTTAGCATGAATTTTAAAAGAAAATTCAATTTAGTGCACGACACATAAATTTAAGGTCTTATCTTTAACTATAATAACTATATGAGAATTTTTAATATATGCTCTAGGGCACATCATAGTAATTTTAAGTGTCTTATATGTTCTTATATTTAATTCATCAAAAACCTTAATTTACAGTTATGATAAGGTAAATTCAGTATAACACAAAAATATTATTGACTCATAAATATCATTTTATTTTAAGTAAGAAAATTTTGATTTATTAAATGTTCATTATCGTATACCCATAACACACATTAGCGAAACCCTAACATATATGCGAGCGATAAAATTAGAAATTTAATAAATTAACCATAACACACTTTAGTCTGAGTCATCATGTTAGTACCAACTAATTGTTTTTTTATTGGTGAAAATTTTAAGTTGACAATAAATTAGAGACATATTAAAAAGGAAATGTGAATAATAAAATTGGAATGAAATGAGTATTACCATAGACCCCACAATTTACTTTTTTCTAAAATACTTTTATCTCTCCAAATAACTTTATATTTTAATTAAAAATATTACAAGGACCATACTTTTTTTTGAAAACGACAAATATATTATAAAAAAACCGACCTTAGCAAGGAGCTAAGACGGCACAAATTACAAAGGAAACAAAAATGGAGAAATTCCCCAATCAACCGAATTACAACAAAATTTGCTTCTATGTTTTAACCATATAAAAGATGTATCAATGATATCACTCGCAATCGCCGAATATGACTTGTGATCATTATTAAACACCGTATCGTTTCTCGCCTTCCAAACGCACCAGAAAAAGCATTGTATAATTGCGTTCAAGATTTTCCGCTTCTTTGGGCAATTGCCCCATGTGGAACCGAACTCAATAAGTTCTGTTACGGTAAGAAAAGAAGGGATTTGGATGTTGCACCAACCAAAAATCCAAGCAAGAGCCTCCGCCGCCCGTGAACATCGAAGAAAAACATGATCAATATCTTCATCGCCGTTGTTACATATTTTGCACGTGATTGATCCAATGTTTATGCCCCTTCTATCCAAGCATGTAGCAACCGGGATTCTCCCAAGACCCACTTTCCAAACAAAGCAATTTACTTTAATCGGAACAATATGAGACCAAGGCATATTGACGTAACCCGTGGATGTTAGTTTTTGATCGAGCCATCTGCGCAAATGATGAACTTCAAAACAACCATCACTGGATAATTTGCAAGATAACCGATCCAATGAATTATTCAATTTAACGTTTCCAATTGTATTTAACAGTGATACGAAATCGTTAACAATTGAATAATTATTAAAACCTTGCTTCCAATCCCACTTGTATCCCGTCATCATGATGCGATCCGAGACCAAGCATGATTTATTTTTTTCGATGGCATAAAGACTAGGAAATCGCAGTTGTAGAGGTGATTCACCAATCCATCTATCTTTCCAAAACATAAAAGAGGTGCCAGAACCTAATCGAAGAGAAAAAACATCAAAAAAACCATAATTAAGTTTGTTAAAATCACCTTCGACTCTTGTAATGTTCCGCCACACCCCTGCGATATTGCTAGCTGCCATATTATGAACCGGTTTGTTCGTATGATTGTGAATTGCAGAGACTACACTCTTCCATATACAACTTTTGCCGTCCCGGAGACGCCACCACCATTTTGACAAAAGTGCAAGGTTTTGTGCTTTTAAAGACCCGATACTAAGACCTCCATCCTTTTTTGGTGCCAAGGCCGTTGACCATGCGACCCAACATATTTTTTTGTCGCCCCATAAGAACCGCCTTCTAACTTTCTCAAGATTCTCATTAACACAATTAGGAGCTTTGAACAACGAGAAGTAATATAATGGTAGGCTACTAAGTACCGATTTTACTAATGTTAACCTACCACCAAATGATAAGTTTTTTTCTTTCCATACGGATAATTTAGAATTGAACATATTGATCACCGCCACCTAATTTTTCTTTAAATTCATATTGGTGCCGACCGGGACGCCAAGATAATTAAATGGTAAATTTCCGGGAACACAATGGAGGATGTTGGCCCAATTATTAAGTAGTGATGTAGACACACCGATACCAAATAAACTAGACTTGTGGAAATTGACTTGCAAACCGGAGGAAACATTGAAGCATTTAAGAATTCTAGCAAGATTTGATAAGTTTGTGTTTGATCCTTCGCCAACAAATAATGCGTCATCCGCATAAAACAAGTGTGAAATCTTGGGACCATGTAAACCGATTCTTTGAGGCCTAAATAAGTTTTTTTCACACGCCGTTTTCATGGCGATATTAAGCCCCTCCATAGAAATGATGAATAAAAAAGGTGATAGTGGACCACCTTTGTAACACCACAATCTTAGAGCCATTTTTTTTTTATATATGCATACGGAAGCGATTTTAGAAAACTATAAACCCTATTTATTGCATTTTATAAAGGCCATTTACATATTAACCGAAATATATAAAACATTTAAAGGTGTTACTAAAAACAGGCTCGACCCGGTTTATAAAATCAGATTACGGTCAGACTTCCAGAACCCGACTCTAGTCAAGCCAAATCCACAACCTGAAAAGAGTCAACAAATGAGGGATTAGCACAAAGCTAAGTGAATAGAAATAAACGTCAATTTGTATAACCACAACAAATTAGAAAATCAAGAGAAATCAATAGGGAAAACCCGTCCAAACTTCCACAAGCAATTGGACGTTATAAGAGGATCGGCGGTCGGGCGAGTACCTTCAACTGTTGTCGGCCAACAACAGTCAACCGATGGCTTCTTTACTAGAGGCACGGTGATCCCTCCTTACATAACGAATACGAAGGAGTCCGATCGCCCCCACCAAGAGTAACGAAGCGTAGCCGAAAACCACCATAGCTAACCTCTAGAAAACATGTGCACATACTACCATTAACAATCCCACAATTAATGGCACAACTGAAAATCAAAAAATGTCAAAAAAATGCATTTTCCCAAAAATCAGCCAAAATAGCGCCGCTATCTAAGATAGCGCCGCTATTTTGAGATAGCATCCGCTATTTCGAGTTTCTGTTTGCAAACCAGCCAAGATAGCGCCGCTATCTTAAAGATAGCAGCTATCTCCCCAGATCAGCCAAAATCCTGCAATTTTTCATGTAACTCTACCATTTCATAATTTTTGCAAATTACACAAGAAGGAAGGTTAAATCCACTCACCTTAGCTTCCTTTTCGTGCCGAGCTCAATGATCTTATATCACTGAGGCTCCTTCCCTTTTCCTGTACAAAATGAATACCGAATTAGTTACCCGAAATCACCAATTATGTAACAAATACTATAAGCCAAACACCATTATTTGAGGTCAATCAATTGACAAGTTAACACTTGCAATTCAAAACATATTAATTGACAATGTCTAGAATTCCATTAAGTCACTTCCAAGCAATTCATCATGCATTTATATCCAAGTTGCACATAATCGGCCCAAACGGGTCGGGACACTTAATCAAGTCAAAATTGCAATTTACTAATACCACATTGTCAAGTTATCCATTTATCACTAATTTAAGTTATTGACATACTACTTGCATCCATATACAAGCTTAACCAATTTTGACTTTATTCAAGTCAAATTGCACAATTTAACAACCAAACGGGTCAAGACCCGAAACTACCTCAAACATACTTCCAATTAATCAAGTAACACATTTATGACATGAAATTGATAGTCCCAAGTTACAAGTCATCCAAGACTAAAGTCAACTTTCAGGTTTGACCAAAGTCAACAATTCATGAATTTAACTAGCAATTCTAGAAAACGGGTCAAAACCACAAACTACCAATTAAGACATGTTAATATACTTTATAAAACTCTTATATGATCAATTTATTGAACTACAACAATGGCTAACAATTTCCATGTTAAAGTCATATATTACCAATTTGACTAGTTTTATGTCTTTTACCTAAAAACATCCAAACACTACCATGTAAAGATCAATTCATCACTTAACACTTTCATAAACATACTAATGCCATTTTACTTCCAACTAAACATTTAAAGTATAAGTCAAATGCTAAAATATGCATTTAGTCAAGTTTCATCACATAAGGCCCAAACGGGTCAAAATCGTTTTATTAACTTCCAATGCTCACAAACACTTAATTATCATTTCATCAAGTATATCATTACCATATAATAACCAAGTTCATGTTAATTAGTTATACTTTGAAACACCCAAAATAATCAATACAAGTTTAACCTAAAAAGATACATTTGACCACCTGCTATTAACCCAGAATTCTGACTACTGTTCTGACCTTATCAGTTCATGAAATTATGATATTAATAAAGTAGACTCATAGACCTTCGAAACGACTGGTCGCACGCCCAAAACGGAGTTACGGTTGATTTTATATGATTTTTGCAAAATGGTCAAAATCTGTCATTTTCTTGTGCTTACGGGATTTCTACAAATTTCACCCAAACACTACTTTTAATCTATCAAAAACAACCAATTCATGTTATAGTTAATTACCAACTACAAATATCATTTAAAACATGTTATTTGACCTAAACAACACATTAAATACCACAAAAAGTCACTAATTCAAGAAATCATGGTGCATCCATTCTTCTCCAAGAACACCATTAATGGGGTTCATGAAAGCTTCAACAATTCAAGAACTCTAATAAAATTCAACTAACAATTAAGCATACAAATCTTCATCTATACATACTAACATCACTAGAAATCATCAATTTCACATTTTCTAAGCAAGAATCACCAAAAATTACAAAAACTCATTTCATCTTTTAACAAACTAAGAACCCTAGAATAGATGGAGGATTTCTTACCTAATGCCTGCTTCAATTCGAGATTTAGAGAAGAAGGATGAGAGATTCAAGCATAAAACCCCCAATTTAGCATGCAATATTCTTATGGTGTATGTGTGTGTGTCGAAATATACCAGAGAAAAGAGAAAAGGATTTTTCTTTTTTTTTGACACCTCCACTGTAACGTGTCATCCAAAGGAAAGAAAACTAATTTCATTTAAACACAGTATTGAATATTAAGTTCGCAGATAATTAATTTAGACCTAACTAACTCCAATTTTAAAAACGAATATATTTTTGAAACCCCGGTTCAGAAGTGGACCCAAATATGTAAAAATCATTTTAACATTCAAATATCTCCGTTATACTAATTTTTAATCCCATGGTTAAAATACAATTAAATATAATTAAATCAAATAAATTATATAAAACAATAAACAAATAAATTACTTACCTAAAGTACTTCAAAATTCTAGGCCGGGTCTCAGGATGTTACAATTCTACCCCCCTTAAAAGATTTCGTCCTCGAAATCTCATTGATTACACGCAAAAGAAATAAAACAAGTTTATAAATATCATTATATCTTTGTCTCATATTTACATGTCAAAATATAATTCTTATTGTTCCTCCATTTTATGAATATTATCGAAATTATAATTTATTAAATCCTCATTTCCTTTTCTTTGTAGTTTCAAACTTGGTGTCTCATTCGACAAATTCTCTAGTTACGTTGTTTTTAATTTATGCACTTAACAAGAGTCATTTATATTTAAGTAATTCGCAAAATAATCATAATTTCTTCAGATAATCACACACTGTAAACTCTTTCGGCATGTACAATTTGCACGTTTTATTTTTAAAAGTTGATAATTTCGCAATGTCATTTATCACAATTTCTAGGTCATGGTCCGCATAACTCTACTTAAACGATTAAAACCATTGCAAAGCATAGACAATCTATTTTTATTTAAAGTAATATAACATTTTAAGTGTCTTAGATTCTCAAATATCCTATTATGTTTATTATTTCACCAAAATTTCGCACTCTTAAGCGGTTTAACTTGTTAAAAATTTCATAATTTTAGAATAATTATAATAAATCCACAGTCATAATTCACTAATTCTCAAAATTACACTTTTTGAAATCCAAATTCTAATCAATTTTCACATATAACGGCATTAATTCTCATTATTTCAAAATGTATCTTTAATAAATTTCTCAATCTTATTAAATTTTATATTCACTCTGAAATTCATCCATCAATATAAACAAAAATCAATTCAATATGGTCAATAAATTTAATTCTTCATGTCAATTTTCATTTACACATTAAACATAAAAGGCAATTTTAGAAAATCCAACCTATAACAATTCGAGTTATAGAGAAATCATTCAGATATACTTCATTAACTTTCTTTCTTATTTAACATCTATAACACATGAAAGATTCCATTAACACTTTTATAAGCGTACAACGATGTATTTCAACTAAGTGGCCAAGCAACATAAAAGTCAACATGTCAGTCTTCATTTTTCAAACCACTACTATCTTCATTTGTTAGCAATTCAGTATATCATTTAACAGTATAATCATAATTCAATATACAATGGTCAATAAATTCGGCTAACACTTATCGAGTCACTACATGTGACTTGATAGGTCACGGCAAATAATTAAATTTTCTTAAATCAAGTAGCAATCCTACATAGGACTACTTAGTCAATGCCTAAGATTACACCAATCTAACTATAGGCATCATATTAACGGACGAGTACAACAATCATTTACCAAAAAAAATTGAACCTCAAACAAATAGATGAAGACTTAAATCCATATATCACTAACTATCTTTATTCCTAATGGAGTAAACACACACGTAAACAATTTTCAGTTCATCACATAATTCATAATCACAAATAAGCAATTTGCTTCAATACAATTAACATACGTATAAGTAATTAGTTTGTCGAAACATACCTGTGATATCATCATCATCAGTGGAGGTAGTATCTTCCACGATCATCTGAAATGACCTACCCTCGGGTGGAGGGTGATTCTTCCTCTTCTGGCCTGTTGAAGATAACGACCCACTCGCCGACCCCGACCCTGAACCCGATTTCCTTTCTGAAGGACAATCACCGGCCCTGTGACCCTCTCTCTGACAATTCCAACATACCCTTCGCGGGAACTTACAATCATTCCATTCATGCCCGAACTGACCACACTTGACACATCGCATAGTCTGAGTTGTACAAACACCCGTGTGAGAAGACCTGCACCTAGCACGCCATTGTGCCTTCTGACCCGAATTACTTCCGGACTGTCCACAATTCGAGTTTCCATGTTTTTGATTTCCCTGCCCTTTCTTATTTTGTTGGAAATCTGATTGTCCAGACTTAAACTTTTGATACTCTGACATATCCCTGATCACCCAATCTCGACTATTCAAATCACCTTCTACTGTTTTGGCCAAATCGAAGGCCTGTGACAAAGTGGTTGCGAGCCTCGCTGTAGTTCGGTATTCGGGTCGCAAAGCTCCAATAAAATGTTTTATTTTCGAAGATTCATCAGGTACCCATTGTTGTACAAATCTTAATTTTTCATTGAACTGCTCGATCAAATCGTCTACCGTCATCCCCTCTGTCATCCGCAAATTTATAAATTCTGATCGAATTCTATCCATTTCAAATGAATTACAATAACGCTTACATACTTGCTCTCTGAATTGATCCCACGTTATACTATCTTTAACTTCCTTGGGTAAATGTTCAATTAGGGTATCCCACCAATTCATTGCACCACCTATTAATTTTCGTGTAGCATACATCACCCGGTATTTATCATCACAACCGCAAGCATCTAAAGTTCTCTCCATTTCCCTCAACCAGTTCATTGTGATATTGGGGTCTCTACTTCCACTAAATTCAGGGGGTTTACAATCTAGGAATTGTTTGAAGGTGCAAGTCGGTTTTATACCTAATGGATAAGGTTGGTTCGTGAATTGATATTGAGGTATACCTTGGCTTGGGTTAACATAGTAGTATTGTGGCTGTGACATTACAGGATGAGGTTCGGATGAGGTTGACATCAAGGGAACCGTCATTGTAAAGGCTGGAGTTGTGGGAATTTGCATGGGAGGGGCGGATAATATAGGGGTAAACACGTGAGGGATGTTTGGTGGTTGGTCATTCTGATTCTGATTCATGCTATCAACAAGATTTTGGAGGTGTTCCAATCGACTTTCCAGTCTCAAAATATAATCTTCTCTGTCTACATTTGCATTTCTAGATGTACCTATGATTTCCGGTTCGGGGTTCGACGGGATTACCAACGGGTTGGGATCGTTATCGGCCATACCTGTGACAAACACAACATCTCACAAACTCTTAGTTTAATCCGTTAGTACCTATCATACTAACTACTACTAAACCACAATTCATATTCACTCTACTAATCTACTCCAAAATTAAGGAAGTTTGACCATCTCGAGCCAAGATTTGGGAATGGTACACCTAAATGTGCAACCATCGCCAAACCGAGGCTCTGATACCAAATTGTAACACCACAATCTTATAGCCATTTTTTTTTTATATGCATACGGAAGCGATTTTAGAAAACTATAAACCCTATTTGTTGCATTTTATAAAGGCCATTTACATATTAACCGAAATATATAAAACATTTAAAGGTGTTACTAAAAACAGGCTCGACCCGGTTTACAAAATCAGATTACGGTCAGACTTCCAGAACCCGACTCTAGTCAAGCCAAATCCACAACCTGAAAAGAGTCAACAAATGAGGGATTAGCACAAAGCTAAGTGAATAGAAATAAACGTCAATTTGTATAACCACAACAAATTAGAAAATCAAGAGAAATCAATAGGGAAAACCCGTCCAAACTTCCACAAGCAATTGGACGTTATAAGAGGATCGGCGGTCGGGCGAGGACCTTCAACTGTTGTCGGCCAACAACAGTCAACCGATGGCTTCTTTACTAGAGGCACGGTGATCCCTCCTTACATAACGAATACGAAGGAGTCCGATCGCCCCCACCAAGAGTAACGAAGCGTAGCCGAAAACCACCATAGCTAACCTCTAGAAAACATGTGCACATACTACCATTAACAATCCCACAATTAATGGCACAACTGAAAATCAAAAAATGTCAAAAAAATGCATTTTCCCAAAAATCAGCCAAAATAGCGCCGCTATCTAAGATAGCGCCGCTATTTTGAGATAGCATCCGCTATTTCGAGTTTCTGTTTGCAAACCAGCCAAGATAGCGCCGCTATCTTAAAGATAGCAGCTATCTCCCCAGATCAGCCAAAATCCTGCAATTTTTCATGTAACTCTACCATTTCATAATTTTTGCAAATTACACAAGAAGGAAGGTTAAATCCACTCACCTTAGCTTCCTTTTCGTGCCGAGCTCAATGATCTTATATCACTGAGGCTCCTTCCCTTTTCCTGTACAAAATGAATACCGAATTAGTTACCCGAAATCACCAATTATGTAACAAATACTATAAGCCAAACACCATTATTTGAGGTCAATCAATTGACAACTTAACACTTGCAATTCAAAACATATTAATTGACAATGTCTAGAATTCCATTAAGTCACTTCCAAGCAATTCATCATGCATTTATATCCAAGTTGCACATAATCGGCCCAAACGTGTCGGGACACTTAATCAAGTCAAACTTGCAATTTACTAATACCACATTGTCAAGTTATCCATTTATCACTAATTTAAGTTATTGACATACTACTTGCATCCATATACAAGCTTAACCAACTTTGACTTTATTCAAGTCAAATTGCACAATTTAACAACCAAACGGGTCAAGACCCGAAACTACCTCAAACATACTTCCAATTAATCAAGTAACACATTTATGACATGAAATTGATAGTCCCAAGTTACAAGTCATCCAAGACTAAAGTCAACTTCCAGGTTTGACCAAAGTCAACAATTCATGAATTTAACTAGCAATTCTAGAAAACGGGTCAAAACCACAAACTACCAATTAAGACATGTTAATATACTTTATAAAACTCTTATATGATCAATTTATTGAACTACAACAATGGCTAACAATTTCCATGTTAAAGTCATATATTACCAATTTGACTAGTTTTATGTCTTTTACCTAAAAACATCCAAACACTACCATGTAAAGATCAATTCATCACTTAACACTTTCATAAACATACTAATGCCATTTTACTTCCAACTAAACATTTAAAGTATAAGTCAAATGCTAAAATATGCATTTAGTCAAGTTTCATCACATAAGGCCCAAACGGGTCAAAATCGTTTTATTAACTTCCAATGCTCACAAACACTTAATTATCATTTCATCAAGTATATCATTACCATATAATAACCAAGTTCATGTTAATTAGTTATACTTTGAAACACCCAAAATAATCAATACAAGTTTAACCTAAAAAGATACATTTGACCACCTGCTATTAACCCAGAATTCTGACTACTGTTCTGACCTTATCAGTTCATGAAATTATGATATTAATAAAGTAGACTCATAGACCTTCGAAACGACTGGTCGCACGCCCAAAACGGAGTTACGGTTGATTTTATATGATTTTTGCAAAATGGTCAAAATCTGTCATTTTCTTGTGCTTACGGGATTTCTACAAATTTCACCCAAACACTACTTTTAATCTATCAAAAACAACCAATTCATGTTATAGTTAATTACCAACTACAAATATCATTTAAAACATGTTATTTGACCTAAACAACACATTAAATACCACAAAAAGTCACTAATTCAAGAAATCATGGTGCATCCATTCTTCTCCAAGAACACCATTAATGGGGTTCATGAAAGCTTCAACAATTCAAGAACTCTAATAAAATTCAACTAACAATTAAGCATACAAATCTTCATCTATACATACTAACATCACTAGAAATCATCAATTTCACATTTTCTAAGCAAGAATCACCAAAAATTACAAAAACTCATTTCATCTTTTAACAAACTAAGAACCCTAGAATAGATGGAGGATTTCTTACCTAATGCCTGCTTCAATTCGAGATTTAGAGAAGAAGGATGAGAGATTCAAGCATAAAACCCCCAATTTAGCATGCAATATTCTTATGGTGTATGTGTGTGTGTCGAAATATACCAGAGAAAAGAGAAAAGGATTTTTCTTTTTTTTTGACACCTCCACTGTAACGTGTCATCCAAAGGAAAGAAAACTAATTTCATTTAAACACAGTATTGAATATTAAGTTCGCAGATAATTAATTTAGACCTAACTAACTCCAATTTTAAAAACGAATATATTTTTGAAACCCCGGTTCAGAAGTGGACCCAAATATGTAAAAATCATTTTAACATTCAAATATCTCCGTTATACTAATTTTTAATCCCATGGTTAAAATACAATTAAATATAATTAAATCAAATAAATTATATAAAACAATAAACAAATAAATTACTTACCTAAAGTACTTCAAAATTCTAGGCCGGGTCTCAGGATGTTACAACCTTGACGAACACCTTTTGAGATGTGAAATTCTATAGTTGGGGACCCGTTTATTAATACTGATGCATACGAAGATGATAAACAACCACGAATCCAACCACGCCATTTGATACCAAAATTCATTTGATCCATGATAGAATCAAGATAATCCCAATTAATCGAGTCAAAGGCTTTCTCAAAGTCGACTTTAAATAAAAACATATTTTGTTTAGCAACTTTTGCCCAAGAACATAATTCACTAATCACAAGAGGACCTTCTAATATGTTTCTATCGTTTATATAAGCCGATTGTGTACCGTCAACAACGCAATCGATAACCGACTTTAATCTAAAAGATAACGCCTTTGCCAATATTTTATACATGCAACCGATCAAAGAAATTGGACGAAAATCACAAAGATTAACCGGGTCTTTAATCTTTGGAAGAAGTGTAATGAAGGATGAATTACAACCCCTCGCGATTGAGCCGGTTTGCTCAAAATGTTTCACAAATAACATCAAGTCATCAATGATAATATCGTAATGAGTTTTAATGAATTTAAGAGTAAATCCATCTGGACCGGGTGCTTTTTCACCACCACACGCCCAAATCGCCTTTTTAATTTCATCAACCGAGAAATTTTGTTCAATTGATTCACTTTGATCCTCAGACAGTTTATTGAACGATGAATTAATAAATTTTGGTCTTACCGGCCATGGATTAGAGAACTTAGCAGAAAAAAACTTGAAAGCTTCGGATTTAATGGAGTCAGGATCGGTTACCCAAGCCCCGTTAATAGTCAGACCATGTAAACGATTGTGCCTGTTTTTGTTCTTGAGAGATCCATAAAAAACGAAGTATTTTCATCACTTTCTATTGCCCATTTAATATGTGCCTTCTGTTTTAAGTCTGATTTACGAAAGGCCTCTAATTCAGCCAACCGCAATTTACTTGTTTTAAACTCGATCAATTCCACAGCTGACGGAGCACGAGATTCGATCAACAGATCAAGCTCATTAAGACGCCGATTAAGTACCTTGATTTCTGAATTTTCTTTTGCAAATTTGATGGATCGCCAATTTTTAATTTCTTTTTTGATGAATTTCAATTTAGCAGCAAGAAAAATATCAGGGGTGCCAAACCCCTGAAAGGATGAACATGCTGATTTAACCAAATCCATAAAACCGGCCCGAAGTAACCAAGAATTGTAAAACCGAAAAGGAAGAGGTCCAAAATCCGTGACTGAGTTGGAAAGCAATAATGGAGAATGGTCAGAGTGCTCACGTGGTAGAGCGGTAACAGCCGTTCTTGGTTGAGCATCAATAAAATTATCACATACTAGAAATCTATCCAGTTTACTCAATTTACAACAATCTGGACTTAAATACGTGAATCGCCTACCACCCATGTTAAATTCTGATAACCCTGCCGATGTTATGAAATTATTGAAGCTGTTGGCAGAAGAACGACAAAAAATTGAGTTGATTCGATCCTTCTGCCTTCTAACACAATTGAAATCCCCTTGAAAAACCCAAATGCCTTGTCTTGTATCAAAGAAAAATGAGATTTTTTTACTGAGATGGAGAGAGTATATCACTAATTGCTTGACTCAATAATTAATATGCATAGATATAAGTTTTATTTTATTTTTGTTAGGTTGATGGACATGGACACACAACATGGAGATTTCATATTTTTTCGGCAAAAGTTTAAAGTGGTTTAAGGATACATTACAGTGTATAATTAGTGAATAATGGTTGTACATTTTTTAAATAACGTGAAATTAGTGATTTTTAAAAGTAAAAATAAGAATAAAAAGATGATTTCGTTACATTAAAATAAATATTTAGTGGATAATTGATATTATTTTTACTAAATAGGTTAAGTTTTAAAATGTAACACTATTTTGAGAGACTCATTAATAGAGAAATGTTCAAACTAGTCCTTAAATTTTACGTAGTCCTAAGAGATAAATCTCATCAATTGATCAATAATATCTAATAATCAAGATTAATCACATGTTTTATACATGAAGGGTATTTTGGTCATTTAGCACTTAAAAAATTCAATCTTTTATTTTAAATTTTTTTATTTTTTTTATTATTATTTTCGTTAAAAAACAATATTTATTAAATATTTCATATTATGTATAGTAGTTAATTACATGTGATTTTAGTGTAAAGTCATTTGTGATTGTATATTTAATCACACTTGATGTTTTAGTACAATCAAATGTGATTAGGCATGGAATCATATATAATTCAGTATGCAATCACACAATAATAATAATAAATAAATAAATAAATAATGTTTTTTTAGAAAATGACAAAAATACCCCGCCATGTATAAAATATATATGATTAATGTTGACCATTGCTTATAATTAATCAATGATTAAGATTTA
Organism: Calendula officinalis; assembly: GCA_963853835.1. Lineage (NCBI taxonomy): Eukaryota > Viridiplantae > Streptophyta > Magnoliopsida > Asterales > Asteraceae > Calendula > Calendula officinalis. Next base: position 58,120,767 of record OY970823.1, on the reverse strand, counting down.
TCATTTAAAACTATATAAAAATTATAGACTATTTTGAATTTAAACCCCTCATGAATAAAAAATAAAAAGGTTTATCAGTGTACTTAATTGAGTGAGTTAGTATACCAATTTAAGGGGAAAAAATCAAGTGGTACTTCCCGAACAAACTCTCAGTTTCTACAAATAATATCACACTTCACTACAACCAAGGATTCAATATTCCGCAACCTATAATGACCACCAATAACCCCTCCTTCTCCTCGCCGGACGAACTCCGGTCACCCCTCATCCCACCCAACGATAAAACCCACGCCGGCAACTATGAACCACCAATCGAACGCCTTTGCATCGACGACATGTTACGCAAATACTGCGGTGAGTTTGGTTATTGGCAACTCAAACACTTTGTTCTCACGTGTCTCGCATGGGCACTTGAGGCTTTCCACACCATGGTCATGATTTTTGCTGACCGTCAACCGGACTGGAAATGTGAACCCGGTTCAGATTGCGTATCAACCGGTGATGTGTGTGAGCTTCAGCCTGGTACATGGGGGTGGGACGGTGGTTCTGGGATATCTACGGTGACGGAATGGGGATTAGTTTGTGGTCAGAAATATAAGGTGGGGCTTGTTCAAGCCTTGTTCTTCGGCGGCTGCATGATTGGTAAGTTTTGAAATTTTTATAGCCACACGATTAAAAATAAGATAACTTCCGAGATGTTGCCGGCCGGCGGCGAGTTGGCACGTCGGAATCGGCCGGTAAGTTATCAGTGATAATTATTGTGATCGTTCCATGTTTCTTCTGAGTCAGCAACACGTGCCTGGTGCATAAACATATTTATTGTAGGGATAATACTTTTGGTTTTGTTTTATTCATTTGTTTATGTAGTTATACCTAATCAAACTTAAAAAATTTATCTCAAATAAAATAAATTAAACAGGTTAAAATCATTCAAAAATATTAGTGTATTCTAAACAGATTTATTTAAATAAAATTTGATTATTGTTATAATAATCTTGCATTTACATATACAAATTACGTTGCTATTAATGTTCTCTTATTTTCTCAATCTATATTTAAAATAGTTGACATATATAATCCAGTAATTATTTTAATTAATTTATTACTCCCTCCGTCCCACAAAAAAGTTCCCATTTCCTTTGGGTACAAATATTTAGGAGATAGTTGATAGTAGGGTCTTTGGTACTATTTTTGATTAAAATATAAGGTTAATTGGAGAGAGAAAGTGTTTTTAAGAGATAGTTGGTGGTGGGGCCCATAATAATAATATTATTTAATAGAAATGAGAACTTTTTTGTGGGACAAAATTTATGATAGAAATGGGAACTTTTTTGTGGGACGGAGGGAGTATTTAATTTGAACTTTGTATTAATCAAATACATTCTAACTCACTAATCGACTAGTTCCACCAATGGACGTGGCAAATGGGTCATGTTATGTTGGGTTCGTGTCGTGTCGAGACCTTAAATGTATTGAGATCCCTAAACCCAAACCCGGCACGGTTAATTTCGTGTCAACCCGACCCATTTAACCCGTTTAAGCCATAAAATTTAGCATATATCGATTAAACATAATAAAAATCCAACGAAAATATAATACAAATTGAAAAAAACATTATACAAATCTAACAAAAGCGTAATATAATTATAAATTAAGTTCAATATGAAATAAGAGTCCAATCTTTTATACTATAACTACTACTTCCTCCGATTTAATATAAGTGATACACTTTCCATATTTGGATGTATCAAAATAAGTGATACACTTTGAAAACTTACCTTATTTGGTAAAAAGTGATGAGACCCATACCCACTAACTATCTACTTTAATAAAGTGAAATGACATCTTTACCCTTACTTTTACTTTTAAACATCATTAACCTCTCTTTATTCAAAATTTGTGGGACTCATTCCCCACTAACCATCCAATTAATCTAATTTAATTATCATTATCATATTTTGCCTCAAAAACCGTGAAACCAACAATGTATCACTTATTTTAAATCGGATGAAGTATGTTATAAAATTTACATATAATATATGCAAATATTTCAACGAGCACCCTCGGGTTCGAGCTCATTTAGAGGGCAAACTCAGCTCCCATAGGGATTTTCAGGGAAAAATCCCCCATACTTGGCAATACAAGAGGTGTTTACAGGAATCGAACTCCCGACCTCACGCCTCATATGGGAGTAAAACTCATGCATCAATCCAGATATACTAGACATCATTTGTTTAAATTATTAGCTGGTTGGCTAGGTACATCCTCATCTTCCGGTTCTTCCCACTAGCCCCAAGTTGGATTAAAATCTTATTTTAAATAAAATTGATTGACTAGATTCAAACGTAGGGAGTGCAAGTCTGACGGCGGAGTTAGATATTAGGGTTGAAGAGAAAGGCAAAAAGGATCTTGGGACCGAATAATTTGGATCGGAGATGAATATTCTTTTTATTTCTTTAAAAAAAAGTTTATTTTACAATCAATTTAAATATAAGGTAATATTTGATTAAATAGTAATCTTTCATAATTCTTTCTGGTCTAGATTTTAAAAATTAATAACTAGGCCATTATTAATAAATAAAAATTTAGAGAAAAAACATAGGTCTAAATTAAGAAAAGATGGGTACCACAACCAAATGCGAGTTGCGCCAAAAAGGCAAAAAAATGGTATCATCTATGGAAGTCATAAACTACATAATTTAAGTAGCTGACAAATGTAAAATTTGATTATAAATAGTGTTATATGTTTCCTTTAACTCAAGTCATTCTTGTACCTTTTTTGCAAGTACGTTCACTTCATGTGCTACAAATTTAGGATTTGTATGTTTTCTTACTAGATAATATTGATCTAAAAAATATATATAAAAAAATAGTATGATTGGGTGAAAAGATGTGCCAAACAGAAAGCAAGGATGAGTATGGAGAATGAAAACAAACACTCATGACTCTGATCCGATCGAGTTTGTTTTTGTCTTTGTACTTTTTTATCCACTTTCCACTTTTATTTATTTTATTAAAACTAATATAATATATATTATTGTGTGATGTCTAATAGGTGCTGGAATATTTGGGCACCTTTCGGATTCAAAATTGGGAAGAAAAGGATCGCTAACGGTTGTATGCATAATCAATGCCATTTTTGGTCTGCTAACATCCCTCTCACCAAACTACTTAACATATGTCCTCCTTCGCTTTTTTACCGGTTTCAGCACCGGTGGTGTGGGCCTTTGCGCGTTTGTTCTCGCAACCGAGCCCGTGGGCCCGTCAAAACGTGGTATGGCCGGAATGTCCACTTTTTATTTCTTTTCGGGCGGGATAGCATTACTATCCGGGATCGCTTACATTTTCAAAACTTGGCGGTCTCTTTACATTGCTTCATCTATACCCTCCATTCTTTTTGTGTTTGTGATCCTACCATTTATATCGGAATCCCCTCGGTGGTACCTTATTAGAGGACAAACGGATAACGCCATGAAAATAATGCGTGCAATTGCCGCCACAAATGGGAGATCTTTGCCCGAAAATGTGTGTGTTGCTCGGGATGAGGATACTAAAGATATTGATCAAAAGATAAACGAGATTCGGTCAAAAGAAGTCATAACGGGATCGGTGATCGATGCACTCAAATCAAAGTTAACAAGGATCCGGTTGATTCTTGTGGTGGGAATCAATTTCACTTGCTCGATTGTATACTACGGTCTTAGCTTAAACGTGGTCAACCTCGAGACCAATTTGTATATCAATGTGTTAGTCAACGCGGTCGCGGAAATCCCGGCTTTTTTCCTCACGGCGGTTTTGATCGATAGATTTGGGAGAAAGCCGCTAGGGGTCGGGACACAATGGTTTAGTGGGATCTTTTGCATTGCAGGGAGTTTTGTTGGAAATGAAGGGGTGTGGAAGGTGGTGAGGATGTTGTGTGGTGTTTTGGGGATTTTTGGGATGGCAGGAACTTATAATTTGTTGTTTATATATGCAATGGAATTGTTTCCTACGGTGGTGAGAAATGCCGCGCTTGGATGTGCAACACAGGCGGCACAATTTGGAGCGATTTTGGCGCCTTTCGTGGTGGTTTTGGGCGGTGGTTTGCCGTTTATGATTTTCGGGGTATGTGGAATTGTGGGTGGCTTTCTTACCTTTTACTTGCCGGAAACTTTGAATAAACCATTGTATGATACCATGAACGGAATGGCTAATGGGGAGAACGAAGTGTAATGTCAGAATTGTGTCGTTTAAGTAACTTCTATTTCATTTTTATAAGAACTTGTTAGCAAATTCGAAAATCCGAGAAAACAAAGTTGTTATGTACATTGAGGTTAGCAGGGCCGGCCCAAGGGGTTTTCAAAACGTACATGTGAACAGGGCGTATTAAAATTAGGAGTCCAATAATTTTCTTGCATATGTATTAGTCTAGGTTAATTGTTGGCACAAATAATGTTTGACTATATTGTTAATAGCCATCCAGAGTTATAAACGAGCTGAAAAAACCAAATGTTAGAATATTTTAATTATAATTTTCGAATATTTAAGCTTTTTCAAATGTTAGAATATTTTAATTATAATTTTCGAATATTTAAGCTTTTGGAGCCTAATTTTTAGAAAATATATATTGGGCTTCCAAAAACTTTAGAACGGCCCTCGAGTTTAGAGTGGATTGAGGTAATGAATCATAAAGGTCTTATTTTAATTAAGATCACTTATAGAGAGAGCTAAAACATTAACCTAATTATATGTCTAGTGGTTTGTTAAAAAAGGTACAAAAATTTTATAAAATTTTAAGGGATAATTATTGATACTTGGATCAAGAAAAAGTAAAAGAACAAGATCAACACTCCAACTATCACCACCACTACCAACACATGTGATTCAATACATCAATACCCCACCACTGTCGACGGCTGGAGGGCGGCCGGAGGTGGCTGCCGGCGGTGGTTGGTGGTGGTGTCAGGCGATGGTGGTTGTGTATTCAATTTATAGTGAATCACATGTGTTACGTAACTTGAAACACATGTGATTCGAAGTAATATGCTCGTGTTTTGGAACCTCTGTTTTTAGTGAATCACACGTGTTTCACCTTTTGAAACACCTGTGATTCGTAGTTCGTATGCTCCCATGTTTTTTGAAACTCATGTTTTTAGTGAATCACAAGTGTTTCATGACTTGAAACACATGTGATTCAAATTAATATGCTCATCTGTATTTTTGGAACCCTGTTTTTAGTGAATCACATGTGTTTCGTCTTTTGAAACACATATGATTCGTAGTTCGTATGCTCTCCTGCTTTTAGAACTCATGTTTTAAGTGAAACACACGTGTTTCGTGACTTGAAACACATGTGATTTGAAGTGATATGCTCGTTTGTATTTTTGAAACCCTTTTTTTAATGAATCACATGTGTTTCGCCTTTTGATATTAAGTAAATGTGATGTATCATCAGAAGTGTATTAGTTTGTTCACTTTGGTTATCTACTGATATAATGTTGAGTTGAAAAAGATAAAAGAATTAATTTATGTCACAATTAATTTTTTCCCTTATAGCATTAATCATAAAATTTAGCATCATACAATCATACATATTGGAATCAACAAAAATAAATCACAATAAAAGAAATACGTTTAAATGGACATTAAAGTAATGGCTCTGGACCTCTAGCTTGAGTTTGGGCCGGACTATGGTATCAATTGTCAACGCCAAAGACAGGATAACAAGCCTATATACCACGTGGTCCAAGTTGCGCCTGACCGCCTGTATGGCTGTATATCACCTTTTTAGGCTTTACCAGCTCATAAGATCAGTTTTTACTTTTTACCATTCATTTTTCGGAAATGCAAAAAATAATCTTGCAAGGTCTAGAAAATGCTTATTACTTTCTCCATTTCAAAATAAGTGATATTAATTAGTTTTTATATTTTTTAAGACAAAAGATTGTGAATCATTTCACCTTATTAAAAGAGATAGTTAGTGATATAGGTCCTACTATTTTTTATCGAAAAAGAATGTTTTAAAGTGTATCACTTATTTTAAAACAGCTCAAAATAAGAAATTTATCACTTACTTTAAAACAGAGAAAGTATATAATATTTGTTAAATAAATGTCCTCAATCATAAGTTACAACTAAAATTCAAGTGTTTATATATATTCTTCTGGACACTCGGTGTTCCGTACTCTACAACTAAGAATACAATATTCCGGCACCGCTGATGACAACCAATAACCCCTCATTGGACGCTCTCCGGTCACCCCTCATCCCACCCAAAGATAAAACCAACGTCGCCGGTAACCATGACCCACCCATCGAACGCCTTTGCATTGATGACATGTTACGCATATACTGCGGCGAGTTTGGGTATTGGCAATTCAAACACCTTGTTCTCACGTGCATCGCATGGGCACTCGAGGCTTTCCACACCATGGTCATGATTTTTGCTGACCGTCAACCGAACTGGACATGTGAACCGGGTTCAGAGTGCGTATCAACTGGCGATCTTTGTGAGCTTCAGCCTGGTACGTGGCGGTGGGACGGCGGTTCAGGTATATCTACGGTGGCGGAATGGGGATTAATTTGCGGTCAGAAGTATAAGGTGGGGCTTGTTCAAGCTTTGTTCTTCGGCGGCTGCATGATTGGTAAGTTCCTAATTTCCGAGGTGACGCTGCCGTACGTGTTGACACGTCGGAATCGTCGGTGAGTCATCGATCGGGGATAATTATTGTGCGTGGTTTTTTCTCAGCCTTTTCTGAGATCCGTGCTGTCTCATAAACATAACTATTATCATTTCGTATCGAGTATTGACAGTAATGGCACCACCACCACTAGAAATTTTATGTCATATCATCTGTCACCTCAGCAACCACACCACACCACTTCACTTTACCCAGGAAATACCCACCACCCCACCCACACCATTTTTTTCCAACTCATCATTTCTTTTCCATTTATTTTAATAAAAACACAAATTACATTTTAATAGAAGTACAAATAACAATTTAATAAAAATACAAATAACATTTTAATAAAAATACAAATAACATTTATTTTAATCTTCGATTTCATTATTGTGATCATTTGGGTTTTGATTTCGGTTAGTTTAGAAATGTTCTGCCAAGTCTTCTTGAAGTCTATCGTGTGTTGCATTGTCTCGAATGTCAACAACCCTATGCAAATATTCAGCGGTTCCCGGTACATACAGTGTTTGTCGGGGACCGTCTGACACGTAATGTGAAATATTGCAACCTTTGTCTTCGATAACCATATTATGCATTATGACACATGCATACATAATGGATCTTAAATTAAGAAGTTGATAGGTACGCGCCGCATTTTTAACAACGTGTCACTTTACCTTTAAAACCCCAAAAGCACGTTCTATGTCTTTACGTGCCAATTCTTGTTTTTTGGTAAACAAAATTTGTTTTGGGTTTGATGGATGCCGGTAAGCCTTCACAAACGTAGCATGACGAAGATATATTCCATCGGTAAGGTAATAACCGAATCTATAGTGATGTTCATTCACAACGAATGGAGCATCTGGTGCCCTTCCTGTTAAGATCTCGTTATATATCGGTGATTGATCAAGCACGTTGACATCATTGTTCGAACCTGCAACCCCAAAAAAGGCATGCCAAAACCATAGATCTTGTGAAGCAACTGCTTCTAGTACCAACGATGGCCTTCCATGATGACCTCCCGTGTACTCTCCTCTCCACGCTTGAGGGCAATTCCTCCAGTCCCACTGGGTACAAACAATGCTACCAAGCATTCCAGGAAAACCATGTTTCTCTTCATGATGCGCATATAAATTCCGAACATCAGTGACCGTTGGTTTCCTCAAATAAATAGGGCCGAATATTTCTACAACCCCTTCCGCAAAGTTATACATACTTTCCCTAGCGGTCCTTTCAGACATGCGTAGGTACTCGTCAAGAGAATCAGGGGACGACCCGTAAGCCATGGATCGGATTGCTGCAGTACATTTCTGGATCGGAGGAAATCCCCGCCCACCTCTAGCATCATATTTAAGTTGAAAGAAAGGATACCTGTTTTCTAATGCACTACATATGTGCATGAACAAATTTTTGCTCAAACGAAACCGTCGTTTGAATTCTCTATCGTTATAAACGCTATCATCTGCAAAATAATCTCGATAAAGATGTCGGTGTCCAGCGGCACGATTACGGTTGACCTTCGCCATCGTACTTTCGAATCAGGCGGTGCTACTTTCCGCCACCAGTTCATTCAAACGTGACGCGCAATACGTAATCAGAGTCGTATCGTATGTGTCGGATGATGACGATGATGGTGGTGGGGTAGCCATGATTAAATGTAGTGATTATAGGTTAAAAAAGATGGTAAGAAAATGATATAGATTGTGTTGTAAGATGAGTAATTGTATTGTGTTGTGATTGGGTATATATATATATATATATATATATATATATATATATATATATATAGGGATGGATTAGTTTCAGAACCAAATAAGCTACAGAACCAGCAGAATTCGTCTAAACCAACCAAAATTTAGTAAAATATTTTCGAATTATTTAATTTAACAGGGGCATTGACGACATTTTACATTTTTATTTTTGTTTCCTTTTTCGAATTTCCTAAAATGAAGGCTTTATTTTCGGAAATTAATTGGTATCATTTATCACTTATTTAATGGTTAATGATCTTTATTTGGTAACTGCCGTATTAATGGAGAATCCCTACAATTATGGAATTTCGTTTATTTGATAACTTTTGTATCATACATCTATGTATAACCGACGTAATTCAAAATTATAATCTTAATTTGTCAACTAATTTACTAATGTAGAGATCCTACATTTATGGAAGTTTGTTTATTTGGTAACTTTGGTATAATACATATATGTATAACCGACTCGTTATGATTATATAACATTAAAACATATATGTATAACTCAAACAATCATTATAGGTTGACTAAAATACAACTCAAACATATATGTATAACAAATACATTCGTGTATTACCTAATTTATACAATCTTTATACATTAAATACATACAAGTATAACCCAAACAAATAAATAAATGTCTACCAAAAGATAGACCATCTACAATGACCACCAAATACATACATGTATACTACAATAATTGCTTCCAAAAAAATTATAATTTTTTTAAAATACATATACATACATGTATACCCCAAGGATAGACCATCACAATCCCTACCAAATACGTACATGACTACCAAATACATACATGAATACATATGAATACATATGTTCCTACCAAATACTGAAGCCATTTCTTTTTCTTTGCCATGTTTGTCCATAGCCATTGATACAAGCCTCTTCATGACAAAACACATAAATGTAAAAAGATGAGTAGGCAACCAATAAAGAAAAAGATAAACACGTATATGAAAAAAATTCAGCTTTATGAAATCGATAGAAAAGGATCAATCAATATGAAAATGTTTTCTTTACTGGTTATTTGCATCTCTTCGATCTAGTAACCATTCAATCATCGTTGCACCCAGATCCTACTACCACCACCGCCGACTCCATTTATGTTGCTCTCAGACACTTAATCTTTCTCCTTCTCTGTAACCGGTACCGCGTAACCTTCATTTCCGTTTCCGATCTCACCAAACCGTACTCACCGCACATCTTATGCGAACGCCGTATCGACATATGTGCACATACAAAACGCAGCAATCTCATGAAAATTCAATCTGACGCCGACGTATGTGCACATCGAATTTTTTAACAACCATGGAGAAGGAGGCGATCGTTAATTTTGAGAGGAAATAATTTAGGGTTTTGATTAAAATGGAAGCTGTTAGGCCTGTAAACGAACCGAACGAACACGAACGGGCCTTGTTCGTGTTCGTTTGTTAAGGAAAAAATGTGTTCACGAACACTTATCGAACGGAATTTTGTGTTCGTGTTCGTTTGTTAAGAAAATTTAGTGTTCACGAACGGTTCGTGAACGAGGGTAACAAACATAAACGAACACAAACGAACATAAACAAACATAAACGTACACAAAACAAACACAAACGAACACAAACGTACACAAACAAACATAAACAAACATAAACGTAAACATAAACAAACACAAACAAACACAAACATACACAAACGAACATAAACAAGCACAAACGAACATAGTTAAACACAAACGAACACGAATGGATGTTCACGAATGTAAACGAATGAACGGGCCTTTGTTCGTGTTCGTTTGTTTAACTAAACGAACACAAAATCCTGTTTGTGTTCGTTTGTTTAGCTTAACGAACGAACATAAACGAACTCCCGCCGAACGGTTCGCGAACGGTTCGTTGAACGTTCGGTTCGTTTACAGGCCTAGAAGTTGTAGAAGGAAATGTGAGAGATAGTCATGTGAGAGAGAAAAATGTGGAGAGAGATTGGGGAGAGAAAGTAGGGGACGGTTACCTTGTATATATATATTAGGGGGATTCTAAAATTTTAGCAGTTACCTTGTATGGAACGAAATTCAGTAAAGACACTAATACCCCTCACGAATTTAGGGGAAAATTCAAATTTCCTTAATTCTGATTGGTCGAAATTAGTTCTTACAGTTCTAAAGCGAAAATTGGTTCTGATTTTAATTTTTCAATATATATATATATATATATATATATATATATATATATATATATATATATATATATATATATATATATATATATATATATATATATATATATATATATATATATAAAATAATTTGATTTTTTTTTAATTTATAACGGTCTTATGACCGTTGAACGGTCAAAAAACCCCAACACCCCTCCGGTTAACACCCGTGGCCGTGGCCTCCGTCGAGCACCACACACCCCCACGCCGTGTAGGGGGGCGGTGTGCCCCTTCCCTCCACGCCGTTGGCCTGCCTCCGCCTCAGCTCCCCCCCACGCCCCCAAGGCCCATACCGTGCAACCTAAATAACAAAGAAATTTTTCACGGGGACCTTGTAAAACGGTAGCGTTTTCAATTAAAAAATGATATTCATTTCTAATATTTACTTTTATTTTCTTTTATTTTGAAATGATGATATGAGAAAATAAAACTAGTTTGTTAGAGATATTATCTAATAGTAAGTAGACACATATATTAGGCATTAACAGTAAACATGTTTTTAATTGCAAGTTTTTTACTCATTTTCCGTTCACTTGAAGATTAGCACCTCTTAATGTTCTATTTGAGAAAGGGTACTTTTAATATAAAATTAGCATAGTCACGTCCAAGAGCAAATTCAAATGTATTCAAATGTGATATAGGAAAAGATAATAATTTAAGATGCAGATAAAGAATTGTAGGCATTCAATTTATAATTGCTCGTATTAACATATATGCATCCAAACAGTTTATAAATCACTTGCTCTGCCACCTAAGTATATATTTATTTCTATCAATTTCGTTTAAATTAATACCCAAAAACTATAAAATAACCAACACGAGTTATAAAATGATACAAATAACTATTTAATGTCAGTATGATCCTTCTTTTGTGCGATTCTTTATTTTGGTTAAAGTGGTTTAGAATAATATAACTAATATTTTATGTATAAATCTATATTTGTATTACTTAAATATGCTAAAGTTTTGAGTTACTTCTTATAATTGTATAATTTTTCGGCACAAATTTTGTGCGAGTTAGTACGAACAAAAACAAATCTATTTAAAAACTTGAATAACATAAAAAAAAAAAATCCCAAGTTTATTTTTAAGTTTATAATTGGGTTACTTACGCAACAACCTTACAAAAATCGAATCTTGTATTGCTCCTGGATTGTTCTAGTGACGGTGATAGTTAATTTTGCAACTATTAGTTCATATCCAGAAGAAGAAAATAAGAAATCAATGTCCTACAAGACTGGGTAACTAGTTTGATTGGGTGAAAAATTGTGGCAATCAGAAAAAAAGGATAAGAATGCAGTCTGAAAACAAACAGTACTCTTAACACAACTCTGATGATCGGACCTGATCGACTTTGTTTTTGTTTGAAGAGATATATATATATAGTTTTTTATTAAATTTTATTATTTATATTTATACTCATTGATTAATATAATTGTTCAAAGAATAAGAACATTAGGAAATATAATTAATAACTGTATATAATTTTATAAATAGGAGTATGAAATAGAAATATATAGTAGAAAACTGTACATCTTTTCTTTTGTTTTTGTCAATTTCCAATTTTATTTTCCAAGTCCCAATACAAAATTAATATAATGCATTTTGTTGTCTGAAATTTTATAGGTGCTGGAACATTTGGGCATCTTTCGGACTCAAAACTAGGAAGAAAAGGATCCCTCACGGTTGTATGCATACTTAGCGCCATTTTCGGCCTACTAACATCCCTTTCACCAAACTACTTAACCTATGTCCTCCTCCGTTTCCTCACCGGTTTCAGCACCGGTGGGGTCGGCTTGTGCGCCTTCGTTCTCGCCACCGAGCCCGTGGGTCCCACCAAACGTGGTAAAGCCGGGATGTCCATCTTTTATTTCTTCTCGGGGGGAATAGCATTGCTATCCGGGATAGCTTACATTTTCCAAACATGGCGGTCTTTATACATTGCTTCGTCTGTACCCTCGGTTGTTTTCGTGTTTGTGATCCTACCGTTTATCTCGGAATCCCCTCGATGGTGCCTTATTAGAGGAAAAACGGATAACGCCATGAAGATCATGCGTGCAATTTCGGATACTAACGGAAGATCTTTACCGAATAACGTGTGTGTTGTTCGTGATGAGGAGGCTAAAGATAATGGTCAAAAGAGTAACGAGATGCGGTCAAAAGAAGTTGTGACCGGATCGGTGGTAGATGCATTCAAGTCGCCATTAACTAGGACGCGTTTGATTCTTGTGGTGGGGATCAATTTCACGTGCTCAATGGTGTACTATGGTCTTAGTTTGAATGTGGTCAACCTCGAGACCAATTTATACATAAACGTGCTAGTAAACGCGTTGTCCGAAATGCCCGCGTTTTTCCTCACGGCGGTTTTGATTGATAAGTTCGGGAGGAAGCCGCTTGCAGTCGGGACGCAGTGGTTTAGCGGGATCTTTTGCATTACAGGAAGTTTTATTGGCGGCAAAGGGGTTTGGAAGGTGGTGAGGATGTTTTGTGGTGTTTTGGGGATTTTTGGGATGTCGGGAACTTATAATTTGTTGTTTATATATGCAATGGAGTTGTTTCCCACGGTGGTGAGGAACGCCGCCCTTGGGTGTGCGACACAGGCGGCACAACTAGGAGCAATTTTGTCGCCTTTCGTGGTGGTTTTAGGCGGTGGTTTGCCGTTTATGATATTTGGAGTTTGTGGAATTATGGGCGGCTTTCTTACATTTTACTTGCCGGAAACTTTGAATAAGCCGTTATATGACACCATGGACGGAATGGCTGCCGGAGAGAATGAAGTTGTGTGAAGACTGTAATGTTTTTTTTTTCTTTTCTTAACTCGTGTCCTTTATCAAAAGTTGTTACAGTATCCTAAATTTTGTTCGTAATCGTATAAATAAAGCTCAAAACTTGAATGTTTCAAACAGAATCGAAAAGTATAATAAATCATAGACGAATATTTAGTTCTTCAATTAATCTTCGTTGTTTCAATAGTTGCGAAATTGGTTGTTTCCATAGGAAGGAGGTGAGTGAGGAGGAGAGTCTCTTGGTTTAGCATACTCTGCAAATATAACCCAACCATCCAAAAACTGCAACATAGACACAAAGATTATATATAAGATATACATTTTGTATATATATTAGATATATTCATATATATAATAGTGTAAGTTGTTACCTTGCCATCCATGCCTTGAATACCAGCTGCAGCCCCTTCAAGTGTGGAATATCGAACAAAACCAAACCCTTTTGACCAACCTGATGGACGATCCTTTACGACTCTAGCTGCACAAAGTAACAATATAATAGCAATTAATGATTTAAAGTTATTGGAGAAAATAAGTAAAATGAGCATAGAAGCAAACCGTGAATTACTTCACCAAACTTTTCAAAGCTTTCTCGAAGTCCTTCATCAGTTGTGCGTTTGCTAAGACCTGCAAAAACCAGCAGCAAATTAATGACAAATCGACCAAAACAAAATCAATAATCCGAATGTATGAATTCTTGATTCAGAATATCTGAACATAACTTACTACACCAATTAGCTATGGTGGGAACGTGGAGTCACTAATAGAACTCATATCTTCATAAGTCAAAATACACAAATCTCACAATTCAAAAACATCTTCAAGAATTCGTTTTGTGTAAAACAAAAACAAATTATAGGAAACAAACAACAATAAGGAAAGCTTTAACTTCAATTCTCTGTTTCAGGAACATGGACTAGCAATTATATCACGAATTGGATATCTTAAAACTAATTCCGTGAAGAACAATTTCATGATTACAACAATTCATGCATAGAGGAAGCTAATCTGCAAAACAAATTACAGTACCCAAATTTCGATCTTATTATCCTAAAATCATATGGCTTGATGGATCAAGTAGCTATCTAAATCGATTGACTTCTAATTACGAGGTAATTAAATGGGGCTAATACAGAATGGACACATATAAAGACAAATGATTAAAAATCAAATAGAGATTAGGGCATGTAAAATGAAATAGAGAGAGAGATGTGCCTGATACGAAGAGGTTGGTAGAAGGTGCAGCTGGCGGCCTCTGTGGCTCATTAGCTGTCTGTGAAGGAAAGGGGAGTGTTAGGGTCAATTTAATTGTATCAAATAGTTAGAGGGCTAGTTATGACATGTTGTAATAGTTATGAGGTAGTCATTAGTCTTAGTCAATGGAGTCAAGCTTAATTAGTGTTAATTAAGCTTGTTTAGCTATGAGGTATAAATACCTTATGTTTAGGCTTAATTTGAAAGCTTTCCTTCATGAATTGAATTACCATTTGAAAGCTAACCTTTCCCTCTCAACTACCTCACACACACTCAAACACCAAGAACACACACACTTAAGCAATTCTTCAATTTCTCACCTTGAATCATCATGAATTAGCTCAATCTCAGTTGATTACGATCTAACAAGTGGTATCAGAGCATAATCTCTATTAGAGAAGATCCAATTTCGAGCTACAATGATCAAGATCTGAGAAAAAGTGAAGAAAAGTTGATGTTCGTCATGCAAATTTAATGTTGTAAATTTTTCGTTGGAATTGAAGATTTGATCATGGATTAGTGTATCTCCATTGTTTCTAAAAAGAATAGAATCAATTCCAGATCAATTCCATCAACAATCGACCTTCAATTTGATGATTTTAGCTAAAAAGTGAAAAACTCAAAAAGTGACTGTAATTTGCAAAATCTGAGCAAATGTGTTATGTTATGGATGATTTGATCGGATAAAAGTGTTAGAAAGTTGATTTCGAGCATTTAGAAAGAAGAATCATACAAATTGATGAAGAAATGAGCAAAATCGGATTGAAAAAGTGAAGAAGATACGTCTGTGATTTACCGTCAAGAACTTCGGCCTTCATCAACGAAGAACAAGTTCGGCACATTTGAACTTCGGCCCGAAGTGAAGTTGTCTACTAGTTCGGCCCATATCGAAGTTGTCTACTAGTTCGGCCCATATCGAAGTTGTCTACTAGTTCGGCCCATATCGAAGTTGTCTACTAGTTCGGCCCGAATTGTTTATTGCACAAGTTCGGCCCATGTTCGAATTTTAGAAGTTCGGCCCACGTTAGTTACACCTAGTTCGGCTCTTGATCCAGCAATACACCTAGTTCGGCTATCAACAAACAATTTTTTTTTTCACAAATTCGATCAACAAATCTCAGAATCGACACATAAAAATTTATTTCAATCTTCAATCAATCAATTTCAATCATCGACATCAAACAGTCCTTACTTTGAACAATTCACGACATCAATTTCAAACAAGAAGTTCGGCATTTAAAATTCGGTTGTGTAGTCTTCATAAACAATTCAATCAAACGATTCATTTAATCGATTCAATCTATCAAAAATCGAAAATTGAAGTATCAAACTTCGATCATCTAGAGAACTCTGATTCGTCAATTATCAAATATGCTCGAAGATTCTATCCAAATCACTGTGTTCAGCGATTTTTGATTTGAAGCAAATTTTGAGTCGATATCTGATTTGAGAAATCCCAAATATCAGAAAGCTCCTTCTCGATCTTCGATCTGTAATCCTTGATCGTAGTCACATGATATCTCCTTTTTGCTCGATCGATGAGATGATTCTCCACGAAGCACGGCGAGCTCCGATGACGTTTTTGTAAGCGACGGAGAGGAGGTTGCGTTCCTCGACGTTGAGTTCTTCAGAATCAGAGAGTGATATAAGCCCAAAGTAAATTTTGTTTGGTCCGATCAGTCTTCAAGCCTAAAACCAAAAACAATTTAAGCCCAAAACAATTATAAGCCCATCTTCAAGTTAAGCCAAATCAAATCAAAACCACAGCCCAGATCCATAACATACTAAGTCAACTCACGAAACTAAGTCAACTCTATTTTAAGCCTAGATCCAAATCAAAATCACAGTATAAGCCCAAATACATAATAGGCCCAATCGAATTTTAGCTTTAAACATCTACAAGCCCAAATCATTTGAAAGTGTTTTACAGTGTTTTAAAGCCCAAATTTTTTTTCTTAATAAACACTTTTAAAACTTAATAAACATCTTTAATTTTTTTTTTTTTAAAATCGAATTTCTTTATTCTTGGTTTATCACATTATTTTTAAAACTTAATTTGGTTTATCAAATCAAAGAAGATTTTCTCATAGAACTTTTACCCAAAATCCTAATCATCGCAAAGAATGGAAAAATCTGCCTCAACCACATTTGATGATATGGAACAAGACCCTCAGGTAGTGCTACAGGCTATGACTTTTATCTCAAAGAAGAAATATCATTCAAAGTCTACAAATAATTATCTGAGATCTTCTTCCGAAATTAAACCTGATCTAAATGCTACAATCTCAAATGAAAAGTCAATTATCACACCTTTGGATGATACAAAGAAACCAATTGTTCGTGATTCAGCGTATTATAAACGTAAAATGTTGATGACTAAACATATTGAGACTGAACAAGTGTTATTAGCTGAAGCTGAAGAACATTCAGAAAATTTATGCTTCATGGCACGTGAAAATGCTGATATTTCTGATCATTTCAATGAAGAGGCTACCAAAGAAATAGAGGTAATCAGTTCTGTCTTATCTAATTCTTCAAATACAATTGATTCTGATAAATGTTGTGTAACAAACCAGAATTCTGAAATTGAGTCTTTAAAACAAAACCTTTTGAATGAAAAAGATTTAAATGCTCTACTACAACAAAGTTTAGCTGATTTAGAAAACGAAAATGAACAAATTGTTGATCATAATACACAACTTGTTCATATTATTAAACAAAATAAAAATTTTGAGAAAAAGAATCAGACGTTACAAAAACAAATATCAGAATTGAAGGTTAAATATGAGACTGATATTCAACATTTGTCTCATACTATTTCTGAAAAAGAAATTGAAATAACCAATCTTAAAAGCACACAATGTACCACATCTAATGCAGAAAATGATAAATATTACAAATTGTACATTGAAGCATGGCATGAATATCAAATAACTAAAAACTGGTTGGAACGCAAACAAAAAGAATTTGATGATAATGAAAATCAGTTTAAATCCTTAACCTCACAAATTAAAGAATTATCTGAAACTTTACATGAAAACGACATTCAAACATCACGAGAATTAAATAACAAACAAAATGTCATTCATCAACTTCAACATGATAAAATTCAACTTTCTTCTCATATCAAACATCTTGAGGAAATGAGTACCAAAGCCAACCAAGAAGTTTATGAAAATAACGCATTACTTTTGAAGATTGAAAATCTAACAAAAGATTCTGAATCAAAGCAACTTCAGATTGTTGAATTAACAAAGAAACTTTATGACACAAATAATGTTAATATTTTGAACATCGAAAAACATTCTTCTGTTTGTGCTGAAAATTGAATTTTGACTGATAAAATCAAACTACTTGAATGTAATTTTGGATCTGATTTACAAAAACAAATCAATATTTTTAATATTGAGAAAACAAAATTGATGGCTAAAATTACATCTCTTGAAACAGATCTTTCTTTGTCTCAAAATAAAAACGAAAGTTTGTTGATTCACCTAGAAGAAAAATCTAAAATCTTTGACAACGACAAATCAGTTTTACAAACCAAAATTTTTGAATTAGAAAATAAAATTGACGAGTCACAAAAATCTTTTAGTGAAGATAAACTGAAGTTGCAAATACAAATTCAAAATTTAGAATCTAAATCAAAAGCCTCTCCTTTAACGGCAACGAATAAATGTAAAACCTCAAGAATGTTTTCTCCTATAATGGCATATCGTGATTTATATACGATCAAACAAACTGATGTTAATAGAGGAAATTTTAAACCTAAACCGAAATCACAAGTGAGTTCCTCTACCAAACCTAAGCCTAGAAGATCCACGGTTCCACCACACTCTGATAAGAAAATGCATGCTCTCAAACAAACTAATAGAGGAAATTCCGCACCTAAAACTCCAAATAAATTAGGTTCCTCTTCTAGACTTCAGCATTCTCAAATGTATAAGACTAAATCATCAACCGTGTTGAAACATTCGACTGCTTCAAAGAAAATCCTTTCCACAACTAAATCGTTAAAATATTCGAGAAAAGATTTACTTTCCTTGGCACCTAAAACGATTTTTACACAAGTGCCAAAAACATCTCCTGTTTATGTTTACAAAACAACCTCGATCTTAAAAGCTAAATGGGTTCCCAAAACTCCAACTTCTCAAATAATTCCCCGGAAATTATTTGAAAATGAAACATCAAGTTTCAGTTTTTCTTGGAACTCTCAATCTTTAAATCAAATCGATACAACTTATCGGTGGTTTAATTCCCACACTAACATTGTCGGACCCAAACAAAGATGGGTACCAAAAGTTGTTTGATTTGTTTTGCAGGAAAATGACTTATACACGCATCAGTATATAACTCGATCTTCATTAAAGGTCTTATACACAAAACGGTGTATAACTCGAACCTCATCGTAAATGACTTATATACACTTCAGTATATAACTCGCTTTTAAACATAATGGCTTTCATATACATTAGTTTGAAACCCGCTCTTAACCTTATTTTTCACGTAAATGTAAA
Source organism: Calendula officinalis (assembly GCA_963853835.1). NCBI lineage: Eukaryota > Viridiplantae > Streptophyta > Magnoliopsida > Asterales > Asteraceae > Calendula > Calendula officinalis. The sequence goes on along the minus strand of OY970823.1, from coordinate 58,101,580 downwards.
AACTCTTTCCCAACTCCTCTATAAACTGTAAATTTTTCATTATTTTGTCGAGGGGGAGAAATTTTAATTCTACGGGGAGAATTATTATTTCCAGGGGGAGAAACTTTCTTATATCAATACTTTTATACCCGTTTGAATTTTTTTTAATCGAACAATTTTTTTTTTATCAAACGACAATACCTTCCTATGGTTTGCTAGAACCGGCATAACCTTCCAAGGGAAATATTTTTTAGCCAAAAGTGGTAAATGTGAGGGTATATGTCTTAGGGTATAGATTTAGGTGTGTGAAAGGTGATGTGAAAACATGATAATTTTAAGAAAACACACCTTTGAGTGCATCCAAACCGAAAATAAACCGGGCAACCTCACTAAATTGTGATCATTCATGTGTTGAATGATTCACCGGACTTAACTGGCCCAGTCAAGCATTTGCACTCCACCACCAACTACTCAGATTCCTCTCAATAGGAATTTGTTTCAATTCATCAGGGGACGTAGCACATAATCTATCGACTGCTCATTCGGAGTATGTTGGTATTGAAATCATTAACCTTCTGCCCCGGGTTACGTCTTCAATTGAATGCACAATGTGTCTAGATTTCACCGACAAATATTTCCAATTTAGGACACATACACTATTGAATATGAATCTCCGTGTATTCATCGGAACACTCATAGTGGCATCACAATCTAGTGCTTCACGAGGATTGAGTGGAAATCCTGCTAGAGCTAAAATTGCGCCAACTCTAATCGCAGGTCACACATTTGAATCAATGGTTGTGCAAACGACTATCGATTCATACCGTGTGTTAACGGATATTCTATGTGAGTCCGGTATTTCCTAAATTGTTCAAGTTGCTGTGCCTAAACTTTTAAATCATAAAGGCAACAACTTATGCCGGAAACACATTTTCCGATGAAAAATCCATGTTATTCTTACAAAGTAACATCATAAATGCTGATAATTTGCACATGAGCGTTATAGTTCACTCTCAAATTACTCCTATGATCTGCTATAACCGGCATGATCTTCCCCAGGAGCCACCTACAATATAGGACAATATGTAAGGGTACATAGGTCTAGGTGAGCAGAATCAAGTATCACGGGATCTTGATTGGGGTGCGCTGAGATAAAATTTGAGAGGGGGAATGTAGTATGGGGTGCAATTCAGCTATACATGGTAAAATGAAATGAGGGAGTAGTCGAAAAATGAATACGTAAGCTTGAGTGAGGAGGGTGTGACAGGGTTAAAGAAAACGAAAAACCCTTACCAAACTGTTAAAAAGCCGATTAAAAGTTTCATTCTTATCTCATTATCATAAGCTGAAACTAATACTACATCAAAACTACTTAAACGATTAATTCAGTTTCAGACTTTGCTCGAAAAGAAGATTTCAAGAGCATGCTATCCCAACTATTGATACAAAGGGGGAGATTGTTAGGGTCAAATATGTTGTATCTAATAGTGTAGGGACTAGTTATGTAACATTGCCTAATGGTAAACTAGTCTTAAGGCTTAATTAGATGGTTATTAAGCATGTTTAGTCATGAGGTATAAATACCTTATGTTTAGGCTTAATTTGTAAGCTTTCCTTTCATTAATTGAATTACTCTTTTGAAAGCTCCAACATTCCCTCCATCTCTCTCAACTACCTCACACACACTCAAACACCAAGAACACACACACTTAAGCAATTCTTCAATTTCTCCCCTTGAATCATCATGAATTAGCTCAATCTTAGTTGATTACGATCTAACAAGTGGTATCAGAGCTCAATTTAATTGTATCAAATAGTTAGAGGGCTAGTTATGACATGTTGTAATAGTTATGAGGTAGTCATTAGTCTTAGTCAATGGAGTCAAGCTTAATTAGTGTTAATTAAGCTTGTTTAGCTATGAGGTATAAATACCTTATGTTTAGGCTTAATTTGAAAGCTTTCCTTCATTAATTGAATTACCATTTGAAAGCTAACCTTTCCCTCTCAACTACCTCACACACACTCAAACACCAAGAACACACACACTTAAGCAATTCTTCAATTTCTCACCTTGAATCATCATGAATTAGCTCAATCTCAGTTGATTACGATCTAACAGGGAGGTTGGTAGAAAGAGTAGAGAAAAGCGATCTGAGGCCACAGGGACCGGCGGCAGCCACGGTTGTCGCTGTCTTCATCGCCATATTTGGGGTTTAAGCCTCCGTTCAGGGTTTTCAGAGTCAGTGGCAACAAATATCGCTGGTCTACCCACGCACACGCAGGTACCTATCCAAGGTTATACTTCCTCCGATTCAAATTAAGTGATACATTTTTTACATCAATGAAGCATGAAATGTCTATTTCTATTGAAAATCATATTTATTACATTATCTAAAATGGTAAAGATTAAGGATTATTAATGTTATTTAAAATAAATTAGGAAATTTGAAACTTCATTAATTGCACCTCACGTATGCCCCGATGGCATACGTTAGAAAAACCCTTTCCATATTTGGGTGTATCAAAATAAGTGATACACTTTGAAAATTTACTTTATCTGATAAAAAATAGTGGGCCCCACACCCACTAACTACCTACTTTAATAAAGTGTAATGACCTCTTTACCATTACTTTTAATTTTAAACATCATTAACCTTACTTATTCAAAAAATGTAGGACTAATTTTCCACTAACCATCCAATTAATCTAATATATGCCTCATTATAATCTTTTGCCTCAAAAAACGTGAAATCAAAGTGTATCACTTATTTTGAATCAGAGGAAGTATGTAAATTTCGAGTTTTGACTAGTATACGTTGCCCACTTAATTAATAGTCGCTACCTGATGCTTATAATTTATTTATTTTTATCTTTAGAGTACAAGGTGTGGTGTGTTAGTCATAGGAATGTTATACAATTTTTAGGCTATAACTGTAAGGACCTCAAACCAAAAACGACCACTTTTACAACAAACCTTTTAATAATTATCCAAAATACAAGTTTAAAAGCAACTAAACCAAAACCATATACATACCAAAAGACCAAATACTATACCGGATACAAACCAACTAACCATCCCAAAATATAAACACATCAATCTTCAAAATACTACAAAACTATACCAAAATAGAAGCTCTTCCAAGCTTCAAGACCAACTTCTAGTAATCTCTAACTTCAATTATCCACTAACTTTCCCTTGCCTTTATCCTTTCCTGGAAAATGGTGACAACTAAACATGTAAGCTATAAAGCTTAGTGAGTTCTAAAATGCATAATGTTATACTAAATAATTATATAATTCAACATAATTAAACAAACAAGTGTCAACGGGTCAAAATATCGGATTCGCATAACAATGTCATCACAAAGTTTCACTTATCAATACCGGGTCACCACGATCAAGGTACAATACCCGAAATCAACAAAGTGCGTCATTCCCCCTTAGGCCATTAGGGAATGAGGCCGATGAAGGTGATCAAGGCACCCCTAAATGAGTCCAAGATCCAGCTTCACCACCACGGTCCATACCACTCCTCCGCCAGGTACTCCCGCGTCCACCGCCCGACATATTACACGAAGTAATACTCGGACCAATGAATTATCACTCAAGACATTTCACTCATACGGGTCAAGGAAATGTTACGGTTCGACAAGGTAATCTCAATGATCAAGGCAAAACATAAGGCATCCAATCGAAAGGAACACTATCTAACCACATTGCACATATATAATTAAAAGTATACACATTGCACATAGTGAACTCACCTGAGATTAAGCAAATTGCCAACACGAGCCAAGAACTCTTTTAACCAAGATTCCAATGTCACCGGTCACATGGATTCCCACAACCTCCAAATCGATTACCTGTCATATTCACACATAATCCAATCAACATTCTAACCCAAAGCTATGTCTAGTATAGTCCCTATATCACCAATTCTCCAAAATTGGTGATGAACCGAAACCCTCTACTACCAAATTATCTAAATTATGAACATAATCACTTATTATCTATGAATCTCATAGCTATATATCTGCTATGTTAACATACAATCAACAATTCCAGATTTGATCCAAACCCTAACCTAGGGTTCTTGATTCTTTTCCAATTTTTAACCCTAAATCACTTGCATGAACAAAAGCTAAGCATCATACCTTTATAGCTTGATCTTATGATGAAAACCCCTTTGATTTGCACCAATATTCGTCCTTGATTCACCAAAATCGCCCAGAGCAGTCACCAACTCGATCTATGAAGAAAATGAGCTGAAATGGGTCAAAAACCCGATTTTATGTCTGATCTGCACTAGATAGCGCCGCTATCTACAAGATAGCGCCGCTATCTTGCCCCCCCGCGCTTTTTAGCGCCGCTATCTTTAAGATAGCACCGCTATCTCCCAAATTTTTCGCGTTTTACCCATCGCTAAAACGAGTCGCTGTTTCCTTTGCACAAGATAGCGCTGCTATCTCTAAGATAGCGCCGCTATCTCCCAAAAATGCTGCAAATTTCGATTTTTCTTTATTTTTAACTTGTACCACTTAATCCAATACACAAAACACAGATTTTTCATCAAAATTTTAACTATCAAGACTTAATTCCTTTATCATTTATCAACTAATAATAAACTTAATAATTAAATTACTTGAATTTAAAACACGTATGTTACAATAACTGGCTATAACATGTACCCGGTATGATGTAGCACGTTAAAGTCATGTTATAGAGGGTGTTTTCAGGAAAAAATTGCTATAACATTTGCCATAGCCACGGCGAAACTTGTATGGCGAGCAAATAACGAAAAGGCGGTATGGTATTGGCGCCGTTATAGGGTAATAACGGAGTTTAACATCCCCACACATGTGCTCTTAAGGTTATTCATTAGTAGTTAAACATATGTATTATGGATAATTTGTTAAAAACTACGGATAATTTGTATCATTGTAAGATAGGATCGGGATCGAATGATTCTATTTTAAACTCCCAGGTCGTTTAATACGTGCCGTATTTCATATTTTTGAAACCTTCGCCGTTTAAAAGTGTTATCCATTGTCTTACAATTTATAAAGATTTAAATTACTAAATGTATTTACCAAGGATTCAAGCTTAGAGATGTTGAACTATTGAAGATGAAAACTTGATTATATTTACTCTTTCGAGTTATTTATATGGATAACCAAATAGCTTAATTCTGAAACAACTTGGTATAATGTTAGGTTTTCTAATCTACTCATTGAAGCAAAGTTATCGAATCGGATCAAAATTTTACGATCCTATGGTCAGGATGAATGGATGATGAGGATCCTACATAGATCATATACCTGCAAATATCCTATCAAGGATTGACACTTTTAGTTTATCAGTATCATACAACCATAAGATCTTGACAACTCAAATTATGTCAATCTCTTGTTCCAGGAATGTGTTAATTGCTATTTGATAGATTATCATAACATACTAAAGATGTCTCTTTAGCTTGATTTCTATCGAGTAACAAATAATAGAACTTTATCATTGAAGGAATTGTTAAATCAATCAAGAAAGTTCAATCTGGTGCTATAGTCACCATGAAAATACTACATACCATCATATTACTTTGCTAGAGTACGATTGGAATGAGCAAGGAATTGTCAAGGCTTTCATGTATAGAACACAAACAGAGAGAAAATGTTCAACATAACCTCTAACTATCCTAATTAAAAAATAGCAAGGCAAAACATCCAGAAAATGATTAAATGATAATCAGTAAAACCAATGCAAAACTTCCAGTCAAAATATAACAAAGTATGGTGTTCTTCAGCATAACAACCGCAGAAAATACTAAATTTAAAACAAACAACCATCTATCACTTATCGGCCTTGGCGGCAGTAGCAGCAGCTTGTCCCCTGAGACGACCAGTCCTCCTGGCGGCAATAAGACCAACCTTTTGACCAGGTGGTGCATCACGACGAACGGTACTTGCATGACCAATATGTTGATGGTTACCACCACCATGGGGATGCTCAACTGGATTCATAGCCACACCACGAACCTTAGGCCAGCAGTTTCTCTTCACACGGAACTTGTGGTATGCGTTTCCGGCCTTAAGCATGGGTTTCTCGGTACGACCACCACCTGCAACTTGACCAATCATGGCTCTGCATCCACTGGGGACAATTTTCTTTGCTCCAGATGGAAGCTTCACTCTGAAATAATAAATATCAGAAAAACAAGATTAATCAAACATCATTCATGTTTGTGAAAACTTATTGCTGGCAAATTTGGTGCAAAATTACAAAAGAATGTGATCAACTTATGAAATTAATTTTAAGAGAATAAGTATTAGTGACATGTTTTTGAAAAAACAAAAAGTATTTTCAGAAATATTTCATTGAAGTTGAGGTTTTAGTTGACAGTTTCTATTATGTGTTCCAAGTGTAAATATAGAATTAATATGATGTTCTACATACAAATAAACCTAGAACTGAAAGTTGGTATAGCAAGCATATTGGCGGGACAAAAAGATATCATTATTTACCAGAAAGCGTACACAAGATTGAGACAAATATAAAACCTTAAATATTAATGCTACCAATAATGAATTTAGATTAAACAGCTCAATTTCGAGGATAATTAACCTACTTCATATACATGGTCAATTTATCTCAGTGACTGTTAACAAGGGATAAAAATTAGCGATAGTTGAATCATTTTCAATAGTAGGTGTAAGCCAATACAGATAACAACACGTAGCTACTATATATGCACAAAAATATGAAGGATTTATACGAGATGATCCTTACCTAGAGGTGCCGTTATCCGGATTGTGGCTGATAACAATTGCATAATCACCAGAAGCCCTGGCGAATGAACCACGGTCACCGACATGGTGCTCGACGTTGCAAACAACAGCTCCTTCAGGGATAGATCTAAGAGGAAGGACGTTACCGACCATCAAATTAGCCTTCTTTCCACAAAAGACAAATTGACCGGTGTACATCCCCTCGGCGGCAACGAAAAGCTCCTTCTGGTGCTTGTAACGGAAAGGATGACGGAAGGTGACGCGAGCAAGGGGAGCACCACGTCCGGGATCGTGGATGATCTCGGTGATAACACCCTTGAGGTAACCATTGCGCTCACCGAAGTCGAGACTGCGGAATCTGGCCGGACCCTTGCGGTGGTGAGTGTGGGACTTGAAGATGGAGCCTGCTCCCTTACGTTGTGCCCTGATAACTCGACCCATTTCTCCGGTTAGGGTTTGAAGAAGACGGCAGATGGAGGGATATAAAAATGTTCACACTGAGATAGGGTTTTAGAGAAGCTGTTGTTGACCTAGGGCTGGAAAGAAACGGGCCTTTTATTGGGCTTTTGGATCTAAACTTGGGACCCAACCTTTATCACCGAAATACAAGCGCAACAATGTTTAGGACAAAATGATACTCCCTCCGTCCCTTAATAAAGTTCCCATTTGTGTTGGGCACAACATTTTAGGAGATAGTTAGTGGTGGGGTATTTGGTATTACTTTTGATTAAAATATAAGGTTTGATTGGAGAGAGAAAATGTTTTAAGAGATAGTTAGTGGTGAAAGTATTGGTAATAATATTATTATATTAAGTGGGCCCTTTATGTTTGAGAAATGAGAACTTTATTTAGGGACAAATTTTGAAGGCAAAATGGGAACTTTATTTAGCCCAATAGATTACTACACTTGCGGATTAACCTGGTTTATAAGTGATACAGTATAACTAGGGCTGAGCATTTAGACCCAACCGAAACCTAACCGAAACCGAACCCAACTGAAACCGATAACATGCTATCGATTTGGTTTGGAAAATTCATCTTTTTCGGTTCTATCTAGGGGTGAGCATAGCCGGGTACCCACCGGTTCCGACCGAAACCGGAACCGGAACCTCTTGTACAGGTTCCTCAATTTTCGGAACCGGAACCGGAACCTCCGGTTCCGTTGCCGGTTCCGGTTACCCTGTTTCTAAAATCTTTAAAATTAAAATAAGATGCGAAGCATAAATATTAATCATTTTTTGTCATTTTATCAACTAATTTTTAAATAATCATAAACTCCAAACACTTAAACATATGATTGTCTATATATTTTATCGTTAGAACACTATATTTAGACTAATTAATGACTAAACTCATTAAAAGTTACACAAAATTTCTCATATTGTTAAATTTGGACATTAAATTTATCATATATATAATATTTTAACAAAAATAGACCGAATAATCGCCGGTTCCGGTTATCCACCGGGTTCCTAAATTTTGAGAACCGGAACCTCTTAGGGCGGTTCCATAATTTTAGGAACCGGAACCGGCGGTTCCAAAGCGGTTCCGGTTCCAATTCCGGTTACCCGTTTTTTCTGCTCACCCCTAGTTCTATCGGTTTCGGTTCGGTTCGGGTTTCTATCAAACAAAGGAACATTTGGCCTAAGAAAACCGAACCGGACCGAAACCGAACCGAACCAAAACCAAAACCGAAGCAAAACATGTTATCGGTTCGGTTTAAGTTTGAAAATTTATCGTTTTTGATTTCGATTGTATTGGTTTCAGTTTGGTTTGGTTAGGTTTTTAGACCGAGCTCACCCCTACTTAATACCCCAAAACGTTTTGTTTTTAGGAAGAAATTATCACTCCTTTAGCCCATGTTGTAATAACCATCACTTGAGCTTCTTGCCAATATAATTTCCTTACTTTCAACTGTGATTGCAACTAACGATTCAGATATTGTCAATTCAACATCATGTCTGTGCAAATTCCATCTCAAACACCTATACACGCAATACATATTCACTTTATATTTTTGGGTCATACACATTTTAAAATATATACACAAAACCCCACTTTTATTCAAATGGCATCACACCTCCCGTCTTCTCTTATGTCGCCAAACAGTGGATTCAACTGACAAAAGCCAAGAAGCTACCATGTCAACAAGGTCAGTAAACCGGGGTTTTAATAATTACAAAAGCTTTCACTTTGTTGTCATTTGTGATGCCTTTCACCATTCACAACCAAGAAAATTCACAAAACTTTATGTTATAACAAAAGTGTAATCAATTAAAGTCATTTACCGGGTTTTTTTTTTAAAGATACGTAATCTGATCTTGTCACATTGCGTCTCGTACAACATGATGAAAAGATAATAGAACTACTTTTAGACAAACAATTTTCATTAAAATGGTCATACATAATTAAACATGTTTTTTAAGATACATTGTTATAATATAAGATATAAGATACATGTGATAGTTTTTTTTTACAGCATATCCAATGGTAGTTTATTCAAAAGTTTATTAAAGGTCACTTTAACCATTTATTATTTTATAACCACTTAATACTCTTTCAATGTTTGTTACTTTAGTCCCTATATTTACTAATTTTACATTTTCAATTGTATATATATTAATATGTGAATCCTTTTTTATTTGCAATGTAATATTTCTATCTATATCAATAATAATGTTGAGTATTACAATATTTTTTGGATGAGACATTTTTAAAAGTGTTAAGTTTTATTAAATGCTATAAAAAGTGTCAAATTATATATAAGGGGCATTTAAAAAACATTTTAGATTTATAAAGGTAAATTATTAATATAACAAGAAAATGTTTTAGAAAAGATTAACCATTCGAGATAAGTTTTTGGCTAGTATAAAGTTAACATGACAAAAGTAATAACCTATTGTATAAGATAAACCATTAGAAATGCTATTATATATGTACTCATTTTCCACTAGTAAAATATCAAAATCATGGCTTTCAGAAAAAAGAAAAGAGTAAATGCATGAATGTGGACTGATAACTGTCAAGCATAAAATGGAAAAACGAAGACAAATAAAGAGGAAACAGACACAGTTATTTTCACAGAGGCATTTAATCAAACACCTTACCTGCATACTACTATCCTATTATGTCTCCTGCAACTACTTTAACTCAGCAATTTGTACAACTGTCGTTCTTCAAATTTACAGAAATTATTCGCTAATATCTTCTGCCCGACCACTACACTTTGTTCTTTGTTTCTTCTTCTTTTACACCGGGCCCCTTCATCATTTCTGGGTACAAACAGTAACCCAGCCCTAATCAATCGGAACTTGTTTTTACTATTGAAACACAGATAGCAATACAAACAATGTTTAGTCGATCAATGTCGGATCCATGTATAGTCAATTTTAGCTAAAAAAGTAGGGGGTTTAAAGCAGACAATAGTACCACTGCTACTTTAAGTTTTGTTGCCGTTCCAATTGCTCAAATCAAATCACACAAGAAAAATACTATTTTTCCTCCTTTTTATGTCTAAATTTTCTACGAATGCATTATGACTTGTGATAATTTGAAAAGATGAGACGGGGATGAGAAAAAAGTATTCACACTACATGTGATGCTTTCATTGTTACGGTAATGACCTACGTATACACCTATCACATTGATCGTTCTATTTCTATACCTGTGTTTTTTTTTTTCTTTTTGATGTCTACATCTTTACAAGTCTATTGGTAATAGTCTTTTCCAATTAATAAAATAGTCGGTCCATCTCGTTTACCACTCCCTAACTTTGGACGTATAATACTTAAAAAGATTCAAAATAAGTGCTACACAGCCTACACTTCTATTTTCACGGTTTTTGAAGCATAATAGTGTAATGATGGTTAAATTAGATTAATTGAATGATTAATGGATAATGGGTCCTACACATTTTGAATAAAATAAGGTTAATGATGTTTAAAAGTAAAGGTAAGGGTAAATGAGTCATTTCACTTTGTTAAATTAGATTGGGTTAGTGGTGTGGGCGTTACTATTTTTTTGCCAAATAAGGTAGTTTTTTAAAGTGTATCACTTATTTTGAATCACCCATAAAAAGAAAGTGTGTCACTTATTTTGAATCGGAGGAAGTATAACTTTTTTTGAAGCTCTTGTGATAAGCTACACAACTATTTATTTTTCCATTTCAACTATTTATTTCACTACAAGAATTTAACCATATAACGATGAAACCCTATGGCGATGACAAGAGATGTTGCTATAGAAAACTCTATGACGATTGACGACGATATATCGTCTTTATAGTGTTGACATGAATTCCATTTTATTTTTAAACTCAATGGCGAAGACATGTCGTCGACACATGGTCGGCAGAAAACGCAAATTTTAACTTATATCGATGAATTTATGGCGACGATTTGTCATAGCGAATTAAGGATATACTATAGAGACTACAATATCGCCCGCATACGGTAAATATGAGATCACTATAGGGGTTATGCCTTGTAGTGTTTCATTTATATTTCTTTTTTCGATGATTACAACTCAATGTACATCCCTAGTTGTACGACAATGGTTTCGGTACACTTTATATTTTTTGCAAGTCACTTTTATGTCTTACTAACTAGAATACACGCTAAAAGCAATATACACCTTATATTTGATGTAGACTAAAAAGGATGATAGTATAGATTGACCTGTTGATTCAATGAATACCGGGATAATCTAATCAAACCCACGTTGATTCAAGAATTTCGTGAGATTGGCTTTCAAAACCTATTCAACACGAAGAACACATTTTTGAGAGAGAAAATTCATTTTTTTGCAAAATTGCCAACTGATTATTCCATTGCATAAAACACACTTTAAATATGATCCAAATTTTCGAATGATCTTAAAACAACAAACATGCCATAAACTTGGCCTAAACAAAGTTCAGAAAAACAAGGAAAAAACACCAAAATGATAAAATAAAATAAAAAAGTGTCCAAAAACAGTGTTTTTGGGCCGGAAAGTTGGTTTATCACGTCGTAGTCCTCGTCGTAAACTTCAATTTGGTTACCCGTGAGCCTGAAACGGAGACCCAACCTAAAAGTTATGACATTTTTAATTGAGCTTTGTTTTAAATATGATTATGTGCTTTCATTAACACAAGAGTCCGCTCTTCTATCATTAAATATGCATAATATGTTTTACATAAAATGAACACTAACAAATTTAATGTACACCCCCTAGTTGTTCGACAATAATTACTTGTACACCTTGCATGTTTATACATAAAATCAACACTACTAATTTTATGCAGCGTTCTCATCATGTGTGGACGTGTGGTGCAAAAACTTATACCAATTTTTACATTTTTTGGGGTAAAGACCAATTGTTTTTTCTTAGACTAAGAACATATAATTATGGTTACCCCGTGCACACACGAGGGCTGAGTGGGGCATTGACCAATCTTATGATCATTATAGACGATGTATATTGTGTAAAATGCATACAAGGGACACATGAAACACGGCTCATATCAAGACTCGAGACCTTCATTTTATGCCGCATGTTCCTCTTCTTCTTTTCAAGTCTTAATTGTTGATGATGTATTTTATTTATTTTATAAGAGAAAGAGTAACAGTTTTATAAGGTTTCATTAAATGATTTAATAGCTATTATTGGAAAAAAGAGGAAAGAAAACATAAGTAGGATGGAAGAAAAGGTAGTTTGCTTTCCTAGGAAATATTAATAGACCATCCCCATGAAAGTTAAGTGGGCAGGATTCCTGGTTGGATTCTACATCATTAATTCTATAATAATTAAAAACTATTACATCAAATTCCACAAATAATCAACTTCTTCAAATTAAAAGCAACCATCAACTTTTTCTTAAAACACACAAACTCTTTTTGTACATAATTAATTAAACCCACTTCATCTCCTAATTAAATCACATCTCTTGCTTCATAACCATACCACATTACAAGTTTACCACCATCAAATATCACATTTTAGTTCATGTTGTTCCACTGCTTATGACCTGGAACCCATTTCGGACATTTCTGGCTGAAGTAATTCGACACCACCTTCGAGTTCAAAAGTTCGATAATCGGTGCATATTTCACACACCTTGGTGCTTTGTACTGGTTAATAGAAGCACCCAAACTTATGGCATAATCCATAAGCTTATCAAATGTGCCATTTTCCACAATCTTGATCTCGAGTGGCCCGATTGACTTGTCGGAGGCCCGACCCTGTCGGTAAACACTGTTTAGCGATTCTTCTATGGCGAGACAACAATCTTCAAGAACTGATGGTGGGACCCGGGTTGACCCGTTTTCACTTAGCTCCCAAAAGATCACGTAGTGACCCGGGATCGTGGTTGTGTCAGCAAAGCTCGTGTACTCAATGATGGTCGAATCAAATGGGACCAAATGGGCTGATGCTTTCTCGATTGCTTGGTGCAATTCGACTTCATCGGTTTTGTCTGAATCGATACTTAAAGCGACATTCTTTCGGCAAATGAAACTGAACTGAGGTGCTTTGTTCTTAAATCCGGTAACTCGTAACACATCACCAACTCTATACCTGTAAAGCCCTGAAAAATATAACACAATTCAAGATTCTTAAATCTTTATTCGATCGTGAAGAACACATTTTTGTGTCAAGAACACATTTTGTAAAATATAAACTTACCCGCATAAGTGGTGACAACAAGCTCGTAATCTTGCCCGAGTTTAACGTCGGAAAGATCGATAAGTTTTTGTTTTTGATCTTCTTCGGTAACACCAACCGGTAAGAACTCGAAGTAAGCCATGGTGGGAATGAGAGTATAAGAAACCTCGTTAGGTTTACAAAGTGGGTTAAGATTGACACCGAAATAACATTCGGAAGAAGCATACATGGTGCACACAAGAGGGAGACCGTTACTATAATAATCGAGAGTTGGTATATATTGCGACATGGTCCCAGTGACAATAACATCAACATATTTCGTGTTAGGCCAAAGTCTCGTAATAATCCCTTGCCATGACTTTTTCGAGCATTCATGCTCGATAAAGTCAGCAAGCTCCGGGTCTGGTTTCAGTGTCCGAAGCACTGCATTCTTAACTTCCGGGTCGGTGATCAACGGGTTCACCGTGCCGGTCCGGATATCCTTACAAAGATCCACCCAGTTTTTCTCAAGGAATCGGATGGCACGGATGAACCCGGATGCAAAAACTGCACCGACCCGAAGAACCTCTTGGTTTAAACATAACCCACAAAGCATTTGTGAGTACATGCTCTGGTATGAATCTTGACATAAAATGGTTTCGTTGGGGCTGGTGTAGTTTGTATACGGGTCGTATGGTCTTTCTTTGAAATGGTTACTTTTGTAGAAACTTGTCAAAACGGGTCGGGCCAAAAGCCCACCCGGGGTTTTTGCCTCCGATTTAACAAACAAGAAATACATCCCTTTTCCTTTATCTAAACCGGGTACAAACTGACTCATCACCGGCATTAAAAGACTGTATAATAACGACCGTCTTTCGAGCTCAGCTTCAATCGTCGGCATCAGCTTTCTTTCACCGCCGGACGTACCCGAACTGCACCATTTCAAAAACACATTTCATATATGCATACAAAAAACAGTACGTAAAATAATATAACATGATAATAATTAAAGAAATGAGTACCTTGTTAAGAATTCAGAAATGGGGTGTGAAGAGAGTATAGGGGATTTATCACCATTGGCGATACGTGTGACATCAGGTTGAAGGTCTTCATAGGTGATAACCGGTATGAGTTTTTTAAAAGATTCACGGTCAGTTTGGCCGGAAAAGCCATGACGGTGAAGGTATTCGACGGTGGCATTTTGGGTGAGGATATCGGAAAGAACACGTAGCTGAACGTCGTCGGGGTTAGAGGTAACATCTTCAATGAATTGAAGAGATTTTTTGTTTTTTTCAGTGAGATTGTAGTCTGACATGGAATTCTCGCCTGGGGTTTTTGGTGCCTCCGGCATGGTTGTATGTAGAGAGAGAAACAATAAGGTTTAAAAGAGAGAAAATGAAGGGTTATGGAAGGTGTGCGGGAGAAATAAAGAAAGAAGGTGAGATATATATAGACCAAAAATTATGCAAGTAAACGGTATTATGGTTCATGGCTCAAACTATTATAATATACTTACTGTTTCTTTTGATAAAATAGTTAAGTTTTTCTCGAAACATTACCTCATCATAAGGTTTCATCATTGTGTTTGTGAATATCTGATACATTGTTTCTTCAGAATGTGGATATTCTTTCTCATATAAGTACAGTTCACAGTTTTTGCTTGATCTTTCAAAGAAGTACATATTTACTGTGGGTAACACATTCTAGGCATACACATTTTCTGTGTTTGAGAATATTTCTGGATAATTTTCTGGATAAAATGCAGCATCAATCATTTTGGTTAAGTATCCAGCTCCAGAGTTCTTCCATTTCTTTTTATCCATTCTAGGTTTTCCAATAATCAGTACTTTGATTATATCACTTCTTGAACAAGATCTGACCATTGGCTTCCATCCAGTAAATCTTTGGACTTGTCTGTCTTCCCTTATAACTTCTATCACATTATTATTAATGACTCTCCAATTGATGATTGGATTGTCTTCAATGGGAGCAACAGGAACTTCAAGAACAGGAATAATTTGTTCTATTTGTTTTGATTTCTTGTTGATTTTCTGTTCCTGTGGAAGAGCCTTTCTTTTCTTTGATTGGGGTTTAGAAGTTTCACCCGGAGTTGGTGTTCCAGATTGAATGATTGTTGGATCTATTGCAATTAAAACCTTTGCTTTTTCTTCTTCTGCTTCTAATTCAGCTAATTCTTTCTTCTTGGTAGTACAATATTTATCTACTATTGTAATCATTCTCATTCTGCTAAAAGATTTTGCACTATGCCCCTTTGACTTCAGGAAATCAATCATATTCTTTTTCTGTTCAAATATATCATCTGGTAGTTCACCTTTTACTCTTTTACATTCAGCTACCAGTTCTTCAAGACAATTTAAGTGTTCTTCTTCAATTTTTCTATGTCTTTTAAATTCAGCTTTTTGATCTTCCACCAAAACTCCTTTTATTTGTGGAATAGGTACTTCAGCTTCTTGATTTTCTTGATTTTTCAATCTTTCTTTTTCGGCCTTTTTCTTGTCTTCAAGAGTTTGAGTAATAGCCACTTTCTTTAAGTACCTCATATGGTTCACTTTCCATTTGGCTTGTTTAGCAGATCTGACATGGTTCATTTTGTTTACCATGTGATGACCTAAAGCTCTGTTGGGATAATCATCATCATAAATTTCTTTTCCTTTTCTAATACATGCTGGAAGTATAGATGGAGGTGGAGTGTATTTCATATCAGGAATACCAGTAATTACAATTGATGGAGAAAATAACTTAATCTTATCTTCTGTTAGAATCTTGGGATGTGGAGGAAGTGCACATTCATCAACTTCAAACCAGTTCACATTATCATCAATGTCAGGTATGATAAGTGGTTGATCAGGAGTTGGAGGTTTTGTGATGATAACAAAATGTTCACGTTCAATAAGCTCTGGAATTTCTTCTTCTTCCTCTTCAGTAGTAACCAATGTGGTTTCTACTGGTATCACTGCTACTGGTATACTTTCTACTGGTGAGGTTGCTGTAGGAATTACTACTGCTAGGGCATCAGTAGTATCCATGATATCTTCTTGTGTAGCATTTACTACTACAGTATTTCTTTCTTCAACACGATCAGTAGTAACAACCTCTTGATCCTTTGCCTCAGTAATAATCATAGGATCAGTAGTTTCTATCACTTTAGTAGCAACTGTAGAGTTTATTTGTTCTGCTGTTTGTGATTGATTTGCAGACACAAATATATCTTCATCCATTTCCCTGTACAAGTCTTCACCAATATTTTGACTTGTTTCACCATGGACCTCTTTCAAGTTCAGGAGGGCTGCTGCTGCAATAGATTGATCAATCATCCCTTGAATTTGATCTTTCTCCCCCTTAGTGATCTCAACTTGTTGAGCCTCACTACCAGCAATCTTCCTTTGTAATTTCCTGATCAATGTGGATTGCCTTTGAAGCCTGTGCTCAAACCTCTTATGCCTTTTGTTCAAGGTATTGATGTAGTGCTTCATGTAGGTCATGGTTTTTCCTTGATTGTTAAGTAACTCCAGACAATGTTGTACAATGGTTTTAAGGTTTTCCTTCCTAGCCGTCAATTTAGTGGTTTTAATACTGCCCTCAGCCCCTTTGGGTGGATCATTGGGCTCAATAGTTACATTGGTTTTAAGGTTTTCCATCCTATCCGTCAATTCAATTGGTTCTGTTCTACCCTCATCACTTCTTGGTGATGAAATGGGTTTTTCGGACAAACTCTTCTTCCTAGAAGAAGCAGTAATGCCCCCCTTGTGGTTTCTTGGCACCGGGGTCCTCTCAGTAATTCCTCAAATTCTGAGTCATCACTAAGAGTTGCCGAGGTCTGGGTCCTAATGATATTCTCACTATCCTGTGCACCCACCTTTGGGGCATCAATAGTAAGAGCCATTTCCTCATGACCTCTCTCCTCCTGTGAGGTCAACTCTTGGAGTCTGGGGTTTGACTCAATTGGTCCCCTGGTGTCCTTTAAGGAAGTTTTATTCCTTTTATATTTGATTGAAATTTGTTTGGCTATGGTCTGGTCTTCCTCAGAGTGAAGAGTAGCATTCTGGGGATTAATCTCATGTACCTGGGACACTTGTAGGACATCTGTTGGTTCATTTAATTGAGTGGACTGAATGGATTCTGTTTGGGCTGTATTGGTGGTGGAGTGGGCTGGGGTTCAATTGGGTGACTTGAACCTTCTCCAGTTGGGGGATGATCATAGATCATGTTTGAAAATAGTGGAGTGTCTTTACCAGAAAATTTAAATTGTTTTCTCATGTTTGCAAAAACTTTTTTGTTTAATTCTGGTGTTACAAAAATGTTTTTGGGAGTTGACAGATTTTGTAATTCACAGTTTATGATATGAGTTAGAAATCTTGGATACATTAAAAATTTTGAGGATGATAGATTTCCAATCATTCCCTCAAATATCATGTTTGAAAAATTAAATACTTGTCCTGTGCTCAGACAAACAACAGAAGATGCTATTGATTTGTTGAACTCATTCCAAGTACTTCTTTTTGGAGAGATAAAATGTTGAATAGTATGTACCAAAAACTTCCATTGAGGTGAAAGAAGACCCTTTTGAAAAGTAACTATATCCAGTCTTCCTTCATACCCCATTTTCTTTAAAGTTTCAACAAGATCTTCCTTTGAAAGAGAGAACATACCTGACTCATCATTGAGTTGAAGATGATTTCGGATTGATTGTTCAGTGATAATGATCTCCTTTCCATCTACAGTAGACTTGATTTTGGACATATTGGAGTCTTCAACTCTTTCAGCATTTGTCCAGAAATCAACTAAGTGTTGTTGATATGCTTTAGGATTGATGGTGAGAGCAAGCTTTATATATGAGTTCTTTAGGAACATCACAATAGGTCGAAAATCCTTTGTACCATCTGGATTTCTTAAGAAGGCACACATATTGTGGAATTCGGAAAATTTAAAATCAGTATTTACATTGAGTGATTTTAGGGTTGCCATTGTGCTTGATTTTGATCTTTTGGTATGAATTTTTCAGAGAGAGTAATCCTTTTGGTAGGAATTTCAAGTGTGTGATCGTAATTGAGTTGTTACTGATGTGGGGTTTTGATCGGATTGTGCAGAGATTAGGGTTTATCGTAGGGTTTATCAAATCGAGGAGAAGATAATGCTATACTAATCTCAGTCTGCTATTTATATTTTTCTATTAAACCTGCAAAATGACCAAGATATCCTTCGAATAATAACCCAACGGCTATTTTCATGAGGGTCAGTAATGTAATTTTCGTATTTTACAGATAACGGCCGATCAGTAGTAACTAAGTATCAGTAGTAGAAACATCAGTAGTAACCTTTGTTTCTATACTTGACCTAATTTCTACTGAGAAACCCTATCAGTACTAGATTGTGGTAGAAATAACAAGATCAGTAGTAATGAATAACCAGTAGTAAACAAAAGATTAAAGTTAAAATTTGTACAAAACACTTTACACATGTTTTTCCTTTTAGACTTAACTTATTAAAATCATTCCAATACTGCTAACCAAAAAGCTGAATCTTCCTATATCAAATGCTTTTGTAAAAAGATCTGCTAATTGATTATCAGTATGAATTTTCTCTACTTTAATTAATTTCTTTTCATTGCAATCCCTTATAAAGTGAAATCTAATTTCAATGTGTTTTGTTTTAGAGTGTTTTACTGGATTATTCACAATACTGATTGCACTTTGATTATCTATAAAAATTGGAGTTTTGAGTATAGAGATACCAAAGTCTAGGAGTTGATTTTGAATCCACAGTACTTGAGCACAGCAGGCAGATGCAGCTACATACTCTGCTTCAGCAGTTGAAGTTGAAACATTGGTTTGTTTCTTGCATTGCCATGACACCAACCTTGATCCAAAGAATTGACATCCACCAGTAGTAGATTTTCTGTCTTGGCATTCACCACCATAGTCACTATCTGTGTAGGCTATAAGTTCAAATGGTGATGCATGTGGATACCAAAGACCAAGTGAGGGTTTTCCTTTCAAGTATCTGAAGATTCTTTTGACTGCTTGTGAGTGTAACTCTTTTGGTTTTGCTTGATATCTGGCACATACACAAACACTATACATAATGTCAGGTCATGATGCAGTTAAATACATCAAAGATCCTATCATTGATCTGTAAAGGTGCTCATCTACATCATCCCCTTCAACATCAGGATGTAGGTGTTTGTGAGTTTCCATTGGAGTGCTTGCACTTTTGCTATCTTTCATTGCAAACTTCTCTAAGATATCTCTGACATATTTTGATTGATTGATCAAAATACCATCTGATTTCTGATTGATTTGAAGTCCAAGAAAGAAATTCATTGGACCCATTGAACTCATCTTGAACTTGATCTGCATCAGTTCTTCAAATTCTTTGCACAATTGATCATTTGTTGATCCAAAGATGATATCATCTACATATATTTGGACCAGTAGTATATCATCTTTGACCTTCCTTGTGAATAATGTCTTGTCAATGGCACCTCTCTTGAAATTGTTCTTCAATAGGTAAGAGGACAATGTATCATACCAAGCTCTAGGTGCCTGATGAAGGCCATATAGAGCTTTGTCTAGTTTGTACACATAGTTATCATGTTCTGGATCTTCAAAGCCTGGAGGTTGACATACATATACTTCTTCTTCTATTTTCCCATACGAGAAGGCACTTTTTACATCCATTTGGTAGTCTTTGATTCTTTTGTATGAAGCATATGCCAGAAATATTCTGATTGCTTCAATTCTGGCAACTGGTGCATATACTTCATCATAATCAATGCCTTCTTCTTGTGTGTAACCTTGGGCTAAAAGTCTTGCTTTGTTCTTGATTACTATACCTCTTTCATCTTTCTTGTTTCTGAAGATCCATCTTGTTCCAATGGCCCTTTTTCCTTTTGGTAGAGGTACAAGAGTCCATACAGCTTGCAGCTTGAATTGAAGAAGTTCCTCTTGCATTGCTATGATCCAGTTTGAATCTTTCATAGCTTGTTGAATCTTCTTAGGTTCTTCCTGTGACAGAAAACCTTCATATATGCATTCATTAGAGATTAGACTGATGTTACAAACATTTGAGTTTATGACAGAATTAAATTTGCTTATTGTCTGCATGGTTGAGTTGACATCACTTAGGACTAGGTCCAAAGGATGATTCTTTTCAGTTCTGGTTCCAGGAATTTTGTCAACCAAGATTTGAGAGTCTAGATTTGACTCATTTGATTCAGGAATTTGAGCATCTGTCCATATTTCTTCTTGATTGTTTGTACTTTGTGACGATTCATCATTACTACTGGTGTCAGTAGTAACGTTTTCTTCATTGACTTCAGGAGTATCATCATTGTTGTTACTGACATCAATATTGAGTAAATCATCATTATAACTCTGAGGTTCAGAGTTACCACTGGGATCAGTAGTATCTTCAGAATTTGAGTTGTTACCGGTATCATTGAAATTAGGGTTACCAGAGTTACTATTGTCCTCAGTATCAACTGTGGGAGCAGTATCAACTAGGATATATTTCATGATTTCTTGACTTCTATTTGATGATGGTCCTACTTGTTGGCTTTGATTGTTTGAATTTCCTGTATTAAATTCATAATTGACATTAAAAGATTTGGTTAGATTATCAATGTTAAACAACCAATCTGGACCATTTCCTTGTTCATTCATAAGATTTTCATTGAAGGATACATTTACACTTTCTTCAATGATCCTCAGCCTTTTGTTGAACACTCTGTAGGATTTGCTTTGAGTTGAGTATCCTACAAATATTCCATCATCTGCTTTGCAGTCAAATTTACCAATTTGTTCTCTTGTAATTAAAATAGTACAAGGACAACCAAATGATTTTAAGAAACTTATTGATGGTTTTCTTTTGTTAAACAGTTCATAAGGTGTTTTAAAGTGGGGCTTAACTATTAATACTCTGTTCTGAACATAACAAGTAGTATTAACAGCTTCAGCCCAAAAAGTTATTGGTAATTTTGAGTCTGCAAGCATAGATCTTGCTGCTTCAATGATGGTTCTATTTCTTCTTTCAGCTACACCATTTTGTTGTGGAATTCTTGGTGAGCTGTACTGCCTGTCAATTCCTTTAAGATCACAAAAATTAATTAGATTAGTATTTTTAAATTCAGTTCCATTATCACATCTAATTGCTTTCACTTTGAGATCTCTTGTATTTTCCAGCTTTACAATTAGATTCTTGATTATTTCACTTGTTTCATCTTTGGTCCTGAGAAAGAATACCCAAGTGTATCTGGAAAAGTCATCAGTAATAACAAGGCAGTATTGTTTCTTTCCAATACTCATTACATTTGTAGGTCCAAAAAGGTCCATATGTAAGAGTTGCAAAGGATTATAAATAGAATTAATTGCTTTGGTCTTATGAGAAGACTTATGTTGTTTACCTTTTAGGCAGGCAACACAATGATGATCACACATAAATTCTTTTTGTGGTAGACCAACTACCAAATCCTTTTTAACTAAATTGTTCATATTTTTAAAATTTGTGTGACACATCCTTCTATGCCAAAGTTCTGATTCATTTGTGTTTGCCTTAGATATAAAACAGTTGATCTCATTTGATGAAATGAGTTCTCCCCCTATATCCAGGCAATACACATTGTTTCTCCTTGGTGTTCTTAATACAACATATTTTTCATCTAAAATAAAATCAGGAGAAAGAATGATGCACTCAACATCTGTAAAAAGAATTTTGTTCTTCTTATCACAGACTTGAGACACACTAACCAGATTGTATTTAAGCTCAGCAACATAAAATACATCATCAAAAGTAATTTTACCATTTGATACTGTACCTTTACCTGTAATCTTACCTCCCCAAGGATTTCTCCAAAAGCAACATACCCTCATTCAAAAGACTTGAAATCTCTAAGTATTTGAAGATTTCCAGTCATGTGTCTAGAGCATCCACTATCAATATGCCATGTTCTACCTTCTTTAGGGATCTGGATACTCTGCACATAAATTAAAAGGATTAGTTAATTTTGGGAACCCAAGCTTGTTTTGTCTTGGGTTCATCCTTTGAAGAATAAGTCTTTTTAACTGAATGAGTCTTATATGCAGTTTTCTACTTAGTACTGATGTTTTGAGTCACTACTGATCTAGGTTTATACCCGTAGTTTTTAGC
The DNA here is from genome assembly GCA_963853835.1 of Calendula officinalis. Taxonomy (NCBI): domain Eukaryota; kingdom Viridiplantae; phylum Streptophyta; class Magnoliopsida; order Asterales; family Asteraceae; genus Calendula; species Calendula officinalis. Next base: position 58,079,036 of record OY970823.1, on the reverse strand, counting down.
TTTTGAGAATTTTACTACTGATGGACAAGTAGTGTTTGGGTAATATGGGTTGTGAGCATAATCAGTAGTGTTTTTGTAGTTATACCAGACAGCATTGTAATTAGGGTTTTTACCAGTAGTAAACCTGGAATAGTTTCTACTGATGTTTGAAAACTTTGAAAATTGAGGAAAACGATTTTGTGTTCCATTGTTTTTAAAATAATTGCTTCTGTTTGGACTTTTATACCTGGTATTTTTCACAAATCGTGGTGCAGTTCTTCCAAATTTATGAGTGTCAGCACATGGTTTATTGAATTTCTTTTGGTTTGGTGTTTTAGATTTCTTTTCTTTTGATTCTTTAGTTTGTTTTAATTTTAAGGCTTTTCCTTTTCTTTGTTGATTTTGAATTCTTTAAATTCTTGATTGTTAATAGGATTGAAGTGACAATTTTTAGCTATGTGGTTAAACTTGTTACAGATTAAGCATGATAATTTTGTTGATTTAGAATTTTCAAGTTTTCTTTGTTCTTTTAATTGGTTTAAATTCCTTTGATTTCCCTTCTTAAAATGGTAGGTATATTTTCTGAGTTGTATTTTGGGGATTCAGTTTGACTTTGTGTGTTGTGAAAACTTGTATCATTTGACTTTGTTGTTTGATCATCATCAGAAGATTCATTTGATTCATTACTGGTTTCAGATTCAGTTTGACTGTCAATTTTTAAATCATTTAAAACTCTTTCTGTACTAGACTTTAATGGAGGAATAACATTTGTTGGAGGTGGGACTGCATGATATCCCACTCCATGAATAACTTTTTCTATAGTTTGATTGCTAGTTAACTCATTGACAATTTTAGAACTTCTTTCAAACTTTTTAATGGTTAGTTTATTCTGTTCTAGTTCCATTTGACATTCTTCTAGTTTGATCAAAGTCTCTTTTAATTTCAATTCAATATGTTCTTTTTCATAAGTGGTTTGTAGCAATTCATCTTTTATCTTTTGATCAGTTATTTTATAGACTTTAATTTGGTTTTCTAAATCAGCTATACAACCATTATATTCAATTCTTCTGTTTCTATTTAAAATCATTTCTTCTAGTGTTTCTTTATTTAGTTTTTCTAATTCATTGTATGATTTAATGCATTCAGGAGTGCAAGATTTAGAATGTACCTCAGTAGTAGAAGGATCAGTAGTAAAGGCCATGAGAGCTTGATTCTGTGCATGTTCTTCTGCTTGGAAGCTCCAGTCATACCCTTGTCCTTCTTGAGATACTAAGGCAGTTGAGTTGGACGTGCTGTTTTTGTTGTAGCTTGATCTTTGATCTTTGCTTGGACATTCTCTGGCAAAGTGACCCAGATTGCTACAGTTGTAACATTTAACCTTTGGCTTATCAAAACCAGCTCTATCACCTTTGTTGTAAGATAGGTTTTGTCTTCCTGTTCTTTTAAGAAAACTTTTGGTTCTTAAGCTTAGCATAGCCATCTGCCATTTAATATCCATCTCTTCCAAATCATCAGGATTGAGTTGTTCTAAATCTTCACTAATCAATGCAGTATGCACATGACTAGTGAAGAAAGATTCTCTTGCTATATCTTCAATGCATGCATTCTTTACAGCCTCCTGATATGTTCCTGTATTAGACACAATCGCAGCATTGTTTGAAGGTAGATTTGGAGTTTTAGTACTTACCTCAGATTCAAACACTCTCAATTCATTGTAGAGTTCATCAAGTTCTTTTTCTTCTAGTGCATCTCCTTGTCTATATATCACAGTGTACATAGACCATTCTTCACCTAGAGACCTGAGAAACTTTCTATTGACATCATCATTGTCTGGTTTATAACCAACTTGATTTAGTTCACCAATGAGTTTGTTGAACCGATCAAATACTTGAGACAATGATTCATTCTTCTGTCCTTTGAAGTTTTCAAAGTCTTGTTTCAGAACAGACTTCATGTTGCTTTTTGTGCTTTTTGTACCAACAAACCTCTTTTCCAGAGCCTGCCATAATTTATTTGCATCATCATATTCAACAAAGATATGTTGATAGTCGTTGGGAATGGCAAGCAAAAGAGTGGTTAGAGCTTTGAGTTCAATTCCTCTGTCTTTCTTCTCCTTTTCACTCTTAAGTTTGTCTGCTTCAATTGATGAACTTGCTGCTTGAGTCTGAATCGTTTTGTTGCCTTCAACAACAACTTCCCACATGGAATAATCAGTGATAAGCATATACTGCTTGATTCTGTTTTTCCACATCCCAAAGTTGTTGGGAGTGGGAATTGGAATCTTGTTTGCTTGAGTACTTTCATTGTTATCAGACATGATTAACAATTTTTAAGATCGAAAGTATGAAACTTTTTGTTGTTCTTAATTCGTAGATCTAGAACCGTAAAGCTCTGATACCACTTGTCAGGATCGAATAACAATCAAGTTATTAGAAACTCAGATCTACTAACACAAGAAGTTACAGCGGATTAACACTTATGTTATTAGTTTAAGAACAATGTAAACTGCAATTGAATAAGAATAAAACGAAGAACACAGTTTATCACAAAAAGTTTCAGTGTATTAATTCGTTCGATCAATACACGTATGTTTACAATTCATAAGGAACTATATATAATAGTCCTTGAAGCCTAAATTATTAACCCAGTTATTGTAGGAATCGATTACAATTGAATTACATAAAGATTTACATTCCGTAACTAACTCTACTAGAATCTCGGACTTGATCTGTTCCAGATACGCTCATCAGTAGTAAATCAGATCATCAGTAGTATTTGCCTTTAGCAATAGTAACTTCGAGATCAGTAGTAACTTGCATTCTTCAGTAGTAATTCAATTTTCAGTAGTAGATCGTTTATGTTCCAACAAAAATGATTATTTGTGTTTGTTCGGTTCAGTGTTGTTTGGGGTTTTCATCCCAAATGCACACCCCTACCACCTTAACATTCTCTTTTCACACCACGAAATAAAAATATTTTTCACTCATCACTCAAGACAAAACCCCCTTGTAGGATCCACCACGCGTCCACACACGTCGAAAACCAACTTTAACACTGCATCAGTGGAATAACTTAAAAAATGACGCGAAGAGTGTGGTAACGTCACCAAAGCGCCTTCTAGATGAGAATGACGCCCGAGCCACACTACCACAAGGACCACAACCATCACTCTTAGGCCATGTTTGTTTTGATGTAATCATGCGTAATTGTAATTCAATTACATTACGGATAAACATTTGGATGAACTTTTTTTTCGTAATTCAGTTACGACGTAATTTCGAATTACGATATTCGTTGTAATTGAAATCCACCCAACACACTATGAATTCAGTTACGGTCCTTTAGTGAACGGTCCTTTAGTGAACTAACAAATTTGGATATATTTTATGATTCAGATTTTAAAATCGTTCAAAATATTAAAAAATATTAAAATAATAATAAAAAATAATATTTTTTTTAAATTAAAATAATAAAAAATTTAAATTTTTTCAAAAAATTTAAAATATTAAGAAAAATTAAATTTTTTTAAAAAAATAAAAGTTATAATAAATAATAAAATTTAAAAAAAGAATCTAAAAAAGTTTAAAAAAAAGCATATGTATGAATTTCAGCTATAAAATTTGTAACCAAACACGTAAGCATATTCATATACAACCGAATTCAATTCCAACCGAAATTTAATTTTAACCGAATTCAATTACATTACCGAAGATTACGCTGAGTCAATCGACCCCTTAGGGTTACATTATTTATTCAATTTTATATGTGAAAAAAGATGTAGAAACGTATACACATATTATAAACATTTTTAAGCATTGTTAAAAACTTTGTAATTGTAATATTACCGCTGTTGGTTCACAACCTTTTTTTCTTTACTTTATATTTTACAACATGCTTTTTGTGAATCACATAATCCACATATCACAATACATCAATATCCCATGTCTCCTGGTGTCCTATTTTCAGTGACAACTTCAACATAACAAGAATCCGAATAATAACAGTAAGAAGGGAAAGAAAACATATAATAAGTGGTTTATAATATTATATTCAACTGCATAGTCACAACTTTTTTTCTGTTATGTAGATCAAATAACTTATCCAAACTAGGGTGATCAAACAAATGTCATTAGATGAGTTATTACACTTCCATCTTGGCTATTTGGGGTTGCGGAGACAAACTTTCTTTTGCCAACGAGCAAAACAGAGAAATCACCGTTCAACAGGGGACATCTTCCCACTAATTGAAATAACTTCGTTCATATGTATAGAAAGCAGAAGTTTTAAAAATACTGGCAATTAGAAAAAACGAAATACAAAACACAATTTATTTTGATTCGGGTTAACTTCTTTTATTTCTTTTTGGTTGTGTTTTATTTCCGTCTTTCTAATTGGTCTCGTTTCTTCAATGTTTTTTTTAAAATTTTGGTTCTCTTTGATGAGTAGTAAATATATATACGTAGGGGACTTAGGCCGGAAATATCGAACCAAAACGAAAACTCAACGAAACCGAACTGAAAACATGTAATCGGTTCCGTATCGGTAATGAAAATTCATCGTTTTCGGTTAAGTTCGGTACCGTTTTTCGAGAGGGAAGAGCATTTGGGCTAAAAAAAATTGGACTAAAACTGAACCGAATTGAATTTGAACTGAACCAAAACCGAAAATATGAAATCGGTTCGGTTTCAGTTTTGAAAAATCAACGTTTTTAATTTGGTTCAATCAATTTCAATGCGTTTTGGTTTATGCACAGCTCACCCTATGTGTTTATATAAAAAAAATCTTATGGAGGAAGATGTAGCCAATGCCATGCCATAGTGGAGGTTTCCCTAATTAGAGGGTGACAGCTGACAAGTTCATATTTTTAGGTTGACACGTTAATTAATGGAAATAGGTTCGGTTAATACATGAGTTTCCCATTGCCAGCCTGGCCTTTAACAATTTAACCCCTATACGATTCACTTTCTTACACATCATCATCTTCTTAAATTTGTATTCTTTTTTAGCCTAATAAACATAAACAATTTTTATTATTATTTTGAAGTGTATGTGTTTATCAATCAACGATCACCAAGTTTAGTTTGCCTGCACTTCACACATGGATCAAAATATTATTTAGTTCTCTTTAATATATTTGAAGGCCACCCTCAAATTATTATTTATTTCATAGCCGTTGTTCTCTTTTTGTTTTCTTTAATTCATTTTCAGCCTTTAAAATATAAACAAAAATTGAAGTTTATACTTAAAGCTGCCATTATCGTGTGATTTTATATGCAAGTATAAATTTGTGTTTCCTCTTCCACCAATTTCATATATGAAAATATTTGTTTTAACTACTAAAATTGTTTAAGTATACAAAATTCTCAATGAATATACTATTTTTAAGTAAAAAAACACACATAATATGATTGCATACTGAATCACATATGATTCTAAAACATCAAATATGATTAAATATGCAACCACATGTGAATTTATACTAAAATTACATGTGATTAAGTACTACACATAATTATCAAATAAATATTGTTTTTTAACGAAAAAAAATAAAATTAAAATAAAAGATAAAAAATCAAAATAAAAAAAAAATCAAATTTTTTTAAATGCCAAATGATCAAAATACCCCTTCATGCATAAATCATGCGATTAATCTTAACCGTTAGATCTTATTGACCAATGTTTGAGATTTATTCTCGGGACTTTGTAAAAATGATGTACCTTCTTGAATGTTTCTGAAGAAGTATAAATTCAGTACTTCACATTAAAATGTATATGTTTATAATTGTGTTCTAAATTAGTTTCGTTTTTATCTTTGAAAGGTTGTCGAGATAAATTCTGTCGGAGGTGCTATAAGTGAAAATAAATCCATAGTGGGTTATAAAATTTCTGTTTTAATAAACAAGTTAGTGAAAAAGGTTGAATATATCGGTGGCCTCACGTACATATATTATTGCTACAAAAAAAGTAGTTGAAAATACCAATTCCGCAAGTTTATTTAACCTGTTTGTTCTTATAGATATACATTGCATGTGTCCGATTCAGTCAAAACTGTTTGAAAGGTGTCGAACCGTAAAATCATCCTAACATCCAGTATTTTTTACGTTATACATAAGCTGTATATTTTCGTACACGTTGTAACCATTCTTGCATAACCGTTTAAAGGTGCAGAACCGCAGAACCATCCTAACATTCAGTGTTTTCTATGTTATACATAAGCTGCATATTTTCATACACGTTGTAACCATTCTAACATCTAATATTTCCAATTTTTTATGCACATAATATATAAATATATTATGTGTATAAAAAATTGAAAATATTGGATCTGTAAATATGTTAAAGCGTGTATCAGAATGTACAACTTATGTATAACATATAAAACATTAGATGTTAGGATGGTTCTGCAGTTCTACACATTTAAATGATTCTACGCTGAATTGGACCCTACATTATATATTATATATATACTACATTACGCATAGGATGAATAGTATACTTAGCGTTCAAATTTTTACACGTATAAATTATTTAAGATTTTACATTATATTTGCTTTTAGTAGAAGCCGATTTTATTGACTTTTTACTTCACATGAAAAAACAAAACACACATATTTCATACTCTGCATTATTCTTTTATCTAAATTACAAAATGATCCCTCATATTACATTTGTATTTATATTTGTATCTATAAGACTATATAATATGTGAATGGATAAAAATACATCAAATTAAGAGACACATTTAAAACTAAAGGCCTAATGGTCTAGCGGTAAAGGTGTATGCCCCAACCTTGAAGTTGAGGGTTCGAGTCCCATAGTGGACATAAGTATATTTAGAGCTCTCGGTGTGGAAAGGGGTATAACCCCGCCAAACCTCCTATAACTAAACTTTAACATCCAAACAACACATGCCCTCCCTCACGTTATACCTTTAACACCATGTTAAATGAATAACCTCATGTTATACAGATATGCCTTCCTTCTCACAATGCTTATAACGTTTCGCTATGGCCATGGCGATGGAAGTTTAACGAAGCTTTGGCGGGAGTGATGGTGTGGGTATGGCGAAGTTATAGCTCTATAACGAGTCTATAACACCCCCGTACCCGGTGCTCTTAGGGGTAGATTAAGTTGCGGTTCAAAAAAAAAAGACGACACTTAACAATGTTAGATAAGATGGACTAAAATGAACCAAATGTTTAAAATTGGTATTGTATCTGCACTTTAGTTAAAATAATTGACCAAAATGAACTAAATGTTTTAAAATAGTATAGTGTTTGTAGTTAGTCAAATACTTATATCTTAATCCTCTTTATTATAATATGTTGCTTTTTTCTAAAAATTTAATTCCCAAATTAGTAATATAACATTACCATCTTGATTTTATAACTCAAATTATTTATAGTATCCAAATTATTGATAATACGAATTTATGATTGTACGAATATTAGTAAAAATTAGTTAGTGTATCATATGAAATTCCCCGCGGAACAATTTTTTTATATATTTTGTATCAACTATTAGTATATAAGTTTTTATTGACTTTTTATTATTAGGGTTTTTCTAATGTATGCCCAGGGGCATACACTAAGTGTAATTAATGAAGTATTCAGTTTCCCAATATATTTCGAATAACATTAATTAACTTCAATTATTATAATTTTAGAAAACGCAATAAAAACAATTTTATATTTAAATGAAAATGTGATGTTCATTAATTGCACATAATGTATGGCCCTGGGGCATACGTTAGAGAAAACCCTTATTATTATATAAGTGTCATTTTTTATTGGATTCATTTAAAACCGACAACAAACTTATGTCAACAATCTTCTAAATCGGATGAAAATTAGCAAACAAAAACAAACTTCTGTCAATGAACTTCTAAAATGTATTGTAAATATTAGTAAACAATCTTCTCGATATCATAAGAAAAATCTCCAGCAACAACGCGCGGGGAAAAGCCCACTAGTTTTTCTTATTTATCATGTTTACAGTATTAAAAAAGTTTCAATTTATTTCTATAACAAAATTGTATACGGATTAGATTTTCGCTTTATATCGGAGAAAGCTAGCCTTTGAATTAGATGTAAATGGTTGAACTAGAATATATACGTTCACATTTTTCCTATACATGCTCTATCCACCATCAAGATTTTGTCCGTTAGAGCACTTGGTATGCAACCCTTTATATAGTCAACTTAAAGGTTTTTTTTACTATTTAACATGGTTAAACACTCAAATCAAAATTATCCTTCATGGTTTAACATCTCATAATACTCTTTTAGGAGCAACAAAAAAACCTTAAACAAATCACAAATATTTTCAAAACTAAAAACCAAAAAGAAAAAACTAAAAACTTTGGCGTCTGATGTAACTATGGTGAAATGCCCTATGGCGGTAGGCACGGTGTGAGGTTTCCCCTTATAATGCCGTTATTAGGTGTATACCATGATTTTAACGGGGCCACACCCCCTCCTCTTAGTATAATTATATGTTAGTATCTACATTTACCCAACTAGTATATTCTAAATTTGTACAAACTTCTCTTAAACACTGTACGTATGTACGAAAAGAGGTATTTGTTGATTCCTATCAACATGGTTTTATCACTTTATGAACATGAATGAGTTAAGTGTTTGGTTGTACACACCCCCTAATTACTAAGTACGTCCTTAGTTTTGTTTTTCTTCTTATTCTACTTTTTAAATTTTCTTGTCATTTCTTTTGTTTTTATACGAATAGTTTTATTTTTTATTTCCTTCTAATTTTCTACTTTTGTTTTTTCTTATCCTTTTGTTTTTATATGTATAGTTTTCAAATTTTTCTTGATAACACATATAGTTACTACAAAAAAAAACAATAAAGCTTTTACCAAAAATCTTATAAAAGACTAACTACCAAATAGAGTTCTATTTTTATGAAATACAAACAAATTTTGTTGGATTAAATGGAAACTACATAAAACTTCAAACAAAAAAGTACAAAAAGCAAAGAAAAAGTAAAAGAAAATATAATTTTATAAATGTAAAAAACCAAATTTGACATGATGAAAAATAATAAAAAGCACAAAAACAAAAAAGAAAAAAGAAAAGGTATACGTGATATTAATATTGTTGGAATTAATTATGTTTAGTTGAAGGGTCATTTATGTAATTAATTGTATGTGCAAATTTAGAAGGACTAATCATGTAAGTAGCGAAACCTTGTTGGAAAGATATTATTTTGCCCCATTATCTACGGTAAATTGACTTGTGATTAAAAACTTTTTTCCTAAGGGTACATAAAATAATGTGTGTAAAATAGGGTGGTTAATTCAATTTTTCTGAAAAATGGTAATCCGTATTTATTATCTTAGATATTAAGCGGTCACTAAACGACCTTTTTTGCCAAAAAAATCCTTCGTTGCTGAAAAACTTCCATTTTCATCAGAAATCTGGAAGTCGGCTTCTCAAATCTCCTGTGTCGTTTTTCCGATGTCAAAGGTCGTCAATTTTATGTCCGACATGGCCACATCGCCAGCGATCGGATCATGTCATGTACATCAACACCGATAGAAGTATCGTCATAAAAGGTGTATCGAACCAGTTGAAAAAGATGAAGGTCTTAGCTGGTAGTCGAACATGATGAGGTCTTAGGGTGTAAGCTAAAATCCGCACCTCTGTCTATATTTTGGCCCTAAGGCTAGACGGTATGGGACGACGGGAGGAAGGGCGTGGGGGGTGAGGTGGCAGGCGACGGCGTGGTGGTGATGTTGAACACCCCCCCCCCCCCCACAACGGCGTTGGGGGTCGGCGTGGGGGGTCGGGGGCACGGGCAACGGCGAGGAACGGGGCGTGGGGGGTGCTTTTTGATGGTTCCTTGCTTGTGATTGGTTGAGGGGTATTTTTTTTTTATTATATTTAAAATTTAATGGAATAAAATGGTGTGGTGTGGTGTGGTGGGTATTTCCTAGAGATGATGTGGTGTGGTGGTAGTGTGGTTGCTTAGGTGGCGGTGATGTGGCAAGAAAAGGACACCATCACATGTGGTGCCCATACCCAGCAGCCTAACATAACTGAATCCCTCCACCTCCTCTCGGTTTTTTCTTGTTCGAGTTTCCTAACTGCTCAAAAGTAAAAGTCTTAGCCGGTGATCAATCGATTGGCCTTTTTAGTGTGATTCTATGATAAAGATTCTTCTTTGTATCCTTTATCCAACATCATGGCTACAACAATGGCTACAACACGTTCGTAAGTATTGTGTCCGGAAATCTCTATACGATTAGTTTAGAGTAAATTACATGGATGGTTCTTTAAGTTTATAACAAATTTCACTAATGGTACTTTAGTTTAAAAAATTACACTAATGATCCTTAATTCTGAAAGGTTTTTCACCGATGGTCCTTTACACTAACTGACGTTATATTTTTTGTTAACTTAACCCATGTGCAATGCACATGAGGGTAAAAAAGTCAATTTCATTTCTTTTCTCTTCATTCTTAAACTAAAAACGTTTATTTAAGATAAAAAATAATAATTTAAGATTGAAAATAAACTAAAAATGACTTTTTTTACCCTCACATGCATTGCACATGGGGTGAGTTAACATGATTAATTAACGTCAGTTAGTGTAAAGGAGAATTGGTGAAAAACCTTTTAGAATTAAAGACAATCAGTGTAATTTTTGAAACTAAAAGACAATTAGTAAAATTTGCAATAAATTTAAAGGATTATTCGTGTAATTTACTTATTAGTTTAGTTACATAATGTTGAGCACAACCATATAGTATTTAGGATGATTTAAGTGAGATATAACGTTACTTAAAATTCAATGTCATTGTGAGACTAAGAGCTGTGCCAACGGCACGTCGGGGGGGGGGGGGGGGGGGGGGGGACACGATGGGGGCGTCGAGCCACGACGGCGTTGGCACCGAGCCGTCGTGGCCGGCGTCGTGGTGGGTTCGTCGATGGGTTTAGTGACGCTAGTGATGGGTTTAGTGATGGGTAAGGGTTGGGAGAGGCCTAATACAATATTTAACTCCCGTCGCTAATAGATTACTGTAAGAGGTCCCCCCTACTTTATAGACATGTGTTAAATCCCCTCTTTATCTCCACTTGTCTGCTTTCCCATCGTCGAGTGTTAGGTTAACCCATTGACTTTAAACATCCAGCTGCTAGATCTAATGGCTATGACTCACCAAAAAACGACTTCTACGGTCATCGTTTTTGAAGAATAAATTAAAGTTGAAGGAAGGTTAGTACCTTGTACGTACTACCATTAGGTAGGGATGGTCAAGAAAACCGAAATTTTGAGATATTAAACCACCAAATTTTTTCAAACTTAAGGAACCGTTTGTCTTAATATAATCATTCGTAATCCTTCGTAATTGGAAGGATGTTTGGATGCATTTTTTTTTTTTTGTAATTCAATTCCTAGGTAATTAAGAAATAATTCAATTCGTTTTAATTGAAATCTTTCCTAAAACTTTATGAATTCAATTACGCTCCTTCAATGAACCAAGAAACTTGAATATTTTTGTATGTTTCAAACTTTAAAATTGTTCAGAAAATTAATATAATTATAAAAATTTAAAGTTAATTATAAAGTTTATAAAGTAATAATAAATAACAAATAAATAAAAAAATAAAAAATAATAAAATAAATAAAATAACAAATAAAAAAATCTAGAAAAATTAAAAAAAATGTATAAGTATGGATTGAATTCCACCTAAATAATTTGCAACCACAATGCACAACGAAATTTAATTACAAATGAATTCAATTCCTTCGTAACTGAATTGCAGTATGGATATTTACGACATGCCAACGCCCACTAAGATTATTCGTAACGGTAATCAAACTCAGGTTTGGTGACTGTTGTCAAATAATAATTATCTCTTTAGATTAAACACATGACCAAACATCCGTAGTAATAAATAGCATCTTAACATATGACCAAACCTTAAAATTGATTGTTGGCATCGGTAACAACCAAACAGAAGGGGGAAAAAATTAAGTTTAGTCGCGTTGGCGAAAAGTAGACCTACACGATCAGTTTAAAATCTTATATTAAGGTTTTTTAGGATCATAAGAATGAATGTTTGTAGTGTAATGGAAACGGTGGACGTTTGACATATCTCTCCATATTTTCTGGTGTTTTATATAACTTTATTTAATTAAGAATTGATTAAAAATACATGAAAAGATGTGTATACGTGATGTATACTATCAGTAACTAATTCTATTTTTTTAAGGTACGTGAAGGACCACATCTTCCTCAAATAGCTGCTCTCATTCTACCTTGTCCCCCGTATTTTAAATGCAGACAAATGCAATAACTTTTATAATAGCACTAGGTTCTGACCCGTGAAAAATCACGGGTTGTCGTAATTTTGCTGAAAGAAATTATTATTATTATAAAAATACAAAAATAATTTGTTAATTGTATATTGATTACGTTTAAGATAAGAAGACATATAATAGATTTTAGTAATCAAGTTTACACATTATATAAACATAAGTCAATATAATAATCATAACATCAATTAATGAAACACGAGGCTTGAAGCCCAGTGATATTGGTGTATATGGTGTTTTCCGTGGAGCTAAAGGTCATGGGTTCAAACCCTAACAAGAACAAGTGAAGTAGATTAGGTGACGTTAAAAAAGCATCAATTAAAGAAAAGTGATATTAACATAAAACCAAATACTACGTACATTATATAATCAAAACTTTCTTAAATACAACATTTTACGTTTTAAGATAGATTTCTAGCTACTCTTATATTTCTACTTTCTTAAGGATCAATCTTGTGAATAGAATATGATAGTTAATATCCAAACACCAAATAAATATAAAAATAATAATATTGGTTAGTGATGTTAATCATAACAAATGAAAAACAATTTGGATAGTGAAATAAAGTAAAAAAAAAAGTTTTCAGGTAAAATGATAGAGGATTTAAGAAAATTTAACATCAAGCTTAAATAAGCTACTTTGAATCATTTTATCTTAATAACCTACTTCAAAAGTGTTAAAACACGTCAATAGTAATTAATTCATTTTATCTTAACTACACGGCTAATTTAGAATATGGACTATAATTTGCACGGCTTCAACAATTGTATTTTAGATTAAAAAAAATTGTTGTCTATTTCGCCCCAATAATACATATTGATTGTACGCTTAACCGATTAAAAATATGTACACTATGATGTGATTACACCAATTAAAGACTCACTCGTACTCGTATTGTCTTAAAAATAAAAATAAAGAAAATCCAAAAAATATAAAATTATGTTTTGAATTCTACCAAAGAAACAAATATTTCATATTTCATATAAGTGTGGAAAATTCTGACCCGACATCAAACCCGATCTGAAACCGACACGAAAATAAACAGGTTTGGGCTGAGGTAAAAAAGTTTTGGGTCAGTCTTGGATCGACTAAACGAACCTGTTTATTAAATGTGTTAGGTTCGGGTCAATAATAATTTATATGGGTCGACCCGTCAACCTGTTTAACTATTAAAATACAATTTATAATTAGTTTATTGTTTATTAGTTCAAACGTAACTGATAGTTAGATAAAATTAAAAGTGATAGTTAATAATTTGGTGTTTTATAATCTTGTTATGAATTTATGGAATAACAACTTGTTTGACCAGTTTGAACCACTTTACCCGTTTGACATGCTAACATGTTTAACCAGTTTAATTAAATGAGTTATATGGGTCGGTTCGGATTGAGGGTATCAGGTTAGGGTTGAGATGTCTAACCCGTTTATATAAACATGTCGTCTTTTGGTTGAACGTTTCTGAGCCGCCAACCTACGAACCGGGACCCTACCTAAATTGTCACTGTAACGACCCAAAATTTGTAAATAAATAAATTGTATAAAAATATGATAAATAAGGATAAATCGTTTAAAGAACGTAGGAATTGGTTTCGTGTCGTTTGGACACCGTATGAGGAAGTTATGGGCGAAACCGGGTCGAGACAACAACCGAAAAATGCAACCCTGCTGCATAGGGAAGTTCACGCCGCGAAGTATAGTTCCCGATCGGGAACTGTCTACCGGAGGTTGGGCTTTTGTGCGTGAAGTAGTTCCCGACCAGTTAGCGATCGCGAAGTTTGCGAGTAGGGAAAGTTAGCGACGCGAACTAAAGTTCACGCCGTGAACTTTGGTCGAGCAGCATTATAGTCGGGTTTTGGCTCATTAATGGCATGTGCAAACCCTAGTTTCTCCCTTTGGTGATTTTCGAGCTTGAGGACTGTTTGAGGTCGAATCCTTCACAAATCTTGGGTAGATTTCACTCCTAGTTGAAGATTAAAGGTATATCTTCACTCTTTGATCTTCGTAGCTTAAGATCTATGTATTTTGATGTATGGGTTTGAAACCCTAGTTCTTGGGGTTATTGGTTATGGTGATGTAAGTGATGTGTACACCTAATAGATGGTATATTATCAAAGGGAACAAGTGTATGATTATGATTTACAAGAATCTTGAGGGTTGGTTAAACCTAGGGTTTGGTAAATTTCCATAATTGTGGGAAATGTGTTAATAAGTGTTATCTAGAGATAGATGGACACATTAGTAGTAGTATGTGATGTTGATCATGTTGTGATAATTGTGTTAGGCTTTGGTGAAGTCTTGGAAGTTGATTGAACTATGAAGCAAGGAAATTAGCGTAAAGAATATGGTTGGAGCACTTTATTGCTAAGGTGAGTACATGAGACTTTTAAAACTGAGTACATAGTAAATGGTTTTGAAATACATAGGATATTTCATGGGTCTTTATTAATAAATGTTTTTATAAAGATAGTGACTGAAAAGATAAGAAAATAGGTATACTGTGATACTAGAATATATCTAGTATGATTGATGATATTGGAAGTAAATATGATAAACTAAGGTAATTATGAAATCCTTATTCATGAACCATAATAATAAAGATTATTGACTAAAAGAATGGATAGTGAGTCTTTATTAATAAATATATACTAGTAAAGCAATTGGTAATGATTTTATAGTAATTAGTACCTATTTGGTAAGAATTAATAAGAGTGAGGAACGAATATGTATGTAAATGAGTATGAATTGACTGGTAATAAATATGTATTATAGTCAAGAAGAGATAAAAGTATTATGATATCGATAAATAAGAAATGTATCTTATGAAATAAGCAAGTATAGACCTCCTAGTGTCATAGAGGTAGAAGTAAATGTGGGTTGCTTATGATCGGGTCCGTGGGACCACACAGGTACGTTCACACTATGTTGAACTAGTTATATATAGTTATTATTAGATAACTAACTTGTTGATGACTGATGTGATAGCCGAAGGCTTTGATTGGAATAACTGATGAGTTATGGTAAGAATGAGATGATGTGATGACGCGGGGGACCCCCGGTCATGAGGTGTGGAGTGAGGGGCAGTTGGGTGAATTCCCATCGACTCATCCACGGTAGTAGTCTTGCTAACTGGAGGAAGGTCCGGCGAGTAAGGCAGGTATCGGTTGATTGGGCGATTCTCTCTTGCCGTTATCTTGAGCAATTCGGGGGATCCCCGGTATGTTTCTAGTATGTATATGTTTATATACTAGATTTGGTTGAAGCTTATTAATGCGGGGGATCCCCGGTTAATAAGTTAATGTGCCGTTATCTAACGTACTACGTTTGTTTGTGGCTATGTACTCAGGTACAGGTTTGAAGTGATAGAAGGTTGCACTACAAGTGGCCTAGAGATGTTTAGCTCGGAAGCTCATAGGTAGATCCCGTTGTCTATGGTTTTGATATACTTGGTGACACCGTATTTTTGTAAACTCTGATATGGATTTATAAGTTTTTGTTAAACTGTATTTTGGACAACATGTCAAATATTGGAAAAATGTATTTTAAATGATTTAAACGATGTTTTAAAAATACGGGTGTTACAGTCACCCCTAATTTCATACACAACTCAGAGTTGACTAAAGTTAAAGTAAAAAAGAATAGCATGTACGCTGTGATGTACCAAAGAGTTTTTTGCCTAGCGGTATGGTTTTCTAGGGCAACAACCGGGGATAGGATATGGAAAGAGATCAACATGTTTTCTCGAACGAACAGATTTACACCGTCAATGACAGCATGACTCTCAACCTTGAGGTCTGGAGTTCGGATCCCGTCATGGGCATAGGTGGTAATGAGGAGTATATTATATTTTCTGTTTCAAGAAAAAGTACCCTATGATGTGATTACTTACAATAAAATTCTCACTATTGACTAAACAAAATCATAACAAATCATAACCAGTTTAATTAAATGAGTTATATGGGTCAGGTTCGGATTGAGGGTAACAGATTAGGGTTGAGATGTCTAACCCGTTTATATAAACATGTCGATTTTTGGTTGAACGTTTCTGACCCGCCAACCTGCGAACCGGAACCCTACCTAAATTGTCACCCCTAATTTCATACACAAATCAGAGTTGACTAAAGTTAAAGTAAAAAAGAATAGCATGTACCCTATGATGTACCAAAGGGTTTTTTGCCTAGCGTTATGGTGTATGACTCTCAACCTTGAGATCTGGAGTTCGAGTCCCGTGGTGGACATATGTGGTAATTAGGAGTAGATTAGATTTGTCGTTTAAAAAAAAAACCCTATGATGTGATTACTACAACATAAGTCTCACTATTGACTAAAAAAAGAAAAAAATCATAACAAATCATAAAAAACCATAAAAGATATAAAATTATGTTTTGATTATACCAAAGTCAAAAAATTTCGATGTCTAACCCGTTTATATAAACATGTCAATTTTTGGTTGAACGTTTCTGACCCGCCAGCCTGCGAACCGGAACCATACCCAAATTGTCACCCCTAATTTCATACACAAATCAGAGTTGACTAAAGTTAAAGTAAAAAAGAATAGCATGTACCCTATGATGTACCAAAGGGTTTTTTGCCTAGCGTTATGGTGCATGACTCTCAACCTTGAGGTCTGGAGTTCGAGTCTCATCGTGGACATAGGTGGTAATTAGGAGTAGATTAGATTTGTTGTTTAAAAAAAAAACCCTATGATGTGATTACTACAACATAATTCTCACTATTAACTAAAAAAAGAAAAAAACCATAACAAATCATAAAAAACCATAATAGATATAAAATTATATTTTGATTATACCAAAGTCAAAAAATTTCGGAATGTTTGTTATTGATGATATACGCGAATTGTTAATATAGCCATAAACTTGTTTAATTTATAATTGATTAATTATAAATTGTTTAATCAAAAAATGATATACACGAATTTAATTCCGAACATAAACAAACACACACATCGTTTGCGTATATCAAAAAAATGATATACACGAAGTAGTATTAAATGATAATCTTTGATGTATATCATTTAATTTATAAATTATATACATGAATTGTTTAATCAAAAATTGATTAAATTATACTCTCTCCGTCCCACAAAAAACTTCTCATTTGAGTTTGACACAGGTTTTAAGGTGATAGTTAGTTGTGGGTCATTGGTAATAATTTTGATTAAAATATAAAATTGGTTTGGAGAGAGAAAAATAGTAAGTGGATAGTAAGTGGTGGGGTCCTTAATAATAATAATATTTTATTATGTGGAGCCCATCAAATGTATGAAATGAGAAGTTTTTTGTGGGACAAAAATTTAAGGTGAAATGAGAAGTTTTTTTGTAGGACGAAGGGAGTATTTATTTAGTTGTAGCGATAAATTTATAAGATGGTTATCGAGGAATTGCCATGTGGCACATTGTAGGCTTTAAAGACGCCATGTGGCCACATAATCTTTGATTTATTATAGTAGTTGATTCAAAAGATATCATCTTTTTGAAGTTTTATTAAACTTTTAATTCAGTTTTTAACATCAATCATTATGCTATACTGATACTCAGGGGTGTCTCCGAAATTTTGAATGCTCTGTGCGAAAACATGAAAATGTTCCCCTGAATACAAGATTTTTATAAAAAATTGTAATTTCTAATATTTATTGTATTGAATTTAAGTTGGCTTAAATTTTAATATTATATATATATAAGATATATACTTCCTCCGTTTCAAAATAAGTAATACAAATTAGCTTTTACGTTTTTTGAGACAAAATATTGTAATGGAAGTTAGATTAAATTATATTAGATAGTTAATGAGTGATGAGTCCCACATATTATGATTAAAGTGAGTTTAATGATGTTTAAAAGTAAAAGTAAGGGTAAATAAGTCAATTCACTTTATTAAAGGAAATAGTTAGTGTGTACGGGTCTCACAATTTTTTACCAAATAAGGAAAGTTTTAAAGTGTATCACTTATTTTGAAACACCCTAAAATGAAATGTGTATCACTTATTTTGAAACGAAGGAAGTATAAAATAGCCCTGTGAGGCTGCACCTCCTCAAAAACACCTCAGCTGATACTTTTTTACATCAATCATGTTTTCGGTCCGGTCCTCGAATAGGCATGAACATTTAAGTTAAAAAACTGAACCGAAATCGAACCGAATCGAACCAAAACCGAAAACATGTAGTCTGTTCGGTTTCAGTTTTAAATTTTTTTCATTTTCAATTTCTTATCTATCGATTTTGATTCACTTCGCTTCGTTTTTTGCACCACAATCACCCTATGGAAAATAGAGATATGGGCAAATAAGATTGTAATGTAATCACCCTATACTTGTATAAGAGTGTTTAATTTATAAATAGATTGTAATGTAATTGTAATTGTAATTTTAGAAACCACAATAATATATATCATCCTAATACATTTTGTAGAACTTAACTTCTGCTTTAATAATCAAATAAGATTTAGCAATGTAATTGGTTGTAGTTATTTTATAACTAAAAACAAACAAATAAATAAATTAAAAATCATCTGATTACGATTTAATAGCTAGTAAGGACTTCCGAATAATTTTCTAAAGATCATGTTTTAATCTCTCACTGTGTAAAAATTTACCAAATGGTCAGAAGAAGTGTAAATACAGATAAATCCAGCTATATGGATAACACAATTATAATTTGAATAGTTTTTAAATTAATTAAATAGATAAATTAAAAACAAAGGCTAGAAAGAGAAGAGTTATCCAAAGACTGTAGAGGAGGGCACACCAGTAGTTTGTGTCATATCAAAAAATTAGAGATGTTGGAGCAATGATCCCATTTTCAAGGGATTTGGAACTTCTTACTATTTTGCTTTGCTTTTTCTCCCTTGTCGGTAGGTCAAAATGCTCCTATTTTGAAGGACACTCTTCCTACTTTTATCCCTTATCCCCCTATTTTCCACTATTTTTTACTCTATCTTCTAAAGTTAGCTAAATTTTATAGAATTTTTTTTTAATCAAATTATCATGAACAAACTATAAAAGTTAATTACAATGAAAAACATCATAGGGTTTGTATTGAAAATAAACACTCACTCCATTTCTAGGTTAATAACTTATTTAAAATACATTTTTTGACCATTCGTGTTTCTCACGTATAAACAATTAAACTCAAATCGAAAATTTAGATAGAGCTTTGTCATGTGTTATGTACATTTGTTGTGATATGATACAAGAGGAGAAACATATCGCCTGAAGATAAGGAAGTGTGTTTTATTCAAGGTCTATACGTCGAAGACATCATTTGATTCAATATTATACTTATCTCGTATAATTCCTAAATATTTATCGACAAAAAATAGAAACATATGTGATGAAATTCACTTTATAACTTACCAGAATTAAAGATCAATGATATAACAATATTATTCCTTAAAGACAGATTGAAGAAAAACCTTAATTGTTATCTGGTTATGCATTGTTTCACTTGAATTTTGCATAAGATAGATGAATTTGCTCATAACAAACAAAAACATTTATAAGATATCACGAAATACTCTCTAAGTAAAAATATAATCGTTTACATCATACATTTCTTATACCTATAGCTATGATGGCCAACAAAAGTTATTTCTAAAACTGGAAAGCAACATATATAAATTATAAAGACGATTGGGTGTTCAATTATTTATTTATTATACGTTTTTTTATAATATATTAATATAAAATTTGCATTTGTTGTGGCAAACACTCACGTGGATAGTTTCTGTTCATTTTAATCAAATTGTCCCTCACATTTGAAGGCCCGGAATTAATCCAACATTCACTACCTTCCAAATAATCATATCTGCAAATTAGTGACGGTTGTAGTCCATGCCGTTGTAAGATGGCTCCAGGCAAAAGTGGCAAATACTTTTTGCTTGCGAAGGACAATTACTTTTAGCGACATATAAACGATTTTGCCATAAGTTTACTTGGATATTTCGCAACTGAATTGCTTTCGAGATGTTATTGTCCGATTTTAAGGTGTGTTAGCTATTTAAAAAAAATATGATCGATTTGGCCGTAGCTAGTTAGCATTGACGGTTGTGGCAGTTGTGACAACTCGACATTTTGGGTATGTTACTATGTTTGATTTCTTACTTTCTATATTTAGAAAGTTTCTATTTTTAAAGATTTTCTCATTTCGTAACATTTCTAATTTTAGAAGGTTTCTAATTTTAGAAATTTTCCCCATTTCATATCATTTTTGTATTTAGGAAAGTTTCTATTTTTAGAAAATTTCATCATTTCGTTTCAATTCTACTTTTGGCATCTAATCACATGACTAGTTCACCAAACATTTAACATTTCACCATACATCAGTGTTTGACTATTTTAGTCAACACAACATTTCATTTCATTTGTGGTGACTTCATTTCTCAAAAACATTTCTATTAATGATATTTAATTAATATTTAATCAATAAATCAAAATAATCAATGAAACGTGACTCATATCGAATTTAATCCAAAACCGTCACATCGTAGTGTTGCCCGACCCCATTGTGACCGAAATTTAGTCCCCTCCTCTTAAAATTTCGTCCAAGTCACTATGGGATATGATTATCCTCTTTTGAAAGTTTAAAATTTGATCCCTATCCTCCCTTGATTACACCTTATCTCTATCCTCGATTTAAAAGACTCCAAGTTCTACTAAAACTCTTCTAGGTAACCCTAATTCTTACACCTATATAAACACCCTTAAACCCCCACATCTTCCTTTGTTGATTTCGTCCCAAACAACCTCTACAAGTCCCGAGTTTGATTCGGCCACAAGCAAACCCGAACACCTCATTGTTCGCTCTTGATCCGATCGTCCGATTCCATGATAATCCCCATTCGGTTCTTGCTTGTTTGATCCAAGGTATGATACCCTAAACCCTTGTTGTTTCTTCGATAAATCCTTGCCTGAAATCAGTTTCAAACCCGAGACCATGGCCCTAGGCCATATGGTCTCGGTTAGCTCATAAATCCGTAGCATACATGCATGCGTGCGTATGCATGTGTGTGTTGTTTGTTTGAATCGTTAGACTTGTTAGATTTGTTGTTTAATCCCTTGAATTGATGCTCGAACCCTAGATCTAGAACCATAGACACGTTAAACCATAGATCTAGACTAATCTAGACACTAAACTCGAACCCTAGACTCGATCTAGCCTAGAACCCTTAGGGTTTCGGCCTAGCCGGTCAACCCTAGACCAAACCGAACCCTAGGTGACCATATGTTGACTAGATTTGACTTTTTTGACCAAATATTGCTCTAGACTAAACCCTAAATCGGAACCCAAACCCTAGCCGAAATCTAGAACCTCGAGTTGACTTTTGTTGACTATTTTGACCTATGTTGACTTTTAGAATGAACCAATTTTGACCCATAAGTCAAACCAGGTCAAGGCCGGATCTTGACCCAACCGATCAACCCAAACCCGAATACCTAATCGGGCCAAGGCCCGTACTTGGCCCATATCGATCTACCTTAGTCCATCCGGCCCAAACTTTAGTTGGCTCATTAGTATCCAAGCCCATTTGGACCAAAGCGCAAACCTTTGGCCCAATTATACCCAAACCGAACCCAATTGGGCCCAAGCCCAATCCATGGCCCAATCTAATCGGACCTAAGCCCATTAGGCCCAATAGGCCCAATCTAGGCCCATTAAGCCTAACCCAAGCCCATTTCATTTCATTTCATTTCGAAGCCCATTTCATTTCATTTCATTTCGGCCCATTAATGCCCAATGATCCAAGTTCATTCGATGTCACAAAATATAAAACATAACATTAATTGTATATCATTTAACTTATGTCGTAACTAGAATCGCCTGTGTTAGCTTAGTCTAATTAGTAAGTTATGTCGTTTAGGAAGCTAGGAGTCTCTGAAGAATTCCTCTATCCTAATTTTATCGCTAAGCTTTGCCCAGGTGAGTCCACAGACCCCTTTACTACTTTTACTGTTTTTATAAACTTTGGGGTGGAAAACATAAACAAATTCTACTGTTTTACTATGACTGTACCACAACATCTATACATTTTCATTATCGCGTTGGCATGGCAAACAATTATTATACCGGACTAAAGTGCCAACAATCATTAACTGGTGGATCTAGATCATGGATATGCAGATAGTACTATTGGCTGACACTCATCCTCCCATCATTATTTGATCATTACTTGGTTTATCCAAGACATCTTTCGGGAGTGTATATCCATAAAAGGACGATAACATACTGGAGTTGAAGTGTTGATTGTGGACTTAGGGGTTGGTATATTAACTCAATAGACTAACTACCTGTTGGGGATAACGGTCATGCGATGTCAAACATAACAACTTGTTCAACACATTTTCATAAACAAAACTAGTAATTGTAGATCTCCTACAATTACACTGTACTTTTCATATTTATTTCTCATATCTTATGAGTGTTGAACCTTATACTTTTTCAGTCATAAAACATTTTCATAACAAACATTTTGGGTAGCAAAACACTTTACTTTATCTTTTACATTAACCCTGTGGATTCACTCAACATTATTTGTTGACCCCTTTTTACTTATGTTTTTCCAGGTGATTAGGTGCACAGTGAGACTGGAGGATATAAGCAGTGGATTGTCGCGAGCCATGAATGAACATTTTAGTTTACGAACAATCACTTCATTTTCAAAACTTACTATTTTTAATAACTACTATTTTTGGAAACTTTCCATTTTTAGAAGGTAAACCATTTTCATTATGTTATTTACATGGTTGTTTGTTTACTTAATTTTTGCTATGTAATCATGAACGTTACACCTCCGTTCTTCCGCAAAACATTTTAAATGAAATAAAACTCATTTTTTGCGGGGTGTGACAACAGTGGAAAAAAGCCACCTACTTTTTACTAAATTTTTATAATTTTTTTCTCAAGTTCATAAAATGACTGTCATATGTAATCTATTAATTTTTTTTTTTAAACTCATTTTTTGGTAAGAACAATTAAATTAATTAAATGAGTACGGAGATAAATAATAGGAGTAATATTCAGAAGGATTAGAAAATTCCATATATCATTTTCAAAATTTATGGTTTTGCTACATGAATACACGCACGTCATGTCATCTAAATGTATTTTGACGTCGATTATAAGTCATCTACCCATATTAAAAGTTTGTTATTAATTTCTTGAAAAGATAGATATATGATGATGTGGTGGAAATTTTAATTTGATAATGATAGTTTCTAAAGTTGAAAAACATGATAAGACCATTCATAAACTAAAGAGATGATTTAAAACATCAAGCTAGTTAAAGGAGTGGTGATTTTTATTTATTTATTCCAAAAGCATGAAAAAACCCAACACAAATGCATGCATTAGATTATATTAGATTCTCTTATTATGATAATGTTGCATTTCATAACTTATGTCGATAAATTTCATAAAATTGATATGTCATGCTTGTTGGGTCTTTTTAAAGTAAAATGATGAATTACAAGTTTCGTATTATTGTAATGCACGAACATTGTTTTGTGATGATGGTAATTACATAAGTAACAAATATTAGGTATTCTATTTATCATAATCAGCTTTCCAATACGAAATTTACATAACTGACTCGGTATGTGGCTATGGGCTCGTCATACATGTGAAGGAGCAGACGTGTCATCTGATCACAGTGTGACCCCCCCCCCCCCCCCCACCCACATTATATTAGATTTTCTTATTATGATAATGTTGCATTTCATAACTTATTTCGATAAATTTCATAAAATTGATATGTCATGCTTGTTGGGTCTTTTTAAAGTAAAAGGATGAATTACAAGTTTCGTATTATTGTAATGCACGAACATTGTTTTGTGATGATGGTAATTACATAAGTAACAAATATTAGGTATTCCACTTATCATAATCAGCTTTCCAATGCGAAATTTACATAATTGACTCGGTATGTGGCTATGGGCTCGTCATACATGTGAAGGAGCAGACGTGTCATCTGATCATAGTGTGACCCCCCCCCCCCCCCCCCATGTGGTGGGTATGATCATGTGGTAAGTATTTCCTCCAAAATGATATTGTGTGGTAGCTTACGTGACAACTGATGTAGCAATAATTTTGGAGTTGTCTATGGATTCATATCCAAGAGCCTTTTACTTAGAGCAGTGGTGTCGCAAGTTAAATCATCGTTAAATGACTTTAGCGGTGCCATTCGGGTACCATCCTTTCCGCCAAGGGTTTAACGCCAGGTTAAAACGGGTTTTTATGTCTTCTTTTTATTTTTTATGTTTTATTTAGATTGAGATTTTTTTGAGGAATCCAAAGAATTATTGTAGAAATGTTAAATGAGGGTACTAATTTTAAGGTTAATATTAAAATCATGTTAAAAAATCGGAATGCCTTAATACTCCGTATAACTTTAACATACCCACCATACTTATGTTTATATAAAATGTTATATTTCGATTCAATTGCATTTTATCTTCCTTACTTTCCGCTTACTTTATTATTGTGAACGTATTGAAAAGTCAAAGGCCATAGTCATTTGTTGTACTTCACATGAACTTGGATTAGAACGTAAGAGACGAGATCTAACATTAGATGATGAATTATAAATACTGTATAATATTCTTTAAGTATGTTTAGTGTTCCCTAATTAAATGACAAAATCTTCCCCTATATATGGCCCCTAATTTGACATGATTTTGTCAACATGGCAGTTCCAAGCTTCCTGATTCGTCCGAAATGTCATGTGTAATTCGGCTATTGGTCCACCAGATTCACCACCAAATTCGAAACATGCCATATACCTACTCCTGCAGTTATGGAAAAAAACGACAAATAAGGCCAATATTAAGGAGAATATTGAATTCCGCTGACTAACCAATATGAAGATACCCGATTTTAATTTTTTTTAAAAACATTCCATAACAATTGCTAAAATATACAGTAAGTCTTAATGAATGCCTAAAGTCACGGGATTTTGAGATTATCTACATCAAATTGAAATCTTTATTAACCATCTTATATAATACCTTCCAATAGCCGAAAATAAAACTTACAAACCAAAATCCAATCAACACGCTCAATTCTCTGCATCAAAGCTGCATCATCAGGTACAATTTTCGTCTTCATTACTTCATTCCTCGCAGATTGAAACACAGATAACTTTTTTTTTTGAAACGGCAAATCTAATCTACTCTTAATTACCACCTATGTCCACGACGGGACTCGAACTCCAGACCTCAAGTATGAGAGTCATACACCATACCGCTAGGCCAAATGAACTCCAGACCACAGATAACGAAGTTTTGATCTGAATTGAACATTATGTTGTCATTTATTAATTATGGGTACCGAAATAAAGACTAACATATGTAGTTACATTACAAAAATCGAGGAAAAACCTTTGTATTTTCGGAACAAATATCTTCAAAACCGCATGTTTCCTTCAATTAAATATAATCTTTTATTTTTAGCAATTGTTTTTTCTAGTGCAATTAGCTTTTTTACTTTTTTTGATAAATACATTTACTGTTTTTTTTTTTTGACAACACTTAGAAAATTAAAAGACTCGGACTTTAAATAGTCAAACTATACAACATCGTTATATTATAACAGATGTATTTTTAAAACTAAACATTAAATTGAAATAGTTGAACTTTTGTAATGGTTGAAAATATTGATACCGTGTATAATGGTTCGATTATATGATTTTAGAGCAATTGAAATAGTTGAACTTTTATAATTAAATTATATGATTCCAGAGCAGAAAAAACAATTACTACTTAATAAAAAACCATACAGTTTGATAATCAATTATTAAGTTTGTTAACCGTGTGGGGTAATTAAAAACAGTTTTAATTTTAAAGTCTTAAACCATACAAACCATACTATGTTACAATACTGTTTTTATGTTTATTTTAACACACGTGTATCTAAAATTAAATAACCACATAATGGTTTTTTTAATTTCGGTTTCAAGTTAAATGATTAACCTTTGTTGGTTTTTTCTACATAATAAATCTTGAAGCATACCCGCCCATCGGGCGGGTTTTGAAGCTAGTAAGATTATATGATCGTAATGATGGGAAGGGACGACTTTTAGCCCATCGTTTCGTGTCGCCGTAGTAGGACCTAATTGGAGCGAACATCCGCATGACCACTGACTACTCTTACTAACCTCCAAAGGGATGGTCAACTACCCAAAACCAAATATTTTAATACATCGATAAGTATTGGATTTTGTGTTTACATCTTATTAATTTTGTTTAATACCTAATTAACTGGCCAATAATTTTGTTTACTGCGAACTATACGGGGGAAATGCATGTGCGATGTTCGATGTACTATGTGGTCTGTCTTTTAGTTGCTGTTAAAACTTACCAACCTGCTTACGAACTAAGAAAAGCACTGATTCAAAATCAAAATATTATATAAAAAAAGAGAGAATATATTGTTTGCTGAAAATCAATTGATAAGATTCAAAAAATAATGGGTAAATTACATGTATCAATTATTTTATTAATACGGGGAAGAAGTACAAAATTTTGGTAAGAAATAATATAATTTTTAATTACTTGTACCCGAATGAAGAATAATGGACTTTTTTGTATGTGTTGTGTTAGGAATATTTATATAATATTCAATTAAAGATTTGATGTGTCAAAACTTGGAAACTACAAGGATCTAAATCAATGATATGAAATTCGATATTTGAATGAAGATTTAGAAGATATTGATAAAGCTTAAAAGATTTAATTAACTAAGTCATGTATATCTTTATAAAATCAAAAAGATTTAGTTACTATTTTATTATCTTTTCCTTGTAAATCTCTAGGTTTTCTAGTATATATAAAGAAACCTAGAGGTATAGAATTAGTCGTTCTTGAAACCCACGTTTTAACGTGTATGTGTGTGTACTCTAAGCCTCAAGGTCGTTTGATCCTGTTAACCAAAACCGTTCTACATATTTATATGTAGAATTGGGGCTTTTAGTAATCATTGTATATAAAGATGATGATGAAACCTTGTTTAGCAGTACAAATCTATTCGTTTAATTCCGCATTATTTATAATTTGTAGTTGTATATTCCAGATCAAGAACTAACTATTCTTGAGCCTAAAGATTGATTTATATAGAGTTGTTCTAAACTCAGCAATTGGTATCAGAGCCCGGTGGCTCAGATCTGGAATCAAACAAGGATCTATCAATGATCACATGAAGAATCAAGCATAAGTTTACGCAGATAGGGTACGTCACAAAAGAATTATATTTATTTTTCTTGATTGCACAGAAATCGCACCTAAGTTTACGAGAGTAATCTCCTTGACAACACTTGCTTCTCAGTATTAATTTAAAAAGTTTATGGCTTGAAACATGATGTAAAATTATGCTTCTCGAAATCTGAATCATCATGTTTACCATCTCATATATTTATTTGCTAGCCAGCATCATTTATTTGACTAAAGTCAGTAGGTAGGATTTAATTGGATGAAATTTTGAGGCAATTGGAGCCTCTCAAATTACTACTGGTGTGCCTAAAAAAATACTACTGCTACTACTGGTCATTCACTTTGATGATGACAAACTTTGAGGCAATTGATTACTACTGGTCTTTTACATACTTTTTACTACTGATGTTAACTACAAGTTTTGGAAACCAAACGATTATTCTGGTGTAAATACGGTTATTCTTGGAAGATATTATGTACCAACCCATCTTGGCTGTAAACCAGAATGTTCTCCTAATATCTTGGAAGATATTATGTACGTTGGAAGATATTAGTTGCATAAGGTGGATCAGTTGTGAATTGGTTCCTTAGATACTACTGATTTCCAAGGTTCCTTAGATACTACTGGTGTGTACTTCAAAGGTTACTACTGATGAGTAACATAAAAGGCAGTAGTAGATTATTATTACTACTGATGTTCGAATTTTGGCTACTGATTTTCATGGGTACGAACTTAGTACTGTTTTCTTCCTTATAACCGATACATCATATTTTGGAAAGCATGACACACACCATGTTCGTTCCATACTACGGTTTATTGATTGTATCCGGTTAATCACTTGTTAATTTTTATTCTTGATAAAAAGAGAATAAAAATAACTTGTGATATCAATGTGAAACGAATCACATTATTCACACACACAGGTTGAAGGCTTGATGAAGATAAAAGAAGATGATTTTATTTGTTACATATTTGATCTTCATCAGTTGATTATGGAAGAAAAAGTGTTGATCATTCAAGGGGAAGTTCAAGTTTCTCGAATTTATTTGATTATGTCAAAAAGGGAAAGAGACTAGAAGATTTCAAGCTAATTCTACAAGTTTTGTCAAATCAAATAGGGGAAGATTGTTAGGAATATTTATATAATATTCAATTAAAGATTTGATGTGTCAAAACTTGGAAACTACAAGGATCTAAATCAATGATATGGAATTCGATATTTGAATGAAGATTTAGAAGATATTGATAAAGCTTAAAAGATTTAATTAACTAAGTCATGTATATCTTTATAAAATCAAAAAGATTTAGTTACCATTTTATTATCTTTTCCTTGTAAATCTCTAGGTTTTCTAGTATATAAAGAAACCTAGAGGTATATAATTAATCGTTCTTGAAACCTACGTTTTAACGTGTATGTGTGTGTACTCTAAGCCTCAAGGTCGTTTGATCATGTTAATCAAAACCGTTCTACATATTTATATGTAGAATTGGGGCTTTTAGTAATAATTGTATATAAAGATGATGATGAAACCTTGTTTAGCAGTACAAATCTGTTCGTTTAATTCCGCATTATTTATAATTTATAGTTGTATATTCCAGATCAAGAACTAACTATTCTTGAGCCTAAAGATTGATTTATATAGAGTTGTTCTAAACTCAGTTGTCTTTTTACAAATAATTGAAAAAGAATATATTTTGATTATATATACATTCAGTATCTTTAGAAAGGGTAAAAGGTGTGACCAAAAGCATGTACATCAAAAGAAGATAAAAATCGCTACAGAAAACTACTAGACCTTTTAAAAGGTCCGCCCGTTTATTTATTTTTTTAAAGAAAAAAAGAAAAACACCAACGCAATATACTTTTAAATTTTAATAAGAGAAATAATAATTGTACCTACTATTTGTGCATATTTATGCGTATAATCATCTCTAAATTTGATACATGTAATTTGCTAATTAATTTTTCTCATATTATTTCTTAATTTTTACACTTTTAATAATCAAATGGATGGAATGTAAGCAACCACAAATTATAGACACTAATATCATTCCTCTTTTAATAATCAATAGGGAACACTTTTGCGTATCCCCCACTTTATTATTTGATTGAATCAAGCCATATGGTATGGTTCATCCCAGTATTCCATTCACCTCGTATTGCTATCTTTCAACCCCGGGGTACAGTTTGCCCCGTGGTTCCTCGAGTGCCAGCCGCAGAGAGGAATGCCATCAACTAGGGCGCTATTGGCCACTAACCACTCGCTCACTGGACGCTCGGGCTCCACATTTCAAGTTCGTTACACAGACAATGCCAAATATACCACTTAAACAATAAAATCTACATAATTAGTATTTTTATATGGTGAAAAATACTCTATTTTGTAATTTTATATTAAACTTTTTTTTTTTTCAAATAAGTAACTTCAATCATATATGTAAAACATGTTTGGTTAGGTCATATAAACATAATGATTTTCTAGAGGTTACAAATTCGATCTCACGTTGAGTTAACATTTAGCAAATGTCTAGTGAAATGTTTACGTAATAAATTTTAGTGTTACAAAAAGATGTTACAAAATAAGTATTGAAATCTACAATGTATTAGGTGGTCATGTCTATTGACATGAATGTAAAGACCATGCAATGTGGGAGACAAATTCATGCATTAGTTAAAAAGGGGGAAATGGATAACGAAACATAGAGTGGCAAATGGTGTGGTCTTTGGACCGCAAAAGGATCTGTTGTCTATTGCATTTGGTCGTACAAACAGGTTTAAGAGAGATATATGGGTCCATATGCCCTCACCTTTTTATTACTTGTCTTCACTCTCACTACAAAAAAAAACACTTTTTGCGGCGACAAAAAACGTCGCAAAAAGTCGAAAAATCGCCCCAAAAGAGTTTTTGCGGCGACAGATCGCAGCAAAAAGATCGTCGCAACAGTTTCGCAGTTATAGACCTTTTGCGGCGAGGTTTTTGAGCTTTTGCGGCGAGGTTTTTTGCGGCGAACATTTTGCGGCGAGCATTTTGCGACCAGGATTTGACCTTTTGCGGCGAACCTTTTGCGGCGAGATTTCACTGTATTTTTTTATTTTTTTTATTCTGCTTTATTTGGCAATAATTTCTAAAAACATGTTTTATCTAAAAAACCCAACAAACATTAACACAATCAAATATTTCAAATATAACAATTTCATACAAAAACCTCACAAAAAGTTAACAAAACAAACATGTTTGAAAGTTAACAACATAAACATTTGACGTAAAAAATATTACAAACTAGTTATCATCATTACTTGCAAATCTGCTCCATATACGATTCGGTGATCTGCAGTACCGTTTACCTGAAAATAGTTTGCATAATACAGTTACTGTTAATATAAAAAAATTTAATTTAAATGCTAAATATTTTATTAAGATGATGATTAGAGGTGGCCAAACGGGCAAATCAAGCGGGTCATAAAAAAGTAACTTTTATACAGGTTGATATGGGCCGGGTCGGGTTGTCCGAAGCACTTTTTTGTCCATGAATTTTGAATTTTTATAAATAAATTATTAGTTTGTCCAATATGATTACAAAAAAAATTCATTTTCAATAATAATCTAATTTTATGAATAAAATTGATTTAGAGGGGTTTATCTTTATGCATTGAAAATAAACTTCTGGCGATTTTCGACCCGTTTGGGCCCATTTTCTACCTAAACTGTTCTTTTTTCCATCTCAACTAAGATTATAGTTCAAATCATTTTAGAGATCATTGCAATAAAGTTAATATAATTCAAGATGTGAAAAACTCACTGTCATTTGACTTTTCACACTGAAATATCCATCCTTTATCAGCAACAGCTTTAGGCTTTGAAGCTCCAACAGCCATAATAGCCCCCTATAACAAAACAAACAGACATTTTTGTAAGAAAAAAATCAACCTTGAACAAATTATAAAATCATACAAAATTATAACACATACCTGTCCAGGAGGAAGAATAGCATCAAAGCGATCCACTCCAAACATGCCTAAGCTTGACAGAGTAAAAGTCCCTGCAACCAAAAGCCACATCACTCAATACCATTTTGTAAGAATAAAAATAAAAAATAATAATAATAATAATAATAATAATAATAATAATAATAATAATAATAATAATAATAATAATAAAAATCCAAATTGGTAGTTACCTGAGTTGTACTCATGATGCTAATCCTTGATTGATTAGATTATCTACTTCTGATGATTTTCTACTCTGATGATTTTAACCTTAAAATACTAAGAAAATAATAACAACTTCACTCAAATATAAAAACTGATTATTGAGACTTCAAATTGCAATGATCAGTTTAAAGTTTAAACACATATCCACACGTGTGTGTGCATGCAAATAGACATTCACATTCAAATAATCTGAAGAAACAATCAAAGGTACATACATTATTTGCCACTGCATTTGAGCACAGAGACAAAGGCATGTTCTGGATCAATTTTTCATATAGATTACTAATCTAGGGTTTGTAACATCAATAAAAAAATGATAAAGGCATCGATCGATGATCAAATGAAGTTCTATGACTAATCTAAAGTCTAATTTGAAGTTAATTTTAATAAATCGAATATTAAACGAATAAACATTGAAGTAAAATTGTTAAAATTAATACCTGAATCGGAATACAGTTTCGTTGGAGGTGGTGACTGGTCGGAGGTGGTGAGGCGTGAAGAATGACGCTCGGTCGGCGATCCGTGTCTCTGCTCAATCTATT
The DNA here is from genome assembly GCA_963853835.1 of Calendula officinalis. Classification (NCBI taxonomy): domain Eukaryota; kingdom Viridiplantae; phylum Streptophyta; class Magnoliopsida; order Asterales; family Asteraceae; genus Calendula; species Calendula officinalis. The sequence continues at coordinate 58,046,747 of OY970823.1, read as the reverse complement.
TCTCTGCTCAATGGTCGCCTGAAACGATTTGTTCGCAGGAGGTGGTGGTTCGTCGATCGGAGGTCTTATGCGTTAGCTAGGTCTGTGTTCGATTTGCCGGTTTCGGTGGTGGTGGCGGCGATTCGGTGGTGGTGGTCGGAATGCGACGGAGGAAACATTGAAATCACTTGATCGCTCGTTCTCTGCATTCGTATCGCTCGTTCTCTGCGTCTGCCTCCAAATGAAAGAAGGAAAAGGAAATATAAAACCCTACATAGCGTTTAAGCTTCTGCGGCGAAGGGCAATTAAATATTAGGGGGAATTTTTCTGTTGAAAGTCAAACACGAGACGCGTTGTTGTTTTTGTCTTTTTCTGGCTTTTTGAGGCGAGAAGGGGTCGCCGCAAAAACCCTCCATCGCAAAAAATGTTTTTTCTTGTAGTGTCTACTTAGTGCTTTGCTTCATCACTAAATAAAATTTAACTTTTTATAACATAACCTATGGATATTACATTTTAGTATACTTTTTTTAACCGGGTTTATATCTAAAACTACTAAAGTAGTAATATATATATGTATAAAACTAATATTTATATTTTTATATAATATAACATATGTACGTGAAAATTTTATTTTCCTGAGAACCGTAAAACTATAAAAAAAATGTTAATTCATACGTTTTAAAATTGATTAATTGACTAATGCTAATCAATATTTATATATGAATGGAAAAAGGGTTAAAAAAATTACATGTTAATTTTTTAATTCATTTATAAACACGTTTTTTTAGCTCTACTATTTTTTATCAAATAAAACATATTTTCAAATTGTATCACTCATTTTAAAACTTCTTCAAATTACTTATTTTGAAACGGATGAAGTATGCCATATATAATGTACCTCCGCACTTGTAAAGCTAGTAGTAATAGTGACCAAATCCAAGTATCACATCAACGTCATATAACTTTTTATGTTAAGACCAATCACTTTGACTAAACTCCTCTAATTGTAACCAAACTCACACCAATTTATTATCAAATCATAAACACGACTTTTATGCATAATTCACCCAAAAACAACATGGGAGAAATAGTGGACGGTTGGGCGACCAAGCTGGACCAAAATTGTGAGGGGCCGGGTCGTAGGGGGAAGGGTTTACGATGAGGGTTCCTAAAAGATAGAATGATAACAAGGAGCAAAAGCGGGGTGTTCAGGACCTTTAATAATCTTATAAGTTGAAAGTTATAGGCTACTAAAATTTAGTACGTACGAAGTTATCGAGCTAGCCTTTTAATAAGTATAAGTAAATATAAACACCTCTAGTCCTGTTTATGCGTGAATTTAAAGGAATGATTTTTTAATACAAATGTTATAAAATGACCAAAATTGAGGGCATTAGCAAGAAGAGATGAGTGGTGTTGAAAGAGAATACGTAGTAGAAAGTGAGAGGAGGGATGGGAGTGATCGAGTAGCAACAAGTGAAAGTAAAAAAGAAGAGAATAATGCGTCATGTCTCCTACCAATTGACCCTTCCATTTCATTCATCCATTCACTTAATTTCTTTAATATATTTATATACGGGCCATTTCTGATTTTTTGTCCATAAATTCGAAAAAACTAAAGCCTCTACCAAAAGTTAACTTATCAACGTTGTCACACTAGCGTCATATTACCTCTTCATCACTAATAAAAAACTGACACGTTCATGATAAAAAAATATTTAAAAAAAAAAAATCATTGAATCTTATAGTATGGCTATAACAAACACAGAAAAAACCTTCTTTCTATACTGATACTATAGGTATTTTAGGCCTCATATATAAAGCCATCACAATACAAAAGTTAGAAAAGATGATAAAAATCAACAAATCCAAAAGGGATCACTCACGAAATGCTATAATTATTGTTACTGCATCGAAAAAAAACTTTAACGTGAGTTTTATCTAGCATACTCTCTCCCTAAGAGTTTAATCTAGCATTGTCGAATAAGCCCACTACCACAATTCTATCTTTGAGTTGAGTTGTATTTCAAAAGTTGATACATTACTTAAATTAGTATGCATATGCATTATGAGCTCCAATAATATGTTTTTGCTTTTCAATTTCAAATATGCATGTACATGTTGCAATTGGCGTGTGGAGCAGTTAGCTATAAGATATATTAGAATATGGTTTGAATATTTAAGGGATGTTGGAATACACGTGTATTACTAACATCACCATGATATATATGATTACAATTGTGAATAGTTGTTTGCTTTGGTAATTACCAAAGGTATTTCGCTTAATAACATGTGAATAAATTTGTTACAAAAAATTGTAGGTTCGGATTTAATAGAAGAATGACGTATATACATGGACCGTTAGATTATCTCCATTGGTGACCTTCCAAGAATTATTCACCGAAATATTTAGAGGGTGTTTGGGGTTGCGTTTTTCAACCTACTTATCTGATTATCACGTTTTGAAAATGCAAAAAAACAACTTTTAGTGTTTCGCAAAACAAAACTCACAATCACTTATTTGCGTTTACAAACCTCCAGAACCACGTTTTGGAAAAAGATCTCACCATCTGCTTTTGGGAAACGCAATTTTCAACTAAAAGAAAAATACCCCAATTACCCTCATCTTCTTCACACTCTCAACCCACTTTTTCACCTCAAGCCAGATTCAAGCATCAGGTATCTTCAATTTCTTTATCTTTATGTTTCGTTATTATCTTCTTTTGATTTTGTTCCATTAAAAGCTTGTATCACGTCTGATTTGAATATATTATTCTGTGACTTCCGATAGAAATGGTCTAACTCTCAAAATTATTATTCCCTGTTTAATTTCAAATGTATTATTCCTTGTTTCATCTTTTGATTTCGTGGTTTATTCTCGAAATTTTCATGTGTGTTTTTGCTAAAATGGTGCACACCAAGAAATGCCTAAATGAAAAAAAAAACCTTGAAATATGTCGAAATTTATAATCTTTGTTGTTCCGCACCAAATGTTTCATTAAAAGGATTCTTATTTTATATACCTTATAACCATGATTAAAGTAATGTTTCAGTGTATTTGTCGAAATTTATTATTGCAAAGTTTGTTTAGTAAATGGTTAATGTGATGTTTTGAGCAAATAAGATATATGTTTTGCATAATGTCTATTTTAGTCATTTTACCTCTTAATTAAACAATAACCAGATTTGCCAAACACTTAAAAAACTGATTATCTGATTATTGCGATTTCAAACAACATAATCAAATTCAAACACTATTTTTCATAATCATGTTTTGTAAACGCTGAATATCTAGATTATCTGTTTACAAAACGAATAATATATTTTTAATAAACAATCCCAAACACCCCCTTAATATAAAAAAATGAAATTAAGACTTTTATGGGAGGATTTGATCACCATGTTCACTCACACAATTTTTTTAATAATTTGGATATGACATGTAATTTTTTAATTGCTAGTTTGGTTTGGGTTATTAATAAGTATAAAATATTAGGCTGAATTAAGTTATGTAGATGATTTCTACACAATAAAAACTATTTCTCACCATTTTATACATGTTTTGAAAGGTACATGGTTGAAAGATTGGCATGTTATCTGAGAAACCCAATTACCAACTTTGATGTTCATGTTGATTTGTTGAGTGAGTTGTACCTATGTTGAAATGTAATTAATTTCATTAGCCTTAAAACAATTATAATATATACGGTTGAATAACTGTATATAGATAAAATGGAATAAATATTAACAGATAAATACATTCTAAGAAAAATAATTACCAGTTACATATTCTAAATATCGTTAATCGTATTATGTGTGTCATTTAATCGATTAGTTACCCTTTGGTTTACAAACAATGGCTTCATTTTCTATCTTTTCTGTTTTTATTATTATTTATAACTATAATAAGAAAACTCAGGGATTTATAAAAACGCCCAAATCATATCTTGTAGCTGTAGTGCGTATATTCTAAATCATAGTTTCAGGTCCAAGGCCATAAAAGGTTACAGTTTTATGGCTGAGGCCCAATTTCTAGGAGAATTCATAAGTCTAGCTAGGGATGACGTGGTCCGAATAACATACCGAACTGAACCGAAAATAATAATAATAACGAATTTTCAAAATTGAAAACTGAACTGATTAATATTAGCCTGGTTTCAGTTTGGTTTGTTTCAGTTCGATTCACTTATTTTGACCCCAAATGCTCACCCCTATTTGAGGATCGAACCGAACCGGACCAAAGCACAGAATCAGGAAAATTACAAAACCAAAATCTGAACCGATTACATGTTTTCGACGGTTCGCTTTCGGTTATTTTTTGGCCGGTCCGGCCTTTTCAGCTCAAATGCTCACCCATAAGTCTAGCACTCAACTATTAAAATTTCCAAAACACCAATGGACTATTAAAATTTTGAAATTTAGAAAACGTTTTATCCAGAATGGTAAACCGATAAACGAAATTCTCTAGTGACATAGTCCCTTATTTTTTTTTTTATTCCATCTAATCTTAAACTGATCTGATACAGTTATTAAATGGTTCATTCATGTCGACCTCTTCTTACTCTTCTATAAAATACTGAATACAGTCACTACCGGTAAAACGTTTCTTGAAATGCAAAAACTTTAAAGTCCATTTTAATTTTTGAAATTTTGATAGTTGGTTATTAAAATTAGAAAATCATTTAATAATATCTTATGTTATATGCAATTTTCCCTTAAGATTAAGTATACATTTTTAAAGACTATATTTTGTATACTTAACGGTCCAGATCATAGGTACAGGCCCAAGGACATTACAAAAGCTTACAACTTTTATGGTTGAGGCCCAATATCTGTATGACCTTACGGTTGTGTACTTTTTTAAAATGGTCGATAGAAGTATAAACATATGGAAAATGATAATGATAGCTCTAAGGGTTCTTAATAACAAGACAAAAATAACACAAAAACCGCCCTTTGAATTTTAGGAACACTACTCTATCAATAAATGTACAACCTTTATATGAATGTTAGAGACAGCTCTAAGAGTTATCATTAACAAAATCTCAAAAGATATTATTTTGTTTGTAGGAGACTAGGAGAGTGACTCACAGAATCAATAGCACTTAAATTTTTGTTCTTATGACATTTTTGATACATAGTACAACCTATATGTTTAAATATCCATATGTCTATTTCTTGATTCATATTTTTTGTTAACACATACTTTTGCATTCTGGCACATCTCCCCCACATGCCTCGTACACATATGAATATTTACATGTTTTTTTATATACTTACCACACTTTTGCACGTCATATACATGGCATAGATTTTTATACACGTATTCAACTTGCATGTATTTATTTGTATGTTTTTATTAGAATGCACACACATTCACGTTTTCACTCATTTCATATATGTCTCATTTTTGCCGGAGATCCTTATGTAACTTGTCCATCTACCTATGGCTAGATGTATGATTGTCTACATCTTACCTCCCACATATCCTTCATTTGATGTGATTGAATATCGTCTTCGTTGTTGTATCTCGTGGTTCTGCAAATATTCCATACTGATATATGCTAGTTTAAAGTATTCATGATTGTAAAATGATACTATGATTAATTAATTAATCAAATTAAAAGATATCCTTACTATATATAATGCATTTGGGAGCTTTTTAAATTAACAAATCTTAATTTTCAGGCAACACACTTGATAGGAGAAATTTACATTTTATAAAAAAATACGAATAATGCAAGACTTGAACTTGCGACATCTGTGTTATTAACACAATGTCTTGACCAATTGCGTTATTAGACGATATATTCATTAATTTGAATATAATTATCCTAATCAATCCATTAATCTCTAAAAAAAATGAAATTACCACCATTCGCGACCACCCACCATACACGACCACTCACCATCCACCAGCAGCCATCATCACCATCGTCACCATCATCCACCAATTGGCTGCCGCAAAACATAATAACAGGGTATCCGCCGTCGCATTTCACGTATACCATTATATTATGTTTAAAGTAGAATGTTGGAATGCAGTTCTGAAAATGTCTAATTTCAAATTTTGAAGAAACGAAATTGTTGTATTTTAAGTATGTATTAATAATCATTACATATCACATGGTCGATTAAGACAATGAGGTGATAGTCCATTGATTCAGAAATGTGATGAATTGTTAAACTTTAAAATTTTAGCTAAAAATAAAACAGATTGAAGCAAAGTTTTATTCTGGTTGTTACAACTTATTATTATTCTTTACATTAGAGAACATGAAAATTAGAAAGAAAAAAAAATTGATTAATGTGTCAAGCAAATCCATACAATAAAATTACCCTGAACACTACTTTATATGTTACCTACCCAATCAAAATACGAATTTACTGCTTCTGGATTGAAAAACTGAAATCTTAATAGTAAAACAGGTTAGAAGTCTACCTCCCTCAATTAAAACTCCTGGTTCAGCCATGTATATATACAATGAAAAGAAGAAAGAACCGGGTGGTCCCGTAAAGAGGTCAATTTAATAGTCAATGTCAAAGTAGAGACGAGAAAGACATTTCCCACTAGTCATTAGTCAATTTGTCTCTTTAACTCGTGTCGATTATTTTTTATTATCTTTTATTGATTAAATTCATAGGATTCAAGTAATCGTGATTCGTGACAAATATCCGAATTATCTCAACGTTTTTTATTAGAAATGTTAAAAGGTTGATTGCACAAACAAGACACAAATATCAGTCTTTACATTTATTTACATGATGATAAAAGTATCTATTTCTTAAAAAAAAAGAAAAAAAAAGAGGGGTGTTGATCAGATTTAACACCTTAGGCAAACGATATACCTGTATTGATAATGGATTGGAAAATGTTGGATATTTCATGAGCAGCTTATTCAACTATCACCATACGGCGTGAATTGTAGGTTTTGATGTAACAAATGTATTTTTACACTATTTTTGGTGTAAAAGAGATTAAAAATTTCCTCTAATATGTTCAATAAATTTTTCTAGACGGAAAATGAAATCACATGTAATTCAATATACAACCACCATCATCATCAAATCACATATGATTCAATATACAACCACCACCGCCGGCCACCACCTCCGGCTTCCGGTCTCCGCCGCCGATCGCCGACGGTAGCTAGGGTTGCCAGTTGTGGAGACGGTGGCCGGTAGAGGTTGGTGGTGGTGGTGGTGATCGGCGGTGTTGAATCACATGTGATTTAATACACATAAGGTGGTGGTGGTGGTGGTCGGCGGTGTTGAATCACATATGATTTAATACACATAAGGTGGTGGTGGTGGGAGGTGTGCTGACATATGTGATTTAATATACATGAGGTGATGGTGGTATTAATGTGTTGAATCACATGTGATGTTTGTAGTGATAGTGATTTGGAGATTGATTGATCCAAAATGTAAGATTTGTTCCTCATGATGTACAAAAATATGAATCTCCTAGAAGTTTCTATATTTGATTCATATATTTTCGGTATCACCTGTTTTGACTTTTGATGCACACAGCAAAAAATTTGGCAAACACAATATTTAAAATATATTTGGTACTTCTTCGTATCATTTATTTTTATTTATATTTTTACTCATTTGATCGTGACAATGTTAAAATTAAAGATTAATATGATAAAAGAGAATTAAATAATAACAAATATCAAATTTAAAAGTGAGTAAATGTATGTATAAAAAAAAAGATAAAAGAATTTTGTTATGTCAAACTTACATATGTTTTGATCAAGAAAAAAAATCATTATTTCTACTAAATTTTGATATCTTATTATTCTATCTATAAAATTACTAGAACTAATTAAATATCTTTTATAATCTTATCATTTTATTTAAATATTTATAATGATCAAATAAGGAAAAGATAAATATGAAAATTTTATAGAAATTAATCCCTATCTCTTTTCTTTGAACTTTGTCCATAGCTTAACTAGAAAGCAAAAAACGAAAGTTACGAAAATCAAGCAATGATCATTAGTACGCACAAATGCAGTTTTTATTTGACAACTAGCAAAATCATTACGTTTTTAGACAAACCGAAAAGTATAAGAGGATATGGATGTTCAGTTGCACCCCCGTAAGTAACTATCTACCTTTATTAATAAATTGTTATTTCACCTTATAGGCGTTGATGTATAAAATCATACGGGTAGGGTAACAATGCAATTAGAAGAGGACTTATGGTGCAGGGATTGTAAAGGTAGTCTTTGAATTTTTTTCGAACAATATTAAAATAGTGTTAAAATTTTCAAAATGTTTCTTTTGTTAGCCTTATCACGTATTATTTTACATCAAGCCTTACACAACCGCTATATTCTATTTCGTGACGCGGGTGTTAAATTACAAATATACCCCTCCGTATATAAAACATGTCACTAATGTTGACCATTAAATATTATTAATCAGTTGTTAAGATTTATCTACTTAAAGTACAAAAAAAATTAAAGACTAACCTAAAACATCTCATATAAGATATAAAGATAGTTCAACTTTCTTAAAATAAATGGTTTAAGAAAAATAATAAAACATTTAAAAATTAGTTTAAGATAAATACAGTAAAATACTCAAATGCTTTTATATTGCTTTTGTCTTTTGTAACATAATAAGTGAAACACTTTCTATTTACGGGTGTTTTAAGTATATACTTTAAAAGTGTAATATCTGTCCTACATCGGTTGGAGAGGGGAACAAAACATGTCTTATAAGGGTGTGGATACCTCTCTTAGCATGAAATCTTTTGGGTGGAGTGATCCATACCAAGAACAAAACCGTGCGCCTTTGGGGCAAAACGGATAATATCGTGCTACGGGGTTCATGGATGTTACATTCACTAACTATTACTTTAATTTATTTTACATTTGTTTTAATCTTTGGCCTAAAAAATCATAAAACTTCAAATTATCACTTAGGGCATGTTTGGATAAGTTTTTTTGATATCTAAAAGTACTTTTAGCTAGAAATGTTTATTGACTTTTTGATTTTAAAAAATAATTTTAAAAGATAATATTTGTATTAACTTATTAACTTGTTTATAGTAAAAATTAATAAGTTAAAAAATAAGGACTTTAATATATGTAGTTGAGATATATGTTAGTTTAAACATAATCTTTATAGTTTTTTTACAATTTTTTTTTTCTAGGCTTAATTTTCAAAAACTCCTTTTTGAGGTTGTCCAAAAGTAAGGATATTTGTTAGTTTAAACATAATCTTTAGACCCGTGCTAACGGGCCGTCAACACCACCCGTCGTAGGGTTTTTTTGTGCGTCGGCCAAGGACGCCGTTGGCACGCTCCCGTCGTGGCCTGGCGTCGGTAAATGGCGTCCTCCGGAGGACGGGAAGAGGTTGCCGTCGTGGGGAGAGGAAGAGAGAGGTTGAAGAAGAAAGGGGAGAGAGGAAGAGGGGGTTAGGTTTGAGAGTTGTACATTATGCTTAAACATTTGTACAATATTCATTTTTTTTATAAAAAACGTTTTTTTTATCTGTTTTTTTTTTAATTTTTAATTTTATTAATATATCTGTTTTAACAATAAAAAATACGGAGTATTACTTTTTTTTTCAAAATTTTTTTTTGTTTTTTAAATTTTAATAAAAATGATGATGTGGAAAGGATGTGTTTAGTGATGGGTTAGTGATGGGTAGGGTTGGCACGAACGTGTCAGTAGCGTGTCAGTAAAGATGCGATGACGTGGCGCTAGTGATGGGTTTAGTGTTGGGTAAGGGTTGGGAGAGGCCTTATAGTTCTTTTTACATTATTTTATTTTAAATTATAATGGATACACAGCTGATACTCTTATAACTCATTCTCTAGGTCTATAATATATTAATGAATTTATTTGTTCAATTTTATAATAACTTGTACCAATATTTTTAATGTTTTTTTTGAACGGCAACAAAGGGAACCGGGCAAGAGCTTCGGCAAAGCGATCACCCCGACCGCGGAACCCATGAACTACAATAAAAACGCTAGCAAGGGGCTAGCACCAACAGTACAAAAGAAGAAAAGAAAAAAAACACAAAAAAGAAACAAAAGACACTCAACACCAAGAAACAACCCCTGAAATCAAAAAGACCCCAAACTAAAGGCCCGCAAAGCACTGCTGCGGGTTAGTAAGCCAAAGACCCAATTTTTCCGTCGTGATCCTTCCTTTTGAGCGACTTTTGAACCAGAAAAAGGCATGAGCCTGAATATCCGAAAAGACCACCATTGGATCAGCACCATGGCCATTCAGGTTACGAAAAACACGTTCATTCCTGCTTTTCCAGACAAACCAAAGGAAGCAGAACAGTAACCCGCAAAAAGCCTTGAGCACACATCCTTTGAGCTCTATTCGATGGCCCCATGAGAGCAAATCCGCAACACTTCCTATACCATCACAGGAGACGCCCCACCAACGCCCGATCTCGTTAATAATACCAACCACAAAGGAGCATGAAGAGAATAAATGGTCTTCAGATTCATCAAAATCATTACAGAGAGGACAGTGATTCGAAATCAGCAACACACCACGGTTGGAAAGGTTGATTTTGGTCGGAAGACGATTCAAAGCCGTTTTCCAAGCATTGATACAAACTTTAATTGGGACCCATTTATTCCAAGTAAAACACCCAATATTGGCCCGTTTAAGATGAGCATCATCGAAAGCACGCCTTAAAGAATTGACCGAGAAGGCACCGTCCGGCTCAAGGACCCAGCGAACGCTATTATTCTGCTCTTGAAACCAACATTCCAAAGGAATGTTAACTTTATTAAATGCCTTGTGAGTTTTGAGGATGTTCCGCCATAAACCGGGCATTTTGCCACAAGAATTCAACCCAATAAGACCACCGTTTGTTCCATGGATGGACGATATAACCTTTTTCCATAGAGAACCCTCATCTATTTTAAACCGCCAAATCCATTTCGCAAGAAGAGCTAGGTTTTGGGATTTAAGACTACCCACACCCAACCCGCCATGCTCAAAGCTATTTAAAACAATGTCTCACGCGACCCATGAAATTTTCCGCTCACCAACTTTGGCGCCCCAAAAGAAGTTCGCCCGATAACTTTCAAGCTTTCTAATAACTTGTTTTCAAACCATCACTTATCATTGAATTAATGTTTATTTAGAGGGAGATTGAATTTGTAGAAGTGAGTTGGGAGGCTGATTTTAATTCAATACAATGTTGTATCTTACAATTTGACACGCACTGATTTTAACATTGTTGTGATTTGTTGGATCGGGGACAAAGTGGAATTGTTAGTAGGAAGTTGGAGTTAGTTTAATATATCCATAAAGTTTATTATCATCCTAATTTCCTATATCATGTCTTTTGAAACCGTGTACGGCTAGAATGAAAGCAATCTTTTTTATTGAGATATCTTTATCATAAGAGTAATGATATTGCTTCATACTATTTATTTATATTTATCTTCCTACTTATTAAATCAAGAGATGTGTCAAAATAAATTGATAAAATTATGTAACAGAACTAGCGGATTACACATGTTATCCAATCAAATGGTTAGAAAGATGAGTAGGAATAAACTGTAGAAATAAATATCATTTCTCTTTTAATAATAAATGAAGTCTAGTTTAATGATAGAACACTAAAGTTAGTATTGTATGATGATAATTTGATTTGTCTCTCTTACATTTTTGATTTTTCAAGTAAGATAATTACATTTCTCGAAAAAAAAGTCTAGTTTATTAATTAGTTATTAGTTATTTACATAATTTTATCTGTTATGGCCGGTTAAATCATACTTGTCTGATCCAAAACATACTTAATTCATGTGGTTCAAATTGGTTTATAAGTAGTCTTTTAACCCGGATGATTGTACTAGAAATGTTTTTCGTTTCACAATTCGAGTGATAAGTCTAACCTGAGTTTTAAAACATTATTACTATGTAATAGGAAAATCGAATAATGTTCAAGGAAAATATCACAGCAAAGAAAGCGTGTAAAGGTTAAAATGAAAACATGGAAGAAAGAGACGCAATCATGTGAAGACTTTTAAATAAAAGTCAAAATTATTAGCACCATTTAGTTTGCAGCCAACTAAAATCAACCCTCATAATCATTTTGCGTTGACAATATCCGTTGACTATTTCACTATATACGTGGTCCATGAGATGAACCCAAGTCAAACCCAACAACTCTTGTTCTTCTTCCTCAGTCAATTCACATTCGACAATTTCCAATTCCCCCTATCTAATAACAAAAATAAAGCTGATATTTATAAACTAGCTATATTGAAGAAAAAAAACAAGATAGATATATAAACAAATTTTATCTCTATATTAAAAATATATAAAGTAATCTTTAAAAGTAAAAAATAAGAAATGAATTGATCATTTCACTATATTAAAATAAAAAGTTTATGAAAGATAAGTTTCACTTCTTTTATATTTTAAAATGTATCACTTATTTTAAAATTTATTAAAAATGTAAATTATACTAGTTGATATATGTGTAGTATATATTTTTCAGTAGTTGTCTTTATGTAATCAATCTTTGTCGAAACAATATCTTTAATTTTATAAGGAACTGTCAGGATCGAATAACTCAAACAGATTATTTAATCACAGATCTACTAACAATGAGAAGTTGCAGCGGATCAACAATCTTGTTAATTGATTAAGAACAATGAATACTGTAAACGAATACGAATAAGAATAAGAACACAATATTCACAAAAAGCTTCAATGTATATTGATATGCTCGAACAATACACACGTACGTTTACAATTCGTAAGGAACTATTTATAATAGTCCTTGAAGCCTAAATTATTAACCTAGTTATTCTAGGATTCGATTACAATCAATATACAAAAAGATAAACATTCTATAAAAAACTATACTAGAATCTCGGACTTGATCAGCACCATAAATAGACATCAGTAGTATTCTTGATCATCACTAGTAAATCCAAGTTTTAGCATCATCAGTAGTAACTAGTGTTTCTGCCCCATCAGTACTAACTTCAATATATGTTGATCAGTACTAACTGCAGCATCAGTATTAGAATGTTTATATCTGTTTCATATCCCAACAATCTCCCCCTAAACTTGTTAATTCACTTTTAATTAACCAAGTTTCTTCTCTTCTTCATTCTTCTTTTCTTGTTCTTCTAATAATTTTGCTCTTCTTTGCCTACCTTCAATTGTTCTCTAATTTTGCTTCTTTCTTTGAGCTATTATATATTTGCTGTTTCTTTTTACAAAGTAATTGAATTTTTCTTGAAACATTACAGCATCATATGGTTTCATGAATGTATTTGTGAATATCTGGTACATTGTTTCTTCTGAATGTGGATATTCTTTTTCAAATAAGTATAGTTCATAATTTTTACTGGATCTTTCAAAGAAATACATGTTTACTGTGGGGGAGCACATTCCATGCATAAACATTTTCTTTGTTTGTAAATATCTCAGGATAGTTGTCTGGATAGAAAGCAACATCAATCATCTTAGTCAAGTATCCAGCTCCTGAGTTTTTCCATGATTTCTTAGCCATTCTTGGCTTTCCAATGATTAGAACTTTAATAATATCACTTCTGCTACAGGACATAACCATTGGTTTCCAGCCAGTAAATCTTTGAGTTGTTTTGTCCTCTCTTATGACTTTTATAGCATTATCAACAACTCTCCAATTTATAATTGGATTATCTTCAATAGGAGCAACAGGAACATCAAATACTTGTATTTCTTGTTTTCTTTTCTTCCTTGATTCTGTTTCAGGTTCAGTTCCTTTCCTCTTTTTAGAAGGTTTTGAAGATTCACCAGGTGTTGGTATTCTAGAGAGAATGATTGTTGGATCTATTTCAACTAAATTTTTTTCTTTTTCTTCTTCTACTTCAATTTCTGCTAATTCTCTCTTTTTGGCAGTACAATATTTGTCTACTATTGTTATCATTTTCATTCTGCCAAAAGACTTAGCACTATGCCCTTTTGATTTTAAGAAGTCAATCATTTTCTTCTTTTGTTCAAAAATTGCATCTGGTAGATCAACCTTTTCTCTTTTACATTCTGCTACTAGATCTTCAAGGCAATTCAGATGTTCTTCTTCTATTTTTCTTTGTCTATCAAAATCTGCCTTTTGATCATCTACCAGAACTCCTTCTACCTGTTGAATTGTTGCATCAGCTTCTTGAATTTCTGGATTTTTCAGTCTTTCTTCTTCAGCCTTTTTCTTGTCTTCAAGAGCATGAGTCTTTGCAACTTTCCTTAGATATCTAATCCTGTTCACCTTCCATTTTTCTTGTTTTGCAGGTCTGACATGATTCATTTTGTTTACCATGCAGTGACCTAGAGCTCTGTTTGGATAATCATCATCAAACTTTCCAATATAGGCTGATAGTGGAGGTGGAGTGTATTTCATTTCAAGAATAGGAGTAAATACAATTGATGGAGAGAATAAATGAATCTTATTCTGTGGTAGTATTTTGGGGTGTGGAGGAAGTTCACATTCATCAACTTCATACCAATTTACATTATCATCAATGTCAGGTATGATACGTGGTTGTTCTGGAGTTGGAGGTTTTGTTATGATTATAACATGTTCACGTTCAAGAACTTCTGGTATTTCTTCATCTTCATCTTCAGTAGGAACCAAGGTAGTCACTACTGGTGTAATCTGTGGTTCAAATACCACTATCTGTTGATTTTCATTTACTACTGGTGAGGTTGTTGTTGTAGTTACTACTGCTAGGGCATCAGTAGTATCCATAATATTTTCTTCTGGAGCAATTACTACTGGTATGTCTTCTTCTTCAATATGGCCAGTAGTAACAACCTCTTGATCCTTTGCCTCAGTAGTATCCATAGGATCAGTAGTCTCTATGACCTCAGTAGCAACTGAAGAGTTTATTTGTTCTGCTGTTTGAGATTGATTTGCAGACACAAATACATCATCATCCATATCTTTGTACAGGTTTTCACCAAAACTCTGACCTGTTTCACCATGGACCTCTTTTAGATTTAGGAGGGCTGCTGCTATAGATTGATCAATCATCCCTTGTATTTGATCTTTCTCCCCCTTAGTGATCTCAACCTGTTGAGCCTCACTATCTGCAATCTTTCTTTGTAATTTTTTGATCAAATGTGATTGCCTTTGAAGCTTATACTCGAACCTCTTCTGTCTTCTGTTCAGAGTATTGATGTAATGCTTCATGTAGGTCATGGTTTTCCTTTGATTATTCAGTAAGTTCAGACAATGTTGTACAGTGGTTTTAAGGTTTTCCTTCCTATCCATCAATTGTGTTTGTTTAATACTGCCCTCAGCCCATTTGGGTGGATCATTGGGCTTAGTTGGTACATTGGTTTGAAGGTTTTCCATCCTATCCGTCAATTCAGGTTGTTTCTTTCTACCCTTATCACTTCTTGGTGATAAAATAGGTTGTTTGGACACTCTCTTCTTCCTAGAAAAAGCAGTAGTGCCCCCCTTGTGGTTTCTTGGCACCGGGGTCCTCTTAGTGCTGCCTCAAAAGATGAGTCATCACTTAGAGTTTCCGAGGTCTGGGTCCTAATGATGTTCTCACTAGCCTGTGCACCCACCTTTGGGGCATCAATAGTGAGAGCCCTTTCCTCATGCCCTCTCTCCTCCTTGGAGGACAACTCTCGGAGTCTGGGTTTGACTCAATTGGTCTCCTGGTGTCCTTTTTGGAAGTTTTCTTCCTTTTGTAGGTTTTAGAGATTTGTTTGGCAATGGTCTGGTCTTCCTCAGAGTGAAGAGTAGCACTTTATGGATTAATTTCATGTACCTGGGACACATTCAGGACATCTGTTGGTTCAGGAATTTGAGTGGACTGAATGGGTTGTGTTTTGGCTGTATTTAGTGGTGGAGTTGGTTGGGGTTCAATGGGGTGACTTGAACCTTCTCCTGTTGGGGGGTTGATCATAGATCATATTTTGAAATAGAGGAGTTACCTTCCCAGAAAATTTAAATTGTTTTCTCATATTAGAATACACCTTTTTATTTAATGCTGGTGTAACAAAAATGTTTTTAGGTGTTGTAAGATTTTGAATTGCACAGTTTATAATATGAGTGAGGAATCTTGGGTACATTAAAAATTTGGAGGATGATAAGTTTCCAAGCATTCCTTCAAAAATCATGTTTGAAAAGTTGAATACTTGTCCTGTGCACAAACAAACAACAGCAGAAGCTATTGACTTGTTGAACTCATTCCAAGTACTCTTTTTAGGAGAGATACAATGTTGAATAGTATGAACAAGATATTTCCATTGAGGTGAAAGAAGACCTTTTTGAAAAGTAACTATATCTAGTCTTCCTTCATACCCCATTTTTTGTAAAATATCAACAAGATCTTCCTTAGTAAAGAAAACAAACCTGATTCATCATTCAATTGAAGATGATGTCGGATAGACTGTTCAGTAATGATGATTTGCTTTCCATCTACCATGGACTTGATTTTTGATGAAGTTGATTCTTCTACCCTTTCAGCATTTTCCTAGAAATCAACAAGATGTTGTTGATAGGCTTTAGGGTTAATGGTGAGTGCAAACTTGATGTGTGAGTTTTTTAAGAACATCACTATGGGTCTGAAATCCTTTGTGCCATCTGGATTTCTCAAGAATGCACACATATTGTGAAATTCTGAAAATTTGAGATCAGTTTTAATGTCGAGGGATTTTAGAGTTGCCATTTGAATGATATTGAACTTTGAAGTTGAGTATTTCACAGAGAGTTCAATCGTTTTTGCAAGAGTAAGTGATTTGTGGAATGAATTTAGTTGATACTGATGCAGGGTTTTGATCGGATTTTGCAGAGATTAAGGTTTAGCGCAGGGTTTATCGAATCGAGGAGAAGATAATGCTAAACTAATCACAATTTGCTATTTATATTTTTCGAATTTACCTGCAAAATGACCGAAATATCCTTCGAAGAATAACCCAACGGCTATTTTCTTGAGGGTCATTATGGTAAATTGTGTATTTTACAAATAACGGTCGAGCAGTAGTAAATAAGTATCAGCAGTAGAAACGTCAGTAGTAACTGTTGTTTCTATACTTAACCTAATTCTACTAAGAACCCTATCAGTACTAAATTGTAGGAGTAACACACGATCAGTAGTAATAAATAACTAGTAGTAAAACAAAAAAATTAATAAAAATTGTACAAAAACTTTACAAATGATTTTCTTTTTGTGAAATTAATTTATTAAAATCATTCCAATACTGCTAACCAAGAAGCTGAATCTTCCTACATCAAATGCTTTTGTGAAAAGATCTGCTAATTGATTATCAGTATGAGTTTTCTCTACTTGATTAATTTTCTTTTCATTACAATCTCTTATGAAATGAAATCTTATTTCAATGTGTTTTGTTTTTGAATGTTTTACTGGATTATTCACAATACTGATAGCACTTTGATTATCAATAAAAATAGGAGTTTTAAGAATAGAGATATCAAAGTCTAGGAGTTGATTTTGAATCCATAGAACTTGGGCACAGCAAGCAGATGCAGCTACATACTCTGCTTCAGCTATAGATGTGGAGACATTTGTTTGTTTCTTGCATTGCCATGACACCAATCTTGATCCAAAAAATTGACATCCACCAGTAGTAGATTTTCTATCTTAACATTCACCACCATAATCACTGTCTGTGTAGGCTCTGAGTTCAAATGGTGATGCATGTGGATACCAAAGACCAAGAGAGGGTTTTCCCTTCAAGTATCTAAATATTCTTTTGACAGCCTGCAAGTGTAGTTCCTTAGGTCTTGCTTGATACCTGGCACATACACAAACACGATACATAATGTCAGGTCTAGATGCAGTTAAATACATTAAAGAGCCTATCATAGATCTGTAAAGATGCTCATCTACATCCTCCCCCTCAACATCAGGATGTAGGTGTTTGAGAGTTTCCATTGGTGTACTTGCACTTTTGCTGTCTTTCATTGCAAATTTCTCTAAAATGTCTCTGACATATTTTGATTGATTAATCAAAATACCATCTGATCTTTGATTGATTTGGAGTCCAAGGAAGAAGTTCATTGGACCCATTGAGCTCATCTTGAACTTGATCTGCATCAGTTCTTCAAATTCTTTGCACAATTGATCATTTGTGATCCAAAAATGATATCATCTACATATATTTGGACCAGTAGTATATCATCTTTGACTTTTCTTGTGAACAGAGTTTTGTCAATTGCACCTCTTTTGAAATTGTTCTTCAGTAGATATGATGATAATGTGTCATACCAAGCTCTTGGTGCCTGATGAAGGCCATATAGAGCTTTGTCTAGTTTGTACACATAGTCATCATGTTCTGGATCTTCAAATCCTGGAGGTTGACATACATACACTTCTTCTTCAATTTTCCCATAAAGGAAAGCACTTTTCACATCCATTTGGTAGACTTTGATCTTCTTGTATGAAGCATATGCCAGAAATATTCTTATTGCTTCAATTCTAGCAACAGGTGCATACACTTCATCATAGTCAATGCCTTCTTCTTGTGTGTATCCTTGTGCCACAAGTCTTGCTTTGTTTTTGATCACTATACCTCTTTCATCTTTCTTGTTTCTGAAGATCCATCTTGTTCCAATGGCTCTTTTTCCTTTTGGTAGAGGTACAAGAGTCCATACAGCTTGTAGTTTGAATTGAAGAAGTTCTTCTTGCATTGCTATGATCCAGTTTGAGTCTTTCATTGCTTGTTGACTCTTCTTAGGTTCCTCGTGTGACAGAAAACATTCATACATGCATTCATTAGATATTAGACTGATGTTGCAAACATTTGAATTTAATGATGAATTGAATTTGCTTCGTGTCTGCATGTTTGAATTGACATCACTTAGGACTAGGTCCAAAGGATGATTCTTTTCAGTTATGGTTCCTGGAACTTTGTCAACAGGTATTTGACTATCAAGGTTTAACTCATTGGATTCAGAAATTTGAGCATCTGTCAATGTTTCTTCTAGATTGTTTGTATTTTGTGGGGATTCTTCATTGCTACTGGTGTCAGTGGTAACATTTTCTTCATTAACCTCAGGTGGTTCATTGTTGTTACTGACATCATTGTTGTGTGATTCATCATCTAGATTTTGAGGTTCAGAGTTACTACTGGGATCAGTAGTATCTTTAGAGTTGGTGTTGTTACTGGTGTCAAGAATACTAGGGTTATCAGAGTTACTATTGTCCTCAGTATCAACTGTAGGATCAGTATTAACTAAGATATATTTCATAATGTCTTGACTGCCATTTAATGATGATCCTCCTTGTTGGCTTCGATTGTTTGAGTCTCCTGGATTATACACATAATTAACATCAAAAGATTTGGTTAGATTATCAATATTAAATAACCAATCTGGACCATTTCCCTATTCATTCATCAGATTTTCATTAAAGGATACATTTACACTTTCTTCAATGATCCTTAGCCTTTTGTTGAATATTCTGTAAGATTTGCTTTGAGTTGAGTATCCTACAAATATTCCATCATCTGCTTTGCAGTCAAACTTACCAATTTGTTCTCTTGTAATTAAAATAGTACAAGGACAACCAAATGATTTTAGAAAAGTTATTGATGGTTTTCTTTTATTGAAAAGTTCATAAGGTGTTTTAAAGTGAGGCTTAACTATTAATACTCTGTTCTGAACATAACAAGCAGTATTAACAGCTTCAGCCCAAAACATTATTGGTAATTTTGAATCTGCAAGTATAGATCTGGCTGCTTCAATGATGGTTCTATTTCTTCTTTCAGCTACACCACTTTGTTGTGGAGTTCTTGGTGAGCTGTACTGCCTGTCAATACCCTTAGGATCACAAAAATCAATTAGATTAGTGTTTTTAAATTCTGTACCATTATCACATCTAATTGTTTTCACTTTGAGATCTCTTATATTTTCCAGCTTTACAATTAGATTCTTTATAATCTCACTTGTTTCATTTTTGGTCCTAATAAAGAAGACCCAAGTATATCTGGAATAATCATCAGTAATAACAAGACAGTATTGTTTCTTTCCAATACTCATTACATTTGTAGGTCCAAAAAGGTCCATATGTAAGAGCTGCAAAGGATTAGAAATAGAATTGATTGCTTTGGTCTTATGAGAAGTCTTGTGTTGTTAACCTTTTAGGCATGCAACACAGTGATGATCACATATAAATTCTTATTGTGGTAAACCAACTACCAAATTCTTTTTGACTAAATTGTTCATATTTTTAAAATTTGTGTGACACATCCTTCTATGCCAAAGTTCTGATTCATTTGTGTTTGCCTTATATATAAAACAGTTGATCTCATTTGAAGAAATGAGTTCTCCCCCTATATCCAGGCAATACACATTGTTTCTCCTTGGTGTTCTTAAAATAACAAATTTTTCATCTAAAATAAAATCAGGAGAAAGAATGATGCACTCTACATCTGTAAAAAGAATTTTGTTCTTCTTATCACAGACTTGTGAGACACTAACCAGATTACATTTAAGCTCAGCAACATAAAATACATCATCAAAAGTGATCTTACCATTTGATACTGTACCTTTACCTGTAATCTTACCACCTCTTGGATTTTCTCCAAAAGCAACATATCCTCGTTCAAAAGACTTGAAATCTCTAAGAATTTGAAGATTTCCAGTCATGTGCCTAGAGCATCCACTATCAATATGTCATGTTCTACCTTCTTTAGGGATCTGAATGCTCTGCACATAAAGTAAAGGGATTAGTTAATTTTGGGAACCCAAGCTTGTTTTGTCTTGGGTTCATCCTTTGAAGAGTAAGTTTTTCTAAATGAATGAGCTTTATATGCAGTTTTGGTCTTAGGTTGTTGGTTAGTACTGGTGTTCTATTTTACTACTGGCCTAGGTTTATACCCATAGTGTTTGGATTTTGAGTATTTTACTACTGATGGACCATTAGTATTTGGGTACTATGAGTTTTTAGCATAGTCAGTAGTGTTTTTATAATTATACCAGACAACATTGTAATTAGGGTTTTTATCAATAGTAAACCTGGAGTAGTTCCTACTGGTGTTTGAAAACTTTGAATATTGTGGAAATTGATGTTGTTTATCATTTTTTTTGAAATAATTACTTCTGTTTGGACTTTTATGCCTGATATTTTGCACGAATCTTTGTGCAGTTCT
Source organism: Calendula officinalis (assembly GCA_963853835.1). Lineage (NCBI taxonomy): Eukaryota > Viridiplantae > Streptophyta > Magnoliopsida > Asterales > Asteraceae > Calendula > Calendula officinalis. The sequence continues at coordinate 58,025,649 of OY970823.1, read as the reverse complement.
TCCAAATTTGGGAGTTTCAACATGTGAGTTTTTATGTTCTTTTGCTTTTGTTTCTTTAGATTGTTTTAACTTTAAGGCTTTCTCTTTTTCTTTGTTAACTTTAAATTCTTTGAATTATTGGCAGTTAATAGGATTAAAGTGACAATTCTTTGCTATGTGGTTAACTTTGTTGCAAATTAAGCATGTTAATTTTGTTGATTTAGCACTTTCAGACTTTCTTTGTTCTTTTAACTAGTTCAAGTTTCTTTGATTTCCCATTCTTAAAATTCTTGATATATTTTCTGAGTTATATTTTAGGGATTCAGTTTGACTTTGTGTGGTGTGAAAACTTGTATCAGTTGTTTGATCATCATCAGATGAATCATCATTGGTTTCAGTTTGATTTTCTATTTTTAATTCATTTAATGTTCTTTATGTGCTTGATTTAAGAGGAGGGATAAAATTAGTTGGAGGTGGAACTGCATAATATCCCACTCCATGCACAACTTTTTCAGTGGTTTGATTACTAGTCAATTCATCAATAATTTTAGAACTTCTTTCAAATTTTTTAATAGTTAATTTATTTTTTTCTAATTCCATTTGACATTCTTCTAATTTGATTAAAGTTTCTTTTAATTTTAACTCAGCATATTCTTTATCATAAGTTGTTTGTAAGAGTTCATCTTTTATCTTTTGATCAGTTATTTTATAAATTTTAATTTGATTTTCAAGATCAGCTATACAACCATTGTATTCAATTCTTCTATTTCTGTTTAGAATCATCTCTTCAAGAGTTTCTTTGTTAAGTTTTTCTAATTCTTTATAAGCTTTAGTGCATTCAGGAGTGCAAGATTTAGAATGTACCTCAGTAGTAGATTCAGTAAAAGCCATGAGAGCTTGGTTCTGTGCATGTTCCTCTGCTTGAAAGCTCCAGTCATATCCTTGTCCTTCTTGAGATACTAATGCAGTTGAATTTGAAGTGCTGTTTTTGTTGTAGTTTGATCTTTGGTCTTTGTTTGGACATTCTCTGGCAAAGTGACCCAGATTGCTATAGTTGTAGCATTTGACTTTGGTCTTGTCAAATCCAGCACGATCACCTTTATTGTAGGTCAAATTTTGCCTACCAGTTCTTTTAAGAAACCTCTTTGTTCTTAAGCTTAGCATTGCCATCTGCCACTTGATGTCCATCTCTTCCAGATCATCAGGATTGAGTTGTTCCAAATCCTCACTAATCAATGCAGTATGCACATGACTAGTGAAAAAGGATTCTCTTGCTACATCTTCAATTCTTGCATTCTTTGTAGCCTCTTGACATGTTCCTGTACTAGACACAAAAGCAGCATTGTTTGAAGATAAATTGAGAGTTTTAGTACTTACCTCAGATTCAAACACTCTCAGTTCATTGTATAGTTCATCCATCTCTTTTTCTTCCAAAGCATCTCCTTGTCTATATATAACTGTATACATAGACCATTCTTCACCAAGAGATCTAAGAAACTTTCTGTTTACATCATCATTGTCTGGTTTGTAACCAACTTGATTCAGTTCACCAATAAGTTTGTTGAACCTATCAAAGACTTGTGATAATGATTCATTCTTCTGGCCTTTGAAGTTTTCAAAGTCTTGCTTCAGAACAGACTTCATGTTTCTTTTGGTGCTTTTGGTGCCAACAAACCTCTTCTCCAGTGCCTGCCATAACTTCTTTGCATCATCATATTCAACAAAGAGATGTTGATAATCATTGGGAATAGCAAGCAGAAGTGTGCTTATGGCTTTGAGTTCAATTCCTCTGTCTTTCTTCTCTTTTTCACACTTGAGTTTGTCAACTTCAGTTGGAGAACTTGCTACTTGAGTCTGGATGGTTTTGTTGCCTTCAACAACAACTTCTCACATGAAATAATTAGTAATAAGCATGTATTGCTTGATTCTGTTTTTCCACATCCCAAAGTTGTTGGGAGTGAGAATGTGAATTTTGTTAGCCTGTGTGATTTCATTGTTATCAGACATGATTAATAATTATGAATTCGAAAGTTTGAAACTTTTTACTGTTCTTAATTCGTAGATCTAGAACCGTAATGCTCTGATACCACTTGTCAGGATCGAATAACCCAAACAGATTATTTAATCACAGATCTACTAACAATGAGAAGTTGCAGCGGATCAACACTCTTGTTAATTGATTAAGAACAATGAAAACTGTAAACGAATACGAATAAGAATAAGAACACAGTATTCACAAAAAGCTTCAATGTATATTGATATGCTCGAACAATACACACGTACGTGTACAATTCGTAAGAACTATTTATAATAGTCCTTGAAGCCAAAATTATTAACCTAGTTATTCTATGATTCGATTACAATCAATATACAAAAAGATAAACATTCTATAACAAACTATACTAGAATCTCGGACTTGATCAGCACCATAAATAGACATCAGTAGTATTCTTGATCATCAGTAGTAAATCCAAGTTTTAGCATCATCAGTAGTAACTAGTGTTTCTGCCCCATCAGTACTAACTTCAATATATGTTGATCAGTACTAACTGCAGCATCAATATTAAAATGTTTATATCTGCTTCATATCCCAACAGGTACAATTATATATCATCCAATATGCTGAGCATTTATGAAATTATCTGGGTCTTTTAAATCTTCATGATTTGTTTTTTTCAAATTTTTACATTAGGTGCGGTCTATACACGTATATAGGTGCGGTCTGCAGAGTATTTTTATATTATTTTTTATTATATATGTACACTTATGAGTGTCATCTTTTTATATAAAACTGTTACATATTTATTAACGTGACCAAATTTTGTTAATTAAACACAATTTTCTAATGCAAGAAGATTTCACATGTTAACTTGTTGGGGCGATGTCACGTGTTAAAAATCTTATTTAATATAATAATAAATTATTTTTTGCAAGTTTGTCATAAAAAAAAATTAGTTAAAAGTTGGCAAGCTAAAGTAAAATTAAACCAAAGTTAAAGAATTTAACTTTTACAAATAACTATTGTAATGCTTTACAAGTTGTGTTCCTATAAGTAATTTCATGTTGCAAATTGAAATTGTCATGATAAAAAAACGTAACACGTGTATATTAGCTTTTGTAAATATGCAGCTTATATAATCAATCGCTTTTTATTGTATAAAATTCCACTTGTCAGTTGTTGAATTGTGAAATCGAGAGAGAACAAAGATGATTGAATGTAAATTCTCATTCAATTTTGAAATGTACAGAGATAAAAGATTTGTATACAAGAGGAATATGTTGACTAATCATAACCACTTTCTAACTAACTACATAATTAGTTACTAACAACTTTATAACAAAATAGAGTAGCTAGTTTAACACCCCCCCCCCCCCCCCCCCCCTTCTCAAGCTGGAGGATAAGGTTGAAGATCCAGCTTGAAAGCAGCATCATTATGTTTAGAACCATGAAGAGGTTTAGTCAAAATATCTGCAACTTGAGCATGAGTAGAAACATGTGAAAGAGAAATAAGACCACTCTGCAATTTCTCTCGTACAAAATGACAATCCAGATCAATATGTTTAGTTCGTTAATGGAAAACTGGATTAGAATCAATATGCAAGGCTGCTTGATTATCACATTTTAATGGAATTGGCGTGACATCAGGAACATTTAGTTCAGAAAGAAGACGTGTTAACCAAGTTAATTCAGCACATAATCTCCTCATAGACCGATACTCTGCTTCTGCAGAAGATAAAGAAACAGTTAACTGTTTCTTTGATTTCCATGATATAGGACTGTTGCCAAAAAAAAATAAAAAATAACCACTGACAGATCTGCGTGTAATTGGACAAGCAGCCCAGTCTGAGTCACAATATGCTTCAATATTAAAACTAGAAATTTTGTTGAAGTAAAGACCTTGAGTAGCAGTCCCGTTAAGATGCTGAAGAACGTGAATTGCAGCGTCATAATGAGCTTTACACGGAGATTGATTAAATTGACTCAAATATTGTACCGAATAAGCAAGATCTGGCCGTGTATGAATTAAAAAATTCAGCTTCCCAATCAACTGTCTATATGATGTAGGATCAGAAAGTGGATGATCCATTTTAGAAAACAACTTCAACTGATAGGGTAAAGGAGAAGAGGAAATATCAGTTATGGAATAAGCATGAAGTAAATCTTTAATATATTTTTGTTGATGTATAATCATCCCACTAGGGATAGAATTTAATTCTAACCCAAGAAACAAATGAATGAGGCCCAAGCCTTTGATTCGAAATTTGTCATCTAATGCTTGTTTTAAGGAATCAATTTCAGGAGAATCATCTCCCGTAACCAATATGTCATCTACATAAACTGCAACAATGGTTATGGTAGACTCAGTTTTCTTCAAAAATAAAGAATAATCATTTTGAGAATGATTATAACCTCTGGCACGTAAAAAAGATGATAACTTGGAATACCATTGTCTAGAAGCTTGTTTTAACCCATAAAGGGATTTCTTAAGCTTACAAACATAAGACAAAGAAGGTACCTCAACACCCGGTGGTATCTTCATGTAAACTTCTTCATGAAGATCACCGTGAAGAAAAGCGTTGTTAACATCTAACTGTTGGATTTTCCAGTTTTGTTTAACAGCTTCAGCAACTAAACAACGGACTGTATTAAATTTCACAACAGGAGAGAATGTTTCACGATAATCGATTCCCGCCTTTTGAGTGAAACCTTTAGCTACAAGACGTGCCTTATATCTTTCTATAAAACCATCAGCACGGTGTTTACTTTTAAATACCCATTTACAAGAAATGGGTTTCTTTCCTTTAGGTAATATGATAATGTCCCATGTATCATTCTGTTTTAAGGCAAGTAATTCGTTAGCCATAGCTGCCTCCCAATTAGGATCCCCTTTAGCTTCATGATAAAAGGCTGGTTCATGAGGTTGACTAACAGTATGAAAAGCAAAATGTGTAGACTCTGCAGCATTATAACTATTAGTAGAACCAATACAAAGATTAGTTAAAGTATGATAACACTGATGAAATGTATCTTCAGAAGAAACATTATTGCAAACAAAGTCTTGCAAATGTGTTGGCTTATGAGTTGATCTTGTGGACCTTCGTAAAGGAGCAGAAGATGAAGTTGGACCAGAAGTTGCAGCATGATCAGAAGCACAACCAGATGTAAAAATTTGATCTACAGAATCAGTAGGTAGACAACTAGTGCTCGAATCAGAAAAGGATGATGGCATGGAGTGTAGATGGAAAATATCTTCAAAAAATTTAACATCCCTACTAATTATAATATCATGAGTAATAAGATTCATGACTCGATAAGCCTTTTGACCATAAGGGTACCCAATAAAGACACAAGGATGTGAGCGTGGCATGAATTTATCTCTGCCAGCTGCTATGGAGCTGACAAAACATAAGCATCCAAAACTCTTCAAATGATCAAATGAAGGAAGAGTTTTATATAAAACCTAAATGGAGTTTTAAATGATAAAACCTTAGAAGGCATTCTATTGATAAGTTGTATAGCAGTTTTAACACACTCCCCCCAATATTTATGACCCAAACCAGATTGGAAATATAAAGCTCTAGAAACCTCGAGAATATGGCGATGTTTCCTCTCTACAAGACCATTCTGCTGAGGATTATAAGGAGTGGATCGTTGATGCAATATACCTTTTTCTTGAAAATAGATAATACCTTCATTACTTGTTCCCAGTTCAAATGCATTATCAGTTCTAATAATTTTGACACGTTTCTGAAATTGAGTGTCAACAAAATTCACAAATGCTTTAATTAAAGAAAAAGCAGAACTCTTATGTGCCATCAAATGAATCCAAGTATGTCTTAAAAAATCATCAACAATTGTAATAAAATATTTAAAACCATCATGAGTACTATGTTTGTAAGGACCCCAAACTTCAATATGAACCAATTCAAAACAATCAAGTGAATTAGTAACACTTTTAGGAAATGGTAACTTGGATTGTTTTGCTTTTGAACAAGTAATACAGGAATCAACAACAGTTGAACTATTAGTATAAGAAGAAAGTACAGAAAGCTTTCTAAGTTTTTGATAAGGAATGTGTCCTAATCGTTTATGCCACACAAGAACATCAGATTGTTTTTGAGTGTTGTTACAAGCAGAATGGAAAGGAAAAACAGAACCACAAAACGACAACAATGTTTTGATATCTCTGTGATCGAAAACATAAAGGTCATTAACTCTTGTACCAAAGACACCAAGAGCTAACTCAGACTTGGATGAAGGGTCCTGCATATAACAATTGTCAGCAGTAAATATGACAAAAGTTTGTTGATGTTGTGTGAACTTAGGAATGGATACAAGATTATATTTGAAAGAAGGTACATAAAGAACTCTATGTAAGATAATAGAGTTGTGTAACTGAATATCACCCATAAGAGTGTCAACGGCTTGATTTCCATTAGGAAGCCCAATGTAATGAGGCTGAGGTAATTCAATAAGAGAAAGAAAAAGATCTCTGTTAGAACACATATGGTCTGTAGCACCAGAATCAACAATCCATGAAAAATGAACATGCAATAAAGAGGATGACCTATAAACTTTTGCTGCAAATGATTCAAAAGAAAACGGTTTACCTTCATCATGCATTGCACCTTCTGTGAAGATGCAATTAGCCTTGGATTGCATAGAAGGATTGTGTGAATTGAAGAGATGAATAAGTTGCTCATATTGTTCAGTAGAAATTGGAGGTGGTGAAGTAGTAGCAGTGACATTTTTTGCACTTGAAGTTGGTTCATCCTTCCTATGTTCATCCTTTTTAGGTTTAGTAAATTTGAATGTCGATGGAAATCCAATTATCCGATAACATTGAGCTTTTGTATGACCTGACTTCTTACAGTGATTGCAAACTAAAGTCCTTTTTGAAGAATCATAAGTAACATTCATAGCAATTGCATCAGTATTAATAGAAGTAGGAATAGAAATTGTTCTTTGCCTTTCTTCTTGAATGATTAGAGAATAAGCAGCAGAAACAGTCGGTAATGATTTCATCATCAATATTTGACCTCGAATGATCTTATAAGAGTCATTAAGTCCCATCAATAATTGAATCAATCGTTGATCTTCAAGGAATTTATGAATGACAGTGGATGTACCACAAGTACACGGTAGAATTCCTTGAACAATGCGAAGTTCATCCCAAATTTTGGTCAATTTAGTGAAATAACAAGAGAAGTCATCGGTACCTTGAGAAAGGGAAAATAACTGTTGTTGAATATTGTAGAGCAGGGCACCATCAGATTGTTCAAATCGTTGTGCTAATTCACTCCAGATCTCATACGCAGTAGGTAAAAACAGCACACTATCTGCTAGGTTTTTTGCTCAAGGAATTGAGAATCCAACTTATAACCATAGAATTAGCACGATGCCAATTGGAATAAGAAGGAGAATTGAGAACATGCGTTGAAATAGAACCATCAACAAAACCTAATTTGTTTTTAGCAGAAAGAGCGATTATCATCGATCGCTTCCATGAATTGTATCCAACACCATTGAAAGGGGTAGTAACCAAAACACAACTCGGATTGTCAGAAGATCCGATGTAATACGGACTGGAAATCTGAAGATCAGAAGTCGCCGTAGCTGGAATTGGATCAGGCATGATTGATTTCGTGAAAGAAACGAAAATCGAAGATGAAGAAGAATTGATCGATCGTGAAAGAAACGAACAATCGAAAGAAACGAAGATGATGGATCAAATTTGCTCTGATACCATGTTGAATTGTGAAATCGAGAGAGAGAACAAAGATGATTGAATGTAAATTATCATTCAATTTTGAAATGTACAGAGATAAAAGGTTTATATACAAGAGGACTATGTTGACTAATCATAACCACTTTCTAACTAACTACATAATTAGTTACTAACAACTTTATAACAAAATAGAGTAGCTAGTTTAACATCAATGGATTTGAGTTCATATGATATTAATAGAGAAATACTACTGTTAAATATCAATTAAACAGAAGAAGATGTCATATAAGCTTACAATTGCATACAAATCCTGTTACAAAAGAAAATGATCATACGTGATATTTTTTATTTTACACTGTCATTTCGTATTTAGTACATTATATGTTATATTTTATTTTTTATTTGACAACACTTATTCCAAAATGACTGAAAGTATCATATGATTGAATATGAAGACAATAAAGTTATTATACTTACAAAAATCAAATAGGGTGCCGAAAGTATTAAATTATTGTATTCAAGGGTCACGCTTACACGATATGACGTCATTTGGTTTCTGTTGTGAAGCGAACCGTAGCCGTTGGATGGGTGGCTGCTGAATGCAGGGGACGCACATTTCTCAGTCATTGACCTTTTAATTTTTCAATACCCAAAGTAGGGGTGGCAATTCAGGTCGGGTTCGGGTTGACAGGTTCGGGTTGACAGGTTCGGGTTCGCGGGTTGGCAGGTCAGAAACGTTCAACCCAAAACCGACCTGTTTATATAAACGGGTCAGATATCTCAACCCTAACCTGTTTAACTTCAACCCAAACCTAACTCATATAACTCATTTAATAAAACGAGTTAAACAAGTTATCAGGACAAACAAGTTAAACGGGTTAAACAGGTCAAAATGTTGTTATTATTACACAAATTGATAACAAAATACTAAACACCAAATTACTAAGTAACATTTTTAATATTTATCTAACTATTAATTATGTTTTAACTAGTAAACTATAAGTTAAGTATAAATATATATTTTTTAAAATATATTTTAATAATTAAACGGGTTGGTAGGTCGACCCATTTAAATTATCATTGACCCGAACCTAACTTGTTTATTAAACGGGTCAGCTGACTCAACCCGAGACTGACCCAATTATTTTTTTTACCCCAACCCAAACCTGTTTATTTTCGTGTCGGTTTCAAGTCGGGTTTCGTGTCGGGTCAGAAATTGCCACCCCTAACCCAAAGTCCTCCTCCACCACTACCGTCTTCATAGTTTTCGGATTCCAATTCAAATATTCAAGTATTCCAGTTCCTTAGACATATTTCTAACTCATTACTATTACTACTATTATACAATAGCGGTTCATAAAATCGTCAACTTACTATTCACACATAATTAACAGAATAGTGACGCCGTTAATGATTTTTTCTACTATTATACAATAGCGTTCACAAAATCGTCAACTTACTGTTCACACATAATTAACAGAATAGTGACGCCGTTAATGATTTTTTGCTAGCAGATATTGAGATGCATTGCTACCAAATAGACTTCAAAGACTTTTATATTGACATGTGTCAACATAAAACTTAACCCATTTAGCGAGTACGTGTAATTCGGTTTAATATTCATATTTTAATTCACAAACCCAATTACCAAATAATTTTATGAATATCATTTTCATTCTTTAGTTTTATAAACTTTAGCTTTTTCTATAATGACAAAGACCCTTAATTAAATCTGAACTTGCATTATTGTAATTATTAATTTTTATTACAGACGTTTGAGTATCTATAAAACTCATTTAAAAAATTAAAAGAACTAGAATGTCATTTAGCTTTATTTAATTTGTGTGTGTTACTTAAACGTTTATAAATACTATTTAATATACTATAGCTAAAAAACATATACTGCTATATTATATAAGTTTATTAGTTCTATTCAAGCTATGTAACACATTTATAAAAAGAAACTTATTTAAAATACTAAAACATCTACAGCGTTGTACATATAACATGATATCTAGAGATACGTCATAATATTAGTTGAGCTAAAATTATGCACAAGTACTCAACAAATATAACACCATAAATTATATTATGTCCAAAATTAATTTAAGGTGATCAAATCCAAACAAAATCAAACATTTTCTATCAACGGCCAAACATAATAAGTACTTAATTGGTTTTAATATTTGATTTAATATTTTATTAATGAATATTTTATTTATGTCTTTTTTCATTTTAAAAGCTATAAAATTTTGCTACAACAGTTTTGTCATGTGTTTGATCATAAGAAAGAAAGCTGATTAGATAGACCCGCAGTGGAGCGCGGGCATAACTTACTCGTTCAAAAACATTTGCGAACCAAAGGCCACATTAAATTTCAACATTTCATTTCATTGATATCTATTAGGAATGCATTTTTTTTTCATGAGACCCTAATAACAAAACCATTATATGTGACCGCTTCGTTAGTTTTTTAATCTTTTCTTTTGAATATCATGCCCTCACATAAATGACAAAAACGAAGTATTTGCAGTACAAGACTAAACTTATAAAATGCACAAATCATGTAGCTTCGTGAACAAATCACGACCTTTTAATTTAGTACTTCATTGATTTAAAATAAGTGAAACACTTAAAGGTGTTATGGGCTTTGAGTCAAAAATTACAATGATAGTTAAATTAAATTAATTGGATGGTTAGTGGAAAATGTGTCCCATATATTTTGAATAAAGTAGTGTTAATGATGTTAAAAGTATAAATAAAGGTAAAAGGGACATTTCACTTTGTTAAAATAGATAGTTAGTGAGTGTGAGTTCCACTATTTTTAGTCAAATAAGGTAATTTTTCAAAGTGTATCATTTTTTATGTACCTTAAAATGGAAATTATATCACTTATTTTGAATCGTAGGTAGTATGTCGTATGCTGTAATTTAAATAAATTCCTTTCATTTTTTATTAAGAATAAGTTGGGCAAGGTTAGATTTTTGCATGTTTTGAGTTTTTGTTCCTTTTATTTAGTTTGTTATTACATTTATTATTTTGTGAGTAACGTTTTGGTTTGTGCAAGAGGTTATTCTTTGGATATGTTACATTTCTTCATTTTAAAATAAGCGATACACTTTTTATTTTGGAGTGTTTCAAAATAAATAATATATTTTAAAACTTTCCTTATTCGTTAAAAAATAATATGACTTATACCCACTAACTATCTCATTTAATGAAGTAAAATGAATCATTTAATCTTATATTTATTTTTAAACATTTTTAAATTCATTTTAATTATAATCTGTGGCCCGTCATTTAACAAATATCCAATTTAATATAATATAATTTCATTTCATTATAATATTTTACCTTAAAACTATGAAATTTAAAATATCTAATTTATTTTAAATCAGATGGAGTTTTTTTTTAGAACGCTAAGTTTGTAAGTTAGTGGTTTGACATATGCAGTGATATCTAAGCGGGCAATATGCATTCCTCTAGCAAATCTTTTTTTTTTTGTGGGGAATAAACCCTACCCCTTATTAATCTCATAAGAAATGCCGCAGCAAATCTTGAATCCAAAATATTTTGTAGACAAATATCCTAAGACAATCCTTGATTTTCAATTGATCTAGACAAATTAGTTTGAAACAGATGAAGTGAAGTATTTCCTCCGATTCAAAATAAGTGCTATACTTTTCTTATATGAGTGATTCAAAATAAGTGCTACACTTTGGAAAATTACTTTATTTTACAAAAATTCATATGACTCACACCCACTAAGACTCGTGCCAACGCCTCTTCTTCACTCACGTCGGCACCATTTTGTTGCACATCAGTAGCCGACGCCATTGGCAGCGTGGCGTCACAAGCATGCGTCGGTAGCCCACGTCTTCTACACGACGGGGAGGAGAGAGGCGTCAATGGGGGTGTGGGAGGGAAAGGGGGAGGGGAAGAGGGAAGGGAAGGGGGTTTAGATTTTAAATGCTTGTACCATGTGCATCAAAACTTAAACAAAATTCTTTTTTATCTTTTTTTCTTTATTTGTTTTATAATAATATTATATAGATGGGTTATGGTTGGCACGACCGTGTCAGTAAGGATGAGATGATGTGGCGCTACTGACGGGTTTAGTGACGCGCCACGGTTGGGAGTGGTCTAATTATCTACTTTAACAAAGTCAAATGATCTATTTATCCTTATTTTTTACTTTTAAACATCATTAACCCCCTTTTATTCAAAAGGTATGAGACCCATTATATACTAAACATTCGATTAATCTAAGTTAACTAATATTATAATTTTTTTATCTAAAAAACTATAAAATCTAAAGCACTTATATTGAATCGGAGGAATATATGTTTTAGGTAGTTGCTAAAAAGAAGTTGGGCAAGAAACGAGTTGTTTTCAGGCTCTGAAAAACAAGGGTACACAGTAGGGCCCATTGACTTTGCACGCGTATGCGATTGAACCCCACTCATTGACAGATTTTTGAGTTTAATTAGTACAAAAATATCAAGTCAAAAGGAAAAGCGTAGTGACGTAAGTAATAGGCGTCGTTCTCCACCGTCTCAGCTCATCACCACCACTACTGCCTCTTTTTCTAAACCCCCTTATTATGTAAAAACATACTTCCTCCTATTCAAAATAAATGATACACTTCTACTTTTACGGTTTTTGATGTAAAATATTATAATAGTGATTATTATAGATTAAAGGGGATAATTAGTGAAGATAAAATGTTTAATAAAGTTAGGTAAGGATAAAATGTTAATTTTATATATAAAAATGTACAAAATAAAGGAAGTGTAACACTTATTTTAAATTACCCATATAAGGAAAGTGTAGCACTTATTTTGAATCGAATGAAGTATGTTTTAAAAACCGATGATTGATGATATTCAATATATATAAATATATAATTATATAATATTTTTTTGAACAGCTTCGTTAAAAAGCTAGCAAGGGAAACTAATTATATAATCAGTTTAAAAAAACAAAAAACTAGGAAAAAGCAAAACCAATACCACAAAGAATTCAAATAAAGAAAATCAAAAATATAAGTTTAATTAATTTAATATGTATATATTCCAAAACCATATATAAAAAATTCACATTTTTAAGGGTCGACTGTCAGGATCAACCGGAATTTTATGTTAAATTTTCCGTTTCCGAATGAATTATAACTACCGACCTAAACACTTTATCTAGTTCATATTTCTCGTTTCAACCAGATTTTAAAACACTGGTAAAAACTATATATTATTTCCTTTCTAATGAACATATATTAAAATTGAGGAGTTCACTATCAAATTACCTTACTCCTTTATTCACGTAACTTTATACGTTTAAACGGCAATATTAGCAACTATCAAGAAACTAGAGTAAAAGAAAATTACAAAAAACTACGTGGAACTTAGATTACAAGTCCACACAAACCAATTAGTGGAAAGTTTCTTGAATCTACTAGAGATGCAAAGCAAGCAAAAGAATGTAAATCGTTTTTTAGAGAGTTTGTCCTATGTTTCTTTTAGAATTGAAAGTAGATTCGTTCATAAACCGCCTTACCTAAGCACCGAGACACCACTTAAGGCCATGTTTGGAACTGGGGATATCTGCCAATTGAGACGAATCCGAATAGGTAAGCATCCCTTGAATACTTTTGCAGTGCGGGTTTTGAAGTCACAATTTTGCATAATTCTTTAGTTATTGAGAATTCGAATAAAATGAATCGAGATTCGCTTGTCAACGAGCATGAAAAATAAAGTAAATAAACGTTTAGTCTCTGAAGATGATTATTTATATTGATTGTTGAGTAAATTACACGAATAGTCCATATGGTTTGGCAAAAATTTTGGATTTCATCTCTAAGTCCCAGAAATTACACGGATGGTCACTATAACATTGAGAAGCTTTTAGTCCCTAAGCGTAATAGGCGTTAAATTTTGTCGTTAAAACCTGTCATGTGCATTGCATATGAGGGTAAATATGACATTTTAATGCTTCCATGAAAAACTCATTTTGTGCGTACCCAAAAATCATGGAATTCCAAGAAACCACACTTCGTTGATGTTGGAAATAATAATGGGTTATTTGTAAGTTGGTAAATTTCCTATTATTATGAGAGTTGTGGAGCTTAATATTTTATGAACATCTTTTGTATGTCATAACCATTGACATTAAATGTCATAATAGGTGACATAATGTTGAATTAATCAAGAGTTACAAAACTCTTGGTTTGAATGTCATTATGGTACTTCAAGGCATGAGAGCCTATATAAACAACCTCTAGTTGTGAAGTTCAACACACCAAATTCATAAGCTCTCCTCTCATATGCTCTATTCTCATGATGTTGTGTTTTGATATCATCATGTGTTTCCAAGTAATCACTTTGTGTTGTCGGTAATTCTAGTGCTGTATAATAATACTGATAAACTGCATCAAATCCTGGGGTTCTACGTTGAGGCTTGCAGCATATAGAGCGCGTAAAAACCTTAAAGGACAGGAATTACAATTCCGTGCGGTTCGTTCTTCATCAACATTCAGGTTTGATTGTTCCATTTGGTTCTTTCTTTTTTGTTGATTATGATATTGAATTATCAATATCAAATACGGTTTTAATATCGTAATTGTCTAATTATTTAATCACCGAAAATATAAAGTTTACAACAATCTTTAAGGTTTTTATTTTGTTATATATTATTGTGTATATATACACATATTTTCTTTTATAAAATATTCGGTGATTAATAAAACATTGAGATATTATGTCAATGGTTAAAATATATATATATATTAAATAGAGTTCATTATGTGAATGTTTAATATATATATATATATATATATTCATGTTATGGAATAGTTTTAAAAGTGATTATTATGACTATTAAGTTCAACTTTTATGAGTTACATTTTTTCTAATCATGGCTATTTAATATATGTATTTTAATGTTTTGACATAATTAAATATCTATTTTAATCTAATGGACAAGTTAAAACAAAAGATTTTTTCTCATCTAAAGTGGGTGTTATATGAATTATCATGCTTATGGTTGAAGCATTATAATTGATTTAATTATTATTTTTTGTATATAGATTATTTCAAGATACTTTTATGTTTGAAAAGTGTACTATTTGAAAAATCATGATTATACAAAATAGATAATTTTAGTGTTAAACGGAATCTTTCCAGCTGTGTATCATTAAGCATTGTATTGAACCTATAAGTGGAATAAATTATCAGTCATCCCCAAATAGGCTCACATATTCTTATTACAATGTCTAGGAAAGTTAAAGGCGGTTTTTCTGACTCCAAATGGGGGTGTTCTGATACGCACTAGCGCTGTCTACCCTCACCGTCTTTCCTGGTTGTATTCGAATAGAGCTACCGAAAAGGGTTGACTAAATAATGTTTTCCTTGAATGTGGTTAAATACTTGGAGTTTCACAAATTTGAGGACTACTCTTTGGATGTTTTGTCGAAACACTTCCTTATTGAGAAGGAAAATCTCATAAGAGATCAAAAGAGTAAAGTCATATTGAGTGTGTACCACATGTCAGGTGGGAGCTCGGATTTTGCTTATGTAAAAGGAATTGCAAATGTTGTTGCAAATCTAATCCACTTGGGTGCAAGTGTGGGTCATGTAGGAGTCAATATGACTACCTCAATTACTCGGGTGATGGAGGCCCGAGACTGGTTTGTGTATTCTGGAGTTAACATTCATGTTTGTGGAAATTGTGATAGTTTCAAATTTATGGTATGGTTCGAGAAGGAACTGTGGTGACATGTGTTGACCGCCATAGAGTACTTGTTCATGGCATTGGCACAGTGGTTCTAACATTGCGAAATGGAACTATGGTTACCTTCGAGAGGTCGTACATGTTCCTTGAATCTCCAAGGGACTTATATCGGAGAACAAATATGACAAAAATAGTTACAAGCTGGTAATAATAAAAAATGGTCATATCGTGTTCTCCAAAGATGGGTTATTATGGATCAAACCATCATCAAGGGTGGAATGTTTATGCTTGATCTATGTGGTGATGGATAAGATAATGTTGTATCTATATCCAATGATTATGTGTCAAATGTTGATCTTTGTAATCATGAGAATATGATACTGTCAGCGTTAGTGACAATATCGCTAGTAATGATGTAACTAAGTTTCGAATTAATGAAATAGTTTTTTCAAATTATATTGCGTGTTCAATTTCTTTGTGTCATAAAAGGTTAGCTCACACTAACATTAAAAAAAAATATTGAAAAGACACAATCTAAAGTATTGATAGAAGTAAATAATAAAGATTTTAACAAATGTGAAACTTGTATAAAATCAAAGTTTACAAAGAAACTTTTTCAAGTGTCAAAAGAATTACATCATTACTAGAGTTGATCTATTCAGATATTTGTGAACTGAATGGAATACTCACGCGTGGAGGTAAAAGATACTTCATTACAATTTGTGGTGACTATAGCCGCTATTTACATGTTTACTTGTTGCATTCAAAAGATGAAGCTTTTAATGCATTCAAACTGTATAAGTGCAAGGCTGAAAACCAACATGACAAACACATTAACATTCTTCGCTTGGAAAGAGGCGGGAAATACGTTAAACATGAGTTTGACACATTCTGTGAAGAGAATGATATCAAGCATGAGATAATTTCACCATATACTCCCCAACCGAATAGATTAGCTGAAAGAGAGAGTTGAACCCTTGTTGAAATGGTCAACTATATGTTGAATCAATCGGGTTTGCCACACAATCGGTGGGGGAATCTTTGTTGACTGCATATTATGTGCACAACATAATCACTAGTCGTGTGATTCCTTCTAGTCCATATGAGTTATGGAAAGGAAGAAAACCTAACTTAGATTATCTAAAAGTGTGGGGGTGTTTAGCTTATTATCGTACACCTGATCTTAAACGATCCAAGTCGGGAGCTCGAGCTATGAAGAGTATATTCATCGGGTATGCTTAGAATAGAAAGACCTGTCGATTGTTGGATAAAGAATCAGGTGTCATGTAGAATCCAGAGATGTGGAGTTCTTCGAGGATAAGTTAATAGAAGATGATGAAAACTCCAATCCCAGCTTTAATCATATTCTAGCACCCAGTACTTCTCGAGATATTATCTCATCTTCTTCTGTTATAGAAGAGCCACCTTCTTCTGTTGTAGAAGAACCAGAGAGAAGTACAAGGGTTAGAAGGGAAAATAATTTTGGAGACATTTTCTTTCGTACTTGGTTGAAGGATCTCAATCTAAGGTGACGAGAGAGGTCATTTTAGCTATTAATTTAGATGATGATCCTAAGACTTTTACTGAAGCCATTACATCGCGAGATGCTCCTTTATGGAAGGATGCCATTAATGATGAAATAAATTCTATTGTGGGAAACGGAACTTGGGAGTTAACTAATCTTCCCAAGGGTATGAGACCCATATGATCTAAATGGATCTTCAAGAGGAAGTATCATCCATATGGATCAATATATGTCTATAAAGCGAGATTAGTCGCTAAAGGTTATACACAAAGAGAAGGTATGGATATCTCAAGGAGGAGATATACTTGGAGTGTAACGCCCTGAAATTTTAATAATTAAATAATATTAATTTAATCGTCATATTTACGATGAAAATGCATAATTAGTTAATTAGTTATAATGAAGTTAGACGGTTCATATTATTTAGACGACCTGTAGTTAGACGGTTCGTTTTATTAGAGACGTTTCATATTTATTATTATCAAGTTAATAGTTAAGAGTCGTTTTATATTTCGAGAATAATCAAGCGTCGGGTCTAGAGCTTTTGACCAAGTTGGACTATTTATTCGGGCTCGGACCAAAGTTGATTTTTATTAATTATCATATTATAAAGAAAATAAAGTATGTCATTTTTATTTATTTATTAGACATGTATAATTAAATTATATGTCTCGCTAATTTTAGACGTTATGTAGTCGCATAAGCAATTCGTGTTCGATCGGTTCGTAATATTTTAAGCGAGTTGGGTTTATTTTGTGTCGGGCCGGCCAAAGGCCAAGGCCCCGGTTTTTCGAGTTGTGGGCTTGATCCATTTGGTTGTGTTATACATAAAACCCCTAAGCCCTATTATTTTCCCCCTATTCTATTAATCTTGAACGTCCGCCCCCTTTGGTGTCAAACGTCGGCGAAGGATGAACAAATAAGGTGAGGTTGGAGAGGCGGTGCCATTCAAAAGGGAAGGAGACTACTGGTTGGTGGGTTTAATCTTTAATCATTCAATTGAAGTTTGTGGATAAATGAGGAAGTGGGATTATGGAAGACTTTGGATGTCGGCAAGAGGTAATGTGGCAAGCAGGAGGCGATTTCAATTCCCAACAAGTTGTTTCAGCCACAATCACTAAACCACAATTGTTTTGAAGTTTGAGAACGTGGAAGTTTAATTTAATAAATTGCCTTGTGATTTTCTTTGGTGAAGCTCACGTCCAGCAAGGAGAAAGTTGAACCAAAAATAAAAATCCCAAGCTTTGGTAGTCGAGCAGTAATCGTTGAAAATCGTTCGGTGTTTTGGGTGTTCCTGTCTCTTGCCTATTGATTCGTCGTAGGGTATATCCTTATATCTTTTCTTGTTTATTTTATTGATTTTACTCAATCCCGAGCCGAGCCTCGAAGAACCCTAGACCCATTTTCTGGACGTCCCGGTGACGTTTAGCTGACGGTGTCGGGTTTCGTTTTGTTAGTTATAGTTGTTGCGAAGTGTGCAGTCTCTGGCAGACTCCACCCGCCATGTTGCGGGATGCTTTTAGACGTCTTAGAGGAAGAATTGGAAGAGGTCCGTCTCACAGAGATTTGTAGTCCTACATGTTAGCTTTCCGTAGCCACTGACCTTGCGTCAATCGGAGTTACAGTTTGCAAATTAATGCAGTTGTAATTTGGTCTCGCAGTGCTGAAACGCTGCACATTTACGCTGTGTTGCGGGACTGTTTCGGGACCCTTAGGGTCTGATTCGGGTTCCGAGTCCTATCGATAAAGTGTAGATATAGGTTTTATTTACCTACTGTGAAAATTTGGAGTTTTTCGACCTTACGGTATGGGAGTTCTATTTCCGTGAGACTGACTAGTGTTGTCAAATTATTATAAAACGAGTTTTGAGTTGAGTTTTTATACGGGTTTTCTTTACGTGTTTTAGGACCGTCTAAGAGATAAATTGGTGTGCTGTTGACTGTTAGAGATCTTTGGAGCTTACGTATTCGAGGTGAGTATTCTCACCGTGTATTCAGTTTTAACATTATACATGCATGACTTACGTGTTATATTACTTGCACCTTAATTGTTATCTGAGCTTGATCTGTTATCTGAGTTTGGTCTGTTATCTGAGTATCTGAGCAGCTGTTTACTTATTCATGATCTGAGACATTGTGCCTGGGTAACTGAGCTCGGCACAGAGTCATTCTGTGCTATTACTTGCTAGGGCAATCTGAGATAATTACGTTAAAGAGATAATAAAATATAATAACACACATCTGAGTTTTGGGATCACCTCCCGTCTGAGTTTTTGGGATTATTCCCGTCTGAGTTTATATCTGACTTGACACCGAAGAGCACTGGTGTCAGACGTTTTGACTTGGCACCGAAGAGTACTGGTGCCAGGCCTTTTTGACTCAACACCGAAGAGTACAGGTGTTGAGGTGGTGTGAGGCGGGTCGAGGTTGATCTCTCGGCCCAAGTCACACTAGCGCGCTATATAAATTAAAATCTGAGTAATAAAATCCGAGAAATAAATCTGAGTAATTAATCGAGTAGATTCTGAGTAGGAGTACACCGATGTGCCCTCATGTGTTGTATGTTATGGTTGTTTACATTTTGAGATTATTCACTCAGCTTCCCAGCTGACCCAAATCTCCCCCATTGTTTCAGGTACCAGCAAAGGAAAGGAGGAGGTGGACGGTTGACCGCTGTATCTTTTCATTACTGATGTGGACATCATCTAATATTTTAAAACACTTTATTTTATTTTAACTATTTCCGCAATAAATACATTTTAAATGTGAAATATTAATATCTGAGATTTATTTATGGGACCTTTTGATTTAAATTTTGTTTCTAAAATTTTTAAAAATCTTGTAAATTTTAGGGTGTTACAAGTTGGTATCAGAGCACTGACTTGAGGGATTTGGATTCACAAGGGGTGGATTCAATCTCAAGTTTGAGTCTCGAGTTTTAAAAACGTGTACTGAGTAAAATATATTCTGAGAAAAGTTTGCACATCAAGCATACAGCATGTCACGTCGACCTCTCGCTTTTTCCACTGCTGGTAATATTTAATAGTTTTCAGTTATCTGAGATGTATGTTGTGTTCTGAGTATGGATGAATAGAATAGTCTGAGGTTTTTGTGTTTATTTTCTGAGTATATTTTTCCGAGTGTTGTTTCTGATTGCATCTGTGAAATAAACCCTAAAAGTTATAATAACATACGAAAATTACATATCAATAGTACGATTAAAAATGTATATATAGATATACGAATGCGAGGTTTGCTAATTTTGAGTATAATTTAGAGCATAATTCTGAGTAAAATTCTGGATTTAATTCCCAGTGTTTAATATATTTATGCTTATACAAATACGCATACTAGAGGAATTATAAATTTTAATGAGAATAATAAAAGTTTCCAATTTAGAGGAATACCTAATAGGGTTGAGGTGAAATTTTTATAAATTCTGAGAAATTCGAATCAAAAGTGTAATAATGGGATATTAACTTATTATATAAGATCCATAAGCTGTGTAATGAGAACATGATTTGAGTAAATGAGAAATGAGGAAATTATTAACATTAAAGAAGGGTACTTAATGTTCGTATTGGGAGAAAACACTTAATAGACTGAGTCAATTAAAACGAGTAAATCGGAGATTAGTAAATCAAATTGATTAAGAATATTTTTAAGAATATTATTAACAGGATCTAAAAGAGAATTATTGATCAGGGTTAAAAGAGGAGTTATCTAGATGAGAAATTAAAATTTCCGTGAATACAACGAATCACGAGATATAATAGTTAAGCAGATTCCATATTAAGGTCAACAAGTTAGAATTTATTTAAGAATCATTAAATTGAGATAAAATGGGAAAAACATGTCGAGTAAGTAGGTTAAATTGCTGAGTGCGAAACTAAATGTGGATGACAAGTTAAGTGACAGATTAATGAGTTCACATTGATAGCTTAAAATAAACTATGTAAGTTTAATAGACTAATTAATTGAGAAAATTGCTGAGTCAAATTAATCAGATATTATTGAAGCTCATCTTAAAGAGTAATTATATAAGAGGATTAAGAGGAAGCTAACGTCATCAATTTGAAGATGATTTATTTAAAAACGAGTTAAAAGAGCGATAAATTGAATCAAATTAAACGAGGAACGCAATAACTGAGAACTCTGATCAAAAAGATATTAATCGGCATGCTCACAAATTACAATAAATTTAATATAACTGTGACGAGGATATAAATTATATTTATGAGGAATGATAAATGGCAGATCCAAATGAAAAGTTTAAAAGGAGATTTGTATTGTGAAAATAACTAAGTGGAAATATTTCTATGAATCTGAGTTATCCGAGTATCGCGTACGAGAGTAAATGTACGCATGAATTTCTGAGTAATGGTTATGAGATTTTGAGTATGCACTGTTGAGTGCATATCTGTATTTAGCAGATATTGAAAATAAACTTCCTTTCTCCTGAGTGTGATTAAAATTCCTTTCTTCTGAGTATGATTTGTTGGTGGGTTTATATGTGGGAAGTTGTAAACTTTGGGATTGACTCGTGACCAAACAGAAGTAGGTGTCGAAAGTAATAGAGGGCCCCTATTATCGTACACACCGAACTTTTGGTTGGTTATGGGGAGATTTTGAAGGGATCGATGGACCAATGCTTGTTATTGTGAAATTATTTTATGCATGTTATTTGTTTGAGTGAGTATATGTGGTTTATGTTATCATAATAGAGAATTCTAGTGCCAAACTCGAGGACGAGTTTTCTCCAAGTGGAGTTGAGTAGGAGTAAAAAAGGAAATTTCTAAAAATAAAATAATTATCGGTATGTATTACTATGAGCATGATGCTTATGCAGAGAGATTTTGTTGGTATGAATTTAAAGTGCGAAATCTAGATACATATAATTGATCAAATAAATTATAAGAGTAACTATCAAATCAAGCAGTTGAGAATAATTGAATTTATTCTATGGGTAATTATAGAGTTTTCAACAAAATGATAGATCGGGTTTACTGGAGAAATTAACAAATCAAGTTAATTGGGTTGAATGAATATCGTGCAAGAGGGAAGTAGTAATACTACAATTATATACAAAATAAGA
This sequence comes from Calendula officinalis, assembly GCA_963853835.1. NCBI lineage: Eukaryota > Viridiplantae > Streptophyta > Magnoliopsida > Asterales > Asteraceae > Calendula > Calendula officinalis. Next base: position 58,003,596 of record OY970823.1, on the reverse strand, counting down.
CAGTATACTTATTCTTGGGTGGTTATAAATGTGATAATGAGAAATCATTAAATTAAAGTGATGAGAACTTATTAATGAGTCGAATATGAGAAAACTGCTACAATGAAATTTTGAGGAAAATGAGTTAAAATGAGATCGGTAATTTGCTGGTAATGATTTATTATTAAAATGAGCTAAATGATAAAATTTTATTTTAATTAATTATGGAGTAATTTTGAGTTATAAGGAATTTACAAATCGAGTTACATAAGCAAATTAATAGAATGAGTCAAAAGAGAAAGGTATTAAATTAACGGGAAGTTTTATTTAAAATTTTGAAGTATTATAAAGTGTTATGAGTTTTGAGGTATTATAAAAAAAAAAAATTATATGAGAAAACTCTAATTATGAATAATTATTAAACTTGAGATGAGAACAACTATTCAATAAATTTATATTGAACTTAGAAGAAATTTCGAAAAGACGAGAATGTACTGAATTGATGAACCATGCGTAAAGCGTAAGATTAAGAATAAAGTATAACTGCGAATTGAGTAAGTGAGAACTAAGGAATTAATTCGTAATTTGAGTAACGAGAAAGCATTATAAACAAGAGTATGAAATTTAATTGGAATTTTTAGTGGGTAACATGAAATTAATGAGTAGATATGGTCAAAATAATTAAGAGACATTTTTAAATTGTGTAAAATCAGTGAAACGGTCTATTAAAGGATCGTTAAACTAGATGAATGAGATAGCATCTATTAAAATATTGTCGAGAAACCACTAAATGTAGTAGAATGAGAACCTGATAAAACAAGTTAAATGTCAAGATCGTTAATTTGAGCTATTTAAAGGGTTATCAACATCGGTAATATGCAAACCTAATAGAGTAAGGTAACAATATAATGTTAAAGAAGAGTTGTTTTGAGAACCAATAACACGGTTGAGAGAGAGTATATCATTCCAAGTATTATAAGCTGGTAAATTGGAACACGCGAGTAGTAATAAAAATGAGTAAAAATGTGATTTATACCTAATGCTATTACTTGTAAATATTATTACCTTATGAGTTGTTACTTAGTTAGAGTCTTGGGTTTGTTTCTGAGTTAAGATTTATGAGTTGCTCCTGAGTTATACATTTTCGAGTTATACTCCTGAGATATGTTCTGAGTTTATTTCTGAGTGGGACTTCTGAGTTATATTTCCAGATCATAATTTTGGAGATATATACCTGAGTATATGAGAGTTCTGTGTGATATGTTTATTCCTTGGGATTTATTTGCATGATTTTTATATTAATTGATAATGTTGTAAACCGCTAAATTATTTATTATGCTGTTAACAAACTGTTGACCCATAGAGTAGAGGACCTTCCGAGTCATTTTGGTAGAAAATTGTCGATAATGGAATTTTTTTTAACTGTTACTAAAATGTGTAAGTGGTCATTTGATGGAGTGTGCGGGAAGAAAATTTTCCATAAAAACTTGTTATTGTCATGAGGGATCCGAGTGTGTTTGTGCAAATGGTTTGGATGACCTGGTACTACGCTAAGCGTCTGGTATCGTCAACAAATCAGTAGTAAATTTCCAAGTGGAGTTGAATCGGTGATTCAACGCGACGTTAATCGCTGAGTGCAACAACTGTATCCGAATGCGAGAACAAGAAGACGCCTTCAGTAGAGTATCGTGGTGTATTTGATGCGCATTATCAACATTTTCTTTGCATACTGAGATCCATAGTGAGCATCCTGACCTTATTTCTTTCAGCCTTATCGTCTTGCGCCACTAGAGATGAAAGATTTGTATGAATTTGCGAGAGTCGTAGTTCTTCTAATTGAGTAGGTCGTCCTGAAAAGCTTCTTTTATTCATAACCTTTGTGTTCCTTCCATTTGAAGATATATGTCATTGGCGAGCCTGAGACTGAGATGTGAGATCGCAACCCTGAGCTTCTTCCAAGCGATGACTTCGGGGACGAAGTCTATTTCAAGTGGAGTTGAGTTCTAACGCCCTGAAATTTTAATAATTAAATAATATTAATTTAATCGTCATATTTACGATGAAAATGCATAATTAGTTAATTAGTTATAATGAAGTTAGACGGTTCATATTATTTAGACGACATGTAGTTAGACGGTTCGTTTTATTAGAGACGTTTCATATTTATTATTATCAAGTTAATAGTTAAGAGTCGTTTTATATTTCGAGAATAATCAAGCGTCGGGTCTAGAGCTTTTGACCAAGTTGGACTATTTATTCGGGCTCGGACCAAAGTTGATTTTTATTAATTATCATATTATAAAGAAAATAAAGTATGTCATTTTTATTTATTTATTAGACATGTATAATTAAATTATATGTCTCGCTAATTTTAGACGTTATGTAGTCGCATAAGCAATTCGTGTTCGATCGGTTCGTAATATTTTAAGCGAGTTGGGTTTATTTTGTGTCGGGCCGGCCAAAGGCCAAGGCCCCGGTTTTTCGAGTTGTGGGCTTGATCCATTTGGTTGTGTTTTACATAAAACCCCTAAGCCCTATTATTTTCCCCCTATTCTATTAATCTTGAACGTCCGCCCCCTTTGGTGTCAAACGTCGGCGAAGGATGAACAAATAAGGTGAGGTTGGAGAGGCGGTGCAATTCAAAAGGGAAGGAGACTACTGGTTGGTGGGTTTAATCTTTAATCATTCAATTGAAGTTTGTGGATAAATGAGGAAATGGGATTATGGAAGACTTTGGATGTCGGCAAGAGGTAATGTGGCAAGCAGGAGGCGATTTCAATTCCCAACAAGTTGTTTCAGCCACAATCACTAAACCACAATTGTTTTGAAGTTTGAGAACGTGGAAGTTTAATTTAATAAATTGCCTTGTGATTTTCTTTGGTGAAGCTCACGTCCAGCAAGGAGAAAGTTGAACCAAAAATAAAAATCCCAAGCTTTGGTAGTCGAGCAGTAATCGTTGAAAATCGTTCGGTGTTTTGGGTGTTCCTGTCTCTTGCCTATTGATTCGTCGTAGGGTTTGAAACAAGCTCCAAAACAGTGGCATGAGAGATTTGACACCACTGTATATGCATTTGGTTTGAAGCATAATAGTGTTGATAGATGTATCTACCCTAAATGCACAACTGAATACACCGTAGTTATTTGTCTTTATGTTGATGATAAGTTGATCATTGGCACTCACCTACAAGGTATACATGATACGAAGAAATACCTACCCTCGAACTTTAAGATGAAAGATCTAGGGGAAGTGGATACCATTCATGGTATTAAGGTCAAAAGGACAGATTGTCAAATTTCTCTAAGTCAATCTCATTACATAGAGAAAATATTGACAAAGTTTCAACACTTGAAGTTTAAAGAATTTAACACTCCTTTCGATTTTAAGGTTTTTAGTGTTAAACGGACTCCTTTCGATTCTAGTGTAAAACTTGAAGTGAACTCTGGTAGAGCAGTGGCTTAACTAGAATATGCTAGTGCAAACTGGAAGCATGATGTATGCTACACATTGTACTAGACATGACATTGCTTTTGTTGTAAGCAAACTAAGTCAATATACTGTAAATCCCGGTACAGAGCACTGGAAGGCAGTAGGAAGAGTACTAGAATACCTGAAAAGGACTAGTAATCTTGAGTTGACTTACATGTCAAATTCTAGTATACTAGTGGGGGTATTCAGATGCCAGTTGGATTGATAACATGAGTGATACTAAATCCACAAGTGGATGGATTTATACACTAGCTGATGGGGCTATTTCTTGGGCGAGCAAGAAACAGTCATGTATAGCTCACTCAAGGATGGAAGTTGAGCCTATTGCTTTAGCAAATGCAGGCAAAGAGGCAGAGTGGATTAGAGATCTACTCTTGGATATCCGTTTGTGGGATACTCCGATGCCTTCAATTCCCATGTACTGTGATAGTGAGGCCACACTGTCTAAAGTATATAATTATGAATATAATGGGAAGTCGAGACACGTAGGTCTTCGACATAATTCTGTGAGACAACAAATTGATAGTGGTACCATCAAAGTTGTTTAAGTCAAGACAGAAAAGTACTTGACAGATCCGTTTACCAAACCTCTGACGAGAGATTTGGTTACATCTACCGCGAGAGTCATGGGTCTAAAACCAAATTAGAATCGTTAATAATGGAAACCCAACTTGAACTTAGTGCTCCTATTTTCAAGTTTAATGGGTAATAACGAAATTACTAACGATAGAAGGTACTATCAATCCAGATAGATCCATGTGAGGTAGGATAGTACGTCGTTGCCGAGAACGAGGATGAGTTAATACTCTTAACAAAATTTTGGAGACATCTAAGCAACGAAGATGTTGTAAAATTTTGCCTATTTGATCTAGAGGTGGTGCCGCCTCAAATGAAGACTTTTGGTTTGTCTTCTAAAGGGTCATGAAAAGGATTTTAGCACATGGCCATATTAGTGCTCAGAGAGAACACAAAGACGGCATATGTTATGTGGGGGTAAACCGGGGAGGCTACTAAGGTTCTTGGTTTAAACCTATTAGGATACCATTGAATCAGTCTCCTCTTGTTTGCTCACATTAAACTTGGGTTTAATCTTCGTGACACCTAAGTGACAACATATGTCTGAATGAAAGGAAACTTTCCAACTTGGTGGGGGATTGTTGGAAATAATAATGGGTTATTTGCAAGTTGGTAAATTTCCTATTATTATGAGAGTTGTGGAGCTTAATATTTTATGAACATCTTTTGTATGTCATAACCATTGACATTAAATGTCATAATATGTGACATAATGTTGAATTAATCAAAAGTTACAAAACTCTTGGTTTGAATGTCATTATGGTACTTCAAGGCATGAGAGCCTATATAAACAACCTCTAGTTGTGAAGTTCAACACACCAAATTCATAAGCTCTCCTCTCATATGCTCTCTTCTCATGATGTTGTGTTTTGATATCATCATGTGTTTCCAAGTAATCACTTTGTGTTGTCGGTAATTCTAGTGCTGTAGAATAATACTGATAAACTGCATCAAATCCTGGGGTTCTACGTTGAGGCTTGCAGCATATAGAGCGCGTAAAAACCTTAAAGGACAGGAATTACAATTCCGTGCAGTTCGTTCTTCATCAACATTCAGGTTTGATTGTTCCATTTGGTTCTTTCTTTTTTGTTGATTATGATATTGAATTATCAATATCAAATACGGTTTTAATATCGTAATTGTCTAATTATTTAATCACCGAAAATATAAAGTTTACAACAGTTGAGGCATTTTATCGAACAGGTTGCGTGCATTTCCGAGTTCCCCAATTCTAACATGCCCATCCACCATCACATTCCATAAAACGACTTCACTTATAGCTGAATTCATCTTGCTTGAAACAAAAAGCAAATAAGCATCGTTTATGGCACCACACTTCACGTACATTCGAACCAGATTGCTTAACACAAACCCGTTATTCTCTAATACGTGCTTCAATAAAAGACAATGAGTTTGCACACGCATTAAGCACTGAAGGAAACGTAAACTTATTGGGGTTTACAGCCTCCTCTCCATTTTCGATCATTCGGCTAAACAGAACGAAGGATTCTAACGGGTGGATGCTGTCGCAGAGAGCTCTGATGATTGTGTTCCAAGAGAAGCAGTTGGGTCGAAGAGCGCGTAGAGCTCGGCGGAGGCAAGAGAGGTAAAATGTCATATTTACCCTCATGTGCAATGCACATGATAGGTTTTATCGGCAAAATTTAACGCTCATTATCCTTAGGGACTAAAAGCAAGACGAAGTCTCAATGTTAGTGACCATCTGTGCAATTTCTTGGACTTAGGGGCCAATCCAATTTTTTTGGGCCAAACTACATGAACTATCCGTGTAATTTACTTTTGATTGTTCCTATATTTTTGTTATTCTCCGGTCCACATCTTCTCTGATCAACAAAAATTATAAAAAATTATCTAATATCCGACATATAATCATTCATCGCTCAGTGCCGGACCTAGGAAAAAATGAGGGGTGTCATAAGTTGCACATTTTTTTTCTCCGGGATGTCACTTATGCTAATGAAAAAAAAATTAAAAACTAAAAACATTAAATACTTTAACATTATCTGAAAAAAATTTAAGAGATTACACGGACAACCTCAAACATTATACTAGGTTCCTTGTCACCGCTGCTCACCACACCTCCGGACTCCGGGCACAAACTAGCCACCACTACTCACTACCTCCTCAACACACATACATGTCACCAACTCCGACCACAAGCATGCCACGTACAAGAGTTAAGGTTTAAATTGATTTTTTACAATTTTCGTACTCTGATTCAAAGACCCGTTTGCGAATATAAAGATGGAGTCATGAATCATCAATATGCTGACTTGATTAGCATATGTTTATTTAAAAAGTTGTATTCAAAGTAAAAGCAGACCTGAAATGACATGTTAATTATCTTTTTGTATTCACTAAAATAAGATATTTGGCTCCATGGGCATCATAAAGCTTCTAATCGTACTTAAAAAGGTGTAAAATCTTAGCAAAAATATTTGATATCTTTAAATAAAAGTCAATATATATTATCAACGTAATGAATATATAAACACCGCCTTTTTTCACCAACAAATTCGTTGGGAGTGAGATCGATGGAACATACAAATATATCGTTCCTAATGATTTTGCTAGATTGTTTTTTGAACGGCATTTGCATTAAACTATATAGCAAGGAGCAAGATAAGTAACAAAGGGAAATAAGAACAGAAAAACAGGAATACATTGTGTAGGATTACTACTCCAGTTTAACCAATTTAAACTAATTTTTTTGCCCCGGCTATTAATTCAAATAAAGGAATAAAATTTTACATCGTCTCCAAGCAACTTCTTTGGTTTATTGGATCTAAGGTGCTGTTTGTTTTTTGATAAAAGGTCTTTCTGGGATCTTTTGTCTTCACGACGCAGATCATGCGCAGAAAAAGCATCCTGCAGATGTTTGTTTTTTGGAAGCTCACACATTTTTTTATGTCTGCAGAAGGTCTTCTCGAAGAAGCTTAGGGCATTAGCTTCTTGGGTCTTCCAAACCTAAAAAAACACATCTCCTCCAAACCACATACTATATTGTTATATGGATTATTTTAATGTTGGTAGACGCGGAATATGTTAAATTTTGATTTATTTAAGCAAGTCTACAGATGTTAAAAAAAACAAACAACAGCTTTCTTGCAGAATACAGACCTTTGGTCCACCCAGAAGCAGCAGCAGTTGGCAGATGTGGTCCGCAGACAGCAGATCTTTTTGCTCTAAAAAACAAACATCACCTAAATGTCGAGTTGGACATCTAACGGGGTGGAGATTACAGCCTCTTTTGTCAAGATTAATTCTATCTAGTTGAAAGTAAAACTATAAATCTACTTATATATCTTGTTAAAAAATGGGAGACTATTAGAAAATTTACACTTCCTCTAATTCAATAAGTGATACATTCTTGATTTCATGGTATTTTGAGACAAAAGATTATAATGAGGTTAAATTAGATTAATTGAATGGTTAGTTAGAAATGAGTCCCACAACTTTTGAATAAAGTAATGTTAATAATATTTAAAAGTAAAAATAAGGTAGATGAATCATTTCACATTATTAAATTAGGTAGTTAGTGGGTGTGTGGCCCACAACTTTTTACCAAATTAGGTAAATTTTCAAAATGTACCACTTATTTTAATACATCCAAATATGAAAAGTATATCATTTATTTTGAATTGGAGGAAGTATATATATTTTATTCGGCTTCCAATATATTGCCCGTTCTAAATTTTGTAATAGATATTGTTTTCATTTTCATTGGTTTTTAATTTAATATTCCATACAAAATCATGTATTCTCATAAAGAGCGAAGGAAGAGAAAAAAACAAAATAAAGGGAACAAAAATATGGTTATTGAATCAGTAGAGATGACCAATTGATTTTTTTTCTTTCAACAAGAATTTTATGTTGTCTACTCGATCAATCTCATTTGAAAAAAGAAAAGTCAACCGTCATTTCATTCCTTTGTTTATTACTTCCACCCCCACCCTTACCTACACTCTCTAAATCTCATCTTCAACCACATATAAATACCAAGATCAACCAAACCCTTTTCATTTCATTTGAAAAATATCTGATACCTAGCTTCGGCTGAAGCCATGGCTGAAAATTGGTGGGATTCGTCTTCAAGAACGAGACCTGTAAGCAACTCTGGTAATCGCTTACAAGATGCCGGAGCCGCCGCCACCACCACCACCACCATTGGTGGCACCAGTGCCAGCAGTAGCTTACACATGATGGGGTTAGGACTCTCATCACAATCATTTCCACAGTCGTTGGATTGGAATCAAGCTTTATTGTATGTCCACTAACATTTCTTGATAACTTTCTTTTTCTTTATTGCATTATTAATCCTTGAATTTTATTCTCTTTTCCATCCACTAACTGATCAAGGAATATATATGTATTTATATATTATAATAAAGTTTTTCACCATGCTGTAAATTTGTAGTAGGGGAGATGATCAGAAAGGTGATCATAATAGTTTTCGGAATCTACTTCAAGATCATAGCTTGAGCTCAACTACTAGCAATTTTCAGCTTGAAAATAGCCAATGGAGACCCCAAAAGATGTATTCATCATCGGATTTCAAGCAAATCAACGCCGTTAGGGGTTTTCAGTTGGATCAACCGATGCAGGAGAGTGATAACGAAAGCATAACTGCGAGCCAAGGATTGAATTCAAGCTTCCAAAATATGGATTTATATGCAAGTCCTTCTACTATAATGCAAAGTTTATTTGGTTCAGATTCCAATCAACAACAACAACAAGGTTCCGGTAATTATGACCAAAACCAAGGAATAGGTTATTCATTGTATCAATCAAGCTATGGTGGCATGAGCATGCCTGGTGGTGGTGGTGAGCTGTCAACATCCAATTGGTCCAAGTTTCCTCCTCAACCGCAAGAGTTCGGGGTGAATTCGCCTTCAAAAGGACAGCTGGCGGACATGAGTGGCAGCCAATTGCACTTTGCTAACAACGCACGATTTTGGAATGCATCGGCAGGTGGTGTAAACGATATCCGGTCGAATTTTTTTCAATCTTTACAAATGCATACATCAACCTTTGAAGATAAACCTAAGGTATAACATGATATTTTGTTTTGTGAAAATGACCACTATTATTAAGTTTCACTCAAACCCTAACTTTTTATATTCCCTTTTTTCTTCTAAAATTCTAGTAAAATTTTGATTTTTTATATTGGTGACAGATTACAACCAAAGTACTGAAAGAAAGCACTAGCGAATCATCATCCACAAAAAGACCCCGAGACGATAACCAATCACCTTTACCAGCTTTTAAGGTATTATATATCATTTTTCTTATTATCCGGAATTTAATTAATTACAACCGAATTACAAATCTGCTCTTGAAATGCAACCAAAAACAATAGTTAATACTCACTGGAATTTTAGTTGTAATTTTTTAAACCACTCACTGGAACATATCCAGGCGCGCATCTTTTTTTTTTAAAACTAAAATATAATTAAATAGTTTTTATTTTGTTTTTATTTTTATTTTGTGTATTTTTAAGATATTATATTTTTAGTTTTTTGGATTTTCAGGTGAAAAAAGAGAAGATGGGGGACAGAATCACTGCACTCCAACAATTAGTTTCACCTTTCGGAAAAGTATGATCAATCTTTTGATTGGTTTTTTTGCAATTTACATATTCTTTTAGCTTAACTTTTAAGTACATGTGTTAATTAGTTTGTCATATATTTAATAACTAATACAAAATATTTAATTCTTGAACTGAAAACTACTTATTTTTCGTGTTGATTTACATGCTTGATCATTTGTTTCAGACGGATACGGCATCTGTGTTGTCTGAAGCTATTGAGTACATCAAATTCTTACATGAACAAGTTAGTGTAAGTCTTACCATCATTAGTTACTTGAATTGTTTTAACAAATTATCATAATTCTTTCGACAATTTAGTACTTATATAAAAATATTTCTTGATGTTCAGGTTTTAAGTACCCCATACATGAAAAATGGAGCTCCCACTTTGCAACAACAACAGGTATTTTATGTTGGTAAATATACAATTTTATTTATTCAAAAGTGGAATTATAATTTGCCTAATTTAAACTCGGATATTAATGTAGGCGCCGGATAAACCACCAGAAGGACCAAGAAAAGACCTAAGAAGTCGTGGGCTATGTTTGGTGCCGGTTTCAAGCACGTTTCCAGTGACACACGAAACGACGGTTGATTTTTGGACACCTACGTTTGGTGGAACTTTCCGGTAGGAGATTAATATAAGGGTTAATAATTTTGAAAAATGAAATTAATAAATGAGAAACCAGAAGAGCGAGTGGGAGATGATAAAGATAGAAAAGGTGAAAAGAGAAAGAAAACAAATGGTGATAGAGAAAGAAAAAGAAAAGAAAAGGGGATGAATCTTTGTTGTTGGGGCAGCTATAGGCAAAATGATGCAGCTTTGGGTCATATCTTTGTACAAGAATAAGAGTCTTGTAATAATTGTAGCCATCTTAATCATTAATTAATTAATTAAAGTTAGGTAGCTAGGAATAATATCTACGATCATAGTTTCTAATCAAACCCTAGCTAGCTACTCTAAAATTCAATCCAATCCAACGAATTATATGTGTTTTTAACGACCAACACACTCATAAATCTATATCAATTTTGTCCAAACTGAAAATTAAAATACAATTAGATTTTAAGTCATTGGTTTAAATAACAAGCAAACGTACGTAGTTAAGTGGATATATTGTACATCATGTATAAATTATGTTTTATTCAAAGTAAACAAAAAGACATTCTTTGGGGATTAAACAATCTTTGTGATGATGATTAAGAGAAAGGGTAGTAGAAGGGCATGGGGTTCTGAGAAATATAATTAACATATAAATAAAAAAAGGGTGGTGGAAGGGAGAGAGCAAATGGTAGGGTATGCATCCTTTTTCCCACTTTAAGTAATATAAAATATTCCTGAAAAAGAAAATAAATGAAGGATGATGATGTAGAGTATGCCCTTTGTGCTTTTCATCCAACGGTATCTACATGTCCTCACATTCCAAAACCTAGTAGACTAATTCACCTAGTAGACTATTTCACCACTCGTAAGTCAAAAGGATTCTCAATTTTCATATTTAATGATCTGATGTTATAGTAGTATATGTTCGTTGACTTATGCTAAGATATAAATTTAGCAATATTTACTTGTGGATTCAACCTTAATTAATTACGTTTAATTCATTAGTTCAAGGTTTGTAAGTTAATGATATTGGTGATTGATGTTGTTCATGATTTATGTCATGAGTCCAAAGTTTGTTATAAGCAAACTTGATGTAGATATAAGAGTCGTTCAAAAAATTTAATTCATTAGTCTCAAAACCCAAGTGAATATGGATGTGTGAAACTTTGTATATGATTCATTTTTAACTTTGAATAGCTCGGTTTCACGACGCACACAGATGATATATGTGATCAATAGTAAACAAAATAATATTGAAACAGTTTCGGGTTAAAGATATATTGCTTGACATAAGTCAAACCGGCATTAATTAGAAGCATGTTCAGAGTGGTATTAACTAGAAGTAATTAGGGGCTTTTAAAGTATACTTTAGTTGCCTATCAAACAAAACTTATAGCTTAGAAGCATGAAATAATAGAAGTGTTTGGTCGAGATTGAGCATATTTTTCACATAAAACCGAAACCAAATCGGGAAATTCAATTAGGGTGGCGGTTAGCATATATTAAAACCTAAAAACTAAATCGAAACTGAAAAAATTGCACCAAAAAAACCGAATTATTTGAAAAACCGATGTTAGCGGTTTCGGTTTTTAGAAAAATCGAATGTTTGGGGCGGTTTTGGATGCATACGAAAATCAAACCGAAAAAACCACCCCATCATATATATTTTTCAAATTTTGTATAAAAATCTTATCTTTATAATAATTTGATGCTTAACTAATTTTTTTTATGTGTATATCATTTGTACTTTTTTCACATGTCTACTCTAGGGATACAAATTTGACCCGCGGTTTGGGTACCCGCGGGTACCTGAGTTTCACGGGGCGGGTATTATCCGTCTAAACGGGTCGGGGATGAGTTTAAACTTCATACCCGAGAGCGGCAACGGGTCGGGGACGGGTTTTATTTTACCCGCACCGTTTATACCCGACACGAATATACACACATATATATGCAATTTTTTTAGAAGAGGTTTAGTCTACTAGTCACTACTCAAACTTAGCCCAACTCTTAATCTCTCATTAGCGCAATCTAATAATGGTTAATATCTGGTCCGTCTCCCGTTAGTCCATTACGTATTGAACAAAATAAGCCTGAACGAACTAAGAGTATTACATGTTTTAGCTATTTTGTTTAATTGTTTATTGAACGGGTACCCGTCGGGTTCCCCGTACCCGGCGGGGATTTTTCTACCCGAACCCGACGGGGATTGGACCGGGCACATGGCGGGTACGGGTATGAGAATAACGGGTCGGGTACGGGTTTTGCAGTATCCGCTACTACTCTTATATTTTATAGGTATTATAATCGTGTAATTGTGTAGATTTAGACTTTATATTTGTTTTATTTATAGAGGAAATGTGTTAAACTTTGGAAGTTTGGATCATAACTTTTAAGTTAATAAATTAATAAATTTTGAGGAGGAAAAAAAAAAGCAGTTCAATCATCTAAATACTTATATATTATGCTCTGTTTCGAAATATCAACCAAAGACTTTATTTCCGTGCAGATGTTCTCACATTTCAAACTTACTTCAATAACTTGCACATAACTCTTTATGTAGTAGTTCAATACGACCTCTTCATGGTCAAGGTACATTATTAAGATGTATAAACATTTATTTTGCAATTAGTGTTCTGTTAAGCAGTGCTAAGTATTATGACTTTTGAATTGACTTTTGAATTGAGATTGTCTAACTCATGCACGAGTGAGCTTCTTATTAAATTAAAGCGTGAATCATAGAAAATGTTTCAGGGCTCAAGTGATTCACCGAAGCGATGAGACCTTGAAAGCAGCTTTTTCAAGTGTCAGTAGCGGAATGATTATCGATTGAGATTCAAAATCAAAGATATTGAGGTGTGTGGTAAGTCTGAATGTGGTGAAGGAATATTGATAAAAGAAAGAAAAAAAACCAATTAATAAAGTAAATTTCACGAATGATCATTGTGGTTTATCACTTAGTAGTTAGTACATTCACAATCCTTAATCTTCATTTTATTACAAAAGGATAAAAAGGTAATTAGGTCGTTTAAAAAATTGTAATGGTTGTAGGCATCACCATTGTAATAAAAATACATACACCGGGGATGTCCAGTGTAAGGTTATAATAAGTAATATATCACAGGGACCTCTGGTATACTCTTTAATTTTTAATGGTTCCTGGATCTACTCTAAATTTGCTTAAAATGGGATTTGAACCCATCACTTTAGGCAACGATATGTTCTTCTGAATAGTGGACCAAGAAAATTCCGCATTTGAACACGTCATTAACCTTTAATTCTTGCAAAATTGATTTGCAACTGCAGAAATTCGCTCCATGCTTCTCACTTTTCCCCTGCATACCATATTTCACCTCTAAATTTCTTGTTATCAATTTTACCATAACTTGTTCTTTTACCGTAATAAACCCCTACCTATTAAATATTACAAAACTTTTATACTATCAGCTTCATCTCATTAACAAGCGTTAAAATCGTTTCATTATTAATATCAACACACAATAATTAAACTACACATTAGTGGTTGGATTTGAAAAGAATAAACTCACTCTCCCATTTTTAAGGCATCCTCGGGATGGCAGAGCTTATGCTGAAGATTTACGTGACCTAACTGTTGTCCTGTTGTCCTGACTGTTTGGCCAACTGGTAAATGTTACTTAGTGAGGAATCGAACTCATAATCTCTAGTAAGTTATTCGAAAGCCCTTATCAGTTATAACTAGATTATCATCAAATGGTGTCTGAAAGGAATAAACGTGTTTGTAAAAATGATTATATTGAAGAATCAACGATAACACACGGTCACTCCGCACTTCCATGCTCCATTCTTTAAATAAATAATACTACTCCCTTCCACTCATGAATCCATGATTACAATTGCTGAATTTAAAAACTCTCACCACCAAATAACAAGTTTCCACACAACTTTTCTTTCTGCTTCTTTAGTAATTTGGTCTGAAAGTCGTGCATATATTATTAAAATACAAAGACAAGATAGTAGTATTAGAAAAGGTCATACAAATACTAAGATTTGACACTATGTTTTCACCCATTGTTTATATTAACGTCATTTATTGACTTTTCTATATCATGTTGTGGAGAATTAGTCGGTCAAACTTAATTTTCCATAAAAGTAAAAAATAGATTGTCTTGCCAATAACAGGAAAATTATCGTAACATATATCCAGAACAGTATACCCAATTGGAACAAAAATCATTCCATGGTGAACAAGTTGAGTAATTGCAGTCAAACTGTGGTCAAAGTCAAACGTTAAATGTTGTTGGATTTGAAAGGAAATATTGACATTTACCTGCCATAATTTGGCTTGAACTCTTTCAACAGATGCAGCACCTTTCTTTACTTCTTCAGCTAGTTTGTGTACATGTCCATACATGGAATAGTACCTGCAACAAAATTATATATTTAATATCTCCGGAGTACTTGACATAATTAAAAAATATATATGTCTTAAATTAATCGAGTTAGCCTCCCTTAAATATTGCATTTTTTGTTGGATAAATAACGGGACTCTGTCCATGATACAGTACAATTGATGCAACATGTATCATGTAATTTCATTCCCTAGAACTAATCAAAGAGGCCATAGTTATAAAAGTACTGATCCAATATGAAAATAAATATATATACTATATATGTATAGAAATGTTGTAGTTTCACATTCTTTTCAATTTCCTACTAAGCAAAAAGATTTATCAATCACTATACCTGTTCTCTCATAATCATATAAATTACATTATTTTGTGCAACTCTAATTATACCTAACATAAGCATAAATCATTACAGACCTCAATCACTCCTCTAATTAAGTATCGCCATATCATACCTAAACTCTAGGTAACAATTTCTAACTTAACACATAAATGACAGCAAAAGATGATCAAGTGTTCTCCAAAATACCCTAATTGGTTTTTCGTGTCAAGTTAAAAACAGCCATATACCAAGACGAATAACGGAATTTACCAAAAAGAAATGTTATATTGGTCATTAAATCAACATTAGAAAAATTCAATTAAAACAGCAGAAACAAACTCGCAGTCACCTTAATCAACATATTTTATTTATCGGTGAAACAGCATAAATATACGGCCATAATTGATAATTCCTAGGGATTATATGTTCAACAACTATAACTCAATCAGCTAATTAAGCTAATCTGAAGACTATTTGTCAGAAAATTACTGTTATAGTGGTCAGTCATCAATCAAATAGCACACTGAGAACAACAGTAGATACATAATTTCTGATTATAATTCTAGCATTTCCAGAAATTGCCACACGAGATAACACCAATTTCACACATCACGCATTCTTCTTAACAATATAGATAAAGTATATCTAAAAATAAATTAAAAAAACAGTGCAGACTCAAAAGTGAAGATGCTCCATTCTTCTAACATTCAGCTTAACCACACAAACTATACACCACGTACACACACACACACACAATCATTGGTACTACAATTGTCAATTCAATTAATTAAATAATGAAGCATCCGTTCGTTAAACATAAGCAGATTAGTCAACAGTGAATAAAACCTTACTGAATTAACCAGCGTCGAAAACAGTAACTAAATCAGACAAGCAAATTAATAACCAGCAACGATAGAGAGAAATTGAGAATAATTAATCAGTGGAACATACACAATATACTTTGGTAGCCATTAATGAGCCCACAGATGCCTGTTCGTCGTTTCCGATCAATGATCAGCAAATCTCACTTGTCAATTGAGTTGAGAGAGCACTAATTTCCCTATTTATCTGACTTTGTGTTTCCTGCTATGCGTCCCGTATTTGTACTACCTTTTAACGGAACGACGTCGTTAGGTGGATGAGGGTTGTTGGGCAAAGGAATTTATGTATGACCGTCGGGAAACGATATGATGAAGATGTTGGTGTCACACCACCGCTATTATTTTTAGAAATATTGTATTGCCTCGTTATTAACATTTCTACTTCATCATTCACTTATAAAATATAATATTTAACTTATGTAATCCATTGGTTTTTTTAATAATTACACTATTTAATTTGGACATTTTTATAAATAATAATATTTCTGTACTTTTAGTTGTGAGAGACCGGAGACGTCTCGTTCCACCAAACAAATCCTTACAAAAAAGTGCTCTTTAGGTGGAACATATAGTTTGTTATTTAAGATGTAAATGAGTTGAGGAAAAGGCTAATTATGCTAGGGTAATTTAAGCTTGAGTTGTACTCAGAAAAAAAGGTTTTAATTATGCTAGGTAAGGGGAAAATGACCCGATTGAATCATTAATTTATATAAAGGGTGAACTAATTTTCCATTTGGTTTAAAACCCCAAATAATGACTCAAAAGAACTTAGTTGACAGCCAAACATCTTTTTGAGTTTAGAGTTTTAGTCGCGTAAAAAACGATGAACTTTTTTAATTAATGAACCCAAACTAGTTCCAATTTTGGACCTATCCTTTTCTATATATTTAACTCTAAGGGACTCCTATAAAAACAGAACCAGGTTACTAACATTTAGTTAAAATTATCAAATTTTACATTTCAACTTGGTCCACAATCTATCTTAAGGACCTAAGTTAAATTAATCGAATCAAGTTACTGTTTTGGTGAAATGATCTCTTAAGTGTCATTGGGTTTGATATGTTTCTGAAGTAAATATTTATAAGATGGTTAGGAGAAAATATGAAAATGACTACGACAATAGTTAGGTCTCGTACATTACGAACGAAGCTCGGCTATTTTGAAGTAGACACGTAAACATGAATACTCTTTTTGAAAAATTATGGCTATATCACTTTTGGAGGAATGGAGTCCATGAACAGCTTTTTAACATCTACAAAGATTCTGACCAAAATAATTTGGTTTATATTTCTCATAATTTAATAAGTCCATAAAGATCAACATGTCTCAAAAATCATATTACAAGTAGAAAAAACCAAAATAACAAAACTATGAATGTGAATTTTCTAACTCTTGCTCAAGAGCTTCTTCTAACAAAAATTCAGACTGTTCCATAAGATCTGGACTCAATCTAAACATAAGAACACAAAACTCCATCTGATTCAGCGCACCATCACCATCATAATCTCCTTCTCTCAACATACACCGCAAATCATCATCACTCAGATCCTGAAGCCCTAAAAGTGACGAATTGTTCTTCAAGCTATCAAACGTGATTACACCTTTATCAGCGTCCATCAACAGCCGGAATCCGTTACATAATTCTCCGATTAGACCATCTCCACCCAATTTCTCCTCGATTAAAGGCAAATAATCCTGAAATTCGAGTTGATTCTTCGATGATGCAGCCATTAGAATTGCTATAAAAAGATGAAAGAAATCGAGACTGTTGATAAATGAGAATGATGAATGAAGAAGTGAATTGATGTGTAGATATATGAAGAGGAAGCTGACCAGTTCCAATGGTGGTATATTCAAGGAAATGGGAGATTGCTGGCAATTGGAATTGGGATTGTAATTTAATGGCGGATGTGTAAAAAAGTCGCTATTTTGTTTGTTATATGGGGGAAGGAAGATGCTTCTGGTTTGGGGAAATTCCTATGAAATTGGTATGAAAAGACGAAACCGTCTCTATTCGGAGGAAAGTGAAGTGTTTTCATTGACGAAGACATATTATTTGTTTATTCATTTCTTATTGTTTTTCTCATTGAACAATTTTTTTATTGATATAATAACGCTTGTTGATCCTTCCTTTAGAAAAACCATTATTGACAATCAAACAATTGATATAATTGGACAGTAAAACTTGTAACACTTAGCTATTAGTATTAAATAGAATAAACTTAAATAAATTGATCAAAATAAATGATCAATTGGTTATGACGAGATAGTTACGATGTTATATTGATATGTCATGAAAAAAACCGTCATATGACTTGACACTCTTCGTTATATTTGATTTTATTTTTCTCTAAACCTAATAACGTAGGATGTTGAAGTGGGGGTAGGTTTCATTATATGGTGACTTTTACACCTATGATTTTTAATTTATACACATTGCATTATATGTGTATAATCTATAATAATATTTATTGTATTGTGTTTATATATATGAACTAGTCTATAACCCGTGATGAATCACAGACGACTTATAGACATTGTTTATAAATTTTATAAAGTTAATTTTTTTTGTTTCTCTAAGAATTCTTTATTTAATGAAAATTATGCAAATAGCCATATCCACCCATTGGGTAGAATAAGAAATTAGCAACATAAAAATTAAAATACAAGTTAAAGGAACCGAAAGTCACAACATGTACTACTTGTTGAGTAATGTCCCACATTGGACAAATAACAAACATGTAATGTGCTTATAAAGGTTATGGGTTATTTTTCTTACAACCAAATGGTTTTAAGATGGAACCCTACAAACTTACACTACTAACCTCTATGAATTAGAAGTGAAGTACCTTCATGCCAAATTATGACCAATTGCAGCCCAAACAGTTGCAATTTCATAATTGATTAGACAAAAAATGAATTTGAACTTAATCTAGAAGTAATTAAATTGTTTAAGGTAACTGTTCATAATTTGTTTTGAACATGTTGTAAGGGTGGTGATTTGGAGGAAATATATCCATTCATACAAGAAAATATAAATTAAAGAGTTAATTGCAAGAATGGTCCTTGTGGTTTGGCCACATTGCACATAAGGTCCTTAAACTTCATTAAATGGGCGCAGTACCTATGGTATGCGTTTTGTTGCACTCATGGTCCCTCCGCCCTCACGCTGTTAAATATGTCCGTTAATTAGAGGGTATTTTGGTCATTTTGCTACCTCACTGGAGATAAGTCTCTCTCTCTCTACACTCATCAAACCACCATAGATGAAAAACGATTCAAACTTTGGGTGATAGTATTCTCCGGTACAAGCTTGAGCCACCGCCGGCCACCTCTGATTATCTTCTCCGACGAGGCCTGTAGCCAACGACCATCGTCCACATGGACAACTTCACCAAATAATCGGCCATAACCTCCCCGCGTTAACCCTGCCCTCAATGTCTCCGACCACCTCTTAACTGGCGATAACTTCCACAAGCTTCCCCCAAATAATCAGAACACCTCAATTCGACCTCTCCTCTACATCCTAATCGTCTACACATAAACAAATTCCATGAATCTGTCAAAACATTAAACCCAATTAAGATTTTTGTCACTTGCTTCATCATCAGTGATTCAGTGGGTTTTTCATTTTGAAGAAGAAGACCAGATCTATAATAAATGGTTATTCACCGGATCGGTTTTTTATTTTGAAGAAGAAGACCAGAAGACCAGGTGGGTTTTTTATTTTGTCACGTTTGGTCAATTGAATTGGGAATTATCTCCGTTGGCGTCGCTGGTCTCGCTGGAAGTACATGATTCGATAATTTTGGGGTTTTTTTTCCTTAAATTATCTCCGTCAAGGAAGAAGTGATAATTTGGGTTTTTTTTTTTTTTTTTTTTTTTTTTTTTTTTGTATTCTTCTTCTCGTCAGAATCCTCAGGTGTCAATTTTGCTTTTTTTTTTGTATCTCCTGTCAATTTGCTTTTTTTTTTATTTGTTCATATGATAATTTGGATAGATTTTAATAATATTGTTTTATGGTTACAGATTTTTTGTGGGTTATGGACTAGAGTTATCGAGAATAGTTCCTTTGATCATATTCCATTTGAAGAAGTATTTGTGTAAAACGGAAGCAGACGAGGAAGCAGCTTGGTATCCTCCCCAATCGTAAAACCCTAAAATTGAATTTAAGAGGACGTTGATGTCCAAAATGAATCAGATTTGGGGAGAAAGAACCCTAATTTTGAAATTAAAAGGATATTTGGGGAAGAAGAACATGTTGGAGACATAGGTAGCAAAATGACCAAAATACCCTCTAATTAACGGACATATTTAACAGCGTGAGGGCGGAGGGACCATGGGTGCAACAAAACGCATACCATAGGTACTGCGCCTGCACTTAATGAAGTTTAAGGACCTTACGTACAATTTGGCCAAACCACAAGGACCATTCTTGCAATTAACTCTAAATTAAATGGACAATTCTATCCCTAAACATAATTTTGTTTCAACATAAAAATGTTTAATTTAAGGGTAGGATTCTCTACTTCCTTTAAATTTCGTTGCAAGAATAAACCCATTCCTTGTGCAAATCACCACCTATGTTGTAAACTTGCAAATCCAATTTCTTCACAACTGTGAAATTAAAAGATCTCATTTTCATCTTTCTAATAATAAAAACTGAGCATCATATTGTTAAACATGTTAGGTTGCATCTCCTACAGTGGAGGCAAACAAATCCGTACTAATATAAATAAAATCGACAAGCATTAGTATTTTGATCCTTAAATCATTTTGATCAAAAAAAATAATCATGTGCTCAACATTTCATCAGATACATTAATAGCAAAATTAAGACATTAATATGCAAAGTAGTACTGATAAGATCATTTCTAAGAATAGACATTAAAATAATAAAAAGATAAAATCTGAACAAAGATCACATGGGTATCGAGTGAATTATGCACAAATATCTAAAATAAATTAAAATATGAATAAAGATCAAAATAGCATGATATAATAAAAGATCATCAATGATATCTAACAATATAAAGATTAGGCATATATCATAAATAATATAAGTATCCATGTAATGTTTATAAAATATGTACAAACATTGCTATTAACATACCTAGGAGCGCATAAGACCGAATCCCACTTGAATATACCTGGACAAATAATAAACTTCAAATTTTAAACTGAAATATATCTAAATAAACACATTATTGTATTGTAGATGAGACATAACATAATTGTTTAACTCTCGTGGCAACAAAAAAAACACTTTCAAAATCAGCCACGGCATTTTGACCCGGTAGGAAAAAATGTAGTTAAAAAGAACATGTGAGGATCATTGTAAATTGTTGAAAAGTACAAAATTTGCCAAGACACTCAATTTTTGACTTTGTTATTAACACAGAAAGACAAATTAGTCAAAAATGAATTCAAAGTTAAATTGTTAAAAATCTATCAAAATTCTTAATTTACGAGTACACACCATAAGGTCTTTTGGTACATGCTTAAATTTGAAAGTTAAACAAAAACAGATCATGAATTAAAATAGAAAACAGTATCTTAATATACAAAAAGAACATACCGTTATGAGTGTTTGATGCATCAGAGGTCAGACGTAGAGAAATTTTTGTTTCTACCACCCATATGTATAACCAACTTTGATCACTTAGCTTTCACCCTCTTTTACACTTTCATCCACCTTAACATTTTTCATTTTATCTCTTCTTAATAATTTACCAGCAATAAGCCTGTATATGGCTGGTCAATGGTCAAACCTGGATCTTCTTCATCTTCGTTATCACCAGTAATGGACCCAATATCAATCTGTTCATTTTTACCAAATATAAACCCCTTTAATTTTCCATATTTTGTTTAAAGAGTTTTTAGGACCAATTCCTTTGAGAGAAAACTTTAGTGAATGGCTACATTCTCTTTTTAATGGTGGTTTATCATCTTCTTCATCAGAATTGTTAGCGGTGCAAAATGGCAGGTAGAAGTTCCTTACATTGTCATCCGCAATGTAGCCGGTTTCTAACATGTGAATGATAATTAAAACATGAACCGTTGGACCTCTGCAGTTCATTACTTTCAGTTGCTTGGTTGTGTTTGATTTTGCGTGCAGAGCAATTAGTACGTGATTCGAAGGAAGCAAAAATTCAATAACCGCTTAAAATTGATGGAGAAAAAACATCGGGGGAGCTTGATTTGTGAAGGAGAGCAGAGCCATTTGGGAAGGAGAACAAACCCGTGATTTCTATAAATCTGGTAAAGAAAGAAGAAGTGAAGGCATCAATTTACAATAGTTTTTAATCACAATTTGAAACGGTCGAACGATTCATTAAATAAATTAAACAGCGATTTAAACACATTCAATTTTGATAAATGCTCCTATAGCCATGACATGTACAGAAACACTAATCTGTAGAATAAATCAATACGAAACAAAAAGTTACCTGAATGCGTGTCAATTGAAATGCCTAAAGCATCAATCTAAATCTACTCCTTTTCATTACAACTATAGATATGGATATATCCACAGTCATGTGCCAATTTAAAATTTTCATACCAATTTGAAAATCAGTCTTTTGAATTCTCATACTCTACCACAAACATATAAAAAAGCAAATAACTTAATTCAAATATATAAAAAAGCAATAGCAGCATCCTAATTTAAAAACAATTAAATGTTATAATACCTTAATTCAAAGACGTTCAGCTATATCCGGTTGGTCATCATATTCATCAATCACCTGCAGCAATGGAGTTCGTTTGACCTAATAAGTCAAATTCAGCCATTAACATGTAGCAAGCAATGGAGTTCGTTTGACCTAATAAGTCAAATTCGGCCATAAATGTAATTACCTGGAGTGTTCTATGATAACCACTTCAATTTTGGGGATTTTGAAATTGGAAACCCTAACTTGAGAATTAAAACTAAAACTCTAAATTGAGAATTTGAAGAAATGGATGGATCCACGGGTAGAAAAAGAAGCATGTAATACATGAATGTGGAAGAGGAACGTAACCGGCTAAGAGTAATTAGGGCATATTATGATCGTAGAAGAGTTACGTAACTGGTCAGAGTAATTAGGGCAGATTGATTACTGTGGAATAGTAACGTTACCGGTAAGAGTAATTACGGCAACCGTTGAAGAAACTGGAGCGAATAGTTACAGAGCTTAGACGAAAGTAATCGAAGTGCTTTAGATATCGTGGCACATATGATGATGTGGCGTATAGACGTGGCATATGTTGACATGCTATTATGACATGGCATTGTATACGTGGTATTAGGAACCGTACCGAACCGGAACCGGAACCGTTTGGAACCGGATTGCTAAATATCGGGTCGGGTATCGGGTCCAACTTTTATATGAAATCGGGTCTCGGGTATTTCGGGTCCTGGTACATCGGGTATGGAACAAATCGGGTCTAGACCCGGAACCGAAATTTAATTAACTTTTTCATAACCCTAATTAATATTACCCTATTTTAGTTTAATATATAGCTGTCAATGCAAGCCCCATATATTGCTTCTTTTTCGACCGACCGCAACTTACGTTTCAAAATATTAGAAAGTAGAATCCATTTGATTTATGAGCAATTGAGAATTTGTTTTGTCATAATACCGTTGGTAGTATTTGATTTATGTTTATCATACGATTGCTATATTTAAAATATTCTAATATTAAATGTATAAATTAATAAATATGACGCTAGCACACGAAACCGGTTCTAATTACTATTTCGGTTCTAAGCGGGTCTATACCCGATTTACCCGAACCGTACCTGGAACCGAACCGGAACCGGATTCTATAAAACGGTTCTGTTCTCGGGTATACTAATTATCTAAAATCGGGTCTCGGTTATTTCGGGTTTGGGTCCATTCGAGCCGGTTCCGGACCCGATTCCATCCCTACGTGGCATAAACTTTCTTTTATTATATACTTCCTCCGATTTAAAATAAGTGATACACTTTCCATATTTTGGTGTATCAAAATAAGTGATACACTTTGAAAATTTACCTTATTTGGTAAAAAGTAGTGAGACCCACACCCACTAACTATCTACTTTAATAAAGTGAAATGACATCTTTACCCTTACTTTTACTTTTAAACATCATTAACCTCATTTTATTCAAAATTTGTGGGACTCATTCCCCACTAACTATTCAATTAATCTAATTTAATTATCATTATCATATTTTGCCTCAAAACTCATGAAACTAAGAATGTATCACTTATTTTAAATCGGAGGAAGTATAAAGATAAAGACAAAGATTCCTTTAGATTTACTCATTATTTTTCTTTTGGGCCCTAATCATATCTATATTCATCTAACAAGAAGTTAATAAAACAACTAACGTCACATAATAACAACATAATTAGTAGCAAAACAAGAAGCATAGCATCCATTTCCACGTCCATAAACACTAACCATTTCTCAAATCAACATTTAACACCAACACGCAAACAATAAAACAAATTTCAATTCAACATAAACACGATCATCAATTAACCACCAGCCGATCTCGTCTGCTTTCTCAACTCATCGTCAGCATTTCTGAAAAACTGATCCCAACCACTTCCTTCACTCGTATCCAAATAATCAAAAGGAACCGCACTTTTCAAACCCGGTCTCACCCCACATTCACTTTCCACAATTCTCAATTCCAATTCCAATTCCGATTCCAATTCCTCCCACGTAAACAGCAACGGTAACGTAACCGCACACCACGGATTAAAATCCAAAAGTTTCACTTCCAAATCCTTCCTTACATAAACATCAAAAGTGTAACTTTCTGACTCGAATTTCATACTCACCTTATTTACAAAAAAGTTCTCGATCACCATTTTTAAATTATGTTTTTCTTCAACCAAAATCGGGTAAAACCCCGTGACTTCTCGTTGCGAGATTCCAACTAGATTACGGTTACGTACAAAGCACCGGAATTCCATCTCGGGATGAAAATCCGGGTACCATCTCCGAAGAGCAAGAAAGAAACGGGCTGGCCGACCGGTTCGGGCCGGGTCAGTGTCGGCACACGAATCATAAGCATGACAAAGATCGTGTACCAATGAATCAGAAGATTTAAGCAACAGTACGATTTCGGAAAAGGATGTGCATTTGAGGGACCCGTTTGGGCTGATCCAAGCAGAGTCTTTAGGTGAACTCCAGTTAAGTTTGGGGAAAATTGCACCACCTAGGGTTTCGATTGATTTGTTGATTTGGGATTCGAGTTCTGGGAAAGATGGTGGTGGTTGTGATACTGATGATGAAGATTGCTCTGATTCGTTATCTGATTGTTGTGATGAAATAGTGTAATCTTGTTCTTCTTCGGGTTTGTGGATTCTGTTGGGTAACGGGTCATCGTTTGAGATTGAAAGCGGGAGAAGAAATGGGCCGGAATCATCTAGAAGGTAGTCGATGAAGGATTCGGGAAGCTCATGGGTTACGGTTTTTATGGATATGGGTTTGAATTTTGGGTACCATTCTTGAATTTGACATCTATTTACGTCTTCTAGCTTCATTTCTGAAAAAAAAAATCTAAAAGAGTGATAGACTGCAACAATCAACAAATAACAGAAAGTTAAAAAGGCTACAGCCTTTTCACAAACTTAGATAGGTAGAAGACTACAAGCCCTAATCCTATTCTAACAAATGCTTAGTGAGTTAATGGTCAATCATAATCATCAAAATATATTTCACACATGAAAACGATTGCAAAACCTGTATTCCAATTTGCATATCAGGATATCAGCACACCCATAAACCTAAAACCTCAGTTTGTCCATATATTCAAGCATTATATACTTTAATCAAAGTTTTTATCCTCAAAACGCTAATACCTAAAATGCATATCAGACACCAGTAAGCAAAATGAAAGAAACCCTAACTACAGATTGACTAAATCAGAAGAGAAGTAGCTAGCAGCAGCAAATTGACATGATACCATATTGTCGCGTAGTTTATAATTGGTTCAAGTTTTGGATTTTGGGTTGAGTGTCGGAATTGGTAGATACCGGCGACGTGGCCGTGAGTCTCTGAATCGGTATATGTCAGAAACGTGGAGGTGAGTGTCGGAACTTGTGGATACCGGCGACGTGGGTGTGATGGCGATTTGGAGGAGCCAATTGTGAATTGGGATTGAGGGTGGGGGTATTTTGGTCAAGGTGAGCAGCGTAAATTTATGTTAATTCAGAATTCAGGATCATGGTATTTTCAATTCATATCCAACAAAAGTTTTAATTTTAGTTTCTACCAAGTTGATATATATCTCTTCTATCAGTGCTCATACAAGGAAAAAAAAAGAGTAAATTCAGTTACTTTACAAGTGGAATTTTAAAGTATAACAAGAATAAGCTAGATTAAAAAACCTGAATAATGGAGATATGCAGATTCCGAGAAAGAAATCCGATTTGAGAGAAGATGAAGCCGATGCCTGTGCAAAATGAAGAAATAAGTGATTAGAAGCTAATTTAGGTTATATCGTAGTGATGGATTTGGGAATTTTAACTGGACCTATTCGGCCCACTCACTTTATAATTTCGACTGGCTTTAAGTGGCCCATTGAGCCCAGCCATTGTAACTGGCCCAATTCACCAAATTAACAATAGAGAAATAAATGTTTTCAAAGACTTAACACGAAGTAAATAACTTGTGACAAGAAATTAGACTCATTCATATTCTCTAGTGAATGATATATGAAGAATGGATACATAATCTCAACATGAAGTCTTAAAAAAATATTTACCAAATAAATAAGGGTATGATCGAGAATTTGATATCCAATGGAACAAGCAAAAATACACTTGCTTCTGCAAATCTATTGAAAATATTATTTCGCCAGTTTTGGTTTACTATGTACAATATTTTCTGCATACAATTATATAAATAAATGAAAAAAAAAGCATATAATTATTAATTTATAACACAGTCCATCAATATTTTCATTTAATTTTAGAATATATCCAACAATTTATGACAGATAAAAATTATCCTTAAGTTTTTGTCAAGCCTCGTTCTTTCTTTGAAGGAGCCATAGTAAAATTAAGACTAACTTTTTAGAAGGCTGGCAACATAAGACTGTGCGTAATGGGTGACCGTTCGGATTTTTTTTATTTTTTTTTTAATTTAAATTTCATTAATAATTAAAACATTACATTAAAAATAATTGAAATTAGCGACATTCATTTCATCGTCGGAACTCATTTTTATTATAGTGTGTGTGATAAAGAAATGAGAAGTGTGAAATTTTTTAGAGAGGGTGATTGAAAGATTTGAGTGTGTGTTTGAGTGGAGAAAGAAATGAGAGTTGTAAATTATTTGGTAAAAGAATTGGGTATTTATAAGGTAAAAAAAGGGGTGTTGGTTTAATGATTTAGCCGTTTGAAGGGGGAAAGGAGCCGTTGAACGGTCGACAAGGAACGGTCGAATAGTCGACCGTTGGAGTTGCTCGACGCGTCGCCGGAGGAGGGGCGTAACGCGGGGGACGCGTCCCGGAGGCGGACGTGGCCGGTCGCGACCGGACCAAAGGTCGGGCGTTACGGGCGGTCTAAGATATTTAAGTAGTTGATTGTTTGTTTGTATATGTTTTTCAAACAACATCAGTCCTTGTCACTGACGAATTTGCTCGTATGGCGCGTGTAACTACCCACGACAAAAAACAAACGGGCCACCTTATCTCTGTCCCTACATTCTCCTTCAGTCTTGAATGCCGACTTGCATCTGACTAAATTGTTTACAATTACCCCTTCATCAACTAAGACTGCTCCTTTTGCCCCTCCATATTCCAACAACTGCCCTGTACCCCTTTCGCTATGGTTACAAATGAATTTTAATCACACAAAAACAATAGCATCGGCTAATTTTAATCGACTAATAGTAACACCAAAGTTGTAAATCTGTAATGAATAATGTGTCGCATGAGTAAATTAAAAGTGAAAATGAGTAAATCGGGCAACTTAATAGAAAGTAGTCCAAATCTTTTCATGACTATGATTAGTTAATCATATTTGAACATAAATCTACTTCAGCCTATAAAAGTTATTTGTTTTAATTAACTCAGTCAAATACTAATATGTTATTCAACTTGTACAATTAATATCGCCACATTCCTAAATAGATATCATTTTATTGGTAGAAGGAAGGAATATTTATGTTTAAAAAGAAAAATACAAACTTTTGTTAAAAAAATTCACAAGTTGCCTAATCGGAATGATTATTTATTAAACACCCTTTAATTGTCACCTAAGCTTTATTCAAAGAAATGCAACTTAACGATGAATTATTAAACACCCTTTAATAAAATTAAATTCGGCCAGCCAATTGCAAAAGTTATCCTTCTGGACAAGTCAATATTCCGATCGCAATCAAGACCAAATGAAAATGTCAATATTCAAATAGTATACATTATAAAACAACAAATTTAATAAAGAAAACACAATTTAATGAGAATTGGTGGTAGCAGATGACGGCAATGATGGAGGACCAAGAACGACGATTTAACAAGTTTTGGTTTTGCATCGTTGTTGTACTTTGTGCATTGATAACTTGTACCACGGCTGTAGACACCATCTCTGCAAACCAAACCATTAAAGATGATGGTCAAACCATCGTTTCAGCTCAAGAAACGTTTGAGCTCGGTTTCTTCAGTCCGGCAAACTCAACAAACCGTTACGTCGGAATCTGGTTTAAAAGAATCTCATCCGGAACGGTTATGTGGGTAGCCAACCGGAATACACCACTCACAAACACCTCCGGCGAGTTGTCTCTTACTCCCCAAGGAATTCTGGTGATCCGAAACGCCACCGGTGGCATCATCTGGTCGTCCGGGAACTCGTCAGCATCTCCGGTTAGGAATCCGGTGGGTCAACTTCTGGACTCCGGTAACTTTCTCATCACCGACGGTAACTCCGAGAATCCGATATGGCAAAGTTTTGATTTTCCGACGGATACTTTTGTTCCGGGAATGAAATTCGGTAAAGATTTAGTTACCGGGTTTGAAAGGCATTTCGCGTCATGGAAGAACGACGGAGATCCTTCCTCCGGCGAGTTTACAGTCTGGCTCGATACCCAAGGATACCCTCAGTTGATCGTACGCGATGGATCTGCTATTAAATTCCGGGCCGGCCCATGGAACGGAGAGCGGTTCAGCGGTGAGCCCAATTTAAGGCCCAACGCAATTTACCGATTCGGGTTTGTTCTTAATCAAAGAGAAATGTATTACGAGTTTGACCTCACAAATTCTTCCGTAATCACAAGGGTAGTTATTAGACCAACTGGTAGTTTTGAAAGACTATTATGGATTGAAAACAGGCAAACCTGGTTAGTATATTTGACCCCAGAAACCGATAACTGTGACCGTTATGCACTTTGTGGCTCATTTGCCAGCTGTAACATTAACAACTCACCGGCTTGCGGTTGCCTAGATGGGTTCGAGCCCACTTCACGGGACCAATGGAACGTGGCTGATTGGTCCCAGGGGTGCAAGCGGTCAGTGGCGTTGAATTGCACGCCCGATGAAGGGTTTAAAAGGTATTCAAACATAAAGCTCCCCGATACACAACGGTCACGGTTTAACCAAAGTATGAACCTTAAAGAATGCGAGCGGTTTTGCAAGAGTAATTGTTCGTGTACTGCTTATAGTACTCAGAATGTAACCAATGGTGGAAGCGGCTGTTTGTTATGGTTTGGTGATTTGATCGATATTAGAACGTTTACGGACAACGGGCAGGATCTTTTTATACGAATGCCAGCATCAGAATTAGGTAAATTATAAATCATAAATTACAAATCATAGTCTTGTTTTATTTTGTTAAGAATTTAATTTAGTTGTTTACTTGTTTACCGCTTAATGTCATTCATGTAGCGAAAGGTAAAAGCTCGAGCGCGAAGACAGTAAAGATTGTTGTCCCTATAATATCGGTTTTATTGGTCATTTTACTTTCAGTTTGTGTATTTTATCGGATTAGGCGGAGGAAAGCAAAGCAAGAAGGTACGAATTTTGGTCAATTTATAAAAAGATATATTGTTTTAGGAAGCAAATTATATAATGTAATTGGCATTGAATGTTAATCAGGGATGCTAGAAGAAGACAATGAATATGATGCTGAATATGAAAACGCTAACGATGATCTTGATCTACCACTGATTCAGTTTTCTACAATACGTAAAGCCACCGATAATTTTTCAGTCAACAATAAGCTTGGAGAAGGTGGTTTCGGACCTGTTTACAAGGTAAAAAAACGGGCATTTTAATAGTGATTGACTTATTATTACAACTGATTATTTGATTTTGATTTTTTTTAGGGTGTGATGGAAAATGGGCAGGAAGTAGCGGTTAAACGGCTATCAAAAACATCAACTCAAGGACTCGATGAATTCAAAAATGAAGTTATCACTATTTCCAAATTACAACACCGGAATCTTGTACGGCTTTTAGGATGTTGCATCAAGGGAGCAGAAAAAATGTTGGTGTATGAATACATGTCAAACAAAGGCTTGGATTCTTTCATATTTGGTATGATTTTGACAATTTTAGGTATTAAAAACCAGAAAATATGGAAATTAAATGTGAACAACTTATTGCAGATAAAGATCAAAGTAAATTACTCGATTGGCCTACCCGTTTTCAAATTATCAAAGGGGTTGCAAGGGGACTTCTTTATCTTCATCAAGATTCTAGATTGAGAATTATTCATAGAGATTTAAAAGTTAGCAACATTTTGCTTGACCATGATATGATCCCCAAGATTTCGGATTTTGGCATGGCCAGAACCTTTGGTGGAAATCAGTTAGAAGCCAACACAAACAGAGTGGTTGGAACATAGTAAGACCTTATACAATTTTTTTAGTTAGTTTAATCTAATTTAATTCTTATAATTATTTTGCTTCAGTGGGTATATGGCACCAGAGTACGCAGGAGAAGGTATCTTTTCAGTAAAATCAGACGTATTTAGCTTTGGTGTTTTAGTACTGGAAATTATAAGCGGGAAGAGAAACAGAGGATTCTTCCAAGAAGAACACAAAAACAACCTTATTGGACATGTGAGTAACTTACTTTGTTTTCATTTAACCGATAACCGTTGTTTTCTTAATTTGATTTTTTCATTTGTATTAGGCATGGGGACTCCATAAAGACGGGAAATCCTTGGAACTTGTTGCAGCGTGTTTAGAAAAATCGATTAACTTAACAGAAGTAATACGGTCAATCCATGTTGGTTTGTTATGTGTCCAACAACGTCCTGAAGATAGACCAACAATGGCTTCTGCGGTTCTAATGTTTGGGAGTGAGGGTGAATTACCGCCACCTAAGCAACCAGGTTTTTTCTATGAAAAAGGTACAGCAGATACTAGTTATTCCGGTTCAAGTACAGGTGGAAAAAATTCAAATGAACTAACTATTTCAATGTTGAATGCTAGGTAGTAAATTTATTTATACATTTTGTACATCTTTGAGTTATTTGTAAACTTGTTTTATGAGCCAATATTGAGGTTGTAAAATTTTGTTACATATATAATTATGTGATAGCCACAACTGCTATTTGTAAGTTGTAACTTGTTACTTGAGTCATGTTCATTAGACATTATTAAGGTCATATAATCATTATCATCATTATGCAATTATAGATAACTCATGAATTTCCTAGATTAATAACCATAATGAAAAATGCACACTCCCTTATTTTTATATATCAAATTCTATTCAAAAGACAATGAAATAAAGGGGGTTCAGGGGTCAATGTTTAGCATCCATTGACTTAATTGGTTCTTCATAAACACTATTATTAGTAAATAACATCCGGTGATTAGTGCACCGGGATTTGGGATCAAGAACTTGATCTGAAACATTAGGAGACATCGTACGTGTTGTTGTTGTTGCTGATTTGGCAGCATACAATGATTCTATCAACTGTTCATGACCTTTTGGTTTCCTAAACTTTGATTCTTCATCTTCATGTCCATTGCACTCCAATTTCCTTGCGTGTAATCCGTCTTTCACTTTCTACAAAAAGCAAGAGGATATTGTTAATGTCACAAATAAGATAAGCAAACTTTAGATTACAAGATTAACCTGTACTAGGGTAACAAGATTGAAACATAAAAAGAAAAAGTTTGATGGCATGAGCATTTTATAGTCAAAATTCTCTCTTATACTATTCATTGTGTTCAAATGAGCATTTTCAAAGTGATCATTGTGATTTGACTTTTGAGAAATCAGAATAAGATAATTAGATTTCAATCTATGTTACCTATGATAACACAGTCATAAACTTCTAATGAATAGTGTTCTTTTATAAATAAAATATAATGATAACATATTATTAGTTTATAAATATGATGTGTAGTATATTTGCAACGTCGCGGGCACATGCACCTCATTTATCTTATATAATAACACTAGATTTATATTATGTCAATTAGATATCACAAAGCAACGATTTTCAGCTAATGCTACGTATTCCAACTTCCAAAGCATCGAGCAATCAGTCCAAACTGTCTCAATAGTTTATGTAGATTAAGCCATAAATTTTAGTTTTTTTATAGTTGATAACTCTTAAATCCATGAAAAAACGTTAACTCGGTGTAAAGAATCTAGCAATTGAAATAGCAACTTATGTAATGTGAACAATAATAGGTAAAAACAAACCTGCATTAAACTTGAATCAAATTCCGGCAGCCCAATGTGCCCAACGGTCAACGATCCAAAAAAGTTTCCCAATAAAGCAGCATCAGGAACCGCTAATCCCTCAAC
The DNA here is from genome assembly GCA_963853835.1 of Calendula officinalis. Lineage (NCBI taxonomy): Eukaryota > Viridiplantae > Streptophyta > Magnoliopsida > Asterales > Asteraceae > Calendula > Calendula officinalis. The sequence goes on along the minus strand of OY970823.1, from coordinate 57,970,995 downwards.
TAACCCAGCCACTAACCCTCCTAGAAAACTATCTCCAGCACCGGTTGGATCCATCTGAACAGTCGAAAATGGCGAAATTTGCAGCTCAACATCTTTCCAATACAACGTACATCCATCTTTCCCGCTTGTAATCACAACACAACACGATTTCCGAGCTTCCTCAACATCCACAAACGGTGCTTCTTCTGCAGAAGCTTTCAAGAATCCAATTCGAGGAAGCAGGTGAGCAAAACCACTTTCTTTTAACTTCACAAGCTTCACAGTTCCATCGATTTCATCGAATTCCCTAATTAGAGCTTGGATATCGACGAGCACAACATCACATATATCCAGCATTTTTTCTAGGGTTTCTGGAGATATTTCCCCTGAAATCCCAACTGCCATACCGAAATTGAAATTAGCTTCGATCGGTAAATCGGATGGGGAAATCCGGTCGCATGTTTGAATCCGTTTAAGAACCCGATCCTCTCGTCGGATCTCCGATGGATCGGAGGTAAAATAAGCGTGGAAGACGGCTGTTTTCGCCGATTGGGATACAATTGGGGGATGATTAACGTTGGAATTGTATTTGAAATCGGAACCAACTTTCGACACGTAATCGGCGGGGATATCGAGGCCGTCGAGGACGGCGGAGATGAAGGAGACAGCACCGCCTAAGGTTTGGGCAAATACGACGTCGTCTTTGATTAGGACATCGTGACAGTAATTACCGACGACTAAACCTCTTGGATTTCGGTTTGCTCCCATTGTGAGATGGATTTGAGAGGAATTGATGATTGATGTTGTTTGTATCGTTGGGTGAACAAATTCATGAGTGGATGTTAGGAGATGACGCGTTTGTGTAATGGTGGTGAGGTGGTGGTTTTGTAACGGAGGTGGTGGGTGATCAGTGGTGGTGGCTCTTTGAAATTTGCATAAAACTGCGGGCTTTTGAATGAATGTGAATGTGATTCTTTCCTGTCTTGTCCTTTATGAAATGTATACTTTCCCTGTAAAAAACTTGTTTTATACTTCCTCCCATTTAAAATAATTGTTACATTTTGGGTTTCATATTTTCTGAAATAAAAAAATATAATAATAATTAAATTAGAATAATTGAATGGTTAATGGATAATAGGTCCAACACCTTTTGAATAAAGTGTGTTAATGATGTTTAAAATTAAAAAGTAAGGGTAAATAAGTCATTTCACTTTGTTAAAGTAGATAGTTAGTGGATGTGGGTCCTACTATTTTCTGTCAAATAAGTTAATTTTTTAAAGTGTAACACTTATTTTGAATCACTCATATCAGGAAAGTGTAGAACTTATTTTGAATCAGAGGAAGTACAATAAACTAGTTGTTGTAACTCCGTTAAAGTCTCTTTGTTTGCTTACACTTATGTCCCTTATTTATGTGTATTCATGTCAAGACTCTTGGCTTACAACCAATAGTCTATATAAGAGTGTTTCCCATGTACATTTCTTTGACCAATATTGTAACACATGTATATGAAGGAGAAGATCTTATGATTGAGCTAATTGGTTCACAACACGTTATCAGCACTTTGCTACGAATCAAGTGATCAAAACGACGATTCTTCACTCTACTATTAGCATCCGAGTATGTATCGATGAATCTCAATGAAAACCGAATTGGTTTCTCTCGTTGGTGGATTGTAAGTGTGTATCTTTTCTTACCCTAAAAGTTAGCATAATATGATGAACCCATCACATTTTTTTACCACAATTTTTAGAAGATTTAAATGTGATGGCAACTTGCTCATATTGAATGTTATCTCTCACCATTTTGATAATTATATTTATAAGTTTGAAAAAGTACATCTTGAATCACTACTAAATATTAGTCAATTATTATAGGTTTGTATCTAGATATTGTGTTTCTAGATTGGTGTTAGTGATAATAAATATTGATTCATGATAATTAGAATGAAAAATTATTTTTGATAATAGTAATTTTAATCGGTGGTGATACTCATATAAATCAATCTGAATTAATAGCATGACAATTCGGCATATGTTTGCTTTAGATTGGGGCTGTTTTTTAAATCATAGTGAGATATATAGTTTTATTTCTAATAACATATAATTGTTTGAGCTAATTTATGAATTAGTACAATGTAATCTTGAATACTTCTCAATCATAACTCATTTTGGTGGGTTAAAATTAAAAGTTATTGAAATATGAAATCTATAAATGAGTTTGCTTTATGTTGAATCTCATTACATACATAATTTAAAGAACTTTAATGTTTTTAACGTTTCTTTTGTGACAACATGATAATATTTAAAACCTATGGAAATACATCAATTTTTGCGACAAATTTTTTTAAAAAAAAAAGAATTGATTATTCGATGGTTTCTAAAAATGGGATAGAAAACGTTGCATCGTGAATTATATGTTGGCATATTGAGTTGACGCACTCACATGATGCACAATGAGCATTGTATGACACTTCTCTGAAAAGTTATGAATCATCCCCCAATAGGCTCACTTATGCTTATACAATGTCTAGGAAAGATTGGCGGTTTTTCTGACTCCTAATAAGGGTGGTTCCGATACGCACAAGCGCTGTCTACCCTTACCGTCTTTCCTGGTTGTATTCGAATAGAGCTACCGAAAAGGGTTGACTAAATAATCTTTCCCCCGAATGTGGTTATATACATATAATGAAATGGTGTCTATCAATCGACCTGTCGTTCGATAAATGAGAACCATTCACGCTTGTGTTTTTCGAACCTTCTAATTCGACACACAATTTATGCTCATTCAAACCATAAACATTTAAACTTATCAATTTATATGATAACTAAATCCAATATTTGTCCTCCCGTTGTAGGAAAATATCAAAACAATCATGAATTCTTTGAGACCACCGATTTTGTGGCTCAAATGGAATAATAGAGCTATTGTTTAGCTCATGAATTATGTTTTGGATCATGCTTTACCATTTGAAGAATGGTTATCTTTTGGATTATGGTTTATTTACAATTGATTATGTTTCTCGAAATAATTTAAAGTTTTTTGTCCTTGTGAAATTAGTCAATACGTGTGACCGACTTTAAATTATTTTTACTTTGAGGCATGCATATTGGGTTGTTGATTGTCTGGTTGATTGTGGTACCCAAGTACACTTTCATAAAAAAAATTTACTTAATCAACATTACGCCTCAAAGTAACTTCATTGACAACCATTTCGGGCTTGTCGACCCTTGGCTTTGGTATAGCCCAATATATGTTGTCAAATGGTACAAGTTTAACCATAAATGAAGCCTTATATTGTCCAAGTTCCATTCGTAACTTGTTGAGTTTTAAGGATATTCGAGAAAACACGTTTTCATCTCGAAACTGCTCGAGAAAATGGTATTGAATACCCTTACGTTACCTCTGATAAATACGACCAAAAGCGTACATTGGAGAAGTTGAGATGTTTGTCAAATGTTTTGTGCCTCACTATGATCCAATCCATTGAAAGTAATCTAATTATTCGTCGAGCCCACATTGATGATGGAACTTATATGTTATGGCATGACCGGTTGGGACACCATGGTCAATATACGATGCTTTGAACTATGAATGCATCCTATGTGCATCAGGATATAATTTCGTGATTAATCCGAAAAGCCTATGCCAAATATGCTCGATTGTAAAGACACATCTCAAACCACTTTATGTATAATCTACAAAAGTGATATCCCGTTTTCTAGAGAGAATTCATGGGGATATTTGTGGACTTATCCAACCAACATGCGGACTATTTAAAAATTTCATGATATTGGTTGATGAATCAACAAAGATGGTCACACGTAACTTTGATGTCCACAACAAAATGCAGCATATCCTTAACTCTTAGCCCTGATCATTAATTTGAGGGTTCATCATCCGGATTATCCGATAAAGTCAAGTAGACTTGATAATGCCATGGAGTTTACATCGAACACGTTCGATAATTATTGCATGACATTGAGATTTGATATTGAACACCCTGTTGTGTATGTTCATTTACAAATTGCTCTTGGAGAAGCATTTTTTTAACGAATATAAATAATTCTCAAAACTTTGGTTATGCGCACCAACTTTCAATGTCTGCATGTGGTTATGCGATATTACACACGGCTGCATTGGTCCGTCTGAGGCCCATGGCTACCCAACCATTTTCTGCGTATCAGCTGGTAACTGGACATGAGCCTGATGTCTCACATAAACGCGTGTTTGGGTGCTTGGTCAATGTTCCAATTGAACTTCCAAAGCGTTTGAAATTTGGACCTCAGAAACGACGGGGAATATATGTTGATTATTAATCCACATCCATCATACTCTATTTAGAGCCCTTGACAGGCGATCTCTTTAACGCTATACATGCGGATTGTGATATTGATGAGACAATCTTCCCATCGTTAGGGGGAGATTTGCACGTTAACGTTGATAAGGAACGACGTGAAAGAATGTGGCATGTACCCAATTTGTCTCATATGGATCCCCCGATTGCACATAGTGATAAGGATGTGCAAAGAACTCTAAGTCTACAAAATGTTGCTAATCAGCTACCAGACGCATTTAATGACTTAGCAAATGTCACGAGATCAAATATACCTGCTGCAAATGCGCCTGCAAGGATAGACGTCCCTGTGAGACACCATGTTCCGTTTGAACATGTTGCATCGGTCGAACCCACCATGCAAAGGACGCTACCATTGGTTGTCCAGTCCGCCGCTCTTCCTAATAAAAGAGGAAGACCGGTTCGGTTCCAAGGATGTTCTGCCTCAAAGGAGGAGAAATTCTGTCGTATACGTTTTGCCACACGAGATCATTAAGGATCACGGGAGTGTATTGGAGAAGCGTGTTCCTGATGAAACACCAATTTCTCATCATCCCGATAATCTTCAAGTATCTGTCGAGTATGCTAGCTTAGACGATTTTTTGAAGCAAAACGAGACTGTCATCGATGATTTGCTCATATACGCAGTGGCCACTGACATTATGAGCAATGATGACATGGAACTAAGTACTATTGTTGAGTACAATGGACTGGTCTTTATGGAAATACACAATCCACGTAAAATTGGATTCCTTACTGAAATGATGAGTGTTTGGACCTGTTGCTCCAACACCACCTAATGTTTAACCATTTGGTTGTAAATTGGTATTCGTAAGGAAGCGTAAAGAGAATAATGAGAATGTAAGATACAAAGCTCGCCTCATGGCGCTAGGCTTCTCTTAAACGCCCTGGTATTGATTACGAGGAGATGTATTTTCCCGTAATGGACGTTTAATCAGTTTAGTAGTTTCCGAAAAACTGAATATACAGCTTATGGATGTGGTCACAGCCTATCTCTATGGGGATCATGACACAGAGATACACATGAATGTCCCTGATGGACTCAAGTTGTCTGAATCAAGTAGTTCCAGACCATGGAACACTGTCTCGATATGACTGAGACAATCACTTTTTTGGATTAAAATCCAGACGGATGTGGTATAACCGTCTAAGTGAGTACTTGATCAGACTGGGATATTTGAATTTTGAGATATGCTCATACGTGTTTATAAAGATATCCACTTCAGGATATGTTATTATCGCAGTCTATGTAGATCATTTGAATCTCATAGGATCCTCGAAAGAGTTGTTTGAAACTGCTGAAATCCTGAAGAAGGAATTCGAGATGAAAGATCATGGGAAAACACGGCATTGGCTCGGCCTGCAGATCGAGCACCGTGAAGATGTGGGTTTTCCTCCATCGAGAGAATTACACCCTAAAGGTGTTAAGACGCTTTAGTTACCATGACACAAAACCTCAATCTACTCCCATGGTCATTCATCCGTTCTCTAGACATTAAAAGGGACCTATTCCATCCAAATGAGGATGATGAGAAGATATTGAGACATGAGTGTTCATATCTGGGTGCAATAAGCACAATATTGTACTTGGCCCAATGTACTTGACTAGACATCTTGTTTGTTGTGATATGCATGACTAGGCATAGCAATGCGCCAACACGCCACCATTGAAATGGTATTAAAGATATCTTCCGTTACTTTAAAGGTAGTACGTATATGGGCTTATTATATCCCTACGCGTCATCGAGTGGATCAAACGTGATTGATACTCGAGATAACGCGACCCTTATCGGATATGCCGATGCAGTTTACTTATCAGACCTACATAAGGGACGTTCCCAATCTGGTTATATCTTTACCATAGGGAATGCGGCGATATCCTAGAGGTTTTGTAAATGGACTTTAGTTGATACTTCGACAAATCACTCCGAACTACTCGCACTCGTTGAGGCGATTAGAGAGTGTGTATGGCTTTGAGATGTAAGTGGCCATATTCGAAGTAAATGTGTTTTGACTTATGATCCCAGTTAACTAGTTGTCATATATGAAGATAACACCGTTATTATCGATCAATTGAAACAAGGTTATATCAAAACAGGATAACACCAAACACATCTCGCCGAAATTGTTCTTTACACATGAACAACAAGCATTTCAAAAGACTGAAGTGCAACATATTGATTAGATAAGAATCATACTGACTTGTTCACCAAGTCACTGTTAAAGTATTCTTTCTGAAACATGTCAAAGCTATTTGACTTAGAAAAGTCTCTGAGCTACCTAAATGACATATATCATGCACCCAGTTGTACGCGAATAACGATAGCATCCTGATGTATGCCTTGCACCCTGTTGAGTGCGAATAATGATTGTATCAAGACGTATGTTTTGCACCATGTTGAGTGTGGATAGTGATTGCATCCTGGCGTATGCTTTGCACCCCATTGAGTGAGAATAATAATTGCATCCTGACGTATGTTTTGCACCCTGTTGTGTGCATGTGAGGGGGAGCATCCCGATGAATGCTTGTGTACTCTTTTTCCTTTAGCTCAAGGGTTTTGTCCCATTGGGTTTACCTTGACAAAGTTTTTTTTAGTGAGACACTAACAATACCTCATTCTCACCAAGAATTGTTGAATTCAGGGGGAGTATCCAGTTGAATACTTATTAATCATTGTGCACTCTTTTGTCCTTCGTTAGAGTTTTTGTCCCACTGGGTTTTCTCTAAACAAGTTTTTAATGAGGCACACTATATATGGTTCTTTCCATCTCTCAAGACATCCAGATCGTACTCTTTTATCCTTCGACCAGAGTTTTTCCCAAGGGGTTTTCTCTGACATGGTTTTAACGAGGCGAATGTTTCATGGATTGTCTAAAGATACAAGGCTAAGCTCAAGAAATCCACATCGTACTCTTTTGTCCTTCGGTTGGAGTTTTTGTCCCAAGGGGTTTTCTCCGACAAGGTTTTTAACGAGGCGAATGTTTCATGGATTGTATGAAGATACAAGACGAAGTACATGTACAGTTCAACATAAATCTAAGCAACCAAGGGGGAGTGTTGTAACTCCTTTAGAGTCTCTTTGCTTGCTTACACTTATGTCCCTTATTTATGTGTATTCATGTCAAGAATCTTGGCTTACAACCAATAGTCTATATAAGAGTGTTTCCCATGTACATTTCTTTGACCAATATTGTAACACATGTATATGAAGGAGAAGATCTTATGATTGAGCTAATTGGTTCACAACACTAGTAGGTTTTTAACTCCAGTAATACTAGACGAGATTTTAATATGATACTTAAAATATAATTTATTAATATTCATACAATACTCAAAATATATCGGTTGTATTGAAAATTAAAAGAAAATATAAATTGGGAATATTTTTCTATTTGAAGATTACATAGTTTAATATAGAAACTTCAGAGACATCCCTTAAACTAATGTTCCTCTGGCCTCAAGGTAAGACGTTTGCCCTTCATTTTTGTGGTCGAAGGTTCAAATCTCATATTGGACATATGTGTTATTTATGAGTAAATTATATTTTGTCGTTAAAACAATATGACCCGGGGTGACCTGACGGTTCAACCGATTGAACCGTGACCTGTCTATAGTATCGGGTCGAGTAATAACCCAGGTTTTAAAGTGTCTACTATTGTTCATGTTATCAAATCAGGTGATGCTGTTAGAATTGAGAATCACCATTATATATTTTAAAGTTATAACAAAAATAGTTCTTTCCATTAAACTTCACAAATTATATATAGAGTAAATTGCAAAAATCGTCTTGTGTGGTGTTGAAAGTAGGGCTGTCGAAATAAATCGAAACCCGTTCTACTCGCCCGACCTGTTTCGAATTTGGGTAAATCGGGTCGGGTAGTTCGGGTATCGGGTAGAAACATTCGGGTATCGGATAACCCGAAAATATAAGGATCGGGTATCGGTTAATATTTTAAGTCGGCGGGTATACCCGAATACCCGAATTTTTTTAGAAGGGATTTTTTAGAAGATAAATCATAGATTTTTGGTAACAAAATTAAGTGGAATCCTACAGTTTGAAAGTTGATATGGGGATCAAGGATAAATGTGTTTCAATTTTCTTTTTATACATAATCAAAATTATTGATAGTTCATAGTTACGATTATATGTTCTAATCAAGTTTCCACTAATCATATTTAATGTACACTTCTTTTAAAATTTCCAATCTTTTAATGAATATTCAAGTTAATTTTAGTTACAATTACATAATTGTCACGATACTTACAATGGAGCATGTTGATGACACAATACTTGCATGGTTTTACTTTTGTTTGCATATTAGAAAATGTTAATCAAAACTTTATGCATAATTTTCGGGTATTATTGGATATACCCGTACCCGATCTATTACCCAAACTACCCATATCCAAATACCCGAAATTAATTTGGTTCGGGTATCGGGTATTTATAATATATGAAAAAACCCGAACTACCCGAAACCCGAAAATTTTACCCGATCAACACCCCTAATTGAAAGTACATGCAAACATCCGTTTTTGATTTTTTTTTTTTTTTTTTTTTTGTATGTTTTGATCCTTCCCCGATGACAACGTTAGCAAATGTCCGTTGAGCCTCGCTTGAAACTTATATGATGACAAATCTGTCATTTTACCCTATTATCAAATTACAAAGACAATTTTTACTAATGTATTTTGTACTCTATCTGTCTATGAATTTTCTCTTAATCTGAATTCTTTTTATCAAAACTATAGCAATTAAAAAAAAAAGGCATTATGGAATTGTTGTTTGAATATTTTCCTTGAAAAATCAAATAAATTAATTTACTTTCCAAGTATTAGGCATAACTAAGCTTTTAAAAACATAAAGCACAACATAACAGCACCAATAAGCCTCAAGTATTCAGCCTTCACCCATCATCACAAAATAGCATATGGTAGTGGTGTTTAAACCAAGTAGCCTTTAATGTTTTCCAATATCATGAGACATGTAAAGATCATTCTATAACTCAATTTTAGACCCGTGTAACGAATCATTATCATTAAATCATACCAAAGTTTTGAAACATTGAGAAGGCGTGTTTTGATTTTGCTGGGTTGTTCCGGGCTTTTCTTGTTCCTGCCGGTTTGTAGGGTACGTTTGTAGTTTGGGCAGATTAGTTTTTCTATTTTGGGTGGGCTTTTTCAGTATTGGCCCAACTTAGTTTCTTAGTCATGGGTTGCAATGTTAAGCTTTGTATCTTGTCGGGCTTATTTGCAATTCTGGTTGGAGTTTTCCTTTATTGGTTTATACTTCCTCCTATTCAAAATAAGTACTATATTTTTCTTATATAAGTGATTCAAAATAAGTGCAATATTTTCCTTATTTGGTAAGTTTTTGTATATAAAATTACTATTTTATCCTTACTTAACTTTATTAAACATCATTAATTATTCTTTTCTTTCTCTTTTTTAAATAAAGACAAAGATTATAGTGGGCCTTTCTTCACTAATTATCCTTTTAATCTATCATAATCTCTATTACAATATTTTGAATCGGAGGAAGTACTATTTCCTCTCCTTTAAATTACGGGTGAATTTTCAAAACCAACGAAACCAAACTGGGGAAATTGGAACCCGAAAACCGGACCATTGAACAACTCAATGAATTCTCGCATTCCAAAAAAAAAAGTCACGTTCATTAAAATATAACAATTAGTACAACCATTCTACCAAATTCATGAAATATTGACTATTTTTGAATTAAGTTGAATGATGTGTCCTATTCTTGTTTTGAAAAAAAAGTAAATAAAAACCAAAGCTAATAAATATATCAACATCAATAATGCAACTAAGAAAAGGAATGAAGGTATGGGTGGCTACTATGCATATGGCCATTATTGGACGATATAGGATGAGATGCACTTCCTAAAATTTCCAATTTATCTGCTATTTATGTTTACGTCACTTTCATTTTTTTTCCATCTAGATACATTCAAATGATTTGAGATAATCCTATTTTCAGAAGATTAGTAGATTGTAGAATCGAACCATTTTATTATTCACGGTTATGTTTTGGTTCTGGATTCGTTTGGTTAAATCGGCTATAATCCCGATTGTAACAAAAATAGTAATTCTAACTGGTTTCGATATTCGTATCATATTTGTTAATTTATACATATAATATTAAAATGATTTACAAATAACATTTGTATAATAAATATGAATCGTACACTACTAAGTACCAATAATATTAGGATTTTTCTAACATGTGCCCCCAATGCACATGTTAGGGTGCATTAAATAACATCAAGTTTTCTAATAATTTGTTATTAAATATTAATGAAGTCCATATGTTATATTTTGAAGTGATATATTAAATGCATTTTTAAATTCTTTAGGAAACTTAATGTTATTTAATGCACCCTAACATGTGCCTGAGACACATTTTAGATTAACCCATAATATTATACCAAAACAAAACCCAAGTACATAATTAATTCGACTTCGGTTTTGGTTCTTAAACCCGGTTGTTTTATACCAGATGTACCTATACCGTATCTAAAGGACCTGATACCATATTTCAGGAAAAAGTAGGACTCTCCAACATGTTATTTAACTTTACTTTGTCTACTTATCTTGTTGAAATTCCACTTTAGATTATGATCTGTAAGCCTGTTAATATCATAAATTCATAAGCATCCCCATACGAATGTGCATAGGTAGGTCTAGATACTTATTTACCGTTGCTAAATTTTAAAATTTTCTCGTTATGTAAAATTGAAAAAAAAATTAATAAAACAAAAACTCGTGAAGCAATCAATACTATATGTATTTATCTTATCCATGCTTTGGACTTAGAAGTTGTAAAATGACTTTAAAATAGAAGGGGAGATGCATATGCACCCCACCTGGGCCCCACCCTTGAATTTGCTTAAACAATACGACTGCCCCAGATGCAGAGCACCACACGAGATCCATACCCATACACATCCATTCAGATCTGCCACGTCAGACTATATCTTCGTGGCATTTCCACCTAAGCAAACAACGAATCAAAAAACGGAAACGTAGACTGCCACATACTCAATTTTCACATGGGGATCCTACCACTTGGCAAGATGAATCACCGACACCGGATACCGTTTAAAACGCCCCGTGGGTTCCACCAGTTGTCAAAATGAACCATAGCCATCCAACTATATATAAATGCTGGGTTGTTTTTGTCAATCTTTTCCTACCAATCAAATTCCACCATCGTTTGCTCCCTCATGGCCTCATCTCAATCTCATCATATCTTATCCTTTGAATTATGAAAATAACGTTATTATTAGGTTATAGTATAACAGTTTAAACTAATGTTAAATTATAAATAATATAAAGGTTAAAATGGATTTTAGTATGTTAAATTTAGCTAACTAGTGTTATTTGGTAAGCATCTTAATGATTCAGTTAAGAGGACAACCTTTTAAACGGACAGATTCAAGGTGTTTGGTAAGACCTCTTAATCAGTCTCTAAATAAAAAATTGTACATGTTTTGCCTCTTAATCGGACAGATGTGAGGGGATGTCTGAATCATTTAGACCTCTGCATCATTCAGATATTAATCATTCAAATGCGACCAAATAGCACCTAAATCTTTTACTACTCTGAATTATTAAAGTGTAACACGACACTCTGAACTTTACAATATGGTCCATTTAATATATTGACTTGTCCACGTTTTCTGAATTGACTTTTCTTAATTTCGCTATAACTTTTTACATACTAAAAAATATACATTAATCTCAATATATTGATATTGTAAATAAATCACATTAGTAAACAAGATCAACTTAATGAGTAAGAGTACTAAATCGACGATTTTATCAAGTTCATGATATCATGTTGCACTTTTAATAGTCAACGTTATTAGAAGACTTAATTAGCCAGACAAATTCAGGATAGTAAAATATATTTTGATCTAATATAAAAAAAAAACATTATAATACAAGTAGCTTCATTGACAGTGCATGATTTGGATAGTGTGTTGACGCAGGTTTAAGCTAAGACGTTTACTGTTTTAATATCATTAGATACGGCTAGAATTGGATGGATTGGTCAAAAATTTTATTTTATGTACTATCTGCGTGTTAAAATAAGTGATATCACTTTCTATTTATAGGTGAAACAAAATAAGTGATATACTTATAAAATTTACCTTATTTGGTTAAAAAGTGAGAAACTTTCTCCACTAACTATCTACTTTAATAAAGTGAAATTACTCTTTTACATTTACTTTATTTTTAAACATCATTAATAGCACTTTATTCAAAAGAAGTGGGACCAATTCTTCACTAACTATATACTTTAATCTATCTTTAACTACATTTTAATTTTTTGCTTTAAAATCATATTTTCTTAAATGTATCATTTATTTTGATACGGAGGTAGTATTATAAATAAAAAGTTACAATGAAAAATAGAATCTATTTCATAATTGTAATGACTTAATAGGACATAAACATTCAGGTATACATTTCGATCTTTAACTTGTGACGCTTTCACGTGTTCCACTACCAAAATTTTCAATAGACGCAAAGCGCCATTTACGACAAAATAATTAACTTGCTATAACACAAGATAAAACATTATTTTACTTTTAAATAAGAAAGTTGTAACACCTTTTTTTTTGGAAATAATAATGGGTTATTAGTAAATTGGTAAATTTCCTATTATTATGAGAGTTGTGGAGCTTAATATTTTATGAACATCTTTTGTATGTCATAACCATTGACAATAAATGTCATAATATGTGACATAATGTTGAATTAATCAAGAGTTACAAAACTCTTGGTTTGAATGTCATTATGGTACTTCAAGGCATGAGAGCCTATATAAACAACCTCTAGTTGTGAAGTTCAACACACCAAAATTCATAAGCTCTCCTCTCATATGCTCTCTTCTCATGATGTTGTGTTTTGATATCATCATGTGTTTCCAAGTAATCACTTTGTGTTGTCGGTAATTCTAGTGTTATAGAATAATACTGATAAACTGCATCAAATCCTGGGGTTCTACGTTGAGGCTTGCAGCATATAGAGCGCGTAAAAACCTTAAAGGACATGAATTACAATTCCGTGCGGTTCTTTCTTCATCAGCATTCAGGTTTGATTGTTCCATTTGGTTCTTTCTTTTTTGTTGATTATGATATTGAACTATCAATATCAAATACGGTTTTAATATCGTAATTGTCTAATTATTTAATCACCGAATATTTAATCTAAACAACAATCTTTAAGGTTTTTATCTTGTTATATATTATTGTGTATATATAATATATACACATATATTTTCTTTTATAAAATATTCGGTGATTAAGCTTCCATGGTGATTAGATAAATATATATTCAGTGATTAATAAAAAAAAAAATTGAGATATTATGTCAATGTTATATATATATATTTATGTTATGGATTAATGGTTTTAAAAGTGATTATTATGACTATTAAGTTCAACTTTTATGAGTTACATTTTTTCTACTCATGGCTATTTAATATATGTATTTTAATGTTTTGACATAATTAAATATCTATTTTAATCTAATGGACAAGTTAAAACAAAAGGTTTTTTCTCATCTAAAGTGGGTGTTATATGAATTATCATGCTTATGGTTGAAGCATTATAATTGATTTAATTATTATTTTTTGTATATAGATTATTTCAAGATACTTTTATGTTTGAAAAGTATACTATTTGAAAAATCATGATTATACAAAATAGATAATTTTAGTGTTAAACGGAATCTTTCCAGCTGTGTATCATTAAGCATTGTATTGAACCTATAAGTGGAATAAATTATCAGTCATCCCCAAATAGGCTCACATATTCTTATTACAATGTCTAGGAAAGTTAAAGGCGGTTTTTCTGACTCCAAATGGGGGTGGTTCCGATACGCACTAGCGCTGTCTACCCTCACCGTCTTTCCTGGTTGTATTCGAATAGAGCTACCGAAAAAGGTTGACTAAATAATGTTTTCCTTGAATGTGGTTAAATACTTGGAGTTTCACAAATTTGAGGACTACTCTTTGGATGTTTTGTCGAAACACTTCCTTATTGAGAAGGAAAATCTCATAAGAGATCAAAAGAGTAAAGTCAGATTGAGTGTGTACCACATGTCAGGTGGGAGCTCGGATTTTGCTTATGTAAAAGGAATTGCAAATGTTGTTGCAAATCTAATCCACTTGGGTGTAAGTGTGGGTCATGTAGGAGTCAATATGACTACCTCAATTACTCGGGTGATAGAGGCCCGAGACTGGTTTGTGGATTCTGGAGTAAACATCCATGTATGTGGAAATCATGATAGTTTCCAAATTTATGGTATGGTTCGAGAAGGAACTGTCGTGACATGTGTTGACAACCATAAAGTACGTGTTCATGACATTGGCACATTGGTGCTAACATTCACAAAGGAATTATGGTTACCCTTCGAGAGGTCTTACATGTTCCTTGAATCTCCAACATACTTATATCGGAGAACAAATTTGACAAAAATGGTTACAAGTTGGTAATAAAAATGGTCATATCGTGTTCTCCAAAGATGGGTTATTATGGATCAAACCATCATCAAGGGTGGAATGTTTATGCTTGATCTATGTGGTGATGGATAAGATAATGTTGTATCTATATCCAATGATTATGTGTCAAATGTTGATCTTTGTAATCGTGAGAATATGATACTATCAGCGTTAGTGACAATATCGCTAGTAATGATGTAACTAAGTTTCGAATTAATGAAATAGTTTTTCAAATTATATTGCGTGTTCAATTTCTTTGTGTCATAAAAGGTTAGCTCACACTAACATTAAAAAAATATTGAAAAGACACAATCTAAAGTATTGATAGAAGTAAATAATAAAGATTTTAACAAATGTGAAACTTGTATAAAATCAAAGTTTACAAAGAAACTTTTTCAAGTGTCAAAAGAATTACATCATTACTAGAGTTGATCTATTCAGATATTTGTGAACTGAATGGAATACTCACGCGTGGAGGTAAAAGATACTTCATTACAATTTGTGGTGACTATAGCCGCTATTTACATGTTTACTTGTTGCATTCAAAAGATGAAGCTTTTAATGCATTCAAACTGTATAAGTGCAAGGCTGAAAACCAACATGACAAACGCATTAACATTCTTCGCTTGGAAAGAGGCGGAAAATACGTTAATCATGAGTTTGACACATTCTGTGAAGAGAATGATATCAAGCATGAGATAATTTCACCATATACTCCCCAACTGAATGGATTAACTGAAAGAGAGAGTTGAACCCTTGTTGAAATGGTCAACTATATGTTGAACCAATCGGGTTTGCTACACAATTAGTGGGGGGAAGCTTTGTTGACTGCATGTTATGTGCACAAAAGAATCACTAGTCGTGTGATTCTTTCTAGATTATCTAAGAGTGTGGGGGTGTTTAGCTTATTATCGTACACCTGATCTTTAACGATCCAAGTTGGGAGCTCGAGCTATGAAGTGTATATTCATTGGATATGCTCAGAATAGTAAGGCCTACCGATTGTTGGATAATGAATCAGGAGTCATCGTGGAATCCAGAGATGTGGAATTCTTCGACGATAAGTTAATATGAGATGATGAAAACTCTCATCCCAACTTTAATCATATTCTAGCACCCAGTACTTCTCGAGATATTATCTCATCTTCTTCTATTGTGGGAGAATCACATTCTACTGTTGTTGTAGAAGAACCACCTTCTTCTGTTGTAGAAGAACCAACAAGAAGTACACGGGTTAGAAGGGAAAAGAATTTTGGAGATGATTTTCTATCATACTTAGTTGAAGGATCTCAATCTAAGGTGACGAGAGAGGTCATCTTAGTTATTATTTTGATAATGATCCTAAGATTTTTAATGATTCCATGACATCGAGAGGATGTTATTAGTGATGAAATGGATTCATTTATGGGAAACAAACTTGGGAGTTAGCTGATCTTCCCAAGGGTATGAGACCCATATGATCTAAATCGATCTTCAAGAGGAAGTATCATCCAGATGGATCAATATCTTTCTATAAAGCGAGAGTAGTCGCTACACGATATTGATTATTTCGATACATATGCTCCGGTTGCTTGGATTAGTTCAATTAAAACTCTTATAGCAATTTCAGCATTGAAAGGACTATACATTCATAAAATGGATGTGATGACAGCCTTTCTAAATGGATATCTCAAGGAGGAGATATATTTGGAGCAACCTGAAGGTTTCATAGTAACCGGACATGAAAACAAAGTTTGTAGACTTATTAAATCACTGTACGGTTTGAAACAAACTCCAAAACAGTGGCATGAGAGATTTGACACCACTGTAACTGCATTTGGTTTGAAGCATAATAGTGTTGATAGATGTATCTACACTAAATGCACAACTGAATACACTGTAGTTATCTGTCTTTATGTTGATGATATGTTGATCATTGGCACTCGACTACAAGGTATACTTGATATAAAGTAATACCTATCCTCGAACTTTAAGATGAAAGATCTAAGGGGAAGTGGATATCATTCTTGGTATTAAGGTTAAAAGGACAGATAGTCAAATTTCTCTAAGTCAATCTCATTACATAGAGAAAACATTGACAAAGTTTCAACACTTGAATGTTTAGGAATTTAACACTCCTTTCGATTCTAGTGTAAAACTTGAAGTGAACTCTGGTAGAGCAGTGGCTCAACTAGAATATGGTAGTGCAATTGGAAGCATGATGTATGCTACACACTGAACTAGACCTGATATTGCTTTTCCTGTAAGCAAACTAAGTCAATATATTGTCAACCCCGGTACAGAGCACTGGAAGGCATTAGGAAGAGTACTAGGATACCTGAAAAGGACTAGTAATCTTAAGTTGACTTACACGACAAAATCTAGTATACTAGAGGGGTATTCAGATGCCAGCTGGATTGATAACAAAAGTGATTCTAAATCCACAAGTGGATGGATTTATACACTAGCTGGTGGGGCTATTTCTTGGGCGAGCAAGAAACAGTCATGTATAGCTCATTCAACGATGGAAGTTGAGCTTATTGCTTTAGTCAATGCAGGCAAAGAGGCAGAGTGGATTAGAGATCTACTCTTGGATATCCGTTTGTGGGATACTCAGATGCCTTCAATTCCCATGTACTGTGATAGTGAGGCCACACTGTCTAAAGTATATAATTATTAATATAATGGGAAGTCGAGACACGTAGGTCTTCGACATAATTCTGTGAGACAACGAATTGATAGTGGTACCATCAAAGTTGTTTAAGTCAAGACAGCAAAGTACTTGACGGATCCGTTTACCAAACCTCTGACGAGAGATTTGGTTACATCTACCGCGAGAGTCATGGGTCTAAAACCAAACTAGAATCGTTAGTAATGGAAACCCAACTTGAACTTAGTGCTCCTAATTTCAAGTTTAATGGGTAATAACGAAATTACTAACGATAGAAGGTACTATCGATCCAGATAGATCCATGTGAGGTCGGATAGTACGTCGTTGCCGAGAACGAGGATGAGTTAATACTCTTAACAAAATTTTGGAGACATCTAAGCAACGAAGATGTTGTAAAATTTTGCTTATTTGATCTAGAGGTGGTGCCGCCTCAAATGAAGACTTTTGGTTTATCTTCTAAAGGGTCATGAAAAGGATTTTAGCACATGGCCATATTAGTGCTCAGAGAGAACACAAAGACGGCATATGTTATGTGGGGGTAAACCGGGGAGGCTACTAAGGTTCTTGGTTTAAACCTATTAGGATACCATTGAATCAGTCTCCTCTTGTTTGCTCACATTAAACTTGGGTTTAATCTTCGTGACACCTAAGTGACAGCATATGTCTGAATGAAAGGAAACTTTCCAACTTGGTGGGGGATTGTTGGAAATAATAATGGGTTATTAGCAAGTTGGTAAATTTCCTATTATTATGAGAGTTGTGGAGCTTAATATTTTATGAACATCTTTTGTATGTCATAACCATTGACACTAAATGTCATAATATGTGACATAATGTTGAATTAATCAAGAGTTACAAAACTCTTGGTTTGAATGTCATTATGGTACTTCAAGGCATGAGAGCCTATATAAACAACCTCTAGTTGTGAAGTTCAACACACCAAAATTCATAAGCTCTCCTCTCATATGCTCTCTTCTCATGATGTTGTGTTTTGATATCATCATGTGTTTCCAAGTAATCACTTTGTGTTGTCGGTAATTCTAGTGCTGTAGAATAATACTGATAAACTGCATCAAATCATGGGGTTCTACGTTGAGGCTTGCAGCATATAGAGCGCGTAAAAACCTTAAAGGACATGAATTACAATTCCGTGCGGTTCGTTCTTCATCAACATTCAGGTTTGATTGTTCCATTTGGTTCTTTCTTTTTGTTGATTATGATATTGAATTATCAATATCAAATACGGTTTTAATATCGTAATTGTCTAATTATTTAATCACCGAATATTTAATCTAAACAACATTTTTGAGGTGAATATATTTACTACTTAGTAAAGGGATCCAACATGTAAAAGAACACCACAAAAAACAGGACGAACAAGAAAGACGGAAATGAAAAACAGCCAAAAAGAAATTAAAAGAAGTTATCTTGCTATACTTGATCATCGTTGGAACTAAAAAAACATGTAAGAAAATAACTAAATAAGTTTTTAAGCCAAAAATGATTTTATCTGATGATTGATGATTGTAAATACAATTCATAAATTGCAAAAGCTCAGTTTGTTATGTAAGATGAATTTTAAAAAATTATAAGAATATTTCGTTTAATATTGTCAACTTTACGTTATAAAACTATATCAATTCATCATCTTCAAATATTATAACATATCTAACTCTGTTTTGCGCGTGAAGATTATGGAACAAGTGTCCATGATATCATTAATTAATTAATTATATTAATCGAAATAATGTGGATATTTCGAAAGGTGTGGGAATCACATGAGTTTTATGTTTTAGTGGACAGGAGATGGCCATCTCAGCCCAACAACTTTGAAAGCAAATCTTTTGGCCGGCCGGCGACTAAAAACTACGCACTCGTGCCTGTTTCCCGGAAGACAATCATCGATCACGTCGCTTTCTTATTACTTTCGGTGTAAAACGAATTGACTATAACATTTAATAAACTTACTTACTATTAACGATTAAAAAACAAGTAGATATATAAAAAGTAACATTATTAAATAGACTTAATTATTTACTATTAATAATGACATTAACTAGGGTTCTAAAGGGTTCTAAAAGGTGTGATGTAAACAATCCTAGATGTTGGCTTTAGGCATGGTAACTGGTAAGGTGTCATAAGACGCGAGACGTTATGCCTTTTAATTTCTAAGGCGTTTATGATTTGGGGAATATGTATATATAAAGTTGTCGATATAAATCACACTTTAAAAAAATACTGTGGCTTTCGTGATTTTAAGGTGTAAAGTTTGGCCATACAACCATGTGTCAAGTCATTTATACTGATAATAGCTTCATAGTCCGCCCGAATGGGCGCGCATGCTTCATAAAATAAAAAGGAAAATTCTAAAAAAAACATAAGATATCATATATTAATCTATAATTGAAATGATGATAAACATTTGATACATATCATAAATGGTACACACAATTTAGTGACGAAATAAAACTTATTTGTATACGACAAGTTGTTATTGAGTTAGTGTAATTGTCATCTTGGTCGCAACGAATAATTTTCAATCATTTCTTGCTCTTAAATCTAGAGACATCGACATACAATTGACCATGTGAGAATACTGGATTTTGAAGAAACAACCCAACTTGTGACAACGTCTGACATTGACTTTTATTAATAGTCATAACAAAGCATACTTAAACATAAAATATGGGCATCTAGTTATCGAAAGAACTAATAACCATGCCTTTTCAAATAGTCCAACGATTAGTGCGGCACAAATGTAGACATCTGGGTCACATACATTATAAGTGCATGTACGGACTTTGTCACAATCAATTTTCGTAGATTTCTTGAATTATATAAAGAGGTCATATAATATTTCTTAATTTACGTTAAGTGGTTAAGGTAATATCCCTTTAATTTGAATTTTGATAATCGACAATATCAACCTATTTTAACATTTTTAATTATAATAATAGTTTTAAATTATGTCAAACTAATTAAGGGAATTTGCTCATTGTTTGATTGTGTCAAACGAATTTGTTCATTATTTGTCTAAAGTTCCGGAAATTAAAATATATATTCCTAAAGAATTACCTAAAGGACTGACTTGACAAAATATATATTTTAAAACTTAATTGCAAGTTGAGATGGAAAGTCATATAATTATATCAAACGAATTTATTAAATTTTTCTAAAGATTCGCAAATTACCTAAATAAGATTGTAGTTATTTATTTAGTTTTTTTTTTATTTCAAATGGCAGACCCAATATTCCGTATGCATGATCTTGTTGCCTAATATAATTGCATGATTTGCGGAAATATGAATATTTGCGGAAACAATGGATGTGAAATTTGTAGAGGAAGTTTGTTAACTCAGCAAGAGGCGAATACCACGAAATTTTCAAGGTATAATATAAAGAGGATTTCGTTGGCCAATGGTCGAATTACAAGTGGCATTCTCGACCAATGAGGGAGCTCCAAACTGCTGAGTTGACAAACGTAAATCAAATGTAGGCTTATATATAGGAGAATATTAACCTTTAAAATTATAATAAAAACACGAAATTTTCTTCATTAAAAATTATTATCTTCTAGGTCCTCCAAGTTTTATTTTATCTCGAAAATGAGACGATATCGCAAAGGGGTTATAAAAATGTAAAATGTGAAAATCCGATGCTTATAAAAGAACTGATACAAGAGTCGACCACAAGTCTGATACCGGGAAATCAGAATTCTAATCCGGAAAACCATAGATCTAATACATGATGAAGAGGTGCGAATTATGCAGCCGCTTAGCCCAAATTTACTGCCAATCCGATAACGCAAGCCTCTGTTACGAGTGCGATCAAAATGTTCACTCCGCCAATTTCCTGGTCGCCAAACACTCCCGAAACCTACTCTGCCATAAATGTCAATCTCCGACACCTTGGACCGCTTCCGGCCTGAATATCGGCCGCGCCGCCACCGTCTGTGTTAACTGCCTTGACGAAGATTCGTCTCAACGGCAGGTTTTGCTGGGAGGCGAGGCCAGTCACCGGGAACACGATTTCGTAGAGGATAATCGTGCTGTACACGATGAGGAGGAAGATGGAGAGACTGATGATGAAGATACAGAATCAAGCGATGAGAGTGAAGATGAGGACGAGGACGAGGATGCAGAGAATCAGGTGGTTCCGTGGTCGTCCGTCGCATTGCCGCCGATGACCACTGTTTCTTCGAGTAGTGAGGAATTTTGTTCAAGCAGATTCTCAACTGATGGTTCTAGATCCGCAATTAAACGAGATCGCCTCGGTACTTATATCGATTCTGAGGTGTGTTGATTTAATAACCGAAATCGTTTATATTGTTTTAACTAATGCTTGTATTTAATCAGAAATCAAACATGATGCAGGACGATGCAGATACACTATGTTCATCAGAGAGATCCAACGGTAGAAGGAGGACGGAGATTGATGACGTCATTTCGTTAAGATCTTACCGAACATTTAGGTGACTATATCAGACAGAGTTGGTGATCGTGATGAAACCTAACAAAATTCGACTGGAAATAGTATGATTATTCCTTTTTAGCTGGGAATGATGATGATACGAGTCTCCTTTGTGTATGAGAGATGAAATTTGTGCGATTTACACGATTATGGATGTGATCAGATCGGCAACTATACACTACTAGTTCTGTTCAATTTGGGCAACTGTCCTGTTCAACTAGCCAATGGGCAATGTTTAGTTCTTCAATTTCTTCCACTGGTTTGTTTGTTCAGTTAAAGTGGCGACTGTTCATGGATGGTATGATCTATCGATGACATTGCTCCAGGAAATGTAGTTGAAATCTCAGTTAATTATTTCATTGTTTTGTTAGTTTTGTGATTAATGGTTGTTACAAAAACTGGTTAAAGAAATAGTAAGGGGGATACATATTGCTGAATCCCCCATGATTTGTGCAACTCCTAGCTTTTTCAAGCACTGTATCTCTACATTCATATGTCTCATGCCTTAATTGTTGTTGGCCTGTTGCCATAGTTTATTACAACTGTTACAAACTGAATCATCAGATATTTTTTTTCTAAGAGTGTTCAACTCTTTATTAACTGACTTGTTGCTTCAATTTTCTGAGCTTGACAAAGTAGTTGTCACACTTAGAACTGTGTGCACAGTCTAAAAACCAAATTGAATCTCTCGAACCGAACCAAGAAAATGGTTTTGGTCGGATCCAGGACCAAACTAATGACGCTTGGAACCGAACCTATAAAGTTTCTTCGGTATTTTTTCGGTTTTGGACTGAACCTAGAACAAATTTTGCATGAAAATTAGAACCGAAAACCGATATATCTCGGTCTGGTTCTGATCAGTTCTCGGTACATTTTCCATAGGCCTAGTCGCACTGACTAGCTTCGATGGTTGTAACTGAGATTGTTGATGAACAACTAGAAGCACGTGTTATACCTTGATTGAAACCCAAGGTTCTAAAAAGTGCGTCATGGCGGAGCCAAGGCGTGAGGCGCGACTTCGCCGTTACGAAACAGGCCATGACAGTAGTTTAAGACGTGGCGCAGAGAAAAAAGCGATAAGGCGGCGTAAGGCGCGCCTTATCGCGAGTTTTTTTTGAAGTGTCTTAAAAAATTTGAATTTTTTTGAAAAAATAATTTTTTTTTATAGATTTAACATTTTTTTATAAACTTCACATATGAAAATCATATAAATCAATAGATCTATATATTTTTTTGAACTTGATATACATATATGTATATAAATTACATAAAAAATTGCCGCATTAAGCAATGCCTTAAAAAACGTCATGGCTCGCTACGGCTCGCCTTGCTCAAGGCTTGATGGTGCTGTCACGCCATGCATTACGTTTTTTAGAACCTTGTTGAAATCTATCAGTAAATACTATTGATAGTGAAGATTGTAGAAGAAGATGAAAGCCAAAAGAACATGTACTTAATCACATAGTCATACTGTAAATTGCATACGAGAAATGATATTTATTCTTATCAATTATTCATACTTATCTTTCTACCCACTTGATAGGATGACATGTGTAATTCACTAATTTTCTCTTCTAATATTAACTCTTGATCTAATGAGCAGGAAGATTATTAAGAATAAATGATAGGAAGCAATATCATTACTCATTGCATATTTAGAAAAAGTATAACATGTAAAATAATTGTTTGCAACATCAACTATACATAGAACAGGTTGAGTATGGCTGATGTACAACAGATTATAAATGTCAGAAAATCGATTTGTGGGCTTGGTACAGGGTGAAGGGGTTGTTTGACATGGTCTACATGGATAATATATGAATGATACATATGCTTGGATGATGCAGGCTCTGTACAGGGCTAAAGGGTCATTTGGCAGTGAATAATATCCGAATGATGCAAATTTCTGGATAATACAGAGACTCTGTATGAATCTGTATTTAAAATCTAAATGATAAATTGTTATTAGGTCAGTCATCTGAATGATTGTATTTGAATGATAAATATCACAATTTTTACCCTCAAACTAATTTTCATTATAATTATGTATAACTATAAATATAACAATATGTAGTATACAAAATGAATATTAAACATAATATTACAAAACTATGCTACAACTTAACGATACAGTCCATGTCTTAAATCTTACCTATTGGGTCTCATATTAGCCACATATTACCAAGTTAGACCCATGATAGTCTCCAAAGAAACTGATCTGATCAATTAATCGAAATCATTAAGGGGTGAAACAAACAGAATAAGATTTTAGTGGCCCCCTTTATGTGTTGGATAGAGTGATACAATGCATTTGATAATTATGTATATTCATAGCACATTTTGGACTTGTGTGCTCCCTGACCTAAATGGCAAAATGGGTCGCACACTGTTAAGCTAAAACATGGGCTACAAAAACATCTGTAGGAAGTTTTCCCATAAGAAGCCAGTAGTTTTCAGGCCCAATCAACCAGTCAGCTGAAATCTTAAAAATAGAAGCCCGATTGACCCATAAGCCCAATACCCTGTTTTAGGCGGGGCAAAAAAAATCAATTTTATAAATAGCATTGTGTTTACTGTTATCCTATCCACCCCACAAGAAAAGTAACCACTTATTTTACCTACTTATAAGGCTTTTATGGTATGCCTACTCAATAAGTTTCTTAATATGCATGAGAAGTTAAATAGAGTATTTTTTATGCATGTGCAACTATTTCACATTTTTTACAAGTGGAATATTGAAGGAAAATGGTGTTCAAACGTCTTTTCTTTTAGTTTTTGTTGCATTGGAAATATTACCTTTTCTAGCTTTCAAAATAATTGAGTTATAAAAGAATAAAGTTGCATCTGTCATCTAAAATTTGTATTAGATCTGTTGATTCTACATTGAGACAATATTTTTTAGATGTATATTTGTACTCGACCTAACTTTTATCGTGACAGTTTTTGAAATTTGCGCTGAACATTTGGTCATGTTTATCCAGGATTGGATCGAACTCGTGAGTCGTGAGCTATATGAAGTCATTCGTGAACACTTACTACCGAGTCATCACCAAATATTCTACAATGAGAGCATGTGTTTTAGCTTCTTTCTTTTAATATATGTTTTCATTTCAGTTTCTATTGCTAAAATTATATTGTCTTCACTTTAGAATAATTGATTGAACTACCCAAAGTGGAGAGTCGTAGAGATATAGGACAGAAACCTAAATTTTGTAAAGAATTTTTAATGTGTTAGAACATAATTACAACAACTAAAATTTTGATATTACAATATTATTTCAATATTATGAATCAAATAGCATCAAGTTAAATATTTGAGTGCCAAAAAATACCAATATATATGTGGGACCAAATCTAATTGAAATGTTTAGTACAATTGAAGGTTGTGTGGCTGTTTTGATGGGGTGAAGCACATCAACTTTTGTTTATATTAATTTAGATGCTGTACAAACACAACCAACTTCTGTCTATCTGATAGCAACACCATCTCTCCTTACAAAAAAAACTAATCATGAAAAAAGCCCTTAGTATTTGTACCTTCTCATCATATAACTGCAGTAACAACACCCAGATTCCAATATAATATAATATAACATAAATATACAAATCTGGACGGTCCAGATCTGTCCCCAACACCCTGTGCTTGCATGCATGCATATACATATACTGCTTCTCTGCTACTTGTGTAATGTATACATATTATACATATACATACAAAGCCTTCAGTTTTAAAGACAAAATGTACGGTTTTTTGGCCTTATGAGGGGTCCTATACCTGTCTGTTATCTTATTTGGGTTCTGTACCTACGTCTCTACCCTCACTCTCTCCTTATTTCTAGCATCTCTCTCTATATAGATATATATATATATATATAATATGTATGTATACTGTAAGTAGGGAAACATGAACACAAGGACGCATAAAGCTAGAAATAACAGTTACTAGTAGTGATCGAATAGTAACTACTCACTCTTGCCTCATTACTTTTGAATAATATTTATAATATTGTTGTATATATATAATATACATCATGTGAAATGTCTATATAGAAAATGAAATATATCGTATATAGTTAATGATCATTATATGATATATGAAATCACAAGCAAGATAGGTGCATTTTGACAAGAAAGGGGACTAAATCGATCGGCTATACGATATCATTGGATGATATATAAATAAAAAAACACATTCGTTTTTATAATTATAGGTATAGGAATGTAAATAAAGACTACTCGATCAAAAGTGTTGAAAGAACTTCTTGTATCAAGTTGATATACAAGAAGATATTAGAAAAAAGTTAGGACACATGTGATGCAAATAGCAGCCTAGCAGCTAGATTTTTCTCTATTTGTGTTTCCACATATTAGTCATTAATTAATTAATTAATACTCCGTATGAGCTATGAGTTTCTTTATTTTAAGGTGGCTCGAAGAATGACAGACAATTATAACTCTTTCCTTAAATTTCATTAGTCTAGCGAAAAGCAAGAAGGAAAAAAAACTTTACATCGGGCAACTATTACAACATGATATTGTTAGCTATATGCTGAATTTCGACGATTTCCGTACGTAGGAAAACAAAGTTTCCCACAAATTTTGTTGTGGAAATACGACATTTTTTGTTGGTATAAATATATAAACGGAATTACTTTACGGAATCAATTAAGGATTAGATTAATTAGGAATCATGTTTAACACCAAATTAGATATTTACACAAATTTTAACTATATGGACAATTCATGAAAAATCAAAACTGAAATTAGACATAATTTCAAATTGACGTTTTTTTTTTATCATTTTGAGGAAATTTGTATCTATTTATGTAAACGAGGTAGGTGCTTTTTTATGTGTTCTTCAACAAAAGACTACTTCTAGTTTTATAAACAAAAAAACAACGATCAAGAATAAGGAAGGCACTTGTTAGGAGTTAACAAAATACGAATTTACAAAAGATTACATCGAAAATACAAAAATTCCAATACAGTCTTTTATGTAAAATTTATTTTTGTTTCAAGACACTATCCCTTATACCCCACTAGGAGCATTGCCCTTAGGAACTCAAAAGAGGACGTGAGTGGTGATCCCCTTAAATCCCACCTTGTTGTCCACTCGCCTTTTAAATCGTTTGCACAAATGTGCATTCTTCACCCATAATTTTTAGGGTAAATTACAGTTTTTGTCCCTGATCTATGGCCGATTCGGGGTTTTTGTCACTAATTTTTTTTGTCAGTTTTTTTGTCCTTTAAGTTTTTAAAATTCTGGAAATCTGTCCTTCCGTCTATTTTTGGCTGTTAAGTGACTAAAATTGTAAAACAAATAAGGGTATTTTCGTCTTTTTTCCTCATTCTTCATATTCTTCAAAAACCCAGATTTTCCTTCTTCAATGTTCTTCATTAACAAACCCTAATCCCTAAATTGATGAACCAATCCTAAACCACTTAATATTCGATTCACAACTTCGTGTATATATATATATATATATATATATATATATAAGATCATGAACAAGTTAAAAGGATTTCCACATATAAGAACTGTGAATTAAAGTTACAAATTTTGTTTTTTAATTAAATCGGGAAAACACGAAGCTAGCAATGAAGCAACAATGATCCTTCCAAGCAATGAAGCAACAAAAATTTACACCGGATTATTACTTTATTAGTTGTATATAACACCAATCAACCACTGAATTTTGGTTTTTCTAGCTCTGTGAGTGGCCCATAAATAAGGAATCTGAAGTTTTAGAAAATAGATGCATACGGAGGGGAGAAGAAACGGTTGTAGCAACAAGAAGGAAGAACGAGATTTGAAAAACGAAAAACGAGATCTGATGTTTCTGTTCCGGCGACCTGGACGAAAAACGAGATCTGATGTTTCTGTTCCGGCAACCTGGACGAAAAACGAGATCTGAAAAACGAGATCCTGAAACATAATCTTCCGTCGGAGAAGATGAAGAACCGCCAGACGATTTCTTGTGATGTGGAGGCGGAAGCAGTGATGTACGACGGAAATGGTGGTGTGTAGATCAAGGTTTTATTAGGCGAAGTCTCGCAACTCCGGCAAAACTCATAACTCAACTCTGGCAAAAACCTGCAACTCCGACGGAAATGGTGGTGGTGGTTGTCCGACGGAAATGGTGGTGGTGGCTGTGCGGAAATGGTGGTGGTACCTTACAAGTTTAACAATAAGAGATCCATGGAAGACTTGTACAGTACAAGTTTAACAATATAAGGGGTTTAATTGGGGAAGAACACATAAATGGGGAAGATGATGCAATGGTAATTTGGTAAAATGGACAAAAAAACCGTCACTTAACAGCCAAAAATAGACGGAAGGACAAATTTTCAGAATTTTAAAAACTTAAAGGACAAAAAAACCGACAAAAAAACATTAGGGACAAAAACCCCGAATCGGCCATAGGTCAGGGACAAAAACTGTAATTTACCTTAATTTTTAATATATGAATCTCATTAAATATGTATTATTATCAGGGGCGTCTTATATCTAATGACAATGAACTAAGAAAACAACATTAAATGGGTAGATACACCAACGTTTTTGTTGGGGAGCTGATTCGTACAGAGCAATTTTTATCCATGTAGAGCAATCTTATATCTAATGACAATGATGCCCTTAGTAAGAGGGGTGAAATAAAAAATGTGATAAAAGGAAAGTAAGGGCATGATTGTCATTTGAGAAGAAATTGCTCTGTATAGATAAAAACTGCTCTGTACGAATCAGCTCCCTTTTTGTTGCCTTATTTTTGAATTTTGAAAATCTTTTACGTGTTAACAAGACCACAAAACTATATGATTACATACATTTCATATGGCTTTCTACCATTGTGATCACTAACTTAATCCACTTTTTTATATTTTATCTAGGTGTTCCTTAGCAATAAAATAAAACCCAGTCGATTGTTTTCTTATAAGTAGATTGAAATTTTCAAATATACTTCTTGCCTTACCAGACTCATTTTAAAAGGGTAATGATTTTGGGAGCACACAAATTACTTCACCTACAAAATTGTACAACATTTAAAGCATATTATACAAATACGATAAAGCAGTGGTTGTGGTGTTTAAAGTAATTTATCACAAAATCACTTCCCTTTTAAAAAATGACTTTTAAGAGAGTTTTATCTATACTACTATTAAAGCATTTAGGCCTACTAATATTAGTAAGCCTAAATGCTTTAGAAGACAAAAAATAATAAAAACGCAGCATAGGGGAATCGGATCCGTGACCATTTGAGACTTAAGTGTGTGTGTTAACCACTTCAACTACTTGAATACTTTGATTTATTCCGAATACTAATATATATAAGCTTTAATGTCACAAGAACTCAACCATCATTTCTCTATTTAAACGGCCCATATTTACTTACACAAAAAAAACCAATTTCGGATCTGATCTTACAATCACTAATGTCGGCACCTACCATCACTACGCATCACCACTCATCACCATCGCTATTGCCACCACCACCGGTACTGTCGTCACTTGAAATATAGTTACGGGTACCCGCCGCTGCATTGCGCGGGTACCCTGCTAGTTTTCGTTTATATACGTCTATACACGTGACTATAAATTCAAATTAATCGGGCCCTAGGGTTTGTTAAGTTAGTTATTATGGGTATTTTCACCAAATACTGAATTATGTTCGGACAAATCTTACTTTAACAAGGATAATATGAATTCTTTCTACCATCCTCGAATTATATTAATTAGCACTTCTATACATTAAAAGAAGGTAATTATGGTATGCATAAATGAATTAACTATCAAAATAGACAAAATTTTAAAGGGAGATTCTCATTTAATACTGATATACTTCAATCTTCACAAAATACCATGAGTGACTGAGAGACTTGAGCAGCACTAACTGAGAATATCATTAACTGGAGCAGCACTGAGTGTTTAGCAGTACTAACGAGCAGTAGTAACAAGGTTAAGCAGTATTAACGAGCAGTAGTAACAAGGTTGAGCAGTACTAACGAGCAGTAATATCAAAGTTGAGCAACACTAACTCGGACACGTGATGGCGTTATAGTGAAGTAGCACGGTCGTACGCACGATATATTTGAAAAGAATTGAAATATATTATATAAGTAAATTTTATTTCATTTAATCTAAATTTAAGAATCACTCTAAAATAATTATGGTCTAAATAATGAAAAATCACCTTCCAAATAATTAATCGTCTACACATGGGAACAGAGGAGTTTTGGTGCGGGGTTAGTTCTACACAAATCCCAATCATTCCATACAGAGTGCAATCTTCACCCAGTAACCATATGAATCCACTGTTGTCTGGCCCTTTCTAACACCTGGGTCCCACCAACGCCACTTCCAACCACTAACTGACACGTGGCACGCCACACACCAACAGCCTTCTCCACCTCCCGGAGCCGCCTTCTCTCCTCGTACGTTTTAGGGGGCCATCTATCGTCTGTCATAGCACCACATGGTAGAGTGTGGACCCTCAACCTAGCTAGCCATATTCATCCACAGATTCTCTAATATTTCCAATCGGATCCCATGTTCCGTGTATCTACGGACGGAGAAGATTAACCGAAAGCCGAATTGGGTAAAAGGTAGTGGTCCCACTAGATGACGTGTCGAGTTATGATTGGTGGAATGGATAGCTCATAAAAAGTGAGGTCGGCGGGAGGTCAGGATAGTAACATTGGTGGGTCACGCGTTTCCGATTATTTGATACCTGACTTAGGGTAGGGAGGACCACAAATTTTGTGTGTGTTTTCAATTAAAAACATGTTATTTGCATTTGTTAATTACGTAAATAAATTATTATTAGAGTTAACTGCAAGAATAGTTCCTGTGGTTTGGCCAAATTGCACGTATGGTCCTTGTACTTCATTAAGTGCAGACGCAGTACCCAAATTATGCCTTTTTTTGCACGCATGGTCCTTCCCCCATAACTCTGATAGTTTTGAGCCGTTAGTTAGGGGCAATTTGGTCATTTTAATCTGTTTTTCTTCCACTGCCTTCTTCCCCAAATTAAAAACTAAATTAAAACTAAAACTAAAACTAAAACTAAAATCTTTATTAAAACTACCACCATCCCTAGCAGAGCAGATCGGTTTCCTGTTTTTGTTTGTAATATTCTTTGAAATCCGCCACTGTCGGCTTCCGATGGTACGTCGGATGCATTGCGGTTTTTCCGTGTAACGCCCCGAAATTCATATTAATTGAATAATACTATTTTAATCACGTTTTATTTTATTTTCTAATTAATTTTGTATTAATTGGACGCTTTCAATTAATAGGTTAAGACGGTTATTTTTAATTAGACGATTTAATAAATGTTAGACGTCTTGTAATTTAATAGACATTATTTAGGTAACTCACTTAAAAGATCTTGTGATAGTTAAAATTAAGTTTGGACGTTATAGTTATTTAACGAGCGTGAGTGTCTCGGGCTAATAGTTATATTAACTGTTAAATCGGGTTTTACTCGGTCACTTAACTTATTGGGTCGGATTTAGAAGATAATTATTTCATTAAGTTGTCGGGCTCGGTCAGGTGGGCCAAGGGGCCTTAGAGCCTTTTATTGTAGTAAATAATGATAAGAGTATAACCTAAATAATTCCTCTCGATCTTTTCCTATGACTCACGGCCGCATACAACATCCTGTTACATCTCGTTTTCTTTCGATCATTGTCTGCGAAGGCTAGGTCAGTCGCCAAAATTCATTGGGTGCGTACAAGAAAAAGAAATCCTATATTGTCATGAGCAACCGTCAAAGAAGAAACCAAGCAAGCAGGAGAGTTTTAAATTCCAATGTAGCGGTGGAGGGATAACTACAAATTAGATGGTGATGTTCTTCATCAATTTTAGGCGTGGAGCATTCTTGACCATGGAATCATCCGACAAGAAATTAAAGGAATAATATTGGTTCTTGATTGGTGACGTGAGGAAGCAAGCAAGCAACTGGGCTCGTCAATTAATTTAAGCTAGCAGACAGGCTGCTGAATTAATTTAAGCTAGCAAGTAGGCATGTGATTTTATGCGTTTACTTATTTTCTTGTTAGTTTTGGATTTGGTTCCGAACCAAGCTCGAGGAACCCTTGATTAGTGATAATGGGATCTTGTGTTGGTCGTTGTCTAGTTTCTTGAACCGTTGTCATTCCGATATTTTAGGGTTGTATTGTTTAAGTACTAAACGTTTTCAAAATTAATTGTTTTGGTGTCGGGTTTTAAATGGTCACGTATTGAGATGGTTGTTCGATTTTAGCAGCTGAAAGCTGTGATTGTTGCGTTTGGGGTTGGGTAAAACCTTTTGTTGATGACTAGACGTTTTATTAACCGAAAGACCCGAAAATCGAACCTTAGGGTTCTTGGTTTCCTTAAACCGAAAAATATTTGAAGATAACGAGCTAATTTACTTTTAATACTTATTTCTGAGTTAAATTAGTTTTCGGGGCTGTTGGGGTGCCTTGGGAAACTATCGGGTTGATGTCGGGATTCAAAACGAGTTTTTATCAAACATGCTGATTTCAGGCAGAAAATGTAGTCTGGGTTTAAGACCACAAAAAATGTAGTCTGTGGTCTCCTGATAAATTGTTGTCCTCTGAGTCATTTAGCTACGGTAAATATTTGGGTCACATTTAGTTAGCAGTTTGGGAGTTATGACCGTTTCCGTGAGAGTGCCGAGTGCTGTCAAATTCTGTTTGGAATAACTTTGAGCCGAGTTTTAATCCGAGTCTTGTTATGCATTGTAGGATCCTTTAGGAGCTGAATTGTGACCTTTGTGAGTGCCGAGGATTTGTAGGAGCTTACGTTTATTCGAGGTGGGTGATCTCACTATAAACTTACATTTACATTCACTTCATGATTATGTGCTATATGTCATGAATTGCTTTGAGATGAGCTTGTTATTTGTTGATGTGCTATGTGTTATTTATTTTACTCGTATTCTGAACTGAGATATGGATACTGAGTAACCGAGCTATGTACCATATCATTATGTGCATGATCTGTGTACTTGAGTTTTGATTATGAGTTGGTATACACTTGGGTTGTGCTATGTGGTTATATATTAATGAGATGATATACTTGAGCTTGAGCTGTTAGTTTTATAAGAGTACATGTTGTAATGTGTCAACACGTTAATAAAACTAACTAACTATATTTGAGATTCATGAGGTAGCCAACTCTTCCCGGGGGCCAAGTACAATTCACGACTGTCAGTGTGGTACTGCGGGACACTGGTGGGTGTTGGAAGGGGTGCTAGTGACGAGCCCGAGAGCAGGGGCACGCGTTGTGGATTCGTCACGGCACTGGCAAACCAATTGAAATTTAATAAAAGTCCTAATAATCGAGAATTGAGTAGAGTCTTTAGGGATCACTTGTGTGGTGTGGATTGTTTGTATGTGTATGTTTATTGTGTTGATTATTCACTCAGCGGTGGCTGACCCCAAACACTCCCTCCAATTTTGCAGGTACTAGCAAGGGCAAAGAGAAGGTCAATGGTTGATGAGCTGCGTTTCTATTTTTTATATATTTATGGATTTGGATTTAAAACATTTATTTCGAGTCAAACATGTTTTGTTTTAAAACCTTTAATTATTCCGCATTTAAACCACGAGACGGTTTTATATTTTATTTATGAGTTGGGACCTTTGAGTTACTTGTACTTTTGGGGAAAATGACATATTTTATTGATTAAATTTTTTTTAATTTCCTCAGATTTTTGGGATGTTACATTCCGACCTCTCTTCGTTTTCTGCCGTGGCCGGGTTTTCTTATCACCTCCATTAATTGATTGGAAGAAACCAGCATTCGGAGCAGAAGGTTTGTTTCCCATTTCGAATTAACCCTAATTGTGAAAATCTACATCTGCTGTTCTCGTTGAACTAACAAATTTGGAAAATTCGCCATGTCAATACGGTGATTCCTTACCTGATGATTAATCTCAGACTTTTTTGCTCTCTCCAATGAAAATTCAAACTGAATATGGAATTTGCAAAATTAACGGAGGAAGGAGTGATTAAGGCCATCGATTTATGAAGAAATTATAATAGCGCGAGTCAAAAACCCTAATTTTTCTCGTCAAAAGGGAAATTGACAGTTAACAAAATGTCGGAGAAAAACATGGATTCATGGAGAAGAAGAGTGCGATGCTGTAATTGGTGGTTGAGTTAACGAATAGATTGGTTTACATTTTACAGAAATTACCCTTGGACTGTTTGATTTTAGTTTTAGTTTTAGTTTTAATTTTAATTTTAATTTAGTTTTTAATTTGGGGAAGAAGGCAGTGGAAGAAAAACAGATTAAAATGACCAAATTGCCCCTAACTAACGGCTCAAATCTAACAGAGTTAGGGGGAAGGACCATGCGTGCAAAAAAAGGCATACTTTGGGTACTGCGCCTGCACTTAATGAAGTACAAGGACTATACGTGCAATTTGGCCAAACAACAGAGACTATTCTTGCAGTTAACTCTTATTATTAAGATGTATTTGCCACCTTCGTATCATATTCTTTAAATACGCAGGGCATAAATTAAACATATCAAATTGATAATATAGTTTTTTAAACGATCAAATCCTATTTTGTTCATAGCAACATTTGAATTCATGACCAATTAGTCGTGGACAACATCTTACATCAAACTTCGATATAACTAGACTTCAAGCCTTGGATTCAAAGTGAACATATTACAGTTAGTTTATATTTTTTAAAATACATTTTTTAAGAACAATGATATATTTAACTTATCTTCAAGAATTCAATCAATTAGAACGGTATAAATTCTTATAATTATTCTTAACAACTCACATCATTTTAATGATTTGGGCTCTATATAAACAGGTTTTTATATCAACAAAGGCGGGGTATGAATTCTACTAAGTAGTTAGCGGAGAATAACCATTGGACCGGAATATTCATAAGAGAACGGATGAACGATCATGTATGATAAAGACGAAAATACTTCTATAACATAATAATTTTTATTCTTTGATCAGACTATAATACATATATTTTACTTTCTAGATCGACTGATCATGTGTATGAAAATATCTTTCACATATTTTTCATGTTGTTTTCTGAAGATGAACTAATTTATGAACCAAACTACCACTTTCAGTTATAGAGTAACTAACAATAACTAGAAAGATCAATAATTGCATATTCAGTTTCAAAAATTTCTCAAAAAAGAAATAAAGTTGTGGGCTCTTGTTGGTGTAGATTTTTGCCACTATTGGTGCTTGTAAAATCATTTGATAAATGTTTGGTCTTCAAAAGATATGATATATTTATGATTTATAAAGATTTGCATATACTTCGTATATATTTGGGGGAAATCTATAAAAGTAACACTTACTTTAAATTCATTTCGAGCTCATGTTTATACACTATATACGACGACAACGATATAAAATACCTTTAAATGAAGGGTATGTAAGAGGTAAGAGGTAAGATGTAAGATATATATATATTTTGGGTTTGAGGGAGTGTGCTATCAATTTGTAGACATGTTCTTTTGTTATCTTGTCCAGTAATCATCGATCAAGTCAATAATCAATATAGTAGTACTTGTTTACTTAAATAACGTTTTTGATATAGTTAGTTATAAACCGAAAAACGTCTCAAAAAATACATTTTATATATGCAATACAAAGTGTTAGATCTTAATGGTTTGCCACTACTTCGATTCATTAAAACCAAGACGGTATATACAATGCTTCAAATATTGGTTAATACTAATAGATAAAATTAAGAAATAAAATTAATGGATTCGACGGTTATTTTATGGGTAGAAACTTTGGTAGGAAATAAAATATCATTTTTATATTATATTATATACATTTAACAAACAAAACATATTTTAAGTTTTAGAGTAAATTAAACGGATGGTCCTTTAAGTTTGTAACAAATTTCACCAATAATCCTTTAGTTTCAAAAATTACACTGATGGTCCTTAGTTCAGAAAGATTTTTCACTGATGGTCCTTTACACTAACTGACGTTAATTTTTTTTTGTTAACTTACCCCATGTGAAAGCACATGAGGGTAAAAAAAAGTCATTTTTCATATTTTTTCTTAATATTCTTAAAAAAAGAAATTGAAAATGACTTTTTTACCCTCACGTGCATTGCACATGGGGTAAGTTAACAGAAAAAATTAACGTTAGTTAGTGTAAAGGACTATCGGTGAAAAATCTTTCATAATTAAGAACCATCAGTGTAATTTTTTAAACTAAAGGACAATTATTGAAATTTCCTATAAACTTAAAAGACCATCCGTATAATTTATTTTAAATTTTATATTACATTCCATATTTTACAAGAATGTTTTATGGTAGACTAATAGCATATATGTGTTGGTAAAAGTAGCAGGTTGTTGTCGAACAGAGAGGCATGCAAATTGTTCCTGGCATGCAAATATTGTTGGTCATTATCGTAATCCACATTAAAAAGCGCCACACTCTCCTTAACCTAATCAATTCATACTTATCTTAGCCAAGGCTAACCCACCCTACTATAATGCGCCTCTAATACCTTTTAGCTTAGGGACCACTTCCTTTCCCAAAATTCCCATGTTCATTAGGTTGTTGCTTCACGCGCCCCCTGTTGTCGTTTCATACCTTTAGATATGAACAAATATTTTTTAAACGAAAATAGTCTTAGATCTTATTTTATTGCTTCTCTATAACCGAAGTATGTACTCCTCACTCTAACAATAACTGATACATTGTTTATTTGTTTCCGAGGCAAAATATAATAATATGAATTAAGGTAGATTAATTTGATAGTTAGTGAGCATATATCACACCCATTTTGAATAAAATAATATTAATTGATATTTGAAATTAAAAGTATGAGTAAATGAGTAATTTTACTGCATTAAAAGAGATGGCTAGTGGTTGTGTGGCTCACTACCTCTTACCAAATAAAGTAAATTATTAATCGTAGAGTATATTACTTATTTTGAAAAGGTAATGATTTTTACACCACATAATTTAATCCATCTACCACAGCAATTGCATTATTTAGTTGCACAGTACGTAGAATTACTTGAAATGACAAAAAATAGGAAATATATCAATTTTATTGTAATATGGAGGAAGTATATATGATTTTTAACACATGAAATATTATTAGAAAAAACTATGTCAAGAGTATGAGGAGTGGTGACATTATATTTACAATGTTACTACAAAAATATTGTTAGAAAAACTGGATGAGTAAAAGACAGACACTTAATGAATGTTAAATTTTTGAAATACAAATTTATTAAGAGTACAATTATATTATTTTTCTTATATATAAATTTGAGTTGGGGAGAAACGAAAACTCCGCTAAAGTGGCGACCAAGGGGAGACTGCGTTTGAGAATAGCTGCCGGAATGTTGTTGAGAATGCGGACCTGAAATGGGATGATATCGCTTGACGTCATTCTCAACTTCGAACTTCGGCAAGAACGAAACCAATCTCAGTGCTTTAGTCGACATATAAATAAACTTAGCTTATTATATATAGTAATCTTATTGGAGAATACAAGCATTGTTGTATGAGAAATGATATTTATGTCCATTTGGCTAATTATTTAATAAGATAAATGTCAAAATCTATTAAGGATATGAATAAAAAGAATTAATAGATTATACATATAATCTTATGATTTGAAAATGAAATATATACAGATAATAATACTATGATCTTTTGTTAGTATTTAAATAATCTTATTAAACATGCATAATGTTCAATCTATTAATAAGGAAGTGATAGATTTATGTTTTTTTTTGTTGTAATACGTTCAAACTAAACCCCTGAAATGCTTATGTTTTACTATTTCCAGACAACTGACAGTCCTTGTAGTAGTAAAGACAAAAAGACGATACTCCTGGAAGTAGTAATTACTGCCTGGTAATAACAAAACCTCATTTCCCTATATACTGTTGCTCAAGTTTTTTACTACTGTAGAAACCACAATCTAAACACGGCACAAAATCTCACTTTCTCTCTCACTGCAAACTGATTTTCTTGTTCTCGGAAACTTCAATGGTGACGGATATGAACCTGGGTGAAAATGGGGGTGTGAAGCAGAGTGTTAATGGAGGAGGAAGACGGAAGTCAAAGGGAGGTGAGTTGACTCAAAAGAAACACAAACAGCCACAGAGAGGAATGGGTGTTGAACAACTTGAAAAACAGCGTCAACAACTTGAACGCCAGCGTGAGCTACAAGAAAGGTGGAAGAAAATGACGGAAATACCCTCACTGCATCCTCTACCTCCCCTTTCCTTCAATCCTTCTGCTGCTTTTACGACGTCGTGCAGTACTATCCCAAACGGTGCCGTTCAGTACCGTCCTGCTTATGTTCCAACTCCTACTCCGGCGATGTTGTTTCAGGGGATCGGAATTCATGGTGCGAACATGTTTTCTACGGACCTGTCTTTGATCGGAACAAGTAATGCTGGAATTCGATTTGAGAACTCGAAGGAGCTCTCTTCAATCCCAAGCTATGTCAAATGTGGTTCTGATTGCTGCGGTGTTTATCACAAGGTAAATATAACAATCGATTCAGTTCTCGATCTGTTGATCGTACTTATTTCTTCGTTAATTTCTAGTTTCTAAAACAATTTGTGTAAATTTCTTTCAGAAAAAGCGGATCAACGGTGGAACTAACGCTTGCTCGGTGAACCAGTTTCGTAATTTCTGCGGAAACAACGCCGTCGTGGAGACGATCGATGCCGGAAAACCACGTCGCTTTTCAGGACAGGTAATTAGTTCACAAAAAAACTGTACGTTGATCACATTTAGTAGAAGAAATTTGATTACGATCTTGAAATAGATTTTGATCCAGTTGTATATTAAACGTAGATGAGGGAAGTTATGCCAGTTCATCGGAACGGTGGGAGTTCGTTGAGGGAGTATGAGTTTTTTCCGGGGAAAGGTGGCGGAGCGGAGGACTACAAGGAGATGATGAGAATGGGATCGACGACATGGTGTGGTAGTGGTACTTCAGTTGGAGGAGTGATAGGGTTACGCGGTGGTGAGGGATCATGTGTCACAGCTATAACTGGTAGCGAAGAAGGAAGTGTTTCTTCCGTTGATCTGTCTCTAAAGCTTTAGTATTAGTGGACTGTCATTTAAGACGTGCTGTTTCTTTCACCTTTTGTATCTATTGAATGTGATCGAAGCATTAGCTTTTCTATTACTCCTTTTATTTCCATCCCATTTTTTCTTTTTTCTTTTTTTTTTTCCTTTCTATTTTCTAGTTTTATAGTGATCAGATATTAAAATGTAACCAGTTTAGCTATATTAAGATACAGTCTACTAATTAGTTGCAATGTAATGTATCTAAGCCATCTCTATCTTGAACGATATACTAAATATATCAAGGTTGATTTATAGTTTTGTATTATTGTATTAATTATCACTTGCTATTAAATCTTCTACCAATAAAATGATTAATATTTGAAATCTACCAAATTTTTTTCAAATATCATCTCTCATTGAAAATACATGTTAGTTAAGTGCATCTTGTAGTACTCATGTACTTATGGTCAATCTTGTATGAATTTGATGAGTCTATAGCTAGGTACTTCATACAAAAAGTGTGGGGCATGATAATGTTACATTTTCATGTCTTATGCCACATGCATATATCATACAATTAATATGACTTACCAATTGATCAAGGTTACAAATATTAGTCACTAAAAGCTAGATCGCGATACATGTAACCTGGTTTTTTTTAATAAGTTATTATGGATTACATACATTAAATATACAATGTATGTATGTATTGTATCTTGTTTAAGAAATAATGAATTGTGTGACATGGAATTTAAGAAGACTTGACCCCAAAGTAAATAGTTTAATATATTATAATATATATATTAAGGGTGGACAAGATGAAGCTTTATACTGCAAACCTAGAAAACCCTAACATATAGATACAACGCTAGATGTATGTATGTGTGATATGATGGAGAAATTAGGTTGGGGAAAAGGATGAAGAAGCTTTCTGTTAGTGGAAGAGGCTTTAAAGTTGAGGAGTGGTTTGTTGAGGTAAAAGGGAAACAGAGATCTGGAGATGAGCAGCAGTGGCTGCTGCAAGCTATATGCAGTAGCAGAAGCACCAGTCCAGTGAGATCTCACATTTTATGCTCCTCTTTTGCACTTTATTTATTTATTATTGTTATTGTTATTATTATTATTATTATTATTATTATTATTATTATTATTATTATTATTATTATTATTATTATTATTATTATTATTATTATTATTATTATTATTATTATTATTATTATTATTATTATTATTATTATTATTATTATTATTATTATTATTATTATTATTATTATTAAGCAAAACTTAGTTAACCCTTGGTAGATGTTGTGGCTCCAATGTTGTGTTTGGGAACTAGAAGGCACAAAAAGTTCTTTTGAGCTACCTGATGGATGCTTTCAACATGGTTTCTTAATTACTTATAGATTACACGAGTTTAAATAATTAGAAATCAGTTTTGTAGAAAAATATAGCTTAACAAGAGTATCTAATCATTGAACATATATATGTAAACGGGCAACAAGTTGCGCCGCTATTCTCTTTTGAATTGCAAAGCTAATTCTTTTAAAAACAACATTCGTATTCGTAGATCTATATAAAATATATGTGAATTGGACCATTATTGGTTTAGACCAATTAATGCCTTAAAATAACCGTAACAAGGAAAAAGACTTTGAAATTAAACTTATCTAAATAAAAAATCAGTCTAAAAAGAAAATTATTTTTGTTAGATAATATAGATTCTTCTCTGTGCCAATGAAGCATGCAATGTGGTTAATAAGAAAAATAAATGTATTTAATTTACGATATTGATGAACAAAGAAATTGACGAGAGGAATAGGAATTTGAAGACTTCAAAGATAATAGCAACTTTAAATACATCAAATTCCTAACTGTTTTTTAGATAATGCAAAATACTATAGGTGTTCATGTAATGTGTATGTCAAAAATTGATTACATGACATGTTTATGCAATGGACAAATTATATTATGAACAGAAATTAATATGTTATGCAATGGAATTAGACTACAAATATTACGAATGGAAATTAATATAATTAAAGGTAAGATCATATCAGGTAGCAAAGTTAGTACAATTTTCGCTATTCGATCTGCGTATTGTCATTGCTCCTTCGTAAACACATGGGCTCCTTTCAAATTGAACCGAAGACAGTTTTCAGTTCAAGTATGTTTTGTCATGATTATTAATAAAGTCAAGAGAATACATTGTATAAGGTTTGTTTCTACAAAGACCGGTGTTCTCACATGACCAATTATATGTCGATGCGTCAAAAGTGAAAAACAAGAAATGATTGAAGAGTTATTTGTTGCGACAAAGATGATAACTACACAAAATCAATGACAATCGTCATTTATATAGAATTTTTATTTTATCTTTGAATTCTTTTACATTTATTTATGTATAATCAAATGTTTCTTTTTTAATTATTTCAATTATATTCTATTATATAGTTTTCTACGTTATTTCCTCATTATTAGTTTTATATCTTGAATCTAGCACGCCTACGAGACGGGCTATGAAACTATGACATATATGATTAATTGATTATACACCCTCTAACACAATACAAAAACTATCATATGACATTGTAAATATATATATATCACAACAATGTGCAATTTTCCGTTAACCTAAGCAAATTACAACACGAAAATACGAAAATAATCACAACTCGTCTTCAACGACAACTACATTTGTGAACTGCCCGGGGTCAACAACATCTACATTTGTGTACTGCCCGGAGTCAACAACATCTACATTTGTGTACTGCCCGGAGTCAACAACATCTACATTTGTGTACTGCCCGGAGTCAACAACATCCACATTTGTGTACTGCCCCGAGTCAACAACATCCGATGAGTTGGCCGAAATGGCCTGGTAACTCAACCACAAGGCCACCAAAACCAAAACGCCAACAATAAAAAACAAACACATACGAAATGTTTGATTGTTGTTTGAGGTTGCGTGTTTGCTTTCTTTTTGGGCAATTGGTTTTACAGATGGCCGTGAATTGGATGGAAGCGGTGGCTTTTTATCCATTGAATTGACTCGAGATGTTACTTTACGCACGCTCAGTGTTTGTGAACTTGTGTTGGTTGAGGAATCGACCGTTGAAGCTACTTGATGCTTGACTTCTTTGGGTGACTGCGGAATTACATTTGAAATATCGTTTGAAGAATTGTACTCCTCGAGTTTTTTCATCATGTTTACATTGTTGTCATTGTACATGTTATTAAATTTATCGTTTGAAGAATTGTTCTCATGGGATAAGTTATCGATGTCCTCAGATTTATTGTCTGAGGAATTGTTTTCCTCCAAATTTTTCACCATCTTCAAATCATTCTCACCGGATAAGTTATCGATTCCCTCGGATTCCTTGCCCGATCCGTTTGTATTTTTCTGTCATTAAAATAAAAATTTGTATATATATTTTCCATCTATTTAATATACGTCGAAAATATACAAATGAAAATTGATAAAAATGGAATGAGATTTGTAACGAACTATATATCATACCACTGCTGTATCGAACAAAACGGCTTTGAATATACGAGACATACGGCCACGAGAAGACGCTGACTTCTTGATGGCATCGGGTTCAACGGAATCGCTTGTGACATCAGAATAGACCAAATTGTCATCGGAAGCCAATTTCTTGCCTTTGTGATCAGCCGAATGTTTGGATGGCCCAATATGTAATGTCTTCAAAATCAAGCTTCTTCCTCTTTTCTTCTTCTT
This sequence comes from Calendula officinalis, assembly GCA_963853835.1. Lineage (NCBI taxonomy): Eukaryota > Viridiplantae > Streptophyta > Magnoliopsida > Asterales > Asteraceae > Calendula > Calendula officinalis. The sequence goes on along the minus strand of OY970823.1, from coordinate 57,928,195 downwards.
TTTCTTTGAACCTTCGTCCACCATCTTCTTAACAAATATAATGGAAAAAGCGAAATCGAATGTATTTGGCAAGGAAGAGGGAATAAAACTAGAGACAATCGATAAGTGATATTATTTTTAGGATTCTACATGGTTTAACGTAAGAGTGGCCGCTTTTGCCGGTGAATAAATAAAAACTTGTGATATGCTATCTATTTTATTTATCGAATTATGGTGAGAATGGTAATTAGATTAGTTTAGAGAGAAATGATATTGATGTTTATTGTTTGTTTATATATTTATTTAGTTGATCAAATTATGTTTGAAAATTAAGAGAAGCTATAAAATAAAAGAGAATTAGTAAATTACACATGTCATCATGTGGTGAGTAACAATATAAAATAATCACAAATAGTAAGCACCAACACAATATTTCTTGGTTTAAATATGTAATATTTACGTGTTGATTTCAGGCCGGATCAGAAATTGCAATCCCTCATTATTTATCTGTGTAAAACATTAACTGAAATTTATATCACACAAATTGGTCCATCAAAGATATCAGTTATAAACATGAATAATTTCTTTAAATTAAATATAATATATAAGGGTTATAAATATTAGAAGAGTGATTTGATTTAACTTCCATTTGTTTCTTGGGCCCTCCCAGAACGTACTGGGCTGACATGTGGGGCGCCTAAAATGGCCCAATTATTCAGGTGACGTCTTTCAGCGAGACACGCAAACTCGCAAAGTTGAAGTAGGAGGTCTGTGAAGATGAAATGTTCACCTAAGGCCCCTTTATTTCTTCCAATTTGCTATCTGGTTGGAAAACGTGAATGAATATTGAAATGAAAGTGTAGAACATGATTTTTTTCCTTTTCATTTTTATTTGAAAATAAAGATAGAGAATATCTCCAATTTTGCAATAACACATTCAATATAAATACTATATATATTTATTTTTTATTACCTTCTGTTCCAATAAATTTACACCCATGCATCTCCACTTTGATTGCCAGTACACCCATAGTTTTAAATAACTTTGAGACGTGACAGCATGGTAACGCCTTAAGCTTTAGCGAGCTATGGCGAAGCCATGGTATGATGTAATGTGATAAAATTGTACTTAAATATTAATTATACATAAACCATTAGGCATCCAACAATTGTTGTAACTAATTAATTATATGTATATAGCCTAGTTGTTTTAGTACGATTAGAAAACATAATTTACTATGGGTAAATGAGAGTCAAGTTAGACCTCAGCAAGCCTTACGTCTCGAACCTTGGACCATGGCGCGGCGGCATGGTCAAGCCTCGCGCCTTAGAGCGTCATGGCGGTAGTTAAGGCGAGCCTTTTAGTTCAATGAGTACACCTTAGAGGCTTACAATACAATTTGTATTCTGTTGCACTAAAAACTTGCGAATGGAAAATCTACATGTTTAACCTGTTCATATCGAATGAAGTTTTGAAGACAAAAAAAAAAAAAAACATAATAAATTATATATGTATCATTTTTATCAGAAATGGAAAACTTTCTTTTATCATTTTTACTAGAACTTTTAAAGACCGTTTCTTTTTTACCTCTACCCTTTTTCTTTAAATCGCGCTCTCTTTCTGAAAGAAGAAGTCGAAAGCACGCCTTCTTGTGTTAGAATTGGGGTATTAAATTAATTGGTAGTAATGAAGTAGTTTAATAAGATACTATTTTCATTCAAAAAAGTTGAGATAAAAAGCATTCTAGTCTATAGATGAGTTAACTATAATGTATTTATAAATATGATGATAAAATGTCAATGCATATTAATGAAATTTCTAAAATGTCCTTAAATATCTCTTGATATTTTGCCCACTTACTTTGTGAATTGATATAAAAGGGTGTAATTTTGAAAGTTATTTACCAAAAGAAGAAAACGGTGGTAACTGCAAAACTGTCCAAACTATAGGGGTCTATAGTGAAAAACTAAAGAAGCGATGCTTTTATTTTGGCTTGTAGAATTGAACAGGAAGGACTCCTTTCCAAGAAAACACAAACACAGAGGTCTCCATTTCGGCGCAAAGTCGTTTCGAAATCGTTAGGGCAACGAATTCACACATACTATTCATTTTCAATCTTCAAATCAATTCATCAGAACTGCAAGCTAAACAGTAGGATTCAAAATTCGAACGAAATTACATGGAAATGGAACTTCTCCGAACGAATCTGTCAAGGGTTCGTATTCCGGAGCCTACAAATCGCATTTACAAGCAGGAATGCTGTATCAGTTTCGATACTCCGGTGTGTTTTCTTATTTCCTTTTGTTTTTTCTTCTGTTGTTGGTTCGTCTATTGGAAATGAGGTTTATGAAAGGTGGATGAAATAGGGTTTTGCGCGGTTCCGTTTAGGGGAACGATTAGGGCTGCGTACCCTGATTGATTTACTGCTACAATAGTCTAGAATGACCATGCATGGTTTGTGTATGTGCGTTGTTATTGCTCTTTAGTTATTTGATGATTCACAGCGAAATTGTTCATTGTGTGTGACTTGTTGATGTTGGGAGAGATACACTATAATTTTAGGTACCAAACACAAGTGTTTTCAAATGAAAAAAGTGTTATGTATAGTGGACACATGCATTCACTCAGAGTGTTTTATGTTTGTTTGGTTACTCTGTTTAATTTTTCTGTATGTATTTATATTATTTTCTAGGTTTTTATAATGTATATGCATAGATGACTTGTGAAATATAGCTTACGAAAGTAGATAAAGCTGGAGTCCATGCAAATTAATGAATTATAGTTTGATGGAAGGCCATTTTGACTACTTTACAATTGTGTGTTCTCTAGAATAAGTTACTAGTTCTTAACTTATGCTTTGAACTTTTTATCTTATCATCATATATTCATTGATTGTAACAAAATTACAAGAAAATATTGATATTCTATAGGTACAGAACTTGTATGTAATTATTTGAAGTATCTCCTTACTTTTAATCAGTTCTATAAACATTCGTTTCTGATGTACTCGTACCTAAATTTCTGATTCAGAAATCTGAAGGTGGATTGTTTGTGGACATGAACACCTTTCTTGCCTTTGGGAAGGATTATGTTGGTTGGAATTTTGAGAAAACTGGTAACCCAGTTTATTTGCACATAAAACAAACAAAAAAACCGATTCCTGAAGATAGACCTTTGAAGAAACCTACTCTCTTGGCCATAGGTAATTAAGATTTGAGCCTATTAAATTTATTAATTAACTTGCATGATTGAATTTATTTATATGGCTTATGTTTATAGGCATTGATGGAGGATTTGATAACCAAGATCCCGAATATGATGAAACTTACAACATAGTAATATTGCCAGATTACACAACTTTTCCTTTTCCCTCAGTGCAATTGCCCGAAAAGGTTTTATTCTCACTGGAACTTTTTTAATATCCGTAAATATTTATTAAAATATAAAACCCTAATTCTTGTTTCTGCACAGGTACGATTAGCAGTTGATGGAGTTTTAATTGCAGAAGGTGCTGAAAGAAAGGAGCAAGTTGCATCATGGACAGCTGATAAGAAGCAGATTAGTGAACATGCATTAACCCTAAAACAGATTGATAATTCTGTCATAATTCCTCCATCTGGATGGAAATGTGCAAAATGTGAGAAAACTGACAATTTATGGTTGAATTTAAGTGATGGAATGATTTTATGTGGGAGGAAACTTTGGGATGGAACCGGTGGTAATAATCATGCAATTGATCATTATAATGAAACTCATTATCCTCTTGCTGTTAAACTTGGGACAATAACTTCTGATCTTGAAGGAGCAGGTAATGCTAATTTGTTTAATTAATTTTTTTTATATAATTTTGTATTTTTTCAAATTTAATTATGAGTTACATATTTTGCCAGCTCAGATGTTTTTTCTTATCCGGAGGATGAAAGTGTGACTGATCCTCTTTTGGCTGAGCATTTGGCATTCTTTGGTATTGATTTTTCCTCCTTGCAAAAGGTAAGTATTTATATATTATGTTTTATATTTTTAATTTTTTAATTTTGATTTTCGTCTTAAAAATAATTTTCAGACGGAAATGACTACAGCTGAAAAGGAACTTGATCAGAATACCAACTTTGACTGGAATCGAATTCAAGAAAGTGGAAAGGAAGTTGAACCACTGTTTGGACCAGGGTATACTGGACTTACTAATCTTGGTAACAGGTAATATATGTTATATTTTAATTTTTTTTTTAATAATTTAATTTATTTGTGGTGATGAATTTTGGATTCTTTTTGTTTCTTGCAGTTGCTATTTGGCTGCAACTATGCAAGTTGTTTTCTCAACTCATTCGTTTAGTTCACGGTTTGTAATTTTGTATTCTATTATTTTATTTATGACATTTATAATTATTCATTTTTTACATGTTTGATTACATCTTGTATTCAGGTACTACAAGAACCAAAATTTGAAAACAGCTTTTAATATTGCCCCAGCTGATCCAACTGTAGACCTGAATATGCAATTGTAAGTTATTTTCTCATTAATAAGTATTATAAAATACAATTATTGAAAAACTTGTCATGACTTTGTATTTTTTTTTTTGCAGAACGAAACTTGGTAATGGGCTTCTTTCTGGTAAATATTCTGTTCCAGCGGTGCAGGTATGTTGAGGATTATAATTCAGCTTTATTTTGCATTTATGGTCTCTTATTATGGTTTAATGATTATGCGTTTATTCTCCAGAATGATGATGTGGCAGATGCATCTGTAAGTATTAAACAATGACTGAATTTAAATTTGCATTTATTCCTTTTATTTTTTGTTGGTCTGATTGTGTTTTTTCATTTACTTTAATAGAAACAAGTAGGTATTCGTCCCAGAATGTTTAAGGCAGTAATTGCAGCGAGTCATCCCGAGTTTTCAACCATGCGTCAGCAGGTACTTTAAATATTCCCAAAATTTTTAATGTTTATTTATTTTTTGTTATCATATTATATTATATGTTTAGATGAGTGATTTTTTTAAATATTATTTGTAGGATGCACTAGAGTTTTTCCTGCATTTAATTGACCAAGTTGAAAGAATCCATATTGGTAGTCCTGAAGTTGACCCCGCAAGAAGCTTCAAATTTGGCATTGAAGAAAGGCTTCAATGCCCTTCTGGGAAAGTTGCTTACAATAAAAGAAATGATTACATTCTTTCTTTGAATATTCCACTTGAGAAAGCTACTAACAAAAGTGACTTCATTTCATCCTTTTTAATTTTTAACTTTTTAACCTGCTTGCTAAGGCATTATTTATTTATTTATTAGATTGGTTATTAATATTTCAGAGGAGCTAGAAGAGTTTCACAAATTGAAGGCCCAGAAAGAGGCAGAGGGGAAGGAAATGTAAGTCTGGTGTACTCTCCACTTTTGGTGGCTTTTTAAAAACATATATTTCATGATTTTAATAATTATTTAATTTTTTTTTCTTTTACAGTTTGTCTGATGAAATAGTGCGACCGAGGGTGCCATTAAGTGATTGTTTGGATAGCTTTTCTCATCCAGAGGAGGTGCAAGGTTTCTATAGTACTGCTTTGAATGCTAGGACAACTGCAATCAAGTAATATTTCTCTTACCCTTTTTATTAATTATTATATAGTGTTGACCCATTTCTTTACAAATGGATCTATTTCTGCTGATATATTATTTAAGGCTATGCATCTCTTATTTATTACTTTCTTTTTTTTGGTCTGTGAATAGAACTGCAGGTCTGACATCATTCCCTGATTATTTGGTGCTGCATATGAGGAAGTTCGTTATGGAAGCTGGTTGGGTGCCAAAGAAGCTTGGTATGATACATACATACACATTTCACTCTATACAAATAAATAATTCATATTAACATTTCCCTTGATTGGATTGTAGATGTTTACATAGATGTTGATGATGTGATAGACATTAGTCACATGAGAAGCAAAGGTCTCCAACCAGGAGAAGAGTTGTTACCTGAAGATGGTATGTCTGTGTTGTGTGTTAATTCAATCAATAAAATTTGGCTCTCTTTATTATTATTTGAAGTAATTGTTGATTTTTGTGGAGGTGTAAAAGAGGTTTTAGCTAATGAAGGTATAGTTTCTCAACTTGCTTCAATGGGATTTAACCAGCTTCATTGCCAAAAGGCTGCAATTAATACCTCAAATGCCGGGGTGGAAGAAGCAATGAACTGGTTACTTTCCCACATGGATGATCCAGGTTTTTCTCTTTTACCACATCACTTCACTTTACTTCACTTTACTTCACTTGTTAAGATTTATTTGAAACCTATTTTAGACATTGATGCTCCAATCAGTAAAGAGGGGAAAAAGGATGAGGTTGACCCATCTAAAGTTGCTACACTTGTATCCTTTGGATTTGAAGAAGAAATAGCTCGCAAGGCGTTGAAGGCTTCGGTAATTAAAAATAAACTTGTTTTTTTAATCACTTTTGAGATGAAGATATGCGTAACATTTATTACAATTACAATTACAGGGTGGTGACATTGAGAAAGCAACAGATTGGATATTTAATCCTACCACTGCTGCTGCATCTGGAGCGTCGGATATGGATGCTACATCAAGCAGTGTGGATGCCGCTTTACCTGATGGGAATGGAAGTTAGTTTCTGCTCCTTATACTTTACTTGCATAATAAAGTAAAGAAAGGTTTAATTGGGGGGTTATTTAAAAGATTTGTTTATATTTGCAGAATACCAACTGATGGGGCTGGTGAGCCACATTGGTACATCTACACAGTGTGGGCACTATGTTGCTCATGTGTATAAACAAGGAAGGTGGGTGATATTCAATGATGACAAAGTGGGTGTTTCTAAAGACCCTCCAAAAGACATGGCATACCTTTACTTCTATCAAAGGATTCAAAACTGAAAACACACTGTTATAAACTTTTCCTGGGAGTTTGCTTTGTATTTGAAAGAGGGAGGTTGTTAAGAGTAGATAGATATTGTTTTTACTCAATTTGAATTTTTCCCTGTTTTGCTAAAAACGGCCTTCCAAATTTGTTACCAGATTGCCTTTCTTAACCTACACTCAGCACTAGTATTGTCTTGTTGAAATGTTGTTTAGAAAGAGTTGTGGGCATTAGGGGTTGTGAGTAAAAAACAATGGGCTTGGCTAATTAATTGATATTTTGAGCTTGGCTCGACTCAAGTATTACAATCGTATTGTTTCAAGGTCATGACTTGGTGATTTTGAGCTAAGCAAGACTTGAATCGATTAGATAGTATTGTAATTGTGTTAAAATGTCACAAAAGCAATATAGCTTGCAGACTTCCGATACACAAAATAAAATCAAACAAAAACCTATTAGTTTGTTTATCCAAATCAGGGGTTTTACCCGAGTCCAATTAGCTAAATTCAAAGGCACCGGCAAGTAGTTTCATCCCAAATTGATTTCATCATCAGATAAGATGCGTTATTTGTGGGGAAAACATCATGATATAAGTCCATATTGTCATATGATTGTTTTGTTGGATATAAATTAACCATAATAATAAAATTAAGAAAAATAAAAGAAGGGGGTGATATCTGGAATATGTGGTTGTGTAACAAGCTTCCTCCTCCATCCACCATTGCTTTATCCTTTAACATCTTCTACCTTCAAATTCATTTCAACTCTCTCTACCACACTATCTTTCAATGGCTGCCTTTACTCTCTCTCCTGCAACATCTTCTCAGGTATTATCATTATCATTTTTCAGTCTTAATTTCATTAACTTTAATTAAACATATCGGCGTTTGCTAATGATACAATTCGGTTGACAGTTGCGATCGGGTAACAATGGGCCGTTCTTGCCGGCCCAAGGGCTAATGGCGAAATCCTACGGCAAGAGCCAATTGGCGGGAAAGGAAAGAGCGATGAAGGTGACGTGTCAGGCAGCAAGTATCCCGGCCGACCGAGTACCGGATATGGAGAAGAGGAAGCTGATGAACTTGTTGCTTTTAGGTGCAATCGGTCTTCCTACCGCCGGGATGTTGTATCCTTACACCTATTTCCTCGTTCCACCAGGGTTTGTTTCCATTCATCTCTTTATATGTGTTTAGTCAATTAGATTTTATGCGTGATTTAGAATTTGTTAAGGCTGCTTTTGGTTCCCTGAGGAATGAAATTGAATTTTGCTTGAATTGAATTCTGTAATTTTGAGTTGAAATTCAAATCCATATTTCTGCTTGGTTTGTAAATATGTTGAAATTCAAATCATATATACTCAAGCTAATTATTGATGCTACATAAGTTGCTTTTGTAATTAAACATAAGATGGTTAAATAAGCTAGTGCATAACATATTTGTTGTAGGAATAAATAAACCGTGTCATACACAAAGACATGTTATAAGATTCTATGCAATGTTGCAAAACATATTGGTTGTATGTGACATTTGACAATATAAAAACCAGAAGTTGTGAACGTGCTGCAACTTACACAAATGGTGTTCTTGTATATGTTTATTGTAGTGATTTGTTGTGTGTTTGTGTAAAATACAACAGTTCAGGAGGTGGCGGTGGTGGTACTCCGGCTAAGGATGCTCTTGGAAACGACATTGTTGCAGCTGAATGGCTAAAAACTCACGGACCTGGTGACCGAACCCTTTCTCAAGGTCTAAAGGTACAAAGTCCATTCCTCTTTAGTTTTTTCTAATAACAATAACTTGATTAATTAATGGAGTAAATCTGAATGCAGGGAGACCCGACATATCTAGTGGTTGAGAATGACAGAACCCTAGCCACATATGGGATCAACGCGGTGTGCACCCATTTGGGGTGTGTGGTCCCATGGAACAAAGCAGAGAACAAGTTCATGTGCCCATGCCATGGTTCTCAATACAACAACCAAGGCAAGGTTGTTAGAGGCCCTGCTCCTCTGGTAACACTCCCTTTCCTTCCCTTTTTATACATACAATGCATAATGTACAAGTGGTGATCTTTTTATTAATCTGTCAACAGTCATTGGCATTGGCTCATGCGGATCTTGACGATGGGAAAGTTGTGTTTGTTCCATGGACGGAGACAGATTTCAGAACCGGTGATGCTCCATGGTGGTCTTAGATCTTTGTTCGATCTCGAAATATGTACACTCACAATTTTATTTCTTCTATCCTATAAATTTCTTTTGTTATTCTATAAAATATGCGCCACTTGAATTTGCGATTATTAACATAATGCCCTAACCAATTGCAGCCGCATTGCGCGGATACTCGATAATGTTTAGCAACAAACTACCAGTTATTTTTTATGCTATTGTTGCCTGTTGCATATACACACAAACATCTAACATTCATACTTGGTATTAGAATGTGAGTTTAAACTACAAAAACACACTGCAATACGTACTGTAAATAAAAAATGTATGTCAAATTCAGCCAGTTTTACCATGTAAGTTATCATATCATTAAACAGCCAAGAAAGTAATGAAATTAATAATTACCAATATTCATTATTTATATATTAGTTAGCAAAAGATCCATATATATCCAAACGCAAATAATTTAGGACAATTAATTTGTTTCTAAATAATAATATAACCATAAAAATAAAAAAAAGAAATCTGGATCTTGATGTGATATTACTCATGCATATTCTTATGTACGTACTGATTGGTGATAATATTCTCAAGTTCATGGCGTGCATAACTACCAACCGGAAATTTGTGATCAAACGTGTCTGGTGATTTCACATAATATGTGATATTATGTTCCTCAGTCATGATGGGGAACCTATAACCATCCTTTTTTTCTAGTGAGTATATAGGAGGATTAGTTTCAGGACCAAATATCATCAAACAAAACACGGCCCCTATCACCATCGCTATTAATATTGCAACTCCTAAATATTCCCAACAACAACAGCAGCAACCGCAATCGCTACAGCAAGACATCCTTGAGACAAGAAAAAATAAGAGACAACATTAATTTAACTTCGCAATCATATTTTACATATCATTAAACATCATATATTAATTCAAATTAATCATATTACGTAAACAACTTTCTAAAACATCTATATAATCATAATTCTATATAAACCTTCATGTATTTCAAAAATTCTAGAAGCATACCCTAGCTAACTACATTCCAAGTTGTTCTAAATTATTATCATTAACTAAGTGGACTAGCATTTAAAAGTGCCATTAAATAACTAAGATTTAGTTTCTCCTTTATATACATACGTAATACACAAGCAAAAAATTATAATAAATAGGGCGGGAGAGGGTTGCTTCTTCAATTCGGATCTACTGCCATCGTAATAAAACACTTTCAATTCCTTTTTGACGTGATTCATCAATAATCTTACTTTAATCCATCCTAATTATGGTTTCCTAACCATTACCAAACAGAAAATCAAGTATGTTAACCAGACATAATTTAGAAGAAACTTACTCTGAACAACTTCTGATTGCCATTTAGGGTTTTGATAAATTTTGCATGCTCATCGTTCGATTTATATAGAGCGAACTATAAACCTAATCCTAATCTACTTCTAACTTTTAGGGGAGTTTGTATTTAACTTTGGGGCTTATCAATTAGCTAGTTTTTATTTGTAAATAAATAATTCCCATCTTAATGTTTAAATAAGCTAACAAAGCTCGTTAGATAAGGTTTAAATAAAAGATTATACAAAAGGAGGTTTGATTTATATGATCTACTTCAACTATTATAATAAAACATTTTTTTTACACATGTCAATATGTCATAATTTTGGAATGCCTCCATGCCGTCATCACCAGCGATTGGAAACGACAAAGTTAACTAAATTGAATGAAATCTAGTGGGCCAAAATTAAAATTTGAAGCAAGCCCAGTAGACTTCAGTTTAGTTAAGTAGATAATTTCCAATCGGTATTTCTTAAATTTCTTTTATAGTACTAATTGCTCGGTCGGAATACTCAAGCTAATTATTTGATGCGCTAATAAGTTTCTTTTGTAATTAAACATAAGATGAGTTAAATAAGCTAAAGATAGTGTTGAATAACTTTCAGGTTATTCTAAATAAACTAGTGTATAATATATTTGTTGTACTATTAACTAAACCGTGTCATTCACAAAGACATATTTTAAGACACTTGTTTAAAAGCAATGTTGCAAAACATATTTGTTGTATTTGACATTTGACAATATAATGTTTGGTAACAAACTAACAATCATTTTTAAACATTCATACTTGGCATTAGAATCTGAGTTTAAAGTACAAAAACACAATGCAATTAACACTATTTCTACGAAACCTGTCCGTTCTAACGAATCAGAATCAGATTCGTTGGCTCACTTAACACATACAAAGGTAACTCGATCGTAAAATGTACCTGTAAATAAATGGTCAAAATTAATAGGTCAGCCAAAAGAAGACGTTTGAGATTAAGTAAATTGATAATTATTATACTCAGGCCGTTGTTAATTAACTACCTATGTAGTCTGAGCAAAGTGTCAAGTCAGGATTCTTAACAATAATGCCAGCTCGATAAATTATTTTGTTACTTTATACAATCACATTTAATATTGCGTATTAAATTCATATGTTCTTTGATTTTGTATGCAAATATCGTTTCGATCGTTATTTTTCATATCGGTTGGTTCGACTGAGATAGTTTTAATTATAAAATTTATATTTTTTATTCAGATCAAATATATTTTACGTTACATCACCAACTCGATAAATTTACGGTTTTCAACCGGATTAAGTAATGACGTGTGCATAAATATTTATGTACTACCCACATGATACAGGTTTTTATTAGACTTAAAATAATAAATAAATGTTTTCAGTGATAGACGAAACGTTATACAAATGTGTTTTGTTACAATTAGTGTCTGGTCAACTACTCGTTTATGAGGGTTGTCACATTCTCATCGTTAAAAAAATTGCATCCAGAAATTTAAGATGGAGTACTACTAGGTTGAGGTTCGGGAAACAAGTCCGGGTATTTGCGTCTCATCTGATCTTCCCGTTCCCGTGTAAACTCGGGATCTCGTTTCAAATTTCAACGGACTTTACGATTCTAACTTACTCATCGGAGTTTTTGTACTCTCAATCTAATATCCTGAGAGATTCATCTGTGAAGTGAAGTCAGTTTTCAATGGTTATCTCGTTCGTCGGGACAATTAAGGTTTCATCTGACAAACATCTCTTAATGTTTGACACGTGGAACGTGCTATGGATACTGCTAAAGTGCTAAGCTCTTATGGTAGTTACTTTGAACCTTGCTGTCTTAATCCGGTGATAACAAATAACAAAAAAAAATACTTTCTCGGAGTTTGTAGGCGATGGGATACTGTAAGAAAATACATACAAGTATCCTTTTAATTTGAACGTTTAATGGTAATATCAACATTCAAATTAACATTGTGTATTTTCACATTACATTGTCATTCCTTGTGCATTTATGATTTAAATCAATTGATAGTCAATGCGTATTCATCCGGCAAATAATATTTCAATTAGTGACTAATTTTTTTGATTAAATGATTCAGCAACCAATTCTTTTTCAATGTAACCTCGAAAATCAACACGTATCAGTGCAATGATGGTGTTGCAGAAAGTAATAAATTACAAAATCCAACCCTTACGATCTCGAGGGTGTGTGTATGTATATTTATTTTTTCGTACAATACAATAACAACATCTACTCTTTTCTTCTTATTTCTAAACATTACATTTTAATTGTAGAATCTAATAATACAAAAATAAAATGACACAATACCTTTTTTCTCATGGAGCCATGAGTCCTTCAATTGTATAAAACAGATCCTCCACCAAATCATTTTTAAATAACAGATTTTGTAATGTATGCATCACATCATACTCGGGGTCCAGCTTTCTCTGCCAACTCTGCACCCAAAATTTAAAAAATAAAAGTATATAAATCTAAGAAACAGTAAAAATAACACAATTTTATGCATATTTTTTCTAATAAATTTACAAAAAGCAAAAAAATTACCTCCAAAACCAAAGTAGTTACAATTACAGTAGACACACTGCCATCAATATTAACTCTATGCTTTCTGACTTGTTCAAGCAACTGTTGCATACAATCAGCAGGATTCAACGATTCACCTTCTCCACAACTCCATGACACAAACGCTTTCTCAACATCCTGTCACACCACACAACCTTCTAGAAGCTTCTAGAAACATCTAAACAATAACATAAATACAAAAAAGTCAATCTGACTTACCTTGATGAAAGCTGCTGGATTAGAGCAAGTTTGATGTTTTGAAAACTTAAGTGTGTGCTCTGCAACCAAACGTCCATCTTGAAGTGCAATAGCTTTAAAAAACTCAATTAAATTTATTCTATCTTTTTTGCAAAGTTCAGCCGTCATTCCAACATCAAGAAATATCACATGTGGTTTTGATTTAAATAATCCGGTTTCTGATGCTTTGTTTTCACTCATTCTTACAAGAATGTTTCCTGGATGCATGTCTGCATGAATAAAATTGTCAACCTGAAAATGAAAATTTAAACAACTTTAATGATAAATACATTAAAAAAAAGATTAAAAAAATATATAAATACATACCAAAAGCATCTTTAAAAGTGCATGAGTCCCAATATGAGCAAGACCAGATTTAATGTCAACATTTCCTTGTAATTCATCGACATAATGCAAAATACTATCCCCATGTTCAAAAGTTTCCACCAAAATAGCAGGATGTACAAGTGGATATAACGGTCTAGGAAATGATACGTCTTTCCAACTTCTAAAATTATAAATAAATCGACTCAAATGAGCTGCTTCTCTTGCAAGATCAACTTGTGACATCATAAAAACAGCAAATTGTTGTATACTTTCATCCAATCTCAACCATTTTAAAGTAGGAATAAATGTCGAAACTTTAGCTAATAAATTTAATAAAATAAAATCCCGTCTAATTGCTTCACTAACTCCTGGATGTCTGACTTTAACAGCAACAAGAATCGGTTTAATACGTTGACCAGGATGACGATATTTTAAAGTTGCTCGATGAACTTGAGCTATGCTTCCGGAAGCTACCGGTTCTTCCTCAAAATTTTCAAAAATTTCGGGTAATAATCGACCGAATGCTTTTTCAATTGCTTTTTTTGTGTATAAAAAACTATGTGCTGGTGCTTTTGTTTGAAGTTCTGCAAGCTCTGTGCATAGATCATTTGGAAAAAGATCGGGCCTTGAAGCGGCCCATTGACCCCATTTTATAAAAGCGGGCCCTGATTTTTCTAAAGTGTGGTGGACACATTGTAACCATGTTTTACGAAACTCGACACCAAATGAGTCAGCAAAAGGAGCCATGGCTATACATGGTGTAAATAAAAATGCTAAATAAACCGCTCTAAAACATAATATTATAACTTCTATAAGCGAGAATATAATTGAAGTTAAGTAAATATGGCCATCTTGTGCATGTGTGTAGAGATTGTTTTTATAAGGGAATCCTTCGGCTTCTGCACATGCTTTTTGTGTGCTTAAATAAGCTAAAATACCAGGAGCGATTAATGGGGATCTACTCAAGGCAAAACTTATTGCACAAGCAATCCTGTTCATTGGTTGTGATGGCAAATTATAGGTGCAAATTTGGGAAAATCTTCTCCATGCAATTTGAGCATGGTGTGAAACTTTACTACTTGCTGATATGAAATAAATTCTTCGAATGTGTTTAAGGCAATATAAGGTGTTTTTTGCTTCATGTAATGTGTAACAGTTGAGGCTTCTGTTATGAAGCTTATATAGTCTGTAAGTGGAGTAGGGAAAGCCAGCTGTCAATTGGGATTGATGATTGTGTAGTTCAGAGATGCAGCTTTTAGGGTTTGGAAGAAGGGAATGTGCTGCCTTTCTAATGTTGGCAACAGCCAAAAACCTGCAAAGAATTAATATACCTAGCTGAATATATAAATATGAAAACTGGTGTTTGGATCGTTCTAAATTCTAATTCGAGAAGCATAAATTAAAAGGCTAAAATGATTGATCATTAAAGCACTAAACATTTTAACAGTTGAGGTGAATAACAGCTCAAAATCAATAAACGAACTAACAGCATTTTAACAGTAGGCGATTTCTGCGCCAATAATCAAGATGCACTAATTACCAAGCTATTCGTGCTAACCGAGACTTATAGATTGAAACTATGCCCTAACTTCAAAACACCGTTGCTCAATTAAACACAAATTAGTTGTTTAATTATTACAGAAATTGCACAGGAACGATGGTGCAAAGTGCGGAGAAACATCATGAAATCAAAACTAAGGAAAAATTACGATGCTAAATTGTAAACTAAAGGTTACATACCTTGAGAATGCCATGGAAATCAGATGAAAATCGATTATAAAACCGTAGGTAGAAAACGATACGGGCCGGCATTTTCACCAGCTGATGCGTTGAATCATCGTCGTTGTTGTAGTGACCATGGGCGTCTCCGGCAGTGTAACATAGAGATTCCGATGATTTATTTTTTCCTATGCGGAGGCGATTAGGTGACCCGAGGTTGATTGTGGAGGCGAATGCTACGGGTTCGTCGGATTCGCGTCAGTCGTGTCACCAAGGGTTACCAAGAGTGCCGCTTGTCCTTGTTTTGTAGGCAAAACCTTATTTTAGTTCTCTAAGACTTGTACCTTGTCCATTAAAACTTGTACGCTTTATTTGGGATTGACCTAAAATGAGACCAGTGGATTGTAATTTTTTTTGTGAGATTTGATAATAAAGTTTTCAGTTATAATGGATGAGTTGTATTCTAGGAAGTCTAAAAAATTTGCTAGTCTTAAGGGATAAATCATAGCCATTGGATCAAGATGGTCAAGATCAAATCCCCCCCCTACAGCCACCGCCGGCCGCCGCCTCCGGCCACCTCCGGCCGCCGTCCGCCGCCTCCGGCCACCTCCGGCCTCCATCCGCCGCCTCACGAAACACATGTGCTTCAAGTCACTAAAAACATGAGTTTCTAAACACATAAGGGAGCATACGAAGCACATGTGCTTGACGTTATGAAACACATGTGCTTACACATAAAAAAATCAAAACAAGTGACGAACATATCATTATGAAGCACATGTACTTCATAAAGCCAAGCACATGTGTTTTTGTTCCTGAACACATATAACTTACAAGCAAGTCATTTGTGTTTGAATCACGAAGCACATGTGCTTGACGTTATGAAACACATGTGCTTCACTACACAGAAAAAAAATCAAAACAAGTGACGAACATATCATTATGAAGCACATGTGCCTCATAAAGCCAAGCACATGTGATTTTGTTCCTAAACACATGTAACTTACAAGCAAGTCATTCGTGTTTGAATCACGAAGCACATGTGCTTGACGTTATGAAACACATGTGCTTCACTACACGGAAAAAAAAAATCAAAACAAGTGACGAACATATCATTATGAAGCACATGTGCTTCTTAAAGCCAAGCACATGTGCTTCATAAATCCAAGCACATGTGTTTTTGTTCCTGAACACATGTAACTTACAAGCAAGTCATTTGTGTATGAATCACGAAGCACATGTGCTTGACGTTATGAAACACATGTGCTTCACTACACAGAAAAAAAATCAAAACAAGTGACGAACATATCATTATGAAGCACATGTGCTTCATAAAGCCAAACACATGTGTTTTTATTCCTGAACACATGTAACTTACAAGCAATTCATTTGTCTTTATATCACGAAGCACATGTGCTTCCAGTCACAACCAAAACCACCGGTCACCACCGCCGGCGGCCACCTCCAGCCGCCGTCCGCCGCCGCCCATCGCCGCCGTCCGCTGCCAGCCGCCACCGCCGGAGAAGCACATGTGCTTGTAGTGTTGGTGATGGTTTTAAATCTTGATCTTGACCATTAATTTTTCTTAATCCAAGGACTAATAAATGTCCTTTAAGACTAGATAAAACTAATGGACTATCTTGAACATTTCTCTATAATAGATAATAAGTTTAGAAAATAATAATTACCTAGATTATATGATTTATCTTTTTTTAACTTCATTAGTTAACTTTTTGTTTTTAGTAATATCTAAATTTTTATTTTAATCAAAATTAAAACAACTCATTCTTATCTATTGTTGTTATTATCAAAGTTCATTTTTAAATCATGAACATTTTATACGCTTAATTCCAAAAGTCAAAAGAGTACACCTAAGTCGATTTGTTACCAAGTCTAGCTATGTATCATGATGAAAAATAGGGCTATGTTTGAGCAAACATATAATGGAATACTAATGCGTGCAAACTATAATTGATATTTAATTGTAAATGGGGTTTTTAACGTGTGATATAGTGTATATGCCAATGGGCAATTAATCAACCATAAATTATTTATTTAAACTAGATACGTTAGTTAATACATCTTCTAAAATAGTAAAACTAGAGTTAATTGATATTATTTATCAAAGGGCTTTAGACCTAGCTGTATGGTGCCCCATCCTTGATGTTGGGGGTTCAAGTCACGTCGTATACATAGGTGGTAGTAGGGGTGAGCATTTGGGCAGAAAAATCGAACCGAACCGAAAACCGACAGAAACCAAACATGTTATTGGTTCGGTTTCGGTTTTGAAAATTCATCGTTTTCGGTTTCGGTTCGATCTTCGGATAAGGATGAGCATTTGGCCTAAAATACCCGAACCGAAACCGAACCGAACCGAAACCAAAACCGATAACATGTTATCGGTTTAGTTATGAAAATCCATCGGTTTCGGTCCTATCGATTTCGGTTCGGTTCGTTTTTTGGACCGAGCTCACCCCAAGGTGGTAATATTAAGAATAACAATAACTTAGTTTTGATTCATGAAAATAGGGACACGAGGACATGATTGCTTAGACAACGAAGGCTTGAACACGGTTAAAACTAACAAGAATTTTATCGATGAATGTCTTTTAGAGGAAGTGGGCCAAGGCAATGAAATGATTTGGATATATCTCAACTTAGATTGAATTGGGTTCGACATCCATTCTCTGTTGTGACCCATGTGTAACGAAGATATCTAGTCGATTGATCATTGTTTTTTATATCCTGCGGGTTAGCTAAAAAGTATTTGGTTGAAAGTGTTCTCACGGTGATTATCAATTTCGTGAGAAGTATTTAATAACACTAAATTTGTAACTTTTTTGTAATTTAAGTTACGACTCGCTTTGCGGTTAACCTAGAGTGGGGGAAAGGGGTACTTTTTTGGAACTAAGATCATCTTTCAATAATAGACAACCGGTTGTATATACTTCTTTGTAGTGTTTGATTTCTTTAATAAATTTTTGCCTTTCAATTAAAAAGATTAATAATACAATTATTAGCCTTTGAAATGAAATTCAATCCCATAAATCCACATGGTTTGTGTGCGTTGCTAACGCATCATCGGTTGGACATGAAGCTTTGTTTGAGGAAAAATGGATTTGCATTGGCTAGGAATAATTAGCCGTGCACACAAACCAGTTTTTGACCAAATCGGTTTCGGGTTTGACCAAAACCGGTTTTGATCAAAGCCGGTCAAAACCTATAACCGGTTCGGTTAGTAACCGGTTTCGACCACTGAAAACCCCAACCGGTCTAACCGGTTACCGGTTCGGTTACTAACTGGTTCGGGTACTAACCGGTACCAAAACCGGTTTGGACCGGTTACACTATAATGCCCTTTTTTTTGTCGCAATTCGATATCAAACACCACCGTTAAACGTTTTATCAAAACACAAACATTCATTAAGCATAAAAACGTTAAAAACATTCAAGTACACATCATTAAACATAAAAATACGAAAGTTCGAAAGTCATAACAATACGATTATACTACACATCATCGAGATTCGAGATTTACTACTCTTGTAGGTTTTGATTCCCTTGTTGGTTTTGATTTCCTTGTTGTGTGTGTTCGTCGCTATCTTCTTGTGGGTCATTATCTACATATTCATAACCATCAGAGCTAGATGCTCGGGACGATTCACCTTCTTGAGCTATATCTTCATCGGAAAGTGAGATTGGAAGACCTTGAGCAACTTCCATGTCGAGAAGTTCTTCTTCAACGTCAAGTTCCTTCTCTAGCTTTGTTTGTCTTGAATCCAGTTCGCTGCATCCAAGTGATCCTTCAAGCAAATACACATCTCCAAAGACGCCGGCGTGAGTCTTGTTCTCCGAATAGATAATATCCTGTCACTAAGAGAAAAAGCCGATTCCGAAGCTATCGTAGAAGCTTGGACACTTAGTAAATCTCTGGCCATGACGCTTAGAATGAGAAATTGAGGTTCCCTTTCTTTCCACCAAGCCAATATATCAAAATATTCAATTTCTCGAGTGGTCATATTTCCTAAAAAGTTTGTTTTCGTATATCTCGACAATTCACCATTAGTGGATTCTTCACTACTCTCACCCCGAGCCCGTTTAGATGTTTCCTCTCTTATAGTATTAAATAAATGGGCTAATGGGTCGGTGGGAACATCAACATTTCCAAAAATTGGGGCAAACGAACTTGAAGAAGCATTTGGTTCACCATACTTTTGAAAATAAACCGCAAATAATAATTTAAAATTTTCCCAAAAATTTTCTTTTGCATCTTCAATATATGTAGGCCTTACCAAATGCAACTCCGAATCAAAACAAATTGCACTAATAGTGGTTTCGACACCGATTTTATTTAAAGTAGGGTCTAAAATGGCCGAACATGTAATTGCCAATGGAATTTTGCGAAAAATATTTTCTTAGTTTAGTTTTCATTGGCGCGACCATTGTTTTATAAATACCACCTTCCAAATCAAAACTATCAATTTTATGAGCCATCAAATATAGTTGTTTTAGTACACAATGACTTGCTGGATAGTAAACACCGGATAATAAAACCGTTACGTCTTTAAAAAGTTTTAACAAATTCGGTTAGCTTTCTAATAACCTCCCATTTTTCGTCACTAAATTTGTTTAAAATACTTCTCTTTGTAAAAAGTTTGTCATGAAAATATTGTAAAGTTTGACGTTAACGAATACCACATACAAACATGTCATAACTTGAATTCCAACGAGTGGTAACGTCCCAATTAGGTGATAAACAAAGTGAATTTGTTTGCTTACACAAACGAATATATCTTTTATATCGTTTTGGATCCCTTTTAAAAACTTCCACTAACATGACATAAAAGTCATGTGTTATAGCATTAACCTCCGGTGAGTTTAACCCATCTCGCACAAATAAATTTATAATGTGTGCGATACACCGACTATGGAAGAAAAGACCATTCACGGGAGGTTTGAATGCTAATATTAGCTTTGCAACCACATTTGTATTATTAGATGTGTTGTCAAACGAGATTGCAAAAACTTTTCCATTTAAGTGAAAGTAATTTATTACGTGACTAATTAACATATGAAATAAATTTTGACCCGTATGGGGATGTGGAAAATCTTCAAACGCGATCACACGCTTAATCATTTGCCATGTGTTCGGATCGATCCAATGTGCGGTAACACAAAGGTATGAACTGGGCGAACCATGAGGAGCCGACCAAACGTTCGTTGTTAGGTTCACACTTGTATTTAAATTTTCAAAACCATTTACTAGATCATTTTTAGCCAATTTCCAAAGTTTTAAACAATCTCGTCTAAGAGTAGTACGACTTACATGATTATAACGTGGTTGAAGCTCTTGTTGGATGAGGCGCGTCAATTTTGGGTTGTCAAAGTGGTTGAACGGAAAACCTTGTTGAATCACGAATTTGGCCATATGTTCTCGACAACGTTCTGCTTGGTATGCAAAGATACCACCGTCTCGTGCCATAGTCGCTTGACCCTCTTGTTGTGAACCCCTTCTTATCGTTTGACAATGCTTTGCGAGATGTGTCCTCAACGTCGAGTTGGAACTATGTCCCATGAATTGACCACAATTTTTACAATGCGTCTTTATGAGACCATTGCTTAACTCCACGATGTCGAACTTCCCATTTGGTCCAAAAAGTTCGGGAACTCGTGTAGTTGGCAAAATTCTAACAATACTTGTTGTTTCTTCATTTGTAGAACCAACGCCGGTGAAATCTTGACTACTTTGGCTTTGGTGTGGGTGTGACATTTTGACGTTTTTTGCTAATCGAAAGTGTTTGGAGAGTGGAAAGTGTTTTGAAGTTGTGTTTTTAACCAAATGCAAGATATGTATTTATAGGGGAGTTTAAGGGGGCAATATGGTCCAAAAAAACCCAAAAAAAGGTCAAAATCGGTCCCCAACGGTAATATTACCATTTTCTAACGGTCAGATCCTAAACCGGTTACAACGGGAAAAACCGGTTTCCGGTTAGAAAAAACCGGTTACGGTCGGTTTTTGGTCGAAAAGTGGTAACAGGTTCCAAACCGACCGGGTATTCCAAAACCGAACCGGTTACGGTCAAAACCGGTTTTGACCGGTTCGGTTTCGGGTATTTTGTGCAGAGCTAGGAATAATACAGGTTGGTCAAAACCATGATGGTAGCAAGAACATTGAGACGCTAATGTGGCTCTTAGATGGCAGGAGTGCTTATGTGGATAACTAACAACAACGATGGTGTTGGGATGCAGTTAGGAGTGGATGTGTTCCTGATACAGTCTCTTGATCGGTCGTTCACGTCAGGAACCAAGGTTGTTCATTCTTTCCTTTTTTAGTTTCGTTTGGGTTGGTGTCCCGAGTTATCTAACTCAACTTCTAGCTCCACGTTTCAGACTTTCAGTGGTGCAAGTTATCTTTATTGAGGATCCCCCTGTTAAATTTATGAATGTATTTATTCCTTAAAGTATAAATTGTTGGGGACACTTTAACTTCGAGTGCTTTTTGCATCAATTGTTGTTCATCCCACAAAGAATAGTTTGAATAACTCTCTTTGCCTAATGAGGCACGACTAAAGTGAGCACGAATGGAGTCTCGAATTTGAGGCCCTTTATTACTCAAAGAAAATTTGTAAGCATAGCAGATGATTAAATCAAATTGGTTCAAATCTAACAATTGATTCTATATTAGAATATCAGAAACTCTTCTTGTATCAACTATGAATTCCAATTGAAGTAGATCAAATGTTGCTTCATGTTTCTCACTACCATAACTGTTAAAAGGTATGTAATTTCATGTTTGACTAATTGTTTAGTCTTTGTGTTTGTTACTGCAGGATAGTGTACTTCAAGGATAAGTCAAGGTAAGTCAAGGTAAGTATTATTTCTTTAGTATTATGTATTTGTTTGATATGTTTGGTTGCAGGTAACAATTGGTTAATAGTTTAGGGTCTAGTTTGTAAGTTTAGATATTTCTGTATTAGAGAGAGAAGTGTGTGGTTGTTGGGATTAACACGCATAATTGATCGATTGTATTATCTCAGTTCTCTCATCTTCTCTCTCGTATTAGGGTTTACATTTTTTCTGTTCAAGATCATCAAGGTTTGTTTGTTGATCTTTATCTGCGTTGAGTGTGAGTGTTATTGTAGAGAGTTTTACTTGTATTCGTATCATGAACCATAACATTAATAAAGAGGATGTTATAGGTTGGCTGATTTTGTTGTTTTGATCAGATCTGAAATATATTTTTTGTCGATCTTCTT
Organism: Calendula officinalis; assembly: GCA_963853835.1. Classification (NCBI taxonomy): domain Eukaryota; kingdom Viridiplantae; phylum Streptophyta; class Magnoliopsida; order Asterales; family Asteraceae; genus Calendula; species Calendula officinalis. The sequence continues at coordinate 57,905,714 of OY970823.1, read as the reverse complement.
TTTTAACATGGTATCAGAGCTATGTTAGCTCTGTTGCGTGTTCTTCTCCGTTGATTCATTCGATTTGTGGTTAATCGATCTTCCTTTTCGATCCTAGGGTTTGCGATTGTTCGTTCGCTTTTTGTTTCCGAAGATATCGATTCCTCATCGGTTGCTCTTCGAAGGTTAGGGTTCTAATCTTCGGTTTCCTTTCTCGATTCAGTTGATCGTTGAACGTTTCCTCAAAATTAGGATTCTGTTTTTTGTTCGACTTCTTGAAGAGACGATTGTGTCTCTTGTTTTTTGTTTCCTTGTGGATCTGTGATTATTCACCGATACATTGTTGAAGCTGATTTACTGGTGGTAAGTAATTTTACCATCTGTTCTTGTTCCGCTGCGGTTGATTAACATTTGGTGGTGAAGACGTTTGGGCTTAATCACTGTAAGTTTTTCCTTATCCTACTCTGAGGTCGTAGCAAGTAACACTGTATTTTGGAGTGCTCTGAGATACAGTGAGCTTGACCTACACCAGAGATCCCTTTGTGTGACTAATTGTTACTGTTTTTTTTTATTATTTGTTTCGTACTAACAGTTTTCTTGTTAGAAGAGAAGGATCCGTGATATAGCATGTCCAGGTTCCTATAGAGAGCCTCTGGAATCTTGCTCCCTACTCGGTTTTTTCCTTTTAGGTTTTTTTTTCTGTTCTTTTATTTTCTGATTTGTTGGTTTATGCTAAATTTGTTTGGTGGTGATATGGGTGATCAAAATATTGTTACTCTGATTAATAAATTAGATTTTGGTGATCCTTTATATCTTCATGCTAGTGATACTACAGGTGTTCCTTTGATATCTTTAAAATTGAAAGGTACTGAAAATTACAATGTCTGGTCTAGGGCAGTCATTCTGGCTTTAGAAACTAAAAATAAAGTTGGATTTATTGATGGTTCTTGTGAGAGGAGCCTTACTAATGATGTCCTTGCTAGACAATGGGATAGGTGTAATTCTGTGGTTCTTTCTTGGATTTTGAGTTGTGTGTCTGATGAATTGTTTGCTGGACAAATTTTTAACAAAAATGCTTCAGTTGTTTGGAATGAGTTAAAAGAAACTTATAGTAAGGTTGATGGTTCCATTGTTTTTAATATTCATCATGAGATTAACACTTTAAAACAAAATGGAGTTCCTATTTCTGTGTATTATCATAAACTGAATGCTCTATGGAAACAATTTGATGCGATGATTGAAATTCCTAATTGTACTTGTGCTGCTAATAATCTGTTGAATAATCATAATAAATTTCTCAAGTTAATGCAATTTTTAATGGGTCTTGATGACTGCTATGTGTCTCTTAGAAGTAATATCTTATCTAGGGAACCTATTCCTGATGTGAAAGCTGCATATGCTATAATCTCTAGGGAAGAGTCACATATAGGGTTGTCTAGTAATGAAAGTTCTAATAAACAATCTGCTACTGCTTTTGCTTCTCAATATGATAATAGGAAAAAAGGTAATAAAGGTCCAAATTCTAATCTAAAATGTACTAATTGTGATCAATCTGGACACACTATTGACAGATGTTTTGAACTTATTGGTTATCCTTCTTATTATAAAAAGAAAAATAATTTTCAAAATAAAGGAAAAAATGTTTCAAATCAAACTAAAGTCTCAGATAATATTACTGTTGCTAATGAAAGCTCTTCTACTCCTTTCACAAGTGATCAAATTCAGAAAATTATGTCTCTCATTAGTGAAAAGTATGTTGCCAGTTCTTCAAATGTTCATTTTCCAAATCACTGATTTAAAATACCCAAAATTAAAAAATTATGATATGATAATCATTATAATAAACCGAATTTTATATATTTAGACAATTTTGATCAAGAAAAATAACCCATTTGGCCACCACAATGTGGAGCGGTCTCCCAAAACTTTATGCGCATCGCTTCAAGTTGATCTCGACTTATATCTTCAGTGTGGGCCCACGGTTCTGGCTTTTTTATTCTGTTATTTTTTAAGGTACTTCCCCTCATAATTCGTCTACGCTCTGCAAGAACACCCATATTAATAAGAATCTATATAAATTTAGAAATTATATATAAGTTGTATAACATAGACAACAACAGCTTAAGAAACAGAAATACTCAAACAACAATGAACATATTAAATTTTCTAAACCAACAGAAAGTATTAATAAACATAAGGAATAGAACAGAAACAGAACATAAAACAACAACAAACAAATAAGTAAAACCAGATTTTACTGAGTTGGTCCGAGTTTGACCCTAATTAAAACTCTAATAGAAAAAACACCATTAAATAAAACTCTGATTACACTTCATTTTTAGTAATAAAAGATTCAAATACTCATAATCAGTTCACGCAATACTTGACTAAAACACATATGAACACATAGATTAATTATTTAAATGAAAAATTCTAAAAGAGTTAGAGAATGCTGAATATTTACCTGATGAATAAATGCTTGTTGAAAATATGCAGCCCATTGATTAATCTCTCGGCAAAAATGTTTGGTATGGATGTTTGAGACTTTGGTGTGTTCTCTCTTCTTTTCCAAGACACCAAAGAGAATGATTCTTTTTGAAATTCTTAAAATGAATTAAATGTAAGTATACTAGAAGATATAGGATTAAAATGAGTGAGATTTTGAATCTTGTGTAGACCAAAGGAGAAAGTTAGACAAGGTGGGAGGTTGAGCAAGTGTGAAAAGAAACAATCTTTCACCAATTTGTGAAACAATTGTACAGACCTTGTGTACAAGCATGGTAAAGGGGGTCTTAACATGAAAAGAGGCCTGTGAGCATGGGGGTAATAACGTGTAAAATCCTTTTCAATTTGACATTAATTTATTCACCAAGGAGGTTGGTATTTGAATTAATTGGGATATTCGTTACAACCACGTATTTGTTTTATCTCACATATATTAATTTATAATTTCGTAATTGATGGGTATTAATTATTCGTTAGGTTTACTTAGGGGTGTGTTTTTGTAAGGAATTTAGTAAATTAAACCCTTATCCCAATGCTAGAAAAGCCAAATTTCCATCTCACCTTCCCTTTATCTCTTCCCCATCTCCATGACTGCAGGCTCCATCCCAAAGCAAACCTCTTTTCCTTTTTCTTTTTGTTTTCGCCTGGTGAATTAATACTTAAAACGTGATATAGAGCTTTACTGCTTTACATACTAGTCAAAGGAGCTAACACAAAAGACCTTCTTCTTTTTTCCGTTGGTCGATCAATACTTAAAAGTTAAAACAACCATGTGAAGTGATCTAATAACAAGGATGCACATATTATCCAATGCATCAAGTAACATGCAGTAACTTTCTTATTTACGTATATATAATAATGTTATTATTAAACTAAATTCAAAACACATTTCGAAATTTTCCAAATGTGAAAATAATCTAACTTAAAGAATACATGCAATATTTGATTTACTTATTATAAAAATAGTTGTTTTATTAACTTATCTTAAAAAAGAATTATTTGACAACTTAAAATATACAGTTAAAAATATATATACCCCTCTGTTTCAAAATAAGTGACACATTTTTTATTTTGGGGTGTTTCAAAATAAGTGACATACTTTGAAATTTTCCTTATTTGGTAAAAAATTATGGGACCCATACCCATTAACTATCTTCTTTAATAAAGAAAAATGACTCTTTTATCATTATTTTTACTTTTAAACATAATTAAACTCGCTTCAATTAAAATATGTGGGATTCATTACTCATTAACTTTCTAATTTCATTATAATCTTTTGTCTCAAAAAATATAAAAATTATATCACTTATTTTGAAACGGAGAAAGTATTAACACTCAAGACTTAACCGTATGTTTTTCCAACTTGACAAGCGCACCATTCGGATCTTACCAAAATACAATAATAAATACTTCAAGTTATGTTAAATAAACTTATAAATTATGTTCGAGGCTTATATAAATATATGTAAGGTATTACACAATACAATTTTATTAGTAAACTTAAACCAATAATTATATAATGTCATCAACGAATCGCTTGCACCTAGTGGCATTTTAAAAAGCAATCATTGAACTGAACCACTAGTATAGACACACCTATGAACTCGTCTACTAAAAACTATTATCTTATCTCACACCTATAGATAGCTAAGGCATTGGTTGAGCATCTTATTCATAACTTTTTTTTGCTAGCATAACGACTCTCATGTGAGTTTTCACATCTCACTTTTACTGTATTTTAACTGTTTTGGGTGAAAAACATATTATTGTTTATATGGTAAATTTTAATTCTGTGAGTCATGCATAAACAACATTTTGGTACAACTGGTCTTTTAAAAGACGTTTATGAACAATATTGTTGTACAATCAATCTTGATGAAACTTGGATAAACAATCTTTTTTAGATAACTGGTCATTGCACAGACATATCCGAAAAATGTTTTTTTATGAAAAAGGTCTTAATGAAGGCTTGTATGAAAAACTGTATTTTGCGTTATTAATTATCCTTGTAAAATCATGAGTTGATAAACGCTCCTATAGCCAGATCTTTTAGATCTAACATTATTGTAATCATCAACTATAGTTAGCCAACGAATATATGAGTAGTACTATTCGGGATTGATCCCCCACTCATGCCTAGTCGCTCTAGCCGTAAAACATATGAGATATATATCTCTTAAAATGTCGTAGATTCGACATACTTGGGCAAATTGGATTTAGGTTTGATTACAAGCTCATAAACTTATACTTTAACTTGTATGCTAGCTAGTTTATAAGGGATTACACACTGAACTTATACAATTATGTTTCATGAATTCGGAAAATGTGAATTTGAACGTACATGGATTTGTACTAAACGATTTACCCTTATTACAATTATATTTCATAGATTTGAAATATATATGAACTTGAACGTACATAGATTTGTACAAAACGACTTAATGTTACTACAATTATGTTGAAAGAGTTTTAAGCACTGAACGTCTGAACGTGTGTGAATTTGGTTTCATGGTTTTGAACGGTATCTGAATGTTATTTTGTTACAAAGATTGTACCAAATAAACATTTTGATGTAAATTAAGGATTTATAAAGTCATAAAATCTGTCACTCTATAATGTTTTTAATATTGCAACAGTGTTACACTTTCAAATTCCTTCACCATTATATTTATATAATTTTACTTTTAATTCTAAAATTTAATATAAGTTGTTACTCTTAAGTTTCAACTTCATTAAAGTAATGTATTCATTTTTGGTTTTTAATAGATCAAGGGATTATCAAAAAAAATTATATCATGAACATTTCGAGGTTTGTTGAAAAAAATTATTTGTTGGTTATGTAAATTTACAAAATACTAAGCTTTTCAAAACACCCCACAATATACGCTCAATTGTTTAAGTCAAAAGAGTACACCTAAGTCGATATGTTACCAAGTCTAGCTTGTGTCATGATGAAAAGCGAGCTAAGTTTGAGCAAACATATAATGGAATAGTGCAGACTATAGTTGATATGCAATTGTATTATTAAGATTAATAATAACTTTACTTTGATTCATGATAATAGGGACTCGTGGATGAAGGCTTGTACACGGTTAAAGCTAAGAGGAATTTGATCGATGAATGTTTCTTAGAGGAAGCAATTCAAGCAATGAAACGACATGGATATATCTCAACTTGATTGAATGGGGTTCAACATCCCTTCTCTATTGTGACCCATGTGCAACAAGGATATCTAGCCGATTAATCATTGTTTGTTATCTTGCCGGGTTAGCTGAAAAATATTTGGTTGAAGGTGTTCTCATGGCGGAATATCGATTCCTTGAAAAGTGATAGTGACCGAGATTCTCGGTTTGGTTAGTAAAACTAAAAATTGTAACATTATTCCAGACACTTGGCAAGCAGTATGATACGTGTACTACTTCCTTTACCCGGATTAAAATGAAGCCAAAAAGAACAAATCAAACGAATGATTACTAATATTCGTACAATTATAATTTGCAAATGTTATATTGATAAATGTTATATTTCTATAAATAATTTGAGTTGTAAATCGAGTTAGTAAATGTTATACTACCTCTGTATCAAATTAAATAATACACTTTCGATTTAGGAGTGGATCAAATAAGTGATACACTCCACATCATACCTTATTTGGTAAAAAAAAAATGGGATTCGTTCTCCACTAACCATTTACTTTAATAAAGTGAATGTATCTTCTTACACTTACTTTTACTTTTAAACATCACTAATATAATTTTACTAGCTACAAAACCCGCCCGATGGGCGGGTATGCTGTAAATTTTAGTATGTAGAAAAATGTCCAAAAACTTTATATACTTCTAAATGACATAATAATCGATAGATGTGATGATGATTTTGTACAAAAAAATGGTAAATGAAGAAATGTTACATATAAATGTTACATATAGTTATTTGTTTCCTTCGCTGATTGATCTTTTAAATATTTATTTGTTTCCTTGTATGTAGGATCTTTTAAATAGTTATTTGTATGTACGATATTTTAAATAGTTATTTGTTTCCTTGTATGTCGGAAGCCGTATATGGAGCATATGAATGTAGACCGTAAGCCGTACCAGATTCGTTTGCCGTATATGGAGCATATGGATATGAATGTAGACCGTAAGCCGTACCATATTCGTTTGTATTAGTGCAAATGACGTGGACCAATCAGGGAATTCCAAGTGGCATTATGGACGAATAGGAATGCTTGGAATTGCCATGGTGTCAAACTCTCTTCAAATTTAGGCCTCATATATAGGGTATGATTCCAAATATAGTAAAAACTCTTTAAATTGGTAACGCTGCGACTGTAGAAATTTATTAATTAAGAGAGTTATTAATTTATCGATAAATTAATAATTTTCAATTTAAAGAGTTTTTAAGTAATTATATTGTACATATCAAACAAAAAATCAAATTAGTCTATGCCTCTTAGAATTACGTTGGATGCAATTAGAAAAGCTAGAGATGATATCCAAATAGACTTCAACTATATAAGAAAACACACAACCATTGAATCATATATCAATAGAGTGTAATATTATTATTTTTTCAATTTCTATGAATTATTAATTTATAATTTTCTTGGGGCCGAAAATTATAAAGAGACCTCCAAAATTATTATTATCTTATTATTTTATCAATTTTTAAAATTTTTACATTGGCTTAAGTCGGGGCCTGACAAATTTATTATTTGAGAATATATTAATTTACCAAGTATTAAATTAAAAGAGATTTAACCATAAGTGGCACTCATTGTTAAAAGACTAAAAAGAATTTTAACAGACCAATTATATCTAGACTCTTGTACAATACAAACACAATTAAGAATCCTTTACAAATTCAACCACCTATAATTCCAAGGCTAATTTAGTGTCGCAACCGACAAGACCAGAAACCTGCCTTTCTCAGCTACTAGTTTTAAAATTTAATCTCCTTAGGTTAACCCGCACCCTGTTTTTCGTTTTGTCATTTCGTCGAGCACATGACGTGCATCTTTTCCCACCTTCTGTCCCTTCATATATACGCAGTTCCACAAGCATAAATCTTCATCTTTTGACCTTCATGCTACAACACTAATCTAGCCTGCTTCCTTCTGACGAAACCACTAATAAACATTCAATTTTCATGATCGAAAATGATGAAAATGAGTGGTGAAGCTGTAAGGAAATCATGGTTGGTGGCCGCTAGCATTGGGGCGGTTGAGGCCTCGAAAGATCAAGGCGTGGCTCGGTGGAACGGGCCTTTTAGAGAACTTCACCATCAGGCCAAAAACAAGCTCAGTTCTTCTTACCGGGAAACAACTGGCTGTCAGTTTACCAGTGCGAAATCTGCTTCTTGTTCACCAGTGACAGCCGGTAAATACAGAGCAAAAGATGATTCGGTTAAAAAAGTCATGGATATTAGCTGCTTTGGTCCCAACACTGTCAGGTTTTAGAAGCATGGTTGTTTATTATGGGTGATTTGATGTGAAAGTATGATAATAAGATCGCTAATCGAAAATTCGAATCTAATTACAATTGAATTAGTTATTTTACCTTAAAACTTAACAAATAAGTTTTGTATCAATAATTACATCAATTATAATAAGATTGAGCAATAGTCTAAGTTTACATAAACTTTCACATAACAATCAAATTCTAGCAAATAATAAACAAATAAACATATCATATAAAAATCTAGCTAGTTCATTTTTATTATTTTTTTGCACCAACATTATTGTAGCACAACATATATCGACCCTCAAAAGTCAAAATCGTCTTGATTCGGCTTGGGGGAAGTCAACAAAGCCGCATAGAGTCTCAACCTATCTTCCCCAAGCGACGAGCACCTCGATAACGGTCTTCTTGGTCTAATAAACGACAATGAAGTCAAAGTGAGTCTATGTCGGTACCTCCTCCACGCCAACTGAATTGCCACGGCCGCCCAAGTCCGCCACCCCGGAGAATAATATCGTGCACTTCTTTTCACTTTCTCATTCACAAATGTATACCTAAAATGTTGTGTCACATATTTCACATCATCGGCTTCTAGCCCAAAAGCCTCCGTGGTTTCTAGGGTCACAAGTGTTGATGATGATGGGGGCAGTCTCTCGATGAATGGTCGTCTAAGACACCATGATAAAAGTTCATCGCCACTAAAGTTCCCGGGGCCTAACATGCAACAACTTTTGACACCATCCCGTAATACTTGACTGCTTTGGAGATGACCTCTTACTATGAACAACATTCTTTGTACGGGATCCCCTTCTCTTGCAATCTACTTGAATGATCACATTAATTAAATAAGAAAAAAAATAAGCATAAGTTGGCAAGTTTGTGAAAAAAAATTAAACAGTATTAAACCCATTTTGAGTAGTAAAGGGTCTAAATGAAAACATACAAAGAAATTGAAGCCAAATATAGAAATACACTTACGGTCTCTCCCTTAGTAAAAATGAGGGACTTTACGCGGTCACATATGTTTTCGAGGACCAAATTGTCCATGTGTTGAAATAAAGGTACCTGAGTTAAACATATAAAGGCGCCCAAGTTAAACATCTACTGATGATAAAATTTTAAGGTACGAACTACGAAGGACGAAAACTTAAGATGCCATATCAACTTAATTTCAAAGATTTGTAATTTCTTAATTTCTCTCCTGTAGTTAGCATTCTTGTCATTTTAAGTTCAAATAGTTTATATGTAACATCCTAAAACTGGCCTAGTTATTTTAGGTATATTTTGATATTTGAAAATATCTATTTGGCATATGTGGAATAAATTGATTAAGTGTTAAACGAATTGTTTGACTTTTTGTCCTTTTGTGATATTTTAATCAAGGGATTAAAATATCTGTTTTCTGAAATGTTTAAATAAAAAATGTGATTTTTATATCTTTGGATTCTCCTTTTTATATCGTCTCCGAATATATTTTCGTTTTTAAAATTGGAGCCCGTTTGGTATTTTAAATAAATTAACTACGAAAGGGACTTTGTATTGTATTTGTTTAAAGGTGAAAAAAATCAAGTGGGGCCCCCCTTTGGTGAAATCGGCAGCCAAGGGAGGGGGGTAACCCCTTCTTCTTTCTTCCTCCTTCTTTTCTTATCCACACTCTCACTCTCTCTCTCTCTCTCTACCGTCTCTCTCTCTCTCTCTACACCACCATCATCTTCTTCCTTGTTCTTGAGTTATCTTGAAGATCCATAGCTCGTTTCTTGGCCAATCTTTAATCCGAACACGTTTTTGGATAGCTCTTGAGGTAAGCTTCAACCTATATGTGTTCATTTTCGATTCCATGATAGTTGATAAATTAGGGTTTATGTGTTCTTGAGTTTTGGTTGGTGATTATTGTGTTAGATGGTATATTAGGTGTTTATGCAAAGTTTGACATGTATTGTTGCTTATGTACAAGTGTTTTAGCACAAGGTACAACCTTTTTAGCATAATGTACACATGGGTGAGTGTGTGTGTGTGTTCGTGGGTGTGTGTGTGTGTTCGTGTGTGTGTGTGTGTGTTCGTGTGTGTGTGTGTGTGTGTCAATTGTGTGGTTTTGGTTTATGCTTCCAACTTGACTTAATTTGGGTTTTAATGTTAATGTGGGTTAAATTAATATGTAGGAAGTGATAATATGTCAATTATGTTAGTTATGGATTATGTCAAGTTTTGGTGAGATTTGATAGCTAGTGTTTGGATGATTTGGGTCAAAAGTTATAACTTATGATTTTGAAGTAAAATGGTTGAGTTGTGATAGTTATGAACTTGTTAGATTGATTAATTAGTTATGATTTGCTAAATGGTAGATTATAGCATTTGTAGTTGTGTTTGGATGTTTTTAGTTAAAAATGGTTAGCTAGTAAATTGGAAGTAAAATGCATGGATTGTTGGTGACTTGAACTTGATGAATTGTTATATGATTATGAATTGCCAAATGTGGTTTAATGTCATGGTAAAGTTCATTGTAGGATTAAAAAGGTAATAATTGGGCATGTTGGCAATTATGTGATTTTGACCCGTTTGGGCCATTTAGTGGTAAAATGATTTAAAATAACTTGGATTGTGAAAGTGTAAGCATTTGTTAGAATTATGTGATTAGTAATGTTATTGGTAACATTTGGTGAATGACAAGTTGATGATATGATTACAATTGTAGGATGTATTATTGTTTAATAACCCGGTTTGACCCGTTTGAATGTAAGGCTTGCAAATGACTAGTTGACTTGTTATGTAAGTGTAAATGGTCATGACATGTTCATATGATGGTTTAAGTGTTTGGCTATTTAGTTAGTGCGAGTATTAGTGTTAAATGTATATTTAACATTATTTATAATTTGGTGGAATTATATACTAATTCGGTATTCCTTTGGTGTACAGGAATCGGGATCGTGACTCAGAAACATTAGACCTCTGAGTTCGGCAAGTGGAAGGTTTCGGTGAGTGGATTTAACCTCCAACTTGTGTTTAGTTACAATTAGTTTGGTATATGCATGCTTGTTGAAAATGCAGGAAATGTACCAGCTTCAGGTAGTTCGCGACGCGAACTAGAGTTCGCGAAACGCGAACTCGAGACAGAGAATTTTGGTGTTGGCCGTGAACACTTCGCGACTGAGTTACCGAACGCGAACATGAGTTCGCGACGCGAACATGAGTTCGCGACGCGAACTTGAGTTCGCGATGGGAACTCAGTTGCAATGCTTTTGATGCAGTTTCGTTGTATCTTGCTTGCTAGTTTAGTACCTATTTGCTAGTGTTGAGTCAAATAGGTTATGTGCACAATGTGAAGTGACTTTGCTTGATTGGTAGCAACTACTCGGTAAGTGGGCAACCGGGTTCCGAGAAGTCAGTGCGCTGGGCAACGGGTGTCAACTAAAGGGTATCCGACCTTACCTGTATTTGTTGCATGGTCAAGGGGAGGGAGTTGCCCGGGTGTTGGTCACGAAACGCTATCAGTTACCGTGGTTTTGGCCGACCATGGTTTAAGGCTCCGGCAGGACCCCGATCTTCTTGGACAAACAGTGATACGTGATTATGTGGCTTTTAGATCGTAGAGATGTCTATGCTAGCTTGTTGGGCTTTACAGAACTTGTAGATTATATTCATTCACTTAGCTTTGTGCTAATCCCTCCCTCGTTGAACCTTTTCAGGTTGATCGGTGCTTTGGACGGAATGAGTGACCAAGCTCAGTTTGTTATGTTTTAAAAAATGAGCCATGCCGTTTAAGTGACACCGTTTTGTATTGTTTAAGTAATGTTCATTTTGGAAGCTTATTGTGGGACCTTGTTTGTAAACTAAACTAAACTAACCTAGAGGATAACCTAATCGCCTTCGGGCATTTAAAAAAAAAAATGCTTCCTAAATTTTGCGGTGTTACATTATACAAGGGTCATATGATTAATGTTGATTAATACATATTTGATGTGAACTTTAATCATAGATAAATGAGAAATTTCACATTTGTGATTTTTCAGAGCCTATGTGGTTAAGTATGACCATCTTATAATGAAGATTACAAATTAAATAACTTAATTATTAGACATAGCAACAATTCAAGATTTCATGCGTACCTGTCGAACCAAGTCCAAGCAAAGGTGATATTTAATGTCTCTCCGAAGTCCCTCGGGGAGATTACGTATCATCTCACACTCATCAACACCACGCATTGCCGCCCATCGTTGCCGCTCATAGTTTCGTACTCTTTGTTTGAACCCTTGAGGGAGATGCCTCCTCCTCATCCACCATTCTATATTCCTCATTTTCAATTGCATAGCTTGTTTCTTTGATGTTGTTGCATGCAAAAACACCTATATATATATCCATCCATGCTAAATTTTAAAATAATCACATTTTGAATTTTGAGGTCAAATCAACGGTTATATTTTACACACCTTAATATTTCCAATCAACATAGTGACTAGGATAAGACCCGTCGTGAGAACGATGATGATAAAAACACATTCCAGCCAATCGGTTGTGCTCTCCAAGTTCCCAAATGTACTGTAATATCATACAAACACCAAAATTCATTTATGGAATATCTAGATTTTTGTCAACAAATTATAATTGTTTCAAATTGAATTACCTAAGGGTCATAAGTCCCCAAAATATGGGAAAGAGTATCTTTTCCAAACGGCTATCATTGGTAACGAGTTGAAGGGTCCATTTATAAGCTCCATAGCTAAAATTGTCGTCATTCTCAAGGCAAGTGGATCTCGCCTCTTTGTTCGACCCCCATAAGAGCCTCGTGTGATCTCTTAAGGACCTACTTGTGCCATAATAAATGGGATCTTGACACGTCAAAAATTTCTGGATACAACTTCCGTTTGCTTCCATGCATTTTTCTGTCAAGCATTTCACAGCCCTCTGCGTACCAAGCAAGTACCAACAAGCTCCGACAGCCTAAAATCGATAAATTTCACTATTCAAGCAATTATATATGGCGCTAATTACCAAAATATATATGTTGTGCGGCTTCTGTTTCCCCAAATAGACCATGAGACTTGCTTTTGTTTGTGCCATGTGGCAGGTAGAATTTTTGTGCGACCAAACCATTAAATTTTTGTGCGACCAAACCATTTTGTGCAACTGATGTACGACTAGACCATATTTTTGTACGACTAGATCATTTTTGTGCAACTAGACCACATTTGTTCAATTTTGAGTAAAGTCGCAATGTTAATTTTGGTAAAAGTTGAAAGTGAAGTCTTTTTATGGAATTTTGAATTTTACTATGTGTATTTTTGGAAATCGCATTTTTTATATTGATACAAACACGGCCACAAACTTGGTCACAAGAAAAACCATCATTTTAACTCTTTCTTTGTAAATTTCCATAAATTTATCAAAAAACCCGTGTTTTAGAAGTTTAAATGTTCGATATAGACCTATTAACATATCCTGATAACTTAACGAGGCTTACAAAAATATAATATTCCAACTTAGAGTATTGTTACATAAACCTAACCACTACTTAGTAGTTCAAGAATGCTTGTAATTAAGACAAAATCAATTAGATGAAATTAAGGAAGCATGCATGCTTACATGAGAGGCAACGAAGTAAGCGATCAAATTGAGAGCGATTCCCCACCAAACGGTCCCAAAAATGTAGCCAGATAGATTTTGCATCCTCCGTAAAAGACATACCGAGTGATAGATCTTTGGCAAGTATTGAAATAAAAACATAATTAAAGCAACCGTCATTATCTCCGTAATCAAACCTCTTTTTAACAATGCCGGGATCACCACCCATAACACTACCTATAAAAGAAAAACCCGACATACTTAATAAAATTTCATCAAGCGTAAGTCATTCAAAGGGGGCTGGTTGTGTATGTACAAAAACTGAGTGTTAAAAATGTTAAAAGTAAATTAAACACGATCGACAAGCTTATGTTGCACGTAGTTTTCACTGCCATATATGCCGGTTATATCCTCTTAAGATATACCACGTACTATAAAAACATATATACACGTAGTTCCAATTTCGATTTTACATAAGTTTTTATAGGAGAAAGTAAGTGATTGATAACAATTTTAATTAAAATAAATTTTATTTTAGAAAGAAAGAAAGAAAAAGATAATGGTGGATACTTGGTATAAAAATATTATAATTTTATTGAATGAGCTCCATCAAATTTGAGAATTTAGAACTTTTTTTGTGAAGTTTTTTAAGGAGACATGACAGCTTTATTATAAGGTGAATGCTTTAAGCTATTAGCCCTCTTGCGAGTCGAAACCATAAATAAACATGTAAATGTATACAACAATTATAGCTAACATGAAATTCCATAAAAAATAATCCGTGAGACAAGAAAATTACTTCAAAACGAGCATTCGTATGATGTCATAGAACCAGTAGATGTAGATCAACTGGTTACCAAGGGAATCTTTTGGAAGTTTTCTTCACAAGGTCTCGAGTTTGGGTCTCGAGTTTGAAGACTTTTCCTCAGAATAATAAGGTAATGAGATTTATTCCCCATTAATAGAGGGTTCGAAAAAAGATATACTACCCCTTATAAATGTAAGTATCTGACTCAAACCACTAATTAATTAATTCAACATTCAAATCAATAATGCTATCGACTTCACTTACACGTGATGACACATCAACATTAATTACTTTCTATAAACTTGCATATTCAATTTATTTCCATAAACTTCACAAGATCCTAGGACCCACTTGATCACAAACTCGTCACTTTCTACAATAAAAACACACACTTAATCGTCTTTTATTAAAAAATAATTAAACATGTCCATGGACGGTGGACCCCACATATATTCTCGTTTCGAAGTATGTAAGGATGGACTTAATTCTATAAGACGAGACATCAATGAACATCCCCAAGTAATGCATAAATGCATGTGACGGGAGTCCATGGACTAGGAATGACAATGAGATAGGTTTGAGACAGGTAGACCATTGTTTTCCAACCAAAAAGAAAAACCTGCTCGTCCCGTTCCCCATTTGGGTTGTTATCGAACGCTCCGTTAGAGATAATTCATCGGAAATAGTTCATCATTCATATATGAATACGATATACATGTATGTAATAACTACATATATATTAAAAATAAAATATATTTCCGATGTAGTTAATAATATATTTATTAATTAATAACATTTGGTAATCAATTTAATAAACCAATTAAATATGTGGTAAACAATTTAATTAATAAACCTGAGGAATGGGAAGGATAACGAAGAGGTCAAAGAGAACCCCTCTCCTGGGCTGTGTTAAAACCCAGTGTGCCACGTTGCGTGGATGCCTGATGTCACGCCTTAAACCGACGTCGTAACGTGAGCACCTGTACTTCCACTTGAACTGCAACCACATGTTAGCCACGTGCAAGACGTCGGTCATGCACCGGACGACTGTGACGGTGACGGCCAGCCACCCGTCGATGAACACACACATAAACGAGCCACTTATGGAGAGTGCGTAAAAGAAGAGAGGGTCGATAACCATACTGGTCGTGCATACGACCAAGTAAACCTGATCCCATGCTTGAAGAAAACTTCGACTCAATTTCCCGTCAATGCTCTTCGTCGATTCATCTTCCACCGGTTCTTCGCCGGAGTAGTCGTCGGAGTAAGAATCGGAAAATTCATGTCTGGTACTCATTTTAAGCAAAGTTCACCACGAGTCGATATCCTAACCGTTGATCTCGTGGATGAGTTAAGTGAACAAAAATCGATCGGATATATATATCGTACATATATGTGTATATATGTATCGGTGTATGTATATATACAGTTTACAGTCAGAGCGAGCGAGGACGATACGCGTGGAAAGACATACAAAAAGTGTGAGGTTTTGATTCGTAACTCAGTTGTTTCCTGTACTAATGTACTTACAAATTACAGTATACCAAATTGTCCTTTTGCATAGATAATAAATGTGATGTGAATGATCTTAGGTAATTAATAAGAATTTATTTTTCTTTTTTATATTTTGAGTTAATTTCAAAAATAGTTTATACTTCCTCCGTATCAAAATAAGTGATACAAATTGACTTACACGTTTTTTAGACAAAATATGATAATGAAAGTTAATTAGATTAAATTTGATAGTTAGTAGAAGATGGGTCCCACATATATTGATTAAAGTGAATTTAATAATGTTTAAAAGTAAAAGTAAGGGTATATGTGTCTTTTCACTTTATTAATGGAGATAGTTAGTTGGTGTGGTCCCCACTACCTTTTGCCAAATATGGTAAGTTTTCAAAGTGTATCACTTATTTTAAAACACCCTAAAATGAAAAGTGTATCACTTATTTTGAAACGAAGGAAGTATGTAATTTGACCAAATTGTACATTTGGTCAATTTACTTCAATAAGTACTGATTGTATACCCAACGTTTACATTTTTAATTGTTTTGATCCCTTCCTTAACAGTGCTAGTCAACTGTATTTTTGGCATGTTTGGTTTGCCTACATTGGAGGTAGAACAAAAGGTAAGGAAAATTAAAGACACATAGTACAAGCCCAATAGTACGTTGCTTCAGATCATTTTATATATAGGCTCAGTACACCAAAGAAAACGTCTTAGAGTGACTTGTTAAGTTGTTATGGTAGCTTGATGATTTTATATATAGGCTCGTCAAGACGGATTATTGTTATGATAGCTTGATCATTTTATAGGCTAGTCAAGTCGGATTAATGGCTTGTGATGGCAGCTCAAACAAATGCATCACTTAAAAACGTAGGCTCGTACAAGCCCAATAGTACGTTGCTTCAGATCGTTGTATCTTTGTAATCTGATTAAAGAAAATCCAATTTATATTTTACATTCATTTTTTTATTATAATTAATTGCATTCTCAATACATTAAATAATTCTGATGTATGGTTTCCAATTTTTTAAAACAAACCAAATTGATACCGTTTAACTTGTCTAATTGGTCATCCAAACAATGATCATGCTACATTGCTACTATCTATGCTACCCTTTTGTACTAGCATAGTTATTGTTGAAAATGGACAAAATTGCCCTTTGAACCTACTGCTAGTCCTTTTATCTTATGTTTGATTCAAAAAGGATAATTCCGTAGTCCGTACAATATTTCAGAGCAGGTATGTTTGGGCTCATCCAAATAATACTCATGGCCAATTGGCCACTGATAAAAATAAATAAAATTGTACCGAATTTTATCAGAATTTATGTTTGATTATATATAGTCATGTATTATTAACTTAAAGTAAGGATGATGATCCTAGTGGTCGTGTTACTGAAGATAATATATGTATCTTATAAAACTTTACATATGTAAAATATTAGATATCAACATAACTAAACAGAATAAAAACTCGTATATAAGGTTTTTTAAGATACATATTTTCTGTCTTCTAAAACTTGCTAGTTATATAAAAACTTAAATACGAGTATATATGGGTGGAAAATAGCTGACGCCATAAACATCCGAGATTAAAGTTTCCCGCCAATCTAATTTTTGTGATGAATAAACTACAAATAGTGCAATATTTCGACCATTGGCCCGTAATGTGGTATTTAGGTAATTTCACAAATACATAAACAAATAAATGAAAACAAAACTTTAATTAATTCTAGATATGAAACCTGAGGTATAGGGAGGATAACGAAGAGATGAAGAAAGAAGCTTTTCTTGGCCTTAGTTATAATCCGAGGCGCTATGTTCCGTGCAGCACCGTCATCATGGGTTAAGCCACGGTGGTTGCGCGGTGATCGCCACCACCTGGTCATCTTGAACTGCAACCACATGTTCCACACGTGCAAGGCGTCAGTCACACACCGGAGAACCGTAACAGTGACGGCGAACCAACCGTCAACAAATACACACATGCATGAGTTGCTTGTGGAGAGAGTGTAGAAAAATAGTGGGTCAATGAACAGACCAGCGGCGCACACTAACACGGTTCCATTCCTGAACCCATTCGGATCCATGAACACCCTCCCGGGCACGTGCTAGGGATGATGTCTTCTTCTTCTTCTTCTTTTGTACCCTTTTGAACCTCCTCATCTTCTTCTTCTTCTTCTTCTTCTTCATCACTGGTATCAGTGTAAGAATCTGCAAATTGATGGCTACTAGCCATGAAGAAGTGTATGCATATGTATATATGTAAGTGTGTATGTATATGTGGGTGTGTTTTCACCTTCACCGTGTGTGTGTGAGAGAGAGAGAGAGGGGGGATTGGGGAATGGGTTTGAGTCAGGAAGAGAGCAGAGGGAATATATGTAGAGATATTTTTGGAGGGTAGGAGAGAAGAAGAGAAACATATACTTCGTACATTTTAAAAATTATACTTCCTCCGTATCACAATAAGTGATACATTTAGAAAATCGCGGAGTTTAAGGCAAAATATGAAAGTAATGTTAAAATATATTAAAGTATGATTAAAATATATTAAAGTAGATAGTTAGTGGATGATGGATCCCATTTTTCTTGATAAAAGTGATATTAATTAGTTTTAAAAGTAAAAGTAAGGGTATAAAGGTAATTTCACTTTATTAAATTAGATAGTTAGTGGAGGTTGGGTCCCACATTTTTGCTAAATAAGGTAACTTTTGAAGTGTATCACTTATTGTGAAACACCCATAAATGAAAAGTGTATCACTTATTGTGATACGGAGGAAGTATTTAAAAAGACGTTACTTTCATGTTGTTCTCAATATTGCATTTTTCTTATATACTGGTTTCCTTAATATAATGAGAAAAAAAAAGAGTAAATTTGTTAATTGTAATTTTCTATTTGTTATCCATGCTTACCTGAAATTGAGAATTTTGATTCCGTTTCTTTTCCACATTTTACGGACTACAAATTCACGCACACCATAAATCCAACAATTTATATTCACGTCTTAATATACCGCTACATCAAAGTTCCTAGATGATTTTAGTTTACCATACACGACCCTCACATGTGCACAAGATTAATGGGTCTTTCGATGATCTTAAAGCGTAGTGATTTGAGGTTATATATTAAAAAGATTTCTGCACGGTCTTTATTAATTGTAGCCTAATCTAAGCTCGGGATGACAAGGAACACCCCCATCTACATCGTCAATACCAACCCGGGATTAATGTATTGTAAGACATGTGTCCTCTTTGGCATTAGTACTATTTTTTACCAGTTTTTTTTGGTATAATTAGAGGCTCACCCGTTTGTGTTTTCTGTATATTTTGAATCCCGTTAAGAACTGTTTACTTTTTTGTTTTTGGAATATTTTCGTCCTATGCATGACTTTTCATTTGTTAGGGCTAATTACTTAGATAAATGGCATCAGACTAGGGTCTAAAGATGGAATCGGGTTTGGAGTTCGGCAAATTGCGTTTTGATTAGTTACAAACTGGCATTTAGACATCCATATAGTGTAGAATTTTCATTTGCGTGAATATATTGGGTTACTAAATTGTCAAAAAGTTTGTATTTGAAACTTTTGAAGTGGATCGTATTGAAGTAATATGGTATATCCTTCCAATAATCAGAGGATTTGGAATTAACCAAAACAAACGCTCAGGGACTGCAAGTATAACAATGAAAGGGT
Source organism: Calendula officinalis (assembly GCA_963853835.1). NCBI lineage: Eukaryota > Viridiplantae > Streptophyta > Magnoliopsida > Asterales > Asteraceae > Calendula > Calendula officinalis. The sequence goes on along the minus strand of OY970823.1, from coordinate 57,886,208 downwards.
TGTTAGTAATTTGGGAAAAAATATCGAAATACTTTGTAAAGTAACGGTTAAATGATAAAATAAAAGAAATATCATTACCACATGGACAAAATTGGAAAACAAATTTAGGACAAAACCTGAGAAATCAAAGATCACATAAATAGTTTCTCTGTTTCTGTAATTTATTGATTATAAAAAAGATGAAACGTTAACTTGACTTAACATGTTTTAACCAATATTTAAAAATAATTTACTCGTTTTGACTCGATAAAATAACCCATTTGCCCACTTCTAATCATCATGCAACATATAGCGTAAGCGCGGGTCCAAAAAACGAACCGAACTAAAACCGAAAACATTGAATTTTCAAAACCGAAATCGAACCGATTACATGTTTTCGGTTTTGGTTCAATTCGGTTTTCGGTCCGGTTCTGTTTCGATTCGGTTTTTTTAGGTCAATTGCCCATCCTTATCTAAGACTGAACCGAACCAAAACGACAAATTTTCAAAACCGAAACTGAACCCATAACATATTATCGGTTTCGGTTGTTTTCGGATCGGCTCGATTTTTCCCCCCAAATGCTTGCAGCATCCAAGTTAATTACACAAATGATGCCATTTTCTTGAATCAAATGACAGGTTAAATATAATCAAGCTAAACGTAAACATCAATTATCTACTATGAATACGCTATCATAGGTAGTTGACGAAAGGCTTACGACGGGATTGATGGATGAAGATCGAATTGAAATTGGGCCACCAAAATAGGATTGGAGACGAAACAAACAACATAAGATATGAATTTGGCTTAGATGTAAGCTAGGAAGTTTCCTTGATTCAAATAAGTTTGAGCAACCGCAGGTTCTTCGTAGCTTCGTTTGTTTTGGACTTTTGTCCATCAAACATGCAATCATCCATGTGCTTGTTTCGTTTGTTAACGTCTCATTTCATCAATGGTAAATTAAACCAATCTATCACATTTATTATTAATAAAAAAAGAAAATGATAATAAAATTTTTTAAAAGTTGTCAATAAAATGTCAAAATATTTATTAAAAATTTGTACAATAATTAATTACTACCCTTGCATTTTAGGAATCATTCACCATCAATAAAAACACAAACATTTTATTTATCTATATACCTTAAAGACAGTTATAAAGGATGTATTAACAAATCATATACTTCATCCGATTCAAAATAAGTACTATACTTTCCTTATATGAGTGATTCAAAATAAGTGCTACACTTTCCTTATTTGGTAAATTTTTGTATATAAAATTATCATTTTATCCTTACTTAACTTTATTAAACATCATTAAGATTATCTAATTTACTTTCTCTTTCTTCAATAAAGCTAAATATGGGACACTTCTTCACTAATTATCCTATTTAATTTATTATAATCTCTATTACAATATTTTACATAAAAAAAATGTAAAAATAAAAGTGTAGCACTTTGAATATGAGAAAATATATATAATAGAAAAAGCTTTAAAATATCTTACTATACATTATATAAAGCTATAACCCATCCCAAACACCATGATTTTGTGTACCATCACTATTATTCACATAAATCAAGATTTGTGACGGATTTGTTGAATTTTTTACAAATTTTATGAACAGAAACTTTTATCTTTAAATTAGCCACTCCTTGGAAGAAAATAATTTTCTTCAAAATTTTGATTTTGAATTATATTCCTACGAAAAAAATATTATTGTGGATTTTGAAGATCATGTGCAGATAGATAAAAGTGAGCTCCTAAGTGTATTAGATACTTAGATATGGTGGTTCAAGCCACTTCGTCACCCGAGCACCAAATCAACATTTCACATTTACACCCCCAAATACACATTCACTAATAACTCAACTTAAAACACTCTTTTGGAACACACTAAAATACTATCCACTTACAAATGACGTCAAATAAACACGTCAATCACCTCTCTCCTGCCTCGCCAACAATCTCACGCAGGAGAACACTCACACTGCGCACGATGTGATGGCGCCTCCAGTCACACAAAAATCGTCGTATACACTATTTCAAGAATATGAAACTTGACTCACCAATTCAACAAAAACATAATTAATATTTAAGATAACTGATGAGTTTTAGATGGGATTTGATACACTAATGAGTTTATGTAGTGAGATATACATTTTGTTAATCTAAATTATGTAGTTTTAGGTGGTTCACACATAAGCTTAGGTATGTGACAGTCACACCCTCACTTTTCTCATTATAATATACAAAATATTAAAGAAAAACATAAAAAGTACAAAAAAAATAATATGATTATTTCCAAAAAACATTAAAAACTATTTTTCGACAAAATTAACTTTTAGTTTCAAATCTCTACATAATTATAAACTATAAATTTAGTATTTCAAACTTCAAAATATATAAATTAGAATAAAGCTTCAAATTTATTAAAAAAAAATACATACTACTTATTCACTTTAATAATAAAATATTGAGATTAAAAGAAAATAAAAATAAAAACCCGGTTCACAGCCGGTTCAATTTGTTAGTCCGACTCGTTCCGAATTAACTTGTACATTTCGAAGCGTTCATAAGTAGTTTTAACCCAGCTTATGCGGCCCGACATGTTTTCAGTTTCCCAATCCAACCTATCCGACGATTGTTCAATCCAATCATAATTACCTAAAATAATATTTTTCATTGAGAAAATTTATTATTCATCTACGGTCGGGTAATATTTATTTTCATGGTGTCTTTTTTTTTTTTTTTTTTTGTATAAATGATACTTTCTATATAAAATAACGGTAATGTGTGAGTTTTTGGTGAAGTTGGATCATAGACGTCTTTTGTAATCAAATATTAAAGGTAAACTAATTATGTGAGCACATAATGTATATTTCACATAAATTTTTTGAGAAATGATATTTGTTCCTACTATTCATATTTGTTTCTACATGTCTTCTTATCTACTTGATTGGATACTATAATATTATTTCTTAATTTTAACATATATATTTATATAATGAATACAAAATAAGAATGCAAATCAGCAGCCTACATATAATCAATACAACAGCGGATATGATATACAAAGTATATTTATGTGCAACTTCAATCAACATAAATTTATTTAAAATTATTATATGACCGGCATCTCCAAAGCATATTTTGATTGTCAGTTCCTATGCCAGAAGTTTCCATAATCAGGTCTGTCCACTGTTGCAATGCATGTGAATTCTGCCTACCTGGAATTAATGCAACTCTTTAACGTAAGGACACACCTCATCATTTTCATATGAAATACTCCTTATTTTAATCGTTTATTAATATGTTTTTCTAATACTTCCTCCGTATCAAAATAAGTGACACATTTTTCATTTTGGGGTGTATCAAAATAAGTGACAAACTTTGAAAACTTTCTTTTTTTGGTAAAAATAGTGAGACACATACCCACTAACTATCCACTTTAATAAAGTGAAATTACCCTTATACCCTTACTTTTACTTTTAACACTCATTAATATCACTTTATTCAAGAAAAGTGGGACCCATTCTCCACTAATTATGTACTTTAATCTATTTTAACATCTACTTTAATCTTTTACCTCAAAAAACGTGTAAGCCAATTTGTGTCACTTATTTTGATACGGAGGAAGTATATACTTAGATAATATATATTAAGGTGAATTAATAATTTTAAATTTTTTAAGAAATTCACAAAAATCATTTAATACATTACTTAAATATATCAAATTTGAGTTTATTAAATGTTTATTGCAACAGTTTAAGAAATTTCGACCTCATTAAATGTCTCTTAACATATGCCTAGAAGACATATGTTAGAAAAAGTCTTATTAATGTTATTATTTTATATAATATTCAATAGCAATAATCTATTTATACATCATTCCACCTAATTTTTTAGTTTTATTAATGTTTTTTAAATTTAAGAGAGTCTTGTTTAGTTCTTGTGTTGCTAATTGGGTTAATAATTTTTACAAGTCAAGTAACTTCTAATTTTTTTTTAATGGGATTAACGTTTAATTGTGTTTTTAAAATGGTGCACTTTTATTTTGTTACTTAACCTTTTTGTGGCGCATAAATCAATATATTTTCCTTAAGAATTTAAATAATGACGGTCTTTAGAGCTGTTAATAACATGCTTAGATACTTATATTTTCATTAGTGAACAAGTCATGCCTAAAATTGTAGGGATGTGTTTTTGATTAATATACAAATTTTAATGCATGTTATTAACAACGTAAAGTTATTATTATCAAAACTACTTTTTAGTTATTCATTGGCCTTTGACGTCTAATCATTCGATTAATCAGTTGAATGTAAGTTTTTCACTCTTAACCACACAAATCAGATGAAATTTCACATGTTTCCTCCCACAACAAAAGGGTATATATCCATGAATCAATGTTTTTGCCTTGTGAACATCCTTTAGAGTATACTGTAATTGTTAGTAATTTTCTTGTATCAATCAATTTTTCAACAAATCACCTCCCCTAGATAAAAAGGCACGCAAGATAGTCACCATGGAAAAGTCCAAAACACCATTCGTCGATACGTTGTTGATGGCTACTGATTTGAGGCTACCTTTGTAGTTATATGTAATTTATGATAGCGAGAGAACACCACAAACCCTAAACGTCCGTACCAAAATCCAAATTAAAATTTCAAACAGTAATACATCACTAGACCCTATGTTTCTCTTAACATGATGACTTAAATCCATAACCATATGCTAATAGGAAACACATTTCAATACATTATAGTACTAGCTTCCTCAGTCCCAAATTTATTGTCAACTATAAAAAAAACACAGTTTAAGAAAAGTACATTAATTATACTATGTTACTAATCAAATTTTTTTTCCCACTTTAACATTTTTTTAATTGGTTGAAATTTAAAAAAGACAGTCTTTGTGGGCTAAACTAAAATAATATATATTAGACAATAAACGTGAGACAGGAAAAGTAGTATTTTTAATATAACTCCAACAAGTGCATTACAGAAACAGTCCCTTAAGTTTGTTAAATTTGTATATTGCGTCCATCCACAATTTCTAACGTACACTTTTGAGTCCCTAAATTGAAATTCGTTTACATATTAATCCTCATTTTCATTTGGCGACGGCTTCTACCGCTCTAGCTTTCATCTTTTAGCAACTAGATTCACATAGTCGCCATTAAAATATGTGAGATGATATCTACGATACAAAAATTACTTCTTTAGCCATATTGTATAATTTTAAAGAAGATTGTATAAGTATACTAAAAATATAAGTTTGCGTGTGAATATGTTTTTGTGGTATAATAATTGCAAATCTTTGTTAAGTGGCAGTCAATAAACTAATTACTAACGAAAATAAAAGAAAAATATTACACGAATATATAGATGTGTATGTATAGTAACATAAGTGAAAAGGACAAGCTTGGGTATACAATACACGTTGGACTATATTCGCTTCACAAGAATAGAGATAATATTTGTTGGGTTGTACAAAAACGGACCATCGAATTAGAGTGGGGATAGTCCTAATTTGGCCTCATCTTCTTGGAGCTTTTCTTCATGAAAAGCTTCTTCTACCTCTTACCCTCTTGGGAGTATAATACCCCTTCTTCTCCGAACCGTAAAAATCATGTGTCCCACCCTATCACAAGCAAGAGTACTCATGCATATTAGATTCTCGGCCCAATTTTATTTTACTACTCTATTATATATATAACATAATACCATGAATTTGACAAAATAGTCAATTTAGCACCATAATTCAATAATTTTGTCTTCTTTCTCAAGTAATTAGCTTCTAATCTCAATATATTTTTAAGTCCATCAAAAACTCCAGCGACAGTAAGCTAGTCAAGTAAGAAACACGATCAAATTAATGAATTACGGTAGTAAATCGACAATTTTGTTTAATCCAAAGAACAATGTTACATCTTTAAATCTTTAATAGTTTTATGGTAGTAAAATATTATTTATGAGTTTGTCTAATTTATTTAAACTACTGAAAGAAATTTTGAAGAGATAGAAATCATATCATTAGCCAATATCTTGTTATTTATTTTCAACAACATATCAAAATGTAATAGATTGAAAGTTTTCAACCCCGTTACATTGAAATGCATCCCGTTTTTAATGATTCGTAATTTCATGTTTGCAACTTACCCTCGATCGTGATTATATCACAAGACTCTATTAGTGGAGTATGATCTATTGTAACACATTGTACCAGTATCCGGTGTCTAATGTCAAGTGTTACAATTGCAGTGCATTCGACCTAATTTTTGTAACGCATTAAAATGACGTTATAATTGTTGTATTAGTAAAAAGCCTTAATTGTAGCAGTGCTGGAGGTCTTTCAGAAAGCAATCTTTAATTCTTTATACTCTCGATTATATGTATGATTGTCTAAATCTCGCATACTAATATCCCTAATTTTGTCGGGAATTAGTATCATTGTAGTTTATAACCAAAAGAATAAGACAAAATAAAGGTACAAGTTATTGTCCGTGCCTTTTTGGCGTACGTCATATAGAGCCATAGAGGAACCAAACATGTCGTATTCCTTTGTTGATGGTAGTGCGATGCTTTGTTATATTAAATAAAACACATTTCTAATCATGCATCAGTCTGCTAAACGATCTAAGTTCAACAACATAGAAAATCTAATAAACAAATGATTATATCATGTTAATATCTCGAAAAATGGTTTTTTTTTTATCGACAAAAATTTGGTGATTCTACATATAATCTTTGCAAACATAAGATATTGGATAGGTAGGAGTATAGTAGCAAAATATGGCGATCCTTATCTTGATCATGTGATCGTAAAATCCTGATTTTTATCCTCATATTGCATTTAATTAGTGAGTTGATTTTTTAAAGTTTGTTAACTTTGTTATAAAGAAAAAGGTGATGATAAATACACCACAACCTTTAATGGATACACCACAATTGTTGTTTTGGATGATTGTACAGTTAGCTGTAAAACTTGTACTACGTGACGTAGATGTTCAAAACCGTGGTGCAAAAATAAATTCTCTAGAGAAAAATGAACTAGCTTGCTAGGTGACGTATAAGTGTAAATTTCATAAACTTTTCGATTTGTGCGACACATAACTTAGTAATCTGAATTCCAATAAGTTGTATTGCACGATGCTATCATGTTAAAACCTATTAGATGGTTATTCGTATTCGTACAAAGCAACAGATAATTATAATGTTTCATTTTCATTTGAATAAAGAAGAATCCAGTTGAATTAGGAGAACATTAAAAGGTGCAAGGGAAGATTAGTCGATTCAAGTTATTAACTTTCGTACCTTTGGTTTTAATTTGGGATATGTTAAAAAGGCTTAAACTAATTGGGCCTGATGTCATAAATGATTTGGGCCGGATCAGTTTGTGCGCCCAATCTGAGCTGAAAAGAACTCCCCGGAAAGAAGAAAGCCGGTGCCCGTAGTTTTTTCCGACGTACAAGAGTCGGGTTTTATTCGCTTTGCTCTTCAAATTCCCGCCACTGCTCCACCTATGTTGTCGGAATTCAATCACGCTTCGTAAATTAATCCATCATTCAATTGGTCCTTCTTATTGGTAAACTTCTTCATCTTCATTTTCTTCGTATATTTTGATTCGTCTTCAAGTAATTGATATTTTTTTTCCACTACGTGTATATTTGTGTTTTTATGGAATTTGTATGGGGAACTGAACCGGTGTGAATCCGTGAAGCTTTCGAATTCATGTTATTATCAATCTACTAGAAGTCTATCACAAACCTACTTGCTTGTAAGCATTGTTTGTTTTTACGAATAATATAATCAATTTAGGGTTTTAGCTCTACTGTGTGATTGTTAATAGCGGTTATGTTGAAAATTCTGTTTTAATTAATTCATGAAGTATTATTACATGATTAACTGCGGGTTGTTTTTTATAATCATGGATTTTATATTGTTATTGTAGGGTTTAACAAGCTGAAAACGGTAGTTTCATGGGTGATACTTCAAGGTACAACATCAATTTAGTGTTCATATTGCAAGTAATTAACTGAAGAAAATCCTAATTGCGTGAACCATTTTGTATGATTTAGGGATGATAATAGCAGCACAGTTCGTGTGCTTGTTGCAACAGATTGTCATTTGGGCTATATGGAAAAAGACGAGGTTCGTAGGCATGATTCATTTCAAGCATTTGAAGAAATATGCTCCATAGCAGAGCAAAAGAAGGTAATAACTACAACTATTGTCTGATTATCACATTATTAAGTTCAGAGTTATGATTTCCATCCATTTTGAGTTCAATTCTTCTTCCACAAGAATATAGTTTAATGATTATTCAAACATTGTTGATTTAATCTTATATCAGGTGGATTTCTTACTTCTTGGTGGTGATCTTTTTCATGAAAACAAGCCATCGAGGACAACATTAGTGAAAGCAATTGAGATTCTGCGTCGTTATTGTCTGAATGATAAACCAGTGCAGTTTCAAGTTGTCAGTGATCAGACTATAAACTTTGCAAATGTGTAATGATATATTCCATCTACCATTCTTATTCTTAATACTAATAAAATAAAATAAGATAAAAGTTGTTTTCACGTATCTGAAATTGAACAGGTTTGGTCATGTAAACTATGAAGATCCTCATTTCAATGTTGGTTTGCCAGTGTTCAGTATTCATGGGAATCATGATGATCCAGCTGGAGTGGTGATTCTTATAAACATTTATTATATTCTAATTATTTCTCTTCTAATTGTGGTATGGAATTAATGTCTGATTTTTTATTTTTTACAGGATAATCTTTCGGCAGTTGATATTCTTTCAGCATGCAATCTTGTAAACTATTTTGGAAAAATGGTTCTTGGGGGTTCTGGGGTTGGACAGATCACCCTTTACCCAATTCTTATAAAAAAGGTTGGTTTTTCAGTCATTAATTCCATTTTGCAAGGTTTAATATGATCTTAAACACTATAATTAATTACTTTTTATGATTTTCAGGGTTCAACTTCTGTTGCTTTATACGGGCTTGGAAATATCAGAGATGAACGTTTAAACAGAATGTTTCAGGTTCGTATTTCAGAACTGCAACTGATTTTAATCAAGATTTTTATTTTTATTTTTTATTTTTTATTTATTTTTTTAAAACTTTTTTGAGTATGATAGACCCCACATGCTGTACAATGGATGCGTCCTGAACCTCAAGAAAATTGTGAAGTGTCAGATTGGTTCAATATTCTTGTGCTACATCAAAACAGGTTCAACCCAATCCCATTTTGACCCATTACCTGACCCGACCCACATGACCTGACCCACCCATCTTACCATCTCTACATTTTAATATGCAGAGTGAAGACAAATCCTAAGAATGCCATAAATGAGCATTTTCTACCTCGGTTTCTAGACTTTATAGTTTGGGGACATGAACATGAATGTCTTGTTGATCCTCAGGTGGAATTACAATCCTACCCTTTTGTCAATTTTTTGTATCCCATAAAAGTTGACTGAATATTTTTTTATATTTGAATATATTTAATAGGAAGTACCAGGCATGGGTTTTCACATCACTCAACCGGGCTCTTCTGTTGCCACATCACTAATCGATGGAGAATCAAAACCAAAACATGTTCTTTTAGTAGAAATTAAGGTTCTTCCGCCAAAACCAACTTCAACTTCAACATCTTCATGTTTTTTTTTTGTTTTTTTTTAATTCAAATTGTTTGAAAAATAGGGAAATCAATATCGTCCAACCAAGATACCATTACACTCTGTAAGGCCATTTGAATATAAAGAGGTAGTTAACATTAACATAACATGCTTTATTTATTTATTAATTAATTAATTTATAAAGTTTGACGCATACATGGATGAATACTGATTGATACAGGTAGTATTAAAGGATGAATCTGACATTGACCCAAATGATCAAAATTCAATTCTTGAACATTTGGACAATGTGGTAAATACTTTAATAGAAAAGTGTAACAGAAGGGAAAATAGAAATTCAGAGAATGTACTTCCACTTATCCGTGTTAAGGTACCGCATTTTAAATTTTACTTGTAAATAATAATTATATTATAATAAAGGGAATTCATGATTTTATTCACGAGTGTGTATATTGCCAGGTTGATTATTCTGGGTTCATGACCATAAATCCCCAAAAATTTGGCCAAAAATATGTGGGAAAGGTAAATTTTTTAATTTTTTTTAATCATTTAGTGTAATAAATCTGTTTTGATGCTAAGAATGATTAGAAAAAACTGTAGGTTGCTAATCCTCAAGATATTCTTATATTTTCAAAAGCTTCAAAGAAAGCTCAGGGTGAAGGTTAGTACATTCTGATTTTGTTTTATTATTTATTTATTTATTTTTTTTAATTTGTTTGATATCAATTCATGCTTACTTGGTGACGGTTGAACTTTTAGCAAAATTTAAGGATAGCGAACGACTTCGACCAGAAGAACTAAATCAGCAAAACATTGAAGCTTTAGTTGCTGAAAGTCAACTGGTAAGTAGTCAAAGAGTCAACCCTTTGTTTTCTTGCATGCTTACAATTGTCTCTAAATTTGTGCAGAAAATGGAGATTCTTCCGGTGAATGATTTAGATGAAGCATTACACAGTTTTATTAACAAAGATGATAAGATGGCTTTTTATTCTTGTTTGCAATACAACCTTGAAGAAACACGTGTAAGTTGTCTCTTTCTATATAAATCAAATCAATTTAATTTAATTTAATTTAAACACACATTTTTTAATCATTTTTTTTTCTATAACAGAAAACTATTTCTCGGGATCCAGATAATATAAAAGTTGAAGCTGAGGATATAATTGTCAAAGTGGAAAACTGCTTAGAGGTAAGAAACCGTACTCTTTATTTGATTTTCGTATTTACAGTTTTACTATTTTTATTTTCTCACAAATACAATATTATTTTTGCAGGAGCGTGTTAAGGAAAGGTCCAAATCTAAAGAAGATAACCCATTTAGTTCAAATAGTCAATCTATGGAGGTAATTGTAATTATCTTCCAACTTTATGGTCTATTCATACAATTACTTTATATTAATTATAAATATAAATTTGTCTTTGTTTATTTTTATTTTTAAGTTACTGAATTATGTATGTATAGGGCAAATATGATAAAAATAACAATATATCGTTTTGGTAATTACAAGTTTTTAGTCCGTCTAAATTGGTAATTAATTTTTTTTCTTCCCGTCCATATATGGTAATTAAAAGAAGTTTTTTGGGCCGTGGTTATTATTTTTGACACTGTAATTACCAAAATACAACTAAAAACTTGTGATTATCAGAAAATGGACCACAACCTATAATGTATTGCCATCTTACGATGTTTGTCCAAATATATAAAATTAAACATAATAAAAGCTCATAAAAATCTCAAATATGATAATAATAATAATAATAATAATAAGTCATTTTCCATTTAAATTTCTAAAAATATAAAAAAGTAATTTAATGTTTTTTTTGTGTCTAGTTTGTTTTTCTTTCTATTCTTGTTTTTGATCTCACTGCAAATGAAAATAACTTGTGCAGAATTTGATAAGTAAAAGTCGTGGAGGAATTGGTAGTGCAGTTTCGTTTAGTGATGATGAAGAAACCACACAATTAACTGGGTCAAAGTCAACAGCCCGAGGGACAAAAGGGTCATTAGGACAATTTAAATCTGCACGTGATGTTTCTCAAGCAGTTAAAACTTCTACTAGAGGAAGGGGTAGGGGCAGGGGTGCTTCTAGTTCTTTAAAACAAACAACTCTTGATGCATCTACAATGTTTCGTCGTTCAGATAGGTATTTTAATTATCATATTTTACATTTATCTTAAATAATTTTTTTATAAAAATTACAGATCAGCATCAGGTTCAGTTCAAAGTATAGCGGTTGACGAAGAGAAATTAGATTCTGATTCAGATGATGAACCGGTGCAATATGGAATAAATGAGCTTAACGACAGTTCGGTAAGAATGATCTTTTTATTTTCTCGGTTTTAATTATTTTTGAGGAAATGAAAGATATTTTTTTTTTATTGTTTTAAGGATGACATGGAGAGTGTTCAAGTTAAGGGTCGCAAAAGAGGTAGGGGTAGGGGTAAGGGGCCCACCCCTGCTGCTAAAAGGGGAAGGAAATCGAATAATAGTTCATCATCAGTTCAGCAAATGATGAGTCATCATGATGATGACGATGATGATGATGATGATGATGTGCCAAAGAAAATGAACAAATCTCAACCAAGGGTAAGTTTTTTTTTTTAATTCAAGTCATAATATAAAAGAAATGGTTAAATAAGGAAATGTGTGAATGTGAGTGCAGGTGACAAGGAATTATGGTGCGTTAAGGAAGTAGTAGTGGATTTTGTAGACCAGAGTTTGTGAATTTGTAACGGTTAAAAGATGGGTTTTTTCATTGTAAATGATTTTAAAAGTAACCTTTTTGTCATTATGGAACTTAATAGACATTGTAACTAGGTCTTGATCATTTTAATTGATTCGACTGGGTTCTTGACAACCCATCTGCTTTTAAAATGTCAATTTAAATCCAACAGAAAGTAAAATTGTAACGGTTTTGATTGGAAATGTAGCACAGTGGATGATTAAACCATATTGGTTCAAATCTAATAATGGATATAATATTAGAATATCACAAACTGTCTGAAAGACTGAAACTCCAATACCTCTTCACATTATCCCACCGTCCTAACTGATTTGATATAATATCTTGAATATTAGTAAAAGATTATTGCTTATGATTTTAGTGTTCTTGTAGATTTGATATTACAGGAATAAGATCACATTCCTGAAAACATGTCTTTCAGGCTACTATAGAGAAACAAATTGAACCAAACAAAATTGTATCAGCTACTATAGAGAATTAGAGATGCTATCTATATACATGTCTGAAAACTCAATTCAAGAACGTAACATAACATCTCAATTCAAGAACGTAACATAACATCTCAATTCTTGTAAAAAGGTTACAATATAAGTCCCTCAATTTTTCATTGAATTAAATATGTTTCATACTCAAATTATACCTATTATACAAATGCCATAATGTTTTTAGTGTTCATTTGATGCATTAAAGGATGAATCTGACAACTACACAAATGATCAAAATTCAATTCTTCAAGATAACCAGGTGCTACACGCAATTAGGGTTTCATCTACAACAAGAAAGGAATACCAACTAAATGTCATTATCACGAACCAAATTACAACTTCAGAATCTCTTCCCATTTTTATCCAATTCCGCTATCGAAAGTAGACTTTTTGAGCTGTATCCTTATCCCTCTTCCGGTTATTGCTCTTTTCCTGCTTCAACAAACTCACAAAGTGTGAGAATATACATATACATATACATATATATGATGTTTGAATTAGTACTTGAAAAGATGATTTAATTGACAATAAGTACCTTTGGGTCGATTAACTTTTTGCTGCCATTCTTCTGTATGGATTGAGCTACACTCTTCTTAACCATTGTTGCAGATGCACTAGTTTCTTTAATACTAATCAGACTACCTACTTTCTTATTTTCTTTATTGATAATTTCATTTTCTTCATTAACCTTACGTGGCATCAAAACTTTTCCAACCTGCAAGATTTTAAAATTTTAAATTTACCATTCTGAAACATTCTTTTTGGAGTAAAAACTATCACATACCTTTCCTTTAGTTGTTGCCTTTGAAGCAACCATATTATTTCCTTTAGTTGTTGCCTTTAAAGCAGCCAGCTTTATCAGATTTTCAACTTTTTCTTTGTTTTTTCTTGGTTTAGTGATTTCCTTAACACTTGCACCATTTAGGGTTTTAAGTTTGTTTCGTGTATCTTCAATAACGGTTTTTTTACCCTGCTCTAAATGGGACCCACCCACACTTGATTTACTAGTTTGACTTGATGTTTGACCGTGATTAGATGTAAGAGTGCTTTTACAACTGCTTTCATGTTCTTGATCTTGTTTTCTTAAAGAACACGAATTGGATTTTGAAGTTTTCTCCCTAGAGTTGTCAGTAAGACCACTTTCACAACTGGACCTCGTTTTTGGGACTTCTTTTGCTTTTATTTTTTTATTTGTAAAAATAGGTTTCACTTTGTTACTTGATGCTGTGCTTGCATAGGACTTTCTAGTTAGGGTTTTGACTGGATGTTGCTTATTGCAGGTTGGGTTGACCTTTTTCTGTTCCCACTTTCTGATTTTGTAGCTTTTGCCTCTTGATTTTGAGACTGATGAAGGGATCTTTGGAGAAAGTGGTTCTTGTTTGAATATCGAGTTTGTAGGGTGGAAGAATGTAGAAATTAACTTTCTTGAAGAACATTGATGGAACCTATGCATACATTATTAAAGTTATATAAAGTTTAACTTGACTTTTTTTTCAAAGTAAACTGAAACCAGAGGTAAAGAGCAAATAGTTATTGGATGCTTACTCATGGCATGTGTCAAACCACAGGTCATCACTGCAATTAAACAAAGGATATCACTGATTTTAGCAAATGAAATGTTTTCTAGCCTAGGATATAAACGCAAGTCTATCTAAGCATCTACTATATAATCACCTCCAACGTTCAATAAATTTATTTTAATAATTACACACCTTGATATATAACTATAATAAAAGAAAATGCTCACGTTTCATCATTGGTCAAGTCGCACAAACTGAGATCAGCCCACATTGGTGCTTCGATTTCATCCTGCATGATATGGATTACACAATGTTGAAATAGAGATATTAATACCTAAGACAGAAATACTTCCTTGTCATCAAAAATTGCATTTGAAAAGCATTATTAGGAACCATAATTTAACACGATATAAAGGATCCTTCATGAAGCTAAAGTGAATAAACAACATATAACTTTATGAAAAGCTCTAGGTAATTTAATTCAATTAAAAAGCAGCACATGAACAATATACTTGAGTAAATTAAGGGAAAGAACCTAAAAATCCTACCATAAAAAAAAAAAAAACTAAACCCTAGATGAGTAGATAGTCGGTTGTAAAAATCAAATACTTGTTGATTAAATTTCAAACACGCTGTTGTAAGAATCATGAAAATACAACTTTGATGAAGCGACGAGGAGTTCGATTTTACCAGAAAATCCCAATGATTCAATGATTCTGTGTTCTTGACTACTTCGATCCCACCGTGGATGATTCTTCCACCACCATTGATGGCAGACGATGCCGGTTTTCGTTTCGGTTTTGATTCCATAAGCATTTGTTACCAGTAAAATCGGATCAAGTGATACGATTGCATCTGCGATTGGAGTACTGAAAGCCTCTTCGCTAAACCCTCCATGAACACGTGGAACAACACTACTTGTAGTTTCGCCCTTTGGGATTCTGCATTTCGAACTATAGGTAATTTCACCCGTTACCATTTTGAATGCTGATAAAAGAATTATCCCAAGTCCTCGAACTATGGGTTATTTTCACTGAAGTCCCTGTTAAATGAATTTTCTCCCTATTGTTTTTTTCAATAGAAATGGAATGTTAAAAAGATGGGGAAAAACATCCCAGATCTATCTGCATCATAATATAGATAAAGGGTTATCATGTCTAAATGGTTCGGTTCGGTCTAAAATTGAGAGAAAATCAAAAAGAAGTCGAAGTAACTTTCGGGCAATTGGAACATGAGCGGCGTCATCTGTCTGTTTATTTTTTTTTGAACGGCAAGTTAGTAAGTTAGTGGTTCGAGCATAGACATTGACATTCACAAGGGGCAGTATGCCTTCCCTCAAACCTTCCACCTATGGGGAATAAATCTCACCACCAAAGTCCACGACGGGACTTGAACCCATGACCTATGGGTCATGGGCAACACCTTATACCAATAGGCTAGAAGCCTTGGGTCATCTGTCGGTCTGAAACTATTTTCTTAATTATCAATTCCTAGCAGTTCAATTTCAGTTTGTGGTCTGAGTTAAAAATATGATATATTTTTTAAGAAATAAGTTTTTCTCTACAAAAATATGCACAAATAGAAAATAAATCTAGTAAATAAACTAGACAAATATATAATATTATATATATTTCTTTTCATAAATTCACAATTGTCATCATAGAACTATAAATTGCAACCCATAGAGTCTAAACTTTACATTTTGATATGAAAAACTTCAATGTCCTAAACCTACACACATTCCTCATTTCACCTCACCAGGAAATCCGTTGACTCGAATACAAGTCAACACATCATCACAACCTCTCCCGACTATCTTGACAAATCACCATTCACCACATCAGCATCAACCATACCTCTTACTTAACTTCCCCCACCATGTTTGCGCTCTTTTATCCCCACTTCCTTCACCATTTACACCTTTTGCCAACTTTGCCTTTGTATCCCGTAACCGATATTTATACTCTTTCTTCCATATCTCAAATCTATCTTTTATAATTTTAAAATCCTCCATTTGCTTCGAATAAGGAACGTGTGCCGATTTCCCAACAATCGCTTTTGCATCATCATCAAAATTATTTGTTGTTTGGTCAAACTCCTTAGCTAGGTGATCCACCGGGTTGTTCCCAACCGCATTTTGAGTTGTTGCTGATGTGGCGTCCCCTGGTTCGTCTGTGCCAACACTCTTCTTGGCTGCAGCTAGACTCGTCTGCACCATTATAAAACCAAAACATTAATTAATTAATTAGTATTACAATTGTATTATCAAGGGTAAAAAGGTAAACTCACTTGTAAAGAAGTCATTTGCTTCTGCCACGTTTCCTCAACTGATTTCATTTTAATTTCATGTTCTGACCACCGTGCTTCAATTTGTTGTACCTGCTCTTTTAAAGCTGTATTTTCTTCCTCTTTTTGGCTTAACGAGACTTGTACCTTACTAACTAAATTCTGAAGCTCTTCAGCCTTCGAGGGTAAATTCGGGATATTTTCTTGCGACGTACTCTAAACATTTTAAAATTCAAATAATTATTTTTAAAAAAAACATTCCATTGCATTTTTTGTATTTGGTCCAAACTTTCACTGTTTGCTTTCACTTTTGGTCCCTCGTGTGTTAAAGTTAACAGCCAAGAATTTATATATTTTAAGATGACCATTTTAAAATAGTCATCTTAAAAGATTTCGCAATAGCTGCTAAGTTTAGCGGATGAGGGAGTGAGGGACCAATAGTGAACGCAAACAACAAAAGTATGGACCAAATCTGTAAATAATTTGCTCGAGGGACAACATCTTAATTTTTACTAAACTACAGGGACTTTTTATGTAATTTACTATTTTTTGTAAGATTTATCAGAAAGGGAATGATATACCTTTGTTTCTGAAGCATTACTGTGAGATTTTCGTCTCATTTTTTGAGTATCGCTAACTAATTTCTTCCACCTCAGCAAATGATTAAAATCCCTTTGAGCCAACCACCGACGAGTAACTGAAAAACAGGACGTGCTAATAAGTTTATAGTAACAATTTAAATGAAAAAAATACAAGGGCAAAAAGGTAAAAGAAGAAAGTATGAGGTACCTGATTGTAAATGTACAACTGCTTTCGACTCATCAACTGATTTTGATACAATCTGCTCACTCGATTTTGTTACAAGTTTACACATCCTTCTTGTATTTTCACCACGAATAACTGGAACCAGTTTCAATTGTTTAAAAATAAATAAAATAATTCAACAAATTACATATTTCATAAAATAAAAATTAAAAAAAATAACAATCCAGGTTTCTTACATGATTGCAGTGTGACAATTCCCGACAATAATTCACGGAAATCACGAATAACTCTACCGCCAGCAAAGCGGTTTTCCACTTTATAACTGCCCTGAATAACTTGTTCTCTAAGTTTCTCCAACATGTTGACCGTTTCTGACCGAAAGTATATTTTTGTATATCCAAGTTGGTACATTTCAGGAAGAACATGATATTTTTGTAAAATAGCAACCGATATACTCAATGGATCATGACAAATATTATTGTCCGAAACAAGACACCCAAACCTAATACAAAATTAAAAATTGTTAAAAATAAATCCTCAACAAATACGAGAATAATTAACGAGTTTTTACTCACCTGCTAGAAAATTCTTGATGAGTCATACGTGTACGATATCTGGATTTTGACATTTTAACGGCCTCGAAAACTCCTGTATACCTAATTTGTTGCAAAACAATATCTTTTTCATACATTCCTTGAATTTGTTTGTTGTTTGGTCTTATGCATTGGATGAAATGTGGGTTTGACTTTTCCAACCGTTGAATCCATTTGAACAGTTGACCCTATACACACACACACACACACGAAATCGGTTAGATATTTTAAACAAAAATGAAAAATACTTGTTTTGGGACAAGAATATATTTACCTTAAACTTTCTCACAACGGTTTGTTTATTCACATCTAACTCACTTGTTAGAAAATTCTTGCAGCATGACGAGAGAAATGTGATACATTCAGGCTGCAGTGTATCTCTGTTTATTTGTAAGAATCCGTTTGTCTCGTATTGAACTTCATTTGCATAATGGGGAACCTTAAAAGCTCGTTTTTCATCATTATATTTTAAATCAGGGCTTAAATGCTGTTTTATTTTTTTTACAAATGTTAAGTCACTCGTTTCAGATGCATTTGAAGTTTCATCTAGTATAGATAGTAGCCCAACAATTTTCTGCAAAATTGGAATTTTATAATTAAGAGAAAAAAGACTAAATTACAGAAATCGTCCTTATGGTATGCAACTTTTGCTCGTTTAGTCCCTAAAAAGGATAAAATATTCACACAAAAAAATTAAGATAAGGGAGTATTGGTCATTTCAATTGGCCGGGGGACGAAGTTGGGAAAAACGGAAAACCATAGGGACTAAACCTGTAAGCATTACATATCACAGGGACTATTTCTGTAACTTACTTTAACTAAAAAAATAATGGTTAGAATCAATACCTCCTCAAATAGATCCAAACAATCTTGGTTGTCTACAAACTCTACTTTTTTCCAGTCGATACCTTCCAATTCATACTCCTAAAAATAGATTATATTTACAGAAACTCATATTGATTCAATTTGATTTCTGAATAAAAATAAAATAAAACATAAAGTAATACTGTGATTCTCACCTCTTGTTCAAGCTTAAATAGATGTCGAATAAAATGCTGGTGTAGTCTCTCATCAGCATAGTTTATTAACAATTGATCAAAGCCATTTTTCTGGAAATACAAAAACAAGATGCACTTTTTATATAAAATTAAAATTAAAATTAAAAAAAAAAGTAAGGTTAAAATTACTAAATGTTATACCTGTAATGACTCAAAACCGTAGGTGTCTAAAATGCTTATAAACCTTCCGGAAGGTTCTTGGTTCCCATCAAGTGATCTGTTAATTGCTTCAACAATCCAACTGAACAAACTTGTGTAAACAGATTTTGCCAATGCATCTCTTGTATCAATTGCCTAAACAAATATAAAATCGATTTTTTTAATTTGAATATAAATTTAACTAAAATTGTGTGATCTTAATATACCTGCTGCAAAGTCAAAGTTTGACTTTTGTTGGTAGATAAAACCACCGTGAGGTCCTTCACTTTGCAACCCATCAACTTAGCAGCACTTCTGCTAGCTGTCGAAATACAAAACTCCTCATAACTATCATTTCTTTTATTTTATTAATTTCGATAATTAACGTATTAAATTTTTATCAAAATTATATTACCTTCATCAATCATAACCGTTACATGATTTTCACTGTCAATTACATCAAACGATATATTCCCTAACCATAAAACTGCAGCAAGTAATTTAAAAACACGTTCTTGATCTTCATGAGAAATGTTAATAGCATCCAAGGCTTCCTGGTCCCAATATATAATTGCTTTTTAAATAATATAAATTAATACATAAATTGTGGTTTTAGAGATTTATATTTAATTTACCATCAATTTTTTGAAATTTAGGGCATCATCAACATCATGAACTTTTAAGCATCCACTCAACTTTAAGAACTTGTACTCGTTCGCCATTTTTAGATTCAATTTATCTACGAAAGAAAAAAGAATAATATTAATAATAATTAAAAAAACATCAAACAAACTACATCAAGAATATAACTAAAAATTAATAACACAAACCTCTCAAATCAGATGGGGCCCCAGCACACAATTGGTAAAAAACATGGTATGACCTTTCACTTCTACAAAGTTGAGATATTCTTGACTGCACAAAACAGCAAAAATCAATTTAATAATTTCATATTTAAATTATACAATAATAGATAAATAAAATAATAGAACGCGAGGTACCTTTTCAAGATGAACTGTTGACAAACACTTAAGTTAGTTAGTTAGTAAACAAATATAAAATAATTTTCACTTGATATAAATGAACTTTCAAAAATAAATATGTTTACGTGTATGGATATACGCCCCACAAATTATCCCATTTGCATCATAATGTATGTCAACTAACTTCCCCTGCATCACATTAAAATTCAAGTCGGGAATATTATTATTATTAGTATTATTGTTATTATTATTATTATTATTATTATTATTATTATTTTAAACTATAAAAAAATATTGAGAACTCACAAATCGGCTAGAATTTTTATTCCTTGATGTTTTTGCATTCCCGAAAGCTTCCAATATGCATCCAGATTCTTGTATTTTAGATACGATTAAAGTATCATTGCCTCCAGTTTCTAATAGATATTCTATTGCTAATTTAGCTGTCACACTTTTTCCAG
The DNA here is from genome assembly GCA_963853835.1 of Calendula officinalis. Taxonomy (NCBI): domain Eukaryota; kingdom Viridiplantae; phylum Streptophyta; class Magnoliopsida; order Asterales; family Asteraceae; genus Calendula; species Calendula officinalis. Next base: position 57,865,540 of record OY970823.1, on the reverse strand, counting down.
CTCCACTTTCCCCACTATATTATCATTTAAAAATAAAAAATAAAAAATCCGTTTGAATGCATTATACTTTAATAAAAAAACATATTTTATGTCATAGTGTTTTAGTAAAAGATATTAGAAATTAACTAACCTTATAATGATAGACTGACTTACACCATCTGCAAGTATCATCAGGAAATTGATATGAAACGGTTAACCAGAATTACTTATATACCCTTATTTGATCTATTAATTCTTAAATAATAATAAATTTCTTGCAAAACTAACCTCTCATTAAATGATTATATGCAGCATCAGCTACATCATATACATGAGGACTGTCCAGAATCTTTTCTTTATAAGCCATGATGACATCACTCCCAGAAACAAATACATCCTTATACGGATTAATTACTAATAAAACAGGGCCCGCCATAGTCTACATAAACAAACCAAAATTTCACATAAATTAATAAAAAATAACAAAAATAATTTAAAACATAAGACATGAAAAGTATACATACATAAATTACATCACGGTGATATCTATACTGAAGAGTAGATAAAACTGATGGCTCGTTTAAATAACCGAGTCCTACAAGATTATCAACACCATCAAGAATTTCTGCATTTGCAGGTAATAGTTCTCCTGTAGAAACTGTCATAACCTACAAATATAATAAGTGAAATTACTTATATACCCCCGTGTTCAACATATTAGCTTAAAAGGGTTCAATAAGAGTAAAAAAAATTTAAAAGAAACTTACGTTTCGGTCCAAAAGCGTAACAGATGCTTTTCCTTCTACAACTGATTGTACCTGTCCCGATTCCCATTGTCCGTTCTGAAGCCGACACCACACTCGAAGTTGCTAAAATTAAATAAATTTAAAATATTATGTTTTTGTACATATTAAGGACAAATTGCATAAAAAAAGTAGATAACTTTCTGAAAATTTAAATGTAAGGTACTCAACTATTTGTTTTAGCAATTAAAGGTATCCAACTTTTTAAAAAATTAAATTAAATGCATCCAAGTTTCTGTAAATAAGTTTTTTAGAAATTATAATGTAATAAACTTGCTGAATATTTTCACTTGAGGTACCTGAAAATTTTCCAAAAATAGCAACAACAAAAAAGATCCTCTTTTTGCTGGAAAAAACTTTGATACCTTTAATTGCAAAAAAAAAAGTTGAGTATCTCATATTTAATCTTTCCTAAAGTGTGATAACTTTCTGTGCAATTTATCCAATCTTAATAATCGGTTTTGTTATAGCTACTTTTCCAGAAAATCCTAATATTCAGTTTGTGCCAAACACTAGAAACAAAGTCTAATTTGAAATGTTCATCCACTCCTTTTTTTTATTATTATTAAAAAAGTGAGATTGGTGAATAATGTATGCTGTGGAGAAGTGTAGCAAATTAGTGAAAATATTTAAATATTATTAGTGCAATAATGTATTTGTTTCCTGCAATAATTATTGTGTGTGGTAATCATTAATCCCATTTAGATCTAGTAACAGCTTTATCTATAGCTTTGCTTTTTTAAGTAATGGGACTATCAACTTTATCGAATTTGAAGATAAGATAGTGATCCATTTGGTTCCCAAAATTCAGATGTGGACAACCAGATATATAAATAACTAAAACCGTAATTAGTTGATAATTAGTAAGAACTAAGATTAAATGAAATTATGAATTATCAACTAAAAAGCATAAATCGTCACCTTTTTTATGTAATATTCAATGCTATTGTGCCATCCAGCTTCCGACGACGGTCGTGGCGGAGTGGCAAGGTGGGCGCCACCTTTCTCCGCCAACCTATCGTCATGCGCAGCCTCCATGGTGTACGGTGATTCACCGGATGCCACTTTTCTCCGGCCAAAACCTCCATTACCGTTAGCAGTTTGCCTTCTTTTGTCAGCAATCTCCGGCGAGACACCAATCATGGACGGAAACGGTCGTTTTGGAAGACGTGCCTTGGACGCCGGCCGTGACGGTAACGCCGGCGGTAAGTCCGTCGCATTTTTGCTCTCTTCATTCCGTTGGAGGCTGTCGAGCATTTCCTCCAAAGAACTCCGAACTACCAACGACGTTGAAACGGATATCATTTTCGTTAAATTTGTTACCGCTCGAATTGAAATCAACAACCCTTCAAATCATTGTATTCAACATTCGAACAATGCGGCAAGGAACTTCAAAACCCTAATCAAATTCAGATCAAAAATCAAAATATTAGAGACCCGAGATTCGACGATGAAAAATTCCGTAAAACAGATTTAAAATTCAATTGATTTAATTCAGTCTGAAATATACTACCAAACCTAATTTTGGGGGCGAACAAAAGCTTGAAATATAACGAACAATACATGAAAATTTAAGCTGTAAAGGGAAAACACAATCATGCTTTAGGTTTCTGTTTGAATCAGGTACAAGAATCGTCCGAAAGAAGCAAAATCTGAAGTGGGTTTTGTGCTAAAATTGAGGGTTTCTTGGTATAACTAATTTCTACTGGCCTGAAAGCATGATTTAGAACACGACCCGATAAATCATGGTCAGAGGCAGACGCAGAGAAAGAAACGGAAGAAAATGGCGGAACGAAGAAATTATGTGGTAAAAAAACAAGATGTGTCGTGTGTGATTGTAGATTATAAATTTAAAAAAAAAAAGGGGGATTTGAGAAAATTAGGGAAAAAGGAAAATATGATTTGTTTGTTTGTTGCTTAAAGGGAAATTTTGAATTTATTCAGGTTGGTGGTAGTGGCGCGGGGGTGATATGATACCATATTCTGATTTACTGATTGTAAAATTCAATTTCACACCTTTCCGTTGTTGGAAAAACATTTACTCCGATATAAATGCAGAAATAGGCTATGGGTCACGTCTTTCCATTATTTTTGTTTTCTGTTGTAGGCTATAGTACTTATAGGTCTTTTGGAACACTATTTTTTCTATCATTATCATATGTAACTTAATAATTACAACAAATCATTTATTTAGGAAATATTCATCACATCAACTACATTATTTTAATTTTCATCTTATCATTTTTATCATTTTTTTTTTTGGAAACGGCAAATATATATAAAAGAAACCAACTTAGCAAGTAACTAAGAAGGCACAACAAGTACAATTACAAAGGAAAAAGAAAAGGAGAAATTCCCCAATCAACCGAATTACAAGCCAATTTACTCCTATGTTTTAACCATAAAAGAGAAGTGTCAATGATATCACCCGTGATCGCCTCAAAAGATTTATGAATACCTTTAAACACCTTATCATTCCTTGCTTTCCAAACACACCAAAGCATACAATGAACTATGGTCATTATAATCTTACGCTTCTTTAAACAATTTCCCCATGTGGTACCAAATTCAATAATTTCTTTCACCGATGTGAAAGAGGGAAGCGGAATGTTGCACCATCTAAAAATCCATGCAATTACTTCCTTCACGCGAGTACAATGGATGAAGACATGATCGATATCTTCTACATCAATATTGCATACCTTGCATGTATTGGAACCAATATTTATTCCCCGTTTTTCTAAGCAAGTTGCGACTGGAATTCTGCCCATCCCAACCCTCCATACAAAGCAATTTACTTTTAAGGGAGCCGCACGTATCCAAGGCATGTTGACATATCCGGTAGAAGTCAACTTCTCATCTAACCATTTGCGGACATGATGAACACCAAAAGATCCATCAGTGGACAACTTACAAGTTAACCGATCCAATGAGGAATCCAAACGAACCGAACTAATAAGATGTAGCAGTGAAGTAAACTCGTTTATAATCAATTGATTAGAAAATCCACGCTTCCAAACCCAATTGAAACCGTTCATCGTGATACGATCTGATACTAGACAGGATTTGTATTTTTCGATGGCATATAGATTAGGGAACAGTAACTGTAATGTGACATCCCCAACCCAAAAGTCCTTCCAAAACAAAAATGAGTTACCGGAACCAAGTCGAAGTGAGAAGATGTCAAGAAAATTGCAGTTTATTTTTTTAAATTCCGACTCCACCCTAGTGATGTTTCGCCATACACCCGTCGAGTTGCCTGCTACCATATTGTGAACCGGTTTTTTTGATAGACTATGTATTGCCAAGATAACATTTTTCCATATATATTGTTTACCATCCCGTAGACGCCACCACCATTTAGATAATAATGCAAGGTTTTGCGCCTTTAAGGAACCAATGCCAAGACCTCCACGACTTTTTGGTGCCAAAGCAATTGACCAAGCCACCCAACTAATTTTTTTGTCACCCCACAAGAAACGTCTTCTAATTTGTTCAAGATTGTCAATGACACATGCGGGAGCTTTGAACAAAGAGAATAAGTATAATGGTAAGCTACTTAAAACCGACTTCACAAGCGTTAACCTACCACCAAAAGACAAGTTTTTTGCTTTCCAACCGGATAATTTAGAGGTGAATCGATTTACAATGGGAGCCCAATTTTTCTTTAAATTCATGTTATTGCCAACCGGGACTCCAAGATAATTAAAAGGAAAATTACCTGAAACACAATGAAGTATATTGGCCCAATTGTTTAAAGTCGTTGTGGAAATGCCAATACCAAATAAGCTTGATTTGTGAAAGTTAACTTGTAATCCGGAAGAAACATTGAAGCATTTGAGGATTCTAGCAAGATTAGACAAGTTAACATCGGATGCTTCACCAACAAATAATGCATCATCCGCGTAAAATAGATGTGAGATCATAGGCCCGCTAGGACCAATTTTTTGAGCATGGAATAGATTTTTTTCGCAAGCCGATTTCATAGCTATATTAAGCCCCTCCATAGCTATGATAAATAAAAATGGTGATAATGGATCTCCTTGACGTACCCCCCTAGAGATATTAAATTCTTTTGTTGGGGACCCGTTTATTAGGACCGAGGCAAAAGAAGATGATAAGCAACCTTTAATCCACCCACGCCATTTAAATCCAAAATTCATTTGATCCATGATAGAATCAAGATAATTCCAATTGATTGAGTCGAATGCTTTTTCAAAATCGACTTTGAACAAAAACATCTTTTGCTTTTCTCTTTTGGCCCACGAACATAACTCGTTAATCACAAGAGGACCTTCCAAGATGTATCTATCACAGATGTATGCGGATTGAGAATCGCACACGACAACATCAATAATTGATTTTAATCTAAAAGATAAAGCCTTAGCCAAAACCTTATAAATACAACCGATCAGTGAAATCGGGCGAAAGTCGCATAGATTGACCGGGTCTTTAATCTTGGGAAGTAGAGTAACGAAGGAAGAGTTACAACCTCTTGCTATAGAACCTGTATGCTCAAAATAATGTACGAATAACATGAAATCGTCAATAATATCATCATAATGGGCTTTGATGAATTTAAAAGTAAGCCCATCCGGTCCGGGCGCCTTGTCACCACCGCACGCCCAAATTGCCACTTTAATTTCTTCAACAGAGAAAGGCAATTCCATGAAATCCCTTTGTGCATCCGATAATTTTTTAAAAGATGAATTAAGAAATTTTGGTCTAACCGGCCACGGGTCAGAGAATTTTGCCGAAAAAAACCTATGAGCCTCATCTTTGATAGCGCAGGGATCAGTTATCCATGAGCCGTTAATGGACAACCCGTGGATACGGTTATGTCTATTTTTGTTTTTAAGCGAACCGTGAAAGAACGAAGTGTTTTCGTCTCCCTCAATTGCCCATTTGATGTGTGCCTTTTGTTTCAAGTCTTTTTTGCGAAAAGCTTCAAGATCCGCCAACCGAAGCTTACTTTCCTTAACTTCCTGTAGCTCAGTTTCAGTTAGAGCACGGGATTCCACCAATGAATCCAAATCGCCTAGTCGCCGTTTTAATTCTTTCATATCAGAATTCTCTTTTGCGAACTCAATATATCTCCATCTTTTAATTTCGTTTTTTATGTATTTTAATTTTGCAGCAAGTAGTAAGTCGGGAGTACCAAAACCCTGAAAAGACGAACATGTTAGTTTTATTAATTCACTGAATCCATCCCGAAGCAACCACGAATTGTAAAAACGAAATGGGAGTGGCCCAAAATCCGCCACTGTATTGGATAATAAAATTGGAGAATGGTCTGAGTGTTCTCGTGGGAGAGCCGTAACAGCAGATCTAGATTGCGCAACCGTAAAATTAGAACAAACCAAAAACCTATCCAATTTACCGAGTTTATTATTGTCAGGACTTAAATAAGTAAATCGCCTTCCTCCCATGTTGAATTCCGACAAACCGGCTGAGTTAATGAAATTATTGAATATAGTGGCGGAAGCACGACAGAATATTGAGTTGATACGTTCCTCTGGTCTGCGAACCGAATTGAAATCGCCAAAAAATACCCAAATACCTTGTCTTGAATTCTTTAAATTCAACAGCTCATCCCACAATACTCTTTTATCTGAAAGCGATTGTGGGGCATAAATGTTAACAAGGTAAGTGTCCCCGTCAAAACCTTTCCACTTGCCACCAACAGTTAAGCAATATCGTGACTTAAGGCAAAAAGTTCGATCAAAAATTGCGGGATTCCACAAACTGATCAACCCACCCGATCTACCCACAGCATCGATATATTCAAATTCAACATCAGTGTTACCCCAGCAGCCAACAATATCAATATTATTACCCGATGCCATATGTGTTTCCTGTAGTCCAACAAAATCAACCTTATGTCTTGTTTTTAATTCTTTTACCCAATCTATTTTGTGAGTTTCACTCACCCCCCGAATATTTAGTGATAGCAAATTCATTGAGAAACATTTTGAGCGCCATCACCTGAAAAAAGTTCACACAAAATTGGGTTATCAGTGTTAATTTGAAACCCTAGTTCATCGCCGATTTCAACAGTCTTCTCAATTTCGGAACTTGACTGAGTTTGAGAACCATGTCTGGAATTACTATCCTCCGAGACCGCCTTGTTTAAATCGATAGAAGGATCGTTATTGATTGCTGGATTTGACTCAGATACATGGCCAACGTTAGAGAAGAATCGATTTGGGGAAAATCTCCTTCGCTTTTTAGACACCGACCCAAGCCCAGTGGTATCTGAATGAAATAAGCCCACAGAGAAGGGACTATGAAAAACATCATGTAGAATTGGCCCATTAGGAGCAGAGTTTGGAAAAGGCCCAAAGTTTAGACCCGGTCCAGTAGAAGTAAATTCCATATTTTGAATAATCGGTGAGACCTCCTGGTTAACACCAATATCAGCATGGGGAATTGTATTCGACGCCTCATCATTGTATTTAATAGGATCATTTATTATGTCCTTGGGACATGCATCTGCCACATTCCCTTTTTCGAGAATCACCGGAACATCATCCATCGGATCAGACACGAACTCTCCCTCCTCCGGACCGTCTTTAACCGAGTTTCTTTCCCATGTATCAGAGATACCGTCATCATCTTCATCATCCGAATTTTTGTCTGGTATAGAATCATCATCATCATCAAGTTCCCCAGGTATTGAGGGATTCAAAGAAAAGGAACATGAAGAGAAAGGTTGCCAATCATAATATATTTCTGATATACCCACCCTAAATTCACAGCCATCATGAATTATGGAAAATTCTTCATTGATTCTTGTTTTTGAAGATGTTAGTATGGCAACTTTGATGTTGGACAAGTTAGCACATTCCCACATACTATCAACTAACTCGACAACTTTGCCAAACCTACAGGCGATTCTGCTTATGTTATCACAATCACGAAATCTGAGTGGAAGGCCAATGATACGTAACCATGCAAGGCGACGAAATGGAATATCCATAGCATGTTCACCAAATTTCAACCAATTAAACCATTTTTTTCCAACAGCTTTCATTGTCTAAGAAACCTTTTGCACATACCGAACGATCGAAATATAAAATGACATGCAATCCTCCGTAATAATAAAATTTGATCTCCGACATACCTTCATCTTCAAGTAGTAAGGGAAGGCTTCTAAGTTTGTTCATGTCGATTATCTCCCCGATGAGAATGAAGCTTTTCAGATGACTTTCAATCACACGAGAAGGTGAAAGTGCTAATGGAGGCCCTTTGTTAAACTGAGCAGAAGAAGGTTGCCCAGATACAGCTGCCGCATAGGTTTTGCCGTTGGTGAAAGCCCCGGACGGCGGATTCGATCGATAGTTATGTTGTTGTCGTGGTATGGGATTGTTTTGATTTCTTTTGGGCTTCCTATTATCAACACCACGGTGATCATTAACGCCCTTCCTTTGAAACCTGGCCAGATTGCACCGGAGGATGCAATGACCATATTTCACTTGCCCGATTGAATTTTCGAAGTATTTTGCATTTTGAATACCAGAAAATCTAATAAAAGCAAAATAAGCACCTCCTGCGTCTTTCCTACGGGCAATGTAAACATCGACAATCTTGCCATATTGGTGGAAAATTTTCTTCAAACCTTCTTTATTTGCTTCCTCCGGGATGTTAGAAACGAATAGTGTGGTTGTCTCCTGTCTCCTCCTGCCTACCGTACGCCATCCATCGCCTGAATCAAAGTGTCGGTTCATCTTCCCAAGCCAGGCAAACCAAGAACTACGCAAAAACGGACGAACTCTAGGGGCTCAAGAGATCAGAACCTTTAACAACGCTCGTAAGGCAAGCGAATTTAATCGCTCGCAATAACAGGGATGTTAGCAGGTGTGATGAATCAAGAACGGTAGAAGAACGAGACGTATGCATAGTTCAACATGTTGATCGCCCAGAGAGAGAAGGGTTCAGTAACGTCCCGCTAACAAAAGCGACCACACATCATTTTTATCATTTAATTTATTAAAAACGTATAACTAATAACCTTTTCATAAAAATACAAATAATTAATTTATAAATTTGGTTAAACATAATACTCCATTTTTCTTCTTTCTGCACAGCTTCATGCCTACAACCACATAATATACTTCATATTCTTCTTTCTTTTTTTTAATTTTCCGGTCAAATGACCGTTCAACGTTCGAATCCGCATCAAAAAGCTTGCTCCACGCCCGTGTTGGATCGTTGTCGTGGCCACAACACACCAACCAAGCCGCAACGTCGTGTAGGGGGGCGGTGTGCTGGTTCTCACCACGACGTGCCGGAGTGCCACATGGGACACCACACCACGGGAGTTTCACCCACGCCGATCAGTCTTAAAAAAAGAATATTAAAAGTTAAAACCGAATAAAAGTTAAAATTTGAATTTTTTTTAATTTGAAGTAGTATAAGGTACTTATAAATGGATTTGAGTAACTCATGCTCTAAAAATATGAGATAAACAATTTTAATGAACTTAAACTTATCATTTTTATTTAAACGTATGATTTTTCTAACATGTACCCATAGACACATGTTTATAATTTTTATTTAATCACGGTCTTTTGGTGCAACAACATTTGAGTGGAAGGCCTCTTTGCTAATCCAATTTCTCACACTCGTACGAAATCGGAAGCTGATTTTCAGTCATTCTAAAAAATGTTGCATGAGAAAAAGATCTCCATATTCACTTTATTTATACTCATGATCAAACTAAACATATACTCAACAGTGTTGCTCTACTTTTCACTTTTTCTACGGTTCGAACTTCAAATTGTTCATCAACCTTGAAGCATATTAAGTGATAATTATCATTAAGATTATGTCCATAGTCACTATCTTTATCATAATGTTAGTAATTATTTAGTTTCATTTCATAAGTGTCCTATATACATGAGATTTCGTCGTTTCGATAATAAATTAATTTTAATACAACCTTGTAGTTAATTAAAAGTCATATACTTGGGCCTATTTTGATGGATGGCCCAATTTGTTTAAATGGGCTTAAATATTTAGATGTCAGGATGAAAATTATCGGTTAGTTGGAATTTGATTTCTTTTTACTAATTATCACGAAGACGTGTATAATTTAGTTTATAAAACATGATTTTTTTAAAAATAAAAATAGCTCACTTTATGCTGAAGGAGCCAAATTTCGGGCTTGGGCACATCTCATCGCACAGATTTCATGAGATACTTTCTCCAAACAATCTCGATTTTCAGTTGATGGTTCTGAGTCCGGTGACACCTTTGATCAAAGAGCCGTTTGGGAAATTCATCAGAGAAAGATCGGGCAATTGCGGAAAGGGAGTTTTATCTCCACCCATCGCCTAGGGCGGAGAGACCACGAGGTACATTATAGACATACATGCTACCTCTGTTTCTGGTGAATTCGTCGCGGGTTATAGAGTCGTCAAAATAGTTATGCGTGTGTTGAAAATTATAAAGGTTAGAGCGTCTCCAAAGTCCAATGGACCTCTATTCCTTTATTTTGAATGGAGTTTCCCCTCCCACCAACCTCTATTATTCTCTGGAGGAGTTGAAAATCCCTTCAAATATATAGTGAGAGGTTTTTTACCTCGGACCCCACATGTTTTGTGAGTGTGATTGTTAGTGAAATGTGGGTCCCAGTAGTACTTGAAGGGTTCTGAAGCCAAGAATAGAGTGTATGATTGGAGTTGATATTTTATTTATAGGGAATGGTCCTACTCGTGGTGGAAGGTGGGTCCTACTAGTTTTTAAAGGGTTTTGAAGGAAAGAATACAGCGTATGATTAGAGTGGGTGTGTGCTTGCGTCAAGAGAAGTGGATAATATCATGGCCATAACAAAATGTGTGACTGGAGCTTCTTACTCATGGTGGTGGGGGACTGTTTGATTATAGAGAGAAATGGGGGTGCTAAAATACATGTTAAGAAGAATACAGGGTGAGAGGACAAGGAGAGGGAAAGCGGGGATCAAATGGTTGAAATGACTAAAAATGCCCTCAACTAACAGATAACACTTAACACTACCACGGTTACTGAACAAAAAATGCAACAAGTTTGCCAAAATAGGTAACGTGCCTGCAACTTCGAAATCACTATTACTAGTGTTGTAAAACTCGGTCTACCCGTCTGAGTACTCGCCGGGTAACCGCTACCCGGTGTTCTACTGAGTCGGGTTGATCTTGACCGGTTAACTACTCGGTCAACGGCAGTCAACAACGGTCAACGGTGGTGAAAATCTGTTTAGACAATCAAAACTAGTCAACAACGGTGATTTAGGCCCAATTGGGTTTTAAGATTTTAAGTTCATTGATTTAAAGGGAATGCAATGTTAGGCCCACAAGGAAATAAAACTATGTTTTTTGCCCTATGCGACTAATCTTAAACATGAGGCATAATTTAACTTCAAATTTTATCATTTAATATGCATTTATTTTAAAAATTAGGTAAATTACATGTATATCATATATTTTTATAACTTTATACATCAAAATTCCCGATTCGAGTACTCGCTACAAGGTCGTCGGACGAACAGGTAACGAGTAGCGAGTTCTACAACATTGACTATTAACAAACATACAAAATGTCCTAACTGTATAGACTATATGTCTAATGTTATAAACTCGGATTTTGAATTGACCGGTCGATGCTCTAAAAAGGATAAGACCGGTTCAAACGGACGATTAAACCAGATTACAATATTATTGAATATTTATGTTAAATTAGTTATATAAAAGATACATAGAAATAAAAAAAAAAACCCTAAAAAATACATCACAAATATTATAACAAATCCAAAAAATTACATAAAATATTTTCCCAACAAAATTCAACAACTTTGAGTTTGTGATCTATAAAAAATGATACGAAAGTTAAAAGTAAAACTCCAAATGTTTCAAAAATTCGGGCTCGCAGTGAACCTGTCCGGGTCGGAGCGATTCATAAAAAGACTTTTTACTCGGTTAATTCGGCAGGTCATACTTTCATTTTTCGGTGCTATCGGTTCAAACGACCAACCAAACCCGATTTTAAAACATTGCTCCGAACTATTCCTGCAATTAAATGTTCTTTTAAAACATTGATAACAGAATTTAAATAAAATCAAAACCCGGTTTGACTTTATCCATGGTTTTGAGACATTTGTTTCAGGCGGTTTCCCGGAGTGCCTTCTTGTTCAACATATGAATTCATACTTGCAGAAATTCAAATTCAAATTCAAAGGAAATAGTATTACAAGAATCCAATTTTTTATTCTAGTAATTCAAAATAATCATGTTTTATACTTTGGAGGTTTCCGCAATTTCGATGATCGACATTTATGATATATGCCCGAATTTTGGGTTTATGTTCTTCGGGTTCGTCATAAATTACTTTCTAAAATTTCCCCCTTTTAATTATTTTCAAGAATTAGGGATTTTAAAAATCAAACATATTTCTCCGTCTAGGGTTTTGTTGGTTTCCAATGGCGACTTCATCATCAAACAAGTCTTGCATTGGATGCAAAGATTCTTCCTCCGATTCCCTGATGAACGGCTGGAAATTTATCTCCGGGGAACACGCTCAGCTTTGTCATAACTGCTAGTAAGTTTCGTTTTCATATCTCACACTAATTAACACTTGAATTCGCTGCTAATAAATTTGTATGCTTTAAGTTTAATTCGACCTTGATGAACTTTGTACTTCTAATCTATCCAGCCGCCCAATTTGAAATTCAATGATAACAAAAAGGATTTTAATTAGATTTACCCTATATTTTATGTGATTATCTGGAGCAATATTGATTTAATTTTCTTAATTATTGATGATCAATTTGTAGTAATTTTGCAGATTTTTTGAGTCTTAAGTTTATACAAAGGCCCAATTAGAAATTCAACTATACTAAAAGGGTTTTCAGATGGATTTACCTTATATTTCATGTGATTATCAAGAGTAACGGTATTGAGTCGATTGTTATGATTAGTAATTTTGTCAGAAACTCTCAAGCTCTAACTGTTATTGACTTAATACATGTATACAAACTCCAAATCTAAAATCAATGATACTAAAAGGGTAGATTTACCCTATATTTCATGTGGTTGTCCGGAATCTCGAGTAATATTGATTATCTTGAGTAATGGTTTTGAGTTAGTTGATACGAATATTTTATAGTTGACTCGATTTGTAGTGATTGCGCAAAATGCTCGAGTTCTAAGCTGTTTTTTTTTTATTTGATGCTTCATTTATACAAACTCCCAATATGAAATCCTATGACACTTAGATATATACCCTATATGCTTTCTAGTATTCGACAAAATTCTTGAGTTGTAAGTTGTTTTTGACGCGACACCTTATTTAAAAAAAAAGGTCAACTTGATTATTGGCGAAACCAAAAGGAGTTTCAATACGAGTAATTTACGTTATATATCATGTAATTATCTAGAATCTTGAATAGACATCTTACTGATAATGTAAAACAAAGACATTGATTCTGAAAATCTTTTGGGCATGATCACGAATTACAAGAAATATAAAAACCATGCATCCGAGCGCATACTAATTTGATTTGTTAACTCGTGTATAGTTCTGTTTATAAGGCGGGACAGTTCTGTGAAATGTTTCATGCAGATGAAGAAGGTTGGAGAGACTGTAAATCTTGTACAAAGGTGAATAAATTTTTAAATTTTGTCCGAATACTATCAATTTGTTGCAAAGATTTACACCATCATTTTCTTGTAACAAATATATGTTATTTTCTATCTTAATTTGCAGCTTATCCACTGTGGATGTGCTGTGTCACTTAGGGATTATTTCCTGCATGACCGTGGTGGGATTATATGCATGGAATGTTCAAGGACCGATATACTTTTGGTAAGATGGGAATACGTTTTAACCTACTTTTAAAAAAGATAATGTGAATTTTTTTTATCGGAAGATATTATATATAGTATTCTAACAATAAAACTAACTCTTTAGATTTTAATCTTTTTAGGCAGATCATTGCGTAAGTAATGAATCTAATGTTCAAGATTTGGGGACTCAATCTATCTTTACAGCGTATCCTTTTTATTTCTGTTTTTGTATTTAATGTGTTATATATCTTCTTTATACATCCTACACACACGCGCGTTGTTTTTAACTGTAAATTAGACCGGAATCTGTAGTGAATCTGTTGTTTGAGAAATTGATGACTCCTACTGATTCCAGCTACACGAACAGCCGTATAATAATTCCAAAGAAACTTGCTAAGGTTTGGTGAAAAAAACCCTTATTAAGTAATAAAACGATGTTTCTATAATGTTAATTATATACGTAATAATTAATATACAATTTTGATCAGGCTTACTTCCCAAAAGTTGCTAATGGCAAAGTGTGCAAGTTGAATATTCTGGATACAGATGGGAATGATTGGGATACTTTTTACCGTAGCTGGGTTTATGGTAAAAACAAAATGTATGTTATACAAGGGCTAAAAGATTATATGGTTTCCAACAAAGTGAAAGCAGGCGATACAGGTGATTAATTCTTATATTAAACTTGCAAATTCAAGTTTGCCTCTTTAATTTTATGTTATCTTCATGCATTAATTATGATGTGATAATTCTGTTTCTTATAAGTTATTTTTCCTTCAGTTGCGTTCTATCGTAGGGAGTCCGATGGAAAGATGATAATAGATATAAACAAGACTTCTGCCAAAAAAACCAACTTATAAAGTAGTACGTGTATCTTCTTATGTTTATTTTCTAAACGTCAAACGTATAATTATATATATCTAAATGTACAGTCGCCATTTTTTTTAAGTAATCTATGAACCCATTTTTGTATATATGTTGATATTTAATAATGCGGTGAAATTTAACATTTTGCAGAGGTCAAGCTGATATGGGAATTGAAGCAGAAATTTTATCATTGTGGACAGGTGTTTAGTGTTGTAGAGTAACTTGCATTATCTGTTGAAGTTGGAGTTGTAGTTATTAACTATGTAATATTTTGTGGTTGTTATTGTAGTGATCAACACAGAGAGACAAATGTGTTGTGTGTGTTATTTTATGTTGTGTTTGATTTTCAGTGACGTGAACTTGAATGTTGTTACGTGAGCCAAGTTTAGGTGGTTATGTATGTTGAATATTTTGTGTTGTGATTCTGTTTGCAGAGTGAGTGCCTCTTTTATAGCTGCATATTTGTTTTGCTTTTGAATCAGTTTCTGGTAGTTATCTTTGGGAATGCCTTAAGTCTGGTTTAGGCAGTTTGAGCTCAAATCTAGTTTGTGGCTTTTCATAGCTAGTTGGGTTTTTGGTTGTTATTTTCGGGTTGGGTTTTTGGTTCATAAATGAATGGAGACCAAACAGAATCAATTTCCAAATGTAAATTTTGGTCGGGAATCTGTCATTAAGGAGACTTTATTTAGCGCATGATTTCCAAGGGATTTAGTGACCCTAAGTTGTACTCCGTATTTTATTTGGCGTTTTATTGATGGATTCTCTATGAAAATTATAACGAAAACCCGTTGATAATTTTTATTTTATTTTATAAGTTCCGGTCCAAAAACCATGGAAATACGATGGTTAAATTATAGTTTATGTCGGAGACCACTCATTTGTACCGACGTCTAATTTATAGAGTAATTCCGTACACTCCATTGAACAAAATATACACGTTTCACTATTGTATATATACCCGAAGACTTACATTTTGATGTTATGAACTTCCAAAACTTGTGTTTTAATATATTTTGGTGAATTAAATAGTAAAAAATGATGTAAGATGCTTGCATTAAATGTCAACTAAGAAATTTGAATACCCCATAAATCAAGTTTGAAAGTCTGTTTTTGTAAAAAAAAATTACTGCAGGAATCCGATTTCAATTCTAGTAATTCAAAAGAATCATGTTACATTACATAAACAAGAGTAATAAAATCCTTTGGAAGCTTCCGCATTTATGATAGGTGGATTATATATATATGCCGGATTGCGTGTTTAATTATGTTCTTCAGGTTTGTCATAAATTACTTTCCAAAATCCCCTTTTTAATATATTAACATATTAATTTGGGATCTTGAAAATCAACCATTAATATATTTTCCAGTGGAGGCTTTCATTGGTCTCCAATGGCGAACAAGTCTTGCATCCATTGCAAGGATTCATCCTCAGGTTGCTTGATGAACGGCTGGAAATTTCGCACCGGCGAATTTGCTCAGGTTTGCCATAGCTGCTAGTAAGTTCTATCTCACACTCAGAAGCCTGTAACCTTCTGAACATCAATGATAATTTTATTAAAAAGAACTAGCAAGAAGCTAGAAATAACAGTACACCAGATAAGGAGCAAAACAAAAACGCCCTCCCAAAGCCGAATCTTTTGATAATTTATTTGAGTTAGATCCGATGGTATACGAGCTAATAACTGTGTTGACTCTTTATGGTTGATTTGTAGTAATTTAGTAGAATTCTTGGTGTCTAAGCTGTTTTTGATTGGAATCTTTATTCATACAAACACCCAATTTGAAATCTAATGTTACTAAAAGGGTTATCAATCAATTTTAATACTACATTTCATGTGATTATATGGAGCAACAGTATTTACTTAATTGTACTGATCGATTATGTATGGCCAATTTGAAGTGATTAATTCGGCAGAAATTATTGATCGAGTTGTTGAGGACTTGATACTTCATTTATACGAACACCGAATTTGAAATCAGATGATTTTAAAAGGGTTTAAAGTTAGATTTACCCTATATTTCATGTGAGTTTTTGCGGCGATACGTCGCCGCATAAAAGTCGTCGCAAAAGGTTTGTGGCAAAAAACATTTTTGCGGCGACGATTATGAGCTTTTGCGTCGACAACCAACGACCACACTGGATTTTCAATTGATTACTTTTACCCTATATTTCATGAGATTATTTGTAGTAGACTTCTCATTGTTAATGTTCAATTAAGATTTAGAGCATTATTCTACTCTCATTTTTTGATAGTGTACATAAAAGCTTGTGTGGATGAATGAGTTGATAGAAAGAATCTTCTAAAATATACAAACCAACCTCATATTTATTTAACAGAAGTTTCCTAACTTGGTTTGTATCTTGAATCATAAATTAGCTCGCTTTATAAGGCGGGAAAGTTCTGCGAAACATTCCATTTAAATGAAGATGGTTGGAGGGACTGTAATTCTTGTAAGAAGGTGAGTTTAAATTATACTTTTTCAGTTTCTGTTTAATTAATAGGGACATATCTTCATTTGTATGTAATGGATGTTGTGTTCTTAATTCCTTTGCAGTTCCTCCATTGTGGATGTGTAGTGCGCTTACCGATTATTTCTTGCATGATTTTGGTGGGATTGTATGTATCGACTGTTTGCGGACTAACCCCGATCTGGTAAGATGTGAGAATATTGCATTATCTTAATATTCGAAAGCAAAACCAAATCTATATATATATATATATATATATATATATATATATATATTTCAAACTTTTTAGGAAAAATATCTTGTATTGAACAATGCTGAATCAAATCCAACAAATGTGACGGAACCTCATTACGATCAGCCTCGTGGTACTGATTTGGTGTATCCTTTCTTTCAAATTTTTGTACGTTTTTATGTGTTACATATCGATTTATCTTGCTTAATGCCTTTAACTGCAAATTAATTAGCTCCCAATATGTTATCATTCATTTGTTTGATAAAGTGTTGACTACTAGTGATGCCAACTACAAGAATGGTCGTATAGTGATCCCAAAGAAATATGTTGAGGTGAGACCAAGAGAATTTTAATCCTCTTGTTTATGACGATGTTTAATTTTAAAATTAATTTGCACAATTTTGAGCAGGCTTATTTCCCGAAAGCTATCGATGCTAAATGGCATGCACTGAATATTCTAGACATGGATGGGAAAGAATGGGATGTTAACATCCGTTGTTGGCCTAGTCGTAAGAACTTAATGTATGTGTTACAAGGGCTTAAAGATTATATGATTTCAAAGAACTTTCAACAAGGAGACACAGGTGATTGTTTAATTAAACATGCAACTTAATTTGCTCACATTTAATTTCTTGCATTTATGTGTGATAATGTTTTTCTTAAACAGAGTGCAAAACAGAGGTTTTGTTGTGTTTTTATTTCATGTTTTTTGTGTTTTAGATGAGTGGTAGTTTACTATAACTAATGAAGATTGTCTTTTCAGTTGCTTTCTATAGGAGGGAATCAGATGCAAAGATAATAATAGAAGTAAGAAAGACTTCTGCGGATACATCAACTCGCGAGGTATCACGTGCATTTATTTATTTAGGTTACCATAAATCGATATACGCAATCCTGATAACATGCAGTTTTTCAAGTGCTTAAGACATATAACCTAAATAAAACTCATTTAAACTTATAACTAACAGTCGTCGTATTATTGAAATAATCTATGAACCCATTTTTGAAAAATGTATAGTATGTGTATATATGTCGATGGTTAATTCAAGCGATGAACATTTTGCAGGCATCAATCTAATGTGGCAAGCAGCAAATTTATCCATGTGGATGAGTGTTTATTGTTGTAGACTAGCTGTATTATCTGTTGCAGCTGGAATAATATGCATAAACCTTAAAATCTTGTGCCGTTGTTATTGTAGTGAACAACAGAGAACAAATTAATGTTTTGTGTTATATTTTATGTTGTGTGATTCATTTTCAGTATGTAGACAACTAGAATTTTGTTATATGAGTAATGGTCGTTATATATCAAATATGTTAAATTAAGAACACAAATTAGCTAGTATACTAGACTACCATACAGAAATATGACTACATAAGCTTTAAGAATCATACATTTCTGATGCTGCAAATGAGTCAAGATTAGCCCTAGCTTGATTAGTTTAAATTGGGCCTGGCTCGACTAAGATTCATGCTTGATTTGAGAGCTCAAATTGCCCAGAAACTTGCTTTGGAATTTAATTTCTTATTTGTCCATTTTGGATTTTGGGATTTTGGACTACCTGTTAAAATTAAAATGTCGAAAATAGCGGCATATTGTAAACTTGAAGATTATTTTGGTTGTAATAACTTTTCAATCTTAAGCGTCTAATAGATTAACTGTCAACATCAAAATGAAATGATGTCAACTTGAGTCATTGACTCTGTTTGGTTAAGGGTTTGGCCCATAACGATTCCCAAAATGCCAGAGTAAGGTCAGTCTAGTCATGTAACCGGTTAGGGTTGCCAATCCATTTTTGTTTCACATATTTCAGTTGGTAACCATTTATATATATTTTCGTTAAAAAGATTCAAGCGCTAACCACTTAAGGCCCGATTGAAATTCTGATAAGTTAATATAAATTGGGATCGTTGGACTTCAAGCAAACATATATACCAAGTTTAAAAAGATAAGAATGTAAATTTCAGTATAAAAAGTTCCCTTGCAATCTACATACTTGGATTTGATACGAAACGTTGTATTTCTATAAGAGGATGGCGGCCTGGCGGGCTTTGCAAAAAGGTTATTGTTTCCATTCATGGAGATCGATCGAAAAAGGTTTCGTGGACTTATTTGACGAATCCTACATTAACAAAGGGGTGTGGGAAAGGCATCATCAAAAGTAGGGATTAAATTTATAACCTTGGGTTGAGTTTAAACTCTCTTTATCGGGTAAAAATCGGAAATGGATCAGCGTCAACTAAGTTTTGCCGGACCCTTGATTGGGGCAAAACCGTCTAAAAGACTCTTACCCTAGATTACAAGATTTAGATCTAGACAAAGAAGATCACGACAAATAATCATGAATTTGCCTCTTGGCGTCGGTTGCCGAAAGGAGGGCGCGAAGAAGAGGTGCTAAATGCAATGAAAATGATATGATTAGTTTTTTTTAACGGTATTTTGTATTAATATCTAGCAAGAAGCTAGAAGAGAAAATTACAAGAAATTACATAGATCACGAATTAATTACTACTCCACTTTATTCAGTCTAAGATTACATTTTTATATCTACTATTGATGCGGAACGAATACAATTATACATCCTCAGCTAGTAAAATTTAACATCGTCATCGTCTATTTTCTCTTTCCAGTTTGTCTTCTAGCCTCTTGCTAGGTTCGTAACCTCGATCATTATCGTTTTATATATACCATCGTCTTCATTAAAAAACTTTGTCTCTATATTGAAATGTTTATAAATTACAATTATGTAGCAAAATTGTATATACAACTAAATTTAAATAAACTTTCCACTGCCAAAATTAATTTATTGCCTCCAAAACTAATACAAGTATTGTTCTACAGCTAGAATATAGCTTTTCCATGTCATCAGAGATAATCCTGCAGTAGCTTCTTTTCGTTGAAAAACATCATTTTATGAGTCATTGGGATCATGTTTTATTACAAAAATTAATTCCGGGTCTGTCATAAATTTCTTTCCAAAATTTTTAATCTTTATAAGAAAAAGGGATTATATTTTAGCATTCTCACACACACCTACCACCGCCAAAGAATCAATTTCCCCGTCTAGGGTTTGATGATTGCTTTCTTGAAGCTTCAATGGCGTCTTCATCATCCAACAAGTCTTGCTTCCATTGCGATGATTCTTCTTCCGATTCATTGAAAAATGGATGGGATTTAATTTGCACAGACAAATTTGCTCAGCTTTGCAATGCCTGCTAGTAAATTTCCTCTCTCTCTCTCTCTCACACACACACACTCAGATACAATTGAATTGTTGGTAATTGATTTGTTTAATTTGTTGTAAGTTCAGATCGATCATGCACATAGTTGAAGTAGTTCTATAATTAGTAGTTCTTGAGTTATAAAATTGTTTTTGACTTGATATTTCATGTATACATTCGCCCAATAATAGTTCAATCAAACTAAAAGGGTTTTAATACACTCAACTCTATATTTCATGTAAATTATCTGGAGTAGACATCTTATATTCTTGAAGGTGTTTAACAAATTCAAACTGAAATAAAATAAAGTTTAAATTCAGTTTTGTGCATAAAATCTTTTGGGATGATGAAAGAATTGATGGGCATAAATATAATCTTTCGATTTATAGAGAAACCATCCCCAAATTAATTAATTTATTACCACTCTTTAATTACTAATCTAGTTTGAATCTTGGTCCGTATGTACAGTTCTATCTATGAGTCCGGTCGGTGGTGCGAAACATTTCATAAAGAACAACCTGAATGGAGTCACTGTGAATTTTGTGACAAGGTGAGTGAAATTCTCTATTTTTGTTTTTGGAAAAATGTAATAATTATAATGTACATATTAAATCATGGTCCTTAATTCTGGTTAATTAATAATATCTATGTGACTAATTAATGTCGTGTTCCACCTTCGCAGCCAATCCATTGTTCATGTCTCGTGTCATTTAACGAGTGGTTCAGACTTGAGCATGGTGTGAATCTGATCGTATGCATGGAATGTTCAAAGGTTAATTCCTTTTTGGTAAGATATCGATGAAACTTTTCATAACGAAAAAGTGTTCGTTTCTGTTAATTATAATCCAATTTTACAAGCTTCAAACTTCTTAGGAACAAAATTTCAGCAATGTGATGGATCTTGTTGAGGAAATACAGTCAATTCAGATCAGTAACACGTATCCTTTTACTAATTGTATCTTATGTTGCATTTATATGTTATTAATGATTTCCGGCATAGCTAGCTACAAGTTGTTCTTAAATCTTAACCATAAATTAGCCTGAAACTTGATTTGGTTCCTATGTTTGAGATACTGCTGATTGCTGGAAATATGGGCAGCACGCATGACTCTTTAGTTATTCCAAAAAAATATGCTGAGGTGAGACCAGGAGATATTTTTTCTATATCTACCACAATATATACAACTTTAATGCAAGATTTTGATAATGTTAATGATCATTATAGGCTTATTTACCCGAAGGTGCTAATGCAAAAGGGATCTATTTACATGCTGTAGAGTACACTGGTAAGAAAGAATGGACTTTACGCTTGCGTTGTTGGCTCGATAGAATGTATCTTTTAGATGGCCTTCAAGATTTTATGACTTCTAACAACCTGCAAGAAGGCGATACATGTAATTAATTCGACATTTTACATATTAATTGAAGTTTGTTAACCTTTTCATGTGCGGTTTTTAGTTACTATATATAACAATGAGTAATTGTTCTTTTAGTGACATTTTATCGGCTGCTGCAAAGCGGAGGCGACGGACTATATGTCTTGGGATTTAGAAAGGCTCCTATTAAGAGATCACCCTATCGTAAGGTACTAAATATATATATGTACGTATATCTATTTGCTTAGCTCAATTACTAATTTACCACATATATATGTTACCAATCTGGATTCGTTAATTGGCGGGTTTTGAACTAAGATACCATTAGAAAAATTATGATGAACGTTACTATATATCCAGACATAATCTATGAAGTATATATGAATCGTTCTTGAAAATTCACAATTTCTTACGGCATGTTTGGAAAATCTTATTTAAGGGGCTTTAATTTGAGCTTATTAGCTTAATAAGCTTGAAAATTCAAACTTATTAAGCTAATAACTTAATAAGCTCCTTAAAATAAGCTTTCCTAAACATGCCGGCCCTTAAACAGGAGTTATATTTTGTCGATGTGTAAATATTAATTTATGTGATGAACGTTTTGCAGTTCTCAACCCGGGGTATGAAGTAGCAGTTTATGCTGTGGATCAGTGTTTGGTGTTGTAGAGTAACTGCTTTATCTTTTCATGTATCAGAGTCTTCATATGGTCTTGTGTTGCAGCTGGAGTTATAGTTATGAACTTGAAATAATTATGCGGTTGTTGTTGTAATGATCGACAAAGAGAGACAAATTAATGTTGTATGTGATTTTGGTATAGAGAACTTGAACCTTTTTACATGAGCATTAGTTCGTTATATATGAGCCATTAATGTTTTTTAACAACGTAATTTCATTAAGAAAAGCCATCTAGCAAGAAACTAGAGGCAGAATAATATGTTTTTCTTTTTTTAAATTGTTATAGTCCAATAAGTGTATAATATAGAAGAAAGAATAATTTTGTTTATATTTCATTCATGATTTGTACAGACATATATAGGGAAAAAAATACAATAGAAACTACTACAAATTAGGCCTACAATAATGGTCACAATTCTTTCCTTCTAATTTACAATACTTCCCTTATTTACCAATGATCTCGTCAACACTCCCCCTCAAGGTGGAGAATGTATATCCATCATTCCCAGCTTGTCAAGAGAGCATTCGAACATTCTCCCACATACTGCCTTTGTCAACATTTCTGCTAGCTGGTCTTCTGAACTCACATGTGGCAGCTCGATAGTTTTCCGTTCCAAGTGATCCTTCAAGAAGTGTCTGTCGATTTCTACATGCTTAGTCCGGTCATGTTGTACGGGGTTGTTAGCTATTTTAACGGCTGATTCGTTGTCACAATGCAGTTTCATCGGGTTAACTACTGATATGCCAATGTCTCGCAAAATTCTCTTTATCCACAATAATTCACACACGTCGTGCACCATTCCTCGATATTCAGATTCCGTACTTGATCTAGCCACCACTTTTTGTTTCTTACTTCTCTAGGTAACCAAGTTCCCTCCAACGAATGTGAAGTACCCGGAGGTTGACTTACCATCTGTTCGATCACCTACCCAATCTACATCCGTGTATCCTTTGACACTATGATCTTGTTTGTTTCCAAAGAATAATCCTTTTCCGGGTGTGGCTTTAAGGTATCTCAAGATTTTGTATACCGCATTCATGTGTTCTTCACTTGGTGCATGCATAAATCTACTCACAACACTTACCGCATAAGCAATGTCCGGTCGTGTATGAGAAAGATAAATAAGTTTTCCAACTAATTTTTGGTACCTTTCCCGATTAGTTGGCACTTGATCTTGAAGTATTGCCAACTGATGATTCATTTCAATTGGGGTTCCTACGTGTAACACCTCAAATTTTAATACAAAACATTTGCCCAAATTAAATCATTTTCATAAATAGAAGACCAGTTCCAAAACACGGATTTACAAAAACCTTTGATATGAAAATCAGAGTATGAGGTTTGGTGTTACAAAATATATCAAAACCAAGGTTAAGCACAAATCCGCTCTAATGATCTTCTACTCTAGGCCCCACATATCTCAATCCACGCGCACCTAAATCCTCGATCCCGAACCTGAGTACATAGCAAACAAACAAGGAGTACGTGAGACACAAAAATGTCTCGTGAGCTACATGGGTTTAGACCCCAATAATATCAAGTATCACATCGTATATAAATACATATTTATATTTTACCAACACATCTCAGTCACTCTATGGTGACTCTATCAGTCCTGTTTCCCTAGCATACATATCTAGTACATAAACATATATGCACTAGAACACAGTCATATCTAATACATAAACATATATGTATTAGAACACAAGCGAACCTAACACATAAACATATATGCATTAGATTCCTAGATCACCTAGTACGCAAACATATGCGAACTAGAAGCACCCGTGTGCTTAGTGTACAAACATATGTACACTCGTCTCAGTGACCGGGATCTCTCTCGCGTCACCACCATCTATCTCTAATCATAACTCTATCAGTTATGCCAGTCAAAGCCTTTGGTTATCACATCAATCATCAAATAAGTTAGTTAGATATTATCAATAATATATATATACTAACTCAACACATAATAAGTCTAGAAAAACATTATATAGACCTATCATAAGTAATCAAATACTTCATATAGCTATGTACTCAGTAAAGTCCACACGTACTCACCTTAGCAATAAAGTGCTCCAACCGTATTCTTTACGTCAGTTTCCTTGCTTCACAATTCGGTCAACCTTCCAAGACCTCACCAAATGCCTAATACAATAATCACAAGATTATCAACATCACATACTACTACCAATGTGTCCATCTATCTCTTGATAACACTTACTAACTCATTTCCCCCAATTATGGTGATTTACCAAACCGTAGGTTTAACCAACCCTCAAGATTCTTACAAATCATAATCATACACTTGTTTCCTTTGATAATATACCATCTATTAAATGTATACATCACTTATATCACCATAACCCATAACACCAAGAACTAGGGTTTCAAACCCACACATCAAAATACATAGATCTTAAGCTACGCAGATCAAAGAGTGAAGATATACCTTTAATCTTCAACTAGGAGTGAAATATACCAAAGATTTGTGAAGGATCCGACCTCAATCAGTCCCCAAGCTCGAAAATCGCTAAAGAAGAAACTAGGGTTTTGATATGGCATCAAATGAGCCAAAACCCGACTTAAAGCTGTTCGTCCGAAGTTCACGACGCGATCTATACTTCGCGTCGCTAACTTCCCCTATTCGCAAACTTCGCGATCGCTACCCAAACGTGAACTACTTCACGCACAAAATCCAACCTTCGGTAGCCAGTTCCCGATCGTGATCCTCACTTCGCGGCATGAACTCCCTAGTGCAGCAGGGCTGCACTTTTCGGTTGTTGTCTCGACCCGGTTTCGCCCAAAACTTTCTCATACGGTGTCCAAATGACACGAAACCAATTCCTACGTTCTCTAAACGATTTATCCTTATTTATCATAATTTTTATAAATTTATTTATTTATAAATTTCGGGTTGTTACACGGGTTTGCAATCCAACATCTCAGTTTCTGCTAACAAATCAAGTATATACTTCCGTTGACACATGGTAATTCCACTATTCGATCTGGACACTTCAATACCCAAGAAATACTTTAATGGGCCTAAATCTTTCAATTCAAATTCTGTAGCAAGAAGAGATTTGAGTTTCTTTATTTCATCATTATCGTTTCCTGTTACCACCATATCATCCACATATACAATGAGAGCTGTAAATTTCTTGTTTGCATTTTTAGCAAACAATGTGTGGTCTGCATCACTTTGCTTGAAACCAATCTTCTTCATGAAAGTAGAGAATCTTCCAAACCATGCACGAGGCGATTGTTTTAAACCATACAACGCCTTTTTTAGCTTACGTACTTTCCCACTACAGTGTATACCGGGAGGAGCATCCATGTAAACTTCTTCTTCTAATGACCCGTTTAGAAATGCGTTCTTCACATCCAATTGTTTTAGGGGCCAGTTTTCATTTGCGGCTATGGAGATCAAAATTCTGATCGTGTTCATTTTCGCCACCGGAGCAAAAGTATCTCCATAATCGATGTCGTATTTCTATGTATATCCCTTAGCCACGAGTCTTGCTTTGTACCGATCGATGTTTCCATTAGGGTCAAGTTTTATGATGAAAACCCATATGCAACCTACTAATTTCTTTCCCCTAGGTGCCGTTACGAGATCCCAGGTGTGATTTTTTCTTAATGCCTCGATCTCTTCAATTATTGCTTTCTTCCATCTTTTGTCTTTCATTTCCTCGTGTACGTCTCGTGGGATGGCTACAGTGGATAAGTTTTCGATGGCGGCCATGTGCGAACTTGCGAGACGGTGATATGACACGTAATCTCCGATCGGGTATTTCGCTTTTGCATGTAAATCAGCTTGGTATTGGGATTTTGGAATCCCTCGTGTACTTCTAACAGGAAATCGGCATTCTTGTCCAGTGACTGGAACAGGATTGTGGTCTTGACCTGATTCTTGCTCAACAATAGGAACGCTATTGTGGGCCTCATGTTCTACAGCGGATACATCTTCTTGGGCATGGGCTTCGTTTTCCTGCACAACATCAAACATAAAGTTTTCGTTATTTGTTAGTTCAGATCCGTCATCATCCGAGTTGGGCCCGGACTGAGTTTCGAGGTCCACTTCGTTAGGTTGATCATTTTGATCATCTTCTTGTGATTCAAACTCCTCCTCCATAGTAAACTCAGTCGTTTCAGGTGGATGAGGATTTACTTCTCAGTTTCTCTCCCCCTGAAGGGAATTCTCATCACCATAATACTTTACAGTCCCATGAAACGACACGTCGCGTGTTACAAAAAAAAAATTTATCGAGTGGATTATAACATCTATAACCTTTTTTTTTTTATTTGCATACCCTATAAATATGCACTTTATTGCCCTTGGTTCGAGTTTTCCGATGTTTTGGTGGACATATGTCGTACACCCAAATATTCACGACTCAAGCCTTAAGTTTATGGGTTATTTTACAAGTTCTTGTAGCTTCTGTAACGGTGACACAAACTCGAGGACTCGAGATGGTGTTCTATTCATGAGATATGCAGCTGGCCTAACTGCTTCTCCCTATAAATTTTGTGGTACATTCATGTCAAACAAGGAGGCCCGAACAATTTCAAGTAATTGCATGTTTCTTCTTTCTGCCAAGCCATTTTGTTGTGGAGTTTTAGCACAAGAGGTTTGCTGTCGAATGAAGTTCTCTTGGCAAAAATGAGTCATCTCATGGTTCACATATTCACCACCATTATCAAATTGTAATATTTGGATGTCAATCCTATATTCAGTCTTGATATGGTGGTATAATTCTTTTAAAGCATGTAATACATCACTTTAATTTTTTAACAAGGAAACCCAAACCATTCTAGTACACTCATCAATAAATGTCACAAAGTAACGCGCACCACCAGGTGTGAGAATCGGGGCAGGCCCCCACACATCTGAGTGTATTTTAATAAGTGGATTTGTGACTTTATTATTACTAGGAACATATGAAATTCTGGTGTTCTTTGCTAAGTCACAAATATCACATTTAAAATGATGTTCAACTAAATTGAAACACAAATTTGGTTTACGCTTTTTAAGATAACTAAATGATAAATGGCCTAAACGACGTTGCCACAAAATTGCCATATACTTATTCGCCTCCATTTTTCCCGTATGAAACGCCTGACTCTTACAATCATCCTCCAGGTAATACAGTCTCCCCCGCCTAGTACCATAACCAAGAGTCTTGTGTGTTGCTATGTCCTGAAACACACAGTAATTAGGCCAGAAAATTACATAACAATTCAAGGCTTTCGTGAATTGACTAACTGATAATAGGTTAGCTGATAACGATGGGACTACAAGAACCGAATCAAGGTTCATAGAATTTGATACTTGTACCATTCCTTCACATGTAACGTTTTCTGATTCTCCACTCGCTGTGTGAATTACATTTTGACTAGGGGAACATGGGGATGTTAACAATTTTTCATCATTTACCATGTGGTCCGTGGCACCTGTGTCTATGATCCATTTATTAATGTTTGTTTGAGTTTTTCTACACATACCAGACTCAGACGTGGAGGTGTGGGCCGCCATTGGAGTATCCGGAGATGAGGTTGCAACCGCTGCTTGGCTAAGCTTTTTCCTTGGCTTTTTGGTGAAATCCCACCACTCCGGATAACCTATGATTTCATAGCACCTCTGCTTCAAGTGACCTTCTTCTCCATAGTGTGTACACGTAAAAGTGTTCTTCTTTCCCATGGTATTTTTTCCTTTTTGAGTACCATTACGGAATGCCATGTGTACAAGGCTATCGGGCTCAACTTTGGGTTCCTCCATAGTTTGTCTTTGACTGTAATCTTTTCGAATGTAAGGATAACTCGATTCCAGACTTAGCGGTGGGTCTTTCCTTAAGATTTCACTTCTAGCTTGACTAAATTCTGCATCTAGTCCTGCCAGAAATATGTGTACCCGGAGACGTGCAATCGTCTTGTTCACGGAGACAGTTGCATCAAGGGTTTCTTCCTGGGTAGTGATTCGAGTATCAATATCTTGGAATATACTCACCAATTCATTGTAGTATGTTGGTAATGCACGCCCACCCTGTCGAGTACTGAATGATCGCCGGTTCAGTTTGAATAGTTGGGTTTCATCGCTTCCGTCAAAGAATGTTTTTCCGACCGCCTCCCAGATCTCAGATGCAATCTGCAACCTGATGAATCGCCAGATCAGAGAGGGATTCATTGAGTCAATCAGCCAACTCTTGACTCAATGGTTATCTATCAACCAAGCTTCAAGAGCTTTCTCATCGTCGTTCGTGGGTTTCGGAGTTTTTCCGGTGATGAAGCCGGATTTGTTTCGAGCCCCGATCGCATCTCCATTAACTGAGACCACAGCGGGTAGTTCGTATCGTCCATAGTGATTTCAGTCGGAAAGGGTGCGTCCTGGACATTCTGAACGATCACCGGATTTTGATTCGAAGTATCTCCCTTGTCACCGGCCATTCGTAGGTTTCGAAATCAAGGGTTTTTCTTAAGATTCAGAGAATTTTTCGGTAAGGCTCTGATACTATATAGAAGAAAGAATAATTTTGTGTATATTTCATTCATGATTTGTACAGACATATATAGGGAAAAAATACAATGGAAACTACTACAAATTAGGCTTACAATAATGGTCACAATTCTTTCCTTCTAATTTACAATACTTCCCTTATTTACCAATGCTCTCGTCAACATATAATGCATTTGTAGAACGGAGGGATACACACTTTCTTCGAGTTATATAATTAGCAATAACTCAATGAAACAATAAATAGGAAGAACATTTAAAAATATTTTTCATTCAACTCGTATCTCGTGATTACACTGAAATCACAAAAGTACATGTGACATAAGCTTATGATTTCACCTACACTATGAAAATCTAAGTACCAATTACATTGACAAGAAATCTTCTATATAGATAGGTTTGGATTGAAGAAGATTCTTTTGTACTATAATTGGTTTAAGTAAGAATTTCATTGGTTTTGAGGTAACAAACATTTTTCATGCCCCCAACAACATTTTGTTATGCTATTTTTTCTTTAGTAAGTCACTGGGATTTTTGCAAAATTTGCATAAGATTCCATCTTTAGTGTCTCACTTCAATTTCAGCGTCTTAGTACAACTTGTATCCTTCTTCAGCTCTACTGTCCTGAAAGCTTGAGAGATCTTCACAAGGAGTGTTGCTCCCGTCTTTAAATGTCTTCAAGATTCACTATGATATATGTAGACATGCATTATCCGTTCAGAAAGAAAAAAAAAAAAAAAACTGCTACAATATGAACTGTTGATTAAGAATGTTTGGAATTGATGCTATTGAGCCTATGTGATCATTAGCGTTTTTTGCGGCTTCGAGGTATTGTCTTATATGTTCAAGCTCTAGATGTATTGAATTATTGATCCAGTAACTTCAGCGATAAAATTTGTCTTTAAAGGCAATAGCACTTTCAATTTTTAAAGGCAATATGTTGTCTTTAACAAAGCTCTAAATAAATTTATAAAACATAAAACAATAATTAATATTGTTTTAAATTAAACAAATATTAAAACAATTTATCGGTGCGTCTTGACACAAAAAGTTGGAACGGGATACATAAAGTCATCGGCGCGTCTTTGACACAAAAACCAGAGGAAAAAATGGGGCTTTGGGACGTCTTATACTCCGTCAGCGACGGAGTGAAAGGGATCACGCCGGACCTATCGGCGGTGAAGCGTGCCGGTGGCGCAGCTTACATGTACACATCCGCCGCAGTTACGAAGATCGGTCAATTTGTCAGAGTTGATGGTATTCAGAAGCTGCCTGAGTACTTGCCCGATAGTGAAACTAGAGCACAGATCGGCGTCTTCACCACCACACTTGCTAAGAACGCCGGAAAATATGCCGTCAATGAAGGCTTCAAACACATTCCTGGTTTCCTCTCTCTTTCCCTCTCTTCCATCTTTGGCTTAAAATTTAGCGATCGTCTGATGATCTATTTCGTTCAAATCACAATTAGGTTAATTAGTTTTAATTAATCCTTCCGTATGATGTACTTCTCAAAGCACAATTAGGTTAATTAGTTTTTAATCCTCCCGACTCACACCATTTCACACCACTCAAAAAAGCAACATTTTATTAGAAAAAAAAAACCATCATCTCGGTCGTTATAGAGAACGACACAATAGATGCCTGCATACCTTCTTAAAATCACAGGATATTGAGACCTTCTTAAAATCACAGGATATTGAGGAAATCACTCTAATTTTGGAACAGATGGAGCATTAGAGTTGACACTTTACTAAATCAAAGTTTTAAACCATTTGATCCAGTTGCCTCCGAGTGAAAACAAATAGTGTTATAATTTTACTGCTAGCAAATACGGTTGTTACTCGTCAAGTAGTGTTTTAATTTTACTGCTACCAAAATTTGAGCTACTCTTACCAGAAATGATGACAATAACCACAATGGTGGTTTCCTAGTGGATAGGGCTTAGTCTCCATAAAAGTGAAATTGTCAAAAGGTCCCAATTTTAATCCCTAGGAGCAATAAAATATACCCTAAGTGGGTGGTCGCCTTAGGATTAATTGGGTTGAAAAGAGGTTATAAAAAAAAAAGTTAAAATCATCTGATACTACATATGTGTGCATATGTAGGTGCAACTGTTGCCACAAAGTTAGTTTCAGACACGATCCGTGAAGTGAAACAAGAAAAACAGAAAGGTGAAAAGAAATCAAAGCAAGCAGAGGCGGACAAATTGGAGAAAGACTCGAGATTATCAACATCACAACCTAAAAGAAATTCAAAATTGTAGATTGGGTCATTTTACTAATTGTTTTGGTATAGGCCATGTCAATCTTCCAATCGATTCTTTAATTCAAGTTAATATGGCTATTGAACTCTATGGTTTGGGCAAAATTGCATGTATAGTTCTTTTCATTTTTGAAATTACATGGATAGTCCGAAACTTGTAACACGTTCAGTCCTATGTTTGGACGGCCATCTATTTGGTCCGTTAATTCTTCTCATGTGCAATGAACATTCAGGGTAGAATGGTCATTGATGTTTCCGCCCTCTTTAAGTAAATATTGGAGTAAGTTGCACCATTGGTTCTTACGTTTTGGCCAAAATAACAAGTTTATTGCTTTTATGTTTTGAAATTACAGAAAAATAGTTGTTCTAAAATCATAACTACCGGGTTTAGCATGTAAAGTGAACTGAACGAATATGAACGAGTCTTGTTTGTGTTCATTTGTTAAGAAACATAAGTGTTCATGAATTGTTTGTTAACACTTGAACGAAAGAATCTTTGTGTTTGTGCTCGCTTGTTAATAGAATTATATGTTCATGAAGTTTGAGCGATTCAATAAAAGGTAAATGAACGAACATGCATGAAGTAATACTAAATAATTTTTAATAGTCATTTTGTGTATTATTTTTTGTGGGTATTCGTATAAATATAATTATCACATATAGAATAATTAATATATATAGCTATATCCAACATAAACAAATAAACATACGCAAACGAACATTCACAAAAATATATGAACAAACGAGGCCTATGTTAGTTTTTGTTCAATTACAAATAAGCAAACATAAAATCTATGGAGTGGGACATAATGTCGCGGAGCTTTTTAAAGCTTATACTTCCTGTGATTCAAAATGAGTGATACATCTTTCTATTTAGGGTGATTTAAAATAAGTGATATACATTGAAAAATTACTTTATTTGTTAAAAAGGTGGGACCCAAACTCACTAATTATCTACTTTAACAAAGTGAAATGACTCTTTTACCCTTATTTTTACTTTTAAAAATCATTAACCTCACTTTATTCAAAATATGTAGGACCCATTCCTTACTAACCATCTATTTAATCTAATTTAACAATCATTATAAGCTTTTGCCTCAAAAATCGTGAAACCAAAGTGTATTCCTTATTTTGAATCGAAGGAAGTAGTAGCATTTAGATTTTTGTTTTGAATAAAAGCTCATATCAAAATAAAGCTCCGAAAACAAAAGGTTGATTCATTTAGCTTTTTCAAAGAAGTTGGAACTTTTAAAATGTGAAGTTATTTTTTATTAAGGGTCTTTTTAACGTATGCCCCGGATATATATTAGGTATAATCAATGAACATTAAGTTTCGATTTTAACAGAGAATCGTATTTATTACATCTTCTAAAATGATAAAAGTTAAAGATCATTAATGTTACTCAAAATGTATCAAAAAACCAAATACTTCATTAATTACACCTAAGATATACTCCTGATGCATACATTAGAAAATCCCTTTTTATTAAAAGAATTCCTCTTATTTTTACTTTCATGTAATTTTATGTTTTCCAGCTAATTCACTAAACATATTTATAAATATAAAAATTCATAGCTTCGTGTTCTAAACAAAAATATTCCAACTACCAGCTTTGAACTCCAATTTGATATGCCAAACATACCCGTCATGTTTGGATGGACTTTTTGAAAAAGATTTATTTGCTTATTGACTTTAAAAAAAAAATTTGAAAAGTAAGGGGTCCCTTACTTCTTGAAATCTCCTTTTTGTGGCATTCACCCAAACAACTTATCAACTTATTAACTTCTTAAAAAGTCAATAAGTTAATAAGTTACTTTTTATAACTTTGCCAAACATGCATTTCTAATTTTCATTTATTTTTCCATTTAATAACCCATAATCAGATCTTGGTAACTAACTATTTGCAACTTGACAATTTAAAACAAATTTTCAAATACTGAAATATTATTTACCGGATTGTAAAATTTATAATCTCTGTTTATTCAGTAACATTATTTTGAATCCATTCAATTTGAATTGATATTTTCTTTAGTAGAAATGAAAAGTAAAAACTGACTTTACATACTTCCTCCGTATCAAAATAAGTGACACATTTTTCATTTTTGAGTGTATCAAAATAAGTGACACACTTTGAAAGCTTTCCTTATTTGGTAAAAATAGTGGGGCCCATACCCACTAACTATCCACTTTAATAAAGTGAAATTACCCTTATACCCTTACTTTTCCTTTTAAAACTCATTAATATCACTTTATTCAAGAAAAGTGGGACACATCCTCCACTAACTATGTACTTTAATCTATTTTAACTTCTATTTTAATCTTTTACCTCAAAAAACGTGTAAGCTAATTTGTGTCACTTAGGCCTCACCCAACCGTGACGCATCACTAAACACATCACTAAACCCTTCCCTACCGACGGGATACTGACGAGGTCGTGCCAACAGCAACACATCACTAACTCATCACTAACCTATCCCCTTTAAAAATAAATATTATAATATTAAATCCCCCACACATAGCTAGTGACGCCTGAGTTCCACACGTCGTGTAGACGACGGCAAAGCCACGACGCAACCCTCCGACATACCCGTGCCATTGGTGACGGCTCACGACGAGAATTTTTTTGCCCAAGACATCCTCACGACGTAGCGTTGGTACTGATCTTATTTTGATAATGAGGAAGTATTTTAAGTCGAGGGAAATTAAAAATATTGGTATGTCTCAACGTTTACGTTCCGGACATAACCGGCCCACTACTGACCCGGGAAATCCGCTTTTTATACTCTCTCAAAAGTCAAATCTTCGAAAACTCTTCCGTACAAACCAGGTGGTGAAATGGGGATTTGGGATGTCGTGTATTCCGTCGGCGACGGAGTGAAAGGGATCACGCCGGATCTGTCGACGTTGACACGTGTAGGTGGCGCAACTTACCGGTACACTTCTGCCGCCGTTATGAAGATCGATCAAGTGGTCAGAGTCGATGGCATTCAAAAGCTGCCTCAGTACTGGCCTGACGATGTAACTAGATCACAGATCGTCCTGTTTACCACCACGCTTGCTAAGAACGCCGGCAAATATGCCGTCTATGAAGGATTCAAACACATTCCTGGTTTCCTCTCTCTCTTTCTCTCTCTATTTTTAAGCTTTTTTCGCCGTTAGGTTATGTTTGTAAGCTTTTCAATCTGCACGATTTCGGTGATTTTGCTGGAAAGCAACATCTAATTTCAAAACGTTAGTCTCGTAGAAATTGACACAATAGATTATTCTCGCATGCATCCTAAAATTTCACGGAATTTGGGATATCATGCGTTAGGGTTTATTCTGCTCTTGTGCGTTCTACTGGTAGAACAATCTCTAGCTGCAGAAACCTAGTGAAGCTTGTGATTGTAGATTACAGTTTACTAAGGTTGTGTTTGTTTGCAGCTTAATATAATCATTCAGCGCTGAATGCTTAATCATTCAGCATTCAGTGCGTTTGTTTAACGCTTCTGAATGAAGTATATGCTGAATGGGACAGCAAAAAGCTGCTGAATCATTCTTTCTTAGAACTTATGCTGAATCATTCTTTCTTAGAACTTATGCTGAATCATTAAGCAGTCAGAATTCTTATAAAAAAATTTCTCACATTCAAAACAAGTTTTATACAAAACCTCTTAATCATCCAGACCGTTGAATCATTCAGCACTTAATCATTTTGTTCCTATCAAACAGCACCTTAAAATATAAGTCCTTTTCTCCATTAGACCACCTGCAAAGTGGCATTACCAGTTGCAACAAGGTGTCTATTGATTTAACTGTTAACAAATATGGTTGTTACTCATTTAATTACACAAAGACTAGCAAAAAGTTATGATTTTGGAATGAATTGAGAAACATTTGCATTTTTGGTGCCTATTGGTAATTGATGGTTTTGTGTGTCTGTGTGTTTTTGTAGGTGTAACCGTAGCCTCTAAGTTGGTTTCAGACACAATGCGTGAAGTCAAACAAGAGAATAATAAAGGTGGAATGAAAGCAATGCAAGCAAAGGTGGATAGATTGGAGAAAGACTTGAAGAAATCAGCATCACAGCCTGAAAATATGAATCAAAACATGAACTTTACCACTCAAAATGCAGTTGTAGGTGGATCTGAGCAAACTAAAGACATGATCAACGTGTTCATGAAGACATGGTTTGTAGGAAACCACATGTTTCGTGACTTAATGGTTCCTAAGATTGCTCGTATGGAGAAGAAAAACAAGTAAAAGTGTTTGATCATGGTTTGTGTATTCTGTATATATCTCTTTTCGGGTAGCTAGTAAATTTGGAGCAACAAACCACTTGTCTAACAAGTATTTTGTTGACCTGTGTTGACTATTTCTACTAAGCAAACCACGTTTAATGTCTCTTTCGTTTATCAGTTTATCCTTGATTGCATAATGTTGCTTCTTTAATATTGTAGAATTGAAATTATGCTTGGGTCTTTATCGTGCTACATATTTATTAGTTTAGCCTTGTAATGACAATGACACCCTTGTGATGAAACCAAATGAAAAGAGCAAAGTTGTTGAAGACAGATATGTACATAGTTATAAGTGGATGGACTGAAATGCAATTATGCAAAGCTCGAAAGGCTTAAGTGTAGTTATGTACGTTAAATTATGACCCAGAATTTTGAGAACAAAGACTTGAATGTTTGCTAATTTCCTTTCATGAGCCACATTCACCACCAACAGGTGCCTAGCCCTGCAAAAAGGCTCTACACAACAAATATGGCCGAAAAACATTCAATTAAATAGATTCAAGCACTTTGTGCCTTTATTTTCTATATTAAATCTTGAAAAGAATCGTCACAACTTACAACACAAGAATCATTAGACATTTAACTCATTTTACAAACAAAAAGATTCATCACTTGATCCAATCATCTTCCTCGTGGATGTACGATCTGAGAAAACACCCCACTTGTTGCGCCATCTTCCCGATCATTCTCTCTCCTAAACTCATCCCCATCGATCATACTCATGCTATTATCAAACGGTTCAAGTGGGCCCACCACAATCCCCGTGATATGGTTCATGCTACTATCTTCAGGCTCCACAAGAGCCGAAGACGTTTCTTCAAGTTGCAGCGCATACTCCAAATTCCATAAAACGTCGCCCATTGACGGCCTATCAACACCGTATTCCGCTAAACATTTTTCAGCAGTCTCACCGTATTTCCTCAAAGATGAAGGATTCACCTTTCCCGCAAGATTTCCATCCATAATTTCATTCAATTTTCCCTTCTTTTGCCATGTTAGAGCCCATTCGGCTATGTTTACTTGATCCCGTGGAAGAACCGGGTTCAAAGCGGGTCGGGTGCATAACACCTCCATCAAAACAACCCCAAATGAATACACGTCGGATTTCTCGGTTAGTTGTTGCCGTCGGAAGTATTCCGGATCAAGATACCCGAAACTACCCTTCACAGCAGTGCTGACATGGGTCTGGTCGAGGGCGGGTCCCGCCTTCGACAACCCAAAGTCAGCAACTTTCGCTACAAAATTCTCATCCAACAAAATATTAGTTGTCTTCACATCACGGTGGATCACACACTGTGATCCACCTGTGTGAAGATAATGCAGGCCCCTCGCAGCCCCGCTACAGATCTCCAACCGCTTTTTCCATGAAAGCGATGGGAAATCTGTACCGTAAAGATGGCTCCTGAGGGGCCCGTTTGCCATGTACTCATAAATAAGAATCATTTCGGACCGTTCATCACAATACCCGATTAATGAAACGAGATGACGGTGTCTAAGCTTCGATAGCATCTCGATTTCGGTTCGGAACTCTGCGATGCCTTGTTCGGATCTCGGGTTGCCCCGTTTTACAGCAACACGGGTCCCATCTTCCATAGTTCCCTTATAAACCCGCCCGAAACCACCAACTCCTAGCAACAACCTTTCATCGAATTTATTCGTTGCTTCCAAGATTTCTTGAAAACTAAACGTTCTTCCAAGATTACAGGAAGCTAACGAAATACAGCTTGCAGTCATCGATGTTTTTGTCATTGTAACCGAATTTCCATACAACGGAAGTGGAAGCCACGAGGGCTTGAACTTTACATGATCCGCCGCCTTTTTTGACCCACGACCTACCACGAAAAAATAACAAAAACCCAAAAAAATCACGGCTGCCACCGCCCCAATGACCGCCGCCACCACAACACCAATCTTTTTCTTTCTCGCCGGAAAAACAATCAATTCCCCCACCGGAGACGTTCCGTCTAAACTCCGAGCACCATTACTTATCTTCAATATCTCAAGACCGTTCAAAATCGTGTTTTCATCGTCATCACCGGATTCCGGGCCCACACTAACGGTCAACGTGTTTGACTCGTCAGTCGAATTCGTCACAAAATCTTTATAAACCGGAACATCTAAATTACCGGTAAAGCTCGAAAGATCCAAATTAGCAAAAGCATTTTCCGAATTTATATACAAATTAAACACAAGCGTATTCAAAGATTCACTCACAATATCACAAAAATGCACCCGAACAAAATAAGCAAAATCAGGATCAACCGGTAAAACCCAAGTGACATTAAAGTTCAAATCCGCCACATTTGCATCACCCATCGTTTGAGCAGTTGCATAAACCCAATTTGGTGCAATTTCAGGGGTCAAATCTTCAGGGTATTTCACAATCGAAGGGCTAACCGAAACATTTGCAGCCGAGCTATTAACGTGAAGATATTTCTCATCGTTTTCCCAAATTCTTCCTAAAGTATCGTTTATCGGAGTGAGTTTCGGACCACCCATATTCAAACGGTAAACGGTTTCAAACGCGAGCTCGGATAGTCCGTTAACCGGCCCGGATGGTAACAACCCGTTTGCTTGATCCGGGATTAACTCATCGGGAATCGAGACGATTTCAATTGCGTTAATGAATGCAATTGAATTGTTTGATGGGATGAAATTAAGAAGCAACGTGTTTGAAGTCACATTGATTGAATACTCTTTTGATATGAATTTAGATTCTTTGTAGTTTTTGAAACTTTTACTGTTTAATAAAACGAAGTTTTCGGTTACTACGGTGAATGAAGCTGAAGTGAGATTGTGACCCGGAATCGGGTAAAAATGGAGTCGGATCCAATGTCGGCCTTGTTTCTGGATATTGAAAATGTAGGTTGAAATTGTGGTGAAAGTTCGAGCTGATTGGTGGATTGGTAATGGAACTGAGGAATTTGATTCTACAATGTTTGAATCTTGTTGGTTTTTTAGGGCAAATGATGATTGAGTTGAATCAGGGACATAGATTTGACCTAGAAATGAGATGTTTTGTGAAGAACCACAAGCAATTAAGTAGTTATCAGAAGGTGTGAATGAAGATGATGATTGATGAATGTATATAGATATAAGAACAAGAATAGAAAGACCCCATTTCAAAAAAGCCATTTTTAATCCCCAATTTAACACAATGAATCAAGATTCATGAATAATGAGCAGTTGGGGAAGAAAATTAACCCTAAATCCTCAACTGGACAAAAAAATAAGCTAATTGAACCTTAAGTGATCAAGAAAATGAGTGGTTTAACCCTAAAACCCAAAATGGTCTTAAAAAGGGAAGCTTTCCACCTTAAAGTGTCAAGATTTATGAAATTTAGCAAATGGGTGATCCAATATGATATGAAAAAACCCCAAAAAATTCAAGAAACTCAGATTCATTGTATAACCTAAAACCCGAAATTAGCTCAAGAAGCAGCTAATTACACCTTAAAGATTCAACATTTATGAAAATAAACAAATGGGTGATCCAATCTGATACCCAAAAACCCAAATAATTCAAGAAACTAATGTCAGGTTCCTGCAAATCTGAAAACCCAAAGTAAAGATTTTGTTTTTATTGTAGAACTAGGGTTTGGAGTGAATAAAAGGGTGGCAGTAGAGTGTGAAAGACTCCATGAAAGACTGATTATAAGGGGGCGTTTGGTTCGCTGGGAATGTTTCTGATGGAATTGGAATCTAGGAAGGAATTGGAATCTAGGAAGGAATTGGAATTGTCAGGAATTGGATTCCAATTCCGTACTTTGTTTGGTTGGCAGGAAATGGAATTGAAATTCAATTCAATATTTAATATTATGTTTGGTTGCTAGGAAATGGAATTGGAATTTTGTAAAAAGACGAATTTGCCCTTATTCGTGTAGGTGGTGGTGGTGGTGGCGGCGACAACGGCAGTAGTGGGAGCGGTGGTGGGTAGCGGTAGTGGTGGATGGGTGGTGGAGGCGGTGGCGCGGGGAGGGGGGGGGGTGGAGGCGGTGGTTGGCGGTGGTGGGTGGCGGTAGTGGTGGGTGGGTGGTGGAGGCGGTGGCGGGGGTGGTGGTGGAGGGTGGTCGTAGCGGTGGTGGTGGGTGGGTGGTGGCGGCGACAACGGTAGTGGTGGAGGTGGTGGGTGGCGTTGGTGGGTGGCGGCGGGTGGTCGTAGTGGTAGGTGGCAATGGTGGTGGCGGGTGGTGGTGGGTGTCGACAACGGTAGCGGTGGGTGGTGATGGGTGGCGATAGCGGTGGTGGGCGTCGGGTAGTGATGGTGGGTGGCGGTGGCGGGTGGTGGTCGTCGGCGGGTGGCGGTGGTGGTGGGCGGCGGCGGGTGGTGGTTGGTTTAAGGTTCAAAGGTGTTTAAGGGTAATATGGTAATCTACACATTCCTTCATTCATGGGATTTCAAAATCCTTCCATCTTTGGATGGAATTCAAATTCCCTTGTTTGATGGAATGTCTTCCAACCAAGGATTCCAATTCCGTCCAACCAAACATAGGAATCCATAGGAATTAGATTTCAATTCCTTCAAATTCCTAAGGATTCCAGCGAACCAAACGCCCCCACAAACAAGGGAATTTGAACACAGCTCTTTCCAGGCTGCCAAAAGAATTGGGGGTGGGTGGGACCCACAAACAAACTGGAAAGAATCAAGATTATATGTAATGTAGCCCACAGGCACAGTTTCATTCAATCAAAACAGCTGTTCTGCTATCAAATGATTTGCAAGTGATTTCATTTAATTTACTTTATTATTTATGATTGCTACCGTATCTTGGATCCGGGTGAGTATTATTAACTCGGAAAGCACCATGAAAGTTCTGCAACTAGTAGTTTATTTTATTGTTTTATTTTTGTAATTATATTAGTCATTATATCCAACTTTTTAGGAGTAAATCCAATGGTTCGAGCATTTTAATTAGCAAACTCATTTTCACAAAAAAAATTATTGCGGGGTATGTTTACTATTTATTAATTATGATTTTATATATTTTTTTAGAAACAGGTAAACGGGTATACAGATAGGAATCATTAATCGGAATACCTGGATAAAATTAATTTTTTGACTCTCATATACATATGCTATAACCGTTATTCTAATCATCGTAAAGTATTATCCAGTGACATTTGAATCTTAAAGTATTAAGAGGTTTTTTTTCTTCTTGAGTATATAGAGTTTAGTAAAAGATGGCCTATTTAATTTACTCGAAAGGTAGTTTCGTAACGTATTTTTCATGAATGATATGATTATCTTGTATATAGGGGTGATTATCTGAGCCAAAACCGAACCGAACCGATAGAACCGATAACCGATAACGATGAATTTTCAAAACCGAACCGATAACATGTTATCGGTTTCGGTTCGGTTCGGTTTCGGTTCGGTTATTTTAGGCCAAATGTTCATCCTTTTGCGAAAACCGAACCAATAGAACCGATAACCGATAACGATGAATTTTCAAAACCAAAACCGAACCGATAACATGTTATCGGTTTCGATCGGTTTTCGATTCGGTTCGATTTTTTCAGTCCAAATGTTCACCCCTAGTTGTATACATATAAGATGAAACGTGTATTTTGATGATTTTCCTAATTAAGTATTTACAAACTTTGATATTCTGAACCAGAACATGGATTTGCTGAAAACATGTTTGTAGGTGGGTCCAACGAGATCCACTTCAACGCGGTTATCCAATTAAGGACCGTCTGGTTATGGCTCACTTTTGAGTTTTCTTTTTCTTTTCTTCTTTTTCCTCTTTCTTTTAGCTCACGTTATATGAGTTATATTAACGTTCTATAAGATTATTTATGTTTATTAGTACATATAAATAACAACCGGATGAAACATATAGCAAAATTACAGAAGAGGAAGATAGAGAAAAAGGAATGCATTTAACATTTATTATTGTAGGCCGTTTATGTGACATCAAATTGTGTGATGTTTTCAACTAATCTACGGTCTTGTACTCTAAAAGCCCCCGTTAGTGGCGGAGGGGATTAAGGAAGACTTTTTGATGCAGAAGAATAAAAGGACAACTATCCTTTTCCATGCATTTGTCAAAATGAATCTACCAACCATCAATTGTATCTCATCTTTTGTATATATTAAAAAGAAACAATATCTTTATCAATTCATCATCATGTCATTTCGCTTAATTTAAATAGATTTTCATCCGTTGAAATGTTTATAGTATATGTGTCAGGATCGATTAACTATAAATTAGTTAATAAATACCTTTAGATCTAATTGATGATAGAAGTTATAGCGGATTAACACTATATCAATATGATTAAGAACAATGAACTGTAAGAACAATATACGAAAATATTAAGAACAAAGTTTCACAAAAAGCTTCAATGTATATTATTGATTAACAATACACACGTACGTTTACAATTCGTAAGGAACTATTTATAATAGTCCTTGAAGCCTAACTATTTACCCTAGTTATTCTAGGACTTGATTTACATCGAATAATAAAAGATATACATTGAATTACATTCTATAACTAACTCTGCGAAGATCTCGGACTTGATATGCTTCCAAAACGTATACCAGTAGTAATACCAATCACCAGTAGTAAATAAGCATCATCAGTAGTAACTCTGGTAATCAGTAGTAAGTCCAAAACCAACGTCAGTAGTAAATACTATGATCAGTAGTATCTTCAATCTGTGCATGATCAGTAGTAAGTTAGTTATAGTCTTCACCAGTATCAACTTATCAGTAGTAAGTGTTTCTGCCCCATCAGTAACAACCATAGTCTTCCTCAGTAATCACTATGATCAGTACTAACTGCAGCATCAGTAATAAGTCGAACTGTGATCTGCTCCAACAATCTCCCCCTAAACTTATTGATTCTCTTTCAATCAACTAAGTTTCTTTTGTTCTTCTTCTTCTTCTTCCCTCTTTCTTTTCTCTAAGGTTCTTTGATTCTGTTGATGTCTTTGCTCAATAATGTATTTGCTGTTTTTCTTTGTAAAATAGTTCAATTTGTTCTGGAACATTACAGCATCATATGGTTTCATCATAGAGTTTGTGAATATCTGATACATAACCTTTTCAGAATGTGGATATTCTTTTTCATACAAATAAAGCTCACATCTTTTGCTTGACCTTTCAAAGAAATACATATTTGCAGTTGGGATTACATTCCAAGC
Source organism: Calendula officinalis (assembly GCA_963853835.1). Lineage (NCBI taxonomy): Eukaryota > Viridiplantae > Streptophyta > Magnoliopsida > Asterales > Asteraceae > Calendula > Calendula officinalis. The sequence goes on along the minus strand of OY970823.1, from coordinate 57,822,890 downwards.
ATAAACATTTTCTGGATTTGTAAATAATTCTGGGTAGTTGTCTGGATAAAATGCAGCATCAATCATTCTTGTTAAATATCCAGCACCAGATTCTTTACATGACTTCTTTGACATCCTTGGCTTTCCAATGATCAGAAGTTTAATAACATCACTTCTTGAGCATGATCTGATCAATGGTAACCATCCAGTAAATCTTTGTACACCTTTGTCTTCCCTTATAATTTCTATTACATTGTTAGGCATAACTCTCCAATTGATGATTGGATTGTTCTGCAAGGGAGCAACATATACTTCAAGAACAGGAATAATTTGTTCTGTTTTTGACTTCTTTTGATCACTTTGTTCTTGAGTAATAGCCTTTCTCTTCTTTGTTTGGGGAGTTGAGGATTCACCGGTAGTTGATACACTACCAGCTTTAAATAGACTTGGACTGATTGGAACTAGGGCTTTTGATTTCTTTTCTTCTCCAGCTTCTTGTTAAGCCAAATCCTTCTTCTTGGCAGTACAATATTTTTCTACAATTGTTATCATTTTCATTCTGCCAAAGGACTTTGCATTGTGCCCTTTTGATTTGAGAAATTCAATCATATTAGTCTTCTGTTCAAATACATCATCTATTAATTCACTTTTAGTTCTTTTGCATTCAGATACCAGATCTTCAAGACATTTTATATGTTCTTCTTCAACTTTTCTAAGTCTTTTGAATTCTGCCTTTTGAGCTTCTAACTGGATATCTTTTATTTGAACAGGGATTTCTGCTTCTTGGGATTTCTTCTTTTTCTTTTCCTCAAGAGCTTGATACATAGCTACTTTCTCCAAGTATCTCTTATGTTTAACCTTCCATCTTGATTTTTTATCCGCTCTGACAAGATTGATTTTGTTTACCATGTAGTGACCTAATGCTCTGTTAGGGTAATCTTCATCATAAACTTCTTTACCCTTTCCAATACAAGCTGAAAGTGGAGGTGGAATGTATTTCATATCAGGAACACCTCTGATTATTATTGATGGAGAAAATAAGCTAAGTTCATTCTGAGCAAGAATTTTTGGATGTTCGGGAAGTGTGCATTCATCAACTTCAAACCAGTTCACATTATCATCAATGTCAGGTATGATAAGTGGTTGATCAGGTGTTGGTGGTTTGGTGATGATTTCAAAACGTTCTCTTTCAATTAGCTCTGGGAGCACTAGTTCTTCCTCTTCAGTAGTAACCAAGGTAGTTACTACTGGTGTGACTTCAGGAGTTACTACTGATAGGGCATCAGTAGTGTTTGGTGCAGTGATTTCCTCTTCTTGATTTACTACTGCTATGATATCAGTAGTAGGAATTACTACTGGTACTTCTTGTTGAGCTTGTTCTTCCATAGGAGCAGTAGTAGTAGCCTCATCATCAATATCCATCTTTTCTAGGCCTTCATCAACTGTTGTTTCTTTGAGATTGAGGAGAGAAGTTGCTGCTGCTGCAATTGATTCATCAATCATACTTTGAATGTTGTCCTTCTCCCCCTTAGTGAGCTCAACTGGTGGAGCTTCACTATTATCAATCTTCTTCTTCAGTCTCCTGATTATCTTTGTTTGTTGATGAAGTCTGTGCTCATAGAATCTCATTCTTTTGTTGATGGTATTAATATGCTTCTTCATTACTGTCATTGTTTTTCCCTGATTGGTGAGATATTTAAGGCAGTCATGTACAGTGGATTCAAGGTATCCCAACCTATCCGTCAATTGTGTTTGTTTAATACTGCCCTCACTCCATCTAGCAAGATCATCGGGCTCACTGACAGGTACATTGGCTTTAAGGTTTTCCATCCTTTCCGTCAATTCAACAATTTCAGGTGTACCCTCATCACTTCTTGGTGATGAAATGGGTTGTTTGGACACTCTCTTCTTCCTAGAAGAAGCAGTAGTGCCCCCCTTGTGGTTTCTTGGCACCGGGGTCCTCTCAGTAATTCTTCAAAAGAGTCATCACTGAGAGTTGCCGAGGTCTGGGTCTTAGTGATGTTCTCACTATCCTGTGCACCCACCTTTGGGGCATCAGTAGTGAGAGCCCTTTCCTCATGTCCTCTCTCCTCCTTGGAGGACAACTCTTGGAGCCTGGGGTTTGACTCAATTTGTCCCCTGGTGTCCTTTAAGGAAGATTTCTTCCTTTTATAATGTTTCTGGATTGATTTGGTCAAAGGTCGGTCTTCTACAGAGTGAAGAGTAGCACTCCGCAGATTTAAATCATGTTCCTGGGACACATTCAGGAGGTGTTTGGGCTGCATTTGGGGGTGATGGAGTGGGTTGAGGTTCAATTTGGGTTATATCTTGGATTGAAAATTCTCCAATGTGTTGTTGATCTTTGATCATGTTAGGAAACAGAGGGGTTTCCTTGCCCGAAAATTTAAATTGTTTTCTCATATTAGATAAAACTTTCTTGTTCAACTCAGGAATTATAAAAATGTTTTTGGGAGTTGACAAGTTTTGTAATTCACAGTTTAAGATATGTTGAAGAAATCTGGGATACATTAAAAATTTTGAAGCACTATGATTTCCCAACATACCTTCAAAAATCATATTTGAAAAATTAAATATCTGGTCTGTGCATAGACAAACAACAGCAGATGCTATTGATTTGTTAAACTCATTCCAGGTACTTCTTTTAGGAGAAATACAATGTTGAATGTTATGAACAAGAAATTTCCATTGTGGGGAGAGAAGACCCTTTTGAAAAATGACTATGTCAAGTCTTCCCTCATATCCCATTTTACTTAAAATTTCAACAATGTGTTCCTTAGGAAGAGAAAACATACCTGAATCATCATGTAGTTGCAGATGGTGTCTGATGGATTGTTCTGTTATAGTGACCGTTTTGCCATCCACGGTTGATTTAATCATTGACATAGTCGACCCTTCGGCTCGTTCATCATTTGTCCAGAAATCAACCAAGTGTTGTTGATATGCTTTTGGATTTACATTTAAAGCAAACTTGATGTATGAGTTCTTCAAGAATTGTACGATTGGACGAAAATCTTTTGTACCGTCTGGATTCTTTAGGAATGCACACATATTGTGAAACACTGAGTATTTAAGATCTGTTTGAACATCAAGAGATTGTAGAGTTGCCATTGTTGTTGATTTTGAGAAGTTTTGATAGTTTGATTTGAAAGAAATAAACAAGAATTTTTTGTTACTGATGCAGGGTTTATGATCGTGAGTTAGGGTTTATCGAGAGGATTTAGCAAATCGATGAGAAGATAATGCTAAACTAATCGACTTCAGCTATTTATATCTTACGATTTATCCTGCAAAAATACTAAATTGCCCTTCGAATCATAATACAACGGTTATCTTCATGGGGGTTAGTTTGGTAATTTTGACAATTGTAAGACCAGTAGTAAATTAGATACCAGTAAGAAAACGTCAGTAGTATCTAAGAACGTCAGTAGTAACTAAAGATTTTGACATCAGTAGTAACTATAGACATCAGTAGAAACCACTAGCACACAAGACCAGTAGTATATGTGGATACCAGTAGTACTGTCTTACCATATGGTGTCTGATGGATTGATTTGGTCAAAAGTTGGTGATTGAGTGGCTATTTGGGGAGGTATTTGGGCTGCATTTGGGGGTGATGGAGTGGGTTGAGGTTCAATTTGGGTTATATCTTGGATTGAACATTCTCCAATGTGTTGTTGATCTTTGATCATGTTAGGAAACAGAGGGGTTTCCTTGCCCGAAAATTTAAATTGTTTTCTCATATTAGATAAAACTTTCTTGTTCAACTCAGGAATTATAAAAATGTTTTTGGGAGTTGACAAGTTTTGTAATTCACAGTTTAAGATATGTTGAAGAAATCTGGGATACATTAAAAATTTTGAAGCACTAAGATTTCCCAACATACCTTCAAAAATCATATTTGAAAAATTAAATATCTGGTCTGTGCATAGACAAACAACAGCAGATGCTATTGATTTGTTAAACTCATTCCAGGTACTTCTTTTAGGAGAAATACAATGTTGAATGTTATGAACAAGAAATTTCCATTGTGGGGAGAGAAGACCCTTTTGAAAAATGACTATGTCAAGTCTTCCCTCATATCCCATTTTACTTAAAATTTCAACAATGTGTTCCTTAGGAAGAGAAAACATACATGAATCATCATGTAGTTGCAGATGGTGTCTGATGGATTGTTCTGTTATAGTGACCGTTTTGCCATCCACGGTTGATTTAATCATTGACATAGTCGACCCTTCGGTTCGTTCAGCATTTGTCCAGAAATCAACCAAGTGTTGTTGATATGCTTTTGGATTTACATTTAAAGCAAACTTGATGTATGAGTTCTTCAAGAATTGTACGATTGGACGAAAATCTTTTGTACCGTCTGGATTCTTTAGGAATGCACACATATTGTGAAACACTGAGTATTTAAGATCTGTTTGAACATCAAGAGATTGTAGAGTTGCCATTGTTGTTGATTTTGAGAAGTTTTGATAGTTTGATTTGAAAGAAATAAACAAGAATTTTTTGTTACTGATGCAGGGTTTATGATCGTGAGTTAGGGTTTATCGAGAGGATTTAGCAAATCGATGAGAAGATAATGCTAAACTAATCGACTTCAGCTATTTATATCTTACGATTTATCCTGCAAAAATACTAAATTGCCCTTCGAATCATAATACAACGGTTATCTTCATGGGGGGTTAGTTTGGTAATTTTGACAATTGAAAGACCAGTAGTAAATTAGATACCAGTAAGAAAACGTCAGTAGTATCTAAGAACGTCAGTAGTAACTAAAGATTTTGACATCAGTAGTAACTATAGACATCAGTAGAAACCACTAGCACACAAGACCAGTAGTATATGTGGATACCAGTAGTACTGTCTTACCAGTAGTATTTGGGTATACCTAATACACACCAGTAGTAGTGACCTACCAGTAGTATTTTGTGTACACGCCTACATACCTGTAAAGCAGACCTACCAGTAGTAAAACACCTAAACAAATAAATACCTTTTTACAACAAAAAACTTTACACATGATTTAGAGTGAGAAATTAATTTATTAAAATCATTCCAATACTGCTAACCAAGAAGCTGAATCTTCCTACATCAAATGCTTTTGTAAAAAGATCTGCTAATTGATTGTCAGTATGAATTTTAACTACTTTGATTAACTTCTTTTCATTGCAGTCTCTTATAAAGTGAAATCTTATTTCAATGTGTTTAGTTTTAGAGTGTTTTACTGGATTGTTCACAATACTAATAGCACTTTGATTATCAATAAAAATAGGAGTTTTAAGGATAGAGATACCAAAGTCTAGCAGCTGGTTTTGAATCCAAAGTACTTGTGCACAATAAGCAGATGCAGCTACATACTCTGCTTCAGAAGTTGATGTTGACACATTTGTTTGTTTCTTGCATTGCCATGACACCACTCTTGAGCCAAAGAATTGACATCCACCAGTAGTGGACTTTCTATCTTGACATTCACCTCCATAGTCACTATCTGTGTAGGCTATAAAGGGTGAATCATGTGGATACCATAGACCAAGTGATGGTTTGCCTTTCAAGTATCTGATTATTCTTTTGACAGCCTGCAAGTGTAGTTTTTTAGGTCTTGCTTGATATCTTGCACACACACAAACACTATACATAATGTCAGGTCTTGATGCAGTTAAGTACATCAAAGAGCCTATCATTGATCTATATAAGTGTTCATCTACATCCTCCCCCTCAGCATCAGGATGTAGGTGTTTGTGTGTTTCCATTGGTGTACTTGCACTCTTGCAGTCTTTCATATCAAACTTCTCCAAGATGTCTTTAACATATTTTGATTGGTTTATCAAAATACCATCTGTTCTTTGATTGACTTGGAGTCCAAGGAAAAAGTTCATTGGACCCATGGAGCTCATCTTGAATTTGATTTGCATGAGATTTTCAAACTCTTTACATAATGAATCATTTGTTGATCCAAAAATGATATCATCTACATAGATTTGTACCAAAAGTATATCATCTTTGACCTTTCTTGTAAACAGAGTTTTGTCAATTGCTCCTCTTTTGAAATCATTCTTCAGTAAGTATGATGACAATGTATCATACCATGCTCTTGGTGCCTGATGTACGCCATATAGAGCTTTGTCTAGTTTGAATACATAGTCACCATGTTTTGGATCTTCAAAACCTGGAGGTTGGCAGACATATACTTCTTCTTCAATTTTCCCATATAGGAAAGCACTCTTTACATCCATTTGATAGACTTTAAACTTCTTGTATGATGCATATGCTAGGAATATCCTAATTGCTTCAATTCTAGCAACAGGGGCATATACTTCATCATAGTCTATTCCTTCTTCTTGAGTGTATCCTTGGGCTACAAGTCTGGCTTTGTTCTTGATCACTATACCTCTTTCATCTTTCTTGTTTCTAAAGATCCACCTTGTTCCAATGGCTCTTTTTCCTTTAGGTAGAGGTACAAGTGTCCAAACAGCTTGTAATTTGAATTGAAGGAGTTCTTCTTGCATTGCCTCAATCCAGTTTGAATCCTTCATTGCTTGTTGAATCTTCTTTGGTTCATCCTAAGACAGAAAACATTCAAACATATATTCATTAGCAATTAAACTTATATTACACATGTTTGCAGTTAGACTCTTGTGTAATTTGCTTCTTGTCTGCATGCTTGAGTTCACATCACTAAGCACTTGATCCAAAGGATGATTCTTTTCAGTTCTAGTGCCATGAACTTTATCAACACATAGTTGGTTTTCAAGATTGGACTCATTTGCTTCAGGAGATTGTTCCTCTTGAGGTTCTTCATTGTCATTAACGTTTGGTTCATCATCATTTACTGGTTCATAGTTACTACTGGGGTCAGTAGTATTTAAGTTGTTAGTGGGATCAATAGTGTTTAGAGAATTTAGGTTATTGCTAGGACCAGTAGTATTTTGAGTACTATTACTGGTCTCAGTAGTATTTGAATTACTACTGTCCTCATTATCTGACTCACTACTGCTTCCAGAGTTTGAGTTATTACTGTCCTCAGTATTAACTGTGGGAACAGTATCAACTACTATGTATCTCATCTCTTCTTGACTAGTATTGAAAGATGATGTTCCTTCCTTTTGAGTATGACAATTTGAATCACCTGCATTTAAATCCATGTTAGTGTTAAAGGATTTGGTTAGATTGTCTATATTAAATAGCCAATCTGGACCATTTCCTTGTTCATTAGGAACATTCTCATTAAAGGATACATTGATGCTTTCTTCAATTATCCTTAATCTTTTGTTGAACACTCTGTATGATTTGCTTTGAGTAGAGTATCCCACAAAGATTCCATCATCAGCTTTGCAGTCAAACTTACCAATTTGTTCTCTTGTAATCAGAATTGTACAAGGACAACCAAATGATTTTAAAAAACTTATAGAGGGTTTTCTTTTGTTAAAAAGTTCATATGGTGTTTTGTAGTGTGGCTTAACTATTAATACTATGTTTTGTACATAACATGCAGTATTAACAGCTTCAGCCCAGAAAGTGATTGGTAATTTTGAGTCTGCTAACATTGATCTTGCTGCTTCAATGATGGTTCTATTTCTTCTTTCAGCTACACCATTTTGTTGAGGAGTTCTAGGAGAGCTGTATTGCCTGTCAATACCTTTAAGATCGCAAAAGTTAATTAAATTAGTATTTTTAAATTCTGTGCCATTATCACATCTTATGGCTTTAAATTTTTGATCAGATGTGTTCTCCAGTTTAACAATTAAGTTCTTGATGAGTTCACTTGTTTCATCTTTTGTCCTGAGAAAGAAAACCCATGTATATCTGGAAAAGTCATCAGTAATAACAAGACAATATTGTTTCTTTCCAATACTCATTACATTTGTAGGTCCAAAAAGGTCCATATGTAAGAGTTGTAAAGGAACAGAAATAGAGTTTACCATTTTGGACTTATGAGAAGACTCATGTTGTTTACCTTTTAGGCATGCAACACAGTGATGATCACACATGAATTGTTTTTGTGGTAGTCCAATTACCAAATTCTTTCTTACTAAATTGTTCATGTTCTTAAAGTTTGTGTGACACATCCTTCTATGCCAAAGTTCTGATTCAGTAGTGTTTGCCTTGGATATAAAACAGTTGACCTCATTTGAAGAAATGAGTTCTCCCCATATATCCAGGCAATACACATTGTTTCTCCTTGGAGTTCTCAAAACTACATATTTTTCATCTAGAACAAAGTCAGGAGAAAGAATGATGCACTCAATATCAGTGAAAAGAATCTTGTTCTTTTTATCACATACTTGAGACACACTGACAAGATTGTATTTTAGTTCAGCTACATAAAATACATCATCAAAAGTAATCTTACCATTAGTAACTGTACCTTTGCCTGAAATCTTACCTCCCTTTGGGTTCTCACCAAAGGCCACATATCCTCCATCAAATGACTTGAAATCTTTAAGAATTTGCAGATTTTCAGTCATGTGCCTTGAGCATCCACTATCGATGTGCCATGTTCTACCTTCTTCAGGGATCTGAATGCTCTGCACAAGTTAGTAAAGGATTAGTTAAGTTTGGGAACCCAAGCTTTATATGTCTTGGGTTCATCCTTTGAGAAATCAGAGTGAGAACAGTTAACTTTAAACATTTTTGGTACCCATACCTTTTTAGTACTGGTGTTTTGTTTTACTACTGCCCTTTTAGATTTGGTACTGGTGTCTGAGTTTACTACTGATCTTGGTCTATACCCATGATATTTAGCTTTTGAATACTTTACTACTGATGGACCAGTAGTATTTGGGTACTTACCATGTTTAGAATGACCAGTAGTGTTTTTTTCATTTGGTTTGGCAGCAGTAGTATTTTTAAAATTAGGGTTTTTACCAGTAGTGTTTTGGTACTGGTATCCAACAGCATTGTAATTAGGGTTATGACCAGTAGTAAACCTGGTAATGTTTCTACTGGTGTTGGAAAAGTTAAAATATTGTTTATTTTGATTTGTTTTTCCATTATTTTTGAAATGGTTGCTGTTCTTTGGGCTTCCAACTCTTTTATTTTGCACAAACCTTGGTGCATTTCTTCCAAATTTTGGTGTTTCATATTTTTTAAATTTTGTTTTATTTACTACTGAAGGATCAGTAGTTTTTTTTGAATTTTGTGTTTTTGCTTTTGCTTTAGAATTTTGAAATTCTTTGAACTCTTTGCAGTTTATTGGATTGAAGTGACAATCCTTTGCTAAATGGTTTACTTTGTTGCAAATAACACATTTTAATTTCTTATCCTTAGCACTTATAGATTTTCTTTGTTCTAAGAGTTGATTCCTGTTTCTTTTATTTCCCCTTCTTAGAATTTTTGGTATATTTTCTGCATTATATTTAGGAGAGTCTTCTTGACTTTGTGCTGTGTGAAAGCTTGTATCAATTGAGTCTGTAGTTTGATCATCATCAGAAGAATCATTTGATTCAGCTGTAATTGTGAATTCTATTTCAGATGGTTCATTATTAGATTCAGTTTGATTTTCAATTTTTAATTCATTTATGATTCTTTCTGAACTATCTTTAAGTGGAGGAATGAATTTATATGGAGGTGGTACAGCATGATATCCCACTCCATGCACAACCTTTTCAGTGGTTTGATTACTTGTTAATTCATTAACAATTTGTGAACTTCTTTCAGTTTTTTTATGGTTAATTTGTTTTGTTCTAATTCCAGTTGAAATTCTTCTAGTTTGATCAAAGTTTCTTTTAATTTTAATTCAAGATGTTCTTTTTCATAAGTTGTTTGTAGCAATTCTTCTTTTATCTTTTGATCAGTTATTTTATAAATTTTAATTTGATTTTCAAGATCAGCTATACAACTATTATATTCAATTCTTCTATTTCTAGTTAGAATCATCTCTTCAAGTGTTTCTTTATTAAGTTTTTCTAAATCTTTATAAGCTTTAATGCATTCAATAGTGCAAGATTTAGAATGTACCTTAGCAGGAGAGTCAGTGAAAGCCATGAGAGCTTGATTCTGTGCATGCTCCTCTGCTTGAAAACTCCAGTCATAACCTTGTCCTTGTTGTGAAACAAGAGCAGTTGAGTTTGATCTTTTGTCTGGTTGAGGACATTCTTTAGCAAAGTGCCCAAGGTTGTTACAGTTGTAACATTTGACTTTAGTTTTGTCAAATCCAGCCTTGTCACCTTTGTTGTAGTTAAGATTTGTTCTACCAGTCCTCTTTAAGAACCTTTTGGTTCTTAAACTCAGCATAGCCATTTGCCACTTAAGATCCATCTCTTCAAGATCATCAGGATTCAGTTGTTCCAAATCATCACTAATTAGTGCAGTATGCACATGACTAGTGAAGAAGGATTCTCTTGCAGTATCTTCACAATCTGCAGCCTTTGCAGTTTCCTGACCTGTTCCCGTACTAGACACAAAAGCAGCATTGTTTGAAGACACATTAGGAGTTTTAGAGCTTACCTCAGATTCAAACACTCTAAGCTCATTGTACAGTTCATCCAGCTCCTTTTCTTCCAAGGCATCACCTTGTCTATATATGACTGTGTACATAGATCATTCTTCTCCAAGAGATCTGAGAAATTTTCTGTTGACATCATCATTGTCGGGTTTCACACCAACTTGATTTAGTTCACCAATGAGTTTGTTGAATCTATCAAATGTTTGAGATAGAGATTCATTCTTTTGGCCTTTGAAGTTTTCAAAGTCCTGCTTCAGTACAGATTTCATGTTTCTTTTGGTGCTTTTAGTGCCAACGAATCTCTTTTCCAGTGCTTGCCACAACACCTTTGCATCATCATATTCAACAAAGAGATGTTGATAGTCATTAGGAATGGCCAGTAGAAGAGTACTTAGAGCTTTGAGTTCTATCCCTCTGTCTTTCTTCTCCTTTTCACACTTGAGTTTGTCTGCTTCAGTTGCAGAACTTGTTGCTTGCCCAGGAACAGTTTTGTTTCCTTCAATTACAACTTCCCACATGGAATAATCAGTAATAAGCATGTATTGCTTAATACGATTCTTCCACATCCCAAAGTTATTAAGAGTGAGTATAGGGATTTTATTAGCTTGAGTACTTTCATTGTTATCAGTCATGATTAACAATCTGTGTGTTTTTTAAAAATATTAAAACTTTTTGTTGTTCTTAAAATTTGTAGATCTAGAACCAATAAGCTCTGATACCACTTGTCAGGATCGATTAACTATAAATTAGTTAATAAACACCTTTAGATCTAATTGATGATAGAAGTTACAGCGGATTAACACTATATCAATATGATTAGGAACAATGAACTGTAAGAACAATATACGAAAATATTAAGAACACAGTTTCACAAAAAGCTTCAATGTATATTATTGATTAACAATACACACGTACGTTTACAATTCGTAAGGAACTATTTATAATAGTCCTTGAAGCCTAACTATTTACCCTAGTTATTCTAGGACTTGATTTACATCGAATAATAAAAGATATACATTGAATTACATTCTATAACTAACTCTGCGAAGATCTCGGACTTGATATGCTTCCAAAACGTATACCAGTAGTAATACCAATCACCAGTAGTAAATAAGCATCATCAGTAGTAACTCTGGTAATCAGTAGTAAGTCCAAAACCAACGTCAGTAGTAAATACTATGATCAGTAGTATCTTCAATCTGTGCATGATCAGTAGTAAGTTAGTTATAGTCTTCACCAGTATCAACTTATCAGTAGTAAGTGTTTCTGCCCCATCAGTAACAACCATAGTCTTCCTCACTAATCACTATGATCAGTACTAACTGCAGCATCAGTAATAAGTCGAACTGTGATCTGCTCCAACAATATGTACGCTAAATCATGTTTTGGATTGCGAACGGAAGCATTATCTACTTATTGCGTTTGAAAACGCACACATTTTAAAATGTTTAGCAAAAGTCTTAGATAAATCAATTATTTCGTTTTAGGCTTGGAGTTTTTAAAAAGCGGATTGGAAGATGCTTATTGCGTTTTGAGAACCGATCAATTGCATTTTATTTATTAATTAAACAAATAGTTAGTTTTGTCAAACCCTAAGAGAACTGATTATTTGTCATTTGATTATTCCAATTTCAAACAACCTAATCAAATCCAAAAATCACGTTTTGTAACTGTAATTTTCCAATAGCAATCCAATGGCCACAATGATAATTCAAGAGAGGTGTTTATTTAGATAAATGTATGTTTAACTTTTGATGATGAAAAATAAGCAAAAACGAGAAATGTGAATAAAAAGAATTATTTAGTAATACACACATATTGTACCATATAACACACAAAAGGGTAGGGATAGCAACAGAAGTCAAGTTTGAGAATGATGCCAGTATCCCATCTGTAAGCTAACTAACTCATAATTAAAACAAAATAAAAGAAATCATGTATGTATTAAGCCGGAATGCAGAAAGATGAGCTCAAAGGTGGAGGAAAAACACACACCAAATGGGGGCCAGCTGGATTACAACTTATGTTTCCTTCTCCTATGTTTGGTAATTCCAATTGTGGTGGTCGTACGTATCCAGCAGCCAGTGGCACACACACTATTGAAATCTCTATTCTTGAACCTGTCAATTTTAATAAGTTCAATTTAGTGGCTCAAAACGGGTCAAGATAAGTACGGGTCGGGTCAGTAAAATATGACAAACCTTGTTTTGTTGAAAGAGGCACGTGACCTCGTTTCCTTCCCGCAATCATCCAATTCTCAGAATTTGCATTCACTTCATATAATACCTCATCCTATTACAATAACCAAAAACAAAATAATAATTCAAATTAAACACCTTTTTTTTATTAACTTTTACTAAATTCGAATCCTAAAAAAAAGATAGAAATTCTTACATTATTTTCCTCGTTTAAAAACTTCAACCTTTCAACACGCCACTTCATAGTAAAAAGCTCCCCAACTCTGAGCCCGTTTGAAGGAAGAGGAAGAAAACCAACTGCCAAACAAGGTTCCAAAACCGGTCTTTGTAAAACAATTGCACTCCTAAAAGTCAACTGTGTGACATCATCCTTAGCTGACATGGGAGTATGAGATCCAAGATTTCTGTTCCCCCCAATTTTGTATCTAATATTTAGTATACTATCAACTTTATCTTCATCTGTTTCTAAAACCAAGAAAAAAATCATTATTTTGGTTTCATTAATTTAAAATAATAATAAGAGAAAATTGCTTTTATATCCTTGTAAAATTCATACATTATTTCTATATCCTTCTTAAATTCATAAATTATCTTTATATCCTTCTAAAACTCTCTTTTATGTTCAAAAACCTATTTTAATATTTATTAAATCATTATAATATCAATAATTATCAAATAAGTATGCAATATATCTATTTATTATGTATTAGAAATCATGTTTATTTGTTTGTATTATTGATATTATCACGATTTAATAAATAATTAAATAGGTTTTTGGACATAAAAAAGAGTTTTAAAGGTTTGGAAGGATATGGAGACAATTACAAAGTTTAAAAGGATATAAAGATAATTTATGAATTTAAGAAGGATATAGAAATAATTTATGAATTTTACAAGAATATAAAAGCAAGTGTCCCTAATAATTATAACTACCTTGGGGTTGGGTTGTTGTAGGTTTAACTGAAATAGTGAACAAGATTCCTGCTCTAGAAGATGGAGGAACAACAAGGGGAAATAATGCAAATGTTGGTCTTCCATTGGTTTGACTTTGACCCGTGTGAATAAACCCGTCTTGTAGATCCAACCATGCATCATCTATGGTTAAACAAGCTTTCACTTGTGAGTGTAATATCACCTGAAAATGTTTAATTACTAAATGTTTAACATCATTTACAAGGGTAAAAATGTCATAAAATATGGTATGCACTTGTAACAACCTGCAAAAGCAAAGTGCCATCACCACACTTATCTGCCACACGTGTGCTGACGTGGAACGGGTTGGTGAAATGAACAGCAATTGTCCTTTCAAATGTCTGATTATGTGATACACCAAATTCAAGCTTTAAAGCAACTGTCCTTAATCCATCTACAACACTCGGTCTTTGTGCAGAAACCGTACCTGTAAAAACAGATTATCAACTCAAGTAACTGAAAAATAAAAAATATTAAAATAATAAAAATAAATAATAAACCTGCAGATATTCCTCTTGCTAATCCATCACTAATGGCACGAACAGGAACCCATAAAACACTCACTATACTGCTAGCCCAATCTGGTAACTCTATGCTACCGTTTTTTAAGGTTAGTTTTGTGAATTCCTTATCATTTGATTCATCTGTGTTTCTTGATTCCATTTCAAGAGCATGTGATTCTTCAATTTGTAACCCGGGGCCCGTATCGATGTGAAGAACAGCTCCTTTGAGAGAATAATTAATTGGTTTGACAATTATACCGACCCATTGAGGCTCGCTCATTAATAATGCAGATGATACTGCTGCAGCAAGATCGACAAGTGCCCTAGGTTTGAATACCTGAAGTCAGAATGGATCACAAATAAAGAAAAAGTTAGTGAGATTATTTAATTTGGATTAACGGCTTAGTTGTTTTTATGAATCTTGAAGCTTAAAGGGGTAATTAGGTTCTTTTTTAGCTGATTATTGGGGGTTTGGGTTAAAGATTTAATTTTTATGAATTGGGTATCAAATCGATTTCGCTTATTTTCGTAAATTTTGAATCTTTACTGTGTAATTGAAACTTATTTTGCAAAGGGTAAAAAAAGCTTTTCTTAAAAGCTAATTTGGGTTCTTTTGGTTAGATATTGAGTCTTTTTTAGTTGGGTATCAAATTAAATAACCTTTTATTTCAGAAATCTTGAATCTTTAAGGTGCTTTTTGAGCTAATTTTTAGGTTTTAGGGTTAAAATCAAGTTTTTTATCAAATAAGACTACTTCATTAAGGTGCAATTACCTTGAGAATTGGTCTAGTTGGCTTCTCATATAGATCATCACTTTCAGCAGGACCACCTCTTGCAAAACCATGAGACCTAAATCTTAAATGACCAATTTGCCCTGTAAGAACACCCAACACATACGAACCAGTTTTCTGAGGTGGCAATGAAAGTGTAATTGTGTTTCTACCAGGGTTTAGTATTGTAGCCCCCGAGCTCTTGATGGCCTAAATTTAAATAAATAAAAAAAAATTCATAACTTATTGCACAAATACTAACACAAACACAAAAACAATAATAGTGATAATAATAATTATAAATAAATAAAAAATACCTTAACGCCTACATCAGCATTACTGGTAGCAGTCAAAGTCAAACTAAGTGAGTCAAGATTTATATCATCAGGAAAACCACTCCACAAAACAACATTCAAAATTCCAGGATCACCATCACAGAGCTCTAACGGTGGGCCCGAATTACCCGAAAATGTAATTAATGAAGAAACATCTAAAGGCACAGGGTGTTCCATTTCACCATGTGCAAGACGAACAACTTCAGATTGAAAATTTTGTCGTTCTTTTAATAAAAATAATTCTTTATCAAGAGATAATAATCTCACACAAGATGATAAATATCCAGCTTGATCATTAAGTATTTTCTGACATTCGGCTAAATTAGGGAGAATATCAGCTAATAAATCTTCCCATCCTTCGGCAGAATAAAGAGCACAGATTTTTTCATATGATTTTGCTGCTAAATCGTAATCACCGTGTTTGAAACAAACAGCAGCAATTTCACCATCTAGAACTACCCCGTGTCTTTTCCACCATGAATTATGGTAATTTTCTGCAGCCGATTTTGATAATTCCAAGTATTTTTGCTGATTTTGGAATAAAAAAGAATAATTAAAGTGAGATTAACATGTTTCAAGCTACCAAAACGAGGCTTTTTTAGCATTATTGGAAAGTTTTCGGGTATTTATCGTTGTAATAAAAAAGGCGAGGTACGATTTATGTAACAATTTATGATAAAAACATGTACCTCAAACTGTTGTAGAGAAGAAAATGAGGACCATAAACCAGGATCAGAAATTGTTTTTTGGAGAGCATGTTCAGCAGAAACAAAGATTTCTGCAAGTGTCATAGGTCGACTGATTGAACTCTCAAAGTTTCCAGGTGTAGAATTGGTCCGTGACATTGATATTGCTGAGCTGGCAGTGTATGACAGGTGGATCAGAGTCGTATTTCAACACATATAACAAAAACAAAAATATAATCTTTTTAAAAGAATAAACTTGTGCATACCCATCAAATAATTCAGAAATATTTCCAACAGAAAGAGAAGCTCTTCGACGATTAGCTTCTCGAAGAAGAAAATTAGGTTCAAGAGGTAGTGGCTTTCTTTGAATATCAAAATGCTTCACTTTTGGTGTAATTTGAAGAATCATCTATAATATATCCAAGAAAAAAGTCAAATTTTTTAATTTTTTATACATTTTTAAAGGAAATATAATATAAGATATATAATTATGATATGTATACCTTTTCTTTAGCAAGAACTTCAGAAGATGCATCAGAGGGAAGAGAAGGCCAGATTGCAGGTTTAGGCCAAGGTAGCATGCTAAGTGAAGCACTGAAAAAAAAAAAACATTTTTCTTCATTTTAAATAAAAAAAAAAAAAGAAATTACAAATGAAACTTAAAAAAAAATGAGTGCATACCTGTTGACAGGACTTCTTTCTATAGCAGAACCATAACCAACTAAATATGCAAGCCTCATGAACTGCAAATTTCATCAATTTTTTGTAGTTAATATTTAACTGACTTATGTAATTTACAAACCTCGACAAATGAAAGTTATATAATTTTTAATATAAAAAAAAAATCCTCTTTACCTTAGCTCGACAAAGAGAATATAATTCCCCACGTACGCGATAATATTCTTTTTCTATTTCTGGTGTTACAAATCCATTACTATAATGAGCAGCAGTTGCATTTGCTAAATCCAAACAAGAAGTTATAATCCAAACTTCCCGTAAACAGAACGGTAAAAAGCTCTGTTCACAAACAAAAAGCAAGAAATAAAATCATTTATTTATTTATTTTTTAATTATAATCAATACTATTACCAAATATGACAGAAAATGGAGATTTTAGTGAATACCAGACCTCATGAAGAGCCAATGCTTTTGAGAAACTAATTACAAATGAAAATCCCCTTGATGCAACTTCAAATGGACGGTTTAATTTGAACAATAACTGTAAAAGGTTGTAGAAATGAAAAAATTAGATCTTGGAGTATGAAATTAAACTTAATTAAGTAGCAAATTAAATTAATTAATCTAGATTTACCTTTGCTTGACAAGCGAATAAATATTGTCTAAATTCAAATTCCCTAAAGGAATCATCTTGAACAATTTGTGTTATTGGTTTTTTCTTAGGGTTTAACAGTGCAGCTTGATCATCTCCATGTTCAAGTCCTCCAAAATCTCTTTGCTTATTAACTGATTCCACAAAAACTAATAAATAATAGAAACTAATGAAAAAAAAATGAATTAAAAGTTAATCTTAATATTTAAAACCTGTTTCCAAGTAGCAGAGCTCTAATTCATCATATTCCCGTAAAGAATCCTCATGAAGATGAGCCATTTCAAACATGAATGCCAAGCTTTCCTATATTAGGAAAAACATTTTATAAAATAAATTCAATAAATTCACAAAAATGAAAACTTTTCAATGACAATATATATAAAAACCTAAAAATCATAAAAAAGTTGGTACCTTTAGGATGAAAAAGTTACAAAAGCTCCAAACGGGCTTGAACCGTTGCTCACTAAGCTTACGAATTTCCTCTTCATAAAACTGAATACGTCTATCAAGAGTATTTCTAACACACTCAGTGATTTTGGATTCCAAATCTTCCCAAAAAGTAGCTTCAAGTCCATTTATATCCAATTTACAACACCTAAAACAAGAAAATTATATCTTATGATACACCTTTATGCACAAAATGATTTATATTAATATATAAATTCAAAACGTTACCTGTCTCTCTTCTTTGTGCTGAAATCAACTTCAAGTTTAGCATAAACTTTTTTTGCCATTTTTGTTGCTTGATCATTGTGGGGTAGAGCCCGTGACACAAAGACAATAAACCATTCTCGTTCATCGTTTTGTGTAATTAATTTTAAACGTGGTTTTAGGATTGTCTTGAACTCATCTAGATCCTGTTGAAATACAAAGGTTATACTTATAAGCAATGTTAGGAATATTGAAATATTAAATTACAGGAAATATGTAATATTATTAGTTACCTCACAAGTTACAAGAATTACAGTTGCATACGGTTCTCGAAATGAAAATAATAACTGTTCTTGTGGGAATCTGCTTCGCAGCCTTGCGTCTGTTGTAAGTATAAATTCAGCTGCTAGGTTTTCCACAAACACGGGATTACGTGTTTTGTTGTTCAATGTTGCTCTTTTAAATGGAATTCGTTCCTCAAATCCCTTTTTGATAGCGGGCCACAAATCACTTACATCTTCAACTGGAAATGATAAATTTCGAATTTTTAAGATATTGACATTCAGTTATGAGTTATATAAGCAGGAGGTAATAATGAAATCCAAATTGTTATGAAATGCTTGAGAAGCTGAAATTGCATCACAAATAAACAAAATAATGACTTCTGTGTATCAAATTGGTTAGCTATAAAATCCGGAATTGGTAAACACTATGTTAGTTCTTGAAATTTTTTGACAGCTCTACCTATAACAGAAGTATCACAATCTGGAAACTTTTCAGCCAAAACCTAAATATTATGTGGAATGTGAAATGTGAAATAAAAAAAATCCAGTTTAATTATACGATTGTGGTAATGCTAGATATTAAAATTTTACAATTTGAAATGGAGAGATTACATTTAATTCTGCAATGAGAACAAAATCCATTAACAATACATTAGTGATTTGATCTGATCAGTTCAATTTCAAATCAGAGGAATACAAATGCATAAATCAAGCATAAAATTAGGGCTACGAATAGCAAAAATAACGATAGATTAATCAATCATACCAGCAATGACAACGCGTTCACAAGTGTTCTTGATCGACAGAAACTGTGCTAAAAAATTCGCCATGTAAGTGATCGATCTACCGCAATCATGCGGAAAAGAGTGAATCAGAAGGTGTGTTTGTCAAACTGGGATGTTGAAATTGAAGTCGTAAACTGTCAAATAATAACCCCAAAAGTGAGTGAGAAAACCTGGTAAGTGTGAATTCACAGGATGGCGATTTGATCGGCTACTTTTCCGTCATTGTCGGGATTCATTTGATCTCGTGTTTGTTCTTGGTTGATTGGGCGGATCGCACCTCTATTACCCTCGGTGTGATCTAACTTTGATTGGGTGTAGTTTGTAACTTAAAATGTCAAAGCAAAAGGTATTAAAAATCTGTAGAGTAGTTTTTTTTTTTGTTAATTTATAATTTTTTTAAATGTATTACTTCATTCAAAATAAGTGCTACATTTTCCTTATATGGCTGATTTAAAATAAGTTCTACACTTTTACCTTATTTGGCAAAAAATAGTATGACCCACACCCACTAACTATGTATTTTAACAAAGTGAAATGACTCATTTACCCTTACTTTTTACTTTTAAACATCATTAACTCCACTTTATTCAAAAAGTGTGGGACTCATTATCCACTAACCATTCAATTCATCTAATTTAACCATCATTATAATTTTTTACCTCAAAAACTT
Source organism: Calendula officinalis (assembly GCA_963853835.1). Lineage (NCBI taxonomy): Eukaryota > Viridiplantae > Streptophyta > Magnoliopsida > Asterales > Asteraceae > Calendula > Calendula officinalis. Next base: position 57,803,262 of record OY970823.1, on the reverse strand, counting down.
TAAAACCCAAAGTGTAACACTTATTTTGAATCGTATGAAGTATTTAGAAGTTTGTTCAAGTCTCGTTATGGGGAAAAATTAGTTTAGGTGTCATTAAATAAAAGAATAATTTATGAGTTTTAGCTTTTTGCTAAAGTAACCACATTTTCATTTAACTTACAAATGCTAAGTTGATATTTTGTTCTATTTTATACTCTGTAAATTTTGTGTATTTATTATTCAAGAACTAAAGATGACAATATTCATAGTTTAGGAGCACAAATATAAATTATCACATAACTTGGATTAAATAGAGTACGAAGAAGTTTGTAAACGAACTTAATGTTCATCGAGCTATTCGATTTAAAGTTCAATTATATTTATTTAATTAAACGAGCTAATATGAATAAGATTTTATATTCGTTTAGTTATAAGAATAAATAGGTACAAAGCTCACATTGGTTTCTAATTTCTTTACATACGTGAATGTTCGTTAAGGTTCGTATGTACTTTTTAATTAAATTGTTCACGAATATTGCTGATTCTATCCAAGAGCATTTGTTTATTTGGATTTGTAATCGTAGGAATAAATTAAAGTTAGTTGGATAGATTGACTTATATATCCTTGTATATGATGTTAAAGCTTTTTGCTAGTATTATTATTATGTATAGGAGCTAATACCAATTTTCATTAAATAATACAATACAATTGAGAAATGACTAAAACAAATACAAGATTGAAATAAAAATATGTAGAAACAAAGAAGAAACAAGTTTTGGTTGAGTCTCGTGAAATTCACGATCCCCTTAAAATAGATTCTTCGTCTATCTCCCAGGGTAAAACAACCGAGTAGTTTCACACTACCGAATATAATCCAAGCCAAAACACTTATCGAAAGTTCTTGTGTTTAAGGATCACTAAACTTGGAGAGATCAAATTGTGATGCTTGTAAGTGAGTAGGAAAGTATATGAATTTGTGTTTGTGTACCTACAAATGAACCACACCATCTCTATTTATACTAGAAAATGGTCATGAGTATAATGACCTACATTAATGTCATTATGGTCATTATTTCAATTCAATACATAGAAAATAAAACTACTAATTCAAACATATATTTTAATGACAAACATTAAAATATAAATATTATTATCAATAATATTATTTGAATACTTTCACTAACTCAAGTGACAAAAATCGAGTGGCAAAACCTGAACCCCCATGAAACTCAGGAGACGAGTGTGGATAGGTTCAAGTTTCCACTAGTTCATTTGTTTGATTTCTTTATTCCGTACACCCCACTTTGAGAGTCGATATCTCATTCACCACAACTATATTTTGGACATACCAACCATTAATTATATATAATTAAATATATAATTATATATGTCCAAAAATTTCCAACATTATGTTGAAAGATGTTTAAAAATAAGAATTGTTCACGAATATTTCAAAAACACACATTTTTTGTAAAAATATATACAAACACAAAATATTATTTGTGAATGATAATCAATTATGGTGATTCTTACAAAGTAGTAATTTTCATCTATGTAGAGTTAAAATGCAAAATATAAGATCGGTGCCAATGGTTTGGCAAACTGATACCGTCAGTTGTTGCCAAATCAGCGCCACATCAGCTGACTCTCCAACCGACATTAAACTGACGTACCCATGCCAACAATACCACTTCCCTTTAATTTTTTGGGACCCACCATTACAAAACACACACACACAAAATACCCCTTTGGACCCACCAAAATCAACCGGCGCAACTTCTTCTCCCCATCTCCAAACCGGCTGCAACTCCACTGGCGGAAGACCGGCGCAACCCATGCCAATGGTGGCGGTTTGTTTTTGAAAAGTGGATGCCAACCGGCGTAAGCCGTTGGCAGCGGTCTAATAAAATAAAGGAAAATGATAATGACAGCCCTAAGGGCTGTCACTAAGAAGTCAAGACACGCAAAAAAGCTTGTACAATAATCAATAACCGCCCCATGCATTTTAGTAATCGACCCCCACCATTGAAAGTACAAATGATTTATGCACGTAACCACCTCTTAATGACGCCTTAAGTGCTGTCATTAATAAAACCCTAAAATAAAAGTAAAAGAATGATTACGATGAAACGCCTATCTTTTAACAAACTAACACAAACAAGTGAACAACACCGTTCAAAATTGTTCGTTTTATTTACAGAGTCAATTGACATGCAGTTTGACGGTGTTATCAATGCGTTGCTGAGGTGTCCCAATGGTGCAAGAAAAAGGCGCAAAATAGACGGACGCGTGTCCACACGCTCGCCTTAACTGGAATAGATAGGATTTGGATGATGATGACTCAACCCGCCAAAACCTGCAACAATTTGGCCATGGCGGTCTCCTTATCTTCTTCAATCATCTCTCCCAAAGTTCCAATTCATGTCTCAATTAACCCCTCTGTTTCCAGACGGTATTGTGTGCCGACACGTTCCTTGATCCTGCCCAACCGAAGTGTTACCAGATCAACTCAGCCGAAGCTAATTAGCTGCATTTTCTCTCAATTGGAGCACTCAACGGTTAGCATGAGTTCTATTTGGCCTTTTTTGTTTTATCTCGGTTAGAGTTTTGGAAATGAATTATTGCTACGCGATGTGAAATTAAACATTATACGAATGCTGTTTCTCGTTACAATTTTGTAATAGAACATGCATTTTGAAATTAGTTGAAAATTACACATAGTGCATGTATTTGAGCTTCAGTTCACCAATTTTGATTAGTTTAAAATTTTGTTTATATCTCTTGCTTCAGCTACATTCCGTTAGTCATTTGACATTGGGGCAAATTTAGTTTATGTTTTCTATGAAAAAACCTTTCTGCCTTAGTCTTCCCCTTGATATTTAAACATCACAAATGCAAAATCTTCCATTTATTGAGAGTTTTACAAACAGATTTTGTCATGTAGGGATGTTCAGACGACCAAAAAACAGTCACCAAATTACATGTACCAGTTCTAGAGCATGTAATTACAAGATTGAGTTCTACAATCTCTGTATTTCTTGTTATAATTCAACTCACATCACCAGTACCTTTACCCGGATTAAATGCATCATTTGTTCAACCTGCAAAAGCAGTTTTATACTCACCAGATACAAAGGTTCCCAGAACTGGAGAATTAGCTTTAAGAAAAGCCATTCCTGCAAACACAAACATGAAAACTATACAGGTTCATTAAAAAATTCATCATTAATCCACTTTCATTTTAATTTTATTTTTAAATTTCTTATGTTGAAACTTTTTTTGATTTTTTTAGAATTCGCTAGAGGAACTGTCATACTTGCTAAGAATTCCTCAGAGAAAACCATATGGAACAATGGAAAGTAATGTGAAGAAAGCTCTAAAGGTAGTAATTAAACAATATACACTGCCCTAATCTTTTATTATTTTGAATAATTCATATTATTTAATCAGATTGCAGTAGATGAAAAGGAATCTATTTTGGCAAGTGTACCAGCTGATCAGAAGGAAAAAGGGTTGGAAATTTATACATCTCTTACTGATGGAAAGGTACTTTGAAAGAATATATTTTTAATACATACACAACTTATATATATATATATATATATATATATATATATATATATATTTATATATAATGTATTACATATAAAACGATGTTTTTGCACTTACAGGGTGGATTACAGACTCTACTTAATTATATAAAAGATAAAGATCCAGATAGAGTATCAGTAGCTCTTGCATCTTCACTGGATTCTATTGCACAGTTAGAACTGCTACAGGTTGCAAATAATGTTAAAAATAATGTTTAATTTTTTTGTAAAAGATTCAGTTTTTATGTATTTGTTTTTTACAGGCTCCTGGGCTATCTTTCTTACTTCCTGCACAATATACAAATTATCCTAGGTATAAGTTCACCTTGTTTTTTTTTTTAATTTTAAATTATGCTTTAATTGGATTATATTAATTAGGCTCACGGGGAGAGCAGTTGTTGAGTTTGTGATTGAAAAAGGTGATGGTTCAATGTTCACTCCACAATCTGGTGGTGTACCTAGAAAATCTGCTACAGTCCAAGTAAGCATAATAATAAATAAATAATAATAATAAACTTTAAATTTTATGTCTAAATTCTCCAAATCTTGATTTGTTGCTTAGGTTGTCCTAGATGGATATTCAGCACCACTAACAACAGGCAATTTTGCAAAACTGGTAAGGTAGTAAAGTATTACATCACCCTTTTAATAAATAAAAATATAAGGAGAAAACATTGTATATAATTTATTAACCAAAATGGTAAATTAAATAACTTTCAGGTAGTTGATGGTGCGTACAACGAAATGAAGCTGAAAACCACTGATCAAGCAATTCTTTCAGATAATGGGATTGACAAAAGCATAGGTTACAGTGTTCCTCTAGAAATAATGCCATCTGGACAATTTGAGCCACTTTATAAAACAACTTTAAGTATACAGGTTGGTTTTATTTTGGTCAAACGGTCAATGATTCTGTTTGTGTGAGTAATAATAACTATTTTTTAAAATTTGAAGGATGGAGAGCTACCTGTGCTTCCATTATCTGTTTATGGTGCAGTTGCTATGGCTCATGATGATGTTTCTGAGGAATATTCTTCCCCAAATCAGTTCTTTTTTTATCTTTATGATAAAAGCTATGTGAGTAACATAACATAAAAAAAATATGTTTAATTTTTGGAATTTTCATTTTTTATAACATTTAATGCATTAACATAACAGTCTGGCTTAGGAGGGTTGTCTTTTGATGAGGGCCAGTTTTCTGTATTCGGGTATGTTTTGCACTTTTTATATATACATTATTATTATTATTATGATTGACATAATATAGTTGTACTAAATTGAGAATAAAATTATAAAAAATGTGTAGATACACGACTACTGGAAGAGATATTCTCCCACAGATCAAGAGTGGTGATATAGTTCGTTCTGCAAAGCTTGTTGAAGGTCAAGATAACCTTGTATTACCAGCTGAAAAGTAAAATAATTTACTCTTTTTTTTTTTTTTTTAGTTTTAACCTATTATTTTACTTTAATAGTTATTTATCTATTCATTTTGGTTTTGTTAATGCAGGGCATAAGTTCAAGTTGTAGACCTTCACAGCCAAACTTGTTGAAACATAATCATATTGTGTACATTTGATTATTGAAAAGAATTTTTTTTTTACATTGGTTATAGAGTTAATTTCGGATATTTTGTGTACGTATCGTATCCTCCATGGTTATTGCAAATTCTTGATGACATTTTGCTTACATAATCTTTTAATTTAGTCTTTTTACTACATTGTTCCATAGGTTAGGACTAAATTTCTCCTAATTATTTTAAGTTTGAATTAAATTTCTTCATAATTTATATTTGATACAATCCAGTGTGTCCTAAAATTTATAAATTCTCCATTTGATATTTGAACCTTCTAAAATATTTTTTTTGGAGCACCTGTCGAGTACGAAATATAACAACAATCATGAATTTTTACAACTAAACTATGTCGCATGTGAATAGTCGACTCAAATAAAATAACTAAAATAATCGACTCAAATAAATAATTAAATCGCATGTGGATAGTCGACTCAAATAAAATAATTAAATTATCACGTCATACACGTGGCAAAACCTTTACCTTAAATTATGAAACATTTTAAGTGGCGGAGAACCAAAATTTGAAAATGAAATTTATATTATTTAATTCTGAGAGTATATAAAAAAAAGATTGCGATAAGTGACATGCCACATTGGCACATTTTAGTCTAGTGAACCACACTCATTCAAACAAATCAACCTAACCCTTTCCTGGTTAAATTAAAACATTTCAAGATCCCACATGGAAAACTCATCTGTTCCGCGTAACAGCAGATAACTCACGTAATACGTTTCTACAAAACACTCCACTCTTCGTGAGTTTGACTCGGAGAAAACAGGTGGATTAGATTTCTCGCCGGAAAATCAAGAATCAGTTATCTCCCTACGGTCATGGCCGCCGCTTCAATCAATCCCACCTTCCTTTCTTACCGTAAACCTGTTAAAGATTTAAAATCCTGTATACCCACTTCACAAACACCTCAATTCTTCGCCAAAAAATACCAATTCGCCGGCGCCGTTAGGGCGGTGGCCAAGGAGCAGGACGTAATACCGGTAAAAAGCAATGATTGTACGGATCATGAAAGTGGTGTTTTAGTTAGTGAAATTGAGAGGGAATTTGAAGGAGAGCAGGAAATTCAGGTGATTGGTGGCTTTGGGTTGTCGTCGGCTTCCGCCAGTTCTTCCGCCGCCGGCGGTGGCGGAGGGGATGGGAACAAGATGGTTGAGGATGAGGGTTTCGATAAGCTTATTGATAGAGGTGTTAATGCATCCATTGTTCTTGCTGCTGGTACTTTTGCTATCACCAAATTGCTCACAATCGATCATGATTATTGGCATGTAAGTTCATTAATTTTCATCTGATCTTCAATTTATTGAAAATTGAAGAAGGGGTCTCATTTAATTTGGGGCAAAAGGTGTATAATTCTATCAAATTTATATTCCTGCTTGTGTGTGTGGATGTATGTTCAATTGCTAATTTGCTATCAAGACTTTTTGTCTTATTTCTGAAGGAAAGTGTTACATTTTGCAATGAAATACAATTGAATTGGTATTAAATTAGGGTTCTTCGTTCTTGTTTTTGCTTTCTTAACTACTGATAGTCTGATAATCTTTTTGAAATTCATGATTTTTGTTGTTGGTATTTATAGCTTTTCCCCTTAACTTGTTTAGTTTGAAGTTGATGTGAGTGATTATTAAATCATCTTAAAGGTATTGCTTTCACCGATTCATAGCTTATTCTTTCAACTTGCTTAGTTTAAAGTCGAAAAATTATTATTATAATATCATTAATTTGGATTAGATCTTGCAGAAAAGATTGGCATAATGCATAAAGATTTAAATAAAAAAATAACTCACGATAAAAATTGTTTAGAGCATTTGTTTTATTGTTAAAAATTGTGTGTGTCTTTCTTTAATAGGGTTGGACCATATATGAAATACTGAGATATGCACCACAACACAATTGGAGCGCGTATGAAGAAGCTTTAAAAACAAACCCTGTTTTGGCAAAGATGATGATAAGTGGGGTCGTTTATTCTATAGGTGATTGGATCGCACAGGTCAGTAGTCTTACTAAATTTCAAGTCAAAGGGTATAATAGTAATTCAACCTAGTATGACAAAAACCATAATACTATACATTATTGGTTGTCTGAAAATCAACTTTCTTGTGATACAATCTGAAAGCAGAATCATTAAGATTGTTTGTAAAGTAAACTAATATAAGCATACTAATGTATAATTGTCCATTTTGCCCTCTTAGAATGTTAAACCATTGAATATATATTCATTATAATAATTTCGTATAATTTTTTATATTTTTGTATTATGAATTTATCCATTTCATATGCAGTGTTGTGAAGGAAAACCACTTTTGGAATTTGACCGAACTCGCATGTTCAGGTCGGGTCTAGTTGGCTTTGCTCTGCATGGATCACTCTCTCATTATTATTACTATTTTTGTGAGGTAATAATCGCCATAATTTAGCTAATAATTTCTTCATTTTTTAATTTAATATCTAACTTAAAATAATGTTTATTTTAGGCACTTTTTCCATTCCAAGACTGGTGGGTGGTTCCTGTTAAAGTAGTATTTGATCAAACAGCATGGGCAGCATTGTGGAACAGCATTTATTATGTTGTTTTGGGACTTTTGCGTTTTGAATCACCGTTTACTATTTTTACCGAATTAAAAACCACATTTTTACCTATGTTAACGGTATGTAAATCTTTTTATAACGAGTATTCTTGGGTTTGGATTTATAAATTACCATTTTAGTTGCAAAAGTATAAATCTTTTTTGCTCAATTTTTTGAAAATTGTGAATGTTTATTGATGATTTTATGTTAATTTTTATATTAGGCTGGTTGGAAACTTTGGCCATTTGCTCATGTGATTACATATGGTGTGGTACCAATTGAACAAAGGCTTTTATGGGTTGATTGTGTAGAGCTTATATGGGTGACAATACTCTCAACGTATGTATCTATTTTCTTATCCATAATGTCTATTCTAGAAGTGATAAATTTGGCCCGTTTATTATGAACGGGTCGATTCAGGTTATGTTTTATTTCTAACTAGGTCAATTGAGTAAAACAAAAATATTTAGCTGAAAAGGGATCGGGACACATGGGACGGTCAAAAGTTATCCTAAGTGTATCTTTAATATTACATCGTTTTATTTGAAGAAATAGATTAGTAAATATATTTCTTATAATCATCTATAACTCAAGATGTTTTTAAAACTTTGTGAAAAAGTGTTTTGGCTAGTACAAAAACTGACCCATTTTGACATGTTACCCAACTACCTGTTTTGCTACCTCCTATGATTAATTTTCTTTTATTATTGTGTTTCTGTTGTGATTAATTTGGTTTATTTTGGGTAGTTTGTCAAACGAGAAATCAGAAGCAAGGATCTCTGAGACACCAACAAACCCGAATTCAAGTTCATCATTAGGCCCTCCCGAGGTATGCTAATTTCCAATTAGTATCTTTGAGTAAGTGACTTTTAGGACAATAATTTTTTGTTTTGTTTTTCAGCAGTAAATCATAGATGAAATCGAGATAAATGAATCGATATATTTGGAAAGTGGTTGTTGGAACACCGTGTCATGAAATCAAACCGCTGGGAGTTTGGCCTATAACAGGCAGTCAACATTACCATTAGTGAAGTGTATATGCAATGTTCAACGAAAAACTGTCATTTAAAAACATAAGTGTATCTAATGTGGTATTGAAGGATAAACATGATTATGTAACATATTTCTTAACTTTTGAGAATACGAATATATACTAGACCTATGATATGCTGCTTTGATGTTTTTACAATTGTTTTTGAAAGTCTTACAAATTCTAAAAGGCCAAGGCACGACAAGACAACGACACTATGTAATATAACACATCAGTGGTGTAAGACGTGACGTAAGATAAGGCGGTATAAGACAAATGTTTTTGTAACTAGGTATGAAAATTGAAATTTTTTAGAAAAAATATGACATACTTCTATATAATTATAAATATAGATTTAACACTTTCTATAAATTTGATATACAAATTATCATATAAATTAGTAAATGTGTGGACTAAAGTTTAATGATACCACCACACTATGCTACGTCTTACATTTATGAGGATTAATATAGTTAAGTCTTCATTAACTATTAATCTATCTTTGACAAATATTTTGTTTTTCTTTTCCATTGTGTGTGGGCCTGCTAAAGGCGATGAAATTGAGAGCATTTGTATGGTTTTATTACAAAGTTCGTCGGTTGCTTCTAGAATATATGTGTGGGCCGGGGCCTATCACATGAAAGAAATAGATATCGATTTTTTATGTTCAACAACCTAAAATTGTAAATAACACTGATTTAACCCAAATAAAAATTTAGTTCCCATTTGTCTTTTTATTGGATAACCCAGATATCGGGTTGTACCAAATCACACACATTTCTTTTTTTAGACAAATTTATCATATAATTAAATACCACACAATATTCAACAAGACTTAAACTCATAATCTCTTAAATGGTAGATAACTCACGTAGAGTTAAGCAACAAGCCATTCGGTAAATCAAACACATTTCTTCTATCTTAATAAGTATTACTAAAAGACATGACTTAACGATAATTTGTCTTTTTGTTTAAAATCAAATCAAAGAAATCAAATATGACCCAGACTGAGAGCTTAATTCCAGTATTAGCAAACGTATACTTCAAAACCACGTTATAACACGCTTTCTACTGGTTATACGAACAAACGTTTACTTCACGTCTTTCTCCTAGGTATAAACGTGTATATTCGTTTGGACTCGCATGTTCATCCGTTGCTAATTGAGTTTATTTTTTTTTTAATTTTTTCTCTCTTATAACAAATTAACAATGCTTTTAAATTTATATCTTATTCAGCTAATGCCACTATTGCAATGAACACTGATAATAACCAACACCTCACTGTATTTGTTTTGGCAGATTATAAGACCAGCTAATACAATATATGACAATATTAGCAAAAGTCACTATCAGTTCACATATTTATCCTATATGACTATATATACAAGTTTATCTATACACTATACATATATACGTATAGATCGATGTATACATACGTAGACACATATGTATACATTATGTTACGTATGGTATCATTAAATTTGTGAACATACATTTCCACTTTCTATCAAGATTATGCTTTTTATAAAGAATCAGGCAAAAAGAAAGATATTGTGCATCATATCATTGCACGAATTATGCCACTGATTCCAAGCTAAAAGTACTGGAACAAAATGAACGCGACCATCCATGTTACTACCTATCGCCTTGAAACGAATTTACTTTTTTAACGACAAAGGAAATAATCAAAAAATTAAATAAATTATGACCTTTGAAAAAAATAGATGAGATGTCTTTTTCTCTTAACAGTATGCTTAGTAGCTTTTAATTTGAGCATCTTAATCATATTCCTTAAAAGGAATTAAGTGAGGGGTCGTGTCTTGTTAATTATCCATTCTCGTATATCTTGTAGTTATACTATCTTGTACGTATTCACGTAAATATGTTTCGGGTACTTCTATACGTATACGTATCTAATATTTGAATATCCGAACATATTTTACAAATATATACACACGTATTTACAAATAGTCCATAAAATATTATCTCATTTAAGAGAAAATAAATAGAAGATAGTCCATTTCATAATTGCCCCAATAATAATTCCAAATCAAGTAATTAATTATTGAAAAAGTGTATTAAAGTCGATCTATACACATACTTAAAATGGAAGTGAATGCATCGAATGTGTCTGATTTAAGTTGTATTAAGATGTTGATTCCATTTGGATGACAACCATAGTGGTCCCACAAGTCACTCAACGATTAGCCAAGACTAACACAAATTGAATTAAAAAAAAATTAATATTCAACCAATTAATATAACACATACATCTCGCATGTCTCTTAAGACGTTTGCCAGTGGGAGTATCGGTTGCAAAGTGACAAACTTCACTTAACAAATACCATTGGCACGTTGTATTCGGTTGCAATCTTCGGTTGGGGTCTTCAGTTAACTGATGAGTTAAGTGACAAATGGCCGGGGTACGTAGGTATTTTAATATTATGTGTGTATATTTTATGTAAAAAAAATATTAAGTGACGCGTTATTATTGACAATTATTTGTCAGTTTGTGTCAATTAGAATGTCTGTTAATGTAGCACTGAGTTAGCAAAAATATTAAAATCATAAAAAATGTTCTACTAAAATTTTAACTCATTATCTCTTGATTCTAGAGCTACTTACACATACCGCTATGGCACAAATCCTTTCGTAAATTCAAAACAGAGCAAAATACATTTTGGTATTTTAGAACTTTGTTAACTATATGTTATAATACCATGAACTATGAATACAACATGCTACACTTGGCTAAAAATGTCTTGTAATACCAGAGTTATTTTCAATGTACTATAACATTTAATTAAGTATATGATACTATTAAAATGCACTTAACCATTATAAAAATAAATATAAAAACCTCAAATCTATATAATTTTTACATTGTAATCTTAGAAACATAAATACTCATTAAATAATAAAGATTTTCAATTTAATTACCTAATTCTTTCAATATGAAACATTTGAATCGTTAAAAACCTTGACAATGGACCCGAGGAGACAAGATTATGGTCAAGGGGAATAAAGTGCGGGAGTAGTTTCTCCTGCTGATGATCATATTAGCACCGTGACTTGACACATAATGTCATAAACCATTTTTATAAAGTTAGAGGTAGGAAGTAATCTGTTAAATAGATTGGCATAACTCTCACTGAAATGATTTTATTTAACAATAATATATCCACTTTGAGACAAACAATTATGAAGATCAAACATATGTCGTGCATCTCAATCCATGGTCTCTCTACTACACAAGTTATATATTGCCAATAAATTTATTGTTTACTATATATTTCAAACCATATACGCCAATGAGAAACATCAATGCCCCAATGACGCTTAAATATAATATTACCTATAATAAGATATATGTTGCAGTAATTTAGTGTTAATTAATGCATAGTTTAACAAAATAATATAAAATTATTATTTACTGAGTGAAAAATTGAACCAACTAAACTACCAATTTGGATTACAAGAAATCTTAAGTCATGTGAAAAATAAATGTTACTCTCTCCGTCTTAAATTTATTACCTATAGACAAAAATCATAAGTCAATCTTTACAATCTAGCTGTTTTTTTATTGGTTGAATTTTTAAGTGGACATTAAATTTAGAATATATTAAAAATGAAATGACGACAATAAAATTGGAACGGGGGATTTTAAATTAGACGACTTTTGGGTTGTTGAAGATTTAAAAAAAACGAATGAAAATCCTTAAATTTAAAAGAATTTTTGTGAAATGAGTTATTCAATGTTTCCGTATAATCATACAAAAATTTGGCTTGGCAGGATGTATAGATCATTCTGATTCTTTATGCTGAACTTGAGCCGCCTTTTATCGAGCAACTTGAGTTTGAGTTCGAGCTCAGCTTGATCGAGTCAAGGTTTTATTGACTTCTAGCTCAAGCTCGACCCAAACGGTGAGCTTGAAATTAAAATTAACTAGCTGATCGAGTTGAAGCTTCTGATTGTTTAACTCGAATTCTTATCAAGCTTTATGAGTCTACCTTATCACACGTGTGTGTATAATGATATTTATATTTATGTTTGAAGTTTTTCCGTGTCAAATTCAAATTTTATAAACCTAACCACGCTCGAGCAACGTCAAGCCTAATTTGAATCTTTTCGAGCCGAGCTCGAGCATGCCTCTTAAAAGCTCGTCGAGCTATTGAGCCGAACTAAGCCCTATCAAGCTTGAGCTTGAGCTCGACTTAACTCGTTAATTTGTAGCTCTATGCCGGACACTATTACAGAATTTTATTTTCAATTTGTTTTAAAGACATTAAATTATCAAGAACCAATAGACATATAGGTTTATGGTAATTGTGATCGTTAGGATGATAAAGTCACATGTCATCACCTACACATATAGAAAAGACAAGTCCAATTACACCAATAATTTAATTAACCTTTGTTTAATTCTCACCGAACATGCACGGACGGTTCAAAGAGTACCACTTCTAATGCAAGAAGATTATGATTTGTCACATAATTAGTTATATCTTCATCCCTCCACATGATGCAGTCTTCATGACCTCAGGCATGCATCATAATCTATATAACATATAGAAGTTCCGATGATTACTCAAATTATGGTGATGATTGTAAGAACAAATTTCAACCAGTCATTTAAAAGAATTTGGACCATTATTATTTTAGATCATTATCAAAAAATGTTTCTTCAAAATGATCCAAATTTTCTAATAATAATTCAAATTTTTTAAAATGATTGGTTGAAAATTATCTTCACACTCCTCACCGATTCTTAAGTTATCACTAGATCCTAACCCTCAAAATATATATCCCACAAAAATCACAAATTCATTCCATCAATTTATCTTAGTTTGTCAAATTAAGCTTAATCCAAATATTATACCCAAAAATAAATGGTAAGAAATATATTTCAATGCTCATCTGTCAATTCACAGCATAATCCCAGAAACCAAATTGATGGCTGAAATCCCAAAACCGAAATCGATGCCGAAATCTCAAACCATATTGATAAGAAGACGATATCAAATTAAATCCCAAAACCAAAATCTGTACCTACCAAAAAACTTACTAAGTCTATGATTCCCAAGATTTCTTGATATGCATGATATATAGTACAGTAATTACAACCTTCATTGTAAAGAAAAATTATAATAATTATTAAAATTTTCTATCATTAATTCTCACATACATGTCTCTCTCTACATAATTGTGTTCTATATATATCATGAAAATTTTTGAAGACAAAATTCCAACTTAATTGTAATAAAAGCATTTTAGCTTTGGACCACATATAATTTTGCCTAAAGAAAATTAAAATTTCTTAAAAATATACTTCGTATATGATATATCTAAAAAGCTTAATTTACAACTGTTTATTCAATATAATTGTAAAAAAGGTTATATTTTTTCACATATATATATATATATATATATATATTGTCTCTCTCTACATAGTTGTGTTCTATATATAGTCTAGCTATATTGATCACTGCTTAAGCAAATATATCATCACCATGGATGCTTCAATTCTTAGCTAAATTTAGTACCAAACCAGTTATACATTCACACCAACTGTAGACCATTTTGTCTTATCAAAATTAATAAAAACTTCATCTTTTCATATTTAACTTCAAATTCGATTCAATTAATTCATACCCACTTCAGTTCCCAAAAAGATCCATTTACGAGTACCAATTCATGTCCGGCAACTGACACTGCTGCCGGAATATGCTTTCTCCGGGCGCCACCAGCATTGTTTGTTGTTGCATTTGTGGTAGTAAACTCCCCATGGACCCGTTGTTCTCATCCGTGGTGGCTGCCATCGGTTGTGTTGCCATCGGCCCACTGTCCGTCAGAAACATCTTGGTGTACGCCGTCGACGATGATGGGTTATAAGCTGCATTGCCGTCATCGTTCCAGAACAGACCTGGTAGGGTTGACCGTTTATGGGTATCGTCGGCGCCGGCGCTGGAGGTTAACATGTGGTCAAACAAAAGGTTGTTGCTGTTGTTGTGTTCGTGATTCTCCATCATTGAATTATACCCTGTGCAGCCGCCTGAGGTGGGTTTCATAATTCCATGGTGGTTGAATGCCGTCCTACACGGCGGTGGAGATACTATAATCCCGTTCATGGTGAGATCACCGCCGCTGCCGCCGCCGTCACTGTCCACGGGTCTCTGCATATTGCTCTTTTTATAGATTCGACACAGAACCCAATCATCCAACTGCAAATATAATTAAACCCATGAACTAAATATGAATCACAGTCTAACCCATACACTTTAATCTTTTTCATACCAATGGTATTTTTAGTGAACTTTTCTATAGTTTCTAGAACTCAAACCACCACCGTATATATATGGATCTTATAAATTAAAATATTCTGAAACCTAAACCAGCTTTGTGATACAAACTTAATAATGAAATTACAAATCATAAATTAAAATTTGAAAATTTTATAATTACCGTGTCATAAATTTCTTTTCACTTGTAGATTCGATCTTTTCACAACTTTTACATCATATCATTAACCATTGATGTGTTAATGAACTAGTCCAAATATTGTAATATTATATTACTCCCTCCGTCCCACAAAAAACTTCCCATTTCACTCTAAACTTTTGTCCCACAAAAAACTTCCCATTTCCCATATTTGGTGGGCTCCACCCAATAAAAAACTATTATTATTAAAACCCCACCACTAATATCCACTAACTATCTTTCTCTCTCCAATCTAACCTTATATTTTAATCAAAAGTATTATCAATTACCCCACCACTAACTATTACCTAAAAACATGTGCAAAAGCCAAATGGGAAGTTTTTTGTGGGACGGAGGGAGTATATTTTAAGATATGATAATGATATTATTAAAAAACAATATAGACAATTACCCTTAAAGATCCTTTACTTTTGGAAGGATCGAAGGCAGGCGGTTTGCATACGGACTTATTATCAGTGAGCCGATACTCATGCATGATCCAGTTTGTCTTAACACCTTTTGGCGGTTTACCTCCATAGAAAACAAGAGCTTTCTTCACACCAACTTTCTGTGTTCCACCCGCCGTCATCACCGGTTTATCAGTTCCGGTGGCTTTCCAGTAACCGGATGTCGCCGCCCTGTTTGGCCGAGCTCCGTTAGGATACTTTCTGTCCCGAGGACTGAAAAAGTACCACTCTTGCTCACCAAAAGCCGCCTTAGCTATATACATAAAATATAAAAATTAAAAGACAAATCAGAAAACCCTAATCGTCAAATTAATTAAAACACCAATCGATGAAGATATAAATTTATGTATATCTGACGGATCTACAAAAAAAACAAATCAATCTGTAATTAATTTCATATTAGTTTATAAAAAATTGCAACTTTTTAAACAACTTTAACTTGAAAGAATGTAATTTCATAATTAATTAGGGCATCACTTTATATTAGTTTACCTGGTAGCTCCCATGGATCAAACTTATAGAGGTCAACTTCGGCGATGATGGCCACCGGAAGTGGGTCGGAGGCAACCTTTTTCTTGAGGTAGTGAACCACCAGTTCTTCATCGGTGGGGTGAAAACGGAACCCCGGCGGGAGCTGTGGTTGTTGTGAACAAGTAGATGAATCCGTACTCTCCATGGTTTCAGAAATTAATTCCGGTCACTGGGTTAGCTTTAAAATTGATCGGAGAAGATTACCGGCATGCTACCGGCGGTGACGGAGAAAGAGAGAAGGGAGAGAAACACAGAGAGATGTTTGGTGTAAGAAGTGTGAATATTACGGATTTTGGTATTTAAGATGAGGGTGAACCCTACATGATCAACTGTAATACGCTGTAATACAACGACACGTCATAATTGGAGGGCAGATTAGTCATTAGATAACACGGTTGTAATTTTTTTAGAGATTATGGATGTAGAGGATGATGACGTAAGGCAGAATTTTGGCAACTGCACGACAGCCAGTTAAATGTTGACACGCGTGCGTGGGGACGCCACGTGCCAAACGGAGAACGCATGACGGCGTGAATGGGGTGGGGACCAGACGAGATCTTTTGTGTGCGGGCAAGATATTTCTTGGCGAAACAGAAGGTCAACTAAAAAAGTCTAGCTTAGGAGATATGATGAGTTAAATTGCATAAAAGTATTCGAGTAATAGTATTTATTCTTACCATTTATTTTTATTATTATTTCTATTTATTAAATAAAGATATGTGATAAAAATAAGAGATAGTAATATTTAAAAAAATATTAATGAATTATACACATTATACTATCAAGTTGGTAAGATTATAGCCCGTAGGAGCAAATAGTGGAACTAAATGTCATTTCTCAAAGTATACACTCCTCACAACTAAAATTATTTACGATAATTTTCTAGGATATCCTTTTAAAAATATGATTTCTATTTTCAAACCATATAACTGTTTACATTCTAACTTCTCCATAATCTTTAAAATATAGTTATTATTGTTCGAATTTGAAAAAATTAAACTATGCTACCAATAGCATTTCATAGAGAAAGTTATGCTGATAGTTGGTTATTATGTTTTTTCATTGGTAAAAATTGATGCAACAAAATTGAAGATGGAAATACATGACGTTGACTTGAATGTGTCAACTTTTTTGTTAATTAAAAAGATGTGATATTACAAAACTAAAGAGATAGGAAAAAGAATGACTACTGAAATAGAGCTTTAAACTCCAGTGAACTTTATCAGTTAAAAATTAACATCAAACAAGATGTAACACAAAATATGTGTAAATCAGTTAACACCCTAGTACTAACCGGCCGCACAATGAAAATGGTAAGTGTCAACCTCAATATTAGTAGTAAATACATAGCATCTTGACACATAAACAGCTTGTCAAACATTTTTAACCCTTTTTCTAATATATTTATTTATTTATGATATCTAATTTTCAAAATAGTAAGCTAAGTATTTATATTATTATATCTATTTCACTCTCATTTGCCAAATAAACTTTTATATGTTGCGTATGCCTATACTTTTCTTATCAATCGTTCACACTGTCTTAGATTCTAGCCTATGCTTTCAGTTACATCATTTCCCCGAATTTTATCCTAATTATCTTATTAAAGTGATCAAAATGTAAAGAATTTTTTTTAACAATTTGATGAGAACAATGTTAATAATCTCAATCGGTATAAAATAACTTAATTTAAGTCGGTTAATCGACTATGTTAGGGTGAAGCTAATGTAATATATAGGATTCTAAAAGCAGCTGCGCAACTTATAAAAATCGCTGTGCTCAAATATGAATTTAAAACATATAATTTGCCAACAAAGAGGAACAGACAAGAGGCAGAATTTGCGGCCGAAGAAAAGAGAAAAAACACACATGTTGTATGTATGTATGTAAATGTTATGTAACAGAATTTCATAACATACATGTGACCTAAACATATGCATTCTGTTTCGCGTAATTATCTAGGAATTTATAGTTTGAGAAATGGTATTAAAGGGAGAATTGTATGGAGTCCTACCATTTGTTTATACTAATGTATCTACCAATTTAATCATGACAAGTATCGAAATCAATGGATGATATGAAGAAAAAGAATTAATAGATTACTCATGTCAAGTTTAGAAGTTAGTAGTCACAAATAGCAGGACTCAATACCATTTCTCGGTATTAAAATCTACTATTTGTCTTTATTTTAATTTTTTACTTACCACAAGATGTCATGTTTGGCCTAATAATTCTCTTTCGTTATATCATCCTTTAATTTTGACATTTATCTTGCTCAAGTGACTAGACACATAAGTAGTCACAAATATCATTTCTCTGTGTAATTCCAATATAAATGTTTTATATATTCCCTCCGTCCCACAAAGAAATTAACATTTCTCTTAGGCACAAGATTTTAGGTGATAGTTAGTGGTGTGGTCACTAGTAATACTTTTGATTAAAATATAAGATTAGATTAGAGAAAAAATTTAGTTAGTGGATATTAATGGTGAAGTTCTTAGTAATTATAATATTTTATTATGTGGGGTCCATCAAATTGATAAATGTGAATTTTTTTGTGAGACAAAAGTTTAGTGAGAAACGTAAACTTTTTTTTGAGACGGATGGAGTATTTTTTAAGGGTTTTGAACTTTTGATAATGAAAACTCTTATAACTGTCAATAAAAATGCATATAAAATTGGAATTTAACTAATAACTGCTTTCCTACATATGAGGATTCCCCTTTTGATGTTGAAAATATAAGTTAGTAATGCATGTTATTGACAGCCTTAAGGATTGTCGTTATCAAAGTCATTTTTTAAGGGTATTCTGATTGGCTCCTCAGAGTGAGTAAGTTTATGATCATGGTGTACACGATTTAAACGTCGTCGTGGTCATTTTGAACTTTATCCTGATGATTGTATGATAAATGTTTAACCAGGAAATGATTGAATCTGCGATCTATAGAAAATCAATCATGAGCGCTTACCACTTAGATAGATGGTTCAAATTATAAATATTCTATGTAGTTTTATATAAAGTTAGAAATTTAAACAAGTCAACTTAAAAAATATACTTCGTATAAAAGTTGAAGGGGATGGAGGGGTAATTGCATTTGCTAGTCCGTTATCGCGGTTTATCATTATTGTTTGACCCATAAACCTCTTTATGTACCGTCATCTTGTGGTAGTTTTCATCATGACAGCTAATTAAGGTACATAATGTCGACAATTTGATGAAATGATGTAACTAAGGCTTGTTGACGTTTTCGATGGTCAAGAAAAAAAGATGCGATAATGGTCATACACGTATCATGCGTTATAGAAGTTATAGATTTAGATACGAAACCGGAAACCTTGTGTGTGTGTTTTTTTTTAAGAAAACAACGTTGAATTGATCAACAAATGATCAAGACTTGATCCTTGTTCATTCATTTTAGAAGCAACAATGATTTGCGACGGATTTTCCGACGCATTAGCCCCTTTCCCTTTAGATAACAACACTGACTTTAGTTTCATTGCTTTTTTTTATAGGTGCGTGATTTTTTTGGTTAAATATCCATTTTTGACGTTTTGCTCGATTGTATGTGTTTTGCTGTGTTTAGGTTGTTTAGAGCAAGTAAGGGGTGGCCGATATTATCGCATTCCATCACAACTGCCACATTAGTTTCCATCTCCCACCACCACCCCCAAAATACAATGTTATAATTACTTTTTTTTTTCTCAATTTAAAAACTCATCTCAGCGTGCTTGTCCTCACGACCACAAACTCCCCGCCTGCAGGACGATGACTCCCCCAATGTGGCACCACACCTAGCGCGGTTAGCTTACCACAAGGTGACATACCAAATCGGACCCCATCGAGGTAGTGTCCTCTTTATTCCATTATATATGCACTTTGTAACACTTATTTAGTTATTTTATGTAATAATTTCTGATTTCTTGTGAGTCTTGTACAAATATATATTTATTTTCAAAGACTAATATAAAATATAGTTGATAATAACATTGTTCCTTCTATTCTTCTTTCCCTCCTACAAAAGTAACATATTTTATGTAAATCAAGGTTTGTAGGCTAGACTTTTCTAGTTATAGGAGTGAGCATATGGGCCCAAAAAAACGAAACAAACTGAAAACCGACCGAAACTGATAACATTTTATCGAGGTTTTGAAAATTCATCGTTTTTTGTTTCGGTTCTATCGGTTTCGGTTCGGTTCGGTATTCGAATAAGGATTGATATTTGGCCTAAAAACCCGAACCGAAAACGAACCGGACCGAATCCGAACCGAACCAAACTGAAAACCAACCGAAACCGATAACATTTTATCGAGGTTTTGAAAAGTCATCGTTTTTTGTTTCGGTTCTATCGGTTTCGGTTCGGTTCGGTATTCGAATAAGGATGGATATTTGGCCTAAAAACCCAAACCGAAAACGAACCGGACCGAATCCGAACCGAACCAAACTGAAAACCAACCGAAACCGATAACATTTTATCGAGGTTTTGAAAATTCATCGTTTTTTGTTTCGGTTCTATCGGTTTCGGTTCGGTTCAGTCTTCGAATAAGGATGGACATTTGGCCTAAAAAACCCGAACTGAAAACGAACCTGACCGAATCCGAACCTAACCAAAATCGATAACATGTTATCGGTTCGGTTTCGGTTTTGATAATTCATCGTTTTCAGTTTCGGTTCGGTTTTTAGACCCAGCTCATCCCTACCTAGTTATATTGGTTGGTATTAGGTGTTGCTCATAACTTAATAGTCATGGGTTCAAATAGTGTTGTGGACAAATTAGAATTGATTAGATGTCGTTCAAAAAAAGAGGTTTACCATTTGAAATCACATAATACTATATAACATAGTGGTTTGTTCAAGATAGTCCAAAAATTTTGTCTAGTCCCAAGGGACAATTAATAGCCCTTGGATCAAGAAAAAGTCAAAGGTCAAGATCAAGAATTCAAACCACCACCACCACTACAAACACATGTGCTTCAATACATCAATACCCCACCTACCTACGGCGGCAGCCGCGGACGGCGGCGAACGGCGGCGAACGGCGGCGGCGGATGGCGGCCGGAGGTGGCCGCCGGCGGTAGTGACCAACGGTGGTGGTCGTGACTTGAAACACATGTGTTTCACCTTTTGAAACACATGTGTTTGAAACACACGTGTTTCACCTTTTGAAACACATGTGCTTCGTAGTTCGTATGCTCCCCTGTGTTTTAGATACTTATGTTTTTAGTGAAACACATGTGTTTCGTGACTTGAAACACATGTGTTTGAAACATATGTGTTTCACCTTTTGAAACACATGTGCTTCGTAGTTCGTATGCTCCTCTGTGTTTTAGAAACTCATGTTTTTAGTGAAACACATGTGTTTCGTGACTTGAAACACGTGTGCTTCGAAGTAATATATTCGTTTGTATTTTGGAACACTTGTGTTTTAATGAATCACATGTGTTTCAATACATTAATACCACCACCACCCCCATTACAACCAGCACCTTCATTGTCAGCCACCACCGCCGCCGCCGCCGCTGGCCACCGGCGGCGTCCGGCCGCGGACGGCGGACGGTGGTGGCGGCCGGAGATGGTCGGTGGTGGTGACCGGTGGTGGTGATCGTGACTTGAAACACATGTGTTTGAAACACACATGTTTTGAAACACTATGATTTGATCTTGACTTGTTTGATCCAATGACTTAGATTTGTCCCTTAAAACTATATAAAACCCTTGAATTACTACAATACAACTCATATAACATATGCCACTGTTAAAAAAATAATCTAATTTTACTTCTAAACTTTTGGGGAAAAATATACACGTATAAAGGATTTTTCGGAGATGATAACACCCGAGAAAATTAAAAATATATGTTTAAGGTGGGCCAGTGAACAAAAATACACCAAACAAGATAAAATTAGTGGTGTTTAGGCTAATTAAGTGGGTATCACTCGTCACCTTCTAATTAGCATTTTATCATTTCTTTATGTTTGGTTACTAAATTATTATTCGTTTGATATTCGGTACTTCTAATAAAACTATCACTAAGTTATAAAAAAAGAGGCTGCATTTTATCATAATAAATAAACAACAATAACTTAAGCAGTATGATAGTCAAACATAAGACAAGCAGACGTGGCCATTTTTTATATAACTCGGATTGGGTCCTAAAAGCCGTTTGAATTCGCGAGTTAAAAATCGCAACCTAACCTAACTAGTTTAGCTAAATGGGTCGAAATTTTCAACTCAACCTATTTATTAAACTTATTGGGTCATAAACGGGTTGACGTGTTTAGAGATTCCTCAATCCAACATATTTATTAATAGATTGACTCGTTTAAATATCATAATATTAAAAAGTAGAAAAGAATATAATACATTTACCTTAAGAATTGAATAGCAAAATAAGTCGATTAGTTGTAAAATGCAAACACAAGTTAACAACTATTAATATATAGAGAATAATACTAGATTAAGAGAAAATATAAATGTATTGTCATAATTCAACAGACGGATACGACGACACATGATCTAAATTAAGCTTTATTTAGGTTAAATATCTATTTATAAAGAAATATTAAATCTAAAATATTACTCCCTCCGTCCCACAAAAAACTTCTCATTTGATATGGGCACAAGTTTTAAGGGGATAGTTAGTGGTGGGGTCATTGGTAATAATTTTGATTAAAATATAGGATTGGTTTGGAGAGAGAAAGATGGTTAGTGGATAGTTAGTGGTGGGGTCCTTAGTAATAATAGTATTTTATTATGTGGAGCCCATCAATTAAATGAAATGAGAAGTTTTTTGTGGGACAAAAAATTAAGGTCAAATGGGAAGTTTTTTGTGGGACGGAGGGAGTATATTATATGACTTGTATTCAAGGTAGTCCTTAATTTTTATGTGGTCTCAAGAGATAAATCTTAGTCACCTTATTAAAAAAATCCTTAACCACCACCATCATCAAACCACATGTGTATCAATATACAACGCCGCTTGCCGCCGCCCGCCGCAATCACATGTGATTGGATACGCAATCACATGTGATTGAAAGCAGATGGCGAGGGGTTGCCGGTGGTGGAGACGGTGGCTGACAGAGGTTGGTGGTGGTGGTGGTCGACGGTGTTGAATCACATGTGATTTAATACACATGGGGGTGGTGGTGACTGGTGGTGGTGACTGGTGGTGGTGGTTAGCGGTGTGCAATTACATGTGATTTAATACACATGGGAGGGGGGTAGTGGTAATGTGTTGAATCACATGTGATGTTGGTGGTGATGGTGATTTGGGGTTGATTGACCATGGGTTGACATTTATCCCTTGGGACTACACAAAAATCTAAAAACTACATTGATTCATATTTCATATTATATATTTAAAATAAGTGATACCTTGTTTCTCCATATTATATATTTAATACTTCCTTATTAGTCATATCTAATACACACGGTATCACCTATTTTAAAACGAAGTAAGTATATGTCTAATATTTAAATGGGTTGGTAAGTTGTAAATGAGTTGTAAAGTTAAACTCAACCCAACATATTTATTTATTCTTGAAGCTCGTTTGGTAAGCTGGACACTTTTACACTCACACGTGTTTCATATTTCATAGTCAAATTCGTAGGAACAAAGCACTATACCCTCATTAGTCATTAAGAAGATTCGCACATCAAAGGTAAGTATCTCTTCAATTTCATCACTACTACAGAATAGGTTTGTTGATGCGGTTAAAATGGTTAATTTTAACCGCACTAATAAATATCGCACCATTAAATCATTACAACCGCACCATTAAATGATCGCATCAAAAAATATAAAACCGCACCATTAAATGATCGCACCAAAAAATCAGAACCGCACCATAAAAGGTATTTATATTTTTTATTAATTAATTATTAAATGTTAAATGTTTGTGAAATTTTGTACGGCGCAATATTTTGACTTAATTAGTAATTATTAAATATTTATTAATGATTAAATATTAAATATTTATGCAATAATTATTCAACTTAATTCCTAGTCATTTTGAACGTTCAGACTACTTTTTAACTTTCCTAATCATTTTCCTAATTTTACACGTCGTGACATTTTTTCCTTAATTAAAATCTGCACAACAAAATTGTTTGAACCGAGTTAAATTAATGGAAACAAACAAAAATTAGAGATGATAGAACAA
The DNA here is from genome assembly GCA_963853835.1 of Calendula officinalis. Lineage (NCBI taxonomy): Eukaryota > Viridiplantae > Streptophyta > Magnoliopsida > Asterales > Asteraceae > Calendula > Calendula officinalis. The sequence goes on along the minus strand of OY970823.1, from coordinate 57,778,872 downwards.
TTACCGAAGAAAAATTAAGAAAATTACTAACCTGAAACTTTTGAATGATGAAAGAAATGGAATATGAGTAAGATGATTAATGATGTTTGGGATATTTGAATATATATTGAAAAAAATTTGAGAGAATTACTCATATGAAACTTGTAAATGATGAAAGAAATAAAATATGAGTAAAATGATTAAGGATTGTGGGAGTATTTGAATATATATTCATGGGGATACGTGGTGTAAGCTGAATCAATTTTGACCATTGATAAGTGATAATGAACAATGAACGACTAAGATCACATGATAGTGGTGCAGATTGATGACATGACAAAATGTGCTTTTTGGGTGCAAATGTGATTTATTAGTGCGATTTTTCTTAACCGCATTAACAAATAGATTAAATAGTGCGGTTTTTTCTTAACCGCATTAACAAATAGATTAAATAGTGCGGTTTTTTCTTAACCGCATTAACAAATAGATTAAATAGTGCGGTTTTATATTTTTTTGTGCGAATTATCTTTTATGATGCGGTTATTTGTTACAACCGCACCAAATAAAAATAACCAACCGCATCAACAAACCTATTCTGTAGTAGTGCATCTTCCATAGATGTTGCAGTAATTTTGTTTGATTAAGTTCAACTGATATTACAAGTTTAAGAGGGAAAGAAGATGCTCCAGATAATCAAAATGTTAACATGTAGGTTAATGTTTCACATTCACAATTGAATCTTTAACGTTTAAGTTCTTTTGGTTATTTATTTTCTAGTTTATTTTTTTATGTCTATCTTTAAAGGTACACGTTTAACTCAACTGAATCTTAAATAAGAGAGTGTTGGGTGATTATGCATTCATGTTAAGAGATTATGACCTTGCTTATCAAATTACTGTTACCTATTTGAACCTTTTGTTGTTCTGTTATCCGTTTCACATTTTTTGTTTCATTAACCCGTTTGCAACTACTTTGAAGTATCCGTTAACTCCAAGAAAACTTTATATGAATTAATCTGATCATATAAGCAAAATAATAAGACCCACGGGATAACCGAGTAAATCAAATTTCTTTTCATTTTATTAAAATTTATAAATCCATATATTATTCTAAATTTGGAACATTTTTTTTTAAAGGCAATTTATAACTAGAGAACAAAGAGCTAGATTAAAACAAAGAAACATTACAAAGAAAACTTAACCCAATCAGTCTATGAAATCTTACATTTAAGATTTCGATAGGCTAACCAAGAAAAAGAAAAGAAAATAATGTTATCAACTATATCTACTCTACGCATCTTCCTTTTTTCAAAAACGGTAGAGTTTCTACACCTCCAAATCACCCAACATGTAGTAAAACCAATCACGGGAAGTTTTAAACGTTGGAAATTCCGACTCGAGATAGAATCGCCAAGTTCCCGCTAATCTTCGAAAGAAGCTTATATCGGAATTCTGAGTTGACACCAACGAAACACTTTCGACCAGACTTCAATTGCAAAAGGGCACATGAAAAGAGAATGTGAAATTGATTCCACGCCCGAGTTGCAAACCGGGCAAAAAAATTGAGTTGATTTCTAAACCTTTTCTAGAGAGGTTTAGTCTAGAGAGGTTTATTTGGAACATTTTAGATAGTTAAATCTACCCATTAACGTTTTACACGCTTCATTGTCGTGCAATTTGGGTCATAATCAGTAACAAAATAATTAACGTTTTACAACGCATGCTTCTTACATCTTATTTACCACGAATTATATATGCTAGTTGATATACATTTGAGTGATATACATTTTGAGAGTTATGTAATCGAAGACATATTAGGGGAAAGTACCTTGAAACTTGTATTTTATTTTTTAATATATATAAAAATCTTTTAGATGTTTTATGAATATCCATAAAATATAAATTATAAAACCATAAGTTATAAAACTTAAGTCAACCACAAAAATATGTTTGCAACTAGAAACTAACAGAATACTCAATAAACAAAATCTAGCACCTACAATGAACCACGCACTAGCCCAAAACCATTTGACTGTCTATATCTCTTTGAGTTTTGGGTTCATAGTGCACCTGACCTAACCCAAACCCAAACCCATATGTACTTCTCCACTAAACTCCTAAAATCTACACCCAGACCCCCAAGAACTCACTTAATTACATTCACCCCCATAAACTTTTTTAACATTTCTCCCCCCTTTTATCTATAACCCGTGCTGCTCGATTGGTTCGGGTACCGGATAGCAAATGGGTCTGTCGGGTTCATCAAGCTCGGTGAAAATAGATAACCGGAATTCTCCATTCTTTGATTTCTGATTCCGTTTTGGACTTCATCCTCCGGCGATGATTTAACAAACTTCATCTGCATGTTGAATGTGGGATCAATAGAAGTCGAATTAGGTGGGTTGTTGATGTTAATCGGATCCTGTAACCCGAAGGCAGCTATACTCGCCCAGTCATAGTTCCCGGAATCGAATTTTTGAATGCCGGCCTTCTGGTCTTCATCGTTAAACGTCTTCACGGAATTTCTGGCCGGAAAGTTTAGCAACTTTTCGTTGATCTCCGGTAGTGTGTCCGGAAGTGATTCGAGAACTTCGTCGAATTGGGAGGATGCCGATGATGGAGAGCCGTGGCTCTGCTCAGTGTTGATGGGACCACCGAAAATTGTTTTCTCTGCACTTGAGTTCTTCTTATAGATCCGGCAAAGCACCCAATCATCCAACTGTAAAAAAAAGTTATAAAATTGAATTCCGATTTCAGAGTGAAAACAGAGTACCGGGTCGAATCGGAGCTTTACTTACCCGGGAGCTATTATTCTTTTTCTGGGGCTCCGATAACCTGTATTCATGCATGATCCAGTTTGTTTTGGATCCTTTCGGAGCTTTACCGACGTAGAAAACTAAAGCTTTCTTAATTCCGACCTTCCGTCCCTCCGACATGATCACTTTATCAGTTCCGGTGGCCTTCCAGTAACCCGACCCGGCAACTCTATTGGGTCGAGTCCCATTTGGGTACTTTCTATCCCTAGGGCTAAAAAAGTACCATTCCTTCTCGCCAAACATCGCCTTATCTGTCAATTAAAAAGTTCAGCATTAATAAATTAATTATCATAAAACTTCAATTAAAATGCATGCTAAGTTACAAGCTCAATTGCAAGATTAAAATACATACTCGGTAATTCCCACGGATCAAATTTATACAAATCAACATCTCCGATGATCTGAAGAGGAAAATCGTGTCCGGCGACTTTCCGGAAAAGGTACTGCACCATAAGCTCCTCGTCAGTCGGGTAAAACCGGAATCCCGGCGGTAACCTTAGCTGAGTCATCGGATCCGTGACCGGCACCGGCACGACCATATTCTTGATTAATAAAGGGGAGGAAGTTTTGTGAAATAAAATATTCGTTTTTTGGTTTTTCAAATTAAAGAGAAAATTGGGCGGGTATTTATAGTAACGCGGCACACAGTATTAATGGTGGGGACCAGTTACAAGGGTTAAAATGACAAGTAACCAAGCGGCCAACCTTATCCGAAGTAGTCAAGGGCCAAATGCATGCACCCAAACTCATTTTATATATATGAGTGAGTCATGTGGATTGATTGGATCTTCATCGTACACGTGGGAGTGTTATAATGTTGTCCTAAATTAGCAATGACAACATTACAAGAAAAAACCATATAGGTAGTAAAGATTTGTGAAAGAATTCCAAAAAAAGTTATAGATTTGATTATTTTATGGGCAAATATTTATCAGCAGTTTTGATATAAGTTTGAAAAAAAATCATTGTAATATTATTTTGAGCATAAATTATGCCATCCCAAAGGACAAAGGTGAACTAATTATAAGTTTGTATTATAAAGCGTGAAATTCTGATTAGCCATACCACGTCGACAAACGGTGAAAATAATTATTCTACACTGTTATAGAGTGAGAACGATGGACTCTTTATTTTGTTTTAAGTAATGAGATGGTAATAACTTGGACATAAATAGATGGAAATGTTACTCAGTTAGTCTACTTTTTACATATTTCAGGCATTTAGCTTTGATAAAGTCCGTTTATGCATTTATAACAAACAGAGTGTATCATTTTTAGGTAAATGAAAATAAGAAAATTCTTTTACATTTACATTATATTTTGACACTAAATTGCTCTAACCCTACACTATAATCAACACTATATATAGTGTTAGAAAATAATATAAATGATAGTGTAATTGGTTGGGGATGGTCTAATATCTAACAACTTTGTTAAACCGTATACGTCTACAAGACTTAAACTTAATAGCTTTTTGAGTGTTGGGTTGTACATTCCGTTGTTATGATATCGTGCTAGTGATTGTTAGATTTTTTCCCGGTCTTTTGATAATTTATTTAGACGTTTTCTGGCTTTTCTACTCATTGTGTATTTTAGTTTTTGCAAATTAAACCGATAATTGACTGAAATTAGAAGCTTCTACCAAATCAAAACTGGGCCAAACTGAACTATATTACTTTAGTTAGCGGTTTGGATTTTCACGCAAAATAAAATTTCTGCTATGTTTTCGGTTCAGCTAAAACTTTTTTATCAACTCGTCTGATTCGATTTTTTTTAGACGTGCATGAGCTTAGTATATTATATAGGAAAATGCTAATGACAGCCCTTAGGGCTGTCATTATGAAGGCAAAATACACAAAAGACAACCTCCTGAATTTTAGGAATATTATTTTTTTAATCAATGTACAAGCTTTTTATGCATGTTAGTGACAGTCCTAAGAGCTGTCATTAGCAAAACCCTATTATATAATATACAACTTAAGGTAACAAGTCAATAGGGCAACTTTTTAACGGTCAAAAGTTAAAACGTGCTAGGTGACTTATCTACATTTTTCTCTGTTTTCTTATTTGTAACCAAATAATATAGCAAGTATGTCTAGCAAACTAGATTCTACCAACTAAAATCAGTTTAAAAGAATATGTTAGACCGGTGCCAATGGTGACGCAAACTGACGCCGTCAGTTTCTGCCAACTCAGCGCCACGTCAGCATACAAACTAACTAACACTAAACTGACGTACCCATGCCAACAGCACTCCGTCACTTCACCAAATTTGGGCCCCACCACTTACTTTTCTTTATCTAATAAAAATATATAAACTAATTAAAACATATAACTAATAAAAATACATTTCATTAATTAAAAAAAAAATACATAAAAAGACATTAAAATAATTAAAAAAAAGACATTAATTAAAAAAAAAGCCATTAATAAATAAAAAAAAAGACATTCAAACTAAAAAAAACTACTAATCAAGAGATTCATTATCGTCTTCGTCTTCGTCTTCGTCTTCGCCAACCGGTCCTTGTGCTCCCGAACCCTCACCGTCACCCTCCTCGTCAACGTCCTTAAAAATCGCCAAATCATTTTGAAATTGCTGTGCAATTTCATCTTGAGCGGTTTCAAGCATTTGCTTACGACTTTCGTCAATGTCGTTTGGCACTTTTATGGCTAGGAATTTCCAAGTTTCCAAAATCAATTTTTTGTGTGCCATTTTTGCAACCTTTTTGATAATGCCTGTATTTTTTTTGGAGGTTTTTCTAACGAGGTCCAAAGTGTCCAGCTTAATGGACCTTCGGGAACTTGCGGCATCGGACGAAGACGAAGTCTTTTGACTTTTCTTGCTCACACTGCGGCCGGGGGGGCGCCTCAACGGGTCATCTTTGAACAACGCATGCATGTTAGCCGGTGTCGACGTCCTTGGTGCCGCCGTCCCTGGATCCATGCTCGCCGGTTCGGTGTCTTCATCGAGGCTTATCGGCTCGGTATCCATGACGCCCACTGAAAAATAGAACTTTGGGCTATCTCTCACCACTTCCCAACAGTCTTCATATATAAAATTACGGCCGACATTTTCACGGAATTGTTGACGAGCAGCTTTTAGAACGTCCTCGTCTCGCGTACCGCTTCCACGCACGTCGTTTAACGAATTGTATATAGCGCTGAAATTTTTCACGTCATGAGCTATTTTGGACCATTTGCCCGTGAGTTGGTTCATGTTACGCTTCACAGAAGCAGTCGAGTTGAAGTCCTCGAGAATTCGAGCCCAATGGACGAAAGCTTTTTTGCTATTCCCCTTCACACCATCTTCAGAGTTATGAATCCAACGTTGGGCCAAAATCACCTCGTCAGGGGTTGACCACTTTGTTTGTGCCCTTTTTGGCAACGCTTTTTCTTTCCCCTTTTCCACCCTTTTTTCTTTCCCCTTTTCCACCCTTTTTTCTTTCCCTTTTCTTGAGGGTGTCGGTTCCGGTTGGGTGTCCCCCACATTTTGGGTGTCGGTTGGTGATGGTTCTTGGAAATTTTGTGAATAGATAGGTGTGGTGGGAGGAGGTTGTTGGTATTGAAAGTTGGGTGGTGGTTGAGAGTAATGGAAGTTGGGTGGTGGTTGTTGGTATTGAAAGTTTGGTGGTGGTTGAGAGTAATGGAAGTTGGGTGGTGGTTGTTGGTAGTGAAAGTTGGGTGGTGGTTGAGGGTATTGGTAGTTTGGTTGTGGTTGGGAGAAAGCCCCAAAACCTAGCGATGGTGTGGGGTTGCTTGTTTGACCCGACGAAGAACCGGCCGGTGAGGGTGGGGCGTCAACCGGTGATCCAGTAAGGTAATCCCACATGTCGTTGGATACCGATGATTGACGTCTTTTGGACATTTTTTAAAAGTTTGGGAGGAGGTATGATTTTTTTGAGATAGAAAGAAGGTGATTGTGGTGTAAAAAATATAAGAAATGAGTGGGTATTTATAGATGTAAATGAGGGGGAATTTTTTTTGAATTTTTTTGAATTTTTTTGAATTTTTTCGGATTTTTTTGAAATTATTACCGTTTTTTTTTAATTTATTACCGTTTAAATATTCGAATTTATTACCGTTTAAAAAAAAAAAAAAAAAAAAAATGCTTTTTTTTCATTGGCTGGAGGGTACGGCTGGGCCCCACATCACGCGCCCCTTCTCTCGCCGCTTAAGCGACCGGCGGACCGTGCCAACGGCGCCGGTTCCGTCGGTGGCCAACCGGCGGCCAACCGGCCTCCCGATGGCACCAGTCTTATTGCACTTTATTTATTGATTAATTTTATTTTAACTCGTTCGATCCGATAAAAAATTATTCTTTTTCGTATGGATAAACTAAAATAGTTTTTTTTTTTTTTGAACGGCAACATACATCCTCTATACTACTCCTAAATTTACACCATTTTGTTCACAGTGGAACTCGAACCTATGATCACAGACCAAAAGGAACCACCTTCCAACATCTTATATCGCTAGGCTACAAGCCCTTTGATGATAAACTAAAATAGTTAACACTTATATTTGAATGGTAGGAATATAAAATTAGAAATGATGTAAAAGGTGCGTGTCATCCTTAAATTTGTCAAAAGCTCAAACTTTAAAAGGTGGAGGCTTAACTGAGAATGAAGTCGGTTTTCCTAGATGAAAGTAACCCAGATGTGGTGGATGAAACAGATCGACCACAGAATCGTACTCCGGTGCTCGATTTGAACAAACCCTGTTCGTCCGGTACGTCTTCAGGCAGATCGATCTCTCTCCCGTTGATTTTCGGTAAAGCATCTCGGAATAGAATGGCGGATAGAGCAAAGCTTAAGAAGAAGGATAAAAAGAAAGCTGCCCAATCACTCGGTGTTACTTCTTCAATCTCGAACTCAACATCGGATGAGATCCAAAACACCATTGAAGTTGGGAATTTATTGGGATTTCAAATGAATGAGTCTGGAGCAGACATCAGGAACATCATCGGCGGAAAAGGTTTGAAAATTGTTTCCCAATGAAGCTACTCTCCATTAATATTCGTGGTGTTAATTGCACCCTAAAAAAGAGGTGGATTAAGGGCCTATTAATTGCAAATAAAGTCCAATTCTTAGGAATTCAAGAATCAATGGCAAAACGTGTTGATCCTAAATTGGTTAAGGAGTATTGGGGCAGTCGTAATTTTGATTTCGATTTCTTGACTTCAAATGGGAAATCCGGTGGTTTAATTTCAGTTTGGGATCCATCTTGGTTCGATAAAACTGATGCATTTTCGGGTGATGGCTTTTTGGTAACAATTGGCTCGATTATTGGTTCAAATGTTGAGTGTGGTTTTATTAATTTGTATGCCTCTCAAGACATTAAAAAGAAACTTGCTCTTTGGAATTCGGTGTCGGACGTTTTAAAAACAGACTCGAACCGGATTTGGGTCATATTTGGGGATTTTAACGAAGTAAGGAAGAGATCAGAGAGATCGGGTTCTTCTTTCTCCCCGTCAGGTTCTAGAATTTTCAACCGTTTTATCAGCGAGTCTGGCCTCCATGAAGTTAAGATGGGGGGTAGGAGATACTCAAGGAGTACCCCTGATAGTGGGACGTTAAGCCTGATAGATAGAATTTTGGTGACCAACCAGTTTTTTCAGGTCTGGCCAAACCCAAACGTTATCATTCTCCCAAAGGGATTTAGCGATCACTGTCCGCTGATTCTTAACACTAGCAATGTTGATTTTGGCCCGACATATTTTAAGTTTTTTAATTCATGGACTGCTGATCCATCTTTAGATCCAGTTATATCCTCGGCATGGGCTAAGCCAATTGACAGTAAGTTGCCTCCAATTCATCGGTTCAGTGCTAAATTAAAACAGGTTAAGTCTGACATTAAGCTGTGGAGGGCTGCGGTTGGAGACAACAGTCTAAGTAGACTACATAAACTGGCGAATGAAATTGATATTAAAGCGGAAACAGAGGGGCTGTCTTCGGAAGAAAAAAACAGGAGAGTTGACATTGATTTCCAAATTAGAGATCAAGAAGCGTTAAAAATTCGTGATATTAAACAAAAGGCGAGAATAAAATGGATTATTGACGGTGATGAAAACTCAAAGTTTTTTCACGGTACTCTGAATCATAAAAACAGGAAGAACTTTATTCACGGATTGTCTTTTAATGGTATTTGGACCGAGGAACCATCGGTGATGAAAAAAGGTACATCGTCTTATTTTTCTAAAATTTTTTCAGAATCTAAAAGGGTTAGACCGCAATTTAGAAGCAACAAATTTAAATCCTTATCGAACTCTCAGAAAGTGTTAATTGAATCTAAAATATCAAAAGAGGAAATTAAGAAAGCGGTGTGGGATTGCGGAGTTGATAAGGCCCCGGGCCCGGACGGATTTACGTTTGCGTTTTACAAGAAGTATTGGAATATCATCGAAACGGATTTGTTGAATGCGGTTCATTCGTTTGAAAACGGAGGTGATCTGAAGTTTGGATGCAACTCCTCATTTTTTACACTTATACCTAAGTGTGAGATTCCTCTTGTTTTAGCCGATTATCGCCCAATTAGTCTCATTGGAAGTTTGTATAAGATTATTGCCAAAATTCTTGCTAACCGTCTCAAGCTAGTCATCAACGATGTTATTAGTGTTGAGCAATCGGCTTTTATTGAAGGTCGTAATATTCTTGATGGCCCACTTATTCTAAGTGAAATCATGTCTTGGGGCAAAAAATTGAAAAAACAACTTTTAATATTTAAGGTTGACTTTGAGAAAGCATATGACACACTCAATTGGGATTTTCTAGACTCGGTAATGGCTCAAATGGGCTTTGGGGAGAAATGGAGGAAGTGGGTTAACACTTGCCTTTCTTCCGGTAGGGCATCCGTTCTATTAAACGGGTCCCCCACCTCGGAATTTGATATTAAGAGGGGTCTTAGACAAGGCGACCCAATGGCCCCGTTTCTATTTATTATTGCGGTAGAAAGTATTCATGTCGCTATGCTTGAGGCAACGGAAAAATGTGTGTTTCATGGTATTTCTCTCCCGAATGACGGGCCGCTTATTTCACATTTACAATATGCCGATGATACTATATTTGTGGGAGAGTGGTCCGAAGGTAATGCTAGAAACCTAACCCGTATACTTACATGCTTTTATTTATCCTCGGGGCTCAAAGTGAATATGTCTAAAAGTAATATTCACGGACTAGGTGTGGATAGAAGGGTTGTATGTCGTGTAGCTAACCGGTTGAATTGCAATGTTGGGACAGTCCCGTTTAATTATCTTGGATTAGTAATTGGTGCTCCTATGCATAGGATTGTAAACTGGGATGTTCTGGTCAATAAATTTCAAAAAAAACTCTCTACATGGAAGGCATTCACATTGTCATATGGAGGTAGGCTAACCCTTATTAAATCCGTATTGGGTGCTCTCGGGATTTATTTTTTCTCTTTGTATAAAGTTCCCGAAAGTGTTCTAAAAAAGCTTGAATCAATACGGGCGAACTTTTTTTGGGGTTCAAAAAACGGGGAAAGAAAAATCAATTGGATTAGCTGGAATAGAATACATGGTCCAATTGATTCGGGTGGTCTTAATGTACCAAGCTTAAAAGCCCAAAACCTTGCTTTATTGATAAAATGGTGGTGGAGACTGAAACGGGAAGACGGTGCGCTTTGGAAAAAAGTCATTGTCTCTTTACACAATATTTCAAGAAATTATAATCCATCTAGTAAGTTTCCGGGTGTGTGGAATAACATCAACAAGGTGAGAAACCATCTTGAAAAAATTAATATCCCAATCGATTCGTGGTTCCAAGCATCCCGTAGTCCCGAGGATATGCAGATTAGGTGGTCGTGGCCCTTCGAATCAGACGGCTTGTTCACTGTTTCGTCGGCTAGGGCTGCAATTGAGGGCTCGCTATCGAGTCCACGTATTTCGGGTAATTTCCCATGGGTTAAAGCAGTTCCGTCTAGAATAAAAATTTTCTTTTGGAGAATGATTCAAAACAGGTTGCCATCCTGTGTTAATCTGCTTAAACGGGGAATATTGCTACAATCTGCGGTGTGTTGCATATGTGAAAGGGAGATCGAGGATGAGGCACATTTATTTTGGAATTGTCGTAAAGTTCGTGAAATTTGGGTCGCTTTCTGCAGGTGGTGGTCGATCGATATAGGATCTATATCTAGTGTCGAGCATTTCATCGAGTGGCCGGCTCGAGCAAACCTTCCCAAGATCAAGGCTAACCAATTTGTGACAGCCCTTGTCTCGGTTTTATGGCTCATATGGAGGCACAGGAATGATATAATCTTCAATAAAAAATCAGATGGTTTTCATGCAATTTTTGAAGAAGCCCAAGCCCAAGCATTCTATTGGATAAAAAATAGAACGAAATGCAAGTGGAGTAGCATGATGTGGCCTCAATGGATTTCTGACCCGAGGAGCTTGTAAAGGCCTGAAATGGAGTGGTGTTAGGTTCTGTTTTATGTTTTTAGTAACTAATGTTTGGTGTGATGTATTGGGTAGGTGTTTTGTTGCTTTATTCCTTCGCTTTGGTGTGAACTTGGTTGTATTTTCTTGCTAGTTTCTGGCTAGCTTCTTTAATATATTTTCCGTGGTGGGCTCGGTTCGGGTGTGATGGCAATGCCGAAGCTCCCGTCGAGTCGCCATTTTGCCGTTCAAAAAAAAAAAGTCGGTTTTCCTCGTCACTCTAGTCGGTGCCTTATGCCACGTGGTCAATGCTTTTTAATACCTCCAAAAACCCTTTTATTATTATTCTACGTGCTGCGCTCTCACGCTATCTGTTTTTTTATTCACACCTCACTTAGGTGCTGTTTGGTAGTATCTGAATGATTAAGATCTGAATGATGCAGAGGTCTAAACGATTCAGACTTACCCTTACATCTGTCTGATTAAGAGGCAGAACATGCTCAATTTCTGATTCAGAGGCTGATTAAGAGGTCTTACCAAACACTCTGAAGCTGTCTGATTAAGAGGCTGTCCTCTTATCTGTATCATTAAGAGGCTTACCAAACAGCACCTTACTCTCACCACAAAAACACCTTCCACGTTTTCTTATATATTTATAATAAAAAATGTATTTAGGACATAAAAAAACCCTACATTTTTCTTGTTATTCGAGTCAATAAAAAAATTTAGTAGGGGTGTTAAACGGCTCGACTTGACCTAACCCGACCAAATCCGAACTCTATTAAGATTTATAGGGTCGGGATTAATATGCACGGTAGTGTATCTTAATGGGTATTACGGGTCAATCTGATAATCTTAGAGCATTTTCAATGGTAGTTTTTTACAAAGTTTTTTATCTTTTGGGAAGTTCACTTAAATGCATATGACATTCTAGCAAAAAGGTTTTTTTTTTAATAATTGGTCCATTCTCAACCTTGGTAAAGTCCATCTTGTTGCGATAGGAATGAACAAGAACAAATAAGTTTTAGCTAATGTAATAAAGATACCAATTATTGTTCCAAAGACTCTAGTCCTTTTACTAATTTCAAAAAGCCTTCTTCCATAACTCTTTATCAAGACACACAAAAAGCTTTTTGTACATTTATATGCATTGGAGCAAAAACTTTTTTAAAAGTTTTTTTTGTCAATATTAAGTGGAAAATCTATGTAGTAATTCTAATAAATCATTGGGAAGACTTAACCATTGAGATGCTCTTATAGAGTTAAATTCATGTTAAGATTTGATCAACCTAGAGATGATCAATATCCAGCTCCATTAATCATGCTAGAAGCAATTGTATCATATGTTTATATGATCTATGGATTTAACACGTATTTTTAAGGTGTTTCTGAGTATATAAATGACACATATTTTGCACAATTTTGTGTCCTCTTCTTCCAAAACAATTTATTTCCTTTCTTAGTCCTCAAAAGCCATAAAAACAGTGTTAAAATTTATTGTAATAAGAAAAAAAAAATTATTACTAAAATTTACTATTTTATCTTTATATCAATAAAATTATTAGCATGTTATCTATTAATTTTTAATACTTATATTATCTTTTGATTTAAATACTTATATTATTAGCATGTTATCTTTTGATTTAAATACTTATATTAATTAAATATGCAAAAAATAAATACAAATATTTAATATATATTATCTCTTAAAAATAAATACTTCGTATGTGAAATTAAATAAGGGGAATGTAGGTGTAAGACGGGTGCCAACGGCACACACTAACGCCACTGGTTTGCCCCACCGGTTGTGGTGACTGTTGGCACGACCCCATTGGTTAGGCGCCGGTTTGAGGCCCGCCAGTTTGAAGACGAGAGCGAGAGAGGGGATCGGTTGCTAAAAAGTGGGGGCCCTCTGAAACCTAGTCGTTGGACAAAAAAAAAAACCTTTTTTTTAAAGGTAATTTTTAAATAAAACGATAATATTTCAAAAAAAATTAAAAAAACTCAAAAAATTAAACGTTTTACATGTATAAATACCCACTCATTTCTTCTATTTTTTACACCACATTTCACTTTCTTTATCTCTAAAAAAAATCATAATTTCTCCCAAACTTGAAAAAATGTCCAAAAAAGGTCAACCATCGATATCAACGTCATATGAGAGCTAGCAGGGCCGGCCCAGAGTTTTTGGAGGCCCGGTACATTTTCTGAAAAATTAGGCCCCACAACTTAAACAATCGAAAATTATAATTACAATATTCTAACATTTGATTTTCACGGCTCGCTTATGACTCCGGATGGGTATTAATAATATAGTCTAACATTACTTGTGCCAATAATTAATCTAGACTAATACATATGTAAAAAAAAATATTGGGCCCCTAATTTTGGTGGGCCCTGTTCACATGCACGTTTCGAACACCCCTTGGGCCGGCCCTGAGAGCTAGTGAATGATAACCCCATCGATGCCCCACACTCACCCCCCCCCCCCCCCCCCCGGTTCTTCTTCGGCGCAAACAAGCACCCCGGCACCATCGATGAGTTTTGCGGCTTACTCTCAACCACCAAACTTTCAACCCGACGACCCCCGAAATCAATATTCTCAACCCCCCCCCCCCCCCCCAAAAAAAACTACCACAGTTGGTACCCACAACCACCACCCAACTTCCATTACTCTCAACCACCACCAAACTTTCAATACCAACAACCACCACCCAACTTCCAATTCCAACAACCTCCACCAAACACACCTCACATTTCACAAAATTTTCAATCACAATCCACACCATCCGAGTTTGTGGGGGACACCCAACCAGAACCGACGTCCACAAAAAAAGGGAAAGAAAAAGCGGCGCCAAAAAGGACACAAACAAAGTGGTCAACCGCAGACGCGGTAATTTTAGCCAAAGGTTGGGTTCATAACTCCGAAGATGGTGTTAAGGAGAATAGCAAAATAGGTACCGTCCATTGGAGCGAGGTTCTCGAGGACTTCAACTTTGTGGCTTCTGTGAAGCGTAACATTAACCAACTAACGGGCAAATGGTCCAAAATAGCGGCTGACGTGAAATATTTCAGTGCTATATACAATTCTTTAAACGACGAACGTGGAAGCAGTACTTGAGACGAGGACGTTCTAAAAGCTTCTCGTACACAATTCCATGCGAACATTAGGCGCCATTTTGTATACGAGGAATGTTGCGAATTGCTAAAAGATTACCCAAAGTTCTATTTTGAAGAAGGCGTCATGGATACATCGTCGGTTAGCCTCGATGAAGACGATGACCCGACTAACATGGATACAACGGCGACACCGGCTAACATGCATGTGTTGTTCCAAGATGACCCGTTAAGGCGCGCCCCCGGTCGCGGTCTTAGTAAGAAAAGTAAAAAAAGTTCAGGTTCGTCCGATGCCGCAACTTCTTCAAGGTTCGTTAAGTTGGACACTTTGGATGCAGTTAGGCGAACCTCTGATAAGCAATATAACGTTATCTCTAAAGTTGCAAAAATGGCCAAGAAAAAATTAATTTTGAAGAGTTGGAAATTCTTTGCCAAAGGCATACCAAATAATATTAGCGAAAGTGATAAGAAAATGCTTGAAGAAGCTCGGGCATCAGTTGCAAGGAGATTTCGTAAGGATTTGACGATTTTTAATGAGGATGACGGTGATGGTGAGGGTTCGGGAACACAAGGACCGGTTGACGAAGGCGGCGACGAAGAAGACGATGAATCTCTTGACTAGTAGTTTTTTTAATTAATGTACTTTTTTTATGTAATGTTTTTTTAATGAATGTAATTTATTTTTATTAGTTATTATATATTTTAATTAGTTGTATATTTTTATTAGAAAAAGAAAAGTAAATGGTGAGGCCTAAATTTGGTGAATAAAAGGGGTGTTGTTCGCATGACTACGTCAATTTAATGTTAGTTAGTGTGTGTGTCTGCTGAGCTGAGTTGACAGAAACTGACGGCGTCAGTTGGGTGCACCACTAGGAGCAGTCTAACAGAATAATATGATGTATAGGTGACACAATACATGTGTCAGTCAGATCAGATGGGTTTTTTGCTTACGTAGCAACTTCTTTACCTCATTTCAAAGTTTACAATATACTCTTGCCAAGTCACTACTGAGTAGTGAACGTCACTACGACAGAACCGTTTGATGAAGGATTTGTTTTTTTCTTTTTATGTTTAAAAACAATAGTAATTAACAGAATTATATATTTTTCAAAGTATATTTTTCAAAGTAATGCCCCACATTGGACAAATGACGAATCTGTAATGTGCTTATAAGGGTTCTGGGCTACTCCTCTTACAACCAATTGGTTTTAAGATGGAACCCCACAAACTGATAATAATACATAAAACTATAGATATCGAATTTGTTATACCGATATCATACTAACACATCATCGCCGATATTTCAATGGTCACCACTAACACATCATCGTCACATCAGCCCGACCAAACACATAAAAAATCCTGATCAAACCCATGTAACCAGGAGACCAAATCACTCTCCTTTGAAAAAATCTCCCCCCTTTGAAAATCAGACGACCCATATTGGGAGGCGTCGGGTTGGGTGGGCGTAATGGGCAGGACGCGTCGCTTGGTGGGGATGTGGCAGGTCACGACCACGAATTCGGTTGTAGTTACACCCAGTCTTATAACTGGACTTAGTCAACTGCTTATATTATTTTAAGGGTTTTGATAACGATAATTTTTAGGGCTATCTCTAATGCATAAAAAGTTATACATTAATTCATGAGGGTAATAATTCATAAAATTCAGGAGTTTGTTATAGATTGAAATGCAAAATTCCGATGCATGTTTGTTGATAGCCCTAAGGGCTGTTATTATCAAAACACTTTATTTAATCTAAAAATAGTTATTTTATTTTTTATAACTTAACAGAAATCCCAATAATCGGATGATGCTTGATTGAAATTTAAACAATATAGACTTATAGACGATATAAAGATTGCACAAAATGGTAATATCAAATCGGATACCGAGCCCAATCCAAAGATCAAGACGAAGCCCAAGCCCTAGCCAAAGCCCAAAGCTTCTTAATGTGGAAACAGGCTTTAAATATATTAACCTAAAAGACTAAAAGTCCGAAAGTAATTCCGTATTGTATTACTAGTAGAGTATCCACGTAATAATGTGGTGTCTACCTTGTAACTATATTTTGTGGCGGTAATTGTGATGGTGGTCGTGGAAATAGAAATGGTGGTGATGTGTAGCGATGACGATTGACGGCAATAGTGATTGTAGTAGGTGGTGGTACGATGGTGGGTGGTATTCAGTAGAATAATATGTGTTTAAGGATTAAGAAAGATAATAGAGTACATAAATAATTGCAGTCATGTAATCAACACGTGGGGGTACTTTGCTCCATCATTTCATTTCGTTTACCTGATTATTGAAGATATGTATTGACGTGCTTCGCACGTGCATCACACAGGATGTCACTTTGCGTAAACCTCTATTTTCGTAAAGAACCA
This sequence comes from Calendula officinalis, assembly GCA_963853835.1. Classification (NCBI taxonomy): domain Eukaryota; kingdom Viridiplantae; phylum Streptophyta; class Magnoliopsida; order Asterales; family Asteraceae; genus Calendula; species Calendula officinalis. Next base: position 57,762,183 of record OY970823.1, on the reverse strand, counting down.
TCTATGAAAAATCTTTCAGGAATAGGGACCATCATTGTAAGTGTTGAAACTAAAGGACCATTGGTGAAATTTGATATAAACCTAAAGGACTATCCGTGAAATTTGTTATAAACCTAAAGGACCAACTGTGTAATTTATTTGGAGTAAATGGGAAGGGAAAGACAAAATGACGAAAATACCCTCACGTGTATCACACGTGAGGTCACTTAACGTGAAAAGTTAACGGTCGTTTTCATAAAGGACCATCGGTGAAAAACCTTTCAAAAATAAGGACCATCGGTGCAATTTTTGAAACTAAGGACCATTGGTGAAATTTGATATAAACTTAAAGGACCATCCGTGTAATTGACTCATAAAAATAATTATAGTCAAATAATGAATATAATGATCTAATAACTTAGTTGAGTCGTGCATATATTTTTTTTTAAATATAAATTATCCTGAAATAAGAAATATGTTGGCTAAAATTTAAGACTTCTCAATTTTATATAGTAAAGATAGTTCGCAACTGACATGTTGTGATAGTCCAATTTTCTCTTCCTATTGCTATGACTAACGTCCTTGTAAGTCAACTTTTACTACCTCTTTTATGGTTGATATTTTGTGTTCAATAAGAATATATATAATTTAAGTGATTTAAAACTTCATGTAGCCTAAATAAGGATCCTGATCCATTAACCTGCTTACCCTAACTTATCTAAAACTTGAATAGGTTAAATCACTTTAAATTGGATTTTTAAGTTTTTTTAACGACATCTAATCTATTATTTATTATCCCTACCGGGACTTGAATCTATGATACTAATTTTTAGATTATGGATAACACCATATACACTAAACTATTAAGGTACAAGTATTGAGTTATTTAAGTAACATATCTCATTAACTTGGCTAAGAATAACCCTCTATGAACGACAATAAACCGGGCTAGAATTTCACATAATCTATTTTAGTGTAAACTTGTTTTTTCAATCATCCTATAAAAAGCCATAGCTTGGATATTATGCAACATTTCATTCATTACGAAAACTTCAATGGACCCATTCAACAATCTTGATCGAGACACTGCCAAATTAAAATTTTAGACCAACTCAATCAACAATGCATAATGATTGTTGAACAAGGCGTTGAGGTTTATTTAGTAACATGACCTGGGTTCAAACTATTCCCAATCAATGTTAGAGCATCTTCGATGGAAGCTTTTTTTAAAGTTTATTACTATTTTAATAAGTTTTTGAAAAACTTTTTACCATTAGAACAATTAGCTTTTTGAAAAGCTTATTCAATGACTTTTTTTTACTAACATTTTAACCAAGTTTTAATGTTTGTCAGTTTTAGTTCTTTATGTTTAATAAATTTTTATTTTAGACCCTAGATATACTATACTTCGTATGTAGATTGTTTATTATATTTTTATTAGTTAATAAATAAATTATATAATATTTAATGTCATTTAGTATAATATTTTTGTATGAGACTTTTAAAAAAATATTATATGTAGTAAGATGTCAAAAAAATGTCAAATTATAATAGGGGTATTTATAAAACATTTAAGATAGATAGAGGTATATTAGAAATATTGTAATTGAAAAAATCTTTTGGAAAGGTTAACCATTAGAGATGTAATTTATGAAAAAGTTTTTGGTTAGTGAATTGTTGATGTGACAAAAGTAAGCTTTTACAAGGTTAACCATTCGGATGCTCTTAGACTATGGGGTATGGGCCTCACCATCACACCATTTTTTCTGCCACATCATCTGCCACCTCAGCAACCACACCACCACACCAAATCACTTTATCCAGGAAATATCCACCACACCACACCATCTTTTTCCATCTCATCATTTATTTTCCATTTATTTTAATAAAAACATAAAATTAATAATCTTTTAATAATACAAAGAATTAATTTATCTTTTTAATTACAAGGTAGTAAATATGTGATAGGTCACTGGTGGGTTAAATGAAAATAAAAAGCCTAAAAAGTTAGCCCAGCCCAACAGTCAAGCCCAGCCCAAAGCAAAACCTAAAAACTCAAATATAAGCTTGATCTTCTTCCTCGTTTACCTCTGTAACTCGCCTCCATTTTCTTTTTGTTTCTTTATGCACAGCTTCATAACTCCATGTTCTTCTTCTTCTTCTTTTAATTTTCCGATCAAAATGAACGTTCAACGGTCGAATCAGCATCAAAAGGCTCGATCCACGCGCGTTACACCCCGTTTCCGTGGCCACGCCTAACCACCACAGCCCCCCACGCCGTGCAGGGGGGTGGTGTGCCCGTTCTCACCACGCCGTTGTTTCGCAGCCACATCAGCAGCCACACTACGGGAGTGTGCCCATACCATATAGCCTTACCTTACTTCTCGGTTAGCTGGGTTTACCTCTCACATAGTTGACAATGACTCGTTGTCGTGGATTGATCGGGATCTCCAATTAGAAAACTTTTCGTACAATCAGTTGATGATTTTTATAATTTATTCCGTCTAAAACAAAATCTACTTTTTGTTTGATATGACTTTTGAAATATGTCTTATTATTTTCATGATTTTAATAATTATGTATATTAAATTCTATAAATGTAGGAGCCGCTTATTAAGTAACGCACACCTTTTTATGTATGTTTGAACATTTTATTGATAGACTTGAAAATTATCATTATTATTATCAACATAATAACTATTTTCAAATCTGATATATTCTTTAATTTTTATCATCTAACAATAGTCTCTGAACTTTATTTTAATATAAAATTCATTTCTTTTACATGAAATTCCACTAACGTTAATTAAATAAAGTATTTATACACAGATTAAGAAAATTAGGTTTTAAAATTCTAGCAGTTAAATCATACAAAATATTTGTTCCAAAAAACGTTTTCATTTTTCAAATTGGAGGGATCAACTCAATAAAAATAATATTATTATCATGTACCTCACCACTAATTATCTCCTAAAAATAGTTTATCTATCTAAAATAACATTATATTTTAGAGTTGCGTTCAAGTAGGTCCATGATGTAACATCTCAAATTTTAATACAAAACATTTGGCCAAAATAATCATTTAATAAAGAGGAGAACTATCCCAAAATACGGATTTACAAAAACCTTTGGTATGAAAATCAGAGTATAAGTTTGGTGTTACAAAATATATCAAAACCAAAGATGAGTCTAATCCGTTCTAGTGTTCTTCTACTCTAGGCCCCGCATCTCTATCCATTCGCACCTATACCTTCGATCCCGAACCTGAGTACATAGCAAAAACAACAAGGAGTACGTGAGACAAAACGTCTCGTGAGCTACATGGGTTTAGACCCCGATGATAATAATAATCATGAGACATATAAACAAACATACAAGTAATTCGTCCATCTATCTAGTCACCCTATTGTGACTCTATAATCCTTCCTTTTATAGTAATCATATCTAGTTATCCGGTTGCCCCCAAACTAACTAGAACCACCTTAACTTATTAACCGAAATCCATCGCCATTAATAAGCTTAAAGATACTGGCAAGAGGGATTCACCCAATCTACCGACACCTGCCTTACTCGCCGGACTACCTCCAGTTAGCAAGATAACTACCGTGGTTGAGTCGATGGGAATCCACCCAACTGCCCCTCAAACCACACCTCATGACTGGGGGTCCCCCGCGTCATCACATCATCTCAATCGTATCATAACTCAACAGTTATGTCAATCTAGCTCTCGGCTATCATGTCAATGATCAACCAAGTTAGTTCAATACTATCAATAATATAACTAACTAACAGCTATAAGTTTACACACTTAAGCAAATAGACCATGACATAAGTAAGAAATGTATTTCATAGGCTATGTACTCAATAAAGTCCACACGTACTCACCTTAGCGATATAATGCTCCAACCGTGTTCTTGACACAAAATCTCTTGCTTCACAATTCAATCACCCTTCCAAGACTTCACCAAAAGCCTAATAGAATAACTACAATATGTTCAACATCACATACTACTAATAGTGTGTCCATTTATCTCTAGATAACACTTACTAACACATTTCCCCCAATTATGGTGATTTACCAAAACCCTAGGTTTAACCAATATTAAGATTCTTACAAATCTTAATCATACACTTGTTTCCTTTGGTAAAATACCATCTATTAAGTGTATACATCATTTATTTCACCATAGCCCATAACCCCAAGAACTAGGGTTTCAAACCCATACATCAAAATCCATAGATCTTAAGCTACAAAGATCAAAGAGTGAAGATATACCTTTAATCTTCAACTACGAGTGAAATCTACCAAAGATTTGTGAAGAAATCGTCCAAGATCAGTCCTCAAGCTCGAATTTCGCCAAAGAGAGAAACTAGGGTTTATGTTTGGCATTTATGGCAGAAATCCCGCATTTAATATGATGTCTGACAGGTTCGCGTCGCGAACCCATAGTTCGCGTTCGCGAACTTCCCGTGTCCGGCACCTCGCGATCGCTAACTGGTCGCGAACCCTGTCGTGAACTCTGATCGGCAAATCCCCAAAATGTCTGTCGACCCTTGGTGATCGCGAACCGTAGTTCGCGTCACGAACTTTGCTCCTCAGGCAGGCTGCAACTTTTGTTCCTTATCTCGACCCAGTTTCGACCATAACTTTCTCATACGGTGTCCAAACGACGCGAAACCAATTTCCACGTTCCTTAAACGATTTATCCTTATTTATTATATTTTTATACAATTTATTTATTCACAAATTTCGGATCGTTACACATGATTTTTACAAAGTCCCGAGGAATAAATCTCAACCATTGATCAATATGATCTATTGATCAAGATTAATCACATACTTTATACATGGAGGGGTATTTTGGTCATTTGAAACTAAAAAAAATTATTTTATATTTTATTTTTATTTTATTTTATTTTTTAATTTTTTAAAAATTGAGGTGTATTTATTTTATTTTTTTTTAAAAAATTATTTTTTAAAAAAAAAAATTTATTTATTTTTTATTTTTTTAAAAGTTGTTAATTTTTCATAAAAATGTGATTGCATAGTGAATCACATGTGATTGTATAGTGAATCACATGTGATTTAACTAAAACATCAAATGTGATTAAATATATAATCACATTTGATTTTACACTAAAATCACATATGATTACACTAAAATCACATGTGATTAAGTTATACACATAATTTTCAAATAAAGATTATTTTTAATAAAAAAGATTAATAAAAAAATTAAAATAAAAAAAATTAAAATAAAAAAAAATCAAAATTTTTTTAAGTGGCAAATGACCAAATTTTTTTAAGTGGCACATGTGATTGTATAGTGAATCACATGTGATTTAACTAAAACATCAAATGTGATTAAATATATAATCACATTTGATTTTACACTAAAATCACATATGATTACACTAAAATCACATGTGATTAAGTTATACACATAATTATCAAATAAAGATTATTTTTTAATAAAAAAGATTAATAAAAAAATTAAAATAAAAAAAATTAAAATAAAAAAAAATCAAAATTTTTTTAAGTGGCAAATGACCAAAATAACCCTTCATAATAAAAAATAAAAAATAATAAAAAAATATTTTTTTATTTTTTAAAAAATGACCAAAATACCCATCAATATATAGGATATGTAATTTATCTTGACCATTAGATCCTATTGATCAATGGTTGAGATTTGTTCTTTGGGACTTCATAAAGATGATGGACCTCCTTGAATATTTCTCTTATATTTTAATCAAATTTATTACCAAGGATGTCACCTCTAACTATCTCCTAAAAACTGTGCCCGAAAAAATAAGAACTTTATTAAGGGACGGAGAGAGTATGTGTGAATCCGTATATATCGATTAAACACCAGATTAAGCAATAACAATGATGGATTGGAAGAACAAGAATGAAGCTTTCACACACAAAAAGATACGTACGATTAAACAATTCGGCAAGCTTGGTCAATACTAGGTTACAACTAGGTATTTATACCTAGGCCTAGTATCGACTAATTAAATAAAATCACCCTAGACTATTTGTTACAATAAATGTCACATTACACCCTTAGACTATCGAATACATTAAAATGTGACCCAACAATCTCCCCCTTTGTAACAATAGTCTGGGAAGCATATCTTCGAAGTCTTCATCTTTAGCAAAGACCTAGCCTTTTAGATATTTCATTGCATAATAATCAGGATCAGGCTTGAGCTTTGTTGATCTGTGAAAACCTAATACTTCTTGTAGCTTTTCAACCACAAAAGTATTTTGAAGACTTTACTTTGAAGATACATATTGATCGACTAAAATTGAGACCCATAATGATAGAGAGATTAACAGCGGAAGTCTTTTCTTGAAGTTTGTGGCTTTATGTCGATCAATGATCTTTAATAATTGTTGTTCGGGAAATTTATTGATAAGGTTTATGCTCCCCCTCAAACAGACAATTATTTCTTCATGGAGTCTTCGGTTCCTTGTTTACTCCCCCTTTACTGATGCATATGTGTCCTTTTGATGTGGAGTAAGTTAGGCTAGTATATTCTCCCCCTCATGATGAGCAAGAATATTCTGAAGCATCATGTAATAGGAAGAATCTCCGAAGCTTGGTGATGAAAATGTGTTGAATAATGATACATTCATTTTTTGAATGAATCAATATATAACACATTTTACAGCATAGTCAAATAGGATAAACCGGGATCTCATAGATATCCCGTTAACATGACAGTTAAAAAACTGTGTGACCTACGTTCAGTGTTGGCTTTGATGTTAGCACTGGTAGGATTTCCATTCAATCATCGTGGAATACCAACAAGTGTGGTATCACTATGAATGTTCCGGCAATATCACTAGGATATGCTTAGTGGAATGCCTGTGTCCTAGAGAAATTTAATTCGGTTCTAGACTCTATATGTGGACAAACGAAGGCGAGGATTGGAGGTAGGCCCTCTTGTTCAATATCAACAATCTCCAAATGAGATGTCGATAGTAGATGTGGTAATCTCTGTGATTTTGAAAAAAGTACGTTTTGTACTTGAGTGGTCAGTGGGGGTTGTGCATTGCATCACTGGGTCCATGATGTCTGAATCAGAAAGCATCTCATGCAGTCTGATATAGATGTAGTTACCCGGTCTTTTGTTCGGTTTAGGGAGGGTTTTCCGTTTTCTTTAACCCTTTCTCACACACTCCTCACTCAACTCACTTTTTCATTTTCAACCACACCCTCGTTTTTGTGTTACCATGTGATAAGCTGATTTGCACCCCATACTTCATACCCCCTCTCAATTTTTACCTCAGCGCACCCCAATCAAGATCCCGTGATACTTGATTCTGCTCACCTAGACCTATGAACCCTTACATTTTGTCCTATATTGTAGGTGGCTCCTGGGGAAAATCATGCCGGTTATAGCAGATCATAGGAGTAATTTGAGAGTGAACTAAAACGCTCATGTGCATTGTAATCAGCTATTGAAAGATGTTGCATTTTAGTAGGTTCACATGGATTTTTCTGTAACATCGGACTCACTTAGAGTATCCGTTAGCACACGGTAAGAATCGGTAGTCGTTTGCACAACCTTTGAGTCAAATGTGTGACCTGCGTTTAGAGTTGGCGTGATTTTAGCTCTAGCAGGATTTCCACTCGATCCTCGTGAAACATCAGATTGTGATGCCACTACGGGTGTTCCGATGGATTCACGGAGATCCATGTTTGTAGTGCAAGTGTCCTATATTGGAATGTTTGAGGGGTGATAACTAGACACACGGTGCATACAAAGAGACTTAACCCGGGGCAGGAGGTTATTATGTTTCAATACCGACAAACTCCGAATGAGCAGTCAGTAGATTATGTGCTACGTCCCCTAATGAATTGAAACAAATTCATGTTGAGAGAAATTTGAGTGGTTGGTGGTGGCGTGCATGTGCTTTACTAGGCCAGTAGAGTCTGGTGAAACGTTTAACGCATAAATGAGCACCCTTTTGTATGGTTGCCCGGTTTATTTACGGTGTGGACGCACTCAAAGGTGTGTTTTCTTAAAGTTATCATGTTTTTCACATCACCTTGCACTCACCTATTGCTATACCCTAGACTTATACCCTGACATTTACCAAATGGCTGAAAAAGAAAATGAATTCCCTTGAAAGGTAAGGCCGGTTCTGGCAAACCATGGGAAGGTATTGTGGTTTGATAAAAAAAATTGATCGAATAAAAAAAAATCAAACGGGTATAAAAGTATTGATATAAGAAAGTTTCTCCCCCTGGAAATACTAATTCTCCCCCTAGAATTAATATTACTCCCCCTCGACAAAATAAAGATATATAAAAGTTTGTAGATCAGAAATGTACCTTGTACCAGCAGCAGAGGGGTGGAGAAGAGTTTTTACAGTTCTGTGTTTGCTGATTAAGAGCGGGTTTCAAGTTGATGTACTTGAAAGCCATTAAACGATTAGGAACGAGTTATACACTGATGTGTGCATAAGCCATTGCTGTAAAGTGCGAGTCATATACTGAAGTGTATATAAGTCATTGCTAAAAATGTAAACACTAAAAAGCATTTTGCAGAAACAACATTGAAAATTAGTTAAAAAAGAAATAGAAACGATTTATGCTTTGAGATTTAACATACCAAGCTTAGACACAAGAAAATTAAATCGTTTTTCATCTAAAGCCTTGGTGAATAAATCAGCTAACTGAAAATCGGTGGATTCGAAGTACGGTTCCACAGTTCATTGTTCAACGTGATCTTTGATAAAATGATATCGAAGATCAATATGTTTAGTTTTGGTATGTTGAACAGGATTGCATGAAATTGCAATTGCACTTCGGGAGTCACAATATAAAGGAATACAGCTGTATGAAAAGCCGTAATCTTTTAATTGTGACTACATCCAAATTACCTGGGACAGGCAGCTTGCAGCAGCAACATACTCCGCTACGGCAGTTGAAAGAGATACATAATTTTGTTTCCTTGAGGACCAGCTCACCAATTTATCCCCGAGAAATTGAGCACCTCCAGAAGTGCTTTTACGATCCAACATACAGCCAGCATGATCAGCATCAGAGAATGCAGACATGTCAAACGAAGTTTCTTTGGGATACCAAAGACCAAGATCTCGAGTACCCTTTAAGTAACGAAATATGCGTTTGACTGCTTGAAGGTGAGACTCTTTGGGAGCAGCCTGATACCGAGCACAAACGCACGTAGAGAACATTATATCAGGGCGACTGGCAGTTAGATATAATAATGACCCTATCATGCCTCGATAGTTTGTGATATCAACGAGCTTTCCGTCAGGATCAGCATGCAATTTTGAACCGGGTGACATTGGTGTAGAAATGGGTTTACAGTCATCCATCAGATACTTCTTCAACAAATCAGTGATATACTTGGATTGATTGATGAAGATCCCGGTAGGTAACTGACGAACCTGTAGACCGAGAAAGAAATTCATCTCCCCCATCATACTCATTTCAAATCTTTTCATCATAAGATCTGAAAACTGTTTACAGTATTTTGGATTTGTGGAGCCGAAAATAATATCATCTACATAAATCTGAATGAGGACGATATCTTCCCCTTTTCGTTTGATGAATAGAGTTTTGTCAACTTTGCCTTTTGAAAAACCAGAGTCGACTAAGAATTTGGATAAAACATCATACCACGCACGAGGAGCTTGCTTCAAACCATATAACGCTTTATCAAGGATGTAGACATGGTTAGGCAAGTTTGGATCGACAAATCCTTCTGGTTGATGAACGAAAACTTCTTCACTGAGAATACCATTAAGAAATGCAGTTTTTACATCCATTTGATAGATTGTAAAATTCTTGTGTGCTGCATATGCCAGAAAGATTCGGATGGCTTCTATTCTTGCAACCGGGGCAAAAGTTTCTTCATAATCGATGCCCTCTTGTTGAGAATACCCTTTAGCAACCAAGCGTACTTTATTTCGAATGACAATCCCATTTTCATCCTTTTTGTTCTTAAAGATCCATTTTGTACCAACAACAGACTTGCCAGGTGGTTTTGGAACTAGACGCCAAACTTTCAATCGTTCAAATTGATTGATTTCATCTTGCATTGCAAGAATCCAGTCTGGGTCTGATAAAGCTTCGCTGACTTTCTTAGGTTCATTGGAGATTAAGAAAGATGAGTATTGACATTCATCAGCAGTTGCTCTACGAGTTTGAACCGAGGATTCAGGATTTCCAATTACTTGATGTAAAGGATGCTCTTTGGTCCATTTCAAGGTATGAGGAAGTGGAAGTTGACCTGGAGTTATATTGGAGGTATCAGTAAATGCAGGATGCGGGATTATAGTTATTTGGGTATTGGATGAAGAAGGTGGGGGATCGACTTGCTGAACATTGAATTTGGAGAAATCAATCACCAACGTTGGAGGTTGAGCTGGTGCAATGATTAAATCAGAAACACCCGCAACTAGAGAAGACGGTGAAGAAACATCTGGTGATGATTGAGTTTCCATTGATGATGAAGTAGAATCTGAGTTTGTTACTGACTCAGTGTTCTCAGGAGCAGTAGACGTTGGAGATGGAGAATCAGAGGAACTCGGAAGGTGTGTCTCAAGGACACTGATAGACTGAACATCTGCAGCTGCAGGGAATGGAACGCCAGCCTCCTGAAGTAAAGTATGTCTGATGTTATGATATTCATCATAAAAATGTTCAAACAATACATCGAAATCATTTTCAGAGGTGGAAGGTGCGGAAGGAGGTGCAGGAGGTTTAATATCTGAAGTAAGTGACTCAAGAGGAAATGTCTCATCAAAATTCACATTTACACTTTCTCTTATTGTCCGATCTGATCGATTATAAACCCTGAATGATGCAGATTCACGTGAATAACCGACAAATACCCCTTCGTCAGCTTTAGCTTCAAATTTGTTCAATTTGTCTTTGTCATTCAAGATGAAGCAACGACTCCCAAAAACATGGAAAAATTTAACATTCGGAATTCGGTTATTTATCAATTCATACGGTGTTTTGTTGTAGGTTTTGTTGATGATAGAACGATTTTGAGTGAAACATGCCGTGTTGATGGCTTCAGCCCACAGAGATAAAGGTAGTTTCGAAAATGAAAGCATTGTGCGGGCTGCTTCAAATAAGGTACGATTTCTTCGTTCTACTACTCCATTCTGTTGTGGAGTTCTAGCAGCGGAAAATTGATGGGTTATACCTACAGATTCAAGAAATGAATCTAGGGTTCGATTCTTAAACTCAGTTCCATTATCAGTCCGAATGGTGTTGACTTTTAATTTCAAATTTGTCTGAGTTTTCTTGATAAAGGCGATAATAGTATCGGCAGCTTCATCTTTGGTACGTAAGAAGTGAACCCATGTATATCGTGAGTATTCATCAACAATCACTAACACATACCGTTTACCAGCAATTGATTGTACACTCATTGGTCCACATAGATCCATGTGAAGCAATTCACGAACAGTACCCAAATATTTATCTCTGAAATTTGTTAAGAGGTTCTTGTTTCCCGTCATATGCCGTGAGCATCCAGAATCAAGATACCATATATTCTACATAAAACAATTAAAACAATTTAGGTACCCAATGAATTATGGGTCCTATACGATTAGTGAAGGATGTTTTATGCAGATTTTACAGAAGGATTAATTTAGAGATTTTGGGGAACTGCAAGGAGGCAGTTCTGAGTGGATTGATTTGATAGACCATTTAAGCTTTTTCTCTAGAGAATGTAAAATCCAGTTTAACTGTTCATTCTTGATCCAAGTGTAATGAACAAACGTGGATTTTGTGTTATGCATCTTTGATTTGTTTGTCGAAGAATTTGAAGAAGTGCTTGAATGTGATGATTTAAGTGTTGTGGTTCCTCGAGTTGTTTGACGTTGAGAGGAAATCAATTTATTAGAGATGGGTGAGGCAGTGGGACGAACCTTAGTCGGTTTGAAAGCTTGTGTAGACGAATGTTTTCGTTTATATTGCAAAGGACGAGAAACGGGTGTTTTGCATGAGTACGGAAAACAAGTTTTGCAGGACTTAATTATTTTACCAGACTTATGTAAAACATAGTTTCTAGGACCACATGGAGCATCCAACCTAATGAAATATCGTTCATCATACTGAGATATTTGTTTATTTGTTTGCTTGTCACAATAAATCTTTTTACCGGTTTTATCATATTTAACAACCAAATTATCACCATTAACAGTATAATTCACAGGACGATAAACAGCAGAATCATAAACAGTACCAAAAGCCAATTTAGGAGCAATAAAATCCATGGAGTTATTACATTTATTATAAACAGAAAAAGAAGAAACTAAAAAGGACAATGAACTAGACTTCTTAAGTTCCTTTGACTTAAGCATACTAGAGTCGGATGACTTAGACTTCTTTATCTGAGTTGCTCCTCTGTCTCCGATTGGCATGGGCTTCTCAAGCTTTGAATTTAAGGTTTTATCTGAAACATTTAAAACAGTTGAGTCAGAGCTTCTTTTTAAAATAGCAGGGATTTTAATTGTAGAAGTCTTTTCAAGAGTTTTAGTTTGAGCAGAAGAATTAATTTGAAAATCATTTTGAACAGAAGAAGAATTGGTTTTAACAAGTTTAGCTTCTAAGTCATGAATTTTGGTTTGTAAAACTAATTTTTCTTTATCAAATGCCTTATGTGTTTCATCAATTTCTATTTCTAATTGGCAGATTTTCTTTTCGAGAATTAATGATGGAATATAAAGCTTTCGTATCACTTTTTGTTGAACGACAACATCCCCTTTAATTTCAAATTCTTCTGGGGTTATTATAGGAAAATATTCATCATTTTCAAATTTAGCCTTTTTAGTTTCATAAGTTTTGTTCAATTCTGCATAGTTAAAGCTGATTTGTGCATTCTCCTGCTTTGCTCTGTTGTGGGCTTCGATTTCTTTTTCTTCATCTGTCACCCGCATGAAGCTCTGCCAGATATCTCTTTGCATGTAGCGAGAGTCATATAGTGTTGGAAGAACCCTGCACGCCTTGCTCAGATATCCTGGATTGTCTGCCCCTAGACCTTGTTTGGAGTTGAAGTATTTGAACTCTTTAGGCTTGTTCAAATGGATGGTTTGATCAGTATGTCCTCGTTTGGCGATTAACTCTTCAAGGTGTTTAATGTGAGATACTAACTGATCTTTGTCGTAGGTGAGACGATGTATGATAACCTGTTGACTATTTCTATCTTGTGATGATTGATTAGTTTGATCGGTTAATTTTTCTTTTATTTCTTTTATTTCAGAATTTAAAGATTTAAATTGGTTTTCATTATCATCAAATTCTTGTTGTTTACGTTCCATCCAGTTTTTGTGAATTGACATTCTTGGAACGTTTCAATATACAATTTGTAATATTTGTCATTTCGTTCCTTTGAAATAGGATTTTGTGCATTTTTAAGATTTGTAATTTCAGTTTCTTTCTCGGAAATTGTATTTGACAAATGTTGAATATCAGATTCATACTGGACCTTTATTTCTGATGCTTGTCTTTTTAAATCCTGAATTTCTAGTGTAAAAATTTTATTTTGTTTAATGTGATTAACCCGCTCTAAAAGTTGTAAATTCATATCCTTTTCGAGTAAAATTGTTTGATTTAAGGTATCAATTTCAGAAATCAGTTTTTTTATCAAAACAAGTATCATAATCAGTGGATTGATCAGAAGTAGATAAAGAAGAGCTGGTTACCTCAATTTCCTTGTTGACCTCCGCATTGGAACGTTCGTGGAGCTCAACATTTTCTCTTGCCATGAAACACAAGTTTGCAGCATGTTCTTCATCTTCTTGATCAGAATCTTCCATCCACTGAAGATCTTCAGCTAACAGCACTTTCCCAGATTCAATTTGTTTTGCCATCAACATCTTCTTTTTGAAATATTCAGAATCACGAACTTTAGGTTTCGTGCAATCACGGGAGAAGTGACCAGCAACACCACAGTTATAACATTTCTTTGTAGGATCCAAAGGTGTCATGGCTGGCTTATCAGTTGAAGCAGAAGCAGATTGAGCAGATTTAAAGTTTGATGAAAATCGCAGATTGTTGTTTGCGGTTTTCGGGTAATATTTCTTCTCATATTTAGAGATGAGTGACATGGCTTGCAGCACTTCTTGAAGTTCTTTATCCAAATCATCGATTTTTGGAGGAGTGGGTTCTTCTGCTTTTTCTTTAGATCTAGCAGTCTCATTTAACTGATGCTGTTGTTTGGTAAGAAGTGCAAGAGTATCTTGTGTCTCTTGTTTTGTTTTGGCTATGTTATTCACCATTGGAGCATTTTGGTACAAATATTCATACAGCTCATGGATATCTATCAGACTTAGATCTTTATTCTGTATAGCATTGTTACCAAACATTTCCCACTCAGGAAGAAGACTGTTGATAAATTTGATGTTGATCTCTAGGTTTCCCTTTGATAGACTGTTTTTGTGGAGATCATTTAACAGATTACAGTATCGATGGTAAGTGCTTTGCAGGTCTTCCCCGGTTGATGCTTTAGAATTTTCATATGAGTTTAACGTAGTAACCATCTTAGCCTTATTCCCAAAACCGTGCCCTCCATTTGTTATCTTATTTCATCCCAGAGTTCTTTAGCACTCTCAAGACTATCTAAACTATTGTAGATTTCATTCGGTAATCCTTGAAGCATAAAGGAATATGCTTGACGATCAGCTTTGGCACATTGCTTTTGAATAGCATTATATCTGGAAGGAGGGATGAGAACTCGACCGCCAATAACCGGAGGATCTGCATCAGGTAACACAACAACATCTTCATAGAATTTTGCGTTTCCATTCTCAAGGGACTCAAGTATTTCAGTAGCTAATTCTTGACTTCTGATGAAGTAGAGAAACCTTTTCTTCCACTAGGCATACTCACCTCTGAATAAGACTGGAAGTTTTAGATCAGACCCAATCGATAGTGCTTCTCTTGAAGTCATTGTTTGTATGGTTACGCCCGAGGGGAAGAAAAAAATTTTAATTTGAATTTTTTTCAAAAGATCTCAGATGATAAAAGTCACTTTAAATATGTCCTCGATTTTCGAATTGGTCAAAAATGTCAATCGGGTTAGAAACTGGGGCTCAACGAAGTTTGGATATTGACCGAAAAATCACAAAAAACGCAAATAAAGTGATCGAAACAAGTCTTTTTGGACCGGGAAGTCGGGTAAACCGCCTACGGCGGTTATCACGTCGTAGCCTTCGTCTCTAGCTTCGATTTGGTTACTCGTGGGCGTGAAACGGACACCCGAGCTGAAAGTTATGATCGTTTTAGTATATCACCTTTTGACACACGAGATCACAGTTCGGGCCGAAGTTGAGAAGTTCGGGCCGAAGTTGATTGAGATGTTCGGGCCGAGGTTGAAGTTCGGGCCGAGGTTGAAATTCGGCCGAAGTCTGTTGAGAAGTTCGGGCCGAGGTGGATATAGAAGTTCGGGCCGAAGTGGATGTAGAAGTTCGGGCCGAAGTAGGGTGTTCGGGCCGAAGTTCGGAGTTCGGGTCGATGTTCGGGCCGAAATTCGTTTATAGTTCGGGCCGAACTTGAGGATGAGTTCGGGCCGAACTTGTTACTGTTCTCGGGCCGAAAACTTTCTTGACAGTGACGAACCGAAACAGCCTAAAAGTTCACTAAATCGATCCTATCTTGCTCAATTCTTAACCAAATCTAGTGATTCAAATCCCAATATGCTCAAAAATGATTTTCGCACGAAATGAGTCAATAAACTCGATCAAAACACAACATATCAGACGATAATTTCGATTTAACAGAGGAAAAAATGTGTTTTAATGGTTTTCTTTAAAATCACAAAATTAGGATCAAATGTAGATGGATTTAATCGAAACTTGATTCTAATATGATTAGAATTACAAGAGGAATGTAATGAACAAAGAATATAATCGATTTAATACCTCAAATTCCGATTTTGATTCTTGAGTTCTTCACCAAAAACTTCAAAATCTTGCTTAATCTTCACTGAAATGGATCGAATCAAAGAAGATTTGTGCTCTGATACCAATTGTGAATCCGTATATATCGATTAAACCCCAGATTAAGCAATAACAATGATGGATTGGAAGAACAAGAATGAAGCTTTCACACACAAAAAGATACGTACGATTAAACAATTCGGCAAGCTTGGTCAATATTAGGTTACAACTAGGTATTTATACCTAGGCCTAGTATTGACTAATTACATAAAATCACCCTAGACTATTTGTTACAATAAATGTCACATTACACCCCTAGATTATCGAATACATTAAAATGTGACCCAACAGTATGAGAAAAAAAAATCAGTGTATTACACATATTATCTTGTAGTGAATAACATCATGAAATATTCACAAAAAATAGGTATCAATATAAATTCCCATTTATAATATATAGGTGTTTTGAAGGTACTTACCAAAAATAGATTATTTATTCTGGAAATAGATAATCAGATGAGCAATGGTTATAATAGAATATGATTACGAAAAACAGTGTTTGGATTTGATTATGGTGTTTGAAACCGCAATAACTAGATAATTGATTTTTCAAAACTTTTTTTAAATAGTAATTTTAAATTATTTGTATTTTCAAAACACAAAAACAAATAATTTTTTCCAAATCACGATCCTAGGCGCCCTTTAAGCTTATATAAATTTAGAGTAAATTATACGGAAGGTCCATGTGATATACCACTTATTAAAACTTCAGTCCTTGAACTTCGTTTATTACACTGAACGTCCTTTGTGTATTCACTTTGTTACACTGAAGGTCCTCGGCCTAACAAGTAACAACTGTTAATTTTAAACGTTAAATTGGTCATGTGCAAGGCACATGATGGCATACTTGGCATTTCCTCATTTCTCCTCTTTTCTAACTTCCTAATCCTTTCTTCTTCAAACCCTACACTAAATCTGCTTGAGCCGATTACTCTTTTGATAGTGTACAGCAGTACAGATGAATTACGATGTGAAAGTTGACAAATAATCACGATTGATAGACAAATAGCATTCAACATTCATTGTTATTTGGGTTTAACAATCCTGTGAATTTGAGGATATGTTGGGAAAGCTTATTAGTGGAGCTTTTGAGCTTATTAGCTTAATAACCTCAAAATTACAAGTAAATTTGAGTTTATTAAGCTAATAAGTTTAAAAACCCCACTAATAAGCTTTCCCAACATGCCCTGAGTACGAGAGCAGGGGATGTGCGTTCCATTTTGGCGGTGGTGCTAAAGTTGAAAGCCGTGAATCGTTGGCAATTAAATTCATCTACGTTAATTTAATTCAGTTGGTTCGACAATTGATAGAATTCGCAAGTTATTGACTTTTTAAATCTTAAATTTTAAACCATAAATTAATAGAATTTGCAAGTTATTGACAATTAATATAACTTTAAATTTTATGTTCAAACTCCAATCTAGCATAGTTAAACCATCTAAATTTAAAAAGGATTTTTTCTATTAAATAAACTAAATTTACCATTTTTATTTATAAATGCGATTAATACATGTAAAAAATAGAATTTACTAACATGAAATAAGAATATTGAACACTTGTTACCTCATGTTCTTAGTGTATGAGTTAGATAAACTCGTTAAAAAATTCATAAATTAAACCCATAAGAGTTAGACAAACTAATTATCAAAAAGGATTAACTAATTATCAACAAATTTTCAAATAATTAATCAGAAAGTAAGTGGTAAAGTACAGGGACCTTCCGTCAGTTGTTGCCAAATCAATGTCACGTCAGCTCACCCTTCAACCGACACTAAACTGACACACACACACACACACACACAAAATACCCCTTTGGGCCCACCCACCAAACTCACGCCACTTTCTTTCCCCGTCTCCAAACCGCGCCAGAAGCAAACCGGCGTGATCACTGCATAGGTGTTCCAATGGTGTAACATCCTAAAAACTGGCCTAGTTGTTTTAGGTATATATTGATATTTGATAATGTCTATTTGACCATATGTGGAATAAATTGATTAAGTGTTAAATAAATTGTTCGACCTTTCGTCCTTTTGTGATATTTTAATCAAGGGATTAAAATATCCGATTTCTGAAATGTTTAAAGGATTGTATGATTTTGATATCTTTGGATTCTCCTTTTAATATCGTTTCCGAATATATTTTCGTTGCTAAAAACAGAGCTCGTTTGATATTTTAAATAAATTAGCTACAAAAGGGACTTTTATATTTTATTTGCTAAAAGAGGGAAAAAGTCAAGTGGGTCCCCTCACCAATTGTTTGGCCGGTTTGGGGAGTGAGAAATCCCCCACTTTGTTTCATTTTCATCCATCTTTCTCCATCTCTTTCTCTCTCTACGTGCTCTCTCTCTCTAGAACCCCCATCATCTTCTTCATTGTTCTTGGCTTCTTTTGAAGATTGCTAGGTCGTTTCTTGCTCAACCTTAAATCCGAACCCATTTTTGAGTAGCTCTTGAGGTAAGCTTCAATCTATGGGTGTTCATTTTCGATTCCATGATAGTTGGTAAATTAGGGTTTATGTGTTCTTGAGTTTTGGTTGGTGATTATTGTGTTAGATGTTATATTAAGTGTTTATGCAAAGTTTGACATGTATTGTTGCATGAGTACAAGTAATTTAGCACAAGGTACAACCATTTTAGCAAAGTGTACAAGTTGGTGGGTTTATGTTAAAAGTAGGTTTTATGGGTTTTGACAAACCTTGGAATTCTTGTTGTTTGAATGCTTGGAATTGTTCATTAGGTTGAGAAAAACATGTTTAGTAAGTTATGGATGTTGAGAAATCAAGTATTGCGTGTTTTGGTGGTTTATGACTTGATTTGGGTGAGATTGTTAGTTAAAATAATTGTTTAAGTTTATGTAGAAATTATGAACCAATTATTGTGTTAAATGACTAATTGGTGGAAACATGGTATTGATGTGTTTTTGCGGGTTTTGTTGCTTGGATATGTTAACATGATAGATTCGTTATGTTAGTTATGGATTGTGTTGAGATTTAGTGGGATTGATGAAATGCTAACTAGTGTTTGGATGTTTTTGGTTAAAGTGATTAACTAGTAATTTGGAAGTAAAACACATGGATTGTTGGTAGCCATGATCTTGATGAATTGTTATATGATTATGACTTGTTAGTTGTAGTAAGTGTGTGCTAGATGGTGGAAATTTGGTTAGTAAATAGTGATGTTTGGGTTTTGACCCGTTTGGGCCATTTGGTAGAAAAGTGACTTAAGAAACTTGGGTTGTGCAAGTATAAGTGTTTGTTAGGCTATGTGTTGGAAATGTTGTTGATAACATTTGGTGAATTGCAAGTTGATGACATGATTGTAGTTATAGAAGGTATCATTGTTTAATAACCCGGTTTGACCCGTTTGATTGTAAGGCTTGCAAAATGACTAGTTGATTTGTTATGTAAGTGTAAGTGGTCATGACATGTTCATATGATGATTCAAGTGTTTGGTTATCTAGTTAGTGCAAGTGTTAGTGTTAAATGCATATTTAACATTGTTTATAATTTGGTGGAATTATATACTAATTCGGTATTCCTTTGGTGTACAGGAATCGGGATCGTGACTCAGAAACATTAGACCTCTGAGTTCGACAAGTGGAAGTAACGGTGAGTGGACTTAACCTCAAACTTGTGTTCGATTACATTGGTTTGGTATTGCCGGTTTGGGAGAAAGGTGCAGGAAAATACAGGAAACATGCAGGAAAATACAGGAAAAATGCAGGGAACTTCCCTGTAGAGAGTTCACGATCGTGAACTCTAGTTCACGGCGTGAACTCTAGTTCACGTTCGTGAACTATTGTTCACGATCGTGAACTCTAGTTCACGTTCGTGAACTATTGTTCACGATCGTGAACTATTGTTCACGATTGTGAACTTCAGATTTCAGGTTTTTCGGGTCGTTTTCGGGCGCGAATCTTGACAGTTTGCTTGTTTGGTACCTGTTCGATCGGGTTAGACAAAATAGGATATGTGCACATAGATGGAAAGGTTTTGCTTGATTGGTAGCAATTACTCTGTTAGTGGAAATCGAGGATAGGTAAGAGGTCAGTGTCGGATGGATAACGGCTGGGCAAAGGGTATCGACTATTAGGGTATCCGACCTTACCTGTATGCGTTACATGGTTAAGGGGAGGGAGTTTCCCGGGGTGTTGGATACGAAGCGCCAACGGTTACTGTGGTTCTGGCCAACCACGGTTTAAGGGCCGCAAAGCCACCGTTCCTCAGTGATAGTGTTTACCCAACGCGGAGATGTTTTATAACTTCCGTGTTAGCAATCGGAGATGTAGAATCTACTTCCGAGGTTAGTAGGCGGAGATGTAGAGTTACTTCCGTGCTTAGTGATTAGACAGTTAGCGGTTACTGGTTCGGTGGAACAGTGATTCAGGGGAACAACGGTTAAGCGGTTACGAGGAGTAACAATCGTGGAGATGTTGGTGCTTGCTTGTCGAGCTTTGTATAATTTGTAGTTTATGTTCATTCACTTAGCTTTGTGTTAATCCCTCCCTCGTTGAATCTTTTCAGGTTGATCGGTGCTTTGGACGAGATGATTGACCAAGCTCAAGGGGTTGTGTTTGTAAAGTGAGCCATGTCGTTTAAGTGACACCGTTATTGTATTGCTTAAGCAATGTTTATTTTGGAAACTTATTGTGGGACCTTGTTTGTAACTAAACTAAACTAAACTAACCTAAAGGATAACCTTGTCGCCTTCGGGCATTTAAAAAAAAATGCTTTCTAAATTTTGCGGTGTTACAAATGGTGTAGTAAACTTGCGGCAAACCGGCGGGATCACTGCACCCTCTGTTGGCACCCGTCTAATGAGGTGTAGTATTGGTGGGGACATGGAAATGAATTTACTTTTTTACCCATCATGTGAGCGGCACATGCTTAAATTAACGTTAGATTTAAATGGTTGTTAGGCCGAGGGACCTTCAGTGTAATAAAGTACATACATTAGAGACTTCCAGTGTAATAAAGAAGTTCGGGGACTGTGGTTGTAATAAGTGGCAAACCACATAAACTTTCCATGTAAATTACTCTAGATTCAATTGTGAGTGATTGAACTGTTGAGCCCTCCAAATTAAAATTGAATCTTTTGGGATCAAGAACACAAGGAATGTAGGGTTTGAAGAAAAAAGGGTCGGGAAGTTTGGGGAAGAAGATCACATAAAAGGGGAGAAAGGGGGAAATGACAAGTATGCCCATCATATGCAAGGCAAATGACCCATTTAACGTTTAAAATTAACGGATGTTAGGCTGAGGGACCTTTAGTGAAACAAAGTGAATACATTAGGGACGTCTAGTGTAATAAACAAAGTTCAAGGACTGAGGTTATAATAAGTGATATACCACATAGACCTTCCGTAATTTACTCATGAATTTATAAGTTAAAGAGCCAGACTATCACCCAAGACTTCCAGCCTAGTGGTATTGGTGAAAAAGATAAGGTGTTAGGTCATGTGTTCAAGTCATGTCGTGAACAAATGGTGGGGTTTATTCCCCATAAGTGGAGGGTTCAAAAAAAATTATACATCCCCTTGTGCATGTCACCTTTTAAGCTCAAACAACTAACTTAATAAATGATCCATAAAAATAAATAAAAGAAAAAAGAAGCCAGACTTTCCCAAACATGCCCAGTGTAACTTTATAAACGGTGTGATTGGTCAACAAATATATCTTGTACATCTATAATGAATTCAAAATTACCCACCACCATTTTTCTCTTCTTCTTTCTCATTTCTTGTTCTGTACCACTTCTTGAAGCTTCCAACAATGGCGATAATGGATGGTCCAATTTGCAAGAAAACGAAGAACCCCACCCCAAAAGATCCGATTTTCCACCCGGGTTTTTCTTCGGAGCAGCCACTTCTGCTTACCAAGTCCATCTTCTGTTCACCTTTTCCTCTCCTGTTCTTGGTTATTATCATAAATATTTATATTCCAAAAACATGGGTTTTTGTAGGTTGAAGGAGGGTATCTTGAAGATGGTAAATCCTTAAGCAACTGGGATGTATATTGTCATGATTCCAGTGGTTAGTATCATTGCTTATCGTTACCTTGTTATGTTATCGTTATCGTGTATACCGTAAACTGATTTTGAATATTACTCCATTAAATCCACACCAGGTGTAGATAACGGAGATAACAGAGAAAACGGAGATATTGCTGATGATCATTATCATTTATTCATGGTCCAATTCCAACCACTAATTGTCTATCTGTTTTATTGACTTATTATATGCTCCGTAGCATTTAACAGTTCATTATCATTCAAACTTTGATTTAATTAATGTGAGCAAGTTCTAGAATACAGCGAAGCATTTTATGAAAATTAAAGTTTTTCCACAATAATTGTAGCCGGAAATTACATTTATATATGCCCCTATCTAGTAGTTACTTTTTTCTCCACCATAATTGTCGTATTATTCAATTCCAAAAACTTAAGGAACGTAAAAACTAAAAAGTATAATTCTCAAACAATGTTACTATGCACGCTGTTAAATTACCTTTAATTGATTATTTATTTTTATTTTATCTAATACAGGAAGATATTGAGATGATGCACTCCCTTGGTCTAAAAGCATACCGATTTTCGATTTCATGGGCTAGAGTTCTTCCAAGAGGAAGGTTTGGTGAAGTTAATGCGGCTGGTATCATGTTCTATAACAAGATTATAGACAATTTGATTCTTAAAGGAATCGAGCCATTTGTGACCATTTTCCATAATGATTTTCCTCAAGAACTTGAAGATAGATACGGGTCTTGGCTCAATGCCGAAATGCAGTATGTCTAATAACGTGTACATCATTTTTTTTATCTGCTTTCTTGTTAGCTTATGTAACGCGATACGTTGGCAGGGAAGACTTTGTTCATTTTGCAGAAATTTGTTTCAAGTATTTTGGAGACCGAGTGAAGTATTGGATCACGATTAACGAACCGAACATATTCATAGAAATGGCTTACATATTGGGGAGTTTTCCACCGTCTCATTGCTCAGAGCCTTTTGGAAAGTGTCTTAACGGGAATTCTGATGTCGAACCACTCATCGCTATGCACAACATGCTGTTGGCCCATGGCAAGGCAGCCAAGCTATATCATCAAAATTTCCAGGCAACCAACATTTGATTATTTATCATGAATTTATAAATTTGATTAAAATTTCGAAATGGATATTTATTTTGAAATTTAAGATTTGTCCATCTGTGCAGCCTGAACAAGGTGGTTTAATCGGGCTCGTTGCACAATGTTACATGTATGAACCACTTACGGATAGTGAACTTGATCGTGAAGCTGCCAAAAGGGCGTTTGCTTTCGATGTTGGCTGGTAATTCTTTCCGGCGTATATTCACTAGAAAGAAAAAAAAAAAGATTATTATAAGTATAATATTGATTCAACGTCTTACCTTAAACAGGGTTCTCGACCCTTCAATTTTCGGAGACTACCCCGAAGAAATGCACAAATACCTAGGGAGCAAATTACCGAGTTTCTCCCTTGAAGAAAAGAAATTCTTGAAAAATAGTATAGATTTTATTGGCGTCAACCATTATTCGAGCATATACGTTAAAGATTGTATTAATTCTAGTTGCTCTGCAACTGGTAATCGCGCTATCCATGGGTTTGCCGACACTCTTGGAGAGCGCGACGGTGTGCCGATTGGTGAACTTGTAAGAATGTATTATTATAAGCTTTTATTTGTTAATAAAGTTCTGTTGATAATAACCACATTTAACTTTTATTATATAAACAGACCGGTGTAGATGGATTATATGTTGTTCCTAGAGGCATGGAGGAGATTGTGAACTATATCAAGATCCGGTACAATAATAAACCCATTTTTATTACAGAAAATGGTAAGTGTCACAATTTCGTATTTAAGAGTTGCACATATATTTAATTGACGTTTGTTTGTTGCAGGGTACTCTTCGCCGGACTTGCAGGAGAAACGAGTTAGTGAGCTCGTGAATGATGTTAAGCGGGTTGAATTTCACTCGAAGTATCTTTCCTTTTTGGCCAAAGCCATAAGGTTTTCTCCATTATCTTTTAGTATGTTGACTTTTGAAAGTAGCCCGTTTGACTTGAAATGGCCCGTTACTGATTATTTGCATAAATGTTGTTTTAAACTACAGAGAGGGAGCAGATGTACGAGGGTATTTTGTGTGGTCGTTGATGGATAACTTTGAATGGTTGTCCGGTTACGATGTAAAGTTCGGGTTGTACTATGTAGATCGACAAACGCTAATTCGGACGCCAAAGCTTTCTGCAAGATGGTATCAAAATTTCATATCAAACAATAGCCATCTTATTGATAAGGAAATATCAGCAGACAAAAGATCATTTCTTAAGGATGTTAATATGCTACCAAAAGCAGATGCCTAAACATTTAGAGTAAATTTTCCTTTTCTCTCCCTTTCCTTTTTCTCCTCCTTTCGTCCAATTCCATCAGTTTCCCTCCGTTAAGTCACCTCACGTGCCAAACATTTATTCAAAAATACAGAATCTGAAATACTACATAAACAACATCTGTAATTTACACGAAAGAATATTCAAGAAAAGTGTATGTTTGTGTTGATAATTCAACTACTCCTTTGATGTATAATATATTGAACTGGTAATAAGATAACAACAAAATGATTGCGATATAGCTTATTGTATAATTTCGTCACTATCATTTAGCTACAAAAGTTACCTACCATTTATTAGGAATCCCAACCACTAATCAGCTATGACAAACTTTTTCTTTTAAATTAGACAGTCTTCAAAGTTCAAACGATATGTTTTTGCCTCTTTGGGTTTTCTAATTGGGTACAATTATTTTTTTGCCGGTACTTATCAGGAATCCCAACCACTAATCACTATGTTTTCTTTTAAATTAGACAGTCTTCAATGTTCAAACGAGATGTTCTTGCCTTTTTTGGTTTTCGATTGGGCGAATTGGGTATAATTATTCTTTTGGCGGTACCTAAATTCTAATGAACGGTGATACTGTGTTTACTAACTGAATTAGACTTTTAGTGAAACCAGAAATGTTTCAATATATATGAGTAAAAAATACAGTCACTGAGGCGATGTGGTATGGGCATATGCTCATGGCGTGCCGGAGGGCCGATGGCCATGGAGACTCATGTGCAGGGATAGAGAGAAGGCATCGACTCTTAGGGTGTTTTGGTGGAAACGAGAATATTAGTGAAACTTTAAAAATGATTTAGTAGGATTTAAGACATCTGAAGCACAAGGTATTGTGCCATGTTAAAGTCAAATATGTTAAAAGACGTTTTTGCCTTTTTAACATTTTTTAACAGATATCTCGAAATTATTTTTTCTCGCTTAACATTTATATAATATCTCTTTAGGACCCCAAAAGTAATTTTTTTAAAGTGAGAAGAATTATTTTATCGTGTGTTATCAATCTGGCGTTGTGCCATTTGGCGGCAGTGGAGTGTGGAATTTAGCGGCCACAAGAGTTGTTTTGCGTGGGTTTAACACACCCGTGTTCTTGGTAATCATTTTGAAAGGTGAGTAAGAATAAAACTTTTAATGGTAGTTTAAACCCTAATAAAAATATAGTTTTAGTGTGATTAAAATTAAATTGTGACACATTTTAAAAAGTGTGTATAAAGTAAGAACTTTAGTGGCATATTTTAAGAAGTACAAGTAAATTTAGGACTTTCAGTGATAATTTTTTAGAAGTATGACTAAAATGAGATTCTTAAGTGACTTTTTTAAAATATAAATAACATTACAATTTCACCTTTTACTAGGAATTACAAGTCTAACTTTTATTCGTGAATAAATATGTTTTTTACTCGCTCTGGATAAATACTTGACTAAATATTAACATTTGTTATTTATTTTTTGCTAGGTTTAATAATTAGGTTATTTTATTGTTAATTACTTCATCGGTTCTATAAAAAAATCTCATTTCTCTTGGGCACAATTTTTTAAAGGATAGTTTTTGGAAACGGCCTTGATAATAATTTTAAATAAAATATAAGATTAATTATGAGAGAAAAAATATTTTTAAAAGATAGTTAGTGGCGCGGTCATTAGAAATAATATTATTTTGTTTATTAGACCCTATTTATTTAAGAAATGAGAACTTTTTTAAGACACAAACTTTAAAAAAAATTGTAAAAAAAGGAATACCAATTATAATTTCTCATCATTTTTCTCAAAAAAATACAAAAAGAAGAAGAAAAAAACTTTCCTCTACTTGTTTAATTTCATTCCAATATTTTTCCAATTGTCATTTTCTATCCATTTCGTTATTCTTTTCTTGTCTTCTTTTCTTTTTGAACTTTAGAATGCCAAAGAAATTATGCGGTTATATAGTGTAGCATTTGACGTGTTTAATTAAGTTTGGAGCTGCCATTGACGTGTTTGAGTTTGGAGCTTTTACGATGATCTGTCAAACAAATTTACAAAAGTAGATGTATACGTGTCAAATTTTAGAGCTTTTACGAGTTACTATGATTTGTCAAGATATAAACATAGACACAAGAATAAATTAAGAAATATTTTCCACTATGAATTCAATATCACCCACCACCGTTTTTGTCCTTTTCTCTCTCATTTCTGCACCACTTCTTGAAGCTTTCAACAATGGCAATAATGGAAGATTCATTTTGCACGAAAACGAAGAACCCCGTATCAAAAGATCCGATTTCCCACCCAGGTTTCTCTTCGGAGCAGCCACTTCCGCTTACCAAGTCGATCTTTAGCTTCCCTTTATCTCTCCAGCTGCATGTTCTTGTTCATGATCATATAAACAGTTATCCTTAATTTCTTGCATGCAGGTTGAAGGAGCTTATCTTGAAGATGGTAAATCCTTAAGCAACTGGGATGTATTTTGTCATTCCGTAGGTTAGTGTACACATAATTGACTCTCTGAAATTTGCATTCTGTGATTTGCAAGAATAAAGACACAATAAAATCCAAAATTAAAAAAAAAAAAAAAAAAAGACTTATTTCAAATCTTCTCAAAATAAACTGTTTTTAAAATAGACCGTGAGACGTGCGTCTCCCACAAAATTTGACAAGTGTCTGTTAGATAATATGAATTCGTTACTGTTGAGTTCTGAATAACTCTATATAAACATAGATCTTTAGGCTCAAAAATAGTTAGTTCTTGATCTGGAATAAGCATATACAAATAATAAAATTGCGGAATTAGTTGAACATATATGTATAGCTAAACAAGTTTTCATCATTAAAAGCCTCAATTCTATATATAAATACATAGAACGGTTCTTCGTTAAACAGGATCAAACGACCTTGAGGCTTAGGTTTTACACACAAACACGTTAAAACGTGGGTTCCAAGAACATCTAATTCTATGTCATTAGGTTTCTTTATATACTAGAAAACCCAAGACTTACAAGGAAAAGATAATGACTAAATCTTTTAAACTAATAAAGATATACTATATCTTTTTACATTAATGATTATCTCCTAAATCTTTATTGAATTTGAACTTCATATTACCGACTTAGGTCCTTGTAGTTTAATAGTTTTGACTAATCAAATCTTTAATGAATATTTAATAAAAATATTCCTAACAATCTTCCCCTATTTGATTTGACAAAACTTGTAGAATTAGCTAGGAATCTTCAAGTCTCTTCCCCTTTTTGACATAATCAAATAAATCCGAGAAACTTGAACTTCCCCTTGAATGATCAACACTTTTTCTTCCCCTAAAAGTGTGCTATCATTCTTGTGTTCTTCAAGACTATATTAATTACATTGAAAACAACTATCTTCTATTTGAAGTTGAAGTAGAAACTCAAACTATGCATCACATTCCGTCTAAATATAGTAATCAGCAACATCATATCTTGTATGAGGAACTTGCTTATCTTAGTCTTCAACAGATCTTTTCGTTAAGATTCGGTTGAATTGCAGTTACAACAATACATAACATCTTATGTAGTAAGACTTTCCACTTCTTCTTCAAATAAAATATACTCAATTATCTTCTGTAATCAATTGATAAAGATCAAATATGTAACAAATAAAATGTTCCTTTATCTTCATCATGCCTTCAACCTGTGTGTGTGAATAATGTGACTCGTTTCACATTATTATCAGATACGATCAATAAACCGTGGTATGGAATGAGCATGGTGTGTGTCATGCTTTCCAAAGTATGATGTATCAGAAAAAAATAAAGAAATCAGTAAAAAAAAAATTCCTTCAAAATTTTTCGGTCAATACTGTTTAATAATTGATCAGTCAACGCAGCAGTAGTAAAAATTTCAGTCTATTACTGATTAGTAGTGGTGATTCTTCATTTACTACTGGTCAGTAGTATTTAATATGGATCAGTAGTAAAATCTGCGAAGATCGGTAGTAACCTGTCGGACCAGTAGTACTGATTGAGCATTGGATCAGTAGTAATCGGATATACTACTGATCAGTAGTATATTTCAATTAGGAGCAGCAGTAGTAAAATCGAATATTGAAGCAGTAGTAGATGAGAAGATAAGTAGTATCTTGAATATGGTCACCGCCTCACCACTTTAACTTTCTGTCTGCCTTTTTTTTTCTTCATTTGGAGGCGTGTGGCAATTTGCTTGCCTCCTCCATGTTCACCATTCTCCAACAATTTAATTGAAAAAAGAATTAAAACAAGATTGTTACCTATCACGTTCACCAACCCCAATTTCCACTTAAGAGATTCTCATGGATTTTAATGCGAGTGCTAGCAGCTTCTTCATCAAATTAAACATGGACTCCATCTTTTATTTTATTTCCACCCAACTTTATTGTAGCCTACTTTGTATAAATCAAATTCTGATTGGCCATGGACTGCTAACGGCGGGTTACAACTTCTTCGTTTTTGATTTTTTTTTTATTAAACGGAAATATGTTGGATGGTTTTGTGTTGTATTTCCAAAACCCGCCGTGAAGAAAACCGACTTCAATTTTGGGTCTACTTCTGAATATTGGAGCTGACGGTTTTGTTTTTGAAGAAGATGGATTACTTTGGAAACTGATTTGTACCAATAAAAACCCTTTCAATTCGTAAATTTGTGGCTGTGGGGATTTTGTCGACGGCTTATGCGGCTGATTTCCAAAGAATATTGCTGGGATTTCTTTAATTCGTGCGTAAGTTTGTTGTAGGTACCAAACCCTAAAAGAATAATTATTTAGAAGACATATTCCACACCGCTTTAACCATTCTTGTTTCGTTCCAGATCTGAGCCACCGTGCTCTGATACCAATTGTTGAGTTCTGAATAACTCTATATAAACATAGATCTTTAGGCTCAAGAATAGTTAGTTCTTGATCTGGAATAAGCATATACAAATAACAAAATTGCGGAATTAGTTGAACATATATGTATAGCTAAACAAGTTTTCATCATTAAAAGCCTCAATTCTATATATAAATACATAGAACGGTTCTTCGTTAAACAGGATCAAACGACCTTGAGGCTTAGGTTTTACACACAAACACGTTAAAACGTGGGTTCCAAGAACATCTAATTCTATGTCATTAGGTTTCTTTATATACTAGAAAACCCAAGACTTACAAGGAAAAGATAATGACTAAATCTTTTAAACTAATAAAGATATACTATATCTTTTTACATTAATGATTATCTCCTAAATCTTTATTTGAATTTGAACTTCATATTACCGACTTAGGTCCTTGTAGTTTAATAGTTTTGACTAATCAAATCTTTAATGAATATTTAATAAAAATATTCCTAACAATTACCTTTTTCATTGATGGTATAAATACTCATAGGAGATGCCTTTTTCATTGATGGTATAAATACTCATAGGAGATTACAGTTACAATTGAAAATAAAGACATACGGAGTAAATCAATACATTACATGACATATTGCACATTATATGAAACTGAAATTATAATCCTTGATTTATGATAATCCTTAATTTATGTCAATTCTTGATTAATGCTAATAGTGTCCTACCTCGCAAAAATACATAGTTTGGTTGTAAAAAGAACATCCGAGTTGCACAAAAAAATTCAAAGTCGCACGGTCCCAAAACAAAATGAAGTAATAGTCTATTTTGAAAAATCAAGTCGCACAGGTCTATATTGGGAAAAGAGGTCTATTTTTTTTTATCTATTGGTAATTATCTCTTCTTTATAAGTACTGCCAATTGGTATTGCTTTCTGTTTTTGTTAGGATGTGGAGAAAATGGAGAGAATGGAGATATTGCAAATGATCATTACCATCTGTTCTTGGTTTGTTTTCTGGTTTATTATCAGTTTTATCAACTTTATTAATATATTATAATTTTAATCTTGATTTTGTCAATACAGAGTGACATTGAGTTGTTGCATTCCCTTGGTACACAAGCATACCGGTTTTCGATTTCATGGGCTAGAATTCTTCCGAGAGGAAGGTTTGGTGAAGTTAATCTTGCCGGCATCATGTTCTATAACAACTTCATAGACAATCTCATTCTCAAAGGTTTGGTGAAGTTAAATAATACATTTAATAATTTTAAACCAAAGTTTTATTCATGAATTCTGATGAACCTATACAGGAATCGAGCCATTTGTGACAATTTTCCATTTTGATTTTCCTCAAGAACTTGATGATAGATATGGGTCTTGGCTTGATCCCAAAATGCAGTATGTCTAATAATTTCATTTTCATCTTACATCAAATGTCATCTACCCAAGGCTTGTAGTATAGTGATATTGGTGTTGTCTATAGCCTATGGTCATGTCCTGCTAGGCTGCTATAAACAAAACTGGGGTATATTTAGGAGCCGTTAAAAAAATTGTCATCTGCCTTATTCTTAGCTTCTTATACGTACGTATGTTGGCAGGGAAGAGTTTGTACATTTTGCTGAGATTTGTTTCAAGTATTTTGGAGATCGAGTGAAGTATTGGATGACGATCAATGAACCTAACATATTTGTAGAGTTGGCTTACATATTGGGGGACTTTCCACCGTCTCGTTGTTTAGAGCCTATTGGAGACTGTCTCAATCAAAATTCGGATGCCGAGCCACTCATTGCTATGCACAACATGTTGTTGGCCCATGGCAGGGCAGCTAAGTTGTATCATGAAAATTTTCAGGCAATCAACTAACTTTACCTTCTATCTTCAAAGTATGACTTGTTATCTAGGATTAAGATCCTCTCAAGTTGAGATTATAAAAAAATGTAACTTCATTCAACTTATTCAATTCCAAGATTGACATTATTTATATATCTCAACAAATTCTTTAGTTTTTGTTTTAATTAAATTTTATGACATTGTACAAAAGTATAGATCCCTATAATTGTAAATTTTGCAAACCTAGTGAAATGAGAATTAATTTTATAGTATACATGGTGTTCATTTGAGGTTAATTGTCAACTTGAGCTTTTGTATTTTTATGTGCAGCCTAAACAAGGTGGTTTAATTGGGATTGGTGTCCAGTGTAGCATGTATGAACCACTCACGGATACTGAGCCTGATCATGAAGCTGCCAAAAGGGCATTTGCTTTCAGTGCTGGATGGTAATTTTGTTCAACATATATTTGTTGTTAGATAACGTCTTACCTTATAGGGTTCTTATTTGTACTTGTAATATATTAATAGTGAATCAATAATAGAGAACATAATAGATAATTATCTTGGTTCCACTTCTTAATTTCAAATAGGTCACTTGATCCCTCTATATTTGGTGACTACCCCAAAGAAATGCGTGAATACCTTGGAAGCAAATTGCCAAATTTCACCGTTGAAGAAAAGAATTTCATGAAGAATAGTAACGATTTTATCGGTGTCAACCATTATGCGACTGTATACGCCAAGGATTGTACCAATTCTAATTGCTCTGCATTTGGGAATCTCGCTATCCATGGTTTTGTGGACACTCTTGGAGAGCGTGATGGTGTGTTGATTGGTGACCGTGTAAGAATTTATTATCTTTGGCTAAAGTTTTCTTTCTGTTAATTAATGACATTCAGTTAACAATATCAGCAATTATGTTTTGTTAAACAAACAGACTGGATTAGAAGGATTCTATGTTGTTCCCAGAGGCATGGAGGGGGTTGTGAACTATCTCAAGATTCGCTACAATAATAAACCCATGTTTATTACTGAAAATGGTAAGTCCCAAGATTTAATCTTTTATTAACCATTCCAAAACTTTTGTATTGTTTTTTGCAGGGTATTCTTCGCCCGATTTGAAGGAGGAACGAATTAGTGAGCTTGTGAATGACGTTAAGCGAGTTGAGTTTCACTCGGCATACCTTGCTTCTTTGGCAAAGTCCATAAGGTAAGTCAGATTTAGTACTATATTAGTACCAATCAATTTTGAATTTTGAAATTAAGTTGGCCATTTGACTTCAAAAAGTCAAAGTGCACGGTTACTAAATAAAAGAAAACATGGTGTTTTAAACGACAGAGATGGAGCAGATGTACGTGGGTATTTTGTATGGTCGTTGATGGATAGCTATGAATGGGTCCAGGGTTACGATGTGAAGTTCGGGTTATACCATGTAGAGCGACAAACACTAACTCGGACACCTAAGCTTTCTGCAAGATGGTATAAAAATTTCATTACAAACAACAGTCATCTTATTCATAAGGAAATATCAAAAGACAAAAAACCGTTCCAGACGGATGATGTAATGCTAGCAAAAGGAGACGCATAACAATTAACAAAGGTTATTTAAAAAAATTATCGTGTATGTTTGTGTTATTAATTCAATTACTTAGATGTGTGATATATTGAACTAACTACAAATTAACAATAAAACCAATAATCGTGCTTTAGCTTATTTGTACCATTGTGTTACTTTCTTGATGTGTTGAGGAAATGTTATAATTTAATTAAAGATTCAACTTTTATGTTATGAATTATGCTACTCAAGCTGGTAATTCATGGTGGGACATCGAATTTACCTTACTAGTTAAATCACGGCGACCAGAATTAATAGTGAACACAAAATAAGGGGGGGGGGGGGGGGGGGGGGGGGGGAGTGAAAGGGTTTGACTATTTGAACACTTCATGATTTCTTAATAATTAACTAATAAATTATTTCACAATCTTCATTATACTCTGTCACTAACCATATCACCACCAACTTCCTCTACTGCTAATTCCGCCGTTCATTCTGCATTCACCAACTAACTCTGCCACCACAATCGCATCTCCCGTTCACCACCACCATCGACCATCAATTTTAAGGTAGAAAAAAATATGCATAATCATGTTAATTAATTGTTTGTGATAACAGTTTTCAATGTTTGACTTGATTACGGTGTGTATTTGGGATTACGGTGTTTATTTAGAATTAAGGGGTGCTCAAATAATATCACCGTAAGTGAATCACCAATATATTAGATGTGGTTTATTACATCTCGGGAAACAGTAAAAATTGGGTCCGCAACTCCTTTCGAGATAAAAGTTATGCCGCTTTTTAGAGTACGAGGACAAAAAGGTACAAACCAACCCCACACCCCCAACCCCCAAACTATTTTTTTGTTTAGAGTAATGGTATTACTGTCTAATTTTTGTATCTATTTATATACCTATCTATTTCATCAAGACACGTATTAAAATCAAGAAATTATATTAATAAAAAAATTAATAGATTATAGTAGTATATGTCATCTTTTTGATGAATAATAACATTAAATATGAACAAAAGATAGAAAACACTATCATATCTCTTTGGCCTTTGGCTGACTTATTGTATCAGCTGTCACTTTCCTAATGCGTTGTAAAGGAGACAATATAATAACATCACAAATAATGTGCCTCATGCTGATAGTATAAATACATTTTTATATTCTTTTTTACGGAAATAAATTAAAAAAAAAAAGTTATAATTTATTTACGTAGATTGAATTCTTAAATGTGACAATGGTTGGTTTTGTGCTGCTGCTGCTGCTTCTTGCATCTCAAGTATCCGTTAATGGTGAAATTATAAAAAGATCAGATTTCCCAGATGGGTTTCTGTTTGGAGTTTCTACTTCCTCTTATCAAGTAATATTAATTATCTCTACTCTGGTTTTCTTATTTTGAAATTGATTCTTATTATTAGCTAATGATTGCTTGTAGATTGAAGGGGCTTATCTTGAAGATGGTAAAACTCTCAACAATTGGGATGCTTTTGCTCTTTCCCAAGGTAATTAACAACACTTTATATCTCAATTGGGTTACCTGATTAAATTATGGTATCTTTGTTTGGTTTGTAGGCAACATTGAAAATGGTAACAACGGATTTACAGCTGATGATCATTACCATCGATATCTGGTATCAATACTATCACTAGTCTCATCTCTTGTTCTTAGAAACATAGAGAAGATTCGTTATTCATATAATCGCTAATATTTTTGAAATGTTTCTAAATAATTAACCGTTGTAGAAAGATATTGAGATCATACAATCTCTTGGTGTAGATGCTTACCGTTTCTCTATATCATGGGCAAGAATTCTTCCAAGTACCATAATTAACTACTTTCAAATTGTTATTAAAAAAACATACTAATATGTATTTCGTTTCTTGAGTCAGGAGGGAAATTTGGTGGAGTTAATCCAAATGGGATTATGTTTTATAACAAAATCTTGGATGAACTCTTACTCAGAGGTAATACTGCAAATCTCTTTACATAAAGTCTTCAACTTTATGAAAAATTAGCACACGCTAACCTTAAATTTTCAAGGAATGTAGGAATTAAACCATTTGTAACAATATACCATCATGATTTTCCTGAAGAACTTCAAGATCGATATGAGTCTTGGCTCAACCCCTTAATGCAGTATGTAAAAGGAATTCATTCTTAATAACTTCCTTCCTAAAATATGGTTCTACATATTTGTTGGTTACAATTAATGGTTCTTTGTAGAGAAGATTATGTTCATTATGCAAAAACATGTTTCAAGAACTTTGGTGATCGAGTGAAGCATTGGATCACTATCAATGAACCAAACTTGTTTACACAAATGGCCTACCAAACTGGAAAGTATCCACCCGCTCGTTGTTCCCAACCGTTTGGCAATTGTTCAGCTGGAAATTCTGACATCGAACCTTTAATTGTGATGCATAACTTATTATTAGCACATGGGAAGGCTGTGAATCTGTACCGAAGAGATTATCAGGCAATCAGTTGACCTTAAAGTTGACTTTTTTTATTTGTTGTACAATGAATATTCGTTGACTAATGAAATGTATGTGCAGCATGAACAAGGTGGGTCAATCGGGATTGTTGTAGATTGTTTAAATTATGAGCCTTTAACAAATGATGTTCTTGATCAAGAAGCTGCAGACAGGGGTTTAGCTTTCTATATAGGCTGGTATATAAGCATATATTTCTGACTTTTCAAAGTCAAAGTCAAAGTCAAAGTCAAATCAAGATTGTTTTTAATTTTCTGTTTATGTTATTGTTAAACAGGGTGTTAGATCCACTAATTTTTGGTGATTACCCCTCGGAAATGCGCCAATATCTTGGAAATCAACTTCCAAGATTTTCCAGTGAAGAAAGTAATTTTATGAAAGGCGGTGTTGACTTTATTGGAGTCAACCAATACTCAACTCGATATGCAAAAGATTGTATTCATTCTAGTTGTAGCTTGACTGGAAGTCGAGCAATTAAAGGTTTCGTTGATGCAACTAGTGAACGAGATGGTGTACCAATTGGTGAACCAGTATGTGAAAAAATATATATATATCATTTATTACCACTCATTTACTATTAGTAAAATTTTTTTCGTTCATTTGATCATGGTTTAATTGTGTTGACAGACGGCCATAGAAATAATGCGGGTAGTTCCAAGAGGCATGGGAAACATGGTAAATTATTTAAAGAAGAGATATGATAACAAACCCATGTTTGTCACTGAAAATGGTATGCAAAATGGTTAAGTTTGGTCAATTTTAAGGTTTAAAGATTGAATATTGGTGCAGGGTATTCCGAACCAGAAGTACAAAATCCAGTACAAAATATACTTCAAGACGACAAACGAATAGAATATCACACAATGTACATGTCATCTTTGGCCCAAGCGATAAGGTAATCATATCAAGTTCTTGAATAATATTTTTTATGGTCGCGTAATATAAATATTGCATTTTAATAGCGATGGTGCGGATGTGAGGGGTTATTTTGTGTGGACATTGATGGATGATTTCGAATGGGTTCATGGGTACGTTCCTAGATTTGGATTGTACTACATTGATCGAAAAACGCTTAATCGAATCCCTAAGTTGTCTGCAAAATGGTATCGAGATTTCCTGAATAATGATACCCGTACAATTGTAACCCTGATAGCGGATTCATGAATATCCGTTTAGACAAACAGTTTTGTGTTGTAAATTGTGGAGTTCATATATAGTAAAATCTCTTTAAATTAATACTCAGTAAATTAATAAAATAATAAATTTGTCCGGTCTCGATATAGGCCAATGTAAAATTTGACAAAATCGATAAAATAACAAGTTAATAATTTTTTTAGAGATCCCTTTCTAATTTTCAGTCCTAAAAAAATCATAAATTAATAATTCATAGAAACTAAAAAATATATATATATTACACACTAAAGAAATATGATTCAATATTGTATGTTTTTCTATAAGGTTCAAGAGAGCTCATCTTTAACCTTTCTTATTGCATCCAATAGATAATGTGTTGTATTTTTGTATTGTATCATAAAGTTGTGAAGAGTGGTCGACGCAATAAGTGCATCTTTTCGCGTAACAGGCTCCAAACACACTTGCTTACATTTACTATTGTACTTCAAAAGTCATTACTGATTTTTTAAAAAACCATTCAAAAGTAATATGTCAAAACTTTTTTAAGAATACATTGGACATGTTCGACTCTTTAAATTAATAATAATTAATTTATCGTTAAATTAATAATTCTCTAAATTAATAAATTTATCAAGTCTCGATCTTATTAATTAAAAAGATTTTACCGTAGTTTGATATCAGTACTAAAATAAATTGTAAATCATGGAACATTATAACTTATGTTACTACACATTCACTATAAGCCATGGAACAAGTCTCGTCTAACCGGTCCCATGAAACAGTATCAAATTTAGTTTTGAACCCACTCGGCCACTGAATTGTTAAGCCGCTACATATATAATTGCAAAAGATTCGCGTACATTGCATTCTTAACTACTTCGGCATCTTTGACTTCCTCTATTCGTAGAGACCTTTTCGTTGTTCACCTAATCAATCTCTATCACATGCCAACTTAATTGATTTTTTAATAGTCAAAATATATTTTATTACTCTAAAATTAGTTGATTATATATTTTACTACCCTAAACTTTTAAATATGTATTGTAGTACTCTCAACTTGAAAAATAGTCAATTTAATATCAAAGGAAAAATAGTCAATTTAGTCAATTCGTTATGATTTAAGCACACTCACTCGACAGGATCTGGGGGCAGCACTCCCCGGTAACGAGGTCACAGGGTTAGCACCAAAGAATATGACCCGTTTTATGGCAGTTGTCATCGGTTTAAACTGCCTTAAGGCAGTTTTTGACGATTTGGACACAAGGAGAATATCTTTGTTTTTGGTAATTTTCTTTTTTGATACGAATTTGAATCATAACAAATCCAACTCTTTATTCTTCAAAATCTCTGATTTTATCCGATTAAGGATTTCAATAGGACCATTGAAATACTTTAATCTGAAAGTAATATATGACTTAAAATATTTAAACATTTAAATCCATAAATATTTTAACACATATGGCACATTTAATAGTTTAGAATAATAGAGAGCCTAGTTTAACAAGTTATAAAAATGCTTTACGACTTTTTCTTAATTGTTGTTCCTTTTTTCAATGTATTATATACTTTGGCATCTTTCTCCAGGTTTGCATATAATCTTCAACATAGTTGAAGTTTCATTTCTACTATCTATCATCTTTTGACCCAATAAAAATAGGCGCTCCTCTCTCGTATTGTTAGAAAATGGTGGATGAAGTGAAGTTGTATGCTACTAGAGGAAGCGCATTCGTTTACAGAGTAAAAATTGCTTTGAATATGAAGGAAATCGAGTACGAGAACTTTGAAGAAGATCTCGGCAACAAGAGTCTCGATCTTCTCAAGTACAATCCTGTTCATAAGAAAGTACCAGTGCTTGTGCACAACGGAAATCCTATATCAGAGTCACTTGTGATCGTTGAATACATTGACGATGTTTGGAAAGGGGTTCCCATTTTGCCACTAGATCCATATGAAAAGTCCATTGCAAGATTTTGGGCCAAATTCGTCGATGATAAGGTAATAAATAGTCTCAAACTACTGCCCATTAATTTAACTTGCTCTAGTGGTGGTGATGGGAGTTTTAAATACATGCTTATTATATACATTTTGAAGGTTAAAATGTATTTTAGTATCTTGAACTTGGTTGATGGAGTATTCTATTATTTTGAACTATTAAAACTCTAGAACCCATCACTAAAAGGTGCAACATAATACTCTAAACTTGCAAAAATAGTTAATTTAGTACCCTGAATCGTTAATTTGGTCGTGTTTTCTTACATGATTGACTATACCTATAACTTGACAAACTAAAGTTATAAGTCAATTTCAATATATTAATATTAGAAGCAAATGACATGAGAGTTAAGACCACATTAGTAAGTCAATTTTATTAAATTGACTATTTTTTTTCAAGTTCAGGATATCACGCCACACTTTTAATAATTCAAGTTAGTAGAATACCCGATCAATAAAGTTCAGAGTATTAAAATAGATTTTGGCATTTGGAGAATGCTAACATGTAAACTAAAATTAGTTTTTATGGCAACTCTATTACTAAGATATGTCATTTATTTGATCAACCTCAAGTACTCAATCAATTTTTCTTCTATTTTTATGATAACTACCAAAGATAGACATTTTTTTACATCATTAAGTTGTATAAATATCATCAGTTCAGATCCTTCCCACATTATACACAATTGTACTTAGCAAAGAAAAGGAGCAGGGTGTTGTAGAAGCGTGTGATCAACTGCAAATACTAGAAAATGAACTCAAAGTTAGAGGTACGATGTTCTTTGGAGGTGACAACATTAACCTGGTCGATATTGCTGGTGGTTCCATAGCTTATTGGCTTGGAATTGTCGAAGATGCAACCGAAATAAAGTTCTTCACAAAAGAGAAGTTTCCAAAATTAACGGAATGGCTCGATAACTTCATCAAGTGTAAAGTTGTCAAAGATGTCTTACCTCCAAAGGAACACCTAGTTGTAGAACTTAAGAAGTTGTATGCTATGGCATAATAGTACATTACGATTATAATTGTGCGCTCATTGTTGGTGATTTGTATCACTAATATTATTTAAGTATAATGGGATAAACTTGTTGACCAAATGTAATTTTAATAAATATTGAACAAGTAAGGATGGTGCGGAGTGCACGTTTGTTTGAATTTGTTATGATTAAAATACACTGACTTAACGGGGGTTCGGGGGGCAGCGCCCCCGTTCCAAGGGGCAGCGCCCCTGGCGGGGTCCAAGGGGCAGAGCCCCTGGCTGGGGTCAGCTTGGAAATTTTTTACTTCGGATAATATTCCTTTATAGAAAATGCATGGAAAATCCGAATTCGGATTAAAAACCCGGTTTTCCGACCCGTCGAATCAGACCCGAAGCCGACCCGTATTTGGGCGGTTTTTAGCAGTTGCGAAACTGCTTCGGTGGTTTAGAGACCGCATGAATTTAGCAACGATTTGGTCATTTCCTTCAATATAACTGGTACGAAATTCTCTCAAAACACTCTCAATATTCTCTATTCTTGAATTGTGATTTTATCCGATCGAAGATTTCGTAGTACCGACGAAATACTTTGATCTGAAAGTGTTTCACGCCTTCACAGTTTTCCAAGCAAATCGAAATCAGTACAAATTCTAACACTCATGAAGTTGAACTTTCTATACGTGTGTAATATCGATCCATAGTCCATTCGTATGTGTGCCCCTAAACTTTATGTAACACTATATGCTCCTAAAAGTTCATATGATTAGAGGGGTTCAAATTATGGACATCGAACTGTCCAATTAAGGTTTGGTTTTTGTTTTTTCCATTAGAACTAAATAGTCTTTTCTTATCTACTTTTCATATATATATATATATAGTTAGCATATATGTCAAACAATTTACATTAAAATAATATCATCATTTACATTTGCTTACTAATCATGATTCTTTATGTTGTTATTTAAATATTGGGTAAATTACGAAAATTGTTCCTGAGGTTTTCTAGATTATGGGTTTTTGTCTCTAAACTTTTTTTTCGGTTATTTTGTCCTTGACATTTTTAAAATTCCGCATTTTTGTCCTTCCGTCCAAAATCTTCCGTTAATTAACGATTTTTTTGTCTATTTACCCAAATTACCCTTGCATCATCTTCCTCATTTATGTGTTCTTCCCCAATTAAACCCTTCTGAGAAATTAGGAATTAAGCAAGCACGTTGTAGCATCCTCAAATCTGCAACAATTTATAACAACCAAAATCAAATCAAAAAAGGAAATCTTCAAAACCTTCAAATCCTTCAAAATCTTATTCACTATTCGACAAACACAAACCACAATCTAATTCTTACATCCTCAATTTCTTGTTACACCCTCAATTTCTCCATTCACCCTTCAAAGCTTGAAAATTCGAGAAGTTACAAACACAAAACCAAATCTTTTCAATTTATGCTTTAGCTTTGGATTTGCTTCAGACTACTTTGGATCGATTTCTCACCGGCAACTTTGAGAAATAACATATACTTGCTTTATCTCGCCAGCAACTTTGAGAAATTTCTCATTTTCATCAATCCTTCATCTCCTTCACGCAAAACACGACACCTCCGCCGAAGATGAATATGCCATCGTTGCACCTCCGGTCGTCTTCTCTGGCCGAATCGTCGCCTACTTCCGCCTACTTCATCTCCTTCACGCAAATCCAGAGCTGAAGACGACCGCCGTTGTGAAGATCTGGAAAAAACCAGATCTGAAGATCAGGTGGAAACCCAAAATTCGAAAATGTTGTGAAGTTCTGTAGAAACGTTGTGAAAACGACCGTTAGCCGGAGAATACGACCGTTCGCCGGAGATGATGTTGTGTTTTTGGTGACAGATCTGGGTGTTTTTGTGCTGCTTGTGGTGATGTTCATGAATGACGATGAAGAGACTGTTGAAGAAGATGAAGAAGATGAAGAAGACGAAGAATTGTGAAAATGACCAAAATGCCCTCACATGCCTTGCATTTTTCGTCAGTTAACGGCCAAAAATGGACGGAAGGACAAAAGTGCGGAATTTTAAAAATGTTAAGGACAAAAAAACCGAAAGAAAAAGTTTAGGGACAAAAACCAGAATCTGGAAAACCTCAGAGACAATTTTAGTAATTTACCCTTAAATATTAATTTCTTTTTGTATTGTCAAATTAGCAGAATGAGAGAGCTAATGCAATCAAAATCAAGTCAATTCATGATGATTTGTGAAGTTTGGAAGATTCAAGTGTGTGTTTGTGTGTGTTTTTGAGAGAGAAGGAGATGGAGGGAAGAAACTTTCAAAGTGTGTTTCTATTCAAATGAGTGGAAAGCTTACATCAAATGCCTAAACACAAGGTATTTATACCATCACCTCTAATCTAGATTAATTAGCTCTAAGTGCAAGCTAAAGCTTAAAACTAGACCTTATATAATCCTAACACAGAATGCTTAATAAATTAACTACTTAATAGATTTATAGTTGTAGAACTTAAGTTTATTATTATTGGCATTTATAATTTTTTACGGATGTTAGCATAGAATTATTACGAGAATAAACTGAATTATAGAAATGGACCGATTCAATTATAATTTGGTTTAGATAGTTTTCGTTTTTAAGATAGTATTGGATATCATCCGATGCGTACAACATTTTGTTTTGATTGAAAGTTTTAGGAAAAAAATGCATAAATAATTTTACTGAACAAATAAAAAATACAATGAACGACTTAGCACGGGTAAAGAAAACTGAAGCGAAAACTAATAAGGGTATACAGGTAATTTCAATTAAATGGAAAACTAGGGTTTCTTCATCGCTATAAAGATACAACATCCGTATCGCCAAAATTATCATTCCAGCAAGCCGGCGCCATAATAATAGATATTACTGGTAAGCTTTAAATCTAGTGAAGGGAATAGAAATTGCCGATGATGTATTGTCCGTACCATCTGAAAGGTTTATCCTTGTTTGATTAGTACTTGCATCCAATTTCTGAGGCATTTCCCCCTCTTTTTAATTTTGTTTGAAAATTAGATCTTATTGAGGCAACAATTTAGAGTCGCTCATTCACTTGTTCGATAGTGGATTGAGTGCTGTACGTTGCCAATATGAATTGGTTCTGATATTCTGGCATTGCAGGATCCAATTTCTGTCGATGCATTCTGATGTTCCTACAATTCCTTTTTATATAAATCTAAATTCAACCGTATTTTAAGAGTCCAAGTATGTTGGTTTGTGTTTCTGATTTTTTAGCTCTTTCGTAAATTATAACTAACGACCATTTAAACATTGCAAAATTGCCTTTTGAGAGAACCAGACGACAGCCTTCTGGCCATATCGCCTGAGTTCCGTTGCCGGCATAGACCTCTGTTTTCACAGTTTGAGAGATATTTCGACTCTGTTTTACAGAAGCCGATGTCTTACATACGTTTTGAACTTGATTTCGCTCACGGACACGTAGAAACATAGTCGAAATTTTCAAATTACATCCACAACGAGCAAGCATGAGAGCTTTTCTCATTACATATTCGTCGGGGTCCGGCTTGCAGAATTATGCTATTAATTCGTATTAGATTTCTAGATATAAGATGAATTAGGGTCAATGGCGCTAGACAAACTTTGCTATCTAATGTAGTTTAAACACAATGCACATGAATAACATGAACAATTCTTGTAATTATCATTAATTCAACGAATACAAATTACTAGAATGTTTTTTTCAATCAAATAAGGATGTTCTGAATCCAGAGAAAATTTTTTTCTTCATATAACGAAAAACCCTATTGTTCCAGTTCCAGCCACTGTAAAATCCTAAAATAGACATATAATTTTGAATAGTTCTAAAAATACAAATGGGCCAAGAATTAGCCACAAAGTCCAACAAAATGCAAATAACTTATATAACCAGTGCTTTTGGGCCCAAAAGTTGTTTAGACCAAAAACTGCCTACACCAACCTGCACTTTTGACCCTGAAATTCCAACGGGCCAAGTTGAGGTGATGTTAGCACGCTTGGGCTCTTACTGCAACAACAGTGACGACAGGAGGCAGATCGAGGCCGTCTGAGCTCCTCGGTGGGGTGTGGAATCTTAAGCCCAGCCCATATGGAATCCTAGACTAATTGCAACTTGAAAAAATATATCACTAGTCAAACTTTAAATCCAAGATTATTTTTTCTAAACAAGTTTTTAAAGTCTAACATTTGATATAAAATATATGTGCTTTATTATTCATTTAGTACAATGTTACATATGACGGCCGTTTGGATCTGTTCATAAGGGTTGGTGCACAGTGGGAAGTCTATATCAGTCTGTTGAGTATACTAATGATGATGTCTGGAAATTAAGGGGCCCCTTTTGCCATTTGGTTCTTAATTATGAAAAGGCCGTAGCTTGATTTTGGGCAAAATTTATCGATGAGAACGTAATAGTTTCGACCTGCTAATGCTCATCAATGTTACTGGTTATAATGGCGATCATACAAATTTTTAATAGATAGTTATATTTACATCATTTGATCTCATTTTAGTTGTGGTTATAAACTTACTGATTTTGTATATAAACATCATCAAATTTAGTTGTGCACCCACTCGGTCCCTAATCGTTTTAGAGATTGAATTGCAAAAGATTCGTGTACCTTGCATTCTTAACTACTTCGGCATCTTTGACTTCCTCTACTCGTAGTAGACTTTTTCTTTGTTCACCTAATCAATCTCTATCGCATGCCAACTTGATTGATTCTTTAACGGTCGACATGTATTTTAATATCCTGAAATTGGTATATTAAATAGCTATTAAATATTCTATTATCCTTAATTATTAAATTTATAACATGATACTCTAAATTTGGACAAATTATCAATTTAGTACCATTGACTTGCTATTTTGATATTAAACTCTCACATAATTTGCTTCTAGTTTCAATATATTGAGATAAACTTGTGTTTTATAATTTGTAAAAAGTTATATGGAAATTAAATTATGTATAAAAATGTGATCAAATTAATGGGTTATGATACTAAATTAACTATTTTCGAAAGTTCAAGATACCATGTTCTAGGTGATTAGTATCATCAATATGATACTAGGCAATGTTTTAAAACCCGGGTTTTGAATCGGACCGGACGATAGCTTAAACACGGTCGAACCGGTTGAGCCGGCCGGTTGAACCGGATTACAATATTATTATATATTTGTTATAAGTCAATAATATTTCAAGTTGAGAAACATTACTTCAATCTTATTAAAGTTCTATTTTACATTAATATCGAAAGATT
Organism: Calendula officinalis; assembly: GCA_963853835.1. Lineage (NCBI taxonomy): Eukaryota > Viridiplantae > Streptophyta > Magnoliopsida > Asterales > Asteraceae > Calendula > Calendula officinalis. The sequence goes on along the minus strand of OY970823.1, from coordinate 57,717,721 downwards.
AAAAGAAACATATTCATTATATAATAGATATTAGATACAAATCAAATTTTATGCATCATCAAAATCCATTCTACATATAGAATGGATGTGTAATACTGCAGCAACAGCAACACTACGTGGTCTAGGGGGTTTGGAGCCTACTTTGAAATTAAAATTTTGCCTTTTCTTTAGGCTGTAGTTGTGCAAAAAGCATTGTGGGTAATTCGTGGGTGCTTGCCCTTCAGTAAGTGTTGAAAATCAAAATTTCGATTTTTCCCACATCGTTGTTGGGAGAAGAAATGTCATCACTAGCAGCACTATATATATATATTGCACATCCGAGTATCTGCCACTACAAGCTCTAATGTTCCCTTACCTCTTTGGTTAGGTTGAAATGGGCGTTTTAATCCGGTTCAATCCGGGTTTTTAGTTCCGGTTCAACCCGGTTTGGTGTAGAACTCGGCGGTTCGATCCGGTCCGTTTCTGGGTTGTTGACCGGATAAGTTCGCCCGGTACCACCTCCATTTTCCGGTCGGATCGGCCCGACCGACCGGTCCGACCCGGTCGCGAAAACCATGATACTAGGTTAAAACCCGCGTGATGCGGCGGGCTGCGAACTAAATATTACTGGCGATTAAAAGTTCATTCGTAACATATTTTTATAACGAATACAATACATAAACATGAAAACTGTGTATAAAATAGAGGTAACCCGATAAACCTAATTAAGTATAAAATACAGGGAAGACATGTCTGTTTATGCGTGTTACTCATCATGTAAAACCTCTCGATACACCACGTTTGCTGTGTAAACTCCGTCGAGATTAATTTTTTTTGCTGGAGTTACCAATACTTTTGTTTAACGTTATAAATTTTTTCCGTCGAGATTAAATTAATTTTTTATGTTTAAGATCTTTCCACTTGTATAAGATTTACAAACATTTCATTCAATAATTCACCATGTCAAATTTAATTTAAATTTACAAACATTCTACGATTACACTCTCACAAACATAAAAAAAATTGCAAAAATCATGAAAAAAAATACTTAACTTTTCAAAACATACCTTACAGATATATTTTAGAGTTATCTCAATTCCTCCATGTTCCTGAGAAGTCAACTTCGACCTTATTAATTAACAACTTTAATTTTGATGTTTTTGAACCACTACTTAGAGAATTTTCTTTTAATTGGGATGAAGAAGTAACAACCTTATGGTTGTCATCACTAACTTTTGTAGATTCTCTGTTATGATATATAAATTTACTACAACAAAAATTTTCAGCTTCATTATAATTATATGTTGTAAAACCATCATGCTAACAATGTGTTTCACATATGAGCAAAATCAACCTCCTTTAGCTATTATAATAATTAACAAAATATTAGTACCTTACACACAAGATAGGATGCAGATACTATTCACGAAAACTGAAAATGTATGACCAGAGTATGATTGATAATTCCTTAATTTAAACGTTAGGCCGCCTTTCAACTCGTTTGACATGTTTGAATTATTAGGTATTTCTTTTGTACATTTGATATAAAGCACAACCCAAATCGACCTGTTAATATTGGGTGATATTAATCATTGGATTCCAAAACATTGATAAATTTGGTATTTCGGGCCCACTTGGACTGTTAGAGCTCTCTTCAACCTGCTCATGGCTAGATCGATCGGTTTCGAGTCGATCCCACTCATGATTAGAATAATAGAATAAGTCAAAAGCGGGTCAGGTCCCAGCTTACTAAGTAAATCGGCTACATTCTCCCACCATAAGTTGGTTTATTAATACTCCACATTGTCAAAATTGGTTTATTACATTACCTGTCATGGACATTTTACAATTGAATAAGAAAAACTATATCAATACAATAATCCTCTAAAGTATTTAATAAGATGCTTTAGGAAGTCTTATGCAACTAAAATACACTCCGGCTTGAGCTCGACTTGTTTGACCCGTTTCTATTTTAACTACGTTTTCAAATTTTACCCATTGACCCGTTTCAAATAAATATAACACAAACCCATCCATGTATCTTTAAATGGGTCAAAAAATCACACCTAAAAATATTCAAATCCGTAATTTACTGTGTCAATTCTGCATATTTATAATAGTTAACCTGGTGTTATGAAATAATTGGAATTAGGAATTTGTTCAACTTACTTGTGATGTCGAAGTACATTTGATCGTCCATCTTCACCTAAATATTAGGAAACAAACAATGTGGAAAATTTACAAACACAGTTGATTATATAATTAAACTTACATGAAAGGCTCAAACTGATGATCTCCTATGAAGTGGGACGTTCCTCCTTTTGAATTATCAAACATACCGCCCTTGTAAAAAGAAGGCTGACTTGTGCCCTTTCATAGTTTTATTAGGCACATTAGTAACGTATCCATAGATTAAATCTAACTTTCAATTGAAATTAGTAACGTAACGTATTTAGTCAAAAAAATTAAACAGCTAATTGAATGTAGGGAATTGAAGATACACATTAGCAACGTATGGTTGAATTGGTAATTTCCAAAAGATTACTATTTAATATAAATTTACTGTTACATCCGTTACTATTTAAAACGTATCCATCAAAATCATTTGAAAGAGGAAAAACAAAATGTTAGTTAACACAGAATTTATGATTGTACAGTAAGTAGTTGTAAGTCTGAATTTAGTTAAATAGACGAGTTACCTCTAATTCTTGTGTAGGTCGTGGAAGTGGTTGAAGAAATGAAGCACCATATTGGGTGATTAAAGACATTTTTAGGTTCTATTCGTTTGTATGCTGCACAACAACTCCATCGTTAGTTGATGGAGTATATATATAGGTTAAAAAAACGTAGAATTCAATATGTATTTTAATATTTAAAAAAACGTAAATCAAAATATTTAGTATGTGCCTATTTAATATTTAATATGTATTTAATATTTAAAAAAACGTACATCCAAAAAAACGTAGAAGTCAACATGTAAATTAATGTGTGTTTATGTAAACGGTTTTATAATTTTGGAAGGACAATAAATGCGAATTTTCTGTTAAGGCAGTTGTCTCTTAATTGTTACGTATAATAGGTTAGTTAATTGTATATTAATTGTAGTTATCAAAAGGATAACAAAAAAACCACATGACCCAGTGGTTATCACATTGCTTGTTTTCCACAAGGTCTTGGGTTCGAATCTCGGGTAAGACACTTTTATTTTGATTTTAAAGGGTGTTTGAACATTGCTAAAAATGGAAGTGTTGAAAATTCAGACTTCCACTTTTAGAAATGTCAAGCATGCTTTTTAAAGTAGTAAGAAGATAAGTTTAAAGAGGTAAACTTTTTGAACAAAAGTAATCTTAATGAATGTTGAACATGGAAACACGGTGCATAGTGCACACTCGTTTAAATTCATTATGACACTGACTCTACCGGGATGTGGGGGAAGCGCCCCCGGTAACGAGGTTCAAGGGGAGTGCCAAAGAATCCGACCTAAATACGACCCGTTTTATGGTAGTTGTCATTGCTTTCAACGGCCTTGCGGCAGTTTCGGTGATTTGCGGACAATAAAGATTATCTCTGGTTTTTGTCATTTTTTATATGAATTTGAATCATAACGGATTAAAAACTCTTTGTTCATCAAAACCTCTGATTTTGTTCGATTAAATATTTGATAGTACTATCAAAATACTTTAATCTGAAAGTGTATCATGATTTCAGAAAATCCAACATTCGAAATCTACAAATATTTAACACATGTTGCACGTTTAGTAGTTCGGTATACTTGAAAACTAGTCAACCAAATTATAAAAAGGCTTTTTGATTTTTATTTTTTTTATTGTTGTTCATTTTTTAAATGTATATATACTTTGGCATCTTTCTCCAAGTTTGCATATAATCTTCTAACATTTAATTTTTAGCAAAAAGTCAAACCAGTGACATGTTCAACATCGCTATCACTCCCGCCTAGAAAACCCACTCAAATATATATATATAACCATCAAATATATAATCTTCAACATAGTTGAAGTTTCATTGCTACTTTTGAAAAAAAAAAGTTGTCTCTCAGTATTGTTAGAAAATGGTGGATGAAGTGAAGTTGTATGCTACTAGAGGAAGCGCATTCGTTTACAGAGTAAAAATTGCTTTGAATATGAAGGAAATCGAGTACGAGAACTTTGAAGAAAATCTCGGCAACAAGAGTCTGGATCTTCTCAAGTACAATCCTGTTCATAAGAAAGTACCAGTGCTTGTGCACAACGGAAATCCTATATCAGAGTCACTTGTGATCGTTGAATACATTGACGATGTTTGGAAAGGGGTTCCCATTTTGCCACTAGATCCATATGAAAAGTCCATTGCAAGATTTTGGGCCAAATTCGTCGATGATAAGGTAATAGTCTCATCCCGATGCGAATTAATGTAACTTGCTCTAATGGTGGTGATGGAGTTCTAAATACATGATTATATTCACTTCATTTGACCATTTTAAGAGGAAATTTGTACATAGCAAGGAACTGTAAGAATTTCAAAAATATACCTTAAATTCATCTTTTCACAAAATAAATACTTTTTGGTTCTTAGAAAATTTTCATGTTACACATAAGTCGATTATGCGTGACTCATAAGTAGTTTTGTATTATATTAATTTTTACGGCGTTGCTTTTGTGAGATCGACGGTTTGTACTTTCCTGCAATTTGAAGGTGTCAGTATTTGAATAAGACAAAAATTGTTGGAAAACTAAGAATAAAATATTATACATATATTTGAGTTTTTCGAGGTAATTTGAATATTTTTTTCGATACACTTATTTTTTTAGTTTATTCAAGGCAATTTTGTTTTTTCTAAAAAAAATAGCAATATATACCGTCATCAGTTGATGTCTACTTTTCATAAACATCAAAATTTATCGCACAAGTTATTCTTTGTTCACAAAAAAAAAAAGAAAAAAAGATCGCACAAAAATCTACCTACCACATGGACACTTGACAATATTTTAATGAAGTCACACAATCGGACTAAAAACAAGTTTAGTTTTGGTCTATAGTTATATCATTTATTTGATCAACATCAAGTTCACAAATATTTTTCCTTTTTTATAATAACTACGAAAAACAAACATTTTTTACATCATTAAGTTGCATAAATATCATTTGTTCAGATCGTTCCCACATTATACTCAATTGTATTTGGTAAAGAAAAGGAGCAGCATGTTGTAGAAGTGTGTGATCAACTGCAAATACTAGAAAACGAACTCAAAGTTAGAGGTACGATGTTCTTTGGAGGTGACAAGATTAACCTGGTTGATATTGCGGGTGGTTGCATAGCTTATTGGCTTGGAATTGTAGAAGATGCAACCGAGATAAAGTTCTTCACAGAAGAAAAGTTCCCAAAATTAACGGAATGGCTTGATAACTTCATCAAATGTCAAGTTGTCAAAGATGTCTTACCTCCATAAGAATACCTGGTTGTACTACTTAAGAAGTTGTATGGTATGGCGTAATAGTACACGCTGATTATAATTGTGCGCTCATGAAGTTGAACTTTCTCTACGTGTGTAATATTCGTAGTCCATTTATCTATATTTTTTGTTAAGGGCATTTCTGTTATAAGGGCATGTAGGATAGCCGAGCTTTACTCTTTATCTATGTGCCCCTAAAATTTATGTAACATTATCTCCTCCTAAAAGTTCCTACGATTGTGTGTATTTCAACAATCTATACATTATTTACAGAATTTAATCATTAGTATTATCTACACTTCAGTCATTAATATAGAAATGAGTCGGAATGACTATCCTCCTACAAATTCTTTGTTTCATGTGTCAATCAGCCAATCTTCTTAATAGGATTACGCACTAACTTCAAAATAAACCATGCATTATAAATCTATTTGTAAAAAATATTGCTGTATTATTATATTAATATCATTTTGATCGTTCAGTGATAGAACTTTTAAAAAAATCTCATCTACCACCTATGCCGACGAAACCTATAGCGACGACATTTATCGTCGCTATAGCTCGGGCTATCGCGATGACAAGTAGTCGGGACAGGTTAAAAAAAACTTTGACCAGGGTAGAGCAAAAGTGGAAAACAAAATCTCGACTTTGACCAATATCTATACCGATGACATGTGGTCGGGACAAATATAAAATAAACTGATTTTCATTTTCTTTTATTAAGTTTGCGAAAATAACATTATCGTCGTTTTGCGGACACCTATGGCGACGACAAGTGGTCGGGACAGACAAAATATTATTTAATTTTTTATCGTCGGGACTATTTGGAGACTATTTGTCGTCGGGACAACGGAAGCTATGGTGATGACATGTATGCTGACGAAAATTTTACCCTATCTCGACGAAGTTGTGGCGACGACTTGTAGGATATGTAAGTAAACGGCTGGGTATTTTGAGCATCTGAATTTATTGGGCCCGTGAAATAAATTATGTTAGTAGAGGATATGTAAGTAAAGGCGGCCAGAATTCCCAATTGTATTCCTAGAAGAGCTGGCAAGAGCGATGGACGCAATTGAAGAGGTTTTCTTTTCCATTCTCGCTTGTGTTTGTTTTGAAAATTTGGATTTAAAACCGCCATAAATGGAAGGGACAATTAAGACTTCCATAAAAGGAAAGACATACACATATTATAGATAGTAAGAGATAAGAGAAGTGATAAGAAATACGAGTATGTTCTTTTGTATATTATGTATTTACGCTACTATTTTTTTAAAGGAAAATGATAATGACGTCTCTATAAGCTGTCAATAAAAAGTCAAACAGATGCATTAAAATTTATACAATAATCAATAATTGTCTCTTGCATTTTAGAAATCACCCCACTAATAGAAGTACAAACAATTTATGCATAGAACTGCCCCTTAAAGACAGCCCTAAAAGATATCATTAATAAAACCCTTTTTAAAAAATGAACATTTTTAACTATCACACGCACGGACAAGCTTGCTCTTATAACAATTTTTCAAGGTTCTAAAAACGTAATGTATGTCGTGGTGGCACCTTCAAGTTTTAAGTCATGGCGAGTTATGGCGCATAATGACATTTCTTTAAAGTGTGACGTAAGGCGTGTCCACCTTCAAACTTCAAGGCATGGCAAATTACAACGTATAATAACATTTTTTTTTAAACGTGACTAAAGATGACAATTTTCTGAGGCGTGGCTTAAAGTGAACAATTAAATAAACCATATATATACATACATATATATATATATATATATATATATATATATATATATATATATATATATATATATATATATATATATATATATATATATATATATATATATATATATATAGTGAAGAATTAAAATCAGAACCAATTTTTGCGTTAGAACTGTAAGAACCAATTTAAACCAATAAGAAGTTAGAATTATTTAAATCTCCCCCCTAAATTCGTGAGGGTATACTTGTCATTTTAGTCCACATGTGTATTTTGGTAACTGATCTTTAAAACAAACAATCCCATGATTTAAGGAAAGGTAGGTTTTTTTTCAACGTTTCCAAATCGTTTTGATCGTGATTTCAATACTGTATCTTCATCATATGCGTTCATCTTCATCATCATATATATGTGTTCCTTTTGTTCGATTACAGAAGAAATATTAAGTATATTTCACGATTAAATGGAGATCAATCAAGAAGACGAATTAGGGTATCAAACAAATGTATGCACCGATATAATAGAGCCAATCGAGAGTAATGTATTTGACACAGACAATACAAATCAGCAAGTAGAGTATTGCGAATCCTATGAAGTTCAATCCGGTGTTTCTTTTATCTATTTATATTTCTTTTACAGTTTCGTCATTTTCATTTAAGAATATTTTTGTATTGTTGAATTCATTTTTTATTCGTATATTGTACTGGTGATATATGTATTCATTTTATTTTTGTTTTTTGCAATTGAAATTCATTTAAACGTAGTAGTTGAAATTTTTTAGACAGGCATACATGTATGTTTTTTCGTTAATACATACTTTAATTTGTTAAATAAAGTTTGTCAGTTTCTGATTATTTATATGATACACAAGTTTACATACATGTTTTATGCTAAATGACATCATTCATTATGTTGTTATTTAATAGTTTTTTTTTGTAAATATGTAGAGGGTGAGGACGATAATAGTGTCATAGACACTGGTGAAAATGGTATTGCAATATGGGTTCCAGAAGTAGAGGAAGACGGAAAACCAAATGTGGGTGACATTTTTGTATTCAATCATTTTTTTTTATTCAATCATTTTTTTTACGGTTTTTGCAAATTTAATGTTTTTTGGTTCACCATGTTATGATATTGGACATCATTTTTCTGTTGATGGAATTTTAATTGTTATATTCTTTGTTATCGAATGGAAGACGTGTTACATTACCCTATTACATCAATGTTAAGAGTACATGTTTTTGGGACTCCATCAATGTAGTTTCTGTAATTAACATTTTTATGTTGACACACATTGAATGTCATGTTTTTAGGACTTACACGTTCAATAATACATTTTTTTACTATATCATCGTGTAACTTGGACAAACACGTGACCAATTTTGTAACCAATAAACACACATACATCAATGTTAAGACTACGTGTTTTGCGACTACATCAATGTTTTGAGTATAGTTAACCTATTTATGTTTCCACACATTGAATGTCATTTTATTTGGACTTTAACGTTTAATACTACACTTTTTTACTGTAGTTTCGTGTAATAAGGCCATTTTGTCATCAAATATATAACCAATAAATACATTTTACATTAATGTATAGCTAATAAAGATTTTCCATGTAAACCATGACATTAATGTATTGTAGCTGAGTTAAAACCAAATTCATACAAGGAAACTAAAATCTTCCATTAACCTATTAAACATTAACGTAGTTAATTAAAACGGAAAACCACAAACAAACACGTAAATGAATCCTAAATCGTTATTAAAAAAAACCCCCAAACTTTCAAAAAAAGTATCATCAAAATAAACAAGTTCAGCAACATGAGTGTATTTTTCAGATTTTGTTATTTCTACTTCAACATCACCACCTCCTTCGCTTGTTTCAACATTCTTTTCTTTTCCTTTTTTGTTTTTTTTCTTCTGGTCTGCCTCCATTACACGCTTACTGCCCATACTTGATTCACCTGAGGCATATTTAATGTTACTAACAAAATCACACATGAAACTGTTGCATACATGTATTTAATAATAATAAAAAAAAATTTGACCTTTGATCACAGATGCATTCTTTAGTCTAATTTCACCAACAGACTCTTTACCGGTTTTAGTTTCAATATCTTTATTAGGAGCTGAATCCAATCGCAACTTTTTACCCTTTCGCTCTATCTCCATGTTTTCTTCTTCGGCTAAATCTGTAAATGCAATTACACACTATTAATATATACCAAATCATACATGTATTTGTAATACTTACCAATTATTGTCGGCCCTGTATTCTTTTTCCTCGGGCTCTCTCGATAGTCTACAAACTTAGCTTTCCTTCGTCCACTCCTTCTAACTCCTTTAAAAAAAAATGTCATAACCATTCAACCAAATTATATATATGTACTACTACATTTTATGTACTTGTACATTAATGTAATAGTACATTTGATACCCCTTAAACAAACCCAATAAAATAAAAACAAAACCATAACCATTCATCATAATTATATTGATGTATAACTCCATTATTCTACTTGTACATGAATGTAATAGTACATAATCAAATAACATCGCTGTTTCTGCATTACAAAACTCTTTTTAAGGACTTTATAAACACATTCATGTAATCTACATATATTACAGTATCTTCATAACCATCTATGCATATTATCATTAAACACTCAACCTAAAAGTCAAGTAATCAGTCAACAAATATGCTATTGTTTCAGCCAAACACCTAAAACAATTATCAAAAAACATTCATGTAGACACTAAACAGTAAACATTATCTAAAAACATTCATGTACATACTAATGATTCAGCCAAACACCTAATACTATTATCTACAAACATTAATCTTTAAACCATAACTTACTTTAATAACAGGTTACAAACAACCATGGAAGCCAAAATTGAGAGCGTGTAACCATTATCTATGACACATTCATGTTCATACAACTTAAGTGCATTCATGTATTCAACGAACAAAACAACAATTTTAAAAACCTATCAGAGTCTCACACCAGGTTCAGGCAAAATAAGAACCAAACCACCGTCTTAATCAAAACCAAAATTGAGACATTTCGAACACTATCTAAAAGACATTCATGTTCGTTAAACTTTTAAATTGACATTTATGTATTCTATAATCCACAAAAACTCGATCAAAAACCCTAACAGAGTTTTAAAATCGGGTTCAAAACATCAATTCAAAACAAAAAATTGAGCCCGTTAGAACCCTATCAGAAACCAATCCAACCTTTAATCAGTCTAATATCTTTTTTCAAGTTAACAAATAAACTAAACATACCTGACATTTCAGTTCCAGTCGTCGTCAGTCGCCGATTTGCATAAATCCGTGTTCGACGGAGGTGTATTTGAAGTCGGAAGGCACAATTTCGTGGTATTTTAAAGAACCTCTTTGGAACCCTAGAAAATCTCTCAATTTTTTAGTCGATCACCGTTATTGAAGATTATCGTAGTGTTGATCGTGTTTCTAAACTATCAGGATTGCTATGAAAGAGAAAGAGAAGATTACAATCCCAATGATGGTAGTTACCGAGAATATCTCCCACATTTAATTTATATTATATTCGATATTCCAAATGTACCCTTCTATGCGTTGAAAGATCCTATTTTACCCTAACCACCAGATGAATCTAATGGACGGATAGGATCTGTTCATTTTGGTTCTGTTGGTTCTTTATATTAATTGGTTCTGTCTTTAATGCACCCCTATATATATATTACTTTTTCAAAAATTAAATGCGGGGCGGGATATAAATGGAGCAAATCATCTTTGATCCAAACTCGGCCCTTTAGTAAAAGGTTTAACAGGTACAGGTCGTTAACGGGTAAACGAATCACAAAGAATGATTCCAAACTTATATAATTTTTGCGGATTAGGATCGAATCAGGGTTAACACCCGCTTCATTGTCCTGTCTAATTAAGAGTAGTATGAAAACTTACCCAGCGGGTAGGGCTGTCAAAACCTGATGCGACTCGACAAAAATACACAAAATGAAACGAAATTGAAATTTGAATTCGTGTTGTGTAAAGTAAACACGAAGTCGTGTCGTGTTCGTGTTCAGAGATTAACACGAAATTGACACGATAATTATGATTTTAGAACATTTAGAAATTAATGTTATATTTTTGTCGTGTTTATCGTGTTTGTCAGGTTCTTAGCATTTAATAATTAATAAATTAGTTATTTATTTTGTTTTGTCGTGTTTATCGTTTTCTTAATTATGTCGTGTTCGTGTTAGCAAGATAAAACACGACTTCGTGTCGTGTTGTTTTTGTGTTGAACGAATTCGTGTCATGTCGTGTTACCTAAAAAACACGAAATGATAGCACAATTTGACAGCTCTACCAGCACAACATGATCCAAACTTATACGAAGTACAATTTTTGCAGATTAAAATCAAATCAACTTTATTGCCATGTCTAATTAAGAGTTGTATGAAAACTTACCCAACAAACATAGCACGGAATATTTTACACCGTGTTTCAGAATTTTAATATGAAAGAAAAAAGAAGAAATGAAGTAGAGAGAAGAGAAAAGAACAGATTTTGAGAAGAAATTAATTTTATGATGTGTGTTCCCGAATGGGAAAGAAAGGGAAAGAAAAAACATTTTTTTGTGTTCCCGAGTTGAGAAGAAAGGGAAAAAATTAATAAATTTACAAATTTACCCTAAAAATATAAATTAATTTAGACATATAAAGGATATTTTGGTATGTAAGACATTTTTTTCCTTAATTATAACTTTTCTTCTCTTCAAATCTTCCCACTTTCAGAAGGAAGATTATGAAACAAGTAATGATCCAAAATTTCCCTGGTACTCTATTCCCTTCTTTTAAAAATAAACTCTAGAACACAATAAGATTAGATATCCTTGCAAATCTCTTATTTTCTTTTTGAATCTTACTCTTTTATAATGTGTTTAGCACTACTAAACATAGCAACTCCTTAAACTTAAACTTAAACATATTTCCACTTTTAGTAACATCTTCAACACCACACAAAATAAAAAAATGTTGCTTCCAGGATTCGAACACAAGACCTCTTGTGAGTACTGATTATGTGTTAACCGATTGCTCTAAATGACACTTTGTTTTATCCTAAATTAACAAACTACATAACACTGCAAAACGTCGAATTTATCCCCTCTTTTATTTCCGATAAAGTTTAATTTTTATTCTAGATAGTCTTACCACTCAAATAAAAAAATATCCGCATGACCACAACCAGCAACCACTATCACTACCGTTATCACCACCCACTACTTAATCGCCGTCAAATTTAGTCACAGAATACCCGTCGCCGCATTACGCGGCTAACCTGCTAGTTTTTACAAATGGGTACTACTAAAAGGACCCCAGTCATTCCAAAATCCTTACAAATTTCGATGCTTTCTTGATTTGAGAAGGGTAATTATGACGTCAGCCACTGTTGCCTTTCATCACTTTACTTTTTCCTAACATTTTTTCTTTTATTTGACAGTGATCCTATTTAATATATATTAATAGAGAATTGATATTCATTACATAAAAACTACTTCTCATACTATATTTGACCAAAAAAAAATTTGAAAAAAAAAATTATGATCTATTTTTTTTTTGTGGATCATAATAATAATCCATATTTTTTTTGTTTATTAAAATTATGATCCATATTCTTTTTTTGGATCATTTTTGGAAGAAAAAAAAATTGGATTTTATAGGCTGCGATTTTTATGTTTAAAAAAAATTGTTTGAAAAAAGTTAGTTTTGAATCATTTTTAGATTTTTTTTTGGAGTACTCGCAGTCCTTACCGGTTTTTGAGTCCTCACCGGATCCGGACCCTAGTAGTAGATATACAATGTATCTTATTTTCTAAAATGTATATAGTGATAATAAATAAGTATAAGTATTTATATATAGATATATATATTTTAAGGTATATAGTAGACGTGGAAATGGGTCATGTCGTGTCGGGTTCGTGTCGTGTCGAGACCTTAAACGTGTTGAGGCCCCTAAACCCAAACCCGACACGTTTAATAAAAGGGTTCAAAATGTTGACCCAAACCCGACACGGTTAATTTTGTGTCAACCCAACCCAACCCATTTAACCCGTTTAAGACATGAAAATTCGCATATAGCGTTTAGATATAAAAAAATCCAATAAAAATATAATAAAAATTCAAAAAAAACATAACAAAAATCCAAAAAAATCGTAATATAATTAGATATTAAGCCCAATATGAATAAGAGATCAATGTTTTCTACTACAATTACTCAGTTTTAATATATACATATAATATATATAAAAATATAAAATTTATTAAATTATATACATACTTAAACGGGTGATTCGGGTTACCTTCGAGTTGAAAATTTTGACACTAACCCAACCTGTTTAACTTTCGTGTCGTGTCGAGGCAATCCGTTTACTTAAACGTGTCGAAACCTCTAACCCAAACCCACTAATTTCGTGTCGGGTTCATGTCGAGTTATCGTATCGTGTTTGATTTTGCCAGGTCTAGTATATAGACCAGTTTATATATTTTCTATTACTGATTTTTCATAATATAGTCTATATGTATAATATAATACAAAAAAATGTTAACATCATATACTAAATATTATAATTATATATAATAATTATATATATTTCATGTATATGAGAGCTTAAATGAGTCTAATCGAGCCGAGATTGAGCGTGTAAAAATCTTAATGAAGTAGCTCAATCTTCACACATAAAGCTCGAAATGAGACAAGCTTGAACTCGCTCTTTAAAATTAAACGAGCCGAGCTCAAAACCTAGTTGAGCTCGAGCTCGTATCAACTCATTTACGCCCCTACATAACTGAAAATTCAAATACATGTTCTTACCTAAATAGACCCTTTACAAATACATCTCGCGACTTAGCGAATATACATGGGGAAAGGAAAACTATAAGGGTATTGCGGTAATTCCGATTAAAACTGGAAAATTAGGGTTCCTTCATCGCTATAAAGATACAACATCCGCATCCCAAAATTATCATTCCAGCAAGCCGACGACATAAAAATCAAAATTACTGGTAAGCTTTAAATCTAGTAAGAAGGAGTAGAAATTGTCGATGATGTATGATGTATTGTCCGTACCATCTGAAAGGTTTATCCTTGTTTGATTAGTACTTGCATCCAATTTCTGAGGCATTTTCCCCTCTTTTTAATTCAGTTTATTGTTTAGAATTTATCAAGGCAACAATTTAGAGTCGCTCATTCACTTGTTCGGTAGTGGATTGAGTGCTGTACGTTGCCAATATGAATTGGTTCTGATATTCTGGCATTGCAGGATCCAATTTCTGTCGATGCATTCTGATGGTCCTACAATTCGTTTTTTTATATAAAATCTAAATTCAATCGTATTTTAAAGTATGTTTGATTGTTGGTTTCTGTTTCTGTTTGATTGTGGAAAGATAAAATTCAGATTGCCTTTTGAGAGAACCAGACGACAGCTTTTCAGCCATGTCGCCTGAGTTCCGTTGCCGGCATATAACAATAGTCCTCGGTTTTCACAGTTGAAGTGAGATTTCGATTCTTTTTTACAGAAACCGGTGACTTACATACCTTTTTGTTGGGGGTGACAATTTCTGACCCGACACGAAACCCGACTTGAAATTGACACGAAAATAAACAGATTTGGGTTGAGGTAAAAAATAATTTGGTCAGTATCGGTTTGAGTCAGCTGACCCGTTTATTAAACAGGTTAGGTTCGGGTCAATGATAATTTAAATGGGTTAACCCGCCAATCTGTTTAATTATTAAAATATATATTTATACTTAATTTATAGTTTAGTAGTTAAAACATAATTAATAGTTAGATAAAAATTAAAAATGTTACATGGGAATTTGGTGTTTAGTATTTTGTTATAAATTTGTGTAATAATTACAACATTTTGACCTGTATAATTTGTTTGACCTGATAATCTCTCTAACCTGTTTTATTAAATGAGTTATATGGGTTAGGTTTGAGTTGAAGTTAAATAGGTTAGCGTTGAGATATCTGACTCATTTGTATAAAAATGTCGGTTTCGGGTTGAATGTTTCTGACCCGCCAACCCGCGAATCCGAACCTGTCAACCCGACCTGAATTGCCAGCCCTACCCTTTTGTACTCAGTTTCCCTCTTTCACACACATACAAACACAGTGGAATGAATGTATTTTTTTCAATTTTTCAAAGTTCACTTTCTTACTTAAATATCAAATCAAACTGTATATATTGCATTATATGTTATGCATACTTGGCGTTACGCAAACATACACTTGCAAACATAAGATGTAAATTTGAAGATTTAAACCGTATACGAAATCAGTCATGGGCCTTTAGCTCTTTGCTATACTAGTTCAAAAAGGACATCTTAATGGAATAATTTATACATTTTCACATGTTGAAACCGAAAATTAAGATCTAATTACATACCCGTAAAATCTAGTTTAAAGTATGTAACTTAGTTGAAAGAAGCTGATCGTAGACATTACAAAATTCGTAGTTTTTAATGCAATTAAACTATATGTTGTTAACCTGGTAATTATGGATTCTGATTGACTTTGAAAATCTAATCTAACCACTTTTTATTACTTCCTTCAATTTTGAAAGGAACAATAAAGTGTGTGTTTATGTTTGATGGCTTCATCTTTAAAAGAGATTGATAGAGATTCTGTAAGCCTGTAAAACAACTGAAATATGAAGTGCAAAAGTCTTGTTCATCAATAGTGTGCTTTCTGTAAATTAGTGATGAGCATGGCATATGATCAGTTGGTACTAGGCTTTTTTTTTTTTTATACCTAAAAACGGTATTAAGTACCCAAATTCAATTGTGTAATTTGTATGCTACTGAAAATATGCAATTTTATATTTTAAAAATTCCCCTTTTTTGCATTCAGTATAAAATTTACTCTAAAAATTAATACTTGTTTAATTATAAGAATCAGTTAATCAGTAGCTAAATAGGGTGGATGTATGTGATTTTGAACTTTAATATAGGTCATCAATGTAACTTGGTTTGTTAGAACATTCTCAACCTGATATCTATTAACACTTCAATTTTTACTAAATTAACATGTTGTCATGCCGTTGTCACTGATACTACTAACAACTGATACTACTGCGTTGTTGATTATGGAACATGATATGTTCTGTTACTACACATTCACTAATTATAGGCTGCTGCCTAATCAACAAGTCTCAACCTCACTCGGTCGCAATTACCGAATAAACCACACCACAAAACAAATAAAGGCAACTTGAAAACCATGTGTTCCACAGTGTGTGGTTTGCATATTATTGTGAATAAAGATAAGGTTAATATTAACTTAGAATCGAAACAAAATGAAAGAAAATCTACTAGTAAGAACGAAGAAGTAGAGTGGATGCCAAGAGAACTAAAAACGCTAATGGTTTTTGTAAAGGAAGGGTGAAAATAATGGGAGTCACAAGCAAATAGGCAATTAAGTGGTTATTTTCACAAGATAGAACTTAGAAGTGCCTTCACATGTTTTTTTACCTTGTAGTTATGGCCATTGTTCAGCCCATAAAAGGCACATGATATGCTTAGTATTAGTGATGCGGGCCCAATAATAGATGAGCGGGCTATTGTATTTATGGAAGCTCAATATCGTGTTAGAAAATGGACTCAACTAAAAATGTAATAGCTTTTTGGCTCGAATCTCCGTTTCAGGCCAATGAGTAGCCAAATTGAAGCTTGAGATGAGGGCTACTACTTGATAAACAACCACATGTGGTTTACTCAACTTCCCGGCCCAAAAACGGTGTTTTTGGACATTTATTTGCGTTTTTACTTTATTTTTGTAAACTTTTTTTAGGCCTAATTTATGACCCGTTTATTGTTTTAGGACCATTCGAAGATCTGAGTCATATTTATAGTGTGTTTTATGCAATGAAATAATCACTTGACATTTTTGCAAAAATGGAATTTTCTATCCAGAATTGTGTTCTTGTGTTGAACAAATTTTGAAGGCCATTTCTACGGAATTCTTGAATCAAGTGGTTTTGGTTAGATTATCTCCTTATTCGTTGAATCAACGGGTCAATCTATTCTATCGTTTTTTCTTAGTCTACATCAATTTGGCCCGTGCCAACGGCCTCGTTGGTTGGCTAGTTATTCTCGTCTCCAAATCGACATCGTTTGCATCATTTCTTCAATTTGGCTTGTCATTTTGTTTGTTCGGTTAAGCGACGAGAAAGAGACGAAGTGAAGGTGGATATGTTTTTATATATGTATGTGTGTGCATAAAATAAAGTGAGTAAAGAAGTAAATACGTGTTGTTGAAAATAGTGTATCAATTGGTTATATAATGCTAAGTTAAAGGTGAAGAGAATATTGTTAGGAGAATCCTTAAAAAGAATAGCCATCCCATATGTATGATTCACATCTAAACCTATATACATAAACCCAAAATTAATGCAAGTGGGTTTAGTGATCATATCAATAATTACTGAAATATACTGTATTATGTAAAACTTTTCAAAAAACACAAAGAGTAATAACTGTTTAGGACTAATTACTTTCGTTTTAAGATAAATTTAGAATTTTGAAATATTAATTTTTATTTTTTCAAAACAAAAAAACTGAACCTAAGTTGGAAAACGATAGTTAGCCTGTACATGTGAAAATGGCGGTTGAGGTGGTTGCTGCTATAAAGTGGTTACCTTTCAATGCTTCTAACAACCACCACTAACAATGGCGGACGAGTGATTATCAAGTAAGCTCTCATACTTGATAATGTACAGAATAAGAACAAGTAATCTATCACCATCAGAATCGGGTGCAGTAAGAACAAGAAGCAAAATCGATATCTCACCTAATTCGGATTCGATCATGGTGCTCTGATGAACCCCAATATTGTGTATGATTTCGAATCACACGTAAAGCATCCATAATCATAACTTTTGTGGTGGATAGAACGAAGATGGATTCCAGAAGCCGGCTAGATTATGCTCTGTTTCAGCTAACCCCTACCAGAACCAGGTACCCTAACCCTAATTTGAACAAATTAGATTCTAATTTTCCATTTTTTATGCTTCTAATGCTCTGTTTTTTTCTTCTAAACTTCAAATTGTGATTTAATTGGAAGATGTGATTTGGTTATATGTTCTGGTGATTGCAAAGAAAAACTTGCATCTGGATTGTTGGAACCTTTTATTACTCATCTCGAATTTGCGAAATATCAGATTTCAAAAGGTGGTTACTCCATTACGCTTTCGGCATCTGCCTCTGCTTCCTGGTTCACCAAATCCACCATTGAAAGGTGTAATTGCAGTTAAATTTTGGGTTTGATTCTTCTAGAATGGTCTTGTTTTAAATACGATATTTGTATTTTGTTCGATATTTTAATTAGGTTTGTGAAGTTTGTAAGTACACCAGAGGTTCTTGAAAGATTCATCACGATTGAGAGAGAAATCACAAATATTGACTGTTCGATAAATACCAATCTATCATCAGACTCACAAAGTAAGTTTTTGTTACATATACATTCTTATTGTTGACATACGTTACATATAGTCGTGTTTAGATGTGTGTTGTTTGTCGAGGGTTCAATTCTCATTGTGGATATATGTGACATTAATTTAGTATTTGCTGTTAAAAAAATATTAAAAAGGTCAAAAAGTGACTTTTTTTAAATGGGGCAGCAATTTCCAATGTAATCAAACCAATTAACATGGTCAACCCATTTAACACAAGTTGTTTTCGGGCAAATACTAATTATAAAGGTAGCATTTCCCCTGTAAATTGTAAATTTACTCGTTTTCATTACTACTGAGTAGGTATCTATGGACTGGATGAACACTCAAATACGCCACGTGCAACTCACAAGGTA
Source organism: Calendula officinalis (assembly GCA_963853835.1). Taxonomy (NCBI): domain Eukaryota; kingdom Viridiplantae; phylum Streptophyta; class Magnoliopsida; order Asterales; family Asteraceae; genus Calendula; species Calendula officinalis. The sequence continues at coordinate 57,698,700 of OY970823.1, read as the reverse complement.
TATCGATCATAATGCTACAACTTATGCTTCTAATTTGATCTTTCTTCTTCACTTCCATTAAAGATCACTCATACATTTTCCACTTTCAATACAATTTAGAATGAAGGTAGCAAAGGTGATGCCATCCATGAAGAAGATCCCAAGTAAAATATCCTCGATCGAGCTTAATCCAATTCACTAATGCATTTATGATGTAATTTATTATTTTTTAAAAATTATTTCTTCTTCTAGGGTTCATCTTCAACGTGTTCTAGAAACTCGAAAAGCAATGCTTCAAAGAGAGCAAGCAATGGTGTACGCCCGAGCTTTAGTTGCAGGGTTTGAAACATATAACCTGCAAGATCTTGTTTGTTTTGCTGATGCTTTTGGATCTCCTCGTTTAAGGTACACACACTTTTTCAAATTTTGTTAATTACACAATTATGAAAGTTGATTAACTAATTAAAGCTGGCGTTAATTACACTAGGGAAGCATGTGTAACTTTCATGGAAATATGCAATAGAAAAAGTACCGATATAGTCTGGATGGATGAGGTGGCAGCAATGCAAGCATACTCTCAATCACAATCACAATACTCTTATATGGGGGAAGATGATCATGGTCAACAACTTAGGATTAATGTCCAAAATAGTAATTTTGCGAATGAAACAACAACCGAATCGATCATAAGTCATGGAAATCATCATGTTCCTTATCATATGTTTCAACCCATGGTTGTCCCTCCATATTATCAAGGGAGTTTTCCATGGCCTACGAATCTAGAAGATTCTAGAAGTAGACCGAAACGTTCACACAAGAAACAATCACAAAATGAAAACTTTGACTTGAGTGACTCGAGTTCTGGAAGTGATTCAGATACTTATAAAAGGAGTTCATCGCGCAAAGTTGTAATTAAAAACATTAATTACATCAATCCTGTAAAAAATGAAGAACCAGAACACGAATCTGATGACGATTTATCAAACGATGTTGCCAACCAAGATCTTGATAAAACGGTTGATCATAAACATGAAGGACAAAAGGTAACACAACAATGGAATATCTTCCAGAACCTTCTAATGAAAGATGCAGATGAAAAAGAGTCTAAGGAAGTGATGAGCCCTAAATTTGATAATCAGAATTTAATTTCATCTGGAAATCAACCTGAATTTGCCACCAAATCTTCCACAATTAAGAAACATGAAGAAGGTGATTGGTTTTCAAGAAGCCAACCAGATAAACAAATTCATGAGAGGAGTAAAGACATATTTGAAGACAATATCAAGTTTGTTGAAAGTACAAAAGATGTTCTTGTTAATGATCCTTTAACAGTTCAATCTCGATTCTTAAACGAAACAACTGGATCTCAGTTAAGAACACATGACATTTTAATGGCTTCAGAGAGTAGTAATCTGACCCAGAAAAAGGTTGAAGGTACATGTGTCAATGAGCCGAATGATTTGTTCATGGTGGTTGAAAGAGATACAGTTGGCGAGCAAGGCGTGCCAGCTTGGACTCCAGAAATGGAGTCGGTCAATGTTGATAACAAGATCGTTAAAGTGGATGTTCCTGAAGTCAAAAAGTCAACGACTAAAGGTAAAGTTCTTGAAAAAAAAGGTTCCACCATTGAAGCAAAATCTAAAGCTTTAGTTGGATCAAGAAGCAAGAAACAAACGATAATACCAAAGGGAAAATCGGATAAGGTACTTAACAGTTGGAATCTTTTTTTGTATTACATTATCGTAATTGTCGATTTTATTGTTGAATTTTATGTAGGAAGAAGAAAAAAGAAAGAAAGCAGAGGAATTACTAGCTCGAAGACAAAAACGAATTGCTGAAAGAAGTGCTTCAACCGCTACCATAAAAAAGATTCAAAATCCAAAAACCCAAATTACGTCTGGAGACGTAAAAAAACCGGTCATTAGGAGTTCAACTATTGATCGTTTGTCAGTTGCACGAGTAGTTAATCCTAAGGTGTTACCTACTGAATCAAAAACTGATAATAAACCTATGAAAGCGGCCGCTAAAAAGAATGTTGAACCAAAACCAGTTAGTAAACCTACATATCCTATGAAAGCGACCACCAAAATGAATGTTGAACCGAAACCAGTTGTTAGTAGGCCTACAAAAACTCCTAAAGCAACCACCAAAAAGAACGTTGAACCAAAACCAGTTAGTACAAAACCTATGAAAGTAACCACCAAAAAGAATGTTGAACCAAAACCTGTTAGTAAACCTGCAAAAGTGACATCCAGGGAGAAAAATGGTGTTTCTAGTAATTTGTTTTCACAAAGGACAGCTGGAACTGAAAAGATGAAGAAAGTAAAATTAAGCCAAATTAAACATCTAGATAAGAATATTATCGGTACAAAGAAGAGGAATGTTGATCTCAATAATGTCAAAAAGTTGCCGAAAACATCTACAATCAAGAAAATTGGCAATCCGCGTGCACAATCAGATAACACGAAACGTGTGACTGAAACATTACACAAGGCATCTTTGGTTCTTCAAAAAGATTTATATCTTTCTGATGCTAATGGTGGTGGTTCAACTAATAAAGCTATAAACTCTGTTTCTTTCAAAATTGATCATGAGGGTATTAATGGTGCTAAAGAAAAGGGTATTACCAAATTGAACTATGAAGTTGTTCCTGTGGCGGAAATCTCGAATCTGCCACCAAAACAAGAAAGCAGCGAAACGAGCAACTATAGGAAGAAATGGAGCAATGTTGAAACTAAAAGTAAAGCTCTTAGTGGTTTCAGAAAACTTCTATCTTTTGGTAGAAGGAGTTAAAACCTTCTAACTTTGAAGTTATGTTTGATTGATTGGTGTGTGATGTGTCATTTCATAATATGTATCAATGTATGATTCTTAATTAATGATAAAATCTTATTTCATAAATACATAAAAGCGTATTACAATACATAAATCATAATTAAGTAACTCACGAAGAACACATTACACCATCATCATCATACAAAGTTATAGGACATGATCATTTAGGATCAACTACTACGCCGTTATTCTTCTTAAAAAGCTTGTGTTCCATATGTTGTTGAAATGTTCGTGGCGGAAAGAGTGGTGGCTCCTCCTCAGAAACCGTCTCCGGGAGCGGTTTCAGTATAATCTTCTCCAAGGGCGGTTCACAGAAAACTGCCCAAGAAATTCTAACCTTCTCCTTATTCACAAGCCCTCTATGAAGGATGCTTTTATACTTGCCATTACTAAGAATCTCAATGGTGTCACCAATGTGCATGATTATAGAATCCGGTACACATTTTGCGGTGACCCATTGACCGCCATAAAAGAGCTGCAACCCGGGGACCATGTTGTGGAATATAAACGTGAGTGCACTCACGTCGGTGTGAGCTTCAACTCCGAGTGCTAACTCGGGTTGAGGGCATTTTGGGTAGTAGTTGATTTTTAGTTTTAGGAGGTGTTCGTCCGTACCTCCAACTTCCTTCTCTAATCGACCCTCTTCAAGTCCCAACCCTAAAGATAGTGCCGCTAGTATCTTGGTGTCAAGTGCTCGTAGTTGTCTAGCATACTCGGCGGTTGCAGGGCTGTTCAATCAAAAAAGTCAACCACTTATCGAGCCAAAAATTTACATCACTACTACAAATATGCGATATGACCCACTTACTTTTTATAATAGAAAAATTGTGCAACTTTCCCAATAAATAAAATTAACATTTACTCAAACAATTTAATTTGTACAAATTGAATTTAAGGTAATTATATATTGAAATACTACTATAATAACTGAAAACTACTTTGTATTGATATTCATCTAGTATTATTGTTTTAAAGAGTTTTCAAAGAGTGCGAGTAATTATCTAGATTTCTTACCAAAGGGCCAATAACCTAGGTATTTGCCCACAACCTTGAGGTTGAGGGTTTAAATCCCACAGTGGACACATGTAGATTTAGGAGTTGATTATGATTGCCGTTAAAAAAAAAAATCAAGGGTTCTTAATAGATTTTATTGAAAGTGTCACTAATTAAGGACCCGAATAAAATGACACCTTTGTAGGTGTGCACAAAAACTGTTTTCACTAAATGTAGCCTTTTTGTATTGTTAGTGTACTTACATGTAATCTTTAGGAGTCAAGGGCCAAACGGTCAAATCACGTTTCTCCTCCGGGAACACAAGGTGGAAGAAGTAATCTTCCCATTCGAGCTGGCCACTAGCATTGTTAGCTAATTTACTTCCGTACCCTTGAATCTTCCCTGAATCAATATCGTTGCAATACTTCTCTTTGTCTTCAACAGGCTGCTCAAAGAAGGCCTCACCGGCAGCCTTAACACGGTTGATCACATCGCCGGAGATCCCATGGTTAACGAGGTGCATGACACCCCAATCGGTGGCTGCTTTTATGAGCTCATGCCTACATTTTTCGCGGGTTTTTGGGTCGTTTGAATCAATGTGGCTTAAGTCGATTATGGGAACTTGTGGGCCGTTTTGGTTGGTTTCTTCTTCGAATATGTTGGTAATGGTTGTTAGTTCATCTTGTGTTCGGATGTATTCTTTTGGGATATGGTGAATCCCACTTGTTGCTAAGCTTTCGACTCTTGTGTTTGTTGAATTCACCATTTTTTTGTTTTTGTGGTTTGAAGGTTTTGTAAATTGTGGTGGTTTTATGGAAGGTTTTTGAAGTTGGGGATTAAGAATGGAGGGTACGTTAATTTGCGAAGAATGGTGTAGTGGGGGTTGGTCATGTGATCATCATGTAATCCCCGTTCAAAGGACGTGAAAGACAAGTGTACACATCCACCGCACGTGTCAAGGAAGACTACCGAGCCACCCTTTTTTAGAGTGGTCCCACTCATAATTGTAAGGCTTTTTTAATACGTAATATAAATTTATAAAAATGTTAGTTTCCGTTCCACTCAAATGATAGATTACATTTTTTTAACGACAATGCGAACGTGGCAATTTCTGGAGTACGTGTCAAGGAAGACAATTGTGGTTGTTGAAAAGTAACGTGGCCGATGATAGGATCGAGGGCAGAGGTGGAATTAGAATTTTTTTAACCGTAGTAGCACACAAAAAACAATTAAGATACAAAATGAAAGATGATTTTTTTCCCCTAAAAGTACGATTGCATCAAATATATAAAAAAAAGTTCTAAAAATACGATTGCATCATATATTAAAAAAAATGTTCTAAAAATACGATTGCATCAAATATATAAAAAAAAATAGTGTAATATCTTGCATTCTAAAGTTGACATCTCCGTGTAGACATTTTTTGAAAGCGGTCCATTACATGTTCAAACTTAACTTCCATAAGGGCTTCTTTTTCAACATTACAAATCAATGCATCGTTCATAAAATTATCACTCATTTTATTACGCAAGTCGGTCTTTAATAACTTAATCGCAGAACAACATCTTTCCACCATTGCAGTTATGAAGACACATCACACGAAGAATAATATTAAAATATCATAGATACACAAAGTACATATACATCGATCAGTACATAGGCAAATAGTGATAGTTAAATATTATATTTATACATAGGTAAATAGAAAAAGTTGACATTAGTCAAAGTAACTCTAGGAGATAAAAGCATATAAAGTATTTACTTACAAATGTCGAACAGCTTAAAAATTTCGAAGACACATAAGTCAGAACTTTTGAAGAACACAACTAATGCGTGAGTGTCAGACTTAGGGAAGGAAAAAAGTTTATTTAAGTTTAGGTTTTGAGTTGGGCTTTGTGTTGGACTATAGTTTTTTTTTTTTTGAACGGCAAGTTAGTAAGTTAGTGGTTCGAGCCTAGACAGTGATATCCACAATGGGCAATATGCCTTCCCTCGAACCTTCCACCTATGGGGAATAAACCCCACGTTCACGACGGGACTTGAACCCATGACCTTGGCCATTGGCAACACCTTATCTTTTTCACCAATACCACTAGGCTAGAAGCCTTGTGTGGACTATAGCTAATATATGGGTTTCTATTTTAATATTATTTTATGTTATTGGGTAGTTTTTTAGTCTGATAGTAGCACTATAATACCAGAAAATTTTAATTTTTTTGTGCTACCCAAAAAAATTTGAGTAGTGGCCAGTGCCACTGTGTGCTAAAGCCCAAATCCGCCCCTGATTGAGGACACTGGTTTTAATTTTAGATAAGGCTTTCCACGTGGCTATTAGTTAGGAAATGAATGGGCACTGAATGCTCGTGCCCAGGGAGATAGTCAGTTAAAACCCACGAGTGTGACAAGTGCCATCGTTAGCACCGCCGTTATGGTATGCATTGTAGATTCATACATTTTGTAATATATTTTGTCCTTTGTTAAAGTGATAAAATAATTAAAGTTGTTCTCTTGATAGCGATTTGTCTGTTGGTATATCAGTTTGCTAGTGGGCATGTGAGTGGGGTGAAAATTTAATTTAATTATTACTTTATTGTTGGCAAAGATGTGTTGGAATGTATTAGAGCATGGGGTGTGGCTAGAGTGATACCCACGGCCAAAAGTCACATTAGCAGTTTATGGCGCACAGAAGGTGTGAGTAAGCACCCAAGTCAGTTAACTAGTGAAACTGGTGTGAGGGGAGAGATTTTTTGGGTATTTTCTTAAAGTATTTTGTGGGTAAATTGTATTTAAGTGATGAGTGAAAGAATATTTGAGATTTTAAATATAAATTACTAATTTGATTTTGAAATGGTCATTTGGCTCAACTATACCCACCCCTCCTTAAAATGTATATGGCCTAATCATAATTGTTTAAACATTGAATTTCGGCCCAACCCCGCCTATTTTATAATTTGTTTTCGCTCGTTCCTGAATGATGCGTAGTTAGACACAATATTACTATAATGGGCCTAGTTGGGTAGTCTTTCTTAAGGGCCCACTTGAATCTAATATATAGGAGGTCCATCCGACCCGAAAGAAACAGACGGTCAACCGATTTGCCTGCGCTCTCGTAGGAGACACCGTGTTCCTCTGTTCCGGTGGCTGGTGGGCGGTGGTCCTTTTGCTTAGAACTTACTTCCTGCTTCTTCCATCACCAGTTCTACAACGGTAAGTTCAATTTATTCTGACTTTTTTTGTTAATCCAGCTTTCTATTTGTATAACAATAGCTTCGTTTTTTAAATTGGAAGCAAGTGTGTAACCCTAGGAGTTAAATCGAAATTGTTGTTTCTAGTGTTACTCGTTAAGTTGAATCGAATATATGTTCATAAGCCACGTATATTTGGTACGTTCGATTCGTGATTCTGTTGAGCTCTTTGTGCGGTTCTAATTTCCTTAGTTGCAGATTCATACATCATTAGATAGAAGTGGTATTTTGATATAATAAAGAAAAATAATAAGACTGTACAGACCCCATTCACTTGATATTTTATACTTCGTACATAAAATAAACATACAAAAACACTAATACCATAAAATATCCCCTTTTCCTCTTCTTTTGAGACGTCACCAAACCAGAGCTATTTAACCAAAGTCTACCATTGGCACGAGTCTTGTAAGAACATAATGGTTGATGAAGTGGTTTAGTATTTGATTAGTTTAATCCAAGATTCGTTGATAAAGCTAATCATCATCATTAAAGTGAAATTAAGCTTTTAGCAATCATACATTTGCAACTTTCTGGTCTGCCATTTACAAAAGATATATGATGTGATTCGATAAAGAAAAGGTGTAGTAATTTTACTTCTAGCATATGGACATTATCTAAGGACAAAAGAACTTTTGAAGTGATTAATTATAATTAACGATGGTTAAGGGACAAAAAGCATGAACTTATTAACTAATTTGGTATTTATGTTGTATGCAGACATGGAGGTTGAAGAAGATGAATATGTATTGCTGGATTTGGATGCAGTTTCTGGCCAAATTCATATTCCACCTAATGCTCCATACGTTCTCTCTGTATGTATATATTCACACACTTAATGCTGTAAAAACCGTTGTTAAAAGTCAAAGTTGGTTTCTATATGCAGGGCCTAGACACATTGAACCCGATTCTAATTATTGATAACAAGATAAAACTGGTAATAACAATTTCAATTATATTATCACATTTCATGTGTTTTTGGAGCCTTATTTTATGGGATTGTGGGTTTTGCAGATTGGCGAATATGAGGAAACTGTTGGCACGTGTATTGTTTTGAGCGAAAACGGTTAGTTGAAACAAATAAAAAAAAAGGAAAAGAATTTTGTGTGGTAATCTGATAAAGTTTGTTTTGCAGATGTTCCTCCTGTTATTGATGAAGAGATAACAAATCTTAAATTGAGAAAATCAGTAACAAATACAAATCAGGTTCCAAAAATGGAAGTCAAGCCTGTCTGTCAACTTCAAAAGATTCTTAGATTTAAGTTATTATCTGAGGATTCTCAAACTGATGAAAGTAGCATGAAACCTAACTAGAGTTATAGGAGTTGATCCTCGTTAACCCTAAATTGTAATCTGTTTTATTGTATATAGTTTGGATGCTATTTTGATGGTAACTTTAACTTCATTTATATCTCCTTGTCATGAGTTACACAAATTGATATATATTTGGTTAGATTGTATTTTGGGTTTTGTTGAAGGGATTTTAAAATGTGTTAGTACTCATAGCTTAACATGCATTAAATTATACCTAATTTCCCTAATAAGTGTAATTCAACTTGAATGAACAATTAACTTCTTTGTGAAATGTACATTTACTAGAAGGGTTAGGTGCATTTAGTTTTTTTTTTAACGACGAAAAGGAGGATGAAGAGAGCTTCATTAGAATTAAGTGCTTCATTAGATGCACTTTAACGTATAATCATATAACCTATGTTACAAAACCCTTACTAAAATTAATAAATGATGGTTTTAAAATTTAAAACGAAGACAAAAGAAACATTTTAACATTGTTACTATATGTTGTTAAGGTACATTTTAGCAAAATTCATAAATTAAAAAGGTTCATGTACTTTTAATAAATCGGTTATTCTTAATATATCAAATAACATTAATGAACTCAAATTTTCCCATCATTTTAGAAATTCATTAAATACGATTTTTTATTCAAATGAAAATAACTGATTAATTAAATGCATCTAATGCATGAGATGTGATACATTATAATTTTTTTTTTAATAAAAACACTTGTCAAGATGTGTCAAATGAAACTAAATTTTTCTTAAAACATAGAAATGCAATTAATACTCATTAATTACTCCTAAAATTTACACTTATATAAGGTTTTAAATTTTAATAGCCATATCAAAGTTTATAGAAATGATATTGATGTTTACCATTTGTATTTATTTCTTATTGATAGTCATTACACAAATATAATCCATTCTCTTCCTAGCGATTAGTATTGGGCATATTAAGTCTTTCTCTAATATTACCTAATAGTTAGATTAAGCATTAGGCACAACTTCGACTACAAAGCATCCCGTTAATCTCTTCCGTATGATATCTTTAAGTTATAACCGAGAAGCGTAGGTAGAATTTTCCTTATTCACATTATCCTTTGATTTTGTCACTTAGAGACGTGGGTGCAGTGGTGCCACCCATCGCCAAACGTTTTTGCCTATGTGGCACCCATTTTACCCTCGCCACCACACTGTGCGTTAGGTGAGTGAGGGTGCTCGTGGAGGCGATAATGAATGAGAGAGAAGAGATTAATTAATTTTTTAAAAGGTATTTTGTTGGTGGGGTATTTTAGTGTGTCCTAAAGGAGTATTACTGGTTAGTTATGATAGATGGTGTATTTGTAATTTTGAATGTGTAATATGAAATTATGATATGACGTTGAGGTGACTTTTTAGCTTGAGCCACCACACCTAACCCTCTTATGTTCATAAGTAAGTAAATATATAAATAGATATAAATACTTCTCGTTAAATACATGTGGGTAATAATAATAACAAAGCTGAATTATTCACGTTAAAAACCAAACATGGGTCTGAAACTTGAAAGCGAGATAAAGCAACTCCCATCTATTATACAAAAATGGACCAATCACTATGTCCAGTATTATATATTTTAATCCAAAACCGCTGATTTAACCCGAACCCGTAGAATATTATCATTTGATTCCGTATAAAGTCAAAAATGGTCAATTTATGCCAACTTTGGCTATGAAATAATTGTAGTTTAAGACTTTAATCACGAGAAAATATTCAAATAATCCTCATGTCCCACCCTCTATAATACAAAATACATGCATATAAGCCCACCACCACTCATTCCATACCTGCAACCATGGATTCCACCACCACTCAATCCACAACCCCATGGCCGGAGCTCCTCGGAAGCAACAACTGGGAAGGTCTTCTGGACCCATTCGACATCAATCTCCGGTCACTCATTCTCCGCTGTGGTGACTTCTGTCAAGCCACCTATGACGCCTTCAACAACGACAAAAACTCTAAATACGCCGGCAGCAGCCGTTACGGTAAACCCTCGTTCTTCCACAAAGTCATGCTTCAACCATCTCCTTCCGATTACCAAATCGCCGCCTTCATTTACGCCACCGCCAAAATCTCCCTCCCAGAAGCCTTCTTCCTCCGGTCACTCTCCCGCGAAGCATGGGACCGAGAATCAAACTGGATCGGATACATCGCAACAACTACCGATTCAGTCAGTAAAACGTTAGGCCGACGTGAGATCTACATTGCTTGGAGAGGAACTAGTCGAGATTTTGAATGGCTTAATGTTTTCGGAGCTAAAAGTGGGTCTGCTGAGCCACTTTTGAGCCCTAAATCATTAAGTGTGATGACGTCAGATACCGGCAATGATAGCAGTAGCAGTGACAGTGATGATGACGAGGCAAAACCGAAAGTTATGCAGGGTTGGTTAACGATTTACACTTCAGATGATCCGAATTCAGCTTTTACCAAATTGAGTGCAAGAACACAAGTGCTGACAAATATCAAACAGTTGGTGGACAAGTATAAAGATGAAGAAATCAGCATAATTCTCACCGGACACAGTCTCGGTGCAAGTTTATCAATCGTATCAGCTTTCGATCTAGCCGAAAACGGGATCACAAACATACCAATTGCAGCATTCGTGTTTGGTTCACCACAAGTGGGTAACAAAGCATTCAACGATCGTCTCAACCAATTCACAAACGTCAAAATTCTACACATAAGAAACAAAATTGATCTAATTCCGCTTTACCCAAGCGCATTACTAGGGTACGTGAATACGGGCGTTGAATTTGAAATCGATACACGGAAATCGACAAGTTTGAAGGATTCGAAGAACACGGGCGATTGGCATAACTTGCAGGGTATGCTGCATATTGTTGCAGGGTGGAATGGGGCGGATGGTGAATTTGAATTGAAAGTTAAGAGAAGTTTGGCTTTGGTGAATAAATCGAGTGAGTTTTTGAAAGATGAGTTCTTGATTCCTGGATCATGGTGGATTGAGAAGAATAAAGGTGTGATTTTGAATGAAAATGGTGAGTGGGTTTTGGAACCACCTGATGAAGAAGACATTCCTGTTCCACCTGGTGTACAAGATACCATTACTGTTCCTGTTTTAGTACCTGATGAAGAAAGCATTCCTGTTCCAAATAACACGGAGACACGGAATGATCAAAATTCAGGTTGCATTTTATCCGTATTTGGTTCTTGTTTTTCTTGAAAAATGATTGAGAGACCTACATTATCAACCTGAAATAGGCTTAAAATGTAATTAAAACTATAAAGAGAGGAAAGGCAGAAGACAGCAAACAATGAATTGATTAAGCCAATTATTAGGTTGATTTTTTTAGGAACTTTAGGTCATTGTGTCATTGCTCTTGTTTGATTTTATTTTTCATTGTAATTGTTTATATTCCAAGGTTGTACCTATGATTTTTTTATGATATGATTTGTAATTTTGTTAACGAAGAAGTGATTCGAGATGCAACATATCAAAAGTAACAACAAAATATAGTTGATAAGAGTGCATTTTATCTCCATCCTGAACATAGGATTGTAGGATCTTGATCGGATTCGATCTTGCGTTCTGTCAATTAATGACTTCAAAAATCAGAAATAGACTAAACCTGTTTAAAACAAAATCAATGGACTATGTAGTTATGTGACTCATAGGAGCAAGTTTACTTAATTTTTCCACTTCAATCATTGGACACCCTGAAAACTTAAGTCTTTAATTATAAAATTTGTAATATCACAATCATATTTATAGTATAAATGTTTCATAAATTTGTAATATGACTAGCATTTGATATAAAGTACAACACATGAAACCTTCAATTCAAATTCGGTCAAAACAATAACAGTATGATCGTGTCATAGAGGGAAACAAACACCAAAAGGAACTTAAAATATGGCAATTCAAAACAGAAGGAAAACAAATACATGTCCCGAAATGTATTATAAAAAACACGTTTTACTGATCGGGTATTTTGTCTTTCAGGTAATTCAGTATAACTTTGGTTCCTCGATCAAGAATTGCTCTTCGTATGCTGCAAAAACAGTGCAAGTTTGGAATTATATTCCTTAAAGCAAAGAAATAATCTGAGGATTAGGCTTAATTTGCATGTATTTTGCTATTTTTTGTACGGATTTTTTGTGTGAATTAATGGGAAGAAATATAAAGATACCTTCTCAAAGGGTTTCCATCAAGTTGCAGCACTTGAAGACTGGGTTCTAGTAAACCCTACAAATAAACAATTAAATTAACAACCTTTAATAACCAGATTAACTGCCACATCATATTTCATGCACAAATTAAATATCTTGGAAAAAAAAATGTGTACAAACCAATTCAGGAGGAAGTATGGTGATATTATTGTCTGAAAAACGAAGCTCCTGAAGAGATGTAGCATTTTTAAAATCCTGCAAAAAACATTCAATATATATTTTTATGCAAATTTCAAATATTGTAATTATGATAAAGTTTACCTACCTCTGGAATCAATTGAATGGAATTTTGACTCATATCAAGAATCCTTAATTTAGACAAAGTTATTATATCAGCCCTGACCTCTGAGATCTGCATCCTCCTATTTAACAAAATTATAAATTAAAACTCATTTTGATTAATTAACAAGTAAATAAGTTTAATTAATAGCTAACCAACCTTAAATATAGTTCCTGCAACTGTGGTAAAAAAGAAAATGCAGGATATTCAGGTAAACAACCTGCATTGTTACTAAGATCCAGAATCTGAAGCTTAGAAGCAGCTTTAAATCCATCTAATGGTATCTACAAATGATTGAAATAATTAATATTTATTGCTTTAATGAAGGAAATTAATTAATATTAAATGTATTTACTTGTTTAAGTGGATTAACATCGAGCTTTAAACACACGAGATTGTGAAGTGATTCCAAGATTGCAATTGGCCATTCTTTAATCTTGTTCCTTGATAGAATCAAAGTCTGCAAGTAGAATGATCATTCATGTGTTTCAAATTGAATTAAAAATTAAAAATTACTCCAATAAATAACCTCGAGGGAAGAACATGAAGAAATTTGAACGGGTAAATCTTCGATTGAGTTTTTTGAGAGATCAACTTTTGTGATATCATTTGTTTCCCATATTTGTGGAGGCACAACACTTAATCCATGCCCAATTAAAGAAACTTCCTGAGATTGATTAATTGTTGTTTAATAGTTTTAAAACTTAAATTATCATGATTACAAACATAAACATGTCTCAAGATGCAGTTATACAATATAATCAACCTTTGAAGAAAGAGATAACCGAGAAGCCATAGCAATAACTTTTTCTTTGTTCTCAGATGTTCCACTTTCTGCATTATATATTTATATTTATATATTCACTTAACTCAAATATATATTTGTAAGAATTAATAAAATAATTAATTAATATTAAATACCTTCTTGGGCTGGAAGTCTACTTCTAAGGAACCTTAATAAAGCAGGAGTGGGTCCCGACACCAGTGAGCTATATGAAAAAAGGATTAAAGTTAAATTAGATAAAGAAATTAAATTTAAATAATAAAAAAAAAAAAAAACTAAAGAGGTGTATAAAAAACCTTCTTAGAGAGCGTATAGGATTGCCAGTGAGCACAAGCCTCCTTAAAGTTGTCATTAAGCCTAAATAATTAGAAAACAATACGCTGTTAAATTAATATAAAATAATTAAAAAATAGGAAGACGATATAATGCTAACCTTACCAATCTCAGGGGGTAGACTAGAGAGTGAATTATTCGATAAATCTAAAGCTGAAAGCTTCAATTTGCATGCTTCCACTGGATACTCCTTTAACTAAATAAATAATTAAGAAAAAGAGGCATAAAAACATAAAAGTATTAATAATAATACAGTAATAAATAAATAATTTTTTAAGTTTTTACCTGATTTGAGTGAAGATCAAATGTCCCTAATTTTGTAAGTTGTCCAATTTCTGTTGGTAATGATGTCAGGAAGTTATTCCTACAAATTAAAAAAGGTGGAATGCAAGGAAAAATCTTAGAATAATAATTAAAAGCTAAAGCTGATAAATTATGTTATTGTTTACAAGAATAAAAAATAAAATACCCCATATAAAACTCGGCCAATGAGGAACAGCCCATTATTGATGATGGAATTGATGTAATTTCTGTACGCCAAAAAAAAAGATTAAAATAAATGAAAAGGAAATTTTAATTTTAAATAGTAAAATACTCACTGTTCTGATGCAAGTCAAGGCGAATGAGACGTGAAAGGTTTCCAATACTATCTGGGATACCACTAATTGTGTTTTTTGCTGCATTATTAATGATTAAAAATATATTAAAAAATTAATTAAATTTGCATATCCAAAGAAAGTATGTGACTTGCCTGCATTCAGTTCAGTGAGCAATATCCATGACCCAACCAATTTCTCAGATAACACTGTCAGCTTATTTCCCTTAATAAAAAATAAAAATAAAAACATGTAAACAATAAACAGGAAGAAAAAATAAAAAGACGTTTTTGAAGAAATGATATCAGCAATTTGCGACACCTCAACATCCAACTTTGACATTTTTGAACAGTTGCTTAAATCTTCTGGCAAGCTTGTCAAACAATTGTTTGATGCCTAAAATAAATTAAAACGTATTAATTAATACACGGAATCTAATTCATAAGTTTAGATCCCAAAACATAATAATAATATACTGTCACACCTTGAGGTCTGATAAATCTAGACAGTTTCCAAGGGATGAAGGAAGATCCTTAAGTTGGTTTCCAGAACAATCAAACCTATAAAAACAAGTTGTTTCAATAACAAACTATTCATAATTTTCCTCAAATTCCATAATTCTAACTAAAAGGAAAAGAAACGTACTTGATCAAAGAAGTTGCTGATCCAACTTCTTCGGGTATATCATGTAACAAATTGTTAGATACATCTAATGCCTTTAGTGATTTTAGCCTGTCAGTGAATATATACGGATCAAATTATAACTGATTGAGAGAAAAAAAATGGTTGTCTTACTCTCCTATAGCAGCTGGAAGGTGGGAAAGCTTGTTATGGCTAATATTCAGTACGGTTAACAATGGTAAGTTTCTTATGTCTTCTTTTAGGGATTCAATTTCGTTATGAGCTAATATCAGCTTTTGTAACTCAACTGCCTGCAGTATTCAATTATATAAGTTTGAAAATATTTATGTATTTTGTATAATAACTGTAATTAATAAACATATATGTTGATGATGAATATTGAATACCTCCCACCAATTTTCACCTTCACCAACTGAATCCAAGCTTTTGTATACCTCATCTGGCACTTCCCTGAACAAATCAAGAAGAGGAAGAAATTATATTGTCAATTTATCTCATACGAAACGTTAATTCGAACAATTTGACAAAAAAAATTGTGTCTTTCTGGAAATTGGAACTCGAACATTCAAGCTGAAGAGACAGTCAGATCAAATGAATTGAAATGGTTTAATATAAATTGAAGTGAGGAAGTGATTACTTGAGAGAACGATTTGATAGATTGAGAGAACCAGAAGCTCTAGCCGCTTTTAGCATCCGATCCATTGATCTATTCTCTAGATAGTTCACTGCTGAGTAAGAAGATCAAAATATTATGAAAATAGATCGAAGATGCATCGATTTTGTTTGTTCCTTAGTTGATTCCTGTACAATGAGAATGAAAGAATGCCCTTCGTTTGGTGAAATCTCCTAAAGGCTCGTTTGTTTTTACAAAAATAATCTGTTCCGTGTCATTTTCGAAATATATAAACTATTGGACGAAAAATGTCCAATTAATAATAGATGAGGGGCTACTTTTGTAATTCATTGTAAAACAAAAACATATCTCTCAAAACCCTAGTTGCCGTACCTTTATCATTCTTTCACCTCCCATTTTTCTTCTTCAAATTGCAGTAATCAAACCATCATCGAACAAAAATGGTGAAGAAGAAGGAGAGGTCAGTGAACGTATCGGGAAAGCCAAAGCACTCTCTCGATGTTAACAGAGATGCCGGAAACAAGAACAAAAGCGGCGGCAGTGGCCGTACTTCCGCCACCGTCCGCCGTCTTAAGATGTACAAAACCAGACCGAAACGTGATGCCAAAGGAACGATTTTGAAACACGATTTGCAGTCAAAGGAGTTGCCATCTACTCGTATTCAACCTGATCGCCGTTGGTTCGGTAGGTTTTATTATCAATTTCTACTCGTATTGTATATTTTGTATAGATGTTGTCGGATACGTACTATCATTCAGCAAATTTGAGCTAAATTTATAGTGAAAATTGTTAAATTTCATGCCATGAGCAGGCTAGAATACTTGTGAATGTTTTGTGAATAGTTTTATGGAAGTAATTGTGTAGAACATACGAATCAGCTATGGTGTAGGCACATGTTAGCACTATCATACCATAAAATGCTAATATGCTTCCTAAATTGCAGGTAACACTAGGGTTGTAAACCAGAAAGAACTTGAATTCTTTCGTGAAGAGCTACAAACTCGTCTCTCAAGTAATTATAATGTTATTCTCAAGGAGAGAAAGTTGCCAATGTCTCTATTGAATGATCATCAGAAGGTAGCCAATGAAAAAGCAAGAATTAGAATTATATATGTGATATAGAAACAGTATTGGTACTTTTAGGTTTATTTAATTTCGGTGTCTGTTTCATGTGTTTTTGTAGCAAGCAAGAGTCCACCTTCTTGATACCGAGCCATTTGCTGATGCCTTTGGATCAAAGGGAAAGAGAAAACGTCCAAAGCTAGTTGCTTCTGATTATGAAGCTTTAGCCAAGAGGGCTAGTGGCTCTCAAGGTAAATTAACTTTATCTACCGTAAAAGAATAAAACTTTTGATTATTCTGATGTAAAATTAATTATTTATTAACCTTTTTAAGTAATTGATAAAATACGTATGCCAAATTTATAGATGCATTTGAAGAAAAATGTGGCGGTGTTGATCCAACTGAGGTAAATGGGGATGGATTTAGAGATCTAGTTCGCCACACAATGTTTGAAAAGGGTCAAAGTAAACGTATTTGGGGTGAGCTTTACAAAGTTATCGACTCTTCAGATGTTGTTATCCAGGTTAGTGTTGTATTAAATTATTTAATTTTTCAATAAAATGTTATCTACGTATTTTGAGTTACATTTTGTGCTATGTTATTGATTAACAGGTACTTGATGCTAGAGATCCCATGGGTACCAGATGTTATCATCTTGAGAAGCATTTGAAAGAACATTGCAAACACAAGCACATGATTTTATTGTTAAACAAGGTAACTTAACCTAAACAAAACATAAAAAATATCTGGAAATTTTGTTGTTTGACTGGATTTTTGACTTTTCTTTGCTTGTGTGTTTGTGCAGTGTGATTTGACTCCCCCATGGGTCACAAAAGGATGGTTAAGGGTGCTATCTAGAGAATATCCAACCCTAGCTTTTCATGCAAGCATTAATAAATCTTATGGAAAAGTATGCTTAATTATATGCTCATTTATTTGTGTAATTATAGTTATAGTTTTTGAATAATGATAATATATTAATATGTTTTGTCTTTTTGTAGAATTCATTGCTTTCAGTTTTGAGGCAATTTTCACGTTTAAAAAGTGACAAACAAGCAATATCTGTTGGATTTGTTGGGTACCCAAATGTTGGCAAGTCATCAGTAATTAACACTCTGCGTACCAAAAATGTAAGTTCATTCTTGTAAATTTTTAATTTTTAAGTGTTTATATAATAAACTTGTTTATCTGATTTATTTTTATTTTTTTTTAATTTTTGTAAAGGTTTGCAAGGTTGCTCCAATTCCTGGAGAGACAAAAGTTTGGCAATACATTACACTTACAAAAAAGATATTCTTGATTGATTGTCCTGGTGTTGTTTATGGCAGCAGTGATACAGAAACTGATATTGTTTTGAAGGGTGTGGTAAGTGAAATTTATTTTGATTTATATTTCACATGTGATATTTTTTTATAATTAAATTTAAATAAATTCCTTCTTTTCTTCAGGTGCGAGTTACAAATTTGCATGATGCCACAGAGCACATTGGTGAAGTGCTGAAACGGGTCAAAAAAGAGCACCTTGCAAGAGCATACAAGATTAAAGAGTGGTATGTGATGTGTTTTAAGATTGGGAATTTCTAAAGTTAATAATGTTATTTTAATACTAATTATAATTATATATGGTTGTGTATAAACAAACAGGGAGGATGATAATGACTTTCTGGTTCAATTGTGCAAATTATCAGGCAAACTTCTGAGGGTAATTTTTTTATTAAAGTTTTATTTTTTTTTCTCTAAAAGTAGATTTTAAGGAAATAATTTTTATTTTAGAAGATTATATTCACACTAACTATTTCATTTTTTTAAAACAAATTTAACCTGATTATTTATTAAATGTTTGTGTGTATTACAGGGAGGTGAGCCTGATCTAATGACTGCAGCAAAGATGGTATTACACGATTGGCAAAGGGGTAAAATACCATTTTTTGTGCCACCACCAAAACAAGATGATGAGACTGCAAATGCAGCTGAAGAAAATAATGTAACAGAAAAGGATGATGAGGTGGCAGTAGATGAGAACAAAGAATTGGCGGCTAAAAGAAGCATTAAAAACATAGTTTTATCACAGCAGCTGAAAGATGTTCCTGTTCAAGAGGATCTTTTCACTGAGAATGAGTTAAAGGGAGATGAAGAAGGATCATAGATTTTGCTTCTGTTTGTTTTCGTGTTAATTTATTGTTTTCAAATAGATGATAAGAGATTTTGATGTTGCTATGTTTTTAGGGGGATGTTGAGAGCGGTTATAACTTGAGATTTTTAAGTTAAGATGAAGTCAGTTGGTGTCCTTGTAGGATTAAAAAGTTCAGTTTTTCTTTAAGCTAGCCTTCAATGAGTTTTAAAAAAATATTGGAACATACTCGTAGCCTGCCCAAAGTTAAAATAATATTGTGTTAAATTGTAATCTTTTTACTGTATTGGATTCTGACTAGGTTAGCTACTTAGCCTAGGTATTATCTATTAATACAATTCCCATTAACATGTGCTACTGTTCATTACAAATAAAACGGGAACGGAAGAATGAGCTGAACGGATTGAGGAGAACGTACATGAAGAGTAATTGAGATTCACAAAAAGTTTTAAAATACACCTCAAAATAGGGTTACTTTTATAAATAATTTTTAATTTTTAAATTTCAACCCTCAATTATCTATTAATGACAAAAATATATAACTAATTTCTTAAGATAACATATATCTAAACAAAATAATATATTTATCTTTTTAAAAACTCACCATTAAAAAATTTATTGAAATACGATCAGAATAAGCCTAATATTACAATGTTTCTTTCACTTAGATTTTTTTAAACATGACTTTAAAATTGAATGATAGTTCATCCGTTTCAAAATAAGAGATATATTTAAGATTTCACGTTTTATGAAACATAATAAAGGTAAATTAGATTAAATTATATAATTAGTGCGGATGAGTCTCATACATTTTGATAAAAATGAATATGATATTTAAAAGTAAAATTATGATAAATGAGTTATTACACTATACTATATGAGATATTTAGTGAGTGTGAGACTCACTACTTTTTAGCAAATATGGTAAGTTTTCAAAATGTATCACTTATTTAGTTATTTTGGAAGCCACAAAATCAAAAGTATATCACTTATTTTGAAACGGAAGACGTATATATTATGAAGTATATGTTTTGAATAAGGTGTTGAGTCTTAAACTATATGTGTTGTATGATTCAGTTAAGTCTTTATTTTGCAAAAATAACACTTTAATAATAATTCGTTTTAATTTCTTACTTTATATAATTAAACATATAATTAACGAGTATATTAAACATATAATTAACATATGTAGGATCATAAGTAGTTTTACGTCTAGACTATTTAAATGGATTAAATCCGAACAAAATCAATTTTTTTATATCCGCAGCAACACGCGGGGAGAAATTATCCTCGTTGAGTTAACAAGGATTAAGCAAGCTTAGGAGACAAGTTTTATCCAAGTTAACATAGAGGTTTCCGAAGTCAACAAGGGTTAGGTTTGATAGGTTATAAATAGATGGCATTAGTACTATAATTTGTAGTTGTTAAACTTGAATACTCATAGACATATATCTATGAAACAAGTGTTTATTTAGAGCTTAAAACAAAGATCTTAATCACAAGTTTAGGAACTACTTATTGGGTGATGGACGAAAAGACCAATCTTGTTGGACCCACCTCTTCCATTTTATCAATGTCACCATTGATCTTGTTGTGGTTAGTGTTTGTGTGTGACTTTAGCTTCATGGACATTGAAGACCATCGATGGTTAAACATCCAAGTGGTTTGGGTTGGGGTGGATACAACGGTTTGGGTGTATAGACACACCCAAAGCAGGGTTCGGGCGGGTAAAACTGTGGTACACACACGAGGCACGGTTGATGGGTTGGGTCAAACGGTAAGGTAGGGCTTGGGTCTTTGCTATGAATATTTAGTCGAGGTGGGAAAGGGATCTCTGGTATGAAATTAGGAGGACATAAATTTAAGGGTTCAAAAGCCGTAATGGGTGGACCACATCTAGATCTAGATCTAGAGTTTGGTTCAGAAGGATAGAAAGCTAGTCCATAAACACCTCTAGGACAAGTGTATGGACAGTTTAGAGCCAATGGCCAGGGGCCGACCCACGAGCGTCTACCATAATCAGCTTCATTAGAATCACCAAGGCCCATACGTTCACTGCTTTTAGGTTTCAATGGAATTTCATTACTATCATCTTTAGCCACTTCATAAACCAAACCGGCATGAGGTACCAATGGTTCACTTGAAACGGGCATGGATGGGACCATAAGTTGTCTTTTTGGCTCACTTGGCATCATTTCATCTGGGATGGTCATTCGGGCTGAGCCCGACCACAGAACCAAGAGGAAGAATCCTAGGGCGAGGCCCGTTGGTGAAGCCATATTTGATATTTGTTGTGGTATGATTTGTGTTTTGCTATGCAAGAGAATGGTTTTATATCTAGTGTGAAAAGAGGAAACGTGAACGAATCTAAAATGTACGACATGTACTCGTGCGTGTTTTCTAGTTGGCTTAAATACTTCACCATGGATTTTGTATGTTTCTTTGAAACCAACAAATACATAAACATTGCATGTTGGTAATTATGATATCATTTTAGTATAATGGAAATAAAACATATGTCATAGGTTTCCTATGTTGATACTAATACAAGTTAGATAGTGCGACTGCACGTTTGTATATGTTCAAGATGATGTTGGTACAAGTTAAAAGGTAGACAGACAAAAAGGCAGGGTCCCCCTTGCGGGGTCCAAGGGGCCAGCTGCAGCAACCAATTGGCTAGCTACAAGTAATATTGTTTATAATTGCTCATAATTTATTGGAACTGATTTGGCTTCGTTTATATAACGAAAACAATCTTCTATTAAAGGATACAAATTCACATACAATTTGACATACACTTGAATATGAGTTCTCTCAAAATCATCTAAAGATAAATTAGAAATTTCTAATTTGTTTCTTCATGAATTATCTTTATACTTAGAATTTCGTAAACTCAGACATAAGGTTAAAATATAATTATCACCATTCCATAAGGCTAAAATATAATTCAGAAAATGATTAGTTATCACCATTCCTTTTCAATACATATTACAAAACATATATACTCCAACATTGCATTGTAACAACTCAATAACATATATTCAAGATCTTAAAATCTCATCATGAGAACAAATTAACTTGTTATGTTTATTTATTAACTTTATCATGTAAAAATGTACTTCCTCCGTATTACATTAAGTGATACATTTGGAGTTTCATAGTTTTTGAGGCAAAAGATTAAAATAAGGATTAAAATATATTAAAGTAGATAGTGGAAGTTGAGTCCCACTTTATTTGAATAAAGTGATATTAATAAGTTTTAAAAGTAAAAATAAGGGTATAAGAGTAATTTCATTTTATTAATGTAGATAGTTAGTGGAGGAGGGGTCTCACTTTTTTACCGAATAATATAACTTTTGAAGTTTATCACTTATTATGAAACACCCCTTTATAGAAAGTGTATCACTTCTTATGATACCGAGGAAGTATTACAATTGTATATGGGAATTAATTTTGCTATCACACTTTTTGATGCTTATACCACACTGTACAAGTACTTTGCATACTGTACAAACAAGCAATGCAATTGTTGTGGTAGATGCTTTAAAACATGTGGTGGCAAAATCACTCCCTATTATATATGTGCTAAAATTTATGGTTTGTAGTAAAAAAAAAGGGAGATGATCCCCGCAGAGCACTTTATAGTTTTCTAGAGCAATTTTTTATGAAAAGACAAATATACCCTTTCTTTTCTTATTTCTCACATACCTATTTCTTTCATCACACATTACCTGCAAATTTGTTTCTCTCTCCTATCCATTTTTTTTTTCTTCAAATCAAAACCCACCATCAAATTTTAGCCTCTATATTGTCCACCTCTCAGGTCGAATTATCGAACACAAAATTCACCATTAAAACCAGCTCATTTTTCTGATCACTGTGATACTCATCTCTACTGAAATCGCCGCCGAATGACGCCACCGGACACTCGCCGGAGGACTACTTTTTATGAAGCTTGGGCCATGGGGACTACTTATATGAAGAAAGATCGATCACGTGTTGAAATCGTTATAGCAAATTTACTAACGTATACAAACCCATAATTTTGTCATTGTCTCTCACTCTCTTCCATGTAAAAATATTCAAGAAAACTGAAAGTTTATATCTATATTTATATATGCACTGAATTGTATACGGTAGTCACACATAAACTGGAATTAATTACAAAATCACCATAGAAGATTAACATATACATGAAAACCGAACAAACCTTAAGTTTCATGGCTGTACGTGCCATGGATTCCGGCTAACTTATATAGCTCTGGCAATTGTCCGGCGACCAGCGGCGATTCCGGCAAAGGTGAGTACCAAAGTGATCGGAAAAAGGTGCTGATTTCAACTGTGAATTTTGTACTTCTTGATTCGGCCGGAAAAGTGACCGAAAAAGAGGGTAAAACTTGATGGTGGGTTTTGATTGGAGAGAAAAAAAGAAATGAGTTAAGACGTTTGGAGAGAGAGAGATGGGTAGGAGATGATTAGGAAAGAAAGGGTATATTTGTCTTTTCATATAAAATTACTCTAGGAAAATAAAAAGTGCTCTGCAAATATCACTTCCCAAAAAAAAAACTCTTGAAATCTTAGGAACTCAAGTCACGATAGACAAGAAGGCACCAATTGGTTTAGAGCATGCGGTGCAGTGGCGTAGCCACCTCCGCCGGATGACTTTTGTAACGACCCGAAATTTGTAAATAAATAAATTGTATAAAAATATGATAAATAAGGATAAATCGTTTAAAGAACGTGGGAATTGGTTTCGTGTCATTTGGACACCGTACGAGAAAGTTATGGACGAAACCGGGTCGAGATTTCAACCGAAAAGTGCATCCTGTTGAAGTGCAAAGTTCACGCCGTGAACTTTAGTTCACGAACGTGAGCTCCTTCCAGAGATTTTGAGGTTTTGGTTAATCAGTGTTCGCGCCTAGGTCACGATCGGGAAGTGGTCACGAAGCGCAAAGTTCACGCCGTGAACTTAGTTCACGCCGTGAACTTGGGTCGACAGCTTTAAAGTCGGGTTTTAGCTCATTTGATGCCATATCAAAACCCTAGTTTCTCCTTTGGCGATTTTCGAGCTTGGGGACTGATTGAGGTCGAATCCACCACAAATCTTTGGTAGATTTCACTCCTAGTTGAAGATTAAAGGTATATCTTCACTCTTTGATCTTCGTAGCTTAAGATCTATGTATTTTGATGTATGGGTTTGAAACCCTAGTTCTTGGGGTTATGGGTTATGGTGATATAAGTGATGTATACACTTAATAGATGGTATATTATCAAAGGAAACAAGTGTATGATTATGATTTGTAAGAATCTTAAGGGTTGGTTAACCTAGGGTTTGGTAAATCACCATAATTGGGGGAAATGTGTTAATAAGTGTTATCTAGAGATAGATGGACACAATAGTAGTAGTATGTGATGTTGATAATCTTGTGATTATTGTATTAGGCATTTGGTGAGGTCTTGGAAGGTTGACCGAATTGTGAAGAAGGATTCGGGTTAACAAACGCGATCTGGAAAGCATTGCTAAGGTGAGTACATGAGACTTTTAAAACTGGGTACATAGTAAATGGTTTTGAAACACATATGATATTTCATGTGTATTTATTAATAAATGTTTTGATAAAGATGGTGACTGAAAAGATAAGAAATTAGGTATATTGTGATACTAGAATATGTCTAGTATGATTGATGGTATTGGAAGTAGTATGCTAAACTAAGTAATAATTGAATCTTTATTAATGTACTGTAATAATAAAGATAATGAGTAAAAGAATGCATATAAAGTCTTTATTAATAAATATGTATTAGTAAATCAATTGGAAATGATCTTGTAGTAATGAGTATCTATTGGTAAGATTTACTAATAAAAGTGAAGAACGAATATATATGAAAATGAATATGATGTGACTAGTAATAATTATGCATTATAGTCAAAGAAAAGATATAAGTATTACGATATCGATAAAATAAGAAATGTATCTTATGAAATAAGTAAGTATGGACCTCATAGGTTCTTAGATGTAGAAGTAAATGTGAGGTGCTTGTGACCGGGTCCATGGGACTATATGGGTATGTTCACACTATGTTGAACTAATTATATGTTGTTATTATTAGATAACTAACTTGTTTGATGTTTGATGTGATAGCCGAAGGCTTTGACTGGCGTAACTGTTAGGTTATGATAAGAGATAGATAGTGGTGACGCGGGAGACCCCCGGTCACTGGGCGGTGGTATATATGTTTATACACCGAGTGTATATATGTTTATACACTAAGCACACATGTTCTTCTAGTACGCATATGTTTGGTACTAGGTATGTTAGGTTCTAATACATGTATCTCACGAGACTATTTTGTCTCACGTACTACGTTTGTTTTGTGGCTATGTACACAGGTACAGGTTTTGTCTCACGTACTACGTTTGTTTTGTGGCTATGTACACAGGTACATGTTTGAAGTGATAGGAGGTTGCACTAGAAGTGGCCTAGAGATGTTTAGCTCGGGAGCTAATAGGTAGATCCCGTTGCCTATGGTTTTGATATACTTGGTGACACCGTATTTTTGTAAACTCTGATATATGTTTTAAAGTTTTTGTTAAACTGTATTTTGGACAATATGTCAAATATTGGGAAATGTATTTTAAATGATTCAAACGATGTTTTAAAAATACGGGTGTTACAACTTGGTATCAGAGCTATAGTTTAAGTGAATTAGGTTGGATGTCCATCCTAGTCTTAGACTGTAGCAATAGGAATGTAAGATTCCTTGAGATCGATAGGTTGACCTTGAGACTTTATGTTAAGTTTAGGGTTGAACCTAGGGGACCTATAGAAGTTGTTATGAATTATGAAATGTGAGTCTTTTGAGACCGTAGGGCATTAGTATGATAGGGTCGGCCCCTATGAGAAATGCCATGTTTTGATCTAATTGTGTTATTTTCGATGGTCGAGTTGACCGTTTGAATCTTGTTTGTTGGATACGTTGGTATGACGAAGGAATGAATGTGAAAAGTGGACGAGCTCCGCTAAATTGGAAAGAGTTGTGAATGAGGATATGAACAAGACCTTTGGATGGTCGAATGAATGAGGGTAGACGGAATGATTCCAATACCCGTATGAAGGAAAAGTCATCGAATGGTGAAGTCCATAGTGGGAGGTATCTACATAAAAAGGCAGCAAGACCTAGTCGGAAGAAAGGGAAGGATGTTGTATAAGACCTTCATAGAGTGTAAAACCGTTGTTTATTTCGGAAGTTCTGTGCCGGAGGTCACGATGTGGTGGACTCGGTATATTGAGCAAGTGTTAGAGAGTAGCGAACGAAGGGGGAATGAAATGGTGACTTTGGCATCACCATTGTTGAAGGATGAGGCGCTGACACAGTGGAATGTGGTGTGTGAAACTTTGGGAAAGAGAGCGCAGTACAAGATGTTGTGAAATGAACTCACGAGTGAGTTGAAATAGGGAGTTGACCCGGAAGGGCCACCTCAGAGATCTTGGGTAAAATGAATGATTTGAGATTATGACTTAATTGTTTAATTGTTGCACGAATTGGTGCCTATAGAAATTGTAGATAAGTTGTATGATGTGGAGATTTAATTTCGGGAATAGTCTTCCCGGTTAGTATGTGTACAGAAATCATACATTGGAAATGATTA
Source organism: Calendula officinalis (assembly GCA_963853835.1). Lineage (NCBI taxonomy): Eukaryota > Viridiplantae > Streptophyta > Magnoliopsida > Asterales > Asteraceae > Calendula > Calendula officinalis. The sequence goes on along the minus strand of OY970823.1, from coordinate 57,672,008 downwards.
TGGGTCGGTGTGTCGCATGTAGTAAAGATATATGGGTTGATGCTACTATGTAGTGTCAAAGGGGGAACCATGAGAATGATAGATGTTGTCAACAAAAGAATGATGGTATAATGAAGTACTAAATCTTGGTATGAATTGTTAGTTTGGATGAGAATTATCGAAATATAAACTTTGAAAATGGAACTTGGATATTTGGCGGGAATCCGGATAAGTAATGTGATGTTATTATACGTGAATGGTTAAGGGGAGAATGACTAAGGTATAGTGATGCCTTAGAACTCATAAATGGAAAATATGTGGAAAGTAATAAATATCGGGAACGACGAAATGTAATCGTTGGAATCAATCGAGTAAAAGTTGGCGCGTAGCCATAGCAAGTTATGTGACATGATTGATGGATTCGACAATCTAGGGTGAGAAGAAGATTGTCGGTAAAAGTGTCATGGCAATAGCGTGATAATGTATGACATAGTGTAGTATAAGACTACGATTGGGAAAGGAATAGTCCTAAGTCCCACGATGTATGAAAGTAAAAAAAAAATCGAGTGTTGGGCCATTGGGTTCTTAGTCATGGGTTGCAAGTGTAGACCGGAGTCGGTTGGTTGACTCAAAGATGACCGGGATGACCGGCGAGTTATGGTTAATGGAATGGAGTGATAGTTACTTCCGTAGTGACAAAAGATTTGGAAATGTGGTAATAAGGAAATGAACCGATTAATGGTGGTTAATGTGTAAGTGAAACGAGATTTTACTAGTTATCCGCGGGATTCAATGCATGTGCATTATGTGATGGCCTTCAAAGGCATATGACGATGAAAAGGTAGTGTCATGTGGGTCGTGTTGAGTAATATGTCAAATGAGAAACATGTTAGATATGAAAGAAAACGATAATGTGATATTATGTGAATGGTGCTAGAATGCATGATGAATAATTGGGCGATTGAATGAGTGAGAAAGTAGCAAAGCTACGTGATGTAAAAAGATGGATACCAGATGGTATTGGTGTGACATATGCATATGTTTGTATATGTGCACAATAGAGATGTATAGATGGTATTGGTGTGACATATACATATGTTTGTATATGTGCACAATAGAGATGTATAGATGGTATTGGTGTGACATATACATATGTTTGTATATGTGCACAATAGAGATGTATAGATGGTATTGGTGTGACATATACATATGTGTGTATATGTGCACAATAGAGATGTATAGATGGTATTGGTGTGACATATACATATGTTTGTATATGTGCACAATAAAGATGTATAGATGGTATTGGTGTGACATATACATATGTTTGTATATGTGCACAATAGAGATGTATAGATGGTATTGGTGTGACATATACATATGTTTGTATATGTCCACAATAGAGATGTATAGATGGTATTGGTGACATATACATATGTTTGTATATGTGCACAATAAAGGTGTTTAGATTGAATTGGCGTGATATATGTGTGTATATCTATATGTGTGTATATGTTTATGTGTTTATATGATGAATGTAGAACCATGTGGTTAATGAGTATTGCTATTATGTTATGGTAAATGAGAATTTGGTTTGAAATGCGGGTTGCATTTAGGAGATGCATGTGTAGGAGATGCCAACGATTCATAGAATAGGAGGAAAGAGAAACTCCTAGTGGGCAAATCATCATTTGGTAACCAAGTTATGATAAACTTGTATGAAATTGAGGAATGTGTCGCGGTAGGAGATTTAATACCGATAATTGAGCATAAGAGTTATAGAACTGATCGATGTGATGCAAAATTGTTGAAAGAATACTAAATGATGGCATGAGTGACCAAATGATGGTTAAGATTCGGTAAAGGTCGGTGTGACCTTATGTATATGTACGACTCTCGCATAATTGGGGAGAAATTGAAAGTGTGGAAAAACGGGGACAATTGTTAAGGGAACAATAATGAGTAGAACCGGAAGTGATAAATTAGTGATGGTGCCCCGTGAGCATGAAATTTGTTAGTTTGAAAGAGTCTGGTTGACTTCACGCAAAAGTCAAGGTTGACCAATTTGTGATTGGTTGACTTAGTCAAAGATGGGCTTTGACTTTCGTTATGAACGATTAGTGAATGTTGAGGGCATAACGTGTCGATGGTATATGCGTGAAAAAGGTTAATGGAATAATTAAAAGAGTTATAGTCGGATTGTGCGACTTTGACCCGTTTGGTGTTTAGGGTTGAATTTGGGAACCAAGTATATGATTATTGATAAAATCATGAAATTAAAGACGATAGTAAAGGAATGGACGATTAATGAAACCTTTAACGAGAAGGGAAAATGTTAAAGTATAGTTGACTTTGTGCTTAAGTCAAAGGGTAGACAATGTGGGGATATACCAATGTTGGGATATATCGGCTTGGTCAAAGCTAGAGTTTGACATTCGTTAAAATCAACTAGTTGATGGTATGATTGTGTCATACCATTGTTATGGGAATAAAGGATCGGTCGAGAGAGTGACGGTGTTATGGTCAAATTGTGAAATTTTGACCCGTTTGAGTATTATGAGTTTTTAGAATTGGGTCTTGACCGTTCGGACTTAACGGAGTTAAGTGAATGTTTGGATATGTAATGTTAACGGAACAGGAATTAGGAAAGTTTGGTGGTAATGACCACAAGGGAATGAGAGCGGAATGCTCGGTCGGATGTGGGTTGGAATTCTTAGCGATTCCGAGGACGGAATCCTTTTAAGGGGTAGATAGTTGTAATGACCCGAAATTTTTAAATAAATAAATTGTATAAAAATATGATAAATAAGGATAAATCGTTTAAAGAACGTGGGAATTGGTTTCGTGTCATTTGGACACCGTACGAGAAAGTTATGGACGAAACCGGGTCGAGATTTCAACCGAAAAGTGCAGCCTGTTGAAGTGCAAAGTTCATGCCGTGAACTTTAGTTCACGAACGTGAACTCCTTCCAGAGATTTTGAGGTTTTGGTTAATCAGTGTTCGCGCCTAGGTCACGATCGGGAAGTGGTCACGAAGCGCAAAGTTCACGCTGTAACATCCCGAGACCCGACCTAGAATTTTAAATTACTTTCGATAAGTAATTCTTTTTGTTTATTATTTTTTTTGTATAAATTATGTGATTTATTTAGAATATAACATATTGTAACTAAGGGGCTAAAAATTTGTATTAACTGTTTTAATCAAGCATGAAAATGATAAATTACACTTTTAGTAAACTTTGAATTACAGTTCTAAAAATATCTTCGTTATTAAAATCTGAGTAAGTTAAGTATTTTTTAAATAAATCAAACGCGACCTAGACTTTCAGTATTATACTGTGTTTAAATGAAAAATCAGAATTTTAAGCTTAGATGGGCACGTGTCTGTGAGGTGTCCAATTTTTCCCTTCTCTTGCCTGCCTTAGTCGACTTCATCACAACACACACACACTTGAAGCTTTTCTTCCCAAATTGAAGATCATAGTTCAATCTCTTCTCAATCATCTCTGTGATTTCGTTTTTGAAGCAAGCTTTAGGTAAGTTCTCTTTCTCTAAAGCTAGGGTTTATAGTTCTTGATGCATGGGTGAATTAGGGTTCTTGTGTTTGATGGGTTTTATGAGATTTTGGTTAAATTTGTAAAATTGATGAATCCTTAAGACTTTTCTGTGTTTGTTATGTGAATTAGAAGTGAAATTAATATAGAGAAACTTGATTTGATTAGGGTTATGAAATCCACCATTGTTGTGTTCTTGAGGAAGAAGATGGGTTTTATCAAATTCTTGAAAAGTGATGTTTTAATGTTAAATTTTGTTAAATTAAGTATAACTAACATGTTAGAAGTGATAATTGTTGTATAGGATTGATTGTAACTTGAATTATTGAAATGGTCATGAATTTACAAGTTTGGATGAGTTTTTGGTAAAAATCCCGTAAGCACAAGAAAATGACAGATTTTGACCATTTTGCAAAAATCATATAAAATCAACCGTAACTCCGTTTTGGGCGTGCGACCAGTCGTTTCGAAGGTCTATGAGTCTACTTTAATAATATAATATTTTCCTGGACTGACATGGTTATAAAAATGAGCAGATTTCTGAGTTAGTAACAGGTGGTCAAATGTATCTTTTTAGGTTAAACTTGTATTGATTATTTTGGGTGTTTCAAAGTATAACTAATTAACATGAAGTTGGTTATTATATGGTAATTGTATACTTGATGAAATGATAATTAAGAGTTTGTAAACATTGGAAGTTAATAAAACGATTTTGACCCGTTTGGGTCTAATATGATGAAACTTGACTAAATGAATATTTTTAACATTTGACTTATACTTTGAATGTTTAGTTGGGATTAAAATGTCATTAGTATGTTTATGGAAGTGTTAATTGATTAATTGATCATTGTATGGTAGTGTTTGGATGATTTTAGGTAAAAGGCATGAACTAGTCAAATTGGTAAAATGTGACTTAAACATGGAAATTGTTAGACATTATTGTGGTTCAATGAGTTGATCATATAAGAGTTTTTATAAAGTATATTAACATGTCTTAATTGGTAGTTTGTGGTTTTGGCCCGTTTTCTAGAATTGCTAGTTAATTTCATGAATTGTTGACTTTGGTCAAACCTGAAAGTTGACTTTAGTCTTGGATGACTTGTAAACTTTAATTATCAATTTCATAGCATAAATGTGTTTGTTGTATGATTGTAAGTATGATTATGTTAGTTTCGGGTCTTGACCCGTTTGGTTGTCAAATTGTGCAATTTGACTTAAATAAAGTCAAAGTTGGTTAAGCTTGTATATGGATGCAAGTAGTATGTCAATAACTTAAATTAGTGATAAATAGATAACTTAACAAAGTGGTATAAGTAAATTGCAAGTTTGACTTGATTATGTGTCCCGACCCGTTTGGGCCGATTATGTGCAACTTGGATATAAATGTATGATGAATTGCTTAGAAGTGACTTAATGGATTTCTAGACATTGTAAATTAATATGTTTTGAAATGCAAGTGTTAAGTTGTCAATTGGTTGTACACAAATAATGATTTGACTTATAATTTGTACTTGATGCAAAGTTAATGATTTCGGGTAACTAATTCGGTATTCGTTTTGTTACAGGAAAAGGAAAAGAAACTCAGTGATATAAAGACTACTGAGTTCTTCACAAGGGAAGCTAAGGTGAGTGGACTTAACTTTCTTCTTGTGTGATTTACAAAATTAGGGAATGGTAGAGTTTTGAGAAAAAATGCAGGATTTTGATGTCTGGGGAAGTTCGCGATCGCGAACTTGTGTTCGCGATCACGAACAGGTGGCAGGGAAATTGGGGCTTGATCGTGAGAATGTTCGCGATCGTGAACTCCTAGTTCGCGACGTGAACTCTGAGTTCGCGACGCGAACTCTGAGTTCACGACGCGAACTTGGTTATGAGCCGATTTCTTGGTTGATTTGGGAAAATTCATTTGTTCTTGGTTTTCATTGATTTTTCCAGTGGTACCATTAATTGTGGGTTTGTTAATGGTAGTATGTGCACATGTTTTTTTTTAGAGGTTAGCTATGGTGGTTTTCGGCTACGCTTCGTTACTCTTGGTGGGGGCGATCGGACTCCTTCGTATTCGTTATGTAAGGAGGGATCACCGTGCCTCTAGTAAAGAAGCCATCGGTTGACTGTTGTTGGCCGACAACAGTTGAAGGTCCTCGCCCGACCGCCGATCCTCTTATAACGTCCAATTGCTTGTGGAAGTTTGGACGGGTTTTCCCTATTGATTTCTCTTGATTTTCTAATTTGTTGTGGTTATGCAAATTGACGTTTATTTCTATTCACTTAGCTTCGTGCTAATCCCTCATTTGTTGACTCTTTTCAGGTTGTGGATTTAGCTTGACTAGAGTCGGGTTTTGGAAGTCTGACCGTACTTTGATTTTGTAAACCGGGTCGAGCCTGATTTTAGTAACACCTTTAAATGTTTATATATTTTGCTTAATATGTAAATGGCTTTTATGATATGTAATAATTAGGATTTATAGTTTTTCTTAAATCGCTTCCGTATGCATATTAAAAAAAAAAAAAAAAAAAAATGGCTCTTAGAATGTGGTGTTACAATTTGGTATCAGAGCCTAGGTTTGGCGATGGTTGCACGTTTAGGTGTACCATTCCCAAATCTTGGCTCGAGTTGGTCAAACTTCCTTAATTTTGGAGTGGATTAGTAGAGTGAATATGAATTGTGGTTTAGTAGTAGTTAGTATAATAGGTACTAACGGATTAAACTAAGAGTTTGTGAGATGTTGTGTTTGTTACAGGTATGGCCGATAACGATCCCAACCCGTTGGTAATCCCGTCGAACCCCGAACCGGAAATCATTGGTACTTCTAGAGATATAAATGCGGATAGAGAAGATTATATTATAAGAATGGAAAGTCGATTGGAACATCTCCAAAATCTTGTTGATAGTATGAACCAAAATCAAAATACCCAACCGCCAAACATCCCTCCCATGTTCACCCCTACAATGCCCTTTACTACCATGCAATTACCTACAACTCCCGCCTTTACCATGACGGTTCCCTTAATGTCCACCACATCCGAATCCCATCCTGTAATGACCCAACCACAATACTATTATGTTAACCCAAGCCAAGGTATACCTCAATATCAATTCCCGAACCAACCTTATCCATTCAGTATGAAACTGAGTTGCACCTTCAAACAATTTTTAGATTGTAAACCCCCTGAATTCAGTGGAAGTAGAGACCCTAATGTCACAATGAACTGGTTGAGGGAAATGGAGAGAACATTAGATGCTTGCGGGTGTGATGACCAACACCGGGTGATGTATGCCACACGAAAGTTAATAGGTGGTGCTATGAATTGGTGGGATACCTTGATCGAACATTTACCCAAAGAAGTTAAAAACAGTATAACATGGGATCAATTTAGAGAACAGGTGTGTAAGCGTTATTGTAATTCGTTCGAGATGGATAGAATTCGATCTGAATTCTTAAATTTGCGGATGACCGAGAAGATGACGGTTGATGATTTGATCGAACAATTTAATGAGAAATCAAGATTTGTACAACAGTGGGTGCCTGATGAGTCATCAAAAATAAAGCATTTTATTGGTGCTTTGCGACCCGAGTACCGAACTACAGCGAGGCTCGCAACCACTTTGTCACAGGCCTTCGATTTGGCCAAAACAATAGAAGGTGATTTGAATACTCGAGATTGGGTGATCAGGGATAGGTTAGAGTATCAAAAGTTTAAGTCTGCACAATCGGATTCCAAACAGAATAAGAAAGGGCAGGGAAATCAAAATCATGGAAACTCGAATCATATACAGTCAGGAGGTAGTTCGGGTCAGAAGGCACAGTGGTGTGCTAGATGCAGATCTTCTCACACGGGTGCTTGTACAACTCAGACGATGCGATGTGTCAAGTGTGGTCAGTTTGGGCACGAGTTGAATGATTGTAAGTTTCCGCGGAATGTGTGTTGGAATTGTCAGAAAGAGGGTCACAGGGCCGGTGATTGTCTTTCAGAAAGGAAATGGGGTTCAGGGTCGGGGTCGGTGAGCGGGTCGTTATCTTCAACAGGCCAGAAGAGAAAGAATCACCCTCCACCCGAGGGTAGGTCATTTCAGATGATCGTGGGAGATACTACCTCCATTGATGATGATGATATCACGGGTATGTTTTTGATAAACTATTTACTTATATGTATGTTCACTGTATTGAAGCAAATTGCTTATTTGTGATTATGAAGTATGTGATGAACTGAAAATTGTTTACGTGTGTGTTTACTCCATTAGGAATAAAGATAGTTAGTGATATATGGATTTAAGTCTTCATCTATTTGTTGAGGTTCAATTTATTGTGGTAAATGATTGTGGTACTCGTCCGTTAATGTGATGCCTATAGTTAAATTGGTGTAACCTTAGACATTGATTAAGTAGTACTATGTAGGATTGCTACTTGATTTAAGAAAATTTAATTATTTGCCGTGACCTATCAAGTCACATGTAGTGACTCGATAAGTGTTAGCCGAATTTATTGACCATTGTATATTGAATTATAATTATATTGTTAAATGATATACTGAATTGCTAACAAATGAAGACCGACTTGTTGACTTTTATTTTGCATGGCCACTTAGTTGAAATACATCGGTGTATGCTTATATAAGTGTTAATTGTTTTCTTTCATGTATTATAGATGTTAAATAAGAAAGAAAGTTAATGAAATATATCTGAATGATTTCTCCATGACTCGAATTGTTATAGGTTGGATTTTTCTAAAAATGCCTTTTATGTTCAATGTGTAAATGAAAATTGACATGAAGAATTAAATTTATTGACCATATTGAATTGATTTTCGTTTATATTGATGGATAAATTTCAGAGTGAATATAAAATTTAATAATATTGTGAAAATTGATTAGAATTTGGACTTCGAAAAGTGTAATTTTGATAATTAGTGAATTATATCTGTGGATTTATTATAATTATTCTAAAATTTTGAGATTTTAACTGCTTAAGAGTGCAAAATTTCGTTGAAATGATAAACAAAAGAGGATATTTGAGAATCTAAGACACTTTAAATGTTGCAATACATTAAATAAAAATAGATTGTCTATGCTTTTTAATGTTTATAATAGTATAAGTGGAGTTATGCGAACCATGACTTGGAAATTGTGATAAATGACATTGCGTAATTATCAACTTTTAAATATAGAACGTGCAAATTGTACATACCAAAAGAGTTTACAGTGTGTGATTATCTGAAGAAATTATGATTGATATGCGAATTACTTAAATAGAAATGACTTCTCGTTAAGTGGATAAATTAAAAACAACGTAATTAGAGAACTATCGAATGAGACACCAAGTCTGAAACTACAAAGAAAAGAAAATGAGGATTTAGTAAATTATAAATTCGATAATGTTAGTAATATGGAGAAACAATAAGAATTATATTTTGACATGTAAACATGAGTCAAAGATATAATGATATTTATAAGCTTGTTTTATTTCTTTTATGTGTAATCAATGAGATTTCGAGGACGAAATCTTTTTAAGGGGGGTAGATTTGTAACATCCCGAGACCCGACCTAGAATTTTAAATTACTTTCGATAAGTAATTCTTTTTGTTTATTATTTTTTTTGTATAAATTATGTGATTTATTTAGAATATAACATATTGTAACTAAGGGGCTAAAAATTTGTATTAACTGTTTTAATCAAGCATGAAAATGATAAATTACACTTTTAGTAAACTTTGAATTACAGTTCTAAAAATATCTTCGTTATTAAAATCTGAGTAAGTTAAGTATTTTTTAAATAAATCAAACGCGACCTAGACTTTCAGTATTATACTGTGTTTAAATGAAAAATCAGAATTTTAAGCTTAGATGGGCACGTGTCTGTGAGGTGTCCAATTTTTCCCTTCTCTTGCCTGCCTTAGTCGACTTCATCACAACACACACACACTTGAAGCTTTTCTTCCCAAATTGAAGATCATAGTTCAATCTCTTCTCAATCATCTCTGTGATTTCGTTTTTGAAGCAAGCTTTAGGTAAGTTCTCTTTCTCTAAAGCTAGGGTTTATAGTTCTTGATGCATGGGTGAATTAGGGTTCTTGTGTTTGATGGGTTTTATGAGATTTTGGTTAAATTTGTAAAATTGATGAATCCTTAAGACTTTTCTGTGTTTGTTATGTGAATTAGAAGTGAAATTAATATAGAGAAACTTGATTTGATTAGGGTTATGAAATCCACCATTGTTGTGTTCTTGAGGAAGAAGATGGGTTTTATCAAATTCTTGAAAAGTGATGTTTTAATGTTAAATTTTGTTAAATTAAGTATAACTAACATGTTAGAAGTGATAATTGTTGTATAGGATTGATTGTAACTTGAATTATTGAAATGGTCATGAATTTACAAGTTTGGATGAGTTTTTGGTAAAAATCCCGTAAGCACAAGAAAATGACAGATTTTGACCATTTTGCAAAAATCATATAAAATCAACCGTAACTCCGTTTTGGGCGTGCGACCAGTCGTTTCGAAGGTCTATGAGTCTACTTTAATAATATAATATTTTCCTGGACTGACATGGTTATAAAAATGAGCAGATTTCTGAGTTAGTAACAGGTGGTCAAATGTATCTTTTTAGGTTAAACTTGTATTGATTATTTTGGGTGTTTCAAAGTATAACTAATTAACATGAAGTTGGTTATTATATGGTAATTGTATACTTGATGAAATGATAATTAAGAGTTTGTAAACATTGGAAGTTAATAAAACGATTTTCACCCGTTTGGGTCTAATATGATGAAACTTGACTAAATGAATATTTTTAACATTTGACTTATACTTTGAATGTTTAGTTGGGATTAAAATGTCATTAGTATGTTTATGGAAGTGTTAATTGATTAATTGATCATTGTATGGTAGTGTTTGGATGATTTTAGGTAAAAGGCATGAACTAGTCAAATTGGTAAAATGTGACTTAAACATGGAAATTGTTAGACATTATTGTGGTTCAATGAGTTGATCATATAAGAGTTTTTATAAAGTATATTAACATGTCTTAATTGGTAGTTTGTGGTTTTGGCCCGTTTTCTAGAATTGCTAGTTAATTTCATGAATTGTTGACTTTGGTCAAACCTGAAAGTTGACTTTAGTCTTGGATGACTTGTAAACTTTAATTATCAATTTCACAGCATAAATGTGTTTGTTGTATGATTGTAAGTATGATTATGTTAGTTTCGGGTCTTGACCCGTTTGGTTGTCAAATTGTGCAATTTGACTTAAATAAAGTCAAAGTTGGTTAAGCTTGTATATGGATGCAAGTAGTATGTCAATAACTTAAATTAGTGATAAATGGATAACTTAACAATGTGGTATAAGTAAATTGCAAGTTTGACTTGATTATGTGTCCCGACCCGTTTGGGCCGATTATGTGCAACTTGGATATAAATGTATGATGAATTGCTTAGAAGTGACTTAATGGATTTCTAGACATTGTAAATTAATATGTTTTGAAATGCAAGTGTTAAGTTGTCAATTGGTTGTACACAAATAATGATTTGACTTATAATTTGTACTTGATGCAAAGTTAATGATTTCGGGTAACTAATTCGGTATTCGTTTTGTTACAGGAAAAGGAAAAGAAACTCAGTGATATAAGACTACTGAGTTCTTCACAAGGGAAGCTAAGGTGAGTGGACTTAACTTTCTACTTGTGTGATTTACAAAATTAGGGAATGGTAGAGTTTTGAGAAAAAATGCAGGATTTTGATGTCTGGGGAAGTTCGCGATCGCGAACTTGTGTTCGCGATCACGAACAGGTGGCAGGGAAATTGGGGCTTGATCATGAGAATGTTCGCGATCGTGAACTCCTAGTTCGCGACGTGAACTCTGAGTTCGCGACGCGAACTCTGAGTTCACGACGCGAACTTGGTTATGAGCCGATTTCTTGGTTGATTTGGGAAAATTCATTTGTTCTTGGTTTTCATTGATTTTTCCAGTGGTACCATTAATTGTGGGTTTGTTAATGGTAGTATGTGCACATGTTTTTTTTTAGAGGTTAGCTATGGTGGTTTTCGGCTACGCTTCGTTACTCTTGGTGGGGGCGATCGGACTCCTTCGTACTCGTTATGTAAGGAGGGATCACCGTGCCTCTAGTAAAGAAGCCATCGGTTGACTGTTGTTGGCCGACAACAGTTGAAGGTCCTCGCCCGACCGCCGATCCTCTTATAACGTCCAATTGCTTGTGGAAGTTTGGACGGGTTTTCCCTATTGATTTCTCTTGATTTTCTAATTTGTTGTGGTTATGCAAATTGACGTTTATTTCTATTCACTTAGCTTCGTGCTAATCCCTCATTTGTTGACTCTTTTCAGGTTGTGGATTTAGCTTGACTAGAGTCGGGTTTTGGAAGTCTGACCGTACTTTGATTTTGTAAACCGGGTCGAGCCTGATTTTAGTAACACCTTTAAATGTTTATATATTTTGCTTAATATGTAAATGGCTTTTATGATATGTAATAATTAGGATTTATAGTTTTTCTTAAATCGCTTCCGTATGCATATTAAAAAAAAAAAAAAAAAAAAAAATGGCTCTTAGAATGTGGTGTTACACACGCCGTGAACTTGGGTCGACAACTTTAAATTCGGGTTTTGGCTCATTTGATGCCATATCAAAACCCTAGTTTCTCCTTTGGCGATTTTCGAGCTTGGGGACTGATTGAGGTCGAATCCTCCACAAATCTTTGGTAGATTTCACTCCTAGTTGAAGATTAAAGGTATATCTTCACTCTTTGATCTTCGTAGCTTAAGATCTATGTATTTTGATGTATGGGTTTGAAACCCTAGTTCTTGGGGTTATGGGTTATGGTGATATAAGTGATGTATACACTTAATAGATGGTATATTATCAAAGGAAACAAGTGTATGATTATGATTTGTAAGAATCTTAAGGGTTGGTTAACCCAGGGTTTGGTAAATCACCATAATTGGGGGAAATGTGTTAATAAGTGTTATCTAGAGATAGATGGACACAATAGTAGTAGTATGTGATGTTGATAATCTTGTGATTATTGTATTAGGCATTTGGTGAGGTCTTGGAAGGTTGACCGAATTGTGAAGAAGGATTCGGGTTAACAAACGCGATCTGGAAAGCATTGCTAAGGTGAGTACATGATACTTTTAAAACTGGGTACATAGTAAATGGTTTTGAAACACATATGATATTTCATGGGTATTTATTAATAAATATTTTGATAAAGATGGTGACTGAAAAGATAAGAAATTAGGTATATTGTGATACTAGAATATGTCTAGTATGATTGATGGTATTTGAAGTAGTATGCTAAACTAAGTAATAATTGAATCTTTATTAATGTACTGTAATAATAAAGATAATGAGTAAAAGAATGCATATTGAGTCTTTATTAATAAATATGTATTAGTAAATCAATTGGAAATGATCTTGTAGTAATGAGTATCTATTGGTAAGATTTACTAATAAAAGTGAAGAACGAATATATATGAAAATGAATATGATGTGACTAGTAATAATTATGCATTATAGTCAAAGAAAAGATATAAGTATTACGATATCGATAAAATAAGAAATGTATCTTATGAAATAAGTAAGTATGGACCTCATAGGTTCTTAGATGTAGAAGTAAATGTGAGGTGCTTGTGACCGGGTCCATGAGACTATATGGGTATGTTCACACTATGTTGAACTAATTATATGTTGTTATTATTAGATAACTAACTTGTTTGATGTTTTGATGTGATAGCCGAAGGCTTTGACTGGCGTAACTGTTAGGTTATGATAAGAGATAGATAGTGGTGACGCAGGAGACCCCCGGTCACTGGGCGGTGGTATATATGTTTATACACCGAGTGTATATATGTTTATACACTAAGCATACATGTGCTTCTAGTACGCATATGTTTGGTACTAGGTATGTTAGGTTCTAATACATATATGTTTATGTATTAGACATGTTTGTGCTTCTAGTACATATATGTTTATGTACTAGATATATTGTGCTTCTGGTACCTATATGTTTAGGTACTAGATATGTTTGCTAGGGAAGCAAGATCAATAGGGTCGCAATAGGGCGACTAGACGGTATTGATGCAATATATATATATATACGTTTATATATTTATGAAATTGTTATTATTATTATTGGGGTCTAAATCCCATGTATCTCACGAGACTATTTTGTCTCACGTACTACGTTTGTTTTGTGGCTATGTACTCAGGTACAGGTTTGAAGTGATAGAAGGTTGCACTAGAAGTGGCCTAGAGATGTTTAGCTCGGGAGCTAATAGGTAGATCCTGTTGCCTATGATTTTGATATACTTGGTGACACCGTATTTTTGTAAACTCTGATATAGGTTTTAAAGTTTTTGTTAAACTGTATTTTGGACAATATGCAAATATTGGAAAATGTATTTTAAATGATTCAAACGATGTTTTAAAAATACGGGTGTTACAACTTTTATGCTGATGTGGCATCTTTTGGCGAGCCTCATGCCTTCGCCACCACACCCCTTGTGGGTTGAGTGAGGCATTTCGCCGGAGCACTGGGGAGGCCGGCGAGGAGAGAGAGAGGGAATTCTTTTTTTTTAAAGGGTATTTTGTAAGTTAGGTGTATTTTGATGGGACCCAAATGAGTATTATTGGTTAGTGATGGTAGATGGGGTATTTATAGGTTTTAAATATGAAACATGAAATAGTGATGTAGTGCATATGTGGCGGATAGATGACATCCGACTTGGTGTGACCACACCTAATCCTCTAATATTTATCATTTTTCTTATTCTACTTCAGATTATATATAAACATTTCTATATGACTAACCTATAAACTTATATACATTTTCCAAAGATGATGAATAGTGGCAGCTTTCTTTTCTTTCTTTTTTTTTCTTTTTTATTGCGCCTACCTTATTTGAAAGTCAACATATGGATCTCGCTATAAATTTCGGAAATTCTTAATTTAATTGGATTCTGTTTGGCTTCTCCTTTTTTTTTCTCCTATCTAACTTATCTGTTTCTTTGTTTTAATCATATTTAATCAAACTTCACCCAAATAATTCAAGACTTCATATTTTCAATTTTCCATCTATTCCTTTTATCCCAAACAATAACAATCCCTTTCCTTTTTGTTTTTATGTTTCATGAAATTGTAAAATAGTCTGTAGACTTTAGTTCTATAAAATGATCAAATAATCTTTTTATTTGTATAAAACATACATTATTATCAAAACTATATTATCAAAATTTACACCGTTATTAATATTTTTAATTTTATTAGTACTACTTAAATATTTTTAAATATTTTTAAAAGAATAAAGAATGTACATATTATATAAGCAATACAATGTAAATATATTAGTCGAATTAACGTAATAACACAAACGTCTTACTGGGCATCGTATAAAAATTCCCGCGGCATCGCGCGGGGTACGTTTTACTAGTTTAATAAACATTATCGAGTTGGTGGAAACGAGGACTATTATATCGGTACAAGAATTTGACCACCACGAGCTCAATAATCCACGAGCCGAAACACAAGTTGGCAACAGTTTACAGGTTGAATTACAACCACCTCGTATAGTTGTTAAAAGTACACCTCGATCTCCTACCCTCGTATAGTTGTTAACGGTACACCTCGATCTCCTTCGACCATCCGATCGATTCTGCATCTTCTTGTTTTCATCAACATTTTTACAAGAAACCGTTGCACGATTGGAAATGAAACTAATATTATGTTAATATGTGCTTCTGCTTTGTAATACTTTATACGAAAAACATATACGGAACACAAGATTGGAAATATTTCTCTGCCAGAATCATTACAAACGTAGTTATTATTTTCAATATTCATAGATATAAAAGTGAAGTAATTAGTGTTTATTTAAAGCTTAAAACAAAGTTTTGAATCAACAT
The DNA here is from genome assembly GCA_963853835.1 of Calendula officinalis. NCBI lineage: Eukaryota > Viridiplantae > Streptophyta > Magnoliopsida > Asterales > Asteraceae > Calendula > Calendula officinalis. The sequence goes on along the minus strand of OY970823.1, from coordinate 57,656,572 downwards.
TTTAGGAACTATATATGGCCGGAATGACTAGTCTTGTTCATTCATGGGCCCACCTTCGTGTTTTTAATCAACCCTTTCTTCCTTAAAGTCCTCATTCAATGGGGAACTTCCAATATTATCCAACTCTTGTGTGTCGCTTGAACTTCTTGGACATTCAAGACGGCCATCAACTGTGAAACATCCAAGTTGGGGAGGGTAGGAAATGGGACCATTAATGTTTGGTTGACACCCGGCGTGAGAGCACGGATTGGGGTAAGGTGCGGGTTCAGGAGCATACGTTACACACGTGGTGCATGGTTCGGGCGGGTAAAACTGCTGAGCGGGTGCAGGTGCATAGGTTACACACGTGGTGCATGGTTCGGGTGGGTAAAACTGCTGAGAGGGTTCAGGCGCATAGGTTACACACGTGGTGCATGGTTCGGGCGCCGGGTAAATCTGTGAGGGTTGGGGACTAAAGGCTGGTTCACAATTTGGGCGGGGTAGGATTACGGGAACAGGTCGTGCAAGTGGACTCGGGTAACATGAAGCACATGAAGGATTGTCTAATGGACATCGTGGGCCCATGCGCCGCGCGATCCACAAAGGTATTCCACACTCAGCTTGAGCAACACCACGGCCCATATCTTCACCACTTTTGGGCTCAAATGGAATCTCATTACTATCTTCTTTAGAAACCAAACCAGCATCGGGTTGCTCGGGCTTCAGGGGAATTTCATTACTTTTTGACTCACTTGGTAACATTTCATCTGCGATAGTCATACGGGCTGAGCCCGAGCATAGAACCAAGAGGAGGAATCCGAGGGTGAGGCCCGTTGGTGAAGCCATATTTGATATTTGTTGTGATATGTTTTGAGTTTTGCTATGCATGAGAATGGTTTTATATCTAGTGTGAAAAGAGGGAAACGTGGACGAGTCTAAAATTAACATGCAACATGTACTCGTGCGTGTTTCCGCTAGTTGGACTTAAATACTTCAACATGGATTTTGTATGTTTAATTATTTGATTGGAACAAACACATACGCATTGCATATTGGTAATTTTATTGTCACATATTTAATTTTAGTATAATAAAAATAATATGTATGTCATGATCGAGTTTCATACGTTGGTACTAATACAGGTTGTGAAGTGCGAGTGCACACTTGTATATAAGTGCAAGATGATGCTCGTACGAATTAAAAGGAAGATGAGCAAAAAGCCATAGGTCCCCTTTGTGGGGTCCAAGGGGCTAGCGGCTCGGACTGAATGGTTGATCAGCTGCAAGTAATAACTATTTATAGCTGTTCATAATTTTGTAGAACTGTTCCTAACTTCTTGAAACTGCCTTGGTTAGTTTTGTTTATATAACCACATACCACTTGGCAACAGTATATAGGTTAAATTGCAACCACCCATTAGTACACAAGAGCTTTGTTGGTGTGATTAATACAATAATTTGGTGCGGGTAACAAACCACACCAAGAGATGTCGCATCATTAGACCCGTGCCAACGGCACGTCGTGGAGCCTCGTCGTGGGCGTTTTTTTGCCGTCGTCCGACGACGCCGTTGGCACGGGGGCGTCGTAGCTGGCGTGGTTGGGCAGGCGTCGGGGTGAGGACGGATCAGGGTGGTGCGTCGTGGGCAGCAGTGGGTCCGGGGGAGCGTCCGAAATTGAATTCAAATTCAATTTTTTTATATTTTTTATAATACACAATAATTAATATATTACACCCAACCTCTATAAAACCCCATTTACTCTATCATTTTAAACACACTATCACATTTTCATCTACTGATCACATTCACATACTTCCTTTTTCCTAATTTCCATAAATTTTCTCTCATTCAATGGATCCAAACGATGACGCCGATGATTACTGGCAAGATTATGTGAATGCAACATCCGTCTTCGATTTGAACCAAAGTATTGAAAGGTTTGATTATCTGGATCAAGAAGAAGCTGAGAATTCCAACGTGCTAAGAGCACCACGAAGATTATACCAAGAGATCGCATTAGTGTTGGTCAACGTTTATGGAATGATTACTTTGACGAGATTGCCGTTTCCCCCCGGACTACTTCCGAAGACGCTTTCGCATGTCGAAACCTTTGTTCATCCGTATATGCCAGGCTATACATTTTTATAATCCACAGGGTCAACTACCGTCGTATTTTGATTATTTCCGTCAAAAGAGAGACGCTACAGGTTACCCTAGTTTTAATGTATTAACAAGCAAAATCCGAAAAAATGTGTATTTTCCAACCGGTATTAGCAAAGAGAGGAAAAATCTATTTTAAGTTTGTATGAGCTAATACCAATTTTCATTAATAAAATACAATACAATTGTGAAATGACTAAAAACAAATACAAGATTGAAACAAGAATATGTAGAAACAAAGAAGGAACAAGTTTTGGTTGAGTCTCGTGAAATTCACGATCCCCTTAAAATAGATTCGTCGTCTATCTCCCAGGGTAAAACAACCGAGTAGTTTTACATTACCGAATATAATCCAAGTCAGAATACTTATCGAAAGTTCTTGTGTTTAAGGATCACTAAAAATGGAGAGAGCAAATTGTGATGCTTGTAAGTGAGTAGGAAAGTATATGAATTTGTGTTTATGTACTTACAAATGAACCATACACATTCTATTTATAATAGAATTTGGTTCATATGTTAATGACAATCATAAATGTCATTATTCATATTCATTACACATCATTACAAAGAAATGAAACCACTCATTCAAATTTATTTTAATGACAACCATTAAAAATATAAATAATATTATCAATATTATTATTTGAATACTTCCACTAAATCAAGTGGCAAAAAACCGAGTGGCAAAACCGAACCGCCATGAAACCCGGGAGACGAGTGTCGATAGGTTCAAGTTCCCATTGGTTCATTTATTTTATTTCTTTGTTCCATACACCCCACTTTGAAAGTCGATATCTCATTCACCACAACTACATTTTGGATATGTCAACCATTAATTATATATAACAAATATACATATAATTATATATATCCAAAATTTTCCAACACTTCTTTGTAATAGTTTATAGGAAAAACATATATGGAACACAAGATTGAAAATATTTCTCAGCCCGAATCATTACAAACGTAGTTGTTATACTTCAATATTCATAGATATAAAAGTGAAGTAATTAGTGTTTATTTAAAGCTTAAAACAAAGTTTTGAATCAACATTTTAGGAACTATTGAGGTGATGGGCGGAAGGACCAGTCTTGTTCATTCATGGGACCACCTTCGTGTTTATCAACCCTTTCTTCCTTAAAGTCCTCATTCAATGGGGAACTTTCAATATTATCCAAGTCTTGTGTGTCGGTTGAACTTCCTGGACATTCAAGACGGCCATCAACCATCAAACATCCAATTAGTTGGGGAGGGTAGGGAATGGGACCATTAATGTTTGGTTGACACCCGGCGTGAGAGCACGGATTGGGGTAAGGTGCGGGTTCAGGAGCATACGTTACACACGTTGTGCATGGTTCGGGCCGGTTAATCTGTGCGGGTTCAGGTGCATAGGTTACACACGTGGTGCATGGTTCAGGCCGGTTAATCTGTGTTGGTTCAGGAGCATAGGTTACACACGTGGTGCATGGTTCGGGCCGGTTAATCTGTGCGGGTTCAGGCGCATAGGTCACGCACGTGGTGCATGGTTCGGGTGGGTAATTAATCTGTTGTGCTGGTTCAGGCGCATAGGTTACACATGTGGTGCATGGTTCGGGCGCGGGGTAAATCTGTGAGGGTTGAGGAGCATAGGTTACACACCCGATGCAGGGTTCATTAGGGCCTAACGGTGCGGGTTGGGGAGTAAAGGCTGGTTGGCAATTCGGGTTGGGTGGGTTTATGGAATGTTGAGGCCCACAAGCACATGAAGGATTGCTTAATGGACAGCCTGGACCCATGGGCCGCCCGAGCCACGCCGGCATTCCACAGTCAGCTTGAGCATCGGCACGGCCCATATCTTCACCACTTTTAGGGAGCTCGGGCTCAAATGGAATCTCATTACTATCTTCTTTAACCACTTGAGAAACTAAACCAGCTTTAGGTATCAATGGTTCATCTGAGGTGATCATACGGGCTGAACTCGAGCATATAACCAACAGGAGGAATCCTAGGGTGAGGCCTGCTGGTGAAGCCATTTTTGTTGTGATATGTTTTGTGTTTTGCTATGCAAGACCACGGTTTTTATAACAAGTGTGAAAAGAGGGATACGTAAACGAGTCTAAGACATATGACATGCATTCGTGTGTGTTTCCGGTAGTTAGACTTAAATACTTGAACATGAATCTTGTATGATTATTTGAGTGTAAAAACTCATACATATTGGCATATTGCATTGCAGCAATTGAATTACATATACAACATGTCAATTTTCATTATCAAGAACCGCAGAACTTGTCATCGATAGAAATTTCATGTCAATATTATGCGATTTCCAATTAGTATGCATAAAACAATTAGTTTTACGGTTTAGCTTTTATAGTTATTGGTTTATACAACATATAATATAAGTATCAAGTATGTATACTTATTTATTGGTTATTAAAAGGTATTTTGTGCAAACCGCAGATTATGCATAGTAACCAGATTAAAGCTTAACCATTTTGTTTTGGTTATGTTCAACGGTTTTGGGTTCATATGTTCCACATTAGGTTTGAAATTCATTTTGGAACCCTGCTTACCATTTAGGGAGATGCTAAGGATTTGTCCTTCTATCAAGTAAATGATACATACATCTAGGGGTGTCAATGGGGTTGTCGGGTCGGGTTAGAGCTTTTATCGAGTTTTCTCTGTCAAGTTTGAGGTAAAAAAAATCCTAACCCGAAACCGTGTATCTAACTTGTATGTCTTACAAGAAGATGATGATAGAGCAGTAAAATTTGACACAAAAAAAAACCACAAAATAAGCGGGTTAAAATTGAGGTTAAACAGGGGTCATACATAAACAACCTAATTTACAAGCTGCGTTTAGGTTGACCTTCCTAACATTTTCCAACAACCTGCCACCTTATTTAAAAATAAGGCTAGAAAATTAAATATTGTATATCATCAATTATAAGTTCAGTTTCATATTTCCAAACTTATTTTTCACTATACCATGGTTTTTTAATTTAGGTTTAACATTTATCATGTACCTTCAAGTATAGTATGATTTAAAAACTCCAACTCACCTTATAACATTTTATCATGTTTTTTTGTTCTAGTTCAGATCATCATTGGACTTAAGCTTATGTGTCAACTCTCATGTCGGTCTGAAACACCTGGTTTAGTAACAAAGATGGTAGCTTGACCTAAATGAGTAAATGACTATGAAAAGGAAGTTGTTTGGTTTTTAAAATTCAATTTAAATCTAGCAAGGTCACTCAAATAAGATTGACATTCAGTTTCAAGTGATAACACAAATATCCGTAACAACTAAAAACCAGGAGCATGGGACCCATTCACATAGGAGGGTCAGGTTCCAACCGTCTTTGAATAGCAGTTGCAGCCTGTAAATAGCATCAATCAATCAGCATTTCTTTTAATTTGATTTTTAATTTTGTAATACTCACCTCAACATTGCCAATTTTAAACAAGTAATTCATCTCCTCTTTCAGTATAGCTTGCTCTTTCATTGCTTGCGCCTAAGAATAAAATTGTAACTAAGATTAATATTTGTATCAAGTATAAATATAAATAAAGGAGGTTAATTAGTTAATAAAGTGCAAGTACCATTCCACTTTGCATGGAACGTTTCAATGCTTCTACTTCTGCTTCTTTCTGTTTTTCACGTTCCTGCTGTAATTCTAGTCTGAAAACCAAACATAACCAATATGTCATATGTCAAAGGTAAATTATGTCCAAATTACCATGTAAACTTAGCTAAATGTCCAAATTACCATTTATAATAATAGTTTAGTAACCAAATCGAAACAAAAGTAAGTACAATGACCCACGTGGAACACTTGTGCAAGTGCATTGCTATTTTATGTCATTTACCCTTAATTTAATGACAGTTATATATAATAATAATATTTATTATTTAACAAATAATTCTAATAACAATGATGACAATAAGAATACCTTCTTTGTTCTTCATCATTAAAGACAACACGTTCTGATTTTGTAGCTTTCACGGATCCTTTTTTCATGGCCTTCTCTATCTTCCTTCTATGATAAGCATCAAGGCTGTAATATCTGCACCCATATTTTACTATTAAACTCTACAAACTCTAACTAACACCATTTATCTTTAAACATGCTCTCATGAATCACAAAATTAATTTTCAAAGCTACAACCTTTAAGTTATGATGACAATAAATCATAACAACAGTCATCAGTGCGATTAATTTACTTACTTTTTGGAAGGAAATGTAGCTGTATTATGGTCCTCCATGAACCTGTACAGATACACAAGTTAGAAACTGTTGATTAAAAAAATTAATAGATAAGAAACAGAAAAATTAGATTTCCATGAGTTGAGAATAAGAGTAAAACGTACTGTTTAAAAATCTCTTTTTCTTCCCAGTTAGGCATACTTTCAAGGTTTACTTTTTTCACTTCTGATAGCCATGCAGTGAACTCTGGTCGTTTGTTCCTGCAATCAAATAAATAATCAGATGAAGCAAATTAAATATAAAAATAAAAATAAAAATAAAAACTTTTTTCTTATACTTCCTCCGATTCAAAATAAGTGATACACTTGGGGTTTCACAGTTTTTGAGGCAAAAGATTATAATGATGGTTAAATTAGATTAATTGGATGGTTAGTGGGGAATGGGTCCCACACCTTTTGAATAAAGTAAGGTTAATGATGTTTAAAAGTAAAAAGTAAGGGTAAAGGGGTCATTTCACTTTGTTAAAGTAGATAATTAGTGGGTGTGGGTCCCATTTTATTTGCCAAATAAGGAAACTTTTCAAAGTGTATCACTTATTTTGAATCACCCAAAAAAGGAAAGTGTATCACTTATTTTGAATCGGAGGAAGTATACAATAAAAATACAAGTAGATTACACCGTTAGCTACTGATGCTTTAAAGCGATTATTGAAAATAATTATCACAATAGGTTCAAAACAACAGTGAGGTACCAATAATATATAAGCTAACCAATGTCTTCACTATTCACTAACCATAGTCCTGAAGTAATGAACTAATCACCATTCCTTCTTAAACATGCTTAATGAGACCATAATCTGCAATCTATTCACTAACCATTAAAGCTAAACATCACCTCAAGCTACAATGTGTACACAGCCTAACCAATTATTTTGTGAATTCTAGGTTAAAAACAACTTATAGTTTCCCAGTTACATCTGCAGTTCTTATTAACAGTTCATAATATTAACTTAGCACACAAATTGCATAAACACAACTGCAATAAACAAAAAAACAAAGAAGATGAAGTGAACACTTACCACATATCAGTTTCTCTAATGATTCCATATTTCCCCCAAGAATCAGTAACAGCACCTTTTTTCACCTTATCTTTCTTCTTATCCTTCTTTTTATTTTTCTTCTTCTTCAAGTCATCTTCATCTCTCTCTTTCCTTCTCTTCCTCTTCTTCTCTTTCTCTCTCCTTCTTTTCTTCTCTCTCTCCTCCCTTCTCTTCCTCTCCTTCCTTTTCCTCCGCCGCCTCTCCTCCTCACTCTCACTGGCATCGTCGGAAGAATACTCTGAGCTGCCCGTTTCCGACTCCGAATCAGATTCCGAATCGGAAGCAGAATCCGACTCCTCGTCGCTGTAATCCCGCCTAGATTTCTTACTGGACCGTCGGCTTCTCTTCCTTTTGCTGCTCCGGCTACCACTGCCTTTGCTCCCGTGATCGGATTCAGACGAGATGTTGGATTCTGGATCGGGTAGATCTTCGGATTTCCTCCTGGATTTGTGGTGATGATGGTGGTGTTCTTTCTTAGATGAAGCTCCAGCTCCTTTTACAAGTCTATCGTCGTCTGAAGAATCATTTCGATCCTTCGCCATTGCCGAATTGTTGCTCTTGACAAGGGTTTTGATGAATGTGAAGTGAAAAGAGAAAAAAAGGGGGAAAACCTAGAGAAAAAAATGTTCAGAATGGGTTATATACGTTGTAAAAGCTACTCGCTGTGAAAATTAAAAATGTTCACTTAAATTCTAAGGGTTTTGCTAACAAGTGCCCTTAGGGCAATGGTTAAGGGTATGAATGTACAAGTCTTGAAGCATAACTACCTCGAGATGGTTATAAAATTCAGGGGGCGGTTATTTTTTATGGTTAATTTACAATAACTTAAAGCTTCTTTTTTCCCCTTAACCATTGCCCTAAGGGCACTTGTTAGCATTTCCCAAATTCTAAAATACATTCTATTTTTCCTTGAATAATGGTATTGGTAACTACAATTTGTGTCGACTTATGTGTTAACCAATTTGATCATAACAAAGTGTCAAAATTATTGAATGATATAAAGTGAGAGAAATAGTGGATAACACATGTCAAGTTTAGAAGTGACACATGGGTAGGCATAAATATCATTTCTCTTTTTCCTTTAAACTTTTTTAATAAAAGGATTTTATAAAAGAATTTCTTTTTTCCTTAGATTGTGCGTAATGGATGACCAAACCCAGTTTGGTCACCCCTGCCACCTCTGCGCCACATCAGCTTTCTCTCTCCTGATCAAACACATGACCAGACAGCGACTAAATGCCCGTAATGGGTGACCGTTCGAATTTATTTTTTTTAATTTTAATTTAAATTAAAAACAATACATTAATAATAAAAAAACATTATATTAATAATAATAAAAACAATACATAAATAAATTAAAAATACTAAAAAAACAAACTAAAAATCCAAATTATATTTGGCCTTGATTTTCGTCTTCCTTGCCAAAACTCACTCAAGTTTTCTGCCGGTGAGGTGTTCATGCGAGTCATTGTAGAATTTCATATGCTTGAGCTCTTGGTTATCTTTCTGAATCTCCATGAAATCAGATATGTTTGCTTTGCGGAAGTAAAAAAAAGTCGTCTGTGGCGTCTTTCCACTGCCCGACTAATTCCCGAGCCGATGATGGCGGGGGGGCACCGAAATCTGAACTTTGAGCAGCTGATGACGATGCCGCTGCTTTCTTCTTCGCATTGTCCCGCCCCATTAGTCGAAGGGGTGCAACTTACACTTCTTCATCATACTGATCCTCACCAACCCCTGAACCTTGAGCAGCTGATAATGACGACGTCCTTGATTTTTTTCCACTAGCTTTCGCGAACATCGCCAACTGTTTTGGGTATTCAACCTCCTTCCACTTTGGATGGTCCTTCAACAATCTCCAGCAGTCGACCTCTGTGAAATCCCCTGAATGTTGAGCACTAAATTCACATCAAGCTCGCTCGTACAAAATTTGGTCGTTCGCCCCACTTCGGTTTCTTCGTACGAGGTTGTCATAAATATAACAAAAGTTTGCAATTTTAGGACGAAGCCTATTCTTCCACTTGCAGTTTAGTGAGTCGTATGTTCGGTTCGTCCCACCCATTTCGCTCGCAAAGTGAACTAACACATCCTGCCAAAATCCACATTTAACCCTGTAGTTAGCCTTAACGACATTTTCGGAAGTGTCGAACCAAGCCTTGCATAAGGCTATCTCTTCGGGCTTCGTCCATGTCGCGCTTTCGCCGATCACCCCCTTTGTCGGTGGTTGACGCCTTTTTGGTACATTCTTTTTGGTTGGCGCTACAACGGGCTCGTCGGAAGACTCGACGTCGAGGGGCGCGGCGGGAGTGGCGGGGGAACCACTTTGTGTTCGTGGTTGGTAGTCGTATTGGTCGAGCCCGGTGAAAGGATCAAAACTTTGGTGGTCGTATTGCTCCCCACCAAAATAATTTTGATAACCTTGTTGTGGTGGTTGTTGATATTGTGGTGGTTGTTGTTGTTGTGGAGGGTATGGTCGGTATGGTGGTTGGTAGTAGGGGGAGCAAATGGATTATTTTGATAACCTTGTGGGATTGGTTGAGTTGTTCGGTGTACGAAACTTGGTGGTTGAAAGTTGATTGAAGGTGATTGAGAGGGTGTGGGAGTGTTTGCTTGGCGTCGAGATTTTGGAGTCTTGCCTTTGATCTTGGAAGAAGACATTTTTGGAGAGGGTGATTGAGAGAATCGAGTGTGTGTTTGAGTTTAGAAAGAAATGAGAGTTGTGAATTATTTGGTAAAAGAATTGGGTATTTATAAGGTAAAAAGAGGGTTGTTGGTTAAAAGATTTTAGCCGTTGGAAGAGGGGATGGAGCCGTTGAACAGTCGAATAGTCGACCGTTGGAGCTTCTCAACGCGTCGCCGGAGGAGGGCTGTAACGCGGGGGACGCGTCCCTGAGGCGGATGTGGCCGGTCGCGACTGAACTTTTGGTCATGCAATACGGGTGCTCTTATAGTTTGTCTAAAAATAATGCTGTCGCATACCGGACATGATGAATATTGATTTTAACATACGTTGTAACCGGTTGAATCAACACATTAATCTAATAATCTGGAAACGTATGAATATGAATCTGCTAAACTTTTTTCACAAAAAAAAATTAATAAACTTTTATGACTACATCCGTTAAACCTGATATTTTAAATTACATATTCTTTTTAACAGCAAGTTAATATTTAGTTAGCGGTTTGAGTCCGACACTGATATCTAAACACATAATATGCCTTCCTTAAAACCGCGCCTTAAAGGAATAAACTCTCGCCCCCTTTTCCACCTGAGAAAGTCTTCAAGAAGACTCGAACTCGAGACTTTGTATAGAAAACCTTCTCAAGATTGCTTTTAGTGATCAATTGATCTACACCAACTGATTTTTAAATTATATAAACGTATATGTTTGTATGATACAAAATGTATATAGGTATTTTTCTTCATATAAACCATATAATAGAAACTAAGCTATACAACCAGCGGAATGAAAAACTCAAAACAACACAAGACACAACACGAAACAACAAAATAAAAAAATAGTTAACCGATTAAGCGACTTCTCTACTTGCATTACTTGCCTCCTCCCCCTTGGACTACTTGTGCCCGAAACCGGATACGGGTTTTGGTGCGACCCGTATGGATAAGCACCCGAATCAGGGCCTCTAAATATCATAGCACAAACCATCTCTCCAACCATCCCAACAAACGGGTTCGAAAAGCCCGTTTGTGTCATGGGCCCTGACGGTCCAAACGTGTAGCTTCCAAACGGGTGCGGGTGGTTCACGACATGAGGTTGAGTCTGACCCTGAAACGGGCCCGGATGGGTCCGTTGGTTCAGATCCAAAATCATCCCACCGGGTGCTGGTGGTCTGTTGGGTATGATTAGGCCCGAATCACTGGCCCGTTTCAACTCGGGTTCGGATGATGGGGAACTGTCCCGCCCGTATAGCGGGACTAGGGATGAATTGGAGATACGGGCTTTACAAACAGGGCATTTGGGCTGTTTGTCAGATTCTGAAGAGGATGTTTGGACATGAAGCCATTTGTAAATACAGGGCCAACAGTACAGGTGGCCACATAGGGTAACCACAGGGTCACGTGCTGAATCCAAACAAATGTTGCATTCACAAAATCCTGAATTTTTTTCAGAAATTGAATTTAAGTTTTTGTTCAGTGATTCATCTCCTGAAGAATTAGACAGTTGTGCCGGTTGGAAAGCCATTAAAACTGAACAGCATCAAACAATTTGTTAGAATAGATGCACATTAAAAAAGATCTGTGAATTACTTCCTCCGATTTAAAATAAGTGATACATTGTTGGTTTCACGGTTTTTGAGGTAAAATATGATAATGATAATTAAATTAGATTAATTGGATGGTTAGTGGGGAATGGGTCCCACAAATTTTGAATAAAGTGAAGTTAATAATGTTTAAAAGTAAAAGTAAGGGTAAAGATGTCATTTCACTTGATTAAAGTAGATAGTTAGTGGGTGTGGGTCCCACTACTTTTTACCAAATAAGGTAAGTTTTCAAAGTGTATCACTTATTTTGATACACCCAAATATGGAAAGTGTATCACTTATTTTAAATCGGAGGAAGTAATAAGCAAATGGGTCGAAATAGCTATCTCGAATAAATAATTATGTTTATAATGATTAATATTGTGTGTGCAAAATAATACATTGTAGCATGTGACTTTTGACAAAAAGACAAACAATTAACAATATATACATCAATTATAGCCTGCAGCATTAACATATAATATAATTATGTAGGCCTTTTAGGGGTTATAAGGTGGTGAATCACCCTATTAGTGACATTATTTATTCAATAATTTGATTACAAAAACAAAAGTGTTCTACTTATTTTATTGTAAAAGTACATTGAATGAGCAAGTTAACCGACACAGAAAAGATACATTGAACTATTAACAAGATACTTTTATAAAGCAATTATAGCCTGCAACATATAATAAGATTATGTAGGCCTCTTAAGGATCATGTGTTTAGAGTTGTGTTTTGAAACTAATTATGTTATATTGAAAAAAATATTCATCGTGAAATAAAGTACACGCATAATATACATTGTGCAAGACAAACACAAAAGTTAGAATTCAAAAATATTAAAATTAAAAGTATTCATCAAGTAGCACGCCAAGGCCCACCACCATATGTCGTCCTAATCCACATTTTTCTTGATTGTTTCAATTTAAATAACATCTTATAATGGCAAACAAGAAGGTAATTAGTATAAAATTATGTTAATTTATATGAAAGATCAACAAGAAAAGACACTATTTCTAAACAATTTTTCAAAAGTAACTTCAGCGTATTCAGACATAAACTACCATAAAGTGAAAAGAAAATTTTGAAAACATTTATGCAAACTATGTTATAGCTTTGGACCATATTCACCATGTCATTCTATTATTACTGAAAACACAGCAAACTGCAATTGAATAAATTTTCATCAAATTTTCGGGAATATCAAGTCATGGGAAATTTACTCAAAGATACTTCCAGAAATGAACTACATAAATCATGATCCCAGGTGCTGGAGAATTAAATTTAATTTTCTTTTTGAAAGAAAAAAAAAAACAAAACAAAAGAAGGTTTGTGTTCGGATGTGCTTCCAAAAAGTGTTTGTGATAATCAATTCCGAGTGTGATTTTTAAGGGACATATAATTGGATTCACAAAAGGAAGCTGATTATCAATAATAACTATAAAATTACCTAATTATCTCTAACTTAGCTCAAAAAATTATCAGACTGTCTTGCTCTGATTCTTACTACTAAGAATCACCTTGAAAACGTAACGCTCCCTAAGATAAGACATAATTACATAGAATGAACCCTAAAGTTCTGAAATCGTTTCAGGCGAAATTGAATAGTGTCAGCGCATCAATGAAGTCGACAACAGATCGTACTAAGCAATGATGCCATTTGCAAGTAAATCACATAACATGAAGCCACAATCGTTAAATATAAAAAAGAAAAATAGCAACAAAATATTCATAATTAAGTGGCGAAAAAGAAATTAAGACGAAGACAAACCTGGAATCCTTTTGAAATGAAACTTGGATTTCGATTCAGGAGTTGATAATTAAGAGAGAATTTGGTGAGAAATGAGAGTGGAGAGGAGTGAATAAAAAGGGGAATTGTCGAAAACAAGTGAGGATATAGGTGGACAAGGCCAGCTGTATTCAAGGATCAATTTCCGGCGACACAACCTAATCATCGAATTGCTTTTCACTGTTTAAGGCAATGTTTTAAAACCCGGGTTATTGCTCGGCCCGGTGTGATGACCGGGTGACGGTTCAACCGGTTTATCCGGCGGTTCAACCGGAAAACCGAAAAATGTAGGAAAAAATATTATATAATATTACTTCATACATTATACATCCTTAAAAGTCTAGAAAACATTTAATCTAAAAAAAATTACATTCTTAAACATCAAATTGCATTCTTAGAAAGATAATTAAAGCATCAAATTAGGATTATTAAGACATTAGACAGCAAACAAGTTCGAGCAGCAAACAAATTGAACAAATTAATTAATCCAACAGAATCAAGCAGCAAACCAATTAATTAATCCAACAGAATCGGGCAGCAAACAAGTCAAACTTGTTTTAATTAATCTCAACAAGATTGAACTTGAATCGAGCAGCAAACAAATTGAATCGTAGCAAACAAATCGAATGGACGAGCAGCAAAAAAATCAAATGGAATCGCAGCAAAGAAATCAACTTGTCTCGGTGGTTTCTGGTTGATGCTGCCGGTGGTGGCCGGTGAAACGATTGAAGCTGGTGAATGCGTGAAAGCCAGAAAGAAGCAGAATGCGTGAAACGAGAGTGTCTGCTTTGGGATATTAGGATTTTTTTTTTTTTAAATTTCCGGGTTTTAACGGGTCAATGGGTCGACGGGTCGCCGGTTCAACCGGTTACCCGGCCGGGTCTCACCGGGCGGAAAACTAACATTTAACCGGACCGAGTTGACCCGCTCGTTGGGCCGGGTCCCGGTTCGACCGGTTCAACCGGCCGGGTCAACCCGGGTTTTAAAACATTGGTTTAAGGTTAAAAGAAGCTAATTTGACATTTAAAATATGTTCAATTATACGCACTTGAAAAAAATCCGATATAACACCCCCATCGCCTGCTATGACATCGTGCGCGGTGTGATAGATGCGCGACTTCACTGGCACAATTGGCATGAGAGAATATGTCTTCTTTTAAAAATTTATGAGTAATGTATTTAAGTGAGTTTAAAACGAATATTTTAAGTTGAGTTATGAGTAAATGAATATTTAAGATTGTGAATATCGAATGTGAAATGTTAATATGACGTTGATACGGTGAAGTGACTTGAGCCGCCACACCCCTTCCTCTTAGTAAACTTGCAATCTTTTTTTATAACATGAATTTCAATTCATTTTACGAGCTAACTAGGTAAATCTATGTGGCAATAAGAGGATTTTTTCCCCTCAAAGTGGGATTTCAACTTAGGACCTTCAAATATTTTCGTCAATAAAAATCAAGTTATTACCAATAAGACATCCCCTTATAGTTCGTTTAATTTCTTATTTGTCACTAAACAAATACTATAAAAGAAGTGATGATATTGCTTCTTATTAAATTTGCTACTTATCTTACTACTCACAAATATCCAAATAAATTACTAACATTAAAAAGGTGAAACAGTGATATCAATACGAATTTCCATGTAAAAGATCAACTTTGCCGGTAAGTCTTCTACAGGTTGGTATTTGTCACTAAACAAGTATTAAAGAGCAAATTTGCCATAGAATTGCAAATTTACCATTCACCTTTTTTAAATGATATTTCTTTATATTATTAGTATAACTTTTGCATATTTATACCAAGAAAACATTGATAATTTTGTGTTTTATATACATGGTGTTGATCTTATTACATGTAAAATATACTATTTGAAAAAAATGAATATTTTTGTTGGGGAAATAAGGAGAATTAAGAATATATCAAAGAACATTACGTTTTTAGCCGATTGCATTATTTAAAATTATGCGTGATTACAATTAACAAGTAATACATAATCAATAATAAACATTAGAATGAGTGTCATATCTTACCGTGTGACTAAACGCAAATTTTTGAATTTATAACGATAGTAAGTACATTACTAATCGTTACAATTGTTTTGTAGTAAAAATTGTTATATGCAACTTAAATAATTGCCTTTTCTTCATGATAAATGATATTAAGTCCCACAATTTATGCTTACTCAAGTGTCTACTTACTTCTAATTTTTTTTTTTTTTTTTTTTTTTTTTGAAAAACTTACTTCTAAATTTAGCATGTGTAATCCACTATTTATCTTTTCTCATATCATTCTTTGATTTCGACACTTGTCATGATCAAATTAGTAGACATATGAATAGGCACAAATTGTACGACTAAATATCATTTCTCTTTCGTCGTATTAACCACCAAATGTATGCTCGCTTTCTAATTTTACTTATTTTCGTTTTTTTTTTTAAATTTTTGTATGAAAATAAGCTATTGAATATTGATATTAGGTTTAACAAAAAATAAGGAGATAAACCAAATTTTCCATTGGATAAATCGACGAATGTTATGTTTACTCTTTTGATTTGTTCTTTTGAGCTCGATAGAAAATAAAGTCGATCTTAAATTATTATTTTATTATAAAATGACATTGCTGAATTTGTCTAGATTATGTCCATTTATGAAAAAAACATTGTTTTTGGCCATTTAGAGTGAATCGACATTAGTCCCTAGTGTGGATGATTAATAGCCTTCACGTTCCATAAACAAACAACTCATCTCAATCCGATAAACGAATGATTATATACGACTTTCATAACATGATTCCAGAAATCGTTTTTACACTTGAATTAAATCGCAACCCTAAATTTATTGTCAAAAACAACTAATTAAGAGCAATATCTATCGGTATTTAAGTAGACGTTTAGAGAGCGAGACTTGAAAATACTTCAGCAAATGCATTAAAATCCAACTATACGAAAGATTATTAAAGATGCTGAAAGTATCTGTACGTACTTAGCATATGCAAACAAATTTTAAAACTAAACACAAACAAATCTAGTAAATGTATATATACACATACATAATACCTCTAACAGAATTTGTCAATGGAGGTACAAAGAGTCGATTTAGGAACTGCACCAATAACTGCATCTTTCTTCTCTCCATCTTTGAATATAATGACAGTTGGGATGCTTCTTATTCCATATCGGCTTGCAATTGCAGGACTCTCGTCAGTGTTTACCTTGTAACAAGTCAGTTTTCCTGCATATTCCTTTGCCAGGTCATCTATAACCGGGTGGATCATGCGACACGGGCCGCACCATGGGGCCCAGAACTCCACAAGAACAGGGAGTTTAGCCTCCATAACAAGTGATTGCCATGATGAATCATTGACGGCAAGAACTGCAAGTTTGGAGATAGATGATGAATTGTTTAAGGAGTTATGTAATGGATAAATATATATAATCATGTAATGCAAATTTAGGGTTCACAATAAGGAGTGAGATTAAAAGTATAATGTTATAGAAACCAAAAAGAAGCAATCTTGAGTCTTGCCTTAGCTCCAAGAAATCATTATCAAATTGCGGGGTCCTATAGACAATGTATCCAATTGTACTTCTATTAACTTTTAACAAAATTGTACTAATCATACTTTTGTGGTTTATTTAGTTGAAAAACCTTAAGAGGAAACTTATACGACCTCGGATAGATAATTCTATTTGGCTTGATTTCATCAGTTTTAATCCTCCAAGGAATATGAACTGATACATCAGTTTCAAACGAATTTTGCTTCTGTAACAGGTAGGTTATACATCGAATTTTAGTCGCAACTTAGTTTCAGGAGAAGATAATTAATATACGCCTTTTCTTCCCAAACAATATATTCTACAAAAATCCTCACCAGTGGCCTAAAAAGTATATATTGCTACTAAATACTAATACAAGATCTCATCCCCAATCCAAATACAAATACACTTTTTGGTTCAAATTCGTTACAGAAATGAAAACCGATAGTACTAAATTTAGATTAGGTCAACACTGAACAGAGTTTAGTATAAAGAGTGATTTAGCACAATTGCATAGTGGATAATTCTAACCTTGAACAGCCTCTTGAGCCTCGCATACAATAAGTGCTCCACGGCGGCTGGATTTAGACCTCAGACTAACGGATCCTGAAGATCCGAAAGACTGGATTTTCAAACCTCTTGATTCCGGCAATTTTAAAGAGTTCCGGCGACTAGAAAGCAGAGAGGTCGAAGACGAGACGACCGGTGACAAGGATGCCGCCGGTAAACCGGAAGCGCGGAGAACTGTTAGGGTTTCCAGAACGCCGGCCATCTTGAGAACCACCGATCTGTCCAAGGAGGGGAAAATGAAGAATGTGTGTTGTGTGTGAGTGTGGATGGCTGTTGGTTTCAGTTTCTGTTAATAGGATTAGATAATTGGGCAGGGGATGTATGGATGGATGCTATGACACGTGGTTTGCACACGTTTCATCTTGTTGGATCGGATCACGTTGGGCACTTCTTGGGCTTGTCTTTTATTGATGATGTTGGACCCCACTAGTCTGGATATACGGAGTATATATTTTGGATTTTTAGGTATTAACAACCACCACATAAGAAAATAAAATGAAAAAATAAAAAATACATAAAAAGCCTATAGATAGTGAGCATATGCTTGAAGTTCAATAGTATATCATTTTGAGTTTATGTTATGGATAACAGACTCCTCACTGTATAGAGAGTTTGATAACGGATGATTAAGTTGTGTTGATTTTGTTAGTTGGTGATTGAGTTGCGTTAACTTAGTTGTTGATTGAGTTATGCTGACTTAATTAGTTGCTTACTGAGCCAGGACTTCTGATCGAAACTATGTTGTTTGATTATATGTCTAACGGATTGTGTTGAATGATGGAAAACGGGTTAGGATCGAGTGAGAGACAAGTTTGGACCGAATCCGACCTTTCGGTCTGGATCAAGAGATAAGTTTGGACCGAATCCAAAGTTTTGATCGAGTGAGATGAAATATGAGTAAATCAAATATAAAGATTCAAATCGAGTCCGAAATTGGACCCAACAAATCAAACAGGAACTTAGATTTAAATAATCCCAACAATGCAAATAGCTCATTCAACACTGTGCATTGTATAAATGTTAAATGTGAGTGTTTGAGGTTTAGTCACTTAGTGTATGCTTGATAAAGATGGAACTTGACATCTTTGTATCATATCATATGTATATTGTGAATTAGAATTGTAAGCCTGGTGTAAATAGCAGGTTATAAGTTACTAATAACTTCAAATATTAGTTCTAAGTTGATTAACATGCTTCTTTTTTTGGTAAACTTGGGTTTTCGGTCTGCTTTACGAGCCGAATAATCTCGAGATGAAAATCTACTATGTGGGTAGCATGAAGTCATCGTGGTTGAACTTTCATAGCCATAGGGGTATTTATGTTGCTCCTAAGGATTAGACTAATATTGATTATGTAACACCACATTTTTGAACCTATTTTTTTTTTAACTACTAAACCAAATCACACTTGCTCTAATCCCTCTTGACCGGAAGGTTTGACCAAAACACGAGTCACGATTTGGGAATGGAAAACCAACCTCGTGTATCCATCGCCAAACCGAAGCTCTGATACCAAGTTGTAACACCGCATTTTTGAAACCAATTTTTTTTTTTAAATATCTAATTAAGTATTAATCAATGGTTACGGAAGCATACAGTTAATTTCCTAATTACGTTAGGTTTACAAACCGTGGTCCCACAAAATATTACAAACCAAGTGTTAGTTAAAAAGACGGTATTACGAGACACGGCTCATTTAACAAAAACAACTATTTAAAGCATGGTCAAACTTCCCGTCAAAGCCCGACCCGTTCAAGCCTTCCAACCTGAAATGTGTCAATAAGGGAGGGATTAGCACAAAAGCTAAGTGAATGAATTCCTAGCACTACCAACTACACTAATCACTTAAACACGGAAGTTATAAAACATCTCCGGTTGGGTAATCACTTATTTGAGAGGATCGGCGGCTTTGCGGGCCTTAAATCATGGTCGGCCAAAACCACAGTAACCGATAGCGCTGTATCCAACACCCCGGGCAACTCCCTCCCCTTAACCATGCAATGTATACAGGTAAGGTCGGATACCCTATTAGTCGATACACTATGCCCAGCCGTTATCCATCCGACACTGACCTCGTCCCGAATGTGCACATAGTCATGTATGGTATTCCCTAACACTAGGCATACATAACAAGCAAGCAAGCTAAGAAAAAAAAGGTGCCAAAGCTGCTCAGCCAATAAATCGCGTCGCTAATTAGGAGATAGCGTCGCGATCTAGGAGATCGCGCCGCTATCTCGGCCCCAAACGCTATTTCGGGTTGCTGTTTCGACTTGTCCCCAAAACTACCAAGATAGCGTCGCTATCTAGGAGATAGCGCCGCTATCTTCCCCATACCAGCCAAAATCCTGCATTTTCACAAGTATGCAATTTCCAAACAGAATAAACCGGAACCCGAGTTGTAGGTTAGATCCACTCACCTTTTCAACCTTCGATTCCTTAACTCAGTGAGCTAGTATCACTGAGTCTCCTTCCCGGTTCCTGTAGCAAGTATACCGAGTTAGTGATAATCCACCGAATTGTCAAAATCATCAATTTCAACAACTAACCACACAAGACTCATAAAATGCACATTTTATGACATTTCCAACTAGCACAATTCCTGTAACACCTCAATTTTCAAAACAATATTTAAATAACATTTAATCCAAAATACATGATATTGTATCGGTGTCAACTACTGGTTTTACAAAAACGAAAAGGTTTCTTGTTCGAGATTATCAGAGTTTACAAAAACGGTGTTACAAATTATATCTTAACCATAGGATAAGGACTCTAATCATCAACACCGAGCTAATCTCAACAAGGCCTCTTCTAAACGGGCCTCCTAGATCTTCGATCCCGAACCTGAGTACATAGCAAAAACACAAACATAGTACGTGAGACAAAATTGCCTCGTGAGATACATGGGTTTTAGACCCGATAAACAAATAGTCAAATAATATCATTTAATCTTAAAATAATATTACTAAGTTTGTTTTGGGTCACTTTATCACTTTCATCATTGGCCAATGTCAAGATAATCGGAATGCCTCCAATCTATCAAGACCATCATTTCCACGGTAATAGGAATGCCTCCAATCTACCGGGACTCATAGGTATTGGGTAATTGGAATGCCTCCAATCTACCACTAACCTTAAGGTACCGTAATAACCGGAATGCCTCCAATCTACTACGGCCCTAGGGATATCATCATCGTCATCATTTCTTATCTTTTATCATTATGAGCTTATAACTCCATCTTTTCTTATTCAATCAATCATGTAACCATCATACAAGCAATTCATCATATATCACATAAATGACTAAATTACTTGAAGACTCGATAAAAATCATTTAATCATAAAAACATTTACTAGCTATGTACCCAGTTTGAAAGTTCACATGTACTCACCTTAGCCAAGCTTAACCAGTTGTTGTGTTCTTTAATCACCAATATCACTTCTCGAGATTTGAATGCCTCAAATCTTCCAACCGACAATCTATTATCAAAACCAATACAATGGTTTGCATTAATCATCTATACTAACTACATAATCCATGGCTAGTTAACTACTAGCACCATTTTTCCCCAAAATTACCAACCCTAGGTTCATAAATCACCACATTTTCGTGTATCCATAACATGACCACGTTTTCCTTGTCAAAATACCATAGATCTAAGTTATATTACTTCCATTTAACCATTCATGAACAAATCCATAACTAGGGTTTAAGATTCAAGCTTTCCCTACTTGAATCTATGGCTAAAAACTCAAGAGAAATGAAGATTTACCTTGGATCTTCAACTAGGAGCAAGAATCACCAAGAATTGATGAAGATTGAGCTCCAAACAGCAACTTAAGCTCAGAAATCGCACACACCAAAAGAGAGAAGAAAACTAGGGTTTCATATGACATAAATGAAGTTTTCCCGAATTAAATGCTGGTGTCGGGCAGAGTTCGCGATCGTGACCAAGTTCGCGTCGTGAACTCTTTCCCATACGCATAGTTCGCGATCGGTAAGTGATCGGGACTACTTCGCGACGAATGGCTCAACTCCCTGGACCGAGTTCGCGATCGCGAACAATAGTTCGCGCCGTGAACTCTCATAGCAGCCCAGGCTGCACTTTTTAATCTTTAGCTCGACCTGGTTTCGCCCATAACTTCCTCGTACGGTGTCCAAACGACACGAAACCAATTCCTACGTTCCTTAAACGATTTATCCTTATTTATCATATTTTTGTACAATTTATTTATTTACAAAATTCGGGTCGTTACAACTATCTACCCCTTAAGGAGATTTCGTCCTCGGAATCTCATCATAATTTACAAAGTTCGGGTATCTTTTCCGAATCTCGTCCTTGACTTCCCAAGTCAAGTTCGGCCCAAGTGAATGCTTCCACTTGACCAATACCAATTCAATTTCTTTATTCCGAAGTTTCTTGGTTTTTGACTCTAGTATGGCTTCGGGTTCCTCAATCAATCGGTTCGGGGCATCAACCCGCAAATCTTGTAACAGAATTATATTTTCAACCTCACCCACGAACTTCTTCAAATAACTTACATGAAACGTATCGTGAACACCTTGAAGTTCGGGTGGGAGTTCTAACTTGAAAGCTTGCAAACCGACCCGTTTCAAAATCTTAAACGGGCCAACATACCTTGGGCTCAATTTGCCTTTCTTACCAAACCGCATTACGCCTTTCCAAGGCGATACTTTCAACATCACCATGTCTCCAACATTCAAATCATACGGTCTCTTTTTCAAACCCGAGTAGCTTCTTTGTCGATCTTGGGCTATTTTCATATTTGTTTGGATTATCCCAATCTTTTCATTGGTCAATTTCACAATTTCGGGACCCGTGAGTTTCGTCTCACCCGCTTCGAGCCAACACGATGGGGTCCTACATTTCCTTCCATACAACGCCTCTTAAGGCGGCATCTTAACGGTCGATTGATAACTATTATTGTAGGAGAACTCAACTAACGGTAAGTGTTCATCCCATTTACCTCCAAAATCTAGCACACACGATCTTAGCATATCTTCAACCGTTTGAATGGTTCTCTCGCTTTGACCATCGGTTTGCGGGTGGTAAGCCGTACTCAACCGTAATTTCGTTCCCAACTCTTCTTGCAACGATCTCCAAAATCTCGAGGTAAACCTCGCGTCTCTATCGGACACAATCGACAACGGGACTCCATGAAGTCTCACCACTTCATCCACATACAACTTTGCCAACTTCTCAAGTGGCATGGTTTCCCGAATTGCCAAGAATAATGCACTTTTGGTCAACCGGTCAACTATGACCCAAATGGCATCGTGGTTCTTGCTCGTCTTTGGCAAACCAACAATAAAATCCATTGTTATATCATCCCATTTTCCGGCCGGTACTTGCAACGATTGAGCTACCCCATAAGGTACTTGATGTTCGGCTTTCACTTGTGCACACGTGGCACACTTAGAAATATACTTTGCCACTCTTGCCTTCATCCCGGGCCACCAATACATCTTCTTCATATCTTGATACGTTTTTGTACTTCCCGGGTGGATCGAATACTTAGACTTATGAACATCGTTTAGTAACTCCTTTCGGGTACCCCCGAACTTGGGAACCCAAATTCGTCCACCCACGGTTTTCAACCCTTGCTTATTGTCTACAAAATGTTGGTTCTTTCCCAATCGTTCTTGCCTTAACTCATCTTTTTCCATCACTTCCTGTTGGGCATTCTTGATTCGTTCTACTATACTCGAGACTACTTCAATACGTGTTAGCTTTCCCTTAATCGGCTTTTCATACACTTTTCGGCTTAAGGCGTCGGCTACCACGTTGGCCTTCCCCGCATGATAGACAATTTCACAATCATAATCTTGTATCAATTCGATCCATCTTCTTTGCCTCATATTTAGGTCTTTTTGAGTGAAAACATATTGAAGACTTTTGTGATCCGTGTACAACGTACACCTCGTACCGTATAAGTAGTGTCTCCATAACTTTAAAGCAAACACTATCGCCGCCAACTCTAAATCGTGAGTCGTGTATCTTTCTTCCGCATTCTTTAGTTGTCTCGAGGCGTAGGCAATCACTTTCCCCCGTTGCATCAAAACACAACCCAAACCTTTATGTGAAGCATCACTATACACGACGAAGTCTTCCATCCCTTCGGGTAACGTGAGAACCGGGGCGTTACACAATTTTTCTTTCAATGTGGCGAATGCTCTTTCTTGTTTTTCTCCCCACACGAACTCACTACTCTTTCGGGTCAACAATGTGAGTGGTGTCGCCACTCGAGAAAAGTCTTGAATGAATCGACGATAATATCCGGCAAGGCCGAGAAAACTTCTCACTTCGGTTGGAGTTCGTGGCGGTTCCCACTTCATAACCGCTTCAATCTTTGACGGGTCAACTTTGATTCCTTCTCGGGACACGACATGACCAAGGAATTGGACTTTTCGAATCCAAAATTCACACTTAGAAAACTTAGCATACAATTTCTCTCGTTGTAGCACTTCTAACGTTTGTCTTAGATGACTCTCGTGTTCTTCTTCGGTTTTTGAATAAATAAGAATATCGTCAATAAATACGATAAGAAACTTGTCGAGGAATGGTTTGCAAACCCGATTCATAAGATCCATAAAAATGGCCGGTGCATTAGTCAACCCAAATGGCATCACCAAAAACTCGTAATGCCCATAACGAGTACGAAACGCTGTCTTCTCGGTATCTCCTTCTTTCACTCGAACTTGATGGTAACCCGATCTCAAATCGATCTTCGAGAAATAGTCGGCACCTTGAAGTTGATCAAACAAGTCGTCGATTCTAGGCAATGGGTACCGGTTCTTAATAGTCATCTTGTTCAACTCTCGGTAGTCAATGCACATTCTCATTGAACCGTCTTTCTTCTTGACAAACAATACGGGCGCACCCCATGGAGACGAGCTAGGACGAATAAATCCTTTGTCGAGTAACTCTTGCAACTGGGACATCAATTCCCGCATTTCGGTGGGAGCCAAACGGTATGGAGCACGAGCTATCGGCGTCGCTCCCGGAACTAAATCAATACGGAATTCTACTTGCCTCTCCGGTGGCAATCCCGGTAAATCGTCGGGAAATACCTCGGGAAAATCCCGAATCACCTTTACATTTTCCACCGACTTCTTCTCTTTCCTTCCATCTAATACATATGCTAAAAAGGACGAACATCCTTTGGCTAAACATTTCCTAGCTTTAACCGCGGTCATAAGACATGGTAGATGGTGTCGTCTCTCACCATACACATAAACTTTTTCATTGTCGGGAGTCCTAATCGAGACTATCTTCTTCCCACATAAAATCTTTGCTTGATTCTCACCCAACCAATCCATACCTATGACTATATCAAAACCCGCAATTTCCATGGGTAATAAATTCACCTTAAACTTTCTCCCATCTATTTCCGATTCACAATCTCGACACATATGTTGAACTATGGAGGTTTTACCATCCGCAATTTCTATATCATAAATTTCATCAAGGAGTTCTAACGGCACATTCAACACCACAACAAAATCATGTGACACAAACGAATAAGTAGCACCCGAGTCAAATAAGATCCGGGCGGGAATAGAATTTACGAGTAGGGTACCTGAAACGACATCGTGGGCTTCTTTGGCTTCATCTCGGGTAAGTTGGAAGGACCGTCCCTTGACCCTTGTCGGCTCCGCTTTCTTTTGAGCGGTTGACACCATGGTCTCACTTCCCTTCTTCGGGCATGCATTGCTATAGTGCCCTTTTTTATGGCACGAATAGCACTCGATTTCATCCAACGGTTTGGCCCGGCAATCCCTTGCCATATGCCCCGGTCTTCCACATTTGAAACATGATTTTGAATCTGCCAAACATTCCCCCTTGTGGTCCTTGCCACACTTCTTACATGCACCCACACTTGTTTGCTTAGAGAAGGTCGGGGTGAACTTTCCTCTCTTTACTGAACCCGAGCTCCCTTCAAACTTCCTCTTCTCAAACTTTTCAAACTTTGGCCTCTCATTGATTCTCCTTTGGCCCACTTCCTCCACATTCCTCGCCGCACTAATAGCCTCATCTAGTGTGGCGGCCCTCTTTACTTCTAACTCATACTCCCACGGGAGTCCATTGGCATACCGAACAATCCGGGATCTCTCATCCGGATACAATTTGATCACAAACGGGATTAACCCCGTGAACTTCCTAGTGTACTCATCGACACTAAAACCACCCTTCTTCAAATGAACAAACTCTTCTTGGAGTTTCTCCAAATTTCTTTCGGGGCAAAACTTTGCCTTCAACCGACTCACAAACTCTTCCCACATCATCTTGTACATCGCCCTTTTTCCCAATGTTTCATACAAAGTATCCCACCACACGAGGGCCTCATCCTTCAACAACCGAGAAGCATAAATCACCATATCACCGTCCTTGCATTTACTAGCTTCAAGGACTTGCTCGGTTTCACGGATCCAACGGATCGTGACTTTTGGTTCGGAGCTACCATATTAGTTATCGGGCTTAAAAGCCATAAAATTTTTGTACGTGCACCCTTTCCTTTCCCTTGGCTCGGGGTCACTCTCTCCTTCTTCCGTTGAGGACCTCTCGGTTTGAGCAACACTACTTGACTTGCTTTTCGTGCGGGGTGGAGATTCCTCCCGCCTTTCACGTGCCTTATGCTCATTGAGGATTCGGTTCAAATCCTCGTTCACTATGTCCCTCATTTGATTGAACATAGTTTGGAGGTGTTCCACGGTGACCGGGGTGTGAGTGTTCCTATCAACACCCGAATTCTCCACTTCGTCACGAGGTGGAGGACCAAATACCGGTTCAACAAGGTTATTCGAATCTTGCCCTTGATCAAGTGGGCCTCTTGTACTTCTAGTTCTCACCATTTTGCTATAAAAAGACATCAATCATTTAGTAGTCAATTCATTAAAGTAACGGTGGCATTGACCTTTTCACGACCAACATGACCTATTCCCTTAAGGTCAACCTTATCGGACCTACACCTTAAGGTCTCAATAGTCATTTCATAAGTATCATATGGAACCTACGGTCCTACTAGCTCAGTTTAAGTCTAGGATGGTCAACTCAACCTAGTTCACTTAAACTATAGCACTGATACCAAGTTGTAACACCTCAATTTTCAAAACAATATTTAAATAACATTTAATCCAAAATACATGATATTGTATCGGTGTCAACTACCGGTTTTACAAAAACGAAAAGGTTTCTTGTTCGAGATTATCAGAGTTTACAAAAACGGTGTTACAAATTATATCTTAACCATAGGATAAGGACTCTAATCATCAACACCGAGCTAATCTCAACAAGGCCTCTTCTAAACGGGCCTCCTAGATCTCCGATCCCGAACCTGAGTACATAGCAAAAACACAAACATAGTACGTGAGACAAAATTGCCTCGTGAGATACATGGGTTTTAGACCCGATAAACAAATAGTCAAATAATATCATTTAATCTTAAAATAATATTACTAAGTTTGTTTTGGGTCACTTTATCACTTTCATCATTGGCCAATGTCAAGATAATCGGAATGCCTCCAATCTATCAAGACCATCATTTCCACGGTAATCGGAATGCCTCCAATCTACCGGGACTCATAGGTATTGGGTAATTGGAATGCCTCCAATCTACCACTAACCTTAAGGTACCGTAATAACCGGAATGCCTCCAATCTACTACGGCCCTAGGGATATCATCATCGTCATCATTTCTTATCTTTTATCATTATGAGCTTATAACTCCATCTTTTCTTATTCAATCAATCATGTAACCATCATACAAGCAATTCATCATATATCACATAAATGACTAAATTACTTGAAGACTCGATAAAAATCATTTAATCATAAAAACATTTACTAGCTATGTACCCAGTTTGAAAGTTCACATGTACTCACCTTAGCCAAGCTTAACCAGTTGTTGTGTTCTTTAATCACCAATATCACTTCTCAAGATTTGAATGCCTCAAATCTTCCAACCGACAATCTATTATCAAAACCAATACAATGGTTTGCATTAATCATCTATACTAACTACATAATCCATGGCTAGTTAACTACTAGCACCATTTTTCCCCAAAATTACCAACCCTAGGTTCATAAATCACCACATTTTCGTGTATCCATAACATGACCACGTTTTCCTTGTCAAAATACCATAGATCTAAGTTATATTACTTCCATTTAACCATTCATGAACAAATCCATAACTAGGGTTTGAGATTCAAGCTTTCCCTACTTGAATCTATGGCTAAAAACTCAAGAGAAATGAAGATTTACCTTGGATCTTCAACTAGGAGCAAGAATCACCAAGATTTGATGAAGATTGAGCTCCAAACAGCAACTTAAGCTCAGAAATCGCACACACCAAAAGAGAGAAGAAAACTAGGGTTTCATATGACATAAATGAAGTTTTCCCGAATTAAATGCTGGTGTCGGGCAGAGTTCGCGATCGTGACCAAGTTCGCGTCGTGAACTCTTTCCCATACGCATAGTTCGCGATCGGTAAGTGATCGGGACTACTTCGCGACGAATGGCTCAACTCCCTGGACCGAGTTCGCGATCGCGAACAATAGTTCGCGCCGTGAACTCTCATAGCAGCCCAGGCTGCACTTTTTAATCTTTAGCTCGACCTGGTTTCGCCCATAACTTCCTCGTACGGTGTCCAAACGACACGAAACCAATTCCTACGTTCCTTAAACGATTTATCCTTATTTATCATATTTTTGTACAATTTATTTATTTACAAAATTCGGGTCGTTACAATTCCTTCATCAATACAATTGACCATTATGACCATTTAGCAAGTCTTCACAACTAGTTGACCCAAACGGGCCAAAAACCCGAATATGGCTATAGCACTTCCAAGTCTCCATTAACTAGCACATATTCCCTAGTCTAGCAAGACATAATCATTTAACAATTCATCAAGTCCATGATTGTCACAATCTCAAGTATTTACTTACAAAATCACTAGTTCAACAATTTTGACCCAAACATCCAAACATTAGCTAGATTACTTCACCAATTTATCAATGCTAGGTTTTTAACATCCATAACTTACCAAACATGATTTCACAACCTAATAAACAATTCCATCCATTCAAACATCAAGAAATCCAAGATTTGTCAAAACCCACCTTCAACATCCACCATTAATGGAGGTTGAAGGTGATTTTCACCAAATCTTGTATTCCTTCAACAATCTACCATACAAATGATGTAAAAGCTTGCACAAACACATACTACAACATCCATAACAATATTTAACCACTAAACACTAGGAATCACGAACCCTAGTTCATAACCAAGCTCAAGAACACCATAAACAAGACAAGGAAAAGGTGAAACTTACTTTTAAGCTTCTTCTACACAAACACTAGTAGAAATTTCGGAATCAAGCACAAGAAAACACCAAGAATGCTCAAGAACAAGATGGGGTTTGCTAGAGAGAGTTTGGCAATGAAATAGTGAAAGTTTATGGATAATGTTCAAATGAAAGGGAAAGGAAAAGAGAGGGGGTTTCCCCCTCTCTCTCTCGTGGCCAGTCAAACAAGAGGGGGTGGGTCCCCTCTTGGTCTTTTCTTTGATAAAACAATACATGTCTGAAAAGTCCCTTTCGTAATTAATTTATTTAAAATAGTAAACGGACTCCAATTTTAAAAACGAAAGCATTTCCGGAAACGATATTTAACAAGGAATCCGAAGATATAAAAATCACGTTTTCATTCCAGATATATCACAAGTCGGGTATTTTAACCCCTTGGTTAAAATACCGCAAAAGACAGCAAACTAATTAAATTAACTAATCATTTAATCAGATACTCATTTAATAAGATACCTTAAGGTCAATAAACTACCAGGCCGGGTTTTCAGATGTTACAGATTAACAGGTTATTATTGTACGAGGTAATACCAGTTTTATTAAACAACATACAATACAAGAATTACAATTACAATTGTATATAACGAAACATAACATGTATTGTATAAAGTTGGAGTTGATCGGTAATAGTTGCACTTTTAATAACCATTTGGTGATTATGGTCGTTTAATGACTGGTTACAATAAGTCTATTAAAATCATCTTTAGGGTAAGGAACCTATGCTTCCATTTTCAAAAAGTTAATTGTACATAATCCTAGACGTTACTGTAAACGTAATCCATTATTTTAATAGTATATATCTATATGGGGAAGGGTTGTTCTGTAGTAAAGGAGGAAGGGTCAAGAAAAGCGCCTGAACTCAAGGGGTGGTCGGTTGGTGTTTGCTAACCATGCAATTCTCATGTAAATGAACGGTTTTGGTTGACCGTTGCCGACCTTGGTCAGCCATTACCATAAATTAACAGAAAAATATCTATTTTTTATTTCATGATATTTAATTTTGAAAAGATTGAATTGCTTATAATAATTGTTTCTATTTCATCTTATTATTCATAAAATGGTTAAAATATGAAAATCATTAATTCTTTTTATGTATTTTATCATTTGATTTGGATATTTTATTAGCCAAATTAATAAATATATAAGTAAGAAAATTTAGTAAAAAAATATATCATATCTCTTTAATTCCAACTAATTAAAGATTATGGTCATCAGTTTATGGACCCTGGTTTGCTAGTTCTGTTAGGTTCTTTTTATAAATAGGTTGAAGCCGGCAATCTTAATTAGTGTATGTTGGAATGCTTCATATCCATCATGTAAGAGGTAAATCAAGCTTACTAAATGATAATACAATATTGGCAGAACGGAATTTGAACCATGCTAATTTTGGGAATACTCCAGTTCTTTTTTCAACTCGGCTATATTTATGAAAACTCTTGTATAAATACGCCAGCAAAATTGTCATTTATATTACTAGAGTTGTGTTCAAGGAAGTCCATGATTTTCACAAAGTCCCGAGTAGGCCTGTGCAGTTTGAACCGGGACCGGCTGGGACCGACCGGGACCGGAAGAACCGAACCGAACCGGTGCCGAACCGTAGATTCCGGTCCGGTCCTCGGTCCGTGTTTTTTTAGAACCGACAATACCGGTACGGTCCGGTTTTAAACCGGAAGAACCGTAAAAGACCGATTATACCCGTCACTTTATTGGATTGCTTTGATTTTAATTCAGTCTAGCACAAGCAGCCCATCCAATAAGCTAAGCCCAACCTTATTACTTATGAGTTAAGCCCAATGCAATTAAAAAAAAACCCTTTTCCTTGGCTAATAGACAACGACCGTCGGTTTCTTGACTCCCATCTAATTCGATTCTGCTATACGACGTACAATTTCTTTATTCGTCTTCTTCGTTCCACGCAGCAAAAATATGTTGGACTTGGAATCCGATAAGAGTGATTCCGAACTTCAGGTATAATTCTAATTGCATAACATCATTTAATTCTTATATGTGCATGCCATAGATCATCTATACGGAAGTTATATTCTTATACGTGCATTTAATTCTAATTGCCTACATAGATGGTTATCAGGTTATGGATTTTGATAGTATAACATCATTCTTATACGGAAGTTAGTTAAAACTTAAGACCTACAATATTATTAAGTTGCCATAGATGGTTATCAGGTTATGGATTTTGATAGTATAACATCATTGAATTACGTTTCTTGCATAGTATAATAATCTATATTTTATAAATTGTATCATTCTTTGAGATTAGAGATTAGTATAAAAAATTGATAGTTTGTTTTTTTTAACATGTACAAATTGTAGAACATACTCTGACTCGTTTTATATACATACAATTTATACTACATTGTTTTATATACATACAATTTATACTACTCGTTTTATGTGTATTAGATGGATCTAGAAGATAATGTCAACCTCACTGATGAAACGTTTGTAGAAGACACCCAACCGGAAACAAAAAAGAAAAAATCAATTAAAAGAAAGAAAACTACTAGACCACGGGTAAAAACAGAAAATAGTAGAACATCTTCTATTGTTTGGGATCATTTTACGAGGTATTACGTTAATGGGTTGCAAAGAGGCCGATGTAATTATTGTCCAGACAAAACGTATGCGGCAGATTCAAATGGTAATGGTACCTCATCCATGAATAGACACATGAAGGTATGTCGGAATAATCCTATTAATCTTCAAGAACAACAAAATTTATTATTTAAGAAACATAGCCAATTTGGTGAAGGTACTACTAGTAGTGGTTCATTAAATAATTGGAGATATGACGAAGCTAAAATAAAAAAGGCTTTACTTAAAATGTTTGTTGTGGGAGAACTTCCTTTCTCTTTCGTTCATAATGAAACTTTAATCGAGTATACTCAGGCTTTAAATGCAAAATT
Organism: Calendula officinalis; assembly: GCA_963853835.1. Classification (NCBI taxonomy): domain Eukaryota; kingdom Viridiplantae; phylum Streptophyta; class Magnoliopsida; order Asterales; family Asteraceae; genus Calendula; species Calendula officinalis. The sequence goes on along the minus strand of OY970823.1, from coordinate 57,624,665 downwards.
TACTTTGCCATCCCGTTACACTATTTCTAGGGATTGTTCTAAACTTTTCCTAGAAGAAAGGAAGAAAATATTAAGTTTTTTATCGAACCCTACAAATACTGTCCACCTAACAACAGACACGTGGACATCTAGTTGTCAAAAGAAGACGTATATGGTGTTAACCGCACACTTCATAGATGATAACTGGGTAATGCATAAAAGAAAATTTAAACCAATTTTTAGTCACAGAGGGGAGGACATTGGAAGGGATATATTAGAGTGCATTAATGCATGGGAAATAAAAAATGTGATGACTATAACGGTTGATAATGCAACCTCTAATGACAAAGCTATTGAATATTTGATTAAAAAGTTGCCAAACATGTATGATAACGGGAAACATTTTCACATTCGATGTATGGCACATATTCTAAACTTAGTTGTGAAAGATGGTTTAAATGAGCATAATGATTGTATTGATATTATACGTTTAGCCGTTAGATACATCCGAAATTCTAGTCAAAGATTTGACTCCTTTAAAGATTGTGCTAAGAGACTATGTGTGTCAAACAAATTTTTGTGTGCGGATTGCCCTACTAGGTGGAACTCGACATATGAAATGTTAAAAACCGCATTCGAGTTGAGACATGCGTTCTTTGAGTTTGATAAGCTAAATGCTTCTTATTCACGTGACCTTGAAAATATTCCTGGGCGATATCAGTTTGAAACCTGTAGAAGATTGTCGATTTTTTAGAGAAGTTTAAAATTAAAACCGAAGTAGTGTCGGCTTCATCTCGCCCGGTTGCTCATATGTTTTTTATTGAAGTTTTGGATGTTAAGAAACACCTTTGTAAGTGGGGAAAAGATTATGAATTTTCAGGTATGGTAAGAAAAATGTTTCAGAAGTACATTAAATATTGGGGGGGACTTTACCAAACTCAATCATTATATGTATTTTGCCGTTATTTTAGATCCTACCATGAAGTCGGAAATTATAGGGTTTGGTTTTAAATATTTGATCGAAAAAAATAAGAAACCCGAAATGACCGAACTAATTATTGTTGAAATGGTTAAAGAAATGGTAAAACAAGTTGAGGATAATATGGGTTCGTTGTTTGAAATGTATGAAGAAAAGTTTCACACGGAAAACTCAAATGAGACCTCTAAAAGTACACAAAATGAATGCACATCAACAAGTCGTGTGGGAAATGATTTCTTAAGTAGTTTTCTTACACAAAACTCAAGTTCAAGGACAAGGACTTCATCCGTTAGCGAGCTAAAAAATACATAAATGAGCCTCGGCTTGAAATATACGATGAAGAGTTTGACGTACTTGGATGGTGGAGACTAAATAGCCCACGTTTTCCAATAGTTTCAAGGATGGCTAAAGGTAAAAAAAATTATTTTAAATGTAACTTAAATTATTGTGTTTTTATATTAATGCTTTTCATATTTATTGTAGATATTTTGGCAATACAAATTTCTACCGTTGCATCGGAGTCGGCTTTTAGTACCCGTGGTCGTGTTTTAGACCCGTATAGAAGTTCGTTAAAGCCTCACATAGTGGAGGCCTTAATATGCACCCAAGATTGGTTGAGAAAGTCACAAAAACCAATAAATGTTGACGAGGAAAGTGATGTGATTAAAGATGATGAGATTGCTAAAGGTAAGTTAAATTTTAATCGTTTGACATACATCATCTAGTTATACTTGATGATATATATTGATTAGTATGTTGCGTTTTCAGATATCGAGGAGGAGCTAAAAAACAAAATGCAAAAGGAAAAAGTATTGCAATAGACGATTGATGTTTTTAATTTGTTTGATATTGAGCAAACAATGTTGGTTTTGTTTTTTAATTTATGCATTAGATGTAACACAATGTTGGTATTTTTGGATTTATGAACATTGTTGGTATTTTTGGAATTATGAATTTGGACCTCAAATTCTGCACAGAATGACCAAAAAACAGCTGCAAAAACAGCCCAAAAACTGCTGCAAAAACAGCCCCAAAACTGCAGGAATATGACCCAAAAACTGCTGGAAATACAGCACAAAAACAGTGCAAAAAATGCAGGAAAACTGCTGCAAAAACAGCCCAAAAACAGTGCAGAAATCAGTCCAAAAATAGCCCAAAAACAGTGCAGAAATCAGTCCAAAAACATCCCAAAAACAGGGCAGAAAACAGTCAAAAAACAACCCAAAAACAGTGCAGAAAACACTCAAAAAACAGCCCAAAAACAGGGCAGAATACAGTCCAAAAACAGGAAAAAGCAGTCAAAAATAGGCCAAAAACAATGCAGAAAATAGCCGGTTATAACCGGTCCAAACCGGTCCAAAACCGGAGTAAACCGGAAATTAACCGAAACCGACCGTCGAACACCGGTCCGGTCTTCGGTCCATCGAAATTGCTGTTTTCGGTCCTCGGTCCGGTCCGGTCCCAACCGGTTCGATCCGGTTTTTTGTTTCTGCACAGGCCTAGTCCCGAGGAACAAATCTCAACCATTGATCATTATGATCTAATGGTCAAGATTAATCACATACTTTATACATGGAGGGGTATTTTGGTCATTTGGCACTAAAAAAAATTATTTTATTTTTTTTTATTTTTTTTTATTTTTTTTATTTTTTTAGTTTTTTTTATTTTTAACTGAGGGGAATTTTGGTCATTTTGAAAAAAAAAATATTTTTTTTATTTTTTATTTTAAAGTTTTTAGTTTTTTTTAAAAAATAATTATTATTTAAAAAAATTTATTTATTTATTATTATTATTTAAAAATTATTAATTTTTCATTAATAACACATATTGTTATTGCATAATTAATCACATGTGATTGCATAGTGAATCACATGTGATTGCATTCTGAATCACATGTGATTTAACTAAAACATGATTTTACACTAAAATCACATGTGATTAAGTTATGGGTTTTGCTAATGACAGTCTTTAGGGTTGTCACTAACATGCATAAAAAGCTTATACATTGATTAAAAAAGTAATATTCTTAAAATTCAGGGGGTTGTCTTTTGTTATTTTGCCTTCTTAATGACAGCCCTAAGTGCTGTCATTAGCATTTTCCTTAAGTTATACACGTAATTATCAAATAAATATTATTTTTTAATAAAAAAATTAATAAATAAAAATAAAAAAAAATAAAAAAAAATCGAAAATTTTTTTAAGTGCCAAATGACCAAAATACCCCTTCATAATAAAAAAATAAAAAAAATAATTTTAAAATAAAAAATAAAAAAATAATAATAAAAAATATTTTTATTTTTTAAAAAATGACCAAAATACCCCTCAATATATAAAATATGTGATTAATCTTGACCATTAGATCCTATTGATTAATGATTGAGATTTGTTCCTTAGGACTTCCTAAAAATGATGGACCTCCTTTACGTTTTCTCTATATTATTAATATATAAATGTTTTTGTTACTAATTGAACATTGAATAATGATTTTTTATCGTTATCTTTAAAGATTGTATTTAAAAAATGACTACATATATTTATAAATTGTATTTCAACTGATGTATGGGAAATGTTTTATATGTACAAATTTATAGTATATATTATTAATTTTGTTAATGACAGTTCCTAGGGCTATATTTAAGTGGTAGTTGAATGCATAAAATGTTTATATTTTATTGATAATAGTTAATTCTTAATATGCAGGTGGTTGTTATTGATTATCGTATAAATTTTTTATGAATATTTTAACTCATTCTCCACATATTATAACATTTTAGTTATAATTTAAATGTATTTTATTTATCACTTTCCTCCTTTAAAAAAAATGAGGAATAAGTTATGATAAAAGCTGTCACTACCATCTTCATCATAAAATTAGTTATTGACTAATGACCCGGTTTGTTTTTTGTATGTTTTAAAACCAACGTTTTATTTAAATGCCAATTACCATCCCGTGTTAAAAGGGTGAGAGTTTACACGGACAAGATTAGAAGCAATTATGATCTAACGCTTATAATTAATTAAAATGACACTTACATATGGCAATTTAATATATTATTCGCTGAAATATAAATATTTGAAAAAATTATTCGGCTTTCACTATCGTACAGCCAGTCAAAGTTTCAGGTATACAAATTCAGACTTGCGTGCAAAATTCTCTCTTCGTTTGACTCAATTTCAATTCAACTCAATTTCTCTCTCTTTCTCCGTTGAATTAATGGAGAAGACAGGCGGTGAGCGGAAGGAGAAGACCGGCGGTGAATGCAAGGAGAAGCAGGTAATACAATACTACTCGTCGCCGGAACGGAAAGCTTCACCGGAAGAACTCAAGCTTGCTGCAATCGCCGTTAGCCTAAATATCCGCTTGAGATCAGCCGACATGCCGTTATCAATGCAAGAGCGAGCCCTACGTCTCACCAGATCGCTCCTCGATTCATCAACTTCTCGCCGCCCTAATCTCACTCTCCTCGCTCGTTCAATCAAAAAGGTAATTCTTTTTCTCTTCATTTTAATAAAATTCGATTGAATATTAGTAAATTGAATGTGAAATAATAGGAGTTTGATCGGTTATACGGACTAGCCTGGCACTGTATAGCGGGGAAGAGCTTTGGATCGTTCGTTACTCACTCACCGGGAGGATTTGTGTATTTTTCTGTGGATTCGTACTCTTTCCTATTATTCAAAACAGAGGTTCAATTAATATCCGACGATCCACCACCGTCTTGCCGGAGTTGAGTTTGTCTGCTTTTTACACCTTCCGATAACTCTATACGTTTATTAACCGGCGGTTTCAGGTTCACCTTTGAAAATTGTCAAAAGCTTTTGCCGCTTTGAGCTGTACAATTTCAGCTATCATATTTATTTTCACTGTTTGTGACGAAATTATGCTTGTAACTAATGATTCTTCAGATTATATTCATGTAAATGGGAAAATGATACCTCAGCTTTCCGTTTTAGTTTATGTAACCCAGATACTATTTTTGGTGTTCAAAATCAAATCTCCAAATACTTAGAAACTAGAAATATGAAACGGACAAAAAAGCGCGACGTGAAGATCTCCTCTGTTTGTGTTTGAAATACCGTCGGTGATTTATAGTTGTATATCACCGATTCCGGTGTCGTTGCTGGCGGAGTCGTCTGCCCGTGTTTTCTGTTAAAGTTGACGCTTCTGTTTTCGCCGGTCGGTGAAGCAGTTGCTTTGATAATACATTAATACTTTGTGTTCATAACATCTTAAATCAATTAAGATAAACTAGAGGGATACCTGTATAATACTTCACAAAAGTAGATATACTATAACTATATTTTAGAGCCACTAATTGATGCATGATGATCAGGGGTGAGCAGAAAAAGCGGGTAACCGGAATTGGAACCGGAACCGCTTTGGAACCGCCGGTTCCGGTTCCTAAAATTATGGAACAGCCCTAAGAGGTTCCGGTTCCGGTTCTCAAAATTTAGGAACCGGTAACCGGTGGATAACCGGAACCGGCGTTTATTCGGTCTATTTTTGTTAAAATTTTATATATTTGAGAAATTTAATGTCCAAATATAACAATATGATATATTTTATGTCATTTTGAATGAGTTTAGTAATTAATTAGTCTGAATATAATGTTTTAACTATATAATATTTAGAAAATCATATGTCTAAGTGTTTGGAATTTATGATTATTCAAAGATTAGTAGATAAAATGATAAGAAAATGATTAATATTTAAGCTTTGCATCTTATTTTAACTTTACGATTTTAGAGACAGGGTAAACGGAACCGGCACCGGAACCGGAGGTTCCGGTTCCGGTTCCGAAAATTGAGGAACCGGTACAAGAGGTTCCGGTTCCGGTTCCAGTCGGAACCGGCGGGTACCCTGCTATGCTCACCCCTAATGATGATGACTAGAGGTGGTTATTTTTATTTTTTTAAACTATACCTAATTTATTTCAATTTGTCTACAACAACTCAAATACATGACATATAGGTTATACACATCTTATACCAAATTTCAATAAGTATCCAAATAATCTATTTTTTCCAATTGAATATAATGTCACCAACGAGTTGCTCATACTTAACGACATTTTAAAAATAATCTTTGAGGTGAACCACTGGCATAGATGTGACAATAGTATCGCCTCTTATAATTATTTTTATACGATTAGTGTGTTAAGGATCATTTGTTAACTTTCATTTTTATATGTCGTGTCGCATTTTGCTAGCATAACTCAGGTAAGTTGATAGCAGTTTCCACCGGTTTAGCCTTTAGGGATGCGTGTCATATAAAAAGAAGGTAAATGATAACCACGGGGAAGAGTTTGAACGGGGCCTTACTTATTCAGGGGGGATAGTGGAGCCTCGAGAAGCACTGTTCGAAGATTGAGGAACAAGACGAGATCTATTAAGAGAATGATTTATTCTCGAAAAAATCTGATAATTGGAACCAACCAAAGCTCAAAACGAACTTTCTGATTTTGTACCAACTTTCCATCCGCAATCGATCTCTGAAACACTTGGCGTTCACGAAAATTAGGTTTAAGTCTTTATCAAGACACAAAAAAAGCTTTATGTAGGTTAATATGCATTGGACCGAACACTTTTTTGAAAGCTTATTTATAAATTTTGAGTGAAAAGTTCTAAGTATCAATAACAATAAGTCATTGCAATAACTTAACCATTGAGGATGCTCTTATAAGGTCCATGCCAAAAGTCCTCGTCGATGGCTCGTCGGCCTCATATTCAAACCGCCAGGGTTCGCACTTCACTCCCTTTGTCGGTACAAACCATCGTATTTGATTTTTAAATGTTATAAATAATTAAATTGGTGAATTGAATTACGAAAGTTAGCTTATTTTGACAAGTTTTCCTAAATGGTTTTTGAGATGTGATCAACTTAATAATCTGTTTTTTTTTTTAATTTTTATGATTGTTTGTATTATTTTATATATAATTATGATTCATGTACAAAATTATCTTGTTATATCATGTTTTAAGAAACACCATAACTTCGTTATAACTTCTAAAGCTTGAGACTTAAACATGTCACACGTTATGTTGTTTAGTTACTTGAGTATGGTTATTAAAATGTTAACGCCCCGTATTCCTCATATGAAGGTATTGCTATTGTTGTTGTTTCTTTTACTCTAGCCGATCGTAAATCTCCTCGAGCTTGAACCCTCGGTGGAGCTAGAATAGCTTGAAACAGCCATCAAATTTGTGTTTAATATATATACTGTAATAAACTCGGTTTAAACTCCGTATGAGCAATACACTTCTTTTTATCAACGCATTTTTCTTTTTACCTTCCTAGAGATCAAACTCAACTCGTTAGACATTTCAACTCATATATGCACGTGAACTCGAGCTTAGACATATTTAATTCGATTTGACTTGAGCCAAGTACAATGTTTATAGATTACTCTTGATATTTGGTATCCTCAAGGATGCCCCTAGCAAAAATTCTGACATAATATTATTACGATTCATTGCATTATGATAATGCGATCAACCTTACAAAGCTATGGGACCAATTACTCATTCATAATCCATAATGAACACTAATATCCTCGTTTAATATAACATTTTCCATACTATCAAACATTACGTAAAACATTTTTCGTTCTTTTCCATTAATGGAAATGGTTTCTCTCTTCCTAAAGTTGGGTCGCATAAATGAAACCAATATTTGCACACAAATTATATTCCCTCCGTCCCATTTTTATTATCCACCTTATTATTTTAGTTTGTCTTAAATAGATGTCAATTTCAAATTACAACTAATCCTATCAAATATAAGTGGGTAAATATGAGATTTTATTGGTAGATAGTGTAATAATTACATTTTCTTAAAACCGTGTGCCTTTTGTATAACGGACAATTAATTTGGGACTGAGGGAGTAGGTGTGCAGTAATATTTTAAAACTCACGATTTATAAATTGAACGTTTGATATTTTAAAAATTATTGAACTGGATTATATTATTATTAAGTATTCATAATAAAAGAAAGAGCCATTTCAAGAATTTGAACAATCGTGAGTTTAAAAGAGATTAAAACAATGATACAAAATATCTACTTTAACTAAAAAAATAAGATTAAAAGAAGAAAAAAAAACAGTTCACGGTTGGTTCAACCATCTCAGTCCAACCTATTTCACGATTAATCCACCATGTATGAAGCAATTCATAAACACTCTTTTAACCTGATTGATTCAGCAGGACATGTTTTCAGTTTCTTGGTTTTAAAACATTAGTATGCACAATGTACAAAGACTTGAGTGCTGACCACTTGTAAGAAAATCAAAATACAAGCGAGGAAGAAACTTGTTATCTAGTTGATAGTGAATCTTTTCACCAAGGTGAAAATTTTGTGTACGTGTGGATCTCTCTACCACATATGTAAAATGACAAAAGTACCCCTGACTAACAAACTTCACTTAACACTGTAAACACAAACTAATAAAGCCCAAATAACAATAAGTTAGTCCTTACAATAAAAAGCAGAATATGTTTATCATCCGATCATGGTTCGTTTTCTACCTTGTAGTCTCACTGTAGACAACAAAATTATATATTATTTAATTTAAGAAAAATAAGATAATGGCACTAATCTTTTGAATATTTAGTAGAGCTGATATTATTACACCTTGACCAAGTTTGTTAAGTGTGGCTGACCATTACTTTGAAGACTTCCTATATGCTGCAAGTATTTTATCCATCTGTTTCAAGAAAGTCAAAGTCAATTTTACAACTTGAAAGTCAAAATAAGATGATCAATTGTAGGGATAGATTGGTAATTTCACATTTTATCTGAATGACTTACCACATTTCCACATGAAGAATGCATTGACAGCAAGGCTCGTTCAAGTACATATAAATCAACAGCTTTGTCTTCGGGAAGGGTTGATACGAAGCCCAAACCAAAATCAATTAATAGTATCTGACAAGATTTTGTACATTTCTTTTTTAATTAGTAAATAATGAATTTATTAAATATAGTTACAAAATAATTTTAGTTAACTTTTTCAAACGGAAAACAAAAAAAAGGTTAATTACAAAAATTGTCCTTGTGGTCTAGGCCCTAGGGGTGACCATTGGGGCCAAAAAACTGAAGCGAACCGAAAACCAACCGAATAGAACTAAACCGAAACTGAAAACATGTAATCCGTTCGGTATTCGGTTTTGTGATTTCATGATTTTCGGTTTTGGTCCGGTTATGTTCAGTCCTCAGATAGGAGTGAGCATTTGGACTGAAGAACCGAACCGAAACCGAACACGTGTAATCGGTTCGGTTTTTGGTCTTAAAAATTCATCATTTTCGCAAGTTTTACCCCTAAACATTGTTTTCGGTTTTTTTGTTCATGTGGTCCTGATTTTTCATTTATTTCGTCCTTTTCCACCTAAATTGACCAAAATACCCTTATATTTAATTTAGGGTTGTTACTAACATGCATAAAAAGCTTGTACATTGATTAAAAAAGTAATATTCCTAAAATTCAGGGGTTGTCTTTTGTGTATTTTGCCTTCTTAATCATTTTCCTTAATTTAATTAACAGTTGATTCACATCACTACGCCACAACATATTTGAACTAGTCAAATCACCATGAATGACTCCACCATCATGTAATTTTCCAACTGTATCCCCGATTTGCAATGCAATATCATCCATTTTTTCTTCAACAATTCCATTTAATCCAAATTCAAGAAATATATCTTTGATCAATTGGCCTTCCACATACTCAAACGTTAGCATGTGTGATATAGGGTCCACTGCATAAAGTCAGGAGTCGAAACTCCTAAACGTTTAGCTTTTGTCGTACATCAAGCCTCCTGTAAATAACTAAAAAAAACAAGAAATTAATGTTGGTCAAAATACATTTTAGTACCCTGAACTTGATTGACTAGGTTTTCTACTACCCTAAATTGTCAAAGGTGCATCATGGTATCCTGAACTTGACAAAATAGTCAATTTAGTATCCTGACTCGTTAATCTGATCGCGCTTTCATACTTAATTTAATTTCGTTGGAGCTTTTGACAGACTAAAAAATATATGTTCATATCAATATATTGATACTAGAAGCAAATCACTTGGCAAAACAAGACCAAACTAGTGAGCTAGGGTTGTCAAGTCCTGGGTACTATGTTGCACCTTTAATAGTTCAGGGTAGTAGAGGACCTAGTCCGCCAATTTCAGGGTGCTAAAATGCATTTTGGCCATTAATGTTTTCGAATATTATATTTGCAGTAGCAAGATTAGTGGATCGAGTAATGGGTAGGGTCATTTCTGATCTGAAATTGAAATGGCTGAAAATAGTTGTCGCCATGAGGAACAAACCGCATTTAAACGCTTGAGTGTGAGCTTTGAATCTAGAGTTGGATGCCTGTATTTCTTTGAGAACCGTTCCTTAATGATTGACTTCCTTCCACCAAAAGTTGACTAAAAAACCCTTTGAGAAAAATCAACCGAAAACATGTGAAAATCTTTATCTTTACTACTTATAAAGCATTTAGGACCTTACCCTAAATAGCTTTTTCAAAATTCAGCCAATTTCTTTCTATTTTGGAATTTGATTATTTTGAATAAAAAAAATACGTCAATCAGGTTTCGAACCCGTGACCTTCGGGTTTTATGTCTACACAGAAACCAACTGCTATAGAACTTGACTACGTCTATTTCCCTAAACACATCACTATTAAATGTTATCTTACGGGTGAAACCCAAGTCGTCTTAATTATGCGATGTGGGCTTCGACCCACCACAACAATTAGGTGCCCATCTGGCCTTGGGCAAATCGAATCGGTTGTTCGATAGTTCGACCGTTCATCTCTCCCCGTGCTTCACCCTCCTCGATTCTGTTAAACCAATCACTTTCTTCATTCGCCTCCTCGATTCACCTGTGAACCCTTCAGTTCTTGCCGTTTCGATTCCATCACGTACAGTCCCCAACCTCCTATTAAATTAAAGTCTTACTTACCATTTAGGGCTTCACTTTCAAGACTCAAGAGGCATTTACGCAGTCACACAAACCTTCGATTCTCCCCTCCTCCGACCTCCGAGAATCCCGACTCCCAGCAATATCCTCACGTAAGTTTTCTGTGCCCGATTCTTGTATTTTCCTCGGCCGTCTTCGACCATACCGCCTCCGAATTGAAATTTGTTACTGATTGTTGCAGCTTTACTTGATTGATATTTTAGACATGAGATGGTTCATTCTTTTTTATCTTTTTTTTTTTTGGAATGTAAAAAATTTATCAAAAGAACACATGGAAGAAGCATGAGAGCGTGGAGCATATTGACAAAAAAAATGGAAAAAATGTCCCTTGAACAAGTTTGTTATGATTCATGTAGCTGCAGTATAAGTTAACTCTGATTTTTTATTATAATCTCAATCTGATTTATGCATTGCTTAAATTATAACCCTTGTTGTATGTGGTAAGTGCAGTCAATGAATTATACATTTTGTCAATTAATTTCATTTTGTAGATTAAATATCCCTATCCCAGATTCATTTTGCTCAAATTGTTGTTAAATTTGAAGGTAATAATATACAATTTTCACTATTGATGTAATGTTTGGTAAATCAGGGTCAGTAATCATAAAGTTAGGGACCTTATCTGGCAGCTATGGTGAGAAGAATGATAGATTTTCAGTCTGTGACGAAACAATGAGTCTAGCGTATACGGAGTCTTAGGTGGATGAGGCTGTGTTGCTATACGAGTTATAAGAACGATTGCTCCAAGAACTAATCATTTGTTTTTTATTTATTGACAGGAAATCAGTGAATAAAGTGGTACAGACTATGGTTTTGCAGGTTGTAGTAAACAGTATACAATTCTTGAGTAAGTTAATAATCCTTAGTTCTTTTTAAATTTAATTAGTTAGCTAATTCTTAGTTCTGTTTTATTAAATTAGTTAATTAATTCTTACTTATTTTTAATCTTATTTGTTAATTAATTTTTGTTTTGCTTACAATCTTGATCTTAAGTTACTAAGTCTTGATTTTAATATTTTTTTTAATGTAATTCATTTTTGCCATCAGGGGACAGTTGAAAATAAAGAAGGAACATTTCACTAATCCTCTATTTTCACTATTCTATTTTTCCAAAAGGTTATTATTTATTCTTTTTTAATTATCTAATCACTGTCTCATATTAACATTATATGTATACATTGTGATTATAATTAATTGCTTATTTTTGAAATTTTTGACAGTTGTTAGCTGAGCTATAGGGCACAAACATCGTGGTATTTGCTGTTTATGGTGTTGTGGGAGTGGATGCCCAAAAGTCAAAGTGACTGGTCTAGCCATTTGTTGGTACCAAGTGCAGGAGTTATTGCTGGTTCATGGGCTTACAATATCATACATTTCATTCATAAGTCATCAAGAGTTCGTCTTAACTTCCTACACGGAAGTTTTGCAGCCTTGCGTGACAAATGAAAAGATACTTATTTCTTGTATTGTCTACGTTTTTTTAATCTATTTTACATGTTTAAGTTGAATGTTACATGTAGAAATGTGATAATAACTCAAAACTATAGAAATGAGCTAGCCTGTGAATCTGTGATCAAGATATAAGATTCTTTATGAATGTGCTAAACGTTGTGGATGTCGTAATGTTGTTTAACTTATTCAATACCACCTTGGGTTATATAAATCATTTTCAAAGATATTCCAATTTATGATGGGCTCCTCTTTAAAAATTTTAAGTATTTTTCAATTTCGGTAGAGACGTCTCTCTCTCTAAATGCTACGTTTGGTGTCTAAATGCTACGTTTGGTCTACTCGAATCCCATTCTGAGATTTGCGTTATCGAAAGATTTGTGGTACCTAAGATACCCACCAAAAAATATAGTTAAACAGGGTACCCGCCGCCGCATTGCGCGGGTACCCTGCTAGTAAACCATAATAAATTTATAACATATAAAAACAAATTAACTTACAGCTTCAGCTCCTTGATTTATCAGAATCAAAAATCCGTTTTCTCCATATTCTTCAGTATCCATGTGTTTATGTGGTCCTAAATTCAAGTACATGAACAATAAAAACCACTTTTTTTCTATGAAAATTTACATATTTTCAAGATGCTTCATTTATTTCACTAAGAAATTGCAGTGAAATTAGTATTTATTTGTTTAGCTATAGTTCTCTGCTGGACATTTCATCGAACAGATAGTATGCGCTACAAACTATAACTTTGGTCAAAGTCAAATCGTGATGATTAGCCACTATTCTACAAATCAGTAACAAACCACGGAAATAATCAACTTACTGCCTGTGTGACTGAGTGCATCGTCTCCTGCTCGGACCGTCGAAGTTGCTTGTGGTTGTGGGTAGCCGACGAGAGGCGACTGGAGAGAGCGGTTGTGATCGAAATAAACGAAAATCGTAATTTGACAATATCAGCTAAATGGCTAATCACATAGAAAATCGATTACTTCTGTAATATAGCCCATTTGAAATAATATGGCCCATTGAAAAATAAGATGGACTTCAAATTTAATTTACTGGATAATATGGCCCATAATTCTAATTTAATATATAATATATGAATTTATATTACTACTATTTAATTTGATTAAAATAGACAGGGTACACCGCCGGTTCCGGTTCTTGTTATCCGCAATGTTACCCGAAACTTGACCAGAACCGCTGATTATCCACCATGATTCCTAAATTTTTAGAACTGGAATCTCTTTGGCAGGTTCCATGATTTTAAGAACCGGAACCTCCTAACTGGTTCGTGGTCAGGGGCGGATTTACTATAGAGCACACGGTGGCACGTGCTACTACTCGAAAAAAATTTATTACGGTAAATTTTTGGGACTTTTTTATTGTTATAGTATTTTGAATGCATTAATATATATCCGAAAAGGCGAAATAAGACATATCCATCTACTAGCGCAGCTGGATAACACTCCTTGCTTGTATACAAGAGGTTGCAAGTTTCAATCTTGTTGATGTCATTTATTTGAATCAACTTTTTTCATTTTTAAGCCTCTAAATTACAAGGTTTTCTTTTTTCTTAGCCCATATACTTTAACTTTTTACTTTTTTTACCCTACATATGTAAAAAAAATCCTTTAATCCAAACATTATAAATCATTTTCCTTTATTTTATTTTTTTAATACTTTAAATTGATTTTTTATTTTATAAATCATAGGGGGTATATTATAAAATATAATACTTCCTCTGATTCAAAATAAGTGATACATTTTGCATTTCACGGATTTTGAGGCAAAAGTTTATAATGATGATTAAATTAGATTAATTGGATGATTAGTGGGGAATGAGTCCCACACTTTTTGAATAAAGTGGAGTTAATGATGTTTAAAAGTAAAAGTAAGGGTAAAGAGGTCTTTTCACCTTTTTAAAGTAGATAGTTAGTGGGTGTGGGTCCCACTATTTTTTGCCAAATAAGATAATTTTGCAAAGTGTATCACTTATTTTGATACACCCCAAAAAGGAAAGTGTATCACTTATTTTGAATCGGAGGAAGTATAATTTTATAAACCCAATTTTTTATGGATTAAAAATCTATTAAATATCCGAAATCAATCTTAAAAAAACCTCTAACTATTAGTTAATAGTCTACACCTTAAGACAACCTTAAGATTTGAACCAAATACAAAAACATAAAAGTGTGTATTGTAAATTTTGTAATATGTTTATAAAATTAGTAATTCTTTTGTAGGTTTGTGAAATCCATTCTTGAAGATTTGTTGGTATATGTAATTAAAAAGGGTGATATGTAATATAATTTTTTTGCGTTAAATTTGTTTTTGTTTCGGGTAGTTGCCACTGGGATCCCACTAGAGGTCGCTGTCCCCTTAACCCCTTTTTTTATTATCACCATAAGGGTGCTACCGCTGGTGGAAATTTCTAATTCCGCCCCTGTTCGTGGTCCTGAACCTCCGGTTTCTAGGCGATTCCGATTCTGATTCCGCTTACCCACTTTTTCTTCTCACCTCTAATTATATATGTTTGCTTTCATAATTTGGTAGTTTTGTCATTTGTGGAAGACTATGCTTAGGAATCACTAGTATATCATCACATTATTTTTCTCTCTTTCGACCAAACATATGATAAATCTCAACTAAATCTCGTAGTAGTGCAAATGATGTCTAGCTCAGCTAGATTGATGCGTGCGTTTTATCCCCATATGAGGCGTGAGGTCTGGAGTTCGAATCCTGTAAACTGTAACACCGCAAGATCGAGCCTTTTTTTTATACAAAATACGGAAGCGTTAACGTCCATCCATACGATCATTACAACATCTATAAATACTAAATATATTTTAGTACAAAACGACTAAGTAGGTTTTTAAACCAACGGTGTTACTTAATTACACGTGGCTCGACCCGTTTACAAAAGAAGAGTACGTTCAAACTTCCCAAAAACTCGACTCATATAATTCCAAGCCTACCAACCTGAAAAGAGTCAACGAGAGAGGGATTAGCACAGAGCTAAGTGAGTGAAAGCATAACACAATAAATTGTATATTCACAATAGTCACAATGCAACAAATATCTCACTTATAAGAGGACCGGCTAACCCCTAATCAGCCCCTAACACACCAGGCTGACCCTCACTCAGCCCCTAACACACCAGGCTGACCCTCACTCAGCCCCTAACACACCAGGCTGACCCTCACTCAGCCCCTAACACACCAGGCTGACCCTCACTCAGCCCCTAACACACCAAGCTGACCCTCGCTCATTATTATGTACACATATCGATCAATTACACACAAATATCAGACAACAGAATCCTGCATTTTAACTTTTACCAAATACCACAATATCAACACTTACATGTGCAACCTAACCATTGCAAATTACACAATACAAAAGTTATAAATCCACTCACCTTTGGACCGCAAGATTGTCCTGACTTAGTTGTCTAATGTCACTAAGTCTTCTCCTTTCCTCAAAACCTACTCCAAAATGAGTTTAGAATTTAGATTGACCAAGAAACGAGCCTTAGATCTCTAAAAAAACACCAAGAACAAGCAAGAAGATGAAGAGGGTTTTTAGAGAGAAGTTAGAGAGAGAAGGGCACATGCAATCTTGTTGTGTGTGGTGATATGTAACTGAGAGAAGAGAAGGTGGTTTTGACAGCTCCTTCAAAACGTGGCACAAGGGGAAAACAACATGTGCACATTTCATTTAATAACAGTGTCAAAAAGGGTATCCGGTCCACAGCTAATTTATTTAAAATACCAAACATACTCTATTTTCAAAAACGAATATATTTTCGGGATTGAAATTCAAAAGTTAATCTAACAATATAAAAATCACGTAATCATTTAAACATTTCAGAAATCGGATATTTTAATCCCTTGATTAAAATATCACAAAAAGACAAAACACTAAACAATTCCTTTAATAATATTTTAAGGCAAAAACTACTAGGCCGGGTTTCAGGTAGTTACATAAACACCTCTTGTGGTGCCAATTATGGGAGATTTTCTCTGGAGATCCCTATGGGGGCTGAGTTTGCCTTGTAAAGGAGCTCAAACTCGGGTGCTCGTTGAAATATTACGAGTAGGCTTCCGTTGTTTCATTTGCTATTTCCAAAAAAAAAAAATCTCGTAGTGGTGAACAAACACACAAGACCAAACCTTATAATTAATTATACGATTAAATGTACGACTTAATTATATGATAATCACATGTGACTGTATACTTAATTGCATGTCATTTTTGTACAATCACGTCACATGTGATTGTATACTTAATCACATATGTCACATAATTTTGTTATTTTTAACAGAATTAAAATTGAATTAAAATTTATATAACTAATTTAATGACTCAGTAACAATTCACTAATAAAGTATACCTAGTTTTTAAATGTGGGGTATAAACATCATTCCTCCTAATCAATAGAAAGAAAATCAATTTCTCACATTTAGTTTTTCTTAAAGGTATTTCATTTTAAAACAATCTCTCTGCTGTAACGCCCTGAAATTTGTATTAATTAAATAATATTATTTTAATCACATTTTATTAATAATTAATTTCATATTATTTAAACGACCTATAGTTAGACGGTTCATTTTTGTTAGATGTAATTTAATTTAATAGACGTTATTTAATTAATTAGCGAATGTGTACATGTTCGTGTATAACCAGGTTATTTAATCATTGTGTCAGGTTTAGAGATTGTTAATTATTTAATTAATTATTTTAGTTTAATTGTGAGTAATAATAATAATTGAGTTAGACGTTTTAGTTATGTGCGTATCTCATTTTATTTTTATGTTAATCGCCGACTGGGCCAAGAGAACCGACCAATGGGTAGGCCTTTATGGGCCTTGTCATATTATTAATTTAAGGAGGGCGTTTACCCTAATTCCCTCTTTCCATCTCCCGTTCACATGAAGCAAAAGATGTGATCATGGTGCAGCCGCTCGGACGGAAGAAAAAGATTTAAGAGGCAGCAAAAGACTTTCATTTGGAGGTGGCGTGAATGATTAAGGTAGACACGAATCAGCCAAGAAGGGCCATGTCGGTCATAAAGGAAAAATGGTTGTCAATTAAGAGTAAAATTAGATTGATGTCATGATCAACCGACACAAGTGAATACAATTGGAGTTCGTGCGGCAACTAAGACTTTCAAATATATGGTTTTCTTCATTTTATTTGTTGCATACATCATCAATTATGTATCCCTTTTATTTTGATGCATCTTGCATCACAAGCTGGATGGAGAAAAGAAGGCAGCGCAACACTCCAATTGTGTTTTTTTTGCTCGTTTGTTGATATGCGGAAACCCCATGTTTGTGAATCGTTCGTAGGTATATTTTCTACCCTTTTCTAATTGTCTTTCTTTTAATATTTTTGAGTTGTTAAGTCAATCCCAAGCCATGCTCGCAGAACCCAGGTACCCGGGAATTCTATACATCTCTGTAGATGTTCGGGTGTCGGTGTCGGGTTATACGTTGAATTGTTATTGGTTACGTTTTTAGTTCTAGCAGTTTTTCTTAGCAACTTCGTAGGATGTTTTGAAGGCTTTAGAGTCCGTTTTAGGGAATGACCATCTCACAGAGATTAGTTGTACTCTGAGCTAGCTTTCCGAATTGACCGAGCACTCTTTAAACGGAGTTATGGTTTGTAAGTTACGGTCAATACCGTGGACTGTCGCAGTGACATGTCGCTGTGCGACTGTACTGTCTTGTCAGCTGTTTTCGAGACCCTTACGGTCTGAATTCGAGATGGCGCGTCTCACAGTCACTTGTGTGGCTCGGATTATAGTTTCTGAAAAGTTAAATTGGGCGTCCATTGGACTTACGGTTTGGGCGATACGACCATTTTAGTGAACTGAGTTTAAGTTGTTGATGTCAAAATTGTGATATTTTTATGTAATTGTTTTTAGGCTCTAAATTGCATTGAGGAAGTGTGTAATCCGTTCATGGGTTTATTTTGGAGCATACGTTATCAAGGTGAGTATTCTCACCGTGTATTCAGTTTTAACGTTATACATGCATGACTTACGTGTTATATTACTTGTACTTTAATTGTTATCTGAGTTTCATTTGTTATCTGAGTTTGATCTGTTATCTGAGTATCTGAGCAGCTGTTTACTTATTCATGATCTGAGACATTGTGCCTGGGTAACTGAGCTCGGCACAGAGTCATTCTGTGCTATTACTTGCTAGGGCAATCTGAGATAATTATGTTAAAGAGATAATAAAACATAATAACACACATCTGAGTTTTGGGATCACCTCCCGTCTGAGTTTTTGGGATTATTCCCGTCTGAGTTTATATCTGACTTGACACCGAAGAGCACTGGTGTCAGACGTTTTGACTTGGCACCGAAGAGTACTGGTGCCAGGCCTTTTTGACTCAACACCGAAGAGTACAGGTGTTGAGGTGGTGTGAGGCGGGTCGAGGTTGATCTCTCGGACCAAGTCACACTAGCGCGCTATATAAATTAAAATCTGAGTAATAAAATCTGAGAAATAAATCTGAGTAATTAATCGAGTAGATTCTGAGTAGGAGTACACCGATGTGCCCCCATGTGTTGTATGTTATGATTGTTTGCATTTTGAGAATTATTCACTCAGCTTCCCAGGTGACCCAAACTTTCCCCCACATTGTTTCGGGTACCAGCAAAGGAAAGGAGAAGGTGGACGGTTGACCGCTGTATCTTTTTATTACTGATGTGGACATCATTTAATATTTTAAAACACTTTACTTTATCTTAACTATTTCCGCAATAAATACGTTTTAAATGTTAAATATTAATATCTGAGATTTATTTATGGGACCTTTTGATTATAACTTTATTAACAAAAAAATTTTAAAAATCTTGTAAATTTTTGGGTGTTACATCTGCGCTGGCTAAACTTTTTCTTGTGATATATATGATCTTATTATTGATGTGACCGTTTCGAAATATTCAACTGGTTATCTGATAATTATTTACTTAGGAAATGAATCGAACTTGTGACATCTAATATATCATTGGGAACGTTTTTACCGCTAGACTATTATCAGATAATTAATTTCTCACATTTGATGTAATACTCCCTCCGTCCTACAAAAAATTACTCAATTCTCTTGGGCATAAATTTTTAGAAGAAAGTTAGTGGTGTGGTCCTTGGTAATAAGTTTGATTAAAATATAAGGTTAGTTTGAAAAGAAAAATAATTTTTAGAAAATAGTTGGTGATGGGTCGTTGGTACTAATATTATTTTTATTAAGTGAACCCATTAAATAAATGGATATTTTTTTGTTGGATAAAAATTTATAGAAAAATTGATAATTTTTGTGGTATGGAAGGAGAATAAAACTATATGTTTACCATAATGGGTATATAAATTTACAATTTTCAACTAATATTACAACAAATATGAAAATTTTTATTTTTATATTACCTTTAGTAGCTCAAGAAAGTTTATATATACCACATTATCAAAAAGGGAAAAGTGAGTGTGTGGCTGTCAAATATCTAAGCTTACATGTGGAACCATCCAAAACAACATAATTTAGGTTAAAAGACTTGAAACTCATCACATAAACTCATTAGTGAATCAAAGTACGTCTAAACCCAAGCCATAGGTGATCAAAAACCATATAAAATCCGTTGTCCAAAATTATCTTAATTATGTTTTTTTGTTGTATGGTGTTTCAACTTTCAAGCTTCATGTTTCTTGAAATGATGTTTATTTTGAACGGATGTACATGTGTGTATGTTTTTTTTTATCGTCTTAGTGACCTAATATGATTAGAAAGTGGCAAATTAACAAAAATGAAGTGTTTTAACCAAATACTACATAGTTTTAGGTGGTTCTACATCTAAGCATATATACATGTCAGCCACACACTCACTATCCCCTATCAAAAATTAATATATTCCCATATTTTGTTTTGCTCGTTTATAAATATTAATGTAACATTTATGTCAGAATTAATATTTTACCTTAGAATATTAATATCACTATCTTATTTTCATTATATAACCCTGTCAAAACTATCATCTAACCAATCTATAATCTATTAACATCGCATAAAATAGGTTAACATGACAAAGTCTGCTATTATCGTCATGTTTTTTATATTTCTTATGGTCAAAGGTAATTCTAAATTTTAATTTTCTTGTTCAAATATTACCTAAAAACTGCTAAATCCACTTTAAATCCATTATGTCAGGTTCTTGTTATTTATGTACATGTTAATTATAACTAACAAGAAACATGCACTTTAAATTTACAGGTATGGATTCACGTAATGTGGTTGCATTTTGCACGGACTCACACCACCTGTGGCCATGTGAAATATACCGTTGTAACGATTCATGCAATTTCATACACGGAGCTAAGGCTTATACTGGAGTATGTGAGAATGTAATTCTTTGTAAATGTACGTTCTATTGTTAACCAAAGAAGAACGTTAGGCATTTGAGTATATCTCGCCTCCCTTCATAAACAATATACTGGGCTACACCCCTTCCCCAGTAACAAATAATGTAGTTGTGAAATTTATTATTAATAATTGCTATTAAATTAAGTTAAAATTTTCATTATTTTTTTCCTTGTTAGTGTCGATTGTTACGTTTGGGAAATTTTTTTAATGTTGATTGTTAAAATTCTTTAATGGAGGTTGATTCGTATAGAGCAACCTTTATCCATGTACAACAATTTTATATCAAAGGATAATGATGTCCTTAATGAGAGATGCGAAATGTAAGATGTGATAGAAGGAAAGGAAGGACATGATTGTCATTTATGAATAAAAATTACTTTGTACGAATCAGCTCCCACTAGTAATATAAGTTTTTCCAACATGTGCCCTAGACACATGTTTAGGCTCATTAATACACTCCAAATTTCCTAATAAATTTATATTAAACATCATGAAGTTTGTTTTTTAAATTTTTAAGAGATGTATTAAATGCTTTTCTTTAGTTTTAATGGAAAGTTAATGATAGTTAATAAGCTTAAGCATGTGCAAGTACATGTTAGAAAAACCTTATTAATATTTAATAATGAAAACCGGTTTAAAAACTATTTTTTTTCAGTTCTAGTGGTCGAATCCGGTTCAGATCCCAATGGTCTAAATCTGGTTTTGAAACCGGTTATTCAACAAAACTGGTAACGGGTCACGATCCTTTGGTTTCTGAACTGATTCGCTCGATGTTACTCTAAACGGGTTTAAAAAACGGGTCGGTTAAAAAACCATTTTTTTTTTCACCTCTAGATGACTAGATCTATCCACTACTATAATGATTATTTTTTCTTTTAATTTTTCGAATATGCAAATCTCCCTCGGATTAGGGTTTTGGCATGCGTCATAACATTTTTACCGTATTTGATTGAACTGTTACCAATGTCAGCGCATACAAGTTATTATCATCGTTCTATGTTTTGATTTGCAGCATTGTAGCTCAATCTGAATTTTAATTGCTACATTCCATTTATGTTTTGCTCTGTTTAAATAAATCACAAATCGCTTGTGTAATTCTGATGATGTTTGTAGTCGGAGATGTTTACTTTTAAGAATTTGAGCTAAGAATACAACATATATGTAAATTCGCAAGTTGAATGAAGTATAACAAGTAACAGGATTATAAACTCAGCAAATAGCCATTAAAATTGAACCGCAAACCACGCAATTTTTGAATCGGAGAAGAAAGAAACCGTATTAATAATAAATTTCTATAACAGAGTACCAGAACAACAACGCTCATCAATTATAATCGATTTCCAGAGCATCATCATCATCTTCTCATCAATTATCATCGATTTCTAGAGCATCATCATCATCTTCGGTATCATCATCATCTTCATCGTCATCGAATTCACTGTAATTCATCTCAACATCGTCATCATCATCATCGTCTTCGAGATCTTCAACTAATTTTTTCTCTTTAGCTGCCTCGAACACACGTAGTCCACGAGCAGCCTCGTCCAACACCAGCTTTCCGGCGGCTATACCACTAAATCCGTCGCCAAAATTAACCTTATGTGGAACTAAATCGTTAGGGAGAAGATAGTGCCAATTGTATATATTCACTGGCGCTTCCGTTTTGATATTTGGAGCAGCCACGGCAGGGCGGAGATGACGGTGAATGAGTGTTCGGATTGAGGAACCACAGGATCGGATCACCATCTTCGACGACATATTTCCAGACTTAGAAACGGCGGCGAGAGGTTTTGAGATTTAAGGAGGAGGAGGGTTTTAGGCCTTAGGGTTCTAGTCTTCTAGAGAGATCCAAAAACGTCGCCGGCGTAAGCTCGGGTGACTTTACACGTGGGATCGTAGACTATGTACTTGATTTAAAGCGCAAGGTGCATATGTCAGACACTCTTGAAAAATTGATATCCCATAGATGTGGGCTTATTAACTTGAGACCTTGTAAATCAACAGTAGCCCACATAAATAAATCATTTTTAATCTAAAATTTTCTAAAAGCATTCAATATATTGTATATTAGTTATCTTACATTTAAGTGTTTTGTTAATCACAATAAGATTTGTTCTCTAAAAATTATCATTATCATTATATATATAAAAAATTTGTATTTTCGAAAGATAATTCATAAAATTCAGAAGTCACTTCACTTCTAAGGAAGTATCCATCAACGGTGGCCAACTGATGGGCCGTGCAAATGGCGTCGGCGGCCAACCGAAACTCTCAGTTATACAAAATAGTTGATGAAACTAAAATGAACAACAATTATTGTCTATTAAACTAGTTCTTTTTCTTCATATATATTACAACTGTAAAATAGCATAAACACATTAACCAAACAGTTACTCATTGCTTGTTACAGGCACCATTTCATACTCAACAGTCTCCCGGAAACTCTTCGGAAGCATAAACCGACCCCCAAAACGCTGCTGCAAGAAAACAATTACAGCAAACACGATACCACCACAAACAATAACAATATCCCAATCGGGCGAGTAGAAATCAGCTCGCGGATTTGCATAAATATATAACCTATCAAACTGACGCCCGATGCTCTTTGGACCCCGATAAAGATCATATACATGTGGCAGCAATCGAACAAACGTGGTCCCCACGTAAAACGATAAAGACAAAGCGTTTCCTTTCGAAATCTGAAAAACATTGAGCACGATTTGCGGGAAGAGGAAACTGTCAAGTGTTAATCCAGCATAAGATTTCAGATCAATACTGTAATTACTGTCCTTATTTTTCACTAAAAACATTACTAATCCACCGATAATATACATCGGTAAACAAATGACAACAGTCCATATTTCATGGATCAAATGTTTCTCTTTTGCAGCCCATGTTAATTGAAGGAGACGAAATTGCATGATAAAAGCGATCATTGTCACAATCCTTACGATTACCTCGTTTACTTCAACCCAACCGCCCGTTCCCCCGAGTGGTATGTTTTGTTGATTTGCACGAGCGTTTGAAAAAACCGCCTCGAAATTTAGGACCAGAGGAACCATGTGCCCGAAAGTAAGAATTAGCATCATAAAAACCGAGATGATATTAACCATTTCGAGTCGTTTTTTCAGGTGAAATAATTGTAGTGCTATGAACACACACGCAAGTGTATCCGAGATCAGAACCATTATGATTTCTAAATCCATTCGCCAAATCGTTTCTCTCGCTTCAGTTTTGGAGTAAGTAACAGAAAAGATATCCAAACGCTCGAAATACAAAACATCGGTTTTTTTACGTAAGCTCTCGATAGTTCCCTTTATAAAACTTCCATTCCCGTGACCGTGAGGATATTGGAATTTAACCAAAATCTCACAGTCAAAAGAAACGTTTTCGGTTTTCAAATTTAGATTTCTGCAACCGATCATACAGATTTGGCCCGTTTCATCGTCATAAACCCCTTCTGCAGATATTTCTACTTTATCGTTTGTAGACGACAGATTTAACGAAGAAATCCCGCTTCTTGAAGTAGAACTTATGTTCAATCTGAAGCTAATTTCAAATGTGATGTTCATTTGACGGTTGTAGCTGGCGGTTGAAACAACCGTCGCCGTGGGTGCCGCCGCTTGCCATGAATTGCTGTAAGAGTTGTACGGCCGGTCACCCACAAATACTGGAACTGCATAGCCCATTGAAACCATGTTTTCGTGTTTGACATACATGTCAAAACTGTAATAATACCCGAATCGATACTTTTCCCCAACACGCTTCTTTTTCGGGCAAACCCGACTTACTTTCTTCATTTGTGTATATTCGTACTTCAAACCGTAGCTCTCCGAGCTATGGTCAAAGCTTCGAAAGTTGACCATTCTAGCCTCATCGGGCCCGTTTGAGATTTTCGTGGTCCAGATTCGACCCTCGGTGGTATGCGTTTTCTTGATTGACCGAACCCCGGGGAACCAAAAAGTCAACCTAGTCGAACAATCCCCAACACGAGCACTACCCATCGGACCAGTGTGATTCAATATACGACATGCAGTTATACACATCTCGTCTTTTGTCCCGTTCCACGTTCCTTCCCCGATTAATGATATCTTGGGATTGAACGATTGGTCATATGGAGTTGACCGTCGGTCTTGAAACTCGACCAAAAACCGGAGTTTTTTGTCTTCATTAGAACACTGGATCCCGTATAGTGACATGTAAGAAGGCAAGTATCCGCTATTTTCAACTAATAACGGGCAATTCGTGCAATTATTCGGGTACTCTAGTTTGTAAGTTGTGAATCTTTGTGTAAAAATGCCACATATATCTAAAGATTGCATACTAGTTACCTCATCTTGTATGGTTTTATTATCGACCGGGTTACACTCGTCATTAGAAACCAACGTGTAGTTGTATTTAAACGAAGCGACCCGAGGGAATCCCACCATTGAAATCGGGTCAAAGTAATTGGAATCATGAGGAGAAACCGCGCTCTCCAAGATCCCGCTTACTAAACTATTATTCAAATTTATAAACCGGGCGAATCTAAGCTTAAGAACAGCGTCTAGTTTAAGTAAATTACCTTCTTTTGAAAACCATCGGGCTGACCCGACCATACATAGCTTACTTGTAGAAA
Source organism: Calendula officinalis (assembly GCA_963853835.1). NCBI lineage: Eukaryota > Viridiplantae > Streptophyta > Magnoliopsida > Asterales > Asteraceae > Calendula > Calendula officinalis. The sequence continues at coordinate 57,599,227 of OY970823.1, read as the reverse complement.
CTGACCAGAATCCGTCTAACCGAAACACCAACGCGCGCCGATATTTCCAACCGACCCGTGAAAAGTTGGACCTGGTTAAAGTAAAGTTGGATGGTCGATGGTATATATTTGATGAAAAGAAACTTAATCGGGCCTGGATTTTGTACGTGTCGACAACATTTGTTTCGAATAAGTTTTGGGTGGCTGAAAAGAGGATGGACCGTTGTGATTCGGGATCTTGGTCAAGGATGTTTTGACCGCCCGTGTAATGGCTAGTTACGGGCTCGAGAAACGGGTATCGTGTGGAGATTATATCGGTAGGAATTGCTTCCGGAGCGAAGGAATTGCAGTGATCGGAGTAGGAGATTGATTGGGTTGAAAAGGAGTTGATTTTTGAAGTGAAGAGAGTGAAGAAGATAATGAAATGGAACATGATTCCAGATGAGAAGTGTGAAGGATTCATGGTTGGAATGAGAGATGTTTGATGGTTTGACTTGGTTTTATATAATTCGATGTTTCTAATGTGCTTGTTTTAGTCTCATGTATCGTGGGTTTATAATATAATTTATTTATGTGGTTTGCCACCTTCCAAGAAATTGTGATGGCTTATGAATTGGTCAGTGAAGCAGGCTAGGGTTTAATAATTAAAAGAAATTATGTAACTTATAAAAATGTTTTATAACCTAAATCCAATTATATTAGCCCTAAAATACCAAAATCATAGGTAGTTTTGTTAAATATTGTAAGATCAATTAATACGATTTTAAGTTGCAATTATCAGTTTTGACACACAAACCAAATCCGATTGTAATATCAGTTTTGACACAAAAACCAAAATCCGATTTAGGTGGTCTAGTGATAACTGATAAGGGATCCTTAATCATTCTTTAGGTAAACAAACATTTATCACAAACAAATCATTTTATTAAATTATCAGAAGTTTGAGACGAAGGAAAAGCTCTAACAGTTCATAAAAATGAAATTTAGATCCTCTAGCTTTTGCATGTTTTAAGTTGTAACTAATGATTTGTTGTTTATATACTCATGACAGTTGACTTCTTGCAATTTGGTTCATGATACATCAAACATAAATTATGAACTGGAGATTCTTTTGATATTCAAATTACAATTTGTACAACTTGAGTTTAAATACTTTTTAGCATACAAGTATATCTTGGATATTTAATAACCATTGTTTTAAAACAAGGTTTTTAGATACCTGGAAATAGTTGCGTTCTAGGTAGTCCAAAAGTTTTGTAGAGTCCTATTGGATGAATTTTAGTCATTGTATCGAAATGGTCAAGATCAAATCCCTTAGCAACTGACACCTCCGGCCGCCGCCTCCGGCCACCGCCGGCCACCGCCGGTCGCCCCCGCCCGCCGTCGGCCGCCGGTGGTGGTGGTGGGTTATTAATGTATAAGAATCACATGTGATGGTAATGGTGGTGGTGGTTTGAATGTTGATCTTGACCTTTGACTTTTTCTTAATCCAAAGGTCAATAATTGTGCCTTGAGACTTTTAAAAATCTTTGGACTACCTAAAACAAACCACTACCTGGATAATATCATTGTTATTATTTGGATCGGAATTTTTATATATTTATATTAATTTTCGAGAATAAAGAAAATAGTAATACAACTATTTATTATTTAAAGCATGAGACAAACCAATTGTTTTGTTCTCGTTAACTATTTATAAATTAGTTATATAATTACTTACTTATAATAAATAAAGCGTTTAATGTTGTTATAAATTGAATAAACTAATAAGTGTAAATAAAAAAAGTTAGTCTAATTTTTGTAGTAATAAGATAAAATATTAACGTATAAATTTTAAAATTTAAAGGTTAAAAAACTAAATTATACTGTATATGTTTAAGTGGTATCCCTTTCTTTAGTAACTGAAAATTTTAGATAAGTTTAAAAGTCTATATCATAAAAGTACATGGTCAAAAATGAAAGTTATTGAAATTTAGGTGAAAAAACATAATTCTGGAAAACAACCAATACAGTTGATGTATATAAAAAAAGGACATGGGCTTAGACTCGAACACACAGTCACCACCAAAATTAGCCTTAACTCAGAAAAGGGGGAAATTTAAGCAGCATTTAATATTTTTCTGAATTGCAAGTCTGTATTTGTTTTTACAATTAAACAGCTGTGAACCATGTTTAATTGATACCTTTGATTCATTATTTTATTTTATATATCTTTTAAAGTTTAAAACATCAGTTTTTCATCAGTTTTTACTTGAATGTTAAGTGTTAGATATCATTTTTATTAGATTTGGAACTCAAAGTTGTTGAATTTTGTTGGAAAATATTTTTTGAAGTTTTTTAGATTTGTTATAATATTTGTTTTGTATTTCTATGCTTTTTTAGCATGTATCATAATAAATTTATTATAAATACTCAATAATATGGTAATATGGTTGAACCAGTTCAAGTGATTCAACCAATTTTATAATATCAACAGGTCCAATTCAAAGAGTTGCATTGTTAGTTTCAAGTTTGTTTTAGTGAAACCACAAATAATCCTACATTAATGTCTCAAAAAGTCCTCTGCCTTACAATTTAGGTTGCAAATGTCAATTTTCCAAGTCATCTTTTCCACGAAGAGTAAAATGGAAGACTTAAAAGCATTAAAAGACTTCCACAACAGAGACTTTGCTCATTGATATTTTCCGAGCTTTTTAAGGCATCATTTTCCACAAAGACAATTATGCTTGCAAAGACTTCTGAAAGAGACTTGCAAGTCAACACTTTCCGAACTTTCCGAAAAAGACAATAATTGCTTAGGTTTTCCCGTCGACTTTCATAAGCACTTAAGTGATCTTCGTTTTGAACAAGCCGGTCAGATTAAAAGTGGTTGGACCGGTGATAAGGAACTGGAGAAAAAACCAGTTTTATAATATTTGCTTAAAAAAATAACACATTTATAATCCAAAAGTAATTATTAACCCAAATTAACCAATACATTTCCCGAAATAACTTGATTCTTTTTGTTTAAGAGCCGTGTAGAAATATGCCATTGATGCGAGTAAAGCTAAAGCAATAGAACTATAATATATCATTTGTGAGTGTGGCTAACTCTAATGGTCGCACACTATCATTGGGCTATTGTGAACGTTCAATCTTTTATCATTATTCAACCGATTTAACTCGTCAAACTAGATTCGGAGCTATGCTATGTTCAATGTAAAAACCGGTTTTCAAAATATTACTTCTCACGGTTTAAAAAAACTTGCCAAAAATTACTTGAACACATAATTTAAAAGTCTATGTTCTAAGCTAAGACCACAACATATAACCAAACAAAACTAGTTTCCTTAGCTACTTACTTACATAATAATACCAAATTAATAACATATTTTTTAGAAGCCGAAAAAAGACCGTATCTTCTGAGTAAAATTCAGAGGTGGCGGCATGAATTCATCCACATTTTCACGTCCTATTTCTTTAAATGCTTCAATAAGTGTCTTCATGTAAGCATGCACATCATTCTTAAATCTCCCTGAAACCATCTCCTTACCCTCATTCATATAAGATCTACACCTTGTTAAAATACCATATGCACGATCACGAAAATGCCCAATTACTAAATCTTCAAAATTCTGCATCCAAAAACACCATCCTAAAATATATATTTAAATAAAAAACCATCTTAAATCTTAATTATAGATAGCCATTGAAACCATACCTTTGGTGGTTTCTTCATGGTGTAAACCATTGTTTTAAGAGAGTAAATCAAAATACGCTCGTTGTATAACATCGATCTATTTTCTCCGTAATCAGACCCACCCGTATGTGCATACATGGGCTCATTAAAATAAGGTTTTTCATTCAAAATCATACCCTGTATAGACACCAAAACTTGTAGCATAGTTGAAACGCCAGGTGTCCATCTTTCGTCTTTTCCACCACTCCAAGTGTTTAAAAGACTCAAACAAACTTTACCACTGTTGTATAGATTCGGGTTAATACGTAGCCCACCAGAGTGATAGTACACATACTGAAAAGATATTGTTACAATAATGTATTATATATAAATAATAACTTAGGATAAAGCGGAAAAATATGAGATATATACATACGGGTGGATCATTAGGATAGGTTATAGGGAAGTATATATCAAAGAAATAAAGACCATCGTGATACGGTGTTCCTTCTGCTCCCATTATTACAGCTCTGAAGAGATCCATTCTTGATTCACAAACCCTAACAAATATCATATCTGTAACCGAATAATAAAAAATAAATAAACCAAAATATGATCAAATAAATAAAGTTGCAAATAGTAGCAAAAGAGACCAGGTAAGTCCTTCTTGAGAATTTTCCATTCGTCTTGAATCTTTTTAACCCACTTTCCAGTTGGCTGCAAAATTAGAGAATGCAAATGGATCAAGGGTAGCAACGGGCAATTTTGACCCATTTACTTATGAATGGGTTGTGTTGTGTATCAAGAGGGTCAAATAAGCAGCTTGCCAGCTTTAGCTAAAAGGGTGACGGGTCAAATGGATTGAACAACTTTATCATAACCATGATTATTATTTAAGGAATAAATTTTAAACAGAGTAAAAAGTGTTAGAACCCAACACTCCAACAGGATCCGACCCATTTCAGGCGGCCAAAAAATGACCCATTTCGACCGGAACCCATTTTGACCCATTTCTCGACCCTCTCGTCTTGCCATCTTAAATCCTCTCGTCTTGCCATCTTAAATGTCAACCCTAAACAAATTCAGTTAAAACAACAGTTACCTGCATTGTTCCTGAACTTGATGCTGAATAATGATGATCTGAGAAATCCTCAACAATATCAAACTTCTTAAAATTTATATACTTCCTCACAACATCATCATCATCATTTGGATTCCTTCCAAAATCTTCTTCCAATTTCATATCTTCCAATACTTTCATGTCAGAATCAGCTGATGTTTTTATCCGTTTGTGCTTCAATTTAGGCATTGAATAGTCAACAGAGGTCAACTCGTTTTTCATCTTAATAGAATCCGGAAACGGGGAAACTGAAGCTTCAATTCCGGCAGGAAGATCTACTTTTTCATTATGAGATTTCAAAATTGAATATTCATCCTCGGAAATATTATCATCACAAGATAAATCTATATAATGTTTGCTATTATGTGATTCAAAAACACCGTCCTCTGTATCTACTTCTATTATGTCAGTAAGCTTTGATGAGATAATTACGCCCTACGAATAAAGAAAAACATAAAAAGTACTAAAATTTCACGACATACCACTCAAAAAAAGCCAATAAAAGTATTTAAACTTATATAAAAAAAAAAAAACAACATCATTACCTCATTTGGTTTAAGCAACTTATTCTTATGTTTTGGCGGCTGTGAAGAAGATGATACCTCTGCTTCGGATTCTATGATCGATGAACTCCCTGGAAACAATCTTTTCCTAAATTAAAAAAAAAAACAGAAATTAATAAATTGAGCAATGCAAATTTCTCTTTAGTAACACCCAAATAATTTTACTTCGAATCATGAGGGATGAATCTTGCAGTTGCCAAAGACCCCATTTATGGGAATTACTAACAGTATAAGGATTTGGGATAATGATAATTTAAAATTCAAATAAAAATCCCCTTTTTTAGGGATTTTGTTCTTCGATTGTTATCAGATAGGTCTCCGTTTCCCGCAATAATTCCTCTCACTATAAATAATTTACACAGAATGAATTGCTTTCTAAGAAGATCGTCGATTAATAGGATACTATTCAAAGTACCAAATTACCTAGCATTTTCTTGATATATTATTTAAAAATTTAATATATTAATTAAAATGTGAAATAAATTCTTTTGAAGAGTTTTATTCACAAAATTCGATTTCCATATAACGTTCAAAAATCCAATACGTAAATTTATCATCTTTAATTTTTTTTATAAACGTAAATTTGTCACAAAAATTTCTTTCATTAACAAAAATAATTTGCATTCACGACCGATTATTTAGGGTATAAGTGTTTGACATTTGTACCCGTAATTAATTATACTTTTATCTTTGTATCGGTCGATTGTTAAGAGATCCGAGCCTCTTAATAGTAAATTACAATTTTTGTCTGTCGGGATAGGGGTGAGCTATGTCCAAAAATCGTACCAAACCGAATCAAAATTGATAAACCGAAACCGATAACAATGAATTTTCAAAACCGAAACCGAACCGATAACATGTTATCGGTTTTGGTTCGGTTCAGTTTCGGTCCGGTCCGGTTCGGTTTCGGTATGAGTTTTTTAGGCCAAGTGCTCATCCTTAACCGAAGACCGAACTGAACCGAAACCGATAGAACGAAACCGAAAACGATGAATCTTCCAAACCGAAACCGAACCGATAGCATGTTATCGATTTCGGTTCGGGTTTTTCGGTCCAAATACTCACCCCTACGTCGGGATTTGCAAAAACTTACCTAGATCATATCAATGTAACTAGGTCGTCAGAGTGTGCGAGATGACAACTGTACGAGACCTTAATAATATTGGAGTCTCAAATTTTATCTCATTATATGTTTTAAACTATTTATATAAAACATAAATGAAAATTTAATTAAAAGACATTGAGCCTTTGTAATGTTTGAAAAGAAAACTTGAATTTATTTAACTTTTGAACGTGTTAGATAAGTAAACTATTTGTTGGGTTATTTGATTAAAATGTTGTACTTAAACATCAAAACAATAATTTGCATTATAAGAATATCATTTCTCATTTTAACTTACCTTCTGTATGTTATGTTAAATACATGGCTAACATGTGAATAGATTAGTCATTTTCATAAATGTATTTGAAATTGATTTTTGTAGGTCTTGTATTCATGGGAAAGGTTTGAGCAGGCTTTAAAAGGTCAAATGTTGAAGGGGATAATGGTCTAATGCTTTTACTTATTTCTGGCTTTCTCCTACTTCAGATCGAAGATCATAATTGGTGCAATTTCTTCTTCTTTTTTTATTTTTTTTTACATCTTCAGGTATGTAATTTCATATCTAGCAAAGCGGTCGGATTCGGTTGCAAATTTGCAGGTCCAAACGGTGAAACAGGTCAGTCGGGTTGGGTCATACCAACATGAGAATTTATATTGCTACCACAACTTTAATGGTTATACCACACAGTACAATTTTTACAACTAATTGTACAAGTATATTAAGCATTAGATGTGGTACATACCTTAAAATTGTGGTAGAAAAATCACTCCCTTACCAACACGCATTTTGTAAGTAATGTACTACATAGTATATACAAATACAAGGGAAAACTGCACAAAAAGTTGTAATCAATAATCTATGCTTCAAGAAAAAAAGCTTCTTTGATTATGCTGTTTAACCTGTAATTGATTTATATATAGGAAAAGTGAATGTGTGGCTGTCACATACCTAAGCTTAGGTGTGAAACCATCTAAAACTACATAATTTAGGTTGAAAAAACTTACAACTCACTACATAAACTCATTAGTATATCAAATCACGTCTAAAATTCATCAATTATCCTAAATATTAATTATGATTTTGTTGAATTGGTGAGTCAAGTTTCATTTTCTTGAAATGGTGTTTATATTGAACAAATATCATATTCTTGAAATGGTGTTGAGTTGATGTTTTTATATTATCTAAATGTTCTAATATGGTGGGAAAAATGACAAGATATTATAAAATTAACTGTTTTGAATATTTTTTTAACCAAAACTATTTAGTTATAGGTAATTCCACACCTAACTTTAGGTACGTGACAACCACACACTCACTATCCCCTTTATATATTCTATTAAAATAAGAACAAATACAAATACAGAAAAAAAAAACTTAAGACACTTCTAGTGACTGAAATTTAAAGTCACTAATGAACCTTTGTGATTGAAACGTTAGTGAAAAAGGCATTTGGTGATGGTTTTAGAACACCCTGACGATTCAAGTCAAAATAGACTTTTATGATGGCTGACTCTTTTTAGTACTAGTTTTAGGCTTTAGCGACTACTTACGTCAGTCACTAAAAGGCATTTATCTTGTAGCGCAAATACTTAACCATGTACGTATATCTACTTATTCATTTTAAGTTGCTCATATGATGAAATGAAACGAAACAAATACTTACTAGGTTCAAAATAAGTGATACAATTTGAGTTTTTATGTTTTTTGAGGCAAAATATTATAATGAAAATTAAATTGTACGGATAGAATACCAGTTTATATAAAAAAAACACGAGCAAAATTTAAAAACAATAAATAACTAATTCAAAAAACCACTCATTATTTTTAGACGTTCTAAAGTTAACATTTCTCAGAAGAAGAAAAAAACCCGAACTAAAAGCTTCCTTGTTATTTACGAAAGGGTGTGTCTAAATACACTTTTAAGTAAGTTTATGATAATTATAAGTTTTCTAATCCCAATGCAATCATTATGTGATTCTTTTTCTTTTTATTCCTTTTTTTCCTAATCTTAATTGATGTGATTTTATTTTTTGTTTTTTAGTAATTTGACGAGTTAAATGTATATCACAAATTATATGTGAATAATCTTTATTCAAATACAAATCGATATATTTATTCAAATACAAATTTATATATATATTTATATATAAATATTAATTAAACATTAAACTAATTGGAACTTTTACAATAATGGTAATTAATTATCATGTGCACATCATCTCAATTAATATATTATTTTCATTTTTCTTTTTCTTTTCTATATTTAATTTATTTATTTTCTAATTTTCAATTTGTACCTTATTATTTTCGTTCTATTAAAATTTATACGAAACTTGACCTGAAAACGACATGAAAATAAACAGTTTTGGGTCAGTCTCGGGTCAATTCAACTGACATGTTTATTAAACGAGTTAGGTTCGAATCAATGATAATTTAAATAGGTCGACATGCCGACCCGTTCAATAATTAGAATATATTTAAACATACATATATTTATACTTAGTTTATAGTTTATATTTACTAGTTTAAACGTAACTAATAGTTAGTTTATAGTTTATAATTTCTAAAATTTTTGAGATGTTACAAACTTATACGTCACTTAATGACATGCGATCACCTCATTTACATTATAACTCATTAGTGAAAATTGAAATTATTAATACATATAATTTGTTAAAATCAACCATTAAAACCTTCGTTAACAAAATAAGTAGTTAATACGTAACTAATGTTTTGATAAATACAAATTAAAAATTCACCATAACTCATTATTGAAAATACAAATTACAAATGTTATAAAAATTCCTACTTTTAGTGGAAATAAATCAAGCAAAATTTGTTTTTCTATAATAAAAATAAGTATTTCGTTGAATAAAGAGTATGTTTACGTAATTCTAATATTCGAATCTCCGTACAAAAATTATAGTTATTTATTAAAATTTGTAGTAAATATTGTATAGTTAAAAGTTAATATAGAAGAAACAAAATAATAAAATAGGTTTATTAAACATTAAACATATATAATGTATTTTGTTTTTCTTTTTTAAAGTAAATGAATAAGTAAACAAAAGAAAAGCAAAGAGGTGTAATGGACGCGCCAGTGAAAAGGTTGGGATTAGCTTAGGCTGAACGGTATGGGTCAAGTGGGGTGGCCGTGGTGCTGAGGTGGAAGGGATTGCACGCCGTGAAGATGCTTGGAACACCACCCCGCCTCACGCCGTTGGGCGGTCCCGTGGAGAAATGTGGCCACGGCCACGAACGAGAACTGCGTGGGATGATGGATTCGAGGAGCATTTGACCATTAAAATATACCAAAACCAGAAAAATGCCTGCTGGCTGGATAAATTTGATGCTGCTGGCCGGAAAAATTTACCGTTGATGGAGAAAGCGGCTGTGAAATTTGCTGGAGTAGATGCCCTAGGGTAGTAAAATGGGTCAGACTTTTTAATATATTAGTTTTTGGGCTCATGGGCCAGACTTCATCAAATAAATTTTTCTAGCAAAATAAAAAAAAAAAATTACAACTCAGACGCATGCCTTGCAAATGGTATAATTGGTTAATAAATGTTTTTATGTTTAAAGAATAAATGGAAAATAAATGATGAGATGAAAATAAAAATGGTGTGGTGGGTATTTCCTGGATAAAGTGGTGTGGTGTGGTGTTGTATGGTTGCTGAGGTGGCAGATGATGTGGCAAAAATTTTCAGGTTATGGTGAGACCCATACCTGATAGCCTTATGAGTTATGAGGAGGGAACTCGCCATTTATTTCTGTGCCCTTTTATTTAAAATCAAATTAATTTCGTGTAATTAGTATGACCCTTTACGAAATTATAAGTAAATCCCCTAAAACATCTCATATGATGCCAAAACATGCCAATAATTTATGAGTTACATTTTTTTATTTTCTTTTCAACAACCTTCTGAATTAGGGGCACAAATTTATCCGCACCCTCGGCTCCTATTTGTTTAAATGCTTGAACTAATGTCTTCATGTACACTTGCACATTGTTTTTGCTATGCACCAATGATTGCAGAGAATGATCTCGAGCCATGATCAAAACCAGAATTAATAATAATTTCATTACTAACGTGATACTACCGTATTAACTATTCCTAATATTAACTGTCCAGTATTAACAGAAGGATCAGATACTGCTGAACAGTACTAACATAACACTATTTCCCACTATTAACTGACAAGTATTAACGGAAAGATCAGTACTGCTACCCAGTATTAACTGATTACAACTGACCAGTATTAACGGAAAGATCATATATTTTTGGCCCATATTAACTGATTACAACTGACCAGTATTAACGGAAAGATCATATATTTTTGGCCCATATTAACTGATTACTACTGAGAGGTACTAAGGAAAGAAAAGATCACCAGCATTAACAGAAAACGAAATCCTCAAAATTCAGAAAGAAGACCTAAAGAGAGTGATGCCAAATGCCAACAGACAGAACGAAACCCTCAAAATCGACAAAATCAGACGAATCAAAGCAAACGAAATACATAAATGAGCAAGAAAAACATAACCAAAATCACCAAAATAGTATATACAACTCTCCTTCAATAATCATGAACAAGTAATCGAGTTTGGCTCTGATAGCATGTGAACTAACAAAAAGAGGTAGGATTTCATAAAATTATCAAATGTAGAATTACAGAGACATACAATATAAAAGAAAAAGCTAACGGGCTAGATAAACGGCCCACATAACGCCCAATAAAACTATAATGTTACAAAATTCTGAGGTGGGTGCATGGATTCATCCACATTTTGACATCCTATTTCTTTGGATTCATCCACATTTTCACATCCTATTTCTTTAAATGCCTCAATAAGTGTCTTCATGTAAGCATGCACACCGTTCTTAAATATCCCTGAAACCATCTCCTTACCCTCATCAACACCAACCCCATTCATATAACATCTACACCTTGTTAAAATACCATGTGCACGATCACGAAAATGCCCAATTACTAAATCTTCAAAATTCTGCATCCAAAAACACCATCTTAAAATATATATTAAATAATAACACCGTCTTAAACTCTTAATTATAGATAGCCATTGAAACCATACCTTTTGGCGGTTTCTTCATGGTGTAAACCATAGTTTTAAGAGAGTAAATCAAAATACGCTCGTTGTATAACATCGATCTATTTTCTCCATAATCAGACCCACCCGTATGTGCATACATGGGCTCATTAAAATAAGGTTTTTCATTCAAAATCATACCCTGTATGGACACCAAAACTTGTAGCATAGTTGAAACGCCAGGTGTCCATCTTTCGTCTTTTCCACCACTCCAAGTGTTTAAAAGACTCAAACAAACTTTACCACTGTTGTATAGATTCGGGTTAATACGTAGTCCACCAGAGTGATAGTACACATACTGAAAAGATATTGTTACAATAATGTATTATGTATTAATAATAACTTAGGATAAAGCAGGAAAATATGAGATATATACATACGGGTGGATCATTAGGATAGGTTATAGGGAAGTATATATCAAAGAAATAAAGACCATCGTGATACGGTGTTCCTTCTGCTCCCATTATTACAGCTCTTAAGAGATCCATTCTTGATTCACAAACCCTAACAAATATCATATCTGTAACCGAATAATAAAGATTAAATAAACCAAAATGTAAATAAATAAAAAAGGTTGTAAATAGTAGCAAAACAGACCAGGTAAGTTCTTAAGAATTTTCCATTCGTCTTGAATCTTTTTAACCCACTTTCCAGTTGGCTGCAAAATAAGAGAATGTAAATGAACCAAGGGTAGCAACGGGCAATTTTGACCCGTGTACATATAAATGGGTTGTGTTGTGTATCAAAAGGGTCAAATTAACCGCTTTAGCTAAAAGGGTAACGGGTCAAATGGGTCGAATAGCTTTATCATAACCATGACTAACACATTTAATATTTAAGAATTTTTTTTTTTTAAAAAGAGTAAAAAGTGTTTGAACCCAACACAACCCGACCCATTTCAGCGGACAAAAATATGACCCATTTCAACTGAAAACCATTTTGACCCGTTTCTCGACCCACTCGTTTTGCCATCTTAAAGGCCAACACTGAACAGATTCAGTTAAAACAACAGCAACCTGCGTTGTTTTTGAACTTAATGCTGAATAATGATGATCTGAGAATTCCTCAACAATATCAAACTTCTTAAAATTTATATACTTCCTCACAACATCATCATCATCATTTGGATTATTTTCAGAATCTTCTTCCAATTTCACATCTTCCAGTACTTTCATGTCAGAACCAGCTGATGTGTTTATCCGTTTGTGCTTCAATTTATGCATTGAATTGTCAACAGAAGTCAACTCGTTTTTCATGTTAATAGAATCCGGAAACGATGAAGCTGAAGCTTCAATTCCGGTGGGAAGATCTATTTGATCATAATGTGATTTCAAAATTCCATGATCGATGAACTCCCTGGAAACACTCTTTTCCTAAATTATAAAAAAAAAAAAACAGGAATTAATAAATATAGCAATACAAATTTCTATGTGGTAAAACCAAAATAATTTTACTTTGAATTATGAGGGATGCATTTTGCAGTTGCTGAAGACCCCATTTATGGGAATTACTAACAGTTTAAGGATTTGGGATAATGATAATGTAAATTCAAATAAAAATCCCCTTTTTTTAGGGTGTTTGTTATCAGAATATAAATCAATAAAATCTTTGCTACCAGATAGGCTCCGTTTCCGTAATAATTCTTCTCACTATAAATAATTTACACAGATCGTCAATTAAATAGATAATATTCAAAGTACCAAATTACCTAGCGTTTTCTCGATATACTATTTAAATATTTAATACTAGTATATTAATTAAGAGTAGTGATCTATAGAAAAGTATTATTAATTAAAGAATACAAGAAATAATTTATAGCCCTTAGATCAAAATCTGAAAGGATTAGATTATAGCCTTTAAAAATCGTGCACATGCAAATTTGGGTAAAGATGCGGATGAAAATATAGCCTGGAAGGGTAGAATTGTAAAAAAAAAACCCTCTCTCACCTAAGCATCATACGTGATTATATATCATTCCTTCACAGAAAAATTAGGTTTCTAAAAGTCGAGGACGAACAAGCGATTAAGTTTCAATCCGGCAATCAACAATCCAGAGTTTCAATCAGACAATCACTAATCTAGGGTTTCGATCGACGACCAGGTCTGTGTCTCAATCAACGATGGAAATACAGAGTTTCAATCGCGATCTCTATTTCAGGCGCGATTTTATCCGTCGCAGCAGCAACCACCAATCAAGCAGCAGAGAATCAACAATTCGGTTGCTCAACAAGTTCGATTAAGACCGTCGTCGATATCTATTTGCAGGTATATATACTTTTTCCATTATTGCGGGTTTTTGCTAGTGGGGCTTTGGATAATAAGATTCATATTCGAGATATGGGTGATGGTATTTGTACAACTGTTTTAAGATGTCCTTCAAGCCTTGAAAACGGGTAATACGAATTGAATTGAATCATTTGTCAAACAGAGTCAATCTCTCATTTCTCATATGACTGAAATCATTCAATTGGTTACAAATTCTTAATCGAGTAGTTGCAACCCTATTAAATAAGAAAATGCATATTGTTAGTTTTATCCAGGGTCTGTTTTGTTTGGTGAATTGGTGGTTTTGTTTGTTAGTTATTATATATTCGTGCTAATATTATCTTGTGGCATATTTGTTTGTGTTTGGTTAAAACGATTCATTTATCGTCTTATGTTTGCCACATTAGATCTATGCGTTATTGAATTTGAAAAAAATATCTTGTCGCATTTGCATTTTCATATCATAATATGCTAATATTATCAGGATGCAAATATGCTTCCTAAATTGTAGGTACAAGATGAAGACATTATAAAAGTTGTAACTGGAATTAGAGAGAATTTGATGGGAGATTTAAAATTGAAAGATTTTGAAACAACATTGTAGAGAACTCAAGAATTTGACACACACGATTCAAATGATGAAAATGCATATGTAAAGGTAGAAGGTGGCGAAAATGCAAATGCAAAAGGTGCAAATGCAAATGCATAGAAAAATGAAAATGAAAATGCAAATGCAGAAAAAAAAAATGAAAATGCACAAGGCCGAAAAAAAGTGAAAACACACAGACGGAAAAAAGTGAAAATGTAGAGGGAGAAGAGGCAAGGCAGATCTTTGAAAATATAAATGAAGAAAGAGATGAAGAAGAATCATGAACATGTTAAGTAAGGGTGGGGAAAAATGGATGTTGGTCTAACTATAAATTAAGTTTGTTTTATGTACAACTATAAACCATGTAATTTGTTGGTTTATTGTAATACGGATTGATGGATTTAGGTGGTTGGATATGTTTTTGAGTTCGGTTTGTTTTTGTTTTTTTTTTTTTGAACTTTTTGGTGGTTAGTTGTATTTTGATTATATGGAATGATGGATAGTTAAAGAAGTATTATAGATTGTTTTGATTTTGGTTTTTTTCCTTTGTTTTGGTTATGATATTGAATATAACAAGTGAAGTTACATAAAATTTGATCAAGTGGTGATGATACTTGAAAATGTAAACATAAATAAAAATTGCGAAAAAGCTATATGTAATGAAAATGCAAATGTAGCTGTAATTATGAAAATGCAAATGCAATTACCATTTTTCAAAATAATTGGTTAAATTTTAAAGGAATTACTAGATTTAATGAAAATGCTAAAACAATGGTAATATTGAAAAAGCAAAATGCAAAAACTTGTGTTTGAAACAGAATTAGTATTTATAAGTTCATGGAATAACTGTATTAAATGAAAAGGCGAGATGTAATTTCAAGTATGAAAGTGAAAATGCAACTGCAAGTACGAAAATGAAAATGCAACTGGTATTTAAAACAAAAGCATAGAGTTAAACTTCAGCTTACATGAAATAAAAATACAGTTGCAGGTATGAAAATGCAAATGCTGAGTATTTAAAGTAGAAACATAATGTAAAATTTCAGGATCATAGCTGTCACGGTAACCTACAAGAAAAATTGATTTTTTTTCCATATCTTTTGTTTATTTACATGTAAAATCTTCCATATAAATATTATCGAAAGTGAAAATGTCAAAGTATGTTTAACTACATTTGATTGATTTAGTGGGCTCAAAGCCACCAGCAATAATATATTATCTATAGAAATTCCAAGCATCGACCAAAGAACCAAATATTATTCCATTAACAGGTCTTTTAGAATTAGGAACCCAATACTTATCATCAAGAGCATGTATTTCTTCAAAACCAATTCGAAGAGAAGCTGCAACATGATCAAAATCTATAAAAAAAAAAGAAATAAAATCAAATAAATTAAAACTACAAAACATGGTTAAACTTTAGAAACTAAGCACATAAGATGAGAATGCAATTGAAAGTATGAAAATGCAAATACAGTCATTGTTTAATATTTTAGATGAAAATGAAAATGCAGTCATTGTTTCTTCTAAATAAAATTGGTTGAGTATTTATTGTAACACCTCAAATTTTTAATACAAATTATTTCCGAAAAATCCTTTCGTTTTTCAAACATTTAAAGTATTGTCCCAAAATATGAATTTACAAAAATCTTTGGTATATAATAAAAGTCACTAGTGGTGTTACAAAATATATCATAACCAAAGCCAAACGTAAAACCACATTGCTATCTCTAACCCGTGCGCCTTCACTAGGAAACGCACCTAATCCTTAGCTCCTGAACCTGAGTACATAGCATCACAAACAAACATAGTACGTAAGACAAAATTGTCTCGTGAGATACATGGGTTTTAGACCCGACATTATTATATAAATAAATTCACATACTAAATATATATATAGAAATATATATTTACATACTATAGTTACCTCCGCGGTAACCCTATCACAAACATATACATCGATCACCTCCTCGGTAATCCCATCACATTCATTCATAGCCTATTCGACCCGTCAAGTTGTTCGGAATGCCTCCAATCCAACGAGACCCCATTTTTGTCCTACTAACCGGAATGCCTCCGGTTCAGTAGAACCCCCTTTGTCACCTTGTCCAAGCAAGGTGACCCATCTTATCTTACTAATCAGAATGCCTCCAATTCAGTAAGATCCAACATCTTGTTGGGTGATCGGAATGCCTCCAATCCATCAGTTTAAAGATACCGTAATAATCCAGAATGCCTCCGAATCTATCACGTACCTGCCCTATTTCAGTCTACCTGTCATAACTATTATATGTAACTATATGTCACATCTTATCAATAATGCCGTAAGGCCATCATACAAACTATCCAAATACCAATCTCAATTAGTATTCACACAATTAATCCAACTATTTAATAATAACAATAAACAACTAGTTTAAACATTAGTAATCGCAAATTATGAAAAATACTTCTTTACCGCTATGTACTCAGTTTTAAAGTTCACATGTACTCACCTTTGCCAATCTTATCCAAAGACGTGTTCCTTGAACACCAATATCACTTCCCAAGATTTGAATGCCTCAAATCCTCCAACCAATAACCTATTATCAAAACCAATACAATGGTTTGCATCAATCATCAATACTAACTACATAATCCATGGCTAGTCAACTACCAGCACCATTTTCCCCAAAGTTACCAAACCTTAATTCCATAAATCACCACATTTTCGTATATCCATAACATGACTACATTTTCCTTGTTAAAATACCATAGATCTAAGTTATATTACTTCCATTTAACCATTTATGTACAAACCCATAACTAGGGTTCATGATTCAAGCTTCCCTACTTGAATCTAAGACTTATAGCACAAGAGGGATGAAGATTTACCTTTGATCTTCAAATATGAGCAAGAATCTCCAAGATCTTGTGTAGATTAAGCTCCAATCGCCACTTTACACTCAAAAATCGCACACACAAGTTGAGAGAAGAAAACTAGGGTTTAGTGTGAAGGAAATGAGGAAAACCCGACTTTAATGCTGGTGTCGAGAGAGTTCACGATCGTGAAATCGAGTTCGCGTCGTGAACTCTGAAAAATACGCATACTTCGCGATCGGGACTGGGTCGGGAACTTCTTCACGCCTGAATGCCCAAATCTCTGGTGGCTGTTCACGATCGTGAACAAAAGTTCACGCCGTGAACTCCTTATGCAGCCAAGGCTTCACTTTTCGGTCTTTGCCTCGACCCGGTTTCGCCCATAACTTTCTCATACGGTGTCCAAATGACACGAAACCAATTCCTACGTGTTTTAAACGAATTATCCTTATTTATCATATTTTTCCATAATTTATTTGATTTGAAATTTTGGGTCGTTACAACTATCTACTCCTTAAGAGGATTCCGTCCTCGGAATCAACTCAAGGATTTCCAATCCCCATTCCGCTTCCATCCTCTTGTATTTATTACCATCAACCTTTTCAAATCATGATCCAATAACAATTATACATTTAAAGTCACTTAACACCGTTATGTCCAAACGGGTCAAAATCCCATAACTCAACTATAACACTTCCAATCATTTAACTATATCATTTTATCAACAAAGGATCTATACCCAAACATTACTATTATTAAATCAATCAAAACGAAAGTCAATGCCTAGCTTTGACCAAGTCGCCATATCCCAAATTTGTCAACCCTTGACTTAAGCACAAAGTCACTACACTTCGACAATTTCCTTTCTCACTAAAAGTTCCATTAATCATCCTTTCCCTTTACAATCGACCTTGCATTCACGATTCATCAACAATCGTACGCTCAATTCCCAATTTCAACTCGAACACACAACGGTCAAAGTCACACACTATAATTATTTTCGTTGATCAATTAACCATTAAAATATACATGTGAGCGATGCATTATGTTCTTGTCCTCGCCTAATCATACTAAGCGAAGGTCAAAATCCAATTTTGACCCAAGTCAACTATCCACTAGTTGACCAACCTTGACTTATGAATAAAGTCAAACTTACTTTGCAAAATTCACGTACCCTTAATATTGAGACATCACTACTCAACTTTTCATTCCCAATTCCGATATATATCTTTCCTTTCTCAATTGTTTCCTCTTTCCCTGGATTTTAATTTCCACGATCGGTTAACAATTTCCATTTCAAGCAATACCAATCTCTATTACCCTTCTAAACTTTCATTCAAGTACTTACACCATTTAAACCTCTTCTAAACATCCGCATACCATACTTGCAATTCTCGATTACCGGCTTTAGAGCCTCTAACACATCCATCAGTGGCCTAACCACTCATCATACAACTTTCACCACTCATCGGCTACTATTAGACTTTGCTTCCTAAAAGCACCCCTTTTATAATCTATAAACTTGTAGGCATCTCCTACACATACTTACACTTAAACACAAACAATATTTTCAACTCAAGCTCTCATTTACCATAAAATTGTATCAACAACTAACCATATGGTTCTACATACGCCAGCTACAATCACCGTATCCCGGATACAACAAATCATTCATTAACTATCTTATCGAGATGATCGGAAAGCCTCCAATCCATCCCGACTCCAAACAGTCACAATGATCGGAAAGCTTCCAATCCATAGTGACTCATCAAATCTCGTTAATCGTAAAGCCTCCGATCTAACAAGATTCATGCAATACCATTCTATCTTGCACACGATTCGTGCATGCGCCATTCATTTAGCATCAAGCTATCACTTTCTTTCTTAATTGCCCATTCAATTTCCATTTTTCACATAATATTATCTTCCTAAATTCACACGCCTCCCGTCAGCCATTACTCCCACTTATACACTATACCACATGGTGATCACATAATCATTTCTAGTGCTTTCACCCAATCTACTCGTTCATCAATCGTTCTTAGTCGATTCATTTCCTCATTACTAAATTTCCCAATCTTTCTTTTACCATCGAGATAACCATTAATACCTTCAATTTTCCACCTTCTTACCAAATAATCCGGTCAACTCGAGTCACCCAATTGACTCCGATCCAAATCCCATTATAAGTTATCACACTTTTTCTATGCCATTTTTTTATAGTTTATTGTTTCTCTTGGCTTAGCATACCATTTCGGTGACACCTTACACTCTATCAATCTTACCTAGAGAATTTTACCACTTTCATATTTCGTCCTTGATGCCCCATGGCACCAAAGTTTTCCTCTTTACCAATCATAACATATTGATCCTTCATTTAATCCCACTTTATACCTTCATTAAAATTGCCCATCATCATCCCCTTCAATATACTTTAATTTCATCTTTCCCATTTCCACTCTTCAACTTATAACGCTTAACCATATATATGTCGTGCATGTTAACTCTAATAACTACTTTCACATCAAAGACTCATATAACAACTCCAATGGCCCATCCTTAAAAGCATTACCTCGTGTGACTTATCGACAAGTAATTATTGAATCTTATAACATAATATTTAGAAACATAGTACCTGAAGCGATATCGTGGCTCCTTCTAACCTCACTGTGAGCAGTTGATGTCAGCATACCGGTTCTTTTCTTCGGGCATGCACCACTAAAATGCCCCCTCTCGTGACATGTGTAGCACTCCACTTCTTTGATGTTATTCACCCCGCAGTCTTTCGCCCTGTGCCCAACTCTTCCGCATGTGAAGCATAAAGTTGTACCCGACTTGCATTCTCCCTTGTGGCCCTTACCACAATTATGACACTTTCCGGCACCAACTTTATTGGTCAAAGTCGGTGTGAACCTCCCCTTCTTTGATGGCTCCGAACTATCTTCGATTCTCCTCTTTTCCCCATCTCTTGGTAGCCCTTGGACCACCCACTGATCTACTTTCTTGGTGTACACATCCACCGGTTCATCTCCTTTTCTTAACAACCTCTTCTTGAACTTCCTCTAAGTTTCTCTTGGGGCAAAATTTCTCTTTCAAACGGCTCGTGAATTCATCCCATGACATCTTGTATATCGCCTTCTTGCCTAATATTTCGTACATCGTAATCCACCACACGTGTGCTTCATCTTTCAACATTCTAGAAGCATATGTCACCATTTCTTGATCCATATTATATTAATTAAAATGTAAAACAAAATCAATAAAATCTTTTGGAAGGGTTTTATTCTCAAAATTTGATTTTCAAATAACGTTCAAAAAGTCAATATTCAAGAGGTAAATCTATCATCTTTATTTTTTTAACGTAAATTTGTCACACAATTTTTTAAAGGAAAATGCTAATGACAGCTCTTAGGGCTGTCATTAAGAAGACAAAATACACAAAAGACAACCCCCTGAATTTTAGGAATATTACTTTTTTAATCAATGTACAAGCTTTTTATGCATGTTAGTGACAGCCCTAAGGCTGTCATTAGCAAAACCCTTTTTTAAAAATACGATATTTCCTCCGTAACAAAATAAATGACATACTTTCCATTTTAGAGTCTACCAAAACAAGTGACACACTTTGAAAACATTCCTTATTTGGTAAAAATAGTGGGACACATATCAACTAACTATCCACTTTAATAAAGTAAAATTACCTTTATACCCTTACCTTTATTTTTAAAACTCATTAATATCACTTTATTCAAGAAAAGTGGGACTCATTCTCCACTAACTATGTACTTTAATTTATTTTAACATCTACTTTATTTTTTTACCTCAAAAAACATGTAAGCTAATTTGTGTCACTTATTTTAGTACGGAGGAAGTATTAATGTTTCATTGTTTATTGATATTGGAAGAACATGAGGCTTTTTAGACTTCAATACAATATCTTTAATATTTTGATGCACATAACAAAAATATATGAAGTATAAAAAAATTTGACACATCACTTTTAAAAAAATCACCGTAACTTACTTAGATCATACCAATGTAACTTTGGCCGTAAGACAAGTGCCAACGCTAAGCGTCGGTGAATCCGCTGGTTGAACTGGCGGTGTGCCACCGTTGGCACAGCCCCGCCGTTTGGCAGTCGGTTGATCCACGCGAGTTTGAAGACGGAGCGAGAGACGGAAAATGGTGGGACCCCTTGTACTTTTTAGCCGTTAATAATAAAATTTTTTATTTATTTTTTTTTATTTTTTTTAACGGTATTATTTTCAAAAAAAACAAAAAAAATTGAAACTTTTTACATCTATAAATACCTACTCATTTCTTCTATTTTTTTTAACCACATTCACCTTCTTTATCTCTCAAAAAATTCATATTTCCCCCCAAATTTGAAAAAATGTCCAAAAAATGTCAACTATCGGTATCCAACGACGTGTGGGAGCTATTTAATCAAACCCCATGGATTCCCCACCCTCACCGGCCGGTTCTTCTTCGGGTCAAACAAGCAACCCGACACCACCACCAAACTACCAATACCAACAACTACCACCCAACTTCCATTACTCTCAACCACCAAACTTTCAATACCAACAACCAACACCAAACTACCAATACCACCAACCACCACCCAACTTCCAATTCTAACAACCTCCACCAAACACACCTCTCTTTTCACAAAATTTTCAATCACAATCACCATCCGAAAATGTGGGGGACACCCAACCGGAACCGACACCCATAAGAAAAGGGAAAGAAAAAAGGAAAGAAAATGGAAAGAAAGAGCGGCGCCAAAAAGGGCACAAACAAAGTGGTCAACCCCAGACGCTGTGATTTTATCCCAACGTTGGATTTATAACTCCGGAGATGGCGTTAAGGGGAATAGCAAAAAACATACGGTCCATTAGGGCCAGGTTCTCGAGGACTTCAACTCAGTTGCTTCTGTGAAGCGTAATGTAACACCTCAACTTTTAAAACAACTTTTAAATCATATTTTAAATAAAAATATTACAAAGTCCAATATTCAAAAATACGATTTAACAAAATTCTTTTTAAAAGATTATCAGAGTTATAAAACACGGTGTTACAAAGATAATATCATAACCATAGGATAACGGGATCTACCTACGAGCTCCCGAGCTAATCAACACTAGGCCACTTCTATCGCGACCTTCTAATCCATCGATCTCGAACCTGAGTACATAGCCAAAACAAGTAGTACGTGAGACAAAATAGTCTCGTGAGATACCTGGGTTTTCGACCCATTCTCAAAAATAATAAAAATAATTAATATTCATTTCTTTCCTTTATTCACTTATTAATTATCAACTTATATTCTTATCGTTTATTCATACTTACTAGTAAGCTAACCGTAAGCTTACCCATCACATAGTCACATATATGTAAGCTATCCATAAGCTTACTCCTTTATCACATACGCCACAGATCATTCCGAAGCAAACTCCCCCGATGTGGGTTATCATCACAAGATCACATGATAATTGGGGTTCTCCCAAACTTACCAAGATCTCCAACTCCCCCGTCTCGCGGGTTATCGTAATCCCCCTTTTTGTTGGGTTATCATAATCCCCCTATTGTCGGGTTATCGTTCACGTAGATATACTACCCTTGCGCAGGGAGGTACGACCCCAAATAATAATCTCACTCCCCCATAAATGGGTTATCGTTATCCGGATACTTTTGTTACACACATTGAATTTCATCAAATACGGGCCTATGCCCCACCAATTCATAATCAAGCACAAATTAGAATACATATATTTTAATTATCATATTAATCTCTTTTAACATAATCATATTTCATTTATCTTCTCTCATCATTATCATCATAGACTTTATCATTTGATTCACTAATAAGATTCACTTATTATTATTCATAATCACAAATACTTTATCTCTACATTGACTAGGGCATGTATATAATACTAGTCGTTTTATACTTATCCTCTTAACAATTCAATCATTGCCTTTATTAGTCTAGTTTACTAAACAATACTTGGCACTTAAATTCATTGCTATTAGTTTTACTAATACATATTATTAATAAACCAAATATCATACTTTCTCAATCATTACTCTTAGTCAAACATCATATTAATAAAGAATTGTTAATTACTTTTCATTATCATAATCTCTTTCAAAAATCATTAGTCATTTAGACATACTTAAATAGTCTATTACTTGCATTCTCTTATCCTTTTAATCATATCTTTATTAAAAACATTTATTAAATACTCATGAAACATCATAGTTTTCAAAATCATTTGTTATGTACTCAGTAAAAGTTTCATGTACTCACCTTAGCCAAGCTAACTCCAAATCGTGTCTAATAACACGAATCCTTGATTTCCAACTTGTGAAATGTCACCAATCTTTAGGTCTTCTTGACCTACCATCAATATCATCACAATAACTAGTTATTATCCATAACTAATCACTAATCAATCCATATTAATATTCCCAACCACCAAGTTCACGCAACTTGGTAGAATCTTAAACCCTAGTTCAAGATTTCCATCAACAAACCCAAATCCAACTTGTATGCATCGATTACAAGCTCACAATGAGTGTTCTACACCCATGATTAGTCATCTTCCCCAAAGATGACATGGTTGGTTCCCCAAACCACCATTTTCACCCAAATCAAGCTTACAATCAAGGTAGATAAGCAAAATAGACAAGAATCCTTACCCTTGATGATTCAATACTTCAATATGGTGAAGATCTGAGCTCTTGAGCTCCAAAATCGCCCAAGATTGCTCTCAAATCGGCTGCACTATGTGTGGGGTTGAAGGTGAAATAAAATCCTAACCTACACACAAGTTTATATACTCTAGACGCTCCTCGCGCCTCGCTCGCGCCCACCTCGCGCCGCGAAGAGACGCGGGTCTGCCTGCTTGAAGTCGATCTTTTCCAGTTCTCGCGCCCTGCTCGCGCCGAGTTTGCGCTGCGAACCAAACGCGAGCTCGACGCGAACCCTTCGCGTCTGATCTCTGAAGTTGCTGTTTGGACTCGCGCCTGCCTCGCGCCACGAGGGCTGTCTGGGTCAGTTTCTTGCCTTTTAAACTTGTTTCCATCCAAGTCTCGACCCATACTTGGTTATACCAAGTCCCAAACATCCAAACACTCGATAAAATACAATAGAGACCCGATTAAATATTTTACCACCTTTATTCCTCAATATTTCCATTTAATTCATTAATCAAAAATTCCGGTCGTTACACGTAACATGAACCAACTAACGGGAAAATAGTCCAAAATAGCGGCTGACGTAAAAAAATTCAGTGCTATATACAATTCTTTAAACGACGGCCGTGGAAGCGGTACGCGAGACGAGGACGTTCTAAAAGTTTCTCGTCAACAATTACATGAAAATGTTGGCCGTAATTTTATATACGAGGACTGTTAGGAAGTGCTAAAAGATTGCCCAAAGTTCTATTTTTCTAAAGGCATCATGGAACAGAGCCGATAAGCCTCGATGAAGACAACGACCCGGTTAGCATGGATACAAGGACGCCAGCACCGGCTAACATGCATGCGTTGTTCCAAGATGACCCGTTGAGGCGCCCCCCGGCTGCGGTCTTAGTAAGAAAAGTCAAAAAAGTTTGGGTTCGTCTGATGCTGCAACTTCTTCAAGGTCCATTAAGTTGGACACTTTGGACGTGGTAAGGCGAACCTCCGATAAGCAATCTAACGTTATCGCTAAGGTTACAAAAATGTTAGAAACTTAGGTTAGATTTCGGTAACTTGGAAAATTGTGAAGTCGTGAAACACTTTCAGATCAAAGTATTTCGTCGGTACTACGAAATCTTCGATCGGATAAACTCACAATTGCAAAGAACAGAGAATTTGTGTGTGTTTGAGAAATTTCGTACCAGAGAGATTATGACCAAATCGCTGCTAAAATCATGCAAGTTCTAAACCAGTGTAAACTGCCAAATGCAGTTCTGAAAACTGTCCAAAACCGCCCAAATACGGGTCGGATTCGGGTCGAATATCACGGGTCGGAAAAACCGGGTTTTGAATCCGAATTCGGATTTTGCATGCATTTTTTTATAAAGGAATATTAACCTAAATCCGACCCCAGCCAGGGGCTCTGCCCCTTGGACCCCGCCAGGGGCGCTGCCTCTTGGACCCCGACCAGGGCGCTGCCCCGGACCCCGCCAGGGGCGCCACCCCTTGGAACCCCGTTATCGGGGGCGCTGCCCCCGAACCCCCGTTAAGTCAGTGCATTTTAATCGTAACAAATTTAAACAAGTGTGCACTCCGCACCACCCTTACTTGTTCAATATTTATTAGGATTACATTTGGTCAACAAGTTTATCCCATTACACTTAAATTATATTGGTGATACAAATCACCAACACAAAATGGCCAAGCAAATTAATTTTCTAAGAGTTGGAAATTCCTAGCCAAAGCCGTACCAAATAATATTAGCGAAAGTCGTAAGAAAATGCTTGAAAAGGCTCAAGCATCAACTGCAAGGAAATTTCATAAGGATTTGACGATTTTTAATGAGGATGACGAGGAGGGTGACAGTGAAGGTTCGGGAACACAAGGACCTGTTGACGAAGACGAAGAATACAATGAATCTATTGACTAGTAGTTTTTTTTTAATTAATGTCTTTTTTTTAATTAATGTCTTTTTTTATGTAATGTTTTTTTATAATTAATGTAATTTATTTTTATTAGTTATATGTTTTAATTAGTTGTATATTTTTATTAGAAAAAGAAAAGTAAATGGTGGGGTGTAAATTTGGTGAAGTGACGGAGTGTTGTTGGCATGACTACATCAGTTTAGTGTTAGTTAGTTTGTCTGCTGACGTGGCGCTGAGTTGATAGCAACTATAGACGTCAGTAGCTTATACCATTGAGAGCGCTCTAAGAATGTGCGAGATGGACAACTGCACGAGACGTCCAAAATGTGGACCTCAAATTTTACTTCATTGTATGTTTTTAGCTATTTATATAGTATAAAAGAATAAATGACAATTTACTTATAAAAACAATGGGCGTTTGTAGTTTTTTGATTATGTTGTTAAACACTTAAACCTGTAATTGCTTGATATGTTTTATTAAAATAAGAACAAATACAATCACACAAAAACTAAGCAGAGACTTTTACTGACGATTCAAGTCAAAATAGACTTTTAGTGATGGCTCCATTAGTGACTCTTTTTATATTAGTGGGAGTAGACCCAATAAGCTTTATACTAGTTTTACGCTTTTAGTGATACCTTTCGTCAGTCACTAAACGCCATTTATCTTGTAGCACAAATATTCAACCACGTATTCTTAATCGCGATTTATATCCTCGATATATATCTACACTAGGTAGCTTTTTAGGCGGATGAGTGTGTTCATGTTTGTATTAAAGAGTATGCAATGTGTTTCTATTAGAAGGATAACAACGTATATATGACGCCTCAAAATCCAAAGTAATACGCTATCCTACAAGGCTATAATAACTTCATAAACAAAGTAATAACCTATCCTGTTATGTATTATCATTATTGACATTTAAAATCTTGAGAGAACAAATTAATAGAAGCTTGAAAAGCATAAAAACTTACTATCTTTAAGGGTAACTTGATCATTCTTATGAAAAGGTTCATTAAAGCCAATTGATCGAATCGTGTTTTACATTCCTATTCCCCTGCTATATTGCATTCTTCTGTTTTGTTCGCTAAAGGAAAAAAGAAAAATTTACGGTTATTGGAAATTAAGAATATGATAACGTTTAATATTTGTAAAAACAAACTTCTTCACCTATGAAATTTATTTGATCTGTTTCGTACTAAGATTCTGTGTGTTTCGTTTAAATTTATTGATAATATCAGTATGATGAAGGAATCAGATTCAATAACAGAAAACAAACACAACAATCAAACAACAAGGACTGTGATTCAATCAATTTAACTCAACTTTCACATTCGAGAGATGGACGACTCTCCAAGTTTGACTTACAAAAATATCTGAATGAATGGAAAAGAGAGATACAACTCTTACTTATTAACAGAACTGAAACAAACTAATAAGTTGTAACAACTATCTCTCTTGCCCTCAATGCTTCCTTCTCGTATACACCACTTAAATCGGAGGTCTTGGTCCACTTGTATCACAGTACCTTCTGATTTTGTATTAAAGCAGCCCTATGTTCATCCCAAAATGACATGGATGACTTATACAAGCATTGCATCAAAACCTTCAAGCATGATTCGAACTATGTTTGGCACATCATGAGATTATATATATAAAGTATATGTTTTAGAAAATACAATATAACTTGCTAAGGTACCTCCATCAATTGTAAAGCACTCCACAAGTGTTTTGTAGAAGATAATTGGTTGACTGTGTTTGGTCAAAGTTAATCTCTAACCTTTTGCCAGTTGAGTCACTAATTGGAATATGTAACAGTTGATATTTAAAAGTCAATGAATTGGAAACATGTGCATCATAGGAATATCATAGGAATATCGTTAATATTGTAAAGCACTCCACGTATTTCCATTTTTGGAATAGAATATTTATGGAATCTCCACGAATAGGATTAAACCATGAACCAGAATAGAAGAGCTTGCCCCACCCATGAGTAAATATTTCATAGTAGCCTCATTAGACCGTACATCTTTCTTGGTATATCCAGATAATAGGTAGGAGCATAAACTGAAACATTAATGCACTACGTATTCTGAAACAATTACCTGTGAACATGATTATAGACAAATTGAGCAATAACTAATGCATGCATATAAAGAGTAGTATACATATATACCTTTACTGACACTCCTTCCAATATTATTATTAACATGAAGAGGATCAATAACATTAATATATTTTGAAAGGAAAGGTTGTATATAATAAACAATTGAAATAAATCTGATGCTCAAGGTGACAATTGTGATGATATATTATAATCATGAGTAGAAGAAATCGAGATGAATTACTTAAAATCACAAGATTATCAATACCTTCTGCAAGTTTTCTGACAACGACTTTCTTAGTAGCATTCTTAATACCACATCACTGTCAGAGCAATCGAAGACCATGGCCCAATCTCTGACATTCCAAATCTGGTAACCATCAAATATAAAATAATTGGTTATTTTTCACAGATTTGACTTTTACAGTCAAATAATTTTGTTTTATATCCTAAACCTTGTGTGATCTAATGATGACACAAGCATCATAAACTTCGTTATTGTAGACTATCATATGATTCACGGCATGATATCTTTCTTTTCTTCGTTATCGAAGTTTATTAAGGTCAATATATGTTTCCAAATTCTATACTTTGACCAGAAAAGTCGAAATTACCTCTCTTTCAATTTAATAAATTTGTTACAAATCCCCTGTTGCACCAGTTGTGATTGCGTATTTTGGATCATTAAATATGACAAAAGCATATTGGTTAAATACTTTTGCATAGTTATCCAAAAGATCGCTGAAGATAAGTGTTGTTATTCTTAATCCCTAATCTATCACAGTAGGGATGTGCGTTTTAACTGATAAACTGGAACCGGTTGGAGTGTCGGACACAGATTTCGGTTTTCGGTTAATTCGGTTCTAGAACTGGACTGAATTTTCATTTTTGGCACTGCACTTGCCGAGGACCTGAGGTCATTTTTGGCAGCCGGGAAAGCTTGATTTCTATCCATTTTAACTTTGAAAATCAAATTCGTTACCCAGGCATGAATCATATATAGCTACAACAATTTGTGCTTGTTTATCAACATGATAGAAATCGTCACCAACACTATCAGCTAAATCAATCAACGAAACACGCCCTAGTTTCTTAACAGCGGAAACAATCTCAATTTGTAATTGCTCCTAACGCATATAAATCAAACAAATAAAGCAATTTAGTCAAAATTATACATGAATTAGTGAGATTACGTACAGGAGTGATGTATTCATTGACGGAAACAGTGTGCAGAAGATCGAAATCGATGATTTTGAGCTGTTTAAGCTTTTGAACTAATTCAACCACATTTCGTCCAGATAAACGAATATAAGCAATCAGACCCCTTGAGCATCAAAAGAAATTCACTCCCCCATATCCTCGTTCTGAGCTTCTACCATCACATTTTTCTAATACATCATGCGTCTTAATGCTTGATCGAATTCCATTTTCAGAACAAATTTCCACATCATTAACACCAACATTGGTTATTTTTTGTTCACACTAAGAGAGATCTTTATCCAACTCGGTGCTCGTCGGTTTTGGCCTGTGTACAGTGTACCCACCTAATAAAGTCAACGGGACCGAGTAGTGACAAAAGTTTGAAGAAGAACGAAACCGGAATTGCCCGGAACTGTTACTACCCGAAAGAATGATGTCTAAATCTGTTAAAGTTACGAAAAAAGTGATTGACCAAGAAACTAATCTCCATCCTTCTAAATTTCCTTTAATTGTTTTCCATAAATATACTCCTGCATAACCAGCACCAGTTACCAAAACAAGATAATGAATTATCATTCATGTTAATAACATACCTCGGGTGACATAATAAATCCAAACCCAGCAAGTTATCGAGTATCATATTAACTTGATACAAATCACGTGTTCTTTTACAAAAACTGTGGTCTGAAAAGCCTAACCTAACCATACAATAAAATGGTGATCAACAAAGCTCATTGACACCCTGATCTTAGAACGGAATGAAAGATAACATACCTGGTGAATCTTTTCAGAGCAGAACAAGTTTTTGGAGATCCACAAATTCGTTAATGAATCACTTTCTGGCAAAATAAAACTCACTTCCATTCAAATTAAAGCCCTAATTTTGAAGTAGATTAGCTTAAAATTGAGAAAGGAGATGAATTTTTAGATAGGCGTTGTTTCTTCTTTCACATGTTCTCCTTCTAGTCTTCTACTATGTCATTATAATCAGGCCGCGAATTAACTGGCTGTGGAGAGGGAGGTGGGTGTAAATCTGTAACTAGCAAATGGAAGCGTCAAATGGAAGCGTTGAAGGCGGTGGAGCAATTGAAGGCGGTTGTAAATGATGACGCTAGCAACCTTCCTATTGGAGTAGACAAAGCAGGACATCGACGTGGACCATGCAACTGTCTATTCGCATATAGATAAATGATATTCACTTTGAGTCGCTCATACGGTGAAATAAAACGAAACAAATACCCACTACCTTATACTGGGTACAATACCAGCTTATATAAATAAATAAAAACTAGGATAAAATATTTAAAAATAGTAAAGACTTAAACCACTCGCTATTTTTAAGTGTTCTAAAGTTAACATTTCTCTAAAAAGAAAAACCCGAACTAAAAGCTTCCTTGTTATTGTAAATCCCGTGGAAACATCTCATAGGATGCCAAAACATGCCAATAATTTATGAGTTACATTCTTTTTTTTCTTTTCTGTTTCAACGACCTTCTGAGGCACAAATGTTTCAACTACCTTCGGAGTTATTGGGGGCACAAATTTATCCACATCCTCGGCTCCTATTTGTTTAAATGCTTGAACTAGCGTCTTCATGTACACTTTCACATTGTTTCTAAATTCTTGACAACATTCTCCCTTACCGTCCACTCCAATGCCTTCCGTATAATAAGCTCTAGATTTCGTCAAAATACCATGTGCCCGATCACGAAAATGCCCAATCACAAGATTCTCAAAATGCTGCATCCATCAATTATCAAAACACAAATAATCCCAAATAAGTAAACAAATCGAAATTGCCACTTTTAGTAAATAAATACTCCCTCCGTCTCATTTTTATTGTCCAATATATTATTTTAGTTTGTCCCACAAAAAATTTCCTTTCCTAAATTTCAACCAATCAAAAAACGTTTAAGTGGGAAAGAGAAAATTTGATTGGTGACATAGTATAATTAATGTATTTTTCTTAAATTGTGAGTTTTTTTGGAGTGGACAATAAAAGTGGGACGGAGGGAGTAGGTGTACGTACCCTGGGTGGTTTCTTCATGGTGTAGACCATAGTTTTAAGAGAGAGAATTTGAGTATGCTCGTTGTATATTGTGGATCTGGTTTCTCCACTAACCGAGCCCATAGACCGTTCATATCCGGGTTCATTGAAATAGGGTTTTGCATTCAAAATAATACCCTGTATAGACACCAAAACTTGAAGCATAGTGGAAAGCTTAGGTCTCCAATGCTCTTCCTTTGCCCCACTCCAAGTGTTTA
Source organism: Calendula officinalis (assembly GCA_963853835.1). Taxonomy (NCBI): domain Eukaryota; kingdom Viridiplantae; phylum Streptophyta; class Magnoliopsida; order Asterales; family Asteraceae; genus Calendula; species Calendula officinalis. Next base: position 57,567,799 of record OY970823.1, on the reverse strand, counting down.
GAAGGCTCAAACAAACTCTACCACTAGCATACATATTCGGGTTTATACGTAGCCCATGAGAGTGATAGTACACTTGCTGATGAAACCAATCATACGTTTAATAGTCTTTATAAAATCGTACTTATAGATCACATAAAAATAATAATTTAGATAAAGTGGAAACAAGATTAATTAAAGACATACGGGCGGATCGCGAGGATAGCTTTTAGGGAAGCACACATCAAAGAAAAAAAGACCATCATGATACGGTGTCCCTTTTGTTCCCTTTATAACAGCTCGTAACAGCTCCATCCTCGATTCATAACCCCTAACAAATATCATATCTAGTGTAACCAAATAACAAAATTAAATCAACCCAAATGTAAATAAATCAAAATAAATAAATTATAAAGTTGCAAACCCTAGCAAAACGTACCAGGCAAGTTCTTCTTGAGAATCTTCCACTCTTGTTGAATCTTTTTATGCCAGTCATTTGGTGGCTGCAAAATTAATTAAAAAAAAAATTTAGGTGATCAATGATTGATTAAGCAATGTACTAAACAAGTTTAATTAATTCAATAAATACTTGCATTTTTTAGTGGTTTTGATTTGGCAAAATGATGATCTGAATAGTCTTCAACAACATCAAACTTCATGAAGTTCCTATACTTGATCATAACATCAGTGACACCCTATTAATAAGAACAGAGAAATTAAGATATTGGTATTTATAATTAAGAAGCTTAATTAATTGTAACAAATCAGTCGAAATTGTCACACAGAAACAGTGACTCGATCTCATTGCATGATGCAAGAGACTAACAAACTTAACAATACAAATTATGATATGCCTAACTTCAATTCTACCCCTTCCTCATTTTAAAGATTCATCACGTAACAAACTTCTAGCTACTTTCATGATTCTCTTTTTACCCCTTCTAGAATCGGAATTAATTTTCCTACCACAACTTTTACTTTATATACCACAGAATACAAGTATTACTGCAAACTGTACAAATATATGAAGCATCAATTGTGGTAGATTCATTAAAATATGTGGTACATTTATCACCCCCTTTCTAGAATACACGTATATTTTCCTTAGTATTAATTAAGGTCATGTTTGGGAAAGCTTATTAATGGAGCTTATTAGCTTATTAAGCTCAAATTTTCAAGTGTATTTGAGCTTAATAAGCTAATAAGCTCATAAGCCCCGTTAATAAGTTTTCCCAAACATGCCCTAATTCTAATTCAATTCTGTATATATAATAATATATATCTTTGTTAATCAATTAGTAAATCGTAGTTATATATCAAGATACCCATCGCATGAGCGCATATGAACCAACTGGATGCATGATATATTATAAAGAGTTTTTCTAACATGTGCCTCCTAGGCATATGATATGATGTATTAACTCACTCAAAATTCCCTTATAAAGTGTTATAATCATCAATAAAGTTCATAAGTTACATTTTTGAAAGACATGTATTCAATGCATTTTGAAATTTTAATAGAAATTTTGAGTGAGTTAATGCACCTAAACATGTGTCTAGGGGGCACCCTATTATAAATACCCGCCGTTATTACGAAATAAATAATAAATAATTCAACTTATATTAATTACCTCATTTTGTTTGAGCATCTTATTCTCATGTTCTAGAATCAGATTACCCGATACATCTGCTTCGGATTCCATGCCCGATGAACTCCCTGTAATAAACACTGTTTAATTTTCCCAAACAAAAAATAAGATTAATTAAAAAGAAATCCAGACATGATAAACATAGAAAGAATTGAAAATATATAGTGATGCAAGTTTTTATGCACGAAATGATTTTCTTTTTTTTTAACTTTGATTAATTCACTCATAAATTCATGTTAGCTTCTTTGTAGTTTCATTTTACTTGGTTTTGTCATTTACAGCACATTGAGAAAGTAAAAGCTGATACGGCTTTACTTTTTATTTTTTTATTTTTATTTACATTAATATAAATATTTCAAGTTAGTTATTGATGTCAAGAAAGATATTTGAGATTGCCTATTGAAAATAAATTATGCGTTTAAAAATGATAATTAAATAATCAGTAGTTATAAAACGTGATTATGAAAGATTGTGTTTGGAATCAGTTTTTTATTTGCTTGATAAACTTGATTATACGCAGTGGCGGTACCACGACAATTTTCAAAGGTGGTCAAAATTTTAAAGTGGAAGTCGGGTTCTTGAATGATATTTTTTTTAAGGTTAAATTGCAAATATAACATTTTTAAATTAAGAAAAATGAGGAAAATTAGTAAAAAGAAAAGAAAATTTTAGTAGAAAATATAGTAAAAAAACATTAAAAAGGAAATAAGGGAAAAATAAATTTAAAAAAAAAAGCATATGAAAGGAACTTGAACTTAATGTTACATGTATAAGATACATATGAGTAAACCACTAAGCTAATATACGACGAGGACTAGTTATCGCTTATACATTTTAAGCAAAAGCAGAAAATGAGTTGATACATAAAAAGTTTATACTAATCGGAAAACTTTTGGAGTGGGCAGATCCCTGCCCACCCCTAATACCGCCTTGATTATACGTTTAGTCAATAAACGTATAATAAGAATTTATTTTTTTTAGAGTTCATGTGAGATCAAAAATTCGGAATAGTCAATAAACTGATTTTTCATAATAATAAGTTTATTAACTTAAATAAGCTCTACTATTTCAACTTAATAGAACTTATTTTTAGAGTCGCATCAATTAATAATTTAAATCAATTAACAATTTAAATGAGTTAATGTCAAGGGGTGTTTGTTCTAGTTTGTTTTTTTAGGGTTATTAGCCTATTAAAAAGTCAATAAGCTTTTGAAAAATCAAGCTTATTGTTAGATTTTCAATGTGTCAATAGGCTAATAAGAACACAGAATAGATTATAAAACAAACACCCCTTCAAAAGTGAAAGTTCTTCCTCAATTACCGAGCTAAAACCCTAACACAGTAACACCTACTATGGTGATCACCAATTCACCATTCATCTAATATTAATTTCGCTTTTAAGGTATCTCGCATAAATACGATGCAAAATAATGCATGCCCTTTATGTGTATAAATATCATCTTTCTCTTTTTTTTTTGCATTTAATTAATTATACTATTTCATTTCAAAAAATATCATTTTCTACATGGATAAAGATGGCAAATGGCATCAAACTGCGCGCCGCTATACCATTTCATCTTTGGAATTGAAGAACGACAATTCGACTTTAAATTGGTATTAAATCGTTAGTTGCTAATTAAACTTGAATGTTACGTAGCATAAAGAAAGCAAAGTATATACCTTGAATTTGAACTCTGAATCGTTGAAAAATGAAACACGCCGCTGCGTTCCGTTGGACTCAGGTTTTGACTTGCATAAAGAAATCACAAATGAAGAGTCTTAAAACTTATAGGAATCTTGGTCGATAATTTCGGCATGGATAAACACAATGCCGGCCCTGTGTAGAGTCAGTGTAGGCCCAGGGCCTATAACAATTTTTAAAAAGGCCCATACTTTTTAAACATTTATTTATATCATTGAAAAATTAAAATTCTATCATTTGATCTTCTACTTCGATATGAGGTCCAGAATGCGAGAGAGTAAGCGGAAGTCAAATTTGTTACATAATTTTTTTTTTCTTAGTTTATATTTTGAGTTTTTTTAATTGAAAGATAATCTAAAAAAACTTTTGGTTCTATCGGTTAATATTTTCATAGATGCGTCATATTTAAATGAGTAATTCATTCGATAAGTACTTTTATCCTTTTTGCATTGATATTAATTTTAAAGATTACGATAGGGGCTCCAAAAATCCAAAATCAGTATTCACCTAGAGTCCTGATAGACTCAGGGCCGGCCCTGGATAAACATAATACCATTACGAACCCTACGATTTATTCGTAATTCTTATTTCAGTAACAAACCCCTTATAGATTCAAGTTTCCACTATGTACCCCTCTAGTTGTTTTTTCATTCAGTTTCACCCATAACTTTTACTATAATAGAAAGATTATTTTCATATTTACCCCTCTTAACTCCATTAGTCAACTTATGTTCCTTCTTTTTAGCAAAATTTAAAGTCCTCCTCCAATCAAAATCAAGACTGCTCATTCTTATCCGTTTTTATTGACAGCCCTAAGAGCTGTCATTATCAAACTTGTCACTATCAAAACTTATACTACCTCTGTACCAAAATAAGTGATATAATTGAGGTTTTTCGGTTTTTGAGATAAAAAATTATAATGTTGGTTAAGATAAATTAAAGTGGATAAGAATTAAGTCTCACTCATTTTGAAAATAAGTGATATTAATGATGTTTAAAAGTAAAAGTAAGGGTAAAAATGTATTTTCATTTTATTAAAGTAGATAGTGGATCCGCTTCTTTTACCAAACAATATCATTTTGAGGTAGTATTTTATTTAAAAACTATTTAATTGGTTAGTTGTTTTTGCGGGGCTTTTGGCCCGTAGTTTGTGTGTTTGTAAATCACCTCATACAAATTTGACCGGTCATGTTTCATAATTCTCAGAAACTACCAATATTTATTCTAAATTTCTAACCCAAATACTTTAAGTAGATATTATAACTAAACGCGTTTTTCTTATAGTTATTCTTAAAAAAGAAAATATCCCAAATGAAGTTGATTGGTTGAATTATATTAAGTGAAAATAAAGTTTCTTTACATATTGCTTAAACAAAATAATCATAATTAACAAATAAAGGTGATTTCTGTTAAATGAATATATTTTTTTCTCAATATTATTTATTGACAAGCTAGGTTGCCATTAGCAAAAGCTGTAATTATTATCGCACTTGTGGGATACCTATGGATGTGTAAGCAAATAAGGAATATAAGGAGTTGTTTGGATAAACTTTTTGAACTCTATTTTTAGGTTAAAAAAAAGAAAAGCATTTGATTAGCTTTTTGGCTTTGAATTTTTTAAAAAGCATTTGGCTCAGTTTATTGACATTAAAAAGTTGATAAGTCATATTTTTAAGAAATGTCTGGATTAGTTTCTTGGTATAAAATGTTAATATACGTTAGGCGTATGACTTTTTCAAAATAACTTCTTGAAAGGAAGGAGAAGTTGTTTTCAAAAGTGATTTTGGATTACCACATTTTTTTGACTGATTGGCTTTTTAAAAACTCAATAAGTCAATAAGTACTTTATCACGTAATAAACCGAGTCTAGGTATTCCAAAAAGGAAAATGCAACGAATACAATACTATACTTTTCACAAAAAGATAAACAACACAAGAAACAAACTAGTGCAAATAAAGATGATTTTAGAAGGAATATATGGTCATACCACTTGGATGGTGTAGCTTGCTTGCAACAGCAACCCCATTATGCAGATTCCATTTTCTGTTTCATGGTGGGTCCCACTTACCATCTATAAATACCATACAATACATAACCTATAGGAAAATATATCAGTACCATTTTCATAGTGTTAGTTCCCCTTTGCTACTTCATATTACAAACCAACAATGTCTTCCACATGTGGTAACTGTGACTGCTCTGACCAGACCAAATGCGTGTAAGTACGACTTTTAAATATATCCTCATTTCAGTCATGTAACATACTTTTTTTCTGACCAAATTACCCTTCACTTGCAGCAAGGGAAACGGGTATGATGTCACCATTGTCGAGACTGACAAAAGGTAATAATTAATTTCCATTTGTTAAAATATATTCGTTTGCTAATTAATTAAATACTTTTTTAATTTATTTGTAGCAGTATTGTGATGGAGGTCCCTGCAGCTGAGAATGATGGCAACTGCAAGTGTGGGCAGCTGCACTAGCTGCGGGTGTGGTCACTAAATTAAGTGGTTACATCATGTAACTGGAAATCATGATAATTAATGTTAGTTTATTATGGTTAAATAAAACTGCATCGTTGTGTTTTAGTCATGTGTCAAAATCTGAAAATGTGTAAGCTGTGGTTCATGGTTATATATTACTATCAATAATGTGGCTAGACAAGTTTTAGTAGAAACTCGAAAAACAGAAAACATGCACAAATTGGACTTTTAAAGCGAAAAATTCATAGAAAAGAGAAAACTCAATTTTCGAATTTATAACTAAATTTCAGGAAGAAATAAAAGCATTACTATTTTCCTTTCCACGAGATAAACATTCAAACGAGTTTCATAATTTCCAGTAGTATACTAGAGATTAAAAAAACCCTCTCATTTTATAGAAAATAGAGATGAGAATTTTCTGAGTGAAGGTAATCTGGAAAACAGGCTAACTCAGAAAAATGAAGGAATTGTGATCACAATAAACATATGATCTTACTCTAATAAATAAATAAATACAGTAGAATAAATATAAATATAACAGCAAGCTGTGCTACTACTTAATTTCACTTTCTGCTGTTTATAAAACGATTCTTGATAACTGACAAACGAAGCAACAACAAACAAATGGAACTCATAATCATTTCATAAATCACAAATCAACATCTCTGTGATTATTATAATTATTAAGATCCAATCAAAGTATAAAACCCAAAAATATATCAAAATAAGGATCAACCTCAGTAATTCCACAATGTAATCAATCAAAATTAATTTATTCTGGGTCATGGAAATCCCTGAAACTAAAAGGTAAAAAGCTGATTATTTCCTGTTAATCAGTATCTAAAAAAATCAAACATTAAAACCCTCGGAACGAAGGCATAAACGATGAGCTTCAATCCATTTAGAGCAAGCTGATTCACCATGTTCAACAACACATTCATCTCTAAGCTTCTTAGTATCAGGGCAAGCACAACATATTTTCTTCTTAGGTTTTGATTCAGTTGGTGGTTGTTGCTCTTTTGTTAATCTTAGTGCAGAAGAAAAATCCTGAGTTTGTAATCCACTCATGATTACAAGTTCCTGTATGATAAACATATGTAATTAAGAATCATAACATATGGTTTCCTATTTTAATTGAAAAATTGTTGAGGTGCTTTGATCAAAGACAATTAAACATGGCAACCAAGTAGCCAATTCTGGGCTGATTTTGGTCAAAATCAAGGGAAGCAATTCAATCTGTAAATTTTAGGCATAATATATTCCATCAATGATGGTTGTATCAGATCATACAAATGCATAATATATAATATAAACAAGATCAAGTGTATTCGTTTCCTTTACCTAAGTGACAAAACAAGCTGGTAAATTTGTTAATATAAACCTTAAACCCTACAAAACCCCCCAAATCAGATCAAACGCATCGCGAAACAAATAACTATTTAGTCCGATTCATCGGTTCTGAGCATTTCATAAACCTAAAGAACAAAGAACGAAATCTTGCGATGATTCTAGTTGACTGAAAAAGCCCTAATTGTAACCAATAAGATTATGAATCTGCACAAAAAACGTAAAATCAAACCAATCGATCGAAGGGTTTACCTCTGTTGCAGCAGAGAATTGAAAGGATTGTGAAGAGTAACGCCAACAAGAGGTGTAATTTTTAGAGCCAAATAACAACGTGTTGCGTTTGAATGCCGCACACGGCACACACGAATTCTGTAGAATCGTGCCCTTTTATAAACAAAAAGATGAATTTTAACACTCAACGTTAAGTTAGTCCAAGTGGCCTGCCTGATTTTGTAAGGCTTCTTAGGGTTCGATTCTTGCAATGCTCTTTTTTTAGCTCATTTTTTTCTCTATGATGCTTTTTTTTTCACCCTAAATACTACATCCGTATCAAAATAAATGATACACTTTCCTAAAAGGGGTGGAACAAAATAAGTGATATACTTCTAAATCTTACCTTATTTGGCAAAAAAGTGGGACCATTTCTCTACTAACTATCTATTTTAATAACCAAAGGGCCAATGACCTAGCGGTAAGGTGTTTGCCCTCCAACCTAGTGGTTGAGGGTTCGAGCCCCATAGTGGACATAGGTGGTTATTTAGGAGTAGATTAGATTTGCCGTTTAAAAAAAATCTACTTTAATAAAGTCAAATTACCTTTTTACCCTTACTTTTACTTTTAAACATCATTAATATCACTTTATTCAACATAAGTGGGACCCATTCTCCACTAATTACCCAGTTTAATCTATCTTAAACTATCTTTTAATCTTTTGCCTCAAAAAACCGTAGTTCCCCAAATGTATCACTTATTTTGATACAGAGGTAGTATAATATGTATTGTTCATTTGTTTGTACCTCGAACTTGCGGCAATGCACGGGCCTAATTCCTAAACCACTCTGTTTACCAAAAGTTATAAAAAAACGATTTTATAATATATTTTACAAATGCTATGATTGGTATTATTTGGATGAAAACAAACAACGGGAATGGTTAACCTTTATCTAATCTAAATAATATATAGGTTAAAGATCCTGATATTGTGTAGTTAACATCACATACCACCAAGCAATTACACTAGCAATGTGTAATATTGAAGTTTTAAGTGGGACAACAAAGAAAGGATAATTGATCCTGCCGCCACTAACCGATCATACGGTCAACATTAAAGAATTAAATCTTTAACGTTGACCGGTTTTGCCGTCAACATTAAAGAATTAAATCGTGTAAGATCATCGGAAAAAGGGTATGTGGACGTGTTTGAACCTGTGACTTCCATTATATGTCCCCAACCTTTAGGCTTTAGCCTACCATCGCACGAGGAAACATAAATGGGTAAATCGGGAGCACATTAATAATTTGGGGTGATCTATCAAATGTGGGCAAAAAATTATAAATTTAATGCAAGTCTTTGACATAGTAGGTCTCATTATAACGATGCTCTTTTGTCACAAACCAAAAAATGAAATCATCTAGAACACCTATATTGTACACCCTCCGTCCCTTAATAAAGTTCTCATTTCAATTGGACACAAGTTTTTAGGGAGTTGGTTAGTGGTGGGGTCTTGATAATAAATTTGATTAAAATATAGAGTTATTTTGGAGAGAGAAAGTATTTTTTAAAGATTGTTAGTGGTGAAGTACATGGTAATAATATTATTTTATTGAGTGGGTCCCTCTAATTTGAGAAATGAGAACTTTATTTAGGGACAAATATTTTGATTGAAATGGGAACTTTATTAAGGGACGGAGGGAGTATTATTATTGTGCATTTAGCCATTTAGGTGTCACTATCGTTTCATGTTTTAATGTTTAGTCAATGATTTAAAACCCTTATACGTGTTCAATGATCTGGATCTTTTAAGGTCATGTATAGTCGAAAGGCCCCATGCTTATTTGAGCTGTATGAAAATGTCGCTTTAGACATATCGACTATATGTTATGGGCCAAAATCAATCTCAAATGAGTAAGGTTATATATCCCTAATAAATACCCAAACAAGTACAAAAAGCAAAAACTGCAACAAAACTAAGATCAACAATCAAGTAATTTCATATTAATATGGAGAAACCAAAAGCTTTACAATGAAGATGGACATATGAATGCAACAAGATCAAAGTTTTCTCTCTTTAAACATGAAAAAAGTAAATATCAAATTTGAAGTCTCCCGAGATTCACTAATCACAATTAAGAAAATATGTGATCCCTAAGAATCAAACAAAAATAACCTTCACAACCCCATTAACGAATGCAATATCGATTGAAAAACGAATCTTCAACCAATTCAAGAACAAATCTTCTACTCGACTGTGTATTTGCCTAATCATATTTTTCTCTCCAACTATACACAAGAAACAACACCCATGAAATTGCCAAAACAAAATCACCAACAACCAACCTCAACCAATCACGGCCAAGTTCTTCAAGTTTCCTCTCAAAATAAATCCTCCAAATTGCCATTGCAATGTGAAGAAGCACACACCCTTTTGCAAAAAAGCTTTGAAAGTCTCTATCTTTCACAAACGCCACCATGAACAACAAGATTCCAATAGCAACTAAAAGCAACCCAGAAAACGAATCAGAGGTTTTGATCAGCAATTCATCATGTGGTGTTGATCCCAGTAATTTAGTTGCGATTTCATTACCATGGCTGAATGCAAATACCTCATGGCTATAAAACATCATTAGGGTTCCACAACTTAAAGCCACTATGGAGTAAATTAAACATATTGAGAAAAACCCTGATGATCCCATATCACAATTCACAAACCACAAGAATTGACTACTTTAGCTCGCAAATTCTCTCAATTTAATCAATGCTAAAGAAAACCCATTTGGAATAAATCAAATAAATAGCCCTAAATTAGCAAAAAACAGCAAGAAACTGAAACCACCCATTTATACCATTAATAGCAAGCCCTAACGGAAGAACCCTAACATCAATCCAACAATATTCATCGTCAAACAGATCTTGATACAAACCCAGATTTATTTTAACGTAAATCGTTAAATATTAGCTTAAAAGAAAACACCCAGATGAAATTCAAACGGCCACGACCCCCAAATTATGATTAATTATAAAAAAAACCCTAATTAAAGATTGATCCGTTTCTTGCGAATTAACAGAACCCAGAAATATTATTGACAGAAAAGTTGAAATACTAACCGTGTAAATCTAGAATTTGAAATAATCAAGTGAGAAATCTTGAAGATGGGAAAAGGGTTTATAGAAGAAAGAAGGTAATGAAGGCAAAGTATGGAAGATTGTTTATTATTGGGGACAGCGACAGCGACAGCGATGGAGGGGTGTTATTTAAGGATAAAATCGTAATAATTTTTTGAGATATCTGATGCCGACGATAATGCTAGAGAAGTCATCATCTTTTTTACGTGCATCAAGAACTTGTATAATGCTCTTAAGAACCTGTACGCTAAAGTGTATCAAAGATTTGTACTTTGTGCAGAAAGGTTGTACACCTCATTGATGCATAGAATAATGATAATCAATTCTTTGTCACGCGTTAAATTTTTTTCTAATAGATCTTTAATTCATTTTGCGTTTAGTCTTGGAATATAAAAAGGGGCAAAGAGGCATTTTGGAGTTATATTAGAATTTCTTCTATTAAGAGGAAAAAGATAACATGCTCTTTGACATTAGATTCTTGGTTTACCTTTTTATTCCTAAAGCAAACAACATATTGATTTATGATTTTTCTATTGTGGAATAATAATTTTTTTACGTATATATAATATAAGGAATCATGGAAGGCACCACTGAAGTTAAAGTTCCTTGTAAGATCTTGTTTTTTGGGTTGTTTTATTAAATGAGAACTGTTATGTAGAATTATAGTTTTATAATGTAAATTTTATGATAAACTACGTGTTGATCACCTAGGAAGCCTGGAATGATTTATCAAAGGTTAAGGGTTCGGTAGTTTCTAAGTAAATATCAACTAAATGGTCAGATGAAGGTGCGGTCACATAAATGTTGGATTACATACATTAGTACATTACAATTAAATCTTAGCTAATCTGATGAGTCCATTATAAACAAAAATATTTTTTAAAAAGGTAAAAAAGAGTGATGTAAAATTCATAATAAGATTACTGTATTTTGAGGATGAAAATATATTATTGATAGATAATATTAATTGTAAATGAATTCGATTAAATATTGCTATGATTTGTTGTTTGACTTTTGATAATAGGGATCACTCGTGCCAAGTGTGAGATGATAAAAAGTAGACATTTTTTATTTTAATTTGTCTCTCTTACTTTATTCTTTTGTAAAGTTAACAAAGAGAGAATTTTTCTATTAAAGCCCTATAAACTGACTACTTGGCATCCGGCGTGGGTATCTTACACAGTAACACAGTATAGATAACTCAGTTGGTGTTTTGGTTTGAAGAAGGAAAAGGAGACGGAAAGGTCAATATTTTATACGATATTAATAAGAGTTAATTGCACGGATGGTCCTTTAGGTTTATATCAAATTTCACCAATGATCCTTTAGTTTCAAAAATTGCACCGACGGTCCTTATTTTTTAAAGGTTTTTCACCGATGGTCCTTTATAAAAACGACCGTTAATTTTTCACGTTAAGTGACCTCACGTGTGATGCACGTGAGGGTATTTTGGTCATTTCATCTTTCCCTTCCCATTTACTCCGAGTAAATTACACGGTTGGTCCCTTAGGTTTATAACAAATTTCATGGATGGTCCTTTAGGTTTATATCAAATTTCACCAATGATCCTTTAGTTTCAAAACTTACACTGATGGTCCGTATTCCTGAAAGATTTTTCACAAATGGTTCTTTACGAACATGGCGGTTTATTGTTCACGTAAAGTGACATCCCGTGTGATGCACGTGAGAAGCACGTCAATACATCTCTTCAATAATTGGGTAAATGAAACAAAATGATGGATAAAAGTCGTTTAAAGGGGAGTATATGAGAAGGGGAAAGCAAATTGACCTTTAAAGAGCCATTTTTTATTTTTAAGTGACATCATGAGTTATGCACGTGGATGTACTTTGGTCAATTCGTCTTCCTCTTCTCATTTAGTACTCCCTGTAAACGAATCTTCTCCATCAATTCATTTCGTTTACCCGATTGTTGAAGATATGTATTGACGTGCTTCGCACGTGCATCACACGTGATGTCACTTTACGTGAAAAATAAACCGCCATTTTCGTAAAGAACCATCTATGAAAAATCTTTCAGGAATACGGATCATGAGTGTAAGTTTTGAAACTAAAGGACCATTGGTGAAATTTAATGTAAACATAAAGGACCATCCGTGAAATTTGTTATAAACATAAAGGACCAACTATGTAATTTACTCGGAGTAAATGGGAAGCGAAAGACGAAATGATGCACGTGAGGTCACTTAACGTGAAAAATTAATGGTCGTTTTCATAAAGGACCATCAGTGATAAACCTTTCAAAAATAAGGACCATCGATGCAATTTTTGAAACTAAAGGACCATTGGTGAAATTTGATATAAATATAAAGGACCATCCGTGCAATTAACTCTATTAATAATATGTGTATAAAAAGTTGAAGTAGAGATATATTGTCAATAGAAATATATCAGTTGAATGTTAATTGAAATATCAGCCAAAGTGATATTGATATGACAAAAAGTCAAAAACTAAAGTGCCAACAAAGGTAACAAGTAACAATTTGAGGTGGTCCAAGTCATTGTTAGAACGTTGCAATAGTCTTTTAGCATATATATATGATAGAACATAGTTTCCCTCTTCAACACAAAACTTAACAACCATATAAAATAAAAACAAGGTACACAATAAGTTATTAACAAGGTATATATGAGACTTATCTATGACTCTCTGAGGCCATGTCATGACGTCATTATGATTCACTCTGTTAAAACGTCGGTTATGATTTATGAGAACTACTAAAATCTCGACTCTAAGATCACATAAGTTGGTAATTTAGTGTACAAGTAAACAGATGCTAGAAGCTTCGAGTAATCAGAGTTAGAGTTTAAACACTCCAATGAATGCAAGAGGATTGTTTATAGAGAGAGATATTTCCATTTATAAGATGATGGTCATTACTTGTACTTCTTTGGTGTTTGGATTCATTTGCAAACGTGCATAGTTACTGTTCTAACGATGGGTACGAGAAAGAAAAATCACATATTTATAAAAGAAAAGGGCTAAATGTGGGACGAACGTCATCATACAAAGGTACTTCAAAAATGTTTTTCCTAAATAAAAGTTCAAAATTAACATCTTAATGACGCTTTTTTTCTTCCTGCCTAGAGTTTATTATATTAAGAACTTTACTAAAAATATTATGGTTAGCAACCAACTTTTTATAAGGTGGTTGGTAAAATGACTAAATGGTGGTTAAGAAGCAATGTAGGTTGTTGATGTCCTTCATTTAGCAATAAATATCTTGAGGTAGTTGGTGGTTTTCAATGGAAGTTGGCCTCTCAACCAAAAATCACAGGTTAAACTTCAATAAATATACAATTAAGTATTAAACATCCATCCAACATACACTGCACAAGCAAATATCTTAACCATAACCGATTAACTGCTACTCGTGTCATATAAAATATCAAAATGGAGTCCCAACGAGCCGATATTGGGCTTGTGGATCGAATATATATATTCAAATACTCCACAAGCAAAAATGGTAGAATAAAATATAACTAAAACTACATCTCATCACATTCAAATCTCCTAAACCCCCAAAAATAAAGAATATAACCAACCAACCTATCGACATCGATTCCCATTTTTAGCCGATTTAATCAACTTATTTATAAGTTTCTGTAACCGCTTAGCTCCCGGTCCGGGTTTAACCCGTGTGGGTTTCCCAACCTTATCACAATTCGGGCCACCTTTGCACCATCCACCTGGCGTAAAGCTCCCATTTGGTCGATGCAACAATTCTTTATCTATTCTATCCAAAACAGAAGTATTATATTTAAATTTGCGGGCAAATGCGGCCCCACTTTTGATCATTTTTGAGGTATCGTTTATGTTGAGAACATGCGGGTGTTGTTTTGGTGGGTTGTCCCATGAAATGAAGTGCATGTCGTGGTTGATTACAGTTGGAATAAATTGTGGCACGTTGCAAATAACGGTTTGGAAATAGCCTTCGGGTGATGAGACAAAATTTGTGTAGTACATTAGTAGTGTTCTTGGTAGATTGTCCCAACCCCATATGCAATATTCTACAAATGATCGAGATAAAACCATCCACGCAGACCCTAAAAAATACAAAAATAATTTTTTTTATTCAGATTTTGTATATAATTAATGTAATAAAAAAAGGGAAAATAACGTACCAGTAAATAATTTAAATGCGGTTGGTAGAGGCCGATTTGGTTTTACCCAAAAGATATCAGATTTTTTATTCTCGTATAGTCCAGGGTCAATCATCAAAGGCATTGCTCTTTGGTCCCTGCATATATACAACTTTTTTTAATTAAAAATGACAATTTAAGATGTTATGAACACTTGGTTGTGTCACGGGCTACTTTTAACCTGCTCCCCTGTTTTGGCCCGTTCACCAACCTATGCTGCAAGTTAGGGAACTTACTCTTTCCAGCCCAATTGACTTGTGTGCTCAACAAAATTCAAATCGCGACTTATATCACGAAACGTAGAAAGAAGATCTGCAAATAAATTCAAGAAATTAATCAGTTTTTGTTCAAGTAGTTGACTTGATGTCGTTTGTGAAAATTTGACTTCCCGAACCACCATAGTTGACTTTAGTTCCAAACGAACAATTATTCTTGCTAAAAAAAGAAAAGAAATACACGTTACATATATTTTGCTAGAACGACCCGTTTTGAACAAAACGTGTCATGTAAGATAGTTTATTTTGAATTTTCATTACCATCATTTGTTTGGTCAGTTATTGACCCGTTTGACACAACCCAAACGGGCGAATTTATATATAAATTGGCCGAATTACCACCTTTAATAAAAAAACTTACCATCCTGAGTCACAAGAGGATAATCGGATGCACTAAGGTTTATAAACCAATCCCATTCTTTATTCCTTTTTAAAAGAATTGCACACGCATGAAGTGTATTCGACACCATTGTGGGCCCCCTATAAGTAACCATATTTGCTTTTGTAATCATATAAACATTCCCAATCTGAGCAAACATTGGATCTTCTTTGACCCGTTTTGCAAGTTCCAATCGTTCATTGGGTTCCGATTCAAGATCAAGATGAAGAACATAATAATTTCTTGGATGATATAATGCTCTAAGTGTTCTCCAAAGTTTATTTAAATCACCTTTTGACCCCGAAACTAAATAAGCAAAAATAGGTAATGAGGGACGAGGTTGTAAATCTGTAGATTTGAGTTTTTCTTCGGCAAAATGTGGGATTGTTTGATTTGATGAAATACGAGCGTTGAATAACGGGAAAAATGAATTAAATTTGTACAAAGGAGGAAGAAGGCCCATATTGAAACAAGTTGCTAAAAGGAATAAACATACACATGATGTTATTGCAAGAGGAAATGCCCATCTTTTTTCCATATGAAATGATTTTAATTCTTTTAATTTTATCATAAGTTATATCACTATCTAATACTGTTTTCTTCAATCTCTATATAAAAACCCTCCTCAAAACCGTAGTTTAATTACAATTATATAGCCCTGAAGTCCCATAAAATCCTCATGTATTAATTGGAGGTCCGATTGAAGGCTGTTGGATTAAAAAAACAAGAAAATTAGTTCATTTTTCTTGTTTATGTGTGAATTAAATTGAAAAGAATTAACATTTAATCCTACAAATCGAATCGGGCCATGAGTAGACTTACCATGAAACAGGGTATATGTGTGCATATCCTGAGTAAAAATTTCTACTTTTGTAGGGTAAAAGAATAAATATTATGAATTTTTAATAATATAAAATTCACCACAAGATCAAACAAATGAACATTAAACAGAAACAATATGAGATCAGGCAAAATACCAAAAAATTAAGCTCGTTAACATGTTAATTTTGAAATCATAATAGCATAACAACACCGTAGCTGTAACATAAATCACACACTTTTAATTTTTTGTGTGTTATGAAATTACGCAATCCTAAATACAGAGACCTGGTGAAAGATTAGTATACAGATCGGAAATTAGAATTAAACTAAATAAAATTATATTATATTATTCAAATCACACGCATATAAACAAAATGTCAATATTCACATCACTGATTTAGAATCGTCAGATAAAGATTAAATTTTGGGCATGAACAAATCGCATCTTAAAGGTTACAAATTTAGAAATCAGAGTTCAAGAACATATATTAATCAGATTTTAACTCATACGAATTAAATCAAGACAAATTAACAAAAAACATCACATACCCTTTACAATTAAATCAAAACCCAATAAAAAGAAATTCAAAAAATGAATCACCTTATTTGAATCTGTTGTTAGAATGCGTGCATCCACGTTCAAAGGAATATAGAAAAAAGTAATTGCAGTGAAGAAACAATTGGTGAGAGAGAAAGAGAGAAGAACAAAGTATTTATTGATTTGATTTGTATTATTTAATCTTTTTAATATAATTTTCTTTGAATCTTCGTGTTACTGTTTTTGTTGGGGAAGATTACCTTTTGATTATAAATCTTGTTTTTATATGAGATCAGTCTTATGGTAAACGCTCCTTAAATCGACACGACAGCATAACATTTATTTAGACGGCTGTTTTGTTGCAATAAATAAGGTCTACATTATTCACTCAGTTACCACTCAGGACACCTCTAATTAATTATTACTCCCCCCTCCCACAAAAAAGTTTCCATTTCATCTTGTCACAAATTTTTAGGTGGTAGTTAATGGTGGGACATTGATATTAATTTTGATTAAAATATAAGGTTTGATTGGAGAGAGAATGATAGTTAGTAGATGTTAGTAGTGGGGTCCTTAAGAATAATAATATTTTATTATGTGGAGCCCATCAAATGTGAGAAATGAGAACTTTTTTGTGGGACAAAATTTTTGTTAGAAATGAGAACTTTTTTGTAGGACGGAGGGAGTAATTATTAATTAATATAATATAAACAAAACAATAATTTTTATACATGTTTCTCTAACATATGAAGTTATGAACTAATAAGCATAAACATTAACATGTACTATTAATAGTGATAACCTTTTGAGTATTGTCTATAAAAATGGAATATTCTATTTTAAAAGATAATAATTAATTAAGGGTTTTGATAATAACATATACTTCCTCCGATTTAAAATAAGTGATATATTATTGGTTTCACGGTTTTTGAGGCAAAATATGATAATGATAATTAAATTAGATTAATTGGATGGTTAGTAGAGAATGAGTCCCACAAATCTTGAATAAAGTGAGATTAATGATGTTTAAAAGTAAAAGTAAGGGTAAAGATGTCATTTCACTTTATTAAAGTAGATAGTTAGTGGGTGTGGGTCCCACTATTTTTTTTTACCAAATAAGGTAAGTTTTTAAAGTGTATCACTTATTTTAATACACCCAAATATGGAAAGTGTATCACTTATTTTAAATCGAAGGAAGTATAAGAAATTAAAATTTGAACATTAACTAATAATCACCTCTTATATTTTAGGTATCTTTTATCCATTAATAAAAACATAACTTTCGAATGAATGTAATAATTTGTTGTAAATGACTATTAAGATTGTCATTGGGAAAATCATTTGTTATACGATGGATGTGAATTTTATTACCGGGGGGCTACACATAGCTTGAAGTTATACCTTCCTAACAACACCCGATTACTCGGGTCCAAAAGGTCCACTTTTCACCTTGTTCCTTTTAATTTGTTAACAATATTATATAAAATGATACTTATATAAAAATGTTTAATTTGGTATGTGTTCTAACCATATATAAATAGTTGTGCTTTTTCTTGGTAGATATCTAAAACTTTCACTGATAAAGAAAAACAATCATGATTATGACATCTCCGTACTCTGATTTTGAAGTATCGTTGTTGTAATTATGGCCATAAAAATGATTAAATACCTCTACTTAATTGTTTAGTCCTCTTTTGATGCAAGCCCACCGCATAACCGGCCAATTGAATACTCGGGCCGGGCCAAGAGGATAACACGCAAGCCTGCCAAGCTCATTGATGGAGCTTCTGGAAACCCACGTGACAATTGAAGTAGTAAACCCACTTCCCTTAATATTTGCATGAGAATAGCTCAAGCACGTAGTCAAGTATGCATAAGGTCCATGACCATTATTTCCTCCTGATTTCCAGCTAGTAGTTGTTATTTTCCATTATTTAAAGTCGATGTAATTTACTTTTGAGTATCAGAAATAAAAACCCAGAAAATTGCTCCAACTCCTTTGTCTTTTTCTTGGAGACTTGCCATCTCAAATAGGCATATACCAATTTGGTGCTTTCATCCAGCTTACCATGCCTCCCAAAAACGATAAAACATCACAATCATCCACAACTGATACCACCCTTTCACCACCCGATCATCTTCAAGCCCTTATCCACCTCTCCACCGCAACCAATACCCGCCTCGATGTCCTTACCAACACCATGTCCGATCTCGTTCAACTCTTCCAAAACCAACGACTTTCACCACCACCGCCTCCACCCCACCACCTCCACCGCCACCACACACGCAAAACAACCAACCACGACCGCCAAAAATATCACTGCCCAACTTCGATGGATCTCAACCTCTAGATTGGATCTTTCAAGCCAACCACTACTTCGATTTTTACAACCTTCCTGCCAATCAACGATTACCACTAGCCGTCTTCTATTTCACCGGAGAAGCGCTCAGTTGGTATAAACACCTTTCACACAACCAACTACTCGTTACATGGGCAGAGTTTTGTCGTGCCATCGAGCTCCGATTCGGTCCGTCCACATACGAAAATCACCAAGCCAACCTATTTAAACTCAAACAAACCTCCACCGTTTCCGCTTACCAAGCCGAATTTGAAAAATTGAGCAACTGTGTTGACGGGTTACCGCCTATCGCACTCCGCAATTGCTTCATTTCCGGTCTCCGTGATGACATCCAAAACGAGATCGCCATACACAATCCCGTTACACTCCATCAAACCTATGGCCTTGCTAAACTTATTGAGGATAAGTTGTCTCCCTCTAAACCAAAATACTCACGCTCACCTGCCACTTCCTTTGGCACCACCACACCATCCACCTCCATGAACAAAACACCACCACTGTTACCCAACCCAACTACCAAACCAGTGTTACCCTTCACCCGACTTACCCCGGAAGCACTCCAAAAACGCCGTGCCGAAGGCTTGTGCTTCCGTTGCCCGGAATAATACGCACCCGGCCACAAATGCAACCCACCCCAATTCTTGTTGATCGTCGATTACGACGAGGAACCCCCCGATTATACACCCGATCCGCCACCTGAAACCACACCTACAAACACCAACCATTTCCTTTCTTTATCCACCGCCGCCTTTTACGGCCTATCATCACCGCAAGCTCTCCGTGTCACCGGATACATCCACAATACCCCCGTAACCATCCTCATTGATTCCGGTAGTACTCACAACATTATTCAACCACGTATGGTTTCCACCCTATGCCTCAGCCAAGACGATATTCCATCCTTTCCCGTCATGGTGGGAAGTGGCGACTTTCTTCAATGCAACGGGTTTTGCCCCGCCGTTCCCGTACACCTCCAGCAATCGCTTTTCACCATCCCATTTTTTGTCCTACCCGTCGAAGGGGCCGACGTAATCTTGGGTCTTGCATGGCTCAGTACCTTGGGGCCCATAGTAGCTGATTTTTCCATTCCACAAATAACCTTCACAGTTGATTCCACACCTATCACCCTTAAAGGTGAACCCATATCTCGAGCCATCACAACCACCACTGTACAAACCCTTATTAACAAAAAAAGTGTTGCTTCACTTCATGCAATCCACTTTCAATTCCAATCAGATATTCCAACTCAAACCCCAAACCCACCTACACATCCCGACCCCACTGTTTCACAATTACTATCTACCTACACCACCATATTTGATAACCCCACAAACCTTCCCCCACCTCGTACACAAGACCATCACATCCCTACTTTTCCTAATACACCTCCAGTCAACGTGAAACCTTACCGTTACCCGTATTACCAAAAGCAAATTATGACCTACCTCATCACCGACATGTTAGCCGACGACATCATCAAACCTAGCAATAGTCCGTACTCTTCACCGGTTCTTTTGGTACGCAAAAAAGACGGTACTTGGCGCTTTTGCGTCGATTATCGCGCATTAAACGCCATCACCGTTAAGGATCGCTTTCCGATTCCCACAGTCGATGAACTCCTTGATGAATTACACGGTGCCACCGTGTTCTCTAAAATCGACCTCCGTGTCGGCTACCACCAGATTCGCGTCACCCCTGACGACACCCACAAAACCGCTTTTCGTACTATCGACGGCCATTACGAGTTTCTCGTTATGCCCTTCGGCCTCACCAACGCACCCTCCACCTTTCAATCCACCATGAACGACCTATTTCGGGATGTCTTACGTCAATTTGTACTCGTATTTTTTGACGATATCTTGATCTATAGTTCAACCATGGAACTCCATTACAACCATCTTGAACACATTTTCTCCACACTAGCCAAAAACCAATTTCATGCTAAAATGTCTAAGTGCTCATTTGCAGTCACAAAAATACACTACCTAGGCCACATGATCTCATCACAAGGAGTCCATGCAGATCCTGATAAACTCCTTGCCATCCAACAATGGCCAACACCCACCAATTTTACAACCCTACGTGGCTTCTTGGGCCTTACGGGTTATTACCGGCGATTCGTTCCTAATTATGCCACCATCGCTGCCGGTATCACCGACATTCTCCGCCACTCCACGTTCACCTGGACACCGGCCGCCACGACGGCTTTCACCAACTTAAAAACCGCCATGGCCACACTCGTAACCTTCACTCTTCCCGATTTCACCAAACCCTTCGATGTCACCACGAACGCGTCTAACATCGCCATTGGCGCTGTGTTGTCACAACAAGACCGTCCCATCGCGTTCTTCAGTAAACGTTTTTGCCAACGCATGCAGGTTGCTTCGGCTTATGTACGTGAGCTTTTTGCCATCACCGAGGCAGTTAAAAAGTGGCGGTAGTA
The DNA here is from genome assembly GCA_963853835.1 of Calendula officinalis. Taxonomy (NCBI): domain Eukaryota; kingdom Viridiplantae; phylum Streptophyta; class Magnoliopsida; order Asterales; family Asteraceae; genus Calendula; species Calendula officinalis. The sequence continues at coordinate 57,546,319 of OY970823.1, read as the reverse complement.
CTTAATTGGGCGAAAATTTTACATTTTTACAGATCAAAGAAGCCTCAAACACCTGTTATCTCAGGTCGTCCAAACACCGGAGCAGTACAAGTGGGCCACAAAATTAATCGGTTACGACTTCGAGATCATTTATAAACCGGGCAAAGAAAACCGTGTCGCCGACGCCTTGAGTCGCATCAATCAATCAGAACTGCTCGCTCTTTCCGCCACCTCACCCGCTTGGCTTACTTCATTACGCGAGTTTTACAACACCCCGGAAGGCAACAAACTTCTTCAAACCATCCTCACCAAAGCAGCCAACTCAGATACATTCCACACCCATGACGGCCTCCTTTATCACCAACAACGCCTATATATCCCACCGCACCCTGAAACCCGCCAACTACTACTCCACGAATACCATTCCGCAACCATCGGCGGCCACTCCGGCATCTTACCCACGATGAAACGCATCTCTGCTACCTTCTTGTGGCCTAAACTAAAAACCGATGTCACCTTATTCATTCGTAACTGTGCCGTTTGCCAACAAGTTAAATCACCTACCCACAAACCCTACGGCTTTCTACAACCGCTACCGATTCCTTCCATGGCATGGCATGATCTTTCCATGGATTTTATTACTAACCTTCCTTTGTCTGCAGGTAAAACAGCAATTTGGGTCATCGTCGATCGATTTTCAAAGTCAGCTCACTTCATACCACTACCAACAAATTACGGGGCAATCACATTAGCAAATCTGTTTCTCCACAATATTTACAAACTACATGGCATTCCCAAAAGCATTGTATCTGATCGTGATTCCATCTTTCTTAGCTCCTTTTGGAAGGAATTGTTTAAACAATTGGGCACCCACCTCCGCTACTCGACGGCGTACCACCCGCAAACAGACGGATAAACCGAGGTTGTCAACCGGTGTCTCCAGAACTATTTGCGTTCGTTTGTTAGCACGGAACCGCGAACTTGGACAAAATTCTTATATCTTGCGGAATCTTGGTACAACTCATCACATCACAGCGCCATCAACATGTCACCTTTCAAAGCTCTATATGGCCAACCCGTTCCTGATCTTCACCGTTACCAACCGGGAAGTTCCGCCACAGCTTCTATTGATGCCTCCTTACAAGAACATCAACGATTATGTACGGTTCTTAAAGATAATCTCCGTAGAGCTCAACAACGTATGACATCATTGGCAAATTCCCACCACCTCGACAAAGAATTTAACGTAGGTGAAATGGTATACCTTCGACTTCAAAATTATCGTCAAAAATCAGTCCACTCGAGGGAAACTAAGAAACTCACTCAAAGGTACTTTGGGCCATTCAAAATCAGCGCACGAGTGGGCAAAGTGGCATACCGCCTCGAATTACCTACTGACGCAAGAATTCACCCAGTCTTCCACGTTTCGTTACTACGCCAAGCTTACGGAAACCCCACCCCTGTTCCGATACCCGTAATGGACCAGCCACCCACTCTTACCATTGAACCAAAATCGATACTTCAACACCGCAAGAATGTTAACAAGACGACAGAAGTCTTAGTCGAATGGGACAACCTCGAGATATCTGAAGCAACATGGGAAAATATTGATGAAACAGATTTTTGCGCCAACAACAACGTGACCCATTCGCTCGAGGACGAGCTCATTGAAAAGGAGAGGGCAATTGATGCAAGCCCACCGCATAACCGGCCAATTGAATACTCGGGCCGGGCCAAGAGGATAACCCGCAAGCCTGCCAAGCTCATTGATGGAGCTTCTGGAAACCCACGTGACAATTGAAGTAGTAAACCCACTTCCCTTAATATTTGCATGAGAATAGCTCAAGCACGTAGTCAAGTATGCATAAGGTCCATGACCATTATTTCCTCCTGATTTCCAGCTAGTAGTTGTTATTTTCCATTATTTAAAGTCGATGTAATTTACTTTTGAGTATCAGAAATAAAAACCCAGAAAATTGCTCCAACTCCTTTGTCTTTTTCTTGGAGACTTGCCATCTCAAATAGGCATATACCATCTTTCTAGCTGATTTCAAAACTTCACCTTTAATTGACTGTCTCATATGAGTCGTCATCCCCGATTTGTTTTCCCCAGCTGAAAGAAGTTTCTTTGCAAAGTCGCGCATGTCGAAATTGGTTTATTTTTTTCATGATCTTAACAAATAACAAAATACTTTTCAATATTTTATAGAAATTACTTCCTAACATTGCTTTATAGTTTCATTTTGTCGCAGTGTGACCCCTCATGGGCTCGTACTAAGTTGGGAAGTGGCTCGAATTATGGATAACATTCGGATATGTAATATTCGTGACACGTGTTTTAACTTTTAATCCATTTTCTTAACAATTTCCGCATATCCGAAACAAACAATAGTCTCAACATGTTCTATATAGCGAAAAAATTGTCTATATGTTCCTAGTAACATAATATAAGCACACGGGATATTATACTGTATACTACTAAATCTTTCTATATATCTTCTTGTTTGTTTCATATTAAGAAATTATGAAGGAAAATTAATTTATTCCACATGACGATTGTTTTATGGGTAGTTAGATGAAGTTAGTAAGAATCAATACGATTTTTCTACCTACATATATGCATTTTTCACAACATAGGCTCGACTGTCTATTGTCTTAACTGTTTTGTTTGGCCTACTTATAAAATTCAGATAATAATGAGCAGAAGGAAAGAAAATAAAGTAAGATAGATATGTATTTTTTTATTATTATAAAATAAATATTTCCTCCGATTCAAAATAAGTGATACACTTTTCTTTTTTGGGTGATTCAAAATAAGTAATACACTTTTAAAAATTATCTTATTTGGCACAAAATAATGAAATACACGACTAACTATCTATTTTAACAAGGTGAAATAACTCATTTACTATTAAAAGTATATAAATTACCTTGACGTTAAATTTTAATAACTTCATTGGATCACACCAGAAGTCCAGAAATGAATTTTGGATAGTCCACATTAGAAAAATATTCCCTTTAGCCCAGATGAATTTCAAAATACAAAATGACAAAATGTGGCCGACACAGTTTGATCGTATTTTTTACTCATTTCTTTTATAACTTACCTTCATATTCTCTTAATGAGCAACTGTTTTCATATCTAATTTACGGACAGTTTGGTGCTGGCAATCTGGCATGGATGAACCTCCGTGTCTATAAATATTTTTTTTCCACTTATAAGGATTGATCATGGAACCTCATTAGAATTTCACCATTTTAAAGACTGAATTTAATCACTAGATTTCCATTCTTATTTGAATTTCCTCATTTTTTGTATGACAAATTTAGATGGTATACATATCACCACTTTTACAAAGAATATTAACAAAGATATAAAAATTATAACCAATTTAAAACAGACGTGACCATCAGGCCTGGAGACCATTGCGATTTAAAAAATAAAATAATGATTAATTATGTTTAAATGACATTTATGGTACGATTTTGTTTGTTCCTCTACTAAAAGTCTAAAACATACTCATTCGATTTTTATCTAGCAAAAATATCTACATCCTAAAAACTAAGTATCTAACTCAAGTTATAGTTTTAGGAGAATCCTTACTATACCAATTGTAAATCAGGCAATAATAACTTTTACAAAGTTTTGACAATTTTATTGTGATTTTAATAATTTATAGAATATGGGATTTGTGTAAAGGTTGTAAGAAAAGTGAATACTTGGGATAAATCTAATACGTATAACATGATTATTCTGATCTTAATAAAATAATAATCTGATCTGATATTGATATTGATTTTAAATTTTTAAATATATAATGTTTTCAATTTGCAAAGGTCAAGATAAGCATGCGATTGTTGTTTTTATATGGGTAGTAGTTGGTGAACAATGAGTGGTTCATTTACACATGTTGCTACTCGTATAGATTTTTGCCTACGCCTACCCGTCAATCCAGTTTGCACTTTGCAGTCTACGCAGATTTGCATCTCTTCGTCAAGGGCAAACTGTCATTCTACCCAAATGTATCACTCTTTTATCAATGCAACTCGATTCATACAAGTAATTCTTATTTATACGGACCCACAAAACAATTTCATAATAACAAACAATAATATCATTATTATTTTTTTCATACTTTATGTCTAACTCCTTCTACTAAGAACATAATTATCTTTTGATCTGTATATAATAAATTTATTTTGTACTAATCAGCTTATTCTATTAATTAACTAAATATATTTAAAACAATTTTTAAACACCACATTATTCAGTTAAAAAGAATCTCATAAATAATGTTGATAAGAAGACATAATAATACAAAATGCAAAATTAAGTATACACACAATTAAATATCAGCATTGTGGCCTTTATGTATACACACAGTTACGTAAAAAAAACATAAAATTAACTTTATGCATAATAAACCAAAGTCGCGTATATTTCAGATAACTACAAATAATTATACAATGTCTTCATGTGTCTTGTGTTTGGACCAAGTGTTCACAAGGAAAGATGGAAATGAGTAACATATGTGCAACGAATACATAAATTAGGTAAATTAAAAACCAAAAATAATTAAACTTTTGAATTTTCATTTTATAACTTTGTTATATGGGCATAATCACCAGTTCACTAATTTCCTAGAATTTAAATCTAACTCAATGAAATGTGACATGGATGGTACTAATTTACTAGACTAATTTTTCTAACACTGTTTATTAAATTTATAGTATTTAAACAAAGTTACGGTTTCCAAAAGTATTTTAAAGCTATATTAAATGCCTGAATGAGTCACGTATTCAAAGTTATGGAGGTAATTTCGTTTAAATGTTAGTTACGAGTAAGTATTATACTATTTAAATATGAGTTTTTCTAACATGTGCCCCCAGATGTTAGAGTGCATTAACTCACTCAAAGTTTCTTAATAGAATGTTATTAACCATCATTGAAGTTCATAAGTTACATTTTGAATAGATGTATTAAATGTATTTTTAAGTTTTAATACAAAGTTTGAGGTATTTGTTGGATCCCAACAACACAAACGTGTTGCGTTATGACCAAATAACGAATATAAGATAAATGAACAACAAGATTTCAAAGATTAAAAGTTTGTTAAAACAACTTAATACAGTACAAAGTTTGCGGAAATAGATAGTACAAAACTAACTAAAACTCTATACTTGAAATGACACTTTAGATCACTCAAAACTAGAAGAGTATGCACTGAGAGTTATATCAGCTGATACTAACAGCTGATATTAATGCCTTAGTAATAACTATGGAGGAGTTAATACTTAGACAAATAACTAACTCTCAGATAATGTTCTTGTGCTATGATTTCTAAAATGTGTATGTAAATGCAAGCATTTACGTCTGTATTTATAGCCCAAGATCCATGTTCCTTTGTCCACAAGTTAGACGACGTGTAAACATATTATTCGTCGATGTGGACTTGTCTATGGATCATTAAATGCTCTTGCACAAGTTATTGTCCCAAGTGTACTTTGTGTCAACTACTTCCGGTACCCTTTCTGACGCACAGTGAAAGGTGTACTACATAAGTACAGAAATAGTTGACTCTAAAAGAGAGAAGCGGGCTAACCCAAGAGAGAGACCAGCCCTAATTGCTCTTAAGGTTCCCCTCCGGGTCCAGATACAACGGATTCTTCCATTAACTTCTCTTCGGCTGGCCAAGTTCTCTTTACATGCTTGGAGGGACAAATAATGATAATGTACTGACATTATCTTCTATTCCAAAATAGAAGATCCTCATCGTTTTCTTCTTCTTTGAGCGGGAAAGGGAAATGTTCAAAGTGTCAATGAACATTTCCTTCAAGTCTTCATCTGCAGCAGGTACTATCAGCTGATTCCACAATCAACTGAATAGTCTTCTTCTTGTCTTTGTCCTTTGGTCATAGACTTCGAATGAACTCTCGTTAATAGCCGCTGATTTGACTTGTTGTCCTAAAGCTAAGTACGTACTCAGCTGAAGGTTTATTGTATATACTTGCTTCAGCTGAGATACATACTTCAGCTGATATTTATTCTTCTTAGCTATCGATCATCACATCTTATTTACTTAGTCTTGGGACTAACAATCTCCCCCTATTTGATGCAATCGAATAGCTGTATAAGTGTAACCCTGTAATGATTCAGCTGATGAAGTCAGCTGAATACTTATGTGCTTTGACCCTTATGGTTCTTTTGTATATGTTTATCTTTTTACAATTTTTTTTTTTATATTACAAAATTTTGATTTTCTATTGATAAGACATTGGATATAGCTGATCCAACGACATTGCGATACAGTGAGTTGAAGGCTGAGGTTATTAATTTCTTCATTTCTCTTCCCTCTTCAGTGGAGGAACTCAGCAGCTTGTGATAGATCATAAGTTGATCCACATCACATAGATCCAACTCATCTACTCGCTGGAAGCAAGACACCTTCTTCTTCTCCAGATAGCAAAAGCCATAAATTGGTTCTTTTACGATCAGCCCAGGGACAAAGTTAACTCCCGTGGGGATGGCTTTTGTGATATTGGGTCTTAGTCGTTTTGCAAATATGATTGACGACCCAATATCCAGTGGTCTGGAGTTAGCAAGGGGTTCGAGGAGTACGGACTTACGTTTCTCCCCTCTTGTTGAGGAGCTTTCACCAGCAGATCATCCGACAGCAGCTGCTTGAGATTCACACAATTCAGGAGGTATGCGATATGCCAACTCAGGAGCTTGTCTCCTGATTTCGTCGCATAGAGTCTTGAAGGAGTAGATTGTGAATTTTATTTCATTTTCCAGATCTGTTATAATCCGCGACGGTTTTGCAGATCTGGCAGCTGCTTCAGCCCATTTCCATTCATCGTAGTTGAGAACGATGCTGATCTTGTTCAGAGGAAACTTTTCATTGACCATAGTTCCTCCAGCTCTTGTTATTACAATTTCATCAGGAGAGCTGGGATAGAACTTGGGGGCCCTTACGCTGGTGATTTTTGCTTCTTGCCTACGCTGATAAAGAACTTTGTTGAACAACTTAATGTTCTAAGCTCTTTGGGCCTCAGCTTTTTGATACAACTCTTCATGAGTTTTTCTTTGAAGGGCAATGGCTGCATCAAGATCAGCAGCTATTCCAGCTTCCTCTAGGATGAAAGTTTTAACCGCTGCAGATGTAGGCTCCCCCTCAGCAGGATGAGGAATCTCCTGTATAATAGGCTGAGGGTTTTGGATTTTTGGGGCTTGGACTTGTGGGCCCTCAACTGATTCAAAAGAATCAACGATTTTAACAAAACCAGTTGGGGGTTCAACTTCTTCTTCTTGTGTTCCAGCAGAGGTGATAGGTGAAGTTCTTGGGGGTATCACTTGCTGGAACGTCTTCAGTATCGGCTCTAACAGCAGAGGTGACTATAGGTTGTGAACTATTTTGTTCACCTTGTTGTTCACCTGCCGAAGTGGCCTCTTTCTCCCCCTCAGAGAGTGCCCGAAGAAGAGGGGTACTCTCTGGTGCTGAAGCAACACGGACAATAGCGGCACCCTCATTTAGCTATGCAAGAATGAGGTTAAGGGTGCCTTGGAGACCATCGACTTGGGAAGTCAGCGAGCTGACTTCAGTCTCCATTTTGTCCAACCTGGTGGACACAGCAGAAGCTGACTCCTCAATAGCCTTAGAAAGATGGCTATGAGTAAGTGTCAGCAGAGACTCTTGTTTTGATTGGGCAAGAGTCAGGCTGTCCCGAACTTCGGAGAGAAGTTTGTCTTGTTCGACTCTATCAGAATCGCGAAGGGAGTTCAACTCTTGACGCACGTAGTCATTGAGAGAGATGAACCCGCTGGTGTTGAGGCGAATCTGATCAGAAAGAAGAGCCAGCTGAGGAGCCTGAGTGTGAACCTCAGTGTGCAGAGAAGTTATGCTGGAAGAGAGATTCTCAGCAGTTTGGGCAAACTTCTTTGGAACATCCCTGCGAAGGGAGTCCATCTGCTTACTCAGCGTGGCCATCCCAGGTCGAATCTGGGATGTAACAACTCTAGACATCAGAGTAGCAGCGGCTCTGATGGGAATGCGTCCTCCAGCTTTGCTGGATTCAGCATGGGACACTTGGACGCTTTGGAGGAAGGGGTCTGACATGTCTCCAGCTTGAGGGGTAACCTCAGCTGTGGGAGTGATTGTTCCTGAGTTAGGAGGAATTGCTCCTATGGGTTGCTCAGGAACTATGGGGGGTGGGTTGGGTCCAACTGAAACTTCTGGGGTTATAACAGAAGTGCCGACTTCAGTTGTCAAAACAGTTTGAAGCTCAGAATGTTCTTCGTCGGACGACGAATAGTAAGACTGAATAAAATCATCAGTCGACTCAAACATTAGATGAAATGCTGTTTGAGTCTCTGGAGCTTCGGTCTCACCAGCCGGCGATACTGGTATAGAGACTAGAGGAAGAGTTCCTCTGGGTGGTGTGTTAGCTGCCTCACAGCTCGGTTGGTGATTACTTTCGCGATCACTGGCAGTTGGGGTGAGTGTCTCAGTAACAACTTGGTTTAAAGTTGTCTCTTCATTGGCGGTGGTGGTTTCCTTGATCACCTGATGGTTTAAGCCGGTGACGTCGTGGGAAACAGAAGGGTCAGCTTCAAGATTGACTTGGTTTCCAGTCAATCTGTCATCAGCTGATGACTCAGGGAGTGATGAAGAAGTTGGAGGTGGTGTGTGTGCAGCTGACTCTCGGGTGGCTTGGGTTGAGCTGAAAACTTCACCAGCAGTCTGTTGAGAGACTGAGGTTGCTTGTGTAGTTTGTTCCCTTGTTACAACGACAGATAATGAATCAGCCGAGGTGCTACGCAGAGGTTTGGAGCCATCACTAACTCCTGAAGAACGAGATTGCCGTTTTGAAGTCTGCTGACTTGTTGACAAATCAGCAGAGAGAGAATGAAAGGGGAGGAGGATGTGACCAGCCGAGAGTGTTCGACTAGGAGCTCCGATTGTTGGTGGAGTTCCTTGACAAACACTGCCAATCTGAAAATGAGAAGAACAAAGATCAGAAGCTGACAAAGCCTCTGATCGTAAGCGATCTTCTCTAGAATCCCGGCTGAGTCCAGATGCTGCAGCTGTTTCCAGTTCAGCATCTGCAATCATGTTCTCTGCACCAATAGTAGCAGTCCTTCTTACCTCCAGCAGAGGAGAAACAGGGGTGCTGATCGCAGAAGAAGATGATAAAAAGAATGAAGAAGAAGGAGGGCGATGAGAGGATCGCTTAACTCGCTTCTTCACCACCAGGGGAGAATCATCTGCATCAGCAGAATCCTCATTCTCAGGGATTTAGGTCCCTGTTGAGGTGGTGGTTTTCCCATCAGCAGCTGGGGATGGTCGCCTAGTTGAGGGAAAACGCTTCAGATGAGAAAAGGACGAACCTTCTTGTAGGGCAGATTTCTTCGATGTTGCGCCCTTCTTTCGATCCCTTTTGGATCTGACTCGATCATCTATGATCTTCAGCATGTACGTGGTGAGAGGAAATGCCTTCTCATCATCCTTCTTTTGAAAGATGATGTTGGAGATGGAACGGACCATCACTGATTCCCCAGGGATGTCTTCATAATCTATCTGCAGCTTTTCAAGCATCACATGTGCGATGCACAATGTGAAAAAACGAAGATAGGGAATATGATTTCCCTTGCTTTTCAGCTTGGCCTTGACCTCCTCGTACACCAGTTTCCCGTAGTCAATCCGCTGACCGGTGACTAGGGCTTCAGCAAAGACTTGCATGCTGGAGTTGCACTAGTTGAGAGACCCGGAATTGCCGCCTATACCCTGAATGATGTGGGTAAAGAAATAGGCCCAGGGTCTCGTCAGCTGAGACTTCTTGAAGATCAGCACCTTGTCTTCTTCATTTTCTAATCTGTATCAAGTGATACGGATTAGACTCGCTTTAGCTTCATCAGCAGATTTAGTCTGCTGATATTTCTCTCCAGGTTGCAGATAATCGAATCCGCAAGCGACTCGGAAATCATCAATAGCAATGGTGATTTGATGATTCCCTACTTTCGCAGTGATGTCGTCTCTAGAAATGGAGGCGGACATCCAGAAGTCACGCAAGAGTTCGATGATACTCTTGGTAAATCTGGTAAATGCACCACAGATAGGGCAGTGACGCACAAACGTCCCACCCGGTCGATAAATATCGACAAGATCATCCGGTGGGGAAGTGTTGGCTACTAGGTTTGAGTTCTGAGAGAACTCAATGGCAGCCCTAGTAAGGGGAACTTTTGGGGCTTTCTTCGACATTTGGGAGTGAGGGAAGAAAGATAAAAGTTAGAAATAGAGGGTTTTTTTAGAGAGAATTGTGGGAGTGATGAGGATGAAGTGAAGAAGAGAGGTGGTATTTATAGGGGATTTATGGGTCGGTTTGGTTAAAGATTTTAATTTAAACCGGGTCATAATTGGATAGTTACAAATCAACTATAGACACGTTGGTTATCGTGCAAAGGTGGTTGGATGTGACAGTGTAAGGTAGTGGAGCCGTTTCTGTGTCAGTGTAGTGGAGCCGTTTTTGTGTCAGGGTGTCTTGTCCCACATAAATGCCAAATATTTTCACTCGAGTGGAAATATTTGCGACAGAGAACGTGTGGATAGGGTTAAAAGATTCCTTTTATGGGAGAACCAAACGTTTTAACTTATAAAACACGATAAGTTATCATTTAAGAGATTTTATTCGGCTGACTGATAAATTCAAAAGGTTTTAGTCAGCTGAATGTACTAATTAACAAGGTGAATCTTATCAGCTGCTGATAGTACTTCAACAGTTGATTCAAGCATTCAACATACCTAGCTCGCTGATCAAAAAATTGAATCGTTTTTCATCTAAAGGCTTAGTGAATAGATCAGCCAGCTGAAGGTCTGTCGAAATGAAGTGGAGTTCCACGTCACCTTGATCAATGTGATCTCTAATAAAATGATACCTTATGTCGATATGTTTGGTTCTAGAATGAAGAACTGGATTGTTGCTTATTGCAATAGCACTTGTGTTATCACAATAGATAGGAACTTTGCAGAAGTTCATATCAAAATCAACAAGTTGATTCTTCATCCAAAGGACTTGAGCACAGCAGCTTCCAGCAGCAACGTATTCTGCTTCAGTTGTGGAGGTAGAGACAGTACTTTGTTTCTTGCTTGTCCAGCTAACTAGCTTTCCACCAAGCAGATGACATCCTCCAGTGGTGCTCTTTCTATCCATTTTGCAACCTGCAAAGTCTGAATTTGAATAGCCAATTAGATCCAACCCGAAATCTTTGGCATACCAAAGACCTAGGCTTGGAGTACCCTTAAGGTACCTCAAAATTATTTTAGCAGCTATTAGGTGAGACTCTCTAGGATCAGCTTGATACCTAGCACACATGCAAGTTGTAAACATAATATCTGGTCTGCTGGCGGTGAGATAGAGTAATGATCCATTGATTCCTCTATAGAATGTGACATCAACTGACTTACCAGTTATGTCAGCATCTAGATTGTTTGGAGGAGCCATTGGAGTTTTCATGGATGACGATGAATTCATATCAAATTTCTTTAAAAGATCTTTGATATATTTTTCTTGATTTATAAAAATTCCATTTTTAGATTGCTTAACTTGTAAGCCAAGAAAATATGTTAATTCACCCATCATACTCATCTCATACTTTGTGGACATAAGTTTAGAAAAGCGTCTACAAAGTTTTTCATCACTAGCACCAAAAATTATGTCGTCCACATAAATTTGAACAAGAATGATATCACCTTTGATTTTGCGAATGAATAAGGTTTTATCAATCTTTCCCCTGGTGAAATCATTTGTTATGAGGAACGTGGAGAGTGTATCATACCATGCACGAGGAGCTTGTTTCAACCCATACAGCGCCTTATCCAATTTTAACACATAGTCTAAATACTTAGGATTTTCGAACCCTGGTGGTTGCTTAACGTATACCTCCTCTTGCAGCTTCCCGTTCAGGAACGCACTCTTCACGTCCATTTGAAAATTTGTGAAGTTTTTGTAAGCAGCGTAGGCTAGAAATATTCTAATCGCCTCAAGCCTAGCCATTGGCGCAAATGTTTCATCAAAATCGATTCCTTCCTCCTGTCTGTATCCTTGTGCAACAAGTCTAGCTTTGTTGCGAATAACCACACCTTCTTCATCCATTTTATTCCTAAATACCCATTTAGTACCAATTATAGTCTTTCCAGCTGGTGGGGGTACCAGCTGTCATACTTTGTTGACCTCGAATTGGTTAAGTTCTTCCTGCATCGCATGAATCCAGCTTGAGTCTTCTAAAGCAGCTTTAACATTTTTCGGTTCTTCAGTTGCTAAGAAACAAGACCATAAGCAAAGATTGCATGATGCTTTACTTCTTGTGACAACTCCTTGTTGTGGATCTCCAATGATTAACTCAATTAGATGTTCCGAGGTCCACTTAGATTGAGGAACAGCTGTAGAAGAGGAAGATTCAGCAGAATTAGATCCTTGTTGAGCGGCTGAATGCTCAGCAGGATGACTTACTTCATTTCGAACGGATCTTCTTGAAGTATGAAGAGGTGGCTTAGTTCGCCTTGGATGATGCTCTAGCTGTTGGAATTTCTTGTTAAACAGCTGCAATATCTACAAGATATGTAGGGGCATCATGGAACGTCTCATCTGATTCATTTATGGGAACATCAAAGAGGTTTAAAGCATCAGAAAATGCTTCAGTTGTATCATCAGGAGATGATTTAGCTGATCTCTGAAATGCATCAGACGAGTCAGCAGAGGTAGGGTTCATAGCTTTTGAGTGTTCTTCAAAAGTAACATTTATGGACTCTTCCAATGTTTGTCTTCTTTTGTTGAAAACTCTATATGCTTTGGATAGAGTGGAGTATCCCAAGAAAATGGCTTCATCAGCTTTATAGTCAAATTTACTTAGCTGATCTCGTGTGTTTAACACAAAACACACACAACCAAACACATGAAAGAAACCTATGAATGGTTTCCTCTTACGAAAAATCTCATAAGAAGTCTTCTTGTGTCTCTTCACATAGAGAGACCTATTTTGAGTAAAACAAGCTTGTTAACAACTTCTGCCCAAAATTGCTTAGGCATGTTTGACTCAGCAAGCATTGTTCTTGCAACTTCTATTAGGGTTCTGTTCCTTCTTTCTGCAACACCATTTTGTTGAGGTGTTCTTGCAGCTGAGAAGTTTTGGGAGATCCCAACATCTGAACAGAAATCTTCTGAAGTCTTGTTCCTGAATTCAGTACCATTGTCTGATCTCAACATCTTGACTCTAGACCCATTTAGAAGTTCCATACTTTTGATGAACTTGATAATCTCTTCAGCTACATCACTTTTGTGACGAAGAAATATTACCCAAGTATATCATGAATAGTCATGAATATCCATATGGGCCAAAAAGGTCCATATGGAGCATGTGTAGGCAGCTGTCGATGGAAAAACATTGCTTCGATTTGAAGGAGATTTTATGTTGCTTGCCTTGTTCACAGGCTGAACAAAGCTTATCCTTTTCATATTTGATTTGTGGCAGACCATTCACCAGCTGACCTCGAGCCAGCTTCGATATATTTTTGAAGTTTAGGTGAGATAGCCTCTTATGCCACAACCAATTCACCTCTTCAGTAGAATGAGAGAATAGACAGACTTCTTGATTTTGAGGATTCATGTCAAGTGTATAGACATTCTTGATTCTTGGAGCAACTAATACTACCTTTCCATTCTTATATGTTACCGTTCCTCTGTATTCGTTAAAGTTCACTGAGAACTTTGCATCACAAAGTTGGCTAATGCTGATTAGATTATGTTTCAGCCCATTCACATAACCAACTCTTGTGATTTTTACGGATCCATTAGAAATGGTTCCATAACCTTCAGTTGAGCCTCTACCATTATCACCAAAAACTACTGAGGGACCATCACAAACTTCAAACTCTTCCAGCAGGGATTTGTAACCAGTCATGTGTCTCGAGCAACCACTGTCTAAGTACCAGACATGTTTGCTTTCATCACCCTGCACATAAATTAAAAGAGTTAGTTCTTTTTGGGAACCCACACTTCGGTGGGTCCTTGTGACTTCCCGCTGGGACTCACAGAAGTTGGCTTTTCAGTAGGCTCACATACTGAAGTTGGGGAATGTCTCAGGCATGTGTTGTCACACTCGCTTGCCATGTGCCCACGATCTCCACACTTATAGCATTTTCTGTTTCTTTGCAGTGGAGTAGAGGGCGAGGCAATAGGATTGGGAACTGGACCCAAAATACCTTTCATTTTCTGATTATCAGAGATAGTCAGAGTTTGAACGAGAGATGTCAGCTTGCTGACCTTTCCTTTCAGCCGTCTGACAGACACAGCTGAAGAAGGACTTGGAGTATTCTTAGGAATACTCTTACCTTTGTTCTTTGCAGCTCGAGTACGAACTCCAACTGGCTCACCCTTGGAGGGTGTAAGAACAGTTTTCTTCCCTGTTGTTCTTCTAGTCTTCTGCTGAGATCTAGCAGAAGAGACAGCAGGTGCTGAACCCAAGATAGATTTTCTAGGTTCAACAATGACTACAGTAGGTGTCCTGACTATCAAGGCAGAGGAGTCAGCTGATGACTCTTCACCAGTAGCTACAGAAAGATCTTCTGAGGACATCTCAGTAGCATAGGTTTTGGTAGACCTGACGAAGGAACCAAAAACCAACTCTTCAGCTGGCACAGAAGCATCAGCTGACGAATAGTACAAATCATTTGTACTGCTGTCAGGTACAGCGCCTGCAGCAAGGAAGTCTCCTCCTAGTACAGCTTGTACTTGACTAGGGATTTGTGAGTTAACACATTCACTCACACGTTTGAATGAACGAGACCATGATTCACAAATCTTTTTAATTGCTTCAATCAAGTTCTTTAACTTTTTCACTTAGATCATGTTGAAGAACTGAGTTAATAAATTTTGTTTCAGAAAGTTCTTCTTTTAAAGTTTTGTGGTCAATTAAACGTTCTTTTAAAAATGCATTTTCACGTAGAATAGCACTATGTTTATCCAAACATTCACCTTTCAGCTGATCAATGAAGTGCAAGTCACAAATAATAGAATCAACAATATCTTTGGCTTTAGTAGCCTCAGCAGAGATTAGAGAGGTTACCTTTTTATGAACAATGTTGACCCATTTATAAGAACTAGCATCATCAGCTGTAATACTTTCATCATCATCAGCACGAGCCATCAAACACATTTTGGCCATTTGTTCATCATCATCAGATGAGCTGTCACCAGAGTCAGTCCAATCATGAGTTTCAGCTACAAGACCCTTGTCAGCATATTTGCCTTCAAGTGCCTTCTTTTCTTCTAGAATCTTTTTAGTGAAGGCTTGTAGCTTTATGTATTTTCTTCAATGGACTCACCAGTTGAAGATGATGAACTAGCTTTCTTCTGCTTGCAGTCGTTAGCGTAGTGTCCCTTCTTGTTACAGTTGTAGCAAGTTATCTCAGAGATGTCAGGTGTACTTCCAGAGGGTCTAGAAGATACAACTGAAGAGATAGATCTGCTACTCGAGCCTCAAGCTGGGGAGCCAGACTTGTTTTTGAGGAATTTTCTATTTTTAACAAGTAAGGCAAGCTCAGATATAAGAGCATCGTTGTCTTCGTCTTCATCGACTTCTTCAATGCTGACTTCAGGCATGTTGAACAAACCAACAGCTGAAGTGTTGTCAGCTTCATCATCTGATGGGGGATATTCGATTCTGCTAGGCTTGTTTAAGGAGATAAGAGCAGTCGAAGATCCAGCGGAACTCACTTTAGAGTCCTTTGGAGGTTGGAATTTGTTGAGTACAGTTCTCTCATGGCTTATAAACATACCATAGAGAGACGAAAGAGTATAATCTTTCAGAGTAGGAGATGTACTCATGCAAGTTATGATGGTAGCCCATTTAGAAGGTAAGGCTGCCATAAACTTACACATTTTGGACATATCGTCCTTATCAACCCCATGAGACTTCAGCTCGTTTAACAGAATGTTATAACGATTGAAAGTTTGAGCTATAGTCTCACTTGGCTTGGGTTTAAACAGTTCATAATCATGTATGAGCATGTTTTTGTTATGTTCACGCACAACCGATGTGCCTTCATAAACTTCAGCCCAGCCGCTCCCACATCTCTTTAACTGAGTCACAAAATTGAATATTGTGATACAGTTCATCACCAACTGCTTGAAAAAGCATATCTCGACCCTTGTTCTCAAGATGAACAAGACGTTTTTCAGCGTCTGTCCACTGAGCCTCGGACTTTACCACATAGTGTTCTGGTATTTCAGAAGTACCAGGAATGAGGGTTTTGGGAACATATTTTCCTATCGTGATGTTATCTTGGAGTTTTGGGTGATAGGTAACCATGTGGGACAACATACGGGTTTTCCACATGGGGTAGTTGGTTTGAGTGAGTTTGGGAGGTTTTCCAGATGATGAAAGATCTGATGATGTAGATTCAGCCATAACAGATGCTCAAAATTGATTGAAAATAATTTTGACACTTGCTCTGATACCAGTTGTTGGATCCCAACAACACAAACGTGTTGCGTTATGACCGAGTAACGAAGATAAGATAAATGAACAACAAGATTTCAAAGATTAAGAGTTTATTAAAACAACTTAATACAGTACAAAGTTTGCGGAAATAGATAGTACAAAACTAACTAAAACTCTATACTTGAAATGACACTATAGATCGCTCAAAACTAGAAGAGTATGCACTGAGAGTTATATCAGCTGATACTAACAGCTGATATTAATGCCTTAGTAATAACTATGGAGGAGTTAATACTTAGACGAATAACTAACTCTCAGATAATGTTCTTGTGCTATGATTTCTAAAAGGTGTATGTAAATGCAAGCATTTATGTCTGTATTTATAGCCCAAGATCCATGTTCCTTTGTCCACAAGTTAGACGACGTGTAAACATATTATTCGTCGATGTGGACTTGTCTATGGATCATTAAATGCTCTTGCACAAGTTATTATCCCAAGTGTACTTTGTGTCAACTACTTCCGGTACCCTTTCTGACGCACAGTGAAAGGTGTACTACATAAGTACAGAAATAGTTGACTTTCTCTTTACATGCTTGGAGGGACAAACAATGATAATGTACTGACATTATCTTCTATTCCAAAATAGAAGATTCTCATCGTTTTCTTCTTCTTTGAGCGGGAAAGGGAAATGTTCAAAGTGTCAATGAACATTTCCTTCAAGTCTTCATCTGCAGCAGGTACTATCAGCTGATTCCACAATCAACTGAATAGTCTTCTTCTTGTCTTTGTCCTTTGGTCATAGACTTCGAATGAACTCTCGTTAATAGCTGCTGATTTGACTTGTTGTCCTAAAGCTAAGTACGTACTTAGCTGAAGGTTTATTGTATATACTTGCTTCAGCTGAGATACATACTTCAGCTGATATTTATTCTTCTTAGCTATCGATCATCAAATTTTATTTACTTAGTCTTGGAACTAACAGTATTTAATGCACTCTAACATGTGTCTTGGGGGCACATCTTAGAAAACCTCTTTAAATATAGTAAGTACAAATTTTATGTAGAATAAATTACACGAATGATCTCTGTGGTTTGCCATAAGTTTTGGATTTGGTCCCTAACTTTCAGAAATTACACTCGTGGTCACCGTGGTTTGCACTTCGTATTGCTTTTGGTCCAAAATCCTAACAGACGTTAAATTGGACATTTGGACTGTTAAATCTTTTGAAGTGACCAAAATACCCTTTACTTTATTTTTTTTGTTTAATTTTAAAACCCATATTTCTGTGTTTTTCATCCCTAAGTCCGTAACATTCTTCTCTACTGCCTAAAACGAACCGATTCAAGCAATTCACCATTCACAGCAATTAAAAGCCCTAATTCCAAAATTACCATCAACAAACTTCAAATCAGACTCATGTAAACCACTAGTAATCATCAATTTATCACAAGCAATTCAATTTGAAGAGTAATCGAAATTCAACGTCGAGTCAGACGAAGGTCAAGACGAAAATTTTGCACAGCTATTACTAAAATTAGCCATTAAAAACGCAAGAAAATGACTAATAGTATGGGAAGATAACATTCATATACTGATCATTTCATCTGTAAATAGAAAAGAAGTATAATTTTGATCAAAACTATTGGGTACCTTGCGTACGATTTGACTTCTTTCGTTCTGAGATTTTGTGTGCTTTTGGAAATTGTGTGCTTTTGGAAGCGGCAAAGTTTAATATAAATGGTGGACTTTTGATTCTTAGATAAGACTTTTAACGTGAAGCATAAAAAATGAACCTAACTCCATGATCAAGCTAACACCGCATTAATCAAGAAAACGAGAAGTTGGCGGCTAATCTGACTCAAAAGCTGTCGGGACAACCACCACCGTTGGGACAACCACCACCGTCGGGACAACCACCGCCAACACAAAAGCAGTCAGCAATTAAGAACCAGAAAATGGCGTCTCTTTTCTTGATTTACAGTAAAAACCATGGAAGAAGACGGATCTTGTTCACTAGAAAGAAAGATCACAAAAGATGAAGAAAAATAAAGTTGAAATCAATTTGGATAATCCAAAGGGTCACTTTCTGGTTCATCTTCTTGCCATACTAATAAAGTTTAATTATCTTTTCTTTTTTAACGCTTATGTGGGAAATATGTAGATCCAAGAAGGCTTTTTTTTCAACGATCATGGCAAACTTAAGTTTTTGTTTTTTGTTTTTGTATTTGTATAAAAAATCAAGTCAATAGACTTTGTTGTTACGTCTCTCAATGATTCTTACTTAGATTTAGAAGGGTGAAGAAGGAGGAGAGATGGGTTTTAAAATTAAATGAAAAAAATAAAGTAAAGGGTATTTTGGTCACTTCAAAATATTTAACAGTTTAATTTAACATCTGTTAGGATTTTGGACCAAAAGTAATACGAAGTGCAAACCACGGTGGCCACGGATGTAATTCTGAAAGTTAGGGACCAAGTCTAAAAATTTTGACAAACACAAGGACCATTCGTGTAATTTAGTCTTTTATGTATTTAAAATGTGAAGATGTTGAAGTGTGGGGCATATATGTAAAAAGGTATTAGCTGAAAGGGTAAAGATGTAAATGTGTGGATGGGTCTCGTTATCATCGAAGAGGATGGGATCCACACGAGATTTCAGTTCAGAACACGTGTTCTTCAACTTTCTCCACTTCGTTCCCTCTACAAGTATCAACACATCACCCCTTTTGTTTTCGCCCCCACTTTCTTCTAGCTTTCTGATTTTTGCCCCAATTCTAAAAAAATAATAATAATAGTAATACAACTATTACTATACAATAAATTCTAGTTTTAGCAACAATTATGATAGTAGTCTACTTTTACCCTTTTGTTTGGATCTTCCAATGTATGCTATAAGGGCGTAAATTAAGGTGAATGAAGTAATACTTTTTTTAACAAAAACTTATATTTAATACATCTTATAAAATATTAGAACTTAAAGTTTAATATTCTTTTTATATATAATCTAAGGAATCCGATGAGTACTCAAAAAATGGTGAGGACGTCTCAAAAAAAATTCAAAAAATTCCGAAAAAAATATATATAACTCCCCGTGATTATTACTACATTTGAGCAAAAAAAAAATAAAAAAAACAATTATGATCCACTTTTTTTGTGGATCATAATAATGATCCATATTTTTTTTGTGGATCAAAATTATGATCCATATTTTTTTTATCATTTTTGAAATTTTTTATTTTTTTTGGATCTTATTGGCTGTGATTTTTATGTTCAAAAAAGAAATTTTTTTTGAAAAAAGTTTGTTTTGGATCATTTTAAGAGTTTTTTTGGAGTTCTCGTAGTTCTCACCGATTTTTAAGTCCTCAACGAATCCGAACTCTATCATCTAAAACGTTTGCCAACAGCTCGTCGGCTGACCAACTGACGGCATTGCACAAACGCCCCTTGTAAATAAAAAAAATGCACTCATTTTAGTTTATGATTTGCATAAATGGGAAATAAGTTAGATAAAAATCTCAAAGAAAAGGAGCTTACCATCTTTAAAGTATAAAGTGTAGACATAATATTAAAACGATGCTAAATAGTTTTTGGCTCTTTAATATAGGTTAACTGTAACGACCCAAAATTTTGTATCAAATAAATTATATGAAAATATGATAAATGAGGATAAATCATTTAAAATATGTGGGAATTGGTTTCGTATAAATCCGATGGTGTTTGATATGTGTATTCGATTGTTAAAGTCAAAACGAGTCAAGTTGGGTAAAACACCAAGTTGGAAAAGTGCATTTTTGTTCCAGCAAGTTTTCTCCAAGCAGACCTCAAAAAGACTTTTTCATGTCTTCTGACTTCCAAAAAACAAACAGTCTTTTTCTAAAATGTCTTCCCGCCTGCAGACATAAGACCTCAAAAAGACTTTCTGTCAAAAAACAAACGCCACCTTAGAGATCTCTAATCTGAGGATTAGCATCGCGAGTATTGATGACCAAAAGTGCATTTTCAAGCAGCAAATTTAGATATCTCTAATCCTAATTTTAGCTATAGCGAGTTCGGGCACCCGCGAGTTTTAGCAACGCGAATTTCAGGATTAGCAATGCTAATTCGTGCAGGAAGTATAAAAAGAGGGTTTTAGCTAGGGTTTTCTCATGTCAAAAAAACACTTGAGCTTGGAGCCGTTTTTGGAGGAGAAAGAGGAGTTTTTGGTGATTTCTTGCTCAAAGCTTCACCATATTGAAGGATCTAAACATCAAAGGTAAGGATTTATGATTCTTGTTATCTCCTAGTAGTTTGTGAGCTTGATTTGGGGGAAAATGATGGAGAAGATGACCCGCCATGTATGGTGTCTTGAGGTTTGGGTCTTGAGAGTGTAGAACACTGATAGTTATCATGTATACCATGAATCCATGGTTAATTTATGTTTAGAAACATGAATTTAAGATCTAGGGTTTTGAGATTTCCACCAAGTTTGATGAACTTGGTGGTTGGAGTTGATTATGTTGATGTTAGATGATGTCTAGTTATGAATGATAACTAGATATGCTATAAATTGTGTTGATAGGTTGGAAGAACTTAAAAGTTGGAGATATTCCAAAGATGGAAGCAAGGATTCATGTTGATAAACACGATTTGGATAGCTTTGCTAAGGTGAGTACATGAGACTTTTAAACTGGGTACATAACAAATAGTTTTGATAATACATATGATAATTTATGGGTCTTTATTAATAAATATTTTGATAAAGATAGTGACTGAAAATGTATGAGAGTATGTAGGATGTGATACTAGTATACGTCTAGTATGATGGACGAATTTGAGGGTAAATATGATTGATGATATTGGAAGTAGTACGATAAACTAAGTACTAATGAAATCTTTATTAATGAACCATAATAATAAAGATAAAGAGTAAAAGAATGCATATTGAGTCTTTATTAATAAATATGTATTAGTAAAACAATTGATAATGATTTTATAGTAATAAGTACCTATTTGGTAAGAATTACTAATAAGAGCGAGGAACGAATATGTATGTAAATGAATATGAATTGACTAGTAATAAATATGTATTATAGTCAAGAAGAGATAAAAGTATTTTGGATATCAATAAATAAGAAATGTATCTTATGAGAATAAGTAAGGATCGACCTCCTGGGGTTCATAGATGTAGAAGTAGATGCGGGTTGCTTATGATCGGGTCCATGGGACCATACAGGTACGTTCACACTGTGTTGAACTAATTATATGCCGTTATTATTAGATGACTAACTTGTTTGATGTTTGATGTGATAGCCGAAGGCTTTGACTGGCATAACTGTTAGGTTATGATTAAAGATAGATGGTGGTGACGCGGGGGACCCCCGGTCACTGAGCGGTGGTATATATGGTTATACATCGAGTGTATACATGTTTATACACTAAGCACACAGGTGCTTCTAGTACGCATATGTTTGGTACTAGGTATGTTAGGTTCTAATACATATATGTTTATGTATTAGACATGTTTGTGCTTCTAGTATATATATGTTTATGTACTAGATATGATTGTGCTTCTGGTACCTATATGTTTAGGTGCTAGATATGTTTGCTAGGGAATCAAGGTAGCTAGATATGTTTATGTACTAGATATGATTGTGCTTCTGGTACCTATATGTAACACCCGTATTTTTATAACAACGTTTAAATCATTTAAAATACAATTTCCCCAATAATAGACATGATGTCCAAAATACAGTTTAACAAAAACTTTAAAACCTTTATCAGAGTATACAAAAATACGGTGTCACCAAGTATATCAAAACTATAGGCAAACGAGATCTACCTACAAGCTCCCGAGCTAACCATCTCTAGGCCACTTCTAGTGCAACCTTCTATCACTTCAAACCTGTACATGCGTACATAGCCACAAAACAAACGTAGTATGTGAGACAAAATAGTCTCGTGAGATACATGGGTTTTAGACCCCAATAATAATAGTCATTTCATAAATATATAAACATACATATAAACTACATAAATACCGCCTAGTCACCCTATTGTGACTCTAGCTACCTTGCTTCCCTAGCAAACATATCTAGTACCTAAGCATATAGGTACCAGAAGCACAATTATATCTAGTACATAAACATATATGTACTAGAAGCACAAACATGTCTAACACATAAACATATATGTATTAGAACCTAACATACCTAGTACCAAACATATGCGTGCTAGAAGCACCCGTGTGCTTAGTGTATAAACATATATACACTCGGTGTATAAACATATATACCACCGCTCAGTGACCGGGGGTCCCCCGCGTCACCACCATATATCTCTTATCATAACCTAACAGTTATGCCAGTCAAAGCCTTTGGCTATCACTTCAAACATCAAACGAGTTAGTCATCTAATAATAACGACATATAATTAGTTCAACACAGTGTGAACGTACCTGTATGGTCCCATGGACCCGATTATAAGCAACCCACATTTATTTCTACATCTATGAACCCCAGGAGGTCCATCCTTACTTATTCTCATAAGATACATTTCTTATTTATCGATATCATAATACGTTTATCTCTTCTTGACTATAATACATATTTATTACCAGTCAATTCATATTCATTTACATACATATTCGTTCCTCACTCTTATTAGTAACTCTTACCAAATAGGAACTCATTACTATAAGAATCATTTCCAATTGCTTTACTAATATATATTTATTAATAAAGACTCCATATACATTCTTTTACTCATTATCTTTATTATTATGGTTCATTAATAAAGATTCCCTATTTATTCTAGTTTATCATATTTACCCTCAAATTCATCTATTATACTAGACATATTCTAGTATCACATCCTACATACTTTCATACATTTTCAGTCACTATCTTTATCAAAATATTTATTAATAAGACCCATAATTATCACATGTATTATCAAAACTATTTGCTATGTACCCAGTTTAAAAGTTTCATGTACTCACCTTAGTAATGCTTTCCAGTCCGCGTTTATCAACAAGAATCCTTGCTTCCCGCCTTTGGATTAACCCCAACATATGGGTCTTTGCAACCTATCAACACAATAATCGCATAACCTAGTTATCATCCATAACTAGTCTCAACTCAACCCATAATATCATTTCTTACCACCAAGTTCACCCAACTTGGTGGAATCTCAAACCCTAGTTCGAAGTTTCACTAACAATTCACAAATCCAACTTGAACACACGGTCCACATACTATCTATGGGTGTTTTACACCCTCCATTAACATCCTTAACAAGATCTTCCACATCCCAACTCCATAATCACAACTTACCCCAAAATAAGTTCATAAACTAGTTAGGTTACAAGAAATACCTTAGATCTTCCATCATGGGTGTAGATCCTCAATATTGGTGATGATTTATGCTCAAGAACACCAAAAACGCCCCTTTCTCACTCTAGAAGTCGGCTGAGGTGAAGTGGGAGTGAAAATGAGCAAACCCTAGCTTTTCCCGATTTATTGTTGTCTATCATAGTTCACGACGCGAACTAGTTCACGTTCGTGAACTTCGCGTGTCGTGAACTCTTCCCGATCGCGAGCCAGTCGTGAACTTCGATCACCAGAAACCTCAAGTCCCTGGCCCAAGTTCACGATCGTGAACTATAGTTCACGCTGTGAACTCTGCAGCTCAGCAGGGCTGCAATTATTGGCTTCTGTCCCGACCCAGTTTCGTCCATAACTTCCTCATACGGTGTCCAAACGACACGAAACCAATTCCTACGATCTTTAAATGATTTATCCTCATTTATCATATTTTTTCATAATTTATTTAACACAAAATTCGGGTCGTTACACTAGAGTCACAATAGGGTGACTAGACGGTATTTATGTAGTTTATATATATGTTTATATATTTACGAAATAATTATTATTATTGGGGTCTAAAACCCATGTATCTCACGAGACTATTTTGTCTCGCGTACTACGTTTGTTTTTGTGGCTATGTACTCAGGTACAAGTTGAAGTAATAGAAGGTTGCACTAGAAGTGGCCTAGAGATGTTTAACTCGGGAGCTCATAGGTAGATCTCGTTGCCTATGGTTTTGATATTCTTGGTGACACCGTATTTTTGTAAACTCTGATAAAGGTTTTAAAAGTTTTTGTTAAACTGTATTTTGGACAATATGTCAAATATTAGAAAAATGTATTTTAAATGATTTAAACGATGTATTAAAAATACGGGTGTTACATTAACGCTATGTTAAAGGCTTCGTCCCTCGTGTTAAAGGCTAGTTGTTCGTCAATTGAATTCGTATCAAAATAAATGATACATTTGATTATTTATGATTTTTGAGACTAAATATTAAAATGTGAATAAAAATATATTAAAGTGGATAGTTAATGAAAAATAAATCTCACTTTTTTTAAATAAAATGATACGGGGTATTAATTATGTTTAAAAACAAATGTAAGATAAAACAATAATTTCAATTTATAAAATAGATAGATAGTAAAGAATATATCATACTTTTTTACCCATTAAGCTAATTTTCAAAAGTAAATAAAAATATATCACTTATTTTGTCTCTATTTTTTATAGATAATTTATAAAATAATTATCCCTATTTTTTTATAAGGAGATAGGAGGTAGTATTTAAGGTTAATATAATAAAAAAAAATATTTATCTTTAATCTAACTCTATATGTACAATCGGTAGTTGCCGGACATCCTTCTCTCTCTACCCTACTCTTTCTCTATCTACTCCCCAAACCCACAGAGATCTCGATCAGGGATGCTATTGCTTCAAATCACTCTCAACTTCTAAAATTAATACATCTTCTCTTCTCTCTTTCATTTTCTGGTAAGACTTTTATTCATTTGAATATTAAATTACCTATTTTTATTAGTTTTAAGTTATTCAACCCCAATCTCGGCCGTTTCCAGTGAATCGCCGCTTATCTGAATCGATCTCGATAGGATCGAATAATCTATATTAATTCCTGTTAAATCGGATCTGATTTTTCTCAATTTTACTTTTTTTGCGGTTTAGTTTTGAAGTCTCGTAAAACCTTCAATCTCTGTTTAATTTGTGATTTATGATTTCTGATGTATGTATCTTGTTTTGAGTTGTGTTTAATTTTGGTATATGTAATGCATGCGAATGAAGTCGTGTTTGTTTGAATTGATTTTATTGAATGATTTATGATTTGTATATACACTGAATTGATGGTAATTAGTCATGGATCTTCTTGTGTTTGGGATGATGGAAAAGGTTGATTTTTTACTGATAGTTGTTTAATTGGTAATTGTGATTCGTATGACGAAGATCAAAGAAAAATATATGGTGATTAATGTCTTATCTTGATGGGTGTTTGGATATATAATTTCAAGTTGATAGCTTTTACTTGAAAAATTAGAATTAAAATTAGATAATATGTTAATTAAAGTTAGGATAGTTAGGTATATCTACAATTATCTCTTAATAATTTTCCCCCAGCCATTTTATACATTTTTAGTAATTAATTTAATTTAAATTAATAAA
Organism: Calendula officinalis; assembly: GCA_963853835.1. Taxonomy (NCBI): domain Eukaryota; kingdom Viridiplantae; phylum Streptophyta; class Magnoliopsida; order Asterales; family Asteraceae; genus Calendula; species Calendula officinalis. Next base: position 57,520,328 of record OY970823.1, on the reverse strand, counting down.
AAAATCATAGTCAAAACCTGTTTATGTCAATCACTTAAAACTCACTTTAGGCACACATCCAAACCCTCCCTACTTTTCTTCATCCATTATTAGATTGTAAAGTTTGGATTTTTAACCAAAAAGGTCCATCTTTTCCGCTTCTAGCTGATATCTTTGTTGTACTACTTCAGGTTTTTCAACTTTTGAAGGCTATTTACGTAATTTTATCTTGAATAAATCATGGGTATTGATGGTGTCGAGGTTGATGTGGCCCATGTGCCTGTTGAAAATGGTAAGAAAGAGAGCACTCTTAACGGGCACATCACCGAAACTGAATCTGCTTCTCTCGGGAGTGAGCCCGTTCATGTAGAAACAGCACCCGACCCAAAAGATGCAGTTGACGAGTGGCCCGAAGCAAAAAAATTCCACTCGGTTTATTTTGTTAAATACCGAACAGTTGAAGACCAGAATGTGAAAGCTAAACTTGAGCAAGCTGATAAAGAGCTTAGAAAGCTTAATCAGGCCCGTGATCCCATCACTGAAAAACTGAGGGCAAAACGGGTAATATGTTTAACTAATTGTGCAATTTATTTTGTTTAAATACTTATGCTAATTAATTATTTTTATATTATAGACTGAACGGGCTCAAGTAATAGGGCAATTGAAGGCATTAGTTGAAGAAAAGAACCATTTTAGGACAATTATGGATGGAAAAAGAAAAGAAATTGAGCCTTTGCAGCAGGCTTTGGGCAAATTGCGTGGCCCAACTAAAGATAATAGAGATAATAGAAGTTTCATTTGTTCATCTGAGGAAGAACTTAATGATGTTGTAAGTTCGGTTGTAGTTCAAATCAAAGTTAATTAAAACACTTGATCCTTCGTTTATTTTAATGTTTATTTTTTTTTTGACCTTTTTTTGTAGATAAAAAGTATGCAGTACCGAATTCAACATGAAAGTATTACCCTAAATGAGGAAAAACAAATTATTAGAGAAATTAAACAACTTGAAGGAACAAGGGATAAAGTTATTGCTAATGCTGCTATGAGAGCTGAAGTTCAGAAATCAGTTGGTGAAAAAGATGCCATTCAAGATCAAGTCAAAGTAAGATTTCCTCTTTGAAACGGGCCGGGTCGGGTTGACCCACACTTCCCTATATTAATTTTATTTATGATTTGTGATTTGTTGTACAGCTTATTGGGGTTGATCTTGATGGGGTCCGCAAAGACCAACAAGCTATTAAAGCAAAAGTGAAGACACTTGAAACCGAAAAAGAAGCCATAAATACTGTGATTGCTTCTTTAGAAGACGAATTACATCTGGTTGTTGAGAAAAGAGATAAGGTTTATGACAAGATTCGTGAATTGAGGAATACACGAGAAGAAGGGGTATGTTGGTCATTTTACATTATTGCTATATTTTATGTTTTAATAATTTGTTTTTTTTCCTTCCAGAATACTTGCTTTTACCAGAATCGTTCACTCTTGAATGATGCAAGAAGGCTCGCTGCTAATAAGGATGTTAATGCCCTTAAAGAGCTTTCTACATCAGAGGTTTGTTTAATTACAGTTTTACCCCTTTCTTTAACCTAATCTATATGATTTTTAATCATTTTATTCTTGTTACGTTTACTTGATGCATTTAGGTTGACAAGTTTATGTCAGAGTGGAACAGTAGCAAAGCATTCAGGGAAGATTATGAAAAAAGAATATTGCAATCACTCGATATGCGCCAGCTCAGCAAAGATGGCCGTATGAGAAACCCGGAAGAAAAACCGTTAATCTCACAAGAAATCCCGACCTCTGTTCCTGTTGAGCCCGAAATTGTAGCAAAACCAAAAGCAAAACAACCAAAAGAGGAGCCCGTTTCTGCCCCTGTTTTACCCACAGTTGAGAAAGAAAAAGAGGTTAAGAAACCGAAAGCAGCAAACGGTACAATAAAGGGTAAAAAAGATGAGAAAATAGTAGTTGAAGAAGAGGAAGAAGTTTTCGGGTTGGATAAAAAACCGCAAAAAACCGAAGTTGTTGACGAATCGAAACTGAAAGAGATAAAACGGGAAGAAGAAATTGCAAAAGCAAAACAAGCTTTAGAAAGAAAGAAGAAATTAGCTGAAAAAGCTGCATCAAAAGCTAAAAAGAAAGCCGAAAAAGAAGCTGAGAAGAAACAAAAGGAAATTAAATTTCGTTTTTCTAATCTAATTTACATTTTTTATCGTTTGGGAAATTAAATTGACGTTTTTTTAATAATTTTGTTGTACAGGATAAGGAGAAGAAAGAGAAGAAGAAGATGCAATCATCTTCTGTGCCAGCTGTCGAGGTTCCAGAGGAAGCTCCAGTGGAGGAGACCACAGAGGATCCTGAGGAAGAGAAGGTTGAAGAAAAGGTGAATAAAACGGCAATAAAGAGTAAAGAGAAAAAGGAAAATATTAGAGTGAGAAACAGAGGAAACAGGGGAAAAGGGCCCGAATCGATTTCTAAAGTGATAATGAAACGTAAGAAGTCGACTAACTACATGTATTACTATGCTGCCGGTGCTGCTGCAGTTATGGTTGTACTTTTAGCGGTAGGGTACAACTTGTATGCGTAGGCGAAAAGGTGGTTGGAGAAACGAATACTTGTGGGTCGAAAGTAATGTCGTTTTTTTTGGTTTTGTATTTGTGGTCTTTGAACTTTTTATATGTGTTTAGAAAGAGGTAGTTTGAAACATGTACCAGAGAAGCAGGAGGATTAGCTACTTTTTTTTTCTTTCTTTACATTTTGGTTTTTTCTTTCTTTTATGTGATATATTTTATTTTGCACCATCTTCGTTTATTGTTTTATGCAAAGTTTTTTATATACATTTGAAAGTTATTTGATTTATACATGTGTACTTCGTATTATGCCTATATTGTTTTGCTGCAACAAATAGTTTGATTGTGTACTATGGAAAAAGACTGATTTTCATTTTGGGCATGGATGCTAAAACTGTTTGAACCAAACCGTTTTAAACAAGCTACCCTTTTTGGTTAACATTTCATGTTATAAAATGTCAAACCAAATTGTATACATCCTTTTCAAACTTTTTTCGAATGACTTTTAAATCTACCTAATTTTTATCCATATCATGACCAATTGACTATAAGCAACACTAATAGTACTAGACTACAAGACTTGAGTATATCCTTTCTAGTGAAAAGATTAGGTCTTCAAAGTACCCAAACATATGAACAATAGATAGAAAATTGTCATTATGTAAGTTGTTATCATGTGTTCTATTGTAAAAAACATTTACCTAAGTCCGGTGCTAACGGCATAAGCTGAAGGCATCGGTTGGGGAAATTTGGTGCGTCACCCGTTGGCACCACAAGTCGGTTGGAGTTTGTCGCTTGGATTTGCGGTCAGGGGACGAGCGAAGAGGCTGAAATGGTAGGGCCTAAGGTATTTTAATAGGGTATTTGATATTTTGTTTATGTATATTTTATAATAGCGGGCTAAAAAAACTGAAGAGACGAGATATTGTTACCATGCGTATGTCACTTGAATGTGAGTGTAAGCTGACGTAACGTCAATTTAACAAAAACTGAAGTGCTGACATTGTTGAGATTCTTCATTTACCCATTGCTATATGGGAATTGGGATAATCGTATTGATTCCAGAAAAACAAAAGTGCAATAATCTTTCCAGCGTGTTACAATAACTTATTTACTGAGTTCAAATACCAATAACTTCTTTACGAGTGGACCGGGTTCTCACTACGAATTACAGGATAATAACGGTAAGTTCGAACTCAAACCGGTAGTCTAACGGTGAACAAACGACATTCCGCCGGCCATGGCATCAATGAGCTTCGCGGCCACAGCACAACCGTTTCTGAAAAGAGCAGTTCAAGCAATACCCAACCCTAATTTCACTCGCCTAAACCTTCAAATTCGTTCCCCTTTGACTTCTTCAGGTTTCGTCATCCTTCCTTCTCTAAATTTTATTAATTTGAGAAATTTTATACTTTCTTCTTAATTTGGTATTGATTAATCATGTGTCTAATCGTATTTCAGTCGTTTGTGCACTGAAAGTTGTTGATTGATTACCCTTTGACTTTGGATGTCAAACATTTCACCATTCAACTTCAAAATATATCATTAATTTTCAAAATTTCTCGAAAACAATGCTAGCCACATTACATTTTACCACAAGAACTCAGTATTATCACAACTGGTGTTAATTTTGTTACAGAATCATTACAATTTTGCATCTTGGAAATAGTATGTTTGACACCACATACATACATATTACAGGTATTGGCATATGTCACTTGGTACAAGCAGTAAAAGGGGACACTGAGGTTTCACTAAAAGGTGGTGAAAAAGGCTCCAATGAAGAAGTGAAACATATTATAGAAATGGTAACTATACAAAAATCATGGTAATTTTGCTTTGCCAAAAGAACAAAAAGTTACAAATTTTTTACTGAACATCTTAAAATGAAAAGTGTTACACATTTCATGGTTCTTATAGATTAAGATTTTGATTTTCATTAGGCAAAACGAGCATCATTAAGGAGAGAAATTCTCCATACCGATTTTCTCACACCTCCCGTATTAAAGGAGTCAATGATAATTATAGAAAAATTAGCAGATGTGAAAACATTTGTTCAAGGAGGTTATCCTGAAGCTGAACGTTGTCGGTTATCAGTTGGACATCCGGAAGCTTTGACAGCTGATCCCGACATTGTGGCTGCATTAAGGTAGTTTATGTTTTTTTTTTTTTTATTATTATTTATATTTTATAGGTTAAATTTGGTTAAAGGGTTGATTTATTGGTTATAAATTACATGTGGTTGCAGTATTTCAGGGAACTTTGGTTTCCAACCTTGTTCTCATGGTGACTTTCTTGGTTCAATTCTTGGGACTGGGATTGTAAGAGATAAAGTGGGGGATATTCTCTTGCAGGTATTAATTAATGTGAAAAAATGTATAAAAATTGATGAAAAAAGGTGTGTAATTTGTTCGTGTTTTGTTGTTTGTTTGCAGGGAGAAAAGGGAGCTCATGTTCTTGTTGTTCCAGAACTAGTTGACTTCCTCACTATGTCACTTGAAAAGGTAACAACAATACCTGTATTTGGTGCACTCATATTAAAACAACATATATTAATAACAGTTTTAAGGATAAAATAAAAGAATCTTGTCGATCTAAATAGCGTATATAATTGAAGTAAATATATCTTATAACTTTTGTCTATGGATTATGTCAGGTTGGAAACGTACCTGTTACATGTAAGAAAATGCCACTAATTGCCCTTGAATATGAACCACCAAGGTCAGTAGCAATCACACAGATCGTTTTCTTTTTTTAACTTATGATTTTGCAATGACAATAAACGTGACATAAATTTTGTTTTCTCAGGACTAAAACATTTAAAACTGTGGAAGCATCAATGAGGATTGATGCAATAGCAAGTGCAGGATTCAAGATCTCAAGATCAAAACTAGTTGCCCTGATAAGGTGCATAATTTGAACTAACAAAATAACAAAATGTATTTATTTATGTTTTTGTATTTTTTTAATTGTGGTTATTTTTGTGTTTTAGTGATGGGGACGTACGTGTTAATTGGATGACAGTGACAAAGAATAATACGACTATAAGGAGTGGAGACATGATTTCTGTAAGTGGAAAAGGAAGATTAAAGGTTAGATAATACAACATTTATAGTACATATGTTACTTTTTCGTTTTGGTTTCATTAATTAATTAATATATTGGTGCTTTTGTATTTGATCAGATAGGAGAAGTGAATGAAACCAAGAAGGGGAAGTTTGCAGTTGAGCTCATACGATTTCTCTGACTTCAAAAAAATTGGCATACTTTCACATGGGCAAAAATGAATTCATTGGTTCGATTTAAATTTGTTATGCAAGTGAACATGATCGATGATATCTTGTACATTTTGTTAGATTGTTTGTTACTTGTCTTGCATACAAATCTTGAACTTTATTTTGATACAATCTGATCTTTTTAGTTATTAAAAATCAAATGAAAGAGTCATTTGCCAGGTGTTCCGTATTAGTACATCGTATTGATTATAACTAAAAGATACAATATCACAGTTTATATGTTTGTTAAAATAAAAATATCCGAATGGCTAAAAGTATATAATTTTGAAACCGCCACAACACGCACGATAAATTTCCTCATTATTATTGTTTAAGAGTAAATGATATTGATTTCTACCATTTGTTCTTACTCATGAAGATATGTGTTAAAATCAAAGAATAATATAAGGAGAGAGAATTAGTACATTACACGTATAATTTCATAAGTGTGTTATGTGTATGAAGATGGAAGGAATAAATGATAGGAAATTCATTTCACATTGTTTAATAAGTGCAAAGTTAAATAAAATAAAATGTTTCTAAAGAGTGAACATAATTTTTTCTCTCTATATAATATTTGCCCAATATTTTACAACGGCTAAATCGTTTTCCAAATTCAAACAGTTCAAATTGAAATCTCTCCCTCCCGCTCTCTGCAATGGCGACTTCCGATGGCTTCCTAACAACGCCGACCAGAACCGCCGGAAATGACAAAACTTCTTCTTCCTCCATTTCAAGGAAACACCACAGATCTCACCACAAAACCACCGACTCATCATCTTCCTTCAAGGCCAGATTTGAAGCCTATAATCGCCTTCAGGCTGCCGCTGTTGCATTTGGCGAAAAACTTCCTATTCCTGAAATCGTAGCCATTGGAGGTCAATCTGATGGAAAGAGCTCACTTCTGGAAGCACTTTTAGGGTTCCGATTTAACGTTCGCGAGGTCGAGATGGGGACACGTAGGCCTCTTATACTTCAAATGGTTCATGATCCTACTGCTCTTGATCCTAGGTGCCGGTTTCAGGTTAGATCCGGTTTATTTTTACAATTGATAGCATTTGTGGTTTAATTTCTGAGCGACTTTGTAATTAGGGCTTGATATTGAAGCATATAAGTAACCTAACATCTGAGCGATAAGTAATCTAACATTAGAATAGGTATTGGTGGTAAACATATTAGTGGTGATAGAGTGTGGACTGGTTGTTTTACAAGCAGTTAGTTATTATTAAAGTGTGCAGAAGCTTCTTCTTCTGATTTTTTTTTTTTTTTGGTTGTAATTTTGAGTAGTTTGAATTATAGATACTCATTGATGAAGAATAATGATGTTGTAAAAGAAGAGACCTCAAGCTTTTAGCATAAAAGCTTATTTAATTAAAACTATTTAAAAGCTTGAACTTTAAAAATATATTAATAGTGTGTGTGTTATGTATATAGTTGTGTTTTGCTGCATATCTGATGAATCTGATACTCAAATTTAATTTTACAACAGGAGGAAGAATCTGAGGAATATGGCAGTCCTATCACATTAGCTTCAGCAATTGCAGATACCATTAAATCAAGAACTGATGCAATTTTAAAGAAAACTAAAACTGCTGTCTCTTCTAAACCAATTGTAATGAGAGCTGAATATGCTCATTGCCCTAATCTCACCATTATCGACACTCCTGGATTTGTTCTCAAGGTAACATATACAAAAATGTGTATATAAATTAAGATTTATGTGCTTGTGTATGATAGTTATAATTTAAAAATGTAAATTTGCAGGCAAAAAAGGGCGAACCAGAGAGCACACCAGATGAAATTCTATCAATGGTTAAGTCATTAGCTAGCCCACCCCACAGAATCCTTGTTTTCCTTCAACAAAGTAGTGTAGAATGGTGTTCATCTTTATGGCTTGATGCTATTCGTGAAATTGATCCAACTTTTCGAAGAACAATAATCGTTGTTTCCAAATTCGATAACCGCCTAAAGGTACAAAAAGTCAAACATTCTCGAGATATGAAGTCAAAGTCAAACCACTCATTGAATATTGATTTTTTTCAGGAATTTACTGACCGTTGGGAAGTTGACAGTTATTTAAGTGCAAGTGGCTACCTTGGTGAAAACACGCGCCCCTTTTTTGTAGCTCTCCCAAAAGACAAAACAATAGTTTCAAACGATGAATTTCGAAGGCAAATAACGCAAGTGGATACTGGTATTTTACACCATTTGCAAAACTCAATCAAAGGCGGATTTGATGAAGAAAAATATAAATCTCAAATTGGTTTTAGTTGTTTAAGAGATTATCTTGAATCTGAGCTACAAAAGAGGTATAAAGAAGCTGCACCAGCTACTTTAGCTTTACTTGAACAACGTTGTAGTGATCTAACTGCTGAATTGAATTCTATGGAGTCCAAAATTCAAGCTAATTCTGATGTTGCTCATCTTAGAAGATCATCAATGTTGTTTACTTCTGCTATCTGCAATCATTTGGTATAAATTCCTTTTCTTTTTAGTAATATAATTACGTTTTTACCCTTTTTTGTATTGTTTAGGGATCACTAATAGAAGGATCAGCAGACCCTGAACCAGAAAAATGGGGAAAAACAACAGAAGAAGAAAAAACAGAAAGTGGTTTTGAAAACTGGCCTGGTGTTACAACAGATATAAAAGCGCCAAACGGTACTCTTCGTCTTTATGGTGGTGCTGCTTTTGAAAGAGTTATGCATGAATTTAGGTGTGCTACTTATTCAATTGAATGCCCTCCAGTTTCACGAGAAAAGGTAAAATATTATTTAATTAAAAATTAAAATTAAATAATATTTAAATTGGATATGTTTGTACAGGTGGCAAATATAATACTTGCTCATGCTGGTAGAGGTGGCGGGAGAGGAATTGTTGAAGCTGCTGCTGAGCTGGCACGTTCTGCTGCCAGGTCATGGCTTGCTCCTTTGCTTGATACCGCTTGTGAACGACTTGCGTTTGTGTTGAGAAATTTATTTGATTTAGCAGTTGAGAGAAATCGTCTAAATCATGCCAATTGTAAGTTATAATTATCAACGACCCGGCCCGTTACACAACCCGTATATAACCGACTGTTTTTTGCTTAACAGATGCAAAGAAAACCGAGAACATGGATGGATACATAGGTTTTCATGCAGCTTTAAGGCACTCTTACAATTCTTTCATAAAAAATCTTGCAAAAGAAAGCAAGCAACTTGTTCGTCATCACTTAGATTCGGTTACAAGCCCATATTCACAAGTGTGTTACGAGCCCGATTTCCAATTCGGGCCAAATGGAAACCTGTTTCAATACCAATCTTCAGGTAGCTCAACCTGTCTCGAATTATCAGACAATAAACCATCATTATTATTACAAAACAAACCTCAAAAAACCCAAGAGAATATCCCTCCAAAGAAGAACACGAATCAGGACACGACACCTGGAAAGCTTCTAGAAGCACGGGAAGCTTATATGACTGTACCTGAGACCCCGTCACCCGACCAACCGTCTGATGGAATTTATGTTATTAAAAAGGAGAATGGGAATTATATTGAAGGTGGGAAAAAAAGGCAGTCTAGAATAAATGGTAATAGTAAAGTTTTGGATAATTTAAGAATTCAAAACGGTGGAATTGGAAGCTTAAGATCTGGATCATCGTACTCTGAGATTTGTTCGTTAGCTGCACAACATTTTGCACGTATACGTAAAGTTTTGATTGAACGGAGTGTGACATCAGCATTGAATTCTGGCTTTCTAACTCCATGGTAAGCTTAATAAGTATGATTAATTGATTATAAATTTTTTTTGAACAACAAAATTAATTGATTATAAATAAAATAATTAGGGGTGAGCATGGGGCGGTTTGGGGCGGTTTTTAGCTAAAACCAAACCCCGCCCCAAAACTTCGGGTTTTAAGAATTACACCCCGTTCGGTTTCGGTTTTTTCGGTTTCGGTTTTTTTCGGGTTTTTCGGTTCGGTTTCGGGGTTTTTTTTCGGTTTTTTTGTTTTTTTTAAATTTACGAATTTGTTACCTTAAAAATTAAAATTATGATTCAAACTCCCAAACTTTAACACATTTCGTTATATATAAAAAACAATTAGTAAGTTTAATATAATGTAATGATAAATTCAATTAACATAACTTGAAACTTAGAAAATTTAGGAATAAACCACCTAGAAATTCAATCATATATTTTATTTAAAAGATAATTAAATGTCAAATCTTTTATAAATATAAGAATATTTTTAAAATTTTTGAAAGATATATAATGGTGGGGCGGGGCGGGGTTTTCGGTCGGGTTTTTCATATGCCCCTGAAAACCGCCCCAAATATTCGGGTTTTCCAATAATCAAAATCGTTGACATTGGTTTTTCAAATGGTTCGGTTTTTTCGGGGCGGTTATTTCGGGTTTTTCGGTTTCGGTTCGGTTTTTATGCTCACCCCTAAAAATAATGTACATATTATACATTAAATACGGAAAATTACACAAAAAGGTAGTGAACTTTTTGAAACATTTCATTTGAGGTAGTCAATTTTTATTTTCATAATTAAAGTTTTTTATAGGCTTGTTTATTTTTCATATATTTGCAGTCGGGAACGACTTATGGTGGCAGTGGGACTTGATTTATTTGCTGTAAATGATGATAAATTCATGGATATGTTTGTTGCACCCGAAACAATCGACGTGTTACAAAACGAACGAGAATCACTCATAAAGCGCCAAAAAATCTTGCACACGTGTTTGTCCGAATTCAAATCTGTTGCTAGAGCACTTTAATTGCTTCCATCTTGTGAGCAAATATCAAACCCTAAAACCAATACTTGTACGTGTGATCAAGTCGTTTGTATATTAACATGCTTATGATATCAATATACAATTTGATTTTTAAATTTGTTTCTTTTTTAATAAGTTTCAAGTTTGGACGGTGGATATAATATGGTATAAACTAAATATGTGAATAGTTGATTTTGGTGTCAATAATTGATCACGTTGTCGCCTCCTTTTTTAACATCTATGGCTTTTGCTTACATCTTATCCAACTGATATTTTAAAGATTTGCTCACATGTTATTGATATGATACTAAAATATATATGTTGCATCTGATTGACTGATTTCGAAATATACTTATTTCGATTAATAAATTATTATTTAATATTGTCCAAAATGCATTTTACTACTTTAAACTTGGCTAATTGAGTAATTGACTAACCTGAACTATTAAAGGTGAAACATGATATCCTGAATTTGATAAAATGGTTGATTTCCTAATTTGACTCATTAATTTAATCGTGTTTTATTACTTTGCTTACTTTTATTAGAGCTATTGTCAGATTAAAAAATATACGTTCAAATTAATATATTGAGATTACAAGTGAATTGTTTAAGGCAACAAGACCAAATTAGTGATTTAGTATACTAAATCATATATTCTGAGTTTAAGGTATCATATTACACATTTAATAATTCAGAATAGTAGATAATCCGACAAGTCAAGTTTAAGATACTAAAATATTTTTTTTCCTTCTATATATTTAAACATCATCTTCAATTTTTAATTTTATATTATAGACATTTATCTGTGATCAATAAGCAAGACATAAAGCCAAAACTACAATTTTGAATTTTCTCTAGAAGAATAAATACGTTTTATACATATGTTGACTTTGAAGGTCAGATTGGTCGAACTCCATAATTACTATGATAACTGCATACATTAAATTATCATACGCATATATCAGTGTTAAACGTGACAAAAACTAATATAATAAAACATCTGGAAATTATTAAGTCGAATTCAAAAGGCCATCTTTTTTCCTTCCATTTTCTTCATTGCATCCCTACCTTTGACCAAACCAATAATACTGGGTAGGCACTCTTTGTAAGTTTTTTCTTGAGGAAATTACATAAATTGTCCTGTTTTCAGAATATGTTGTTTTGTCCATTAATTTTTTCTCTTGGGGGGTTTTTTTTTTTATCTCCGTACTTTTCATTTTTATTTTATTTTGTCTTTCTGTCTAATTTCATATACGCAGTATTTTTTTTCCTGTTAAACTCCGTCACATGCCAAAATACCTTCTCGTGGCACGTGAAGCGGAAAAAATAAATGGAATTGGACTACAAGACAAAATGAATAAAAACTGAGGATCGCATGAAATACAAACCCGAGAAAAAAAAATTTAGGGCAAAATCTCAAAATCCGAAATACGTAATTGACAATTCTGTAATTTAACTCTTTTTTTTTTTTTGCATGTGATATCTTTTAGTATAGTTTAGTCTAAGGTGATATTTGATAGCGTTTGAATGATTAATATCTAAATGATGTAGATGTCTTAATGATTCAGACTTTCTCTCATATCTGTCCGATTAAGAGGCAGAACATGTTCAATTTTTCATTCAGATGCTGATTAAGATGTCTTACCAAACGCCCTGGATCTGTCCAATTAAGATGATGTCCTCTTAATGAATCATTAAGAGGCTTACCAAACAACACCTAAGATGTTTATGTAATGTATTCCATTTAATTAATCAAAGGAATTGTTAGCCTTTCAATAAATACAGATATTCAGATGAAAACAAAACTAAAAGTTACGTATGGATTATGGAACATGTTACATTGAAAGATATGGGTCCCCTAATCTCAATTTGTCCTTAAAAGCCATGGCTTTGTCCAAGTCCCAACGGTATTCCTTGATTTTATATCCTACCCTAGCGTGAATTTTAAGTATACCCTTGGCACATTGTTGTGATTTGCGAACCACCTTTAGGTTGGCTATTTGGTTGTTTGCAAGACAAAACCAGTGAACTAGGGTGTTAAAAAATATTTGAAAATTGGGTGTCTAAAAAAATATTTAATTGGCTATTCGACTATCCGAGCATCGAATATTAGATCCGGATAGTATTTTCAAAATTTCTGGATATCCAGCGTCCGAAAATATCAAAATTTCTGAAAATTATGTTAGGTGTTACCAGTGTCCTTTTGTAACTGGTCTTATTTTAGAAGGTTTGTATTCTTCATTCACAATCCGTTTCAGAGGTGATGGTGCATTAGTGCTGATGGTTTTGATTTTTGTGTTTTATTCTCTCTAACTTCTCGCTAATTTTTGCAATACACTTTCTTTACCATTCAAATAGATATTATTAAGTTTTATAGAAAATCTAAATGAAACTGGACCTAAAATTTTGCCATTTTGGTTAACACAACCAAAACCAAACAATAAATTTTTACTCTAAATATGTTAATACGATATGTCGATATGTTATGATTTCTGCTAATCGCTAAGTTTCTACAATGTGATTTATGTAATTTACAACATTTGGGGTAATGCTATTTAAAAATTGAGACGCAAATTAGTAAGTTAAACGTAGATAATTATAACTAGCATATAATATTAGCTATTGTAACCCTTGATCAATTAAGTAGTCTCCCATTACAAGAGGACATGTAGTGACATTAGGGGTGGCAATTTATGACCTGACACGAAACCCGACCTGAAACCGACACGAAAATAAATAGGTTTGGGTTGAGGTAAAAAATAATTGGGTCAGTCTCGGGTTGAGTCAGCTGACCCGTTTATTAAACACGTTAGGTTCGGGTCAATGATAATTTAATTGGGTCGACCCGCCAACCCGTTTAATTAATAAAATATATTTTAAAAATTATATATTTATACTTAATTTATAGTTTACTAGTTAAAACGTAATAAGTAGTTAAATAAAAAAAAATTACTTAATAATTTGGTGTTTAGTATTTTGTTATGAATTTGTGTAATAACAACAACATTTTGACCTGTTTGACCCGTTTAATTTGTTTGACCAGATAACATGTTTAACCTGTTTTATTAAATAGGTTACATGGGTTAGGTTTGGGTTGAAGTTAAACAGGTTAGGGTTGAGATATCTGACTCGTTTAAATAAACAGGTCGGTTTCGGGTTGAACGTTTCTGACCCGTCAACCCACGAACCCGAACCCGTTAACCCGAACCCGACCTGAATTGCAGTGTAAGTCAGATTTGGCAACTAAACGGTAATTTATCGTAGCATTTCAAGCATGTTTTCTTTTATTTACATATAAGATGATAACTAAGTGACAAATTTAATGTTTTATACTATTCGAAAAATATTATTTAAACGGAAGTGGTTCTATAGCATTAGATTCGGTACATAGTTAGTAAAATATTTATTATTTAAACATACTAAATATTCTTTCTACATAAAATATAATAAAATATATGTAGAATGGTTTTAATTTTTTCAACAAATTACAAGTTTCCATCTTATGGGAGTGTTTAGGAAAGCTTATTAAGGGGGCTTATTAGCTTAATAAGCCCAAAAAAATTTGTAATTTTGAGCTTATTAAGCTTAAAACCTAATAAACCCTCTTATTAAATGTACGTAGATAATTGTTTATTAGTAGTTTTATGAGATATTGGTGATTGATTATGACATCAACCACTTTGTAGCAGTAATGTTATATCTTGACATTAAACGTTCTAACAATTAATAAAAATTTGATCTTTCTTTTTTAATCTACAAATATACATTTAGATAGATATTATCATAGAACACCCTATTGTTGTCTTTTATGCTATCAATCATAGAACGTTGGCAGGGAATATTAAGACATTTAGGTGACATAAAAATGAAACAACTATTTGAAAGGTAGCATATAAAATGTTTTAAGAATAATGGAATAGGTGTAGTTATAGTGGTAAATAGGATAAGTCATTTAACTAATATTCCCAACACACTTGTTTTTTTTTATTTATTAATATTCCTAACGTACGACTTAAAAAACGTAGAGTACTTCTACAAATAACTATTATATTCCTTTTAAAGTCAACAAATTATTTTTTAGCATAAAGAGGTTTAGCATATTAAATATGTTTAATCTTATATTTATGTTTGATTAAGAAACATGTTCTTATACAAATCAGAGTTTAAATTATTGGCTAAACACATACTATGTGCATTAATCATCACAACTTGATATGTGCGGGAAGCATTATGATGTTAGCTCGTTTGTATGTTGTGTTTGTACGTGTTTATTTATTCCAGGGTTTATTTATAATAGTTATAAATTTTAAGATTAATTATTACAGTTATTCATCTAAGATCGGTTTCTCTACTTATATATCACCGTGAACTCAGTTTCAGTTAGTAATGTGTAGCTAAGAAATCACTAATTACATTATTACATAACTCGAAACAATGATAATGAGATATATACAAGCTCGACCGGACGAAACCTTCCGGAACGGAAGGTTGGAACGAACCCGTAGCAATCACCTATCCCGATGATAGTGATGCGAGAGTAACACGGATATCACAGAAAAGCAGTTTATGGGTACGAGGACATTAAATGCGACCAAGTCCCCAGGGCGGCTTTAGCGTGAGCACGAGCCATTATCCTACGGTTAAAAGGTTCCGACGTAGCTTATTATCCGTAACGTCCACAAGGGACCGGTCCGTAGTAGAACGCTTCCCCTTTTCCCGCCTTGGAGGATCCGGTTATAAATACATCCCCATTACGATCAACTAAGGCATCCAACATCCGGTACATTTTACACTCATCATTCATTACTCGCATTCAATTCGTTCCGGTTTAGATCACGACCTCACGTCATAAATACGATCACTAATTTGAGCGTCGGAGAGTATCACAAGAAACCTTCCGGGGAGCATCTGACTAATAGTTATTTCTTTGATTTCGTACCCGGAAGATCCTTGAATCAACAAATGACATTGTGACTGAGGCAAAAATGGGAGCTTTAGAAGCTCGATAATTTCCCATAGCCTTTTCGATGTGCTTATTTCAACTTGGGCCAAACGTCACTCCTAAATGTGTGTGTACTTGATATGAGAAGAATTTTGTACAAAACGTACTATATATCACCGTTTTCACATCAAATATGATGTTTAACTTATCAATATATTATATATCATTCCTGTTAGGAAGTGATTTGTATACAATAAAACTATTTCACTTATAATATTTAATCTTTTAATATGTTTGTGTAGTGGATCAAGTAGTTTTATAGTGTATAAATTACCACTTTTTCTTCTTAGATATTTGATACTCAATTTTGCATAAATACAAAAGATGTACCTAGACAAATGCAGCCTAAGTGCGGCTATACTTATCTACCACTTGTGTTTGTTTTCCCACCTGCCATGCAACCGCTAATAAGACAACTTCTGTATAAGGAAATCTTTTTTTCTGATTTTCTTTTTTCCTGGCAAGGAAACTAAAAATAGCTATTTCAACAGGAAAAAAAAAATTGAGTATATTCTTACAAACTATATATGTTAATAGAAAGCTTTCTAGCATATAATTACAGATTTTGCTAATGATCCCACTAACAGATATATTGCTAAGAGCCTAAGATAAAGATCACACTAAATAAGCTAAAACAAATCTTATACAACATTAGGGGCGAGAACCCGCAACCCGACATGAATAAAATCGGGTTTGGGTTGACCATAAATGGGTTCGGGTAAAAAACAAGTCGACCCGTTCAATACGTCTATAAATCAAACCAGATTCGAATTGGTTTATGTATATACGGGTTGACACTTATAATTTTGTTTTCAAGAATATGTAAATATCATAAATAATACTTGTAAATCCTGCCTAAATTTGACTTTTCAATTTCATTCCAAGCGCATGCTTTTAAATTTTGGAAGATTCAAGAAATCTTTTATAATAATGCAATTCCAAATCAAAATTACAACTTCTTTTTCATATGATTTTATTTTGATTTAAATGGGTTAAACGAGTCGAGTCTGAGATACCTTGGTTTTAATTAGTTCGGGTTAGAGTTGATTTTTCTGAGCTAAAATACTAAGAGGTTGTGTTCAGGTGACTGATTATAACCCGCCAACCTGCCACCCCAAACACACTAACTCAAACCCAGTTGCCGCCAAGGGCGGTTCTAGGGGTGGCCAGGGTGCGCATCTGCCCACCCAAAATTTTTTCGCTTAATATAAATTTTTTATGTATCAACTCATTTTTTGCTTTTGCTTATAATGTATGAGCGATAACTAGTTCACGTCGTATATTAACTTAGTGGCTAACTCATATATCTTAAACAAATAACATTAAGTTTAAGTCCCTTTCATATCATATTTTTTTTTTATTTTTTTTCTTTATTTTCCTTTTTATCATTTTCTTGTTGTATTTTCCACTAAAATTTTCTCTTCTTTTGACTAATTTCCCTCATTTTTCTTAATTTAAAAATGTTATGTTTGTAATGTATTTGATTACATATGTATTTTAACTAGTGACATATTAGTCCACATCATTCATATATAAACACTTAAAGAATTTACCCCAATGTTATAACAAAATTTATGAATAGACTGATTTAGTTTTGAATTAACTAACAAGCGAATTTTGATTTTGCATGATTTAATTTATAATTAGATTTTCTTCAAACTAAAATTGATCATCTGATTTTGTTTACGATTTAACTTTAAAAAAATATCACTCAAGAACCTGACTTCATATTCGACTCTAAAATTTCGCCCACCTTTGAAAATTTTCCTGATACCACCACTGGTTGCCGGCCGTTACACCATATATGATCTAACGAGAAACACAAATTCCAAAATAAACTATATATCTGCTTAAATTTTGTTTGTTTATTTGTTTTTTTTGTTTATCACATTTTTATGTTTACTTAACATTTCAATAATAAGTTTAATAGTTCCTGAGAAAATCAAGTATTCTTTTCCTTGTTGGTGTTCATTGGATATTTTTGTATACACACATAAAGCTGATTAAGTTGATCCTAATTATTTGAAGTACTTATAAATTTATCGACAATGAAAAACACATGGTTAAATATGATTAATACAATAAAACTAATTTTTAAATTTAGCTCCTAATATTTTTAGAGATATTAGGACATATTAGTCCACATCATTCATATATAAACACTTAAAGAATTTACCCCAATGTTATAACAAAATTTATGAATAGACTGATTTAGTTTTGAATTAACTAACAAGCGAATTTTGATTTTGCATGATTTAATTTATAATTAGATTTTCTTCAAACTAAAATTGATCATCTGATTTTGTTTACGATTTAACTTTAAAAAAATATCACTCAAGAACCTGACTTCATATTCGACTCTAAAATTTCGCCCACCTTTGAAAATTTTCCTGATACCGCCACTGGTTGCCGGCCGTTACACCATATATGATCTAACGAGAAACACAAATTCCAAAATAAACTATATATCTGCTTAAATTTTGTTTGTTTATTTGTTTTTTTTGTTTATCACATTTTTATGTTTACTTAACATTTCAATAATAAGTTTAATAGTTCCTGAGAAAATCAAGTATTCTTTTCCTTGTTGGTGTTCATTGGATATTTTTGTATACACACATAAAGCTGATTAAGTTGATCCTAATTATTTGAAGTACTTATAAATTTATCGACAATGAAAAACACATGGTTAAATATGATTAATACAATAAAACTAATTTTTAAATTTAGCTCCTAATATTTTTAGAGATAAGAGGGACTAATAAGATATATAATCGTCACATGATGTAAACAGGTATCCTCCGATCCCGAAAACACACATTCCAGTAACACTCGCGAAAATACCTTTCAAAATTCAAGTCAATGCTCCCTCTATCTTTCTGTCCCTTCACTTTTTCCTTGTTTCAAATAATTTCTTTTTAGTCTTTTTACTTACCAATTTAATAATAAAAAGTCTATGCACTGCGTACGCCCAAATTTTGATGGACCCTTGGGCTATTAGGTATGAGCCTCATCATAATATCATATTTTCTGCCACATCATCTGCTACCTCAGTAATCCCATCACATCAGACCACTTTTTTCAGGAATTACCTACCACACTACACCACACCACACCACACCATTTTTTTCCATCTCATCATTTCTTTTCCATTTAATTTTAAACATAAAATAAAAATTTCATTAAAATAAAAATTTAAACATTACAATACTAGAAAAAAATACAATACTTGAAAAAAAAAAAAACTAGCTTAAATTGCGGAAATCGGCCATCGCATTCGCTTCCCTCAAAATCTTGAGATCCTGCCCATCCATATCGTCCTCTTTATGCTTCAAAATGGAGATGGTATTGAGCATTATTGTTCCCTCGGTAGCGGTCTTGTCCGTCAGCCATTTTTCCCTCTTCAACTGGACCTTCTCTTTTGACGTCACACCATGGTCGGCCAACATCTTCGCCACTTCATCCATCGTATTGTTCGGCGATGACTGTTGCGCCGCATGTCGTAGTGCTCGTTTGGTCTTATATCTTCCTACTGGTCGGGTTGGAGTGTGGGTTTCTTCGATCTCATCGAATATGTCATCGGGGATGTTGTCGTCCCCAGCATTAAGGTCGATACGCGAAGTATTTGTATGACCATCAGAAACATCCACTGATTGGGAACTACGAGACCGCTTTGATTGTGATTGTTGTTGTTTTTGTCATTTTTTTTTTGTTGCTCCTGTGCAATAACTGAAGCTAACCATTTTGGGTCGTCTTTTACAACCAACCACTGCTTTTCTGACTCAAAACCATGACGCCCACCAGCTTTGTATTCTAGCCTTGCCGCGTCCATAACATCAAAATTACTCTGCCCGCTCCGTTTTTCAGACATAAGCTTGTTGTAGATACCGTTAAACTTTGTTAAAATGGTGACTAGTTGACGCCACTTCCCAGACAGTTGGTCGTGGTTTCTGTACACCGGGCACTTCATGAGATCGTGAAAAACTTTGGACGCAGCCTACCATAGCCCTACCGTTTTCTTGCTATTCCCATCCTTTGGGTCTTTTGAAGCGGTGCACCAAGCTTTACACAAAGCCACTAGTTCTTAAATGGTCCAAGACATTGGACCGTCAGTATCAACAACTACTTTCTCCTTGGCTTTCCCGTTTCCTTTCTTTTTCGCTTTGCTACCGCCGGCCTCTGTTTGTTGGAATTGTGTACTTTGGAATTTTGCACTTTAAAATTGACTCTGTTGAAATTGAGTTGGTTGGAATGGTGGGTTTTGGAATGGAGGGTTTTGAAATTGAGTTGGTTGAAATTGTGGGTTATGGAATGGTTGGTTTTGCAATTGTGGGTGTTGGAATTGATGTTGTTGGTAGTGGGGATTTGGTTTGTAACACCGCATTTTTGAAACCATTTTTTTTCAAAGATATCCAATTTAGTATTAAGCTAAGGTTACAGAAGCATTTAGTTAAGTTCCTAATTACGTTAGGTTTACAAACCGTGGTCCCACAAAATATTACAAACCAAAAGTTAGTTAAAAAGATGGTATTACTAAACACGACTCATTTTACAAAACACATATCATAAGCATGATCAAACTTCTCGGCAAGCCCGACCCGTTCAAGCCTTCCAACCTAAAATGTGTCAATAAGGGAGGGATTAGCACAAAAGTTAAGTGAATGAATTACTAGCACTACCAACTACACTAAACACTTAAACACAGAAGTTAGAAACATCTCCGGTTTGGGTAATCACTTAATTGAGAGGATGTATCCAACACCCCGGGTAACCCCCCCTTAACCGTGCAACATATAAAGGTAAGGTTGGATACCCTATTAGTCGATACACTATGCTCAGCCGATATCCTTCCGACACTGACCTCATCCCGTATGTGCACATGGTCATGTATGGTATTCCCTTAACACTAGGCACACACAACAAGTAGACTAGCTACGAAAAACACCGCAAAAACGACCCATAGAAGTTCCCAGTCGCGAACTCTAGTTCGCGATCGCTAACTATTGTTCGCGTCGGGAACTGAAATCGTGAACTACATCGCGACTGTCACCCAAATTCTCTGTCGCGTTTTCCCGATCGTTAAGTGGAGTTCGCGATGCGAACTCCCCACATCTGGCAATTTCCTGCATTTCCCTAGTATACCAATACCGAATGGAAATTATCGAGACCCGAGTTGTAGGTTAAATCCAGTCACCTTTCAATCCTCGATTTCCTTAACTCAGTGGGCTAGTATCACTGAGTCTCCTTCCCGGTTCCTGTAACAAGTATACCGAATTAGTGATCAATCCACCGAAATGTCAAAATTGCCAATTTTAACAGACCACAACCTAAGGCTCATAAAATACACATTTTATGACAACACCAACTTGTATAACAAATACAACTCACCAAGTAGTCATTTATAACCATATAAACCGTTCTACCACTAATTCATCCAAACGGGCCAAAAACTCGAACATGACTAAATCACTTCCACATTTCCATCAACTAGCACATAACTTCTAAACTAGCAATTCACAATAATTTAGAGATTCTATCGAGTTCATAACTATCACAATAACAAGTATCATACTTGCATAGTCACTAGTTAATCATTTTGACCCAAATACTAACTAGGTCGATTCACACAACCATCTATACTAGGTTCTCACCATCCATAACTTACCAATCATGTTTTCTTAACCTAATAAACAATTCCATCCATACAAATAACAAGAATTCCAACGTTCATCAAAACCCACCTTCAACATCCACCATTAATGGAGGTTGAAGGTGATTTTCACCAAATCTTGTCTTCCCTCAACAATCTACCGTACAAATGATGTAAAAGCTTGTATAAACACATATTATCACACCCATAAAGAGATTCCACCACAAAACACTAGAATCATAAACCCTAGTTCATACCAAAGCTTAAGAACAACATGAACAAGTAAATGAGAAGATGCAACTTACTTCTAAGCTTCTCCTACACAAACTTTAGTGTAGATTTCAGACCCTAGCACAAGAAATCACCAAGAACAAGCAAGGAAAGCTAGAGAAAGTGATGGAGTTTGCTTTGCAATGGAATAGTGAAGTATAGATAATGTTTTTCAAAAATAACAAGTAAAAGCAAAGAGAGGGTTTCCCCTCTCTCTCCCATATCCGGCCAACACAAGGGGTGGGACCCCTTTGTGGCTTTGTTTTTACTTTATCAGTATACGTCTGAAAGTCCCTTTCGTAATTAATTTATTTAAAATAGCAAACGGACTCCAATTTTAAAAACGAAAGCATTTCCGGAAACGAAATTTAACAAGGAATCTAAAAATATCAAAATCACATTTTCTTTCCAATTATAACAAAATTCGGGTATTTTAACCGCAAACGACAGTAAGCTAAACAATTTAACCAAGCATTTAATCAGATAATCATTTAATAAGATACCTTAAGGTCAATAAACTACTAGGCCGGGTTTTGGGATGTTACATGGTTAAATGGGAGTTCCTGTGTTGAGCAAATTAACATATTGGTCGAAGTGGGCAAATCCGAGATTACTTTGGTCGTTCGTGTTGGGGTTTACCGGGGACAATTCGGGTGAGCTTTGGTTGGAAGCCATTTGGTATTGAGAATAATAAGATTGTAGAGTTTGTACAGATTGTGTGGTTGTGGTTGTGTAAAAAATAAAGTATATTATATGTATATATAGGGGAAAAAATAAATAAATTAATTTTTTTTTTAAGTTCAAACGGTCATATGACCGTTACCCTCGTCCCAACGGTCAAAAATTCAAGCCTCCACGCCCGTTGCCGCTCGTTACCGTGCCCCCGGTTCACCACCACGCCCTAGCACGGCGTTAGGGGGGGGTGTTCCCCTTAGCCCCACGCCGTTGAGGCCTTGCCACCTCAGCCCCACGGCAACGGCCCTCAGCACATACCGAACGGTCTTAAGCTATGGGGAATGGGTACCACACCCCACACCAAATTTTTCTGCCACATCATCGCCACCTCAGCAACCACACCACCACCACACCACATTATTTCTAGGAAATACCCACCACACCACACCACACCACACCATTTTATTTTCCATCTCATCATTTCATTTCCATTTATTTTTTAAACATAATATTAAACTTCCATTAAATTAAAATAACAATACATGAAATTAAAAATACAATACATAAAATTAAAAATACAATACTTAAAAATTTAAAAAACTAAAATAATAAAAATTTAAAAACTACAATCCTAAATTGATCATGGCTTTTCGGGCCCTTTCCTTCGCGGCTAGTAGATGTTCAAGATCTTCTTGCGGCATGCCTGGCGTCAGTTGCATACTCAAAATATTCAAATTATTGATCATTCTTTGTTCGGTTGCAAGCGCCCTATCTCTTTCATGTTTCTCCCTCTCCATTTGAACTTGTTGACGACGCATCTCTAGACACTCTTTCGTTGACTTAACGTGATCGCTTAATCGTTTTTTAATTTCTTCCTTATGCTTGCTCTTCGCTTCCATTTCCGCCGCATGCCTACCCGCTCGTTTAGCCTTGTCTCTTCCAATTGGTCGTTGAGGAGTTAGGCTTTCATCAATGTCGCCGAATACGTCATCTGGAATGTCATCATCCCTTGCATTAAGGCCGATACGAGAACGACCATCAGAAACATCAACCGATTGTGAACTTCTTGAGCGCTTCGATTGTTGTTGATCTTTAGTAATTGTTCCGATCCATTTTGGATCCTCTTTTAAAATCACCCAATGTCGATCTAGCTCAAAATTATGGCCCTTTTTTTCAACTTTGTATTGTTTCTTGGCGGCCTCCAAAACATCAAACTCGGCCATTCCGCTACTTCTTTCCGACGAAATTTTGTTGTAAATACCATTAAACTTTGTAACCTTGTTGTTTATTTCACGCCATTTGCTACTAAGACTATTGTCTTTTCGGTATGGCGGGATTCCCATGAAGCTATGAAATTTAGAAAGAATGGCTTCCCAATAGTTTTTAATTCTCATGCCATTCCCGTCTTTCTCATTTTTTGAAGTGCCACACCAAGCTCGACACAACGCAATTTCCTCCTTTTCCGTCCATGGAATTTGTATGTCTTCTTCCACATCTTCTTCCACATCTTCTTCCACAACTTCTTCAACAACTTCTTTTGCTTTCCCTTGCTCCCCCCCCCCCCCCCCCCCGCTTGTGGTTCTTGTGTTTGGGTTTGATAGGGTGTATGTTGAGAAAGTGTATTTTGTTGAAAATATTGTGATGTGGGTGCAAATTGAGATACATTTTGTGAAAATTGATCGAGGTTATTGAAATTGAGGTTGTTGAAATTGAGGTGCGTTTTGTGGATAAAATTGTGGAGGTGGAGCAACACCGGAATTTAGGATGTTGATATATTGCTCGAAGCCACCAAATCCAAGGTTCGATGGTATATTTTGTTGTGAATGTTGGTTTGGTGTTTGTGGAGAGTTGTTGTGTGGATACATTGTAAGTAGAGAGGTACGAAGATTGGAATTTGTAGAGAGTAAAATGGATTAATTTTGTGTGTAAAATGAGTGAAAATATGTAAATATATATAGGGAAATAATTATAAAAAAAAAGTTTTTTTTTTTTTTAATTTCCAACGGCTACCAACGGCTCTTTTCCGATCAACGAAGCAATCCCACGCCCGTGCCTCCCCGTGCAGCGTTGCCTGCTTACACCACGCCCTCCCCCCACGTCGTTGGGGGGGGGGGGGTGTGTGTTCCTTTGCCTAGTCACGCCGTGGCCTCCAGGTCACCCCCCACGCCGGGCCTGAGTTGGTCCCATACCCGTCAGCCTTAAGATTTAAAGCTGTGTTAGAAAAGTGGCTGGTGTCTCTGTTTTGCAATATAATGGGCATAAGTTTTTTTTTTTTTTTTTTTTAGATTTTGTTTCCTGCCTATTTTATGGTCCGTTTGAAAATTTAGATTTGTTAACCGGTGGCTCACTTTTTCTAAGTAATGGGGAAGGGGACTGAAACATGCCACTGAAAGAGTTTATTGAGGCAAAGATGAGTTGTCAAGAACATCAATCGAAAATCTAGACCTTATTTAGGATTGTTTCATGTTTAACACACTTGAATTTTTAGTTGATAATTTTATGGAAGTTGAATTTCTCACAAAATTCCGTTCTTGTGTTGAATATTTCTTTTGAAGACCAAATTCACTGTATTAGTTGAATCAACGTGATTTTTAGATTCGATTGTGCTGATTATTCTAAGAACCAATTGAACAAATATGTGTTTTATTTTTTTACTCTACGTCACTGATCTTAAGTGAAATATATAAATGTTTGATATCCAAGTAATAAAGTTGATACTTGATAGAAATGTGGAATTTGGTAACAAAGGTAGGTTGAGTGAGATTACATCTGAATTCTGAAATAGTGTAAGGTAGTGTTTGTTTATGACTTAATGGATTTAATAGATAAGTTACTTAATTTGGAAAGTTATGATTAATCTGTTTGTTTATGACTTTAATTATAAAACATGACTTAACTAGAAAAGTGATGGAAGTGATAACTTCCCCATTAAGTCACAACTTTTTTTTTTTTTTTTTTATATCTATGAAATTAGTATTAATACAATCATAATATTTATATATATGCTGTTGGAAAAAATGTTTAATCTAATAATATTATTTTTTTAAATAAAAATTTTGTTTCATATTCCAAGTTTATTTATTTTTTAAAATAAAGAAATCATATGTTTGTGTTTCTATCATTTAAAATTCAATTCAAAAATATATACTTCCTCCGATTCAAAATAAGTGATACACTTTGTGATTCACGCTTATTGAGTCAAAAGATTATAATGAGAGTTATATTAGATTAATTGGATGATTAATTGAGAATGAGTCTCACATTTTTTGAATAAAGTAAGGTTAATTATGTTTAAAAGTAAAAGTAAGGGTAAATAAGTCATTTCATTTTATTAAAGTAGGTAGTTAGTGGGGCCCATTATTTTTTATCACATAAAGTAAATTTTCCAAGTGTATCACTTATTTTGATACACCCAAATATGAAAAGTGTATCACTTATTTTAAACCTTTTTGAAATACCACTAGGCTACAAGCCTTGGGTTTATCCATGTAGGACTTAACGAGCAAAAGGGAATGACTAAAACGGATAAATTTTTCCAAAGTACGATCGTTATCTACATTTTCAATACAACATGAATCCACTTAATAGGTTGATATGTGTACTTCAATAATTATCTCTCTTAATATTATTCTTTGATTTTAACACGTATCTTTATCTAATGAGTATGAATATAAGTAGAACTAAATGGTAGAACTAAATACCATGAACAATGCAAAATAACGATTTTTTCGATTTACTCCGTTGTTTACTGTTCTAAAGCCATTTTACTTGCCATAAAAGGATGACAATATATCCACTTGTCAATTCTGACCCATCACTTTAGTTGCTTTGACATTTCAATATTATTCAAACTTTTATCCCATAATTGGCACTTTTGTTTTATGCTTTTTACCATAAGTGAACCATATGACATGATATAAGTTTACCTATAATGGAATTGCTACGTTGAGGAATCAATGCTTGAAGTTGCCCCTATAAAATAATTCCAACGCAACCCTGTGTGTCGGCCTAGTTGATTAGACTCGATATGATACTTAAATTTAGTAAGGCCTAAATTAGAGATATAGTATAGATTTTTACTAAATGAAAAAAGTAACTGAAGAAAAAACTTAATATTTTCTGGCATAACAATCATTTTATGAGTAGAAATACAAATTATGAAAGTTTAATACTTCGTAGAAAACAATATAAATTTCCCCTAAAGTAATATCTCTCGTTTTAGGTTTCTAAAACGTGTTTGTAATTCATAAGGCTTGCTTTTTCATAAGATCATGTGAAAGAATGTTTGGTATTTGGCAAGATAGAAATGATTACTTGAGTTAAATTGATTAATTAAATACAATATTACTTTAACTATTTTAGTTTTCTTTCGTATTTGTATGGTGATTTTAAAACACGTGCAATCATGAGTTCTTATAGGAAGAGAACATGAAAACAAAATCTACGAATTAAGAGTAGAGTTTGAAGAAACGATATAAACACATATGTATACACCTTACAACTTAATTTTTATAACCTAAATTGAACTATTTTAGGTAATTATATATGTTGAAATCAACGCATGTTCCGCATATTAACATTAGTTGCATGATCAAACTCCTTCGTCAAATGGATAAGGGTTTATATCTTCATTACATTACCATAAATATGTGTTGAATAACTGGTTTTGCAAAACGTTTATCAATAGTAGCAAAACAGATATTCAATACATGTTTATGGTAAGTTTTAATGAACATATAAACCCTTGAAGCAAAGAGGTACAAAAGTATAAAATTCAAAAGTGAAGGGACTTACTTGTTCACAACACTAAACATGATCTTGTTAAAGTGTAAATTCAACCCTAAGTTGACACAAGGTTATATAAAGTGAAAGAGAAGCAACAAGGAAGTGTGGCTTAAGTTGATTAAAAAAACACACCACCACAACATTTTCTTGTTTTTCACTCTCTCTCTCTCTCTCTAGAAATTAGAGTTAGAGAGGGAAAAAAGAGCAGTCCCAACAATGGAAATTACATCAAGATTACATGAGAGAGAAAACCCATCTCCGGCGAACTCTCTGAACAGTAGCAACAACAATGGACATGCCACCGGCGGTGGCGCCACCATCCAAACGCCACCGTTAACTCCAAAACCCGTTTCGAGATCCGAACCCAGTCCATATCCGACCACCTTTGTTCAAGCAGACACCAATAACTTCAAACAAGTAGTCCAAATGCTAACCGGATCCTCCGAAACCGCCAAAAATGCTTCATCGAAACCGGCTCAACAACCAGATCCAGCTCCGGCGAAGGTAACCATACCACCGATCAAAACAGGTCAACAAAAGAAACAAGGGTTTAAGCTTTACGAACGTCGAAACAGCTTGAAAAACGGATTGATGATTAACCCGAATTCGGTTCCCAGATTCGGGCACGGGCACGGGTCGTCGCCCAGATTTCATGAGATACTTTCTCCAAGCATTCTCGATTTTCCGTCGCTGGTTCTCAGTCCGGTGACGCCTTTGATCGAAGACCCGTTTAATAAATCGTCGCCGTCGGTCGGAAATTCATCAGAGGAAGATAGGGCAATTGCGGAAAGGGGGTTTTATCTTCACCCGTCGCCCAGGGCGGCGACACCAGGAGGGACGGCAGAGCCACAGCTGCTACCTCTGTTTCCGGTGAAGTCGCCGCGGGTTACAGGATCGCCGGAATAGTTATGTGTGTTGAAAATTATAAAGGTTAGAGATCTTTTGCTTCAATTGTACAATCTGGATCTCTGTGATTCCATTTTTCTCAGAGAAAAAAGTAAAATTTAATTTTAAGATCTTTCTTTTAATTTTGATTTTAGTTGGAAATTTGACTTGGGAGTGAGTAGTATCTTACAAGCTCTTTTTGCTTAAAACTTGATGTATCTTATTTATATAGTTATGCAACAGATTAGTGAATAACATTAGTAATATTTATCAATCATAAATCATTATATCATTTGCTTATAACTTAATGCAAATGGTTGCGAGAGTTACTTGATACTCTATTTTAATTATATTTAGTTCACAAATTTTCATTTTTTTTTACCTTCAATGATTTTTTATGGCAACCGTTCTATTTTAGACTTTGGTTAATTTGTATAAAATGAAAGTGAATAGGTGAAAATCCAGTTACGATTACTATTTTTAACAATAGAAATGTATAAAGCTTAGGAAAATGCTACTTCCTCCGTATCAAAATAAGTGACATAAATTGACTTACACGTTTTTTGAGGTAAAATATTAAAGTAGAGGTTAAAATAGATTAAAGTATATAGTTAGTGGAAAATGAGTCTCATTTTTCTTGAATAAAGTGATATTAATGAGTTTTAAAAGTAAATGTAAGGATATAAGAGTAATTTTACTTTATTAAAGTTGATAATTAGTGGGTATGAGTCTACTATTTTTACCAAATAAGAAAAGTTTTCAAAGTGTGTCACTTATCTTGATACACCACAAAATAAAAAGTGTGTCACTTATTTTGATACATCATAAAATGGAACTTTTAGGGTATTGTTTAAGAAAAAATAGTGCTTAAAAATATTGTGCAATAACTATAAAAATAAAATAAACGTACTCTAAAAATCATTAATCACTAATCAACAAAAAATATGTCTGCGATCAAGGGGTGATTTTCCTACCATAACTTTTAAGGTATGTACCACATTTAATGCTTCCTACCATCAACATCATCAAAAATTATGTCACGTCAAATGTCAGCTAATTAACCATGTAATTCATACCACACATTTTGGAGGAAATACACATATCACCACTCAGCCCAAATATGAAGAAGACCCCACCAAATCAAACACACTATGACAACGACCGTGGCCGTGGCCGTGGCCACTCAGCCAAATATACAAGCAGTCTAAGGATGATTATGTTTGAATATTTGTACATAAACAATAAGTTAAACTTTAACCATTATCATAAGATAATCCCATTAAATTAAACTACAAGATAGAAACACAAATTTAAATTAAACCATATGAATTATACCTGAAAACAAAATAACCCAAAAAAATATTAAATCAATGTAAATTAAGGTTTTATTTATTTTTCATTGCAGATGATAATTTTTCACACAATTAATATTATATAAGTTAAATTTGAACTTACAACCTTTTAATGATAGGGAACTTATATATCACTAAACTATAGATCTCTTGATACTAGAAGTTAAGGATTAACATCAAGTCCGATAAAAATCAAGACAAAACTAATTTAGAAATAAAAAAGGGAAAAAAAAGCTTGAAAGGCTAAATGAGTGAAATTTGATTATATTTTTATTTATAAAATGTACTGGTAGATTAAATGCTCATGTTTCATCAAAATAACACTGAGATTGAGCTAATTCATGATGATTCAAGGTGAGAAATTGAAGAATTTCTTAAGTGTGTGTTTTCTTGGTGTTTGAGTGTGTGTGAGGTAGTTGAGAGGGAAAGGTTAGCTTTCAAAAGAGTAATTCAATTAATGAAAGTAAAGCTTACAAATTAAGCCTTAACATAAGGTATTTATACCTCATAGCTAAACAAGCTTAATTAACACTAATTAAGCTTGACTCCATTGACTAAGACTAATGACTAGATCATAACTATTACATCTTGACATAACTAGCCCTCTAACTATTAGATACAACATAATTTGACCCTAACAATCTCCCCCTTTGTATCAATAGTTGGGATATCATGTTCTTGAAATCTTCTTTTCGAGCATAGTCTGAAACTGATTTAATCGTTTAAGTAGTTTTGATGTAGTATTAGTTTCAGCTTATGATGATCAGATAAGAATGAAACTTTTAATCGGCTTTTCAACCAATATAAAGTATCTTAGAAGATTTCATGGAGTCTTGACTTAATTTGTCTTGATCATTATCCAATCTCCCTCTTTGCGAACTTTTAGAACTACATCCCTGTCTTCCTTCAAACAAATATATTTGAAAATTTGAAAATTCTGGAAATGAAACATCTGTTTGGTAAGGATTTGATTGGGATTAAGAAATGTAGGAGATTTAATTTTGGATAGAGGTTTGTGAGGATAGGATAATGATGGTTTATAGTGTGAAAGAATGATTTGAAAGTTAAAGGTTTTGAATGTGTGTGTGTGTGTGTGTGTATGTTTGTATATAGGAAAGAATGATATATACATTTAAGATTTGAATGAATGTGGATGATATGTATTTTGTATGATACAAAAGATTTGTACAGTTTTGCTTTTGTATGGATATGAATGTGAATTTGTGGTTTGAATAGAATGATTTGACGGTTTAAGATTTGTAATGGAAATGTTGAGAATTTGTGAGAAATTTCTGAAGATGAGACGGTTTCTTTTTCTTCACAAATTATTTAATGTAAATCGACTAAAATGTAGACCCATGGATAGAGTTGTATTGTAGCGGAAGTCTTTTGTTGAAGTTGTGGCTTTGTCGATTTGTGAGTATTGATAATTGTTATTAGGGATAAAATGTTGATGAAGTTTACGCTCCCCCTCGAACAGACAATTATTTCTTAATAAATCTTCTTCGGTTTCTTGTTTACTCCCCCTTAATTGGTGCATATGACTTTTTGAAGTGGAGTAAACTGGGCTAATATATCTTCGTAAGTCTTGTAAGCATTTTCTTCGTAAACTGAACTTCTTAGTAAATTTTCTCCCCCTCATGATGATTAAGATTAATCGGAATCATCATGAAAAATGTGAAATTCGTCGAGGTGAAATGAAGAAAATCTTCTAAGCCCATGAATACAAATATGATGAATAGTGATATATTCATATTTTGAATGAATCAATATACAACATATTGTATTATCGAAAACCGAACCGATGTTGATATAGATATCCGATCAAATCATTTGGCATTTAATCGCAATGATCGAATTAAGTCAGGAAATCCGGGATCACATAGATTACCCGTTAACACAACAGTTACAAAAACTGTGTGACCTACTTTCAGTGTTGGAATAGATGTTAGCACTGGTAGGATTTCCATTCAATCATTGTGGAATACCAAGAACGTTGGTATCACTATGAATGTTCCGGCTTTATCACAAAGATAAGCTTGGTATTATGCCTTGTGTCCTAAAAGTGTATTTCGGTTCTAGACTCAATTAGTGGACAAACGAAGGCGAGGACTGGAGAGACTTGTCCTCTGTTTCAATATCAACAATCTCCAAGTGAGATGTCGATAGCATATGAGCTAATCTCCGTGGAAATGAAACAAGTACTTTTTAAGAAATACTTGAGTGGCTGGGGGGGG
The DNA here is from genome assembly GCA_963853835.1 of Calendula officinalis. Classification (NCBI taxonomy): domain Eukaryota; kingdom Viridiplantae; phylum Streptophyta; class Magnoliopsida; order Asterales; family Asteraceae; genus Calendula; species Calendula officinalis. The sequence continues at coordinate 57,488,894 of OY970823.1, read as the reverse complement.
TTGTGCATTGCATCACTGGGTTCCATGATGTCTTTTTCAATATCAGAGAGCAACACATGCAATCTGATAGAGACGTGGCTACCCGGCTTTTTAACAGTTTGGTAAGGGTTTTTCGTTTTCTTTAACCCTGTCACACCCTCCTCACTCAAGCTTACTTTTTCATTTTTCGACTACTCCCTCATTTCATTTTACCATGTATAGCTGAATTGCACCCCATACTACATTCCCCCTCTCAAATTTTATCTCTGCGCACCCCAATCAAGATCCCGTGATACTTGATTCTGCTCACCTAGACCTATGTACCCTTACATATTGTCCTATATAGTAGGTGGCTCCTGGGGAAGATCATGCCGGTTATAGCAGATCATAGGAGTAATTTGAGAGTGAACTAAAACGCTCATGTGCAATTTATCAGCATTTATGATGTTACTTTGTAAGAATAACATGGATTTTTCATCGGAAAATGTATGTGTTTCCGGCAGAAGTTGTTGCCTTTATGATATAAAAGTTTAGGCACAGCAACTTCAAAAAAAATTAGGTAAAACCGGACTCACATAGAGTATCCGTTAACACACGGTATGAATCGATAGTCGTTTGCACAACCGTTGATTCAAATGTGTGACCTGCAGTTAGAGTTGGCGCGATTTTAGCTCTAGCAGGATTTCCACTCAATCCTCGTGAAACACCAGATTGTGATGCCACTATGAGTGTTCCGATGAATACACGGAGATTCATTTATAAAAGTGTATGTGTCCTAAATTGGAAATATTTGTCGGTGAGATCTAGACACATTGTGCATTCAATTGAAGACGTAACCCGGGGCAGAAGGTTAATTATTTCAATACCAACATACTCCGAATGAGCAGTCGATAGATTATGTGCTACGTCCCCTAATGAATTGAAACAAATTCCTATTGAGAGGAATCTGAGTAGTTGGTGGTGGAGTGCAAATGCTTGACTGGGCCAGTTAAGTCTGGTGAATCATTCAACACATGAATGATCACAATTTAGTGAGGTTGCCCGGTTTATTTTCGGTTTGGAAGCACTCAAAGGTGTGTTTTCTTAAAATTATCATGTTTTCACATCACCTTTCACTCACCTAAATCTATACCCTAAGACATATACCCTCACATTTACCACTTTTGGCTAAAAAATATTTCCCTTGGAAGGTTATGCCGGTTCTAGCAAACCATAGGAAGGTATTGTCGTTTGATAAAAAAAATTGTTCGATTAAAAAAAATTCAAACGGGTATAAAAGTATTGATATAAGAAAGTTTCTCCCCCTGGAAATAATAATTCTCCCCGTAGAATTAAAATTTCTCCCCCTCGACAAAATAATGAAAAATTTACAGTTTATAGAGGAGTTGGGAAAGAGTTTTTACATTTACGTGAAAAATAAGGTTAAGAGCGGGTTTCAAGCTTATGTACTTGAAAGCCATTGCTTTGAAGTTTGAGTCATATACTGATGTGTATATAAGTCATTTACGATGAGGATCGAGTTATACACTGAATTATGTATAAGTCCTTAAGATTAAGAACGGGTTATACACTGATATGTGCATAAGCCATTTTCCTGCAAACACATCAAACAACTTTTGGTACCCAATCAGTTATGGGTCCTTAACGATTAGTAAACGATGTCTTATGCAGAATGTGAACGAAAAATGAATTTAGAGTTTTGAAAAAACTGCAAGGAGGCAGTTCTGTGTTTGGTGATTTGATAGACCATTTCAATGATTTTTCTGGAGAATTTAAAATCCAGTTTGAGTGTTCATTTTGAATCCATTTATATTTAACAAATTTGAATGATTTCGGAGAAGAAGTCGTAGAACTGGATTTTAACGATTCATTTGAAGACACAACGCGATAGACTGATTTTGTCGATTTAGGTGTAGATACCTCGCGATTGACTGTGTTTGTCGATTGAGGTGCAGATACCACGCGATTGACTGTATTTGTCAATTTAGATGTAGATACCACGCGATAGACGGATTTTGTCGATTTAGGTGTAAATACCTCGTGATCGACTGATGTTGACAATTTATCGGTTGTTTTTGGCACTTGATGAAACGTTGTAGGTGGTGCCAATGAAAGTAAATCTTTTCTTGAATATTTTAAAGATTTTGTTTTGGAAAAGATTTTCTTCGAAGGAGTCGAATGTTTCAACACGGTTGATGGTGCAGGTTTATTCATTTGAGAATGCTTAAGTCTATAAGAGGAACCTAATTTATTTGGAGTTTTAGGTGCGGAATTTCCTCTATTAACTTGTTTGTGAGCATTCATTTTCTTATCAGAGTTTGGTGGAACCGTGGATCTCCTAGTCTTAGGTTTGGTAGAGGAAGTAACTTGTGATTTCGGTTTAGGTTTAGAATTTCCTCTATTAACCTCAGTTTACTTGATCGTATATAAATCACGATATGCCATGACAGGAGAAAACATTCTTGATGTTTGACATTTATTCGATGCTGTTAAATGAGAATCTTTTGATTTAGATTCTAACTTTTGAATTTGTATTTGCAACTTCAGTTTCTCTTCATTAAAAGATTTTTGTGACTCGTCAATTTTAGTTTCTAATTCAAAAATTTTGGATTGTAAAATTGATTTGTCGTTGTCAAAGATTTTCGATTTTTCTTCCAGCTGAATTAACAAACTTTCGTTTTTATTTTGAGACAAAGAAAGATCTGTTTCAAGAGATGTAATTTTAGCTATCAATTTTGTTTTCTCAATATTAAAAATATTGATTTGTTTTTGTAAATCAGATCCAAAATTACATTCAAGTAGTTTGATTTTATCATTCAAAATACAATTTTCAGCACAAACAGAATCATATTTTTCAATGTTCAAAACAGAATCATGAAGTTTGTTTGTTAATTCAGCAATCTGAAGTTGCTTTGATTCAGAATCTTTTGTTAGATTTTCAATCTTCAAAATTAATGTTTTATTTTCATAAACTTCTTGGTTGATTTTGGCATTTATTTCCTCAAGATGTTTAATATGGGAAGAAAGTTGACTTTTATCATGTTGAAGTTGATGAATGACATGTTGTTTGTTATTTAATTCTCGTGATGATTGAATGTCATTTTCATGTAAAGTTTCAGTCAATTCTTTAATTTTTGAGGTTAAGGATTTAAATTGACTTTCATTATCATTAAATTCTTTTTGTTTACGTTCCAACCAATTTTTAGTTATTTGATAATCATGCCATGTGTCAATGTACAATTTGGAATATTTGTCATTTTGATCGTTTGTAATTGTATTTTGGGCATTTTTAAGACTTGTTATTTCCAGGTCTTTTTCTGAAATTGTGTGTGAAAAATTCTGAATATCAGTTTCATATGTAGCTTTCAATTCTGATACTTGAATTTGTAAATCCAGATTCTCGAGTTTGAAATTTTTAATTTGTTTGATATGTTGAACAAGTTGTTCATTTTCATTTTGCAAATCATTTAAACGTTTTTGAAATTGATTATTGATATCTTTTTCATCTAAAAGATTTTGTTTTAAAGAATCAATTTCAGATATCTGGGTTTTAACAACACAAGTATCAGAATCAGTGGGAGTACTTTCATTAGAAAGAAGAGAAGTATGTACCTTGTCATCCTGGTTGACTTCTTCATGAAAACAATCAGCAACCGCAGCATTTTCAGAATCTTCAGGATCTGAATCTTCCATCCATTGAAGATCTTCAACTAATAACACCTTTTTAGTCTCTATTTGTTTAGCCTTCAACATCAATCGTTCATAATACCCTGAATCACGAACGATTGGTTTCTTTGTAGCATCCAAAGGTGAGACAGTTGGCTTTTTAGTTGAGATAGTCGCAGATATATCAGGCTTAATGTCGAATGAAGATATCAGATTTTTGTTTGTAGACTTTGAATATCGTTTCTTCTTATAGGTTGACATTTGTGCCATAACTCGAAGTACGTCTTGAAGTTCTTTATCCAAATCATCAGTTATTGCTGGTGTAGGTTTTTCCATTTTAGTGATGATTAGGATTTTTGGTTCGAGAAATGTAAAAAATTTCAGGTTTGAGTAAAAGTTCTCGTGTTCTTAAAATGTGAAAATTAAAAATGTTTAAAAATGTTTTAAAAATTCGAGAATTTGATCGAGTTTTGGGTTTAAAAAAATGTAAACTTGGGCTTGACTGATAATGAAATTATAATCATTGGGCTTGCACGAAATTAAATGTGGGCTTTACATAGACTTGGGCTGAAATAAGATAAGACCGATATATCACTTTTGTTTCTAATCGGACGAAATTGAAGACCAGTTATCAAGCGATTGAGAACAAGCAACGAATCGTGAGGATCTTGAGGATCTTGAGGAGTCGGAACTGAGATCAACAAATCATCAAAGGATTATCGAAACTGAGATCAGGCGTAAGACAGGATCAAATTGACATTTTCGATTTCAGAGAATTGCCGAACTATGTGGAGCCGAGCAAATACAGAAGCCGAAGTCTGGAATTCTAAATCGAAGCAATTGATCGATTTGAATAAAGCAATGGGTTTTAGGATAAAGCAATTGATCGATTTCACATTAGTTGTTGATCAAACAATTTTGAACTTAATTTCGTGATTCTGTATCGACAAATCTATTTTGTGATTATTGGTTTTTCTCAGATAGTGGATAATGGTTTGATTCTGGGATCAATCGATTGATTTATGAAGGCCTAGCTCGTTGATTGAAGTTTTGATTTTCGATTTATGAATGTGTCGAACTATGTGAAGATTGTAAGTTGGTGTCGAACTACTGCTGGATCGTAATGTCGAACTAGGTGAAACAAATGTATCGAACTAGGTGTTTTTCTGAAGTGGGCCGAACTTCTGGGCTTATTTCCTCGGGCCGAAGTTCTACAAGGACTTCGGGCCGAACTACTACAAGGACTTCGGGCCAAACACCAATTAAACCTCGGGCCGAACTTGTACCTGGGCCGAACTACTTGGGCCTGTTTAACCTCGGGCCGAACTACACTGTAGCCGAAGTTGTTCTTGATTACGAACACTGACGAACACGAACAGCTATTTTCTTCACTCTTTTGATCGATTTTTGCTCATTTCTTCACCGATTTCAATGATTCTTCTTGCTAAACGTTAGAAATCAAATTGCTAACACATTGATCGGATCAAATCATCCATAACATAACACATTTGCTCAGATTTTGCAAATTACAGTCACTTTTTGAGTTTTTCACTTTTTAGCTAAAATCATCAAATTGAAGGTCGATTGTTGATGGAATTGATCTGGAATTGATTCTATTCTTCTTAAAAACAATGGAGAATCACTAATCCATGATCAAATCTTCAATTCCAACGAAAAATTTACAACATTAAATTTTCATGACGAACATCAACTTTTTCTTCAATTTTCTCAGATCTTGATCGAATTAAGCTGAATTTGGATCCACTCACAGAGAGTTTTTGCTCTGATACCAATTGAGAGATCGTATAACACTGAGATTGAGCTAATTCATGATGATTCAAGGTGAGAAATTGAAGAATTTCTTAAGTGTGTGTGTTCTTGGTGTTTGAGTGTGTGTGAGGTAGTTGAGAGGGAAAGGTTAGCTTTCAAAAGAGTAATTCAATTAATGAAAGGAAAGCTTACAAATTAAGCCTTAACATAAGGTATTTATACCTCATAGCTAAACAAGCTTAATTAACACTAATTAAGCTTGACTCCATTGACTAAGACTAATGACTAGATCATAACTATTACATCTTGACATAACTAGCCCTCTAACTATTAGATACAACATAATTTGACCCTAACAGGAATCTTTGGTATTTTCTTAAAATAAAGATTACATCAAATAGGAGTATAACATAGTATTCCAATTTGTAGATTCCTAGTTTTTTCCTCCAAAATACTGGTCATGCGTGTTAAATGATTTAACATTGTAGTTATTATACGGTTTGCTTTTAACTTAAAACATCTTTTGTAAATAACAAAAATCTTAAATTTCATTAACACAACTAAATTATGATAATAAATGTATTAGATATTTAAGATATCAGCAGTTATATTTGCCATGAAATATAGTACGTCAAGTGAATGTTTTAGAAACCTTACACGACTCTACAAGATCAAACCAAAATTATTGACACATCGGATGCCACTTATTCAACCATGCCTTCATTTTGGGGAAAACAATCACGGTATGTCCAGATCCACCAAAATGTAGAGGGGCCCACCACATGAGCAGTTACATTTCTAAGCAACTATAATGTGCTCTTCTGTGATTGTGATCACACTATAATCACGAAGCTCACCTAGGGGCGGTGTTCCACATGTATCAGTTAATTCTCTTTTCAAATATCATTCTCTTATATGGACACTTAAATTGATCAAATGATCGAGTTGAAAGATTTAGTAGGAAGCAATATCATCTCGTGAATAAACTGTTTTCTGTATTATCATGATAGTTCACACAGCATATATGTCGTAACACAAGATCAACTAATACTATGCGGTGTTTGATCATAGAGATGAATATATAAGGTAGCTTATAGGTGAAGTTTGATGGATGCATCACATTCATATTCCAAACAACAATCAATCAACATTTTGTAAAAGTAGATTTCTATAACCAGTAATCATATGAATAAATAAGGTTAGCTTATAAGTGGAACCAATTGAAGTAGTTGAACCAATGATCCAGTAGAGTGAATATAATTTAGTGTCCAATATGGTTTTTAAAACCATCATCTTCTAGTTCATTTATGTGTAATTTTACTATATTCTACAAGCTGGTTGATCTAGTTCTTTTCCTTAATATCTTCTCGCATAAGGATGCCCATCACACGCACGTGTCAGTTATAAAGTTGAGGTATAATCGAATCACATGTACTTAGATATATAGGTCTTCCGAAGAAAATTAGACGAAAAAAACTAATAGTGATATTGATGAAAAGCGTTTAATGTCCAGAATCTTTGTCAAGAATCGATCGGGCAAAACCTCATGTGTTAGACATTTGAGGTAGGAGCTTATATAATCACCCATCTTTTAAATACTACGACATGATATACTTGAAGTAGTTAAATGATTGTTAATTACATATTAACTCGTTGATTAAATAAGAATTGGCTTCACCATTTATTTATAAAAAAATTATATCATTTTTTATTAAATTTTCCTACCTAATTATATTATTCATATTAAATTTTCCTACCTTATTATATTATTCATAACATTATTAATAAGTATGTAGAATCTACTAATTATATTTTCTTTTTATCATTTGATTTGGATAGTTTAATGATTAAATGAGTAATAAGATTAATATAATTTTTTTTGAGCGCCAAATTTTAATATATTACTTCCTCCGTCTCTAAATAAAGTTCTCATTTCTTTTGGGCACAACTTTTTAGAGATAGTTAGTTGTGGTGTATTTGATATTACTTTTGATTAAAATATAGAGTTTGATTAGAGAGAAAGTGTTTTATGAGATAGTTAGTGGTGAAAGTATTGATAATAATACTATTATATTAAGTGGACCATTAAGTTTGAGAAATGAGAATTTTATTTATGGACAAAAACTTGAAGGAGAAATAAGAACTTTATTTAGGGACGGAAATAGTACTAATTATTTTAACCCTTAACTTCAAAAATAGAGACAAACACCATATCACAAGGCTAAATGCCCTTTATTAAGAGCATCCCCAATGGTTAACCTCTCAAAAGCTTATTACTTTTGCTACATCAACATTCCACTAACTAAAAACCTTTTCCTAAATAACATCTCCAATGGTTAACCTTTCTAAAAAGCTTTTCCTTTTACATAATTTCTAATTTAGCTTAATTTATCTCAAATGTTTTATAAATACCCCTATATATAATTTGACAATTTTTTGAAATCTTACTAAATATAATATTTTTTAAAATATTTTCATACATAAATATTGTAATAATTAACATTAAATATTATATAATTTATTTATTAACTAATAGAAAAATATAATAAAGAATTTATATATAACATATCTAAGGTTTAAAATGAAATGTTATTATACATGGGGGATTAAAAAAGACAAACATTGAAAGATGATTAAAAGGTTAGTAGAGAATAAGTCTTTGTAATAAGTTTTTCAAAAAGCTAGGTATTTCAATGGTAATAAGTCTTTCAAAGACTTATTGTAATAGTAATAAGATTTAGAAAAAGCTACCATTGGAGATGCTTTATAAGATTAATAGAATTAGTATCATGTTTTAAAGATGTGGGTCCCAGACAACAAGAAATTTGGCAAATAGGCAACTTTGAACCGTCATAAAGTGACCTACCGCCTTCTTTTTTGAATAACTGATGTAATGTTATCTTATTTGCATTGTTACTTGCAAGTTAAAACAGTCTCATATCAATTCCGTAAAAATATACATTGATTTTACGTTTATTTTTTTATATCAGATGTTAGAAGACAAAATTGCTTATAAGTATTAGCTAGCTTTATGCTAAAATTATAATCTATGATTTCCAAATTTCCACATAAAAGTCTAGACGGTTTGAAAGTTTGTTGATTAATTTTGTACATTAACTAATTATAGTAGGTGCCTCAAATAGGCATAAGTTTTAACACGGTCAAAATAGTTCAGCATATTTTTAATTTATTTTATTAATAGTTAAGTACTAAAATAACTTCAAAACTATATAATTAAAGTAATAGCGTATTTTTTAAACCCGAAAAGTATTCAAAAGATTTAAGTGCTTACAAAATTATTGAGTAAACTCTATACGACTTTTGACCCGTTCTGATTCTGAATTGAGTTTTGCACATCTAATATATTTGATATGTTGAGATCACATGACTCCATTACAATCTTACATGATATCTCCCCTGTATAATAGTGAAGAAACTCTATGGAATAATTAGGTTCCTAGAAAAATTAACATTTTTGCACCGAAGAGCCTCTCACGATAGGATCCCAGATTGTTCATGCATGTACAGAAGATAAACTGAAAATTCGTGCATTTAGACATGTTAGTTCAAACCTTATCTCTATTTTGGATCTCTAGCTAATAGGTGCAAGAATCTCGATTTTGATTGGAATTGTTTGGTCACAATTCCTTGTGATTCGATAAACACGGCGATTCTTCAAGACACGTAGTATTCAACTTCTTATCGTAACGTTATAATTAGGTGATTTTGGTCATATTTTGTCCGTTTCGGAGACTTTATGAATGCATATGTTGTTACTGGTAAGTTACCTACAAATATATGTTTGTTGTATGACTTCAGACACGATTGTATAAATTGATTTAAAATTCCATAAGATTTTCTATATATCTTTGTAATTTATATATACTGATTAATAACATAGTTATATATCTCATGAAACTTTATTTATTTATTTATTTATTTATTTTACGTGGTATCTGAACCCAAGACCTAGCCACCGTCGCCTCTCTTTTTAGCGACCACCACTCATTTGCCGTCCTGCTCGGGTACGTCACTATAACTCTATAAGTAACATTTTTTTATAACTTTAAACTTATTATCATTAAAAAACTCAAACATTGAACAAGATAATTAGTACGGAAATACTTTTTTCTTTGATCAAAAATGGACCCAGACAATTAAAATGGGTTTGATGATGAGAGTGAAAGTGGCCTACTTATTGAATAAATACGAGGCAACATGGCCCGTGCGATGCACGAGCTTTGTTCATGAGTTATTTTGAAGGTAAATCGTGTACATTATACTGATGTTACGGGCAAAGTACCTAAAACATTATTGCAATTTTCCTTTTTTTGAATTTTCTATTAGTTAATGTGTTAATTATTGCATCTAATGCATGCTAATGACAAATGTTAATTAAGGGAGCAAAAAAAAATAGATATATTAAAACATCAATTATCAAAACTCATATCTATAATTGGTACATCAATTATAAAATCTTATACGCATAAAGTTCTACAACACTTATAGGTTTTTTAGGTCCCAACGGCCAATACCATCATCCGTTGTTAATAAAAAATTTACTTAATCAACAAAATAAGAGAATATAATTTACAAAATAAAGCCTTAGAAAGGAAATAGGATATTTACTTTCATGCTATTCTAACATAGGCTATGTTCTTATGGGTATTCCCACTATCATTTAGAAAAGACTTAAAAAAACCCAATATCTCGTGTCCCATTTAGAAACAAATTTAAAAAGCCCAAACCCACCCAAACCCTATTAGGTTGTCGTCTACATCGGCTGTGTCCAACGAATGACGTCCAAATTTGAAGATCATGTTATGCTGGTGAAGGATCACAGATCTAAGGTCGAGAATGAGCTATTTGTATGTTCGCTCTGGAATATTGAAGCATTTGGATTCGAATTTGGTACTGTGAGCATCTACTGGTGAATCAAAGGTTTTTTATTTAAAGATGAAAGCTAGGCGATGAGTTTGAAATTGGGGATGAATGAAAGGAAGGAGCAGAAGCTACTATGAATTCCTTCAAAGATGCTCATGTAATATTTGAATAATGTTCCAGTAACTATTGTGACTACTGAACATGTCGTTGTCGTTGCTAATGTTGATTCCTAAACCAAATTTAACCCTAATCCAATCTAGATTGCCTCTTAAATCAATTTTTAGGTTCATACTCTCCTCCAAATCCTCTGTAGATTTGGCGTCTCCGTCGAGTGTCACTAACTCTGCTTCAACCGCCTTATGTTCAACCGCTGCTAAAGCCGAAAAAGAATTTACGGAGACCCAAAAATCAGATTCTTCCATCGACCTAGGTAAATTTCATCTTTTATATGTTTAAATAAAATCTTATTTGAAGTTAATTTACTTATAAAATTATAAAATTTAGTTTTGAAAAAATAGTTTTAACAAATCTGCAGATTATTCAGAATACCTGCATTTTTTTAAATCCAAAATGATTTCATAAATTTAGAAAAAGTAGAGAAAAAAACAAAAATATGCTGATTTTAAAAAATCAGGTTATCATGCTAAACAGCTCATATGCTAAATTGAAAAATCTTGTTATTAGGGTTATCAGGCACAATAAATATGTAATCAGCAAAACATAACAAATTTAATTTGTAGAAAATGTGTAAATGTAGTATTACCTAACCTTTTTCTTTACTATGCAGACCGGTAAACCTCGCAACCAGATTTCCTTGAAACAGGTAAGATTTGTCTGACACTCCTGGCTGCAATATAAAACAGATTGTAGAAGGTAGACGGATAAAGAGTATGTTGCTCATAATAAAATCTTTTCAGGCTAACATTATTTGACATAAGGAAGAACAAAATCAAGGAAAAAACAACTTAACCACTAACCTGTGTTTGTTAGTATGCAGGGTGCAAAAACTTGCAAACAGAATAATCTGGTATTTATGTAAAGTGTATATTAATAAAATAATGGGAAACTTACTTGTCGAATTATATGGGAGTAAAGCTGGGATAAGATGGAGCAGTTAAAAATAAATAAATGTAGATTCTAATTCCGAATATATGTTATCCCACATACACTGTAAATCATGTTGCATTTTAGTGAATATTAAATCTAAATTCATATGATTTAAGTGAAAACAGATGCATATGGCATTGCAGGTTCTTATATATGGCATTCTGACAAAGTATTAAGAAATTGCAGTATTCTTGGCATTGAAGGCAAGAAAAACGTATTTCTATAAATGTGGTATACCAAGCAGTTTGCAGTTTCTTAGGCTAGAAAACGATAAAATAGATTTAAGGAAAACGTATTTCTATAAAATAGTTTCTTTGCTATTAAAGAATAGAATAGATTTAAGGCTGTGAATTTAATGCTGGAATTCAACTCATGTGTAACGGTGGGGATGTAAATATTGTAACTGGCCAAATAATGGGCTGGAAACGAAGTGGAAACGAAGTGTAAATGACTAAATGATTATTATTTGTAACAATTAAAGGGTTAAGGCTAGATATTAAATGCAAAATCATTACATGATAATTAATGCTACTTCTATCTTGGAACTCATTTTTTATAGTTATATAAGATAGATATATCGGGCTCTCTTAAAATAGGTAACTAAAAATATAATTTAAAAAAGGGTCCTACTAAATTAATTCCACCAACGTCTGAAAATCAAAGGTCAATACTTAGAAAAATGTACTTTTACTGTAGCTAGTCTACTACTACTACTACCTCTTTTGTCTACAAAAGCAAAACCCACCTTCTTTGCACATGGAGTGTGGACATCAAAATGATTTGACATAAGAACTAATAATATTAATTATTTTGCATTTAATTTCTTTTTTTTAATAAATTTTAATATATAACATTTTGAAAAAAAAAACCACATACATTGTTGCGTCGTATTTATTTTTCTCTATATTTTGACATAAAATTTGTTATATTCCAAAATGTATTTAATTGAACACTTTTGTTTACATATTTAAAAAACCAACATTTTATAACTACGTTAATAGTACAATGATAAATTATATTAATACCTCAAATGTATCACTTATTTTAATACGAAGATAATGTATATTGTCAATTATATTTATGTCTTCTACTATAATAAAATTTATACCGGATTATAGATAAAAATAAATTGAGCATGAATAATGTATTTAAACAAGATATTATATACCCCGCGCTTCGCTGCGGGATTGTAAATCAAGTAATTTTTTTGCTAGTTTTGCCGTAGAAGTCATTAAAGTAAACAATTTTTTTGTGTTAGCTTATTTATTAACTAATCTCAAGTAACATCAATATCTCAGTTGTAAAATGTTTTACTTTATACTCATACCTATTATTTAAAAACCTCATAAATTACTTAATTGGATTTTTATTTTTGTTTTTTGTTTTTTTTTTTTTTTTGGAAAGGTAAACACACATCTCTACACTACTCATAAATCTACATATATAAAAAATGAGGGACTAAACTTTAAACTTTAAATAGAATTTAGTGATGAGATTTAACCGCACAATATCTTTGATGCCTCTAGTGGCGTAATATAATAACCGTAAAATATAATATAATATTCTACTGTATTATTAGAGTAGTTTTAATTAGAATTTTTTTATAGTAATGCATAATTTATTATAAAATTTATAATAAATTGAGCATGAATAATGTAATAAAATTGAGCATAAATATATATTGTCAATTATATTTATGTCTTCTACTATAATAAAATTTATACCGGATTATAGATAAAAATAAATTGAGCATGAATAATGTATTTAAACAAGATATTATATACCCCGCGCTTCGCTGCGGGATTGTAAATCAAGTAATTTTTTTGCTGGTTTTGCCGTAGAAGTCATTAAAGTAAACAATTTTTTTGTGTTAGCTTATTTATTAACTAATCTCAAGTAACATCAATATCTCAGTTGTAAAATGTTTTACTTTATACTCATACCTATTATTTAAAAACCTCATAAATTACTTAATTGGATTTTTGTTTTTGTTTTTTGTTTTTGTTTTTTTTTTGGAAAGGTAAACACACATCTCTACACTACTCATAAATCTACATATATAAAAAATGAGGGACTAAACTTTAAACTTTAAATAGAATTTAGTGATGAGATTTAACCGCACAATATCTTTGATGCCTCTAGTGGCGTAATATAATAATCGTAAAATATAATATAATATTCTACTGTATTATTAGAGTAGTTTTAATTAGAAATTTTTTATAGTAATGCATAATTTATTATAAATCAATATAAAAATCAAAATTTTATAAAACAAATACTACGTAAAACTAAAATGATGACTATAAATAAGGAGATTATAGAAAGTTATAGAACTATATTTGTTTTTTAGCAATGAAAATGACATGCATAAAAGAACCTGATTAAATTAAACAATTTTTAAAGTCATTTAATATTAAAGTTATTATATCCTAAATTCTATTACTTCAACAAATCTATAATAAATTAATCAAAACCTTTTTTATGAAAGGCAAGCTCCACCCTAAAATAAACGCTGCATCATCAAGGAAAAATACTATAAACCTTTTGTAATTAATAAAACTATAAGGGGTTAAAATTAAAATTATAATATGTATTTGTCAAATCACCCTTATTACAGGGGGTATTCATTTAAAGAAAAATTAAACCACATTTGTTATGACTTATAAGTTATAACTGTTTCACTGTTACACATTTGTAACTATCTAAAATTTTAGGTGCTGCATCATCAAGGGAAAATACTATAAACATTTTGTAATTAATAAAACTATAAGGGGTTAAAAGTAAAATTATAATATGTATTTGTCAAATCACCCTTATTACAGGGGGTATTCATTTAAAGAAAAATTAAACCACATTTGTTATAACTTATAACTGTTTCACTGTTCCACATTTGTAACTATCTAAAATTTTAGGGGTGAATTTAAAATATATTATGAACAGTGAAATCCCTATGCCTAATGTATGTATAGAAGAATTTGTATTACATTTATATATGAAAAGATATTAGTAGAAAACTAAATTATATAAAAAATGAGTTTTCATATTAAAAAATTAAGAAATCATGATTTGATATTTGATATTTTTCTACTTGCACCGTTTGGTGTCAAGCAGGAGGATGGATGTACTACAATATTTTATTAATTTATGAAGATTTTAATATTTATACAAATTTTTTATAAAATGAAAAAAATTAAAAATGTCATTTTTATTACTAGAAAAAGTGAAAAGCCTTTTTATTACAAATCATCATCTCAATCGTTGTATTAATCATCATCCACACACTTTTCTAATTATTATTATCATTATTACTTTTTTACTAAGGAGTGTATTTAGAATGACCCTTCAAGGGAAAAAATGTCTATCAATTTTTATCTACCATCCATTTATGGTGGTACCGATTTTGATCATTATTATTCAACAACCTTTTAAATATCGAAGTATATCTAACAAATCGGATGGTGCATTTTCTTTTCAGATATAATAAATAAAACCTTAGTTGAGAAATCTAACACAATCAAAAGGGTATTTCTGTAAAAGACGTGATCATATTAAACCCATGATTCTCGGGTAGCGGTCCATTTCCGGGCCTAACTGAGATCATCACCTCCAAACCTGAGAAAAACAAAAAAAACATAAACTTTAACTCAAAAGTGTAACAATAACCCAACTCATTTGCTAGGAAGAATTTTGCTACGGAACAGGGTTGTAACATTTTCCGTTAGCTATTCATGTTTAGCTGCGGAAAATCAGCTTTTTGCTACGGAATTTGTCCGTAGCTATATCAGATTTCTCTTGTAGTGTATGTATTGTACTATTCCTATACCAGCTGCCTTTGCTGCTACAGCTTCTTGAACAACATCAGTTACAAATAAAATCTCAGATGGGTTATCAACACCAACGGATTCCGAAATTTCAATATAACTTTTTGTTTCTTTTTTGTTCCTGAAAATTTTAAACAATACGTCTCAAGATCGATAAATCATTTAATATTCATAAAATGATAATAACAATAATTACCCGACTGTGGTGTCGAAAAACCCACACAAATATTTTCTTAAATCACCGTAATTTGTATACCCAAATATTAACCTTTGCGCCAATCTGCTACCACTCGAGTAGATGTACACCTGATCAAAATTTTAATTTTTTAAAAATAAATCATTAAATATTCAAAAATATTTATTTTAAAGTAGGAATTTACCTTCATGCCAGAAGCATGCCATGCTTCAAGAGCTTGAGGAACATCGTCATAAACAACTCCTTTTATTTCATTTTTTAAAAACCCTGTGCGCCAAATGTGCCCCTAAATCAATCATCAAATGTTAGAAATGGAATCGTTATGTTTTAAAAATTGTTGTTTTTGCTTACTTGTAACTGTTTTAATGAAGTGATTTTTCTGTCGGCTTTTATCATTTGTTCAACGTTAGTAACCAATGCAGCAATTATATCCTCTTTGCTTGCATCATCGGGTGGAATAGGGACCGCACCAATAACTCCATTTTCTAAATCGTCTTCTATCTTTAAGGATAATTAAACTTCACATTATTGATTATGTGCTTGTTTACGCAAAATTAGAGGTAATTATGGGTGGATTGGGTAATGGTTCAAAACGGATTCGGGTCAAAATATATGCTAATTTTACATGTCAGAGTCGGGTTGGAGATCAAAAAACTAAGAAATTTTTAATGTTTCAATAAATCATTAATTTGTACAAAAAATTTTGTATTATTTTACTCGTTTGACTCGCTAGAGATCAAAGCAAATATGAAATATAAATACCCGTTTATAAGTAAATTGGTCGAAATTGGCACATTTATTAAATTTATGAAATCTTACTTGAGCTCGTAACAACTTGATATCATCTTTAGTATCAACACAATCATAAGTTTCTTCCAAATGCATTCGCACATTATCACGAGCATATGGAAAAAGCACATCAGTCACAAATGAAATAGGTGTAGTTGTTCCCTCAATATCCAAAACAACACAGCGCTGCAAAGTAAATAATAAAAAATCATTATATTTTCCAATAAAATATAGTTTTTTTTTTTTTTCCTTTTAATAACTTACCGGGGTCGTTCCAGCCTCATTGTTTAATGTAATAGGCCCTGCCTTGAGAGATGTGTTTGTACTCTGACGACCCGAAACTCGTTTGGGATTTTGGATCGGCCCGTGACTGTGGGTAGATGGGTCCAGGCCCGATTGGTGACGTTTGATTGCAGCATTGAAGAGACAGTGGTAGCATTTTGCCTGAATGATTATGGGTTGTGTTAAGGAGTTAAACTGAAACTGTGCTTCTTTTTTGAAGCTTCAAAAGAGTGATGTGTTGATAGTATTACTTAAAGCGTTTCTTAATTACATATTAGAAAAATGTATTTGGGTTATTAATGATCCTTCTAGAAACATGGTTAAAAACTTTGAGTAGAAAACACAAACCTGAGTTTTCAAAATACAAGATTCCATTCCATGACTATGAATAACTGCACCTGCATTACGCCTATCGTACGCCTAAAAATTAACAAGACATGTGTCAAGATAAATAAAATTAAATGTTGTGAATTAGAAAGAATTGAATTCAATTGTTGAATTTTGAAGCACCTTCATGAACAGGGGAGCACATTTCGGAGATTTGTGAGGGTAGGGTTTTGGAAATGGGGAAAATAGGATTGATCCATTTGGAGATAACACGTACATGTCGTCTTCTACCAGTCTTTCCTTTTAGACACCTAATATATACATTCATAAAAACTTGATGAGTAAATTACAATTTTTGTCCCTGTGGTTTGCCCGATTCTGCGTTTTTGTCCCTGTGCTTTTTTTTCTGGTTTTTTGTCCCTGAGGTATGCAAAATTCCGTTTTTTTGTCCTTCCGTCCACCTTCCGTCTCTTTTTGGCCGTTAAAGCCCTCATGTGCCAAACATGTGAGGGTATTTTGGACTTTTTCCCATTTTCTTTTTTCTTTTCATTTATTTCTTTCTCCCCCATCTTCATCATCTTCAACCTTCATCAAAATAATCAACCCAAAATATATTTTAGAAACCCAAAATTTAAACCCATTGGAGTAGGCGACAAACAAAAGTTCAGCGCAACTTTTTGCCTTTTTCATCCATTGGAGCAGGCGATGATGATGGTGGATTTGAAATCAGAAGAAACGGGCTCTGACCAAGAACACCCCTCTTTCTTCATAAGAACTCTTCTTCACCGTTCCTAATCTTCTTCAGCGTTCCTAATCTTCACCATTGAAATCAGAAGAAACGGGCGGTGGTGGATTTGGTTCCGGCAAAAGACTGTTGAACGGGCGGTGGTGGGTTTCTTGAAGAAGATGACAGTAAGGAAATCGAACCCTAGATCTGCGAAGGTGGTTAAAGGGGAAGAAATCAATTTGATGATAACATCGGTACTTCATTAAAACGGTAATTAGTGTTCAAGAAATCAGTTTGATGATAACATATCAATTTGGTTGAAGATTTCTTGTGTTAAGAAATCAATTTGATGTTAAGCAATCTTTCTATTTTGCGTATGCAGATTTTTGTGTCTAAGAAATTAATTTTGGGTTGAAGATGCTTAAAGATGGATTTTTGTGTACTGTTCTACGTTAGTTCTTTAAAGCATTGATTTGGTGATGTTCTGGGCAAACTCCACTAAATTGAAGACGGCGGCTGTTTTATGGAGACGTAATTAGAACTATCGGTGTTTGATTTTGATTTTTGTTTGGAAATTTGAGATTTATGATTCATCAATTAGGGGATTAGGGTTTATAGATGAAGAACAAAGAAGAAGATTGGGAAAAAGTCCAAAATACCCTCACATGTTTGGCACATGAGGGCTTTAACGGCCAAAAAGAGACGGAAGGTGGACGGAAGGACAAAAAAACGGAATTTTGCATACCTCAGGGACAAAAAAAAAAGAAAAAAAAAGCACAGGGATAAAAACGCAGAATCGAGCAAACCACAGGGACAAAAATTGTAATTTACTCAAACTTGATTTTAATTTCTTAGGAAAAATGATCACCACATAAATGTATTATGTACAGATATAAACAAATTTAGTTGTTCACACGTGTGGAGTGAGAGAGGCGTACCGGAGGGGGACATGATGATGAGCTGGTCGTATTTGGGGATGAAATTGTCGTGGACTTTGACGGTGATGCTTCCGCCGGTGCCGGAGACCCAGCCTAGGTTGTAAAACTGACGGCATAGCTATGCGATTAGAGATTTGGTTTCTTTGACGTGAGAGCCTTCTAGAGATGCTTGGTATGTTAGCGGTGTTTTCATGCTGTAAGCTGACGCCGACGGTGGCTGTCTTGTTAGTTCCGGCAGTTGCTTTACTCTGAATTGGGGAATGACAAATGTGACTGGAAGTATTAGGTGTGGTTACATGGCTTAATATCCCTATTTCACATTTAATATTCAAAACTTTAAATATCATTCTACCATCATTAATCAATAATACCTATTTGAGACCTACTAAAATACCCTTAAGCAAAATTAAAAAACCTTCTCTCCATCTCGGCGAACTTTCGACTTGAGCCTTCATTCACTCCACTTGAAGTATGAGCCTTCATTCACTCCACTTGAAGTATGGTGGCTTGCTTGATGATGTGAATATGAAAAATATGCCACCTAGGTAATTATGGGGTGGATCAAGCCACCATACCCCTCCCTCTAATGTTGTTTTAGTGGTTAACGACTTAAAAACATATTAAATGCTTTGTAAACCAGAAGTAGTTAAATTCAAGTCAGCTAGTTACCTTAAGCTTAAACAATAGGAAAATACCGGACCAAATCAAATGATGCGGTTTGCTTCATTAACCCATTATGCAATCACCTAACTAATCATCGAGACAAAAAAACTAGCAGGATCAAGTGTACCCTCCCTATGATGAAAATATAGATCTGAGTTATATTTTTGCATATACTTCATATTGAAAGCATACAAACTGATGATCAATCAAAATTTGCAAAAATTCAGAAAATATTTACTAACAAACAATGGTGACCTTCATAGTTGCAATTTTGTTAATGATAGGCATAGTAGCTCAAGCCACTTTGTTAAATCAACGCCCATTTCACATTTCACATCCCCAAATACTCATTAACTCATAACTCAACCAAAATACCCATTTGAGACCTACTAAAATACCAATCATTCACAGAATACCCCTCATAAAGCCCCGCACCACTTTCGCCACAGGTCTCACATAACATCTCACTCACCAAACATGTGGTATGGCGCGCCACTACACCCAGGGCTCTTATAAAATAATCATTTAAACATTAGAAATAAAAAAAAAATCTAACACATTTAAGGGTTTTGCTTCATTTTTACCAAATAATTACATGATAATATTAGTGGGGTAATTAGTTGTAGGGGTGAGTGCGGTTGAGAAATCGAATTGAACAACACGACAACCGCTAATGATACAATTTCAAAACCAAAAAACGAACCAAACATTACTATCCGAGAACCAAACCGAAACTGAAAATCATAAAATTACAAAACCGAAAATAATAACCAGTGTTGGTCACTTTCGCCCAAATGTTCATCCCCAATTAGTGGCAATATAAAATGAATACTGTTTGGTTACGATGATACCCCAGTCCCCGGATAAAATAATGCTGGTCTGGAACAACATACACAATTACAATTTGGGAATATATCAGAATCACCATTTCCCTTTATCCATTGCGGGTGTACCCCTTTCCATTTCCAACAATGGGGAAAGGCAACTTCATCCAGAACTCCCAAAAACTACTTGACACTCAATTCAAATTCTTAAATCAACATTTAGGCGAACCCTTAGCTCAATTGCTCGACATACCAGTCAAAGTCGTACTCGCTCCTTTCACAATCGCCAATCACCTTTCCGGCACTGCTCCCCGTGGTTTTGGAATCCCTGAATTCATCTCCAAGCTCTCCTATTCTGCAATCTTCGTAAGTTTTTGTTGATTTCGTCATGTAGGGTTTTGTTAAATTGGGGTTTTGAAACAGGACATAGTCCATGCCACTATTTAATGTTAACTTATCCTTAGGTCACTGTAATTGCTATTTTATTGCCTCTGAATTCATTGCTAAGCTATTTTGTTATCCAATTTTCATAGAATTTTGTCGATTTTGTTTAAAATCTTCAGGCGGTTGCTGCACTTGGGACTTGTGATATTGCACTGGAATTGGGGAAAAAAGTGGTATGCCAAAGGTAATCCTTTGCTATGAAATGTGTTTAATGATGACTTTAGGTGTTTGATTTGAGATATAATGCCTAAATTTTACATATGCTTTTTGATTCTTTTTTCAATTGCAGAGATTGTCAGACTTGCAGTGGATGGAATGCGTTACGGTGTACTATGTGCAGAGGCACAGGGAAGGTCATGTACCAGGTGAAAAATTACTCATTAAGAAGGTAAATTTATCAAATCTTTTGTCATCTTTAGTCTTTAAAAAAATCTAGAAAATTTAATAAATATTTTATAATTTTCTTTTAGTGGAGAGAAAGCAACAGCTGAAGCTATTGCTGCTGCCATTGCTGAGAATAGAGCAGAACTGGTGCATCTTCCAGCCAGCATGGATCTTAATCTTCCATTGCCTTCAAAAGACTGTGAAATGTGTGATGGATCTGTAAGCACTAAACATAAAAATATATTTTTAATTTTTTTTATTGTCCAGGTGTAAAGTAGCTTACTGACGTTGCAGGGTGTGATGAAATGCCCTGAGTGCAAGGATAAATTACAAATCAGGATCTCTGCTGATGATGTGAGTACTGAAGCAAATGTTTTTGCTCTTTAAATTTTGTTATTACGTTTTGCTAAAAATTATATAAAATCTGATTTATATGTTATGATATGTTATGATTTGATATAGAATTCTAAAAGTTATGACCTTTTTGTATTTATTCAATCTGCAGATTATTGAGCCTCCATGGAAAGCATACAACATAATGAAAAAAATGGACTACCCTTACGAGGTAATTGCCATTATCACACACTTACTTTACACACACATAGTTAATGATGATTTGTAGCTTATATTTTATTAACCTTTTTGAGTTATTTTAATATACGTGTTTCTCAAACGATTATATTAATTCTCAAAATGTGCGTTTCAGCATATTATCGACAGCATGAAAGACCCCAGTATTGGTGCATTTTGGTTGATTACAATGCCTCAAATTATGGGTGGATTTGAATATGATGATGAGGTCAAACAGAAAATTTGGTGGCAATACAAGGTATGTTTTGATTTAATTAAAAAAATGATTTCTTGGTTGACCAATGTTTCTTGTTTGACCTATATTCAGGAAAATATGCGGTATGATCAACTTCGGGATGCTGTAGCGAAACGAAAACCCGGATGGGAGTACTTGCAAGAAGTAAGACAAATTTGTTAATTTTTTATGCGGGTCAAAACGGGTTGGGTTAATTTGACCCGTTATTGATAGAACATATCCAAAATAGTCAAAATTGCCACCTCTAATCTTTATTCAAAGTGTAATTAACTAATTAAGTGTGTTATTGAAATTTAGGGCTTGATCTCAATGGATCCTGAACGGGCCAGAAATGACCCGGTTGTAGTGAAGAACATTCCTTACTACAAAGCAAAAAGCGCGTTAGAGACGGAAGTTATGAAACTGAATCCACCACCACGACCAGAAAACTGGGGGGTACGTGCTCATTCTTTTTTCATTTATTAAACAAATATATTATTTTAAATATTATCATTTTTTAATATTGTGTATTTAACTATACAGGAGCTGAATGTTCCATTAAATGCATCTTCGTGGAGCGAAGAAGACCTAAAAGATCCTAAAAAGCTGTATGAAATGACGGTTTTGTTAAATGCCCAGAGAGAAATTGCAGACAAGATTTTGGATGATCAGTGGGAAACCAAATGGCGACAAGAAAAGGTTGTTATTAACTAGTAATATTAGTAGGCAAATTGGGCGGGTTGGATAACGGGTCAAAATGGTTTTGGTTAAAACGGGTAATTATTAATATCAGATGTGAAATTACACCAAACATGTGTGTTTAAAGCTGTTAGTATTGTGTGTGATTTCCAGTTGAACAAGATGATGGAAGAAAAGCTACAACCATACATTCAGAATATTGACAACTCTGTTCTTCCCCAACCGATATTAGTTGGAAACCCTAAAAATGATCAAAAGGTTTATCCTTTTTTTCTTCTCAAACTTTAATTTTTGTTTTTTTTTTAGTTTGTTGATTTGTTTTATAAATGTCACAGAGAAATCGTCGAACAAGAAGATGGTGGTTTTTTTGATGATGAGCGGTAATTGAGTTTGGTAGTCAAGTGGTGTTTTAGTGTTTAGTCGGCTGACTGCGGATTAAACTGTTTATTTTGATATAATATATAAAATACATGTACTTTAGATTGTGTGAAGCATGTATTATTTGATATATATTGATAGTATCATTTTTGTAACATTTTAAATTATCTGAGCTACCGTATAATCTGGGTTTTGGTGGTTAGTGGTTACCAAACATTATTCTTTTACAAACAACCGGCTTAATTGCTGAACCGTATTGAATCGAGTTATACCAATTTGTTTCTTGGTTTGAAAATTAACGTGAAACTGGTTTTTGGTTTGGTACGGTCCGAAATAAAAAACAATCAGAAACAAATTAAATGCCATATTGGTTCGGTTCTACAAGCCTAGAACACCATATTGAATAGGAAACAATGATTTTGGGTATTCTATTTTCAAGCACAACAATTTTTTTTATGTTGCAATAACCAACAAATTAAATGCTTTGGTTAATAAAAGGTTAGTGAATAAGTAGTACTTATATTAATGAATAAGTAGTTCTTAAATGCACGATTCGTAATTGTTAATGTACAAATTCATAATATATATCTCAATATTATAAAAAGAGCACTTCATTATCAAGCAATTGGCCACCAAGGGTTGCCTTGGGGGATTTACCTTCACAAAGTCTTGGGTTCAAGCCTTGGTGATGACATTTCTTAGAAGATAAAAAGGAGGTGGGGTTTATTCACCTATAAAAAGTAGATATGTTCGAGGAATGCATGTTGTCCGCTTGGATATCACTGCATATGTCGAACTATTAACTTACTAATTTGCCGTTAAAAAAAAAGCATTTCATTATCATTTTCCACAAATAATTTTGATTTTTTTGAGGCCATTCAGTATGGGACTTTTAAAAGTCCCGTGGTAATGATCTGTCAATAGTCCACGCCGTGTAAATGAGGAAAACACCATCCCCGTAACGCTGTGGGGGTTTTCGTGAGAGGCATGAGGCCACGGCTACGAGTGAGCATGGGCAGGGGATGGTATATTTTGACCGTTGAAGGAAAAAAATAGTATGGTGGGTATTTCCTATAAGATAATGTGGTATGGTTGCTTAGATGACATCTGATGTGATAAAATTTATAATGTGACTGGTGGTACCCTACCTACAGATTATCATAAACGTTGATGGTTGGTCCTAAACACGTAACCACTTTAACACTGTGTTCCCGAGTTTTAATTTTAAGAGAAGAGAAAAGAAACAGAAAGAAATAAAAATTATATTGTGTTCCAAAGTTTTATTATAAAAGAAGGGAAGAGAAGAGGAAGGAAAATTGAAGCATTTTTTCTCTCCTAATCTTCCTCCCAAAAGTGGGAAGATTTGGAAAGAAGAGAATAGAAGATTAGTTAAATATATTTGCAATTACCAAAGTACCCTTAACATTACCTATTTTATTAATATTTTAAGGATAAAATTGTAAATATGTAATCTATTTTCCCTTCTCTCCAACTCAGAAATACAAAAAATGAAAATTTTCCTTTCTTTTCTATTCCACTCGGGAACACAAAAAACAAAAATAATTTCCTCTTAAAATCTATTCTTTTCTCTTCACTTCTCCTCTTTTCCTCTCTTTTCTTTCACGTAAAATGTCTGGAACACAGTGTAAACTTATTTCTTGGCTACTCGACACGTGTGACGCGGCCATTTTGCCTCTTCCAAATCAAATAGTTGAAAATAATACGTCGCATGCCAGATTGGCAAAAAGATGAAAGATAAAGTGACATAGACAGCAAGATGTTTAGATGTGTAAGACCGCGGTGCACCCAACTGACACCGTCAGCAGGAATGGAACTAGAACTTTTCAATAACAGTAGCACAAAAAAAAAATCGGATACGAAATGAAAGATAAAAAAAAGTTCTAAAAGTACGATTGCATCAAATATAACAAAAAGTTCTAAAAACACGATTACATCAAATATAAAAAAAAGTTCTAAAGATACGATTGCATCAAATATAGAAGAAAAAAAATAGTGTAAGATCTTGCATTCTAAAGTTGACATCTCCGTGTAAACGTTTTTTTAAAGCGATCATTTATATCAACACTTGTATTTGGAATACTTTTAGATAGTGGATTTTGTGGTCTTTGTGGAATTACATTAGAAACCGAAGGGAATAGTTGATCTGATTCATTGAAACATAGTTTTTTGGAAGACTCTACCACACTTTCATTAGGACGTTGTCTTGTTTTCTTAAAGAAAGACTCAATGTTAACCTACAATTCAAGAACAATCAATTAAAATAATTTAAGAACTAATTTTATAAATCATAAACCTACTAATTTACAATTAAAATAACCCAAGAACTAATTAAAATAGATTATAATTTAATACATCACAATTTACATCGATCGGTACACTATTTGTACTTTTGTAGCCCATATACCAATTGAGATAATTAAATATTATACAAATGAGAAAAAGTTGTATGCATTAGTCAAAGTACCTAGGACTATAGGAGATAAAAAAGTATAAAGAATTACAAAGTATGTATGACTCTAGGAGATAAAAAATACTTGTATAAAGAATTATTACTTACAAAGTTCGAAGAACACAGAACTTTCTAAAAGCACAAAACTTTTGAAGAACACAGAACAGGCGGTTAGGCGGCGTGTCAGACTGAGACTAGGAGGAAAAACATTTATTTAAATAAATTTAGGTTTTGAGTTGGGCTTTGTGTTAGACTATTGCTAATATATGGGTTTTTATTTTAGTATTATTTTATCTTATTATGTAGTTTTTATATCTGATAGTAGCACCATAATATTAACAAAATTTAAAAATTATGTGCTACCCAAAAAAATTTGAGTAGTGGCCAGTGCCACCGTGTGCTAATGCACACATCCGCCCCTGGCCGCCAGTTTCTGCCAACTCAGCGACACGTCAGCAGAAACACTAACTAACATTAAACTGACGTAGTCATGCTTAAGCACCCATTCTCTTCACCAAATTTGGGCCCCATCATTTACTTTTCTTTTTCTTATAAAAATATACAATTAACTAAAACATATAACTAATAAAAATAAATTATATTAATTAAATAAAGACATTACATAAAAAAAAGACATTAATTAGAAAAATATTGCATAAAAATGACATTAATTAAAAAAAAGACATTAATTAAAAAAACTACTAGTTAAGAGATTGATCGCCTTCTTTGCCGCCGCCTTCGTCAACTGGTCCTTGTGTTCCCGAACCCCCACTGTCACCCTTATCGTCATCCTCATTAAAAATCGCCAAATCCTTATGAAATTTCCTTGCAACTAATGCTTGAGTTTCTTTAAGCATTTTCTTAAGACTTTCGCTAATATTATTTGGTACGGGTTTGGCTAGGAATTTCCAACTCTTCAAAATTAATTTTTGCTTGGCCATTTTTGTAACCTTAGCGATAGCGTTACATTGCTTATCGGAGGTTCGCCTAACCGCGTCCAAAGTGTCAAACTTAATGAACCTTGAAGAGGTTGTGGATCAGACGAACCTGGACTTTTTTTGACTTTTCTTACTAAGACCTCGGCCGGGGGGGGGGGGGGGGGGGCGCTTAACGGGTCATCTCGGAACAACGCATGCATGTTAGCCGGTGTCGCCCTTGTATCCATGATAACCAGGTCATGGTCTTCATCGAGGCTAACCGACGTATCCATGGCGCCTTCTTCAAAATATAACTTTGGGTAATCTTTTAGCACTTCCCAACAATCCTCGTATATAAAATGACGGCCAACATTCTCATGGAATTGCTGACGAGAAGCTTTTAGAACGTCCTCGTCTCATGTACCGCTTCCACGACCATCGTTTATAGAATTGTATATAGCACTGAAATTTTTCACGCCAGCCGCTATTTTGGAAAATTTGCCCGTTAGTTGGTTCATGTTAAGCTTCACAAAAGCCACCGAGTTAAAGTCCTCGAGAACCTGGCCCCAATGGACCGTATGCATTTTGCTATTCCCCTTAACACCATCTTCGGAGTTATGAACCCAACGTTTGGCTAAAATTACCGAGTCTGCGGTTGACCACTTTGTTTGTGTCCTTTTTGGCGCCGCTTTTTCTTTCCTTTTTTCTTTCCCTTTTCTAGTGGGTTTCGGTTCTGGTTGGGTGTCCCCCACATTTTCGGATGGTGATTGTGATTGAAAATTTTGTGAAAAGTGAGATGTTTGGTGGAGGTGGTTGGAATTGGAAGTTGGGTGGTGGTTGGTGGTATTGGAAGTTCGGTGGTGGTTGTTGGTATTGAAAGTTTGGTGGTTGATAGTAATGGAAGTTGGGTGGTGTTATTGGAAGTTTGGTGGTGGTTGTTGGTATTGAAAGTTTGGTGGTTGAGAGTAAGCCGCAAAACCCATCGATGGTGCCGGGGTGCTTGTTTGCGCCGAAGAAGAACCGGCCGGTGAGTGTGGGGAATCGATGGGGTTATCATTAAATAGGTCCCACATGTCGTTGGATACCGATGCTTGATGTTTTTTGGACATTTTGTCAAGTTTGGGAGGAAGTATGAATTTTTAGAGAGATAAAGAAGGTGAAATGTGGTGTACAAAAATAGAAGAAATGAGTGAGTATTTATAGATGTAAAAAGTTTAATTTTTAATATTTTTTTGTATTTTTTCAAAATATTACCATTTATTTTTTAAAAAATATACTTTTTCCCCCGACGGCTAGAAAATTAGAGGGGGGCCCGCTTTTTTCAACCGGCGTCAACTCTCGCTCTCGTCTTCAAACTGGCGGGCCTCAAACCGGCGCCCAACCGGCGGGGGCGTGCCAACGGTCGCCACAACTGACGCGGCAAACCGGCAGCGTCGCTTGGTGCCGTTGGCACCCGTCTAACTGTCGTGTTCTATTTCAGTTATCCCATTACTGGAAATCTTGACGATCACTATATTTTCAGACCTCTACAACCTTAAAATATTTGCGATAATATCTAAATTCATATTTTATTACTTAGTGTTATATTAATTTTATTTATAAAATTTTAATAGTGAATAAATTAATCTTAAAATTATTTTATTAATATATGTATTAGCATACAATACAAGCAAACAAAATTCATAACCTTTAGTCGGCTGTACGACCAAATAGGATTGAAAAAAGAAAATAGGTCGTGGTCGCCAAATGGTCAAACAAGTAGGGGGTGTGGTCATTGGTCATGTTGGCCAATAGATTTGTTCACTCATTATGTTTGGTCTAACAATTTTTAAATCAATATTTCATGACAAAACGCTTTACTTTTTTTTCCGGAAATATATAGTAACACGAAAAATATTTTGTTTAATTTTATTCTTTCTATAGGCAAAAATAACTAAAAAGGTTATTGCATTAGGAATTAATCTGTGATAAAACTAAAAATAGAACATAAGTTGTTTTAAAATACGCAACTAAGAGACAATCATACTACAATAGAAAAGGTACTAAAATTATTGTATCTAATGATTTTATATAATCCATGATATTGAATTTTGTTGCTTTACCCGCGGCCACCGCATCGGGTAATAACATTGCAACCCCGACTATAAGGATTTGCTTGACCTCGGCTATTGCAATCGTAATAAGATTGACCACGTTGGTTGCATGGAACGGTATTCTTCTGCATTGCACCATAGCTAATGTAGCCCTTTCCGGCTAGGATTCTTCGAGCACTTTCCGACTCCATCATGATCTCTTCTTCAGGGTCCATCACATCCCTTATAAGTTGACCTGGCCCATTGGAAAGGCGATCCATTGCAATCCGGTTTGGTTGAAAAGGCAAGTTCATGCACGAAGAGATTGTAAAACAAGCAAATGCCAAACACAAAATCATGACAAGTGAAACATGGTTTGCCATTCTAGAGATGAAATGATGGAAAAAAGGTTTGTAATGGGGATACAAGTTGAGATTTTGGGGGATAAATAACCGTGTTATTTTGTGATTTAGATTTATGATCCACAAATTTTGTTACAATTTTCCTATTTGGGGTGTAAGAGTTGACTTTTGATCGGCTATGCAAGGCCATAAACGGTCTAACAATAATGTTGTCCGAATAAAGATGTTACTAAATGCCCACTTAAACTTTTTGTAAATGTACAAAAGTCAGTCAAATTGACTTTTAACATTATATCATGTCATATGTTTGGGGAAGTTTATGAAAACAAAATGGGATGTAATAGGATACCTAATCATCAATCTTTTCGATTGAGAGTGATTTCTGCATGCTTAATTTACACACTACATTGTATAACATTTAAATCAAATTATACAAGCAAGTATTGTAAAATAAAGATTGTGGTAAGTTAGTAATTTTTGTAATGTAGTAATCAAGTACCCTTTCGATTGCAATCAACCTCGTGAATAAACAAAAAAGTAAAAAACTACAGAGTGGTTAGAAGTTGAAATGTATATCGGATTGAGCATATCAAGATGGTTTTTGAGTTACTTATGACAACTTAAAAGTTATGAGTTTGATTCTATCTTTTTATTCTACTTTAAGAATTATACATTACATGTCAAACGAATTGCAACAAACAAAAAACACCAAAAATGGATGTCATTTAGTGTATCCTTCTGATAGGGCCTTTTTTTAACCTTGTAAACAGTCCCGGCCAGTCTTTATATATTATCTAATAAGCAAATCAAAATATAAGTGTATATGAATTTGGCTGATTTTTTATTGATGATTTTAATGTTAAATACGGAAAATGTTTACACAATTCCTTTTATAATCCATGATTCCAGAAACGAACCCCATAGAAACCAATAGTTTTACTAACTTAGATCGTTCTTAAGTTCGGTCAAGGGTTACTACTATGTGCTAAACTGTTTGCCCATACGAAGAAAGAGTGTCTTTGCCAACATTTTATTTAATGCGGTTTGGCTATCAACATGGGTTGCTTGCAATTGTTGACAAATGCGGGCATCCCTCATCAACTTTATACAAAGGAAAATACATATATATATGTTTCTAAACATAAATGCGGGCATCCCTCACCGATCTCTTGATTTTGACAGTTATCTTCATCAAATAAGTAGACATATAGGTAGACACCTAAATCATTTCTCATTAAACAATAATATATTTTATTTGTGCATATGGTTTAGCAATGATTTGGAGTATGGCTAAACAAATCTTGTTGGGATATAAATGATCTATTACTGATGTTGCAGTTGGTACTGGTAATGTCTTGATGTTGCTAACAAGACTTACTACTGATGGTGCAGAATTACAAAGATACTACTGATGAACGATCTACTACTGATGGGTGCATATACTACTGATGATCATATTTGGTGCAGATTGTGTCCGAGATTCTAGCAGAGTTAGTTTAGAATTAATATTTTTTTGTAATTCGAATTGTAATCTAGTCCTAGAATAACTAGGGTATAATGTTAGGCTTCAAGGACTATTATATATAGTTCCTTATGAATTGTAGACATACGTGTATTGATCGATTAATATTTATACATTGAAGTTTTTTGTGATAAACTGTGTTCTTGTTAATTCGTATTCAATTTACAGTTTACATTGTTCTTAATCAATAACAAAAGTGTTAATCCGCTGTAACTTCTCTTTGTTAGTAGATATGTGATTTAATAACTTGTTAAGTTATTCGATCCTGATAAATCTTATCATAGATTTTTAATAATCTGATGGTTAAAATATCAAATTTTCTAAATTGTTTGAGAACATGAATGAAAGATTTGATAATGATATCGTGTTACATTAACATGTGTACGATTTTGACATGCACGTCCGATTAATGTCAAACCAAATAAGTGCATCTTCAATGCGGCTTTTTACAAAGTTATTTTACATGTGTGTATGTCTTTGAACGTATGTGACTTTCAAAAAAAACTTTTACTTCAAAAGCTTTTTATTATAATACTATAAGTTTTTTTCAAGACATAAAAAAGTTGTCTAAATTATATGTATTATAGCAAAAACATTTTTAAAAACTTATTTATTAATATTGAGTGGAAAATATGAGTGAATTTATAAGCAGAAGGGGAGCCAATTTCAGATATCACAAAGTTAATTCGATCACCTCTTATTGGTAGATAATATTTCACATATACAATTTTGATGTTTATACCCTAAAAGTTTAACAGAAAAATTCAAGTGTGCTATTATTTCTTTTACTTATCCAATATCAATCAATCAAACATAATTTTAAAACGATTTGAAAAATATTACCCGATTCACATCTGAAGATAGAAGAATGACGCATAAAACTTGAAAGGATTTTTAATTTCAAATTTAACTCTTGAGAGGTGGGTGGTAGGCATTTATTTGACTAGTCAACATGTGATTAATTCATCTATAATGCATTAGCTATAAAAATCTACTGTTCATTAACAAATAATAACTCCGTTTGCTTTTAATCCAATTATCAACTGCCACTATTAGATGATAGGGAAAACATGCTACGTGGAAAACAGGATTGAAATACAAATCTCCCTAAAGTAGGGGGTCATTTGTAAATATTATAAAATTTTAGTTTCTCACCCTATACTATTTATAATGTACAAAATATTATTTACAAAACATTCAAAATTTGGCACGTCTATTATTGACCCGAATAATTTTAAGGGAAATACTAAACATTGTCCTAAGGGCAATGGTTAAGAAATTCTTTTGGCATAAAATAATTGTAAATTAACTAATAAAAACTATCCCTATAAATTTTAGGGTTTTGTTAATGACAGCCCTAAGGATTGTTTCTAAGAAGAATAAAAGAGTTGTACATTCATTGATAACCATTTTAACCTTCCTTAACCATTGCTCTAAGGGCAATGGTTAATAAACCTTATTTTTATTAATGTAACTTACACAAATGTAAACAAAATAAATATGCAGCAACGCGCGAAGACCATTACGCTTATTGTGAACATGTGTCCACATTAGAGCTGGGTGATCATTTGAACATGATCCTCAAATTGACTCATTAAATCACCAATTTTGTTTTTGGAACATTATTTGATAGATAAATATATATAGCAAAAATAATACCGATGTGATTTGTGAACGATCGAACACACCATTGATACACACACATGAACACATTATACATATATTTATGTCCTATATATGTATACTAGTTTCAAAACCCGTCCGACTGGACGGGCATGCTTTAAGAGAGATATTAAAGTAAAATAACAAAAATATTAATATTTTTTAAATGCTATAACAATCTATAGTTGCAATGATAATTTTGTACACATTTTCATAAATGAATAAATCTTACAGAACAATTATAAACGAAATAAGACTTCTTTGTAAACGACATTTGTGGTTGAATTAGTGTAATTGCCATCTCTGTCACAACAAATAACCTTCAACCCGTTCTTGTTCTTAACTCGTGATACAGCGACATAAAGTTGGTCATGTGAGAATACTGGTTTTTGCAGAAACAAACCAACTTGCGACAATGTTTGACCTTGACTTTTATTAATAGTCATAGCAAAGCAAACTTGAACAGGAAATTATCTCCGATTCAATTTGAAAGGCATCTTGTTGTCGGATGGACTAATAACCATGCGAGGGATAGCACAAATTGTACCAACTTTGCCGCCAGATATGATTTTACCTTCGATTATATTTATCCCCATTCGTAATATCTGAAGTCTCGTTCCGTTGCACAATCCAGCTTTCTGATCAATATTCCGCATACACATTACCGGAGCGCCGATCTTTAACTTCAAGATATGTTGGGGGACACCTGACATTTTTATACTGTTCAAGAAATCAGTGGTGTAAAGATCAAGGTTAAACATAATGTCATCTTCATCGGCAGCAGAAACCGAGTCCGATGACTCGGTTGTCTTTTCTTCTCCTGGAATTAAAGAAAGCATTCATTCATTTATGACGTCAACCATTTCGTGTGTCGGAGCAAGAATGGCTCGATCTTGAAAAAAGCTGGGTGTCCACAGATTTTGTTGCAATTGAAGGTATGTTTCTTGAATAATGGAGCCAACATTATCATCAGACTCTGGAATCAACATGTTATCCGGAAACTCTATTGACGATTCACCATCATTTTCAGCACATGTGTTTAGATCATTATTAAATTTGATATCATTCAAAATACATGGAATGGTTTATAAAATATTACAAATAAATGGAAAACAGTTTATCACATACCTATCGTTCCGTTGCCAATATCTAGAATCCAATTTGCGAATTCCTTTATTTCTTTTCTTTCAAACTCAGATGCTCCCGAACCCAGCCTCATGTTTACTGTTAAATTCAAGACAGTGCAATGTTCCCAAAGATATGAAGCATTGATCGTCGAATGAACCACGTCTTGTCTGCTGCCGTTTGGAATAACAGGAAGAATTTGCCGAAAATCACCACCAAACAAAACAACTTTTCCACCAAACACAGCTTCTGATGGTATCGAAGGGTCCGCCCTGCATATGTCTCTCAAAGTTCTATCAAATGCCTCGAAACAATACCGGTTAATCATTGGTGCCTCGTCCCAGATAATTAGCTTGGCTTTTCGTATCAACTCAGCAAGGTCACCATCAGCGGATACGTGGCACAATGAATCTTCCACCACATTAATAGGAATTAAAAACCTGGAATGAGCCGTCCGACCACCTTCTAACAAAAGGGCCGCAATACCACTTGAGGCAACATTCAATACTATAGACCCTTGGGAACGTAATGCAGCAGACATGGTTTTGTATAGATAAGTCTTTCCAGTACCACCATAACCATATACGAAGAACATTCCACCCTTTTCATTAGTAGCGGCATCCATGACTGTTCTGTAAATACGTTTTTGTTCTGATGTCAGGTTGGCATAAAGATTTTGATGTTGCTCGCGAAGTTCATCTTTGTTGTACGATTCCTCTTCATATATTAATCTGTTGTAATTTTCCATCGTGTATTCTTGATCCGGATATGGCATGTTTGAAAAAGACTTCAAACTCTTGTTATTACAAAGCAGCATGTGTTCAATATACGTAAGACATATATTCATCCTTTGTTTGTCAGAAAGCTGTAATACTGCATTTTAACATGATAAGTAATAGACACAATATAAATAAATTGTCATACAGGATAAGTAATAGAAACAATATAAACAATAGAAACTTTTTAAAAAATTATCACCTGGATCGTTATGCTTCCTTCGTTCAACGTTTAACACATCTTCTGCCAAAACATGCCAAGTTTTTTCCCAGACAAACTCGGGACGAGACATACTATCAGTCATGAGCAGCATGACAAAAAAGGAACGCAGATAATCATCCATTCCCCAAAAACTTGCTTCCAACAACCCATCAATGTATTCCTTGTCGTCCTCTAGAAGCCCACGTGCATAACACGCATCTTTATATGTTGGATAAAAAAACATTGCGCCATTTCTTGAGTTCATCACAGCTTGTAGGACCTGTTACCTTGTTTAGTAATACACGTAAATAATAAAGTTCACCCCATGAGGGCGGGACGTGATGTATACGTCCAAGTGTATTTCCTCTTTGCCTTCTTTTCCATATACGTTGTTGCTGATTCCAAACATAATACTGGGGGATCTCAACATATAGGAGTTTACGGGCTTCTAGATCGCTCTCGTTTAGTTCCATCCATGCAATAAATTTGGTTTCATTTACAGATGACTTATCTAACGCGTAATCAATACTTTCCCTTGCATCAAAAATTACAGACTGTTCATTCTCTAAATGAAAGGGCAACCTTTCGACTGATGGTGTCCTGTAATGAATGTCAAACTGGAATATACGCCAAGTTGCCTCACTGGCTGAAAGATACCTACAATCATAATAATCTTTTACTTCGTCGATTTCTTCGCCCTCCACAGCAACCGTAACCCTGTCTGGTCCTTTGTTCACGTATTTAAACAAATATTTGATGGAACCAATTTGGTTGCACCATTCAACGTTTATATGAGACTGGTATTTCCTAAGCAAACCTGGATTGTATGGCACGACATATCCATTATGAAAATCTATTCCACTATTCCTGACAGTATTACCGTCATTTCTCCTCTTATAAATTGCATATCCACTCTCATCGATAAAAGTGGATTCGTTAAACTGTTTTGGGAAATTTTTTGTACATTTGAAATTAACTGTGCAAGGGCATCTTGGATTTTCAGCACCGCACGGGCCATGCATCATCTGATCTGTAACAATCCGGTACAATTCCGGATCCCGTTCTTTATCGGGTATCACTGCTGATATAAATTCATCTATCTTTGATTCGGTGGTTATCTTATCTTGTGGCTCAGGCCATAATAATATGTGGCAATGTGGAAGACCCCTTTTTTGAAACTCAATAGTGTAGACAACTGTGATTTTGAAAAACAATAAGAAAAAAAAATTAAAAAATAATAAAGACATAAATTTAAATATAAATTGTCGAAGATGTGTAGCATTTTATATCTCCTTTAACGTGACCAAAAGTATGATTTTCTTTGAAATCCTTTATGAGGCAGTCTAGCTTAATTTTAAACACTCTAGAAATGATATCCGGACGATCTTCAGATTTCAAACCTTTCTTGGCCATTTCACGTGCAATCTCAGGCCAATTAGGGTTACACGTGAAAGTGATGAATATGTCAGGATAACCATAAAACTTACAAATTGTCATGGCGTCTAAATAGTTCTGCATCATATACCTTGGACTTCCGGTAAATGATGAGGGTAGCACGTACATTTTACCACGTAATGCACATCCATTATCTTGATTTTGTGCCAAACTCGCCAATTTTGCATACGTCTCACTTCTTAAATCTTTTTGCTGCGTAATTATGTATTTCATCCTCTCAGCCTCCACCATTGAGTATGCGTCAGTACAAAATTGTTGTAACAATCGGCCACCATTGAGTATCATGGAGAATTGATTTCTTCTGTCTTGCAGGCGGTAAGCGAACCACTCCCTCATTGATACTCGTGTGCCTTTATTTTTTTCATTAAAATCAGTCACGCCTTGGTGGTAGACATCAGTACGATATCCATCTTCTGCATAGGGAAAAAACAAAAGGGTACTGCAATGCTAGGTATAATACATGCAACTCGCTGATTCTTTTAAGTTTTCCATTTTGCCTGTGAAGGACAATATCCCTTTGATTTGCTGTAGATTCAAAGTCCCCAACAATCAAAGCAGCTACTTCGGATGAAGTTGGTAGATTATGGTTTCTCCCATCTCGTGACCTACTGCCAATAAGTCTAAGCTTAATATTATTGTCATTTGAAGACCTTATAAAATGACCAGCCATCCGAAACTTCTTTACCAATGGATTGATTGAATCAAGCATGTCTCGTATCTGGGTCGAAAGATGGTAGTCTATCTCATTATTAGATGTTGATGTGCATGTACGGTTGCTGTAAGAAAATATATATAAGCATTAGAAAATGTAAATTGTATATTACAAACTTTTCTGACTTACATAATTAAATAATTAATTAATATTCATGAGTCATTAATTCAAAAAATATCAGATTGGTTACCTAACAGCTTGTATCCGGTTTCGAATCTCGTTTTCCGTGTCATATATATAAGTTGACAAAATTTAGGTCGGTTTCCTGGTTCGGGCGTCAAATTTCCCAATCTATGTGGATTCTCTCCATTTATCCTGAAGCAGTAAGGGCCCCGTCCGACATTAACGGACTCGTCTTGCTTAGCACCCAAAGAAGTGAAAGCGAACATCATGTTATACCGACGTATGTTTTTTTAAAAAGAATCGCTTTTTGGATGTTGTTTTGTAATAAGATCTTTCAACAATTTTGGTGGTTCAATAACGTCAACATCCAACTTAACTTTACCCCTCATACAACATATTGAATATGAGTAGGGATTTGAACCGTATGCTCCTCGATTCTTCTCAGCAGACCAAACCATAGCACCACAAGACGCACATTCGTAATCTGGATCTCCATGGTCAAGGTATTCTGCAAAATTATGCATAAAAGATTTATGA
Source organism: Calendula officinalis (assembly GCA_963853835.1). Taxonomy (NCBI): domain Eukaryota; kingdom Viridiplantae; phylum Streptophyta; class Magnoliopsida; order Asterales; family Asteraceae; genus Calendula; species Calendula officinalis. The sequence continues at coordinate 57,452,276 of OY970823.1, read as the reverse complement.
TGTAAACTATACGGTACACTAAATAATAACGAACTTTAAAATAATATAAATTTGTACCGTTTGAAATTCCAGCAAATGCATGTAGTGGTCCCTCAGTTTCATTTTCTTGTTGAGGGGTGGTAAAGTTTAAACCACGTGATATTTTTGGACGCACATTTTTTTCCTTTATTGTGAGGATGTTTTTCCTTTGCATTTGAAGAATCTCCTATAAGACATAATAGCGGTCACAGAATTATAAAAATTACATAGAAAAGATAATTTAATAACGATTATCTTTGTTTTAGGTGTCTTGATAGTAAATATTGCAAACCTTTTTCCCCTAAATTAAAATTTATTGGTGTATTGATATTGAACCTTGAAGTCTTCTTGGAGATTACTCCACTGACTAAGTAAAATAGACTTGTTAATAAATATCTACACGAAATTTACAATTTATATAGAAAGAAACAAATACCATTTGTTTTTATTGCACTTTTTGAAGTAACGGTAAATGAGAACGGTTGTATTGTCGAATTAGGAGTTTCAAACGGTTCAAATGGTGATTTGGTTGTTGGTGGTGTTGCGTATGATCCATTTATCGTAGCGGTATTTCGATAAAATATATTTAAAGGTGGACCTAATTCAATTTATTAATAACAATAAGCACAAAATGTAAGTATATATATATATATATATATATATATATATATATATATATATATATATGCATTTATAAAATTTTGATATAAAATTTACTTACATGATAAGTGACTCATACGTGGAGCTATCATAGGCATTGGTGATATAAATGATGGACCTAATGCAGTATAAACAATGATGCTATAATTAGTTGTACAAATTTATAACCATTTATTTTGTGTTGAAAATTATAAACATAATGAACAAATAAATGTTACAATGTTTAAATTGATACCTTTTGATTCATTGTTGTTGGCCGGTATCGAAGTTTTTGTACTTTTTGACTGCCTTCCAGGACGCCGTTTAGTTAAATCACTGAGCAAATCTGTTATAGATAAAAAATATATATTAAATGTGAATATGTACAAATTTTCTACTGTTGTAAAAAAACTATATTACTAATTATTAATATAGGTATAGACAAAAAAAGGTTACATACTTTCACTAATTGGCATCGGTGCTTTCCTTCCGACAGGTCTTCCAGGTTTCCTTACCACTTTTGGAATTTCATTTGGTAAAGCTTATAGTCCAAATCAATTCCATTTTGGATTAAATTGTTTGATAAAGAATTTAATTGGAAATAATATAATCTAATATATTAATAACTGAAGTAATTAAATAAAATACTTACATATTTTTGAAGGCCTTCCAAGCGGTCTTTTGGAGATATCTTCTAATTGTGTGTTGGACGAAGAGCAATAACCATGTAATTGAGATTCTACTACGATGCGTTTAATGTTTTGTGGCTGAATGTCATTATTTTCTATTGTGTTTTTTCTTTTTCCTCCTTTTTTTTCTTTATTGGCTACCATAGCTTGATTATTGGTATAATTAGACTTTTCCATCCATATAATCTTTATATGTATAATATCTGTATAAAAAATTCAAATTCAAATTAGTATATATATATATAATCTGATGTTACACTCTATTTTGATAATCAAATTTCAAACCCCGAAAGCAATATCTATTATGTTAGTCAAAGTTATTTTCAAAATGTGTACAAAAAGTACTCATTGTTTTCCAAAAATTAAAAAAATATCTATAGGTATATTAATATTTGTCTATTAAAATTCCTAATAAATGCCCTTTATGTTACTCCATTAGCTTCAAAGAGCAGTCTACGTTTTATGTGTGAAAATATAGAGAGAAAAAGGGAAATAGATAAAAAATCTTAACCGAACGACAATCAGTTGCAGAATCAGGCTCCGGCTACAGATATCTGTAAGATTTTGGCTCTAATTCGATTCAAGTATGTTTCTCTCCGAGTGGCTGTACGTATTATAGGCTTCGCTAGGGTTATGGCAGAAAGAAGCCAAAATCTGTTCGTCGATAATTCTGCACAATAATAGTACGTTGATTCACCTGCTGAAAGAAGAGGTTAGTTTCGATCTGTTATGTTTCATAACCTAATTGCCAATTTTATCATCCTACAATAACACGCCTAATTATTTAAAAGTAATAAAATTTCGATCTGTTATGTTTCGATCTGCTATTTCGATCAGCCGTTATTCTGTGCAATTTAAAATCGTTAAAATTTCGAACTGTTAGTTTCGATCTGTTAGTTTCATCTGTTAGAACACAAAAAGTATTATTACTTTATATTTTGAACTGTTAGTTTCATCTGTTAGTTACATATAAATTGATGTAAAGTGTAAACTCAAAATTAAATAAACACTGAAACAGAAGAATCTTCTCGTAAATTATTTACCTTCAATACTTCATTATTAAACTCAAAGTTAAATAAACAAAACACTGAAACAGACGAATCATTTGAGAAGATGAACTGAAGTTTCCGAAATAATTCAAACAATCAATTAATCACTACGTACCTATGTACGAATTGAAGTTTAATAAATAATAACATAAGACAATAGTAAATTAGTAATTACCTTATTAAACAAATAAGTGAATAACTGAAGAAGACGAATTGAAATTTGAATCTGAAGGCTGATCAACTACGTACGAATGATGAAGTAGAGGGGAATTATCGAATGTCGAATTGGTGATCACATACGGCTTATTATATTAATGGGACGTTCTTTTTAGGGATAAAAAAGCCCAAGCCTTCTTTACAATTTAGAATCAAATAAGCCCATCGCCCATCACAAAGTTCAAATATGGCAAAAACGGCCCCTGAAACGGCCCCGATACTTCCCAGAAACGTTTCTGGCAGATTAGAAACGTTTCAAGCAGTTTCCCAGGAGTATCCGTATCCTTGAAGTTTCCGAAACGGGAGCGGCAGCACTTGATGCTCCTTTAGATGATGAGGTCCAACAAAATTATAGTAAATTATCAACGAATCCAAAAATTATTTTCAAATTACTTTCGGTTTATATGTCTCCATAATATCTCCTAAACATTAAATTGTACTAAACATTATATTTATTGTGTTTACTATATTAATTTTGTTTTTTTTAATATCCTGGTATGAAAAGATTTTCTAAATTCGTAAATATTTAGTGTGATTTCGTTTCTGTATTCTTTAAAAAAGGTGAAAAATAATTTAAAAAAAAATCAAAATTCAGTAAAAAAATTTAGAGAAATTGTTTTGTCTTTCTAGAAAGTCACATTTGCTTAAAATTGGACAAAAAAGCAAAATCTAAGCCCAAAGGGTTGTTTTAAAATAGTTTTGACTTTCTAAAAAGTCAACCAGCTTTAATTTGGTCATAAAATAAGCAACAAACAATTTGTTTTTGGTTGACAGGTTGGGGTCAGTTTTTGCTGGACTTTTAAACAGAAATAAGCAAAATGTGGACTGTTTTGACTTTCTAAAAAGTCAAATCTTGAAAAAATAGGGTAAGGTATGCATCTTTTGGACTTTTTAGTGCTATGCTTAGCTACTTATAACTATTTCTAAAAAGTCAAATTTGCTTAAAATTGGACAAAAAGGCAAAATCTAAGTCCAAAGTGTTGTTTTAAAATAGTTTTGGCTTTCTAAAAATCCATAATTGACTATTAAAGTAAATTCTTATTCAGTTTGAGTATTATAGTCAATTAATATACCAAAAAATTAGAAAGTATTAACTTCAATTTTAACGAAATTAGAAAGTAAAACTTCAATTAAAAATATCAAACTCTAAAAAGTATGCTAAACCAAAACAATATAAAACTCAAAAGAAATTGTATCAACCGAGAACCGAAATAATAACGAAACGAAAATATAAATGTTTAAAAAACAAAATAGATAATTGGCCTATATGATGCCTCTCAATCTGCCGGTTCGATCTTCACGTCGACCAATCCATTCAAACTTTTGTTAGTGTTTTCATCTTCAGAGTCGGTGTCAAGATCATCCAGATTAATAAAGACACGGCGTTTCTTAGTACTCGAACTCTCGCCGCTGCCAGACGCCCCATCATGTGAAGGTGTTGTATGCATGTCGAGCACACGGTTAACATTACCATCTGCCATTCTCACCTTACTTATCAAGTTTGAAGGAGTGGTGAACTCCTCGAATGGCTCCTCCTCCGGCTGAAAAGGATAAACAATTAATTGTTTATTAAACTTATTATTTTTATTATATATTAGGGATATAAAATAAATAACTTCATAAGTTTACCTCATCAACAACATCATCCACTAAATGGTCTTCAATAAATTTTTTTTTGAAATGTTTGATTAAATCACGATCCTCAGTCAAACCATCACATCAGTATGTGTAGTTTTTTTTTTTTTTTTGCTATGGTTGTCTTTAGAGTACCACAACTTGAAAAGTAAATTTTTACCAACAACGTTATTCAACTCAGCTGGAAAGTACTTTTCTGGATCCTTGCCGTATTTTTCAATCAACGCCCAAGGGGTAAAGCCAGACAACTTGACGAACCAGTTGTTGAAAAACACAACTGCTGCCGTACCAGTCTCATCACTAAGTCGGAGAACCACCCTAAACCTATTGAAAAAAACATATATTAGTTAAAAGGGAAAAACGAAGCATTATTAGACGGGATATGATTTATACTTTTATTGACAATTGTTACCTCGAAACGGCTTGTACGCTCCCATCTTCTTTACATTCATAAGATGTATTGCGATTATTTGTTGTTTTTACTTGAACTCTTTTCATGCACCTCTTGCATGCCTTATAAGCCCAGCCCATTTGGTCGTGGACAGAGTGAACAATCGCTAATACGATGCAGTGCGAATCCTATATAATTTTAAATTAATATAAAAGTAAATATAATTAAGTGATACCAAATCGATAATGCTATGATAGTAATAGTTAACGAACTGTTGATTTATATACCGGTTGAATTTCACGAATACGCCCCACCATGCTTTTAACAGAACCCTTAAAAAAATCGGCTACACTAATCACTTTAACCTCAGGTGAAAAAAACTCAATTTTATATTGGTTTGGTTCGTAACCCTCTTGATTTTCAATCCTGAAATACCAATATAAATTGAGCACAAATGGTAATATAATTACGGTGTAAATGAACATTTATAAGACAATTAAAAAGGTTACGAACTCTGATTTAAATGCCACAATTGCAGGATGATCTTGATCAATTATTATCTTGGTTCCAAACAGAGCGTTATGAACCGCCGGCGCCTCTGCATTGTGTGGGTAAAAACACATAGGTTATGTTTGATATATCATCTATTTTAGATAATATTTAAATTGAATAATTACGAATAAGGATCAAATCTAGAGAAGTGTTTAAGTGTGAAAAATAATTTAAATCATACCGTTATAGTACTTAACCTTCCCCAGCTGTAGTATAACCACAAAATGTCCTAACTTTTCTGGATCTTTGGCATACTCATTCCACATAGTGGCCCATTCTTCCCAAAATGTGAAATCAATTTGCTTTCCCTTGAAATGTAAACACAATGACATTATGACTATTTTAGTAATAGTTACACATATGTATTACATGTGGGCAATACGTACTCATTATCTTCAGCAACAACAGTACGTCGATCTTTCATTCCGCTGGCTGTGGGTACCTTTACAATGTCCATAACTCCAACAACCGATCCAATGACATCTGAGCACGAAACAAAATAACTTTAACATCCAAAAATATATATGAAACTGCATTCTCAAAATTTGAATGGTAATATAAAGTTAAAATAACATATTGACGTACCCACAGCTTCATTTTCGGAATAAGTACGATCGGTGGACAATAAATCAGTATATGGTTCAAGCACCAAACCATTTGTATTGTCGTCAATTTGTTCGACACGATTTACTATTGTGTTGAATCCAAAACTCAATTTATAACGATGTGGTAACAAAGGGTACACACCAGCATTTTCAACAATCGTGAAATTGGAAATGCAGTAACAGTTGCCTTCCTCAAATAAAGGCTCAAATTTATGCATAAGTTCCTTTTTAATCCACACTTGTATTCTATCTTGCTGCAAAATATAAATAAAGCACAATATTCATATTTACACTCATATATGTTCAAAAGATATGAATATATTAACTGTAATACCTGAACATCATGAAGCACTAAATCTAGTGAATAAGGGTTATGGGCCTCATTCTTCCTGTGGGAATGCCATATAGATATACATCTAGCCTTCACAGATATGGGACCCAAGCCCGCATTAATCTTACCAATTGGTGTAACACTTTTTGGTTGATTATTTCCTAAAAATAATAATGTAAAAGTTAGTAATGGGTTTAGTAAAATTTAAAATGTACAAAATATTTTTACCTTCAGCTATTGTCACGTTAATTGGATTTGAATTCTCAGCGCTACGAAACCTTCTAGAACCTAGAGATATCCCAGAACTCCCCAACCTCCGCAAACCGCCACCAGAGGCGGTTGGTGTTTTGTGATATGTCATCTTGCCTTTGCCTTTGTTGGATTGCGTATTCATCTCGACCTATTAATACAATGTCAATTTCAAAGCATTTTTAATGAATTGTGGTATCACCAATTCTGCTGATATGAACAGAATATGAATTGCATAATGTAAATTCAGATATGGATTGTGAATCATTGTATATCCTAAAACAATGTCATACAATTTTTTACAAATTGACAGTAAATATAATTAATTCAAATATTATACTGACGGAATTTAGTAATTGACTTACAAATTGTATGTTGAACTCGAGATTGGTATTGTACACTCATTTGTGAAAACTCACTTGCAAAATCAGTTTGGGTATTGTAAAATTAAAAATATTGTGTTATATTCCAAAAAATATTAAAAAAAATTGGGTTCTTGTTTGAAAACTTTTTGACAGGTTGGGGTCAGTTTTTGCTGGACTTTTAAACAGAAATATGGAAAATGTGGACTGTTTTGACTTTCTAAAAGTCAAATTTCGAAAAAATAGAGTTTTTGTTGGACTTTTAAACAAAAATAAGCAAAATATGGACTGTTTTGACTTTCTAAAAAGTCAAATTTCAAAAAAATAGGGTAAGGTGTGCATCTTTTGGAGTTTTTAGTGCTATGCTTAGGTACTTATAACTATTAAAAAAACAAAAAAGGTGAAAAATAATTTTAAAAAATCAAAAAAGCAGTAAAAAATTTTGAGAAATTGTTTTATCTTTCTAAAAAGTCAAATTTGCTTAAAATTGGACAAAAAAGCAAAATCTAAGCCCAAAGGGTTGTTTTAAAATAGTTTTGACTTTCTAAAAAGTCAAACAGCTTTAATTTGGTCATAAAATAAGCAACAAACAATTGTTTTTGGTTGACAGGTTGGGGTCAGTTTTTGCTGGACTTTTAAACACAAATAAGCAAAATATGAACTGTTTTGACTTTCTAAAAAGTCAAATATGTACATAATAGATTATTGTACAGATTTATTTGGTCATAAAAATAGATTACTGTACAGAATGTTTAGGAAGCAAAACAGCTTTAATTTGGTCATAAAATAAGCAACAAACAATTGTTTTGGGTTGACAGGTCGGGGTCAGTTTTTGCTGGACTTTTAAACACAAAAAAACAAAATATGGACCGTTTTGACTTTCTAAAAAGTCAAATATGTACATAATAGATTATTGTACAGAATGTTTAGGAAACAAAACAGGGTGACTTTAAAAGTAAATTTGAACATAATAGATTACTGTACAGAATGTTTAGGAATTTGTTTATTAAAAGTATGAAATAAGATTGAAGGAAGCAAAACAACAAAATTTGGTCATAAAATAGCTGTACAGAATGTTTGGTCATAAAACAACAAAATTTGGTCATAAAAATGGAATACTGTACAGAATGTTTAGGAAGCAAAACAGCTTTAATTTGGTCATAAAATAAGCAACAAACAATTGTTTTTGGTTGACAGGTTGGGGTCAGTTTTTGCTGGACTTTTAAACACAAATAAGCAAAATATGGACTGTTTTGACTTTCTAAAAAGTCAAATCTGTACATAATAATTATTGTACAGAATGTTTAGGAAGCAAAACAGGGTGACTTTAAAAGTAAATTTGAACATAATAGATTACTGTACAGAATGTTTAGGAATTTGTTTATTAAAAGTATGAAATAAGATCGAAGGAAGCAAAACAGCAAAATTTCAATATGTTTTTTAAGCTTATACCGTTTTTTTAGAAATCTTATTTGCTTTTCTTTTTTAAAAACTATCAATCATTCTGTTTAAAACTGAATTTCTATTAAAGTATTGAGAATGCAGTTATCATCTTATTTATGTAATTAAATAAGAATGCAAAAAATAACCACTAACCGATCTTGAAGGTTCTTTTGCAGGTTGAGCTACGAAGTAAGGTTGAAGGAAGCAAAACACGGTGTCGTGTGTATTAAGAGTGGGATGTATGTTGTTTTATACGCTCTCCGGTTATTGTTATGGGCTTCGTCTAAATCAAAATCGGTATGTGAATTTTTTAATTATACAGAATAGATACGGATGCTAATTAAATATGGAATATATCTAATTGGGAGATATGGCTGTTAGTTTAAAATTCCGTATAAAGTGGCTATGGATTTGTAATTTGAATCTTTTAAGCATGTATATATTGGAGATAATGCATCATCTTTAAAAAAACCAAATAAATTGGTTTTTAATGCTGATATTGTGGAAATCGTAGGTGCATTAATGGGACATTACACGTCATTATTGTGAGCCAATGAGAGGGGGACAAGTTGTCAAAACCAATTCAAAATTATGCCTCATATATAGAGGTAGATATACAAATAAAAATTACATACTTTTTCTGTTCGTACCGTATATTTGAATTGAATATATCTCTATTACTAATTGCAAAAGATCAGTTTAAAAGATCATAAATCATTTAACTAGTTCAACAATTTTCTGGGAGGATTCCGCCAATTTCAAAATAATTAATAACTATAAGATACTAAATAATCAAATATATAAGTTACCTTATTAATAACCTAGTTATGTAAGATAATTTTAACATGTTTTTAGTTGTGTTAATTGTGTCTTTATATTTACTTTTCAGTTTCAATATTTTTGTAGGTTGCAATATGCTTTTATTGTTTAGTTGTATTAATTAGATAATTTGTTCTTATTTTGCTGTTTTAATAATTAAATTTGCCCCCAACCAGTATAAATCTGATTTTTTACATTTAAACGATGAAATAAAAGTTTTGAAATTATCAGAATATTAAAAGCTACATGTATCATCAAGAATGCTAATATAAGTCAGTTTGTAGCACCAAAAATCTTTTGACCTATTATTTCTCCATCCACTGGTATTTAGAAATAATGTATGATTTTTATACCACACAATATCATAATGATTACTTTATACACATATACACTCTGCAATAATATTTATACATTGTCATATGTATATCAAAAGTTATACTCCCTCCGTTCCTTAATAAAGTTCTCATTTCTATCAAAATATTTGTTCCAAAATAAAGTTCTCATTTCTCAAATTAGAGAGACCCACTCAATAAAATAATATTATTATCATGTACTTCACCACTAACTATCTTTAAAAAACACTTTCTCTCTCCAAAATAAACTTATATTTTAATCAAATTTATTATCAAGACCCCACCACTAACTAACTCCTAAAAACTTGTGTCCAATTAAAATGAGAACTTTATTAAGGGACGAAGGGAGTAGTATAATAATTAATTTTCTTTAGGAATATACTCCACCGGAAAAAAGTCAATTTGTATAAAAAATAATGAAATAATGATTTCACCACCCAACAATTTATTGAACATTAACATAGCTACCTATACAAGTAGGCTTTTTCACTGTGTAGTCATGATGAACACTCGTTTATTAACACTGAACGACTTAATATCAATCCAACAAAATGAAAATAAACTACAAAGAAATCGATCAAGCAAAACCCCCCAATACTTGAGACATAATCAACCTTTCACATTTCTATTTAGAATCAATAATTAAACCACCATAAAGCAACGACCATCGTCGCAAATGATGCAATTATGGCACCGGAAAGTGGTGGTGCTACCGCTGACCGGGGCGAATTCGTATCTGCCGCCGGATTATTACCACCGCCTGGGCCGGTGCGGCCTGGAGAAGACCCACTTCCTCCTTCGGGAGAAGACGCACTTCCGCCGCTAGGAGAAGATGCACTTCCGCCGCTAGGGGAGGATGCACTTCCGCCGCTAGGGGAGGATGCACTTCCTCCGTCAGGGGAGGATGCCGGTGGAGTCAAAACAGGTGTTCCCGACGGCGATGATTCAGGTGAATCAGCGGCTGTAGGTGGTGAAACAGGGGATAGTGAAACAGGGGACGGTGAAACAGGGGATACGGTAGAAGGTGTTGGGGGAAGAACAGGGGATACGGCGGGAGATGGTGGAAGGGTAGATGATGACGGCGGCGTAGTGACGGAGGAAGATGGCGGTGATTTGTTTCTAAGAGACAAAACTGTGACAATTAGCTTCTGACCTTGATCACAATTCGATTTATTTCCAGAAATAAAGTAGAAGGGACCCGATCGGTCAAATTGAAACGTTGAATCACCACCATCAAGCTTCATTATAGGCTTATCAGTATTACATCCATCATAATCACCTTTGTTCACCACCAAAACAGAATCCGACCCACCATCATACTTAAAATCTGCGAACAATCAAAAACCAACCCTAATTAAAAACCCAAATCAAGTACTGGAAAACGAAACCAAAATAAAAAAGAGACTTACGCAAACTATCGTTAATCAGAAACCGCATTCTGCCGGACCAATTATTGTAGTTTTCAGAAGGGTGTGATGTCCAGCCATCTTTACCACCAACTTGGAAGGTGTAAGCATGTGAAGAACATATGAAAGTGATGAATAACGCCATTAAAAACCAGAGAGCTTTCTGAAACGCCATGATTGATTAGAGATATTTGTGAGTCAAGATGGATGGATATACGTTTACTAATATAAGAAGACAGAGATAAGGCAGTTTACACGCGGCCAATAGACATAAACTTAACGGTAGGATATTTGCGTTAGTTAGAGAGGGACATAATTGTATGCAAATGGCCAGTCCCCTACCGACATCTAAAGTTTTAATTTGGCTATGGCCTAGGGGTAGTGTAGTAATTAACCATCCATGACTCAGGAAAAATACTTTGGATAGAAAAACGAAACATCCTATACGTAGTATTTAGAAGTAGTATTCACAAGAGAAATGATATTGATTACTACCTTAATAAGTAAATGTAATTTTTTTATTTCTCTCTTTTTATATTATATCTTGATTAATAGGTAGATAAATAAGTAGACACAAAAGATATGTACCAATATTGTTACTCATTTTAGAATATCGTTTAAAGTATAAAGTAAGGACTTTAGCCAGAACTAGACAATTTTATAAAGAGATTCAGATTTGAAAATATGTTACCATTTTGTCTATGTTCACTTACAGTTAGAACTCATGCGGAATTTAGTAAGGCGAACGGATATTTAAAGATTAAATCTGAAAGAAAAGAAAGGGAAAAAAGAAAGTTTTGTTTTCATCAGTATTTTAGATAATTGTGATTTACGATTGACCACTACAAGTTTGGATAAAAGTAAGGGAATTATGGAATACACACTCATTTGCGTTAATGTGTTGTCAACGAGCAAGGGCCAAATGACATCGCCCATTATTGGGTACATTTATAGTATTAGAAATGATACAAGAGTTTTTCTAGCATATCAAAAAGTGGGAAAATCTTGAGTTGGGGTGAATTCCGATTCATAATTCATAAACACGACTTCACATACAATCTCATCCATGTTTTTTGTTCCAAAAAACCATGAAAACGTGGTCAAACATGAACGGTGTTGTCTAAATTGGTGCTGCCATTGAGTTCCACACGTGCCCACTTGTTGAGATGCACGAGTAGCAGAAGGCTGCTAGTTTGAAAAACGAGACCACATACTATGCCAAGCCACAACCCCTACATATCATACACTCAGAATATAGTGTTAGAACAAATATGATCAAGCAAAACAATATACTTCCTCCGATTTAAAATAATTGATACACTTTTCATATTTGGGTGTATTAAAATAAGTAATACACTTTGAAAATTTACCTTATTTGATAAAAAGTAGTGGACCCCACACCCACTAAATACCTACTTTATTAAAGTGAAATGACTCATTTACCCTTACTTTTACTTTTAAACATCATTAACCTTATTTTATTCAAAAATTGTGGGACTCAATCCCTACTAACCATCCAGTTAATCTAATTTAACCCTCATTATAAACTTTTGCCTCAAAAACCGTGAAATCAACAATGTATCACTTATTTTGAATCGGAGGAAGTATAATTTTTGTACATTATGTAATGTAAGTGTCACCTTTGCATATAGTTTCGCTAGAAAAGCAAGGGCAATTGCAACTGGCATGCCAATGAGAAAAAACGTTCCTAGGTTGATATACACCGCTAGATGTTGCCAACCGCACCCCCTCGCAACCCCTAAAAATGATAATTAGAGGTGCTAATGGGTTAGATTTCATCTCAAGTGTGTCAAACAACAAAAAATAAGCTAAAAGGAGAAATAAGTCAAATGGGTTGAAAGTCACATACAAAAGTGTGTTTTAAATGCATGCATTCTTTTTAACACATTTAGTTAAAAAAAATTAGTATTATTGTAATAATATTGTTTTTATATCATAATCAAATATTAATATTATAAAATTTAGAAAACTAACAAAAAAAAGTGCTTAGGGGTCCAAGTGTCCAAACAAACCCCACATGGCCCGTTTGTGACCCATGCTAACCCAAAGCCCGTTTAACCCAACCTCTTAAGAAATTTGTAGCGATTAGGATAACATCAAACCTGATAAGACTCCTTGGATAGAATCAAGCATGAAAGTGATCATCAAGAAAGGGGTCATGGAAGCAAATTTGTTTATGATCACTGGACTGTCGCTAAAAAGACCGGCCCAAACATCGTGAAACAACCCGAGAACTAAAACGCCAGCAAGCGCAAGGATGAAAGAAAGCTTTACTGACACACCCATTGCATTCTTAGCTTTATCCGTATTCCTAGCTCCCAGCTCATTTGACACACGTGTGCTGTTGAATAAATAATTTTGTTAATTAGGGTCAACTTTAATTGATGGTTGAAAATAATCTTCTTTATTTGGATCGAACCTTGCAGCAGCACTTAGCCCGTAAGTGAACATGTAGGCTATTGCTTCTACATTTACACTGCCATAGACAAATTGATATCAAATAATCGAATTATACTGGTTGCCTTACGTAAGAGATATATACATAATTTTACATTTTTTCCTACAATTACTTACACAGTTACACCTTTGAAGAATCAAAACCAATAACTAAAATTAAAACTAATTGATGCAGACCCAATGACAGAGGAGCGGACCCTCATGTTTATGGAAGCCCAAGATCGCGGTAGAAAAGGGGATCGAGTAAAAATGTCATAACTTTTGGTTGGGGTCTCCGTTTCAGGCCTATGACCCGCCAAATCGAAGCTTTATTTGCATTTTCGTGTTTTTTCTTTATTTTATTGAACTTTGTTTAGGCCATATTTATGGCTCGTTTGTTGCTTTAGGCACATTCGAAAATCTGGGCCATATATAAGGTGTGTTTTATGCAACTAAAATGAAATAAGCAGTTGGCATTTTTGCAAAAATTGAATTATTTTCTCTCCAAAATTGTTCTTTGTGTTGAATAGATTTTGAAGGCCATTTCCACCGTATTTTCAAATCAATGTGATTTTGGTTAGATTATCCTATCAACGGGTCTAATCTACACAATCGTTACTTAGTCGACATCACTAATTATTGCGACTAGGTTTAAATGTGCATCTGAAACCTACTAATACACATACATCCAATACAGTTAACCGTCAATTAAGATATACTTACCACATTGCAATCAAGGAAGTTGTTATTTCCGGATTAGGCAAAATCCCTGCTAGTAACACAAGTAACTCAAAAGCCCAATATTCTAAGCTGCAAAAAAAGCAAGAAAAAACAAAATCATCGATGTCTAACAAAAATATGCACACTTAAATGCTTACAACACGTTAGAGAATTAAAAAATTACCTACCAAATCATACCAGCAGAGGGAACAGCGAGCTTTAACGTGACAAAAACATGATTAAACGACTCCAATGAAAAACCACACCATGTTTCCTTACACTTTCGGGTAAATAACACGTATCCCACCAACATAAATACAGAAATCCATAATGTAATTGAAACAGCCAAAGGGGCTCCAACAAAAGCTAAGGAAGTTTGACGTACAAGTACATAACAAATGCCGATATGGAGTATTAATGGGCCGAGTGAAAACAATACTAATGCTGACACGATGGACTGTGTTTGGAGAAATCTTAATATATTATGTATAATTCCGTATGCGAATAGTCCCGGGATAAGATACTTAATATAAAGGGCGGCCATTTTTGATATTTCGGGATCTTGTCCAAGTAAAATGAGGATAGGTTCGGTTAAAAACCAGATAATTGCGAGGATGATGGAGAAGATTATGGAAATACAACAAGATGCTTGTAAATATATTCCTAGCATTTTGTAAAGTTTTGCTCCGAATCCTTGCCCGCATAATGTCTCTAATGCACCACTTAGTCCAACCTGTTTTTAGTTATTAAAATCAGATGGTTAGTTGTAACGAAAATAGCGTAGGAGTTTTATGTAACTTTCTAATTTTGATTTTCATAGAGCGTCTCGTTTAATACTTTAATCTAGGTGACCGAACTCAATATGTCAGTTATTTTTTTAAATAATAAGACACTACATTTAATTTAGAGTAAATTGCAAGAATAGTTGGTATGACGAAATTGCACATTTGGTGCTAATGGTTTTAAAAGTGCAGGCGCAGTGGCCATTGGTGGCACTTTTGATGTTTTTTAGTCCCTCCATCCAAACATTGTTAGTTGGGGCATTTTGATCCTTTCACTCATTTGTTCCCACCCAAACCCTACTCCCTTTCCTACTTGCTTTAACCCAAATCTTCTTCCTCCCCAAACCACCATCTCCGGTCACCGTCAATCTCCGGCCACAGTCTCCGTCGCCACCTCCACTGTAAACCACCATCTCTGTTTCACCGATTCACTCTCTGCCTCACCTCTCTCTGTCTCTGTCTCACCCCGGTTGTGATTGTTCATATGATCATATCCACCAGTCATCATCACCAACTTGAAATTTGGAACAAACCCTACTGAGCTTTTCGTCCACAAACCCTAGATTGAAAATGAAATCTGAAATTACGAGCAGGCGGAGTTAAAGCCGTACATCTTCATCCTCTCTGGTTTGAATTTGGAAGCTTTCTTCAAACGATCGAAGCTTTGATAGAAGCCCATTTTCCCATCTTAAGCTCTCCATTAGCCCATTTGAGAGCCATTACTGTTGGTCGGAGCTCTGCTGGAAGGGGGAGGTCTGAGTTCTTTTAATTGAAGAAGACAATAGTGCCTCGGTTTATTTAATGTCTGTGTCTGGAAAGATAGAAGGGAAAGAGGTAGGTTGGAGATGGTGAGACCAAATCTGCACTTTTTGAAGCATAGGTACCAAATGTACAATTTCGCCAAACCACACGTCTCTCTGTTTTTGAATAAAACCCGTTCTCTGTTTTTGCAATTTACCCTCAATATATTGGTTCATACTTATTGGTGTTTATGTTGATGGAATCAGAAGCTTCATATATAATCCTTGAGAAAACTTTTGTTATATTATAATTTATATTATAGTTTATACGCTTTCGTAATTTGTGGCTGGTTCGTCTCGTGTCGATCAAATCTAAGCAATTAATAAGTCAAATTTAATTAATAGTGTAAAACAAATGGCACTGAAGCGCAAATTTCATTTCTGTGGTATGCAGGCAGACAAATTGATACAGTGAGCAGAACAAAGGTGATATGCTTCAGGTCGGTGGTATTTGTTGTTTTCTGTTGAATAAAACTATTAACAATAGTAATTCCACACGTCTCTCCCAATTTCATGTAAGAAGAAACAACATAAAAATAAAAAAATTAGTTGAGAATACTTGGGCAGGTGATCAATTAACATTACAATTGCATAACAAAAAAATTCAATTAATGCCTCTTCTATGATTTTATCCATTAATGCTAGTTTTGTAAATGAGACTAGTTGAGCTTGAGCTCACCTCATTTAAAGCTCGAGCTCGGCTCGTGACAGATTTTGCAGGCTCGAAGTCAACTCGTTTAGGCTTGTATACATACTAAATATAATCCTTATTATATGATATAAATATTTTTATTTTGTTATATTATATTATATTATATATAGATGTAGTATTTATAGGTATTTATATATAATATCTAGTATACAAAAGTATTTATATACTTGATATATATTAACTTGTTTAGGCTTAATGAGTTGTGTGTGTCTGAAGTTGAGGCAATGAACAAATTTCAAGTTAAGCCTAAACTTAGCTCGAGGTCGTTTAACTCGAGCTTCTATCGAGTTCTTAACAAGGCTTACACCCCTTGAATAGTACTTGGCAGGTGATCAATTAATACCTCTTCCATGAGTTTGATTAAAACACAAAAGTCTAGCGAATTCCTATACGTCAACTTGTTCTTAATTAATTAAGCAAGATGAAAAGGCTCACATTTTCGTCAATCATTGCGTTTGATGCTTATACGACAGAAAGAGCTAGATATGAGATTATGTAACACCTCGTAATTATTTTTTTCTAGCCTCATAATTTATGGCTTTTGAAATGTTTATAAATTAAAAGGCGGTGTTGTAGCACGAAATAACAAATTTATAGATCTTTAGGGGAGTAATTTTTAGTCAAAAGTAATCGATTACGGTCAAAATTGATGTAATGACTAATAAAAGCACATCCAGGAATTATGGTTAATTAATAAGGTATAATTTATGAATTGACAGAATTAACTAACCATGAAGGAGAATCCACTGACGTTGGCCCAAGAGTTGGCGAGGTTAGAGGCAGCGAGCTCAACTTCACCGAGGTGGCCGGCAAACATGACGGAGACTAACGGTATGAAATAATAAGAAATATTTGTTATTATCATCGGGAGGGAAAATAACATCTGATTCTTAGCTTCTTCCCAATCCACCACCTTCTTCCACCACCACCTACTGCCATCTCCTCCACCACCACCAGCCGCCTTGGCTATCAACGGAGTAGTGTTTTCCGACATCTTAATACAAAAGTTTGATAGTAAGGGAGGGAGGGAGGTTATACGTCTCATAGAATGCAAATATACCACCAGCTGGCTTTCTGTGCAAAACAACATCGTTCAATTTCGTTACACGTGTTTAAATTATACTATATGCTATTTAAATCGGTTTCCAAGATATCTGTATCATTTTTCCAAATTACTTTATTCAGTTTTTATTGTTGACGAATTAACTTATAAAGTTTAAATGAGATTACATGTTATAATCAGGTCATAAATAGTTTTTGAATTGTTTAGGTCATCAAGTTTTACAAAAACCCGTTAGATTGTAACATGTCACTAATGAGCAAAAACCAGATATTCTTTTACCCGCTCTCTTCACCAGGTCTAGATTTAAACGGTTCAACCGGCCGGGTCAACCCAAATTTTAAAACAATTATTTATCTTACTTTTCTTAGGAGAAACTGAAATTACTGAATTTTGTTTTCCAGAAAAAACAATAAATTTAACTGGTTAAACTTAAAATTTATATGACTTATCAATTAGTTATCCGGTTAAACATCTCATAATTTCTTCCTCTTAACATTTATAGGTTTTGTTCCTCACATATTTATTTTTTTATAAGAGCCACAGTGATAAAACTGCCGTAATTAGTTTTTTTCTAAATCAGTATTACCTCAACTCAAAATCCTACTGACATTCAACTGACATATTTATATCAACAATAGATATTCAGTTTTTTAGTCCCACCATTATAAAATACAAAAAACAAAAAAAATACAATATACCTTATTAGATTGCTTTAGGCCCCACCCCAACTCGTCACCACCTCTTCCTTTAACCGCAAAATTAAACCGACAACATAAAGCCGACGCCCCATGCAAACGGTTTGACCAAGGAGAAGAAACCAACGAGGGCATCTAACGACCCCATTGTCACCTGTCTAAGTTTCTTTGGAATCCATCTTTGGTCAATTGCATTGGTAACATAGGTTATATCAATAACGAAAAAGGAGCTAACATATACAATCGTCATCTATTTAAATTATGTAACTTATAAGAGTCGCCCCTTGTATTTCGTAATTTCGATAGTTGTGTCTCATATAATTTTAAGGTGGACACCTTGAACATGTAAACTTGAAAGATTTGCGAACAAAATAAATTAATATTGTGAATTTTAATAACTTTATTAATACTACAATTTTATTTGTTGGAACTAATAGAAGTTTACTGATATTGGTGAAAGGGAGTCCTTAAAAAATATGACATGTACAACCTATGATCACACATGTTGTGCTTCCAAAAGACTGATTTACTTTAACCGGTTTATGTCGGACTAGCTATGCTCATCACATAGGAAGTAAAAAAAAGCTAAAGTTAGTTGAATGATAATTCAGATTTGTTGTTGCTTTACACAACTTAACTATTATCATTACAAACACTTTAATTTTTATCACATCAACTAAAATTCAAAACCCAAGGCTTCTAGTCTAGTGGTATTGGTGAAAAAGATAAGGTGTTGCCCATGTCCAAGGTCATGTGTTCAAGTCCCGTCGTGGACGTGAGGTTTATTACCCATAGGTGGAAGGTTCGAGGGAAGGCATATTGCCCCTTGTGGATGTCACTGTCTAGGCTCGAACCACTAACTTACTAACTTGCCGTTAAAAAAAACTAACATTCAAATGACACAATATACCAACAATACACCACTAGTTCAGTTTTTCCGGCTAAATGAATTATTTACTTTATACATAATAGACACAAAATAATTCGGCTCTAAAAAATTATTCCTTTCCTTCTTCCGTTATCCGGGAACCAAAGTTGGCAACTGAGACACTTGTATCATTGATGTTGGTTTAGTGAAAGCAATTGAAGGTTACCGACGGTAACCATTGCACACGGTTCTTATATAGCACTCATTTAAAGCCTACCCTCAAAATCTAAGGTGTTCAAAATGATTTATGTTGAATGATTCCGTTGCAATAAACAAACAATTTTGATGATCAGAAACCAACTAAACTGAATAACAAAGAGAGAGGGATAGAAATAACATAATCAAACGCATTAATAATGCAAAAAAGAAAATATAATTTGAAAAATATAATAGTAATTGTAATCACATCACTTTCAACCTCTTTGAAGGTTCAATAGCATGACACTCTTGACACGTGGAAACAAGCCACCCAAAAAATCTCCGGCAAATTCCTTTTCTACCGCCAACATCTCGCTTCCCTTTCCCTCCCTTCCTTTTCTTCAAAGAATTCCGGCGATTCATCACCGGCACCGGCGCAATAAACTGCCACCTCTGCGAATGCCCGTAATTACTATTCTGCCATTCCTTGTTATGAAATCTGTTGCTCGTGTTCGCTCTAGGTTGATTGATCGTAGATAATTTCTTCCTCGAAGAAGCTTCACTAACACTTGTTCTCGCACTGCTACAACTACTGTTACTATTACTGATACTGCTGTTTCGGCTGTTTGTACTGTTACTCCGGGAAGACATTAACGAACCTTTACTGCTGATACTACTGGTCCTGCTCAAGATCATGGATTTGGGGATCGTGAAATTGGATGGCTGCACGGGGAAAGCGTGCAGGCGGAATTTGCCATTGGAGAATAACTGATCGGCTAATTCGGAGTCGAAGTTTACATCCGGAGACATGGCCGGGAAAGTGAAGATGTCGCCGGTGGAATGAGCTTTCTGCCGTCGGTGAGTTTCCATAATGTTGGTGGGAAATGGGAATTGAATTGAATTGAATGGCATCGGAATGAGTTGTCATGAATTTATATGTGAAATTAATAGGAATAGGGATCGGGGCCAATTTGGGGTTTTGATTTTTCCCCCTAAAGAGGAGGTCATATGGGACCGGAATAACGAGCTTAACGTGGCCAACCCGTTTTATGAACTTGGGTTGCTTTTGGATAACGTGTTTATTTTCCCCGATGCGGAAAAGTATAATAAAATAAGGAAAATACTAAATAGCTTTTAGTTTAGCGGAATAAGATGTTGGAAAACATTCCTTATTGGCAAGCAAGTTTGAATCTTGTTGTGGTCAATATGATTTAGATTTGATAATAGTTTAGAGTGTGTATATTGTGTTATTAGAAAAAAAAATAAGGAAAATGATAATAACAGTTATAAGATTGTCATTCAGTGTTAAGACATGTATGAATGCTCGAGTAATTATCATGAGTCTAAGTTACTTTGCTTATAAAAAAACTATAAATTTCAATTCAATTTCTTTACAAGCGAAGTAACATAACTCTGTGATAATTTACTCGTAATAAATTAAACCTAATAAGTTATACTTGGCTACTTGCTCACAATCACTTCAAGGATGTAGGTGGGGACAACATCGTTTAAAAATCTTAACTGCACCTAAAAAACATTAAACACATTTATGATCATAAAATCGTAGCAAAAATAAATATAAAAGATAATATGATTGATGTATGTTTAAAAACCATAGCCAAAAGCGATAATTGGATTAAGTATTCCCTTATTATTATTATTATTGTTATATGCATAAATAAAACTTCAAAGAATAAATTTGTTCAATCCTAAAAGGATGGTTGCCATGATCTTAAGGATCATGTGGAGTTCAACTTTAAGGTTACTAGTCCTTAGAGTATTGACCAAGTCATCAAGTGATGAGCTACAAGCCATTCGATTTGAAACACTTGTAAATCATTATTGTCGCAAAGTACCTTTAAATGTTTTAAAATTGACTTATTGTAAATCATTATTTTTTTGTCGTGACTCTTTCTTTTTCTTTTTTTTTTTTTTTTTTTTTTTTTTTTTGTAGCTACTTGAGTGGAATTGTAAACCAACCAACTTAGTCCATATGTTTTTTGCAATTTATATGTTAAACAGGTCTTAATAACCTTTAAATAATAAAAACCATTTCAAGGACCCATCACACCACCACACCGTATGGCCTTTAAGTGTACATTATTTAGGACTATAAAGAGTGATAACTTATAAATTAAGATTTATGAAGTCTTATAATTTAGAACCAATATCACAATGAGAATGTTGAGCGTTAACATCATTTGATCAAAACTTGAGCATCACACTTGTAATGACTCAAAGTCCAAACATGGAGACAACTCAAAACCCTAACAAAGCCACTGTCTCCCATTTGGTTTAATGGTAGGAGACCCAATACTTGTATCCAAGGGTTATGTGGCATGCCTTTTTGACCAGCTTACCTACTATTAATGACATTTCCTAATCCTTCTTATACTTAACTTATACCACACTACTAGCATTTCTTACAAGTATTTAAATAAAAAATTGTAACAATTTTGTATATTTGTATATAGTCAAAATAAGTTTTTAGTTGCTTGTTGAAATAGGAGTTACGAAAGACTATTTGTGGATGAAACAAGTTAGATAAGTAGGGTCACTGAGTAGAGACGAGAGTTTGTCAAAATGAATACACTTTCGTTGGGATAGCGTAGAATTTAGCAACATTTTAATGACATAAATTAGCACTATCAGCCTTGAGGGCATACATAGACGCAGGAGTACAATAAATTTTTAAATTTGAGGTCCCACGATAAAAAAATTTGTATGTGTTATAAATTATATATGATTATGATCCTATTAGCAATTCATCAAAGAACTTGTAAGTATATAACAAGAACATAAGATGAAAAACAATAACAAGAAAGAAGAGAGGAAGAGAAGTATGTAAACACTTATGAAAGTGTTGAGGTGCATTTTATTTATCCATCTCATGGGGTATTTATACTAAAAGTTTTACCCTTGAATTACATGTACATACAAATGAAAGGTAAATAAGTAGACATAGATTTGATGGAGAAGACATGAAGGTTGAAAATGTGGCAATCCATTTAATGGTTTTGTCTTGCATATCCATAATACTCCCCCTTGGATGACACATTTTCCAACTACTACTGCCTCGTTAAAAACCTTTGCTAAAGAAAACCCAGTGGGAAAAAACTTTAGCGAAGAAAAAAAAAAGTGCAGTGCATAGTTTACTCCCTCTCATTTATGTAATCACTATTCTTCACATGCTATGCACATGTCGCATTTCGATACCCGATACATGCTTTCTAAAGATTGCAGTGGAAAGTGCCTTCATGAAAAGATCTGCTGCATTGTTACTGGATTGAACATACTTTATCTCAACTTCACGATTCTTTGTAAGCTCTTGAGTGTATTCGAAAAACTTTGGAGGAATATGTTTTGTTCTGTCGCTCTTGATATATCCTTCTTTCATTTGATTGACACATGCTGCGTTATCTTCATATATTAAAGTTGGGATTTTATCTTTATCCAGTCCACATGAAGTAAGTATGAGTTCCGTCATTGATCTTAACCATGCACATTCTCTGCTTGCTTCATTTAGTGCTATTACTTCAGCATGATTTGAAGATGTGGCAACCAGTGTTTGCTTTTGAGAACGCCGGGAAATTGCAGTACCTCCATTCATGAAGACATACCCAGTTTGAGATCTTGCTTTATGAGGATCAGACAAATACCCTGCATCTGCATAACCAATCAATCCTTGTTTTGAATCATTAGGATAAAATAATCCTAAGTCACTAGTTCCTCGAAGGTATCGGAATATGTGCTTGATCCCGTTCCAATGCCTTTTTATCGGTGATGAACTGAACCTTGCTTATAAGTTTACATCAAAAGAAATGTCAGGTCTAGTACAATTAGTAAGGTACATTAGGGCACATATTGCATTAAGGTATGGTAATTCTGGACCAAGAACCTCCTCATTTTCTTCGCATGGGCGAAATGGATCTTTGTCAATATTTAGTGATCTAACAACCATTGGAGTACTTAAAGATTTGGCTTCGTTCATATTGAAACGCTTCAAGATCTTTTCTGTATAATTCGATTGATGTACAAGTATTCCATTAGGCAAATGTTCAATTTGTAAACCAAGAAAATACTTGGTTTTCCCAAGATCTTTCATTTCGAATTCTTTCTTTAAAAGTTCAATAACTTCAAGAATTTCTTTATTCGTTCCAATGATGTTTAGATCATCAACATATACAGCTATAATCACATATCCAGATGTTGTTCTTTTAATAAATACGCATGGATAAATAGTATTATTTTTGTAACCTTTACTTGTCAAGTAATCGCTTAAACGATTATACCACATGCGTACAGATTGTTTTAACCCATACAAAAATCTTTGTATTTTAATAGAATACATTTCTTTAGGTTTTGTATTCAATGCTTCTGGCATTTTAAATCCTTCAGAAATTTTCATATATATATCACTAATACCTAAAAGTGATTGCATCCATAACTGGAGAATATGTTTCCTCATAATCAATTCCATGTCGTTAAGAGAAACCTTGTGCTACAAGTCTAGATTTGTATCTTACAATTTCGTCTTTCTCATTTCTTTTTCGTACAAAAATCCATCTATACCCTAATGATTTCACAACTTCAGGTGTCATAATAATAGGTCCAAATACCTTTCTCTTATTGAGAGAATTCAGTTCAGCTTGTATAGCTTCTCTCCATTTAATCCAATCATGTCTATTTTGACATTCATTAACATATTGTGGTTCAGATTCATCATTCATAATATCACATGCGACAGCATAAGAAAATTTCTCATCAATATTTTCTACAACATTACTTTCCTCAACCGGAGGATTGTTCTGTTGGTTTTCTTTTTCGAGGATTTTTATCCTTTGAACCAATTGGTCTTACACGCTTCAAGCGTGTCTTAGATTCTTGAGTGATTTTATCATCAGATTGCCTATTTGGAATTTCAATTCAAGCTGGAGTATTAACAGCTGGCATATATGATTTAGTCACTCTTTTTGTATCAATAATGTATCCGGCAATTGATTAGCTATTTCTTGGAAATGCATTATCTTTTGAACTTCTGTTTCACATTGTTTTGTGCGAGGATCAAGATATGAGAAAGAAGGTTCATTCCATGAGACAACCTTTTTTTTCATGGTTTTTCTTTTTTGCACCTAATGGTGGAAAAACTGATTCATTGAATTGACTGTTAGTGATTTACGGTTTAACAAAGTAAAACGCAGCGGAAAAATAAATAAATCACTAATCAAGGATCTACATATTGACAATATAATTAAGCATAAATAATCAAATAGATTAGTATGTAGAATCCATACCCTTGAAGCCTTTGAATTCTAACACCGGTAGGTAGAAGAAACCTTGTATCCAAAGTAGGATACCTCTAGAGTAGTCCACACTACACCTCAAACAATATCACTAGGATGCTAGTCCTTCTAAGTAACCCCGACATACAAACACAGATATACGAGCTAGAGCTACACGTCCTTCTAGTACCTCTTTTCCTTTGATTCTGTTTTGACGCAAACCAAGAACCAAACAACGTTCGTTTGTGTCATGGCTTATTCTACGTCCAAAAGCAAGAACAAGGGAATCTTTTGTATAATTTATATCGGTGGATATTTAATCTAGATGTCACAAGAAGAAACATTTTCATTCTTGCGTCACCATGAGCGGCGGCTGTCAATTGCATAAGTGAAATTAGGTTTAGTAATATCTAATATTAGTAAAGCCTAATGCCCTTTGGGCTTTTCCACTTAAGTCACTTTATGGTCATATAATTAAGTCAAACTTAACAATTAAGCTCATTTAATTATCTCATATTACTTAGGATATATAAATAATGTAAATACAATAGTTACATTATATATATTAAATGGTATCTCAGTGTATAAGTGTGTGACCCTATAGGCTCATGTACGTCTAGCCATATAACTATATGTCATGTACGTGAAGCATATTCCAACATTGACAATCAGCAAGACGTGCTGTAAAAACATCACATGTTAAAGGTTCAAGATATCTTATAATAGACTTTGACTCATATCCAACATATATACCCAACCTTATTTGAGGACCCATCGTTGTACGTTGTGGTGGTGCAATAGGAACATATATTGCACATCCAAAGACTCTAAGATGAGAAATTTGGTTCTTGACCAAAAGCAAGTTATAAGGGAGAGTATGCATTATATGAACTTGGCCTTATGCGAATTAATGATGCATCATGTAATATTGCATGACCCCATATAGAAACAGGAAGTTTGGTTTGCATTATCAATGGTCTAGCTATTAGCTATAGACGTTTAATTAATGATTCAGCTAAACCATTTTGTGTGTGTACATGAGCTACTGGATGTTCAACAACAATCCCTACAGACATGCAATAGTCATTGAATGCTTGGGAAGTAAATTCACCAGCATTGTCCAGTCTTACTCTTTTGATTGCATAATCAGGGAATTGTGCTCTAAGTTTTATGATTTGAGCTAAGAATTCTGCAAATGCCATATTACGAGATGATAATAGGCAAACATGAGACCGTTTGCTAGATGCATCTATAAAGACCATAAAGTATCTAAATGGTCCAGATGGTGGATGAATTGGTCCACATATATCACCTTGAATTATTTCAAGAAATCTAGGTGATTCCTTGTCAACTTTCATCGGTGAAGGTCTTATAATTAATTTTCCAAGGGAACAAGCCGTACACGGTTTCATATTACTTGTTTGAGGGAACTTTTGGTCCTTCAATGGATGACCATATGTATTCTCAATTATTCTTCGCATCATTGTTAATCCTGGATGACCTAACCTGTCATGCCATAAACTAAATATCCCAGGATCACAATGTTTTTCTTTTACTACCATATTTGATTCTACTTTATTTATATATGTATGGTGTAAATTGGAATCAAATTTTGGAAATTTCTCCAACACTCGATTGTCATTTATAATAAGCAAAAATTTCTTATTATCTATTGTTTTGGTTTACGTGTCATATCCGTTAAGATATATATCACCAAAACTCAATAGATTTCTGCTTGACTTTGGAGAAAATATGGCATTAACTATTTGGAATTTTGTACCATTAGGTAATATGAAATTAGTTTTTCCAGTTCCCTCAATCAAGTCTACGGGACCTGATATAGTATGTATTGAACCCTTTGTTGGGTTTATTTTGGAGAAGTATTTCTTCGATTTCAAGATAATATGTGTGGTACCACTATCTGCTATTAAAATATATCCAATATTTCCTTGATGTTGTGCTCCATTTGAACTCATATTGAACTTCACATATGAAAAACAAATAATGAGGTTATTATAAGAAACAAATTATGATGCATGGAATGTGGAGTATGTTTTCTCCAACATATCTTCGTCAGTAATCGTTTGCCCACAAAATTTAAGTTGGCAACAGATTCTGAACAAAGCAGAGTTATACTCAGTTACTTTTTTAAAGTCCTGGAACCTCAAATTTCGCCATTCATCTTTGGCACTTGGAAGTATAACTTCCTTTTGATGATCAAATTTTTCCTTTAAAGACATCCAAATAACACATGGATCAATGACATCAAGATATTCAAATTTTAACATGTTATCAATGTGTTTACGAAGAAACACTTGTGCGTTTGCCTTGTATTGGGATAAGCATTCATTGTTTTCATTTATAGTTTCATGAATGCCCATCGATTCAAGAATTAGTAAAACATCTATGGTCCATTGCATATAGTTTTTCCCAGTAACTTCAAGTGCAGCTAGCTCACGTTTTACAATACTAGACATTTTGAAACTATATAATTTGAACAAAAACAAATTTAAAGATTAGAATCCATATATATCAATATGAAGTGCACAAAATAGCAGTGGGAGAACAATCATCCCATACATGAACAAATAAAGAAAAAATATATCAGGAGGGAGATTACTAATTAGGATGCCAAGTGCTAAAACTAATACAATTACGGAAATCAAAAGCGCGTGAAAATCATTCTTGATCCTGCTTTTGAAGATGAGAGGATTTTTTTTGTTTTTTTTTGTGGTATAAAGAAGTGTGGATGATGTGTTTATTTATAGTGTAAAAATATATAACCGTTGTAAATTTTAATATTAAAATATTTTTTTTAACGTTATATATATAGCCGTTATATATACTAACATTAATTTTTTTTTAAATAAAGAGAATAATTAAAGAAATAAATTACATAAACATGTTTGTAAAAATATTAGTGAATGTTAAATGAAAAGTAAATAAAAAATATATAATATGCATAAATAAATATTAGTATACATAAATGAAAGTTAGTATACATAAATAAATGTAGTAACATAAATAAATGTTAGTAACATAAATAAAGTTAGATGCAATAAAAGTAAATGTTAGTTTGCATAATTAAAAGTTAGTGACCATAATTAAAAGTTAGAAGACATAAATGTAAATGTTAGTTTGCATAAATTAAAAGGGTTAGTAAACATAAGAATAAATAAGTACAAATAGAAAATGCAAGTATGTTAGTAGTCCCAAGATTAATAGTCCCAAGATTAGTAGTCCAAATGTCATCATAATGTCCTTGATAGAATATGTTTGGTTTTATTTAGTTTATTATGATAATTATATTATAATTTTATGTTAAGAAAATATTTACCTTATGTAGTTAACATGATTAATTGAATGTACCTTGTGATTGAGTTGGTCTTCCTTGATTAAGAACTTTCGTGCTGATAATGTGTTATAAATTAGATATGATTATGACCCCATTAGCACTTCATCAAAGAACTTGCTAAGTATATAACAAGAACATAAGATGAAAAACAATAACAAGAAAGAAGAGAGGAAGAGAAGTATGTAAACACTTATGAAAGTGTTGAGGTGCATTTTATTCATCCATCTCATGGGGTATTTATACTAAAAGTTTTACCCTTGAATTACATGTATATACAAATGAAAGGTAAATAAGTAGACATAGATTTAATGGAGAAGACATGAAGGTTGAAAATGTGGCAATCCATTTAATGATTTTGTCTTGCATATCCATAATACTCCCGCTTGGATGACATATTTTTCAACTACTACTGTCTCGTTAAAAACCTTTGCTAAAGAATACCCAGTGGGAAAAAATTTTAGCGAAGAGAAAAAGAGTGCAGTGCAGAGTTTACTCCCCCTCATTTATGTAATCAATATTCTTCACATGCTATGCACATGTCGCATTCCGATACCCGATACATGCTTTCTAAAGATTGCAGTGGGAAGTGCCTTCGTGAAAAGATCTGCTGCATTGTTACTGGATTGAACATACTTTATCTCAACTTCAGGATTCGTTATAAGCTCTTGATTGTACACCCAATTTATATTGAAAATAAATATAGTTACAAAAGTGAGCTTTGTATAAAAAGTGGGTCATGATGTGAAGTTTACTATACTTATTTACATTAATATTTATTTTCAGGAAAATGGTAACTATTTCCCATATGAATATAGTTAAGAAAAATAATTACAAAGTTTAAAGTTAATATACTCTAATTATAAAAAGACTATCTCGAAAAATTAATAACTACCAAAGGGTAGTTATGCTTCAATACTTGTAAATGAACCAACTAATCAACTCTTATCCATTATCCTAAGACTATGTGTCATGAGTGACCAAACCCAGTTTAGTCACACTTGACACATCAGCACCAGGACGCGCCGCAAAAGAGATGGCGTAAGGGAAGGGACGTGTCCCTTATCAATGGCACGGAGGCTTAGGTTGCGACCTTACTTACGGACAATCTAATGGCTATGATTAGGGATGCATATAGCGACATTAGCGACACAAACAAAAACAACTTAATTTTTTAAATTGCGACACAAATTCCAGGGGAGTCGCAGTAAAAAATCGTTGTTCGAGAACAAGAGGTAGATGAAGAATTATTTATTGTTGGAACAAAATCACAGATCAACTTAATACTGATGCTGCAGTTAGTACTGATCATGCTTAGTACTGATGGGGCAGAATTACTTAGTACTGATGAAGTTGATACTGGTGAAGACTATAACTTAATTACTACTGATCAAGGCATATTGAAGATACTACTGATCAATAGTAGTTACTACTGACGATGTATCTGGACTTACTAGTGATCACCAGGTTTACTACTGATGTCACTTATTTACTACTGGTGATTGCAGAATACTACTGATGAGCGTTTATGGAATATATCAAGTCCGAGATCTTCGCAGAGATAGTTATAGAATGTATTTCAATGTATATCTTTATAATTCGAATGTAAATCAAGTACTAGAATAACTAGTGTAAATAGTTTAGCTTCAAAGACTATTATAAATAGTTCCTTACGAATTGTAAACGTACGTGTGTATTGTTAACTCGATAATATACATTGAAGCTTTTTGTGAAACTGTGTTCTTAATATTTCCGTTTATTATTTACAGTTCATTATTCTTAATATATTGATATAGTGTTGATCCGCTGCAACTTCTATAATCAATTAGATCTAAAGGTGTTTATTGACTAATATATAGTTAATCGATCCTGACATTTATGAAAAAAGTAATGAATTGCAATCAAAGAGCGGGGAAAATAATGTAGCAACCACACACAGGGAATGAAGAGAAAATTAAATTACGTGTTTCATTGGAAATTAATTTGATTGTTAAAGATTTCATAAAATCGTTGATGCAATTTGCTTAAACGGGTCTGGTGATTGGGAATTGGGAATGAGCACCAACTATTTATCCAGGCCCGATCCATGTCAATTTCAACCCAGAAAAACATACTCTTATGGGCCAGTTTAGCTAGTAAACCATTTCTTTTTAATTTTACATTATTAAAGTTTTCACATTTCTAGCTTTTTAGCTAGGTTACTAACTTAAGCCAAGCATTATCCAATCAGGTCCAGATCTTATACTTGTAGAGATCTTATGCACAACATTTCTGTCATAAAAATCGTGTACCAAAAGGAAACAAGAAACGAATAATGTTTGTTCCTTTTTCGGAGATGAACCCGGAGCCCTAATTACTTGTAATCATCGTTCCTTAAATAAATATGCATTAGACTAGAGAATATGCTTAAACAGTATGTAAAATGGCAGTGAATATAATTTAATTAAATAAAATTAAACAGCTGCAGGTGAGGTGATAAATGAAATTTAGGTTGTATGAGATGACAGAAGAGAGCAAGCATGACCGTGATGATCCAATCACGCACTCACCAACCTGACTCGAACTCGAACTCTGGTGCGGGTCTTGACCTTGACCTTGACCTTGACCTTGACTTTGACTGCTCCCCTTTGATAACTTGAGTTGCTTCAGAGTAAGACTTTCTACGGCGTTCATTGTGTCCAGCTAAACGGTTTCTACAGCTTCTTCTTACATCATCAAATTCACTTACCTCATGAAACCTATATGCAATTAAAACCCCACATGAATAAATATTTTATTTCTATCTTTTAATTACAAATTACAAATTCAATACAATATAGAATATATCCAATCACTAGCTAACATAAGCGCCTAAATTTGAGTGACGGAGTTTTAGGCTTCTGCTCAAGTCGTATATACAGTACAGATATACTTTTCATTAATTATATTATTTATTATATGATATAAATTTTATTTATTTATTTACAATACATATTGTATATTTGTATTATACATGTCAGCTATATATATAATACTCCCTCCGTCCCACAAAAAACTTCCCATTTGAGTTTGGCATAAGTTTTAAAATGATAGTTAGTGGTGGGGTATTGATAATAATTTTGATTAAAATATAAGATTGGTTTGGAGAGAGAAAGATAGTTAGTGGATAGTAAGTGGTGGGATCCTTAAGACCCGTGCCAACGCTTGCGTCGTAGACCCGTCGTGGGCGTTTTTGGTACCGTCAGCCACCGACGCCGTTGGCACGGCCACGTCGGTTAACCCGTTGAAGAGATCCCGTCTTTGTGAAGACGTGTGGAAGAATCCGTCGTGGGGTAGAAGAAAGGCCAGCACATGAGAGAGAGGAAGGAGGAGGAAGGGAGGGGGTTTGGGAGTTGTACTTTGGGCTGAAAAACTTGTACATGTTGTGTTTTTTTATTTAAAAATGTTTTTTTTATCTATTTTTTTTTATTTTAATTATTTTTATATTCGTTTTAATAATAAAAAATATATTAGTTTTGTTTTAATTTTAATTTTTTTATATTTGTTCTAATTAAGAATGATGATGTGGAAAGGGTGTGTTAGTGATGGGTTATGGTTGACACGACTGTGTCAGTAGCGTGTCAGTAAGGATGTGATGATGTGGCGCTACTGATGGGTTTACTGATGGGTAACGGTTGGGAGAGGCCTAATAATAATAGTATTTTTTTATGTGGAGCCCATCAAATATATGAAATGGGAAGTTTTTTGTGGGACAAAAATTTAGGGTGGAATGAGAAGTTTTTTGTGGGACGGAGGGTGAGGACTCTTTTCCCGGTGAGGACTGCGAGGACTCCAAAAAAAACTCTAAAAATGATCCAAAATAAACTTTTTTCAAAAAAATTTCTTTTTTAAATATCAAAATCGCAGCCTATATGATCCAAAAAAAAAAATAAAAATGATTAAAAAAAATATGGATCATAATTTTGATCCACAAAAAAAATATGGATCATTGTTATGATCCGCAAAAAAAAGTAGATCATAATTTTTTTTTTCAATTTTTTTTTTGTCAAATATAGTAATAATCATGGGGAGTTATATATATATTTTTCGGAAATTTTTAAAATTTTTTTGAGGTGTCCTGACGAGTCCTCACAGGACCCACTAAAATATATAACTATATTTATATAGTTATAATATTAAATCAAATGAGGTCTATGTCTAAATTTATTTTCCACATGTCGTCACCATAAGAGCCTGTCTAATTTTTTCATTTCCCGCTCTCTCTATGACGACGGACGGGCATCACGAAAAGTTGAATTCTGATCAATACTGTTGCGATGACATGTCATCGCCTTATAGATAGTTGTAGCGACGACACCTGTCATTGCCACAGCCACAGGTTTCGTCAAGACATGGTCAGTTTCTTGTAGTGAAAGCTCAGGTCCGACTTTAGAGTTTGTTTAATAAACGAGCTCGAAGTTAACGTGCAGCTCGTGAGTAGCTCGGTTGAGTCAGGTTCCTACTTACAAGACATAGCTCGAATTTTGCATACCTCATTTTTTAATGCCTCATAATCGTTTTAAATACCACACCTCTTAATTAGTCCATAAATATCCAAACAACGTACCCATAATAATGCCACAAGTTAGTTGTAACGCCTCAGTTAAAAGTGTTTCTCAATCTAGATCCATCCCCCTTGTTTAATAAATAAGTCACTACGAATTAAACGAACCATATAGGATTATAGTTTACTCAAGTTATGTTAATATAATTCCACCCAATTTTTATCTTTGACGCGAAACAATATAATATCCAACACCGCAATATTTAATTATTAAAAAAATGGGAATGCAATTTAAGTTCTAGCGTCTAAAATATTGTTAATCTGGATTCTGGAATTAATATGTTTTTACTTCTTATTCAAAATAAAATAAAAATTAAAGTAAAGTTAGCTTAAAATGTTAAAAAGACAAATGTTCAGAAAAACCTGCTACACTGCTGACAGAACCGTTGCCGGAGCCCCACCACAACCACCACCGACGCCTTAGCATGAACCTCACAAACCCTATGCCGCCGGTGGTAGTGCTTCGCCGCCGTTAGATCAGCAGCACAATTATCAACCTGACAGAAAGACGGTGGCACCATTCCGTCATTGTTAACAGCTGTCTCTCTCTTCCCTGACCCACCACCGCCAGAAGTCATCATTTTATCCTTCTTGACAGCATCACAATCTGCTCCAAATTGCAGGTACTTTTGCCCTACTTCGTCGTCGTCATCTGAGTAATCAGATTTTGAATGTTTTTTGGCCACTGTGGAATTCTTGAATTTCAAAATTATGGTGGGTTTTCTTTGATTTTCAGATTCCATTTGTTTTTTTTTTTCGTAAGCTGTAATTTGGGGAATAATGAAAATGAAATAGGAATATGATGAAGCATGATACTTCTAGGTATCGCTTAAAGACGAGCGAAATAATGAAAACAAAAAAGAGAAAAAGTTGAGACAGTGTTTTACGTAAATGATCCCTCTGGTTAGTTATAACTCCAAATTGGTCCTTAGGGGAAATTGGTACGGATGTTATCATATAAGGAGTATTATGTATGGATGTTATCATATATTCAAAGTCTACTATTGAGTGAATGAATGTATGCCCCTATTGAATATTTTTGGAGAATTGGTTCGGTGGAGCTTGTTAGAATTGCCGACATCAACCTTTTGCAATATATATTCAACTTTTTTAATTACGACACTCATATATAAAGATGAATATCGTTCAAAAAATATTTTGACAGAAAAATTAAATTGGTTTAAATGGTTTTGAAGATACAACAATACTTAGTCATCTTATAATTTTGTTTTAGTAAATGAACAACCTTAAATGTTGAATATTTAGATAGCTTTTATAGAGTTGTATTCTAGGAAGTACAAAGGATTTATCCAGTCTCAAGGAACAAATCCTAGCCATTGGATCAAGATGGACAAGATCAAATCTCCCACCTACAACCACCGTCGGCCGCCGCCTCCGGCCACCTCCGGCCGCCGTCCACCGCCGTCGTCCACCGCCGTATGCCGCCGTCCGCCGCTGGTGGCCGGCGGCCAGCGGCGGTGGTGGTGGCTGACAGTGAAGGTGCTGGTGCTAATGGGGGTGGTGGTGGTATTGATGTATCGAAGCACATGTGTTTCACTAAAACACAACATATTACTTTGAAGCACATGTGCTTCCGGTCACGAAACACATGTGCTTCAAGTCACTAAAAACATGAGTTTCTAACACACTCAAGGGAGCATACGAAGCACATGTGCTTGACGTTATGAAGCACATGTGCTTCACTACACGAAAAAAAAATCAAAACAAGTGACGAACACATCATTATGAAGCACGTGTGCTTCATAAAGCCAAGCACATGTGCTTCATAAAGCCAATGCTTCATAAAGCCAAGCACATGTGTTTTTTGTTCCTGAACACATGTAACTTACAAGCAAGTCATTTGTGCTTGAATCACGAAGCACATGTGCTTGACGTTATGAAGCACATGTGCTTCACTACGCGGAAAAAAAATCAAAACAAGTGACGAACACATCATTATGAAGCACATGTGCTTCATAAAGCCAAGCACATGTGCTTCATAAAGCCAAGCACATGTGTTTTTGTTCCTGAACACATGTAACTTACAAGCAAGTCATTTGTGTTTGAATCACGAAGCACATGTGCTTGACGTTATGAAGCACATGTGCTTCACTACACGGAAAAAAAATTCAAAACAAGTGACGAACACATCATTATGAAGCACATGTGCTTCATAAAGCCAATCACATGTGCTTCATAAAGCCAATGCTTCATAAAATCAAGCACATGTGTTTTTGTTTCTGAACACATGTAACTTACAAACAAGTCATTTGTGTTTGAATCACGAAGCACATGTGCTTGACGTTATGAAACACATGTGCTTCACTACACTAAAAAAAAAAATCAAAACAAGTCACGAAGCACATGTGCTTCCAGTCACGACTACCACCACCGGTCACCACCGCCGGCGGCCACCTCCGTCCGCCGCCCATCGCCGCCGTCTGCCGCCGTCGGCCGCCGGCCGCCGTCTCCGGCCGCCGGAGAAGCACATGTGCTTGTAGTGGTGGTGGTGGTTTTGAATCTTGATCTTGACCATTAATTTTTCTTGATCCAAGGGCTAATAAATGTCTCTTAGGACTAGATAAAATTAATTGACTACCTTGAACATTTCACAGCTTTTATATCCAAAAACATGTATTTTATTGAATATGTTGTTTTTTCATTATCAGCAAATTCTTGATCAATACATTCTGTTAAGTAAACTATTGTAAGCCAACTTTGAAGAAGCGTGTTTCATTTTTATGGGTTATCCACATACAAACTAGAGCATTGCTTATGTAATAATCTCAAGACTTGAAGCGTAGAAGTATATACAAAGCTAAAAACTTGTGTGAGAACTAGAAGTTGGTTTCATTTGGTTAATTTCGGTTAGATTTGCAGACAGGTGAAAGAGGGAGGGGGTATAAGTAATTTATGAAAGTAGAGGAGGTAAAAACCAAATAATGGACACTTGTCATATTACTGGAATGAGGTGTTGGGGACAAAGCTTTCGCTATCCGTGTGGCAGAGGATCACGGCAAGGGAGGCAGGGCCTTACACTTGTACAAATTGGCCCCCCTCTATTTTGGATTTATTGCCCTCTTGACTTTGACTTGTATATTTACACATTTCCTAGTGCCTTTAACTTATGTATACGCTAATTTACACATGATATGAGATAGGTTAACATAATTAATTAATTAATACTCTGGAGGAGTGTCAATTCATAGTAAAATTAATTGGAACTTATTAAACAGCAACAGAATTTACTAGACTAAGAATTTTCCTTATCCGGTAGTACGTTATTTGCTTGAATCGTGAACACCTATAATCACGGGGTCGTAATTCAATTTCGTGAACGCCTCTCTATAATGCATAAATTTTTGTAAGGCTTATTTAAGGTTATTTAACCTTCATTAAGTTTTGTAAGTTTAATTATAGTTATACTTCCTCCGATTCAAAATAAGTACTACACTTTTATTTTCACGCTTTTTGATGCAAAACATTGTAATAGAGATTATGATAGATTAAAGGAGATAATTAGTGAGAAAGGGTCCCATAATATTGTTGGGAAGGACAAATTAATGATATTTAATAAAGTTAAGTAAGGATAAAATGGTACTTTAATATACAAAAAATTTACTAAATAAGGAAAGTGTAGCACTTATTTTGAATCACCCATATAAGGAAGTGTAACACTTATTTTGAATCGGAGGAAGTATAAGTTACTAAGCTAAAAGCATATTAGATAAGTTCCCGAGCAAAAATATCTAAGATTAACGTACCATATCTACATCTTTTTTATACTTAAACTTTAGAAATTCGATAAAGTGTTCTTTAATGTTTGGAAACCGAAACGTATTATTTGCCAATTTAATTTTTAGCTCATTATCACACCATGAACCTTGAGAAAAAGGATAAGAGTTTTCTTTTCCCACCTTTTAATCATTTGGGATTTTGGAACTGAAAAGTTAAAGCCCAAATGTACTTGGGCTTTGCTATATCTTCGGCCTTTGCTGTATCTGGTCTTCCTCTTTATTGATAATCACAAATGGAAGCATGTATTTCATTTCTAAGATTTCATTTTGAGTTTATAAGAAGGTGAAAATGTGAAATACTCAGTGTTGTAGAAACTAGGTTGAACTGGTCGAAACATGAAATGGAAAGGTAACCGGTCATAATGAGCCATTGGTGGTTCTAATTCGGTTGGAACCAGCAGGTCGAACATGAAAATCCGGTTGAACTTGCAAGTCGAACCGAAAAAATTTGATTTTTCTAAAATATTAGGTAAATATTATAGAAATGTGATTTTTATGTATAGGCTTTGGAGCCTAAAAATATTAAATTTAGTTAAAAAATATTTTGGATTTTTTTTTTAATTCTTTATGGATTATGTATAGTAAATTTCTAATTTTTGGTATTTGTACACAATTTACATATTTAGTGTCTCATAAATACTCAACAATATTGTAATCTCATCTAATTGTATTCAAGGCATTGACCGGTTCAATGCAAAAATTGGTATCTAAAACATTGCAAATCATCTTTGGAGATCAATTCCGATTTAGTGTAATTTTTTCGTTCAAGCCCCAACATCAATTCTAGAAATTAAATGTTAATTGTCACCCTGCGAGCAACATGAAGAAAGGGTTCGATGGCGTCATTAAAACGATATTTATTGATTACCTGGTACTCTCGTAATCTTCAGGTGTTTGAAGCCATTGAAGCCAAAAATCTCAATAAGGATGATATTTGCAATTTAGTTATAGTTTCCTCTTATAATTGGATATCTAATAGCAATTAATGGACCAAAATTAATTGGACAAAGTGATTATGCAATCTATACTTAGCATCGAATTGGTAATGTTTTCCTTTGCATCATAGCTTCTCGTTAGCTTTGCTTTTATACAAATTGTCGTTAAAAAAAATAATTCACCGGCAGTAGCACTCTCATGGGTATAAAAAAGGCGAAGGTTTAAGAGAGATGCACCCCTTGCAAGCATTCCGGCCACTATCCACTGACCGAACGGTGTTGATGGGGGACGCCCTCACGAGGCTGGAAGCAGCGTCCCGAACAATAAGATTTATAATATTAGAGATCCTATCATAGAAATATTATGTTTGATTATATACACCAAATCTTTAAGAACTAATTTCATTACAAGACAAGTACAAAGTTCATACACCCAAGAAAGAAAACGTACAAGACACATACTTTTTTTTTTCTTTTTTCTTTTTTACATTTTGTGTTGGACTTTAGGTTTCTTTTACATTTTGTGTTGGAATTTAGGTTTGGACTATTGCTAGTCACTCGCTTTTTCAGTAACATAAGTTCCAACTTCCAAGTCGTATTTTTTGTAATCTAAATTCAGACTCATTTTGTTTGTATGGTTGATATATCACAAGGTTTGTAAAAAAATGGTTCATAGTTTTATCTCGGAGTATTTAAAAACGTATTAGATACCATGCCACAACGTACGTGCAATCGGTCTTCATTGTTCCATGCGTACGAAAGTAAAATAACATGATATATCTTTTTTTATTACAAGAACTAAAAAAGAAAAAAAATTAATATAATGAAATGCATTTTTATTTTAAATTTGTCAAAAAAAAAAAAAAAATTAAAAAGAGAAAAGCTAAGACGTTATGATGAAGGGACAGCATGTTGTTCAGCTATATCCACCGGGACGATCCCTGACATCTTCACAACTACTGTCTGTCTTTTCAACACCGTGATTTTGCTCCGGATCTCTGCTTGGTTTCGCCGTCTTACTTCCCGTTCCCATCACTCTGTCTTTAAGCTTCTGAGTGGTGTCTTTAGCTGCACCGATTACACTATCCATCGTTTGCTTTGCTTTCTCTCCAATCCCATCGTTTCCTCCCTGCAAAAACCTCACTTTTCAGCTTCATCTCGTATATTATAACATTGATCTGTGAACTCAAATTTTAAAATTTTCAGTTTAGGTTTGTAAAAGAATGAAATTAGTACCTCGGGAGGTGGCCTGGAAGAGGAGGTAAAACAACCGCCTAAGAAGCCATGACCGGAACGAGTATGCCGGCGAATACTACGTAATATCGTTGTTCCTCCTGAAACTTTTGTTAGAGACATTTCGTCGAACACCTTGCGTGCAATCCAATGAAATTAACGTTGATACATACTGTAATTTTTATAACAGGAATAATAAGGAATTGAAGGTGGCCTGAGAAATGAGATGGGTGGGGTGGCGTATTTCTCGACCGACCTAATCGACTCATCGTATATTTGGACACCTAGCTTTCACATTGCATTATTGTCGGACCTAAATTAATCGGTTAGTTTTTCACTTCACTCCACATCCATAAATTCTTTTTTTCTTTTCAAAATCAGTGAGAAAAACTCCCTAAAAAGTTTGTATCAATTTTTTTCACAAACATCATAAATGTACACTAGTTTTGAAAACAATAAAACTCAAATCTAAAACCTTATAGGGACACATAAAAAAAATGAGTTTTGCTAACCATTGTCTAGGGCAACGGTTAAGAGTAATTAAAATAGATAATATACAAGTATTTATGCATAACCACTATTAGGTGGTTAGTGAAATATAGGGGTGTTTTTTATGTAATTAATGTACATAATTTTTAAGCTTTAAAATTTTTTAACTATTGCATTAAGGGCACTTGTTAGTATCTCTCTAAAAAAAATACCAAAGTGTTAAGTCATTTAATTTGATTTGATTAAAATCTGTATCAAGTATATTTACGATCATACTTGACTACAAGTTTGAAAAACACTAAGGGCCCGTTTGGCATGCCGTAATCTTCGGTAATAGAGTTTTTAGTTTTGTAGTTTTTTAACTTTTTTAATTTGATATTTTATTTTTTTAATATATTTTTTAATTTTTTTAACTTTTTAATTTTATTTTTTTAACTTTTTTTAATTTTTAATTTTTTTAGTTTTAAAAAAAATTAGTTTTTTCAGTTTTTATTTTTATTTTTAAATATTTTTGAACGATTTTAAAGTCTGAAATATGCATAATATTCAAGTTTGTTAGTTTATTAAAGGATCATAATTGAATTCATAGGGTTTTGGGAATGATTTCAATTACAACGAATAACGTATTTCGGATTATGTAGAAACTGAATTACGAAAAAAAAAATCCATTCAAATATTCTTCCAGAATGGAATTGAATTCCAATTACGAAGGATTACAGAGGATTATGTTAAATTTAACAAACGGCCCCTAAGACTATGTGTAGTGATGACTAAACACATGACAAACACTAGTTTCCTATCTTCACACTAAACACATGACAAACTTCAACCAAATCATCGTAGTAGTTGAAAAACCTACGACCAAAACTCAAAATTTACTTAATTAATATATACTACTTACTATGCATAATGTACAAGCAACCAATGCAGTGGCGGACCCAGAATGAATGTTAAGGGGTAGCACATTTTTTTTCTGCCTAATATATAAAACAAGATTAAAATTAAAAAAGTACATTTTAATTAAACATTACAAAATTCAGTTGATTTATATTGTTTGATATTTGTGTTTGATGATTCCAACTAAGAGACAAAAAAATATTGGTTTTAAAGTTCAAAATGTCATAAATTGAAAAGTGAGCTTCATTTATTATATTAAATTAGGTTATGACCCGTGAAAAATCACGGGTATGGTCAGTAATTTAGCTGAATGTAACTTTTATATAATATTATAATTTATTGCACCACAGTTTTTAATGTCTACATCACATAATACAAATTTTACAGCTAACTTTACAATTACCTAAACAATAATTGTGGTGTGTTCATTAAAATTGTGGTGAATTTATCACCACCTTTACATATACGGTAAGAAGATTTAAGATTACGAAATAGGGAGTTAGAGTCTACAAATTATACAAATTATGGAATTAGAGTTTACAAATTATACAAACATGAGAAGATTTAAAATGCAAATTAGGGAATTAGAGTTTACAAATTATACAAACATGAGAAGATTTAAAATGCAAATTAGTGAATTAGAGTTTACAAATTATACAAATTAGGGAATTTGTAAAGTGAATTTCATTTAGTAAATTAAATTAACATATGAGCTCACTAATATTTTAAAAAACATTGGGGCTTTAAAGTTTGGATTATTATTTTTTTGAAATTATAAGCGAAGGGTAACCAAACACTTTTTTACGAGTAGCACCGACATATACTTTATTATTTTGTGAAAATAGTTACACTTTTGGTTGAAAACTAAGGGGTAGCACGGGCCCTCTCAGGCTCCAAAGAGGTCCACCAGTGAACCATTGTGTGCGCACCCGCAACCCTCATTGGTCGCCAGAGCGACTAAATGGAAGGAGAGATGCGTGCAACATGTTTCTCGTTAAGGGAGAGTCACGTTAGATGGGTCGGGACTGGCCGCGCATGGGGGCATAGTGTAGTCTATTAATATTCATAATCATATGCACATGTAAGAACGTCATCGAGACTTCATAATTCATATGCATTAAGTGCATGTGCTTATTTTTTTTTTTTCAGTCATACGTTTGCTTAGAATAATTGATACCGTATAAATTTAGAGAATTTACCAAATATTTTTACTTAGTGAGGTGTTTGACATAAACACGATTCAAGATGATCAATCTCCTAATAATAAAAAGAAGAAACTAAAGATATTTAATAAAATTTTCACCTCCCGAAATGACTTTGCCAATCTCATTGAGGATAAATTCACACTTAGACACGTCAGTGGCGGACCCAGAACAAATATTAATGGGTAGCACAATTTTTTCCCGCGTATTATATAATAAGATTAAAATTTAAAAAGTACAGGTTTATTATACATTATAAAACAAAAAAATAGATTAAAAACTAGATATTACATTTTAAAGTTGTCATCTTCGTTGCCCTGTTTTCCGAAAACGAGTAGTTAAATTTTCATATGTAATCTTCATAAGTGTTTCATTTTCTACACTACAAATCAATTGGTTTATGTTGTTTGAAAATTGTCTTTGATGATTCAACTAAGAGACTAAAAAGTATTAGTTTTTTGTTCAAATTGTTATAAAGTGAAAAGTGAGTTTCATTTATTAAATTAAATTAATATTTGAGCTCACTAATAATCAAAACAACATTGGAGCTTTTAAATTCGGACTACTTTTTTGCTGACATATATTTTAATTTTTTTCGAAAATATATACACTTCTAGTAAAAAAATTAAGGGATAGCACGGGTCATTCCGGGCTCCAAAGAGATCCGCCTATGGGACACGTTCGGTTCTCACCTACAAATTAACCAACCCGCTACACTATCATTACAATGTCTTACGCCCAAAGAGATCCATGTTAATCGATGTCAAGATTAAAGAACTTTGTTTTCGATGCCCGGAAACATTTCACATTAGTTACCAATGCAAACCACCCAAGTAGGTTTTGCTCCTATCCAGACACGAACCACCTTGGGAGTTGCGTAATACATGTTAATTAATACAACGTTTTCATTTTCATTTTCATTGATAAAATAAAATCGTTAGATCTCTAAGATAAAGTCAGGATCTTAATAACCATTGCTGATCATCACTCTTAAAGAATCAAATGACAAGAAAAGCAATTTATATATTATGTTAAATTTTACTACTAAAAGAGCAATATATCATGTATGTTACAATCAGTCCAAACTTATACTTGTTACTTTTGTATTTTAAATGCTTTAATGACTTTTTGCTTAAATGAAAACATATAATAGTTCGTTATTCTTTCGAAACCAAATTGAACACCGATTTATTGTTCTTTTTAAAAAAATGTGGCGAATATCGTTCCATTATTAAGTATCGCCTCGTAATTCCATTATTTCCAGTTGATACGCGATGCCAGCTCGCCGGAAGACAAGTTTGGATTTCTTTGTGTAATATAATATATGGTTCATTGTAAAGAGCTGCTTTTTAGCATAGTAGCCGTGTTGGGACCTCCGCCAGAAAAGAAGCACCTGTAAACTTTTTGACTGACATGTTAGATATAATATCACACTGAGACCCTGACATTTTGGTTTTTGGATGGGTTAGAGGAAAGCACATGTGTGTGTATCTAACTAGTGTTTCTCCTTTCACGGGTTTGAGTAGTCGGGTTTTATGTTGGGGCAAACTACTTTGAAAGCCGTATCGTGCAAAGTAATAAAACACGAGAACATATTCATTGAAAATCAACATGTGTTTATTCCTTTCACGTTTAATACATTTGGTTCCCTAGTACCTGATGCGTTGGAGCTACTCAATAAAGTAAAACGTGTTATGCATAATAATGTTATGACACCTAGATCCACATATATTATTTTAAAAAAAAATGTTGTGTAATGCAAAAAGAGATAGCGACCCAACTTATTACTAGTTTTTCTTACTCTTTTGTGTAAAAACAAATTTTTTTATATAAACGTTATACATATTTTCTAACTTCTACCCTAAGGTGTGAATAAAAAAACATTAAATAACATTCAACTTTCCTAAATAATTGAAATTGTATGTAATACATCTCACAACTTATAAAAAATTGACTTCTTTGATGTTTATTTGTGCAAATTTAGAAAATTCAAAAATTTCTCTTAACTCATGCCCTTAGGGCATAAGTTAGGAAATCCCAATGTTGTAATACGGGGAGTTGGGGTCCGCGATTCACGGCGTGTTGTAAAGATACATATTATATAAATAAACTAACATGTTATTAATTACGTTAAGGTACGGAACTTGGACACATGTTATCCTGATTGACATTCATATGACGTGTAAACATGATGAATTAGTTACAAATTTAGTTAATTTGCACATTATAATTATTTAAAATAATTCTAAATAATAAAATAAATCAAATAAAAAGATATCATAAGAATTAGTGTAATTGTATAAAAACATCATTTAAACACCATAAAAGTAATGATAATAAAGCCATGTGAAATGTCTAAAGAGAACGCCCACAACAATAAATAAAAAATGTATGAATAAAAAAAAATTGTTATTCCATTTACATCACCATCTGTGATTGCTTCTTTTTTCACTTCAACTCTTGTCGGCAGAGAATAGGCAAATCCTAGATATTGAAGGAAAACACATAATTGTATAGTATATAAGATTTATCAAAGACTATTTATCAATAGTTAATGAATAGTCTTAGTTCTTTTTTTTCTTTTCTTTTTTTTAACATGCAAGTTGTTTTTCATATTAAATGTCTTTAAAATGCCAAGTGTGATAATAATTGTCTTTAAAATTAATAACATGTTGCTTATAAGTATATGTGCATTTTTACAACCCGCCGCGAAGCACGGGCCCTACTCCTTATTACCCTTATTATACATTTATGAAACCATTTTACTCTTCGTAAAAGAAATTTAAAAATTATTATATATATAAGTTACGTGAAAATGTTAACAAAAGTTGTTGATTAGGTGGTCAAAAGTCTTCCATTTAAGGCTTTGCTTTCAAATCCATCCAGATACAAGCCTTGCCACTGACTTTTTCTTTCAAAAGGGTAATGTACTTTGATTGAAATTTTATTTAAGGGTACCTACTTTTGTTTTGATCACTAAAGGGTAATATACTTTTATTAAAGTTTATAAAAAGGGTATTTACTTTGGTTTTGATCACTAAAGGTTAACAAACTTTGCTTTCTTCCCAATTTATATAAAAGTTTATATATAAAAGATTTACATAACTTGTAAGTGAGAATTTTAGGGATTATAGCACATATATGTTAGATGAAAATTTGTCAATATAATTGATGGGAGTAACGATGAGACTAAATGTTACCTTCTCAACTTAATATGTCAATTATGTATATATATTTTTTAAATTTATCCATTTGAGTCGGCTTTCTATTATAATTGAGAAACATCCAATGTATGATCTATCAACCTAGGCCTGTAAACGAACTAAACGTTCAACGAATTGTTCGTGAACATTTCGGCGGTAGGTTAAAGAAGCCGGTCAAACGTGTACAAATTGTTTTAAAAGTTGGTTACCCTTTAGTGATAAAACAAACGTAGATACCCTTCTTATAAAACTTTATAAGAGTCGGTTACCCTTTGGTGATCAAAATAAAAGTACATACCCTTTTTATAAACTTTTATAGTAGTAGGTTACCCTTTAATGATCAAAACAAAAGTAGATACCAACTTTCGTCTAAAATATGTTACCCTTTTATGTATTTTACCCT
Organism: Calendula officinalis; assembly: GCA_963853835.1. Taxonomy (NCBI): domain Eukaryota; kingdom Viridiplantae; phylum Streptophyta; class Magnoliopsida; order Asterales; family Asteraceae; genus Calendula; species Calendula officinalis. Next base: position 57,407,849 of record OY970823.1, on the reverse strand, counting down.
TTTCATATTCACAATGGGTTTGTTTTGTAATTTGGGTAGGAAGTTGGGGGCAAACTCTAATTAACTTTTGACAACTACCGAGCACACCACTTCAAAACATAAAATTATCCATTAAAAATCAATTTACATCGTTTAAAATTTGGTAATTATTATTTCTAACCTTAGATTTTTACACTGTGAATTTTCAAAGTCATTTAATATATTCTTATTATATCTGGTTACTAAAAAATATTTTCCTCTTAAACTTATATAAAATAACTCTAAATCTTGATAATTTTCGCTTTTAACTTCATTAAATGTATTTTATTATATTTTATTATTATAAACTAGGGATGACCATTTTTACCAAAAAATCAAACCGAACCGAAAACCGACAGAAACCGATAACATGTTATCGGTTCGGTTTCGGTTTGAAAATTCATCGTTTTCGGTTTCGGTTCTATCGGTTTCGGTTCGGTCTTCGGAAAAAGATGAACATTTGGTCTAAAAAACGGGAACGAAACCGAACCGAACCAAAACCGATGATATCATGGGGTTTCGATTTTGAAAATTCATCGTTATCGGTTTCGGTTCGGTTCGGTTCGGTTCGGTTTTTGAACCGAACTCACCCCTACTATAAACTATATACAATAGCTTTTATATAATGTAAAATTGTAAGAAATTAATGTATATAGATTATTAATTTTTTGAAATGCTTTGTTACGTTTATTGTATATTATTGTTATTAGAGTCACCTAAATATTTATAAAATTCGGTTAAAAGATTAGAAGATTTAGAAGTCAAATAGATTTATTAATTTTAATCAGGTTACATAAATGTTCATTAACAAGCAACGTCGGGTTCGCACGTTGCAGCGAAAATTTAAAACATTTCTTTTTCATAAGCAAAAATCAAGATTTGATTTATCCATCATTGATAAAAGTACAAACGTTTTATGCATCCAACTACCCCTTAAAGACAACCTTAAGGGTTATCATTACCAAAACTCTTATATAAAAATCAAACTTTAGGTAATTTTCATTATTTTAGAAAAATAATAGTTACAGGATTATGATGGTTTTCTTGATTATAAGGAAATTGACTAAAGTGAAGCTTAAATTTTGTTACAATAATTTGTGACATATTTAGCATGATAAAGATCTACAAAACAGAGGGTGTGAAGTTGTAGAGTGTTGATAGTTGGAGGTTGCTGGAGTAAAGCCGTGCAAGGAGATACTTAAGGTGAAGTATTGATGATTCTAGAACATTATACAGCCTACAACAACTATCCTCGTTAATTAATTGATGGATTGAAACTTAAATGTACATGCATATAACGGAACGGCAATTATTAAACGCCGTTTAGATCTTGTCATGAACAGTACCACTTAGGAATTAGGATGGTAATTGTATTAATAGGGAATACCATTTAAAATATTAAAACCAAAAGACATAACGTGTATTAATGATCTGGTAATTTTTTTTATTTTTATTATTTTTTTTAAACGGCAAACACACACCCTCTACACTACTCCTAAATCTATACCATTTTATTCATAGCGGGAGTCGAACCCATGACCACAGGCTACAGGGAACCACCTTCCAACACCTTATACCGCTAGGCTACAGAAAATAGAATTTAATGCATTTTCAAAAGTGGTAGTTTTTACAATGCATTAATATCAATCAATATATATTTAGGAACTTAAAACTTCATTAATGTACGTTATTATATGCCACAAGAGCATGCACTAGAAAAACCATAATATTTATAGCACATTCATAAAAGTTATTTATAATATTAAAACACTTAAAATGTTATATAGGTAATATACATAATATTTAGAAATCCATGTACTTTTTGTTAAGTACAATTATTCACAATCTTTACGAACAAAATCTACAAATGTGTAAGGCCACGGGTATTTCATTTCTAAGTTAACTTATATAAGTGGTATCTAAACAAAACGAAATTTTCATACTTATAGAGATTTAAAATCCGCTACAACGCGCGGGTAAAATGATACTCGTTATAAACATATACTGTAATATAGTTCGTCAATTTATTTATTCGTTTTCGGCATATCTAATAACTAAATTAACGTACATATTTAACCACATGACTCAATATCTTTAATACGCCTTTAAAAACAATTTATAACGGGTAAATGTGAACCAATGTGGACCTTAGCATACGTCAAGCTTTACACCCACTATCTAGACAAAGAGCGTAACAGTATGATCAAACCTACTATCAAACCTCAAGTATTGATGGAGCAACGACGAACCAAAGCGATTTTCAGAGCCACGAATAAAAGTCACCATGTGAAGCGAGTGATTAAAACGTGGCCTTCTGCACCAATGTCTCCAATAACTTCTAGTTTTGACAGACCATTAATTAGCAACAAGTACCATTTTGATATACGTGGCTAAGTTTTTATGTCACGTTTTATGTCACGTTTTTATGTCACGTGTTGCGTTACGGCTAAGTAAAGACAAGGAAATGAAAGAACACACAATATTTTCAATGATTAAGAGTTTATTAAAACAACTTAATGCGGTACAAAGTTTGCGGAAATATATAATACACACTAACTAAAACTTTATACTTGAATTGACACTTTTGCTCGCTTAACTAAGATTCTACGCAAGGAGAGTTATATCAACTGATACTTACAGCTGATATTTAATGTCTGAATATTAACTATGAAGGAGTTAATATCAGACAGTAACTAACTCTCAGAGAATGTTCTTGTGCTATGAATGCTAAAAGGTGTGTTGTAAATGCAAGCATTTACATCTCTATATATAGCCCAAGATCTGTTTCTTTGTCCATCAGATAATCCATGTGAAACCTTATTATCCGATGATGGAGACTTATCACGGAAACATTTAATGCATTTGCATAGGTTATAGTCTCAATTATACTTTGTGTAAACTTCTTTTATCACCTTTTCTGACGCACAATGAAAAGGTGTACTATGAAAGTATAAAAGATGTTGACTTTCCGTTTTGTGTTTGGAGGGACAAACGATGAAGTACGTACTGACAAGTTATCTTCTATTCCAAAATAGAAGATCTTCATCGTTTTCATCTTCTTTGAGCGGGAAAGGAAAATGTTCAAAGTGTCAAGAACATTTTCCACCAAGTCTTTATCTACACCAGATACCATCGACTGATTCCACTATCAGCTGAATGGTCTTCTTCGAGTTTCTGTCCTTCAGCCATAAACCTCGAATGGTCACATTATATGTAGCTGCTGATCTGACTTCATTCCTTGAGCTAAGTACGTACTCAGCTGAAGGTTTTTGCATAAACTTGTGCTTCAACTGAGATACATACTTCAGCTGATTTATTCTTCTTTAGCTATTGATCATCAAATCCTATTTACTTAGTATGGGGACTAACAATCTCCCCCTATTTGATGCAATTCAATAGCTGTATAAGTATGAACCTGTAATGATTCAGCTGTTGAATCAGCTGAATGCATATGTGTTTTGACCTTTTGGGTTCTTTTTATCTTTTATAGTATTTTTACAAGTATATTACAAATAATGATTTTCTATTGATGTGAAGCTAATGTAAAGAAAATCAAAAAAAAAATTTAAGTCCTAATTTGTTCTTTTAGGACTCTTTGATACAATGACCTGATGGTTGAGTTGATTAGTTTCTTCATTTCTTTCCCTTCTTCAGTAGAAGGACTCAGCTGCTTGTGATACATCATAAGATGTTCAAGATCAAACATATCCAACTCATCAGCTCTTTGAAAACACTGCCTCCTCTTGGCATCCAGATAGCAAAAACCATATATTGGTTCTTTGACAATTTTCCCAGGAGCAAAGATAACTCTCATGGGAATGGTTATTGAGAAGTTGAGTCTTGGACGTTTTGCGTTAAGTATGGAAGACTCTTCTTCAGCTAATCTGGGTTCTGCGAAGGGCTCAGGGAGAACGGACTTACGTTTCTCCCTTCTCGCAGTGGAGCTTTCACCAGTAGGTTCTCTGATTGTATCAGCTTGAGGTTCATGCAATTCAGCAGATATGCGATTTGCCAAGTCAGGAGAGTATCTCTTGATCTTGTCGCATAGAGACTTGAAGGAGTAGATTGCGACTCTTACCTCACTTTCCAGATCTGTTATGTTAGACGATGATTTTGCAGATCTGGAAAGTTTTAGCATCTCATTCCTTTCATCATAGTTGAATTGAGTGTTGATCTTGTTTAGAGACACCTTTTCCGAAGTGAAGAGTCCTCCAACTCTATTGATAACAATTTCTTGAGGAGAGACGGAAGAGGATTTGGGGCTCCTCACGCTGGTGATTTTAGCTTCTTGCATTCGTTTATAAAGAACCTTATTGAACAATATAATGTTCTCATCTCTTTCTGCTTCAGCTCTTTGGAACAGCTCTCTTGAGTTCTTCTTTGAATAGCAAGAGTTGTTTCGAGATCAACAACGGTTCCAGCTTCTTCTAAGAGAGCAGCTTTAACCGAGGTAAGATTTAACTCCCCTTCAGTAGGTTGAGGAATCTCCTCTATAATGGGCTGAGGGGTTTGGAGTTTTGGGACCTCAACTGATTTAAAGGAATCAACGATTTTAACATAATCAGTTGAAGGGTCTTCTGTCCTGAGACCTTCAGTAGTGGTGAGTGTTGATTGTGTTGTTGTCTCACATGCTGAAGCAATTACCTCAGGTGTTTCTGTAGGGACGAGTGTTGTTAGAATTGGAGTCTCGTCTATTGAAACGTCTTCTTCTTCTATTCCGGCAGAGGTGAGTGGTGGAGATTTTGGGGTCTCACCTGCTGAAATATCTTCTACATTGGCTCCAACAGCAGAGGTGATATAAGTTGTGAAACAAGATGTTCACCTGGTTGTTCACCTGCTGATGTATCTTGTTCTTTCTCCCCCTCAGAGAGTGCCTGAAGAAGTAAGGAACTCTCTGGTGCAGCAGTAGGTTGAACAGCAGCGGCACCCTCATTTAATTTCTGAAGAATGAGGTCAAGGGTGCCTTGGAGACTAGTAATTTGAGAGGTCAACGAACTCACCTCAGTCTTCAAGTTGTCCATCCTTGTGGACACAACAGAGGCAGAATCTTCAATAGCCTTAGAGAGATGGCTATGAGTATTGGTCAACATAGACTCTTGCCTTGATTGTGCAAGACCAATACGATCAACAGCTGAAACAAGAGGAGAGACCTTGGAATGCAAGGTATTTAGCTGTCGCTCGACTTCTGCTTCAGTTGCCCAAGCTTCGGAGAGAAGCTTATCTTTTTCGAATCTGTCATATTCTCGAATGGAGTTCAGCTCTCGATGAATGAATTCTTTGAGAGTGATGAACTCACTAGTGTTGCATCGAATCTGATCAGCAAGAAGAACCAGCTGAGGAGTCTGAGTGTGAACCTCAGTGTGCAGAGAAGTAATGCTGGAAGAGAGATTCTCAACGGTATCAGCAAACTTCTTTGGAACATCCATGCGAAGGGTGTTCATCTGCTTACTCAGCATGGCCATCTCAGGTCGAATCTGGGATGAGACGATTCTTGACATCAGAGCAGCAGCGGCTCTGATGGGAATGCTTCCTCCAGCTTTGCTGGATTCAGCATGGGACACATGGGCTATTTGGGGAGAGGGTTCCGGTATGTCTCCAGCTGAGAGGGTAACCTCAGCTGTCGGAGTGGGTGTTCTCGAGTTAGGAGGAAGAGCTCCTATGGGATGTTCGGAAACTTGGGGGGGGGGGGTGGCTTGGATCCAGCTGAAACTTCTGGGTTTCTTTCAGCAGGGCCGACATCAGCTGTCAAATCAAATTGAAGCCAAGGTTCATCTGCTGTCTCGTCTAGAGACGAGTAGTGGGGCATGATGGGTTCATCAGCGGAATCAAACATTATGGCAAATGCTGTTTGATTACCTTGTACTTCAGTCTCACCAGTCGGCTGATCTGGTATAGAGACTTGAGGAAGAGTTCCTCTGGGTAGTTTATCATCTGCCTCACAGCTCAGTTGGCGAATACTTTCGCGATCACTGGCAGCTTAGGTGGTTGCCTCAGTAACAACTGGGTCTACAGTTGTCTTATCATTGGCGGTGGTGGTTTCCTCGATCTCCAGCGGGTGTACGCTGGTGTCGTTGTGCGAAACAGAAAGAACAGTTTCAAGAATGACTTGGTTTCCAGTCAATCTATCGTCAACTGATGACTCAGGAAGTAATGAAGAGGTTGGTGGTGGTGTGTGTGCAGCTGACTCACGGGTGGCTTGGGATGAGCCAAAAACTTCACCAGTAGTCTGTTGAGAGACTGAGGTTGCTTGTGGAGTTTGTCCCCTTGTTACAACGACTGATAATGAATCAGTCGAGGAGCTACGCAGAAAGGTGGAGCTGGCACTAACTCCTGAAGAACGAAATTTCCATTTTGAAGGCTGCTGACTTGTTGAGAAATCAACAGGTGGAAGAGAAAAGTGATCAGCCAGGGATAATTGACTAGAAACTCCGATTGTTGGTGGAGTTCCTAGAAAAACACTGCAAAACTGAAAATGAGAAGGATCAACCCCAGATGCTGGCAATGTTTCTGACGGTAATCCTCTCATTCTAGGACTCGAGAGAGTACCTAGAGGATCCTGGCTAAACGGTGATGATGCTACTGTCGCCAGATCAACATCATCAAGTGCCACATTACTGCCAGTCATGGCCTCTTCTTCTCCAGAGTGAAGAGATGAAGAAAGAACCTGAAGACCGGGTAATGTGGGTAGAGAGGAGGGAGAGGGCATGGAAGGACGACGAGCTGATCTTTTCAGTCGTTTCTTCCCTGCAAGAGGAGCAACATCCTCAACCTCTTCTTCCACATCATTAGGGACAGAGGTCCCTGTTGAGGTGGGTTCTTTCTCATCAGCAGCTATCTGACGACTAGCTGCTGAAAGACCCTCCTTATGAGAAAAGGACATACCTTCTTGTAGGGCAGATTTCTCCGTTGTGGTGCCCTGAGAGTGATCCCTTTTGGATCTAATATGATCTTTAAAGATCTTCAGCATGTATGAGGAGAGGGGAATATCTTTTACATCTTCCTATTTAGAGGAGAAGATGCTATCAGATAGAGGACAAACATGAAACCAATCCCCCTCGAGGTCATCGTAATCAATCTTCAGATCATGATACATCACATGAGCGATGCAAAGAGTGAAGAATCTTATATAGGGAATGTGAGTTCCCTTCGCTTTGAGCTTCGTTTTGACCTCATCGAAAACCAGTTTTCCATAATCAATTCGCTGACCGGCGATTAGGGCTTCAGCGAAGATCTGAAGCTTTGAGTTGCACTGGTTTTGAGACCCATTGTTACCTCCGATGCACTGAATGATGTGCGTGAAGAAGTAAGCCCATGGTCTTGACAACTGAGACTTCTTAAAGATTGGAACCCTGTCATCTTCTTTTTCTAATCGATATCCAGTGATATTGATCAGATTTGCCTTTGCCTCCTCAGAAGACTTCATCTTCTGAGGGAGTTTACTAGGGAGCAGATAGTCGAACCCGCAAGCTGTGCGGAAAACATCAACAGAAATAGAGATTTGATGATTTCCTACTTGTGCAAAAATGTTGTCTCCGGAGATAGAAGTGGAGAACCAAAAATCACGTAAGAGTTCGTAAAAACTCTTGGTGAAATGAGTGAATGCACCACTGACACGACAGAAATTTTCCGACCGGATGGTAAATTTGTTTGAGGTTTTCCGGTGGAGAGGTGTTAGCAACCAAGTTCGAGTTTTGAGAGAACCCAATGGTTGCTTTGGTGAGAGAGACTTTTGGGGTTTTCTTAGACATTTGGGAGTAGTGAGAGAGAGAGAGACAAAGGTTTGAAGGTAGGGAGGAAGAAGATGAGAGGTTGTGGGGTATTTATAGGAAATGAGAGAGCATTTAGGGTAAGGATTTGAATTCCAACCGGTTTTCAAAAATGGATAGTTGGAATCCAACTGTGGATTTGTTGGATATTGTGGAGAAAATCGGTATGATGTGACAGGGAAGGATAGAGGAGCCGTTTCGGTGTCAGGGATGTCTTGTCCCTCATAAATGCCAAATATTTCCACTCGAGTGAAAATATTTACTTTATGAAACGTGTGGATAGGGATAAAAGATTCCTTTTTTCTAGAAAACCAATCGTTTTAACTAATAAAACTTGACAAGTATCATTTTGAGATGTATTATTCAGCTGATTGATAAATTCAAACGGTTTTAGCCAGCTGAATGTACTAAATGACAAGGTGAACTTATCAGCTGCTGATAGTACTTCAGCAGGTGATTTAAGCATTTAACATACCCAACTCGCTGATTAGAAAATTGAAACATTTTTCATCTAAAGGTTTGGTAAACAAATCAGCCAGCTGAAGGTCTGTTGAAATGAAGTGAAGTTCCACGTCACCTTGTTCAGTGTGATCCCTAACAAAATGATACCTGATGTCAATATGTTTGGTTCTAAAATGAAGGACTGGATTGTTGCTAATTGCGATAGCACTTGTGTTATCACAGTAGATAGGCACTTTGCAGAAGTTCATATCAAAGTCAATCAGCTGATTCTTCATCCAAAGGACTTGAGCACAACAGCTTAGCAACGTATTCTGCTTCAGTTGTGGAGGTAGAAATAGTATTTTGTTTCTTGCTTGTCCAGCTGACTAGCTTTCCACCTAGCAGCTGACATCCTCCAGTAGTGCTCTTTCTATCCATCTTGCAACCTGCAAAGTCTGAATTTGAATAGCCAATTAGATCAAAGCGGGAGTCTTTGGCATACCAAAGACCTAGGCTTGGAGTACCTTTAAGGTACCTCAAAATTCTCCTAGCAACTATTAAATGAGATTCTATAGGATCAACTTGATACCTAGCACACATGCAAGTAGCAAACATAATATCTGGTCTACTGGCAGTGAGATAGAGCAGAGACCCAATGCTTCCTCTGTAGAATGTGACATCAACTGATTTCCCAGTTGTATCAGCATCTAGATTATTTGGAGGAGACATTGGAGTCTTCATGGATGATGATGAATTCATATCAAATTTCTTTAACAGGTCTTTGATATATTTTTCTTAATTTATAAAAATTCCATTTTTAGATTGCTTAACTTGTAAGCCAAGAAAATAAATTAATTCACCCATCATACTCATCTCATACTTTGTAGACATAAGTTTTGAAAAACGTCTACAAAGGTTTTCATCAGTAGCACAAAAAATTATGTCATCCACATAAATTTGAATGAGAATGATATCACATTTGATTTTTTGAATGAATAAGGTTTTATCAATCTTTCCCCTGGTGAAATCATTTGCTAGAAGGAAAGTAGAAAGTGTGTCACACCATGCACGAGGAGCTTGTTTCAACCCATACAGTGCCTTATCCAATTTAAACTCATAGTCTAAATACTTAGGATTTTCAAAACCTGGTGGTTGCTTAACATAAACTTCCTCTTGCAGCTTTCCGTTTAAGAACGCACTTTTCACATCCAACTGAAAAACTGTGAAGTTTTTATATGCAGCGTAGGCTAGAAATATTCTTATAGCCTCAAGCCTTGCTACAGGGGCAAATGTGTCATCAAAATCGATTCCTTCCTCCTGTCTATATCCTTGTGCAACAAGTCTAGCCTTATTGCGGATAACCAAACCATCTTCATCCATTTTGTTCCTAAACACCTACTTCGTACCAATTATTGTCTTACCAGCTGGTGGGGGCACCAGCTGCCATACTTTGTTGACCTTAAATTGGTTAAGTTCTTCCTGCATCGCTTGAATCAAGCTGGAGCTTTCTAAGGCAGCTTTAATATTTTTCGGTTCTTCAGCAACCAAGAAACACGACCATAAGCATAGATTGCATGATGCCTTACTTCTTGTGACCACTCCTTGTTGTGGATCTCCAATGATTAACTCAATTGGATGTTCAGAGGTCCACTTAGATTGAGGAGCCGCCGTCGAAGAGGAAGATTCAGCAGAATTTGATCCTTGTTGAGCGGCTGAATGCTCAGCAGGATTCAGTACTTCGTTTTGATCTAATCTTCTTGAAGTATGAATAGGTGGCCTAGACTTGAATCTAGCCCTGGATGATGCTCTTGATGTTGGTATTTCTTGTTGAACAGCGGAAATATCTTAAAGATATGTAAGAGCATCATGAAACGTGTCATCTGAATCATTTATTGGAACATCAAAGAGATTCAAAGCATCAGAAAATGCTTCAGCTGCATCATCAGATGATGGTTCAGCAGATCTCTGAAATGAGTCAGATGCATCAGTAGAGGTGGGATTTAAGGCCTTCAAATGTTCTTCAAAAGTAACATTGATAGATTCTCCCAATGTTTGTCTTCTTTTGTTGAAAACTCTGTATGCCTTAGATACAATGGAATATCCCAAGAAAATGGCCTCATCAGCTTTAGAATCGAACTTACTTAGATGATCTCGTATGTTTAACACAAAACACAGACAACCAAATACATGAAAGAAGCCAATGTATGGTTTCCTTTGACGAAGAATCTCATAAGAAGTTTTCTTGTGTCTCTTCACATAGAGAGACCTGTTTTGAGTAAAACAAGTTGTATTGACATCTTCTACCCAAAATTGTTTTGGCATGTTTGACTCAACAAGCATTGTTCTTGCAGCTTCTACCAGGGTTATGTTTCTTCTTTCAGCAACACCATTCTGTTGAGGTGTTCTAGCAGCTGAAAAGTTTTGTGAGATCCCAACTTCTGAACAGAAGTCTTCCAGTGTACTGTTTCTGAATTCAGTACCATTGTCTGATCTCAACATCTTGACTCTAGACCCATTTAGAAGTTCCATCTTTTTTATGAACTTGATAATTTCATCAGCTGCATCACTTTTGTGACGAAGAAATATAACCCAAGTGTATCGTGAGTATTCTTCAACGATAACAAGTGTATAATTCTTTCCACCTAGACTTTCAGTACTCATAGGACCAAAAAGATCCATATGGAGCATATGCAGGCAGCTTTAGATGGAGAAGCATTTCTTTGATTTGAAGGAGATTTTGTGTTGTTTACCTTGTTCACAAGCTGAACAAAGCTTATCCTTTTCATACTTGATATGTGGTAAGCCATTCACTAGCTGAACAAAGCTTATCCTTTTCATACTTGATATGTGCCACAACCAGTTTAACTCTTCAGTGGAATGAGAGAATAGACAAACTTCTTGATTATAAGGATTCATGTCAAGTGTATAAACGTTGTTATTTCTTGGTGTAATTAATACAACTTTTTCACTATTATCCTTCACCATTCATCTGTACTTATTAAAGTTCACTGAGAACTCTGCATCACATAGTTGGCTAATGCTGATTAAATTATGTTTCAGCCCATTCACATAGCCAACTCTTGTGATTTTTATAGATCCATTAGAGATGGATCCATAACATTCAGTAGAGCCTCTTCCATTATCACCAAAAATCACTGGAGAACCAGTGCTAACTACGAACTCTTCAAGCAGGGATTTGTATCCAGTCATATGTCTTGAGTCTAGATACCAGACATGTTTGCTTTGATCGCCCTGCACAAGAATTAAAAGAGTTGGTTCTTTTTGGGAACCCACACTTCGGTGGGTCCCTGTGATTTCCTGCTGGAATTCACAGGGGTTGGATTTTCAATTGGCTCACAAGTTGAAGTTGAAGAAGGTCTTAAGCTCGTGTTGTCACACTCACTTGCTAAGTGCCCACGGTCTCCACACTTATAACATTTTCTATTCTTTTGTTGTGGAGTGGAAGGCGAAGCAGCAGGGTTGGATACTGGACCCAAAATCCGTTTCATTCTCTGATAATCAGAGATAGTCAAAATTAGAACGAGTGATGTCAGCTTATTGACATTTCCTTTCAGCTGTTTGACAGAACCAGCTGAAGAAGGACTTTGAGTGAATTTAGAACCACTCTTACCTTTATTCTTTGCAGCTCGAGTACGGACTCCAGCTGACTCACCCTTAAAGGGTGTAAGAACAGTTTTCTTAGCTGTCGTCTTGCTAGTCTTCCTTTGAGGTCTAGCAGCAGAGACAACAGGTTTTGAACCCAAGATAGACTTACTTGGCTCAACAATTACTACAGTGGGTGTCCTAACAACCATGGCTGAAGAATCAGCTAATGATTCTTCACCAGTAGTTTCAGAAGGATCTTCTGAGGAAATCTCAGTAGCATATGTTTTGGTAGACTTAACAAAGCAACCAAACACCAACTCTTCAGCTGGCACAGAAGCATCAACTGAAGAGTAGTATGGATCATATGTAATGCTGTCAGGTACAGCGGCTGCAGCAAGGAAATCTCCTCCTAATACAGCTTTTACTTGACTAGGAATCTGTGAGTTAACACATTTACTCACGCGTTTGGATGAACGAGACCATGATTCACAAATCTTTTTAATGGCTTCAAGTTCTTTAACTTTTTCATTAAGATCATGTTGAAGAACTGAATTTATAAATTGCATTTCAGAAAGTTCTTCTTTTAAAGTTTTGTGATTGGTTAGTCTTTCTTTTAAAAAAGCATTTTCTCGTAAAATAGCATTATGTTTATCCAAACATTCACCTTTCAGCTGATCAATGAAGTGCAAGTCACAGACAATAGAATCAACAATTTCTTTGGCTTCAGAAGCCTCAGCAGAGGTTAGAGAAGTTACCTTTATGTGAACTATGTTGACCCATTGATATGAACCAGCATCATCAGCTGTAATACTTTCATCAGCACGAGCCATCAAACACATGGTGGCCATTGGTTCATCATCATCAGATGAGCTGTCACCAGAGTCAGCCCAATTGTGAGTTTCAGCTACTAGACCCTTGTCAGCAACTTTGCCTTCAAGTGCCTTCTTTTCTTCAAGGATCTTCTTGGTGAAGACTTGTAGCTTTTTGTGTTTTTCTTCAATGGACTCACCAGTTGAAGATAATGAACTTACTTTCTTTTGCTTACAGTCGTTAGCATAGTGTCCTTTTTTGTTACAGTTGTAGCAAGTTATCTCAGTGATATCAGGTGCACTTCCAGAGGGTTTGGAAGATGCAGCTGATGAGATAAGTTTGCTACCTGAGCTTCTAGCTGAAGAGCCAGATTTGCGAATGATTTTTTTTTTTATTTTTAACAAGTAAGGCAAGCTCAGTTATAAGAGCTTCATTGTCTTCATCTTCATCGATCTCTTCGATGCTGACCTCAGGCATGTTGAACAGATCAGTAGCTGAAGTTGTGTCAGCTTCATCATCTGAGGGAGGATATTCAATCTTGCTTGGTTTGTTTATAGAAACAAGAGCTGCTGAAGATCCTGAGGAACTCACTTTTGAGTCCCTTGGAGGTTGAAATTTGTTGAGTACAGTGCTCTCATGGCTTAGAAACATACCATAGAGAGAAGAAAGAGTATAATCTTTTAAAGTAGCTGATGTACTCATGCAAGTTATAATGGTAGCCCATTTAGAGGGAAGAGCAGCCATGAACTTACACATTTGGGACATATCGTCCTGTTCAACCCCATGAAACTTCAGCTCGTTTAACAGAATGTTATAACGATTGAATGTTTGAGCTATAGTCTCACTAGGCTTGACTTTAAACAGCTCGTTGTCATGAATGAGAATGTTTTTGTTGTGTTCACGCACAACAGATGTGCCTTCATACACTTCAGCCAGTCTCTCCCATATTTCTTTTACTGAGTCACAAAATTGAATATTTTGATACAGTTCATCACCAACTGCTTTAAAAAGCATATCTTATCCTTTATTTTCAAGATAGACGAGACGTTTTTCGGCGTGATGTACTAATTATATATGTTGACTATAACTGTAGTTCTATACATAATTCGTCTAAGTTATAAAAAATAACTAACCAAATAAAAGTGAGGTTACATATCAGATATATATATTTAAAACAAAATAATAGCAACAATAATTTAAGGATAATAGTAGTAGCGATATAATATATGGTATAGATAAGATAAAATTAATTTTAAAAAATACAACGTCTTTTTATAAATTTAGAGATTATTTAGTTATATTTTGTTGGATCCCAACAACACTAACGTGTTGCGTTACGCCTAAGTAAAGACAAGGAAAGGAAAGAACACACAGTATTTAATGTCTGAATATTAACTATGAAGGAGTTAATATCAAAAAGTAACTAACTTTCAGAGAATGCTCTTGTGCTATGAATGCTAAAAGTTGTGTTGTAAATGCAAGCATTTACGACTCTATATATAGCCCAAGATCTGTTTCTTTGTCCATCAGATAATCCATGTGAAACCTTATTATCCGATGATGGAGACTTATCCACGGAAACATTTAATGCAATTGCATAGGTTATAGTCTCAATTGTACTTTGTGTAAACTTCTTTTGTCACCTTTTCTGACGCACAGAGAAAATGTGTACTATGAAAGTATAAAAGAAGTTGACTTTCCGTTTTGTGTTTGGAGGGACAAACGATGAAGTACTGACAAGTTCTCTTCTATTCCAAAAGAGAAGATCTTCATCGTTTTCATCTTCTTTGAGCGAAAAGGAAAATGTTCAAAGTGTCAAGAACATTTTCCACCAAGTCTTTATCTGCAGCAGATACCATCAGCTGATTCCACTATCAGCTGAATGGTCTTCTTCGAGTTCTGTCCTTCGGCCATAAACCTCGAATGGTCACATTATATGTAGCTGCTGATCTGACTTGATTCCTTGAGCTAAGTACGTACTCAGCTAAAGGTTTTTGCATATACTTGTGCTTTAGCTGAGATACATACTTCAGCTGATTTATTATACTTTAGCTATTGATCATCAAATCTTATTTACTTATTCTGGGGACTAACAATCTCCCTCTATTTGATGCAATTCAATAGCTGTATAAGTATGAACCTGTAATGATTCAGCTGTTGAATCAGCTGAATGCATATGTGTTTTGACCTTTTTGGTTCTTTTTATCTTTTATAGTATTTTTACAAGTATATTACAAATAATGATTTTCTATTGATGTGAAGCTAATGTACAGAAAATCAAAAAAAAATTTAAGTCCTAATTTGTTCTTTTAGGACTCTTTGATACAATGAGCTGAAGACTGAGTTGATTAGTTTCTTCATTTCTTTCCCTTCTTTAGTAGAAGGACTCAGCTGCTTGTGATAGATCATAAGATGTTCAAGATCGCACATATCCAACTCATCAGCTCTTTGAAAACAGTGCCTCCTCTTGGCATCCAGATAGCAAAAACTATATATTGGTTCTTTGACAATTTTCCCAGGAGCAAAGATAACTCCCATGGGAATGGTTATTGAGAAGTTGAGTCTTGGACGTTTTGCGTTAAGTATGGAAGACTCTTCTTCAACTAATCTGGGTTCTGCGAAGGGCTCAGGGAGAACGGACTTACGTTTCTCCCTTCTCGCAGTGGAGCTTTCACCAGTAGGTTCTCTGATTGTATCAGCTTGAGGTTCACGCAATTCAGCAGGTATGCGATTTGCCAAGTCAGGAGAGTATCTCTTGATCTTGTCGCATAGAGACTTGAAGGAGTAGATTGCGAATCTTACCTCACTTTTCAGATCTGTTATGTTAGACGATGATTTTGCAGATCTGGCAGCTTTTAGCATCACATTTCATTCATCATAGTTGAATTGAGTGCTGATCTTGTTCAGAGACACCTTTTCCGAAGTGAAGAGTTCTCCAGCTCTATTGATAACAATTTCTTGAGGAGAGATGGAAGAGGATTTGGGGCTCCTCACACTGGTGATTTTAGCTTCTTGCCTTCGTTTATAAAGAACCTTATTGAACAATATAATGTTCTCAGCTCTTTCTGCTTCAGCTCTTTGGAACAGTTCTTCTTGAGTTCTTCTTTGAATAGCAAGAGTTGTTTCGAGATCAGCAGCGGTTCCAGCTTCTTCTAAGAGAGCAGCTTTAACCGAGGCAAGATTTAACTCCCCTTCAGCAGGTTGAGGAATCTCCTGTGTAATGGGCTGAGGGGCTTGGACTTGTGGGACCTGAAATGTTTTATAAATACCCTATATATAATTTGACATTTTTTGACATCTTACTTAATATAATCTTTTTTTAAATGTCTCATACAAAAATAATCAAAATAATTTAAATATTATATAATTTATTTATTAACTAATAAAAATATAATAGGGTAAATGTCACAAATTGTCCCTGTGGCTTGAGTTTTCTGGCTTTTTATCCCTAAACTTTTTTTTTCAATTTTTTTGTCCCCATACTCTTTAAAATTCTGATTTATCGTCCTTCCGTCCAAATTTGGTTGTTAATTAACCCCACATGGTAAACATGTGAGGGTATTTTGGTCTTTTCTGCATCTTTCTTCTTCATCATCACAAAACAAGAACCCTAATCCCCAATTGATGAACCCAGCAAACACCCTAGATTTTTTTCTTTTTCTTAATACATCATCTATAAAAGAAGGTGATTCATTCGATTTTGAAAATTTTTAAATTACAAAATAAGAAAGTAGCATTACCGTATATGAAAGCAAAATGAAAAGGGTGCTAATTTCTTGTCGTCGTCGTATACACGGTCATGGAATTCACCTGAAAGAGAGTAATTATACAGTTGATTTATCACCAAAATGAAATCGGAGCAGCGTGATGAGTATTAAGGCTAACGGTGATGAAGAACATATTAGGTCAGAGAAATCACTTGAAAGGGAGTAATAAATTGGAGCAGCGTCATGAGTAATTAGGCTAGTGATGATGAAGAACAGATTAGGTCAGAGAAATGGCCTGAAAGTGAGTAACTATTAGTCGGCGATGATGAAGAACCGATGAAGAAACGATTAGTCGGCGATGTTGAGGGAGAAGACCGTACTAAATGGGTTTTTGGTCTAGGTTTACAAAATGTAAAAGTCATACGAGGCAGAGGGATGAAAACCTCGTTGGAACCTCCACCAGAGCCGCCGCCCGCCACCGTCGCACCTCCCCGGTCGTCTTCTCCAGCCAAACCGTCACCACTTTCGCACCTTCCGCCGCTCGTCACCACCGTCGCAGAATATAAAGAACACATCTTGAGGCAGTGGCGTTCATGGTGTTCTTGATTGTGTACTTGATTTTAAATCTGGGTTTCATGGTGTTCATGGTGTTCTTGATTTTGATTGTGTTTGTGGTAGTAGCTTTTTGAAGAAGCTGAGATTAATTTGTTAAAGAAAAAGAAAAAACAATAAAGAAAAACAATAAAGTATTCAAAATAATTAAAAATAAATTGAATTAAAAGGGAAAAACAAAAAGGACGAAAATGCCCTCACCTTTTTGGCATATTCCGTTAGTTAACAGCTAAATTTGGACGGAAGGATGATAAACCAGAATTTTAAAGAGTACTGGGACAAAAAATTTGAAAAAAAAAGTTTAGGGACAAAAAGCAAGAAAACCCAAGACCATAGGGACAATTTGTGACATGTACCCAATATAATAAATAATTTATATATAATGTATATAAGGTTTAAAATGAAAAGTTATTAAACATAGGGGATAAATTATTAATAAATTAAATTCTTATTTTCTCATTTTAGTAAATAAATTATTTATTATATGTTTATTAGATATATAAATAAGAAAATAAAAGAATTGTTAATTTATACTTGAACATATGATGTATAATGATATTTCAAAGATATAAATAACAAAAAAAGAAAAATCAAACTACATTTAATTTGATGACTTACTCACTCGTTATGTTACCACGTTAATTTCATTGCTATATTCATTCTACTAGCTTCATAGCCCGTCTGACTGGCGGGCATGCTTCGAGAAATATATTAAAGAAAAATAATAACAAATATTAATACTTTTAAATTGACATAAGAATTCATAGCTCTAACGATAAGTTTGTACAAGTTTTAATACATGAATAAATGTTACAGAGAATTTATAGACGAAATAAGACTTCTTTGTAAACAAAATTTGTTGTTGAATTAGTGTAATTGTCATCTCTGTCACAACAAATGACCTTCAATATGTTCTTGTTCTTAACTCGTGATACAACTGCATAAAGTTGGCCATGTGAGAATACTGGTTTTTGCAGAAACAAACCAACTCGAGACAACGTCTGACCTTGACTTTTATTAATGGTCATAGCAAAGCAGACTTGAACAGGAAATTGCCTCCGAATCAATTTGAAAGGCATTTTGTTGTCGGAAGGACTAATAATCATTCGAGGGATAGCGCAAATTGTACTAACTTTGCCGCCAGATATGATTTTACCTTCGATTATATTTATCCCCTTTCGTAATATCTGAAGTCTCGTTCCGTTGCACAATCCAACTTTCTGATCAATATTCTGCATACAACCGGAGCGCCGATTTTTAACTTCAAGATATGTTGCGGGACACCTGACATTTTTATACAGTTCAAGAAATCGGTGGTGTAAAGATCAAGGTTAAACATAGTATCATCTTCATCTGCAGCAGAAACCGAGTCCGATGACTCGTATGTCTTTTCTTCTCCGAGAATTAAAGAAAGCATCTGTTCGTTTATAATGTCAACCATTTCGAGTGTGGGAGCAAGGATGACTCGATCTTGAAAAAAGTTGTGTTGCCATAGATTTCGCAACAACTGAGGGTATATTTCTTGAATAATGGCCCCAACATTATCATTAGACTCTGGAATCGCATGTTGTCCGGGAACTCTATTGACGATTCACCATCATTTTCAACACCCGTGTTTAGTTACTATTGCCTAATTTATTGCCATAATTAATGTGATTTTCAAAATTCCGTAATTTTTGTAGTTATCTTATTTAGGTCTTTTATATTTAATATTTTTATTTTTATTTTTTTAAAGCTGGCAGCTTTTTAAATGGGGATACTATCAGTTTATATTTTGTAGAATCGGTTTGACTTATAAAAGTCATACGGTAATGTTGAAAATTTCGTCTAAATTGTGTATGAAATAGGCGATTTAAACACAACTGTTTTTTTAGTTTTTAAAAATAAAATATTTTAATACGTATCTTTTAAATGAATTTGCAGTATAATTTCCCTAAAATGGTTGGGTATTAAATGAAATTCATAACCGGAAAAAAGGAAAGAGTTAAAAGCATGATTCTGTTTTAAAATATGGAGTAAGATTAGTCTATAATTTGTGTTGTTAATAACACCTAATTATTATACTGCAAGAGGTATTTTTGGAAACCTATTCAAATATTGGGAATAAATTCAAATCTGTGAATACATGAAATCCCGTGATTATCCCCATTAATTAATTAAAATTCTGTTAATCTCGTGTAGGTTGTTAAACTGCTGGAGGAGGAGAGATATTTCGGTTTCTAGAATATTGAGAGGATGCCACATGACCAATAGGATAATTACATGTGGCATTGTAGACCAATAAGAGAAAGCTTAAAAGTAATAGTTGGCAAAATAAGATTAAACCTATACCTTATATATAGATTAAGATTTATTTGTCATTTTCTATACAACCAAACCCACGCTTACATTTTGATTTGCAATATGCCACTTTGTTTCTACCTCCCATACATGGACTTATTTTAAGTTTTTAACCAAGTTCTTTTACGTCATGTTTTGACTTAATTTTTTTTTCCCAATATTCTTTATTCTACAAAATAACACAAATTTATTTATATTCATTTATTATTTTCTTAATTTGAGTTTTCTAATTTTCAGTGTTTAATTTTATTAGAACTAAAGAATAACTCTTGAATTGATTCCTAAAATATCCAAACATCATAACCAACATAACAAATCTACAAAACCATATTTTAATAGTTATAATCAGCAATCTAACATCACAAATACATCACTTAGACTTAATACGATAATCTTAGGCATTAAGACTTCATCAACTAAACTAGGGTTTCATCATCTTCCCCATTAATGGAGATCCCCAATTCCATAATCAACTCAACAATCCAACTTGCAAATAATTTCAATAAACATCGAAAGCACACACGTGCAAGAACTCACACAAGGAGGAAACACAAGGAAGGAAAAGCTTGAGTTGGGTTTATATGTCCTCAAATAAAATCACAGTATAATTTACCTGCTATCTAACTTACAATTGATCAATTAAATAATCTTAACTTTTTTTTTAACGGCAAGTTAGTTAGTTAGTGATTCGAGTCATTAGTGACATCTAAACGGGCAGTATGTCTTCCTAGAACTCATCTTCTTTTTTTTGGAATAAATCTCATCACTTCTTTTATATCTATAAGTTATGTCTCCAACAAGTCTTGAATCCAAGACCTCTTGAAAGAAAACCCAAACCTATTTTTGATGGTCAATTGATTTAAATCAATTAGTTATTATTTAAATAGTCTTAACTAATTTACTACTCCGTATTAACCAACGAGGTATATTTACAATCTTTGTATAAAAGAGATTCATTTATGTCAATAACACATAAATATCTAAATATTCATATTTTCACTTTTAACCTCGTTGTTCAAAATATTAATTAAATTATATAAAATTCACATAAATAAATAATTTAAAGTTACCACCGACTACTAAAACGACTGAGCCATAATCGAGGATATTACAATATGAATCTACAATTTTTTTTGGAAACGACAAATAAAATAATGGAAGTATACCCGCAAATATTTAAACGAGCACCTCGTGTTAGAGGTTCTTTACATGGCAAATTCAGACCCATAGGGATTTCAAGAAAAAGAATTCCTAATATATGGCACCACAAGAGGAATTACGGGAATCAAACTCCCGACCCCACGCCACATATGAGTATAAAACTTAAACATCAATCAAGCTGAGCTAGACATCATTTGCTTAGAGCATTAGGTGTGGTGGCTTAAGCCACTTCGCCACCTCTGCGCCACCTATGCGCCACATCACCATTTCATATTTCACATTCAAAACCCCAAATATCCCCTCTACCATAACTTAACCTAAAATATATTTTTTGGACCCACTAAAATACCCCTTACCCAATAAAAACACCCAAAAAAACACTCTCTCTCCTCCTATTCGCTCGTTACTTCCGTGGGTGGTCCGGCTTGGACCCTCACTCACCCCACTCTGTGGTGTGGTGGCGAGGGTGAGAAAGATGCCAACTCAACATAATTACTTTGGCGAGGGGGGTGTACGCGACCGTACCCCTTACTCTTATATGCATCTACATATTCATGATACCCCCCGTTTTTATTTATTTATTATATTTTACCTTTTCATTACAGACTTTTGTCGGATGTCTTTTGAGAAGCGGTGAGAGATATGGACTGTCTAGTGTCTACATCCCACTTCTCTCATACCTCGCATTTAGTGGATTGGGTAGCGTTGTTGTTGTTCAGTTAATTATAGTCATCTAGTATACTAATTAGTTAAAAAAAGATAGTTCTTTTTTTGATATCCGATTATTCGAAAGTTTTGAAGATTATTATCCGAATCCGAAATTTCGAAAATCTGAATTTTCTGATAATTGCAGAACAAATATTTCGGATATCGAATATCGAGTTTATATACATATAGTTTTGAATACCCCTACCTAAATGATATCTATAAATAATGGATTATCAAGCAGGAATAGACTCATCAACTTGTTTATTTGAAAATTCTTATTTGAACTTCATTTCAACCGAAGCACAGATTTAGCTCTAACTTCAAACCCTCCGCTCACCTGTTTGATGCAGGTTTGCTTTTTCTTTTTGTTCATGCTTGTAAATTGTAATGTACTTAATTAAGCCACTGCAGCCATTTATTTTCTCCATCTCTATAGCTCTAAGTTTTCGTGCCATTGATCAGCAAGGATTGCAATATATCATGAATATGAAAGTTTTTTACTTTTTGTTGAATTAATCTCTGTTTAAAAAAAGTTTATTATGGTTTTGATCGACAACGTTAAATTTCTCAATGGAACTAGACAACTTTTATTTTTCATATAATAACAGAAAACAATATTATACATTTATATGATTCAACTTTTGTATTTCAGAAGTACACCATTTATAATAATCAGCAGTTTAAAGATTTTAGACTGTAAGCTCTTAGAAAATAATCAGGGACCTTAAACATTTTTATCAAAACCTTGTAATAACTTTTTATTTTTACAATATTGGAAAATACACATTAATAACCCAAATTTTTTAGAGCTCATAAAGTGCTTATATGCACAATTAATACATGTATGCATGTACACACGATATACATTACATATAAGCATATGTATGTGCACGGTACCATATATAATCGAACCGCTCGGAATCGAAGTGAAAATCGAGAAAATGATTTCGGCCGGATCAAAAACCGAACCGAAGACGTCTTGGACCGACCGAACCAGACCGAGAACTGCGTTTTTCTGATTTTTTCAGCTTTAAATCGAACCGGACCAAGAACTGATTTTATATAAAAAATAAAATCGAAAACCAAACCAATATAAGTTGATATAGTCGAGGTTTGATTTCAGCCGATTCTCGCATATTCCTATATAGGCACCATGAATATGCATATATGCATCGTGAACATTTCATCTTACTTTTTTCCTTTTGTGCAAGCTTATGATTTATTTTTCATGGTATTGTGTCAATAATAATCAATTCAACGTGTTAAAGCTTCTTATGTGTCATACTAGTCAATATATGTGCGCCGCTAATGATACATGAATTTACATACAGAAAAGGATAATAAAAAAGTGATTTTACAAACGGAAGTGTAAAAAAAATAGAACGTTATTATCATCATCATTATTATTATTATTATTAGAGTTTTGCTAATTTGTATCTCTTATGCATAAGATAACGAATGTTTCATATATTAAAATTTCTTTTAATTAGAGTCTAATGATATTCATGAATAATTAATGCTTTTATATATATTAAACTGATTTTATCTTATCGTAATTGAAAATTAAATTTTTTGATACATTAAATGCAAAAAAAATTAGTAAAATAATATTAAAAAAAATCATTATTTTTATTATTAGTAATATTAATATTAATATTATTATTACTACCTCACATAATTTATATGCTTCTAAAAGAAGTATAATATTATATTGTATTCTTGTTTGGTGGTATCAATCATCGAACATTTTGTTCTAAAATGTTTCAAAAATCAGTTCCGAGGATGTATTGCACGTGGATCGTGGTTACGCCTACACCACAAAGGACAGTCGTGAAAGATGTCTATTTTCGTCACCAAATTTCACATTTTTCGTCGCTATATAGATTTTGTAGGCTTCCGGAAACCCTCTAAAACTTGGAAACCACCACACAAACACTTGGACTGAATCTGTAGAACTTTTCAACATCTGTGCATCTTCAAACGCATGCAGGATTTCACATACAATCACTACATATAATTACAGATTCAGTCTTTATTTTTGATTATTTGTCTCTGTACAGAAAATGGAGACGCCAACAAATGTGACGATTAAAGGAATTCTTGGTTTGTTAATGGCGAATGTTGGTGATAATAAGAATAAGAAATTGATTTCTCTAGGAATGGGTGACCCGACTGCGTTTTCGTGTTTCACGACGACTTGTGTCGCTGAAGATGCTGTTGTTAGTGCTCTTCATTCCCAGAAATTTAATGGGTATTCGCCTACTGTTGGTCTTCCTCAAACAAGAAGGTATGTTTGTTTATGAAATCAGATTATGTTTATTGTAATTCAAGCTTTAAGAGCAGTGAATTTTGTGAATTAAATGTATAAATTCACCATGATCAAGCCCGCCAGAAGATGAATCGAGTTATGAACACAACCTGTTTGTTGAAATGCCACAGTGACAAACAAAATTTTAAGCTTTAATAATTAAATACCAGAAGCTGTAGCAGTATAGATGATTATTGATCACATGCCATAAATTAATTAATTAGTTAATTAAATATGAAAAACTGATTGATCAAAAGCTTTGCTTAAACACGTTTTATAAAAGGGAAAACATGCTTTTTGTGGAGATTACATTATAGGCCAAACTATTAGTTTTTTGGTAGGTTGGCTAAAGTTTCACCAAATCTTCAATGTCGCTCATGGTATATTTATTTTATTATTACTATAATATAATTAAAAAAATTAGTAATTTTAAAAGTTATAACTTGTACTGATATGGTTAAAAAAACAGGGCAATCAGTGAATATTTATCCATTAATCTTCCGTACAAGTTATCACCAGATGATGTATACATAACAGCAGGCTGCACACAAGCTATAGAAGTTGCAATTTCAATTTTAGCTAAACCGAATGCAAACATTTTGGTACCAAAACCAGGTTTCCCAATTTATGAACTTTGTGCAGCTTTTAGAAATGTTGAAATTCGACATTTTGACCTTCTTCCCGAAAACGGTTGGGAAGTTGACCTTGATGAAGTCAATGCATTAGCTGATCAGAATACAGTTGCAATTGTTATTATAAATCCTGGGAATCCATGCGGGAATGTTTATAGTTATCAACATTTAAAAAAGGTATTTAATTTATTTGCATACTATATGCATGATCATAATTTTAGTTTTTTTGTGAAGTAAATTACACAAATCGTCCCTGTGGGTTATATAAAATTAAGGATTTTGTCCCTCAGCTTTTTTAACTACACGAATAGTCCCTAATTTCAAAAGTTGTAGCATCAATGGTCCCTAATTTGAAACTTGTAACATCAATGGTCCCTAAAAACTTTAACATTTTTTGCTTTAGGCTGGTCATTGTTCTACAAGTTTCAAAATTAGGGACTATTCGTGTGCAAAAAAAATCGAGGGACGAAATCCATAATTTCATACAAACTACAGGGACGATCTATGTAATATTTTTGTTTGAATTTGGATTTTGTAGATTGCTGAAACTGCTAAGAAGCATAAGCTTGTGGTTATAGCAGATGAAGTTTATGGGCATTTAGCGTTTGGGTCGAACCCGTTTGTGCCAATGGGTGTGTTTGGATCCATGGTTCCGGTTCTTACACTCGGGTCACTATCAAAAAGATGGATAGTGCCAGGTTGGCGCCTCGGGTGGTTTGTAACCACCGATCCAAACGGCACCTTCAAAAATGCAAAGGTACAGACATTAATTTTATTAAATTGAATTATAGTCATGATTTATGTAATTTTATTAATTAATTAATAGTTTTAGCTTCTTTTTTTTATGTTTTGTCAGACAATTGAGCGGCTTAAGAAATACTTTGATATTTGTGGTGGTCCAGCAACATTTATACAGGTAACTTATATAGTTAGGAATTTTAAATGTATTTAAATTGTAAATGAATTATTAAATTACATTTTAATTGTGTTTCAGGCAGCAGTACCAGAAATTTTGAAGGATACAAGTGAGACGTTTTTCACAAGAACTTTGAGCATACTGAAACACACATCGGATCTAACGGTCAAGAAAATAAAAGAAATTCCATGTTTAACATGCCCAACAGAACCACAAGGATCAATGGCGATGATGTTGAAATTAAACGTTTCATTACTAAAAGATATCACTGATGATATTGATTTCTGTTTCAAGTTAGCTAAAGAAGAATCGGTTATCCTTCTTCCTGGTAATAAAACATTTTACCACCTCTGCATCAATGAGTTGTACCGTACAATACATAATATTGTGGGTTTTGTTTTGTAGGGCTTACGGTGGGACTAAAGAATTGGGTGCGGATAACTTTTGCTGCAGAACCATCTTCTCTTGAAGAAGCTCTTGACCGAGTCAAGTCGTTTTACTATTCGCATTCTTATGAACAAAATGCTTGACCAATTACAATTACAATTTACCACGTGTATCTTTATTTATTTGTTTTTGTTTCTCTTTAAAAAATAAAAGTAAATAAATCTTTATTCTATAGACAGTGTAACTGATAAAGCTAAGCAAGGTCACTTCTATTTTTCATTAATCTTAGGTAACTAATATCTATACATACCTAAGATAATCACAAACGGATCTTATTAGTAGCTACTAATAATCGTTGTCTGATATGCCCCCTTAAGTTTTAAGGTAGGTAGAAAGCAGGGTGAAGATATCTAGAACCGATAATTATAAAATAGAGTTTAGAAATCGTTAGAAAATTTGAACTTCTATATACTATGAGAGGTGATTTACAAATCTGATTTAAGGCTTGTCTATTGTAAAATATGGTGAGTAAAATACTTTTTATAGTGTATATATCATTTCTCATATACTTTAGGTAATATAGATTGTTGAAAATTAGATAGCACAAAATTAATTGGTTGATTAAATGTAATAAAAATAGATGAGTTTCCTAGCAACTCAGCAACAACTCGTAACTTATGTAGCAAATCAGATTAATTTAATACAAAAAATATAATTAGTTTTTGAAAACTATAAATAAAAACAAAAAATTAAAAAATTTATCCCCATCCTGGTTCGAGCTACAGACCTTCAGTTTAGAACACAGACGCTTTACCACTGAGCAATAGGAGGACTTAGTTTGAACATTACCATAAATACTGATAAAGATACATAACAAAACGTATCTGTCGTTAAACCCTTCGTGAATTATCGTCTCACTGAAACATTTCCGGCCGAAATATGGAAGTTTTGAAGATGGCGAATTCTAGGGTTTCTCTGCTTCGCCATAGTCTAACCTCCTTTCTATCGCCTTCCACTACCTCTACGTTTTCTATGTCTAGCTTACCTACCCGTAGATTCATTGTATCCGCTTCCGTTTCTTCAAAAGAACCGTTAATTGGTTCGTTATCTGCTCAAGAAGCTGCAATTCCGTCCACCGATTCCGAAAACCCTAATAAGAGCAATCGTTGGAAGCCAATGTGTTTGTACTATACTCAAGATAAATGCACAATGGTAAAATTCACTTCACACCATTAAGCTTCTCGATTGATATGTATTATATTCTTATCTATACGATGTAAAAATGTGCAATTTCACGTCTTGCTAGTGTATAAGCTCTTCAATTACTACCTCTGTTCCGTCATTATAATTAATTACCAAAATTGTGAAATTTTAGAGTGTAATTGTGAGGGTGAACTTGAGGATTAGGACTACTGGCTCATTTTCTAATCATTGTTCTTCATGTGTAAACTTGACATGTTGACATTGATGTTATTATTTAGGGTTCCAAAAGTGTTATGAATAAACTGATTTAAGACATAAGATCTTATGCAATCCACAATCTGATATTTGTCCAATTTTGTATTGGGCAACAGATGCAAGATTCCACTCACCTACAGAAATTCAATCACAGTTTCTCTTTGGAGAATGCAATAAATGCAGAATACAAGAACAGGCATTCTGAGCATTTGGATTTCTTCCTTGTGCTTGATTTGGAGGGAAAAGTTGAGATTCTTGAATTTCCTGTTTTGATGATTGACGCCAGAACCATGGATGTTGTAGCTTTCTTTCACAGGTTGTTAACTGTTTTCTTATGAATAATATATAGTATGCATAAATTTATTAATTTCATGAATTTTAATTCATTCTTCATCATTAGTTATACCTAGGATTTATTATACTCATCAGTATAAGGACCTATATGGTAAACGTTAACTGGTTTGTTAATGTTGCTTGATACAAGTAGAGATGTTTGTATGTTTGAATCTATTCATCATATGATTTTGGAGTGTTGAATTACCTTCACATTGCTAGAATTCTGTCACTATTTCCACAAATATATATATATCAATTTGTTGACTTTCTGTTACAGGTTTGTTAGACCATCAGAAATGAGTGAAGAAAGAATTAATGAATATATTAAAGGAAAATATGGAAAATTTGGAGTTGACCGGTACGCTCATATTCTATTTCTTTTTCATATCTCACAAATTCCAATTTTCATGATAAAATCATGATATTACTGTTGCATGACGTTTGGGTGCAAAACCATCTTTTGGTGACTATGTTGTTATTTTGGACAAAAAAATAATATAATAATATCTGATGTTTGCTGACATGGCACGGTGTGTTTACAGGGTTTGGCATGATACAGCAATTCCATTTAAGGAAGTTATAGCACAATTTGAAGAATGGATGGAAAAACATAGCTTGTGCAGCAAGGAACTTGATGGACCACTTCAGCGGGCTGCATTTGTAACCTGGTAAGTTAAATCATGAATTCCAAACAACAAAAAAATTACTTAACACAATTCCTTAATTGTGATTTTGTGCACTAGTGGTAATTGGGATATAAAGACAAAAATACCCCAACAATGCAAAGTATCGAAAATGAAGCTACCGTCATATTTCATGGAATGGATCAACTTGAAGGATATATATCTCAACTTTTACAACAGGAGGGTGAGTTTAAACCTCAAATTACAAACACGCTAGATATTTTATTATTCACTCTTTAAGTTTAACCATGGTTAAAAACAATTATAGGCTGCGGGAATGCGTACAATGATGAACGAATTAAAATTACCAATGTTAGGAAGTCATCATCTTGGGATGGATGACACAAAAAACATAGCCCGAGTATTGCAACATATGCTTACAGATGGTGCGGTTTTGAAAATTACCGCAAGAAGAAATTCTCAAACTGCTGAAAATGTTGAATTCCTCTTTGAAAACCGTATTAAATAAATGTGTTATGATTTTTGTAAGCTCTACAGTGTATTGTAGTTTTTATAATTACCCTTTATTCTCCAATTAATGATTTAAGTTAAGTGTTTGGCAATTTTACATTCAACGCCCAAGGGCTTTTAAGATGGTAATGTCGGTATCATCTAGAGTATGCCTTTGTATCTTCTGATTGTGAATTTCCATTTTTAAGGCCTACAACTTGCCAAAAACTATCGGAAATTTAAACCACAAAATATGAGAAAACGATGTTATGAAAACGACTGACTAAGATGCTGAGATCACGTAATCTAAGGTGTCTGGTGTCGTTTTTGGCTATTAACAAAGGAGTTGGACTCTTTAGAAGACATGTAAACAACATTGCTTTATTGTTTCCTTTGAAGTTTGAACTGTATCTTAATACTGCTGTGCTCCTGATTATTAAATAAAAAAAAAAGAAAAAAAGAGAAAATGAAGAAGAGAAAAAAAAGAAATATTTAGAAGAAAATAATTTTTTTATTTGTTTTTCCAAGTCGGCCAGAAAATAATATTGTTTGTATTCTCAAATTGAAGAGTAAAAATGTTAATAAATCCCTTTCGAATATAAATCAATAAGAAACATCAAGGATTCAAGGGTAATTTAGTAAGTGCAATTTTTTTCATTTATTCTAACTTCCATTCTCTTCGAATTTTCTTACTTTTTAAAAGAAAATTAGGAGAAACATAACGGATTAAAATTTATTTTCTCTTTACAAAAAAAAAAGAAAAACTCTGGAACGATAAAAATAAGATCAAAACTTGAGAACATGGCGATGCTATTTATTCATAGTATTACCCATCCAGTGTAAATATAAACTCAAGGAGTTAAACTGATAAACGTACCCATTAAACTGATAAACGTATGCTATTTATACATAGTATTACACTTAGAAACTCAAGATTTTATATTCACATCTCGTTTTGAACATTTTATGTTACATGTCTATATTTTGTAGCGATTTATTTCATATATTTTCATTTACTATATCTATCATGTAAATGTTCATTATCTACACGAGTAATGATAAAAAGAAAATTAAAAAAATACCGTACAGTATAAGGAATCTCTTTAAAAGAAATGTATGATATAAGTAAGATGTGTGTACTCTTATCCTTATACTCCATGTAAATACACTTCCATTAGTTACACATTATAGTAAAAATCCATTAAATACTTGACATATGATTTGATTATTTTCTTTCTCATATTATTTATCTTTAAATTTTGTTGACTATAATTTGCCACATATATCAGTATCTTTACATCAATTATATCGAGCAGTTGAATTACATTCAACGATTGAGCAACACGTGACACAAATTAACTAGTGACGAAGGGGTATTTATCAATCTATCTCGTTGGTCCAAATGTGGAAGCTTTCATATGTGCAGGGCCATACAAGATAAATAAATAGGATAAGACATAACTTTCAAAACTTTACAATGTATATTATGTAGATTTACCATGGTTTCATCCCATATCAACTAGTTTGTGATTGTATTATCATTATGTTAAATTTGTAGCAGATTACATAGCTTATCATATTTTGAAAACACAAATTATTTTAAAATAAATGATTGACAAAAAATTTGAATAAGACAATTATTTTGTGTTTTGAATTTTGGACATTCAAAACAAAATTTTCGAAAAGAAGATATCAATGTGTTTATTAAATTTCAAAAATTATTTATTTATTTATTAACTAAACAAATAATTAGATTTACTAAACATTAAGAAAATTCAGTAGCTATTGAGTCACCTTGATGATCGGGCTTTTTTATTCAATGCCACATAAATCCAAGATCATTAGGTGTGACAATCTATGAACCTTAGACTAATGACAAAGTCCTAACACATGGGGACACTTGTCTTTTATTAAAAATGAGTGGCAAACCAACGCTAATTAAGGACTGGTGACTAACAGACACAATGATGAGCATATATAATAGCTTAAGAATGAACATAGTAGAGAGAGTCGTCGACCATGATCGAAACCGACGATCACATCCCCTCAATAAACGAAACCAGCTGGAAAACGCATCACCGCGTTTTTCCTTCCATTTCGTCGTCCATCGACCAACGCTAGTCGTGGATGTTGTGCATTGATCGCTACTATATTAAATATTATGCAAGGTAAATAATACACACATTAATAAGATCAATTGTAAGATTTGGTCATAATTTGTCCACCACTATAAGTGTTTGGTCAGAATCTGTTATATATTTGATCTAAAAAGAGAAAATTATTATAACTCTAATGTGTCACCGGTGATAAACATGTATATATGTATAACTAGCTTCATAGCCCGCCCGATTGGGCGGGCATGCTTCAAAAGATATATTATAGGAAAATACCAACAAATATTAATAATTTTAAAAATGACATAAGAATCGATAGCTGTAATGATAAGTTTGTACAAAACATGTGGTTGGTAATATGATTGAGGTAATGTTTTATATTATAAACGCACGAGTCAAAGGCTTCAAAGTTTAGCTAATAATGAATGGGTCAAATGAAATATAAAGGATAACTTCAATAAAATTAACTCGTATATTTAGATTATTTATTGTTATGAAGTATTTCCCATTTTATTATAAAAAGAGACCAAAAAAGTGTTCGTGGATCAACCTAATACCCCCATTACCCAAAATAAATGTGTGATTTACATAATTGATCGTTTATTGCATTTGAGAGTTGTTCACGGATATAAACCATTGACCTCAACATAGCACCTAATGCATCTCTCGACACCTGAAATTGTACCTCAGATTCTCGTGTACTTGTATCTCTATCTTGAAGCTGGAAACAAACATAACAATATTAATTAGTCTAGTAAAAAAATATGAAAAATAATACAAATATGTTATTTAGTACCTTTAAATTAATGACAGCAGAAGGCTAGAAAGTTGTTAAGCAATGTAAGCCATTGACCTCAACATTGCCTCAAGTAGTCAAGTGCTCAAGTGTAACGGTTGAAAGCTGAAACTTAACCTCAGATTCACTTGCTGGTGTTCTATAATCTTTTAACTACAAATCGCAATATTTATAGATAATTTAAAAGAGCTTACTATAATAAGATAAAAAATATCTTTCGAAAACCATTTGTAAATCACACAAATTTTGAGGTCAAACTACCTTCTGAGCAATGTTATAATTAGGTTAAAAGCCTCACAAATTCTCTATAAAATCATCAGGGTTCTCATTGACATTTGGTCAATTCTACCTTCTGAGCAATAGAATCATCAGGTTAAAGCCTCAACAGGTGTAGCCTTATAACATTAACACATTGTTAAGAGATCAAACTGATAGATATACCAGTGTAAAGTACCCTCCTCTTCTGCATAACATATATAATAAAAACGTGATGTCAAAAACATTAAAAATGTATATATAATTAAAAAAAACATACCTTAGAATTAATTTGTGAAGATTCATCGTCATGAAGGTCGTCATCAAATAATTCTACGTATGATTTCCTTTGATCACTGAGTTATAAAAAATATAACATTTTTTTAAAATTATTATCGTTAAAAATAAAAAAAAAGAAATATATATAAATATAACTAACGTGAAAAAGGATCTACTAAGGGCTTCATCTTCCTCTTCAAGCTTATCATCCTCCTGCTGCAAAAATATAGAAAGAAAATGTAAAAAAAAACATGTGTTGACTTGCAGAATTGATTATAGATGCAAGTATACAACCGTTGAGTTGACGATTTGACCAAAATTGTACATGAGCTGAATGCTGCAAAGCTTCAAGCATTGAATCCGCACTTACATGTGCGTGTCTTGACTGCAAAAACAGATGAAAAATTGCAATTTTTAAAAATTAGAATAAAATTATTATCTTTACATAAATATATAAAAAATAATAAAAATTAACCTTCAAAGACTTCATTTAATCAAGTGCAGAAAGAATATCCATTTCTCGTTTTGAATCAAGCGGTCATTCAACTATACAATAATAAAACCTAGTCCCTAACCAAGGCATACCTCCTATATAATACATTTAAAAGTAAATTTTGTAACACATTGCACTGTGGAGCAGAGTGGGACAAGACTATTATACATCCTTATTCCTTACTACATGGCAGTCAGTGTTTCTGGTGATGTTGCTGGTGATGTTGCAATCACATCCAATACTTGCATCAGCTTACTGAGATACCTTTGGCACATCTATAATGGGATCAAGTTGCAACTTTGATAAAACTCCAATTTGTTTGACCGATAGTATTGTTGAGACTTGTATCATCGTTTGCATGGAAAGATAGATATACAGTGGTTTATCAAAGACAAAGTTAATTGCCATGTCTAACATATCAGACCATTATTTTTAAGGATAACCCATTCCATTTAAGTTGTTAGAGATAACTTATATAACCCAAATGTCAAATTACATATACCAAGCATTTCATCAAACACCTGATAGGCATTCAACCGAGACATTGTACTTCACATAAGCTATTACGGGTTGTCCCTATTAAATACATTGATAAGCTTATCATACACAACCTATTAAATCATGTATAAGCTTATAAGCGATCAGAAATCAATGTAGAAAGATGTTATAACAAACCTTGAATCAAACTAAGATGGACCTACTATTGAGCAAATTCCGACGAATCCATTTCAATCGTCCATCTTTTGTTTAAATCGGTAGCTAAAATTGATCTATCAATGAGTATGAGCAACCAGATTTGTTGAATTCGGCAGCTAGGGTTGGCAAACGTCTGAATAAATTTTTGATTGAGGAATTAACGGCTGAAGGGGAAGGAAGAGGATGCCAATGTGAACCGGATTTAAATCTTCTAGCTTCAAATTAGGGTTTACATTAGAGTTTGAGGAAGAAAAGTGAAAAGAAAAATCAGTTACATTTAGAATCGTCAAGAGTCAAGACTGTAATCGCACATCAGGCACATGAAATCGTAGTGGAAGAAGCAACTGGTGATAGGTGATAGGTGCGAATTTTGTGTTGAATTCGTTAGCCAGTAAATGGATTACATGTGGAATTAAGGTCCAATCAGATCGCTAGAAACTGGTGAGGTGTCGAAATTGGGTCATGTCTACGTGCATATATAGTGGGAGATAATATACTAAATAATAGACATAATTTGACAAAATTACTTTTGTAAATTGTGTATTTCCTTTTTTCTCAAAATTAATTTCAAATCATGATGCCATTATTGTTTTGGTTGGACATTTTATTCCATGGTTTTGTATAATTTCGCATTTAAGCATGGTAGGATTGTAGTCCATAAACAAAGAATCGAGCACATGGGTGCCTTGCTGGCAACTCCCAATCCCTTTATTCCCTCCAACCAATCCATTTGCCATCTCAATTAATGATTCTTATATATAATTAATAATTAATCATATTAACTAAGGTATTTTTTGATTTTTTTTTTAACGACACATTCAAATCTACACATAATTTTCAGATATGTCCATGACCGGACTTTGAACCCCCAATCTTAATGTTGTGAGACAAAAAATCATACCACTAGGCCAAAGGCCATTTGGTAAGGTAGTTTTTGAATTGTATTTTCTTATAAATATATCATATTCATTTTTACCATTGATCATGTTTTGATTAAAGATACCAATTTTATATTTTATTAAAGGATTTTGCTAATCATAAGAGAAAATCGATAAGATAATATTAAATGCTTAAATTAAGTGTATATTAATCATAAAAAATCATCCCCATAATTTTAACTGATCACCTCAAGGTAATTATATTTTAACAATTATAAATTATTATTCTTAATCATAATCCTAAGTATAGTTGTTAACGAACCTCTTTATCTAAGTTACATATAATTCTTCATACTTTAGCTTTAACAACTATACCTTTTTTTAATATTTTTTTTACTAAATACGTGTTTACGCTGGTAAATCATAACAAAATTTAAAACATATTTGTTTTCATGTTGGTGTTGAAATTCATCCACACTAAGACTTTTGAAATCCAATGATTATGTAATAAATCATATTTTGCTACAGTTTTTAATCCATGATGAGACTTAAAAGTCAAAATGTAATATATAAAGTCTTATGCTCTTTGAAAAGTAAAAAAAAGTAGATAACCAACAAAGCGAACGTTTTTTCAAGATGATGCAATGCATTATGATTTTTAATTTTCCAACATTTGAAATCAGTGTAGTTATAATATATACTTATGTTTTACTGAAGGCTTAAGAAACTTTTTATTAAGAATCTAATTGATGTATCATAACTTTTATGTCAATCATCACAATTACTACTCGATATAATTATGCTAAAAGTTGCAGAATGTTGTATATGAAATAAAAATTATAGTATATGAACTATCTCTTTTTTCATTACTTGGTATAAAAAATAACGATTTTCTTTTAAGAAGCTAGCTAAAATACTAATAAATGATGTTTTCAGTTTTCACCTTAAACCTTAGACACCACATATTACTTGTGCATTTATTTCCTAACAATTTCTAACCCCAAATGACCCACTTGCTCCCTCCAATCACTATCATCCACATTGACAGCTTTCACAAGAAGCTTATAGGATCTCATATATGTGTTTGCTTATAAGTTTGGAGCCAATTGCAAAACACTTGGTCACAACCGTTTTAAAATCTGTTTGCTAATACAACCAAGAAAGTGAAATAAACAACCTCATCTAATGGAACAAACTATGTTCTACACTAAAACAACAGAACCCATGTCTACATGTTACTACAATCCTCCTCCATTTGGTCAAAATCAAGAAATCTTGGTCAAAGAGTCACCGACCGAGCAAAAATATTCAAGCTTTTGTTCACAAAAACAAAACCCGAGTCAAGATTTCATCCAAAACAATGAAGAAGATGATTTCGAAGATGAAGAGAGTGAGTTCAAAATGGGGAGATTGATTAGGCAAGCATCGCTTAATTCTTCTCAAATGTCACCTCCTCAACAAATTACTAGTAAGGTGTATATCATCTCAAAATACGTTATATTGTAACGTTTAAATTTGAAAAAATGTTATATTAGTGCATCCTATGATAGTGTTTATCATAATGAGAAAACTTATAAAATCTTGTTTTACTAATGATTAAATTGGATTTTTGTGTAGGTTATGAGAGGAAGCTCGAGTTTACCACGATATTTGTCACAAAAACCCGAAACAAATCAAGAAAAGGTTGGTAACATGAGAAGATTTGAAAGTATGAAAGAGAGAAATAGAAACAAAAACCCGATGAAAATGAAGAACAACAGCGGTGCGCCAACAATCCCAGGGGGATGGGTTGATAAGGGTTCATCCGAAGACATGAAGGCACAAATCAAGTATTGGGCAAGAGCAGTGGCTTTCAATGTTCATCAAGAGTGTTAAATAAAGATGAGATACACAAGAACATATATTACACCAAACAAGTTGATATGTAAAAGTATGATACGGTTAACTCTTAAATACGACGCTAACCGAACTTTTTTGTTGTAATTTCTGGGGTTATGTATAACTTGATGAAAAATAATATACTTTTTTTAAAATTTATTTTCTTTTATTTTTAATTATATTTGATATAGAGGTAGCAATTTCCGAACCGACCTGAAATCGACACGAACATATACAGGTTAGGGTGCAGACAAATTTTGGGTCGACTCAGCTCACTTGTTTTACTAAATGAGTTGAGTTCAGGTTGATGGTAATTTAAATGGATCGACCTACCAATCTGATTAATTTTGAAAAAATGTTTAACAATAGATACATTTATACTTTAGTAATTTACAAGTACATTTGATAAATAGACATGTTTAAAAAAAATAGATATACTTTAGTAGGTTCTAGCGTTCTGCATACACATCTTAAAATTTTGTCCTTGTTTTATCCGTGACCCGTCCAAATCACTAACAAATTTAAGCCATTTGATCAATTCAAAACCGCTAACTATTTACCCGTTTAATTATTAGCCCATTTAATTAAACGAGGTATGTGTCGTCTTTGAGTTGAGTAAACATGTCAGTCTTAAGATATCTGACTGTCTTAAGATATCTGACTCATTTATATAAACAGATCATGTTCGGGTTGAATGTTTGTGATCTGCCAACTCGCGAACCTATGCCCGACCTAAATTTCCACCCCTAATTTGATCGGTTTGTTTCTAATTGTTTTGTTTTGTGAAATCGGTACGTAACATAAAATAAAGGCTTGATCGAGGTCGATTTAAGTTAATCAAGCCTCTCTTTCAGAAATTAACCCATCAAATGTGAATGCTAAGGCAAAGCTCATTATGGAAGCGGTGTGTCTCTCGGTTGTTTGGATTCTGTGGCGGTTCAGGAATGCGGTGATCTTTCAAAATGGTGTTAATCGGAAAAGTTTTCTAGTTGACTCTATTAAAGAAGTAGCGTATACTTGGATTTGTAATCGTAATCATAAGTTTAGAGTTAGTTGGTTAGAATGGCTTATTTTCCCTTGTAATTGTTGAATTGTTTTTCTAGCGATTAGCTAGTTTTTTTGTTTTATGAAAGCTGTTTCCACAAAATAAAAAAATTTCTGAATTAGATGCCATAAATCGTAAGATTCGGTTTCAAAACAAAAGCCCGTCTAGCTCAGTTGGTAGAGCGCAAGGCTCTTAACCTTGTGGTCGTGGGTTCGAGCCCCACCGTGGGCGAATTTTTACTTTTTTTTCTACAGATTTTTGCAACTTTAACTTAAAGTAATTTTTAATGGTCAAATTTAATATATTCGGTAACTAATGTAAGACTCAACAAATTTAATATTATATACACTTAAATAATCCAACTTCAATCATTTCTATATTATAATATCAAGTTGTCTTCATAAGTTGCTTATAAAATATAGATTGAGAGCTATTAGATACTACTTTTCTTAGTCAAGTTGCTGTTTTTAAATAGAACCTTATCAACTTGTCATATTTTCTATGTTAAGAATCATCATGAAACTTATTCCATTGTTATTGGATACTCAAACATAACTGAATTCAACCATTTACACAAATTTTTCTCAGATTAAGTTAAATGTTTAATACAATTATCATCGGTTGCACATTTATCTACTGATATAATTAGTAAAGGAAACATTAATATTGATCTAAGAAACATAAAAAAAATGGTGTTAGTTTTGGGCAAGTCTTCCATTGTGTTCAAAAGCTCCAACCACAGAAGTAATTTCCTGCTTAATGTTGTTAATAAAGCGATTAGTACCATTACTACTATCGTTTGATCCATACCGAATCATGGGCTGTTTATTAATATCCAGAAAATGCAAAACCATCACAGTAGCAACCGAACCAACAAACATAGGAATCGGGCCAAATATCCACAAAAGCAGAGTGGTTGCAAAGTAGAGCGCCCGTAATCCAACTGCCCAAAAATTACTACCTCGTATCACCGCCTTTTGAATGCATTTAACAGGAACATCGCCTGTTGGCATGCTTATGAGAAAACTAGCATGTATGAAATGTCTTGTAGTTTGTACAAAACAAGCAAAAGATAGCAAGAAACATGATAAAATGGCTATGTATTTGATTGAGTTTGTGGATTGGCTTGTGTCCCCTAAGATAAAATTGCTTGTAAGAAAGTTATTTGATGAGTTTCCTAGTAAAGCTCCAATTAGTGAACATAAAACAAGAGAAATCGAACACAGGGAAGTTGAGCCCGATAAATGGCCGTTAAGAACCGATATACCGAATCCTCTATCCTTTGCATCAACCTGCACGAATTTAAGAAAACCGAATGATCACAAAAAAATCATGAACAACATATACAACTAAGAAAAAATTGGACATAAGTTATATTACATACAATATATATGTATACATACATACCAAAAGCATTTTTTCGACCCAAGCTTTCTTGTTATGATTTTCATAGCCGAGTGATGTGATTTCAGGATGCTTGAGGTATCTGTAAAGAAGGATGAGATGATAGATGAACATAATCAACAACCCAAATGGTACTAGGATTAAATCCAAGTGTTCTTCCTTCCATGTGTACCCCATTGTTTTTTTTTCTTGGTGCTTTTAGTTGTGTTATTTTGTTAGTATGCTAATAATTATGATGGATCTACTTATGGGAAGGTGGGTTTGACTTTGTTAATTAGCTTTGTTAGGAGACTATTTGCTGGCTGATGCATTCATTGACATGGAATCATTCACAACTTGCAAATGATGTTTGTTTCCTCATGATACACTTATCAACTTATAAAATTAAAGTTTAATATTATATTCACTTATTAATTGGATAATTGAAAGAAATATATTCACTTCTTTCTCAAATTCTAATCAAACTTTATGGACTAACATTCTTTAAAGGGATAATTTCATATGCGTCCTTGCAAACTTTTAGTATTACGTATATATCTTTGCAAACTTCATTATTACGTATATATTCTTCTAAAACCTCGAAATTCTCACATATATCCTTTTTACTAATTTAATAGTATTTAAGTTATTTAAAATTTTAAAAACAAAAATCCTAATCTAAATTAATGGTAAAATCGCCTAAAAACTCTTGACGACATAAAATGTAATTGTCAAATTTAGAAAAAAAAATACAATAGATGAAAGAAAAACTCCTTGACCATTGAGGTTATTTAGGGCATTTTACCTTTAATTTAGATTAGCGTTTATTTTTTATTAAATTTTAAATGATTTAATATTATTAAATTAGGTAAAAAGAAATATGTGAGAATTTTGAGGTTTTGAAAGGATATTTACGTAATAATAAAATTTACAAGAATATATACGTATTATTAAAAGTTTGCAAGGACGCGTATGAAATTAACCCTTCTTTAAAATAGCCCTCTTCGTAACCTAGGGA
The DNA here is from genome assembly GCA_963853835.1 of Calendula officinalis. Lineage (NCBI taxonomy): Eukaryota > Viridiplantae > Streptophyta > Magnoliopsida > Asterales > Asteraceae > Calendula > Calendula officinalis. The sequence goes on along the minus strand of OY970823.1, from coordinate 57,368,675 downwards.
ATCCACTGAATATAATTTTATTTTATTTTATTTTCGATCTCTCATATTTTGTGTTAGAGTACGATCGAATTTCTCGAGGCGTCATAACTTTACATGTGGATTCTTTCTGAATAATTACTCATAAATTAAGACGTATAAATCATAGATGAGAAGCCGGCTACTTCAATTTTCAAATACTTGTACATAAAGTGACTTGCATGCATGATCATTTATTTTTTTTTGGAAACGGAAAATATATATAAAGAAAGAAACTTAGCAAGAAGCTAAGAGGAATAAAAGATTACAAGGAAATTAAAAAGGAGAAATGCACCAACTATCCAATTACAATTAATTTTACTTCTATGTTTCACCCATAAAAAGGAAGTGGAGATTATGTCACCCGCTATGACCGTATGAGACTTGTTTAAATTGTTGAAAACAATCTCGTTCCGCGCCTTCCATCCACACCATAATGTGCACTGAATTATGGTGTTGAGCACCAATTGTTTTATTGTGACAATGCCCCCAACTATCACCGAATACAATAAGATCTTTAACTGTTTCTAGTGGAGGTAATGTAATGTTGCACCAACGAAAGATCCAAGAGAGAACTTGCACCATACGTGGGCACCTGATAAAAGCATGTTCCACATCCTCCTCGACACTGTTGCACACCGAACATATGGCAGAGTTCACATTAACACCCCTGTTTTGTAAGCTTTTAGCCACCGGAACACGACCGAGACCAATCCTCCACGCTAAACATTATTTGACCTTCAATGGAGCAGCGTTGGACCAAGGCTTGTTAATAAAGCCGTTCGATGTGATTTTCTCATCCACCCAACACCGAATATTGCGGACAGCAAAAAGAACCGTCCGGAGAGATTTTGCAAACCAACTTGTCTGGTACATTAGACAATCGGGTCTGGTTGAGGAAAGTTATCATGTCTTGCAATTCAGAACATACAGCGGGGTTGTTCATTCCATGCAACCAACACCATGTGAAACCATCATCCGTAATCCGATCAGTGATCAAGCAAGACTTGAACTTTTCGTTAGCATATAAAATAGGGAACTTGACTTGAAGTGGAGTATAATCAAGCCAAGAGTCCTTCCAAAATAGGAGGTTCTTCCCGTCACCTAATTGAATAGAGAAAAGATCAGAGTAGTCATAGCCGATTTTTTTAAGTCACCATCGACTCTTGCAATGTTATTCCAAACTCCCACCGGGTTTGTAACCGTAAATTTTACGTTTGTTTTTCATGTAATTTATTTGGGATTTATTCGATTTTAGAATTTATATTAGATTATGTTTCGAGTTGTGTTTTGTCGAGTGTTTGAATGTTCGGGACTTGATATAACCAAGTATGGGTCAAAACTTGGATGAAAACAGGTTTAAAGGCCAAGAATCTGGCTGGAACAGCCCTCGCGGCGCGAGGAAGGCGCGAGGTTGAACAGAAGGTTTGGAGCCCAGACGCGAGAGACTCGCGCCGAGCTCGAGTCGGGAGTCGCGTCGAGCTCGCGGCGCGAGCCAAGCGCGAGCGAGACGTGAGGCTGGCTTTCCAGCGGCGACCAAGAGGGCATCCCGCGTCACCTCGCGGCGCAAGCCAAACGCGAGTGGGGCGCGAGTACTGTCTGGACTATAAAAAGTTGTGTGAAGGCTAGGGCTCATAACACCTACGAACCCTAGATCTAGTGCAGTCGTTTTTTAGAGCATTTGGTCGGTTTTTGGAGCTAAGGAGCTCAAATCTTCATCATCTTGAAGGATTCAAGCATCAAGGGTAAGGATTCTTGCATATCTTGCTTAGTTACCTTCATTTTGAGCTTAGTATGGGTAACAATAGTGGTTTTGGGAACCCACCATGTCATCTTTGGGGAAGATGAACTTTCATGAGTGTAAAACACTCCTTGTAGACTTGTAATCAATGTGTACAAGTTAGATTTGGAATTGGTGACGGAAAATCTTGAACTAGGGTTTGAGATTCCACCAAGTTGTATGAACTTGGTGGTTGGGAATGTTTAGATGGATCAATTAGTAGTTAGTTATGGATAATAACTAGTATTGTATTGATATTGATGTTAGGTCAAGAAGACCTTGAGATTTGAAGTACTTCCTAGGTTTGGGAAGTAAGGATTTGTGGTGATTGACACAAGTATTGGATAGCATTGCTAAGGTGAGTACATGTGATCTTTCTGAGTACATAGTAAACCATGATTTATGAATTGAAATGATTTTAGAGTCTTTATTAGATAAATATTTTTAATAAAGAAAAGATTGAATTGATAGAGTATGAATTTAATTTAATTGAATTGAATTGAATTGTAATTGACTTGCTTAGTTACCACTAGTATGATTGAGTTGGGATATGGGGATTTGACCAAAGTTGATGATTTGTTATGTGGTAGCTAATCAATTGGATCCTAGATAACCCACGCAAGTTAGGGGAGTTAGTGACACCTACTTGGGGCGGTACCACCATGCGCAAGGGTAGTGTGTCGAGAAATAGATAACCCGGAAAGCGGGGGAGTTTGAGATAACCCGGAGATCGGGGGAGCAAATAGATAACCCGAAAACGGGGGAGTTTACCTAGATAACCCATATCGGGGGAGTTGTTTCGGGGAGGCCCGTTACGTATGTGATTGGCTTATGGCAAGCCTTAGAGTTTGATGGACTATGTGCAATTTGATAATTATTTGATTATTATTTTATTGCAAATTATTTCTAAACGGGTCTAAAACCCATGTTTCTCACGAGACAATTCTCTTCTCACGTACTACGTTTACTTTGACTATGTTCTCAGGTTCGGGAGCTAAAGATTAGGCGGCCCGTAGTTAGCATTTGGAAGGATTAGCTCGGTGTACTTACTTAGTTCCCTAGACTATAGTTTTGATATATTTGTAACACCGGTTTTGGTACTTTCTAATTATTCCAAATGTTTTAGTTAAGCCATATTTTTAGATACTCGGTTGTAAAGACATATATTTTATATTTTTTAAAAGTTCTAAATTTGGTTGAAAAATCGGTATGTTACAGGGTTGCTTTTAACCATGTTATGTAATGGTTTATTACTCAATTTGTGTATTGCTATAATAATCTCCTTCCAAATGCTTTGATTGTCATCTCTTAATTTCCACCACCACTTCAATAGAAGGGCCATGTTTTGTGCCTTTAAAGAACCAACCGCGAGTCCACCATTTTTCTTTGAAGCGATTACCATAGACCATGCAACCCAATGGATTTTCCTCACATTATCACAACCGCCCCATAAGAACCTTCTTCTAATTTATTCAAGTCGATCAATTATACAAGAAGGAGCTTTGACTAATGAAAAGTAGTAGAGGGGCATACTACTTAGAACCGATTTGATTAATGTGAGTCTTCCACCAAAAGATAAATTTGTAGACTTCCACCCGGATAGTTTAGAGTTGAAACGTTCTACAACCGGTGTCCAATGTTTTCTTAAAATTCATATTCGCTCCAACTGGGATACCAAGATAGCTAAATGGAAATGTACCCGAAATGCAATTAAGAATTCTTGCACAACGATTGAGTCGAGATGAGGATATGCACACCATAGATCTTGGATTTGTGAAAGTTGACTTGTAGACCGGAGGAAGCATGAAAACACCTTAAAATGCTAGCAAGGTTTTTCATATTATGAATGGATCCATCCCCAACAAATATAGCATCGTCGGCGTAAAAAAGATGAGAAATAGATGGGCCACTAGCACCGATCTTTAGGCCCCGAAATAATTCTTTATCACATGCCATTTTCATAGCTACATTGAGCCCCTCCATAGCAATAATAAATAAATATGGAGAAAGCGGATCACCTTGCCTTACACCTTTTTTAATTTGAAATTCTTTTGTGGGGGAGGCAAACGATGATGAAAGACAACCTTGTATCCAACTTCTCCATTTGGTTCCAAAATTCATTTGAGAGAGAATTGAGTCTAAGTAGCCCCAAATGATGGAGTCAAATGCTTTTTCAAAGTCCACTTTGAACATGAACATCAGATTTTTTGAACTTTTGGCCCAAGAACACAATTCGTTTATTACTAAAGGGCCTTCCAATATATTCCGCCTGTTGATGTACGCCGACTGAGTGACCCCAACAACATCATCAATCACCATCTTTAATCTTGAAATCTTAATTTTAAGTTACTTGAAAATACTAATACATCTTCCTCAAATAGGTCCATTATTCTTATAATATCCTGAGGGATAAATCTTAGCATTTGAATCAATCAACCCCCAAATCATTAACATCACCAAAATCACATGTGATTCAACACATCAACACCACCACCACTCCATGTGTATTAAATCACATGTGATTGCACACCGCCAACCACCACCACCTCATGTATATTAAATCACATGTTATTCAACACCGCCGACCACCACCACCAACCTCTGCCGGCCACCGTCTCCACCACCGATAATACCTCGCCACCGTCAAATGTTTTTAATTATATGTAATTTGATGATGGTGGTAGTTAAAAGATCTTTTGATCCAATAGTTAAGATTTATTCCTTGAGATTTTATAATAATCAAGAATTTCCTTGAATACCACCATATACTTTCATACTAATAATAACTTCCATAAATGAAACAATATTAAAATATTAAATACAAAATGAAACCCAAATCATATGAAAATATTTGCAATATAATTAAATCTTCACCTATATAATTAACCTCTTAATTTTGATACCTGAAAATTACATGCAACGTGAACCGATAAATTAACTCAAATAACGTGTAACCGAACAAAGGAGAAACATTTACATAATCAATTTAAATACTTATAATACTTAAATGAATCGATATATTAACGAGTAATGAATGTATTATGTATGTCCACTATTTATTAAAAAAATCATCATTACTGTATATGTATGTATGCAATTTGACTTCAATAATTTTCGTAGTATAATGTCAATTGTCAAGATGTACGTGTTTCAACGTTTGATTTATATAAACTGATTCATACCGCTTTCCTTTGGTCATGTTGCTGTTTTCCCCCTAACCCTGTCATAGTGTCATTTATCAACTTGTGTGGCTAAAATATTCATATGTTCAAAATCTGAAAGCTCCGTTATTTTTGGATTTTCAACCATAACTCAATCTGTTCATTATCGGTATTCTTTTCACACAAATCTTAAACATTTAATTTCAGATTGTGGTTTATAATGTATAGTTTGATGACTTTATTCTTCCTTATTTGTATTATATTAAAAATACATCTAGATGCGTTTTAAGTCTATTATATTATTATATGTTTACATGGGTGATACAATAATTTATGCTTAATTAATTACTTTATTATAAAGTATTTTGGACATTATCCATTAAAACATTATTAGCAAGGAATCTAATCTAGAATCATGAAAGATGGCTTTGAATTATTGAAAATATAAGGAAAAGAATAATATTTATCTAGGAAACATAAAAGATAGAAGGGATATGTGCATCCCTTTTTATTCAAATACCAACAAAATATGTGTAATGTCTATTTTGCCTTGAAGAGTGAAAGAGAAGGTAAAAGAGAGTTTAATTGGTTTCAGGACAATCTCGTCATTACATACATGGTTAAGTTTATGAATCGAAAAAGGAAATGTACAAGATGTAAAAACTAGATTTTGCCAAGTCTTCATGTTGGTGATTAGATTTATATAAACAAGATGATTATACTCTATTACACTTGTTATGATGATAAGAAGCCTCTTAGAAACAACAAATTAAAGCAAAAATACTCGGATTCCGAATTAGATTTCGAGCGAATTTGTTCCATTTCTCTATGGCCTTCGGTGGTGTTCAAAAGCCTCAACCACAGAAGTTAACTCCTGCCCAATTATCTCCAAAAAGCGACCACCATTCCCACCCTTGGTTGATCCATACTGAATCATAGGCTCTTTATTAATATCTAGAAAATATAAAATCATCACCGTAGCTACCGAACCAACAAACATAGGAATCGGACCAAAGATCCATAGCATCAAAGTGGTCGCAAAGTAGAGTGCCCGCAATCCAACGGCCCAGAAATTACTGCCTCTTAAAACCGCCTTTTGGATGCATTCAACAGGAACATCTCCGGTCGGCATGCTTATGAGAAAACACCCGTGCACAAAGTGTCGTGTAGTTTGTACAAAACAAGCAAAAGCAAGTAAGAAACACGATAAAATGGCTATGTATTTGATTGTGCTAGTGGATTGGCTTGTGTCCCCTAGGATAAAACTGCTTTTTAGAAAGTTACTCGATGAATTCCCGAGTAAAGCTCCAATAAGTGAACACAAAACTAGAGAAATCGAACTCAAGGAAGTTGAAGCCGATAAATGACCGTTAAGAACCGATACGGCAAAACCTCTATCTTTTGAATCTAGCTGCATCAATTCAAGCATACAAACAAACAAACAAAAACAATTAAAAATCATAGAAATATAAAATTTTATATATAGTTAGTTATATATACCAGAAGCATCTTTCCGACCCATGCCTTTTTGTTATGATTCTCGTAACCGATTGCGGTGAGTTCAGGGCACTTGAGGTATTTGTAGAGAAGGAAGAGATGATAGATGAACAAGATCAATAACCCAAATGGCACCAGGATTAGATCCAAGTTTTCTTCCTTCCATTTCCATCCCATTTTGTTTCCTTTTTCTCTTTTTGATTATGTAATTTGTTTTTGTCTTAAAGGATGACAAGGAAGGAGATTAATGTAGAAGGATTATGGTGTATTAAAGGGTTTGGTAAATGAATGCGGGTCTGAATTTGTCAATGAGGTTTGGTGGGAATTTGCACATGCAGTCATTTTCATAACTTTTCACAACTAGGAAATTTTTATTCTTTTATGGCCCACTTTTAAGTGTACGAGGTCCTAGTTTATTATTGTTAGGTTATAATAAGTTACAACAATGTTCAAACAATTGCACATAAATTTACATGGTTAATTAATTATATCCTACCGGGGTGATTATTTTAGTTACGCCCGTAAATGAACCGAAAAACCCATCGTGTTCGATGGAAAGTTCGTGTATTTTCGTTTATTTGTTAAACGAATGAATATGAACAAAATTTTAGGTTCTTTTAACTAAAAAACGAACATAGGACTCGTTCGTTTATTTAATTATGTTTGTGAACATTCGTTAAGCCATCCGTTAAGGCTCATTTATACTTCCTCCGATTCAAAATAAGTGTCACATTTTTCTTTTTGTGGGTGATTCAAAATAAGTGACAACCTTTAAAAAATTATCTTATTTGACAAAAAAATAGTTGATCCACACCCACTAACTATCTACTTCAACAAAGTGAAATAATTTTTTTACCCTTACTTTTTACTTTTAAACATCATTAACCTCACTTTATTCAAAATATGTGGGACTCATTCCCCACTAACTATCCAATTAATCTAATTTAATCATCATTATAATTTTTTATCTCAAAAACGTGAAACTTAAAGTGTGTCACTTATTTGGAATCGAAGGAAGTATATGTTTATTCGGCATACCAAAATTAGGGGCCCAATAATTTTTTTTGCATATGTATTAGCATAGGTTAATTATTGGCACAAGTAATGTTAAATTATATTATTAATACCCATCCGGAGTTATAAGCGAGCTGGAAAATCAAATCTTAAAATATTTTAATTATAATTTTTTATTGTTTAAATTTTGGGACCTAGTTTTTCAGAAAATATACCCGGCCTCCAAAAACTCGGCCCGGCCCTGATGTTAAGTATTATAAATAAAATAGTTATATGTATATGAACAACCCCAAACAATAATATACAAAATGATTATGCGTATAAATTATTTTCTATTGGTTCATGTATGTTTGTTCGTTTATGTTCGCTTATTTTTTTTAATAAATTATTTACGAACAATTCATGAACACTTAATTTTTCTTAACAGATGAACATGAACACTAAAGTTTCAAATTTGTTTGTTTAAGTGTTCATAAATAGTTCATAAACACTTAATTTTCGTAACAAACGGACACAAACAAGGTCCGTTTGTGTTCCTTATTTGATTCATTTACAAGCCTAATTTTAATCAACCGCCTAGTTTCTATTACATTCTATAAAATGGTGATTGGTGTTAACAGTGTCTGTTCATTTCACTAATTGGCATGTCAACAAAATTTAATATATTGTGGTAAACTAACATGATCCAGTAATACATAACTGTGAAGATCTAATAACTCTTCATAAACATAGATCTTTAGGCTCAAGAATAGTTAGTTCTTATCTGGAATAAGCATATACAAATAACAAAGTTGCGGAATTATATAAGCATATTTGTATTGCTAAACAAGGTTTCATCATCATCTTTATATACAATGATTACTAAAAGCCCCAATTCTACATATAAATATGTAGAACGGTTTTGGTTAACAGGATCAAACGACCTTGAGGCTTAGGTTTTACACACAAACACGTTAAAACGTGGGTTACAAGAACATCTAATTCTATGTCATTAGGTTTCTTTATATACTAGAAAATCCAAGACTTACAAGGAAAAGATAATAACTAAATCTTTTAAACTAATAAAGATATACTATATCTTTTTACATTAATGATTATCTCCTAAATCTTTATTTGAATTTGAACTTCCATATCTTCAATTTAGGTCCTTGTAGTTTTAATAGTTTTGACTAATCAAATCTTTAATGAATATTAATAATAATATTCCTAACAATCTTCCCCTATTTGATTTGACAAAACTTGTAGAATTAGCTAGGAATCTTCAAGTCTCTTCCCCTTTTTGACATAATCAAATCAATCCGAGAAACTTGAACTTCCCATTGAATGATCAACACTTTTTCTTCCCCTAAAAGTGTGCTATCATTCTTGTGTTCTTCAAGGCTATATTAATTACATTGAAAATCAACTATCTTCTATTTGAAGTTGAAGTAGAAACTCAAACTAAGCATCACATTCCGTCTAAATATAGTAATCAGCAACTTCATATCTTGTATGAAGGACTTGCTTATCTTAGTCTTCAACAGATCTTTTCGTTAAGATTCGGTTAAATTGCAGTTACAACAATACATAACATCTTATGTAGTAAGACTTTCCACTTCATCTTCAAATAAAATATAATCAATTATCTTCTGTAATCAATTGATAAAGATCAAATATGTAACAAATAAAACTTTCCTTTATCTTTATCATGCCTTCAACCTGTGTGAATAATGTGATTCGTTTCACATTATTATCAGATACGATCAATAAACCGTGGTATGGAATGAACATGGTGTGTGTCATGTTTTCCAAAGTATGATGTATCGTTCAAATAAGAAATCAGTATCGAAATTATTACCGATGTTGATCAGTAGTAAAAATTAAGCATCGGGTCAGTCTACTGATCAGTAGTAATAATGTATTGAGCGCGAACCATCAGTAGTATCGTTGAAGAATTGGATCAGTAGTAATATCGAATAAGCTAATTTCCCATTTACTACTGATCAGTAGTGTTTTTGGTGGAGCAGTAGTAAATAGCGAACCAGTAGTAAGCTTGAATTTTAGAAGTAACCACATTTGATACTGATCAGTAGTATCCACATGTGTTACTGATCAGTAGTATCCAGTTGTTACTGATCCTAAGATTTTGACATACTGATCAGTATTATTTCTTCAAAGTGTTTTCCAATTGCTTCTAGAATCTTCTTGAGTCTACTTTGCATTTGTTTTGTTGTGATCAAAGTGATCAGTAGTAAAACTTGAAAATTTTGATCAGTAGTAAAATCGAATATTGGATAGATCAGTAGTATTGTTTTACTACTGCCATGTGCCCTTCTTCTTTCGCCCCCTTTTTTTTTTTATTCGTGATTTCGTTTCCCAAATTAATGAAACTTTCCACATGTTGGTTTTGACTTTAGTTTAATACTTTGGATAAGTCAAATAATCAAAGTTTTGATTGTGATTTTGAAGACTGGAAGTTCACGATTTTATTATTGTTATTATTTTTTTTTTTCTTTTCTTCACGAAGAACACCAACTAATGTATTATGCATTACTAACCTTTGATCCATTGTGAGAAATCAGCATTAACCTCGGGTTTAACCAAAAAAATTGTATCTTCAAGTAATTATTGATAGATCCTTGTTTCATTCCAGATCTGAGCCACCGTGCTCTGATACCAATTGTGAAGATCTAATAACTCTTCATAAACATAGATCTTTAGGCTCAAGAATAGTTAGTTCTTATCTGGAATAAGCATATACAAATAACAAAGTTGCGGAATTATATAAGCATATTTGTATTGCTAAACAAGGTTTCATCATCATCTTTATATACAATGATTACTAAAAGCCCCAATTCTACATATAAATATGTAGAACGGTTTTGGTTAACAGGATCAAACGACCTTGAGGCTTAGGTTTTACACACAAACACGTTAAAACGTGGGTTACAAGAACATCTAATTCTATGTCATTAGGTTTCTTTATATACTAGAAAACCCAAGACTTACAAGGAAAATATAATAACTAAATCTTTTAAACTAATAAAGATATACTATATCTTTTTACATTAATGATTATCTCCTAAATCTTTATTTGAATTTGAACTTCCATATCTTCAATTTAGGTCCTTGTAGTTTTAATAGTTTTGACTAATCAAATCTTTAATGAATATTAATAATAATATTCCTAACAATAACACATAAAGAAAATGCCTCTTACTAGATGATGAGCAATTTTGACTTCTTTTTTGTGAGAATGGCCAACTTTTTTTGGGGTTTAGGTTGGGTTAGGTTTGATTAAAATATGATAGCAGCCTATTAGAGTTAAATTCCTTAAAAGTGTATTTTCACTTTGTTTAATGAATATAGTACAAGTCATCAAGGATGGCTTTATTCGATCATTCTATGATGAAGTGGGTGTGGTATCATTATATTTATTATTTGTAAAATTGGGATGAACACGTTGAAGTGTGGAGCCGGATCCAGTATGTAGCAAAGGATAATTCGTAAAATACTTTAAAATTTCTTGAATATTAATAATGTTTAAAAAAAAACTTAAAAAAAGAGTTAGGATAAATGATATTCCTAACGAAAATATATATATGCCACCAGTCACCAATGCTATCTTTCACCACTTTTTTTTTTTTTTCACGTTTCAGCCATTGCGCGTGGACAAAGAGTTTTGTCCATGTACATAATCCTTTTTACCGACAACCAAAAGTGTAAAAGTCTTGTACGATACTAAAAAACAACAGTTTGATGGATTTTGAAGATATTGCATGGCAGAATTGCAGACAACCACACTAGTGTGCGAGTTTGAATTTTTCTTTTAACGGCAAATAGAGCAAGAGGGTTAATTTCTACGGTAACAACATAATTTCTACGCTAACAACATAATTTCTACGCTAACAACATACTAGGAAAAAATTATTCTTTTATGGCCCACTTTTAAGTGGGCACTCATTTTACATTTTCAAAATACAATAAGTGAATAATTTGCTCCAAATTACAATCTTAAAGCCATTAATCTTCAAAATCATACCAAGCAAGGAAACATAACTATTCAAAAATTTTACCATTAGTAAAAAAGGAAAGGAATAAAACATTGTGTTACTTAAAAAGGGAAAATAAAACAATTGTGTCGTACAAGAAGTCCTTACATTTGTCAGTGTAGCACATGCGGCATTTTGCAGGACAATGGTCAAGTTTGGTTTCTAAATGTGTGTCAAAATTTCGTATCTATGCAAAGTAAGGTATTATTTTTTGGTTTAGTTGGGTTCTAGCCTCTACGTGTTGAGGTATTGGTAAGGTGTTCTTTGGTTTATTTTTGTGATGTATTTGTAAGGTTCATGGTCTACTACTTTTACAACAAGTTGGTTTTAAGATGAAACATAAACCCTACAAAACTTACATGGTATCAAGGTTCACATGTGGTTGGTCAAAGGTCACAAAGACTCCAAATAACCTATAATTAAATATCAACGTGTTAGACACGAAAAAAAGACGTCACGTGTGATGGGCCGTGTTGAGTTATGTCTCACATTCGACAAACATGAATTAGTAATATATATTTATAAGTCACTCCTCTTACAACCAGTTGGTTTTAAGATAGTACCTCATAAAGCTTACACTAGACTTCTAGCTATTTGGATTGTGTTATGCTTGTGTTACTTATTTGATCTTTTTCAATATATATTTTTCTCACTAATTGATAATAATTTTGGGGGTGTTGGGCCAGGTTATATAAGGATGATATAGTTATTAAGCTTGTTTATGCGTTTGGATGTGGTTTTTTCATAAAACATTAGAAGTGCACAAAAGCCAGTTGCAATGTTACACAGTGTGGGGGCTTCAGCACGGCCTCATGGTGACGTGGTGCCCACACTCGCTTTCTCCATGGTGGGAGGTTGCCGTGGTGTACACTGTGAGCGTGAGCGGAAGTTTGTTAGAGAATTTTTTTCCCTTTTCTTTTTAAATCAAATAATGGGATATGTGACGGACGGGTGTGGTCTATATCTTACCCCTTCTTAAAGTATTTAGATCTTCTAAGTTTAGAAGGGTTTAATACTAAACTTAATCTTAGATTTTTAATTTTGGGAAACATCTTAAACATCACAAACTAAAAAAACATTGCTTAGGGATTCAAACTCAAGACCTTTTGTAAGTACGGACTGTGTGTTAACCAATTGATCTACTTGATACTTTGCTTTATCCCAAAAAAAATTCAACATAGCGTATAAACTTAAAACATCCAGTCAACAATTTCTTTTTCTATCGGACAATTTAGTTACGGATATCAGCCGCCGCATTGCGCGGGTACCCTGCTAGTATAAAATGCTATATATAATGATTTTGTTGTTTTTTTTAAGTTGGTGATCATGCCATTTGGTTTAGATTAGGTACTGTTATTATGTTAGTAGCCTCAATAGGTTGACATTCGTACGATATTCTAATGGAGAAAAAAGATCATATATGCTCTTTTAAGGCAAAATTGTGAACATAATTGTACCTAACAACGCTTTGATGAGTAGTGAGTACAATGAATACATTCTACAATTTATGAGCAAATTATATCAAAACGAGTTTTTTTTTTTTTTTTTGAATGGTTGGATATATTAAAAACTAGTAAGGAGCTAGAACGAAAACAATTACAAGGAAAGACAAAACAACAAAGCTAAAAACAGAACATAGGGCTAATACACCAGTCACCCCATCGATTACACAAATTACACGACTTCAGCCTATTTTTTAACCAAAAGAATGAAGAGCTTTGAATTTGGCAAAAAATAAGTCTGTCACTTTCCTTAATTTGCTGCTCAAAAATCTTCAAGTTTTTGAATTTCCAGATATGCCACATATAACAAAAGATCACCGTCATAAAAGCCTTATAAGCCACACCCTTTAACTCAATAATATGCACCCAGTTAACCAAATCCTTCACATTAGCTACCAGATTAATGTCAAAACCCCACCATTGACCAATTTCTGGTAGAATTCCACGAGACAGCGAGCAACCAAAAAATAAATGGTCAACCGATTCAGGCTCTGCATCGCACATCACGCAGTCTGGGGAGATGATCGGGATGCCTCTTCTTGCCAAGTTATCCGTTGTAGGAAGCCTACCATGGTAACACTTCCAAGCCAAAATGCAAATTTTTGAGGGGACACCTTTAATCCAAGGAAAATCTCCTTTGTCGGATCTTTTAAGCATCAGATCATCAATAGCGAGCCTCATGGAACTAATCGAAAGAGATTGCCCATTTGATACCCGAGGGTGAATTTGCAGGTTGTTCAATAAACCAATTTCTTAACGGGATATTAATTTTAATTAAAGCATTCTGAATTTTAACAATTTTACTCCACGTAGGGTCCCGATATCAATGTTGTGTACTCGTTTGAAAATTAAAAGGTGGTGGTCTTGTGCCCTCTTCCCATATATAACTTGACTTGACTGAAAAGCAATACCTTTTATAACATGGATAATGACCATTGCAAGCATTGTAGTACCCCCTCCCCTCTTTTAATTTGCTTTTTATGCGGGTTCAACAACTTTTCATCCAGTGTATACGGTATACCTACCATTGTTCATGGGTTGATACCCCTACCTATTTGCATTTTTTTTCATTGTTTTCTGCACCCATCTTCTTTATGTCAACTCATTGTGCTTTCTTTTTGTCAAATTATGTTGCTAAGATTGCTCAAAATGGTTACCATCGGATACCTCCGGTAAACTAATATCATTAGAACATAAATGTTAGTGGTATCCGTCGGTTGCAATCTTCGGTTTGGCAACAACTAGACAGACTAAAAAGTTGGGTATTTGAATAAAAGTGAATATTTTGTGAGTGTAGTTTATAATGTGTGAGATCCAAAACGTAGTGTATTGTTGTCAAGTGTGTCATTTGAGTATTAGTTGGAGTGTCTGTTGGAATGTCTGCTGACGTGACCATATATTGGCAAAAAACTATGGTAGTAACGAGTAGTGACTACGGTTAGGAGTGGTCTATGGAGGTGTTTGTGATTGCTTATTGAAAATATGTTATGTTGTTTGAAAAATTAATAATCAGATAATCAGTTGTTAGAAAACGTGGTTATGAAAAATAGTGTTTGATTTTGATTGTGATGTTCGAAATCTCAATAATTAGATATCCGAAATCCGTATGTCTAAATTCAGATATCCGAAATCTGTATATCTAAAATTCCGGATATTCGGTATCAGGAAAAAACATATTTTTCAGGTATTTTGGATATGTTTTTTGATACTTCGAATATTTTCCAGATATTTTTGATATCTCGGATAATTTTCGGATATCAGATATTCAAAAATTTTGAAAACACTATTCGGATCGGTATCTGAAATTCGGATACTTGAATTCTCAGATATCCTGATCTCGGATACCAAAGTTGTTTCGGATACCCGGTTTTTCAGATATTTTTGAACACCCCATCTAGAAACACATAAGACACTTATTATGGCAGGTTTGGTATGATCGCGAACTATGTTAATCAAGCCAAATGGGTCATGAGCTCCCGGCTCGTACTAATAAATTTCCAGGATTTTATCAATATCTTAAAAACAGAAGTACAAAAGCATACACAACATCAATTTCTAAGGTAACTAGTACCAACAGTGATCAATTCCATAGCCTAAAATATGTACTTGCATCTTGCATCGCATACTTGTACAATCCAATTACTACATGCATCAAGTGATTGTACGGTACAACTCACTAATGCAACATTGCATACACAGTTATTCTGCTAAAGAAGTGTATTATGAGTCTAAAAAATTCCTAAACAATGTACAACATGGCGAACCCACCTTGTGCTAGAACTGTTTACAGTACAACCTTGTCTTTTTCTTTTGTTGTTTTTTGCTTTTGACTTGAGTGAAAAACAATTTAAAATCCTAAGCCAGCCGCGCCGCCGACTCCAAATGAAGCTCGCCTCAACGGCTCAAGCTTCCTATTTTTCCAAAAATACGAATCTGCTGGAGCCAGCTTAGCCGCCGCAGTTCTCATCGGCTCAGACTTGCATCGAGTCAACACACACGGCTCATACCCCACCGCATTCACAAGCTTCTGTTCAAGCATCTCCGCCATAGACGGTGGTGCCGGTAGTGAACACGACGACCGTCTCGGCTGTGCCGCCGCCGTAGAAGCCGCAAACGTCACATGTTTATCGTGTTTAGCAAGAGTAACGGTGGCGGCAATACTGACCTTTGACCCGTCTTGACCATCGGTTGGTTTGACTGGCGGTGGCTTCTTCCTACTCGAGTGACGCCGGAAAAAGTCCTTACTTGATACCCATGTCTCCTTTGAAACCTCCATTGATAACTTGGGCTCACACATCATTAGCAATAAACATTCCGGCAACATTTCTCTCTCTAACTCTTCATCCTCTCTCTCCTTTGACTCTTCAGCCATTTCTTCCGTCGTTTCAGATCTCTCTGCAAATTGGGTCTCCATTTCTTCTTCGTTTTTTCCTTCAAAAACTTTGACTTTATCAATGTTTGACTCCTCTGTTTCAGTTTTTACTGGGATTTCGTAGATTTCATCCTCTGTTTCAAATAGTTCTTTAGCATCCACCATCTCATCATTTTCTTCATATGCAATTTCTTCAAATAATGACCCAAAAAATGTACTTTCTTCATCATCATCATTATTGGTTTCTGGGACTTGTTCTGGAAGTTCATAATCATCTTTTGCTTCAATACTCTGTTCCAAGTTTGTTTCTTGATTTGCTACATATTCGTCATTATTCGTTTCAGATTCATTTAAATCAAATGTTTGCATGATTTCATCTTCATTATCAACGAATCCCTCATCTTCATCATCATTTTGATTAATTGTTGAATCCCATAATCTATTTGCAAGAGCTTCCATCTTCAAAGGATCAGATCTACATCTCATCAACAACAGAGCATTTTTTGGTGGTATGCAAATACTCATTCGTGCTTCATCTCTACTCCCCTCGATTCTATTGTCTACGATCTCCAAATCATCAAATACATGTCTTCTTGAAACCCTAAGATGTGTATCCTCTTCATCTTCATCATTCTCATCTCCGACCACAAGTTCAATGTCCCTCCGGCTACCTCTACATCCGTCATCTCCGTCCTGAAACGCCACTAACCACCGTGTAAACACCCTAGCACAAGAACTAGAACCCTCCTCTCTTCCCGAACCAGGACCTGGCCCTGTTGCCGTCTTCTCTTCTTTCGCCGGAGAAAAGCATGAACTCCGGCAAGGAAATAAACAGCTAAACTCCGACCCAAATGCTCTTAAAGCTTCACAAATCGTTAATGGCAAATGAACCCATCTCTGGTTATTCCTCTGTTCTGGCAACATTTCTTGATTACTATACTTTGATCCAAGATTTGTGCTTTTACTAAACCCATCACCGGAATGTTGTAATTTTTTTCTGAAGCTAACATCTCCGGTGCTAAGTCTTCTGGATAAACTTCTTAATCTTTTTCCTTGTTTTTTCCTGCTTTTAACCCTAACTTGACCAATGCAGGTGACTTTAGGAGAAGATGGTTCTGGGTTTTCAAAACCTGCGCCGGTTCTTTTCTTACCGGTGGTGGGGAACATCGCCGGAGATGCACCGCCTTTAATGCTGCGGTTGGTTCTGATCCTACGGCTGAGAGAGGTTGTTAAGGAGATCGGTGGGTCACGGCGACCTGGACTCAAGATTGATTTTGACGACATTTTCATGGAGGAAGAATGGTGGCGAGCGGTGAAGCAGATGAAGAGGTCGCCGGTGCGAAGTGGTGGTCGGTCGGAATCCATTGATTGGTTGTTTATTATGTCGACATTGGTGGTTGATTTGGGACGGTGGTGGGTGGCATGAATGAAATTTGAAAAAGGCTGCTGTGGGTGTGGGTGTGTGTGATGGTGGGTTGCAATTGCAATGCAAATAGCAGAGTGAAAATGGTGGCATTAAATGAAGGGTGACGAAATATGGGTTGTTTTTAGCCAAGTGTAACGGTCAGAGGCTTATGAACCGGACAAGGTTAAAGTTACGATAGTACCCTTGGGGTTCTAATGAAAAAATACCCCTAATTTGTTTTGTATGATAAATTATATTTAATCATACTATTTCATCTTATTTATAATTATATTTAATTAATTAGATCACATGTGTGTTTTATTAATTCTCATTGTTAATATTATTTTTTGATTTAAACATGTATTTTTATATAATGAGTACGACCAAATGGTAGGACTAATATTATTACTTTATAATAATATATATTGACAGAGGAAAGGATGGAAGAAACTTAAATTGAAATGGGTTACCAATTGGTGCATGATGGTGAAAGTTCATGTATCGCGTATGTGAATGAAATATGGGAGGCTGAACATGGACAGATCAATAAGATCATGGTACGAATTGACATGCTCGGTATATTAACACAATTTTCTAAGTATATTTACTTAGATTTTAATCTTGATTTTAAACTATATCCAACAATTGAGTGATTAAAGAAACACAACAGACTTTAAGTGATAACAAGCATGTGTCTATGCTCCGTAATAGGTTTATAAAGATACACATCATATATTACAAAACAATATATTTATAACGCTACATAAAACCTAATATTCAAACGCAATTTATAAAATAAAAGAACCATGTTTATGTATTGCAGATAAATAGTATTTCTAGCTCTCATATGAAATGTTATTATAGGTAATGAGATGCCGGCTATTTGGTGGCCCCTTTCGACATGTTTCATGATCACGGGAAAGATGAATTACGTAATATTATTTAAATTAGACATGTGAACTAGATTTGAATTTACAACCTTCGACTTGTATTGTGTTTCTGTCATTGTTAGGAATTACGCAACCTCTCATATGAATCACGTAACACTATTTAACACTTCGAAAAAAAATTATATGTCTACCTATTTCTAAACTTGACATGTGTTATCCATTAAATTTTTTTCCTCATATCATTCATTGATTTTGATATTTATCATGATCAAATGAGTAAGAATATAGATATGAAGAAAAGATAAAAGAAGAATACCATTACCCATTATATTAATAAGAAGATTAGAAAGAAAAGAGGAGTTGCCACCCACTTGTTAAAAAAAGCCAAGTTTTCTTAAGCAGATGAATAATATGATTTTAATACCACGACACAATTCATAAACCTTACATCCCAAACACATCAAGTATACACTTGTTAATAACAATTCTGAATTTTATATTATGTTACAAAACACAATTGTAGATTTACATAAATGTTAAATTTTAGTAACTCTTATAACATACAACACCTCATGTAAATGCGAGTTTGCCTGACTTGTTTAAAAATAACAATAGAAAATTAGAAATAGGTGACTTGATATAAGCCCTGTAAGTTTTTTTTTGGGGTAAAAATGTGTTTCTGAGTTTCAACTTTTAAGCGAAACCTAAAACTCCATTGGCACTTTGGTAATTAATATGGATAAGAGGGGCAAGCAGCAGGCATAATGCACATGAGTGGTCTCGATTACGGAGAAGAGGGAGACAGAAAAAATGGGGAGAGACACGTGACTTACGATATAGGAATCCGCCCTACGCTTCTCACTGGCGCGTGTTCCCAGTATTTTCTCACACTTGCTAATGTTAGCTACTTGCTTTATTATTATCTTTGTAAAGACTAACATATTATCCACTAAATATATACTACTATTAACTTTTTTCACAACTGAACTCAAATTCGCACATCGTGGCGTATTTAATCATCTTAATATTATTAGACTATATTTCATTTAGTTGTTAGCTTTTTACTAATCTTTCATATATATAATGATTTATGCACTATATTTTTTAATCTATACACTACAATTATTATTTAATACTGTATACTTTAATAGTTTATAATAATAATTAAAATTGTGATATAATATTCAAAAGATGTAATAATATTGTTAAAACTCCTTCTCTTCCTATAACTTGTGAGTGGCATTGCCATTGCACATTGTGGCATTTAACAAAGCTACATTCATTAGATAGCTCTAACAAAATAATTTTTATTAGAGCATCTTTAATGATAATTTTTTTAAAAATTTATTACTATTTGAATAAATCTTTGGATCACTTTTTACCCATTGAAATAACTAGTTTTTTTAAAAGCGTATTCAAAGACTTTTTTTCTACTAATCTTTTAATGGATTTTCAATACTTATCTTTTTTAGTCCTCTATATTTAATAATAGTTTATTACTTTTGCCATATCAGCAATCTACTAACCAAAAACTTCTAAGGTGGTGTTTGGGATTGCTTATTGAAAACAGATTATGCGTTTTGAAAATGAATAATCAGATAATTAGCGGTTACAAAACGTGATTTTCAAAAATAGTGTTTGGATTTGATTATGCTGTTTGAAATCGCGATAATCAGATAATCAATATTTTAGTGTTTGGCAACTCTGATTATTTGTTTAACTAATAAGTAAAATGACTAAAATAGACATTATTGTATTTGTTGAATTACACAATCTTTGTTTAGTTAATACGATTCGAACTTGCGTCTTATGTACATCCTCCTCTACTTCCTCAAATCAGCTTCCACAAGCTAGTTCTTTCTCGGTCTTCTTCTAATTCTTCATAAACGCCAACAAAAAGCAACATCAAATTTCACCTTAAAAGTACATCCTCCTCCTTCCTCAAAAGGAACACTCTGCAAAAACCAGTAAAATACATAATACTAAAAAGAAAAAGGGCATAGATTATATAATTCATAAATTATATATAAGAAATTAAGATTCCTATCAACAATCTTGGAATATTGTTGGATTCTATATATATTCGGTTGATTGAACGTGGTGAAAATGAAGAACAAAAAACTTCAATCATGAGGAAAAATTGAAGAACGTGTGTGAAGATTGAAGAATCATGAACATATACTGGAATTTTCCAAAGAGGATAATTTGGTAATTTTGATAGAGAAACAAAACACCGTTTTGCAAAAGTAAGTGCTCAGGTGCTTTTTGAAAATCACGTTTTGGTGTTGGTAAAACGCAGATAAGTGATTATAAGCTATGCCTTCCCAAACACTAGAAATGGATATTTTGAGTTTTGAAAACGTGTTAATCAAAAAAGTTGGTGGAAAACGCAAATCCAAACACCCTCTAAATAAATAGCATCTCTAATGGTTAACATTTTCAAAAGCTTTTTCTTTAACAATATTTCCAATTCACCTTTATCTATCTTAAATATTTTATAGATACCCCTTTTATAATTTGATATTTTTTATAACATCTTACTACATATAATATTTTTTTAAATATCTCATACAAAAATATTATAATAATTAACATTAAGTATTATATAATTTATTTATTAACTAACAAAAATATAATAAAGAATTTGTTTATAATATTATCTAAGGTTTAAAATGAAAAACTATTAAAAATATGGGACCAAAAAAGATAAATGTTGAAAGTTCATTAAAAAGTTAGTAGAAAAAAAGTCATTGAATAAGCTTTTAAAAGAGATAGTTATTCCAATAGGTAAAAGATCATCCAAAAACTTATTTTAATAGTAATAAGCTTTTAAAAAAGCTAACATTGAAGATGCTCTAAGGTTAACCATTGGGATGCTCTTAACAATCTATTAATTCTATAGTTTGATCATTTAGTTTTACTTTAATTTCTCTTACACGTGTCTTCGCACCTTCTCAATAATGTATTCATTGTAATAGCCCGTTAAATACGCATGTTTGATGAAACTTATGTAAAGTGTTTGTAGGTTTGTTAATTTGTATAAGTTTAATTAAATTTATAAATATAAATTTAATTAAACTTTTATAAGTTAATAAATTTATAATCACATTAGATAAGATTTTCAAATTTATTTAGTAGAATATTATATATAGTTTAGTTAATTTGCTAAGCCTTTGTATGTCTATTTATATTATGATTATTGAGAAACGAATACTTGCAGGAAAA
This sequence comes from Calendula officinalis, assembly GCA_963853835.1. Classification (NCBI taxonomy): domain Eukaryota; kingdom Viridiplantae; phylum Streptophyta; class Magnoliopsida; order Asterales; family Asteraceae; genus Calendula; species Calendula officinalis. Next base: position 57,347,283 of record OY970823.1, on the reverse strand, counting down.
TTTGTCTAATCAGGGGAGGATCTAGTATGGTTTTGAAATATTTTTAGTAGTGTTAAAGTTATTTAATTTTGTTTGTTAGTGTATGTAATATTCCTGAGAAAAAAATGTACGGCCAGTAACACTCCTCACTTTTTTTTCCTAAGTCTGTCATTGTGCCTGATCACGGTTGTCTTGGCTCGATCTGAGCTTGAACTCGATAGGAGTTCGACCGGACGCTACTTTGTAATTAAAACTACATTTTCCTGCTACGGAAAAGAGCATCATGTGTAAAGGTTGGTCATTGTCTCTTGTGTTTGTAACGTGTATGTAGATTCCACTTTTGCTCCTTTTTAGTTTTTATTTAGGAACTTGTACTATACCGATTTGTTAAGAAAAACACGTCCTTTCACTTGTTTGTTTTTTGCGAAAAAGTAGCAAATTGCGTTAAATAACACGCATTTTCTTATTTAATCAAGTTATTTAATAATTAAATTTTATCTTTTTTTTACCGGCCAGTTAATAAGATTAGTGATTCAAGTCACACGTAATATTCAAATGGACAGTATGCATTCATTGAACTTATCTCTTTTGGGGAATAAACTCCACCTTTTTTCCCTTTATATTTGGAGAATGTGATCACCAAGTTTTGAACCTAAGACTTTTTGAAGAAAAACTTTTTAAAACTATTTTTAACCTATTGATCTCGACTAATTAGTTATTTGATATATCTACATTATGTATTTCTTTTCATTTCTCCAGCTTTATATATTAGAAAACCAAAAAACTATGTCAAATATTGATGATACGGTGTCATTCAGTTATTTTATCAAGCTCACTTAAAAATGTATTTAGATTATGGATTTTGTTAAATTGTGGTTAAAAAATAATAATGTTCGTAAATTTAAAATTTAAAGTATAATTAACTTGAGTGGTTAATGATTTTTACAGAGAATCTGGCCTAAATAATGGTCTCACTTCTGGTTCGGTCTTATTATTTCGGGTTGGAGCCGGTTAGAACCGAAAACTACTTTTTGGGTTAGACTTGAAATTGTCAAATTTTGGTTCTATAACAAAAAAAAAAAAAACCAGAACCGAAAAACAGAGAACCGAAAAAGACAGAAAAATGGAGGAAAAAAAAACCGGTCTAATTCTTGGTGATCATGTAGCTCTCGAGCCTGGAATTAGTTGCTGGAGATGCACACAATGTACAGAAGGCCGATATAGTCATCATTACTTGTATGAATTTAGTAATAAAAGGAAATGTTTAAAAATGTTTAAAAAAATCACTAAAAATATTAAATACGTAGGATATACAGTAAAATATATTCCCTCAGTTTTATTCCGTGTCTAAATTTCCTATACCATTTATTCATGTATTAAAAATTGTTTCTCACCATTTCAATTATAGATTGTTATGTTATTTTAACACTATTACTATTTTGTCATTTTGCTATATCTCTCTCGAAACATGCGCACAAATTCAGGCGGACTTTAAAGCTAATTCTAAGTATATGCCAAAAATGACTGGGTTAACACGCCATTGTTTTTATTCACTTTTAGTATGGTAACTAAAATATGCTAACAAAACATATTAAGTGTCTTAGGAGGCATATTGGTTTTAACTCATTCGATCAATTTGACTTATAATCCTTTGAATATCTTATTTTACTTATCTGCTTAACCTATTAAAAAGTTAACCAGAATTAACAAGTTATTTATGTTGCAATTGTAATTTCTGCTTTTCACATAATGGTCAAGATATACAAAATTATCGATATAGTTTGGACCTCCATTTATTACTAAATACATTTAATTCAAGTTCATACATAAGTAGGAACATAGCACGTGCTTAGTGACTAGGTTGATAGGTTGGTCCATACTTCATAGTCCATACAACTGGGGTGCTTCTTAAATGTAGTTTCGTTTTGACCACTTCACTTACATATTTTTGGGCTTATCCACCAGGGGCCTGATTCCTCTCAATGGGCCCGGGCAATGATTGTGATTGCCTGTCCTAGTGGACTTGTGTACAAGGAAACCGGTTATTGAACTGGAACAGTTTCAAAACCGGTTTGCAACCGATTATTGAACTGGAACAGTTTCAAAACCGGTTTGCAACCGGTTTCAATCTTAGCAGATTGGATCAACTCTCAAATCACCGGACATGGATATGATCGAGATTAGGGGATGCATCAGTATGAAAACCGGGTTTTTTTAGTTAACCTAGCCATTAGAACATGTTTAAACACTGGATTTCAACTAAAATTAGATGAATTGGTTAAAAAGGGTTGACCAGGTAATATTTGTTGTGGTGGGCAAGTCTCAATGAAGATATATGTTCTTCAATTTTATTTTTTTGAATTCCAGGTTTAGCTTTCCATTTTTTTGTTCGATGTCCTATGATTTTCTCATTCATCAAGTGCGGGTGGCAGTGGTGTTGGTAATAGCGTTGGTGATGGTAACTAATGGTGGTGTGTTGATGTCAGGTTTGAGTATAGGTGCTGGTAGCTTGGTAGTTGTGACGATATCCAAGGTTGGTCTAATCAAATTTTGGGCTCTATGCAAAATCTTTAAAAGGACGTTTAAAGTTAAATAAAAAAATCTATATCGATAAAATTCTTCCATCAAATTAAAAGTACCGGCCCAATCCGAAGTTATATGCCTAGTTTTTGTTCTTTTGAGCCTTTAATCTGTCATTTTTTTAATATTTTATTGGATTTAGTTTGATTCAAGTGGACTTACACATATATATAAATAGTTAAATTTTAAGAAAATGGGCCCTTAAAATTTGCGGGCCATGGTGGCAATGTCCAGGACTGGTCCTGACTTTTAGATAATTAAAGATACTGATGATATCGTCGATGATGATGGTCGTTGAATAAGCGTTCATGTAACGGGCCACACATTGGACATATACTCTGACCACTTGACACATTGACATGTTATAGAAAAAAAAAAGTATGCCCGTTTGGCTCATGTATACACATGGGTCCGGACTAACCCTAAAGCATAGAAAATAACAGATAAATGTTATGAAGTTTGGGGTAATTAACTTGGCATATCAAAATATAAGACTGTAGATAGAATAATTACCTTGAATAATAGGAATAACATAAATTACAATATGTGATCTGATAATACAAACAATATCTTGCTATCAATACTTTACAGATCCGTTTAGTGGGTTTAGTTTCAAGTGTTGGAAATTTGTTTGGGTTCCCGGTGTGTTTGTGTTTAAGAGATGTGTTTGGGTTAGTGTTCTTTTCAGGTGTTTGTGGATGTTTGGTAATGTATAGAATGTTAAAAGAGGTCTTCTCCCTTGTGTGCTTTGCACATGTCATGGTTTAACAACCATCCATATAAAGAATACTTGATGTTGCCATCATGAAAATAAGGATAGTTAATACTTCCTCCGATTCAAAATAAGTGATACACTTGGGGTTTCACGGTTTTTGAGGCAAAAGATTATAATGATGATTAAATTAGATTAATTGGATGGTTAGTGGGGAATGGGTCCCACACCTTTTGAATAAAGTAAAGTTAATGATGTTTAAAAGTAAAAAGTAAGAGTAAAGGGGTCATTTCACTTTGTTAAAGTAGATAGTTAGTGGGTGTGGGTCCCATTTTTTTGCCAAATAAGGAAACTTTTCAAAGTGTATCACTTATTTTGAATCACCCCAAAAAGGAAAGTGTATCACTTATTTTGAATCGGAGGAAGTATAGATTTTGAAAGTAAAATAATTAAATGTGTTATTTTGATTAAACCATAAAAATCAACTATTTTGATTTACTCTTCTTTCTTTTAAAAACAAAAACTACACAAATAGCATAAGACCACTTCCAATCGTGATTGAAACTGACACTTTAGTTTTTGTCAAATCAGCGTCACGTCGACTCACACTCCAACCGACATTAAACTGATATACCCATGCCAACATTACTCATTTTTTTTCCAAATTTTGGGCCCTACCATTATAAAATGTACACATACAAAATACTAAATACATTATTAAATTTCTTGGGCCCCACCATTAATCTCATCCCCAAACCGAATTATTGAAACGATGCAATTGAAGCGAAGGGGCGTGCCAATGAGGGATGGCATCGGTTCCCGCATCGCGCGAGACAAAAATCTACTAATACAGTCCATACAAAATCGAAGAACCAGGAAGCCGGTAGATCATGTGATCTCTTCCCTAACTACCTTGACTCGATACTGCGCGCATTCTTACAATTGTTAGCAACTGTTCTCTTTTCGTCCAATTTTTTTATATTAATTTTTACCTTATGTTTATTAGTTTTTAGCATATGAATGAAAATATGATATAAAGTACTAAATGAACTCAAATTTTCTGTGATTAAATAAAATGTTTTTAATTATTTCATGCTAAATTAATTTTGACCTTGCCATAAATATATAAGAGAATTCTTTTATAAATTAATTGAATGGCAAAAAAAAATTTATTTGACAGTTTATATCATATTTCACTTGGGCTTATCGCATATATAAAAATCCCTATTTGTATGTCTTATTATAAGTATTTATAGGGTTTGGCTAACTCATACCCTAAGAGTATAAAATAAACATGTTTAATTATAAACTCAAACTTGTCAGTTTTATTTAGAAATACATTTAATTAATGTGAAAAACAGAATTCATTAATGACAAACTTGCCATTTTGCTTGGTTTGGTTGGGTTGCCGACCAAACTTTGTACGACAGATACTTGGCTAATTTTGCACGAATTTAGAATTTGATCATGCATTTTGGTCATTATTATAAACATTAGAGAAAGTTAAGGCGACATTCGTGTGTCACTAATAACCCAGATCCTATGTGTTTACTGATTACTATTGTTATTTTATATAAAGAATACTTTGAACAAGTTTAATAATTTAATTTCGTATATAATTTAATAGGAGATCTAAAATTATAGAAAAGAACGTAGAACGAGTGTTTTTTCCCCCACTTAAGCCCCACCCTATCCATTTCCCATCATCTTAATATGGAGGTCAATTGTCAAGTTCGCGGCTTATCATTGGCCTGTTTTTGTATTTATTGTTTTGTCTTCCATCAAAAGTTTTGAATAATATGATTCTGATCACCGATCATATAAACTAAAAAGGTTAACATAATAGAAACAATAATTTTCAAACTATATGTTGATTCAATACCAAATTAGTGTATCTCAACTAGTATGTTATATCTTATAAAATATAATCCTATATTCTTAATGATTTATGCATGTATAGACGTAAAAATGTGTTATTCAAGGATATTGGTGATTATTTGAAGTCAAGTTTTTATACAGTTCGAATATAATTTTAAAACTAATGGTATATGGAACATGTTTACCAAGGTGTGCTTTATACAAATGTTGTTTTTATGCTCCGATTCTAGGCTTCTTGCATATCGCATGCTTTATTTTATTATTCAAAGTATTCTTTGCTAGAAAACCATATTCTTTTTTGTGAAATATGATTCGACTAATTAATTTGCTTATGATTTATGAGCATGTGATAACATCATACTACTTGGTAAAAGGCAACAAGTAACAAAAAAGTTACCTTTTGATTAAAAAAAGTTCTATACAACCATTTTTTCATTGAAGTGATTAAAACATGGGTAATAACATGTTGAACCCTGTATTTATCATATATCTTGGTTATGTTATGGATTGATGTTAACACTTTTTTTTTATATTTTATTTTATTTTTGTATAATTGATCTCCATTCTACGTCTAAGTTGCAGTTAGAATCTTGATGAAGATAAAACCGACATCTTTTTGGGATGTAAGCTTGCAAGAGAAATTTGGGATATGATGTTAAAAATGGTGGAATTTGCATAAGACGGCTCTTTCTATCCTTTTATATATCTTCAATTATCTAGAAAAATTAAATAATTCTACATCTTCGAAGAATGACATTGAAGTTGTAGTTCTTTCGACTTTTTGGACCATCCTAAAAATACCGCGGCATTCGAATCTTAGAAGCCGCGAAAAAAAATCGAATCTAAGAAGCCACGACATAGGTAGTTCCCAGTAACTTATTTTCCTATCCTAGCTTAATACTACTTACAAATTATTGTTTAGAAGAAATAATTTAAGGATTTAATAATAACATCTATAAGGATGGTTATTAAATGAATTAAAAATTGTAAATTAATTTTTTCGGAAGAAATTCATAAAACAAATTAAAATTAAATGTCAAGTTTTTTATACGAAGTACTTCATATTTTAACGTTTTTTTAAAACTTTTATTATCGGAATACACTATTAAATGGCAGCCTCCTGTAATAACTTGCAAAACTATGGGCATTAAGTAGTAAAGTAGAAGGAGCGGAAACAAAAGTTGATATTAAAGGGTAATTAGAGAAAAAGACAGCTGATTTTATTTCCATTAAATTCTCTCTCAATATTTTTCTCGTTGTCCGTCCGGTGAATTATACCTTCTTCAAACCTCCGATCAACCCTTTCAGGGTACGCCTTTCTTCAACCACTTCCCAATTTCTATCATTTGATTCGTTAGATTTCATAATTAAGTTTTAATATCCGTAAATTTAAGTTTAATTAATGTGGTTTACGCATCGTCATTGTTTTAGGGAAAAAGGGTTTTCATCGGATTGCTGTCTGCTAACGGTTGTTTGTTTCCATCTGGCTCAATTTTAGGGTGTCCCCGGTTGAAGGAAACAAATTTGTAACTTAATTTGAGCTCTGAAGCTTGTTGATGATAAAAAGGTACAGTTTAAATTTTATATTCGATTTTAATTTGAACTTTTGATGATTTCGTTGTGTTCATGATGTTTGTTAACTATTTTTGGAAAATTTAAGCTAGTTTTAGTTGTTTAGATTGGGATTGCTTATCGGAATTCTGCAACTCAGGGAAAATCTGTTAATCAAGGTATGAAATTTAAAACAAAACAAAGTAACCAAGCTAAATCTGGATAATGTACCTTGATTAAATGCTACCTGCAATATTGAATGTTATATTCAGATTGTTATACTTAGTATTATCCCATGTCTTATGAAGTGTATTAGTAATTCGCGTGTCAGATGATTGAGTTAATTCATGTTTAGGTCATTGTTTACATCGAATTATCGTAATGGATAACGTGGTTGTAAATCTAATTTGTTTTCACATACTTAATTTCTTGGCATAGAAACTTTCTACAAAGATCTAGCTCAAGAAACTTTTGATTTCACATGGATTTACTCGAAAAATCTAATTTGATAAATTGAATGATTGTTGGTACGATTTGGATTCGTATATATAATGTATATGTTATTATGTTACTATATTTGGATGCACGTAACATCAAGCTATAAGCATAAATTTTTTTAGGGTTACAGTTTTATTAGATGATTTCGAGAACTTAAAAATTATGCGAGTAAGTTCTTTCACGATCTCAACAAATTCAATTATATTTGTAATTGATAAATCTTTTTTTATTTTCATTTTATCAGGATTTATCTGTTTCATATAATCCAACATCATGGGACATCGTAATACATCATACAGTGGTCCAATGCTTGATATAGAACCACAACAAATCCATCATCATCATCATCATCATCATCCTGAATCTTGTATGGTATCTTATAATGGTGTAAGATGTTTTCAACCTTTTAATACTCGAACAATGATACCGCCTTCGATAAACTTTGATCCTCGTTACCTGCCCGAAAATCACGGGCACCTGCCCTACATGATCACACAATACAACGGTGAACATTGCAATGCATTCATGATTCCTTCACCTAGTAATGGGCCCTTTTCGGTTCCAGTTTTAAACCGTCAAATCTTTGAAAGGAATAGAAATTTGTTTATGGATGGATCTAATGGCGTGTATAAGAGATCAAGTTCTTCGTTTGTGGGTCCCATGACATCTGAAGGGGGTGCTATGGGATTTGACCCTGCGGTTAGCCGTTTGGTTCATGGTGGTCCATCGGCTCGAGCCGTACCTAGTCCTTGGTTGGACCACCATGGTGCTAGTGGTGCTTTTTCATGGAACCGTGCTCATGGTGTACACTATATGCAAGGTATTTGTTTATTCTATTTTCTTTGTGTCTTGTGTAGTTTTTTTTTTTTTTTTTTTTTTTTTTTTATGTTTTATTTTAATATGGATTGACATTTAATGGTCTTATGATGACATGTATATAAATTTTTTTTAGGTGTCGTAAACATTTACTTAAATTAATCACGTCCTTTTGTTATCGTATTATTTATTTCGTCCAAATAAATACAAAAAGTGTCTTTTAGGATTGGAAACATAATCATTTCAGGAAAATATGTGGTCTTTATTACTCGTATTATTTATTTAGAATCTTATTTTCTTGTTATTTCAGGATGTATAAATGGAGGAAATACGTCTTTTATGCATCCTGCATATATCAGATCTCATCATGGGCCCCACAATGTTTATCACCACCCACTACCACCGCCACCTATGCCGCCAGTACAAGCCCAAAACATGGATATTCATTTGCAAATGGCATCTACTTCAAATAGGCATTCTACAAACACATCTGCTTTTTTTAATCTTTTTCAAAATGGTGTTGATTTAGGGCCTAGGTTTGTGGGCCCCATACTGCCACCTGGACTTACTCATCGCCAGGAATTAATGGTTGATTCATCTGCGAGAGTTCCTCCTGAAGATGTAATATTATCTATCTGTTAATATTAATGTACATATAAAATACATATATCACAAATTTATGTCATTTTTTGTTTGTATGCAGGAGGTTGTTGAACTGAATGGCAATGTTGCCTCAGGCTTGTCAGAAAATTTTATTTCAGATCGTTTAAAAACCAGAAGGTTTTCTCATTTTGAAGATTTAATACTCAGCGTTGAAGAACCTGATTTATGTGTAATTTGCCAGGTATTTTCATAACAATATCTTCAGCATATTTATAAATTTTGGTTAATTATTTTGTGTTTTACAGATGGAGTTTGAGGAACAAGAAGAAATTGGGATTCTGAACTGTTGGCACGAGTATCATGCAGATTGCATCAAAAAGTGGTTGCTTGTGAAGAACAACTGTCCTGTTTGCAAATCAACAGCACTTACCTAAATTATGCCAAATATTGAAATTTAATGTTTTTGAGATGAAACTGTCAATAACTGCCATCTTTGTTGGTTGTAAAACTTTCTTAGAAACCTTTTTTTGTTTTGTATAGACCCTTTTCTGCCAACCGGAAGTGATTGGTATATTTAACATTGAGGTTGGTTTGTTTTTATGTATTTTGGTACATATATTATATAAGTTGAGGGAAGAATCATTTGGATGCTGCTGATTCTGTTAGTTTTTTAGATTATGCCATTTGCTTGCCTTTTCTTGTTAATTTACTTATTTTGGTACATATAAGTAACGGACTTCTTTTTGCGCCAAAGAATAATAGGACAAATGGTAACTAGGATTTAACATTGCTTGCATAAAAGCCAACAAATTTTGAAACAATTCCAAAAACATTCGTTCAGAATATTGATATGATCTTATCCTTATCTTAATTAGGATTAGTTTTATTATAAGTATCATTATCAATTATATATTATTACAGTATTATATTAGGATTAGTTCTTATCTTATTAGGAATAGTTATGTTTAGGATTGTGAAAGATCGAATTATCCTATATAAAAGGGTCGATCTCAGTTTTAGGGAGACATGGAGAATTCTGTTTAGTTTTGTTTATGATAATTCATTATGGTTTATTAGTTTAGTTTCAGTATTATTTTGGTTCGTATCAAATATGCATTTAATTGCGGTTTGTAGACCTAAACAATTGGTTTATAAATGACCGTGATTTGATTTTGCACCGTAACATGTAGGACAAATATGATTTAACATTACTAGCATACATGAAAAAAGATTACAAACAACAAAACAATTCAGTAACTCATTAAATGTCAAACAAACGATCTCTAAAATATTAAAAAAAATCATACAAATCACATATATTACTTAATATAATTGTCTCATACCACAATGGAATCAAGACTATATAGTTTATAATCCAAAAATTTACTTGAAGAAACCGTCTCAAATCCTGAAACACGTTCTACAGCATTAGAAATTCCACAAATACCCTTACTAACTGTTGTTAAGCAGAGCAACAACCAACAGTCTTAACAGCATCCTTTGATCCCACATTAATAGTTTGTCCTTTAGGCAAAACTGAAGGATCATCACCAGCATCAAGTGCTTTCCTACTAACCACGTGATATATCTGCGTGAGTACTTCTGTGAAAGCCGTTTCAACGTTGAAAGCTTCCAGAGCTGATGTTTCCATAAAATAAGTGTTTTCTTTTTCTGCAAATGTTTTTGCTTCCTCTGTGGGGACCGCCCTCAAGTGGCGTAAATCGGCTTTGTTTCCAACTAACATTATTACGATGTTTGCGTCCGTGTGGTCCCGCAGCTCTTTTAACCATCTTTCAACGTTCTCAAAGGTCACGTGGCGTGATGTGTCGTATACGATTAATGCACCTACTGCTCCGCGGTAGTACGCACTTGTAATTGCACGGTACCTAAGTTATAAAAAAAGATTGAATTTTGGATTTTAAAATAGGAAAATGCTAATGACAGCCCTTAGGGCATTGTATAAGAAAAAAAAAATTAGTAACAACAATAACTATAATAAAACCACCCCCTAAAAATCACAAACTACTAAGGATTGTTGTGGTTATGCTTGAATATTTGTACATTGACAACATAATTAATCCCAACCATTGCCATAAGGGCTATGATTAGTAGATCCCTTTAATACATACTAATTGTTGCAAAAAGTGTCAAATAAAAAAATTAGTTGAAAAGGGAATGGGGCAAATATGTTGAAAATCGCTACAAGTATAGTTTATTAGTTTTGTTTATTTGTTATGCTTGTGATTTTAAACTCTGTTTTCGTTCCTAACTTTATACTAGAGAGTTTATATAAGAATTACAACTTGTACGAATGAAAATCGAGGTTTAAAAACCGATCATAACAAATCACTTGCTACAAAGCAATGAATGGCTATCCACTAATGTGAACATTATAGTATATACTACACAACTTTCCTCAAGACATCAACAGACTTATTATAACCTATGCATCTTTTATTTCTTTTCTTTCTGAAATTGGAAACAAAACTCACTAATTCATGCCTTTATAGCGATTCAAATTCACAACCTGAAGCTGAAGGGTACACTACAATCCTGATTATAATGTGCACAATTTAATAAAAAATTAACTAACATTCAGAACAAAAGAAGATCCACAAGCATATGTGAAACAGCTTAACAACAAAATGAAAATCAAACACTGCCTAATCTGACAGTTTTCATTTCAAAAATAGAATTAACATATATTAACTCCTCTATTCGGCTATTCCTCCCCAATAAAGTTATAAACCCTAGAAAATATCACAGATCGAGATCCTAAATCACCAGATGTTAAAAAGCACCAATACTATTCACAGAAGCTACAATTATAGAGAGATTATAAAAGACGGGAAGAAAATTAAAACCTTTCCTGACCAGCAGTATCCCAAATCTGAGCTTTGACAATTTTGTCATCAACACGAATACTTCTGGTGGCAAATTCGACGCCGATAGTGGACTTCGATTCGAGATTAAACTCGTTCTTAGCAAATCTAGACAACAAGTTCGATTTTCCAACACCGGAGTCGCCGATTAGAACTAACTTGAACAGGTAATCGTAGTCATCGTCGGCTCTGTAAGCCGCCATGATTAGATACAATTGAGGTGAAAGTAGATTTGAAACTTCAGTATCTAATGGGCGACTTGAGATCGAATTACTCGAAGTATATGATTATAGATTCTTTTTGGGGGTTTATCTGAAGATCACGAAGATTGTGTAGACAAGATTCACGAGAGAGAGCGGGGACGCGTTTCGAAATTAAAGATTCAGTCAAGTGTTTAAATTTTGGTGTTTTTTTCACATTAAATTTTTTATTCTATTTTATTTGAATTTTTCGAGCAGTTTCTATTTGGATGGTAACAAAAATGCAAATTATAATTTTTAAGATAGAGCCCCTAGCATAAGAAAAATTATATCTACCTCATAAGTTATAGGTTATATATCACACATATTAAACAATGATTTTAATAAATATAAATAAATTATGATATAAAAATCTTACATATACCATAAATGATTATCAGATCATACACGTGACTAGAACCTGGTCCCCCGTATCAAAGAGGCCAAACCCAATTATTGGCTTAGGCCAACCTTGCAGCATACAATCGTTTTAATTTAATTATAAAGATTTTTAGACTAACTAAAAATGTTGATGATAAAATTATCAGTAAATAAATAAAATTAATATAAAAGCCTGGAAAAATGCGCTGCCTTTAATGACGAATTGCAAATCACTCCAGTGTCTAAAATATATGATACGAAGCAATACAAAATGCTACAAAAATAAAAATAAAAAGTACCATTTGATGTCCATGTGATCAGTACAAGCAAAATGTGAATGTGCATGTGCACGTTTGGTGTGCAAATAAGGAAGCTTATCTTACAATTAAAGTTTAGTGGTCTACTCAACCACAACAATGATAATAATATTTTAATTTTTTTCTTTTTGCTGTTAAAAAAAAAATAATATTTTAATTTTTTTATACCAGCCCTTATTTATGAGTGATGTAATCTTGTATGATAACTAGAATAAATAGTGTGTTAATTATATGTCCTTTTTCTAATATTAAACGTTACTATATATTATATATTAAATTATATTTGAGAGATTTATGGATTTATATTAAGAAATTACCTTTTATCAATCGTTAGACCATTTTATTATGAGCGTTGATTCTTACAGATCAATTTTTATTTATATATAACAATTTCACATCAAGGGGTAATATTTAATAATACCATTAGCGGGAGAGTAAAATGTAAAAATGTAGTAAAAAGAAATAAATGACATTATTTTCCTTTGACATGAAATTACTACTTATCACCTCTATTTCATAATATTGTACTTGTCTTTACTTTGGCACTTAGAAATTTGGTTTTAGTTTAATGATAATAAGTTATCATTTTTTAGTTCTTTTCATTACTATTTAGTGTATTTTGTTTCCAGTTATTAATATGATAGTCGACAAGTTAAGGAGAAATGGTCCATGTGACAAAATGAAAGAATGAGTGAATACAACAAACTAGAGAAAATTACACACATAGTTTATCCGGTTTACTCAAAATCACACTTATGGTCATTTACTTCAAAATTACCACTAACAGTTCGAAAGTCTTACATTAACAGTCCTTTAGATTAACGAATGCTAAGTTTTTCTTTTAAATCCTCTCTTCTGCATTCATGAAGGTAAATGGTCAAAAATAGGAGCATATGTGCAATTTTCATATATCCGTCACAAGATGTTTTTAGTTGAGCAAATTTAGATGTAAAGTTCATTTTCATAGATCCATCACAAAATGTTTGGTAACTAGTATTATTATTAGGGTTTATTATTATACTCAAGCACTCAACTGTCATATTTAAATGTTGTGACACATTTTTTTTTTTTCATTTTTTGGTGACAACGAAGTTTTACTAAATAAAGCTCAATCCATCAAGACAAATAGGCAAATGAGCAATGAGCGTAACTAGAACAAAAGGGAGTGGTGTGAGAAAACGGAAATTCTTGGGGTGGAGGAGGAAACAAACTATGTTGGTAATGGTGTTTGATACGTTTAATGATTTGATTTTTAGTTTTATACCTAATGAAACCAAATACTATATGCGGATGTTTATTTCAGACTTCCAAATTAGTTAATGCTAAAAAAAGCTTTTATTTAAAAACTTAAGATAATTTCTTGAGAGGGTTTGAAATCTGAAAGTGGATTTATATACCTCCGTATCACAATAAGTGATACATTTTAAGTTTCACGATTTTGAGGTAAAAGATTAAAATAAGTGTTAAAATGTATTAAAATAGATAGTTAGTGGAGGTTGGGTCCCACTTTATTTGAATAAAGTGATATTAATTGTAACATACGTGTTTTATTTTGAGTATTTTTAATTGTTAAATTATATAATAATTGGTAAATGATAAGGTATTAGGTTTGATAGTTAAAAATATTGTTAGAAATATGTGTTTTTCGGTATTTGAATAAGTGGTATAGGTTAAAAGGGAAGAAATGTTGAAATTTGCAGCATCTAAGAAGTTCGTGGCGCGAACCAATAGTTCGTTGCGCGAAAAATGCACCAAAACAAATCAGAGACTTCATTTAGCGACCTCAAATTTGGTCACGAACGCGAAAATAGGGATAATTCGTGGCGCGAACTTTAAATAGGGAGAACTCGCGGTGTGAAGTAGCAGTTCGCGGCACGAACTCTTGCGACCAGACCATTAAAATCGGGTTTTTCTCCAAAACTTCTTATTTTTCACCCAAAATTCACACCCTTCGAACTCCGGCGATTTTTGGCGATTTCCCACGATTCAAGGCAGATTTCAACCCAAATCAAAGGGATTTCATCATAGAATCATCATATTAAGGTAACGCAACACCCTTTAGCTTCATGCATTTGTAGAAATTGGTTTAATCTATGTTTAGACTTGGAACCCTAGAAAATAGTTTGAGTTTTGATGATAAATTGTTGAATAGCAGCTGTAGTTAGGTACTTTAAACATGGAAAATAACTTAAATCAAGTGGTGTGTCCATTACTTTAATTATTGGAATTTCGGGTTTATGTAATCACCGAAGATTTTAGCTAGTAATGATAATTATCCTCTTGTGATATCATTAGGGTTGGTTTTTAGGCAAAAGTGAAGTAAGATTGAGAAAGTGTGGATTTTCCTTGCTCGGGGAAAATTGGATTGCTTCGTATTGATTAATCCCAGATGAGTTCTCTTTATGTAATTTGAATACTAGTACTTATACTTATTTACCTGAAATGTGAGAAACTGTTTCATATATATATTGATATGCTAACTTATGACTTAAAATGATATTGGTAATTCTTGTAATCTCGCACCATTGATTGAATTCCGAAAAGTTTCTCTTGATATTGATGGTTGTGTTCTTTGCTTCTTTGAGTGACATTTCATTTCGTGAGGACCCATGGCGGCTTGAGTATTACTTCGTGTAATATGTCGGGCGGTGGTCTCAGGGGTACCCGGTGGAGGAGTTGGGGTATGGACCGAGGTGGTGAAGTTTGCGGTCATGGGTTCATTTAGGGACGTTATGATCAACTTCATCGGTATTATCTCTCAATGGCCTAAGGAGGGATAATATCATTTGATAAATCTTTGACGTGTTCTTCATGACTTCTTGGCGTGCACAGATTGTTGTTGGGCATGGTTGACCGTATGAGATTCATTGGGAAGTTGTCGATTCTATCCTTGTTTGAATTGATTGCTTTATAAATTTGTATATTATTAGTATTACTTTACATATTTTGAACTCACTAAGCTCTTGTAGGTTAATCTTTTAGTTGTTTAATATTTTCAGGAAAGGATAAGGGCAAGCAAGTATGATTTTGAAGTAGGATCTTGAAGTTGATACTAGAAGTCTAGAAGAACTTCTACTTTTGGTATATATTTACTAGTTAGTTGTGGGTAAATATTAGAAGTCTTTTGTACATGAATATGATGGTTTAGTCAGTTTGTATCCGTTTTAAAGAAAGTTTGTCTTTTAGGTTGTATGTCTCATGGGTTAGACGTGTTAAAACTTGTATTTTGCCTTAATTAAAAGAAGGTTCTTGTTAATGATGATTAAAAGTGGTTGTTTTGAGTTTGGTCCTTACATTAATGAGTTTTAAAAGTAAAAGTAAGAGTATAAGAGTAATTTCACTTTATTAAAGTGCCACTTTTTTACCAAATAAGGTAACTTTTGAAGTGTATCACTTATTATGAAACACCCGCAAATAGAATGTGTATCACTTATTGTGATACGGAGGTAGTATATTTTTTGTTTTTTGAAGTAAACAAACGTCTGTATGTTTATCATTTGACTTTGTTAGGGCATGTTTGGATGTGCTTTTTGAAAAATGTTTATGGGCCTACTGACTTTTCAAAAAGGAGTTTTGAAAAGTAAAGGACCACTTATTTCCTTACTTCTTGAAAACTCCTTTTTAAGGCTTCTACGCAAACAACTTAACTTCTTGAAAAGTCAATAAGTTAATAGGTATTTTTTGAAAGATTCCCAA
Source organism: Calendula officinalis (assembly GCA_963853835.1). Taxonomy (NCBI): domain Eukaryota; kingdom Viridiplantae; phylum Streptophyta; class Magnoliopsida; order Asterales; family Asteraceae; genus Calendula; species Calendula officinalis. The sequence goes on along the minus strand of OY970823.1, from coordinate 57,331,151 downwards.
ACACCCTTAGTCTTCAAAATTACAATTATTTCTAATTAAATAAAGTAAATCAAAATTCAAAAACATAAAATAGCTTTATCTAATTCTTTAATTTCTAAATTTTGTCAATTATTATTGACTGACTTATAAGAAAACTTTAAGTTTTTATTACATTTGAATCGTGACTTATGTATAAATATAAATGCATATTATGTTACTCATCTATATTTCACTTTTATTTGATAACAAATAAAAAAATCATGTTATTTAAGTGTTAAGATAAAAATAAGAGGTTTGTAACAAAAAATCTGAATCAAGATGTTGTAAGAGGTTTTTATAGTTTTTTTAGTAAAAATAAATAAATTCTCTAAATCTGAAAATCTCTTGAAAAATAAGACTTAAAAGATTTTGCAGGTACAACAAATGAGATCTTAGAATGTAAACATTTATTTTTTAAAAATATACTAAGTTAATATTATGAGTTATTAACAAAAATATATGATAAATTTAAGGTTATGTTTGTTAGCTTTTTTAGCTAAAGATGAGATCGGGTCTAGATGGAATGAAATTTAAATTATCCGATACCTGATTTCAGAGGATTAGTAGACTCGAGAAACGAGCCGTTCACATAATATGGTTCTAAACCCTAAACCCAATACCCGACTGTTTTTAAGTAATGCGGTTCCTACCAGGTTCCAGTGCGATATGATTTTAGAATTATGGTTTTATATGTCATCCTTACTTTTAGCTTTTTATTTTGAATTAAAAACTCTTAAAAATTGAAAGTTTTGCTTGGTTGTGAGAGCTTTTATCTTTTTATTTTTAAGAAAAACTCCAAAACAATAAGTTAACTGAAGTAGCTTTTAAACAAGCTGGAACTTTTAAAACAGAAAATTACTTTTTAAGCTCCAATTACTTTAACAAATACCTTTTTATGAACTCTAACTAAAAACTCAACTACCAAGTTTTGCCGAACATCATATAAAATACTTCCTCTGTATCAAAATAAGTGACACACTTTCTATTTTAGGGTGTATCAAAATAAGTGACACACTTTGAAAACTTTCCTTATTTGGTAAAAATAGTGGGACCCATACCCACTAACTATCCACTTTAATAAAGTGAAATTACCCTTATACCCTTAGAGCATCCCCAATGGTTAACCTCATAAAAACTTATTAGTTTTGCCACATTAACATTCCACTAACAAAAAACCTTTTCATAAATGACATCTCCAATGGTTAACCTCTCCAAAAGCTTATTCTTTTATAATATTTTTAATCTACCTTTATCTATCTCAAATGTTTTATAAATACCCCTATATATAATTTGACAATTTTTTTGACATCTTACTAAATATTATATCTTTTAAAATGTCTAATACAAAAATATTATACTAATTGACATTAAATATTATATAATTTATTTATTAAGTAATAAAAATATAATAAAGAATTTATATATAACAAATCTAAGGTTTAAATTGAAATGTTATTAAACATAAGGGGCTAAAAATGACAAACATTAAAGGATGGTTAAAAGGTTAGTAGAGAATAAGTCTTTGCAATAAGTTTTTCAAAAAAGCTAGGCATTCCAATGGTAAAAAGTCTTTCAAAGACTTATTAGAATAGTAATAAGCTTTTGAAAAAGCTACCATTGGAGATGCTCTTACTTTTACTTTTAAAACTCATTAATATCACTTTATTCAAGGAAAGTGAGACCCATTCTCCACTAACTATGTATTTTAATATATTATAACCCTTACTTTAATCTTTTGCCTCAAAAAACGTGTAAGCTAATTTGTGTCACTTATCTTGATACGGAGGAAGTAGTACAATAGTAAATAAGTAAATTTATATGGAGTATTATATTTTGTTCTAGGAAGAGTGTCGAGTGTACACGTCAATGTATATCTTCCTACCGTTAGGCTTCCGTGCCTCTATAAAATCCTATTTTTTTCTCGATCATTTCCTACATGATTCGTGATGACTCCCAAATCTTCCGACTTCCCTTCTGAAGATTCCGACTATTACTCCGGCTTTGGAAACCACTTCTCGTCGGAGGCGATAGCCGGAGCTCTTCCTCAGGCTCAAAACAGTCCACTTGTTTGCCCCCTTGGTCTCTACGCCGAACAGATCTCCGGTACCTCCTTCACCGCACCTCGCAAGCTCAATCAACGAAGGTACGGCACACAATCATGAACAATTGCGGATCCTAGTTTCGTGTTCGTTTTTTGAAGTTAATTTGAACTATTATTGATGCCGATAACAGTTCATTATGTTTAATAATCGTAGTTTATTGATTCGTTATGTTTGGTAGTTGTAATTCATTAATTTTTTACGGTTCATTAAATTCATCGAATGCTATCTGTATAAATTTTGTTATATAATCAAGTTGCAATTACATACGGCATAGGAGTTACGGTATACCTCATTTAGACATCAATTTCTGATTTGCTGAGTAGTAATTTGAAAATTGTTTCTATTTTATTTTATGGATCATGTGTTAAGCTGTTATCAAAATCTAATTGATTAAGCTTTAGGTACTTTTACGGATTACGATTATTGAGATCTGAGACGTATATATGTATTTACTGTTTGCTGCAACAGTTGGCTGTATCGAATCAAGCCTTCAGTGACTCATGAACCATTTAAACCCAGAACACCCAAACACGGAAAACTATTGAGTGAATTCAGTCAGGTCAACAGTTCAATTAACCCCACACAAATTCGATGGAAACCTGTTGATGCACCACTTGAACCAACAGATTTTGTTGATGGACTTTACTCTGTATGTGGGGCCGGCAGTTCATTCCTTCGACATGGGTTCGCAATTCACATGTAATTTATCCTTCAATATTATTATAAAATATCATTCAATGTACGCTTCAACTAAATCATAACTGATGTAGGTACAATGCAAACAAATCAATGGAGAACTCTGCTTTCTGTAATGCAGATGGCGATTTCTTGATAGTTCCTCAAGATGGAAGTTAGTAGTAACTGAGCTTAATTTTACATTATTTTTATATAATATATTATTCATTGTGTGTACAGGGTTGTGGGTCACTACTGAGTGTGGAAAATTACAAGTATCTCCTGGTGAAATAATAATAATCCCTCTAGGGTTTCGTTTTGCTATAGATTTACCTGATGGTCCTTCACGTGGTTATGTTGCTGAGGTTTTTGGTGCCCATTTTCAACTGCCTGATCTTGGCCCAATAGGTAGTTAGTTATATCAGTTATGATGCTATTGTTAGTGTCATTGTTTAAGTATTTGACTAATTGGTTACCGATTTTGTATTGATTTTAGGTGCAAATGGTCTTGCTTCTGCAAGGGACTTTCTTGTTCCAAAAGCTTCATTTGAACAGGAATTTCGTCCAGGTTATACAATTATACAAAAATTTGGTGGTGAATTGTTTACTGCAAAACAAGATTTTTCACCGTTTAATGTTGTTGCTTGGCATGGAAACTATGCTCCCTACAAGGTAACACCATTTAATTGGAATTTATTTTACTTATAAATCATAGATATAGACTGCATAAACATAATTATATATAATTAATTGACTACTTGCAGTATAATCTTAGCAAGTTCTGCCCTTACAATACGGTTTTGGTTGACCACGGGGATCCATCGATAAATACCGGTGAGTAAAATCTATTGTAATCGTCTTTTAAACACTTTATAATAAAATAGAAATAAATTATATTCATTTAAAGTTTTTTTTCCTTTTGTAATTATTAATGCAGTTTTAACCGCACCAACTGATAAACCGGGTGTTGCGTTGCTTGATTTTGTTATATTCCCTCCACGATGGTTGGTTGCTGAACATACTTTTAGACCGCCTTATTACCACCGAAATTGTATGAGCGAATTTATGGGTCTTATTCACGGAGGATATGAGGTAATTTTTAAAATATAATTAGTGTGTTAATTATGATTATGAAAAGTAATTTTTTTAAAAATAATAATTTCAGGCAAAAGCAGATGGGTTTCTTCCTGGTGGGGCAAGTCTTCATAGTTGTATGACTCCTCATGGTCCTGACACCAAAACATACGAGGTAATTACTAATGATTTTTTTTTAAGTTATAATAATGTAATGACAATTTTTAATCTATTTAAAGGCGAATATTGCTAGTGGGAATGATGCTGGACCTCATAGAATAAAAGACACGATGGCTTTCATGTTTGAATCATGCCTAATGCCAAGAATCTGCCCATGGGCTCTCGAATCTCCATACGTTGATCATGATTATTACCAGTGTTGGATTGGATTGAAATCACATTTCATCAACAACACGGGCTTGCAAAACGGGGAAACAGAAACTGAAGAATAGTGGTTTTCGTTTACGGGTTTTAAGATCATATAAATCTGGATTGGTGATGCTTCCCCGAATGTAGTTTATGTTTTCTGTTTGTAGATGAAGCTTATGTACATAATAAGGAAGTAATTTACATATAGAAGATAATAAGAAAAGTGAACTTAAATAAAGTTGTCTGAACTTGAACAAGTCTCAAGTAACTTAGAGCCAACGACTGTAAGGGAGTTTTGTACATTGGCTCACCTAAATGCCTAATTAAGCAATTTATAGCTACACTGTATAAGCGTAGAATATGGTAAAAATACTCCTTTTATCACTTTGCTCAAAAAGCGAGAAAATGAGAGACTATTTGAAACATAAAGAAATTGCTAAACGTATTTTATATGAATATATTTGAAAGAGATTTTGCTAAACATGTACGGTTGCATACTACTGGTATTGAAAGATCAAAATTTTGCAATAACTAAATTTGAAACGGGGATGTGACGTTCAACGCAAGAAACAGGATAAATTTGTACACAGCAAACTTTAACTTTATCATCAAGAAGCCACCAAATTAATAACATAAGTTTACCACACCCACCATACCTTAACCTCTTATAAAATAGAGTCTACAGTGTAAAACGCGTTCTTGGCTTATTTAATTGCAAGTATAAAACGCATTATTGGCTTATTTAATTGTACAATATTGTTGAAACCGATTCTCTAGGAGCCCGAAAGGAAGGTAACTTCCTCCAAGAATCCTAATAAGAACCTGCAATCAACCGGAAAACCTGAGGCAGTTGCTCCCCGAGGGTGATCCTCGTGAGAACACTCCGACGCTCAAGTTAGTATTTATCGACGTGAGGTCTATCGGACATTCAATGCCTGATTATAACGGACTGTATTGAATGCTATGTATAAGTAATAAATGTACCGAGAATGTGGTTATGTTCGTTCTTTGCTTGCGGATCAGTATTTATAACCAATCCGGAAGACCTGCAGAGAGAAGGAGGCCTTCTCTCAGACCGGTCTTACAGGATGTCCATCGGTTAAAAGGTAGAGCCTGAAGTCTTTCTTCGTCGTGTCGTAGCAGGATCCCACGCCACCGCCGTCTTGGGGACTTGTTCGCATTAAATGCTCTCGGGACTCAAAACCGCTTTTCCGTGATCTCCGCTTTACCCCAGATTATCATCGTGGGGATTCGCGTCCTGCGTCCGTTTCCCTTCCCGCATTCGGGAGCCTTCGTAAATCAGGATGGTATTCGGTTTATACCTCATTAAGTCCCTTAAGTTAAAAGGAGGCTTATGCGCGGAAAGACTCGTTTTCACTTGTAACGACGCTCAGCTGTCTTGTCGCAGAAAAAATGACCGTTGTGGCTTTTATGACCGTTAAGTTTTACCGTCATCTCAGCGGCTTATAAGGACCTTTTAACTTCCTCTCCTATATACATGCTCCTCTTTCTGTCTACTTCGTCACTTGCTTCTCCGCCTTCTCCATTTTTCCTTTTCGCCTCTATTTTCTTTCTCTCATTACTTAGCCATGACAAAGAAAGACAAAACATCGAAAGACAAGGGTGAGAAGTCTGTTCAACGAACCGCGGCGAATACTCATACCAACCTTACTCCTCCTGACATCTATGCAATCTATGATGACTTTCATATCGATCGATGTTATCGTTTTCTACTCCTTGGACCTTCTGATACCATTCGTTCCGCACCCGATGGATTTGAACCGGTGTACATGCAGTACGTTTCAGGAGGGCTAAGATTCCCCATAGATGATTTCATTCTTGCTCTCCTTCAAGATCTTAAGCTCCACCTTGCTCAACTTGCTCCAAACTCCTTCCGCAAGATTATCGCCTTCATGATGCTTAGTCGCTCTCTTGGAATTCCTCTATCCACCAAGGTATTCCGCCATATGTATGTTGTAACCGGAAGGGGAGACTGGGCCGTTTTTACCCTTCGCCCGGGCCGGAGCGAGCATATCGTCGGGCTAAAGGATTCTATTAGGGATTGGAAATATGCTTTCTTTTATGTTGATCGTCTGGCTTTCAATGAAATTTCTCTTCCCTGGGGGAGAATAACCGGCCGCACATCCGAACCTGCTCCTGACCTAACCGACGATGAAATTGGTTATGTCAATCGTTTATCTGTTTCGGAGGTTGCATGGGAAGATCCTGACGAGGTCTTCCTATGGATGGTCGACCTGAGTCCTTATTACTTCATTCGCCAAGTCCGTCCGGTCTGGCAAATTGACGGAAAGGCTGTTTCTCTGTTCCACCGCCTACGAATGCCAAAACCGATACAAGGGGATGCGTCCTTTATTGAGGGAGCCATAACTCCCTTCCTCCCCCCCTCAGAAGATGTCCTCAGTTCTGAGGGAACACCGGACGCTTCGGAGCGTGAAGCTGAGGTTACTTCTGGGGCATCGGCACCTATCGTGGAATCCCCGGTATTCAGGACTCAGGACACCATGGTTCATGATTCCCAATCGTATATCTCAAAACCCCGAAAGGTAGGTTCCGTCCAATCAGTTTCCAAGCGGGCCCATGAGAGAACGGTTTCCTCCTCGACCAAGCGGCCAAGAACTGAAGGTATAAACCGAGCTACACTTTTCTCCTTACTTCTACTTCTTTGCTAATAAACGTTTTGATTTTGTTACAGGGAATACGTCGGACGCTTTCGTTATTGCTTCAGAATCCGAAGAGGTTACTGTCACCGTATCGTTCACCCCTTCGTCATTGGTTATTCCCACCATCGTTACTTCAAGTGTTACCATACCGTCAACCTCACTCGGGGTCACATCAACACCACCTAACCCATCGGCCATAGCCTTGTTTAGCAGCCTTCTTTTCACTTCCGACCTCGAGACCCCACATACCGGAAGACCTGCCCAATCACTTCCACCCGTTCGGCCCCAGTCGTCGCTGCCTGTTTTCCCCTTTCGACGTAAGTGTTTGTATTTGTTCGTTTATTCTTCCTTTTATGTTTGCTAACTTGTTTTTGCTTTCTCTAACTCGACAAGTTCACACTACCATTTCAGAGTCTACGAAAGGGTTGTCTTCCATCGACCCTACCAGGCATGTGGGTCCGTCCGAGATTCAAACATCCCGAGAGCAGAGTCTGCAAGCAACAATTACCCCAACCCCGCCGATCGTGCATGCTTCCGTAACTCCTCCTTTCGTTTTTCTGAATGCCGCCGATGTGTCTGATGAGGGAGTTTTCCTGCGCTTTCGAACGGACCTTTTACGTGCCGTGGAGTTACTGTCCGAGCTGCAAATTCGGGGTATCCGTAATAGGCAGGCGGCATCTTTTCACCTTGAGGAGTTCAAATGAATGGAGGAGGTGATTGGTAAATTAAAGACCTCGCATCAGCGTGAGTTAGAGAAAAAAGAACATTTGTCAAGGCAAAATGAGCGTCTATTGGAGGAAAATAAGGATCTCTATGCGGGCATAGAAGACATGAGACGTGCCGCTGCTGCTAAGGATGCCCGCATTATTGATCTAAATGCAGAGCACAGCTCCCTTTCTGCCCGCATCGCCGAATTAGAGGCGTCCCTTGTTGAGAAGGATTCTCAATTAAACGAGGTTGAACGCCTCTATCATGAGCTGGATATTAAAAATGATAGGCTTAAGGAAGATTTTTCCTTACAGTCTCACCGATTGGGAGCTTGTCAGGAAGATGTGGAATGGTTAGTTAGGAAAGGAGGGCCTGGTTTGTGTGAACTGTTATTAAATTCAGAGGATTTTGTGGGTAGGAACTCCAAGTTGCATATGAGTGTGTTAAGTTTGGTCAGTATAGGGGATGTATAGATACTCACAAGGAGTATGTTGGGTTGTTGAAGGATGCCCCGTTCGTGCACGATTTTTCGGACGCTCAGACCAATATTATGGGCCTTTTTGGTGAATTGGTGACTCCGGACTACCCTCTCTTGCAGTCCCTTAAGGCTGGCACGGTTTCTTTAGTCGAGCTGAAGAGGTTGGTAGGGAAGTATTTGTCCGGGCCGGAGGATGTCGGCGAAAGCTCTCGTAGGGAAGATGTGTCATCTGCACCGTAGTATCAAAGTTTCGAACATGCTTCTTTTGGTTGTTTCTTCCCGTTTTTAGTTTGCGTTTTGTATTGTATTGCTTCGTACAACTTTTAATGAATCGATTTATATTTCCTGTAGAGGCGTCCCTCTTACTTAAGAAAATTCGTTTGTTTTATTCGTTCGTCGTTTGTTTCGATATTTCGTTCGTTATTCATTCGCTCCGAACACACACGCTGATTCGCTGGTGTGGGCGTTCCGGTCATAGCTATGATACTAATAATTAATTAACAAACTTAGCTAAGGATTGTCGTGACATTAATTATCATCTTTCGATAAAAAATACCTTTCTCGAAAGGCACTTTACTAATAAACTTCGCACTCATCGTTGGGTACATCAGTAGTTAGGTAAACAACAAAAAAGTTTAGAAACACACAAAAATAAACACAATTCATCCATGCCGTGCGTGCAGAAAAGGTCTTCTAGAAATGGAACCTGCGGAGGTTCCTCATGTTCCGAGTCCGCGGAATGCTTACCCCATCCATTGTTTCTAAGACGTACGAACCGTTCCTTCTGGACTCCTTCACCCTGTACGGACCTTCCCAGTTTGGAGACAATTTGCCAAGCTTATAGTGCAGACCGGCTTCATTCTTTCGGAGAACTAAGTCCCCCACCTTACATGTCGTTGCACAAACCTTTCCATTATAGTATCCCTCTGTTCTTGACTTGTATGCAGCCTGCCACAAGGCAGCATTTTCCCTTCGTTCCTCTACAAGATCCAAATTATGCCTTAGTGCTTCCGCATTACCCTCTAGGCGAAAATTTTCCACTCGGGGAGATGGCAAAATAACTTCCAAAGGGATGACCGCTTCAGATCCGTATACCAGGCTATACAGAGTTTCCTGTGTAGCCCTTATTGCCGTAGTTCAGTAAGCCCAAAGGACGCTATGTAACTCATCTGCCCACCCTCCTTCTGCTCGGTTTAAATGAGTTTTAATTCCTTTCACGATTATTCTGTTAGTTACCTCGGTTTGGCCATTGGCTTGAGGATGAGCAACAGAAGTGAAGTTTTGCCGAATGCATAGTCCTGCGCACCATTCTTTAAAAGGGTTGCTAGCGAACTGTTTCCCATTGTCGCTAATAATGGTATACAGGAGGCCGAACCGACAAATGATCTGTTTCCATACAAACTTGATGATATTCGCCCTGAAATGCAGGATAACGGTTTCGCCTCGACCCACTTTGTGAAGTAGTCTATTGCAACTACCAAGAACTTCAGACCACCGGGAGCTTTCGGGAAAGGTCCCACTATGTCAATACCCCACTGGCAGAACGGCCACGGACTGTGGATGCTCGAGAGATGGGTAGGCGCTTGGTTCAGAACGTTGGAGTATGCTTGACACTTCTGACATTTTTTGACATACTCTTGGACATCTTTCGACATCTGAGGCCAAAAGTACCCTGTTCGGAAGACTTTCTGCATCAAAGCCCTTGAACCTGTATGTGACCCGCACAAGCCTTCGTGCACTTCCTCTATGGCTCTTTGGGATTCTACCTTCCCCAAGCACTGTAACCAAGGAGTTAAATAACCCTTCCGGTAAAGCACCCCACTCTTCATCGTGTACATTCATGCGTTCATCCTTACCTTTCTTGCCTGAACAGGGTCATCCGGAAGTGACCCTTCCGTCAGATATCGTATCATTGGCCTCATCCAGCAACTTGCGTCCTCCTCTATCTCCATTGTTTCCTTACTCGTTACTTGCTCGATACTTCTTTTTGGATGGACTTCAACTAGAACTTCCTTCGTGAGGTGATGATACAACATAGAAGCGAGCTTGCTGAGTGCATCTGCTTCTTTGTTTTGGGTGCGAGGTACCTGCGTTATTTTGAATTTTTTGAACTTTGCCACCTTCATTTTCACTTGCTCCAGATATCGTTTCATGTGGCTTTCTTTAGCCTCATAGGATCCGTTTACTTGGTTTACCACTAGCATTGAATCTGCGAACGCGTCCAGCTCGCTTATTTCCATGCTCTGAGCTAGATTCAAGCCTGCTAGCAATGCTTCGTACTCGGCTTCGTTATTTGAGCAAGCAAAATTGAACCTGAGAGCGTACGTTACTTTTTCCTCCCCTGGTCCTGACAGGACGACTCCTGCTCCGCATCCGTCCGCACCCGCCGCTCCGTCCGTGTACATCCGCCATGGAGTGAGATTTCCTTTCGCGAGTACGCCCCCCGCACCATTCAACTCCGCCTGCATGCTTTCCGTAAGCGATTTCCCTTCGTCTGTCATTTCGAGTAAGAAGTCCGCTAAAGCTTGACCTTTGATACTGGGCCTAGGTTTAAATAACATGTCGTACTCTCCCAACTCGATTGCCCATTTGGTCATGTGTCCTGACCGCTCTGGTTGAAGTAATATATTCTTGATTGGCTGGTTGGTCAAGATCGTTACCGAATGGGCCTGGAAGTATCTCTTCAAGCGTCTAATCGAGTATATGAGGCTCAGGATTAGCTTCTCAATAAGATAGTAGTTCAATTCCGCCCCCTGTAACACTCGGCTGACAAAGTAAACCGGGATCTGCTTTCCCTCTCTCTCTGCGAGAAGGACCGAACTGATTGCTTCCCTGCTCGTGGAAAGATACATGACGAGGGCCTCTCCTTCTTTCGGGCTAGCCATTGTTGGGATGGTTCGTAGATGTTGTTTGAGTTCTCCGAACGCTTTCTCTGCCTTCTCTGTCCATCCCACCTCTCCTTTCTTAGTACACCCGTGCAATGCTTTAAAGAAAGGGATGGATTTTTCCGCAGACTTGGCTAGGAAACGTCCGAGCGCGGCTAGCTTTCCATTTAGGGCTTGCACATCCTTCACCGTTCGCGGGGTTTTCAACTTTAACAGATTATCTATTTTCTCCGGGTTAACCTGAATCCCGGACGGGGTGATAATGTGACCCAGGAATTTCCCCCTACTTACTCCGAACGAACACTTCTTAGGATTCAACTTCATGTTAATCTTTTGCAGTTGCCGAATGGTTTCTTCCACATCTTTGACTAGGTCACTGTCTTCCTTACTCTTGATTACCATGTCATCCACGTATACTTCTAGGTTTCGTCCTATCTGTTTTTCGAAAGCCCTATCGACCAAGCGTTGATATGTTGCCCCGACATTCCGCAACCCAAACGGCATCTTGACATAGCAATATGTACCTCTGGCCATATGGAAGGCCGTTTTCTCTTCATCTTCTCTAGCCATCTGAACTTGATGGTAACCCTTGTAAGCGTCCAGAAAGGATTTCCACTTGTATCCTCCCAATGCTTCCACCTTCTGTTCGATTTCTGTGAGGGGGTAGCTGTCTTTGGGACATGCTTTATTAAGATCCTTGAAGTCCACGCACATCCGCATGGACCCGTCCCCCTTTCTGACCAACACAGGGTTGGCCACCCATTCTGGGTATTGAGTGCTTCGTAAGACCCCTGCTAACACCAGATCGTCTCCATTTGCCTCATCTTCCGGAATCTGCAGAAAAGGTTGTAGTCTTCCAACTCCTCTTGAGTGGGCTCGTTCCCTCTGTTTTCTGGTGGTGGGCATGTGGAAGCCGACGCAAGGGTAAGCACTCCCCCTACCGGTTCTGTGGGTCAGACCGACGTCGTTTGGTGACGATCGTTCGACGCTGTTTCTTGGACCATTTTGTTCTCGGTCCCACGGATGGCGCCAAATGTTGAAACCGATTCTCTAGGAGCCCGAAAGGAAGGTAACTTCCTCCAAGAATCCTAATGAGAAACCTGCAATCAACCGGAAAACCTGAGTCAGTTGCTCCCCGAGGGTGATCCTCGTGAGAACACTCCGACGCTCAAGTTAGTATTTATCGACGTGAGGTCTATCGGACATTCAATGCTTGATTATAACGGACTGTATTGAATGCTAAGTATAAGTAATAAATGTACCGAGAATGTGGTTATGTTCGTTCTTTGCTTGCGGATCAGTATTTATAACCAATCCGGAAGACCTGAAGAGAGAAGGAGGCCTTCTCTCAGACCGGTCTTACAGGATGTCCATCGGTTAAAAGGTAGAGCCTGAAGTCTTTCTTCGTCGTGTCGTAGCAGGATCCCACGTCACCGCCGTCTTGGGGACTTGTTCGCATTAAATGCTCTCGGGACTCAAAACCGCTTTTCCGTGATCTCCGCTTTACCCCAGATTATCATCGTGGGAATTCGCGTCCTGCGTCCGTTTCCCTTCCCGCATTCGGGAGCCTTCGTAAATCAAGATGGTATTCGGTTTATACCTCATTAAATATAAAACGCCTTCTTGTCTAGAATATGATAAGATTCTTTTCTTAGATAAAACCAAATGAATACTTTATGTGATATGAGTGCGACACATAGTTGACCATATGGGATACTTCCAAATAAACGAAATAACTTTTCAACGCACTCTCTATACATACTGATCCAAACACCATCCATTATCATCTCCTACCAAGCTTCTTGACTGCTATTAATTACCCTTTATTGTTCCAGATTTGCATCACAGTTAAATCTAAAGATCATCATGTCTTCCATAGAACAAGTGCAGCATATGAAAATTCCTCTAGAAGAAATATTATCGGCAACTAACGGTTTTTCCAATGAAAATTTTATTGCGCTGGGTGGATTTGGGAATGTGTATCATGGAAAATCTCTAAACTTATTTACATAACAAGGACCTAACCTGGGTCCAACGCCTTGGAATTTGCTTAGATGCCGCCCGGGGGTTGAAGTACCTTCATGATGATGTTGGGTTTCAACATAGAATTCTCCACCGTGATGTCAAGAGCTCCAACATCCAGTTAAGTGACAATTGGAAAGCCAAAATTTCTGATTTTGGGTTGTCCAAAATCGGTCCCTCTAATGTGGAGTATACCTTCCTCATCTCTGTTGCTTGTGGCACAATAGGATATATTGATCCAGTATACATCAAGGACGGTATTCTCACAAAGGAATCTGACGTTTACTCTTTCGGGGTTGTCTTGTTTGAAGTCTTGTGTGGAAGGCTGGCTCGTGTTGTGAAGCCTGGTGAGACTCATCAACTTTTAGTTCATGATTTGGTCAAAAGTCATTGGAAAGAGCGAACGTTAGAGAACATCATTGTTTCCGGTCTGCAAAATCCATTGGTCTAATACATTTACATCCATTGCCTTTCAATGTTTGAACAAGCAAAGGGAAAAACGTCCATTAATGAGTGCGGTCGTGAAAGAACTAGAGAAAGCTCAGGCTTATCAACGGGTAAGTTGTTGAAACTGCATAATTAAGGCTTTACACTTTTAAATTTTAAGTATCACAACATTTAAAGTCGTGTTAAAAGCATTTTTGCATCTTTAACATAGTTTTAACATCCATATCAAAATTACCATAACTCATTTAATATTCCTATAACATTCGTTTGAGATCCACAAAAAGTACTACAAACCAATCATGATTTAGAAGAAAGAAAATCTTCTAACGCAGCCGGGTGTGGTGTGGATCGGGGAGCGTTGCCACCATCAAAGTTCCTTTGGCGTGACTGTAACATAATAACAGGGCCAGTCCAAAATAACTAAAAAATTTCCACCAAATTAAAAGTACCGTCATAATCCCCAAGTTAAATGTCTGAATTGTACTATGTAGTCCACCTATTTTCAATATTATTTTGGACTTACCTTGATTCAAATGAGTTTACACATATGTATACATGGACTGATTTTTTTGAAAGTGAGCCCCTAAATTTTTTAGGCCCTGGGCGCCCGCCCTTGTCACCCATGCATAATAACACCGACAGCTCTTAGTGATATCAAAGATTTTATTAATCATATTTCTCTTCATTAGCTAGCGTATACATAGTTTACATATGAATTATTTTTGTCATATCAGAAAACCTTAGAACAACCATAACTTTTACGATAACCTATAATCAAAATCAAATTACAATACTTATAAGTCTGATTCCTGTGTGTACACAGGCGTCAATTCGATCAAGGGCCGATGATAAGTTGACATATTCCCACATGGCAATTGAACAATCAAGGTATTACCGCTGGCTATAATTTTTTTACGATGAATCACGTAAAAACCCATGTACTTTTTGTTAAAATCAATTATGGTGCAACCTGATTATTCGATAGTCAAATATTTACAGTTCAAGAAGGAGACCACTGGAGTGTATGTTAAATGGCTATAATCATTCAGATAATGAAAAATTAATAATGAAGAAGAACAAAATGTATCTCCATTTTCGATTAAAAAAGAGCACCCAAACGATCTCTCTATATACAACACGTCGAATGTATAGTTTTAAAATCAGAGCTTACTCACACGATTGGGCGAAAAGGCAAGAAGAAGGGACCCACGTAAGTATCATTACAGCTGTGTACCCTGTCCCGACTTTAGAAAAGGATCTTGTAGGCGTGTGTGAATATGGTTTTTGAATGTTGGCTTCATCCTAGAAAATATATTTATGTAAAGATAAAATCGGGTGTAACCGAAGAGTATGTTTTTTTGCTCATAGTTTAGAAGAATTGCGCCCATTATACCCTGGCTCAACAATTCTTTCATATTTCTTCAATTAATCATTATTCTCTTTGGTCAACCCCCAACCCTGAAACCCGTCAACTACAGGTTTAGAGTGCACCATGTATTCAAAATTTGGATCGCTATGTATTGTATTCTGGTTAATTAGATCGGATGCATTTGCAGAACAGAGTCAAATGGTCCCGAGTTCATATATTTCAGATTTCCTGAGGGGAAATTGAATTGGGGTATTGAGAAAGAAGAGATTAACAAGTTGAGGAATTCGGCTTCTTTTGGGGGTGGATGGTTTATCAGCATGAACAAGGTTTTTCACCATGGTTGGAAGAGTTGGTTAATTGATTAAATGTAATTGGTTTTATAGTCGATTTGTTGTTTTAAAAGCATCATGTGATTATATATGCATATGCTTTATGTTTTGTTTCAATTTTTCATTATATTTTGTGTTATTGTTGTGAAAAATAACTTAGACTAATGATCTATAGAAACTTGACATTGTAGTTTCAAGGTATTCTCTTTGATGTTTGTTAGTGCTGTATATTGTAAGGGATCAATTTTTTAGGTGTACAAGAGACATATCATTGGTGTATGAGATAAATTGGAGAATGTTAGTGAAGATCTTGGATATTATGCAGATTTGGGGATGATCGACATATGTAGAGATTTGATTAAACAGGAAATCATTTAAATTTTTGTTGGCCAACCACTATTTTTGATTCAACCAATTTTTTTTTCTTGATGAACATAATTTAATAATTTCAAAAGGGCAGTGATTGTAACTAACTTTTTCTCTTTTTTATAAAATTGTTATTTATTTAATTAACAATCTCAATTAAATCACATGAGCAGGTTAGTACTGGTATACCTAAAGTCAACGGAAGTCAAGCACCAAATCAATATATCAAACATTCCACACACTTCAGGGATTGTAAGGAGATGTGATATTGCAGCTAACTCAACATGATTAACTTAACCCATACTGTTAGAACAACTTAGTTAGTTAGTTAGTTAGTTACAATTTGTTATAGTTTGACTTTTCTATCTTTGACTTTACACTGTACATATATAGCTGTAAGTCCTCATTTGTAACATTACTTCAATTTCTCTAATCAATGAATTGGATTCGTTACAAGTTCTCTCTCAATATTCTTCAATCAACTTGATATCAGTTAGCACTATTTTTAGCAGTTGCAGTTAAACCTTCATTTCCTTTTCTGTCTCCAACCATCAATACGAGATACATGATTTACAAGAGAATTTTCATCTGCAACAAGACGCTAAAAATAACTTGTGGCCGGATGTATGTATGTAGTGATAATTAATAGTATGTTGTTTAAGAGTAATTAAGAGTATGTACTATGTCTGTATAAACTCACTGTTAATGTAATTAGTTTTATGTTTATAGAATTTTAATTGTGTTATGTTTAATTGTATTGTACAGTTGAACTTACACATGTTTGGTCAATTGTAAACGTCATGTCGTCGCCATATGTTTGACCGGAAAATTTTTAATTTGTTATATATAGCGACGATATGTTGTCACCAATTTTAAAGTTTTATCTATAGCTACACCATGTCGTTGCCATAAGTGTGACCAAATAAATGTACGACGTACTCTATTGCGACGACATATTGTCGATACAAAGTTACCAGATTATTTGCGGCGTATCCTAGGCGATGACATGTCATCGCCAAAAAGTTATAACAAAACTTTATTTATCCGGAAAGTCTATCCCAGTGAAACTTGTAGTCATCGAGATCACTATGGCGATGACACATGTGGCGGAGAAAATTTTAGGCAATTGAAACGAGTCTACGGCGATGACTTTATAGCGGTGACATGTTGTCGCGATAGGGTATGGCGATGACTTGTCGTCGTGATAGATTGAAAATGATTAGTCGCCATAGGGTGCTTTCGTTGTAGTGCTGACATATAATATTTGATATTTGGCATTCATAATAATCTTATACTCTATTCATCTCATAATAAAGTTGTCGTTTTCTATTTTACACAAGACATAATTAGTGGTAGGTCTTTGATAATAATTTTGATTAAAATATAAATTTAGTTTACACAGAGAAAGATAGTTAATTAGTGGTGAATCCTTGGTATAAATAATATTACTTTCTCCGTTTCAAAACAAGTGATACATTTTCTATTTTGGGGTGTTTCAAAATAAATGATACAATTTGAAAACTTACCATATTTAGTAAAAAGTTGTGTGGAGCACACTCACTAACTATCTCCTTTAATAAAGTGAAAAGACATATGTACCCTTACTTTTACATTTAAACATCATTAAATTCACTTTAATCAATATATGTGGGACCCATCATCCACTAACTATCAAATTTAAGAGTAAATTACACGGATAGTCCCTGTGGTTTGACCTGAGTTTTGGATTTGGTCCCTAAGTTCCAGAAATTACACTGACGGTCACTAAGTATCGGACTTCGTATCGGTTTTGGTCCCTAACGCTAACAAGTGTTAAATTTGTCCGTTAAAACCTGTCATGTACGATGCACATGATGGTATATTTGTCTTTTTACCATATCCCTTCAAATATCCCTTTGTTTTCTTCTCCAACCAAACACAGAAAAGCTCCATCTCCAAAACCCATCTCGATTTTAACTTAACCTGATCGATTACTCCTCCCTCATCTCGCAACTCTGTTTTACGATTTCATCATCATCATCTTCTCCATCGATTACATCATAAATCAACTACTG
This sequence comes from Calendula officinalis, assembly GCA_963853835.1. Taxonomy (NCBI): domain Eukaryota; kingdom Viridiplantae; phylum Streptophyta; class Magnoliopsida; order Asterales; family Asteraceae; genus Calendula; species Calendula officinalis. Next base: position 57,313,574 of record OY970823.1, on the reverse strand, counting down.
TACAACTCTGAAATTATACCAATTTCAAGTTCAAGATTTACCTGAAATCATAAAAATTAAAATGTGTATTTGGGCAAACAGGTGCTTGAGATGAATGTATGAAAACTTGAAACGGAGCTTGAGATTTTTGGCCGGAATCTAGCCGGATTTTTGGAGCATTTATCAAAAATTGATCAACACCTATATTTTCTCAGCATATCACGGGTATTCTTCTCCTTGTATCTTTGATTCTTCTCTCACTGTACTGAAACACAGAGAACACTGGCTTACAAGAAAACCCATTTAAGAATAGGCGTTCGTTCCTCTGGTCACCGAGAAGATTCATTTGGAAGCTTCAACTTCCAATATTTAAATTAACGATCTTAGGTTCTTGGGGAGAAGCTAACATGCTGGTTGATATCGGTATTATTGTGTTCCTTTGGAGTAGAACAGGTAGATTTCAGGTATCAAACAATTTCTTTGACTGTATTTTCTTAGTAAAAGGAGTAACAATCGGGGGAAAGGAGAAATGAGATGAGGAAGATGATGATGATGAAGATCTCACAGATTTCGATTTGGGTTTAGGGCTTCATGAATTGAAGGTCCTGCCATGGTGTTTTCGGAGTAGAGAAAGGGGAAATGAGAAATCGAGTTTGAGCTATAAGTATTGCTCTCAAATGAATCAAAATCAAACACACGATTTGGATTTCGGATTTATGAATTGAAAATTATGTTTAAAGTATTGGTTATTGAAAACGCTCAAATTTTATTGAGATGATGATGAATGAAGATTTCACAAATTTTGGTTTTGACTTTTGTGTATTGATTTCACAGAGTTGGGTTTCTTTGGTTTGGTTAAGGAGGAGAGGTTCAATTAAAAAAGGGACAAATAATTTAATTGGTGGGTGATGATGATGTAAGAAAAAAAGTACAAACAATTTAATATAATAATAATAAAAGAAACGAAAATGTGAAAAGACAAATATACCCCATGTGCACCCCATGTGCACTGCACATGACCAGATTTAACGGCCACTTTTAACGGTCCTTACGCTTAGGGACCAAAACCGATACGAAATCCGATACTTAGTGACCGTCGGTGTAATTTCTAGAACTTAGGGACCAAATCAAAAACTCAGGTCAAATCACAGGGACTATCCGTGTAATTTACTCCAAATTTAACCTAATTAACCATAATTATCATATTTTACCTAAAAAACCATGAACTTTAATTTGTATTATTTATTTTGAAAATAAAATTTTTAACAATAATTAAGTGGACTCCATCAAGTTTAAAAAATAAAAATTTTATCTGAGACAAAACATTTAAGAGAATTTAAAACTTTAAAAGAAATTAATTAACATCATATAGAAGAAATTTAAATAATAAAACCACATAAAAAAAATACTCCATCTGTTCCACAAAAAACTTCTCATTTCACTCAAAAAATTTATCACACAAAAAACTTCCCACTTGAGAATTGGAGGGACCCACATAATAAATTAATATTATCTCATTAACTTTATGTCATTTTTTATAATTTTTTTAAAGTTTCTCTCACTAACTTTATGTCAATCTCTAAACTAATCTTATATTTTAATCAAATTTATTACAAAATATCCCATCATCAAATATCTCCTAAAAATATGTGCCCAAATTAAATGGAAAGTTTTTTTTGGGACGGAGCAGTATATAATAGTGCATAACAAGGACAAGAAGAATTTATGGAGCGCATTAACATTTGTCAACGACCCATGCCTTGACATAAATCTAGTTCTAGAAGTAGGAAGGGAAAAATATCAAGATAATAATAAAATAATATCCTCCCCCCTCATTTCATAAGAAACTTATATTCACATAAGCTCAAGATTGTAGATATACAGTTTCACTCAACCCAATCACATTTTCAAAATGAGGAATAAATTTGCATGGTTTTCAGTTTTCCTTCTTTGCCTGTTAGTTTGGAACGTAATGGGGCGTTTCTCGGGTTTTGAAATCACTGAAGACCTTTCAGATGGTGTTAGCAATAGTGAAGATACTATTAAATATTCCTTTTTACGTTTAAAAGAATCGAATGATTCTGAAATGGAAGAGAGATGCGAGCAAATGTACGGATTTTTGCCATGTTCAAGCAATCTGCCAGGTCATCTGTTTCTAATTGTGGTGTATGAATACCTGTTGTATCATGGAGAATCTTATGCTGGTGGTGATGGACGGATTTTTGGTGTTCTTGGCAGTAACTTTTTTGGTTCAAGTGTTTTCCAACTTCTTGATTCACTTCCCGATTCTCTAATTCTTCTTGGTATACGCCCTTATCTTCCACATCTCAATTTTAAGCATACCAACCACAACTTATGTTTTAAAACAACGTCCCAAAGGATAAATCCTAGCTATTATATCAAAAAATCTCTTAACAACCACCATCATCAAATCACATGTGATTGAATACACAACCACCACCGCCGGCCAATGCCGCCGCCCGCCGCCTCAATCACATGTGATTGAAAGCAGCCGACGGTGGCGAGGGTTTGCCGGTGGTGGAGACGGTGGCTGGCAGAGATTGGCGGTGGCAATGGTCGGCGGTGTGCAATTACATGTGACTTAACACACAAATGGCCTGTCCAATAAAATTTTGGGCTCTGGGCAAAATCTTAAAAAGGGGCTCAAAATAATTTTTTTCCCTAAATAAGTACAATTTAGGGCAAAATGCATAAAAGGGTAACCTACTTTTCATCGAAGTTTATTTAAGGGTATGCACTTTTGTTTTGATCACAAAAGGGTAACCTACTTTCCATCAAAGTTTATTTAAGGGTATGTACTTTTGTTTTGATCACTAAAGGGTAACCTACTTTCCATCAAAGTTTATTTAAGGGTATGTACCTTTTTTTATCACTAAAGGGTAACCTACTTTCATAAAAGTATATAAAAAGGTAAAATGTGACTTGTGAAACCGGTTATCGGTAATCAATTCTTCCATTTGTTTCCCACGTGACTATTTAATGCTTATATGATTAGTTTTCTTTCACATCCTTCAAACTAGGTCAAAATAAAATTGTTCAATTTATTCGTTCAAATTCCAAAATTTCATCTTTCTTTGAACTAATGGTTAAGGTATGGAAACAAAACCAATCTAGTGATCCAAGTTAATCAAGTTCAAGACTCATCTCATGAAGAAGCTCAACTTTAAGAACCAACACATGACCATTTTTTGAATTTATTGTTTGAGTAAAATGATTTAGAAAGAAAGAAGCATGTACACTTTGAACTACTTTTTTTGTAACCGTTCATTTTGGTTGGAAGAAGTAAATTAAACCTGTTGAGTGAGTCATTTCCCCCCTTTTTATATACCTTTATGAAAGTAGGTTACCCTTTGATCAACATTTATGAAAGTAGGTTACCCTTTGATCAACCTTTATGAAAGTATGTTACCCTTTAGTGATCAAAACAAAAGTACATACCCTTAAATGAATTGTAATGGAAAGTAGGTTACCCTTCTATGCATTTTGCCCTAAAATTTATTATATAACCTATGTAACCTAAAATGAAGATCATGAAAAGATTAAGAACTTACAATTAAATCCTAGATTATCGATGGGTCTGCTTCTTCCCGTCATCTCAGCTCTCGCCATTTCAACCCATATCTAATGTAGCCCACAGTTCGCCCCGACCGAAAGATATTCATTTCAGTTAAAGATGTCTCTTTCTTGCGTGATAGGAACAGAGCTTCGGGCAAGCAGCTTAGTCAAGATGTTGTTGACAGAGAGGGTTTGAGGTTTCAATATCCTACTATGAATGAATTGCCTTCTTTGCAAGAGCCTAAATCCGGATATTCCGCAATTTCCAATCCCTGCAGTAGGAGGGGATTCCGCACTTTAAGTTCTGTCTAGGCGCTTTCTTTATTAGTAAGATCCGGGGGATAAGCTAGGATTCTTGAATAGTCTCCATCAGCTCAACCAAGAAAGTGTGTTGTTTTGAGTAGTCATTTAGGTGGTAAGAGAAGCAAGTGAGGAGAATGAGTGAGAAAGGGTCCTATCATATTCAATTTATTCCCTAACTGAGGTCAGGCAGGCACGGCTAAGTCAAATAAATCCTAATTGCTAATGCTAAAGTCGAACATTACCAATGCTGTTCATCTCAACTTCAAATATTTAAAACTTTTTGTAACAACTTCATAAAGAATTGCTTATTTGGGCTTTTATACATTGCTTCAAAAATCTCTATTAAGATCCATAATTCAATAAACTCATTAAAAACGTTGCTGCAAAAATTATGCCATTCTTTGAATTCAATAAACCATTAATAACTATATACATTGCTTCAAAGATCACTATAACATCCATGATTCAATAAACCCATAAAAAACATAACTGCAAAAAACATGTCATCTTCGAATTCAACAAAAAATCCATTAAAAACTATCCTATAAGATCCAAAATTTCAATTCGGGCTTTCAGTAAAGTGATAAATCCATCAAAATAAACCTATTGAAACATAGCAATTCAGAAATTGGGCAGCAACAAAAGTACTGTGATACCTTCAACATTTCAACATCATTAGAAATTCAGAAATTACTGTGATAAACTCATCACTAAGGCCATCCACATTCATGAAATACCATTTAACTTTCAATTATGCCACGTCAGACTTGCAATTGTTTTCCACAGCACTGCAATTACAATACAATTTCAAAAGTGGTCCCCACTACCACATAAATATAATTCTTTATAGTTAAAATAATGTTTATAAATATATAATATTTCTTTGAGTGACTAACTTCACTTTCATAATCTTATCACAGCTCCACGTGGCTTGCATACTGACTTTCTTATTTTGAAACTGAATTGCATACGTGGCTTGCTTAATTGTTTTGCCATTGTTTTGCAATTGTTTTGCAAGCTGCGATGCAGATGCCCTAAATGAACAACATGAAAATTTCAGAAATTCGTAATCAAATAACAGCCATTAAATACCTAATTACCTGAATATGGAGAAATTCAGAAATCATAATCAATTTATTACTGCGATCAAAGTAATACCGTCACGACTCAAGAACGAAATCATAAATCATGAACAAAATCACGAAGGAAATCAGATTGATTACTGTGATACAGTAACGAAAGAAATGCGTCGCTGTTTCTTTCGAGTTTCGGCACTATAATCACGATTTACAAATGAAATCAAAGTCTGTATACAAATGAGCCCTAAATTGCGAACATAATCAGGAACCATGAACGCAATGGTCCAAATGGGAAATGGGCTCTAAAACTTGAAGATAGACTAATCGAGAGTTTGGGCTTGCTAGATGTATCAGGAAATCAAAACGGGCTATTAATTTTAAGAGAAATGATATTTAATCCTACTATTTAGACATATTCATAAGCCTACTCACTTGATAGGTTAACATGTGTATTCCACTAGTTCTCTCTCCTAATATTATCCTTTGATTTTGACATGTGTCTTAATCTAATGAGTAGGTCTAAGTAGTAGGCCTAAATACCATTACTCTAATTTAAATAGGCAGATCTTATAAAAACGGGCCCTGGAAAATTGCGGGCCTGGGCGGTTGTGATGGTGACCCAGACCCAGGGCCGGGCCTGAATAGTGAATACACATGAGTCACATGACCGTGTTCCATTTAATAACCCAGATCTAAAAACAGACATGTTTTTTAAATCGGAAAAGAATTGAATTGTAGATTGTTTAGCAATATTATGTTATACGTAGATTGCTATTGGGAAAAAGAGACTTGTTTTTCACATTTCTATCCCTGGCTTTCTTGTTGCAGCATCTGGACTATCGAGTAGTAAAGAAAAAGCTCAAGATTATGTTGTAACGGGTGCTGGGTTGCTAGCTGGATCATCAATATTACTTCTCGCACTTTTATGGGGATTATGTTTCATTTGTGCCCGAAGAGAATTTTACGTCAAACCTAGTTGTAAACAGAATAATAAAGTGATACAACTATTAACCGGTTAGCATTCTTCATCTCGATCGATCTCTTAACAATTTTCATCATAAGTAACATGCTTTAAAAGACCCCTTTTTACAGGTTCCGGTGTTGTTACAGATAAGGAAACTAGTTATCATGCCAGAGTTATGTTCTTTTCACTGATACCGTTTGTAATCATTTTATTACCGAGCGTATTTGGTTTATCATATTCTAGTCAAGGATACAAGATCGTTGTTCTTGTGTCACTTTGCGTTTCGGTTATTTGCTTACTCTCTTACTTCCTTTATCAGGTATACATTGGCTTCATTTACAGAAAAGTTTCAAGAAGTATATCGATCATAGGAAAATTGAAAACATTGGATCTTGATTTTCCTTTTGTGGCCATCATTTTTGCAGCTAAATGATAAACGGATTCAGAAAAGAAGGCTGGAGTATGCAGAAGTAGAAAGAAAAGTTGAAATGCAGGTACCGTTTTATGAAGTGCAAGCACTTATGCTAGACAGGGAAAAACATCTCATGATGAGGCAAAAAGTAATGGAGAAAATGATAATAGGTCATGAGGAGAACGATGATAGAAGAATATTGGCCAGGGAGGAATTCTATGATACATTCGAGAATTGGCTCGATGTCACGAGACAATTAATGGACGATCCATATTCGTTGGATAAATCAGGGACGGAATATAATCAGGTTATACTACAATTCAAACATAAAAAAATGTTTTTGTTACATTAATAGTGAAATGTTCAAGGTAGTCCATTAATTTTATCTAGTCCCAAGAGACATTTATTAATCCTTGGATCAAGAAAAATTAATGGTCAAGATCAAGATTCAAAACACATGTGCTTCATGACTGGAAGCACATGTGCTTCATGACTTGTTTTGATTTTTTTTTTCTGTGTAGTGAAGCACATGTGTTTCATAACGTCAAGCACATGTGCTTCGTGATTCAAACACAAATGACTTGTTTATAAGTTACATGTGTTCAGTAACAAAAACACATGTGCTTGGCTTTATGAAGCATTGGCTTTATGAAGCACATGTGCTTGACTTTATGAAGCACATGTGCTTCATAATGATGTGTTCGTCACTTGGTTTGATTTTTTTTCCGTGTAGTGAAGCACATGTGCTTCATAACGTCAAGCACATGTGCTTCGTGATTCAAACACAAATGACTTGCTTGTAAGTTACATGTGTTCAGGAACAAAAACACATGTGCTTGGCTTTATGAAGCACATGTGTTTGGCTTTATGAAGCACATGTGCTTGATAATGATGTGTTCGTCACTTGTTTTGAATTTTTTTTCCGCGTAGTGAAGCACACGTGCTTCATAACGTCAAGCACATGTGCTTCGTGATTCAAACACAAATGACTTGCTTGTAAGTTACATGTGTTCAGGAACAAAAACACATGTGCTTGGCTTTATGAAGCATTGGCTTTATGAAGCACATGTGATTGGCTTTATGAAGCACATGTGCTTCATAATGATGTATTCGTCACTTGTTTTGATTTTTTTTCGTGTAATGAAGCACATGTGCTTCATAACGTCAAGCACATGTGCTTCGTATGCTCCTTTGTGTGTGTTAGAAACGCATGTTTTTAGTGACTTGAAGCACATGTGTTTCGTGACCTGAAGCACATGTGTTTCGTGACCTGAAGCACATGTGCTTCGAAGTAATATGCTGTGTTTTAGTGAAGCACATGTGCTTCGATACATCAATACCACCACCACCCCTATTAGCACCAGCACCTTCACTGTCAGCCACCACCACCACCGCCGGTAGCCGCCGCCGGCCACCGGCGGCGTACGGCGGCGATCGGCGGTGGTCGGCGGCGGCGGACGGCGACCGGAGGTGGCCGGAGGCGACGGCCGGCGGTGGTTGTAGGTGGGGGATTTGATCTTGTCCATCTTGATCCAATGGCTAAGATTTATCCTTTGGGACTAGATAAATCCTTTGGACTTCCTAAAATACAACTTTATATTAATAAACATGTCATATTTAATATATAAACTTCGAAATATAATAAATACTCTAGTCTTAGAAGTGTACAAAATAATAATGTAGATATTGGGAAATTAAAGCTCACGCTCAAAATCATTGGAATTTAATTATGAATATTTATAAGTTTGGCATGTAACAAATTTACTTACACTTATAGGCGTTGGGATTGAAGCAATCTAACTACAAGAAATTGACTCTGTCCCGACGACAAGGGTCACCGCTAAAACTCACTCTATACCGACGACATGTCGCCGTATCAAGTCTTTTGGTTGTCGTCGCCATAGGGTCTGTTTGTCCACACTTGCGTAATAATGTTTGAGCGAGAAATTATAACCAAAAAAATTAAAAGGACCTCCGCACATATGTGTAATTATATAAAATATGCTCATTTTTAAGTGTGATGAAATATAAACGTGACTTACATTTTTCTCCACGCCTAAAAGTATGGTGGACATACTATATTTTTAAGGGTAAATTATGCTAGATCTCAAAGTGTATAATCTCTATTCTCTTAAGCGTGAACATTTTTATTATAAATTAAAATTTCCTCCGATTTTAAATTGTAGAAAGAGTTATCTTAATAGTAGCACCCGAATATACTATTGGAGACGACATGGTATTTCCTCTGAAAATTTGGTCTTTAAAAGTAACTTTACGTAGTTTTGTGGTAGTAGTATCGGAGTAATTGTTCCCATTTAAATCTTTCAGGTTGCGGAACTGTTGCTTGAAGATAAGAATGAACTGATAAAACTAATATCCCTTATGATGGAACGAGCTTCAGGACAGAAATTGCAAAAAGAATAGATAGGTGGGGTGAATCATATCTACATTGGTTTTCATATTAAATTAGAACAGTATGAATTATGATATGATTTGTGGTCTAATTTCGTGGTATTTTTGTAGATTCTTTGAACGTATTGATACCAACCACAACGGATCTATTACGCAAACTGAACTAAAAAACTTTATTATGGAAGTCAACTATGACGAGATACTAATTGACGATCAGGTAGCAGAGATTATAATGAGATACCGATGGAAATGGAGACATCAATAGACAAGAATGGGGTTACAAAATGGCTAAAGATCATGTAGCATCACATGATAACCAACAAAAGGAGTCACAGAACAACAACAGAGTAAGAATCATCATGATCACAAATTCACGAATGTTGGTTCGTTTTATTCGTCAATTAATTGTTTATACTTTGTACAGGAACCATCGAGCTGAGGCAAAGGCGAAGGAAAATGAAAAGTTTAAGGCAATAACACTATTAATAGTTGGAATCTTTAGTTTTGGCGGAACCTTTAGTTGAAAGTGTTCGAAAGTTTTCAGAATCTGTAAGGATAGAGCCTTTTTATGTATCGTTCATCTTAGTCCCGACGCTAGAACCGCCGTTAATGCTGCAAGACAGAAGAGACACCAAACAACATCCTTAACTTTCTCTGAGGTGCATCCCTTTCTTATGCATCACATGATCAAATAAAAGTCTTGCACACAAGTAGTAGTCATTAACAGATTTGATTTGCTTTAAAACGCAGATATACCACAAAGTGTTCATGAACAACATCTTGGGTTTTTCTGTTCTTGTGTCGGTTATATTCTTTCGCGGCTTCGCATGGCATTTCTCGGCTGAGATTCTAGTCGTAATCATTGTTTGCATCATTATGGGATGGGACTTCTTGCAAGTTTCCCGACTGGACACTGTTCATTGCTTTCCCTCTTTATCCACTATCTTTGGTTGTCGTTTACTTTGTTGACGATACTTTTCAATCAGCTTGAAACTTGATGTTAATCCCCAAAATCTTAGCTAATTAGTTCAATTAGAAGTGAGATTAGGGTAGACAGAGGAAGGTAGGCCCAGTAATACTCTTTCACTAAGTGTACAAGTATTGTTACGCTATCATTAGCCTAAAGCTTATATACTAAGCATATGCTGTTTACATTAAAATCCCTCAACTATTATTACAACCGATATTTATCCAACAATCTCTTCCTTTGTAACAATTATCTAAAGTAGTATTTCTAAATCTTTATCTTTGTGTTTGAAACAAAAAATTCTTGTGTTGGGAAGATTGTCCCACATTGGAAAAATACCATCCATATTGTGGTTTATAAGGTAGCATATGAGATGGAGGTCAAACCCTTATAAATGGATTTTACCAGCACCTCTATGCGTTAGGTTGCAAAGAGTTTCCTTTTGGCTCATCCAGACGCAGAATTTTGGTACACTATATTTATTATAAGGGATCGTGTTAAATCACAAAACTAAACCAAAACTCATTTTACTTACTTCCTCCGTATCAAAATAAGTGACACACTTTCCATTTTGAGGTGTATCAAAATAAGTGACACACTTTGAAAACTTTTCTTATTTGGTAAAAATAGTAGGACCCATACCCACTAACTATCTACTTTAATAAAGAAAAATTACCCTTATACCCTTACTTTTACTTTTAAAACTCATTAATATCACTTTATTCAATAAAAGTGAGACACATTCTCCAATAACTATGTACTTTAATCTATTTTAACCTCTACTTTAATCTTTTACCTCAAAAAATGTGTAAGCACATTTGTGTAACTTATTTTGATACGGAGGAAGTATTATGTTTCAATAGATGTAATTGTATTTATCAATTTCCTTTATGTATTGTATTTTATTTAATGAAAATGGTATTAGTTCTTATACATATATATCAACTGATTTAATATCCTTAGTTGGTAAATCTTGATTAGTAGTGGAAGTGATATCTTCATCTTGGTAACTTGTGTTGATTTTTTAATCTTTCATTGGCTTATTTTGTTGTGTGATATCTTGTTGTGGTGATCGATGCCAACACTTTCAACTCTAAGTTGGTTCAGATAAGGTGTTCGGATGTTTATTTTGAACTTAATCATCTATCTTTAAAGTCTATAATTACATCTTAAGTTTTTAATGTATCACATAAACAGATATTTTTATGATTATATGGTTTTTAATTTACGATAATAACTTTAAATTGAGGTTAAGATTCTCTTCACCTACAAATTTAGTCCGTCTGTCAGCTTCTGAGATTTCCTCCACACCTTAAAAAACATTAGTCCTGTTGATCATGACACTTCTCCTTAATTGCTCTCTCACTTTTTACTATTACTATATCCATTTCTGTAACTCCCTGTTCATTGCCTGCATACCTTTTCAACACTCCATTGCAATCCAGGTACCTTAAACATGTTTTAGGTAATTGCTTCATGTAATGTGGTGTTCATACGATCGATTTTATTAATTAATCTTCGTGCTATAAATTACTGCATGGGGTAACTAATTCAAATGTTTCTCTTATTTTATTAATTATCTTTGTTTAGTAATTAACCCATTTGCAATTATGAAATTATATTAATAATCTTACGGTTTTTGATATTCTGTCTTCTAGCTTTCATTTAATTGACTCATTTCTAAACAGTAACAATCATATGATGATTTCGTGGTAGGTTTTTGCAATACTTCAAATGGGTGCTTGTAACTGGTTTAAGATGATGAGCCGAAATAAGAGAAAGAAGGAAAACACTTCCATTAAATTGGAGGTAATTATGACTTACTAATGGGTACTGCTCTTATTTTCATTGTTATTTGAAGTCTAGGAAACAAAATGAATACAATTTACACTCTAATTATATGGAATTTACATTTCTTTGAATATGTAAAATATTATATATATTAGGGGCCACCCCTAACGGACATGGCACCCATTCCAGCCTGATAACATATTAATGTGTATTTTGTATTTTCCAGTAAATTTGAAGGGCATTAAATTAAATGCAGGAATATATGCGTTATAATATACCATTGCCCCTTAGAACAGTGGCGGAACTAAGATCAGAATGGACCAGTAGCGAGGCAAAATATTAGGAGGCCAAATTTATTAAATTTCAAGAAACATGCGTACAACAAAGTCGCCTTATAAAGTTGTCATTTCCCCTCACAAATAAGTTGTAAATGAACTATTACGTCTTTATTATTAACATAGTCGATTATATCTAAAATAATCCGGAACAAAAAGAAGTCGAGATAAAAAAGCGACTTGACAAATTCATTTAACTGTACTTGTTAATAATAAAAGTAAAATGATAACAATAATCATTTTCGTTAAAATATTAAGACATATATTATATATTAATTAATAACTAACACTTGAACTTTAGGAATTATCTCTTCATAATTTAATGTACAATTTTTTATATATTTAAAGACAGGCCTTAAGACGATTATAAGTAACACCTAAATTATTTATGAAATAAGTGAAGACTCATACGTGTTGTTAAGTAGTCGAGTTGACCTCAAAAGTCAAACCATAGCTCCTATTCTGAAATTAAAATGTCAATGCTCCATAATCCATATAGCATATTCAACAGGATTCCGTCAATTCGAAAGATGTAGTGGCTACTTATCCCGGTGGGAATAATTCGGTGTTTCTTGTCACTAGTCGAGAAGTTGTTGGTGGTAGCATGAATACCAAGGAATTTGCCGCTACTCGAATCCAAACTGCTTTTCGAGCATACAAGGTATGTGTTATTCAGAGGTCGTAAAGTTTTTAAACATTTTTTTACCAATAATCAGTGCGTTATATATAATTTAAAAATTATTTAAAACAATAAAACTCTTACTTTTCTTAGAGAAAAATAATTTACGAGGTTATATGTATCAAAATTACATTTTAGGCAACTTTCAACCGTTTAGCTCTTTTTTAAGCTAATTTTATCTCACTCCTTGACGTGTTAGGGATATACTTCCTCCGATTTAAAATAAGTGATACACTTTCCATATTTGGGTGTATCAAAATAAGTGATACACTTTGAAAACTTACCTTATTTGGTAAAAAGTAGTGGGACCCACACCCACTAACTATCTACTTTAATAAAGTGAAATGACATCTTTACCCTTACTTTTACTTTTAAACATCATTAACCTCACTTTATTCAAACTTTGTGCGACTCATTCACCACTAACTATCCAATTAATCTAATTTAATTATCATTATCATATTTTGCCTCAAAACCCGTGAAACCAACAATATATCACTTATGTTAAATCGGAGGAAGTACATAACTAAAAATTGTCATATATTGCCACTTCTACTTTTAAGTTTTGCATTTAGGTTTTGTGGGTCGTATTTTACTTTCAATGAAAATGAGCCCCACAAAAGTAGTATATGTACTGGGCCACTGGCACTACCGGCCCTACGCAAAGGTATTATAGGCCTGGGCCTATAATAAAAATAAAATTGGGGGCATAAATTTTTTAAACCCTTATTATATTTTGGAAAAATTATTATTAACACTTTTTCTATGAATAATTTGAACTGTTTGAGGAGGCATTTTCAAGGCCAAATTTGTAGGTACTTTCTCCGTATCAAAATAAGTGACACAAATGGGATTACACGTTTTTTGAGGTAAAAGATTAAAGTAGATGTTAAAATAGATTAAAGTACATCGTTAGTGGAGGATGGGTCCCACTTTTCTTGAATAAAGTGACATTAATGAGTTTTAAAAGTAAAAAAGGGTATAAGGGTAATTTCACTTTATTTAAGTGGATAGTTAGTGAGTATGAGTCTCACTATTTTTTACCAAATAAGGAAAGTTTTCAAAGTGTGTCACTTATTTTGATACACCCCAAAAGCGTGTCACTTATTTTGATACAGAGTAAGTATATAATTTTACTTTTTGATGTTCATGCTTTGAGTTTTATGATTATAATAGGAGGCCCATAATTAATATTTGCATAGGGCCCCGAACTCAGGGTCGGCCGTGTGTACCGGTATGGACGAGTGACAACTAATTGTAATGATTATTTATCGTGCTCTCGTTTTGTAAATAACCTAATGACAGGCAAGAAAAACTCTACATTGTCTTAAACGGAAGTCGAGATTTCAGGCATTCACAAATGTGGATGCTCTTACAATGCAAGCTTCTACGGTTCTTACAAGATTACATTTTTGGAGCAAAATTCAAGCCGAAATCGGTGGTCGACGCCTATGGATAAAGCAAATGAAGCTTGAAGATCGGTTGAAAGTCGAATCCGAGCTTCATGAACTTCGGGTACTCTCAAAATTCATCCCCCAGTCTCTTGTAATGAGTCTCATCCATGATGAATAAATAAACAAGATAATGACCAAAATATACATTTTTACCAAAATAAAGTTGTGCGATTTGGATTTCCCAATATACATCGTGCAACTTGATGTTTTTTGTGCGATCATATGTTTATTTGTGCCACCATATCATTTTATTGTGACCGGTGTACAGCCAGACAATTTTTGTGCGCGCCCAGATGACACTTGTCAAATTTTGGAGGAGTCGTACATGTAGCACGGTCTATTTTGGGAAGATGTTATAATGAGGTTTTATGAAAATTTTGAATCTTACTAGTTTTATTTTTGAAAATGTAAAAAACAGATGAAATGGTGTGATGGGCCTGAGACAATGGAGGAAAACATGGCAGATGAGAAAACAACTAACAAGCGTGAAAGAGCGTTGGCATATGCATTCTCTCATCAAGTACGTTTCCACCACCAATTTTACATATTTTAAAATTTTAGGTTTTATACCAACTAAAATAGAAAATGTCCGTCATTTTTAGCTTATGTTTTTTCCCCCAAATTAGGACATACGTATTTTTATTTGATTCATAATCTGGTAATTTCCAACCGAATTGCTTCTAAGCCGGAACCAAACCATTATCTAACTGGTCTCGGTTCCGCTACTTTTTCTTTGTGGGTTCGGGTCCACTCAAGTCAAAGCCCCTGATTGTCATTGTGATGATTTTGTAAAGTGGAGAGCGAGTTCAAATCGATATTTTGGTGAAGCGTACTATGATTTAAGCAAAGAAAGTTGGGGTTGGAACTGGAGTGAGCGATGGATTGCAGTCTATCGACAAGAGGATCATGTTGTTGTCCGGCCCGTGGTCTCGCCACGTGGCATGCTGCAAAAGAAAGTACAACATTAGCAAGCACTCATACTTCTAGAACAGTTGTGGTCTTGCCAAGAGCCTGGCCAAGGAAGGTTGAATTTTGGTTGAACTTGTTTTTATTACACATTATATTTTATGTAAAAAACTTCAACATTTTTGCAACTTTCTACGTATTGTTCATAGAAATGCACAACTATCTTGTTTGAAAATTTTAATAGCATGGTGTTTTTTAATGTTTTTACACAAATGATAATCATAATTGAGAAATCAAATAAATTATTGTGTATACATAATAAAATTACAAAAGTACACATGTTGGGTGTTTGCCTGACATGCCCCTCTCAGTTGTACATAGTGGGGTGTGACTTTGTCAATGATTTTAATTATTGTATTTGTTTTTCATTTATAGTTTATTTAATCAGAATAAGGATTAAGAAAGAAGCATCCTTATTTGAAGAAGTGGAAGAAGCAATGTATTTTCGTAAAATATATATATATATATACATGTACATACATATATGTATATATACATATGTATATTCATACCATAGATATACATACGTTCATATTTATACCGTATATATGTATATAGAGACACATATATATACGGTATGCATATGCATTTTCGTAAATAAAAATGCAAGTTACGACTGAAAATGCAAGTTACGTAAAATGCATGTGTATATATATGTGTATATATACATATATATCGGGTATGAATATGCACATATATATGTCTATGGTAAGAATATATATGTATATATACATATATGTATGTATATGTATACATATATGTATATTTTATGAAAATGCATTGTTTTTCAACTTCTTCAAATAAGGATTATTTTTTATTAATCCATACCCTATTTAATCAAGTATGACGGATTGACGGGTAGCAATTATTTTATATTTATTTTCCACGTATAGTTTATTTAGGTTAGTCAGTTAGGGATATTTACAATAACTTTAATTTAAACATTATTAAACGTGGTGCATTATACTATATTTTCATCTAACATGGTAACAATATCTCTATAACCATTACACTATAATAAAGTGACAAGTACTAATATAAAAACTACACTAATTCATTATGAATATTAGGATTCGAAGCTGGCTGGGTATACACTTTGACATGATGAGAAAAATCTAAAAATGACCATGAGAATAATGACTAGTTTACGTATATAAGAGCTAAATACCTGACATTGCTCGAAGAATTTGAATAGAAATCTCTCTCTATTTATTGTTTTAACTTCAATGTATACACCAAAATTTGCACAAAATTGTTGTTAACTAAAAGGAGCTTCTTATAAATAATGAACGTGGAGAGAAAAAAATATACTCATATTTGAGAGAGATTAAACTAGAAAATAATAAGTCTATAAATAAGTATGTTGTTGGATCCCAACAACTTAATATTTTTATGGTTTATTTGTGACAACTACGGGTAATGGGCTATGATTCACACATAAACAATTTTAATGATTTAGAATTTATTAAAACAACTTAATAGAATATATATTGTAGAATATAAAGACTCGTATTCTTCTAAAACTTTATACTTGAGATGACAATTTAGTACGCTCGATTGACTTACAAGACTCACGAGTAGGAGTGCCCAAAGGGTCAACCCGACCCGACTCGGATCTTATCGGTTCAGGTCCGTCGGGTTTGAGGTTAAAAAAATCCTAACCCGAAACCCGACCCGATAAGGATTCGGGTTTGTCGGTTTCGGGTTTGTCGGTTTCGGGTTTGTCGGTTTTGGGTTTGTCGGGTTACACTTGACTTAGGATTTTTTGGTAAAAACTAAAGATATAATTTAATATATTGAATTTATGAGTTTTTATTTAACACTTGTAATTATTAATTAATTTTTATTGAATACTTTATCCTATAATTTGCTAATTAATTAATTTAATAGTAAAATATCTTAAAATAAAATACTTAAACTTTAATCGGGTCTAATCGGGTCAACCCGAACCCGACAATGGTAAAAATTCTAACCCGAAACCCGACCCGATAACGAATCGGGTTGGTCAGGTCGGGTTTAAAAATCCCGATTATAACTTGGAACCTGAATAGACCCGGCCCGATTAGCATAATCGGGTTCGGATTCGGGTTCGGGTTTGAGTCGGGTCGGGACAACCCTTTGGGCACCCTACTCACGAGTAGGGGTGTTGATCGGGTATATTTTTCGGGTTTCGGGTAGTTCGGGTCGGGTAGTACGGGTTTTCTCATATATAAAAATTATCCAATATCCAAACCAAATTAAATTCGGGTATTTGGGTATGGATAGTTCGGGTAATGGGTCGGGTACGGTTATATCCATTAATACCCGAGAATTGACATACTTGTATTGCCGACAAACACATTGTTTATATTCCGATCTTATACATCATCTTTGTCCGTAATGTTATCAAATTCCAACTATTATGGGGCTCTATCATTGACTTTTAGATGAAATTCATGGACTACAAGTAGAACGATCGTATTTTATTTATATAACTATAAAATATTACCTTGAAATAATGCCTTTTAAAAACATTCGGGTATTCGGGTATACCCGCCTACTTAAAATATTACCTTATACCCGATCCGTTTTATTTTCGGGTTACCCGATACCCAAATATTTCTACCCGATACCCAAACTACCCGACCCGTTCTACCCAAATCCGAGGCGGGTCGGGCGGGTAGAACGGGTTTCGGTTATTTTCGACAGTCCTACTCACGAGTGCTAGAGAGTATGAACAACTAGGATTTTTTCTTATACTATTACTATAGAGAAGTAATGTTCTTGTGTTTTTGAATGTTTGTCAAGTTGTGTGTAAATCCAAGCATTAACTTCATATTTACAGCCCACATAAAATGTTTCCTTCTACATATGTTTATCCACATGTTGACATACAACTCGTGTGATGAAGACTTGTCCAAGGAAACATTTTATGTGTGTGGTCTTGTATTTACTTATGTTTAACTATATGTCAACTTTCATACTTTTTACCGACAAACAGTAAAAAGATTGTTGCTTTTGTACTTTCTTAATACAATAGGAATTGACATATATCTTAAACATGATTGGTATGTAAGACCGCCCGTAATGCACGACCGATCGCTCGGTCGCGACCGGCCAAGTCACCCTCGGCGACGCGTCCCCCGCGTTACGGCCCCTCTCCGGCGACGCGTCGAGGAGCTCCAACGGTCGAGTAATCGACCGTTCAACACGACCGTTGAACGGCTCTTTCTCCCCCTCTCCAACGGCTAAAACACCCCCTTTTTACCTTATAAATACCCAATTCTTTTACCAAATAATTCACAACTCTCATTTCTTTCTCCACTCAAACACACACTCAAATCTCTCAATCACCCTCTCTAAAAATGTCTTCATCCAAGAACAAAGGAAAGGCTACAAAATCTCGACGCGGAGCACCCTCTACTACACCCTCTCAATCACCATCGATCAACTTTCGACCACCCAGTTTCGTACACCAAACTAGTCACCAAATCCCACAGGGTTATCAAAATAATCCATTTGCTCCCCCCTACTTCCCACAACCATACCGACCACAACAACAACCACCACAATATCAACAAGTACCACAACAAGGTTATCAAAATTATTTTGGTGGGGACCAATACGACCACCAAAATTTTGATCCTTTCGCCAGGCTCGACCAATACGACTACCAACCACGAACACAAAGTGGTTCCCCCGCCACTCCAGCCGCGCCCCTCGACGTCGAGTCTTCCGAGTCTTCCGACGAGCCCGAGCCCGTTGTAGCGCCAAAAAAGGTACCAAAAAGGCGTCAACCACCGACAAAGGGGGTCACCGGCGGAAGCGCGTCATGGACGAAGCTTGAAGAGATAGGCTTATGCAAGGCTTGGATCGACACTTCCGAAAATGTCATCAAGTCGAACTCCAGGGCTAAATGTGGATTTTGGCAGGATGTGTTAGTTCGCTTTGCGAGCGAAATGGGTGGGACGAACCGAACATACGACTCCCTCAATTGCAAGTGGAAGAGTAGGCTTCGTCCTAAAATTACAAACTTTTGTGCGATCTATGACAACCTCGTACAAAGAAACCCAAGTGGGGCGAACGACCAAATTTTGTACGAGCGTGCTTGTGGTGAATTTAGTGCTCAACATGCAGGGGAGTTCACAGAGGTGGAGTGCTGGAGAATTTTGAAGGACCATCCAAAGTGGAAGGAAGTTGAATACCCAAAACAGTTGGCGATGTTCGCGAAGGCTAGGGGGAAAAAATCAAGGACTTCGTCATCATCCGCTGCGCAAGGTTCAGGGGTTGGTCCAGAAGAGGAGGATCAGTATGATGAAGAAGTGGAAGTTGCACCCCCTCGACCAATGGGGCGGGACAAGGCGAAGAAGAAAGCAGCGGCATCGTCATCAGCTTTTCAAAGTTCAGATTACGGTGCCCCCCCGCCATCATCGGCTCAGGAATTAGTCGGGCATTGGAAAGAGGCCACGAACGAATTTTTTGACTTCCGCAAAGCGAACATATCTGATTTCATGGAGATACAAAAAGATACCCAAGAGCTCAAGCACATGGAATTCTACAATTCGTCCCATGATCACCTCACCGGCAGAAATCTTGAGTGGGTTTTGGCAAAGAAGGCGAAAATCAGGGCCAAATATAATTTGGACTGATAGTTTATTTTTTTTTTAGTATTTATTGTAATGTTATTTTTTTTAATGTTTTTTTTAATTATTAATGTAATGTTTTTTTTATAATTAATGTATTTGTTTTTAATTTAAATTAAAAAAAAAATTTCCGAACGGTCACCCATTACGGGCATTTGGTCGCTGTCTGGTCGTGTGATTGATCAGGAGAGAGAAAGCTGATGTGGCGCAGAGGTGGCAGGGGTGACCAAACTGGGTTTGGTCACCCATTACGCCCAGTCTAATTGATCCTTTTATATTTGGAAGATCTTCATCGAATTTATCAAAGTCATTTGACCGAGGAAGGTAAAGTTCCAAATATCAAAATCTTTACCTTTTAAGTCTCATTCAGTTACTTTTACTATCAATTATTACAACTTCAAATGGATAGTCTTCTTCTTGTGACCTATAAAAAAGAATGTTTATCTTCTATAGCAGGTGATTAGACTTTATATGTCCTCAAGGTGGTGGTATATCCAACTCGAAGATTTATTTGCATATACTTGTATTTTAGTTTGAGACATACAACAGTTGCTTATTGTATTCTAATTATTTGATCATTAAATCTATTTATTTAGTCTTGGGATTAACAAATTTTAGGGTCCTCATTTATACACACCATTACTCAGAAAGAAGCATGATTTCTCTTAGGTGTTGTTTGTTTTTTTGCCAAAAGGTTTGCGTGAGGTCTTTTGTCTGCACTCTGCAAATCACGCGCAGAAAAGTAATCTTGAAAATGTTTGTTTTTTAGAAGACCGAAGACAAAAAAAATTTATTCCCAATGTTTGTATTTTGTACCATAAAGACAAGTGATATTGCTTTTTGTGTCTTCTAAATTAAAAAAGAAAAAAAAAAAAAAAGAAAGAGGTAAACCCTTCTTCCTGTCGCCGCCTTCGGCAGATCTCCTCCTCCGGCCAACCTCCCTCTCCGGCAAAAAGGTAACCCTTCTTTCTGTCGCCGCCTCTCACGGTCGTCGCCCCTTCTCCTCAGCCTCTGTCTCTCACTCCGTCCCTCTCTCTCTCTCTCTCCGCCTCTGTCTCTCTCTCTGTCGAAGCTCAGTCGCCGGCGAAGATGGTGGATGTCATCTCCGATCTTCTCACTCCAGTCGTTTGATGGTGGTACGCTAAATTGTGGTATGCTAAATTGTGGAAGTTTGTACTTTCTGCATTGATGGGTTGTACGTCTCACTCCTTGTTGAATTTGAGCATATTAGCTGTATAATGTTGCTTTTGAATTGATTTATTTTTAGTGGGTATATTGGTGTTTTATTTTAATTGATCACTGAGCGGAGTTAGGTTTAATTGTGATGTTTAGAAATTAGATTATGAGAAATTAGAGTATGTTTAGTTGCCGGCACACGTTTAAAAAGCAAACAACCGTTTTTTTGCAAACTACAGATCTTTAGTCTAATTTAGAAGCTGCAGCAGGGCAGTTATGGTTAACAGACATCATATCTTTTTACTCTAAAAAACAAACAACACCTTACTCTCATCTCATCGCTCTTTCGTCCGTCGACTTTCATAAGCCCGAATTCAAAATCAACTTTGCTTGGGTAAATTTGAATAGTTCGAATGTATCATAAGGTCATTTACTTTTTCAAATTTCGGGTTACAACAGTTCAATCACAAGTTGTTGATCAGAGCAGGACTCCTGACTAGTTTAATTTTGAAGCTGAACTTAAGAAAGTCAACCCGACCAATCCGATGTACATAACTTTTATTAGTTATGGTGCATATTTATATTAAAGTTTTGTGACTTTATGTTGTTGTTAATCAAACTTGACCAAATGTTTTCTTTTTCTAATTCGCCAAAAAATTCTTATAGTAGTATTTTGTTTCTACGAAACTACAGTTACGTCTTCAAAGTGTGAAGTAGTAGAATATAAATATATTTGCTTTTTGTTTGAGATAAATTAACCAAATTTATGTCCTTTACAATTTGTTCAAACAAATTGTCTTTACATCTTACTAGCAGGGTATCCATGCAATGCGGCGGCGGATACCCTGTGATTATATTTTATGGCGACCAATTGATGGATACTAATGGCAAGAGTGATGATGGCGGGTGCTGGTCGTCACGGATGATGGGTTTTGATGGTGAAAAAACTACATTATTTGTGCAAAACTATTTTAAAACAACATCGTTTATGCAAAAAACTCTTTGATGGTGGCAATTTCAACTTTTTAAGGTTTTAAAGATTAATCAAATAAAATAAAGGTTCTTTAAACTCTTATTACATTTATCTTTAATTTTAAAATGTTTTACCAGATACAAATTTATTATGCTGGTAGATGCTTTGATCCCCATATACACGAAATAATTCCAACAAAACTGGATAAAATAAATTTACGCGAAAGAAAATGCTAAAAATCAGGTTGTTGGTTCTAAGTTGGTTATAATTGTGACAAGACCTATGTTTTGCCATTTAATAGAATTATGTTTAGGAATAAGAATGCAGACAGAGTCGAGCGCAGTTGGTTCAGTTCTTTATAATTGTGGTTCAGTTCTTTATAATTGAGCTTCAGGTGGCGTGTTCAAATCTCGGGTTAGTCATCTTTTTAGCAAAGATAGAAAATTCCGAAAATTAAAAGTATTTGGCTGAATTTTGAGTATTCTTATTATGGAAAGGTCCTAAATGCTCTATATATATATATATATATATATATATTACAGATAAAGATAAAGATTTAAAAATCCCAAAAACCACGTCTGAAAGTAATAGAAGATAGGCTTTAAAGCTTCTACGATTCATAATTCATGTTCCCAAAGCAATTAGGGACCTCGACAACACTGAGCAAAGATTTCCTTCAGCCAAAATAAGTGTGGATTAAGCTTCACAATTGATGAACTCAAAGTCCCTAATTCCTAGTATTAGATCGATATCTCAGCCAGCCAAAAAAAGTGTGGATTAAGCTTCACAATTGCTTCTTCCAAAATAACCTATTGTCACAATTCACCAACAAATTCTTATGTGTCACCACGTTATAGTTAAGCAGTTATAATTCACATATTTTTTAGTAATTTAGAAGTTTAAGTGAATTGCTTACGGGGATGTTTGTTTTCATGTTAAGACATTGTGTTAATTACCAGTCAGTTTGTTTGATATTTCTTCAGTAGCAAGTTGTACTGCAACACAAATTCAAATGCAGCACAAAACAAACAAATCTTGAATAGATTTCATAAATTTTACTATATGATAATGATAGTCATCAAGAATGTGACCAATTTCCATGTAAAGAAAAGTAGTAATTTGTATTGGTTGATGCCAAAGAATGAAGACTAATAAATGGTCAAAAGAATTGTAACTTTTAAACGACACAGTGAATACGATGAGAGAAAGAAGTCACCACAAGCATTCTCCCATTAACCACCTACTTTAAAAAGGTGTCGGAAACAGGTTGCTGGTTGTAAGTTGGTGTATACAGTGGCCCGCAAATTCCCCATTTAGATCCAATATTTTCAGCATTATGTTTAAGATTTCTCATCATCTCCTCATCATAACATTCGAATTCACCAGCTCCATGTTTAACAACATTTTTTTAGGTGATCACGGTGAAACGAATCACACTATCGGACCCCATACCAATTATCACCCCCTGCAAAAATCATCATTTGTTCAGTACCCATTTGAATTATCATTTCTAAAATCCAAGATTTAATCAACCCAATTGTTAAATCGAACCAACAGGGAAATGCAAGATTTATCACTGTTGCTATAAATTCACACCTTGTGTAATCTGAACCAACAAGGTTGACCTCTGCGAGTATGAAACTTATCCATAATATCATCAAGAACAAGAAAGTATGCTTGAAGCTGCTATAACCGATAACATGAAGAATTTTAGTATATAACACAATGAAAAACGAAAATAACAATAATATAATCGTGTTATTACCCATTCAATGCACCAACCAAGAGCAGATGACAGAAATACTTCATCACCGGTCAATTCTCCTCCTTTTAGCAACTGGTAACTAACGGAAAGACCTTGATTCAATGTTCCTACAAAATCATATTTTTACTACATTTATTAACACAACACAAATTTTGCAATCTAACAACTGAAAGGAGAAATAACAAGTTGTTTTACGTCCAGGTACGTTGTAGTCAAGCATCTGCAAATAAAAAAGAAACAAACACAATCAATCACATATATCATTTAGTAAAGGGATCAAAATCGAAAACCCAGAAAGCAAACAACAACGAACACAAACATAATCATCAAAACTTTCCCCAAATTCCACGTGGCTCTGGATTACAAATTCGCTGAACTAACAACGGTAAAAGGGGTTCTTGTAGTAGAAATGGATTGCTTATCTAAGAAGGACTTTAACCAGATCAAGTAGACGATTGATATTGAGTTTTCACAACAGCCCACTTCCCGATTCAATCAGACGATTGATATGCCCGAGGAAAACGTTTGAGTTTTCCAAAACACGCTTGGAACCGGGACGGACTATTTGAGTATTTCGTTGGCTGGCCATAGGTGGTAAACGTTTAGAAACCCATTAAGGATAGTGAATAGTAATTAAAGGAATTGGGTTTTGAGTACATAACGTAGTCGTAGACCAGCGCAATTGGTTTGGGTGTTCGCATTTAACTTGCAGTCGTGGGTCCGATTCCCGGGTGGTTTTATTTTTTGAGCAAAAGTTTAAAATTTCGAAAATGGAAAGAATTTGGCTGAATTTCCATAACGTAGTCGTAGACCAGCGCAATTGGTTTGGGTGTTCGCATTTAACTTGCAGTCGTGGGTTCGATTCCCGGGTGGTTTTATTTTTTGAGCAAAAGTTTAAAATTTCGAAAATGGAAAGAATTTGGCTGAATTTCCAGCCGGCTATTTAGGGAAAGGTCCTAAATACTTTATAATTAGTAGAGATAGAGATAGAGATGTGTGTACCGACATTATGAAGACCTTTAAAAAAACAAACACCCCTTTTGTGTGCATCATGGAGCATAGCATTTGTAATGAAAACATATTCTACGAATATACTCCTTTTACATCGTTGAGATACTCTAAAGAATTATTAAAATAAAGAAATTTGTTTTTTTTAATAATAATATATATTAACTTTATTTTATATTTTATTAAAGTGTGATTCATTATTGTCAAAAATCATTAATTTTCTAATCTTGTTGAATGGAGTTGTCCTCATCAATCATAAGGGAAGTACCCACAACCATCAAGCAATTGTCTCCATCTCTATGAAAGCCAACACAAAGGAAAAAAGAGAACCCTAATTAAAGAAAACAAAAAAGTCCTCCACGTTGCAATAATCACACACATTCATGTTTGTACCCTTAAGTACAACTTCGTAATGCGTATTCATCTTCCAATTCTCACCAAGAGTCCTCAACAATCAACATCTTACTTTACTGATTAATCAAAGTTCTTGATATTCATGTAATTTAGGTTATTGGTATTTCACACCATCCATTTCCATGGACCACCTGCCACCGCGTGTCGGATTTGCCACCATCACGAAACAGGACCATTTCAGACATTTCGATTTTCTCACAAGGAAATCAAATCCAAGATATAGTGACATTATATGAAGGTCTCAAATCATGTTATCTTATGATATAAAAAAGTGTATTTAGAATTGACAATAAGGGGTCAAGAATCTAGCATTTAACATTCCACCTCGGCAAAGTAGCATTTAACAATGTTAAATACGAGAAATCATGCATTGAAAATCAAAATGTGTTTA
This sequence comes from Calendula officinalis, assembly GCA_963853835.1. Lineage (NCBI taxonomy): Eukaryota > Viridiplantae > Streptophyta > Magnoliopsida > Asterales > Asteraceae > Calendula > Calendula officinalis. The sequence continues at coordinate 57,288,308 of OY970823.1, read as the reverse complement.
TTTTTTCGCATTTAATTAATATCTTTGGTTTCCTTTCACGTGAGGTGGTAGAACTCCTCATCAAAATCCAACAAATTATACATAGTCATGTTTTGACACCTAACATCACCTAAGTTGAGGGTAAATAATTAAATGAAAATTTAAATTTTCAACGCTTTAAGCCTATTACATAAGCATTATTACCTCTCAAATGCCCCATGGTGCAAACAAGTTTATGGTAACGAGTTAACGACACATATCATTTTCCCTTCAAGATTACTCAAATTTTTGAACTTGATCTAATACTTCCTCCGATTCAAAATAAGTGATACACTTTCCTTTTTGGGGTGATTCAAAATAAGTGATACACTTTGAAAAGTTTCCTTATTTGGCAAATAAAATGGGACCCACACCCACTAACTATCTACTTTAACAAAGTGAAATGACCCCTTTACCCTTACTTTTTACTTTTAAACATCATTAACCTTACTTTATTCAAAAGGTGTTGGACCCATTCCCCACTAACCATCCAATTAATCTAATTTAACCATCATTATAATCTTTTGCCTCAAAAACCGTGAAACCCCAAGTGTATCACTTATTTTGAATCGGAGGAAGTAATAACTATTCTAAAAACAAGTAAGTTATGGCACATGGAAAATATAAGTTAGAAAGAAAACAAATAGAAGTACATGTGAATCATGACTAGAAAACGACTTCATACGACATGTAAATGATGAGATAACGATCCCTGATCTGTCTAATGAATAGTGAAATTCCCCAAGATGTATAATGTATATACATTGACGACTATTTATAATGAGAGGAACATAGCAAGTTAGCAAGCCCTAGAAGCCGTAACTCCGCCTGTACAATCAGGTCGGGTTATCTACATTAACTATAAATTTTATCTAATAGTTTCTTCCATCACATTTCGTTTGTGGGTTATGATTATGTTTGTTAGGTTTCATCGATCATGTATCATACAACACTTGTGAAAATAATATTTACACTCAAAATTCGAAATTTCCAAAAAACAAACAGAGCTTTCTTTTTCAATTCATAACTAGTGTACTTTAGGGATGAAATTCACCAATTATCAAAAGAAGGACAACATACCCCACTTAATCACATGAGGGGTGTTCATTGTTCGGATATAACCGGATTGTCCAATTGGACATTTTGGATCGGACTATTTGGATTGGTTATTTGGTTTTTTGGATTAGTTTGGACTTGAACCAAATTAATAGTTTGGATTTTGGATTGGATTTGGTTTCCGTTGTGAAAACCGGATTGTCCAAAAAAACCGAATAGTATATATATTAATTGATTTATATACTAACACTTGTTGGTTTCCATTGTAAGCAATTATGATACTCCATTTCTTTATATTTCTTATAGTAAATTGATTTATATACTAACACTTGTTCCATTTTATATTGTATCAGTTGGCAATTTACCGATCTCTTTGAAGTTTTTGATAAGGTTAATGTTAAGATTTTTGCATAGATGATTGTAAATGTTACAAGCTAAGAATTAGACTTGTTTTTATGTACAGAGTAGTTTATCATTTTGGAATTTTACATATCGAACTTAGTGAAATGTTCAAGGTAGTCCATTAATTTTATCTAGTCCCAATGGACATTTATTAGCCCTTGGATCAAGAAAAATGAATGGTCAAGATCAAGATTCAAAACCACCACCACCACTACAAGCACATGTGCTTCTCCGGCGGCCGGCGGCGGAAGACGGCGGTCGGCGGCGGCTGGCAGCGGCGGACGGCGGCCGGAGGTGGCCGCCGGCGGTGGTGACCGGTGGTGGTAGTCGTGACTGGAAGCACATGTGCTTCGTGACCTGTTTTGATTTTTTTTGTAGTGAAGCACATGTGCTTCATAACGTCATGCCCATGTGCTTCGTGATTCAAACACAAATGACTTGTTTGTAAGTTACATGTGTTCAGGAACAAAAACACATTTGCTTGGCTTTATGAAGCATTGGCTTTATGAAGCACATGTGCTTGGCTTTATGAAGCACATGTGCTTCATAATGATGTGTTCATCACTTGTTTTGATTTTTTTCCCGTGTAGTGAAGCACATGTGCTTCATAACGTCAAGCCCATGTGCTTCGTGATTCAAACACAAATGACTTGCTTGTAAGTTACATGTGTTCAGGAACAAAAACACATGTGCTTGGCTTTATGAAGCATTGGCTTTATGAAGCACATGTGCTTGGCTTAATGAAGCACATGTGCTTCATAATGATGTGTTCGTCACTTGTTTTGATTTTTTTTCCGTGTAGTGAAGCACATGTGATTCATAACGTCAAGCACATGTGCTTCGTATGCTCCCTTGTGTGTGTTAGAAACTCATGTTTTTAGTGACTTGAAGCACATGTGTTTCGTGACCTGAAGCACATGTGTTTCGAAGTAATATGATGTGTTTTAGTGAAGCACATGTGCTTCGATACATCAATACCACCACCACCCCCATTAGCACCAGCACCTTCACTGTCAGCCACCACCACCACCGTCGGCCGCCGGCCACCGCCGCCGGCCACCGGCGGCGGACGGCGTAGATCGGCGGTGGTCGGCGGCGGCTAGAGGCGGCGGACGACGGTCGGAGGTGGCCCGAGGCGGCGGCCGGCGGTGGTTGTAGGTGGGGGATTTGATCTTGTCCATCTTATCCAATGGCTAGGATTTGTCCCTTGGAACTAGACAAATTCTTTGGGCTTCCTAGAATACAACTCATCGAACTTAATAATACTTATGTTATATACTTTTGTAGTATTTTGAAAAAAATTTTAAAAATCAAACGGATAAAACCAAACCAACCAAATTGTTATTTGGTTCGGATTGGTTTGGTTTTCGAATTAGTTTGGACAGTTCGGTTTGAACTTTTGAAAACCGGACTTTGTTTGGTTTCACCTATTTGGTTCGGATAAAACCAAACCGTCCAAACGAACCCCTATACACATGACTTCAAAATCCAAACTAAACCAAACCAATGTTGTTTTGGGTAATATTCAAGATTCTTGTTTTCTAAAATCGGTGAAGAACTAAAAACACAATTTGAACATAATATTTGCTCTGTTTTAGCGAAGTATTAAATTTCAACTGGAATTGGCATACATTAATTAACTAATAACAGAAACAGATACTCGGAATCTAAAACAATAAACATTAAAGCTAAATCTTGAAACATTAGTAAGCAAATAGAGCAGCCATTGATTCAACACTGATCTTCCCTTTCCTCTGATTTTAATTGATCCTGCAATTTAGCGAAGTTAGCAGAAATCAGGATTTATATGATGAATAAAAAGAATAAAATACATATAGGTGTTTGAGGATTTAACCTTTTAAGGAGAAGAATATGAAGTACGAGGGTGAATCAATGGCGAGAATCAGAGGAAACAGAGGACGGTTTATCGGAGATACCATCGTGTTCCTCTTGTTCACCTTGAATACGTGCCGGAACAAGAAAACCAGAAAACCCACTGACGCCGGAACGGAATTCCGTCGAGGCAGCGGCGGCGAACGGTGGCTGATCTATCCAAGCACGAATCGAAGGTGTGTTACTGGACTGAAGGGGTCCCCTCTCAAAATTGTTATTATACAAATGATTGTTTGTTGTTTGACTCGACAATGTTTGGAAAAATGGCGTTGTTTGTGGCGGCGGCGAGCTGAACACAAACCCACCGGAAACAGCGTCCCCATTTCCACTTCCGCTGCCACCCCAACCCACCATTCTCTCAGGCCAACCGGATCCATCCAAAAACATATTGTTGTTACCTTGTTCGTTTTTGAATGATTGAAGAGAGAGTCTTAGATCTTGACTTTGATGAAATTGCATTGCCGGTGAATTAATGTTGGCAGGCGTTGAAGATGCACCCATCGGAAAAAACGACTTAATTGTATCAGCTATGGAGTCTGAATCAAAAGATGGAGGTAAAAAGCTCGAATTTTGATTATTACCCATTTGATTGTTTGTGTTTTCATGGTCTGGGTTTCGTCCAAAGTTCAAAACTGAAGTTGAATTTCTGCCGTCGGCGGCGGAGGAAGTGGTGGGTTGCCAGGCGGGGAGCTCGGCGAGCTCATCAATGGCTGTTTTTGCTTTCTTAATAAGCCAATCAACGGCTTTGCTCGGACGGTCGTACCCCAGGCGGTCTTGTACGTCGTAAAATTGTATGGCAGTGTTTGCCGATAGCCGTACACGGCGGTCTCTCGGTCCTTTTGAAGTGCATACTTTGCTGTGTCTATCTTTCCGGCCAATAGACCGTACAATGTGACCACCGTTAACTTCCACAATTTCGCCACCGGAGTTCCTCCTCCGGTGGAATTCTTGGTGTTGGTACTCAAAATTTTCTCCCATTTTCTCCTCCGGCAGTGAACCTACTCCGCCGTGAAAAATACGGTGGCCAGAATGTAATACATATCTTGAATCCAACAGTCTTTTATTCTGATTGAAGTATATTTATAAAAATCAAGACAAGATGATACCTTTGAGGATCCAGAATCAGACCCTTGTGAAACAAGAAACAGAATTTAAAGAAAAGATGAAGAATTCTTTTGAAATTGGCTAAAAATGTTGATTAATTTCTGCCAAAATTCAGAAAAGAAGTGATTGTGCTGTCTCACCCAAAAAGGCCTGCAATTGAACCCATAATCAAGTTCCATAATAGGTTACAGTGTGATAAATAAAAAGCCCTAAAAATGCAGACCTCCCTAAATATCGTAGCCTAATAGCAGGCTTTCTGAGGGTCTATTGTGTTTAATAACTTGTTTTAGGATGCCCAATTATGACACAACACAGTACACAACCTAAATTCTATTTTGGGGAGCACTTAATTTTCACACACGCCAAATTTGAAAACATGTGGTGGCGGCGGGCGGTTGAGGAGGTGGTGGCGGTGGTGGAATGGAAGAAGAAAAATGGATTACGGAGGAAAAGGAGGGGTGGCAGTGAACCCAGAAGAAATTAAAGATTCTTGTGATCCCTCTGTGATCTACTATATACAAGTCCCAAAATCTCTTTTTGTCATCTCCAAACTTTTTTATTATTTTATTAAGGCTACTAGTTCCTAAGATTACACACTCTGTTACGCAAGCTAAGACTTTAGTTGTCAAAATATCATCTCAATTAACATTTCAACTCATATTATCAATATATCTTCTCTTCACCTTCTTAAGCTCTACAATTATAATATAGGCACATATATTACCCTATTAAACCCCATTGGGCCCACACAAACTCTTTCTAACACGCCGCTTGACCGATACTTGCTATACGATCTCTCCAACCGACGGCACCATGCCATTGGTTGGAGCAAACTGACGTCGTCAGTTTTGGAAACCAACTAACCGATGTGAGCAGTCTAAAACAATCTAAAAAAGCATGTAATTCCTCTCTTTCAAATTCAGTAATTGGTTTCATTATTTTTGGAAAAAAATGTTATATTCATTGTTTAAACTAAATTAAATAGTTAGTAAATGAAAAGTCACACATCTTTTTAATAAATTGAAATCAGTAATATTTAAAATAATAGTAGTGATAAATATTTCATGTTACTATAGTAAATTGGGTGTGAGCTCTTACTAACTTTTATTAAGTAAGATAAATTTTCAAAATATTTAACATATTATAAATTACTCAAAGTGGAAAATGTATAGCTTATTTTATTTTTGGATCTGAAGAAGAAGTATTGTGTTGTATACAATCAAACATTTACACCAAATCTTTGTTAATTTATCTAATATGCATAATTCAACTATATAGTTTATTATTTCAAGTAGAGTAATTGACATACAGTCCTCGTTAATTGATGACAAAAAAATAAAAATTACAATTGTAAAGATATCATATGGTAACGTATGACTTGGTGCATTTGGTCATTGACAAAATATTTTTTTTTTTGTCGGCTAATAGGTTGGTGTTAATTGATATTGATATATCTTCCTTCCCTAGTATTCAGTTATATATCTATATTCTCTCTTATGGATGTGGAAAAAATGGAAAAAATTGAAAGTAGTGTTAAACTGGAAAGAGTGGGTCTCAAATTATATTAGTTCATTTGGCGTACATCGTGGATTGCATTATGATTTTTATCATTATGTAGTTTTTTTTAGTATATTTTAGATGAAGAAAATTATTTGAAATTCGATGGGAATATCCTATCCCTGATAGGTACGGGGATGAGGAAGTAAAATCATTCCTCAACAGGTAGCGGGGGACATGGATGAATATAGGAAATGAAATCCTTGGTATACCTCGCCCCGTTGTCACTCCTATACGTTTTGCAATAACCAAATAACAATTAAAACAAAAATCAGTCAAGGGAAAATGTATGCTGAGGTCTATCAAAATATTTTTCAGGACGAAAGCATGGTACACCTTGTCAAATAAGTACATTTTTGTGAGCTTAACAAGAAAGTTACATATATTATCCCTACTTTCATTGACAAAATAAGCGATCGATGTAATCGTTAAATCAACAACTTAGAGGATAAGGTGCACTGGCGCACTCCTTCTGCAAAACATATCGTGGTAGGTCTTTTGTCACCACCTAGGTCAAGCCACCATACCACGAGTTGGGTGAGTGAAGTATCTCGTACGTAGACACACGGATGAGAGAGGAGAGAGGGTGTATTTTTAAGTGTATTTTGTGGGTAAGAGGTATTTTGCTGGGTCCCAAAAAAGTATTATTGTATTTGTTAGTTATGATAGAAGGGATATTTGAGGTTTTGAATGTAAAATGTGAAATAATGATGTGTCACTGATATGATGTTAATTTGACGTTTGAGTCACTATGCCGGGTGCTCTTAATTAGTTCATCTTGATAAATTAAAGTGTTTCTAACTATACATAAATTAACTATTGTATGTATCACTTTAATACATAACTTTAGTGTAATGAACTTTTAAAGCTTACATTTTTATATAATTTTCTCACATAATAACAAATGATGTAAGTTGGTTATATAATAAAAATATTAAAAAGAAAGTTAATTACGTTACAATGTAAGAGGAAGTACAATGCATCAAAACATATATATATTTTTTTTCAAAGGCAAATTTTTTTATACAATTAAATACCACATGATGTCTCTAAGGTTTATTAAATTGCACACCGAGTCTCTAGTATGCAACTTAGTGGTCATGTTATTAAATTTTAAATTGTCAAATTTGAATACACTTTCGTACGTAAAATGTAACTATTTTGTAGTTTTTTTAAAAGTGAAATAACCATATGTAAATATATCGCTTTTAATTGTGAAAACGTGTTTAAATTCTTTTTTATGGGTGTATCAATTCGGTCTCAAATCATATTGTAAACCTAGCTCAAACTTTTGGATAATGATTTTTTAGCATGTATGTACGCCGAACTGATGTCATTTAACTAATACCTCAATAGAACTACACCTTATGCATCTATTATGTTATAATTGACACCAAATTATATACCATATATTGTTTTTTAAAAAGAAAAAATCAAATAGATATCAGTATCTATACTATCTTACCCTTATATTTCTATAGAAATACTATTATATATAAGATTAAAATAGTTCAAATACAAAAAGTAAAAGTGGTATCTTATTTGTTGAATTTATTCCCGTAAAGGTGAAACTCCCGTAAGGTTATATGTTCAATTCCTAGGTGGAAAAAAAAAACCCTTGTGGCTGTGTATTTACACATGTCGTCTACAAACTACCTGTAAAACAGAAAATCAACCTAGGATTAGTCAGAAAAAAATTCAAATACATATAAATATAACGTTTATATAAAAAATTGTTTATCATACATGTTACTCTCCTAAGAATTAATTAGTAATTTTGTTTTAGTTGTTAATATTGTGTAAAAAATAACGCGGCAATTAACCGTCATGGGCCATGGTCAAACTCAAACACAAATAGAAGCGCGTGTGATATAAAGTAGGCAGCCACCACTACTCGCGCTTCATCAGTAAAGCGAGAGAGGAGTTCGGATCGAAAACCTTCTGAATCGCCCCCAATTTCAAACCCTAATTTTTATCTTTTTCCCCCAATTTTTAATTTTATGTTTTTATTTTTCTCGTTTTTATTTATTTATTTTTAATTTTTAATTTTAATTTTTTCCCTCTTTCGTTACGAATCAGGATCGTCATACCACCTGAAAAACCCTAGTTCCGTGTGAATTTTGATCTCTGTTTTCCTCCGATTCGAACCGTTCTTCTCATCAGATCTGGTTTTAGCGTTCGATTTTGTTCAATTTTACGGTTCGATTTTCGATGTTTCTGTTCTAGGGTTTGGTTTTTTGAAACTTTCTGATTGTTCCAAACCCTAGCTTCGTCGAATCAATTCGATGTCTTCGTTTCTGTTTAAGAAATCGGAGATCTTTTGGTTGTTCTGATAAAGTTGGGGGTTTTCTTTCGCTTTTTTTTTTCAATCAATAAAGTTAGGGTTTCTAAATTTTCGATTTTGTTAATTGTTTTTTCTCATAGAGCGTGAGTGTTCGTACATGTATGGCTTCAGGAACATTAGATGCGGATAAGATAAACAAAGAGAAGAGTAAGTGGGAAGCCGGCAATAAAGTCTACACAAGAAGACCTAAAAAAGGAATTAACACCACCGCCGCCGCCTCCCTCCCTCCGTCCACCACCGCCTCTGCCGCTCCTCCGGCCACCACCGCATCACCGGCCCCTCCGGTCACCGAAGCGACCCCCGTTCCTCCGGTCATCGAAGCGTCCTCCGTTTCTCCGGTCACCGAAGCGGCCTCCGTTTCTCCGGTCACCGATGCGGCCCCCGTTACTCCGGTCACCGATGCGGCCCCCGTTACTCCGGTCACCGATGCGGCCCCCGTTCCTCCGGTCACCGATGCGGCCCCCGTTCCTCCGGTCACCGATGCGGCCCCCGTTACTCCGGTCACCGAAGCGGCCCCCGTTCCTCCGGTCACCGAAGCGGCTCTCGCTTCTCCAATTACCACCGCCAATAACGAGCAAACCCTAACAAACGAAGTCGCAATTTTACAAAGTGGGGAAACGTTACCGCAGGTATCAGATGATTACTCCGGCCAAAGTCTAGGGCATGAACCGGTACCGGAAACCTCAGGTCCTACCGGAAACGGAGTTGTAAGACCAATTGTTACTTTCGTTGATGATCGGGTGAAGATTCATTTGGAAGCTTCAACTTCCAAAATTGAAATTAACGATCTTAGGGAGAAGCTAACAGCTGAACTCCACCAAGTTAGAAATTTAGTTCAAAAACTCGATGATAAAGAAGCGGAAATTACTCACTATTCAACAGTTTTAGGCACCACAACCAACAATGAAGAAACCTATAGTCAACCACAATCACCTTATCCAGGTAACGTTACATTAGACAGAAGATCACTCGTTAGAGTTAATTCAGAAATGGGCACAGATTACATGGACAGAAGAGCTTTAACAAGAGTTTATTCTGAAATGGGTCCGGATTTGATAGATCGAAGAAGAGCCCTAACGAGAGTCAACTCTGAAGTAAATCCAATTGCAAATCAAGAAATGTCACGGTTTAGACAGTTAAGTGTATCAGTTGGTGATTATGTTGAGAAAGAAAAAAGAACACCGAAAGCTAATCAATATTACCGAAATTCCGATTTCCTTCTCGGAAAAGATCGATTACCACCCGAAAGCAACAAACGGTTGAAATCAAACAATGGGAGAAAATCTGATTACACGGTTAATATCGATAGACACAAGAATCAGGTTTTTAGAAGTTGTGGCAATTTGCTTTTAAGGTTGATGAAACATAAACACGGGTGGGTGTTTAACGAACCCGTTAACGCGAAAGCACTCGGGCTTCATGATTATCATGACATCATTAAACACCCGATGGATTTGGGCACGATTAAGAGCCGATTAGCCCAAAATTTTTACAAGACACCTGGCGAATTTGCAGAAGATGTTCGACTCACGTTTCGTAATGCAATGACATATAATCCCAAAGGGCAAGATGTTCATGTTATGGCAGAACAATTATCAAACATATTTGAAGAAAGATGGGTTGTAATCGAATCTGATTGGAGATATGGAACAGTTCCTGAAACAAACACACCAACTTCACGAAATAATCATCAAATCAGGACTTTTGATAGGTCACAATCAATGGGGTTGCCTGTCATGTCGAGGGCAAAACTGTCAACTTTTGTCCCGGTGAGTAGGACACCTGTCCCGAAGAAGCCGAAAGCTAAGGATCCTAATAAGAGAGATATGACGTATGAAGAGAAGCAAAAACTGAGTGCAAATCTTCAGAATTTACCGTCTGAGAAACTGGATAGTATTGTGCAGATTATTAAAAAAAGTAATACTTCACTTTCTCAAAATAATGATGAGATTGAAGTTGATATCGATAGTGTTGATGTTGAAACTTTATGGGAACTTGATCGATTTGTTACAAATTATAAGAAGAATTTGAGTAAACATAGAAGGAAAGCTGAACTTTCTCAACAGGCGAGGGAATTATCTGGAAATACTGATCGGACCATGTTACAAGTATGAATTTTTTTAATTATATACAACTTTTTTTACTGTAGTTGATAATTTTCATTCTAGATTTATGATTATAATTATTTTATGTTATTGCAGAACTCTGCAGCACCTGTCCCGGAGGCACCAACGAAAGAAAAAAGAGCAGGTAAGTTTTTGAAATATATTTTTCAAATTTTAATAATATTTAGTAAGTATTTGTGTTGTGTAAAAAGCAGATGAGAAGAGTCCGGCTACTAGTCAACAGAATCAAGGGAATGTGAGTAGGTCAAGTAGCTCAAGTAGTTCAAGCAGTGACTCTTCTTCAAGTGGTAATTGAAATTATTATTTTTTAATTTTAATTGATGTGTGGATGCTAATTACGTATGAGATGAAATGTGTTGATTGTTGGTTTGTATGCAGATTCAGATAGTGATAGTTCATCTGGTTCAGATGCAACTTAGGGGGCTTGAAAGCAGTGGCGGGTTAAGGTAATTTACAAGACTCGCAATATTTAGTTTCAGTAGCTCACATATGATGTAGTTGTGTGTATAATTCGGATGAGTGTGAATTGATTCAAATCTATAAAAATTTGGATCAGTCACCTTTATTTGTGTTAAAACTTAAACGTATGCTGTGAATTGTGTTATCTTGTAGATTGTGGCAGTGAAATTTGAGAAGATGGTTTTGAAATGCCAATATATGATGCATGTTGATGGGTGAAGGGGCAGGACTAAAAGAGCAAAATGTTTGGATTTGGAAGGTGTGTGGTTGAACAATGTTATGTTGGGATGGTGAATTTTAATTAGAAATTAGGGTTAGATTTTTTAGGCAGACCTTAATCTAGCAATTTGAACATCGATTGGTATTATGCGTGTCATTATAAGTCGTTGTAACGCTTATTGTGAGATGTATGTATGCCAAATGAAAAACAAAAGTAGGTAGCATGTACAGTTATTTGGTTTTTGGATTTTTCATTTTTCTTATGTTTAGCCCTGATGCTTGCTTTTGTCTTCTGCTTGTGGTTGCTCCTTATTGCATGCATCACAACTCAACTGTTGCCTAGTATGGTCGTACAAAACTTGTACTCTGTGGTTTATAAGCTAAAGATTATAGTGTAGGAATGAATTCCCTTTGGGAAACCCATTCACACAGTGCCTTGAGACATACTTTCTGCCCCCTTTTTTACATGTTACAAATGCAGTTATGCAGGTGTATCATATCCTTGTAATATATTTGCGTGCTCGTGACAGCTTTTTTTAGCAGAATATTATTTTTTAAGGAAGGTGATTTATAATCATCTTCACATAACATAATTTATGCTTTGGTATGTTTGAACTGGGTTAATATTCGTATAGTGTGGCAAGTGAGGTGATTTATGTGCTGTATAAAACACCTCATTTCCTAAAGCAACCGAAATGATTCCAAAACTTTATTTAGTCAAGAAAAAAAATTCTGTCAACACTCCAACTTAATAACGACAATGAGCAATTTGCTTCCCTTTTATTATCAAGACTAGTTACTCGTAAAGAACAAGGAACACGAAACTTCAAACCATCTGCAAAATTGTGACGTGTTACATGCTACCCAATTTCCACCATAGTTTTAGCCCTGTTTGGCAAACTTAATTCCCTTTTCAATAGACGACTTAAGTTCAGGCAAAAGGGCTTGCAAGCCTTGTTTCTCATAGTCTGAAAGTGGGCCCAGGCCCATCACTTCCTCCACACCATTTTTCCCAAGTCTCACCTGCAGGAAAGGAAACAATACTCAATTAGTTTGATTTTATATTTACTAAAATAATGCACATTATTTCATGCAAGTTCAAACTTAGCAATATACATAAAAATAAAAGATCAAGTGAATACCTTTGAGGCAAAGAATGGTAGTTCAGTGACATCTGATTGAACATATGAACATTCAACAACATTATGAACCCCATTAAGTCCTTTCAAGCAAGCATCAGCAAATAACGCCCCTGCATAACTGTAATTCACAAGTATTTGTTAACTGGAATTAACAGATTAAACTGTAAATGTCAGTTACAAACTCACGCCATTGAGAGTGTAGCAGAACCTTTTCCAGCTTTTGCCTCAACAACCTCTGTTCCACCATCTTGTGTTCGTTTTGTCAGAGCCCTAATTTCTTCATTTGATAAATTATTTGCTTTTGGTGTAGCCTTCATTCAAAACCATAAACATAAGTAACTAACTAACATTTAAAAAAATAAACATGTAATAATACCTGAGAAAACAATGGCAGAATTGTAATTCCAGCATGACCACCAACAACAGGTACATTAACACCTGTATGTAAACATTATAGAATGAATTAAAACTTCAAACCATGAGATTAAACAGAAATTAGAAAAATGGTTAATCATACCAGCAACTGGAACATTTGCTTTTGCAGTGTAGAAAGTTTTTGCCCTCACAACATCAAGTGTTGTCACACCAAACAGCTTTCTTTCATCATAAGTACCTGCTTTCTTGAACACCTCAGAAGCAATTGGTACAGTTGAGTTAACAGGGTTGCTGATTATGTTAACAAGTGCCTGTTGTTCATAAATACAATATGGTAAATTATTAGATAAACCAGAAACAAAATCATGAAAGCGTAAAGTGTAAACTAATTTGTGAAATTGAGTACTCACATGAGGGCAGTATTTAGCAATTGCAGTGCATAAATCTTTTACAATGCCAGCATTGATGTTGAAAAGATCATCACGAGTCATTCCCGGTTTTCTTGGAACGCCAGCTGGAATGATGACTAGATCAGCTCCTTCTAATGCTTTTCCAAGATTTTCTGCACCCATGTAACCAACCACCTATATGCAATAAAAACGTCACTACATTTTTAACACCAGTAAATTGAAAATTCATCAATAAAATTGAGTGTTTAGATTGACATGTTGAAGAATTGGCACACATAATTCTCGTTTTGTAATTTGTATGGTAGCAAATTCATGAGAAGCGAAAAGGTCCTTTGAGATCATGCAACTCTTTTTGATACAAACACCTTTTCAGTTCCAGCTAATTATAAGAATGATTTCAATTTATGCTTTCTTCAATTTGATCTAGAGTCTGATCGGTAGATCGAAAGATCACGCAGCTTATAGATTCAAATTAATATTGATCAGGTTTCTATGTCACAACATTTCAAAATATCAAACATCAACAAAATTACGATATTAAACGATCAATGTCTATCAAGGAAAATCTAGTACAACAAACTGCGATAAATGAATTCTGCAGTAAACATAGGTTGAATAACCATTATGTCGTTATAGCAACATTGGAACCGATCTTAATTAAGCTCACGAAATCGAACGTGATAACGAATGACTATAAACAAAACTGGAAGGATTTAGCAATGGAGAACCTCAGATCTGGTGCTGACATGGCTGACATCTGCGGAGACTCCTGGTGTAGCGGCAATATCGTATAGAGAAAGGCTAGACACAAGAGGATTTAGCTTCATGAGGAGTCCAAGCGGCTGTCCAATGCCGCCGGCTGCTCCCAAGAGGGCGACCTTACGCGCCGGAGCAGACTCCGATGAGTAATTCCGGCGGAGTAAAGAAGATGAAGGATTTTTTAGGATTGATCTCAACATAGCAGGCTTCATCATTCTCTCGTGGCTGCATTGTCTGGAGAGAAAGAGAGAAGGTATAGAGAATGGCGAAACGAACTGCTGCACTACATGCGATTTCGCAGCCGTTATTTGTTACGATTTGAAGGAGTTCGATTTTTTATTAATTATTTAGGACCCATTCAAACATAGTTTGTAACTTCAATACTTTGTAACTTTAATAGGTTATTAATTAAAACTGGAAATATATAATTGGTTTAATCTTTTGGTTTGTAATTTTATGATTATTGATTCGGGTCCTATTTCAGTTCAGTCTTCACATAGAGGTGAGCATATGAGTTGAAAAACTGAACAAAACACGTACTTAATTCGATTTTGGGTTTTAAAAACTCATCATAAGTGTCTATTTAAACGTGCTTATAACTCCTAAATTGTTTTGCTAAAAAGAATATAATTTCATTGGAATAAATTTGTTTTTGCAATTGTTTTTGCTAACCATTACTTTCAAAGGGCTATAATTAATGGTAATGGTAACCTGAACGGCTGAACCGGGGATGATTTTTAACGCAATTAAATTACAGTAGCTAGAAATTGAAGGGGAAAAGGGAAATAAAACTTAACATGTTGATTATAAATGAAATTCAGATACAAAAAACTACGATGATTTAAATAAAGAAAAAGAAAAAGAAAAGAAATCCAACAAAATCAAATAAAGCCAAAAAGTTAAACTTGCCTACTTTGTACCCATAATTTCAAACATCCAACTTTTACATTAAAAAAAAATCAAACAAATCCTTCAAAACTAATACGAAGCCCAAAATTTAAAGTCATCCTATAAATAATTATCAACACTTAAACCCATCTTTATGTGTAGCAGCTATGATCATCAACACTTAATCTCTAAACTAGCTCCCATTCAGATTCTTCTAAATCTTGATCTGCTTTTGGTGTAATCCCATCCGTTGATTGGTTGACTTGTTTATCAATAATTCCATGCATAACTGCCAACTGTTTGTACTCCTTTGTTAAGTTCTTTCTACGCATGAAAGCATCTTTTATCATTTTCTGTTAAGAGACAATAACAACACATAATAATTAGTCAATAAACCGAAAGAAGATAAGTTATTATGAGTTAACTATCACTATAATTAATCTTTACTTGAGAGAAAGAAAGAGGTTCTACCTTGTAAGACTTGCGTCCTGTTGACTTACTGAAACGCACAGGAAGTTTTTCACTTTCAACTATAAAACAACTTTCAAGAAGCTTCTTTTCATCATTAAAATCAACGGTGTCCAATTTAACGTCTTCAAAATTAACGGTGCCCAATTTAACATCTTCAAAATCAACGGTCTCCAATTTAACATCTTCTAAATCAACGGTCTCCAATTTAACATCTTCAAAATTAAAAGTCTCCAATTTAACATCTTCTAGATCAACGGTCTCCGATTTAACATCTTCAAAATCAACCGTCTCCAATTTAACATCTTCAAAATAAACAGTATCCAATTTAACATCTTCCAAATCAACGTTCTCTGATTTAACATCTTCTAAATCAACAGTCTCCGATTTAACATCTTCAAAATCAACGGTCACCGATTTAACATCTTCCAAATCAACGGTGTCCAATTTAACATCTTCAGATTCAACGGTCTTCAATTTAACATCTTCAAAATCAACGGTGTCCAATTTAACATCTTCAGATTCAACGGTCTTCAATTTAACATCTTCACAATCAACGGTCTCCAATTTAACATCTTCAGATTCAACAGAGGAAGAAGAGTCTGAAGTTAAACTTCCCAATTCAGATGATTGGTAAGTGGATGAAGTAATTGAGCCACATTCAGATTCATCAACTGATTCAATATTTTTGTCAGTGCACAAATTCAGATCAGCAATAATATCATCATCGTCAACAGCTGAATCATAATCATCAGTCTCTGGTTCAGATTTGCTATTTTCATTGCAAGTAATTGAACTTTTTGATTTAGATGATTGGTAAGTGGTTGTTGAAGCACTTAAATCATCACATTCAGATTCATCATCTGAAATCATCATCAATAGTCCTCCATCAATCTTTTTCTTACTGTCCAAATTCAGATCAACAATATCTGGTATCCCCCAATCTGCATCTTCAAAAACATCATCACTCTCAGAACTTGATTCACAAATACTTCCCTCTGATTCAGACATACTATCAACATGATTTTCTGAAGATTCATGCAACATCTTACCAGAATGATCATGATCATTACAGTTTAGCTCAATGTATCGATTGTATAATTCCATATCGACAATATACGGTACACCAAAACCTGGATCATCTTGTGGTAATGAATCATCAGAATCTGAACTACTTGCATCAACAACATGATTCTCTGAAGATTCATGCAAAATCTTATACGATCCGATATCGTTACAGAATTCCCCAGTCTTTTTATTATTATTATAACTCCGATAAAAAATATCTGGTGAACCCCAATCTGCATCTTCAAAATCTGAATCATTAGTCTCTGAAGTTTCCTCTGAATGAAAAAGGCCAGTAGTTGATGGTTTCTGCCATATTTTTATTTTGCCATCAACAAAGGTCTGAACCAATTCAGTGGATTTTGAAGGTATTAATGGTGCCACCCTTGGCGGAAGAATGATGTCTTTCTTAGCATCAGAATATAATTTTTTCACACTTGAATGAATATTTTCAACATATGGAGCTGGTTTCTGGGGAAATTACATGATAATATAGAAGAATTAACTATAAATATAATTAAAATTATCGAGTTTTGTATTTATTGTATGAAACTAATAGAAGCATACCTTATATTCCTCAAACTCTTCGCACAAAGACACAATCTTGTTACACAAGTTGTGAACCCACTCGTGTATCTCATCCATTGTGAATGTTTACTGCTAAATGAAATTAATTAAATCAAAATCACATTCCAGATTAAATATATACTAATAAGTATAAAACAATTCTGTAATTATATATCCCTAACATATACATAAACACACAATTCAATCAACATTAATGCCATTCAAAAGGTATATTCTTATAGGTTCAATCGACAGTCAACCACGATATTGTATATTATTATAGGTTTAATTAACATAAACGTAACCCTAATACTACAAAATCGTCTCACATAATCATTCAAAAAAAATCAAATTTTGCTAATCAATTAGCGCCACTCAAAAAGTACCTTTTTCTAGTCAAATTCTATATACAATAACTCATTACCTTCTACAATCTAAACATACGCATACAATCGTGATAATAAACGATTTAAATAAGTTTACACTACGAACAGAAAGCAGTAGAGTACAATCGATACGAAAGAACTAGATTCTCAACTCTCAAAACCTTATTTGTTCAATTCGATCACTCAAATTTGATGTTCCAAAAGCGAACACGAATTATTCTTTATACAAAACACAGAAGGCAACTTCGCAATTAATATCAGCGAGAAAATAGCATCAAAAGTCGGTTCGAAAAATATACTTCTGATGAGAAGAAGTAAACAAGTTACGATCATGAACAGTTAAGAAGCCTTACCGGAATCAGAGATGAAGAAGCAGGAACTTTCGTAGAGAATCCGCCGGTGATGGTGATCGTCGAGGTAAAAAAAAATCTCCGGTTGTAAGCCCTACGCGGCAAAAGGGTTTTGGTTGAGGCGAATTTGATTTTGAAGGTGATGTATATATAGGATTTATTAATTACACTTAGACCCCGGATAAACCTTATTCATCACGTGGGAACGTTGTGTTAAATAAGGAATGTATTGTGTTTCTATATCTTTAAACTACATATCTTTTAAAAGATAATGATGACTTCTTAATAAACATCCTTTTTTGTTTGTTAATGTTTTAATTTTTTTATACATTTATATTATATATGTTTTTATGATTAATTGATTGATATATTTATTGTTAAGTACAAGAAAATTATGGAATACTTAATAATTTAATTAAAAGTGTAGTCCAATGTGTAAATTAACATCTATTTTGGTGTTATCGCACTTTTACTACATTTTTAATTTAATTGTGTATTTTAAAACTCGTTATTGAAATCATCGTACTCCTAAAAAACATCACAAAGTCATTCAAATTTCAAGGGAGGTCCAAAAAATAATTCAGCCACGTTATTTTTTGTGCCTAGAATAACTATTTTTGTAGAGCTTAGTGGCTTCATAAACATTTTTTTTAATGTCTTGGGACTAAAGTAAATGAAAGTAACTTTTTATTAATGTGTTTCACTGTTTTGCCATGAATTTCAAGGGGGTGCATTTGGATAAAATAATTATCGTAACAGTTAATAAAAGGAATAATTAAAATCCAAATCAGATAACTATAATTGACAAATTAATAAGTATTGATAATGATAGAAAAATACTTTCCAAATACTATACAAATTTGGATTTGTTTGCAACAAACGTCTATATGTCTTATAAAATCTAACAAGTAAATTACACGGAAGGTTCCTGTGGTATATCACTTATTACGCTTTTAGTCCTTAAACTTCATTTATTACACGGTCCCTAGTGTATACACTTTGTTACCCCAAGGTCCTTGCCGTCAACCTCCATTAAATTGAGCTGTTAAAGCACGTTCAATGACAAATTTACCCTTCTTAAAATTACATACCCCTGGTAAATAAATATATTTATTACAAAATTAAGAAAACCCTACCTACTACTCACATCCATGTATCGTCTTCTTTACCATCGATTTTACTTGCATAAAAGATTTAATCCATTTCTTTCTAATGAGATTTTGCTTGTTGTTAAAATCATCATTGTTGAAAGATTATTTTGGACTTAATGTTAAACTGTCATTTGATTTGTGCCCTAATTCGATGATGAAATGGTTGCTTTATTACTGTACTAACCTTTGTGTACGACCCCATGGATCTATACCACATACCTCATCGTAGTAGACAATCGACGAAGCAAATCGAAGAATCAGAATCACAGAACTTCGAATTAGGGCACATAAATTCATCATCTCCCAAGGCAACGAACAAAGGATCATCGGTCAACAGTCAATCGATCGACCGAAGCAACCATCACCGATCAAGTCGCCGCCAGAAAAGAATGAGAAATCATCGATTCAAAACTAGGGCAAAAACAACCGTCTCCCAAGAACAACGACGGAAGAACCGTCTTAAATCGACGGTCAACCGGAACAAACAACCGCTACAATCGCCGGAAACCATCACCAGAATCAAAAGACGACATCTACTGTGGCATTGTTGGTGTCGTATAGAGACTGTGTCTCTGCTCCTGTTGCAAACTTTCGGCCTCCGCCTCTTCTTCCGGTCTCATCATTCCCCCTTAGTCTTCTGCCACCGTGAAAGAGAATTTATTATGTCAGGAGGAGAAAGGGGGTTGAGGATAGGGATGGCAACTCTAATCCGCCCCAATGATCATCTATATGATCCGCTCCACCGGTGTAGATATGGATGAACTTAAATGGGTGAATATTGGATGTGGATGTTTATTGGAACAGATACGGATGATTATTTTCAATCCATGGATGAATCCATTTAACCCGAAATTAATCTTTTTTATATTACAATTTTACATGATTAATAATATATGTCTACTATTCGATCAAATTTATACATGGCACAACATTAAATATAACTAAATTTGTAAACATTACAAATCGTTAAGTTATGTTTTCGTTTGTATCTATCAATAATTGGGTATTAGTTACAAACTATGTTCTATGCCTGCGTCGAATGTAGGTTCGTAATTATGTTTTCGTTTGTATATTCTTTTGAAAGAAACTATATACATATTCAACAAAAATAGCAAATTTATCTATGAAACTATCATACTTTCTTTTGAAAACAATTTTTTTTCGATATCCAACGGATGCCCATTTACCCGCTATAATCCGATGGATATGGATATGGATGGATGAAACGATTTTAAATGGATATGGATGTGGATATGGACGATGTAAATCTAAATGGATATGGATGTGGATATCGCATCACCCGATCCACATCCGCTCCAGTGCCATCCCTAGTTGAGGAAGAAGGGTTGGAAAATGACATGTATGCCCATCATATGAGAAGCATGTGACACTCTTGGCGTTTAAAATGAACGGTCAATTGACGGTAAGGACCTTAGGTGTAACAAAGTGTATACACCAGGGACGTCCAGTGTAATAAACGAAGTTCAAGGACTAATGGTGTAATAAGTGGTATACCACATGACCTTCCGTGTAATTTACTCAAATCTAACTGATTATACTTTAGGAAACCGAGAATTGCAATTAGAATCAAATTCCCGTATAAATTTTAAATTAATTATGACATTTTACCTCTAACAATTAAATAAGAGCAATGATATTTAGGTCTACCATTTAGACCTACTCATTAGATGAATACACGTGTCAAAACTAAGAGATAATATTATGAGTGAAAATTAGTGGAATACACATGTTATCTTTTAAAGTGGGTAAGCATATGAATATGTCTAAATGGTAGGACTAAATATCATTTCTCATTAAATAAAAAACATTTCTTTATGTGCAAGTATGCACGCACAAAACATATAAACATTTCTTTTTGGAATTGATTTTTGCAGAGTAATGTTTATCCCTATAAAGCAACTTCATGATAAATTATAATTATATATTTTTTCTTTTTATCATACTTTGCGTTTCATCTCTTCCACTTAATACATAATTATCATCTGACACTAAATTACTTTGTATGAATAAAAAATTAATATGTAAAAACCAATCCCTTTTTTTTCTTTATGTGCAAATATGCAATCATAAAACATAAAAAGAAAAATTCTTTATTTGCAATTATGCAAACATGAATCATATTTTCTTGCTCAATTACAAACAACAAAGAAGGGATTGATATGTAGATATAGATGAAAAACTAATTTAGTGACATGTGTTCAATGAACAACAAAACAAAGTGAAAGAATTAATTTGGTAAAAACAAATAAAAAACATTAATATAATCATTGACCAAGTACATTTGTAAATGTCTTTTTTTCAATTAAATAGATAAATTTGTTGTGATAAGGTGTACTTGGTTCATGGGAATAAGAAGGTATGGGTTTCATACCTTATATAATGGTTTGGTTTAACGGATTTAATTTTTTTATTTGGGTATTAACCCCATGATTTTGGATTTTGGCATACTTCAAACCCTCTTATAAGGGTGGTGGGTGTCAAAATCCATCAAGAAAGCCAAAAAGTTAAACTTGCCTACTTTGTACCCATAATTTCAAACATCCAACTCTTACACATTAAAAAAATTCAAACAAAACCTTCAAAACTAAAACGAAGCTCAAGATTTAAAGTCACCCTAAAAATAATTATCAACACTTAAACTCATCTCTATATGTAGCAGTTATGATCATCAACACTTCATCTCTAAACTAGCTCCCATTCAGATTCTTCTAAATCTTGATCTGCTTTTGGTGTAATCCCATCCGTTGATTGGTTGACTTGTTTATCAATAATTCCATGCATAACTGCCAACTGTTTGTACTCCTTTGTTAAGTTCTTTCTACGCATGAAAGCATCTTTTATCATTTTCTGTTAAGAGACAATAACAACACATAATAATTAGTCAATAAACCGAAAGAAGATAAGATATTATGAGTTAACTATCACTATAATTAATCTTTACTTGAGAGAAAGAAAGAGGTTCTACCTTGTAAGACTTGCGTCCTGTTGACTTATAGAAACCCACAGGAAGTTTTTCACTTGCAACTATAATACAACTTTCGAGAAGCTTCTTTTCATCATTAAAATCAACAGTGTCCAATTTAACATCTTCAAAATCAAAATCAACGGTCTCCAATTTAACATCTTCAAAATTAATGGTGTTAAATTTAATATCTTCAAAATCAACGGTCTCCAATTTAACATCTTCAAAATAAACAGTCTCAAATTTAACATCTTCCAAATCAATGTTCTCCGATTTAACATCTTCTAAATCAACGTTCTCCGATTTAACATCTTCTAAATCAACAGTCTCCGATTTTACATCTTCTAAATCAATAGTCTCCGATTTTACATCTTCAAAATAAACAGTCTCCAATTTAACATCTTCAAAATAAACAGTCTCCAATTTAACATCTTCCAAATCAACGTTCTCCGATTTAACATCTTCTAAATCAGCAGTCTCCGATTTAACATATTCTAAATCAACGGTCTCAGATTTAACATCTTCAAAATCAACGTTCTCCGTAACATCTTCTAAATCAAAAGTCTCCAATTTAACATCTTCCAATTCAACAGAGGAAGAGTCTGAAATTAAACTTCCCAATTCAGATGATTGGTAAGTGGATGAAGTAATTGAGCCACATTCAGATTCATCATCTGATTCAATCTTTTTGTCAGTGCACAAATTCAGATCAGCAATAATATCATCATCGTCAACAGCTGAATCATAATCATCAGTCTCTGGTTCAGATTTGCTATTTTCATTGCAAGTAATTGAACTTTTTGATTTAGATGATTGGTAAGTAGTTGTTGAAGCAGTTAAATCACATTCAGATTCATCATCTGAAATCATCATCAACAGTCCCCCATCAATCTTTTTCTCACTGTCCAAATTCAGATCAACAATATCTGGAACCCCACAATCTGCATCTTCAAAAACATCATCACTCTCAGAACTTGAATCACAAATACTTCCCTCTGATTCAGAGCTATTATTATCAACATGATTTTCTGAAGATTCATGCAACATCTTACCAGAATGATCATCGTTACAGTTTAGCTCAACGTATCGATTGTATAATTCCATATCGACAATATACGGTACACCAAAACCAGGATCATCTTCAGGTAATGTATCATCAGAATCTGAACTAATTGCATGAACAACATGATTCTCTGAATATTCATGCAAACTCTTATACGATCCGATGTCGTTACAAAATTCCCCAATCTTTTTATTATTATTATTATTATTATAATTCCGATAAAAAATATCTGGTGTACCCCAATCTACATCTTCATAATCTGAATGAAAAAGGCCAGTGGTTGATGGTTTGAACCAATTCATGGAGGTCTGAACCAATTCAGTGGATTTTGAAGGTATAAATGGTGCCACTTTTTGTAAAGGATCCACACTTGGAGGAAGAACGATGTCTTTCTTAGCATCAGAATATAATTTTGTCACACTTGAATGAGTATTTCCAAGATATGGAGTCGGTTCCTGGAGAAAGTACAGAAATTACATGATAATATTGCAGAATTAGCTATAAAATTATAAATGTAACTGAAGTTATTGAGTTTTATATTTATCGTATGAGACTAATAGAAGCATACCTTATATTCCTCAATTTCTTCGCATAAAGACCACTTGTTACACAAGTTGTGAACCCACCTTTCACACTCGTCTATCTCATCCATTGTGAATGTTTACTGCTAAACGAAATTAATTAAATCAAAATCACATTCCAGCTTAAATATATACTAAAGAAGTATAAAACGATTCTGTAATTATATTTTTTAACAAATACATAAACACACAATTCAATCAACATTAATGCCATTCAAAAGGTATATTCTTATAGGTTCAATCGACAGTCAACCACAATATTGTATACTATTATGGGTTTAATTAACATAAACGTAACCCTAATACTACAAAATCGCCTCATAGAATCATTCCAAAATCATCAATTTATGATAATCAATTAGCGCCACTGAAAAAGTACCTTTTCCTGTATACAAATACTCATTATCTTCTACAATCTATACATATGCATACAATCGTGATAATAAACTATTTAGATAAGTTTACACTACGAACATAATGCAGTAGACTACAAGCGATACGAAAGAACTACATTCTCAACTCTCAAAGCCTTATTTATCCAATTCGATCACTCAAATTTGATGTTCCAAAAGCGAACACGTGCTAACAAGAATTATTCTTTATACAAAACACAGAAAAGCAACTTCGCAAATATCAGCGAGAAAATAGCATCAAAAGTCGATTCGAAAAATATACGTTTGATGAGAAGCAGTAAACAAGTTGCGATGAACAGTTGAAATTCCCTACCGTAATCCGAGATGAAGAAGAAGCAGTAACTTTCGAAGAGAAGCCGCCGGTGATGGTGATCGTCGAGGTAAAAAAAATCTCCGGTTGTAAGCCCTACGCGGCAACTGGGTTGTGCTTGAGGCGAATTTGATTTTTATGGTGATGTATATATAGGATTTGTTAATTACACTTAGACCCCCGATAACTCTTAATTATCACGTGGGAAGGTTGTGTTAAATAAGGAACGCATTGTGTATATATATCTTTAAACTACAGTCGATCTTTTAAAAGATAATGATGTGTTCTCAATAAACAAACTTTTTGTTCGTTTAATGGTTAAATATTTTGAAAATTAATATTATATCTTTTTTATGATTAACTAATTCATACTATTTATTATTAAGTTCAAAATATTATGGAATATTTAGTCATTTAAAAGTGTAGTTAAATGTGTGAATTAACATCTATTTTGGTGTTATTGCACTTTTACTTTATTCTTAATTTAATTACGTATTTTAAAACTCGTTATTGAAATTATCTTACTCCTAAAGAGTAAAAACATCACAAAGTCATTCAAATTTCAAGGGAGATCCATAAAAATAATTCAGCCACGTATTTTTTGTGCCTAGAATAATTAATTTGTTAGAGCTTGGTGGCTTAATAAAGATTTTTTTTATTGTCTTGGGACCAAAGTAAATGAAAGTAACTTTTTATTAATGTGTTTTGCCATGAATTTCAAGGGGGGCTTATTTGGATAAAATAATTATCATAATAATAGTTAATAAAAGGAATAAAATCCAAACTAGATAATATTTGAAAAAATAATAAGTATTAATAATGATAGGAAAATAATTTCCATGTACTTTTTACCTCTTACAATTGCAATTAGAATCAATTAGAATCAAAGGGACCATGGTGTGGTCAAGCATAGAACACCGGGAGGCTGTGTGGTGTGGCGTATCCACCGGCGAGAACGGTGTGGCTGAGCGAGGGGATCAAGTTTTTTGACAGTTGAATGGTTATTAGATCGTTCAAATTAAAAAAAAAAATCTCTTTTTAATTTTATTTTTCCCTCTATATATAAACAACATAGCACAGTCAAAGTCACACACAACCAAAACTCTCACACAGTCAAAACTCTCACACAATCAAAATTAAAAACAAATGGACCCAAACTCAAACATCCCTCCACAAATTCGTACTTCAAACTCGTCCTTTGGATTTGGGGTGTACAAGCAATATTTCAATAAGCTCAGTATAGGAGGTTCACTCAATATGTGAACCAACAAATGTTGCTCAATAGTTTTAACATTTTGAAGGTGAAGGGGGATGGATTGGAGGGAGCAGATCTTGAGCTTCTGAGCGCTGCCAAAGCAAAGGCCCGAGACGATATTAGCCGAGTAGTGTAGTTTTTCAGTCGTTTTATTTTTAAAGTATTGTAATTTTTATTCCTAGCATTGTAATTTTTAATTTTAATGAAAAGTTATTTTTTGTTTAAAAATAAACAGAAAATGAATGGTGAGGTGAAAATTAAAATGTTGTGGTTGATGTGGTGGATATTTCCTAGATAAATGATGTGGTATTGTTGATGAAGTGACAGAAAAAATGGTGTGGTCACTTGGACCGATACTCCATAGTCGTATGGGAATTGATTTTTTTACAGAGCCATGTTTATTCATAATTTCATATAGAGCAATTTCATGACAAATGACATTAAATTGTTATTTTTTCTTTTACAACATTTTGCATTTCACATCTTCCACTAAGTGTATAATTGTCATTTGACATTAAATTGCTCTGTATAGATAAAAATTGATAAGTAAAACTATTCCCATTTCTTTATGTGCAACTGTGCAAGTATGCAACCATAAAACATAAAAAAAAAAACTTTTATTTATTTGCAAGTATGCAAACATAAATCATATTTTCTTGCTCAATTACAAACAACAAAGAGGGATTGACACGCATGTAGATAGACATGAAAAACTAATTTAGTGCTATGTGCTAAATGAACAACAAAACAAAGTTAAAAGAACTAATTTGTAAACACAAATAAAAAACATTAATATAATCATTAACCAAGTACATTTGTAAATGTTTTTATAATTAAATAGATGGATTTGTTATAATTAAGGTGTTTGGCTTATGGAATAAGAAGGTATGGATTTCATACCTTATATAATGGTTTGGTTTAACGGGTTAATTTTTTTTATTTGGGTATTAACCCCATGATTTTGGATTTTTGGGCATACTTCAAATCCTCTGAGGGTGGTGGGTGTCAAAATCCAACAACAATAAACATTACTTAATTATGACACACAGATAGTAAGAATGTAATATGTAGATAGTCATTTTCCTATCCTCGTCTCTTCCCCAAACCGAATCCTCAAACCGAAGACATGAAACCGAATGGGCGTGCAAGTGGTAAGATGTTGGAAAGGACACCCAAACCGAAGGTATGGTTGATACCAGTCTAATAGTTTAATACCACTATGCCAAATCTTTACTGTATATTAGAAAGCGGTTTACAAAAAGAAAAGAAAAGGTTATCATATGCATTTGGGCCAATAGTTATGGGCCGACATTTGACCCGACCTTTGATGAAAAAGCTTGGCAGCATAGAGCATTAGACCCACGTATGATGACAAAATGTAAACTCGTTTACACCACACGTCAAAGTATTAAAGTTTTAATTAGTGTTTTACCTAATTAAACATTGCACCAAATGGTCAACCAGCAGTTCACCTAGTAAAACCACACACAAAACACACACTTTCTGTGTGTATATTCGATCTCTATTAACCAAATTTCCACCCTACCCCCACCAAATCTCGTCTATTCCAAGGGCAAAATAGTCAACCACGCTTTGCATGGAAACACACACAAACATAAGTTGGTTGTGTTAGTTCATCTCCTTATTTTTTCTTTCTATTTGCATATCTCCCAAATAACCCTTCAAGATCTTTCTAACATTCTTCCTATCAAACATACCCCAAATGGAACTGCCGGTTACATCACCGGTGACAGCCAGTGGCCGGAAAATTTCATACAATATTGTAACCAAGAATCTTGCATACAAAAGCTCCAACCTTTATGATGAATTAAATTGTGGTTTTCTTCAAAAATATTTCCAGAAACCTCCAAAGTTTATCTTGAATGATGTGAGTTGTGAAGCTCATCCCGGCGATCTCACAGCAATTTCCGGCCCTAGTGGGGCCGGAAAGACAACTCTGTTAGATATTCTTGCTGGAAACATATCTTCCGGCCAAGTCTCCGGTCATGTTTTGATCAATAACCATCCTATTGATACAAAACAGTTCCGGAGACTGGCCGGATATGTTACACAAGATGATGCTTTATTCCCGTCATTAACCGTAGAAGAAACGCTTTTATATAGCGCTTTTTTAAGGTTAAGATGTGGTCGGAAAGAAGCGGTTGATAGGGTCAAAATTCTTTTACACGAGCTTGGTTTGGAACGTGTGTCGGGCTCGAGAATTGGCGAGGGTTCGAACCACGGGATCTCGGGTGGTGAACGAAGACGGGTTTCAATCGGGGTCGAGTTAGTACATGATCCACACGCGATTCTAATCGATGAACCAACTTCCGGGCTCGACTCTAATTCGGCTTTTGGTGTTGTATCCCTCCTCAAATCAATGGCTATCAATAGAGGTAAAACGATCGTGTTAACAATCCACCAACCCGGATTCCGAATCTTGGAGCTTATTGATAGACTTATTTTACTATCGAATGGATTCGTTCTACATAATGGATCGTTAAAATCACTTGAACATAGACTTAAAGTCTCGGGTCATTGTATCCCGTCTCGTGTCAATGTTCTCGAGTTTGCCATTGATGTGGCCACCACTTTGATCATACAAACCCCCAAAACATCAACCGAACAACTCAATACTCGAGAAAAACACAAAAATCCCAAAAAGGTTTGCGAATTTCCATACCCGAATACGCATTTTGAAGAAATAACAATCCTAAGTTCAAGATTCTTCAAGAACATATTTAGAACCAAACAATTATTCCTCACAAGAATCATTCAATCCATACTTTCGGGCTTAATTCTCGGAACAATCTTCGTGAACATGTCAAACAACAAAGGGAAGCTCGCGTTACAAGCCCGATTAGGGTTCTTTGCATTTAGTCTCACGTTCTTACTCTCATCATCAACCGAAGGATTACCGATTTTCTTACAAGAAAGAAGAATCTTAATGAGAGAAACATCACGAGGTGCATATCGAGTCTCATCGTACGTAATCTCAAACACACTCATATTCCTCCCATTTCTTCTCATGATCGGAATTCTGTACACAATTCCGGTGTATTGGTTGGTCGGATTACGGTCGGAAATCCATAACTTTTTCTACTTTGGAATGGTGGTATGGATGGTGATATTGATGTCAAATTCGTTCACAGCTTGTTTTAGTGCATTAGTGCCAAATTTCATCATGGGGACATCTGTGATATCTGGATTAATGGGCTGTTTCTTTCTTTTTTCGGGCTATTTTATAGCTAAAGATAGTATACCAAAATACTGGATTTTTATGCATTATTTGAGTTTATTTAAGTACCCATTTGAATGTTTTATGATAAATGAATATGGAGGTAAAGAAGGTGTGAGTATGTGTGTGGAAATTGAAGGTGGAGTGTGCAAAATGTATGGAGATGGCTTCTTGAAGCAGCAGCAAATAAAAGAGACACAAAAATGGAGTAATTTGGGGGTAATGTTGGTGTTTATAATTGGATATAGAGTCTTGTGTTTCCTTATTTTGTGGTTTAGATGTCATAAAAGGAACTAATTATTTTACTTTATTAATTTTCTTTTGTATAATTTACATAAATGGAAATATATATAAAGATGAGGAATAATTAATTATTTTACTTATTCTTTTTTCCCCCTTCATATTTGTATTGTTGTTAGTGATTATACTGACGATTATTTTACCAAAGTCTGACGTGCTTGTTATTGAATTGGGAAGACGTACCATCTAAGTTGCGCTCATTTTTATTGTTTAATAATGTCATTTTATTACATTATTTCAATATAAATACTACAAGATGGACTAAGTTGAATAATTTATTTGTATTAGACAGATGGCAACATCTTTTTTTTAGAGATATTTTTGTTTGTTATATTTTATGTTCTACTACAACAAAAATAGTATATAAATACATTAAAAAGATAATATAGTGTGAAACATATATGACATGAATCATAATATGACACGAATCATAATATGACACACGTAAATCATATAAAATATGTAAAATATTTGGAAAACATGAAGATTTTTTTGTTCTGCCACAAACACGATAAAAGTTTACATGGAGCTATAAAATTTCACCGAAATAAATACTACAACTCAAAGTTTTTAACTTTGAAGATCAAAATCAAGGATTCGAAATACATCCACTCAAGTGAAACGTCTACTTGAATAGGAATTATGATCCGTTGTACATGTTTTGTAGCTTGATGAGCTGAATTGATAAAAGTAATGTTTTTTCGCTTAAATAATAAATTAAGGTCACAGAATCTGGAATTTGGACCATTTGGTCAGCATTTATTTAAAGAAAATTGATATCGTCATCTACCAATTTTACTGCAGATCTTATATATGATAATGTCAAAGAGGGCTAAAGTTGTCCACACAATAGATGATTGATAACGAAAGATAATGATAAAGCATAAAATATGAATGAATCTGAATTATGCAACAGATTGTTACAGGGCCTAAATAGTAAGCTTAATTTCATATCTTTTTGGGGGTAATTGTAAGCTTTATCTAGATACACACACTTGCAAGCACAAATATACACGTGTATATATGGATAAATAATCCAGAAAGCAATAAGAAACTAGTGATCAAAGAACGTCAAACTCATTCATTCAACACCATCCATGCATACAACATTTATTAGTAAAATTACGTGTTAAAGTAAGACTATTATACTTAAAGCGAAACGAAACGACTGCTTTTTCTTTTATGGAAAATAAACATTAGATTAGATAGAAAGACTTAAACAACAAGCATTGCTTTAGCAATCTCTAGTGCTTTCTCATGACCCAACAACTTGTCCACAATGGCCAATGAGAATTCGACAGATGTCCCTGGCCCTCTGCTGGTTATCAGCTTACCATCCACAACAACTCTGCTTTCAGCTTCACTCTGGTCTAAAAGTTTGTTACACATTGCTGGGAAAGCCGTTGCCTTTTTCCCCTATAATTAAAACACCACTCAATTTAAATCAAATAAAACTTATACCACCCAAGAGTAACACATTTCAAAATTACAAGGGTTAAAACTGAAAATTAGTAAAAAATACCTTGAGTAATCCATGGGGCTCCAGCACAAGAGCAGGGGATGCACATATTGCTCCATAATATCTATCACTCTCACTCTGCTTTTTCAACAAATTCACAAGTGTTTCAGACTCTGCAAACGCTTGGGCCCCACCAAGTCCACCCTGTAAATTCATTTAAAAACATTAATCAAATAATAAAAATAACTAACAAATTAAAAATAAATTTACCGGTAACACGATCAAATCGTATGAAAGTTTAGCAGCCTCGTTAAGAAGCATATCTGCAACTAACTTTACTTTACGCGAAGCCACAATTTCAAGTTTTTCCCCAACTGATGCAACCACAACTTCAACTTTTGCACGTCGAAGAACATCGATTATCATAACAGCTTCCATTTCTTCAGATCCATCAGCAATAGGTACTAACACCTAAAATCAGTTGAAATCATAGATATATTAATAACATCCTACAAGTATTATAGATTAAAATTAGTTATACAAATGAATTACTACATGTAGTATTCTCACCTTAGGTACAGAGGTAGATGTCCATTGCAGCTTATTTAGTTCAGTAACAATGAATTTATCGTCATGATTGGAACGCATCAACTGAACACAAACACACAATCGTAAGAAACTGATGAAATTGGTTTGAAACAAAATATGTTTCTATTTTACACTTTTTACCCTATAACAATGATGCATCACAAAGAAACTGAAAAACATGAAAGGCTAGAACAAACCAGTGGTCCAGAAACTTCATCAGCTTTTTCTTTCCCGAATAATTGCTCTACCAATGCAACAGAGTACTCAATTGCAGTTCCTGGGCCCCGACTAGTAACAACTTTTCCATCCAGCTGGACTCGTGATTCCACTGTGGTTGCAGATGATGATGATAGTTGCTCCATGAAAGATGGATAGCAAGTTGCCTACAACAAATGAAGTTCACAAACTCACAATACAAAGAATTATTAATTATAATATTGGTGAGATTGTTACTTTTAAGCCCTTGAGTAGGCCCCATGACCCAAGTGCAACAGCAGGAGCTGCACAAATTGCAGCATATAATCGGCCTTCTGATGCTTGTTTTTTCACTATATTTTCTAACACGTTGTTGTCTTTAAGAGTGCTTGCACCTGGCATCCCTCCCTGTAGGGAAAATGTAAAAAGGTTGAATGGATGGTATGATAATATGATAACATTCCATAAAGTAATAGGATATTCACAGATAGCGAAATATATGCCACAAAACCCTAAGGTTCACGTTTTTTAAATTGTTTTAGGGTTCACTAAATCATAATTTCTTTAGGTTTATAATCGTGTCATCGGGAAGCCATTCAGTAATTCATCACCTAAGATATAAACAGTTGATAACTATGCTAAATTATATAACATGTCCTGCAAATAGATACCGGTGGTTATACATTCTTACAATTTTTGCACATCTATTTCAGTGAGACGAGCATACCGGCAGGGAAATAAGATCAAATACGGTATTAGCACAGTCAGAAATCAGAGAATCAGCGACGATTTTAACACCGTGGCAGGCATCAACACGAAGCTCCTTTTCAACGGAAGCGACGGTAACATCAGCTCCAGCCCTACGGAGCACATCGATAGTAATCACAGCTTCCATCGGCTCGGTTCCGTTAGCAATCGGAACAAGCACCTGCAATTCAATCGAAATCAGTTGAATTCAATTCAAAAGTTGTAACAAGTAGCCAAATCGACATTGATCTCTGATTGCTTTACCTTTCGTGAAGCGGATGCCATAATTGAAAATGAAATTCGGTTGTGACGACGTGAAATAGTGGAGGAGACGGTGGGGAACGACGGAAGACGGCGAGTGAGTGTTGTGAAAGGAGAGAGGGGAGTGAGGTGGCGTAATGCCATTTTTATTAGTCGGTTGGGACTCTCTAGAGTCACTGCTACAGCCCACAATTTGGAGCTCGGTGTTCAGGTGAGTCCACCCGGTCCAGTAGCAGTTCGGGTTTCAACTTTGAACTTCGAATTGTGGTCTGTAGATAAACTTAAGGGGATAACATAGAAATTTGCGAGCACAAGGTATTTGGGATTGTGTTAAAGTCATCCAAAATGGTTTTATATCTTTTAACATAAATTTCGAAATTAACCTCCTTAGTTATTATAACATCTTTTTGAGACGGACAAAAACTACTATAAATAGTTACAAATTATAAAAACAAAAAAATAAAAATACTTTGAATGAAGTTTTGGCCAACACTATTTCCTTGGCGCGGACGGATTTGGTGGTACCTTAGGTGTCATTTGACACCGTCAAACACCCTTGGCGGGGGTTTTAACAGGACGACACCGAGTCTTTCAAGGCTCATCCTAATGATAGAGAGAGGAACTCATCGGTTTCTATGTGGAACTCGTCACTGGAGAGACGGTTTCTATGTGGAACTCGTCACTGGAGAGACACCGTTAGCACCAAACTCGTCACCTGAAGAGAGAAAAGAAACTCATCAGGAATCTGATGAATTTAAAGCGTGTTTTTTAGAGAGAGAGAGATTAAGAGATAGATAGAGGGAGATATGTAGAGATAAAAGGAAGATATGTAGAGAGAGAGAGAGGGGGGGGGGGGGGGGGATGAAGAGAGATGGGGAGAGAAGGACGAGATATAGTTGACACAAACTTGTCGTTTTATTGTTAGTAGGGAAGATGGTGGTTTGAAGCTGACGTGACAAAACTGATGAATTTAAGAACTTGTTACTATTAAGAGAGGTCTAACCATAAAAAATAATGGTTTCAACTTTTCAATATAATTTTTAGAGCAAGTTATGTTCTTAATTCATGTGGTTTATTAAATGTTAGGTTTGTACAAACTGTACTGAGAATTTGTCAGAACTTTCAAACCGGACCGAAACGAGCTATACTGATCCGGTTCTCGGTTTCAATTCTAATGCAAAACCGGTTATCTGTCCGGTTCAAACTCGAAAAAAGTCGAAAAAATTGAAAAGCTCCGGTTCTCGATCCGGTTGATCTAATGCAAGATGCCATCGGTCCTCAGTTCAATTCCAAACTATTTGATTAGTTATTAGCCCGTAAGCAGAACTATTAGAAGTTGTGAAATTAGTTATTAGTCTCACGTGAGGTGCATTACAAACATTTCATCCACAATAACAATCAAGTATTTTTTCAATATCCAAATTAAACACTAAAAACAACATTCACAAGTACCTATGCTTTTATTTATCCGTTTCACCATCATTGACAAGTACCTATGCTTTCTATAATGGGTTTTACATATATTTTTTACGAGTCGGGCTTTTAAAAAAAACTCTAAACAATGTACAAGGCACTTGTTATAGAGTGTGATGATCTAAGTTGGCACCTCATGGTGGGGTGGTGCCACACCGTCAAATCCATGGTGACTCGTCGTGGTGAGTTTCGTGGTCTGCATTACGTGGACAATGTGAGAGAAATGTTTTTTTTAATATAAATAATAGGGTCATGGTAGAATGTTCCAAACAAGGTATTAGTGGTGATTATTAAGACGGGTGCTAACGGGGGCAAACTGGCCCGCCAGTTACACCGCCACTTTGCCTCACCATTGGCACCATCCGTTAGTTTACTCGCCGATTGGGGACTCGCCACTTTGGAGACGGGGAATGAGGGTTCCGTGAGTTGGTAGGTGGGGTCCAAGGGGATATTTTTTGTGTGTGTGTTTTGTAATGGTAAGTCCTAAAATATTAAAGGGGAGTGGTATTGTTGGCATGAGTATGTCAGTTTAGTGTCAGTTGGATGGTGAGATGACGTGACGCTGATTTGACAATAACTGACGGTATCAGTTGGGTGTACCATTGGGAGCGGTCTAATATTGAGTAGAAATATGATATGATGCTATATGATGGTGTGGTAACTGGTAACTGGTAAGGGTATACATCTTATGCTATAAGTAGCAAGTGACTTTTGTTTAAGTAAAAGATCATGATAGGTACGTAATTATGATCAGGATGTATTCGGTTGATTTCAAAGATGACGACGGCAAGGATCACTGTCATTGTACGTTTAAAATTCTATACGCATAAATAGACATATAGGACTGTGCAGAATCAAAAAACCGGACCGGATGGAGGACCGGGAAAAATAGATTCGAGGGACCGAGGACCGCACCGGTGGTCGACGATCGGTTTCGGTTAACTTCTGGTTTCATTCGGTTTTGAACTAGTTTGGACCGGTTAGAACCGGCTGTTTCTGCACTATATTGGGCATATTTCCTGCACTATTTTTTGCACTGTTTGGCCATATTTCCTGCACTGTTTTGGGCATATTATCCTTTTTTTTTTTGCAATATTGAGAAAGCTAATACTAAAATCATCGAGCATTATGCAGATATATCTATGTTTGTTAAAGATTACTGGTTTGGAATATGCTCTCCACCCTCCAGCTTCGAGCTAATTTCGTGGGAACATATATCATATATTTTAGTGGCCAAATTAGAAATTCAGTAAAACCATGCATTAATAAGAATTAAGACATGTTATACAATTAGAATTATACCTGGCATTCAGAATCACTATTATTGAATTCCAAGTCCGACTTATTATTGATGGATTGCTGAGCGTGGAATGACGAAGACGAAAGAAGAAGTCGTAGAGGCGTAGAGCAGAAACGAATTAGAAGTCGTAGAAGTCGCCAGGGAAACGTAAAAGGGTTTTTTAATTGCATATTGGGCTTAGAGGTAATAAGGTTGAGCTTAGCAGCTAATTGGAATCGATATATAACTGGGCTGCTAGAGCTAGAATTGACTAATAAACACTGCAGTCCAAAATGTGACGAGTATTCTCGGTTTCTTCCGGTTTAAAACCGGACTGGAAATGTCAATTCCCAAAAAATACGGACCGAGGACCGGACCGGAAGCTACGGTTCGGCGCCGGTTCGATTCGGTTCTTCCGGTCCCGGTTCAAACTGCACAACTCTAGACATATATGTTAAGATTAGGGATGACAATTAACACCCGACCCAATGATCATCTATCCGACCTAATTCGCCGTTGATGGATATAGATGAAGTTAAATGGGTGAATATTAGAAGTTGAGCGGATATAGATGTCGATTTTAATCCAATGATAAATCCACTTAACCCGAAATTAATTTTTTTTATATTATAATTTTATGTAGTTAAGAATATACGTCTGCACATGACCATCGCTTTTGAGTTTTTTGGTGCTCTGAATGCACCAACGAGTAAATCACAAGCATGTAAGTATTGAGTTTTTTTTTTTTGCTCGGAATGCACTAGCGAGTAAATCAAAAGCAGTTAAGAATATACGTCTACACATGACCATCACAAAAAAACCGATTTAAAATCCGATCAGGTTTTAAAACCGGTTTGAAACCGGTTTTTGCCTTGTCGGACCGGTTCGGTTTTAAACCGCCAGTTTGGAACCGGTTTAATGTTTTGTGGAGGAACCGGTTTTTAGAAAACCGATCCTTAAAACCGGTAAAAAAAACCGAAAAAACCGGTTTGCCCAAAACCGGTTTGCCCAAAACCGGTTTTGACTTTTGTTGACCAAATCCGATCCGGTTTTTAAACCGAACCGGTTTGTGCACCTCTATATAGAATTAAGGAATGAGTCGACTAAAGGATCAATTTTTCGGAATTAGCTACAAACAATTAATGCTCTAAACTTTTAATTATTCAAGTGATATTTTTGTATGTATTGCTTTTAAATCAATATTTTGGTATTAACTACAATTTATGCTCTATATATTAAATGTAGGTTAGTTATTATGTTTTCGTTGGTATATTTTTTTGAAGAAACTATATACATACACAACAAACATAGTAAGTTATATATAATATTATCTAACTTCTTTAGAAAACAAAATAAAATGTCTATGTTTTTCTTGTATCAAATAACATTATTATTTTCAAATTAGCTATAATCGGCGTGAATAAAAGATTAAATGCCTGGACATGAGAAAAAAAATACAAACAACCACACTTCTGCTGTTTTAGCAAGCTTAATACAAAATTAAAGAGCAAAAACTGAAATAACAAACACTTTTAGATTCCGAACCTTATAATTACAATTTAAGATCACAAAAATCTTATAATTCGACAAAAGAATGTTGATATACTCCACTCTTTCATTCTAAAAATGTTAATTTCTGTTGTAAATTTATAAGGAAAATCCATATAAAATGGGGATTGCGCAAACTAACAGTTGTTGACTGAAAGACTTGACAGCGTTATGATTAATGGCTGCCATCTGTTAATCAATGGAGCATTCTTCGGGCTCCCCAACGTCCAATCCTTCCGCCACTTCTTCTGCTCACACACACAACACTCTCGACAACTGCATGCTCTGAAATGTTGATAAATTCAATGATTTTGGTTCCAATTTGACATTTTCTCCACCTAAAAACTCCCTAAATCTCAAAGAACCCTAATTCAGGTTTTATGACGGAAAATGCAGTCAGTGGATTGATTATTTTCATTAAGAAATCTGAGTGGTGAATGTGGATGCAGGTATTTGTAATTCGTATTCTAATTGTGTGATTATATGGAGAATGCCGGACATTGATATGAATTCATGTTGTTTATTAGCTGATCTATGGGGAAGATTTGGGAAATTAATGAACGGGAGTTATTTGTTTGTATACTCTTTTGGTTGGATTATTGAAATTGAGTTTACTGTTAAATTAATGGATCAAATGCTATATGCACAAATCAAAATCATGCAATTTTTTACAATCAATTTGGCCAAAAGTAGTGAGTTGATGTAGGTTTTATATACAATCATTTATGATATATTTTATTTTGTTTTAATAAATTTAGCATATTTGGGTACTTTTGTGGTAATGCACTTTTTTACTATAATGTTGCTTAGTGGAAAATGATTAATTGCTGCTTTACTGAAGTTAACATTTTTCATAAGTAATACTCCGTATGCATGTTAAATGTTTAATTCCTTCTTTTAGTTTCTCTTTTCTTAATCAAGTATTATGATTTTCAATAATAACTGTTTGAAGACCATTTTGCTTATAAAGCCGGTTGAATCATAATCTAGCAACAAGTCACTACATATATGTATATATAGAAACATGTAAACATGGATGATCAGTTTTCTGTAGTAATCGTCATTATGAAGTTTTTAACTATTAATTATGCATTTTATTTTGTAGCTGTGAATTTTATCAGATAGTAGAGGTGAAAGACTACACTTAAAATGAAGGAAGATTGCAACAAATCCATAAAAATGATATTGAGACAAGAAATCAAGGATTTACATGATGATGGTTTTGAAGGTTCGTTACACGAAAACACCATTTTTAAAGATGTGTTTTTCCGGCACGAAAATGGTAAAAGTAGTAAAAAATGCATTGTAACCGGAGCAATCCATTTTGAAAATGACGATAACGCCCCTAAAAACTTATCATTTCTATCAAACAGTGAGAATTCTGTTATGACAATTCAACAAGATTCGATGAACAAAGAAGTTCACTCCGAAGAGTTCTTTTCATTCAAACGAAGAAAAGTGTCGGTTCTAGAACATTCTAGTGATAAATCTTGTTTAGAAAGAGTTGTTAATCATGTTACGCCATCAAAGGAAGTTGACTCTTGTTTTTGTCAACCGGTTTCTACTGTAACATGCCACCTGGTTGAATCATTTGCTGATGGTGTTAAATCAAGTGGTTATTTGATTAAAAAACATGTTGGAGATAAGGATGCAATTAGATGTAGATTATGTTTTTCTGATGAAATTAAGGTTAATAATTCACCTGTTTCACAAGAAAGTCATGCTAGCAAGGTTTTAATTAGCAGCCCTAAAACCGCAAGGTTTTTCAAGAAAATTGGAAAAAAAAGTTCTACCTTTACAGAACTTGATGAAAATGAGATCTTAGAAATCAGTGAGATTAGTACTCAACTAACATCAAACATACATAGTCAAGCAAGTTGCAGAAAAATGTCGCTTCGTTCTTTTAACATCCAAAAAAAGAAGTCAAAGTCAAAATCCAAGAAGTCAAACCACCTTTCTAGAAGTTCCAAATCATCATGCGTAAAACTGAATTCCCGTTTTCGAAACGTTTTAAAAAAACACAAAAACCGAAAAGGTAGTTGCAGGCTACTTCCACGTAGTCAAAATTGGTCAACCCTTGGTGTAAAAACAGTATTATCATGGTTAATAGATATTGGTGTTATTCATCTAAAAGAAGTAATCCAGTACAAAAATCCTAGGGACAATTCGGTAATTAAACACGGGTTAATCACCCGAGATGGTATTTTATGTCAGTGTTGTGAGAAACTGTTTTCGGTCTCTAGGTTCAAAAATCATGCTGGTTTCAGCTTAAATGTTCCATGTTTGAATCTTGTTATGGAATCGGGGAAGTCGTTTACATCGTGCCAGCTGGAAGCTTGGTCAACTGAATATAAAGTCAAAGTCAAAGACGGGCCCACACGACCCGTTCGGGTTAAAGAAATTGACCAAAATGATGATAGTTGCGGGCTGTGTGGTGATGGTGGTGAGTTGATTTGTTGTGATAATTGCCCGTCAACTTTTCATCCAACATGCTTAAGTGTGGAGGTTGACTTGCTTTCTTTGTAGATATTTATTCGGTTGACTTTCATAATTTTATCCTATATTTTTCTTAATTTTTATATTTTATTACAAACGGTCGATTAATGGGTCAAACGGGTCGAAACTCGAAAGTTGGCCAATGTGTATTTAAATGCATAAAACCATCTAAATTGCTCTCTTTAGAAATATAGATTATTATTGTAATAATACATTTTTTTAATCATATCTGGTTACAGAAGCCTATAAATAAAACTATAAAAGACAAAAAGGTGTTTCAGGCTCATTTTGGGGTTGGTTATGAATTTGAGATTTTTTTAATTTAAGTTTTTGTTAATTTTATGAATATTGCTTTAAAAATAATATAAAATTCAAGTGGAAATTTAAACATGAGTGCATTTTCATCGTTTCCAATGTAATTTATAAGTTTGAGAAACTGAATCTGAAATAATAGCAAACTGTAGGGTCGATTTATTTGATGATTTTGGTTTTTCAGGAGATACCAGAAGGTGATTGGTATTGTTCAAATTGCTCTTGCTGGAGCTGCGGGAAAGAGGCCCAAATCTCAAGTGTTCTGAAATGTTTGCAGTGCAAACATAAATGTAATTTTCTACCAAATCTTGTTTTATTCACATAAATTGTCACTTTGAAATTTTGTGGGGTTAAAATGGTCATTTTCTAATGTTATGGTGCTCGTGAACAGACCACAAACAATGTGTGAGGGTAGCGGGCCTTTCTGTACTTTCTACATGGTTCTGTGGTGAAAGCTGTAAGGAGGTAGGAAATGTAATATTGGCAAAGCGGGTCGGGTCAACCCGTGGGTCTAATTGATGGGTTTGGTGTTTTACAGATCCATATGGGGCTTGATTCACGGGTGGGGATTATGAACCCGATCTCTGAGGGCTTCTCATGGACACTCCTAAAATGCAGTCATGAAGAAAAGTGTGATGAACATTTTGGTGCTGTGAAAGTGGAATGCAATCTGAAACTGGCAGTTGGTTTAACAATAATGGAGGAATGTTTTCTTCCAATGGTGGATCTAAGAACAGGCATCAATATGTTGCCACATGTACTCTACAATCTAAGGTTAGTTTAAGTTTAGTTTACTACTCAATTAAATTTTCATTTATTAAATTATTACTTCTTAATAACATTTAATAAATAATTTGCAGATCAGAGTTCCCACGTCTTGATTATGAGGGGTTTTACACAGTGGTGTTGGAGAAAGATGACATGTTATTAAGTGTAGCATCCATAAGGTAAATGATTTAAATTTAGTTTTATTTTTTAATTGCAGTAAAAAATTTGTATAAAATATGTTTGTGGGTCAGGATTCATGGGATGGAAGTTGCAGAGATACCGCTTATTGCAACATGCAGCAAATATCAAAGACAAGGAATGTGTAGGCGTCTCATGAATGCTATTGAAAAGGTAATGGATAAATTAATGGTTGACTTTTGTGTTTGACTAATTAATGGAAGTTTATATTTAGCTATTAAAATCGTTGAAGATTGAGAAAGTGGTGCTTTCTGCGGTCCCGAATTTGGTTGAAACATGGACAGAGAGGTTTGGTTTCACACATTTGGAAGATGAAGAAAAGAAAGAGCTGAGTAAAACCAACATGATGGTGTTTCCGGGAACCGTATGGCTCAAGAAACCCATTTACCCGACCCACGCCCAGAGTAATTTATTTTTATTGTTGGATGAAATATAATGGAAATTAATAAATAAAAGGGATGAAAAGTTTTGTTTGGTGAATAGGTACTCCAATAAAAGCGGTTTTTTCAGAAGAAGATAGGAATAGGATGATAGGGATGAGCTGCAAGAAGTCGTTGCAAAATGATCTAATAAACCAAGATGAGGATTTGAAGATCCAATATTTGAAATAGTATCTACTGAATTCGTTTGTGGTGTATAATAAAATCCAAAAACTATGAGCAAGTCAACTAGGTTGGTTGTATATATTAAAAGAAAATAATAATCCAAGATAATGATGGTCATGCCAGAGGCCAAATTTTGCACTTTAATCGAGAAGATGGAATCAAGTTTCTATAAGTTTCCAGGGTTTGTTACGCATAATAGTTTAATGTCTTGCAAAAGAAAATATGTACTAAAAATATAAAATAAAGGGAATCATTTCTTGGGAAATTTGTACGTTTGCATTATGCACTTGACATAAAAAAAAGCAGGGAATTGTCATGACGTTGACAAAGTGATATTTTGAGAAAGTTACGTTGCTCAGAAATCAAATATCCGTAATGACTGAGATTTGAAATAAATTTATCGTGGTTAAATATTGGTGAAATGACAAATATCCGTAAAGAGACAAGATTTGACAATATATTCTTGAAGATAATGACTACTCGTTAAGTCACATTGCAATAATACAGAGAGTGTCGAATAGTATAGACAAATGTGCTCCATTTCTTATAAGAGCTCCCTCAAATTTTGTCTATTTAAGGGATCCTTAGCTCATAAAGGAAGACACGGCAAACCAAAAGAAGAATGCATCCGTACCTGTTCTTAGAAAAAAATTCTCAATCCTCTCCGATCCAAATAGGTTGTTGTAATAAATCCGTTGTAATTTGTATCATGTTCCTCAGTTTATGTAAGTTTCTTTGATGTTCCTCGGTTTATGTAAGTTTCTTGGCTTTATTTACTTTTAGTTGAGTAAGGATTTCGTGTCCGGGTACATCGGGTATGGAACAAATCGGGTCTAGACCCAGAACCGATATTTAATTAACTTTTTCATAACCCTAATTAATATTACCCTATTTTAGTTTAATATATAGTTGTAAAAGCAAGCCCCAATATGATGCTTCTTTTTTGATCGACAGCAACTTATGTTTCAAAATATTAGAAAGTAGAAACCATTTGATCTATGAGCAATTGAGAATTTGTTTTGTCATAATACCGTTGGTAGTATTCGATTTATGTTTAATATACGATTGTTATATTTAAAATATTCTAATATTAAATGTATAAATTAATAAATATGATGCTAACACCCGAAACCGGCTCTAACTACTATTTCGGTTCCAATCGGGTATATACCCGATTTTCCCGAACCGTACCCGGAACCGAACCGGAACCGGATTCTATAAAACGGTTCGGTTCTCGGGTCTACTAATTATCTAAAATCGGGTCTCGGGTATTTCGGGTCTGGGTCCATTCGGGTCGGTTCCGGACCCGATTCCATCCCTACATTTAACGATGTTAAACTTTCCAATTAAATTACAACGCATCGTTAATGTTTATTTCTTCATTTTTGGAATTGTTTAACATCATTAAATGACTTTATCATGTGCCCTAAGGGTACGTAATCAGATCCTTTAAAGTGCTCGCAAGAGGTAGATGATCCCCTTCCAATAGTCGATGGTTCCAGTGAAAAACCCTTTTAGAAAAAGTCTAATATAGTTTTATTGAGAAAAAATGTTTATCATGGTGAGATATTGGTGGGATATCAATTTATATAGAATGTAGAATATTAAATTAGTATATATTATATATAATTAAAGATATAAAAACTAAATAAGAACATAGCATAAAACTCATTATATAATAATATAAGTGAATTATTTGTTTATCATTGATGCATTGAGAAGGTTTAGACAACTCATTAATTTACCTATAATACAAATGTGGTAGTAAAAAAGTAATATAATATTGTTCACTCAAACCTGATTGGGTAATTTTTTAATTTAAATTCGAAAATTATATTGATATATAGTTAAGCATTTAATTTGAAAAACAAAAGAAAAGTTGGTCCACTGGATAAGTCAGGGGTTGTAATGCCATCCATTATATTGATATATAGTTAAGCACGAAGGCTCGATTCCTTGCTGCTATTCTTTTTTCCAATTTTATAACTTTTAAAACATAAAAGTACTTTTATTCTTTTTTTTTTTCCTTCCAGATTTTGTTATTTAAATGTTGATAAAAACTAAAAAGAATGGATAATTTTACTAGCCAACAACCTATTTGACCCGATATATAAATGTATACTTTAGTAGAAACTCATATTAACTCATTTAATATAAAAGTGTAGAGTATCTACTCAATAAATTTTAGTAAGTTGACAAATAATGTAATAGTGTGACTTATATTTGACATTTAGTTGACTATACTCAGTAGATTAACAAAAAATTAGTTTTACATTGTTTTTTTTTTTTTTTTGTCATGAATAAAAAATCAAATAAACCAAATCTAAATTTTAACATAAAAAAAATGTATGTTTTAAAATTCCACAGCATCGCGCAGCCACCAGTTATTTATATAAAGCATTCATCTCATCTTAGCCAAATCTCGGCTTTTAGCACC
Organism: Calendula officinalis; assembly: GCA_963853835.1. Taxonomy (NCBI): domain Eukaryota; kingdom Viridiplantae; phylum Streptophyta; class Magnoliopsida; order Asterales; family Asteraceae; genus Calendula; species Calendula officinalis. Next base: position 57,245,060 of record OY970823.1, on the reverse strand, counting down.
CAGATTATTTCTACATCCGCGCAGGTTTTGAGTAACTGCAACTTGAACAATTACACGTAATATAGACATAATTACAATACTTGTTTTGTAGAAGAAACCTACAAACACATACTAGCAAGCCTTAGAATTATACACATAACCAAAATAGTAAAAGTTTAATTAGTTGATTAATCTTCATCATCAGTAGCCGAAGAGAGTAACCAAGAGATATAATCAGAGCCTTGTAACTCATCTGATTCAGTTGGAGGAAGTATTATTCTCTTCCTCATCAGGCCATCTATCACACCTGCCAATTTCCGTTTCACACCACCCCTTGCTCTTGACTGAAATTGCTCATCACTTTCCACAAAATCTCCCTACAAAACAAACCATATCTCATCATAATTAATTAATATAACATAAATATTTGATTATCATAATCAATTCATAAAAAATAATATTACCGTTGTGTAAACATGGCAACCAGATTTCTCGTGGTTATCTCTCACATGCTTGAAAGAAAACCTCATTCCACACCCAGAAATACTGCACACAAAGGGCTTCTCTTCACAATGGACAGCTTTTATGTGTTGTTTAAGATTTGAACTCTGCTTTTTCACAAATCATTTTACTTACTCAAAATACTATAATATTATTATTATTATAATTCAAAAAAAATATGTTTCCAATTTCTTACCGTGGAGAATGTTAAGTTGCATCCATCAAAGCTACATTTAATCCTCTCTTTAGAAGCCACGCGATTCTCATGTGTTCTAAGATGGCGTTTAATATTCTTCTTCAATTGTTTGCTCCCACAAATCTCACACTTCACATGCTGATGACACATCTGAATATGAGCTTTTAAACATTTTTCATTTGTGAAATATTTCATACAACCTGCTTCACCACAGAATGCCTCAACTGTTTCCAATCTAACTGCAATAATCAACAAACATTTATATATTTACAATTCCATAAATAAATAAAAAAAATTAATTAACTACACTTACCATGTGATTCTTCATGTGTTTTTAGCTTTGATGCATATTTAAAAACTTTTCCACACCCGGGTTCCAAACAAGGATATTGTTTCGGTTCATTTGTTTCATCAGATTCATCATGCATTTCTCTCACGTGTCTTGTCATATTCCCTTGAATTGAAAATTTACTCTTGCAGTTTTCAATTGGACAGTTAAATATTTTACCCTCGTGTTGGATGAGGTGGCGATTTAAGTGATCTTTCCTTCGGTAGCTTGAATTGCAGTCTTTAATTGGACATAAAAAGGGCCTCTGCATCCAAAATAAAAAAAAGAAAATATTATTTAATTTATGCGATGATTGAATACATTTTGTGATATATAAATGAAAAAAATATTAAAACCTTATACACTTGAGAGCGTGATTGAGGCTTACTTGATGGAGCTTCTCAGGAGGTCCCCCTTCCTGATACTAATCCAATCAAGTTCTCGCATTTTGGAGTTCTTTTTCGGGATCCAATGCTTCACGCAACAATTGGATTATTTTTCACATTATTTCAAATACCTAAATATATATTTATATCCTGCACAATGTGGATGCTATAACCAGTTAATGGCATTATACAAAAATTAACAGCATAACAGAAAACAGTACTGAATTGGAAATTTTGAATAGAATTAAGAACATGGTATAAATGATTCGTATATACCTCAAATGAATGGCTTTGCATATGCTGCTTCAGATGTGCAGGTTTCCGAAAAGAAGCTCCACATTCTTCACAAACATTCATCTTCCCACCTTTTTGTTCATCTTCTTCATTACCTTCTTTCTCTTTAATTTCGTCCTAAATTACAAGAAATAGTTCAAAGTTATAATAATGTAAATCCAACAATTACCACAAGTAGCATGGATCAATATAAAAATATAGAACTGATGTCACAGGTGTTCAAGCAGTGCAATTTGAGGGTGTTTTATGCTTTAAACTCTATGAGAGCTTTTGATTTTGATCTTAGCTAAATTAAGTAACTAAACCAATAAAAATAAATAATTTATTCCTCCTGATCAACACGAAATCACATGATATACCATTGCATACAACAAAAAATTAAAAATAGCATCTGATCTGCATGCAATTGAATCATTAGTCACCAAATATCTAATCAATCTCATCGAGATCAATACTTGTACGAAATCGATTTTCTAAACAAAAACATAATATTCAATACCGATCACGATATTATATCAATAAACATCCAGTAGATAAATAGACACCTGGTGATGAGAATGAATGTGAGCAGTAATGATCGTCTTCTTCGAACGAACAATCCCACAATATTCGCAAGTATAACGTCTTATGTCTCTGAAAATTGGAAATTCTCTCGTCGCGTCAATCCTTTCTTCTTCCATCTTCTGAGATTGTACTCAGGGAGAAACGAGAATGAGGGTTGTTAAATGTTAATGGCAGCTTCTCTCATACCTGCGCTATTTATTTAGGGTTTTCATGTGTGTCATTTAACTGGGCCGTCAAGCCTAAAATCTAAACACTGGGCTGTGAAATTCTTTTTATACTATTTATTTACTATGTAAATTATTTGTAAGTTTCACCGATTCGTTTAAATTTACTTTGTTTGCGTAAAATTTAATAAAGTTAATACGTACTTTCTTCAGTTATTTTTCGAGTTGTGTTCATAGGGTAATGTTTCTAAAATTTTTGGCAATTTTTATATTAGGAAAATGCTAATGATAGCCCTTAGGGCTGTCATTAAGAAGGCAAAATACACAAAAGACAACCCCCAGAATTTTAGGAATATTATTTTTTAATTAATGTACAAGCTTTTTATGCATGTTAGTGACAGTCTGTCATTAACAAAACCCTTTATATTAATATTATCATTTTCCTTTTTTTTCTCAAAGCTAAATTAATTATTTTTACATAATTAAACTAAATTTTATAACTAAAGCGACGCAATCACGTTCTTGGAAGTTTTGATCTAAATACTAAAAGAGATTGTGCACGTTCACAACCTTGACAACTCCCAAGTTCATTTTATTGCAAACAAAATCCCGTTTTGTTTGCTATTTAATTTCAATGTTACCAAAAGAAGGCCACATACGCTTTCACTTCAACATTAGTGTACGTACGGGGCTTTTTACTACTGACTGAGTTCACCATGGAAACGAATGTGCTTCATACATACAAAGTAACTCTCTGGCTTGAATTGGATTAAAAAATAATTTGGCAATTTGCAGCAACACAAAATCTTAAAACATATACCAACATTAATTGCTGAAAACTCGCAATGGCAGTCCCGTAAGAAAAAGATAACAACTGTTGATATAACAGTACTCTTCCTACCATAAACATATATCTAACACCATTCCCAACCCCCGACCGAGAAATCCACCCACACCTATTGACTTGAAGGATCCTCATCAGATATTTTAACACTTTTTTTCACCTCGCCCACTGGAGGAGATACTTTCTCAGTCGTATGCGCAGCATCTACCACGGGGGTGCTCGTATCAGATTCTTTCTCCACCACGGGAGCAGATTCTTTCTCAATCACGGGACCACTAGTAGCAGATACTTTCTCAGTCGTGTGCACAGCATCTACCATGGGGGTGCTGGTACCAGATACTTTCTCACCTGCATCTGCCACGGGAGCAGATTCTTTCTCCCTCGTTTCTACCCCGGGAGTGCTTGTAGCAGATACTTTCTCAGTCGCATGCGCAGCATCTACCACGGGGGTGCTGGTACCAGATTCTTTCTCACTTGTTTCTACCACGGGACTAGTAGCAGCAGATACTTTCTCACTCGTATCTTCTGATGGTTTTAGCATATGAAGATCAGCATTTTCCATTGTTGGAGATGTAGCACTAGTACTTGCACCACTAGGGCTTGAATTTCTTGGTCTATTTAAAGCATGACAACGTGGACAATAATATGTAATCAACGGGAAATCCTCTTTCCTTGCAAGACCTGTAAATTAACGAATTCATATTGTCACATGAAACAAAAACATATATGTCATGTCAAACTGCAATATTTAAATTTTGCTACCATTATGCATATGACAATTGCCACAAATAAGTGCATAAGATTGTGAGGGATCTTCTCCCACAAGTAATTGAGCAACTTTAGCAAGCCAACCACCATCTTGAGATCCAAGATTTGCAGGATTTTGATGCTGAACAACCACCTGATTATTTGCTAAAACCTCATTTTCAGCATTCTGAACCATTTCCATTTGTTCATTTCCTGCTTTAGGTGTAGTAGCTTCTGATGTATTTCTTTTCCTTAAACCCGTAGATTTCACAGGCTCAATATCATTGCTTTTACCTGTTGTTTCAGCATTCTGCTGCAATTCATCTCCTATGAACATTTTTAGGCCTGAATCTGCACCTAATTTGGATGCAAGTACAGATGCAGCAGCTGCTTTAGCTGCTGGATCAGGGTCATATTTCTACAAACAAAAATAAAGATTTAGATTAAGAAAAACTATAAAAGATAGCATATAATATGGACCAACCTGAATAAGTTGTTGAGTGCCATAATAATTGGTTCGTTCTTTAAGTTCATCAATTTTTGCTTGTCTTTCAGCCCGAAGACTATCTATGGTGTTCTGATCTCTACTATCACCTTTAGAAGAAAAGAAATCAAAAGAATTTAATGGTTTCATGAAACTTTAGAAAGACTTGTTTTCATTAATCTAGGTCATAATTTTTGGAACTTACGCATTCTTGTAAAGCTAAAAAGTGCCCAATATGATGCTGCTGATAAAGCAGGTACAAGAAATATGGGCAGAACTCGCATTGCTCTCATTTGCCAGTCCAACCCTGCAGTTCTTGTTGTAATTATAGCATAACCCAATGCTATGACCTGTAATTAAAGTATAATCACATGCACTATGCAACTAAATCTAATATTATATAAAAATCGGGTAATATGAATTGAATTTAATAATTTATAAATTAACAAAATTTGGTGTGTCCAAAATCCAAATTGCCATTTACAAGCAATGTTCAAAAAAGGCAAGTTGGTAACGAATTTACTTCATTATGTGCATGAATTAAATTTTGACAAAAAAATGTTGAGTAAACTTCAAACGTGATTTAGCTACAATTTGCACAACAAAATGAAAGCATGCAACATTCAAATATGATTTAAACAAGCAAGTCATATCTGTCTAAGCCTGCCAGTAAGATGATACTATTAGCAAATACCAAAAGCAACTCTAATTTTCGCACATTTAGGTCATCTGCATGCGATTAATGAATTTATAACAAATAGCTGTACACAAAACCTTCTAATTGGCAACAGATAGATTGCAAATTTGTATGAAATTAATCAAAATGAAGAGAATTACAGCTTACCTCGAGAAAAACAGAAATGACGATTAAATTCCTAGCTGTTGACCTCCAACTCGATGATCTCCTCTTGATTCTGTTAAGAAGAATGATTTCTTCTCTAGATATATATTGCAGTCGTTTCTCAAAATCATCACCATGTAACCTAAACAAACCACACCAAATTCGCGTCCAAAAACTCCTCTTCGTTTTCGTTTTCGTTTTCGTTTTTGTTTTCGTCTTCTTCTCTACATTTACTTCCTCCACCGCTTTATCGTCAGCCATTTACGATCTAACCTACTAAAATCAATCATCACGAACACAATTAGCACCACATAACATACAAAAACAGATCCAGATCATGTAATCATATAGCGACGTTGTTCTCGCATCAAAACCCTAAGAAAAAAGCATGTTACGTACCGGAAATTACAGGATGAACGTGAAGGTTCTGCAAATGGCGCGAATACAAAATCTGTGGATGGAATTGGAGACGAAAATCGAATTTATTTGAATCGAGAATAATCGACGCTATCGATGGGAGATTGAAAGGAGCAACGGATTGTAGTTGGGTGGGGGTTAAAGCCGCGAAATTGCGGAGGTTAGTGCACCCCTGGGGTGGTGACTTGTAATGGTCGGAAAACAATATACCATACGGTGTCGAAACGCGTATATCCGTCTCTTCGGTCGCAAGTATTGTAAATTAGTAAATGGTACGTCAAATAACAAATTATTTTAGGTTAATTTGTATTTTTTGTAAAAAAGAAAAAAATGGTAACATGAATTCCAGACTCTCTATCGACTTATCCCAATGCGATCATCCAAATCGTAAATAGTTTGGAGTCGGCGCATTTGAACCTTCGTAATGGACAAAATGATGTGTTTTTTGCTCCTAAAAATTAAATTTAATGAAGTCTGTACTCAACCCAACCTTCAACAAATCGTATATTGTATATTGACTTTCAGCCGAGCTATAACTTATATGTATTTATATTTAAGCAAATAAACATAAATAATCATCCACAAAATAACTACATAAACAGATTTTATGTATTGGATCATATATGTTCGATAACATACTAATTTTTTAATGAAGGAATACAAACACAAAGATCCATCCGTTTTAAGTGTTTATTCGGTTAAACATATATATTGTTTACCGAATGTAAAAGGATACAAACGAAACTTATTTATATTCGTTTAAATTTAACTTAACAAACACAAACATTGTGGAAACTGGATTTTTTTGCTTGTGCATTATGAAATCAAGTTGTTTATGTTTGCTTATGTTGGTTACTTAAGGCGGTAAACGGACATAAAACTAATGAAATACCATAATTCTCTCTCTCGAAATCCAGTCAACAACAAAGAACTAAACATGCAAAAATAAATATTCAGTACGAGAAAACACTGCAATGGTAAAGTTCGAGTCCTTCATTTCCCTTTGAGATATCAAATAGCTTAACAAGTATCGTGTCACGTGTTAGATGAAAACAATATTAAGTTACATGGTAACAGAACCTGGTGTTAAGTGGATTTGCTATCGACATTCTTTTAACCCACACTAAAACATTACCCGTTTTGACTATAACCTATTTGACACATTACCTAACTTGCTAGAACCTATTTGACACATTACCTAACTTGCCCATTTTACCAGCTGTTCCACGATAAAATAGTCAACGGTTTCCTCATTGTAATTGCAAAACTATACTTTATAACTGTATAGATTAACATTTCACAAAATCTTAAACAATGAAAAATACAACATAAAAGTAAATTGTCTTGGGTGAACAAGAACAACATTAATCATCTAGGAAGTAGTAGCAACGGGAACAATACTTTTCACCCAGTTGCCATGATTCCTAAGTAATTTTGGGATCAATATCTTAAATTATACAAGTTATTTTTTTGGGGAAACATAAAGACCAATGGTGCATGTGTGCATTGAGCGTGCTTTATGTGCCACTAGCATACAAATGTGTCCATTCCTTTGCTATTGAGAAAACAAATAACATAAAAGGTTAAAAAATTAATGTAAAAATATAGAAAACCATGATTGTATTGCATGTACCTGTTTCAACAGCTTCAGCTTCATTAGTTTTCCAGTGTTTGGCTACGTTTTCAGATAATGGATCATCTGGATTTGGAGCACTTAAAAGTGCTTGAATGCTACCACATACAGTTTTAACAATTACAATAATTAGAGTTTTATTTTTCTTGTAAAAATTGCATTTGGGTCATCAATTAATTTTGATTAAATGCAATATGAGATATTTCTGATAATGATTTCGGACCTTTTTGGAGCACAAAATTAGGTTTATTAAAGCTAAAACTTAATATAATTAGTAAATGGGTCATGGGATGAGGGAATAAAACCACAAATTACTGGAAAAAAATCATAAATGAATGTACCTGAGGAGTACAGTGCGAATCTGGAGAGCAGGGCTCCATTTGTCCTTAAGTATATCCAGACATATCCTGCCAAGCTGCATAAAAATGCTAATAATATAAGACGAAAACAAATGTAAAATAATTATTTACTCAAACAATAATTTAGGTATGACAAACCTTATCGATGTTAGGATGGTATATTTTTGTAAGAAACCGAACCTGTAAAACACGTTAGGCTATCAGATATAAATTCAAACAAGTATGAATCTTTTATACAAATAAGCAAAAGAAAAAAATGGAAAGATACATTGTTAATATGTGTAATTGTGTTACCTTGGGGGCAGCCATTGGGTATTCTTCTGGTAAAAATAACTCCAGTTTGAAAACTCCTCCTGTAGAGCAATCAGACAGAGTAACATGCAAAAAAGTAAGTATTTTTCTGTGGTTGGATGATGTGATATAATAAGTAAGAAAAACCATAGATGAGATCAAACTCAATACTATGGAACAACCTAAACATAATGCATTCTTCAATAAACATTTCGAACAAATATAGCAACAAAACATACCTAATAATCAATATTAAACCAATAAGTATGCAGTCAATACAAGTAAATAGTTCTTATGAGAAGTGATTTACCTTCATAAGGAGACTGTGATGGACCAAGAATCATGACATTAAAATACCTCATGTTCTCTTCCGATGGCGATGCACTAATCCCAGGAGCTACACACCAAAATCATAATTATCAAATTGAAATCCACCATTTCTGTTTGAGTTATCAATGAAGTCATATACAACTGAACTCTAATAAAAGTTATTAAAAAAATCTACAGTGTTCAAGAGCATGAACAGAAGCATCATTCTGCAACTTAGGCAACTCCCTAAGCAGCTAAGCTATCTTATACAATCATTCTTCGTCAATTATTGCTGTCATTCTCATATGAACTGTATCTCTACTCCGATCTCGTTACTGCTAACACTGATTATCTTAAACGTAATTATCCAATCACTAAAATGCCCAAACACAAGTTAACAGACCGATTGGAATTCCGAGCAATCGCTATCGAACAACAGCACAATAATTGACAAGTAAATCAACAGATTTGAAGCTCACCTGGTTCGCTGAGTAAGCGTTGTGTCTCCTGAATGAAAACAACAAAATCACAGCCTCAGTTAGGGTTTTCAATTTACGACACTGATCGAGGGAAAGAAGAATAGAAAACGACATAGGTAAACGAAATGGCGAAATTGCGAATGTTGAGTTGTGATTGATAGCAGTACCTTGATAATTCTTCGAGGTAGATTGCTGTTCGCCATGGTTGGAAGGAAGGGTAAAAGTTACGCCAAAGGGGATTTTGCTATTTGAGAAGAGAGAAATAGTCAAATATATTACAGACAGATCTTCACAATCACAACTCGGTGCTATTAAAATATTATTTATATTTTAAAGTATAGTTTTTAAAGACATAATTAAGTGGAGCTCCAGCTTGAAAGTGAGGGCTTGATTGTGGCCAAGCCAAATTCAACTTTATGTAAATCGACATCAATTAGTAGCATAAAGGTTTGAGTTTGGAAAATTGCTAAAAAAAAAAAAAAAAAAAAAAATCATATTAAAGGGATAAAATGTTCAAACCTCCCCCTCATAATTCACACCCGTTGAATGAGTTAAAATATGTCCACTCATCGAGTATCGTTGGAGGCGGGTTAAGGTTGTCGGCATCAACTTTTTGCAAGTTATTGGCGAATTTTGAATTAGTATCGTCCAACTCGATCGAACCCACTCCATCCTTCCTCTCGGACGTCTTCAAATCCCACGAGCTCAACAAACTCACTGGTAATTGGTAAAGCCAAAAAGGGGATTGGATGTGTTTGTTGTGTGCATTTTGGGCTTTATGGCGTTTCCTAAACTCCCACATATTTGATTCAAAGAAGCCCAACAAAGATTTCTAACTAGACCAAATCATTCTTATTTCGTTTAATTATATTTCGAATAGGATTAAATGGGCAATCTAAATTGGACAATTTGGCTATATAACTTCAGATTAGTCTGGTAATTCTTTCTATTTTGAAATCTCTAGCTTCTTGCTAGGACGCGCCTTTCTTAATGAAACTTGTTCCAAAAAAAAAAAAATATAGAATCATGAACAACTCTAAACGGGTTTATCAATTAGCATTAAATTCTATATCTTACGGATTAAAAGAGAGTCTTATCCCGAAAATTTACAAGGTTCTATTATGTACAATGTATATGAACAGAAAAAAAATAAAAATAAACACTAATTAAACTACAAACATTGTTGGTTTTGTACATTGTAAAACTGATTATCGACGGTTCACGGGCTCAATCGCAAGAACAATGGCTCGTTCGAGTCAAAAGTCACAAACTCGTTTTCATCTCTAGGTAGGCAATGAGTTTCTCGAGTGATGTTGTCGGGTCTTTTACACACTTCATAAGCTCTCCCGACAATTCAGCAGGCGTCACATTTACATTTTGCAACAAATCTTCAATTTTCTCAAATAATTTATGTTCTTCAAGCTCCAAATAATTGAAAGCTAGTTGTTTAAACGACAAAAACGTGCAATACGACATATTAATATGCATATCCATTCGACCCGGTCGAAGTAATGTCGGGTCAATTCGATCTATGCATTTTGTTGTAAAAACGAAAATTCGTTCTTCCCCACAAGAAGACCAAATCCCATCCATATTATTCAACAATCGCGAAATAGTCTGTTTTCGTAACACTTTTTCATCGACCGTCGGATTTTGAAGTTGGTCGAAATCTTCAAATACGAGTATCGATTTGCTAGGAATTTCTAGCAAAATATTTTTAAGTTGTGAGTTTGAATCGACTTCTGTAAGATCAACATCGTAAATATCATAATTTAAATAATTAGCCATCGATGAAATCAAGCTCGATTTGCCCGTACCCGAAGGCCCGTGGATCAAATACCCACGTTTCCATGCTTTACCAATTCGTCGATAGTATTTTTTCCCATTTTTAAAATTGTTTAAATCCTCGATAATCGATTTCTTTAACTCGGGCTCAATTGCTAGGGTTTTGAAGGTCATAGGGTTATCAAGAACAACAGTTTTTGGCTCGGGGTAACCATCACCAACCATATGAAGTTTTAATCCGGTTTCTTCGGATTTAAATACATCAAATCGCTCCAAAATGTATGGTAAGTATGACTCGATAATCTTGAATCGATGTTTATTATGGAAAGTCAACTCGTAACATTTTAATCCTTCGATTCCCGACGACGTTCTCCATTTTACTTGAACCCCATCGAATTCATCAATGATTTCTTCGTTTTCGTTCAATCTAATAGATATTGTTTCCTTATTTTTGCACACGTTAATTTTCCGAATGCATGATTCATTGACTTTGGTGCTTAAATAGGTCTCGACTGCCTTAAACATTTGATCAACCGTATTGGATTGAGGTTGGTATTCGTCTATGATGATTGTGAAATCGGTATCGCTTTTAATGAGAATTTTTTTCATTTCGTGAATGTAGTACTCTTGGTACTCTCTTGGGATGAATTCATCGGCGATAGTACGGAGTTCTTTACCGACGGTTAGGACATCACTTGCCACACTTCGGGTAAGCATAGCGAATGCAGCAAAAGAAGCAACTGTCACGAACAAAAAGTGTTTAGTGTCCGATTATTTGTGACGGAAAAAGAAGTTTGATATTAGAGTAAATTACATAAATTGTCCATATCGTTTTCCAAATTCTACGATTTTGTTCCTATTTTTTTTTTTTAATTTCTTCTGTCTATGTAATATACTAATATGTAATATCCTATATTTTGTCCTTCCGACTACTTCCGTTTAGATCGACCCCTTAAACCTCCTCACATGGAAAAAAAAACGTGAGGGTACGTTATTCTTTTTCCAAACAACCTTTAAGAACCTTTTTTTCTTTTGGGTTTAGCAGTTAGGAAGAAAAAAGGCTTTTAATGAGGGCTGTTGGAAAAACGATGATCGTACCCTCACAAATTTTCCACATGAGGGGATTTAACGGGTTGGTTTAAACGACAGTATACGGGATGACAAAAATAGGGGCAATTACATAGTACGGTCATAAAAATACAAAAAGTATAAAAATAAATTGAAACGAAATCCGTAAAATTTGAAAGAGACAATTTCTGTAATTTACTCTTGATATTAAAAATGGAGATGAAGAAACATGTACCGTATGAGGAGGGGTGATGAGTGGCGTTGGAGATGTGGATCCGGTTTTTTCTGTTGATCACCTTCGGGTTTGGGTTTGGGTTTTGGTTCGGATTCAGGTCGAGTGAATTTAACGGCCCTGATGTCCCTAGAAACAAGCGTGATGGGCTCGAGCCATTACTGCAATAGAAGTTAAAGGTTATGCCGTGATTATCATAAGGGGAGTAGAAGTTATTTATTGCAAAATTTAAAAAACTCACGGTTATTATCTAAATAGTATATAACTACGGTGATCAAAGAGGATTACATTTTTTACTATTCAGTTTTCAAATCCGTAGAAAATTAAGATCAGGGTTGAGATCAAACTAAACATGTGTACAACGATAACCAAAAAGGGCAGGGTCATAATATGTACTTTGAGAAAAGTTGAGAGTTAGTTTAAGCAAAGTATCAAACCTGTTCATCATCTTCATATAAGAGAAAGCCATATATAGTAATCTAGGTTGCCACCTTATTCTTTTTCTTCTTGTTGGTGTTTTTGTTTTGAAAATAACAAGTTGAGATTCGAGGATGTGTGTTATTTATATTAAGGGGTAGGTAGTAATTAATTTAATTTGTTATTGTTTTGTGCAAGAAAAGAAATGAAAAATAGTAGCAGAAAGCATGTAAGCTATGGTTACTTTCTCTTGAGAGTAAAGCAACCCGTTACGAAACGATTCCTTTTAAGTTTTTCCGTGAGTTTGGGTTCGTGTTCCTTTTTATTCATTTGCTTCTTATTATGCATCTATTATGAGTTGGCAACTCCCCCTTTTCCACTTCTCTTTCGTGTCTTTTCATTATCATCTATCTTGTTAGGAGCAGAACTAGATATTTCTATCGGTAGTACTAGCATCTTTGCGGGATCAAAATGGTGAGGGTCAAAGGGGTTGTAGCCCCTTACAGGGTCCTAGGGGTAGCGCCCATAGAGTGGGGGCGCCTTCGCAGGGCCCGGGGCAACATCTCAAAACAAAAATGAATTTAATATAAGTGACTCTATTACGAAAAACACTATGTTTGATTACGTATATATTAACATGCTTTCGAGAACTAATATCATAAAACTACAAAATAACAACTAATTTCATAAACTTAAAAACTAAAACAACCTTACAAGGCACACACTTTGGTTTTTTATTTATTTGGTTTTGATTTTGGGTTGTCTTTTAGGTTTAGACTATTGGGTAATAGTTGAGTTGTTTTTTAAAATTGTTTTTGGGCTATTGGATATGTTTTTTAGTCATGTATTGGCACCATAACACCAAAAAGAAATCTTAAAAGTTACTTACGGAAAAAATATGAATAGTGGTATGTGTCATTGTGTGCTTTATACCAAGTCCGCGACTGATCATGTTAGTTAGTTAATGTTAGTTAGTTAACAGAACATTACACATCATTTTTGGTACATGTCAGCTAGCGCTGAGCCGGGAGGGCTTGTAAATGTCTTTTTAACTTAATCTATAGATAATTAATGTATTAAATACGATTATAAAATCACTTTGATAACTTTCGAAAAGTTTATCCTGGTTCCATTTGGCTATAAATTTTAGTATACCCGTTTCTATAAGTTATTTCGTTCGGAAAAAGTTATACAAGTGTATATAAAGGGTAAACGTGTAATCAAATAACTTAATAAGTGTAAATGGTTAGAGAGTTCATACAAATTAATTAAAATTGTACTTTGCGTGCACACCCTTGTACATGTGTATAAGCTACGTCATCTTAAGGTCCAATAAAATTCGCCGTACGTCAACAATGTAACAATTACATATATAAAACGTCTTAATTTATATTTACTGCCTTGACGCATGTTCATTGACAATTACATATACTTATTATTTTATATTTACTACGTTGACTCATGCTCATGCTCTGTTGTAGGTACGTGTGGTTATGCACTTATGCTACCTAGCTACCTACAAGTTATGGTAGAAAACTATGCGTATGATAATAAGAGGTTCCTTTTGGGTAAAAGTATGAGAAAGATAATACTTCAAGCCTAGTCTTCATTTGAGGAAATTAAGGCCTTAATTAAAATTGATAATTACAAAATATTCTCTAATATATACGAAAAGTGGTTATAAAATAATTTTGGCAATACGAACTACGAAGTATGTAATTTTTAGTCAATTTTTCACTAAATGTGGGAAATCAATTTTATATTACCTTTTGATGAGTAATAAAGTGTACATGTTCTTATATTATTATATTTTGAAATTTTTGTTCATAGTTTTCTTTTTTCTTCTTTATTTAGTCTATTTTAATCTAAATTGACTAAAATACCATTATTTTTAGTTTTTTCTTTTTCCGGTCATCGTCTCAAATGACTTGGGCAAACTTTCCGGCGACTTCCGTAATACCACATAGACATTTCTATAATTTACTCTAAATAATATTACTACAATTTTTGTCCGTTCAAAAAAAAAAACTACATTTGTTGGTTTTTTTACCCCTAATATATAGCTATAATAAAAAGGAAATCTAGATATATAGTTGATGTTATCTTACCGTGAATCATACAACGAAAAAGGGTTTAATGAAGTAACTTCATCACGCACACAAATTGTTGCTAAAAAGGAAAGCAAAGTGAGGTACGGCACCAAAATCCATACATTTCGTGCAAGAAAACAATCAATAATTGTAGATTTAGGCTGCCCGACCAAAAAACCGGACTACGGCCGTTCATTTTTACTTTATGTTACATTTAGAGAGCGCGTAACATGCACGCCATGTCGCCAATCCTCGCATCATACCATTTGGCACCATCACCCACGCACCACGACACCGGATGCCACTTGCGCCAAACGAAGTGCAACTGTCAAGTTTCTGAATTTTTAAGCTTATTAATACCTAATGTATTTTCTTTTTTAGAACCTACACTCAACAATTTCTCAAACCCAATATAAACCCCTTTATCACTTTCATTTTTCACACAAACTATTACACACAACTTTGTTATAGTCCTTTTTTCCAATATACATATTATGTCTACCAATAATATATCCGAACGATGATGATATCATTAGACTATGCGTAATGCATGACTGATATCTCAATGGTCATCCCTGTCACCTCTGCGCCACATCAGTTTTTTCTCTCCTGATCAAACACATGACCATTGACCAAACAGTGACCAAACGACCGTAATGGGTGACAAATAACTTTTTTGTTTTTAAATTTCATTAATAATTAAAAACATTACATTAATAATCATTAAAAAAACATTACATTGATAAAAAAAAAACATTACATTAATAAAAAAAACTAGTGGTTATTAGTTCGATTCCAAATGTGTTCCACTAAATCAGATCTAAGATTTAGATGGGTTTCTTGACTACGGATATCCCTGATAACTTGTAGGGATATCTTGTAATACTTTTTCATGTGATCGTACAGGGTCAACTTCACCACTCTTTCGGATGAAAGTCGGGAGATATCGCCATGCCTTTGTCTTTAATAATCATATTATGTAATATGATACACGTGTACATCATATCTTTAATTTTGTTAATATTTGGGGACCTTGCAGACGTTCTTATTTTAGCCCATTTTTTCTTTAGAACGCCAAATGCTCGTTCTACGTCTTTCTTTGCAGTTTCGTGTGCTTTCTTGTAGGTTACTCGCTTAACATCATTCGAATTTAGGTGTGACATAGACTTAACAAGAACAGACCAATCCGGATATATTCCGTCAGTAAGATAATATCCTCATTTGTAAGACACCCTGTTTGCAAAAAAAGGTAACTCGGGTGCTTTCCCGTCTTTGAGATCATTGAAAATATGGGATGCTCGTATCACGTTGATGTCGTTGTTCGACCCGACGACACCAAAGAACGCGTGCCAAAACCACAAGTCTTGTGAGGCAACCGCTTCTAGTAAAATAAATGGTTCGTTCCCGTGATCCCCTCTACAATATTGCCCATGATAAGCATTTGGACATTGAGCTCATGGCCAATCCGTACAATCAATGCTTCCTAACATATCGGGAAACCCATGTTTCTCCTCATGAAAAGCGTATAGATTCGCCACATTAGTATGAGTAGGCTTTCGCAAATACTCCCTTCCATACAAGTGCATAACCCCTTTACAGAATTCTGCGAGACTATCACGGCTAGTTTTCTCATCAATTTGTAAGTATTCGTCTAGAGTATCCGGGATGGTGTCGTATGCTAACTGACGAATTGCATAAGTACACCTCATCGGTGGAGAAGTACTTGGGTTCCCAAGTGCATCAAAACGTTGCGCAAATAATAGGACGGTATTAGTGAGATCGCGAACAATGCGTATGAAAAGATCTCGGCTCATCCTGACACGTTTAAGAAAATCTTTTTCGTTGTACATCGGATTTTCAACGAAGTAAGCTGCCACGAGACGGTCATGAGCACCGTCACGGTCCATATTCACATATCTTCTAGGATTTCTAGGGTACTAGAAGTGGAACATGCAAGAAACGCCGCCGCCATTTGTAAGAAACCAAGATGTATAATCCTGTCATCCTCCTCGTCGCCAAAAATAAAATTAGCGACATTCATGTATTCATCCGAACTCATTTTTAAGATAGTCATGTGTGTGATGTGAGTAAGTATGAGGAAAAGAAATGAGAAGTGTGAAATTATTTAGAAAAAGATTAGATTTTTATAAGGTAAAAAAAGAGGTAAAAATTAAGTTTGAAAGGGGTGTTGGTATTTGAGAAAGAGCCGGTGGGTGTGGGGGGGGGGGGGGGGGGTGGTTGGTTTCAGAATTTGGAGCGTTCAACATCGACCATCAACGGTCGAATACTCGACCGTTTAAGCTTGGGGACGCGTCAGGGTCTCGGGCTCGTAACGGGAGGACGCGTCGGGTTGGACTTATGTGGCGGTCGTGACGGGTCGCCGGTTACGCACAGTCTTACAGTAGGTCCTAAGGTATAACTTGAGTTATGACTGAAATGATAGTTTTTTGTGTAAACATGAAAAATGAAAATAGGAAGGTGTCACTGACATGACTCTTTAACTTTTGTACATGCACCAAACAGAAAATATTGAATAATAAGACATATGGATGAAAGACATAATTGGTAAATGACAAAGAATAATAAATTAGAAACCTTTTAATAAGGAAAATCGGGCAATTTAAGATGGCTAATCAAGAGGATTATGATGTCAAGATGTATGTTGACGCCCTTAAGATTATATATATATATATATATATATATATATATATATATATATATATATATTAAAGTTTTTAAAAATGCAAGACATCGAAATTTAAACTTTATCAGTAAATTATTATCTAAGTTGTATTATGAAAAATATGAATGTTTTAAGCTTGTTTGTTAATTCTCATTTGATTCCAAGACTTCTGTGTGCTCCTTGCTAGTTTCTATGTACTTTGTGGATTCTTTTATCAACAATAACAATCATATTTAATCCTTTCAAATTAGGGGTATGTAGAAAGTAAGATGTTGATAATTTGCCAGAGGTAATTAGATTGATTCCAGGGAAACCTCCGACAAGAGTGCGAGTGAAAGAATATGAGACGTGCGTGAATTCCTATAAGAACATGCCCAAGTAAATGCTGAAAACATATAAGTGTATGTGCACGTGACGTGTGTAAGGGCAACATGCAAGTATGCAAATAAAATGTATCAATCAAAGCATCAATCAATAAATAACATACAAGCATATAAATCATGCAATCATATGTGTCTACAAGCTCCTAAGGAGATACAAACAAAGAATCATATAGGTCATCCTATAAGTAACTACCATACAAACTCGACAACACTTACTTCCCTAGACATTTGCCCTAATACTAAACCTCCAAGAATCCATATTAAAGATTGTGTCCTCAGTCTGAAATCCTTCAGATCGTAGCTGACTACAAATAAAAAGAAAATACCATAGCTTTTTAGAATAAAAAATTGGATATCAACTTGAAATATTCTTTTCTTTTTTCAAAGGATATATGTCCGTTTAGGACAAACTTCCTTGGAATAACCTAGTTTTGTTTGTGATATACATAATCTAACTGTTTCTAGGATTGTTTTTAAATCTTTCACTAATCGTACGAAACGTTTGACTTTATCAACTTGAAACAAGATCACGTTAAATCATAAGAAGTCTACTTAGCACTCTGGATTATAAAGAAGTGAAACTTGATCGTATTTTGAAAACATTTGACTTTATCAAGTAAAGCATGTCTCGACATAGCAGCTAGTCTTTTTTTTCTTTTCTTTTTGGACAATGTAAATCATTATTAATTGTTTTTGTGCACCGAATGTACATGACGAATTAACGAGGTTCTTGTTTATTCTTTTTCATTTTGTAAATAATGAGGACTTTTCTTGCCTGGGCATTGCGACGGGTGTTAAAAAGAATATATCTTTTAGATAAAGTTTTTGTTTAGACATTTTCTTTTAACTCTTTTATTATTATTACTTATATATACAATCACTATACCACAATCGCTATTCATAAGGGTTTTAAAACAATTTTTATTTGAGAATTGAAGCAAATGGAAGCTGGTGCACATGGTTCTTTGGGTCAAGATAAGGCCATGTCACTTAGGTGACAAAGGTTCGATTCTTGCCTGCCCCAACTTTCTTTTAACTTTTTTATTATTATTAATGATACTTAAAGCTACAAAATAACCCTTACACTTTAAAAATACGTAAATAACTTGATACTTTATTTAATAAAACCTTCTTTCCAATAATTATAACTTGAAAATTATTAAAAAATTGACTAAAGGTTCGGATAGTGATAACAACTCATTTTTAATAGTTAATAAAAACATAATATTACATATCAAACACGATCTAAATTATAAAATTGTACATATTTCAATCTTTTTTTAAATTTAAACAAACAACCCTCTAATCAAACATGACTAAATGTTTTATACATTTTTTTAAGGGTTTTTCTAACTCATGTCCTAATGTCATGAGATTAGAAGCATTGATTGAAGTTAGATTTACCATTTATATTGAAAATTATACTTAATGGTTGTAAAAATTAGACTCCATTAAACGCATTTTTTGATTTGTTAGGAAATGTTTTGTTCCATTAATGCTTCTAATCCTATGCCATTAGGGCATGAGTAAGCTAAACCCTCTTCATAAATATAAAAATATCTAATAAAGACTCAGCCTTAATCTTAACATAAAAAATATATGTATTTAAGTCCGCACCATCTCGTGGAACAAACATCCTAGTTATTAACAATAGGGATGCCTTAACAATGCCCTAGCTATGTTGTGATTGTGTTCAGGTATACAGTATTAGCCATCGAGATGAGATCATGAGATAATGTTTTAGATCATATTTAGAAAGTTTTACTTTTAATTTTAAGAGATTTGCTAGAAACTTCTTTATCTAAAAATACCAGTTCTAACAACTGAATATGATTGGTTGATATCTATTAAATGAATACAAACATTTCTTATATATTTTTTTATACTCCCTCCATCCCAAAATTGTACTGTAATAAAAATCACACATTTTAAGAAAAGTGCATTTATTACACTGTCTAATCAATAAATTTTCATTTTTACCACATAATTATTTATTGATTGGTGGAATTTCAAATTGACAATAATTTTGAAAACAAACCAAAAATGAAACATGGACAATAAAATTGGAAAGGAGTGTAATATCTTAGTACTGTTATTAAGAAAATAAGAAAAAATCAAGACGTGTCAACTTTAAAATATTCAAAAACCAGAATTAGGTACCGAACTTGGAAACTACATAACAGGAAATGTGAATTAAACATGTTTTTAACGAAGTATATGCTTTAGGTGTAGTAGTGAAGGACAAAAAGAATTGACTATTATACAAGAACAAAACCTCTTATAAATTTTAGAATATGACTATATGTTTTGTCTATATCTTTCCAATTTTACCTACACAAAAACAAAATCTGGACTCCAACTACTTTAATTTTTAATATATTACTATTATTAGTTTTATATTCAACCAATCGTGTAATATAGTACAAATTTAAAGGAAGAGTTTTAAACTTTAGTACGAATTTAAAGGACCATTTATGTAATTTACTCTAAAAAAAAAGTATTTAAGTTCTACTTATATGACTTGTTTGAATATAAATTTAAATAGAAGTATGTATATTTCAAATTAACGAGACCAAACAGTAGATCTATGAATCATACATTTTGTTTGGCAATAGTTTAATGGCTCTTATTCTTTTTGTTGCTTAAAAGCAAGTATCTCGTCTTAATTTAGCGTCTAAGTTTGGCGACATTAGTAAGAGGCCATTACTTAAAATTAATGTTTAAAAACTTGAGTTTTAAATCGCACCGGTCGGTGTCTTAAAAACGATGAAACCGATTAATCCGGATTATAATATTATTCAGAATATATGATAGTTTCTCATTTACCAATTATATATGAAGATACGACTATACGAGCATAAACAATTATAAAGATACGAACGGTTATGATAAAATTAAAATACAATACTTTATCAATTTTTGTTAAAATTTATTAAGTTTATAGTTTCAAAATTGAAATTTACCAGCGTCAAAAAACAAAAAATCTGACCCAGCCTGGTTTTATAGGTCCGGTTCAACCAGGTCCGGTCAGAATCCAGGAGGTTCAATCCGACCCATTCTTGCTTATTAACCGGCTATATCGTGCCGCACCACACATATTTTCTGGTACGACTGCCCAGTACGACCCGATCATTAAAACATTGCATAAAATACTTGTGTAAGTTTCTCATATTATTATTATTATTATTATTATTATTATTGTTAATAACTAGTGTCGTACGTTGATTTAAAGTACCTTGCAATCCTGTTACACTTTTCCATACGAAGGCATATACTTCCTCTGTATCAAAATAAGTGAATCACTTTGAAGTATATGTTTTTCAGGGTAAAATAAGGTAATAAGAAATTAGTGAGATTAAATGGGTAATTAGAATGGATTAGCCCCACCCTTTTTCTTTTTTTTTTAAATGATGAAAAAGTCAAATATAGGAAGATTACAAAAATGGATGGGGTCTCACACCTTTAATGATGTTTAAAAAGGGATAAGTAAGGGTAAAGAGATAATTTTAAATATAATTACTTACCAAATAAGGTAAATTATTAAAGTGATTAACTTATTTTAATACACCCAAAAAATGAAAAATTATTCACTTATTTTGATACGGAGGAAGTATATAGTAAGAATAGGCGTAAATTAGCTAACCCTTCTTTACTGTTCATAATGCAAGTTATGGTATGGTAAATATATTTAAGAAGAATATTATTATTATTATTTTGTTATCTTCAACCATCTAGCTTTGAAAAAAATAGAAATTATATTTAATCCTACCATTTGTTGTTATACATTTTTTTTTTGAACGACCAGTTAGTAAGTTATTGGTTCGAGTCTAGACGGTGACATCTAAAAGTGCCAATATGTCTTCCCTCGAATCCTCCACCGATGGGGAATAAACCCCACCACCTAAGTCCACGACGGGACTTGAAAACCTCAAGGTTGTGGCTTGTGGGGCAAACACCATACCACTAGGCCAAAGACCCTTTGATCATTTGTTGTTATACATAGTCCTACCTATTTGGTAAGATGACATGTGTAATTCACTAATTCTCTCTCCTAATATTATCATTTGATTTTGACACATGTGTTCATCTGATGAGTATGACTATAAATAGGAATAAGTGGTAGTTAGGGGTATCTTTAAGGAGGTGCATGAGGTGCAGCTGCACATAGCCCATATTTTATAGGGTCCCATTTTTTATACATATCTTATATATAAAATATTAAAATTTAAGCTAACTTAATAATTTAATAGAAAAATAAATTAGAAAGTTTAAATTTTTATAAAAATCTTGAATCAAGGTGTCCATTTTCATGTTTTTGCACAGAGCACTTAAAATCTCGAAGACGCCCCTGATGGTAGTAATCAATACCATTACTCAATACGTTTATATTAAGATAAATCCAACTTAATGGCTTTGTAACTAAAGTCAAATCTTACAGAGTTTTAGTAGTCTTCATTTCATTAACAAAAAAAAAAAAAAAAAAAAAAAAAACTAGTAACATTGGTCGTCTTTGTAATCAATGCAAAACTACGTGTTATTCATGACATTCGATCAACTACTTTAGATAATGAAATGAATAACCCAAATATCTTGTTCGTTCAAGAAAGTCAAAAAACCAATAACTCTACAAGATAATCTCATTCAAACCAATCACCATCATCTCTAGAGAAAACTTCATCAAAATAATATTCCGTATAAAATCAACTTTTTTGCATCAATCCTCTTACGGGTTATCGGGTTTGGGTATTACCATACCCTGGCTAAAGATCGAGAGATAGAACAAGATTGGTTTTAGTGTTTACAAAACCCAAACTTTTACTCAACCTCGTCACCTTAAAACAAACAAGACCAATCGCGTTCATTCCCATGCCCATTCCAAAACCATCACACCAAAATGACAAAATTAGCTAGGCTCAAGCTTTGCTTAATAACTCATAAGCTTCCAAGATACAGGCTCAAGCCCACTTTAACTCAAAAAATGTATACAACTAGTAAGTTTCACTCGCGCGTTGCCGCGGCGAATTTTCATATGATACCCAATATTGTTTGTTGATATTTATACAAAATCTTAAAATATGTTTTGTATTAAAAAAATATAACACCCCAATATTATTTTATATTAAGAAAATAAAATAAGGGTGCCAAGACATGTTTCAAGATATATATCTCGTATGAGGAAAAAAAAACTCTTATGACAACGAAGGTTCATTTGTGTTGAATGTAGGCTACCCACAAATTGTGTGGTCGCCTTGTGGTTAACCGGCTTAGAAAGCGACATGTAACTTAAGTTACAAAAAAGAAAAAAAGAAAAAGTTTATATGCTAATAATGGGGGGGGGGGGGGGGTGGGGGGGTGGGTGGAAAGTTTCAAAAAGTTGAGGGGTTTTCGGAAAAAAAGGTAATTATGGTAAATAAGAAAAGAAAATGTGTTGAGGGCAAGATAGTAAATATACATTCATTGGTGAATGCATTATAGATAATAATTACATACACTTCCTCCGTCTCAAAATAAGTGATGCACTTTTTATTTTGGGGTGTTTCAAAATAAATGATACACTTTAAAAACTTACCATATTTGGTAAAGGTAGTGGGGACCATAACCCACTAATTATCTCCTTTAATAAAGTGAAAAGACATATTTACCCTTACTTTTACTTTTAAACATCATTAAATTCACTTTAATCAATATATGTGGGACTCATCCTCCACTAACTATCAAATTTAATCTAATTAACTATCATTATCATATTTTGCCTCAAAAACCGTGAACTCTAATTTGTATCCCTTATTTTGAAACGGATGAAGTATAAAGTTCAATAAAATCTTGAAAAGCTCTTACATTATATAAACTTTATTAGACGTGCAGAAAGCTCGATTAGAACTCGAGCGAAGCCAACAAAAGTTCAAGCTCAGCTAGTGTTGTAAATGGGTTGCGTTAACTTGTAAGTTACTCGAGATTGGATAAAAAAAATCCTCCAAAAGCAACTCGATTTGTTGAGCTCGAGCTCAAACAACTCGAGGAGACTATTCGAATATTCGCTCGCTAATCGAGATTGTCATATTTACATTTCCCTTTATGTATGGGCATATTTTCATAATTACTATATTTTCTAATCAAGTCGAGCTTGAAAATTCCGAGTCGAGTCATGTCGAGCTCAAAAATATCAAGTTAATCAATACATATTATTGATAATCGAGTCGAGCTCAAAATTGTCAATTGTTTAAGCGAGTCAAGCTCACGTTTGAAAATAAAAACTCGATCGAGTTCGAGATTTATAATCAAGGAGAGTTGGAACTTGACACTTTACTGTCCTAACTTGCGATTACACCCTTAATCTCAGCTCGCTAAATTTGTAGAGCTCCTTGTTAGGGCTCAATTACACCCCTAAGCTCAGCGCATTAAATTTGTAGAGCTACTTGTTAGGGCTTGATTACACCCCTAAATGCTCAGCTCATTAAATTTGTAGAGCTACTTGTTAGGGCTCGAACTCAAATCAAGTTGCAGATAAAAAGTCAGACTCATTGCAACCCTACACCAAACACACCTTAATAACAGAAAGCTCCACTTTTAACCCTCACAATTTTTTTTGTTTAAAAACATTTGTTTCAAAATGTTAGGTAAAGAGTGATCAAATAGTTTTATCACATGACAAACATTACAACTTTATCAAAGATTAAAGTAAGCTTATTGAAATCTAAGCATAACTATGAATGATTAAGAAGCAAGCATAAGAATTAAGATCCATTGAGATGATGTCATGAAGAATGAATAAGTGAGACTCAAAACCATTTAAACCAAGAGCCAAACAAACACAAACACCTAAAAACAATTCTCAAATTACTGCTTTAAAATTCAACCTTACAAATAACATACACTGTCTCCACTTGTTCACGGCTTCATACAATTTTACTGCACACGAAAATTTTAATCAGACAAAAATTGAAGAAATACAAATGATCATAAAACCAATGGGTAAAATAGAGAGAATAAAAGAGAGCGATAAAAAGGGGACTTTTAAGTTACAGAAATGTATTTTTTTCGAATGCTATAAGCTTCTAAACTGTTTAATAAAGTTTTATAATCAAATTAGTACGTCAATCATTCATATGATTCTAAAAAATATTGACAAGAAAGTAAATACTGGTCAACCCGACCCAACCCAACCCGACCCACATTTGTAATATGCATGTTTTGACCCATTAGTAATGGAACTCGCAAAATAAAAAATGCCAAATTGTTTAAAATTGTGATTATTGATTGCTTACCTCTTCATCTTCTGCACCAGATTTTGTGATCTCCATTTTCTGGTCTTCTGCATATGCAACAAAAAAAATCATTACATTTGAAATATTCTACATTAACTACTAATCATCAACCACCTAAACCACCTTATGCTTAAAGAATTATACTTTTTCATACTAATTAATACAACTTTTTAAATCACTTTATTCGATAAACTAGATTATACATCATATTTGACACACTAACAATTTATAAGTAATTACACAAAAGCTAACTGGATGAAATATGCAAATTACCTCCATCCTCTGGAATGTCAGAAGTCCACAAAGTGAGGTTGTCCCTCAAAAGCTGCATAATTAAAGTGCTATCTTTGTAGGATTCTTCACTCAGGGAATCAAGCTCTGAGATAGCTTCATCAAAAGCTTGTTTTGCCAGGTGGCAGGCCCTAAACAAGTCAAAGTCAAAATTAAGGATGCATAGTTTTTTAGCACAGTCTTCGATTCAAGGATATACAGAAGAATTGATATTATTTTTTTCAAAAAAAAAGTACAAATTACCTTTCAGGAGAGTTCATAATTTCATAATAGAACACAGAGAAATTCAAAGCCAAACCCAAACGGATTGGGTGAGTAGGAGATAAATCAGCTTCTGCAGTGGTTGAAGCCAACTGTAAACATCACATTTTAACTCATTAGAAAAAAAAAGGTATAAATTTTAAAACATTAAATATAAAGTTTTTTTTTTTTTTAATGTGATTCAACGGTTTTGTAGCATTTAAAAAGAAAAAAAGAATTATAGAATAATAAATAAGTAAACTGCTACACTTACTTGATAAGCCTTGAGAGACTGATCAGCTGCCTCTTTCTTATCACCACCAGATTTGAACTCAGCAAGATACCGATAATAATCTCCTTTCCTGCCAAGAAATCATTAGAACAAAACAAAATTCAACTCATTAATTCCATCTGATTTCCTAATTAGGTCATGATGCTCACATTTTGTAGTAGAAAACAGTAGATTCTCCAGCAGATGAAGATGGAATCAGATGCTCATCAATCACAATCATGATATCGCTGCAAATGTCAGTCAACTCAGTTTCAACTTTCTGTCTATATTCCTTAATCCGGTTTACATTCACTTCATTGCCTCTAGATTCCTCTTTCTGTTCAATTGAAGACAATATTCTCCATGAAGCCCTACGTGAACCAACCACATTCTTGTACCCAACTGAAAGCAAGTTCCTCTCTTCAACAGTCAATTCAACATCTAACTTTGCTACCTTCTTCATAGCATCCACCATTTCTGGAAAGAAACAAAAAATTGTTGCAAGATTAAAGTAAGAGTTAAACCTAGAATCAACTTCTAAAAGTTCAAAATCTGTACCATACAATCCTACATGTTCTACAGATACTTTCATACAATTGAAATGTAATCAAAGCTCATGAGTGATGATCCAATCAATAACTCTATTCAGAAATACTGTTACAAATCCTTCACAATATGCCTGAAAGCTCAATACTAACCTTACTTTAATCTCCATTCCAAAATAAGAGCCACTATTAAACATCTGATCATCAAATCTAATACGAAGTATGTGTGATTTTATGAAATTAGCACAAAATATCAGCAGTTTCCATTTGTAATTCTTCGTTACTTCTAAACAAAATTTAGATGATAATTTAATATTTTTTTCAAAAATTTGTTGAGATTCATATCATTTTAAGCTTCTGATGGCACTGATTAAGACAGCAATACTTCTACTTCTCACATAGATTAGATATTGATTTCAATAATATCCTTTTTTGTATCATCTTAAATCAACTAGACACTATAAATATTTTGTCAACAGATTTACAGATCGAACGAGTATGCTCAAGACCTCAAATGTACACTATTTTACAGAATTTACTCATTCGTTTTAACCTAATTAAAATCTGAAATAATCAACAAACTTCGACAACGTACACAAATTTTGCAAATAGATTATATATGTTTACATCTTACGCAGGTTTAAAGCTCAAACAACACTAGCAAGATACAGGAATAAAAATTTAAACAACGGATCTAGAAAAAGAGAGAACAGAAAAGGTGCTAACCGTCATAGCGTTCAGCTTGCTCAGCGAGCTTAGCGATATAGATGAAGTTTTCACGTTCAGTTGAAGAAGCCATGGCCGCCGATCTCTGAGCTCACCTACTAATTTCTCTCTCTTGTCAAAAACGAGTGGAAAGCGGAGAGAGATCGAGGGTGACTGGTTTTTTATGTGTGTCATGTATTTGGCGGAATTTTGCTTTGGCCACAATACTTTATCAAGTTTGTAATTTGGACACGAATCCATCAGAAAATTAAAATGCCACTGCATTTCATTTAATTTTTCAGACTTTTGGCCATTGTGATTGGATATTTTCAATTTAATGAAGTGTTTTCAAAAAAATTATTTAGAATGTGATATTCACAAAATTATATCAATCAAAACCAAAAAGATAAAACTAGAGATAAAACAACCAATGAGTATGATTTGTCTTTTGTGTTCGAAAACCATTTTTTAATATAAAATATGAGATTTTAATCGGCGCGTATACATTCTAAGGGAAAAAATTGTACATTCGTTTTTCATCTTCTAAGGCAGCAGCTAATCCATCAAATGAATTCTGGCATAAAATGAAATATATTTATGGTATATTGCTTTAATAATTTTCGAAATCTATTAGATTAGATATTATCGTTGTTGTAATGTATTTTAAAACCATTATTATAGTTTTATCGTTTACACGAGTACGAAAATAATATATGACATTAAAACGCAGGTCTATTTAAAAAATTTTATGGTTTTCATATCAGAATTTTTGCGATTGACATAAACGATACGAATCCATTATCCCTTGACATAAACTGAATTGGGAATGGTGTTCAACAAATTTTCATCAATACATAGATCCTTCAAAAACTTAGCAACGACCATTAGAAACTGGAAATTGGACTTTGGTTGTTCAATAGATTACAACGATGGTTTTCTGAAAGATGGAAGCCTAATTAATTAATTATTTGTTATCAATAAGGCCAACTTGTTAATCCAATAATGTATGATTGTCGTATTTTTTTAAGATTTTAATACAATGATTCAACATGAGAAAGAAAGATTACACACTTATAATGGATATCGATATGAAAAAAAAATCACCAATGAACCTAATTAGTAAAGAAAAACATGTAATACGGATGAAGATGATGCATAGATTAAAGATGAAGTTAAAATTTAACCAAAAAAAACAAAACAAAATGCAGGAATGAAGATTCGAATTTGTAATCTAACATGTTTCAAAAGATCACCCATGTTGTGTTGCAAAAACTAATAGTACTAATGTTGATCTTTGTGTCTCTTCAATAACTTGTACATCCCAAACACATTTTTCTGTTCCCATAAATATGGTATGAAAAATGATCGGTGTAAAGCGGGCGAAAATTCTCTATCTAAGTATGGCAATGCAGCAACCACCTACACACCAAAAACTCATCATTACCAAATATGTCTCATTTTTTTTTATTTTTTTGTATCTGTGTGTGTGTGAGAGAGAGAGAGAGAGAGAGAGAGAGAGAGAGAGAGAGTACCTCCCATTTGGTCAAATCACTGCCACGAGAAAGAAAAGGTCTTTGGAGCTGCAACTCAACAAGGAAATCACAGCTTTCAACATCTTGAAGCTGTAATTCATACATTAATTATATAATAAACATAAAACCTGGTTTTGATGATAATAAAAGTATAATTTGAAGCAAAAGGCTTACAAATTGATGAGGTGACGCCTTATTTTTATTATTAAAATATTCTGGTGCAGCTTTAGTTCCACCAATTGTTGAATTAAAAGGGAACGGAAGTAAGCCCCTGAAACCATCATCAATCCACCTAACTTCCCCAACATATTCTGGAATAAAAAATGAAGATGGAAACCGATGCCACTCACTTCCCACACACAACACTGCACCTGAAATAAATTATTAAATTAATTTAAATAATTATATTTTATCTCCAAGAGGTCAAATTGACGCGTTGACCGGTTCTTACCTGTTCCAACATCATCATGATGCTCAAAATGCTTGTAAATCTCCAAAGGAGCTCCATAACCATTCACAATAGAGAATGTTCTAGAATGAGAAACAGCTAGAATCAGGCCAACAATCAACGGTCTCATGTATTTAGCTGTCTGCACATGCAATTTAAAACCTTAATTAACACATTATGAAATTATTAAATCCTATTTATTTAAATTTAATACAAAACTTATGCTTAGCTTAACCTTGTAGATTAAGGATTGTTCAGTCCTGTAACGGTCATAAAAATAATCAGGAAAGCATTCGATCACAGCTGCAGCAGCAACACATATAAGAGGGTATATTGGATAAAGGAACCTGCAATTCAGGAAACATTTAGTTCAATTTATTTAGTATATTTTCACACGCTCTTCAAATAATATTATTTCACTAATTCTTAGATGCTAATATGCATGCTATAACAATTAAATAACTGGAAAAAAATTAAATAACTGAAAAAAATTAATTAAACCTTTCTTCTTTGTGTGGCTGCAAAGACATAAAAGCCAACCAGATATAAACAGGGGACACCAGAATTAACATATCAGGAGCATATTTCTTCTTTGTAACAAGTAAAGTGGCCACAAATAGCAGTGCAAGAACGAAAGCAAAATTAAAATTATTAAATCCATTTTTAAAATAATATAACGGTCCTTCTGTTCCATATAAATGACTCTCACCACCTCCTAATACATTATACACCAACAGATTCATAACAGAAGATGTCCATTTCCCATAGTATTGGTAGTCCACAACTACTGACAATGTCTGTACACAAAAATTAGGTATGTATTATAAGTTTATAACAAATGAATACGGGTAGTTTGGTCATTATTGTTAAGCAAATAGTGATACGTACCAAAAGAATAACAGAAATTACTGCCCCTGAGAGAAAAGCTTGTTTAAATCTTCTAAGTAAAGAGTAGACTGTTACTGGAAGAAAAGCAAGTATTGAAAATGGCCAACCAAGAATAACGCCACTTGCTGCAACAGCAACTGCAGATGCATGCTTGCCAAAAAGAAACAATGCTGATGAAAGAGAGATTGCATACATTGAAAAAGAACTTGGTAAAAAACCTGCAAAATCAGCAACAGTTAGAGGTCAAAAGTCAACAATTATTGGTTAAAATCAGAAAATGCTACTTACTAGTGCTAGCAAAGAAACAACCACTTGTTAAGCATAAAAACGCGAGTGTATAACAAGCAAGACGTTTTCCGTATTTTCTTGAAATTGCAACTACTAAAGCAGCTTCAGTTATGACAGAAAGAAGGCCGAGAAATATCCTCACAGAGTAAAATACTCTAACCTGAAATGAACTCAAGAATTAGATGACTTGTGTTAATGGAAATAACAGTTAACAAGTTAATAGATATTGAATTTTGTACTTTTTCATCTTCAAGCCAATTATACAACATTGAAGCTGGCAAGCCCACCATATAATGGAAAAGAATGTACAGATACGATCGCAATGCAAACTCAGAACTGCAAAATAATAAATAAATAATTCACTGTAAGTAATATTGCAAAACTTCATAAAACTGGCTGTTTTCGTCAACCACTGCAAGTTAAGCATGTACAGAAATATAAAAATGCCCCTGTTAAATTTAAATGAGAGCACTAAACTAACTTAAATGCATATTTTGAGATGTGGATTATTAAATTCTCTGTATATACTAAATTAGTTAGATTTTAGTAATATAGCTAAGGAATCCACTGGGCTTTACACCATCAAAACACTGGAAATATGCAAGTAATTGTTATAAAAAATGAGAATTAAGTGAGATTGATATAGAATACCTGTACTCCCAAGTCTGAAAACCTGATTTGTAAAGAAGAAAGTGAAGTGGTTCCCAATAATTGAAGACTTCATCACAGTCATGAACGATATTTGTAGTTGCACTCATATACCTCAATAATCCTAGGGCAAATACAGGAAATGTCCATGATAGGCCTTTTTCGACTTCAGTGTCTGGTTTTTCCGGCGGTTTATCTACCTTCGTGTAAGCATCCGTCGACGTTGACGGCAATAGATGTTCGGATTCCGATGGTTTCCTTCTCCTTGGTGCAAGTGCTGCCATTGTTGACTAACAAGCTCTGGATCCTTCTCCAAATTGGGAAATACAGTGTGTTGGATTTGCTTTGTGTTTGTTACTTTTCTGCTTTGAGAAAGCAAAGTAGCAAACTACACAAAGAAGCCGGTCGGAGACCCAATCGGAAACTTTGAGGGAAAACCCAAATGCATGGGTCACCCGTTATTAACTAAAGCCCAACCCGCTTCTTGCTTTAAAATGAAAATAGGCCCGTGGTGGAACTAGGCCGTTAATGGGCCGAGTTGAGCGACTATCAGAAAATTTAGGTCTAACTTCTTTACTAATTACTCAGATTGAGTTAAATTTGTATTGAGCTCAAGCCAGTATTGTATCTGAAGCATTCTTTATACCTTTGGATGACTATCTATATGTAGATGTAATGTTGCTACAAGGAATCGAGATGTAAATAATCATAGACCAAACACCATTTTAGAAATAATCACTCATTTTCAATCCAACCTTTCAGATATTAATTTCCTCCCATCTATAAATATTTAATCTCCTATATATTTCTATTAGTACTTGTGTGATTTATATATAATTTTGTTTGCTGTTAAAAAGAACTTAGATATAAACTTCTGGAGTGCAAAAAACAGATATCAAATTTATCTTGTTAAGATAACGAATGAACATAAATAGGATTTTGCATTCGTTTAATTAAATGACCAAACTAACCTTATTTCCAAAAGATTGAACAAAAATAAACAGAAAAAAGATTGAACCATTTATTTCCAAAATTACAATAAGTCATCTGTTTCTGGGGCAAGGTACCATCAACGATGCACACTTCACCACGACATACATTAACTAGCAACCACCATTGTCGACAACCACAGGTTCAACCAAACCAGTACAACTCAGCATTACAAAACAAAAAAAGGATTCCCAACATCCGAAAGGATAAAACAAAACATCATAATCAATCAACCCGTGTTTTGCATTCCTGCAGCAATACCCTTCATGGTGAGGATGAGTGTATCCTCCAAACCCGGGGCATACTCGCTCTTTGGGTTGAGCTGGATAAGCTCATCAGCCCGCTTGCTTGGTTCAACTGGCTCGACTTTCTCAGCATATTCTTTGGAGATATGAGGCCTTAGAGTCACGTGATAAGTTGGATCACGGATCCGTTTGAGTGTGTAAGCTTGGCACACGTTTAGGGTTGTGATGTATGAGTCACGTAGACGCAGTCTTTGTCTCAAGTAAGGATCGCCTTCTAGAAGATCCTTATGCCCAGCAATCTACAACAAGAAAGGGAAGATTTTACAACATGTTGTACTTAGTGCAATGAAAGTTGTATATTGGCTGTGGTTTCATACCCGAAGGAGAAGATTCTTAGTTTCTTCATAATTGGCTCTCAAAGATTCACCAAACGGCCACAAATCTTCAGAAACAAGAAGCTTGTCATTCAAAGCAGCGATACCAGGGTCACCTTTAGCAAACACCATTTCAACTAGATCAATAGTAACCCTGAAAAAAGGCCATGTTTTGTACATTTCTTGTAACATGTGAAGATTCTTGATATCTTTTTCAATCGCGTACTTGAAAGCTGCCCCGAATCCCAACCAAACCGGGAGATGGAACCGGGTTTGGGTCCATGCAAAGATCCACGGGATGGCCCGAAGTGATTCTATGCCGCCACTTGGCTTTCGTTTTGATGGACGGCTACCGATGTTCATTCGTCCGTACTCCAGTTCTGGTGTCGCCTGTAAAACAAATTAATAGGTTAGATAAAAAATAAAAAGGAAATAATAATAATAATAATAAATACTCACAAGGCGGAAATACTCGACAAAACGTGGTTCCTTAAAAACAATCTCGCGATACTGCTCGGTTGCATGAACCGCAATCTCATCCATAAGTGCACGCCATTCGGGTCGAGGTGAAATGGGCGGGTTCATCCCATGTTCAAGTGTAGCAGCACAAAACCTTTGAAGTGTTCTAAAACACAAATGTTCTTCACCAAACGACTGCTCAATAACCTCACCTTGAACCGTAACCCTAAGTGACCCGTGAATGGTCTCAGGCGGTTGAGACAAAATAGCAAGATGCGTGGGCCCGCCACCTCGCCCAACGGTCCCACCACGACCATGAAACATAGTCAACTTTACTCCAAACTTTTTAGCAACGTTTATAAGCTCCTCTTGTGCTTTATACAGCTGCCATGCAGCCGAAAGCCGGCCCGCATCTTTACCCGAATCAGAATACCCGATCATAACTTCCTGTTTACCATCGATCCGGTTCCGGTACCACTCAATTGAAAACAAACGGGCCACTGCAGCAGGGGCTGCATCCAAATCATCTAGTTTTTCAAAAAGTGGGACCACACGTAACGGGCTTTTCACATGGCATTCACGTTGCAACAGCTCAACAGCAAGCACATCAGAAGGTGATGTAGCCATTGAGATGATATAAGCACCGAAGCAATCAGATGGTAATTCTGCCAACACAGAGAACGTGTCCAAAACATCTGCGATTTCCTCTGTTTTGGGGAGATCGGGCCCGAATAACGGGCGTTTTCCACTGAGTTCAGATAAAAGCCATTCTTGGCGTTTTTCTTCAGACCATTCTCGGTATGACCCGATTCCTAAATGCTGAGTTATTGCATCGAGTACGTCTGTGTGACGATCGGATTCTTGACGGATATCGAGTCTTACAAGTGAGAGACCGAAAGTGGAAACTTGTCTTAGGAAATCTAGAAGACTTCCATCAGCAATCGCACGATCGCCACATGCACATAGTGATCTGTAGCATAACTCAAGTGGTTCCAAGAACTGTAACAGTTTGGGGAAAAAAACAAAAAGCGAGGAATTTACCATAAGAATTTATACGCTTAATCTTGTTTGAGCCCTCAAACTTTCACCAATTTGACAATTTACCCCTTAAACTTTTTTCCCCTTAAACTTCCACTAACTTTTATAAAAGCCATTATGACATGCTATTATAGGTTAATCTCCAGTTAATACTTGTAAAAAACATTTTAACCCCTAAACATTTTATTTTCACAATGGTTCAGTCCCTTACTCCTCTTAACTTTTATATAAAATTTAGACAGTTTTTTTATAACAATGTAAAGGTAATAAAAATAATGATAATAATAGTGTTATTAAGCTAAACAGTATGTCAAGTAATTAAGGGGGGAAAGTTTGAGGATTAAACCGTTAAATAAGTGAACGTTTAAGGATTAAACCATATTTTTCCGTAAAAAAACTTAGACCTCAACAGAAAATGACTGGTATCATGTCGCCAAAAGGGTTACAACACCAATTTAACAAAATTTTAAGGGTTAAACACTAGTCGACTAGGATTGAACCAATGCCAAAAGAAGTTTAACGGTTAATATGCCAAATCAGTGAAAGTTTGACGAATAAAACATAATTAACAGATATTTATAATAAATAGCGTAAAGTTTTGCCACTGTATGTTATGAAATTACCTGTTCAACATTGGTGTAAACTAATTCCTCTGGAATATCAGACACATCATGGGCTAACAGATGGCGAGATCTTTCACGTGTGTTGTACAATTTGTCTCTCACATCGCCAAGAATAACACGGTATGGTTCAGTAGGAGGAACTTGCTTCCAGAATTCTGTAAAAAGATTGAATATTGAGCAACTTCAAAAGGGCCAGATTCGTTTTCTAGATGCATATTAGAGGTGGTAAAATGGTTAGGTTAGGTGGGTTGGGTAACACGTCTAAACAGGTTTGGTTAACCCAAATCACTTTTCGTAAAAAAATTAAAATAAAAGATTTCAAAAATTATATGATTTTAATAAATAATATAATCTGTGGAATAATAAAATTATACTTCCAACAAATTTTTACTTAATATTGATCATAAAAAGTTTTGGTTTAATTACCAATGTAGTGTTTGACATCTCCCTTTGATGATGATCTATGGAGTTCTTCAGCCCGAACACGAAGTTCATCACTACAACGCCACATGGACATCTGACAAGAACAATCCCTTTGTAAGAAAGATAATCACACACACTGACACACACACACCACTATGACTTTACATACCTCAAACATAAGATCCTCAATCTGGGAGAAGTACATGTTTGCAGCCATCATTCTAGCAAGTAAACAAACATCCCTTGTAACTTCAGGAGTTACCCTCGGATTACCTGAATTTTTTCACACATAAATAATTAGCTTTTACTAATACATCATACCAATAAGATTATATAAAAATGTATATTCTATTTAGTTACCATCACGATCACCACCCATCCACGAAGAGAATTGTATAAGTGGAGCATTATATGGAACACGTTCATTGATCCCAATGTTTTTAAGAGCAGTGTCAACACGACGCAAGAATTTAGGAACACCTTTCCAAATTGTTTCATGAAAATAACTCATTCCGGCCCTCATTTCATCTTGAGGTGTTGGAGGTGTTCTCCTGATTTCATCAGTTCGGAAAGCAGCTTGAATCTACATTTTTTATAAGAAAATAAACAAATAACAATTATCTTACAGTTCCAATGTTTGATATGTTATGAATATATAGCTTTAGAAAGTGTTTATACATACTTCTCTATGTAAAGCCTCATCAAGTTCCTGCTTATCATCAGGAGTGATGTCTTTGGCATATAACTGGGCAAGACAGTCCCGAATCCTGAAAAGAACACATTAAATATATTAAAATTAAATAAGAAATTTATTTGCTTCAGATCAGATTGGATATCAAATAAGAGTGTGTACCTTCCATGCTTCTGAAGCAAAGATCTCCTGACAGATTGAGTTGGATGAGCAGTGAAGACAAGATCAACAGTTTGATTCTTGAGTGCATCAAACACTTCTTCAGGGGATTTTTTAAGTTTATGTACAAGTTTTTTAAGTGTTTCTTCAATGTCTGATTCAGTTGTTGCATTAGCTTCATCGACAAAATCACCTTTTTTCAGTTTGATCCTTCTACGGTAAGCAATTTGAACCTCTTCAGCCAGATTGGCCAAATTAAGCATGTGAGAGAAAGCTTTTGCAATAACAATGGAGTCCCCTGGATCTAAACTTGTTAACACCTTTCCAAGCTCCTCAAGCTTCTTAGGGTCATGTTTTCCTTCATACTCAGCAGAGAGCTCATAACACTCTTGAACCTACATATATAAATATTACATTCAGATGATTATTAGTTTATTACAGCTTAAGTAATTCAGTGCGACTTTTTATCGAACAGTTTACAATCAAAGATCATGGATTATATCTCTGTGCATGTTCACTAATTGGAGTTTCATCCATCATACCACTTCACAACTGGCTTTATATTTAATTGTTGAATAAACACTAAAAAAAACAATCAAACCCACAATTCTGATGTGATACTGAATCGTTAATATCAACAAAACACCTCAGAACAATGTCTCACGGTTTAATCTCGCTAATTTCACTGATCTATTACCAGAACATAAATTAGGTTATAAACTAAAATAACACCAAAAAAAATAAATTATATCAAATTACCGTTTCTTTGAGATCCTCTCCATGTAAGTCCTGAAGAATATCGATAAACTTATCCAAAAGCAAAGCATCATACTCAATAAGCTTATCATCCTCCGACACTTTACCAGGCACTAAAAGCCTCAATTGCGCATCGATCGACGCCAATTTCTCCAAATTCCGAGTAGCCATTAACCACACACACTCCTAATCAACCAAAATTCAAATCATATAAAAAATCACAAACGAAACCAAAAACATCATGAATTCGGTAAATCTATCACAGCCTACTGATCGCGAACATGAAAACAAACAACGTGTATTATACGTGTAAAGTTAGAATTGCAGTACCTGATTGCCTGTGAGTGAGTGAGTGAGATGTGAGTAAAATCGTTACAAGGGAAGAGGTAGGTGTGAGAATGTTAGTTGTGGAGATCTAAAGAGCATGGAATTGGGGTTTAGGTATTTATAGAGAAATGAAAGGGTGATGGTAATGCACTCATAATAAAAATTGACAAGCTTCAGGGCGGAAATATCAGTATTCAGGTATGATGATATCATCACCCCCCTCCAATTTGGCCTTACTCACGCCTTCAATTATGTTCAATAAGTTATTAATTAAAAAAGTTGCCGTTCGAACAAAAAAAAAGTTGCTTAAAAAATAGAAATACATTAAATATTAAATTTTAAGTAATTACTATTAGGTTTTTTTTTATTTATCAAATGTCCTAAAGAATAAAGCACATGATACAACCATTTAAAATCATTTAAACGAACTCAATAATTCAAAAATGAAACAAATAACATCAATGATGCCCGAACTTTTTATTTAGTTGTAATGTATTAAATGTTTTACTTTTTATTTAGTTGTAGTGTATTAAATGGTTTTTTTTATGTTGAAAGTTAAAATCATTAAATGTTTCTGTCATTATTGTTATAAAATTATGAATTCTTTTTTTCTTCCCTATGAAACCAAAATTTCCTTAAATAGAAAGAAAAATGTCATAGTTAACTAAAGTTTAAATATATATTTTTTTCCTAATATTTATGCCAATTTAGTTGATAGGAGATAAAGTAGAAAAAGCAAAAGGAGTGAGAACGAAAAATAAGTTTTAGTTGGCAGATGAACATCAAACTGTAGATATTGATATGTTTGGCATATTAGCCGAAATTAGTAGATGATAATCGAAGTTGGAAGTTGAATTTTTATTTATATAAGGATGTTTAGCATAGTAAAAAGTTGGAGTTGAAAAATGTAGACATTAAAATTACAAACCTAACTATATATTGTAGAATTTAATGATGTAATGGTGATCTTTATCAAGTTCCATCTCTTTTTAAAAGCTAGTTGAAGTAGTATTTTGTTTTATAATTTCTGTTAAAATAAAAGCTAAAAACTATAACATCATAAAATCTTTTATATCAATAAGATTGTATTTTTCTAAACTGAAAGCTAAAAACTGCAATAAGTTTCACATCAAACGTTAATGGGAAATAAAATAAAATTGATGGTTCAAAAATCAAAATGTCAAAGATACGGTGGAAGAATCCCAAACAAAATCAAATTCCAAGAGTATATGCTTCCCAAGATCCCAATTCTGTTCTCTTTGATTCTTTATGAATGTTATAATGGATGCTATTTATCTTGCCTTTTTCTGTTGAATTGTTCCAACGACTAAATTTAGTTAGTGATATACATACACTAGTGTGATATGATAAAATATTAAAATGTATATTTTTAATGAATGGTGATAAGTAGCTTTACTGTTTAAAAATATGGTATGGGACTTTATTTATCATTTTTCCCTTTTGAATTTTGATAGCTATTTATCATTTTTCTAATTTTATTCTTTAATTACTTATTTTATTATGAGTTTATTTCGTTCATTAACAAGTGTTTGTTGCTCGTGAATTATTGCGGGTATAAAAAGGTACATTTGAATTAAAATGTTTGCTAGTTATGGTGAGGCAAAACAAAACATGTTAAGAAAGAAAAAAAGTTGTCAAAGGTTAAACTTGTATTGGGTCGAGTTGATATAGTAGTAATAAAAAATGGGTTTTGCTAATGACAGTCCTTAGGACTGTGAACATGCATAAAAAGCTTGTACATTGATTAAAAAAGTAATATTCCTAAAATTCAGGGGGTTGTCTTTTGTGTATTTTGTCTTCTTAATGACAGCCCTAAGGGCTGTCATTAGCATTTTCCATAAAAAAATTATCTCAATAACAACATTAATTATTATCCATAAATCCTAAGGGTTTTTTAAAGATGATAGTTATCAAATGAATGACTATTTATCTAATTATTATGGCTGATAAAATAAATAAAATCTTAAAAGCGATTGACAATTTATGTAATTCAGTAGTTATAAACTCAAAAAATGGAAAGTTATGAAGTGAAGGGCTACTTATGTACAGGTCAAAGTAAAGGGGCTAGTTGGTTAATTGATCAAGCACTCCAAATGGAGTAGTGATGAGATTTGGGCAAAATCAAACCAAACTGAAAATTAATTTAAAAACTGAACAGTTATTAAAAACATGTAATCGGTTCGGTCTTCATCATACACGATCTAATTGTCAACGTGGTCGTTCCAAACCTTCCACTGGTCATTTGATAAATGTTTATTTTGTAAGAGATCAAATCCGTAACCTTCAAAAAATAATTCATGAATCTTATCATTAGACTAATACTAGATGATTGTCAAAGACATAAATGTTTATTATATATAATTTGTATAGGAATATTATAAAGTTTAAGAACGGTCTTTTTCGTTAGATATCATGATAAAAATTATAGAATTTTTTTTATAACCAATAATGCATATTACAAAAGCAAATTCTCTTATTAGATAATAGATTGTTCTTTTCATTACTTGTGAAGGTTTTATTACTCAACCCCACAATGAATCTGATTCCCTTTTTGCTGTTAAGACTTCCAAAACAAAGTGGGAATCTTTGTTGGTGGATTGGTTATTTGTGATATATACAAATTATAATTTATACCATCTTTAATTATAAAGTCACTATATTTAATTTTGTGAGTTGTCTTCAAGGAAGTCTAAGGATTTTGTATAGTCTTAAGGGACAAATCCTACTTATTTGATTAAAATGGTCAAGATCAAATCACAGTGTTTCACGCATATGTGTTTCAAACACATGTGCTTCCAGTCACGACAACCACCACCGGCGGCGGTGGTGGTGGCTGACAGTGAAGGTGCTGGTGGTAATGAGGGTGGTGGTGGTATTGATGTATTGAAACACATGTGCTTCACTAAAACACATGTGTTCCAAAAATACAAACGAGCATATTACTTCGAAGCACATGTGTTTCAAGTCACGAAACACATGTGTTTCAAGTCACTAAAAACATGAGTTTCTAAAACACAGGGGAGCATACGAAGCACATGTGTTTCAAGTCACGAAACACATGTGCTTGGTTGTACATAAACACTCCTTTATTTTTAAAAGAACTGTTATTAGTGAAGCACATGCGCTTCTAGCTTACAAACACATGTGCTTCATTACTTGAAACTCATTACTTGAAACACACGTGATTGACTGTATATATACACTCTTTTATTTTCAAAACAACCGT
The DNA here is from genome assembly GCA_963853835.1 of Calendula officinalis. Lineage (NCBI taxonomy): Eukaryota > Viridiplantae > Streptophyta > Magnoliopsida > Asterales > Asteraceae > Calendula > Calendula officinalis. The sequence continues at coordinate 57,205,133 of OY970823.1, read as the reverse complement.
TATTAGTGAAACACATGTGCTTCTAGTAACGAAACACATGTGTTTTTAAGTCATTAAACACATGTGTTTGACTGTACATATACACTCTTTTATTTTCAAAACACATGTGTTTCAAAAAGTGAAATACAAGCACATGTGTTTCAAACACATGTGTTTCAAGTCACGACCACCACCGTCGGTCGCCACCGTCGGCGGCCACCTCCGGCCGCCATCCGCCGCCGACGGTCACCGCCCATCGCCGTCGTCCGTCGCCGCCATCTCCGGTCGCCGGAGGTGGGCGGGTATTGATGTATTGAAGCACATGTGTTTGTATAGTTTAAAATTCTGATCTTGATCTTGATCTTGATCTTTGACTTTTTCTTGATCCAAAGACTATTAATTATCCTTTGGGACTAGCTAAAATTCTTGTCTTAATTTTGTAATAAAATTAATGTCCATTTTGCATCTCAATTTATACATATTTGCTATAAAAAAAAGTAATTTGATTACGTTTTTCGATCTCAAAGCGGGGATCTAGCTTCCCGGTTCCAGTGCAACGTGTGTGGATCACCTACAAGGCTACAACTGTTCCGTATAGTTTCCTCACGAATCAGAATCCAACTCGTCAGATATAAAATTGTAATTCATCACACTTTTTTTTTTGTATTTTCAGCTACATACGTCTTGAACTCAACATAAACAATATAACTTTTTTACTTTAACAAGTAAACAGTAAAACTAAACTAAGAGTAATTATACTTTAGTAAAACATTCAAACATTTTTTTTATAGGGAATTAGTTTTCATACCACACCTTTTAATGCATCTATCACAATGTACTAATATTCCTGCAAACTGTACAAGCATGTAAAGCAATCATTGTGGTAGAAGGAGTAAAAGATGTGGTATAAAAATCACCCCCTTTTTTATATGACGGATCACTCTTTTTCTATATAATGTTTTTGTTGAAAAAGAATAATTATCCATCAAACATCATGTTCCTTTGGGATGGAGAAGGGAATTATAAAGTAAGTAAAAATTAATATTAAATGCGATACGTGAAAAATGATATTCCAGTTCTCGAATAAACTCTGAATGACCCTTTTACGTCATCCAATACGAATGAAATCATATTTTTCCATTTAAAACATAGTGAAATGTTAAATGTAATCCATTAATTTTATCTAGTCCTAAGGGATATTTATTTAGCATTTGGATCAAGAAAAATTAATAGTCAAGATCAAAATTCAAAACCACCACCACCACTACAAGCACATGTGCTTCTCCGGCGGCGGCCGGCGGCGATGGGCGGCGGACGGCGGCGGACGGCGGTCGGAGGTGGCCGCCGGCAGTGGTAGTCGTGACTGGAAGCACATGTGCTTCGTGACTTGTTTTGATTTTTTTTTCTGTGTAGTGAAGCACATGTGTTTCATAACGTCAAGCACATGTGCTTCGTGATTCAAACACAAATGACTTGTTTGTAAGTTACATATGTTCAGGAACAAAAACACATGTGCTTGGCTTATGAAGCATTGGCTTTATGAAGCACGTGTGCTTAGCACATGTGCTTCATAATGATGTGTTCGTCACTTGTTTTGATTTTTTTTCCGTGTAGTGAAGCACATGTGCTTCATAACGTCAAACACATGTGTTTCATGATTCAAACACAAATGACTTACTTGTAAGTTACATGTGTTCAGGAACAAAAACACATGTGCTTGGCTTTATGAAGCACATGTGCTTGGCTTTATGAAGCACATGTGCTTGGCTTTATGAAGCACATGTGCTTCATAATGATGTGTTCGTCACTTGTTTTGATTTTTTTTCCGTGTAGTGAAGCACATGTGCTTCATAACGTCAAACACATGTGCTTCGTGATTCAAACACAAATGACTTGCTTGTAAGTTACATGTGTTCAGGAATAAAAACACATGTGCTTTGCTTTATGAAGCACATGTGCTTGGCTTTATGAAGCACATGTGCTTCATAATGATGTGTTCGTCACTTGTTTTGATTTTTTTTTCCGTGTAGTGAAGCACATGTGCTTCATAACGTCAAGCACATGTGCTTCGTGGTTCAAACACAAATGACTTGCTTGTAAGTTACATGTGTTCAGGAACAAAAACACATGTGCTTGGCTTTATAAAGCACATGTGCTTCATAATGATGTGTTCGTCACTTGTTTTGATTTTTTTTCCGTGTAGTGAAGCACATGTGCTTCATAACGTCAAACACATGTGCTTCGTGGTTCAAACACAAATGACTTGCTTGTAAGTTACATGTGTTCAGGAACAAAAACACATGTGCTTGGCTTTATGAAGCACATGTGCTTGGCTTTATGAAGCACATGTGCTTGGCTTTATGAAGCACATGTGCTTCATAATGATGTGTTCGTCACTTGTTTTGATTTTTTTTCCGTGTAGTGAAGCACATGTGCTTCATAACGTCAAGCACATGTGCTTCGTGATTCAAACACAAATGACTTGCTTGTAAGTTACATGTGTTCAGGAACAAAAACACATGTGCTTGGCTTTATGAAGCACATGTGCTTCATAATGATATGTTCGTCACTTGTTTTGATTTTTTTCTGTGTAGTGAAGCACATGTGTTTCATAACGTCAAGCACATGTGCTACGTATGCTCCCTTGTGTGTGTTAGAAACTCATGTTTTTAGTGACTTGAAGCACATGTGTTTCGTGACCTGAAGCACATGTCCTTCGAAGTAATATGCTGTGTTTTAGTGAAGCACATGTGCTTCGATACATCAATACCACCACCACCCCTATTAGCACCAGCACCTTCACTGTCAGCCACCACCACCACCACCACCACCGCCGGCCACCGGCGGCAGACGGCGGTGATCGGCGGTGGTCGGAGGCGGACGGCGGCGGCCGGAGGTGGCGGCCGTCGGTGGTTGTAGGTGGGGGATTTGATCTTGTCCATCTTGATCCAATGGCTAGGATTTATCCCTTGGGACTAGACAAATTCTTTGGACTTCCTAGAATACAACTCTAAAACATAATATACATTGCTACTTTTACACAGAAGATTTTTTTTTAACATCCAAATTATGAGCCACAATTCATGTCTGATTCACGGGTTAGAAATAGTTAAATCATAAATTGACTTATTTACACAAACAAGTCAAATATTTCAACTGAAACTTGTTTATTTTTCAACCCATATCTAACTCATATAAATCGTTTAATTAAACAAGTTAAACAATTAAACGAGTTAAACAATTTAACGGTTTGAATGAGTGAAATAGGTCAAACGTGCCGACTTTCTAAATATGTATAAAATAACATGTTTTGTACATCTATTTTTTTCCTTAAATATATCTATTTTTCAAATCTATAACCTATTAAAGTATAAATATATATATATATTTTAAACATGTTTTAATAATTAATCGGGTTGACCGGTCGACCAATTTAAATTATCATCAACCTGAACCAAATGTTTAATAAATGGTTTAGTTAAGTCAACCCAAAACCGAGTTGTAATTTGTTTGTCTAAACTCTAACATGTTATATCTGTGTCGGTCTCTGGTCGGATTTCACGTCAGATAAAAATTGTCACCCCTAATTAGTAGGGCTAATGTACCCTTAGGTTACTGTACTTTCCGATAAGGTTCAATTCGGTTATTGTACTTTATGAAAAAAATTTAACTTGGTCATTGTACTTGTGGAAAAAAATCTTAAATAACTGTGTTAAATTGTTGTTAACGGATTGTAGGTCATCTAAGTAACCTAAGTGTATGTTAGTTAAAAAGATTGGTATTCAATAATTAATATTCGTGTAGTACAATGTCGTTTTGAAAGAAAGGTAGAATAATAAAAATCAAAATTTTTAAAAAGTATATTAAATAACTACCGGGTGCATTAACTTTTTGTTAAGTAACGTTATAATAACAAGTTTGTCTTATTATGGGACAATTATTTAGTAGCAAGAGGGCACGGCACCACTTTGCCTTGCGTGTTGGAAGGCTAGTGTTACGTGTACGAGGGTGTAAGTGGATAAATTGTTGAAGCATGACCTCGCCAATCACGTCTCTCATTTAAGTGGATACACACATTCGCCATAATAAAGTGTTGCTGGACAATTTAGATCGATTCATTCTTTACTTTTGATTGCCTAATATGGTAACATTTGGTGTCGATTGCACGCATATTTGAGGATTACCTTAATTTGCAGACATGGTCATGTTCCCACAATATTTGTTAACTACAAACACCATTACATAAACTATTTAGTGATAGCCTAACGGTAAAAACATCTGAAATAAACTCATTATGTGTTTCATCCTTTCTTTAGATAAAATACTTACCAAATATCCAGATGAAGATTCAGAAACTGCCTCAACAAACGGGTAGCTATGTACCCCCTCATATATGGCAATATCTTTTTTTTAAGAGCTAGGCAGCTAGCTGCACATGACTTTAAATTGCCGACATGGTCATGTTGCATAGTTAATTGTAGGCCACTTTAAACCAACTGAACTAATCGCACATTTAGTATTCAATAAGCCATTCTTATGAACTTGCACAATATATCATTAATTTTTAAGAATTATCTTCAAAAACTATATCTTCACTAACATGTCACCCAATACTAATAACATTATTGACCTTTGAACACTAATCAGGTCAAACAATAAAAAAAGTGCACAAACTGCAAATGTTTTTTTTAACGGCATATAAATTCATTAGAAAGACCCTCATAGAAGCTAGGGCGGATAATTACATTAGTAGGTTCAAATTATCTTTGGATTACATAACCAAATGGTCCATAAACTTAACCATTTAACTCCTATTGCTAATCCGATTAAAAGAACTAGAAATTGGGAGATTTGACTAAAGAGTTTTTAATGGGCTTCATAGCGTGTAACGCAACCAATGAGTTTTATTCAGTTGACTGATTTTATATGTGCCAAAAGTAAGGTGTGATATATTTGGAAGCCATTTAAACTAGAGGTGGGGAAAAAACTGGTTTGCGATCCTAAACTGGTTTGAAATCAGATTGAAATTGAATTGAAGCATACAACATAGGATCATATACGAAACCATTGTATTGGGATTGAAATTAAATTGAAGCATACAACATAGGATCATATGCGAAACTATTGGATTGGGATCGATTCTAGTATCACTGGGCAAACCAGTTTTAAAAACAATTTTGATTTGAAAACCGAATTGAAAACGGATTGCTGAAAACCATATTCAAAACTAGATTTGTATATTTATAAATGACTAGAAGGATACCTACATAATGCAGTGACATGTACCATGTAACTATATTATGGGGCGACTAATTGGTGGGTGATAGTGGTGATAGTGATGATGGCTGGTGGTGGTGGTCGTTGACGGTGGGGGTGGTAGTGGTAGTCATGGTGATGGTGGTAGGTGATGGTAATTTAAGTTTTTAAAGTTTAGGGGATGAATAAGGACAATTATAGTCAATTCTTGAACGTATGGTCTAGTAGATCAATTGACTAGTGCATTGTGTTATTAACGTATATGTTATAAGTTCAAATCTTGCATGATGTATATTTTTTATTTAACGCAAATCTATCCAGAAATAGCAAGTGTGTTGACTGAAAATTAAGTCCAAATGTATTATATATAGTAAACATAAAAATGAATATTTTAGGTGACAATTGTACAAAAACAAATCCAATCCGACGGTTTATATCGGTTTCTAAGTTTTTGATCCGAATCTGATGTGTGTTTTCTTACCCAAACCAGCTTCGACCACCACTCTACCAATCCGATCAAAACATTTTTATTTAAACTTGTTTATGTATTTAGAATTCAAACTGTTTAATTAAGTGGATATAAAATTTGGGTACACATTATCGGGAAATCAGAAGTAGCGCCCAATGTCACAAAAGTAAAGTATAACTTGTGTACAGCCCAATTTAATGTAACTATAATAAAAGCCCAGTTTGTTCTATTTGCACTTCTAAGCTGAAGCCCAATTGTATTAGTTAACAATGACAACATTATTGATAGAATAACGCAGCATATAAAAATGTTGTCGCATTTTATAATGAGTTTTTTTAACACGTGCCTCTAGGGCATATGATAGAGACATTTAAATGAATCAAATGATTTAAAAAATGAAGCAATAAACATTAATGATGCCTATATTTTCTATCTTATTTTGGTATATTAAATGATTTTTGTAATTTAATGGGAAAGTTTAAGATTATTAAATGCCTCTATTATGTGCCATAAGGACACATGTTCCCCAATTCAAAATAAGTATTATTAGATTCATAATTTTTGAAGAAAGATATTATAATTAGGGTAAATTAAATTAAAATTAGATAGTTAATTAGGGATGAGATTCAATCATTTTGAATAAAGTGAAATTAATAATGTTTAAAAGTAAAAATAAATGTAAAACGGCCATTTCACTATATTAAATTAAATCATTAGTGGGTGTTAGTCACACTACCTTTTACTTAATAAAATAAATTTTCAAAAGATATTATTTATTTTAAAATACTAAAAATGAAAAATATATCACTTATTTTGAATGTGAAGAAGTGTATATTTCAATCGAATATTAAAAGTTACGCCAATATGTAACTAAAGATCACAAACTTGGATCCCTATATTTATAAAATCTAAAAGGTACAATATTTATGAGATGTTAAACTATTTCTTTTAAGTATACATAACTAAACTTTCATTCCTTTTCCAAAGTTTGACCACTCTGAACAAGAACAATATAACATAATACCCTCAAAAAATATCTTTAAGTAATATTTTAGTCGTATTCTTTATCTTTCGGGTGTAGATAGATTGTTTTTAACTTATAAACAAAAGTATTATTACCGGGTTAAAAGAAAAGAAGAAAGTATTATTTCTACATTTATAATGTGTTGTTCACACCTTGTCCTACAATGAATTTCTGTCGCTTTTCAAACGCTATTTTTCACATAATAGTTATGAAGCCATATCAACAATATTTTGTTTAACACATATAATTTTTTTTTAGCCGGTTATAAATTTCCTTTCAAAATAAAGCAACATACAACTTTAAAAACTACAACATATAAAGAACGTCATGGGTCTGCTATACTATTTGTTTTTGGTAATCTAGATTCCGAGTCTCTAATTTACAAACCAACTAATCTAGACTCCTTGGCCACAAAATGGTTTTTTCTTTTTCTTTTTCTTATAGGGATCGAATTTGTGATTAACTAAAAATTTCACCGTTATGTAAACAAAATCTAACCACTAAGCTACTACCATTGGTTAATAAGTTTGAACCTCCATGGAATTGTCTTCTTTAATACGAAGGAAATTGAACATTTTAGAAAGAGTGAAAGGAAATAGCAAGACTTCACCATAAATGCATGTACTATTATTGTTGAAATGTTGTCAAGTGAGCTCCTACTATGGAAACATTGTCTATTTTCACACCTTAGGCATCTATTATTTTGTAGGCTTATTTTCAACAAAATATACAAAAAGGGGTCAGGGAAAAGGTAAGTTTTTTGGAAGGAGAAAGGTAAAAACACAACACAACATCATCACAATCACCGTCATGGAATAATTATAAGATTTGAAGGTTTATTTTTAAGAAACTCATATCATAATTAATCGTATATCTAACTCTTTGTATCCACACTGAGTAGTAGTTGTTGTCTTTATGTGAGATAGTGTTAGTGGTGGAGTTAGAAACGGGTTAGCATTAGGATGTCCATCAGGTTATTGGGTAGGGTTAAAGCTCTTATCAGATTGAATTTGTCAGGTTTGAAGTAAAATTTTTTTAACATAAAACCCGATCTGATAAGGGATCAAGTTGGTTGGGTTCGGGTTATTCGGATTTCAGGTTTGTCTGGTTAACCCTATTGGATTGGTCGGGTTATACACAAGTTGATGTTTTTAGTTAATAATAAAAATATATCTAAATATATATTGATGTTTATGGGTTTTGATTTAACAATTATAATTGTTAATTGATTTTTACTAAACCGGAACCTGATTAATGTAAGCAATCCTAACGCGATACCTGATAAGGAATCATGCTAGTCGGGTAGGGTTAAAAAAACTCGATATCAACATAATACTCGAATACACCCGATCGACTAGTATAATTAGATTCGAGTTCAGGTTCGGATCCGGTCAGGTTGACCCTTTGTGCACCCCTAGTTAGCAGTAATTAAGATTTTCACTATAACAAATAAGTCAATTATATATAGATTTTTTTTAACAGTAATTAAGTATCATCGACACATTTCACACGTGGAACACCAAATGACGCTATCATTTCGGCACTATCATAGCGGCTCCCCTAGCGCCAATTCCATGGAGCGGTGTTAAGGTAGATTTTGTGTGTGAATGGTGGGTGGAAAAGGAGTGTAAGACGGTAGGATAAGATTTAACGATCTATTTTTTCAATTACCATTTTATGTTTTTAAATACTTCCTCGTATCACAATAAGTGATACACTTTCTTTTTCTGGGTGTTTCATAATAAATGATACACTTCAAAAGTTATCTTATTTAGCAAAAATGTGAGACCCAACCTCCACTAACTATCTACTGTAATAAATTGAAATTACCTTTATACCCTTACTTTTACTTTTAAAACTAATTAATATCACTTCATTCAAGAAAAGTGGGACCCATCATCCACTATCTATGTACTTTAATATATTTTAACCATATTTTAATCTTACTTTGATATTTTACCTCAAACTCCGTGATATTCCAAATATATCATTTATTGTGATACGGAGGAAGTAGTTTTCAAGCAGCAGAAAATCATATACATTGAACCTAAAGAATCAATTTTCAATTTCTGTAGACTAGATTAAGTATAATAATATTTGAAATTAAACTAATGAAAATAAATCATGTGTGAAAAAGGTATCAAAACGGAAAAAAAAAAAAACAAAAACATCACTAACACAAATTAAAATAATAAAAAATGAAATTGAGTAAAAGCCGTTTTTTCCTGAAACACATCATCTCATTTTGTTGTTGGTGGTGGTAATTTAAAAGTATATATTAATTTCACATAACCAGGATGTAACTTGGGCTCTTCTTATTGGAAGAATATATCAATCTTTTAATTTCTTTAAATAAATTTATTAAATAATTAATTATACTTCCTCCGTATAAAAATAAGTGACACACCCATGGCTTCTAGCCCAATGGTATGGTGAAAAAGATAAGGTGTTGCCCATGGCCAAAGTTGACGTGGGGTTTATTCCCCATAAGTGGAAGGTTCGAGGGAAGACATACTGCCCCTTGCGGATGTTACTGTCTAGGCTCGAACCACTAACTTACTAACTGGCCGTTCAAAAAAAAATCAAAATCAAAATAAGTGACACAAATGGGCTTACATGTTTTTTGAGGTAAAAGATTAAAGTAGATGTTAAAATAGATTAAAGTACATAGTTAGTGGAGAATGAGTCCCACTTTTCTTAAATAAAGTGATATTAATGAGTTTTAAAAGTAAAAATAAGGGTATAAGGGTAATTTCACTTTATTAAAGTGGATAGTTAGTGGGTATGGGTCCCACTATTTTTATCAAATAAGGAAAGTTTTCAAAGTGTATCACTTATTTTGATACACCTCAAAATGAAAAGTGTGTCACTTATTTTGATACGTAGGAAGTATATTGTATTATATTCTTATGTATTCAATATATATGTAGTATATGGAACTTAGTATAAATATTATGCATACGTAATTCTATAAATTATAGGTTAAAATGCATTTTATTATTTTGAATTTGGCTCATAAGATTTCACTACCACATTACACCTTTAATAATTTATGGTTATAAAAAGATTAATCAGCTAATTTCGGAATACTAAAATACATTTCGACTTAAATTATATCAATACTAACAATCTCCAATAAAATTAACGGAACCCAAAATCTTCACTTTGTAGTGGGATTTTTTTATAACATTTTTACATTTCTTAACTTTCTTCTAATTTCCAGCATTGTAGGCTGTATAAATTAACCTAATGTTTGTAGCCTAGTGTTATTGGGGGAATGTTTAAGAAGTTGCCCATGACTTATAGGTCATGGGTTCAAGTCTCGTCATGGACAAATAGGTGGAAGGTTTGAGGGAAGACATATTACCCTGTGTGGATGTCACTGTTTAGGCTCGAATAACTAACTTACTAACTAGCCGTTTAAAAAAAAGGTTGTACAAAATAACGTAATGCTTGATGGCATATCCTCTTGCTGTTAATTACTCGTGAATTATGCAAAACAATTATGGTACTCTTTCTTATAATTTCATAATTAATTATTATCAACAAAATCTTTGAGAGTCAACAAGATCATCTTAGAATATAAGATATGCCTACCACCATTAGAGTCAATAAATTAAAATAACCAAAGAAAGTTTAAAAGTTGGGACTAGGATTTGAGTGTGTAGATTAACTTTCTCTTATGATATGGGGCACCCTAATTATATTCTTTATTTTTATTTTTTTAAAGAGGGTAAACTCATCTATAATAAATAATCTTGTGGCCGAGATTTGCTCGTGATGTACACGATCTAATTGTTACTGAAATCTTTTTCGAACCTTCACATGATTATTTGGTAAATATTATCTAGTAAAGAGATTGTACACTTGACATTTAGGAGAATATTTTAGGTATCGTTACCATTGAGCCATTCCTAATTGCGTTCTTTAAATAATTGGACAAATTGGTAACTTTTGCATTTAGTTGAAGCAATTTCTTCAAATATAAATTTGTAATTTTGTGGAACAACTTGATTTCTTTAGAATATGAAGTATTTTCAAGAAAGTTGGCATTTCTTGAAATGCCAAAAATGCTATATTTGGTATCTTAACTAATCTTAGATTCCTCTTCTTTAATGGAAAAACATTACTTCATCAAATACCCAATTAATAAAATTATTTTTGAATATTTTATATGAATTTCGTTATAGTTTTGCAAGAATACTCCAAAAGGAAAATTAACAACGATGAGATGGCGATGGTAAAGTGAACTAAAAATGATTACTCAAAAGAAATGGAATGGGACATACCTGCTTATACAGTTATACACGTTCCCGCCGCAGGACACGAAGATTTCTGTATAATTTCATAAAAACTCCCTATTTCATAGATAATTCACATTTATTAAAGCTATAGATAATTCATATTTATTAAAGCTATAAATAATTCATATCTATTAAAGCTCTAAACAAACAAAACTTCAAGAATTATCTACAAAGCAATAAAAAATAATTAAAGATGAAAGATAATTAAGGGGACAAGATCTTAATCACTTAAAGTTTACGAATTATTCGATGTTTAATAACTTTTCTTACCATTAACTATGTCATATAATTAGATTCCTCTTGTAAATATCAAAGTTCGATAAGAAAAATAAGTAATACTATTATTTTTTAACATTAGATGATACTCTGTATTAAACTAGCAAAAAGTTGCATGCAAATAAAGGGAAAAAAAACTATAGAAAAGGTATTTGATTCACCTCATTTTAACTAATGAGGGAAAAGGTTTCATTTATACACAAACTGATTACAAAGTTTACATCGTAGACTCCTCTAATTTAGGAGTGATAATAGCAATTAATTAAATACATTAAATACAATAGATCTTGAATTATTATGTGTTGATACCACCGGACAATCGAAAAGGTGGCAGACCGAGACATAACATTTTTCGAAAAGCTTCAAATTGTGGACGCGGAAGACTTTTGGTAAATATATCTACCACTTGAAGATTGGTTGGGACAAACTTTGTATAAAGTTTGCCGGAGGTGACAAGTTCTCTTATAAAATGATAATCAAGATCAATATGTTTAGCACGTTTGTGAGAAACCGGGTTTTGAGTCATAAATAGAGCACTTTTATTGTCACATAAGAGAGTCGGACGAGTCGGTGGTAAAGCATGAAGTTCTTGCAATATATGGGTGATCCATACAATTTCCGCCGCCATATTTGCCATGGCTCGATACTCAGATTCACAACTTGATCGAGACACGGTAGGTTGCTTTTTAGCACTCCAAGAAACGAGATTGCCACCAAGGTATATAGAGTAACCGTAGGTGGACCGGCGTGTATCTAGACAACGTGCCCAATCAGCATCGGAATAACCCGTAATCGTAGAAGTATGTTGTCGGCTAAAAGTGAGGCCGAAACCAAAGAAATTACATAGAATTTGAGTTAACATTTCAATCTATCCAATTTAAAGCTACATTATTTCATCTCTACTATTCATCTATAGAAGAAAAAAATTGACATTATCTTCTAACAAGTATTTTACTTTCTATTTGGGGTAGGTCATCCTCTGGTCCCAACGAAGGGAGTCGGTTATCAACCGACGTTGTCACTTTTCCCCAGCCGATAGCAACATAAGTCGGTTAGGGGCGTTAGTTCAACCATGCACTATACCGAAGAGTGGAGACGGGTTTGGGGTGGGGCTAAAGGTAATTTAATAGGATATATAGTAATTTTTTGTGTGGAGTAAATTATATTGATGGTCCTTTAGATTTATAGCAAATTTCACCGACGATCCTTTAGTTTCAAACATTACACTAATAGTCCTTATTTCTGAAAGGTTTTTCACCGATAATCCTTGTTAGTCCCATAATAAGTGAAATACTGCACCTATACGCTTTCACTGATCAATTAAAATAAATGGGAACACTCAACACTTTTTAAACTTTTCTTTATTAATCAAATAATGATACAATAAAGATGCAAGCAGTTTGCGGAATAGCTAAGAACAAATCCTAACTAAACTGCTTGCATGTGATAGACAACAACATATATTATCTAAGACAAGTTTTTGATTTTCAAATGATCAAGCACAAGACCAGACACTCTGCTTAAAGGAATAAAGTTTTGGAGTAATTTTAACAGCGTGTAACCTTGTTGGGTGCACACGGAAGTCGATCACTTAAGTCCTCAATTTATAGCATTGGGAAACGTAGTGCCAAAGGAATGATCGATCGATTTCACGTGTGAGAATTCCGTTGGTGCAGAGGATATTTCATGGGACGAGCACGGCTAACGGAATTCTGACAGTACCTTCTGTCGTCTTGTGATCGCCGATAAATTCTCGAAGATTTGCAAGATATTCCTATAATCAGCGATGCACAAACTTGTGCTTTACTTGTGTCTTTCTGTGACACTGAAACTTCGGGTCTATGTACGCTTTGGGTAGCCATGAGTCTTCGGATACTCATGCTTCTTCAGATGACCTTCAGCTTCAGTGACCTTCACTAAGAGTTTTGCTTAGAGTAGTATTTGTTCAATGGTTCAACGTTATTGTCCAATGTGCGCTGAACCTGCTACAACTATCTGATCTGTTAACCAGTATCTGATTCCACACGGGGAACTGATCATTGTTTCAGATAGTGATCAGATAGTGTAGCTGGGTAACTGAAATTCGAACTGATCAGATTCAGTTACCCACAATCTGAGGAACTAATCGTCAGATTGTCTTCAACTATTTGCCTTTTTGTCTTCATTAAATCCCTTCAGTGGGGGATGCTTTTCAGCGACCCAAGAATCCTTATTTATGAAAGGCTTTTCACCGATAGTCCTTTACGAAAACGACCGTTTATTTTTCACATTAAGTGACATCATGTGTGATGAGTGTGGGGGTACTTTGGTTAATTTGTATTTCCCTTCTCATTTACTCCCCTTTAAACGACCATTCTCCCTCATTTCATTTTGTTTACCCAATTATTGAATATATATATTGATGTGATTTGCACGTGCATCACACGTGATGTCACTTAACGTGAAAAATAAACGGTCATTTTCGTAAAGGGATATTGGTCAAAATCCTTTCAGAAATAAGGACCATCAATGTAATTTTTGAAAACTAAAGGACCATTGATGAAATTTTCTATAAACCTAAAGTACCATCCGTGTAATTTACTTGAGAGTAAATGAGAAGGGGAAGATGAATTGACCAAAGTACTCCTCATGTGCATCACACGTGAGGTCACTTAACGTGAAATATAAACGGTCATTTTCTTAAAAGAGCATCTGTGAAAAACCTTTCAGGTTATAAGGACCATTAGTATAATTTTTGAAATTAAACGACAATTAGTGAAATTTCCTATAAACCTAAAGGATCATCTATGTCATTTACTTTTTTTGTGTGTGTATTTAATAATGATGAGACCCAAAAATTATAGAGAATGCTATTGATGAAATTACTATGTCAATTAAAGTATGAGATAATGTGACACTGATTTTTGCATAAACTGAAGTGTCAATTGGCTTGAAATCATCTTAATAATATCATGACAACATATCACAAACCTCTTTTTTCTTTTTTTACTTTTCTTATCGACTCTCGAATTTACCATGTATTACCATCATTTTCTTAACATCTCAAATCATCCTCTATCTTTTCATTTTGAAGGGATATTCCTTTTTAACCTCTCTTTATCACTCCATTTATATTTGAAGGGAGTTCAAAATCCATTCATGTTTGAAGTGAGAGGTTTATTTATGAACTTCACAATTTTTGTGAATGTTAATATTAGTAGAATATAAGTTCTACTAGTTTTAAATGTAAGAATATAATATGTAGTTGAAATATGGTTAACGATAGCCCTTAGAAGTTATATATCATCATGCACAATATGTAGGAAGTGCATCATTCTCCTAAAATAATTCATTAAAACATTACTTTCATTTTATATACGAATGAACTGTCAGGATCGAATAACTCAATAAGTTATTAAATCACAGATCTACTCAATAACAGAAGTAACAGCGGATTAACACTATGTTGATTTGTCAAGAACAATAAAACTGTAAATTGTAAGAATAATATTATGAACACATTTTTTCACAAAAAAGTTTCAATGTATATTAATGATCGATAATACACACATACGTTTTACAATTCGTAAGGAACTATATATAATAGTCCTTGAAGCCTAAACTTTTACCCTAGTTATTCTAGGACTAGATTACAATCGAATTACAAAAAGATATTAATTCTAAACTAACTCTGCTAGAATCTCGGACACGATCTGTTCCTTTGATCAACATCAGTAGTAAACAACATCGTAGGGAGTAAGTCCATCATCAGTAGTATCTTTGTAATTCTGCCCCATCAGTACTAACTCTTGTAGCAGCATTAATTCTTCGTCAGTACCAACTGCAACATCAGTATTAACTTGTATTTATCCCAACAATCTCCCCATAAACTTATTAATTCAATTTGAATTAATCAAGTTTCTTTTTCTTCTCTTCTCTTCTTTCTCTTTTCTCTTCTTCTCTTCTAACAGTTTCGCTCTTCGTTCATAAACTTATTTAATTCTTTGATTTCTTTCTCTTCTTTGTTCTACTATGAATCTCTTGTTCTTTTGAAGAAAGTAATTATATTTCTCAGAGAACATAGCAACATCATGTGGTCTGATGAATGAGCAACAAGTAGCTTGGTACATTGTTTGTTCAGAATGATTGTAGTCTTTTCCCATCAAAAACAGCTCACATCTTTTATCTGCTCTTTCAAAGAAGTACATGTTCACTGAAGGTAGAACATTCCAAGCATAAACATGTTCTGTATTTGTAAATCTTTCAGGGTATCTTTCTGGATGAAATGCATCATCTATCATTTATGTGATGTATCCAGCTCCTGAGTTCTTCCATGCATCATTTGCCATTCTAGGTAATCCAAAGGTTAACATAGAAATAACATCACTTCTGGATAGTGACATTATCATCGGCTTCCAAGCTTTGAATCTTTGAATTGACCTGTCTTTTCTAATAATGTCAATAATATTGTTTACAACCCTCCAGTTTATTATTGGATTTTATTGTTGAAGTTCTTGAGACAGTTCGGGCCAAATCCTGAAGAAAGCTAAAAAGCGCTGTTTGATGAGCCTGCGTAGTATTAGGTAGTTGGTCAGGAATAATACCATGGTTCCCATCGTCCTCGTAATCTTCCTCGTCTTGACTGGTGATAGTTCATCAGGAATGGGAAATCGTCAAAGATGACTTCTTTGTTGTCGAAACGAAGGGCTAAATAGCATGAGGGATATCAAGAATGGGGAAGTCTTGTTTTTCTTTCTTCCTTACCTCTTCTGCAACATCTAGAGCTTTTCTTTTATTGGCAGTTATGGTTGAGGATTCACCAGTCATTGGTTTTTGGTGAGCACCAGTTTAGGATCAATGTTTATCAACTTTGTTTGCTTAACCTCTTCTACTTCTGATTCTTCCAATTCTTTCTTCTTTTCAGTACAATATCTTTCAATAATTGTGATTAGCTTCATTCTTCCAAAGGATTTTGCACTGTGACCTCTTGTTTTTAAGTATGAGATCATTTCAGATTTTTTGTTCTGCAAATTGCTCAGGCATGTCTTCTTTCAGACGTTTGCATTCTTTTAATTGTGCTTCAAGAAGATTTATTCTTTCATTTTCAATTTTCTTAATTCTAATCAGTTATTCTTGTTGATCTTCTTCTAAAAGCTCTTCTAGTTCTTGAATGGATGCATTTTTTATTCTTTCT
The DNA here is from genome assembly GCA_963853835.1 of Calendula officinalis. NCBI lineage: Eukaryota > Viridiplantae > Streptophyta > Magnoliopsida > Asterales > Asteraceae > Calendula > Calendula officinalis. The sequence continues at coordinate 57,188,652 of OY970823.1, read as the reverse complement.
TCTTCAGCCTTCCTTTTATTTTCCAATTCAAGAGTTTTAGCACATTTCTTGTGATATCTCATTCTCTTCACCTTCCAATGAGATACCTTCATTTCTTTGACCAGGTTCATTTTGTATACCATGTAGTGACCTAGTGCTCTGTGAGGAGTGTCGTCATCATATAGTGCTTTTCCTTTACCAATGCATTGAAGTAGAGGTGTATATTTCATATCTTGTACCTCATTTAAAACGATTTTTGGTGCAAAGGTATGTTCTTTCATTTTAGGTAGAATCTTGGGTTGAGGAGGTAACTCATATTCATCTACCTCTTCCCAATTTACATCAACATCGAAGTTAGGAGCTACAATAGGTTGTGATGCTGGTGTTGTAGTTATTTCTGCTGATGTAGTGATTACTACTGCTGGTTCCATCAACTCTGGTATTTCTTCTACAGACTCAGTAGTAACCAATGTAGTTACTACTGGTATTAATGACTGTAAGTTGAAAGGTCTGTATATTACCAGTTGTAAGTTTGAGGAATTTATTACTAATGATTCTCCATTTGTTACTACTGGTGTTTCTTCTTCACTAGTATCTGTAGTAGTAGTAACAGGAGAAGGTGTTTGTTTTTCAGTTTGAGTAATTACTACTGAAGTTGTTTCTTGTACATCTTCTTCCATAGGATCAGTAGTGTTAATTTCTTCAGTTTGTTCTATCACTTCAGTAGTATCTATGGGATCAGTAGTACCCATGATTTCAGTAGTAATTGGAGAAGGCACTTGTTCTGCTGCTGGTGATTGTTGTGCAGACATAAATACATCTTCATCCATACTTCTAACCCCTCTATCCAGGTCTTCATGTATACTTTGACCTGTTTCACCATGAGCTTCTTTGAGGTTTAAGAGGGAGGCTGTTGTTGCTGCAATTAAAGTGTCAATCATACCCTGTATTTTATGCTTCTCCCCCTTAGTAATCTCAACATGTTGAGCCTCACTACCATCAATCTTTTTCTTCAATTTTCAGATGATATTTGATTGTCTTTGAAGCCTGTAATCGAACCTCTTCATCCTTCTGTTCATTACATTGATGTAGTGCTTCATGTAGCTCATGGTTTTTCCTTGATTGTTGATAAGAATTTGGCAATTTTGTACAGTGGTTTCAATACTACCCTCATCCCTTCTAGGTAAATCATCGGGCTGGTTTGGTACATTCGTTTGAAGGTTTTCCATCCTATCCATTAATTCAAATTGTTGCATTCTACCCTAATCACTACTTGGTGATGAAATGGGTTGTTTAGATACTCTCTTCTTCCTAGAAGACGCAATAGTATCTCCCCTTGTGGTTTCTTGGCATCGGGGTCCTTTAAGTGCTGCCTCAAAGGATGAGCATCACTTAAAGTTGCCGAGGTCTGGGTGAAGGAATTGTGTGCACAGTTAGTCAACCTATGATGATACATCCATGCCTACGAAACACTTAAGGGTCACACCGGTGAGTACCTGTAATACGAGCAAGTTATGCAACGATACTACGAAGAGGATAGATTCATAATAGTCATTATGAATCAGATAAGTATTAAGTTAAGTTTAACTTATTACTAGATTAATTCAACTAACTAATTAATACAAGTAGTTGTATATTTGTTAGTTGAGTAAATATACAATGTGTTAATTAAAGGTTATCCATGATATGATTTAAAGCTATTAAATCATATAGTAATTGGATAATATTATTGTATAAATTATATAAAGGTTATTATATAATTAACTATTAAAAGTATAAATACAAGTATATATAATTCGTGTATATGGGTACCGAATTATTAGTGTGTTAATACTAGACATTTAATAGTTAAGTGCAACAATAATAAACTAGTTAAACTATAAGGGATGGAAATGTTAAAAGGAAAGTTTAATTAAAGATTCAATATTAATTAAACTAGAAGGGTTCTAAGCGTAACTTATTTGTATATAAATAAGAGGCTTAGGGTAACCCTTATTCCCTTGATACACTTGGACGAAATCTCTCATCCTCTCTTGGGAGATTTCGGCCGAACCCTAAGACACCACCACTTGGTGTTCTTCGTTCTTCGTTCTTCATTCGTTCTTCGTGTTCTTCAAGTCTTGAAGATCCAAGATCGTTGCAAGTGATCATCTAGATGATCGTTCGTCGTGTTCATCATCAGTGGACTTATCTTAAGCATTAACCTAAGGTATGATTCATGGAACACTCCTTCTTCCTCTCCTCTTGTTCGAAGTCGAACCAAGAACCTTAGGGTTCTTGGTAGTAGTCGACGAACACACAAGTATGTGTGTGTTCGAGTTCTTCGTACAAGGTTTCTTTCTTGTTAACCTAATCTAGTTCTCCAACATCCCAATCCTTTAGGGTTTAAGGATTAGGTTTAATCCCAGTTCCGCTTTTAGGGATTAAATCATCTAGTTGGTTTTAACCGGTTAAGAACAAGTTCATGTTCTTGGTCAGTATGGTCGAACCAAGCATACTAGGAGGTTGACCCAAGTGGTCGATCAGTACAATGAAACCCTACAGTGGTATCAGAGACAGGTTTAGAGATCTAGACTAGATTAACAAAGATTATTTGTTTACTTTAATTTTAAGTTTTTTTTTTGTTTCAAGTTTTCTTCTTCTTCTTCATATTTTCGGAAAAAGGGAAGAAACCCTAGGACCAAGAACATTAAACTAATCTAAGTTTAACTGGTCAAGAAGGATTCTAGAAAACCCTAGCAAATTTTCGAAAATACATAGAAAGAACCCTAGGATCAAGTATATTAAACAAGATATGTTTAATTGATCAAAAGGATTCTTTCCGTAATCCCTTGAAATTTCGTGACATAGGAAGATCCCTATGATCAAGTATATTAAACAAGATTTGTTTAATTGATCAAAAGGATTCCTTCCTAAACCCTTAGGATTTTTGAAAATCTAGAGGAATACTTGGACACCAAGTTTATTAAACTAGCCTAGTTTAATTGGTGGAAAAGTTTCCTAGGCTTAAGAATTTCGAAACCCTAAAGAACCCTAGAACATTAAACTAGTTTAAGTTTAATAGTTTAAAAGTATTAATTAGGATAATAATCTAAAACCTAGTTAATTAGACAAGTTTATGTCTAATAGGTTTAATTATTATTTTGATAGATTTATTAAAGCTAGTTCTTTAAACCTAGTAATTTAGACAAAGTTTTATTGTCTATAAGGTTTAATTTAAAGAGTTTAAATAAATTTATTAAAAGTTATAATCTATCTTAGAATTTAAACAAAGTTTATTGTTTAAAAGGATTGATTAAAATTAGTCTTTTAATTAAAATAATGTCTTTGATCAAGAAAGTCAAAACCCTAGTTTTGATTGGTCAAAAACAAGATTAGGGTTCATCTAATTAATTTAGGGAATTGATAAAGAGGATGTTAATTTTCAAGTTCTAAAATTAACAAGGTGTATTTAATTATTTATATATATGTATTTAATTTTTCGGAATTTTTATTTATTATGTAAAATTGAATTTTAAAAGATATAATAAGTTTATACGTATTTTAATTAGTTTAAGTTAAAATACATATGTATAAATTAGATGTAATATTCTTAATAATAATGTTACAAGTTTATTATAAAATATACATATATATGAATACATTAAAATACAAGATAAAATGGAACAATTAAAAAGGGTAATGTTATTTTGATCTTTAAAGATAATATTATAATTAGTTATTGTATAAGTTATTATATAATAAAAACTAGAAAGTACAAAGTTATGATTTCATTATAACTAGAAATTGTACAAGTTGAAATTATATGATTAACTAGAAATATATAAAGTTATATATATTAAGATGTATAAAGTTATAAGTTATTATAACTAGATAACTATACAAGTAAGTATTTTACAAGTCATGTAATATACTAGATTAATGATCAAGTAAAAATAACATGAACCTATATTTAACTAGTTCAAGTTAAATATAAGAAAGGTTTAAACAAACTAAGAATTATTATATATAGTTTTTATATAATAAGTTTATTAGTTTCACCAAGTATAAACCGGTGATTGTGTTAGCTTAAGTTTCATCATGGCTGTTGAAGCTAGTGGGAGCTACACAAGAAAATCACAAAGTTTATAAGTGTGTTGTTAAGACATAAGTTTTGGTCGAATCTAGTAAGTCAAAACAAATGTTTAATTTCATTATTAGACATATGAAGAACTAGGTGTCTTAAACTAGATTTATGTTTCAAGTTCATGAATCATAAAAGAATTAAAAGTTTAACTTAAGTTTATAATTTTTTCAAGTAAGATAAAACAAGTAAGTTTTATTCTAGATAAGATTTTTCACAAAATCTAGTAGAACGTGTTGTACACCTCGTTTTAGGTATACATGTAAAATCGTACAAATTCTTGAAACTATAAGTTTTAAAGAATAGTTCTTAAGTTTTAAAAAGGTGTCTTGTAGAACTCTTCAATTCACAAGTCACGTATTTTTAAACAAGGATTAAGATTGGAATAAAGGTTTAAGTTTAGTTTAAGACTTAAACAAACCCAAGAAAATCTTAGATCGAAGTACTATCCACCTAATGGAACACCTCATTTGTTAAACTATATTCATATTGTAAGGATAAAGAACCTTAGATATGGATTCAAATCATTGCGAGTGTTAGGGTGCATAAGGTTCTGTGATAATCGGGAGTCCTGGGGCAGAACATCGCACTGTCTTAGATGGTATGATCTACTTTGGTGATAATCGGGAGTCCCGGCCCAAAAAGTACTTGAGTAGAATAAACATACTAGACTTTATTACTAACTTAGAAATGTACAATTAGATTGTACAAGGTTGTAATAAGTTATAAGTCTAAAGATTCTACGACCCCTAGGAATCGTGTCAAGTCTTGATACGATCGGTAAGGATGTTACCTACCAGAAATAGCATGTCTCGTCGGGAAGTGCCCAAACCTTGCGGCGAGAATGTGATATATGGATCCTAGGCCTAAAATATTAATTATGGGTTTATAATATATTTTAGAGAATGATTATTGATGATTACTAATTAAACTGGGTTTGATTTGTAGATGGCAGCAACAAACGCAATCGCGACAACAAGTACCAACAATCTCTCACTTCGCTCAATCCTCGAAAAGGACAAGTTGACTGGGTCAAACTTTCTCAACTGGGAGCGCAATCTTCGTATTGTGCTCAGGCATGAGAGAAAGTGGTATGTCTTGGAGAGAGCAGTACCAAACACCCCTGCTGTTAATGCCAGAGCTGAAACGAGGCAAGCTTATGATAAGCATGTCAGTGTTGCACTCGATGTGAGCTGTCTGATGCTCGCCACCATGAGTCCTGATTTACAAGCGGGACTTATGGATGTGCCTGCATTTGAGATGATCCAGCAACTTAGGGATTCATTTCAAGAGCAAGCTCGCACTGAGAGGTTTGACATCAATCGAGCCTTCAACTCTTGCAAGATGGTCAAAGGAACGCCGGTGAGTGCCCACATCATGAAAATGAAGGGACACATGGATCACCTCGCTAGACTTGGTCACCCATACCGTTGCAAATGGCAACAGATACTATACTCAACTCGTTGTCTGATGACTACAAGTCTTTTGTGGTCAACTACAACATGCATAATATGGAGAAATCCATTGCTGAGCTACATTCCATGCTCAAGACAGCTGAGTTGAGTTTGGGGACCAAATCTAAGGACGTTCTCTTGATTGGTAATGGCGGTGGCGGTGGGAAGAAGAGAAAAGGGCATGGTGGTAAAGGAAAGGGTAAAACCTATCCTAACCAAGGAGTGCCAAATGGTAAAGGTGTCAAGCAAAAGGTCAAGAAGGTTAAGCCTAACACTGCGAGGACAGAGAACCGGTGCTTCAAGTGTGGTGAGGCTGGGCATTGGAAAAGGAATTGTCCAAAGGGTGCAAGTGGTAGTGGAGGAAACACAAGTTCCTCAGGTAACACAGCCATACTTCTTAATCACTTTAAGATACTTGTAAAGTACATTACAAGTAATCTAACTTTTGTAATCGTTTATTGCAGGAGGAGATGGAAAGTGATGATGACCGGCATGAGATGGTGATGATCCCACGAGCACCAAGTTTTTTATAATTCAGTATTTTTGTGGATTCGTTTTAAACAATTTTACTTTATCGTTTGGATAATTTTATTTTTGTTAAAACAAGTTTTATTTTGGTTTTAATTAAATTTCGAATCCATGGTTGAATTATGTTGTGTGCATGTGTGATAGTTACACTAGTCAAGGTTTATGACTAGATTGTAAGTCAAGTTTTGATTTACTTATATTTCATGTTTATATGTATTTGTTTGATTGTTGTATGAATAATGTCTTGATAGCTCAAGGTATTTAGATACTAGTAATTAGAAAGTTTTTCTAATGAAAGTATTTAAAAGTTTTATAAGCATAAGGTTCAATAGTTATTGAACTTAGTTAAAACATCTTAAGTAATAGTCATTACTTATGATAGAAAGTTTTAAAGTATTAGTATTAATATAGTATGATTATATTGTATATAATCAAGACTTTTATAATTGTAGTAAAGGATTTAATGAAGTCATAATTCCCTAATAGGAATAATTGGATATTCGTATAATCCAAGTAAAATGACTTAGACATTAAATGACTCTTAAAAGGGACAAACTATATTAAAGTATTTAAGAATTAAAATGTATTATTGCAAGTCTTTTTTACTTGTAATAAATACAATATTTAATCAAGTCATAATTCCCTAATAGGAATAATGGATATTTGACAAATCCAAGTAATGACTTTGGCATTAAATAAGATTCTTAAAAGAATACTAACGTGTTTAAGAATTGATAGTATCATTTCAAGGTTTTCATACTTGTTAGATACAGTAATCAATAAAGATCATAATTCCCTAAACGAGAATGTTGGATATTCGCAAATCCAAATGATGATCTTAATTATTGATAGAATTCTTAAAGGATTAAGCTACAAGTTATTGACTAGGTCAAAGTAGCAGTTTAAGAGATGCTTAAGTTCCATAAAAGTAAGTGGGAGCTAAGACTAACGTAATTCATTAAAGATGTTGATGAATTCAGTAAGTTAGTAAGACATTAACAACAAGGTTTTACCAAGTCGTTAGCCAAAGAGTTAAGAGAAATAATAAATGATCGTTGATTAGATTATTGCAAACCTAATAGCGTGATCACAAGTCTTGTGATTAATTATTGCATATCTAATAGGTTCTTAACCCTTCAGTGGATAACACAATCATTTAAGGAAATTTCTTTAACTAGTAAGAATATCTACAAATCAAGTAACTAAAAGAGGCTTTAGTTACAAGGATGATTTTATGAATTTAAGAAACTAAGGAGTTAATTTTCCAATCCTCCTATGTTTACCGAATTACATAAAAGGCAAGACTAGAATATGTTCTAGATTGTTGCAAGAACAATATCTAGCAAAGACAAAAGTAATAGTATTCCTAAATACTCGTCTTATGTCTTTAGTTTAATAGAAATGATTGGTTCAGTGATAAAGTTACAATTAAGTTTGTAAGAATCATTAAGTAATCAACACAAACAAAAGGAATAAGTAATGATCCAGTAATAATTCAGTATCTATGTCCAGTAAGGAATAGTACATGAGTTAGTATCATTTTTATTCAGACTTTGTATGTTTTACATCATCCATGAATAGAAGTCTATTTATTCAAAAAGATATAAATCCGTGACTACTCGTCTTGGTGGGAACCTTGATGGGACGTTAACGTCATCGCGATATTTGGTGGTAGATTCGAAGTTCTTCGAAGATAGCTACACAAGTTTTGTGTAAACCAAATATCGGTGATATTCTGTTGGAGGCTCAACGAATATTGGATTGACCACCGTGACAATACTTCGTGGTTGAAAAGTTCAAAAGTATTGTTCACTAGGATTGTCCTTAAGCCTGAGGTATTTGGTTTAGGATACAATGACTAATGTGCTTTGGTTCAACTCAGACAATTCTGAAATACGTTTGTCATACGAGGAAGATACTGGGTACAAAGGAAGTTGTATTTTAAATCGAAATATAACAAGATGGTAATTGCACCTCCTCTTTAGGAGAGATATTTATAGGTCCTTTGATTTGATAAGAAACTGGCAAGTGCACGGCCGTGCCCAAACAAACTGATCTGTTCTTTGTCGTTTATCATAGCAGTTTGAATCAAGAAGTCATAAAATGATTTCGAATACAGGAGTTGATAATTTCTACCATGCTCGTATTCGTTATCACAAATATCGTGCTGCAAGGGATAAGCCTAACAACGTTACCCAAGAAGTAAAGACAGAGTGTTCTTTACTAGGAGACGTTATTAAGAGTTTTTCATAAAACTATACCAAGGGTTACATAAGCTGTTTTTATGGGGTTGGTTACCTACATGCCCATCTAGAAAGGCCACTTTAGCTCGTATCATTAAGACAAAGGTTACAAACTTGCACAAGTGGGAGTCTGAAGGAATTATGTGCACAGTTAGTCAACCTATGATGATACATCCATGCCTACGAAACACTTAAGGGTCACACTGGTGAGTACATGTAATACGAGCAAGTTATGCAATGATACTACGAAAAGGATAGATTCATAATAGTCATTATGAATCAGTTAAGTATTAAGTTAAGTTTAACTTATTACTAGATTAGTTCAAGTAAATAATTAATACAAGTAGTTGTACATTTGCTAGTTGAGTAAATATACAATGTGTTAATTAAAGGTTATCCATGATATGATTTAAAGCTATTAAATCATATAGTAATTGGATAATATTATTGTGTAAATTATATAAAGGTTATTATATAATTAACTATTAAAAGTATAAATACAAGTATATATAATTCGTGTATATGGGTACCGAATTATTAGTGTGTTAATACTAGACATTTAATAGTTAAGTGCAACAATAATAAACTAGTTAAACTATAAGGGATGGAAATGTTAAAAGGAAAGTTTAATTAAAGATTCAATATTAATTAAACTAGAAGGGTTCTAAGCGTAACTTATTTGTATATAAATAAGAGGCTTAGGGTAACCCTTATTCCCTTGATACACTTGGATGAAATCTCTCCTCCTCTCTTGGAAGATTTCGGCCGAACCCTAAGACACCACCACTTGGTGTTCTTCGTTCTTCGTTCTTCATTCGTTCTTCGTGTTCTTCAAGTCTTGAAGATCCAAGATCATTGCAAGTGATCATCTAGAGGATCGTTCGTCGTGTTCATCATCAGTGGACTTATCTTAAGCATTAACCTAAGGTATGATTCATGGAACACTCCTTCTTCCTCTCCTCTTGTTCGAAGTCGAACCAAGAACCCTAGGGTTTTTGGTAGTAGTCGACGAACACACAAGTATGTGTGTGTTCGAGTTCTTCGTACAAGGTTTCTTTCTTGTTAACCTAATCTAGTTCTCCAACATCCCAATCCTTTAGGGTTTAAGGATTAGGTTTAATCCCGAGGAAGACCAACCTAAAAGCCAAACAATTTCCAAAACATATAAAAGGAAAAGAATTTCGAAAACGACACCAGGGAACCCATTGAGTCAAATCCCAGGCTCCAAGAGTTGTCCTCCAAGAAGGAGAGGGGGCATGAGGAAAGGGCTCCTACTACTGATGCACCAAAGGTTGGTGCACATGATAGTAGGAACATCAATAGGACCCAGTGTAGGGTTTCATTATACTGATCGACCAAGAACAAGTTCATGCTCTTGGTCAGTATGGCCGAACCAAGCATACTAGGAGGTTGACCCAAGTGGTCGATCAGTATAATGAAACCCTACACTGGGTCCTATTGATGTTCCTACTATCATGTGCACCAACCTTTGGTGCATCAGTAGTAGGAGCCCTTTCCTCATGCCCCCTCTCCTTCTTGGAGGACAACTCTTGGAGCCTGGGATTTGACTCAATGGGTTCCCTGGTGTCGTTTTCGAAATTCTTTTCCTTTTATATGTTTTGGAAATTGTTTGGCTTTTAGGTTGGTCTTCCTCAGAGTGAAGAGTAGCACTCTGAGGTTCTATAACATGTTCCTGGGACACATTCAGGACATTTTGTGGAGGTGATAATTGAGTGGACTCAAGAATTTCTGTTTGGGCTGATTTTTGGGGTGATGGAGTGGGTTGGGGTTCAAGGGGGTGACTTGAACCTTCTCCAGTTGGAGGATGATCATAGATCATGTTTTGGAACAGAGGAGTTACTACTCCAGAAAAGTTAAATTTCTTCCTCATATTTGAATAAAACTTTTTAGTAGTGAAAGGAGGTGTAAAATTACCTTTTGTTTTTGTTAGATCTTGAATTTCACAGTTTATTATATGGGCAACAAATCTTGGAAACATTAACTATTTTACAGAAGACAGATTTCCAAGCATGCCCTCAAAAATCATTTTAGAAAAATAGAATTCTTGATTTCCAAGAGCTCGCGCCGAGATCGCGTTGAGCTCGCGGCGCGAGCAGGGCGCGAGGTAGGTCTTCGAGCGACAACCAGTAGGTAAAGCCGCGTCACCTCGCGGAGCGAGGTGTGTGCGAGCGGGACGCGAGGTGCGTCTGGAGTATATAAACTTGTGTGTAGGTTAGAGTTTCATTCCACCTTCAACCCTACACATAGTGCAGCCGATTCGGAAGCATTCTTGGATGATTTTGGAGCTCAAGAGATCAGATCTTCATCATCTTGAAGGATTGCAACATCAAGGGTAAGTATTCTTGAGTATCTTGCTTATCTACCTTGATTGTGAGCTTTGTATGGGTAAAAATGGTGGTTTGGGGAACCAACCATGCTATCTTTGGGGAAGATGACTAAACATGGGTGTAGAACACTCAATGTAAGCTTGTAATCGATGTGTACAAGTTGGATTTGGGTTTATTGATGGAAATCTTGAACTAGGGTTTGAGATTCCACCAAGTTGGATGAACTTGGTGGTTAGGAATGTGAATATGGATTGTTTAGTGATTAGTTATGGATAATAACTAGTTATTGTGATGATATTGATGGTAGGTCAAGAAGACCTAAAGATTGGTGACATTTCACAAGTTGGAAAGCAAGGACTCGTGTTATTAGACACGATTTGGAGTTAGCCTGGCTAAGGTGAGTACATGAGACTTTTACTGAGTACATAGCAAATGATTTTGAAAACTATGATGTTTTAGAAGTCTTTATTGATAAACGTTTTTAAAGATAAGATTGATATGATGAGAAAGGGCTAGTAATAGACTATTTGAGTATGCCTAAATGATTAATGATTTTGAAAGAGATTATGATAATGAAAAGTAATTAATGAGTTTTTATAAATAAGATGTAAGAATAAAGATAATGAGTTGAAAGAGCTTGATAATCGGTTTATTAATAATATGTATTAATAAAGCTTGAGATAATAATTTTTAAGTAATAAGTATCAGTTAGTATATTATACTAATAAAAGTAGTTATCGGATTACTAAGAGAATAAGTATAAAGTGACTAGTAATAGACATGTATCCTAGTCAAAGAAGAGTCAAATATTGTGATTTTGATAAATGATAAATATGTTTTAAATTAGTAAAGGACTTGGTAAAGTCAAGATTGAAAACGAATAAGTAAAGAGAATAATATGATATATTAGAATAGGTTTATTCTAATAAGTGATGAATTTGATGAAAGGAGCTAATGCTCATATTTTGACGAAAGGAGCTGAGGCTCATAAGTGTTAATGTGGTATCCGGAATAAGACCGCCCAGAAATGGGGAAGCATGAGACGTCTACTTGGGGTGGTACCTCCCTGCGCAAAGAGTAGAATGTCACAGTTTACGACACCCAGTGTTGGGTGAGCATGACGACCCGGGAACGGGGAGAGCTTATGAATCTCGGTAAGATGGGGTTCCCAATTACCTTGATAGTTTACCTATGACATCCCATATCGGGAGAGTTGGCTTCGGAGAGGTCCGTCGCATATGTAATAAAGAAATGTGTGAGCTTGGAGATAGCTTGCAATAAGTGATTAAATGATGAGTAAGCTTATGGTAAGCTTATTAGTTTATACGATTAAAATAATAGAAGATGAGAATTGAGTTAATAAGGTTGATAAAGATAAGTAATTATAATGTTATAAATATTGTTTATAAGTTTACTTGAGAATGGGTCGAAAACCCATGTATCTCACGAGACTATTTTGTCTCACGTCCTACTTTGTTTTTGGCTATGTACTCAGGTTAAGGATCGAAGGATTAGAAGGTCGCGATAGAAGTGACCTAGTGTTGTTTAGCTCGGGAGCTCGTAGGTAGTTCTCGTTTATCCTATGGTTATGATATTGTTTTTGTAACACCGGTTTTAATACTCTGATAAACTTTTAATGGTTTTTGTCAAACCGTATTTTGGGAATATTGGATTTGTAATATTTTTATTTAAAAATATGTTTTAAAAAGTGTTTCGAAAATTGAGGTTTTACAATTGAGTTGCAGATGAGTTCTGTTGTGATGATTAGAGGTTTTCCATCTACAGTTGATTTGAGTTTTGATACACCTTATTCTTCTATATTTTCTGCATTTTCCAAAAGCTCACCAAATGTCTTTCATAAATTTTAGGTTCCAGAGTTAGAGCATATCGAATTTTAGAGTTTTTGAAGAACATAACAATTTCTCTGAAGTCTTTGGTTCCATCAGGATTCCTTAGAAATGAAACCATGTTATGAAAATCTGAGTATAGTAAATCAGTAGTAACAGACAAGGGTTTGATCATAGTCATTTTGATTAGTTTGATTCGTTTTGCTTGAAGATGCATGAGGATTTTAGATTAAATTATGTCGATTGAACAGTTTTGTAGTTTTAATTTTGATCACCGACTTAGGGTTTATCGTAGGGTTTAGCACTTCGAGGTTTGGATAATGTCTATTTAATCGAGTTCAGCTATTTATAATTTTCGAATTAACCTGCAAAAGGTCAAGAATACCCTTCGAATCATAGCCTAACGGCTATTTCCATGGGGGTTAGTTTGGTAAAACAGCGTATTTCATAAGAAACGGTCGATCAGTAGTAACTAAGTATCAGTAGTAAAACGTCAGTAGTAACCGTTGTTTTACACTTAACCTAATTCTCAGTAACACTTGATCAATAGTAACTTGTGAATACATCCCACAATCAGTAGTAATGAATAATCAGTAGTAAAAACACTTTAAATTAAAACTAAAAATTAAGAATAATATACAAATACTTTACATATTAAATTCCTTAGGAAATTAATTTATTAGAATCATTCCAATACTGCTAACCAAGAATCCAAATCTTCCTACATCAAATGCTTTTGTAAAAAGATTGTAACGACCGTAATTAATACGTTTGTTTTTCGTGTAATTTATTCGGGATTTATTCGAATTTTAGTATTTATATTAGATTATGTTTCAGTTCGTGTTTTATCGAATGATTGAATGTTTGGGACTTGGTATAACCAAGTATGGGTCGAAACTTGGATGGAAACAAGTTTAAAGGCCAAGAATCTGGCTGGAACAGCCCTCGCAGCGCGAGCCAGACGCGAGATCAAACAGTGGGTTCAGAACTCAGACGCGAGAGACTCGTGCCGAGCTCGTGTTGAGCTTCGCGTCGAGCTCGCGGCGCGAGCCAGGCGCGAGCGGGGCGCGGGGTAGGCATTTCTGCGGCGACCAAGAAGACATCCCGCGTCACCTCGCGGCGCGAGGCAAACGCGAGCGGGGCGCGAGGACTGTCTGGAGTATATAAAGTTGTGTAAAAGCTAGGGCTCATAACACCTATGAACCCTAGAGAGAGTGCGGCCGTTTTTGAGAGCATTTGGACGGTTTTTGGAGCTAAGGAGCTCAAATCTTCATCATCTTGAAGGATTCAAGCATCAAGGGTAAGAATTCTTGCATATCTTGCTTAGTTACCTTCATTTTGAGCTTAGTATGGGTAACAATGGTGGTTTTGGAACCCACCATATCATCTTTGGGGAAGATGAACTTTCATAGGTGTAAAACACTCATTGTAGACTTGTAATCAATGTGTACAAGTTAGATTTGGGATTGATGATGGAAAATCTTGAACTAGGGTTTGAGATTCCACCAAGTTGTATGAACTTGGTGGTTGGGAATGTTTAGATGGATTAATTAGTAGCTAGTTATGGATTATAACTAGATATTGTAATGATATTGATGTTAGGTCAAGAGGACTTGAGATTGGAAGTACTTCCTCAACTTGGAAGTAAGGATTGTGTTATTGGACACAAGTGTTGGATAGCATTGCTAAGGTGAGTACATGTGATCTTTCTGAGTACATAGTAAACCATGTTTTATGAATTGAAATGATTTTAGAGTCTTTATTAGATAATTGTTTTTAATAAAGAAAAGATTGAATTGATATAGTATGAATTGAATTGAATTGTATTGTAATTGATTGTGTAGTTACCACTGGTATGATTGAGTTGTGATATGGGCTTTGACCCAAGTAGATGATTGTTATGTGGTAGATAATCAATTGGATCCTAGACAACCCACACAAGTTGGGGGAGTTAGTGACACCTACTTGGGGCGGTACCACCCTGCACAAGGGTAGTGTGTCGAGAAATAGTTAACCCGAAAATCGGGGGAGAAATAGTTAACCCGGAAATCGGGGGAGATATAGTTAACCCGGAAACGCGGGAGTTTACCTAGTTAACCCATATCGGGGGAGTTGCTTCGGGGAGGCCTGTTGAGTATGTGAATGGCTTATGGCAAGCCTTAGAGTTTGATTGACTATGTGCAATTTGATAATTATTTAATTATTATTTTATTGCAAATTATTTTCTAACCGGGTCTAAAACCCATGTTTCTCACGAGAAAATCTTGTCTCACGTACTACGTTTATTTTGACAATGTACTCAGGTTTGGGAGCTAAAGATTAGGCGGCATGTAGTTAGCATTTGGAAGGATTAGCTTGGTGTACTTATTTAGTTCCCTAGACTATAGTTTTGATATATTTGTAACACCGGTTTTGGTACTCTCTAATTATTCCAAATGTTGAGTTAAACCATATTTTTAGATACTCGGTTTGTAAAGACATATATTTTACATTTTTAAAAGTTTTAAATTTGGTTGAAAAATCGGTGTGTTACAAAGATCAGCTAGTTGATTGTCAGTATGAATTTTAACTACTTTAATTAATTTCTTTTCATTGCAATCTCTTATAAAGTGAAATCTGATTTCAATGTGTTTAGTTTTAGAATGTTTTACTGGATTATTCACAATACTAATTTCACTTTGATTATCAATAAAAATAGGAGTTTTGAGAATAGATATACCAAAGTCCAATAGTTGATTTTGAATCCACGGCACTTGAGCACAGCAAGCAGATGCAGCTACATACTCTGCTTTAGCAGTTGATGTTGAAACATTTGTTTGTTTCTTGCATTGCCATGAAACCAGTCTTGATCCAAAGAATTGACATCCACCAGTTGTTGACTTTCTGTCTTGACATTCTCCACCATAGTCACTATCAGTGTATGCTACAAGCTCAAATGGTGAGTCACGTGGATACCAAAGTCCAAGTGATGGTTTTCCTTTCAAGTATCTGAAGATTCTTTTAACAACATGTAAGTGAAGCTCCTTTGGTCTTGCTTGATACCTGGCACAAACGCAAACACTATACATAATATCAGGTCATGATGCAGTTAAATACATTAAAGAACCTATCATTGATCTATACAAGTGTTCATCTACACCCCCCCTCAACATCAGGATGTAGGTGTTTATGTGTTTCCATGGGAGTACTTGCACTTTTACAGTCTTTCATTGCAAATTTCTCCAAAATGTCTTTTACATATTTTGATTGTTTAATCAAAATACCATCTGACTTTTGATTGATTTGGAGTCCAATAAATAAGTTCATTAGACCCGTTGAGCTCATCTTGAACTTGATCTGCATTAATTCTTCAAACTCTTTACACAGTTTGTCATTTGTTGATCCAAAGATGATATCATCTACATAGATTTGGACCAGTAGTATATCATCTTTGACTTTTCTTGTAAACAGAGTCTTGTCAATTGCACCTCTTTTGAAATTGTTCTTCATTAAGTATGATGATAATGTATCATACCAAGCTCTTGGTGCCTGATGAAGGCCATATAGAGCTTTGTCTAATTTGTACAGATAATCATCATGTTCAGGATCTTCAAATCCTGGAGATTGACACACATATACTTCTCTTCAATTTTCCCATATAGAAAAGCACTTTTTACATCCATTTGATAGACTTTGAATTTCTTGAATGAAGCGTATGGCAAGAAAATCCTTATTGCTTCAAAATCTTGCAACAGGAGTTGAGTGTAACCTTGAGCTACAAGTCTGGCTTTGTTCTTGATCACTATGCCTCTTTCATCCTTCTTGTTTCTGAAGATCCATCGTGTTCCAATGGGTCTTTTTCCTTTTGGAAGAGGTACATGTGTCCAAACAACTTGTAATTTGAATTGAAGAAGTTCTTCTTGCATAGCCTCAATCTAGTTTGAATCTTTCATAGCTTGTTGAATCTTTTTAGGTTCCTCATGAGATAGAAAACATGCAAACATACATTCATTAGAAATTAGATTTATATTTCAAATATTTGAAAATAAACTTGAATTAAATTTGCTTCTTGTCCGCATATTTGAATTGACATCACTTAGAACTAGGTCTAAGGGATGATTCTTTTCAGTTCTTGAGTTGGAAACTTCATCTACAACTAGCTGACTGTCAAGATTTGATTCATTTGATTCCAGAATTTGTGCATTAGTCCAGTTTTCTTCTTGATTTTCTGGATATTCTTGATTTTCTTCATTGCACTGACATCAGTATCAACTTGATCTTCATTTAGATCATGTGTTTCAGTGTTAGTATGAACGCCAGTATTGTTTGAATCAACATTATCATTTTGAGCCTATGAATTACTACTGGTGTCAGTAGTATCTTGAGAATTTGAGTTATTACTGGCATCAGTATTGTTTGTGATATCCAAGTTACTACTGTCCTCAGTATTAACTGTGGGGCCAGTATTAACAATGATATACTTCATTTGATTCTGACTATCATTGATTGATGATGATCCACCATGTGGTGATTCATTTGTTTCACCTGCATTAAAATCATAACTAAAATCAAGAGATTTGGTTAGATTATCAATATTAAATAACCAATCTGGACCATTTCCTTGTTCATTCATTAAATTTACATTGAAGGATACATCTACACTTTCTTCAATGATCCTCAGCCTCTTGTTTAATACTTTATATGCTTTGCTTTGAGTTGAGTATCCCACAAAGATTCAATCATCTGATTTGCAGTCAAACTTACCAATTTGTTCTCTTGTAATTAAAATTGTACAAGGACAACCAAATGATTTTAAAAAGCTTATTGAAGGTTTTCTTTTATTAAAAAGTTCATATGGTGTTTTAAAGTGTGGCTTAACTATTAATACTCTGTTTTGCACATAACAGGCAGTATTAACAGCTTCAGCCCAAAATGTTATTGGTAATTTTGAGTCTGCAAGCATGGATCTGGCTGCTTCAATAATTATCCTATTTCTTCTTTCAGCTACACCATTTTGTTGTGGAGTTCTTGGAGAGTTGTACTGCCTGTCAATAACTTTAAGATCACAAAAAGAAATTAGAGTAGCATTTTTAAATTCCGTGCCATTGTCACATCTAATGGCTTTCACTTTGAGATCTCTAGTGTTTTCCAGTTTGATTATCAGGTTCTTGATGATTTCACTTGTTTCATCTTTAGTCCTGAGAAAAAATACCCAAGTATATCTGGAAAAATCATCAGTAATAACTAAGCAGTATTGTTTATTTCCAATACTCATTACATTTGTAGGGCCAAATAGATCCATATGTAAAAGCCGCAAAGGGTTAGAAATAGAATTAATTGCTTTGGACTTATGAGAAGTCTTGTGTTGTTTACCTTTTAAGCATTCAACACAATGATAATCACACATGAATTCTTTTTGAGGTAAACCAACTACCAGATTCTTTTTGACTAAATTATTCATGTTTTTAAAGTTTGTGTGACACATCCTTCTATGCCAGAGTTCTGATTCATTTGTGTTTGCCTTGGATATAAAACAGTTGATCTCATTAGAAGAAATGAGTTCTCCCCCTATATCCAGGCAATACACATTGTTTCTCCTTGGTGTTCTTAAAACAACATATTTTTCATCTAAAATAAAGTCAAGAGAAAGAATGATGCACTCTATATCTGTAAAAAGAATTTTGTTCTTTTTATCACATACTTGTGAGACACTAACCAGATTGTATTTAAGCTCAGCAACATAAAATACATCATCAAATGTAATCTTACCATTTGATATTGTACTTTTACCCGTAATCCTACCTCCTCTTGGATTTTCACCAAAAGCAACATATCCACCTTCATAGGACTTGAAATCTCTTAGAATTTAAAGATTTCCAGTCATGTGCCTAGAGCACCCACTATCAATTATATGCCATGTTCTTCCTTCTTCAGGGATCTGGATACTCTACACAAATAAATAAGTGGATTATTTCATTTTGGGAACCCAAGCTTGTTTTGTCTTGGGTTCATCCTTTGAAGAATAAAGTTTTCTAACAGTATGAACTTTTGATGCAGTTTTGGTTTTCAATTTTTGATTGTTACTACCTTTTGGTGTTATTACTGATTTGGGTTTATACCCCCAATTTTTGGCTTTTGAATACTTTACTATTGACGTATCAGTAGTATTTTGGTGATATGACTTCTTAGGATAATCAGTAGTATTATAGTAATTATATCTGACAACATTGTAATTAGGTTTATTATCAGTAGTAAATATTTGATTGTTACTACTGATGTTTGAAAACTTAGAATATTTTGAAAATTGATGTTTCTTTCTATTAGTTTCAAAAGAATTACTTCTTTTTTGCTTCCATGCCTGATATTTTGCACAAATCTTTGAGCAGATCTTCCAAATTTGGGAACATTAACCTGTGGATTTTGATCAGTTTGTTTTGATATGGCTTCTTTTAATTTAAGGTCTTTTAATTTTTCTTTATTTTCTTTAAATTCCTTAAATTTTTTGCACTTTATTGGATTGAAGTAACAATCCTCTGCTAGGTGGTTAACTTTGTTGCAAATTAAGCATGTTAATTTTGTTGTTTTAGCATTTCAGACTTTCTTTGTTCTTTTAACTGATTCAAGTTTCTTTGATTTCCCCTTCTTAAGATGGTGGGTATATTCTCAGAATTGTATTTCGGGGATTCTTGACTTTGTGTGGTATGAAAGCTTGTATCAGTTGATTTAATGGTGTTATCATATCATCAGATGAATCATTACTTGTTTTCAGTTTGACTTTTCAATTTTAATTCATCTAATATTCTTTTTGAATTGGATTTAAGTGGATGAATAAAATTTGATGGAGGAGGGACTGCGTGATATCCAACTCCATGAATAACCTTTTCAGTAGTTTGATTACTAGTTAGTTCATAAATTATCTGAGAACTTCTTTCAAATTTCTTAATTGTAAGTTTATTCTGCTCTAACTCTAATTGACATTCTTCTAACTTAGTTATAGCTTCTTTTAGTTTTAATTCAGTATGCACTTTATCATAAGTTGCTTGTAAAAGTTCTTCTTTGCATTTTTGATCAGTTATCTTATAGATTATAATTTGATTTTTTAGATCAGCAATGCAACCATTAAATTCAATTCTTCTGTTTCTATTTAATATCATCTCATCAAGAGTTTCTTTATTAAGTTTTTCTAGTTCTTTATATGCTTTAATGCATTCAGGAGTGCAAGATTTGGAATGTACCTCAGTAGTAGAATCAGGGAAGGCCATGAGTGCTTAATTTTGAGCATGTTCTTCTGCTTGAAAGCTCCAATCATAACCTTGTCCCTCTTGAGATACAAGAGCAGTTGAGTTTGATGAACTATTCTTGTTGTAATTTGATCTTTGATCTTTGCTAGGGCATTCTCTAGCAAAGCGACCAAAATTACTACAGTTGTAGCATTTGACTTTGGTTTTGTCAAATCCAGCACGTTCACCTTTGTTGAAGTTTAGATTTTGTCTACCAGTTCTTTGAAGGAACCTTTTGGTCTTCAAGCTTAGAATTGCCATCTGTCACTTTATATCCATCTCTTCCAGATCATCAGGGTTGATTTGTTCCAAGTCTTCACTGATTAGTGCAGTGTGCACATGATTGGTAAAGAAGGATTCTCTTGCTATGTCTTCAGGCTTCTTTATGCTTTCCAGTTGTAGCATCCTGATTGGTACTTGTACTAGACACAAAAGCAGCATTGTTTGAAGGTAAACTAGGAGTTTTCTGACTTACCTCAGATTCAAATACTCGTAGTTCACTGTAGAGTTCATCAAGCTCCTTTTCTTCCAATGCATCTCCTTGTCTATATATGATAGTGTACATAGACCACTCTTCTCCAAGAGATCTGAGAAACTTTCTGTTGACATCATCATTGTCTGGTTTAACTCTAACTTGATTGAGTTCACCAATAAGTTTGTTGAATCGATCAAAAACTTGTGAGAAAGATTCATTCTTTTGTCCTTTGAAGTTTTCAAACTCTTGTTTCAGGACAGACTTCATGTTTCTTTTTATACTTTTGGTACCAACAAACCTTTTCTCCAGTGTCTGCCACAGTTCTTAGCATCATCATATTCAACAAAGAGATGTTGATAGTCATTGGGAATTGCAAGCAACAGAGTGCTCAATGTCTTCAGTTCAATGCCTCTGTCCTTCTTTTCCTTATCACTCTTGAGTTTGTCTGCTTCAGTTGATGAGCTAGTGATTTGAGTTGGAATGGTTTTGTTGCCTTCAAGTACAACTTCCCACATGGAATCATCAGTAATAAGCATGTATTGCTTAATTCTGTTTTTCCACATCCCAAAGTTGTTGGGAGTGAGGATTGGGATCTTGTTTGCCTGTGTGCTTTCGTTGTTATCAGACATGATTAACAATTTTTGTTTCGAAAGTATGAAACTTTTTGATGTTCTTGATTCGTAGATCTAGAACCTTAATGCTCTGATACCACTTGTCAGGATCGAATAACTCAATAAATTATTATATCACAGATCTACTCAACAATAGAAGTTACAGTGGATTAACACTATGTTGATTTATCAAGAACAATAAAACCGTAAATTGTAAGAACAATATTATGAACACAGTTTTTCACAAAAAACTTCAATGTATATTAATGATCGATAATACACACATACGTTTTACAATTCGTAAGGAACTATATATAATAGTCCTTGAAGCCTAAACTTTTACCTTAGTTATTCTAGGACTAGATTACAATCGAATTACAAAAAGATATTAATTCTAAACTAACTCTGCTAGAATCTCGGACACGATCTGTTCCTTTGATCAACATCTGTAGTAAACAGCATCGTCAGTAGTAAGTCTATCATCAGTAGTATCTTTGTAATTCTGCCCCATCAATACTAACTCTTGTAGCAGCATCAATTTTTCGTCAGTACGAACTGCAGCATCAGTATTAACTTATATTTATCCCAACATTAACTTATTTATTGTAGAAGTTAATTTTAGTTTTATGCAACAAATAAATTTCCCGACCACCAGAATATATATACTGATTGAAAGAGTGCTTTCCAAATTTTATTATTAGAGGTTTTAACACTTAAAAAACTTCAAAAAGAAAATATTTTCTTTATTAATTGGAAAATGACATGTCATTAACTTGGGTTACTTATACTAGTTACTTGCTTGGTTAAGAGTCTAATCATAGTCCCATATTTTGTTAATATGCTTAATGATTGCACCCCAAGATGATGGATGCATAGTGTAAAATGACAAAGAAATAGTTTTAGATATTGTTGGTGATTTCTTTTATATACACATATGGAGTGAATGAATTATAAAACTAAATAACTACATATCTCAACTAATATATATTTTTCAAACAAATTATATTAAAAAGACAAGCAAAGAGCTACAGATACAAGAAAAACAGGAGTTACATGAATTTTGACTTACTATATCAATCTATCCAATCTAAATTTATATTTTATCGCTGTTATTGATTCAAAAGAAAGAGTAAAATTTTACATCATCCTCAAACAAATCTTTCTGAAAAATGTTGGATTAGAAGGCCATATCGTTTTGATATTTCCATATCATTCATATTGTCGTGAAGGTGACAGCCTCAAGATTTTTCTTAACGGAATTCGGACCATTGATTTTATGCTTGAGATTAAGGATTTCTACCAAGTAAGAGACGGTGAAATTTTGAATGTTCCACCAAAAGAATATTTTCTCCCAAATTTTCTTTGCAATGCTTCACCCAAGCAATAAATGGTTTTCGTTGGGGTGATAATTTCTGAACCGACATGAAATCCGACTTAAATCAAAACGAAAATAAACAGGTATGGGTTGAGGTTAAAAAGTTTTGGGTCAGTCTTGAGTCGATTCAACTCACCCATTTATTAAATACTTTATGTTTGATTCAATGATAATTTAAATGGGTCGTCCCGTCAACCCGTTTATTATTAAATGTATTTAAAAAATATATATTTATATTTAGTTTATAGTTTAACATGTTTGACCCTTAACATGTTTAACTCGTATCATGAAACGGGTTATATGGGTCAAGTTCGGGTTGGAGGTAAATATGTTAGGGTTAAAATATCTGACCCATTTATATAAACAGACTGGCTTCAAGTTGAACGTTTCTGACCCGCGAACCCAAACATGACCTGCATTGCCACCTAGTTTTCGTCTTCAAACCCATCATAACATTATAGGCATCTAATTGATCAATGAAGATCGATGCCCATATTGTTTGCTCCACTCTTCATTTTTTAAAACTTAAAATAAACGTATTGTTTTGGGATAATATCACGAGAATGAAGAGAGTTAACTGAGCTAATAATTTTAATCTCATTCGTTGTACAATCAGAAGAACCCAAATTAACCGACCTCATCACCATGAATTGATTTGATAACACAAACCTATAAAGATTGAGGATTAGAGACTAACCTCCAACACCACTTAAGAAGTAGAGCAACGTTGGAAAATTTAGGACTTCCAACCACTAACCCTCCATGATCTAATTTTATCCAAGCTAGCTTTAGTAGGGCCCTCGTAACCCCGTAACATAAGAATCGAGCACAAAAACATTCAAGGAAACTGATAATCGTCTCAGGAACTTTAAACAGAAACATATAATAGATGCCTAAGCTACAATGAGTTTATAAAATGAAACTGTACTTCATGATTTGAAGGACGTAAAACCAACAAAAGTTATTTAGGTGTAGCGAACTAGTGATAATTATCCAAAATGCATATTTAGGCGCTCCATTAACATATGGTTGTAACGTGAGAGTTGCGTTTAAGGAGTTCCGTTATTTTTACGAAGTCCCGAAGAATAAATCTCAACCATTGATCAATAAGATCTAATGGTCAAGATTAATCACATATTTTATATATTGGGGGGGTATTTTGGTCATTTAAAATTATTTTTTATTTTTTATTTTAGAATTTTTTTTTATTTTTTACAATTTTTTATTTTTTTTAAAAAAATTATTATTTTTCATTAATAACACATAATGTGATTGCATACTAAATCACATGTGATTGCATACTAAATCATACTCCGTATCTGATTGTATATTGAATCATATGTGATTGAACTAAAACATCAAATATGATTAAATATACGATCACATGTAGTTTTACACTAAAGTCACATGTGATTAAGTAATAAACGTAATTATCAAATAAATATTATTTTTTCACGAAAAAAATAATAATTAAAAAGAAATTTAAAACAAAAAATAAAAAAAATCGGAATTTTTAAGTGCCAAATGACTAAAATACCCTTCATGTATAAAATATGTAATTAATCTTGACCATTAGATCTTATTGATCAATGATTGAGATTTGTTCTTTAGGATTTCGTAAAAATGATGAACCTCCTTGGACATTTCTCTGTAAAGTAATACTCCCTCCGTCCCATAAAAAACTTCTCATTTAATCCTATATTTTTGTTCCACAAAAAACTTCCCATTTGTTACATTTGATGGGCTCCACATAATAAAATACTATTATTACCAAGGACTCCACCACTTATAATCCACTAACAATCTTTCTCTCTCCAAACTAATCTTATATTTTAATCAAATTTATTATTAATGACCCACCACTAACTATATACTTTAAAACTTGTGCAAAAATGAAATGAAAAGTTTTTTTTGTAGGACGAAGGGAGTATAAAACTATAGGATATGTGAGCTTGTCGTTAAAAAAAGCCGGACGAGCATTATTTAAATATTTTCTGTAGCACTTATTTTTCTTGATAAAATGTAATAATTAATACGTTTTCCCCTTTTTTGCGTGAATTAAAAAGCAATAAGATTAAAATATATAAACAATACTTAATTAATAAAATATATTTGAAGAAAAGTATGCTATGAGAGGTTAATAGTGCCAGGATGAGAATAATACAATTCTGATGAAGAAAATAAAGCCTAATTGCCTTAAAGCACTTTCAAATGGACCCATGTCTTGTCTTCTCAATACCTCCCCTCCTCCATGATTTGATTTACCAATTCCCATTTTTTCCATTTTAATTTCTCATCTCTCTTCAATTATATTTCATCTTTAACTTCCTTTCTCTCTTCTCTCTAAACCATTATCTATTTTTTTCAATAAAAATATTGATCACATATAGTATCACTTGCTATAATTCATCAGATGTCTAGTGATCATCAGCATATCATTAAGGGAAAATCAGAAATAGGTGAAGGATCGTCATCAAGGGGTGGTGGCGTCGGCGGTGGCAGCAGTAGTGGTACTGTACTTGTACCTTCTGATTTACAACAACCGCCGCCAGCACCACCACAACTAAGCCGGTACGAGTCACAAAAACGACGCGATTGGAACACTTTCGGGCAGTACTTGAAGAACCAAAGACCCCCAGTGGCTTTGTCTCACTGCAACTATAGTCATGTGCTAGATTTCCTTCGGTACCTCGATCAATTTGGGAAAACTAAGGTTCACTTACAAGGTTGTGTTTTCTTTGGTCATCCTGATCCCGCTGGCCCTTGTACTTGTCCACTTAGGCAAGCTTGGGGCAGCCTTGATGCTCTCATCGGACGCCTTCGGGCAGCTTATGAAGAAAACGGTGGACTGCCCGAAATGAATCCGTTTGCTAGTGGCGCAATACGGGTTTACTTGCGTGAAGTTCGTGATTCACAGGCGAAAGCTAGAGGGATACCTTACAAGAAGAAAAAGAAGAAGAGAAATACTCCGATTCTGAAGACGAATGAAGAAACTTCGAGTTTTCGAATGCAACAATCATGATCTAGTCATCTTCAAGAAATTAATTGGTAATCTTTTTGATGAATTATTTAATGTTAAATTTGGTTCTACCAATATAATATACGATTATATTATATGGGTTTATTATAAAGATTAACAGATCATATACTTGCATATATGACAAACCCAAGATTTACAATCCAAAAAGCAAAACGTTTTTGGGGAAAAAGCAAACCCTAGAAAGCTAGCTCCATATATTTTAGAAACCCTAATTTGCATGGAGAAACACAGTTCGCTCTCTGTCTGCATAACTGGCTGCCTTTTTTGAAAAATAAAAATAATAATAAAATTTTGTTTTTTAATTAAAAGTATGAATATTATTATTAATTTTTCAAAAATTCTCCTTTATTAGTAGTTACTATTTAGAAATAGCTACTCTTGTCTCTTTTGGGATTAATTATGCAGTATATATGGAGTGGCGATCAGGATTTGATCTTATTTACTTCAGTTAAACAGTTAAACACAGTTAATTACTTGAAGACTCATCAACACATGATTAACATGTTTAACGCTGTGTATGTGTGGATTAATGCATACACACACTAGTAGGCGGCAATTACTTGTGCCATAATTTCTTGATTGGATTTCTAAATTAATCAAAGAACTAGCTAATATTTAATATTATTTATATATACTTTTATTTGAATATAAACAAGCGACTGCAACATTTTAACCATAATAAATTTGTTTTTATCATATGCTCAGTAAAAGGAATCTACATCTCAAAAAATTTAATTCACTTGAGTATTTGTTTTTTCCAGAAATGTACATGATATTAATTTACACGACTGTACATGGTCCAAAGAATTAGAAAATTGACAAGCTAATAGAGAAATATATGCAATATCCAAACTTTGTGACATCTCCGTTTGCACATTTAGAATATTGTTATAAATGGCTTTTGCTTACATTATTTCATTTGTTTATTCGCTTATATATAGTGTTTAAGTTCTACGCCTAAAGAACCAACTATATTAGATCGATAGGATTAATTGGACTTGTAACCCAAGTTCATGACGTCATTTAATTTCTTGCTAGATGATTTTTTTTTAATCAAATTACAGTTCAAAAAATAAGATAGCCAGATGTATGACCACTGATCGATAACCTATGCTAAGATGGAAACTCAAGCTATTTAATTAGTGACAATATATTAATTATATCGATGAGTCTTTACTATCTTGGTGTCAGTTCAAATAGTTAGATCGATGTGCTTGAAACCGAAAAACTTCCTGCAATAAACAAATTGATTAACTCATTTTATGCATTGCAATTATTATGCTTAGTTTCGTTTTCTCTTAGGTTTTTTGAACGGCAAGATTTTCGGACAACTAAGAGATTATGGCCTTTCACACAAATAAATATTACACATGCTAAAAAAATCTCTTTATTTCTTGCTAACTTCAATATCCTTTTATTATTATTAACTCTGTTCTTGTAACCCCTTTAAGTCTATAATTATTTATTTTCAGGTGGACATGGGCGCATGCACAAGATTTTAAGCTCACGGCGGGCTTCTATTAATGGAGTGGATATACAGCTGCTGGAACTCCATTGATGCAAAATGCCTGATTCTCTAGAGTTCTGGTTTGGTTATGGTGACGTATAATTAATAAGAGAATAACATATTATTTATATTTATATTTAATATATATAGTCAAAAAAGTTAAAGATAATTAGTCACTATGACAATATCTATCTAAATTAATATATTGTTTAAATGAAATGTTTTCCACTCTTGTTGATTTTGAAAATGGGCTTTGAACTATACTTAATATAATTACCCATTTAGGTTTGTCCCGCAACTAATAATTAACTAAAAAAAAAATTATGTATAACTGGTTGAGAAATATAAATATATATATTATATATTGGGTATAAATGATGTGATAATTAGGCCCACTTATAGTACCATTGGATTCCTCTTGAATTCATTCGGTGGAGACCATTTTCTACTTATATAGCTAGCTATTAGCAAGATATTAGAGCATAAAAGCGGTGTCAATCCTTATGTCAAATTCTTACGTCAATTGACCTATTCAGTTTTTACAACATCAGCGTTACGTTAGATAACATTTCAGTTGACTTATTCATGTTAATTCTACCATTTCTTTTCAGTTTTTTAGCCTGCTGCTATAAAATATAAACACACAAAATACTAATACACTATTAAAATGTCTCTCTTTCTTCCTTCGGTGATTTGAAGAAACCAACACTCTCTCACCAAGTGAAGACATGGTATCAACAGAAGAATGAAAGTGACGGAACCGAATCAACAAACCGACATGGAAGTTGCCATCCCCTCTAAGAAAATAGATAGGTTAGACAATAGTTGATAAAGAACTTGGTTAAAATTTAATCAACCCAACTTATGATTACAATATTTATTTTCCCATAGCCATAGAAAAAAAAAATATTACATCTTCAAAAGTTAGATTTTTTCGTGTGTTAAAGGTATCCTCGATCGTTATTATACTGCCAAATAATATAAATGGTGGTATAAATTACGATATCGATCCATATGATTAGTTTGGGCCTCCTTTGAGTTCGTGCATTAATTATAAAATTGTGTATGGAATTGATTCTAGGCGTTTGAATCTTCCACCATTTAAAATATACATCTCCATACTTTTTTGGCTATTCGAAATTGAAGAAATATACATCTCCATACTTTTTTGGCTATTCGAAATTGAAGAAATAGATGGGTTTATGTCCTGATCTTCATATTGACTCAAAAAGGAATTTTTTATAATTACACGACTAGCAATAAACTAGATTAAAAGATACAAGAAGCTAGTCAATGAGTGGATTACAACGCCATTCAACCAAAATGAGTGGATTACAACGCCATTCAACCAATTGCTAGGTATATTTTGTTTTCCCCTATTAGAACTCCAATTAATACCAAAGCGGCTTTGAACTAGCGGTATGATATTTGGCTCATAACCTTGAGGTCGGGGGTTCAATTAGTCCCGTCGTAGGCATATGTGAAAATTAGGTGTAGATTAAGTTTGCCGCTAAAAAAAAGAAGAACTCCAAAGAATATAATTTTTTTACGTCATCACCTAAAGTATATTTTCAAAATTTAATTTGTGCATTGGAAGGATGTCTTGTTTCTACCCCCAACACACACAACGTCCATGGCAATGATGAAAACTTTGAATTGTTTCCTTTTACGACCCGTTAAAACAACTTGGTGGCAGCTCGATCACTCAGTCAACCCCCAGCTCCTAGTAAACATAGATTACATTCTTACTATCAGGGAAAGCTGGAATGATATGGAAGCATGTTACTTAAGCGATTCTTAGAGGTGGGCATTCACTCAACCCTATGGACCATATAGATAGTCATACCTCAACCCGTAGGCAGACAGATTGCTTACCGAGGAACCTCCGGCCAATGACCATTTTGCCCTTCTACTGTCACACCATATTGCCTTGATATGGCTCATAAATTGAGTAATTATTTTTCATATAAAAAAATAAAAGAGAAACAAGGGACATGTACGTTTTTGTAGAATTATGGCAATCAAATAATATGAGACTCGTACGTGTGGTCTTCTTCAATAATGTAGTTTACTAGTTTAGTACATATATACAGTAGCATCATATATTTATTGGTGATTTAATGCATGCACGTGTGCGTTATGCATTCCAAATCTTCGCATGCATCAACTGACGGTATGGTGTATGACTCTTAACCTTGAGGTTTGGAGTTCGAGTCTCGTCGTGGACATAGGTGGTAATTAAGAGTAGATTAGATTTGCCGTTTCAAAAAAAAAAACTAAACGAATAGAAAATAGTTTCAATTTCCATAGCAAATAGACACAAAATGTATAAATTTTGTCAATAATGATTCGAAACTATTCTAGGAGAAGTTCGAATCCGTTCCGTTCATGTGCATTTGTTTATGTTTGAATTAAACTTAAACAAACGAATATAAACAAGTCTCAGATTTTTTGTATCCAGATTTCTTATATTTCTTATATGATATACATGCTTTATATATCTCAATTGTCTTTTAGATCTATATTTTTAACATGTTTCACATATCCTAAATGTTTTATATGATTTGCTTGATCCATAGATCATATATGAATACATGCTCCACATGTTTTACAGATACTTTACATATTTTACATACCTTACATGTTTTATATGTCTTATATAATCTTTTAGTATTGTAAGTTTACATGCTAGCTTCACACTATTTTATCCCTTAATTTAGAACACATAGTTTTCACTGTACAATTTTGTTAGAGGTCTTTCGAGAAAAACAACCCTCTAATCCCGGTTAGAGGTATAATTATATGCATCTTACCTCTCACAGACTCAAGATTGTGTATGTTGGATATGTTACCATAACCCACTCCTAAAACATATACATTTAAAAATCTTGTATCTATATTAAAACTGAAAAAGTACGAATAAACAGCCAACAATTGGTCAAAAGAACATAAATGGTGATTTAGAAAGGACTTTCATTCATCAAATCCATACGAGTCCCTACCAAGACAACGACAATATGAAAAGGATTGTCATAATAATTTTATGTGGACAAACACATCAAATACCCACACTGCTCTCTAAATCGTATCTAGTACAATTCCCTTATTCATCGCATATCAATCAAACCCTAAAGAAATATAGCTTTTCCGGCCCAAAATAACTTAATCTATAGATGCTTCAAATCATATATAAACGCTTAAAATGTAACATTAATCCGACATTGTCACTCTGACCTCGGGGCACGGATAAAATGCTTAGTATCTTGGCCCGACATGTTGTACAGTCAAGTTTGTAAATGTAGGCAAAGGATAAACATACATCGTCACATGTAAGTGTTTAACAAGGTCCACATTATTCAATGTAGCACTTGTTGACGGAAATAAAAGATTCCCCATGTGGCATCATATGAAATGTTTTGTTTTCTTCGGTTGAATGTACGTGTGTTCATTCTAGATGGTAATTGCGTAAATAACAATTAATTATCTGTATAAGCAGCTTAAATTAAATTAGTACAAATTTAATGGTTTTGGTTAAACGTTCAGCTTACTCTATCTTCATTTTAAATTTTACATTTATAACAAAATTAACATCAATTTTTCCATAATAAGCGAATGTGTGAGCTGAATTTTAAGATTTTTTATTTAGGAAAAATGCTAAATACCAATTATAATGCAGTATAGGAGTATAGATATTTACCAAAAGGTCATTAGCCTAGTGGTAAGGTGTTTACCCCTAATTCTTGTGGTCAGGGAGTTCAAGTCTCATACTTGACATAAGTGATTTATAGGAGTAGATTATGATATGTTGTTAAAAGAAAAAAAGAAAAGAAATATAGATATTTAAGAATATAATTACCTAATTACTCCTAAATATAATCAAATAATTATCTGATTCTGATAACTGACACCCCACATTAGCAATTAACAGCACATAGTCGAGAAAATCAAGGTTAGCGAATGCATCACAGTCACAACCATGCTTACTTGCACATGCTAAAAGACCATCTGTAATAGTGATGAAACCCGGGTTTAGTCATTGGTGTCATTGTGTCATAATAGTGAACAAACTCACACCCAAACATTAAAATTGATTTTATTAAAATATGTATCACTTACCATGCATAATGTACAAGCTATCGTCGAATTCATACAAGCGTCACCAGCTCAAAAATTGGTCACCCGGTTGTGAATTGAGTTTATGCTAAATAATCCGCTTCATCGTTCATAGATGCACATTGTTCCTCATTAACATAACATTCCTATACATTGACATGAGCTCTCTTTTATAAGCTTTTTATCCTTGTATCAAATGCGCAAATTCTTGTTTTTTGCGTATAAAACATTAGGGCTTTTGTGCTGCTAAACATAAACGAACACCCCTTCCCATTTAGGGTTATGAAAAGGAAGATCATTCGATCATTTCAATCAAGGAGGTGTTTGAATCATTGTATGTGCTTTTTTAAATGTGATTGTTTCAACATGAAGAATCAAATAAAAGAATCCGTTTTCAACACTTAAAAATGATTATTGCAACGTGTAGTCACAATAATCGATTTAAGTGCACTTCCAAGCAACCCCTTAATAGGGTGTGGCAATTTCAACCCATTTACCAACGAATGAATTGATTCAGTTATATTGACCGTTCTAGTGAGTCAAACAGGTCAAATAAGAATTTAGCCTAAAAATAAACAGTGAAATGAGTCGAACATTTTAAAAGTGGCCAAAAGTGTATCGTTTATGCATCAATCGTTCTAATTAGTCATAAAACAAACAGTTTGAGACAAACGGCATTTCGGGTCGGGTCAATCCGATCCGACACATAGCAAAATTTACCCGTTTTGTTCTGTTTGACCCAACTATTCTGCCATCTCTATTTCTCATAACCTGGAATAAGACCATGTTGCCAACATATTACATATACTGCTTAATGAGATAAATCTGCATCCAATACTCGTTAATCGTCAAATTTTCACATACTAATAATATAAACCCGTGCGTAAAGACAATAATACAGTCGCATCAAGAGGAAAAAAACCTAAACGAAACCCGTAAAGATAAATAAAAATTACAAGACCCCTTAGATTGCATGACGATCGGATATTACAAAACCGAATCTTGATTTTTTCTCTTCACTACACGTATCGCCTTCTTTATCATAAATAATCGTGTAATTTGAGCTGCTTATATTTCTAAAATAACAGAAATTATCATCACCATAATTATAGGTCTCTTGTGTACTCCCTAATCCACTAACCACCAAATTTCCCTTCACAAGCATCGAACCTTGACCATTTTGCACATTTTTAACAACACTTGATGAAGATTTAGATCCCGAATTATCAACCTTTTTTTCATTGAAACCCAAAGTAATATTTGCCACCTCAGCAAAACTGTTATTCCCTTTATCAATTGTATCCGAGTCTATGTAAAAGGAAAATGATTTTAAAGATTCAGTTAACAGAACAGAAGACGGATTTTTAACATTCACGCTGTCATTAAATCCGATTATCTGATTAACAATTTGTGCATCGCCGTTTTTTCCCATTATCATACTGTTACTATACTCAAAATCTTGTGATGATTCGGTCACTATTTTCCCGAGTGAGGATTGTACCCACCCAGTTGACTTTATTGACCGTGTGACTTTAGTAACAAATGTACCGTTCAAACCCGTGTAATTTGAGACCAAGGAAACATGAAGTGGTGAAATGTTTTGTGTTAATAATTTCCCGTTTGTTTTCTCGCTCTTTTTATCTATCCAAACGTGTAAATTTGCATCAACATACCAAACATTTAAAGCATTTGTGACGGTAAAAGAAAATTCATGCGATTTCCCGTTTAAAATTGTTCCTAAAAACGGGGTTATCTCGATATCATAAGTAGGAAGATCAAATGACCCGATACCCGTAATCGGTCTCCACAATAACGGGTTAACACCACCCGTGTAAACAACCGTAAAAGGCCAAACCGCACCAATTACACCACCATCTAAACTTACAACAACCTCCCTAAACGGGCCATTACCCGAATAACCAGTCAAATTATTATCCGATATATACTCGTTGGGTAAATTTGTGGGCCAAAATTCATCGTTTTCATGAAACGAAACGTACACTTCAAGAACAGCCCGATATGCATTTTGGGGGATGGTAAACTGTTTCGATTGTACATCGGTTGAATTCTGGATTTCGAACCATAACCCGTCGTTTATGGGTAAGTTTCTCGAAATAGGTATGATCAAATCAGCCCATTGATTATGTAAATTATCATAATTAGTCGCTAATTTTCTCATTTTCGGATTTTCGGCAGGATATAAATGGATACTAACATTTACATGATATACCCCTGTATAAGTATTATCAACAATATTGCCCAAATAAACAGAAAGTGTTTGATTTGTCATAAGCAGTGAATAATACCTAGTGATGTCTTTTTTAACCGTCCAAACTATCCCGGTGGCCCGCGGCTCCGCCGTGCAGCTTCTGAGCAGCTCAACGCCGCCGAGCCAGACGCCAAAAATCCGATCAAATTGACGGCCTTTACATGTGGCAGTCCATTCAAGTACAATTTTTTCAAATTCGGTTGATTGGCAATTTGACGGTGGGGAATATTGGGCGGAAACCGGCGGACTTCCGTAAGTGTATCCGAAATCATGTTGTAAGACTAGGGTTGAACAGGGTTTCGTGTTTGGGAGTTGAATTGGTTTTGTAACTTCAAAGAAAGTGGTGGGTGGGGTGTCGTTATCGTTGGTGGTTGTGGGATCGGTGGTAAGTTGTTGCCGGAAAGTTGTGGGTTTGGTGGCGGCGAGGAGAGAGAAAGAGAGGAAGAGGATGAGAGAGAGGAGGGAGGAAGCCATTGGTGAAGATGGCGGTTGAGATTGTGATTCTTGTAGAGATCGAAAGGGGGAAGAAACAATGTGTTTTAGGGTTGGAGTGTAGTTTCCACCCAGGATCCCAGCATTACAATTCCATTTTTGTCTAAATTTCGGAGTAAATGGGCTTCTAAATGTGGTATTTCATTAGTGACCCTTTCAGGGCCTTGGTTAAGATGGGGCATATATAGGGTTCAGTTTCTTTTGCATGTCATTTGAACTTGATTTAGGCCAAAACCATGAACCAGAATAGAAGAGCTTGCCCCACCCATGAGTAAATATTTCAAGGCCTTAGGAGATTTGAGATTAAGAGGGAAAAAGGTAGTTAGGACTTAGGAGAATATCAGTTTTACTGGTTCTTTGGATATATATTAAGGAATGGATTATTGTTAACATTCAAGTACAGATAACGTTATATATCGATAGAATAAGGATTAAAAATCTTTTCAAGAGCAATGGTATTTAGTCCTATCATTTGCTCTTATCTATAGTCACTTAGATGAAGACATGTATCAAAATCAAGGGATAATATTAAGGGAAAAAATTAATGGAATACATATGACATCATATCAAATGAGTATGACTATGAGTAGGATCAAATAGTAAGACTAAATATCATTTTTCTTCAAAATAAGTTAATTTAAAAAATATATAAATAAATTCATTTTGGTCATCTAACATTTTTAGGTAGAGATAAAGACCCTATTATCAATTTATATAGTCTTTTAATAGCACAAAATATAAAATATAAGTTCTACTTATTAGATGGAGACATATATTGACATATATTAAAATTAAATGATAATATTAAAAGATCAAATTAACGAATTACACATATTATTCTATCAAATAAGTAGGATTTAAAATATAAATAAATGATAAAAAAACATCATTTCTCTAAAAATAAAATATTATATACTCCGTAACAATTATTTTAGCAATTTACTTTTAAACAGTTGATCAATAATCAAATGTCGTCTAAACCATTAATATAAACAAGAGTAAATTACTAAAAGTAGTAGTTCCAAAACTACTTTTAGTGCTCGTACGAAAAAGTTGATGATATATTGCTATAAATCTCTTCCGTAACAATACATCTTATCTCTTTTCTGGTCGCAAAAATGCTTCAACAAAACCCTTCTCTATCTAAAACCCTAAACCCTTATTTCTCCACCTTCACACCTTATCCCCTAACAAAATTCTCAAACCCTTTTCACAAAACCTTAATCCCAATTCACCCATCTCCTAAAATCCCAACATCGTTAACAATCAATTCATTGTTTCAACCAAACAGTACTTCCTGCAGACCAGATGTTCGATCATATGCCGGCCGTAGCAAGAAAACCTCACCCGGTCGCATCGAAGGAAATGCAGAATTACGTCGTGAAGCAAAGCGAAATGCTCGAAGAAAAAGCAAAAAGATTGCTGAAAACCTGTTTTATCGGTTGAAAAATCCTCGCGGTAATTACCCTAATAATTTCTCAGAAGATGAACTGCAAATGATCGGGTTAGGGTACGATCGAATGGTTCAATTTATGGAGAAAGATGACCCAAATTTAAAGCACCCGTATGATTGGTACAAATACGGTGAATTCGGCCCGTATTCATGGCGTGGGGTGGTTTTAGGAGAACCAATTCGGGGCCGGTTTTCAGACGAAAACGTGACTCTGATTGGTGAAGTTAGGGATCAAGAAGAGTGGGAAAGGATTGAACAATTTGAAATGAGTCAAGATTTTGGTCAACGTTTGGAACAAATGGATAAAAATGTCGGATTTCGATACTTTTGGGTATTTGTTAGGCACCCGAAATGGAGGGTTTCAGATCTCCCATGGGAGCAATGGACTCTAGTTAGTGAAGTTGTTGTTGAAGCTGGAAAACAAAGGTTGGATAAATGGAATTTAATGGGCCGACTTGGGAATAAAACCCGAACTTTGATCACAAAATGTGCAGCATGGATGAGGCCTGATATTATATATGTAAAACGACCGGTTTATCAATGTCGATTTGAGCCACAAGATGAGTTTTTTAAGTCGATGACGCCTTTGCTTGACCCTGAAACCGAGCAAGATTTTATGTGTCAGTTGGAAAGTGATGATGGTAGGGTGGAAATGTGTACTTATTTTGGCGGTTTGTGTAAGATTTTGAGGGTTAACCCGAAAGCTTTTGCGGATGATGTGGTGAAAGCGTTTGAGAAAGCGAGTGATGAAAAGAAGTCGAAATGTTTGGAGTTTTTACTCGGGAATCATCCGATTGAATTGCTTCATCCATATACTAAGGAATGGAAAGCTAAATTGGAAGAAATGGAGTTGGGTTGTGATGCGCCTGATGAGAATGATGATGTGAAAACGGAAGTTTTGGATTGGGTTGAAGATGATGATGCAGAAGATGATGATGATGATGATGATGATGATGATGATGATGATATTGTGTTGGATGCAGAGCTTAGTGATGTAGAACAAGAAGTAGATGATGATGTTGATGATGATGATGATGTTGTTGATGGTGATGTGGAAGAAGATGAGAAGTATTGGGAAGAAGAGTTTAAAAAGGCGGTCAATAGTAATGAAGAAATGGAAGTTATGGCGAGAAGAAGTATTAAAATGACAACAAAAGTGTATGAGAATCAAGCACGAGTGATGGAAGAGAGGAAGATGAACAAGAAGAAAGAAGATGAGGACGCTGAGTTGGCGTTGAGGGGTGTTCGGGCTAAAATAAGCCCAAAAGAGTGGAGGCAATTAGGGTACGGCCCGAAAATGAAGAGGATAAAAAAAAGTAGGATTCCACCGGGTCAATTTCTGAGAGCTGCAGTTAGACCATTTTTGTATAAGAATCTTGTTAAAGAGGTGGTTTTGACAAGGCATGCGATAATAGAGGGTGAGATTGGTGGTGGAAAGAAGAAATGAAATTTGTTAAAACTTCACAGTTGTGTAAAATCTTGAAATAGTTTGGGGTATTTATTGTGTTGTAAGTGAATTATCGTTCCATTTATGTGTCTTGAAGCGTACACTTAACAAAATTATCATAAGAAAATAAGTAAGTTTTTGAAGTGAAAGTGTGAAACTATCACTAATTGCATAGATTACAACTGTTACAGGACAAAAATGTAATCACTAATTGCATAGAATACAAGTCTACTTTTATAGGACAAAAGTGTAGGCTTGTTGGTCTTAAGAAAATGTAATCTTCATTCTTCATACATCAAAGTATTCCTCAGGAAGGTAAAACTTCAATCCAATAGTCTGCAAACACAAAAATGTAACTTAGCAAATACCCAAACCCAATTATATATTTATATTTATAATAAGATTATGAATATGGATGCAAAAAATGATGATGATGAATATATATTACCTCTGCAAACTTCTTATCAGCATCACTATGATCATCTTTTCTTCCAGCAGCATCACCAACATAAAACGACCTATCAACATAAGCATAAATCAATTATCAAAATCAGATGAAATAAATTTGACTCATAACTATATAATAAATTAATTAAAAGAAAAGGACGAGCAATACTGATCCATATCGATTGGAATTCCAGAATTAAACTGTTGTTCCATAATTCGCCACATTCCAGTTTGCGGTTTGCGAAAAGGGTCCACTTCTTTGCCTTTACTTACACCACAAGCAATAAAAACCTGTATATAAACATTTTATTTAATTATAAGCTATGTTATGTGTTTAATGAATTAAAAAAGATAGAAGGGATAAATAACCACCTGAATTGGGACATTCACGAGCTTAATTAAACTATCGAGTCTTCCAATTTTGGAATCAACAGCTACTTGACGTTTGTTTTTCCAACGCTCAATATTTGCTTCATTGGTGAAAATAACCTGCTCAATGATTTATTAAAATAAAGTAAATTCTTTGTCCGGATTTTTATTATTTTTAGTAAAAAACTCAATGGAAATTTGCAAACCAATTTGTAGCCATCACTATACAAGGTCTGCAACTTTTTTGGAATTGAAGCATACATGAGAGACCAAGCATTTGCACCTACTCTGTAATTATATTTACATAAAAAGTAATTACATATTCAAAAAAAAGTATATATCTAGAGATAAAAAGGAAAAATAAATAAATTGTAGAGTAAAACTAGGAGTACCTTTGAACCGATGTTTTTGCAAGACATCCGTCAAAATCAAAGGCAGCAATT
This sequence comes from Calendula officinalis, assembly GCA_963853835.1. NCBI lineage: Eukaryota > Viridiplantae > Streptophyta > Magnoliopsida > Asterales > Asteraceae > Calendula > Calendula officinalis. The sequence continues at coordinate 57,150,830 of OY970823.1, read as the reverse complement.
TTATTTGAATCATTGAGACCGTCATCCTACAAATTAAATGATTAATTATAACATATTGACTTGTTGACCATAAAATCTGGTTAAGTAAGAGAACTCACTCGTTCAAGATATATGATGGTTTGGAATGCCTTCCATTTTGGCTGTAATGTTGCACCCTAATAAAAACAGAAGTATTCAAAGTTAACTGTAAGATTCAAAATGTGTATAAACTGATGATACATCTTTACCTTGTAATTGTCCATGATATCACTATCTGAAAAAACAATCTTTGATCCAATGCTTTCATCGAGTGAATCAGATTTCTAAGAAAGGGAAATTTTGTGCACCATATAAGTCATAGTGATTGGAAATACGTGTAACAAAATGTCATTATAATGAAAATAAAAATGTTAACTTAACAAAGATGATTACCTTTCCATCCTTTTGATCCTGTCCCTCCAGCTCAGTTTCACCATCTTCATTCAACTGTCACAACTCACAAATTCAAACAAGTTAATACCACATGAATCATGAATGGCATTTGTTTTTCAGTAACTTCACATTTAAGCTCAAATTTAATAGGGTATAAAATATAATATGAGCTTTAATACCCAATAGTCATGCTATAAAATCTACAAGAGTAAGCAGTCATATTTGTAACTCTATTTGCTTTGCTAGGGTTTATCCAACAATGTGAATTTGGATTTGTAATTTTGTGTGTATATAACTTCTCTTTTTTTGGCCAAAAAAAAGGTAATCAGTCATCCAGTGTGTTCATAGTAAGCAGTACCTTCTCAGAAGATTGATCCCCTTCTATCACCAGTTTCTTCAATTTTTCTTGATCACTACTCTGTACAACAAAAACAGCAAAGGGTACAACTCAAACAAATTATAACTAACGTTCTTGACAGTAAAAAGGAATACTAATAATAAAATAACTGATAGTAATTAAGAACAAAAAACAAACCAAAACAAACAAATAAGTTCAACTATGTAGAAACACAAAGTGTTTTAACTAGTAACTATACATTTGTAATTTGTAAAACTGAGAAGGTGCCAAACTTATATGAAAAATAAAGTCTGTATTTCACCTTCAGTTCTGAAAACCCTTGGATTGATTCTGCTGAAATTAGGTCTGAATCTAGAGGAAAGAAGCAATCTAAATGATGCCATTTGGTATTTTCAAACCCTCGAGGATCCCAACTACTGAATCCCAATCTTAGTGATTTGGATTCAATTTTTTCAGAACATTTTTTGCATGAAGATCTTCCTGATTTTGCATACTCTGCAACAATCTTCATACACATACAAGAAAAGTTACATGAAAAAGATTATTACCAACAAAAAAAATAATATTTAAAACAATAGAACATAACACTACACCTTTTCTTTTGTAACGTTCTTTTTTTCTTGTGCAGTTTCCTCGTCTTCATTTGTCTATAAACACAAAACATAAACATATGAATGTCATCAGTTTCTTCAAAATAGGTAAAAGTAAGAACATAAAATAAGTACCATATCTCCCTACCTTTAGTTTCTTTGATTCCCTTTTTTCTAAGTCAGTCTCATCATCTCCTTCTCTCGGTTTCTGAATAACAGAAAAAAGGAAAAATAGATAAATAAAAAATACTTAGCAACATTCAAAACACAAGTAGAGAGTAGTTATACTATAACTTAATTCGTTTTCATCTGGCTACCTGTTAAAATCTTCTGATATTCCCTCATGCTATGTATCCTCATTTTATACAGTAATATAATACACATAAGACATGCATGTTTCAGTTTTTATTTTTTATTGTTTGTCATCTCTAAGACCTAGCATCCACATTTAACACATAGATATAATCATCAAGCAAATATAACTTACCTTTGCAGAAGATTGATCTCCTTCACTCACCATCTCCTTCAACCTATCTTGATCACTGCCCTGAACAGTAGAAGTAAGAATAAACAGCTCAAAATCAAACAAAACATAATGTGATTGCACTCAGTAACGAAAAACCTAAACAAATAAACTGAAGAAAATCAGAAATAAACAGAATCAGGTTAAGCTTAAGGTTCACCGTAAGTTCGGAAAACCCTTCGATAGTATCAACGTCAGTAACCCGAACAGAATCCAAAGAAGAAAAACAGTTGAAGTGATGCCATTTGACGCTATCGTAACCTCGAGGGTCCCTACTCTTCAGCCCTAGTCTCAGAGACTTCGAATCAATCTTCTCGGAGCATTTCTTACATGACGATTTACCTGATTTTGCGTACTCCGCGATGATTTTCGTTGTAGAAGATGATGACATTGCGTAAATATCAACAATTAGGAACCTAGGGTTTTTTGAAATGAATGAAATTCGATGATAAAAGGCTAAAAACATTAATGGATGAAGATTTAATTAAAATAAATTAAAAACTGTAGTCTACTGGAGTGGAGACAGTATAGGGTTTTGGGAGGTGATCGTGTCTATTCCCGCCATTCTTGAGAAACGTTGCAGTGTAGTGAGTAGTTCAGTCCAATGCGTATATTTTACCTTGAAAATACAAGAATATTGTACTTGATTAGTTTTTACATTTTTTATAGTAGTACATTTTGATAGTAGTATTTAGAGTAAATTACACGAATGGTCCCTGTGGTTTACACAATGTTTTGGATTTGGTCCCTAAGTTTTAGTAATTACACTCGTGGTCACTGTGGTTTGCACTTTGTATTGCTTTTGGTCCAAAATCCTAACGGATGTTAAATTGGACTGTTAAATATTTTGAATTGACGAAAATACCCTTTACTTCTTCCTCTCTTTTTTATGTTCTTCCCTATTTGTCATGATGGGTTGAAGAAGGATCACAGATCTGTATCAAGAACACCACCATGAATATTATCTGTATCGAGTTCAACCATTAGGTTTCTGGTAAAATTAAATACGAGTTCAACTATCAGAAGATTTGGGCAGCAACAGCGACGAATCTGGGTGCTTACAGACCACCATCGTAGAAGACCCACCGACGATTTAGGGTTCTTTGATTGGCTTTTCCGTCGGTCAGATAAAATCCTTCATTTGATTAGAGTTTCTCTTTGATTTTTCTGATTCTTTGATTTTTTTTTACTCTTCGATTATTTCTGCAACTGATTCTTCGATGATGATGATGATGATGATGATGTTGATCTGATTCTTCGATTTTTTGGTGAGGCAGCCTGCAATCGACAAAAGTCTTCTTCTTCTACCTGCGGCGAGGCAGCACGTTTTTCCGGCAACACGTTTTTCTAGCGAGAGAGCAACCTGCGGCGAGGCAACACTCGAAACTCCCAAATCCGCATTCGCTTTAGCCAAATCTCGATTTCTTCTCAACAAAGCTTTACTTCTTTCACCTTTATGAGGAACAATTTCCACCATAAGCTCAAACAAAAGCCCTAAATCAGATTTGGGGATAAGGGCTAGGGATTTGTTGTAGATGGATCTGAAGTCTGAACTCGAAAGCCACTTCATAATCTGAAGATAATGAAGATGGACCGGACTTGGCGGATTAAACGCCGGTGGCGGAGCAAGTATAACAGATGAAGAAGGTGACGGAGGTGAGGCGAGATGAAGAAGGTGGCGGAGGTGATTCGCCGGAATATCTGATGCGATGACTTGGAAGAAGGAAGAGAGAGAAGAAGTTTTAAAAAGGGTATTTTAATCATTTAAAGAAAGTTAACAGCAAATTTTAACGGCTGTTAGTATTAGGGACCAAAACCAATACGAAGTGTAAATCACAGTGACTGCGGGTGTAATTACTGAGACTTAGGGACCAAATCCAAAACATTGTGTAAACCACAGGGACCATTCGTGTAATTTACTCTAGTATTTAATCCTTGTATAATGGTACTTGATTTTTTAGTGTTTTTAGAGACACCATAATTAATCTTTAAGTATGTAGTATACACAGGGACAAATTTTCATATTTTAATCTTTTTTTACACTGTATTTGCCTATATGGTGAAAGAAACTATTGTTATGATGGAATAATTTATTAAATTTAAATAAACTAATTAATTAGAGAAATAATATTGATATTTAATTTTTATTAGGAGTTAAAGTTACTCGAGTTATTTGTAAGCTACTCGACATCGGCTCGTTAAAAGATCGGTAAAAGCTCGAGTTAAATGAGTTCGGACTGAGTTTGAGCTTAACTTAAAGCTCGTTATTAAATGAGCTCGAGCCTAAGCTTCAGACAAAGAACTCGTTTAGACTCGCGAGCCTAAAGATCAAATATATATTAATTATTATAAAATATAATTATATACCTCCTCCGTATCACAATAAGTGATACATTTGAGCTTTCACGAATTTTGAGACAAAATATTAAAGTATAGGTTAAAATATTATAAAGTAGATAGTTAGTGGATGATGAGTCCTACTTTTCTTGGATAAAGTGATATAATGAGTTTTAAAAGTAAAAGTAGGGATATAAGGGTAATTTCACTTTATTGTTATAATGCATTGTTGTTTTTTACAGGTTAATGTATTTCTAAATACTAAAATTACGATAGTAAGTATTAAAATTTTAAAATGTTGTTTTGTGTAGATGAAGAGGACAATGAAGAGAATACAATTGATGCCGAGTTAATTCACATTCCTAATGGTACGGCGTATTGGATTCCAGATGTCCCAGTTGATGAGAAACCATTGGTTGGTAGTATTTATCAGAATTTTGATTTATGTTACGAGATGTACAAAGAATATTCTCATAAGGCCCGATTTAATATATGTGTTATCGTTTCATCTTATCATTACGAGACATCTGTTAATCGTAATGTTCGCTTTACATATGTGTTATCGTTTCATCTTATCATTACGAATCATCACTATATGTGAAACATAGTCGATGCATTATATCACACCTATGTTTAATCAGATATTCAAAAAAATACTTTAATGTTTCGTAATTTACTTTTTTAATACATTGATGTTGTGTAGATAACAGTTACGAATACATTGATGTATTCGAATGGACTTTTAAGAATACATTGTTGTACCCGACTCCCATTTTATTTACATTAATGTTTTTATCATGCTTAACCTTTTTATGCTCTATTTTAACTTACTTTACTAATACAGTGATGTATTAAAAACATTTCAGAATACATTGTTGTATCAGACTCCCATTTTAATTACATTGATGTATTCAAAAACATTGATGCATTCACATTAACATTTAATAATACATTGTTGTATCCGACTCCCATTTCAATTACAATAATGTTTTTATCATGCTTACCATTCTAACTCTATTTTAATTTACTAAATATAAACACATAATACCATCAAAATTTCCACACAAAAAACGTACTCATTCATCACAATCCTAAAAATCCAAAGAAACATACCAATCCAATTACGAAAATAAAAACCTAGCAATATCCAAGAATCCAATTCCAAATTACCCAAAAACAAATAACAACTAAATTCAATTCGTTTGCAATACTTGAAGACTGCGTGGAATGTTTTCGGGCTTGATCTTGTTTGCAATACTTGAAGATTGTCGTTGGCTCCAGATTCTGCAGCCTCTTCATGCACAATTGGACCACCCTTTTTGCTTTTCCTTTATGTTTTCTTGCACTATCAATCTCTGCAATAATGATTCACTTTAGCTAAATTCAGCAACATTCAATAAATTATAACTAAAATAATCTAGCTACCTTACTTTTCATTTGCCCTTTTGCTTGAATTTTCACCTTGACATCTTTTCTTGGCATTATGTTGCACATCTGCTTTAAAAACAACAAACAATCTTAATTTATTCAACTCCAATAACCTCAATACACAATAATGTATTTTATCAATTTAAATGTACATGAATGTATTCTACTAAAATGAAATTACTAAATAAGATAACATGAATGTATTCAGGTTTTCTAGCATAACCAGTGAAACTAAATGCAGCTTATTAACTTCGTTTAATCAGAAAAGCTTTTCTAAAAAACCAAACTACAGTAAAAAAAAACAATTATCAACATATATGTCTGAGCCATAGCATTTAATTACTTAATCCTCACCTATTTCAGTAATGTTTTTTTGGTCGAAACCCTAAATCTATATGTTTTACATTTAAATCAAATCTATAACATGAACGAATTACTTACCCGACATTGTTCTTCAACCTTCAGTTGCAGTTTCCGTTACACTACCTCTGCCGCAAAAAACCCAAAATATGAACACAAATGTTTCCGCAATGATGAAATACGCAATATATCTAGCTTCGGTTGATTATCTTTTCGTTGTAGAAGAATATATCGGAGAATTATGGAAGTTGCGTGAAATAAGGAAACCATGATCACCACTTCCGTTTTCTTTGCACAAGTTTGGGATAAAACCTCAATTTTAAATTGGGTATTCCAGAAATCATTTCCAATTATACCCTCACACCCATAAATATCTGGATTTAATTTTTATTATTTACACTTTGACCCCCTATCATTTCAAGCGTACATTAAAGTAGATTAAGGGTCCAGATTAAATTCAAATAGTTCTACAGTACCGTATCTTAAATTGGTTCTGTATATATCTCAACCCTATATATATATATATATATATATATATATATATATATATATATATATATATATATATATATATATATATATATATATATATATATATGTGTACATATAATATAATGGGTTTTGATAATGACAGTCGGACTGTCATTAAGTGCATAAAAAATTGTACAAAAGAGTCATTCCTAAAATCAAAGAGTTTGTTATAGATTAATGTACAAGTTTATAAATCATGTTTTTTTGACAGCCCTAAGGGCTTTCATTATCAAAACCCTAATATAATATACAAATGAAATATTTATAAATATATTAAATATTATAATTAAATAAAAAAGAGTTATATATTCTGTTTATGTGAGATCTTAAATGAGTCTAATTAAGCCGATCATTAGCGTGCGAAAACCTAAACGAGTTGAACCTTAACTTTACATATTATTTACACCCCTAATTTTATGTTTATTTATTTACTTAAAATGAAGGAATGATAAGTAATATGCAGGCATTGATACCATTTTTTCAATTAATTAGTAAGAACTAAGAAGTCGTTTCCAATAATCCCTTAAATTATTTTCATTGCAAGTGTGTTCCTAACTTGCCAAATCGCATGATTTTGTAATTCCACTCCAGTCTCCTTCATCTTCATACCTGAAAACCCTAACTTCTCAATTTTCACCCTCGATGGATCCATTCTACGAACAGAAATTACGAGACGAGGTAATTTACCTCCATTCTCTATGGCACCAAGCTTCTCCATCAACATCACTACCAAACACCAATTTACAACCTTTCAATTCAACGCATTTCAAAAAGCCTAGAAAGAAACCCCCCAAATTTAACGCCATAAAATACAAAAAGGTAGGAAATTTCTCCGGAAAAGAATGGCCGGTGAAACCTCTCCCCACCGGCCCTCCTGTAACTCCATCCGGATGGCCCGAATTGAAACTAAACCCTACTAAACAAACAACTCGTTTGCCCACACCACAAGAATTAGAAAAACACAACTGGAATCGAGTTCAGCTAAAAGCATTAAATGCCGCTAAAGAATTTTATTCCAAAAATGGCGAAGAGAGTGATGAAGATGAAGATCATGATTACGATGATGACGATGATATGGATGATGGTGATGGTGAAGAAGATGCAGTTGAGGATAAAGAGTATGAGTTCTTCTGTAAACTGTTCAACGATGATGAAGAATTTAGGGCTTATTACGTGAACCATTGTGGTGGTGGAGGTGAGTTTTCATGTCTGGTTTGTGGTGTTGCAAATGAGAAAAAACAGAAAAGTTTCAAGGATTGTATTGCGTTAGTTCAACATTCGATTTCGATTGCAAAAACGAAGAAGAAAAGATCACATAGAGCTTATGGGAAAGTTATTTGTAAGATTCTTGAGTGGGATATTGACAGGCTTCCTTCTTCAATTGTTAAAGATCACAAGTCTAGTGAATTACAAGTATACTATTTACAAACTCGTAATTTTGTTGTTTCACAAATGGAACTGATCATTCAATGAATTAATTTCTGGTGTTTTTGCAGGGAAATGATGCTAATGGGGATAAAGATGTTAACATTTCTTCTTGCGATCAAAGTTTAAACAAGACTGTGGATAATGGGGATGTGAATGGAGAAACTCATGATGATTCAGGAGTTGTTGGGGGTGAATCTATGGTTTGTGAGGTTAGTGATGTTTGTATATCATAATAAACATCAATGCATACAGACAGGTGTGTTGCATGAAGTTATATTTTGGCAATGATTTCGGTGTTTTTTCTTGCAGGATGTTTTAATAGAAGCAAAGGTAGATGAAGAAACTAATGGGAAACAGGTTTTAAATGAAGCAGAAGGCAACACAGGGGGCACTGTCAGCAATCTTGTGAGAATTACATTATCTTTATCACAAATTTTTTGTTCAAATTCGCTTTTTTTTAATGTCTTTGCAAGTTGTTTTAGCTTATAGAGGTAGCAATTTCGACATGTTTGCTTGTTAACGATTGATACAAGTTATCTTATATCTCTAACGGGTATAACAAAGAAAATTAGCTAAAAATATAAACGGGTCAGATGGATCATAAGTTGCCTAAAGTGTAAATCACATTTGACATACAAGTAAAAAGTTCAAATTTTTTGGAAGGAAGATCTTTCAGATCAATTTATTCCAACCTGATCCGACCCGTACAAACAAATCACCGATTTGACCCGTCAATCACACCCGCCTGGCCCACCATTTTGGCCACCTCTAGTAATGTACATATGATTAAATAATTTTCCAAGACTTGTTGGGGGCAAATCTTTGACAAGTGGTGGTTTATATAGTGCAGGAACTTGTCAGGTGCTGGAAGAAGCCGTGCAGTTGCAGACTAATTTATGAGCCAATTTTAATAATGTTTTCGGGGGTTATGTCCCCCTATCCCAAAAAAAAGGAAGAAAACAAAAAACACTTATTGCAATTGCAGATTAATTGGTAAACTTGATTGGTATGGAACTTTGTATTTTGAGTTCAAGAAAAAGCTAGAAGAGAATATTAAAAAACCCACTTATGGCAGCATACGTTTTTTTTCTAATATCAAGTCCCCTTCCCTTGAAGCCTTCTAAAATCTACACAAACTGTGTTCTTTCTTTCTAGTGTTATTACACAAACTCTATACTTCAGCAATTGTGGCGTCCTTTAAAAAAGAAACAAAAAAGAGACAACAAAAAAACCCCAAGGATATTGATGGTCGATGGACATAAATTTAGAATGGGATGGGTTGGGTCGGGTCGGATTCAGTGTCATGTCGAGACCTTAAACAGGTTAAGACCCCCGGCATGGTTAATAAGTAGGTTCAAAATGTTGACCCAGACCCAGCCATTAAACCTGTGAAGGTGTGAAACCTAGCTTACCTTTTTGACCTGTGAAAGTTCATACAAATATCCATACCATAAAACATATAAATTTAAAGTTCCAACTTCCAGGTGAGCATTTAAATGTCTAAAATATATAGCTTAATACTAAATTCAACAAGAGAACAAGTTTTAAAGGTGTGAAAACATAAAAAGTTTAAGACATAAACTTAAAGAGCTACACTTTTCCCACTACGACAAAGTCATAGATTACATACAACATATTTAAAAATATTAAACTTATATATATTTATGGATTTAAACAGATAAATCTAGTTATCTTCTAGTTAAAACTATTAACATTAGCTCAATATGTTTAACTTTCGTGTCGAGTCAAGTCGTTTACTTAAACGTGTCAAAATCTCTAATCCAAACCTATAACTTTGTGTCAGGATCGTGTCAAGCAACTGTATCGTGCTTAATTAAGGAAAAAATTAGTTAAACTATTAATGTTAATTTTAGAATGAAAACACAAATTTCCAAAATAGAAGGCAACTGTAATTTGGGAGTAAAAGCAACAAAAAACACTATGATTTGGGGGGAGAAAAGTAACTATACACAGCCACACAGGTAATGACAATACGAATGCAAAGAAGTAAGCTGTTATTTATAAGATTTCTATTAGAAATTTAAAACTTCAAAATTAAAAAAAAAAAAAAAACGTTTATAAGGTTATGTTGGTCATTTTAGACCAAAATGAACGACAAAATAAAATTTAAAAATCATAGGACAAAAATTAAGGACAAAATCGCAAAAATTGGAAGAAAATTCTGTAATTTACTCTAGAAAGATGTTTAAGAACTTTCTAAACAAAAAGTATTAACTTTTTAACACAAGAAGACGTGCAATTATTCTTCCGTAAATGTATGTATTAGTATTGAGATGATAACTTTGTAACATACACATAGGGATGACCTAGTATAGTACACAGGATTGCATCGAAAACTCTTGAAACTTTTTTGAATAATGTTAAAATAGTGTACTTTTTTTTTGTTAGTGTAGGTGACATCTCTGAAAAACAAAATATGTAATTGGTGACACTTCTGAGAACAAAATATGTAATTGGTGACACTTCTCAGAACAAAATATGTAATTGATGACTCCCTCAGTTTTTTTTCCTGAGTCCGCCACAACATATACAATTTTAATTTATATACTTCCTCCGTATCAAAATAAGTGACACACTTTCCATTTTGGGGTGTATCAAAATAAGTGACACACTTTGAAAACTTTCCCTATTTGGTAAAAATTGTGGGACTCATACCCACTAACTATCCACATTAATAAAGTGAAATTACTCTTATACCCTTACTTTTACTTTTAAAACTAATTAATATCACTTTATTCAAGAAAAGTGGGACCCATTCTCCACTAACTATGTACTTTAATCTATTTTAACCCCTACTTTAATCTTTTACCTCAAAAAACGTATAAGCTAATTTGTGTCACTCATTTTGATACAGAGGAAGTATAATATATTGAGCGAACAAATCATACTTAGCATAATTGAGAAATGATGCTTATGATCATAATTGTTTATGTCATGTAATGGCAATATTTCATATGCCATGCTAACTTGCTAAGAGACATTGACGTGATGTATTTCTTTTCAAAGGCTAACTCAACAACATGCAACGAAGAAGCAAAAAGACGTCACTATTTGCCAGAAATACCCGAATTATCTTCATTGACTTTGCTAAAAAAAACAATAATTATAAAATTTTCTTCGTAAATGTGATCTAATTTAAGTAGTTTAAGTTATACTATATGCATGAAACTAGTAAGTTTCACCCCGCTCAATGATGCGGGGGATATTCATATAATACCCCAAAAATGTATATTGGTATTCGTACAAAAAAAAAAGCAAATTCAAGTTATTAAATGTTATACTTACTAATTTACACATTATAATTTTTAGACTAAAATTTCAATATATTAAAATTAAGATAGTTAAAATTTAATTAAACTATAATCAGATTGTTAAATAAATACTATTTGGTTATTAAAATATATTTATTTACAAATATTAAATAAATATTAGACGTGGAATTGATCCAAATATATATTTAGTTATTAAAAATTAAAATTTTATTTTCCGGTGGGCTCTCAGGCCCAAATCATCTCCGAGTATCAAACTTAGCTATTGTGGTGAACATTTGCGGCAATGGTTATTATAATGTTTGAGTGTGAAGAACAAAAATGTAATTGTACATCATTTGATAAATGTTATATAGATAAGGGTTTTGTTAATGATAGCCCTTAGGGTTGTCACTAACATGCATAAAAAACTTGTATATTGATTAAAAGAGTAATATTCCCAAAATTCAGGGGGTTATCTTTTGTTATTTTGTCTTTTTAATGACAGCCTTAAGGGCTGTCATTATCATTTTCCTATAGATAATTAGAGAAAAATAACTAGTATATTATTATCCAATCAAAAAAACAAGCATAATTTATTACCTCAAAATGAAAATTTCCCCTTAATTCGTTGAGAAAAACTATAAAATTTCTTTGAGCAACTTTTAGAATCTACTCTACTCTATGGTATTCAAAATCTGCAATTTTGATTATGTGTCAAAGAAACCAAAAACAACAACCATTCAAGGAAAAAAATAGAAAATTTAACTGGGAGAAAAATCTTTGGAAAATTCAATAAAATCTGAGAATAAGGAAATCTTTTTTGCTTTTTGATCGAAAAACGAAGGACTTCGATTTAATATGTTTACATGTGAAGTAAAAATGAGTAAATGTAAATTTCACATATGAACTAGAACGTATTCATATCTGAATTTTTGGTTTTCAAAGTTTTATTTTACATGAGTAAATGACTAGATGTACCATCGTCTATTCAATATGATGGAGAGCCCATATCAGGAAATGTGAAACCGTTAGATCCAAATCCTAAAAACAATAAAATAATAATAAGGAAAAGGAAAAGGGGACTGATACGTACAATGTAACAAACATATAAATCCTTAAATATTGTCACGTTGCTGTAACGTGCAATTTTTATTCAGTAAAGACTACCAATCGTTCATTACGTGTACGTCATCAATAATTACTCAACATAAAACATTTATTTAATTTACAATTCTAAAAATTGCAAACCTAAAATAACAAACAAAAGCGACAACCAAAACCAAAACAAAAACAAAGTAAAATATAAATATAAATATAAATAAATAAATACATTTGTTTATATTTTAAATTCTCAGCGTATATGCAAAACTAATAGTATACAAAATTACGTATAATGAATAAAACTACTTTACTATATAACATATGCCTCAACAAATATTAACAAAATTGGAAAAAAGCCTTCAACACAGATTTAAAGATCATGTTTCACTTTCAATCTCAAAGAAAACAGGACCACCGTCCTATCCTAGTCAGCACCACCACAACCACAACCACGTGAACTATGTTTTCCGGCAATCTCCATCAACTTACATTCCCACCAATCAAATCAGGTACACCTGACACTGAATGACACTTTTACCCACCATAAACCCCGGAACCACCGTGAAAGCAACTTCCGGCGAACTTTCCGGCGACAAAAACGCCTCATCGTTTACACTGTCCATAAACACTTCAGAAAACCGACCACCTTTTGCGATCTGGAAAATTGTTGCTTCTTCGGGCCCGAATGAAAAGCCCAAACAATGTACGAGCCAAACCCGTTTCGCAACTTCCAAAAACGAATCGAAGAAAGCGGTTTCCGGAAGCTTCCGGGCGTTGACCAGATTCCGTTGACTTAAATTCCCGAAAAGTGAAGCTTCCATTTTGGGATGAACAAGTTTTAAATACTTACACCTGCAGAATTCTGCAAACATTGAATTCGGTTTCCATGTTATGTATTCCCGTGCTTTTAACGATTTCAATTCCATAAATTTATCGGAAAAAAACTGTCGCCTTTTTTCATTCCCGAGAATGGAATCGAAATCATTCCCGGGTATGGAGAAACCCGGGAGATTAAACCCATCAAACATCTCTCTACAAACAAACGATTCAATTGCATAACAAATATGAGTTGTATCCCAATAAACAACACCCGGTTGAATCGACTCAGCAGCTGTAACCAAATCCCAATTCATAGATTCCATTTCACTGATCATAAATTTCACAAAATTTCTAACCGATTTCGTCATTTGCTTAACATATAAAACGAAATCGGTTGGATTTAACGATGAGATATTCAAATTCTCGCGAGATGAAGATGATGAAGTTGATGATAAAGAGCCGCTTGAATTCAATCTCTTCTCAATCAACTTATTTTCTCTTCTCGATCCTTCCAATTTCTCTTTTAAGAAGATAATTTCTGATTCTTTGAGTTTATTCTGATTGTCTAATTTCTTCCTTGTAATCTCGTATGTTTTTAAGAGATTTTTTTGTTCTTGAATTTCGGCGGATAATTGGGTGGTTTCCGGTGATGAGTCATCAAGTTGTTTTTTCAAGAACAGTTGTTTTAATTCAGACAAACTTTTTAATTCAGATACAACGATCTGATCAGCTGACTGAATTCCATCTGAATCATAAGGAAATTGAGAATATTGCATTTGTGCGTATGCAGATTTGACTGATGAAATTGAAGCAAAAAGTTTAGCAATGAAAGCTTCCATTACTGCTCGGTTTTGAAGCTTTTCATCTTGATTGCTGAAGAACATAGGTTGTTGGACTTCATCATGTTTGACTTTTTCCCATTTCTTTGACTTTGATTTCTGAAATTTATCGATTCCTGTTGCAGCTCGAATATGCATAACTTTGGCAAAAGTACGAGCTAATCTGCTCTTGTTTGAGGAATTCTTATTAACTGAATCCATCTGAAAGAAAGAATTTGAAATTATTTGTGATTTAAAAGGAAGTATTATTTCGTGTCCAAAACGAAGACAATGAAATATTGTGGGAAGGATATTTTAAAGAAAGAAAAAATCTGCTGTCATGACAATATTATTAATTAATAATCAAATTTAATAATTCTAAAAAACATATACTAAATATAAATCAACAACTAGGAAGAGAATGTCTTAATCATGATGTGTTATTCAAATAAATACAAATGATGGAAAAGTATACCTACCTAAATTCCCACCTAACATTACAGAATATAATTCAAAATTAGTTAATAATACAGATCTTTATTTAAATTTAAAATTAAAAGAATTTACCTGAGATTGGAAAATAGTTAGGACAAAAAGACAATGGAATTATTACAATTTAATTCACTTTTACTATAAGATCTAGGATATCAAATTTAAGGCTAACGGTCATTTTAAACTCTATAAAAAATCGAATAAATACGAGGGAATACTATGATTCATATATTCTCTTTGTCTTCCCCTAGAGTCTACATGTCAAAAAAGGGTAATTTGAAACTAATTGTGACCCACACAGTAGAGAATAATTTAAGAAATATATAAAAGTTAGGTATTTAAATCCACTCATTATTCAATATGAAATTATTCTTAGTGATAAATTTCAAAGAAAATATTCTATGTTTCCTACCGTTAACAAAAAAGAGATATTGAGCAATATAATTATATAAACTGCACACATTCAATCAAGTTAATGAGCCAATAAACATAGATTAATCATTCAAAATACACAAGATCTAAACCATAATGAAAGATTCTGTGTAAAACATTAAAGTTGAAAACTTTACCTTTCTTTGATGTAAAAAGTGGTCAACTAGACAAACTTTTGTTTCTGCTATGATGATTAGCCCTAAATCCCAACACTAATATGATATTTCCTACCATTAAAGATTCTGCATATAGGTTAGGATACTAATTATAATGAAAGAGAGCTATTCTGGATGTAATTTATACTGTAATTAGCTAGGATTGTACCTCATCGAACTCTTCAAAGGCCAAATCTATACCAAAAGCATGTAAGATATCTATTAATTAACATAATTGTCCCACCATATGATATGATTATTATCTATTGCTATCGCACATTCTTACATGATTATTTAATAAAGACACCACTAATTCTATCAATTGCTTAAACAGTATGTAATAATTAAGGAAACAGTGATAAAAAGGGGGGGAAATGAAATTAACAAGTAAGTGCCCTTGTGGAGACATTCAATATTTCAATTACACTTTCTACAACTGGAGACACACAAAGGTGAAATCATCAAGTGCGATTAAACACAAAAGAACAAAAAAGTAGATAATCATGAAAGAATGCATAGATACGACAGAAACATGATCACATGCAGATCAAGTGGGTATTTTCAGCCACAAATAGTAATTTTGATAATAATCAGAATGAAAAATTATACAGAGTAATGAAGAATGCATCATTGTACGGTCAAAGAATAAAAATTACCTTTAACGGTTGATAAATTCCACCAGTTAATTTCTAATCCCCTGAATCGCAGCGTAAATCTCAAGAAATCATGGAATCGTTCCTCTAATGGCGAACCTTCGATCAGAAACAAAAAATCAAAAATCTTCAGAATTCAGAAATACAAAACTTCACACACATGCATAAGAAAACTTAAACAAGAGAAGAATCTGGAAGCATCTTGTGCATATTCAAAACCCTAATTAAGGTTTCTGCCGCTAATAGCAAATCGTAAGGCCAATTGACTAAAATAAAATCATGATTTTGCTGTTAACAGGTGTTTTTAAATAAGGACCTACACAATAAACAAATGAACCAAAAGAAATCATATAACTTGACTGTTAAGATTCTTGTACGCAGATTCCAAAAGAATCGGCATGAAATTGATTAAGAATTAAAAACGCGTCATACACCTACCGGATTAGCAAAACGAAGTTTCGTGAGTTGGTACTACGTAGCTGGTGTATAATTTCACAAGCGTTTTTAATCCTCAAGATTTAAGAAGATCCTGCAATGGCGGTTTTTAAAGGTCTTTTTA
Organism: Calendula officinalis; assembly: GCA_963853835.1. Taxonomy (NCBI): domain Eukaryota; kingdom Viridiplantae; phylum Streptophyta; class Magnoliopsida; order Asterales; family Asteraceae; genus Calendula; species Calendula officinalis. The sequence continues at coordinate 57,134,563 of OY970823.1, read as the reverse complement.
TGGGGGAAATTTTTACAGGTTTTTAACTTTTGGCAAAATGCCGTAGCGCAGCAGAGGGTCATATTGGGAATTTAAAAACACTCAAATTTAGGTTTTGAGACGTGATATGCGAATTTCCGGTTTTACCCTTTATGTTTAATGAGATAAGTTTGAAAGTTGGGGGTGGGTTTGTAATTTGCTAGAGGATGGGGACATGTGGTGGTCACCGAAATATGCTATCTTGTCTGATCGGACCACTCGTTATTGGGCCCCCTGTGACTTTAGTCATGATGCGGCTGTTTGGGCCCAAAATAAACTCAATTTCGGTGGAAAAATGATACGGAAATTATTGTAAAATGAAATTTCCTACTACTTTCTTAGAAAATAAAGTGAAACATACTGTAGTTATTTTATTGAAATATTTAAAATAAATATGTCTTTTGGAAATTATATAGATGTATACTTATAGACTTGGACTAAGTTTAAGTAGAGTTAACAATAACACTCGGAATTGGATCATAATATCACTCATTCACTTGTTTAGAGACAAAATTCAAAGAGTTTAAAATTATGATTAAAAAGATATTAGAACTCATGAGATCAAATATTGGAATGTAAACTATATGATTAGTGACCTACTTTTTCTCCCGTAACAATCATTTGGGATAAAGAGTTTTCACCTATGAAGTTATATATTAAACAAGTGGGTACTAAAATAGGGTCAATACACCCACCCCACAGATTACAAACAACACACACATACAACGAAAAACACAAGGACTTAGGTTCCAAAAGAGGTATCATCTAGGGGTGTAAACGAGTCGAGTCGAGCCGAGTTCTGTCAAGCTCGAGCTCGACTTGCTAATTAAAACTCGAGTTCGAAACTCGACGAGCTTCCATTTTTAAGCTCGAACTCGACTGGTGAAAGCTTGAAACTCGACTCGATACTCGGCTCGGCTCGAATAATCTTGATTTTTTTTAAAAATGCACATTTTTGTTGTAAATATGTATATGGAAAAGGGTAAAAAGGTAATTATGTATATGAAAAGGGAAAAAAGGTAATTAAATAAAAACTCGATAAGGCTCGCAAGCCTAGTGAGCTGTGTATTTTGGAACTTGAACTCGACTCGAAGCCCTACTCGAGTAGCTCGAGCTCGAGCTCGACTCGGTTCACAACGAGTCGATTCCGAGTATTTTGCGAGTCGGTCTCGAGTAACTCACAAGCTATCTCGACTCGATTACACCCCTAGTATCATCCCCCACACAGTTCTAAAATGACTAGCATCAAAACTAAAAGACAATAATCTATTACGTACTTGGGCCATTTTTCGTAGATTACTCTTTCTAGTTTATTAGCAAGTTACTCGAATACTCATTAATTGTCTAATAATGTTCAAATGTTTTCACTTTTCTAGTTATGGCATTATACTATTTTTTAATCAAACTTGAAACAACAATGTTAGGTGCCGTTTGTTTTTTAAGAGGTAGAAGGTCTGCAGTCTGCGGACCACATCTGTATAGAAGATTTGGACCAAACGTCTGCAGTCTATAAGAAGAAGACTGTTTGTTTTTTAATGTCTGCATGTTGATAAAAAAATTAAGTGGCAATATTTGTGTGGGTGGTGCGGGTTGTGGTGACAGTGGGTGGTGGTGGCAGTACATGGTGGTGGATGGTGGCGGTAGGTGGTGGTGAGTGGCGGTGGGTGGTTGTGGCGGTGTGTGGTGGTGGTGGCGGGTGGTCGTGGTGGCGGTGGTGGGGGTGGCCGTGGCGGTGGGTGGTTGTGGCGGTATGTGGTGGTGGTCGGCGGTGGCGGTAGATGGTGGTGGGTTATGGCGGTAGATGGTGGTGGGTGGCGGTGGGTGGTTGTGGCGGTATGTGATGGCGGTGGGTGGTGGCGGTAGATGGTGGCGGTAGATGGTGGCGGTACGTGGTTGTGGCAGTATGTGGTTGGTGGTAGTGGCGGTGTGTGGATGCGGTAATTGGTGGTGGCGGTAGGTGGTTGGTGATGGTGGGTGGCGGTGTTGGTATATGGTGGTGGTAGATAAACTTTTTTTTTAGGTGTAGGTGAAATGTCTTCCAAGCTTGGAAGACTATGGTCCAAGTCTTCTCCAAACAGACCTCAAAAAGGTTTTTTCCCATCTTTTGACTTCCAAAAAACAAACAGTCTTTTTCCAAAATGTCTTCCCGCCTGCAAACATAAGACCTTAAAAAGACTTTCTGTCAAAAAACAAACGCCACCTTAGTATGTGGTATAACGCTTTTCATAAAAAAAATTTAACTGTAGAATGAGATTAAAATCAGATATGGAAACTTTTACCTGCAGTCTTTAGTTGGAAACAAAGAATCTATTTTGTTTCCGTTTAGTGTTAGCGAACTTTGAATGAGTTTTGATCTTGCACTTTGATTTGATTCGTTAAACAAAGAAACATATAATCACGATAAAGATTTATAGTATATATATTTTTAAAATTAGTTTTGCAATTCAAAAGGGGATAGCGGCGCAGCTTTTTCTCATTTACCTTCTTTATCCGTGTAAAAAAATGATCTTCAAGATCTCTAGTTACATTTGGAAATCGTAAAAGATTAAATTAACATAAAAAAATGTAACAATAAAATACAATACAACCTGGTATAATGTTAGAATTTTGGTGTATTTGTGAGTGGTCATAATCAACAATCCTCATATATTCTGTTAATCGTATAAAGATATCTTTTAGATTGAAGCATTTCGGCCCTATATAACCCAGGTATCATGAAGTCCTCAATTGGATAATTCATATAATCACACTTAGTTTCTAAGACACGCGATACTAAGAAAATGCACACAAAAATTTGTTAAGTTCGTCAGTTTTTGGAAGAGATCAACTATATGTATTTATATTTTATAAGCACCGAAAGTTAGTTAATCGTCTAGTAGTTGGCAGGAAAAGACACATCTTTTCCCAACAAATGTGTCTTTTGGCGGGAAACAACAAGGGGCTCGCACATAGTTGTGGCGGCATCAAGCTAGCTATAACGAGTGTGCACTCCACACCTCCTAACTCGGTTATATAAGCTAAACTTGGTTAAGTCTTTGACCTCAAGTAAATCACAATTACATAAAATATAAGTAATAACACTAAACTCATAACGCATAAGAAATTTGATAATTATAGTAAAAGATTAAAATTTTGACTGGATTTGATAAATAACATTGATGTCAACTTGAAAGGCCTTTGCAAGTAGAGATGGAATCAGGTCTAGAACCGACCCGGATGGATCCAGACCTGTAATACCCGAGACCCGATTTAGGAGGATTAGTAGACCGAGAACCGAACCGTTTTACATAATACGGTTCCGGTTCGGTTCCGGATTCGGTTCGGGTAAATCGGGTATAGACCCGATTGGAACCGAAATAATAACTGGAGCCGATTTTAGGTGTTTTTATCATATTTATTAGTTAATACATATAATATTCTAATGATTTACAAATAACAATTGTGTAATTAATTTGAACCGAATACTAATAATAGTATTATACCATAACAAATTCCAAGTATATAGTTAATTAATTTGGTTCCGAGTCTTAGACCCGATTTGTTCAATACCCGATATACTCAGACCCGATTTACCGTACCCGAAATACCTGATACCCGATTTCACGAAAATGTTGGACCCGATACGCGAACCGGTTTTTGGTAATCCGGTTCCATACGGTTCGATTTTTCACTTCTATATCTCATCCCTATTTGCAAGAATATCTCCAGCAATGTCGGTTTTTGATCCAAACACGTCATTTCCAATGGATTTTGACTACTCAAAGCTGCAATAGCAAGAGCAGAGCCATTTTCAACGTTTTTCAGGAAGTGAATTATACTTTGTGGACCTCTCAAATGTTTTTGTTCAAGTATCATTTTCCTAGACTATTGATTAATATCGAAGTAATTTGTTTTAGCTTATTGTCACGGTTTCGAGTTAGACATTACTTAATTTTCAACTTTATAAGGAATTAAAATGTAAATGTCATAATACATTTTCGAGTAAGACGAACATCTACCTAGATAGTGGTTATTATATCAAATCAACATTATATGATTTTCCAAATCGTGTTCATTAAAAGAAAATACTTAACTCTATTATTGATGTGCTCAAAATCAAATTGCTGGTTGGTATTACTAATTGATGGTTAGAACTTAGAAGCATCTTTTAATGGTTAATCAAAGTTAATTTGTTTAGTTAATTTGTCTATACAAAAAGTAGTTTCGTTAAAATATTTATTTTATTTTTAGTAGGATTTCAAATATATGTACTTAGAGCATATATTAAAATATTTAATTAACTCATAATTTATTAAACATGGCCTTAAATACATTAATTAAGCTACTTTAGGTGTGTTACATAAAAATAATAATAATATTCACTTTCTCAATACTAATTTAACAAAAAGAAGTAATAATCATAAGAGCATAAATCAAAAGTATTTTTTGACTATATATTATAAAAATATCAGGTGTGGTCACACAGATCTTACGAACATATTCTTGCACATTATTGCCATATTAGACTTCATTCATTACTACTACCACCACATTTTATCATGTTATAATCCACATTCACTATTACTTGTTTTTTCTAATTAAAAAGATAATTAATCATCCACACACTCCCTAAACACGGCTTAATTCTCACCAAGAAACTTCAACCAGCCGTGATCACATCACCCCGGACCACCATCGCCCACCATGGAGCTCCTCGTGTTCCCATATAGCTTCCTCGAAGGATTAAGGGAAGTGTTGTATACTTCGTTACAATTAATTAGTATTTTCTTATTGAGCATGCAAAAACCGATGCCCTTTTTATATTTAGACTTGGCGTTAGGAGCACTAATTTATTAATTATCAATAATAAAATATATTGGTAACAAATCATCCCCGCATTGCTATAAGGAATAAAAAAAAACTTTAAACACCTTTCAAGTCTTCAGTTGTAGGATTCCAACATCTTCCACGGTTTTAAATTGTGTGATTAAATGTATATGTATGGCAATATTTTTTAAATTTTTTCCATTTAAAAATAAAAAATAAAATAATTTTGTTTTTTTAACAATAACCAAAATTCTTAGGAGGTCAGGGTAGATACATATCTGAGTAAACATTTACCAAACGGCTAGAGAAAGGTTCGAAACGACCACGATAAATGTTTAACACCGGGAGCTAAGAAGTACCTTTATATATAAAATAAAAATTAAATAATAAATGCAAACTACTAATTGATCAGTTTTGTCCAAACCGATAAAAATACCCGAAAATTTAAACCATCCAGTCAAATCTGCTTGTACAACTGAATTTTGATTTGTTGATCGAACAAAGAAATTTGAAATCACAATAAAAACAACATATATTATTTATTAACGTTTAAATATAACAATACAATACAAAACCAGTACTAGAAACTTGAAAACATTAGACATGATGATGCTTAGAGGTTTAGAATTTTGACTGGATTTGATTAATAACTTCGATGTCGACTTTAAAAGCCTTTGCAAGAAGATCTCCATCTATATCTGGGTTCGAGCCGAACACGGAATTTGCAATGAGAATGACACCTGCATTCTGACTACTCAAAGCTGCAATAGCAACAGCAGAGCCATTTCCAACATTTTTTTGGAAGTGAATTAGGCCTTGTGGGAACACGAAAACATCACCCTTCTGAAGTACCTTTGTGATGAGACGGTTGTTGGGGGTGGATGTGACAAAACCGACTAGAATACTGCCTTTTATGACGGTTAAGATCTCGCTGCCCCGAGGGTGCGTATGCGGAGGATTAATACCCCATGGAGCAAAGTCAAACACGGGCCATTGAAATGCCTAAAGTGTTGAGTCCTGGCAACTGTGCTATAGTCAATGCAGTCACGTTAGACCCAAAGTCATTCGATGTATTCCCCGCAAGGTGGAGCCCTCGGAAAAGAAAATCGTCTGCTTCCACAAGCGTTGGATCTTTGCAAACCACGCCATTCACGAGTACTGCAAAAAGCAAACATATATAATTTAGACTAAGTTATAGTGGTGAACAAACTCATGATCAAACATTAAAATGATTTTATTAGTGCGTGTACCGCTTACCATGCATAATGTACAAGCCAACATTACATACGTACAACGACCTCCATTAGTCACCAGAGTGACCAAACCCACACGAAATGTCATGGGGGACGCACCTAGCAAAGGTGTATGTAATGGAGGGAGGCGGTCGCCGAGTCGCAGACTGGCCCTCCATTACAAACAATTTTATAGGCACATACAATAATCCAAGATATATAAAGTTTTACCTTTGTTTTTCGGGTCGGCCACACAGAAGTCCTGGAGAGGACTAGGGTCCCAAGCCGAAATAAGCGAACAAGTTGCCAACAAAAGACCGAATAATATCAAATAACGAGACGCCATTAGCAAGAATAGAAAGCTTGTTTTTTGATGAAATTTGGTAACTCAAGAGAAATTTATGATACAAATTTTGTAGCATGGTAATGTTTATATAGTAAAACATTTGAGCATAAAGCTAGCATATGTTGTCTCACTATCAATGATAGATATAAACTTGGTGGAAAAAGTTAAACTACGATGAAGTCATCAAATACAACCTCGTATGATACATTCAAGTTTTCTTCAATTCTAAATTAGGTAAGGATTGAAGGCGCACCCAACGTATGTTCGATTCATTTTAATTTTGTAACATTTTCATATTAAAGCTTAATTTTGCTGGGCCATTAATTGTTTTTTATCCATTGAATAGTTCCACATGTTTCCTTTTTTAAACCTAAATCAGGACCCAAAATCATGAAAACATTATATACAAGAGCTCAGTAGTTACGTAATGAACAACTCTCATGATTCATGACTATAGAAAAATATATAATTTTATTTTATTTATATATAAAATAAGGGAAATGATAATTCAAAAAAAAATGGTAAATGAGTGTACCACTGACACTGGCCACATTTGTGACCGGACACCCGACCCAGTAACAGGTGCATTCCCCGGCAAAATCACCTAACAATGAGGGAAATGATAATTCAATAAGAGGCTAATATCAATGTAAATCAATCCCCTACATTTTAGGAATTACTTGTTTATCAATGAATGTACAACCCATTTATGCTTCTTAGAGACAACCCTTAGGGCTGTCATTAACAAAACCCATAAAATAAGGGGGAATCATCTGTGCAGTGTAGCAAGAAATAAAAAAGTGTGTGTTTTAAAAGTTTTAAGGTAAAAATGTAACTTTTATTTTAATTTTTACGCTTAAGTGCGCATAAATTACGTTACGTTTACCTGTTGCCAATAATTAGACTTTGTGTTTTTGCTGTGAACACTACTTTCAAACAAGCAAAAACAGAAGATTATTCTCTACTGAATTTATTAAATCAATAATAAGCTAAAAAAAAGTTTAGACTGTGTTTTACGGTTTTTACCAAATCAATATGATTTAGCCTGTGCGTATGTTCGAACTCTGTCTTGATATCGTCAAGATTATCAATATGTATTTCACTATGAAGTTTGAAGATCCAATTTGTTATGTTTGACTCATTATTGTGTATATTAGTCAGTTTACTTGGTTTCTTCTGTTTACCTTTTTCCTTAAGTTAAACTGAAACGCAAACGGATATATGGTGTTCGGTTTTGGTTTGAAGTTTGAACCAAACCGAAAAACCAATTTTATTGTTTGGTTCGCTTTTATCCGGTTTTGGTTTACTTGATTTAAAGTCATATATTGAACACCCCTAATTTAGGGGTGTTAGATTAGGTATATTTATTTTATAGGCATGTCGGGTAATAGGCTGGGCACAAATATATCCAACAATGCCTGAAAATTTGTGCTTAAATCTGTAAGTAACATTCTTAAATATGTAAACTAGAAAGTAAACCACACCGATCATTAGAATTTTACATGTATAAAACTTTATACAGTGAAGTGTGTTTTAAAAAGAAGGAACAAAAGAAAGAGGGTATTAGGGTTATGAAAGTCGTCGATTATAAAAGAAAGAAGTGATACGTCTTTTACCTTATACCCAACCTATTATATTTTCAAGTTACGTGATATACAAAAATTCCTACCCAATACCTACACTACCAACCCATCTACCCGAATTCAGAATGCGTTCGGCGTGTAGAAGGGGTAAAAGGTAATTAAATGTGCGCTTATCTGTACACATATAACACTAAATCAATTCATAATTTTGTTTTTAATTTTCTTCCATTTAAATTCTTATTTTTTTCAATTTTCAGTTTAACTCCTTTAATTTCATTCAACTAAAATTGATTTTAGATTCTCATCAATTTCTATTTATATTTTATATTTGTCATTTTTTCTTAATAAACTACAATAGAACTATTGAATAAATAATATGTAAAACTTAGACATTAAAATGAATATTCTTTTCATCCTCTTCAATTTTGCTTCTTCTAAGTTCTAGTATAATTACGATCACCCAAATTAAATTGGCTTCTCTCATTCGCTAATTACATTTTATAACTGTTGAATTCCACTTAATCATATCGTTACAGCCTTAATTTTTACAAATGGTTCAATATATCTTGAACCATACAATATTTACAAACTAAATTCGTGCAATGTTTTCAGTGAAGATATAAACTTGGTCATATCCCACCCTGCAAAATCACAAAACAAGTCAAATCAAATTAGCAACAAAAATATACAGTTTTTTTACCACATTATACATATATATGATCCATTAAATGCAAATATTCAAAGGCGAAAACTAAGCCGTACCCAGCTTTCCCACAATAAGTTGTGCTATAATTGTAAATAAGATTATCCAATACTTTCTGAATGGGCGGTCTGTTCAATGATTTTCTAGCTTCACTGCAAATTCAAAAATGGTAATTAAACTTAAATAAATATTAAATAAAATATTTTTAGAATAATACCTCACAAAAAAGTTGGCAAAATGTTGAGTCACTTGAATAGCATCATCTGAATGCGGGATCATCGATAAACCCCACTCAAACGCATTTTTCTGTAGCATACACGTTTAGATAATTTCATTTCCAAAAAATTATAAATAAATTAAAAAAAATGAATCGTTTCGATAGAAGTTTAATACCTCTGGGTGCCATTGGACACCTGTCACTGGATACCTTTGTGACTGAACTGTTGATACATGAACCTGGTGAACACATTGTTAATAATTTATATCTTGATTTTGGTATAATACATAAAATGATAAGTATTTGAATAGACCTTGTTGTCTTTATCCGTGCTAGTTGTCAAAATCTTGAAGAAATTGCGTAGATTTATGTTTTCCTGAAATCTTGTTGGTGATATTCCGTACTGTTTAAGATTGAATATATTTTTATTTAGACATACTCATATGGTTGTATAATACAAAATTTCATACCACTTAAGATAGATAGTTACTTACTTTATGGTGGTGCATCACAAGGCGATCTGTGCTCAACTTTGCAAGCAAATCATTAGTAAACCTGGAGGAAATAAAAACATCAAATTTACAACAAAATGTATTCAAACAAGTGCACTCAAGATAGGAAAAACTACTTAATTAATACCTTTGAAACATTGTTCCTTCAATATCAATGTTTTTCATAAGTTGAAGTGAAGATGCATGATGTGAGCCATTAAATCTTTCAAGGATTTTATCGTCCTGGTAACATGATTTAAAAATAGAAAACTTAATTTTGACGAATCACTTAAAATTGTTTCTGAAATATCTCTGATATAGTTCTCAAAAAAAGATGTAAACAATTGTCATAAAAAATTGGGTTAGCAATGAGACAAAAGATATTGGCTTACTTTGCTAATGATCATAGTTATAAGTTCAAAACCTAAGCAAATTGCAAATAAGGGGAAATGGTCTCCTGCATCATTCTTCTTCAGAACTTGCTGCACAGATCAAGTGACAACAAACATTAAAGTTACCATTTTCTTGTGGTTTTATATAAATTTGTATAGCAAAAAAAAGTTGTTTCGGAGCTTTAATTACCTTAAAAATTCGCTCAACAACATCAGAGTAGAGCCCTCTCTTGGCCCATCCACCCGTAAAAAGCACTCCATTGACCAAATTGAGTTTCTGTAATGCAATTCTAGAGTTATGTTAACCTAAACTTATTAATTTCACAATATCCCCCAATTGGTGATTCTAGTAAATTCAATTCAAGGCGTTTGCATATCTAATTGTAATTCCGAATTTAAAATTTTCAATTCCTACTTACTAATTTCTATTGAACATATGATGATTGATGTATATAGAGTAAGAAATTACATTTTGAAGAATCTCGAGAGGTTCGGTGTAGATGAGTGGAATAACCCTAGCTCCCGCTGATTCAACAAACTTGACATAAGAGGCAGCAATATATGAAGAATTAGTGGAATTATTAAGTCGACCAGAAGCACCATCACCGGGATGGCTTAGAATTCCGATGATCGGACCAAAATTCATCTCGGATTTCGGCATACCGTTGACTTAGAAGCAAATTGAAAACGTAACAGAGGAAATTAAGGGATAAAATTTTAGGTGGAAATGTGTTTAAAGGCGGCGGGGGAAGTTAACGAAACCGCTAGCAGTGTTGGTTGTTATAGCGGTTTAAAGAGCGACGGTTTGTGGTGTTTTGACACCGGTTGAGTGAGAGTGACGGTGGCCGGTGGCGTGGTTATATACCGGACGGACGGTTTTTTACAGAAGAAGAGTGTGATGTGAGACACAATAATAGCAGGACACCTCACGTTATTTGTCATCAACCTTATCCAATAAAATACTAAAATAAATATCACGAGTATCTTTTTTTAATGAAACTAACAACACGAGTAGATTTTTAAATTCAAAAAAATCCATATTTTGTTAGTTTTACAATATATTGTATATTTTAAACGGGAAAATGAGTGTTTAAAAATATTTAAAATTTAGATATTTAAAAAGGGGATTAAATAATATTTTTTAATGTTTGTATTATATTATATAAACTAGTTTATTACCCGTGAAAAATCACGGGTTATCATAAATTTGGTGAACATAAATTTTATAAAATACGAACATGAATGGTTAATTGTAGAATTATTACGTATACGATAATAAATTCTAAAATGCTTTTATAACGTATATTATGAAATTCATTGTCAGTTTTTTTATTGAATGTAAATTTTATAGAATACAAATGTAAAAGATTAATTGTGTAATTGTTACATGTATGATTAGTAGTTATAAAATGTTTCTATAACATAAATACTTCATTCGATTCAAAATAAGTGATACACTTACATTTTTTTATTGATTCAAAATAAGTGATACACTTTAAAAAATTATCTAATTTGGCAAAAAATAATGGGTCTCACACCCACTAACTATCTACTTTAACAAATTCAAAATGACTCATTTACCCTTACTTTTTACTTTTAAACATCAATAACCCCAATTTATTCAAAAAGTGTGGGACTCATTCCCCACTAACTATCCAATTAATCTAATTTAATCTCATTACTGCAGATTATACAAGTATATAAAGTAATTATTGTGATTTGTAGGTTAAAATTTGTGGTGTAAAAATCACCACCTATTTTAAAAAAAGTATTTGATGTATGAATTTCCAATATGTGCCGTAGTAAATTTCAAAATTTTCAGATATCAAAATATTTGGGGTTTTTTCTGTTTTTAATGTATATTCTTTTTTGAAAATATCCACACAATATCCATTCCGAAAAATATATGGATATTTGAGATTTTCGGATATCTAACATCTGAAAAAATTGCTCGGATTTCAAATTCAGAGACTGAAATTCACTGTCCGGAAATCTAGATACGATTTTTAGATGCCTGATTAATGCTCATAATTTTCTTTAATGCGGAGTATTATGGTCATTTAGTAGTTTACTAATTTTTTGATACAATAGACAATGTTAAGATTATCATTTATATAATTCTACATATATATATACCGGAACTACTTGTAAAACCATGCAAAAAAGTATTTTAAATTAGAGTATATATTAAATATGACATAGTTAATCAAGTTCAATGTAATGAAATATATTTTTGCCTATGTTAGATAATATGATCTAAATTTTCTTTATACATGCTCTCCTCTTAAAGGAAAACTAATGATCTAGATTAAATTGTATGAACTTGAATGACTTAGATTGAGTAATCACTTAGAGCATGATGTGCTCGATCTAGTTATAAAATTATGTCTCCTAAATACCACTAATCTAGATTACCACATTCATAGGCAAGTATACCTAATCGTGGGTAATATAGGCTAGGTAAGTATTTCGGGTTATCGAATCCACAGGGAACAGTTTATGTAATCCAAGTAAAGAAAGTTAAAGAATTAATCAAGAAAAGATTTTTGTTCATGTTTTGATTTATATGAAATGTAATTAATATTTGAAATGACAAGAAATGCAAATTTGAACAATTGAAATGAGATTTAAGGGATATTCACTATGTATGGATTCATCTAGTTCTAAGTATGGTTATTAAGCACCGGCTAGTTTAATGTTCTAGAAGTCACGGTATTAGATTTCTCTCAATCCCATTTAATAAACTAATTACAACTAATAGGAATTTCTTCTCTCAAAAGCTATAACTGATCACACTTCTATTTGTTGAAATTACCGTCTTGAATTAACTAAGACCTCTAACCTAGAATTTTCATTACTAGGGTTGAACTTCTTGTTTAATCTAACTTATTGGAATCTTATCTCTAATCCCTATTTCTAGTGAATTACCAACTAGGTCATAATGAAAAGTTGGGGAAGTAATCAATTGAACCAAATGTTGTCAATATCTAATTTAATCAATTACCAACGATAAAGAAACGAAAACTCATAAATTAAACCAAGAAGAGTAATTAAACATCAACAATTATTTTGAACACAAACAAACCCTAAAATTAAACCATACTTAACCCTAGAATTATCCAAACATAGTGAATATAAAGATTACTAGCACATAGACATGCTAGAAATCAACAAACAAGAGTTAAAGTATAGAATTACAACCATAGATTTAATCCAAAATGTTTGAGAATCAATGATTGCTATAAACTTGACTAATCTCTTGATAAACTGCTTCCAAAATCGTCCTTAACTGCCCAAAAACACACTTCCAGCCAAAGATGCCTGACATTTCCCTTTGATCTGGTATAAAACACGATCAGAGGCGCATAGTTCACGGCGCGAACTATAGTTCGCGTCGTGAACTTCCTGTTTCGATGACATAACGATCGGTAACTCTCGATAACGAACGCGAAGACCATACAGGGACTTTGGTGACTGATCGTGAATAGTTCACGATCAGTTCACGATCGTGAACTATTTTTGCCTTATAATTTTGTATTTTTCTTCATCTTTTGGCCCGTTTTTGGCACCTCTTTCGATATATCACCTGAAATGTAACATAAACACATAATTGAGTAATATCACATGTATTTGCTTCTAAAACGTACTCAAAATTGACGATATTGACGGGTTTGAACGTGTCTAAAAACGTCAATATCAAAATCCCCACACTTAAACTTTGCTTGTCCTCAAGCAAATCATCCTGAAAAATCTGTTAGTAAGACACCAATCCAATGCATATGACAAACATCTCAATCACAATCAATGGCAATTTCAGAATTTAGCTTAATTTAGCAAATAAAATTTTACCTAGACTTTATATCCAATTTTGTGTACCAAACTAGTTAACTTTTCATAAACCTACTAATTTTTTGGCTACCTTAATTATACCAATTTTAATTTAGAATCTCTTCATTCTTACATAATCTACAAATATCATCTTTATGAAAACTACCCAATTAGTAGGGTTAAAATAAGAAAAATTAGTTTAAATATCATTGGGTAGCGTAAACGCTTTATTCATGTATGCTTTATTCAAGCTTATTTATTTTTGCTTATTTTCTTTCTTTCTATTTTTTTTTTTCTTTTTCTTTCTTTTTTTTTTCTTTTTTTTTTTTTTTTTTTTTTTTTTTATATATTTTTCTTTATTTATTTATTTGTTTGGTGGGAAGAACCTCAGCTCGAATGCCACCCGCGTAACAGACTTTCCACCAACATGTCCAGATCAGTTGACCTTAGAATGCTAGGTTTGAAGGACCCCTCGGGCTTACTTGTCTGAGTGACACCCGTCCGGTTGTTTGTTCTTCCACAATATTTAATTAATAACTTTTTAATATAATTTTGTTTATTATTCACAATGATGTGCACCGTAAACTAAAGGCCCTTATCTTAACCTAATGTCATTGGGAGCTAGTAAAACTAACCTTAATTTTCTTAAAGACGATTCTTATATATTATGCAAGGCATTTCCAATTTTCTACGTTAAAATTACCATAATCAAAGAGCTAAAATTCTTAAATCTATGAAAAGCCACAAATATTGCAACATAAAAGCTAGCTAAAATTCTATCATTTAAATTAAACTTTGTCTCCCAAAATTATTTTCAAAAGCATCGAGATGTGTCATAAAAAAAAATTTTAACCATTAAATCGGTTTTCTTACTCGGATGATTATTTTCGAAGATTTGACAAATTTTAAATGGTGGATTTCTTTTTAAATACACCCCCTTCCCACACTTAAGTGTTTGCATCGTCCCCAATGCAATAAACTTGACAAAATTTAGGAAATCGAGGTCATAAGAAAGTATACGACCTGAGGGTGTGTTGTGTACATTCCCGGTGAAATTTTGAAGTCCGCAACAAACAGTTTACAAGAGTCCGCAACAAACAGCAATCACGACGAACACCTAAAAACAAACAAACAAAAACAATAATACGTTTTTTTTTTTTTTTTTTTTTTTTTTTTTTTTTTTTTTTTTTATTTTCTGCCTCTTCGCCTTCATTGCGGTGGTGGGTACGGGCGGTACCAAGAATTGGAGTCTTGGTACCAAGCATCATAATCGGGGTAGTTCGGTGGTGCGGGGTAGCTCGGTGCCCACGTGGGTATGTTGGAATGATCAAAGGGTGGGGGTCGGGGAAATTGATTTGGATATAGATTATAGTTGGCAACATCGGTTTGCCAACTCACTTGTTGCCCGACCCGCATCTGATTGTAGTACGACCGTTGCATATGATTTTGGACATTAGATTGCAAATGGTCGTTTGATGATCGAACATAGGCGACATCGACTTGCATCGCGTCCATCCTCTCGACCATTTGATTATACGAGAAGTAAGGATCGAACGAGGATTGACCCGAACCGGATCCCGATGCGCCCGAATGCCCGAATTGGGGACCCGTTGGTCCCGGTTGATCAAAGTGTTGACCCGCTATTGGTCTTTCGGGACCCGGTGCATCGTCCATA
The DNA here is from genome assembly GCA_963853835.1 of Calendula officinalis. Classification (NCBI taxonomy): domain Eukaryota; kingdom Viridiplantae; phylum Streptophyta; class Magnoliopsida; order Asterales; family Asteraceae; genus Calendula; species Calendula officinalis. The sequence goes on along the minus strand of OY970823.1, from coordinate 57,119,272 downwards.
TCTACATCATCATCACCATCATCCTCACTACTCTCACTACCACTTCCCGGATGTTCCACACCGGGATGTTCATTCCAAACATAGTCACCCCCAAATTTCACAATGACGTGCATACCCAACAACAATACCTCGTCCATTGACCCCATCGGTCGGTATGTCATGCTCTCCCAAACTCTGTGAGGAATGGCAGTTGCGGCCCGTGCCAAACGAGTGACATAGTGACCGGCACCCATCGGACTTTTTCCTTTTAGCCCCTTTCCCTGTGTACTCAAAAATTTGGCGATCACGAATGGAATATTCGTTATCGCATTCTTGTCGATGAGTTGGTGGAGCAACCACATATCGTATTTGTTAACTTTTTCGGGCCCTTGATTTCGGTGGCGGATTGTATATGCAATCATTCTATGAAGAAACCGATGAGTACCGCTTCTAATGCTTGACTCTTTTGTATGAGCCATTCGGTAATCACCAACCCCGATTTGACGCCAATATTCGTCAACATTTCTAACCTCATTCGTCGCACACCACTTCATATAATGATGAAAACTTCTGGGTGTGGTTTCTTCTACGGTATAAATACCTAGGTTAATAGCAAATTGAATGAGGTTACATTCTACCCATTGGTTAGCTACTCGGTATTGGATGCAAGGGTCTTCGGGGTTCTTCATGGCTACACGGGGTTCGAATTTTATAGTAGAATAAAACTCGAGGAGGAGCTCATCATAAGTTGGTTCATTGATGAGGAGAGCTCTCTCCCACGCCCTACATAAAAAACGTACATTGCCATCGTGATCCTTATGATAACGGACTAGGTAACTTTCAATATCCGCCCTTCGACCTACCGCGTCTAACAATTCCAGGTCAACACACCTTCCCACAACTACTTTTTTGTTTGAGAGTTTATTTTTCCTACTCTCACTTTCTCGTGCAAGACCCTCTCGAGGTGCATTCTCAAAGTTTAGGAAGATGTGTTCCCTATTAACTCTAAGAATGGCAGGGAACCCATCTTCTAGGAGTGCGGGTTCGGGGATAGGTGAAGGTGCCCGTGCACGTGCGCGCCCGCGGCCACCGGTCGATGTGGAGGCAGCTGTCTTTTGTTGTTTCTACATCAAAGACAATAATCACAATGTTAAGAATATAAATATGAAAGAATAGTAGGGTGTCTAATTATGTAAAACATGAATGTAAATGACGTTACCCCTTCCCACACTTAGTTTTAAAAATAAGAAAATTGAAAATAAAATTAAAGATTTGACATTGTTAATTAAATTTTATTTCAAATTGATTTTAAAAAAAAAACTAAGTGCTATAAACATATTAACATTGTAAAAACAGTGTCTTTGTAACATCCTTAACATAACTTTGAACAAAAGACTTGTCATTTGGTGCCCAATTTTATCCAACCCGAGTTGTTAGACTTGCATTCAAAGGAATATAACTAAGTAAAAAAAACAATATGCTAGTTTAACAACTAAACCCGTACCAAGATGCTTGTAAAAATCCGAAATTAAACTCAAGTCACAAACATTTCCCCCAATTTCATCAATGTAGGTCTTAAAAATCTACTAATCTTAAGAGGTTTTGACTAACTAAGCACAAAGATTGCAGATTTCAACTAGGGTTCAACTACAAATCAACTATTAAGCATAAAGAGCTAAGATTTAACTCAAAAAGTTCAAGAACAAGTCAAAAATTTCGGACCTATACCGAAATAATTGAAGAATCTATGAAGAAAAGTAGAAGAACTAACCCTTGGACCCATGGAGATAAAGAATTGATGAAGAAATCGGAAGTTTTGGAAGAAATATGAGTGAAAACGGGTAGAAAATGGGGGAAATCTGCTCTGCCGTTCGCGATTGAAGTGTTAGGGTTAACGATTGTGCGAACTGGAAGAAAAACGAAGAATATATAGCATGCAGAGTTCGCGTCGCTATCTAGTTACCGATCGGGAACTTTGCTTGACCAGAATGGGTTGAACCGGGTCGACCCGAATCCGAAACGCGAACCGGATCGCGAACTGATCGTTAAATCTTAGCGATGAAGAGCCCAACTCCCTGGACGGACTTAGCGATCGGGAAGAAAGTTCGCGGCGCGAACTTTCCTCCAACCCCACACTTACGAAAATTTTTTACACGAGCAGATTTTTACAAACACCAAAAGATTTATAAAGCAGAAAAATAAGATACTAACAAATAAAACGAAAATGCAGAACGGAAAGGGAATTAACCACAATACACACGGGTTGCCTCCCGAGAAGCGCTTCAAAGATTATTGAGTCTAAAGCTTGACTCGATGCTACTCTTATGTCACTTACGAGCACCAACCGAGATGAAATGAATCACCTCCTCTTCCTCCAATTTCTCCTTCTCAAAATTACCATTCCCTTCATGATAAAGTTTCAAACGGTGACCGTTTATGCTAAAACGGCCACTATCACAAATGAGCTCCACATACCCGGAAGGTTTTTGTTGGACAACGGTGTAAGGACCGGCCCATTTGGATTTAAGCTTTCCGGGAGAAAACTTATAACGAGATTGATAAATTAGGACTTTATCTCCCGGTTTGAAACATTTGAAGGTTTTCAATTTATTGTCATGCCAACGTTTTGTATTTTCTTTGTAAATTCGAGAATTCTCGTAGGCATGAGATCTTTCTTCGGTAAGAACATTTAATTGGAATTTGCGGTTGTGACCCGCCATGATTACATCCATGTTACATTCTTGAAGAGCCCAAAAGGCTTTGTGTTCAATTTCGATCGGAATGTGACATGCTTTCCCGTAAACCATACGGTACGGGGTGTAACCGGTAGGCGTTTTAAACGCGGTTCGGAATGCCCAAAGAGCATCATCTAACTTTTGAGACCAAATTTTTGGATTTCGATCAATGGTTTTCTCAAGGATCCTCTTAAGTGCTCGATTAGTGTTTTCAACTTGTCCACTTGTTTGTGGATGATAAGAAGTTGAAAAACGGTGATGGACACCATATCTTTGCAAAGTTTTCTCCATTAGGTGATTGGCAAAATGAGTGCCCCGATCACTAATGAGAGCACGAGGACATCCGAACCTACAAAAGAGAGCTTGAACGAATTTGACTACGACCCGGGCATCATTTGTTGGTAATGCTTTTGCCTCGGCCCATTTGGAGACGTAGTCGACGGCTACAAGAATGTACTTATTACCATGGGAGCTCGGGAATGGGCCCATGAAATCAATGCCCCAAACATCGAACACCTCACAAACTTGAATGCTATGTTGAGGCATTTCGTCTCGTTTTGAGATGCTACCCGTTCTTTGGCAAGCATCACAAGCCTTGACCAATTTATATGAGTCTTTAAAAATCGTTGGCCAATAAAATCCCGCATCTAATACTTTCCGGGCGGTGAGGTTAGGTCCGAAGTGGCCCCCGGTGGGTCCCTTATGACATTCGTTGAGAATGACATAAGCTTCCTCACCGTGCACACATCGCCTATGAACAAAATCAGGCCCGACCCGGAATAAGTAAGGATTCTCCCAATAATAGTACTTAAGATCGGAGAAAAATTTCCCTTTTTGTTGATGAGTCAAACCCTTTACAAGGATACCCGCCGCCAAATAATTTGCCATGTCGGCGAACCACGGGTCATCAGACACTTGTAAAGCGTTGACTACTTCAAGGAATTCATCGGGAAATTTATCATTTATCCCATTTTCATCACATTCCTCCAAATATGGATTTTCGAGGCGGGATAAATGATCTGCTGCAAGGTTTTCCGCCCCCTTTTTATCCTTGATCTCAATGTCGAATTCTTGCAAGAGGAGAATCCAACGTATGAGTCGAGGTTTGGCGTCTTGCTTAGCAAAGAGATGTTTCAATGCGGAATGATCGGTGTACACAATGGTTTTCGACAACACAAGGTAGGGTCGAAATTTGTCAAAAGCGAACACAACCGCAAGTAATTCTTTTTCGGTGGTTGTATAGTTCACTTGAGCACCATTGAGTGTTCGGCTAGCATAATAGATTGGTTGAAAGTGATTGTTCTTTCTTTGCCCCAACACCGCACCGAGTGCATAATCACTCGCATCGCACATCAACTCAAATGGTAATTCCCAATCGGGAGAAACCATGATCGGAGCCTCGGTAAGTTTTTCCTTTAACAAATCAAAGGATTCTACACATTCGTTTGAGAAAACGAATGGTATATCCTTCTCAAGTAAATGGGTCATGGGTCGGGTGATTTTAGAAAAATCTTTGATAAACCGACGGTAAAAACCCGCATGACCAAGGAAACTCCTCACGGCTTTCACATTCGAGGGCGGAGGTAGCTTAGATATGACATCTATTTTAGCTTTATCTACCTCAATTCCCTTCTCAGAAATTTTATGTCCTAACACGATGCCTTCTCGCACCATGAAGTGACATTTCTCCCAATTAAGCACTAAGTTGGATTCCTCACACCTTCTCAAAATCCTCTCAAGATTTGCTAGACATGAAGTAAATGAGTTCCCGAAAACCGAGAAGTCATCCATGAATACTTCCATACAATCCTCTATCATGTCTTGGAAAATAGCCGTCATGCAACGTTGGAACGTGGCCGGAGCGTTGCATAAACCAAACGGCATTCTCCTATAAGCAAATGTACCAAAGGGGCACGTGAATGTGGTTTTTTCTTGATCTAGGGGGTCGATTGGGATCTGAAAATAGCCGGAAAAGCCATCGAGGAAACAATAAAAGTTGTTTCCCGCGAGTCGTTCCAACATTTGATCAATGAACGGTAAAGGAAAATGATCCTTACGGGTGGCATCATTTAGCTTGCGGTAATCAATACACACGCGCCAACCCGTGACAGTTCGAGTAGGGATTAGTTCACCCTTCTCATTTTTGATAACTGTCATACCCCCTTTTTTCGGTACAACTTGTACCGGGCTCACCCACGGGCTATCGGAGATAGGGTAGATGAGTCCCGCATCAAGAAGTTTAAGAACTTCTTTTTTAACCACATCTTTGACATTCGGGTTCAATCTCCTTTGCCTTTGTACACTTGGCTTGAAATTTTCCTCCATGAGGATTTTGTGTGTACAATAGGCGGGATTTATACCCGGAATGTCAGCCGTTTTCCAAGCAATGGCTTGTCTATGAGTTTTAAGAATTTTAATAAGATCGGCTTTTTCGGTGGAGGATAACTTAGATGAAATGATGACCGGAAGACTAGAATCACCTTCTAAAAAGGCATACTCTAAATGGTTTGGTAAAGTTTTAAGCTCTAGAGTAGGTGGCTCTTCTAAAGAAGTTTTAATTCGAAGGTTGTCTTTAGGGTCAATTTTCTCAAACACGACATCTCCTACCTCGGATTCCTCACCATCTACATGAAGCAAATCCTCGAACTCTTGGAGATCTCGGATTGTTTCATCGGAATCAATAGTGAAATCACCTTTTGTGGTGACATCATTACAATCGAGGTCGAGAAAGGAAGTAACCTCCTCATCGATACATGAATCGATAACATCAATGAAATAACAAGAATCATCGGATTTGGAGGTATGCTTCATGGCTTTCTCTATAGAGAAGGTGACCCTATCATCATCTATTCCTAGACTTAGTTGTTTCTTAGACACATGAAACATGGCGTCCGCCGTGTTTAAGAAAGGTCTACCTAGAATTAGCGGGACTTTGGGATCCACATCCATTTCTAGGACAACGAAGTCTACGGGGAACACGAATTTATCAACTCTAACAGGAACATTTTCTGCTATACCAATGGGATATGTGTATGAAAGGTTTGCTAATCTCAAGATCATCCTAGTCGGCTTAAAATCGGTTAGTCCTATTTTTGTAGCTATCGACAAGGGCATTAAACTAATACTAGCACCTAAATCTGCTAGACCATTGCAAACCGGTAAATTATTAAAGAGACAAGGGATTATGAAACTCCCTGGGTCCTCTAGTTTTGGTGGCATCTTGGATTCTATGATCGCCGAGCATTCTTCACTCAACACAGCTGAAGATGCTTCCTCCATTTGCACTTTATTTGACACCAAATCCTTAATAAACTTTCCATAATTTGGCATACCTGCCAACATATCAACCAAAGGCACGTTAATGCGTACCTGTTTAATCATTTCAACAAACTTACCATATTTTTCTTTGAGTTTTTCCTTTCTCAACCGTTGTGGGAAAGGAACTTTAGGTAGGTAAGAGTTTGTTGTTGCTTCCTTCTTTGATTCATTCTTCTTCGGTTCATCTTTTTCTATAATCTTCTCAACAAGCACTTCCTCTTCATTCATTGGTGTCCCCTCTTCTACAAGTACATGTTCACTAGAATTATTAGTAGTAATTTTAACCATTGGTGAACTTACCTCTTTACCACTTCGTGTGGTAATGGCTTTGACATCCCTTGAGTTGAATTCTCCCTTGGGATTCGCTTGGGTAGAAGGGGGTAAATTGCCTTGAGGTCTTTCGGTTAAGGCTTGGGCAATTCTACCAATATCTCTTTCTAAGTTTTGAATGGTGGCTTGTTGGTTTCTAATACATTGTTTCATCTCTTTCGAGTCTTGTTTGGTTTCTTCATTTGTTTTGGCTTGGCTAGCCATAAACTGACCAAACATGCTCTCGAGAGACATGTGCTCTTCGGGCTTAGAACTCGAACCGGGTGTGTTAGAATTATTTCGAGGAGGGTAATTTGGTTGGTTATTTTGAGGGAAACCGGGTGGATGTGATGGTCTAGGGGGGAAATTACTGTTATTGTTGTTGTAACCCCTATTGTTGTTGTATCCTTGGTTTCCTCGTTGATAGTTTTGCCCGTAACCTTGGTTTAAATAATTGACCTCCTCCTCGGTCATCATCGGTTGGTGTTGTTGACATTCCTTTGCAAGGTGGGGTCCACCGCATTTCTCACACCCAACCTGTATCGCATGTAAAGAAGATGTTATTTTATCTAATTTACGTTCTAACATTACCTGGTTATTCTTTATGGCGGCGACTTCATCATGTTGTCTATCGTCAACCGCATTGAGCGAACCCGTTTGCTTTCCGGCTCTTCTATCGGTGGCCCATTCCGCATTGTGCATGGCCATATCCTCCAAAAGTTGGTATCCTTCCGTAGGGGTTTTATACATGAATATTCCACCACTCGATGAATCAAGGGTGGATCGTGCATTGTTGGACAAACCCCTATAGAAGAGATGGACGATATCGCTCTTCTCAAACCCATGATTTGGGCATCTCCTCAACATTCCCTTGAAACGTTCCCATGCTTCCGTTAATGTTTCCCCAGCTTCCTGTTGAAAAGCCATAATATCAGTTTTTAATTTATCCGCTTTCGCGGGTGGAAAATAACGGTGTATAAATCGACTTCGGAGTTCTTCCCAAGTCGAAATGGAGTTTGGCTCAAGGGATTTAACCCAAATTTTTGCCTCTCCAATTAGACTAAAAGGGAAGAGTCGAAGTCGTATCGCATCTTGCGAAACGTTAGGAATCCTAAACAATTGGCATATGTCATTAAAGCACTCAATATGGTGATTTGGGTCATTTGTGAGTCTACCATCATAACCCAAATCACGAACCATACTTAGGAATTGACTTTTTATTTCAAAATTTATGCCATTTATTTCCGGAAGTCTAATTGCCGGAATGGCATCAACCGGGGCATTTTGCCTCGTTTGCCACATCGGACTTTCCGGTGGTGGGTCTTGATCACCCATTTGGTTATCAAGAATCGGCTCTTGATTAACTATTGGTTCTAAATTAACAGGAGTTTGCTCCTGATTTTCAGAACTTTGGACTTGAACTTCAAAAAGCGGATTCTGATTTTCAAGACTCGGTTCCCCAATATTTTGAGCTTTCTTTATGGATGCGTTGTATCTTGCTTCTAATTGAATCCTCTGTCTCCTTCGAAAAAGTTTCTCTGGATCAGAGGATGGTGAGGGTTGATCAGCTTTAGCCTTTTTGCCTCTAAGAGTATTCTTATTGCTCATGCACCTGCACAACTCAAAGCAAAGAGTTAACACGCAACTGATAAACAAAACAAAAGGAAACAGAAATTACAAATTAAGTAACTTATTTAAGAATAAATTCCTAAATAAGGATCAATTAACTAATTAACTTTCAAAAACCTAAAAACATAAAACTGCTCCCCGGCAGCGGCGCCAAAAACTTGATGTGCTCGATCTAGTTATAAAATTATGTCTCCTAAATACCACTAATCTAGATTACCACATTCATAGGCAAGTATACCTAATCGTGGGTAATATAGGCTAGGTAAGTATTTCGGGTTATCGAATCCACAGGGAACAGTTTATGTAATCCAAGTAAAGAAAGTTAAAGAATTAATCAAGAAAAGATTTTTGTTCATGTTTTGATTTATATGAAATGTAATTAATATTTGAAATGACAAGAAATGCAAATTTGAACAATTGAAATGAGATTTAAGGGATATTCACTATGTATGGATTCATCTAGTTCTAAGTATGGTTATTAAGCACCGGCTAGTTTAATGTTCTAGAAGTCACGGTATTAGATTTCTCTCAATCCCATTTAATAAACTAATTACAACTAATAGGAATTTCTTCTCTCAAAAGCTATAACTGATCACACTTCTATTTGTTGAAATTACCGTCTTGAATTAACTAAGACCTCTAACCTAGAATTTTCATTACTAGGGTTGAACTTCTTGTTTAATCTAACTTATTGGAATCTTATCTCTAATCCCTATTTCTAGTGAATTACCAACTAGGTCATAATGAAAAGTTGGGGAAGTAATCAATTGAACCAAATGTTGTCAATATCTAATTTAATCAATTACCAACGATAAAGAAACGAAAACTCATAAATTAAACCAAGAAGAGTAATTAAACATCAACAATTATTTTGAACACAAACAAACCCTAAAATTAAACCATACTTAACCCTAGAATTATCCAAACATAGTGAATATAAAGATTACTAGCACATAGACATGCTAGAAATCAACAAACAAGAGTTAAAGTATAGAATTACAACCATAGATTTAATCCAAAATGTTTGAGAATCAATGATTGCTATAAACTTGACTAATCTCTTGATAAACTGCTTCCAAAATCGTCCTTAACTGCCCAAAAACACACTTCCAGCCAAAGATGCCTGACATTTCCCTTTGATCTGGTATAAAACACGATCAGAGGCGCATAGTTCACGGCGCGAACTATAGTTCGCGTCGTGAACTTCCTGTTTCGATGACATAACGATCGGTAACTCTCGATAACGAACGCGAAGACCATACAGGGACTTTGGTGACTGATCGTGAATAGTTCACGATCAGTTCACGATCGTGAACTATTTTTGCCTTATAATTTTGTATTTTTCTTCATCTTTTGGCCCGTTTTTGGCACCTCTTTCGATATATCACCTGAAATGTAACATAAACACATAATTGAGTAATATCACATGTATTTGCTTCTAAAACGTACTCAAAATTGACGATATTGACGGGTTTGAACGTGTCTAAAAACGTCAATATCAGAGCATAAGGTGTGGATGTGTTAGACCCAAGCCAAACACCTTTGGCGGGCGCCAAACCTTCTACTGTCATACCAACGGCGCTCGTTAAATGTGTGTGCTCTTCATTTGGAAGGCATCTTTAACAACATATTAAACTCATGTTTCTAACACTATACCTTTAACACAATAGAAGACATTTTTAAAATGAGTATTAAAATCATATTAAAAAGATAAAATGAATATAACATGTCTCTGCCACTTTATACACTTTAAATGAAGTATTGTGCTCTTAAATGGAAGTTTTTTTTGTAAATGGTTAATAGAAACGATCATAGATGATTTATAACATTTATTATAAATAATAAACTTAGATCGGAAACTCTTTGGATAAAATTTATTAGTCTTTTGAGCGGAATAGATCTACTTGTTCACTAATTCCAGTTAGTATGACAGATTTTTATCTAAGAAATAAAACCTAAAAACTAAAAAAAGTATCATTAGCAATTGCAATAATGAGACTTATTAAACAAACAGCATATAGTTTTTGAATGGTGGGCTTAGGGACATGATAATAGAGAGTAGGAACATTTTGTTTCGTTTAAATCTCTTAAGAATATTTGGTGAAATTAGGCTATGTTTAAGGTTTCGTAAATAGTTCCTTACGTATTTTCCAAAAAGTATATAAAGCATTAATCTACTGTAAAATTACGGAATACGTTAAACAAATATAATACGCATACTTTATATTTATCTTAATTATAAAGGGATCAAGGGTGTAAATTGTGCTAAAAAAGAGGGGTCAAAGACTCAAAAGTTATCCCAAGGATATACATAAATATAAAATCTCTTTAAATCTTTTTTATTATAGGGTTTTTCTAACGTATGCCCTGGGCATACATTATGTGCAATTAATGAATATCAATTTTCCATTTAAGCTTAGAATCGTATTTATTGCATCTTTTAAAATGGTAAATATTAAAGTTCATTAATGCTATTCAAAATATATTAGAAAATTAAATAATTCATTAATTGTATCTAATGTATGCCCCTGAGTTATACGTTAGAAAAACCTTTTATTATAAAAGTTATGTTAATACTGGTAAAACACTTTAATAATATATAATGGAAGATAAGAAAACATTTGTGAATCAACATAACCAAACATGTTTATACAATACATTAACGAATTTACTAATAATTGCTATTAGAGTAATGGTTAAGAATTAAAAAGATCAATAATATACTACAAATCTTAAATCATAATTACCTTGAATCATTGTAAGTTAGTTTGTTATATTTAAGGTAAGCAAAATTCCTAAATTAAAAGTTATTTATTTAACTCATTAGCAAGCCGTGGGCTAACGCATTTCGAGCAAACAACATGTCATGCTTGTGTCAAATTCAAGCAAATCGAGATTGCGAAAGTAGTCTCATTCACATGTCACTACAACTCATCTTCGATAATTTCATTACAAATCAATAATTTGATTAGGAGTCCGTCACAAAACTTGTCGCCATAGTCTTTAAAGTTTCATCTCAACATGTAGATAATTAGGTTTATGTTCATTTTCTGTTAATTTGTTCTTTCCTTTTGTTTTTACAAGATTCATGAAAATTTGTAAGAAAAGCCAAAGAACATGAGGTCTTTTAAATAATATTTCTAACTACTATGTTATAAATTTCAAATGAAATAACGTGATCCGTATCTTTACGTAGGTATTAGGATTAAGATATTGCTCATGATCAAGGTCGTGAGTTTAAGTTCCGTCGTGAATAAATTGGTGAAAGGTTTTAAAGCAAGGTATACTACCCTTGTGTGCTTAAACTTGTACCAATAACTTAATAACTAACTGTTAAAAAAAATAATGGGTGCAAACCGCAAAGCATGATGCCATTTGTTTTGGTGTCACAAATCTTCTTTGTTACGGAGTATATTACGTGTATGTTTGGATAAGATTTTTGAGTTCTAAAAGTGTTTTTAGCTAAAAGTCCTTATTGACTTTTTAGTTTTAAAAAGTAGTTTTAAAAATAATGTTTGGCTTAGCTTAATGACTTATTGACTTCTTGTTAGTGAAAACTGAAAAGTTGAAGAGTTATTTGAAAAGTAAAAGGTTCCTTACTTTTCAAAAACAACTTTTCAAGACTTATCAAAAAGTTATAGGTTTTGCTAATGACAGCCCTTAGGGCTGTCAATAGGTGCATAAGAGTTGTACATTTATCTATGGAGAGAAGTAGTTCCTAAAATCCAGGAGGTGGTTATTGATTGGTGTACAAATTTTTGTTGCATGTCTATTGACAGCCCTAAGGGCTGTCATTAGCAAAACCCAAAAGTTATTTAAAAAACACTTTTCACCTTACACAAACAACTTATTAACTTAATGCTAATAAATACTCCCTCCGTCCCTAAATAAAGTTCCCATTTCACCTTCAAGTTTTGTCCCTAAATAAAGTTCCCATTTCTAAAACTTAAGGTACCCACTTAATATAATAATATTATTACCAATACTTTCACCACTAACTATCTCTTAAAACACTTTCTCTCTCCAATAAAACCTTATATTTTATTCAAAAGTAATACCAAATACCCCACCACTAACTATCTCCTAAAATGTTGTGCCCAACACAAATGGGAACTTTATTTAGGGACGGAGGGAGTACTATTCAAGAATTCAATAAGCACTCCTCAAAAGATTTTTCCAAACACCCTCTACTTCTACCGTTAATGCTACTAACGTCACTCCATTCAGGTTTACCCCAATATTAGTCTGTTTCCTTAAACCCTAAAAACGGTTTCATCCACCCAAAATCTCAAAACCCTAACATGGAACGAACAAATTAATACTTCGTCACAACAACAACAAAGAACATAAACCCCACAAATGATTCGCCTAAAAACCCTGCGATTGCATCAAATTCCCAAACTGTTGCATCATCCCCAAAATCTCAAACAAACCCACTTGATTCCTTCCATCGGTACCAAATCATTGATACCCATACCAGGTTTTGTTTTTAGTAGGAACTTTTCGCTCTCGTCTCTATTTAAACACGAATTACCTGCTAAAGAATCAAATGATAAGCCATTGGAAGATGGTGATAATGAAAAGGAAATACTCAAACAAAATTTGAGAAAACTGGAATTGGAATTGAGGAGAAATAAACAAAATTCAACGAATGAAACGAAGAACTTAGAAACCTTTTTCACAGAAGCAGTTGGGTTATCAGAAAAGGACCAAAATTCCCACATTAATGAGAATGATGAAGAATCAAAAAAGGGTTTGAAAAAGCTATCGGATTCCTTTATCAGTAAGGATCAGAAAGTGAAATTAAGAAAGGAAGCTAGAAAAACAGAGGAAACAATGGAATTCAAGGAGCTATCACCAGATATGGCTATTTTTGCTAATTATTTACATAAAAAAGGGTACTTGAACAATGCAAATTTCCTCCCGAACAATGAATTTGATGCATCTTGTTTCGAGAATAATTATGGCCGTGATTTCTTGAAGTTTGCAGCTGAAAAGTTTGCTAAGGATCATAGAGAAATCTACAAGTAAGTTCAAGTCCTTCATCTTTTTAATTTAAAGTAGCTAATTAAGATGAAATGTAAAATTTCAATGACAGAATACCATAATTGTTACTAGGATTATTGTTATTAACTTATTATATCTGGTGATTAATGAGAGTAAATAATTATGTCTTGGAGAATGTAAGGGGGTAACCATAGTCACATAATGCGTTTTGGAAATGGATTAAGATAATCAGAGGTTACAAAATGCGATTCTGAAAAATAGAGTTTAAAATTGATTATGTTATTTGAAACCACAATAATTAAATAATCAGTTTGTTACTGTTTGGCAAACCTGAGTATTTGTTTAGTTTATAGGGAAAATGCAAATAATAACTTCTCAAAATGCAATAAGCACCTCCCTACCTATTTTTTTAAAACTCCATTTTTGAATGTCCCAAAACGCAAATAACTGATTATTTCATACTTTTTGCCTAACACTCATTTTAGACTATTTACGTTTCCAAAATGCAATAAGCAGGTAATCTGCTCCAAATCGCAATCCCAAACACCCCCTAGATCGTCTATGTTGGATTGATCTGCTAATTTTTTTTCTGAACTCATTGTTATCTGTGACATCTTATAATCTTTAACCTAATTTTAAATAATTTTAGGTGGCTACCAAACAGTGATTAAAATTGGTGGTTCAATTCGGATGCCCGTCTCTTGGACGGAAAAATGTTTTCTCAGCCAAGGCATTGCGCTTCAGTTTTGGCATTCAAGAAGAAACTGTTAGTGATTGCTTTACTCAAATTATATGTACTCACAAATGCTAAAATTATATGCAGTGATCACTAAGATCCCATTTTCTTAAAAATTTAGATAATAACCGAGAATATTATTTATTTTCAGGTATGCAACAAGTGCATGCTAAAAGATTCATGCAAGTTTTCGAATCAGAGTGTTTGGAAAAAAGGGGCAAAGAATGTGGACTTAGCTGTTGTGATGCGGGTTATAACTTTGTATGCTCTCGAGGCGGTCCCTACTCAACTGCAAGTTCCTGATGATGTAAAGAATGCAGTTAATCGGTTGTTGAAGGAAGTTATTCGGTTAAGTGAAATTGGATCTTGATGTATCATATGCTTCTTAGAAGACACAAAAAAGCCCATATTTAGCATTTTGGTTTGATGAAATTGCATTATATCCTGAATTGTAGTATTGAAATTATTTTTTTTTTAAATTAAAGAATGTTTAATTTTATTGGCTTTTTCATGTATAAACAATACAAATGACACATAATAAAAGCTTATTAACGTTTAACACCTTAAAAGATTAAAAGAAATTTTATTTTCTAGGTATTTATGAAATATAAGAAAGTAATTTGAAGCTACATTAAAAAAAAATCCATTTATATTTTAAAATTAAAAATCCGACCTGCCGGATTCGAACCAGCGACCTAAGGATTACTATCAGATTCGACTACAGTCCTCCGCTCTACCAACTGAGCTAAGGTCGGTTGTTGCTTTACTTGTTTAGTTTTATTTAATTATCTTAGAGTTTACAAATGATATATTGCCAGCTGGACAATTCTACGTGATTGTACTATGGTTGTTTCACGTGAAAGGAGATGGGTGATGGAGTCCACGTAATCAAGTATGGGGACCACATCCCACGCGAAATTTTTTCCATTAACAAATCTCAGTCGCACTTGGAAGTGGTATTGTGAACGGGGTTTCTACACGTGCACCGAATTCTTTGACTCGTGCAAACACCCATGTGTATGCTCTGGTTTGACATGTGTGAATCATATCACAGATCTCAACTACTCACGCGCCTCACTTTCCCTTTTTGCACCAGTTTGGTGTTTGGTCTTCACCACACTCCCTATTCCTGAAATACCCTTTGTCGAAACAAGTGGCAACTTTTTACTTTCAAAAATCAAAACTACCTTGTTACAATATTTATACTATGACGAGCCGCGAAAACTACGTTACAAAATAGACTAAGTTAGTCGTGTACTAAGGCATGATTAGATTACATAAGTGTATGACTGATTCTTTTGTAGCTAACTATAAAATTTTGATTTTAAAACACACATATAGACACACTTACATGTCAAAAATTATAGAAAAAAATTGTCGTTTTAAAACACACTTGTAAAACGTCATGTCTCGTCATTCCTCGTCATGACTTGGGACCCGAATGCTTGATGATGTTACCACGCCTTGCATTTTTAAAACCTTGAATTATACATGTAAAAAACACTCACACTAACACAGTTTTAGTCACCGGTGTTACTTCAACGTTATATTAGTTTTTTCTCTCACTATATAAAACACATGATATCTTACTATATAAAACACATGATAAACCCCGATCAAACTCAGATAGAGGATGACCAAACCCGGCTGACCGTTGAAAAGAGGGGAAATGAGGAAAAATAGGCAATCAGACCTTCAAGATTCAGCATGTGAGATGGGCAACAACATCATTCATCAGGGGAAAGAATCAGAGATGAAGGACATACGCCAACTAAGTGGGCACTGAAACACCACTACAATGCGCCTAAAAACTCATCAATCTATTAAATCCAAACCTTCATTAGGTTTTAGTGAGGTTTAAAAGATCGTGTAATTATTAAGTTATGTCTTGTAAGTTATAATGTCTCCTAATGAAATATAATTCCAATTTAACCTTGTACTCATCGTAGGGATAATATTGTCATTTCGATTAGATTCTTTAGCAGAGCCAGTGGCAAATTAGTAAACTGACCAGCAGCTTTTGACAACAACAAGTCGTCAGTGTTCGCAGGGCCCACCTCCCACATGTTGGGCCCACACACACTACCCTTCTCATAAATTTACTACCTCTTTCCCTCTCAATTCACCAATCGCATTTCGCCGTCGATCAGCCGGATTCCCGGCGACTTTGTTCATAAATGCAATTCTCAGTAATCGTTACTTTGCTTTGTTTCATCCGATCACTTTAATTGCAACTACAGTTCATTCAATTGACATTTTCCTCAACTCCGACCGCATTTATGATGAGCGATTATAAATTCCTTAGTACATATTTCTGATCGGAAACTTGTTCACACACACATCGCCAGTGGTAGGTGTGTCTAGAGAGAGATGTCGGGGACAAGGATGCCTACGTGGAAGGAAAGGGAGAACAACAAGAGGAGAGAGCGCCGGAGGAGAGCGATCTCGGCGAAGATATTCGCCGGCCTGAGAATGTACGGAAATTACAAGCTGCCAAAGCACTGTGATAACAACGAGGTCCTCAAAGCACTCGCCGATGAGGCTGGCTGGACCGTCGAGTCGGACGGCACCACTTATCGTAAGGTATGCTACCTATAATCGAATTTGATCTGCACCTATTAAAGAAATTTCGTCAAATTTTATGTGATTATAAAAGCTATTTTTTTCGTACTGTAAAAGTTCTTTCTAAGATATGAAAATAAGCATACCGGAATTGTGATTATGCTTTTTTATGTATTAATCAGTGGTTGCTTGGGAAAACTTATTAAAGCGGCTTAAGCTTAAAAGCCGCTTAGTAATAAGCTTTCCCAAATATTACTAAATCAAATGTCAAAATTGCTGATGGTTTAGTAATGATGCCTTCACGGCGATGATGGCACATTTTAGCACTCAGTGATGTAAAGTTACTTAACGGCGCGTTGTAGCATAATGTCGACTTCTTTAGCCTCCGTTTTCTATGTACTTCGTATATGTGATTTATGCATCATAGCGCATTTTAGCAATAAGATTTAAGGGTTTGAGTTGGTTTATATTTCACTCCGGCGTACCTTAGATCCGGCAGGTACTTTTGCAGTTTTGCGTACTTCTGTTCGTATTCATTGTTTACTTTCAATTGGATGCACCAAATCAAAAAGATTCCCCAATTACTCCGGAAATGACGGTGATACCCTTTTAGGTATCCAATAATTACTTCCCAAAGGGTATACATTACACGCGAGGGAACAGATTAATCAAGGGGTAATTGTGGCATTCACTGTAACTCTAACTCTGCTGAACCTCTTACCCTTTTTTCTAAATTTTAATGTATGCTTGCTACCAAATATTCACAAGACAGTAACTATCTATAACAATAACTATATACTTATTAAATGTGTTTATACATTTCATGTTTTCAGGGATGCAAGCCTTTGGAACGGACCCACATTGGCGATTGTATATCACCAAGCCCGGGTTCATCTTACCAACCGAGCCCGTATGCTTCATGCAACCCGAGCCCACCATCCTCTTCAATCGCGAGCCCAACATCCACATTCGGACCCAACCCGCACCCCGATTCCCTCATTCCATGGCTCAAAAACCTCTCATCTTCATCCTCATCATCAAACTCATCCAAACTTCCCCATTTCCACATCCACAACGGCTCCATGAGTGCACCCGTGACCCCACCTGCCAGCTCACCAACAACTCGATCCCCACCTCGAATCAAAACCGGTTCCACTTGGGGCACTCCACAATTCTCCTATCTCCCATCCTCAACTCCACCAAGCCCAGGGCGCCAGACCCAGCCTAACTACGACTGGTACTCTGGCATCCGGGTCCCACAGAGCGGGCCCGCGTCACCTACGTTTAGCCTTGTGGCAACGAACCCATTTCGGTTCAAGGAAACGGGTGTGGTTGATGGTGGCCCGCGGATGTGGACCCCGGGCCAAAGCGGGACTTGTTCTCCTGTGGTCCCAGTAGGGTTTGACAACAATGCAGATATTCCAATGGCTGAAGTTGTTTCGGATGAATTTGCTTTCGGGAGGGTGAAACCATGGGAAGGAGAGAGGATTCATGAGTCTGATGATCTCGAGCTTACTCTTGGCAGCTCAAAAACCAGGTATTTAGATTAATCCATAACTGGAGTAGATTAGGTGCCGTTAAAACAAAATTACAAACATTATTTATTTTACATGTTACTCATGCTTTAAAATGTTTCAGATAAAATGTTGCACGAAAAAGAGATGTTGAAGTAGCATTACGCGGAATTAGATCACTTTGTTGTGTATTAAAGTATGGTATGTATGGATAAAAGATGTGCATTTGATTGTATTATCCAATTTGGCAATGAATGCACATGTAAATGGAGTTTGTTTGTATGTTGGTGTGCAAAATGATTACAAAAGGATCCAATGTTGGCTTTTAAGAGAAAGACAAACAAAAAAGGATTTCCACTACAACTTTCTCATAATTGCATATTTTCAGTCTTCCTACTATTATAATTTCATATTCTAAAATAGAACAATTGAGACCAAAGTCATAGTTCAAATTTGGTTTTCTGATCAAAATCGGAAAGTGACGAGATGTTTGATAGTGAATGTTATGTTTAGGGAAACAGAAGTGATATTTGCATTTATTAGCGATGGATGATTAGATTTATCAATTTATTATTTTTAACTTGTATGCTAGATACAACCAATATATCTAAAGGACAAGAGCACATGAACCTTGTTAAAGATGTGTAGTACTACGATAAACACAAATCAATCACCATCAACATAATCTTATAAATCAAATAATCAATAATGCTAGCAATTTTTCCTTATTTATACACAAATCAATAAGGTTCAAACATTCACCATATGTACAAGGAACAAAGATTTGGAAACAACGAATTATTTAATTCAATACCTCTCAACTTTCATATACAATTCTGAGAGTGCATCATAAAGAATCTTAGCAGCAGGAGGCCGAGGCAATGAACCAAGAAGAATATCAGATGATTTAATCGACGAGTTACCGTAAAATCGGCAATTTTCTTCTACACGTGTTCTAACCATACTTCCTTCAAGTGAACAACCAACAAAAGCACCTGCAAAACATTAAAAATTAAAATATAAAATAATTTAATAAAAAATGAAAAAGACTACATTATGTCATTACAGACCTTTACTACAACTATATGTATAACAAGCAGCATAACCACCATCACCCGCCCTAAAATCAGCTTCAGCAGCCCTACCAATAACACCAGCAGCAGCACTCACACCTGCTCCAACTGATAAATGCCCATTTCCACCAAATGTTTTTACAGCATCACTGTTTCTCAGCACGATTATGAAATCAGTTAACTCACCTCCCACCTGTTTGTTTATATACCAAAAAAATATGTCAAAAACAGTGTTTTTGTGTGCTGAGCTGGCAAAAATACAAAAAGAAAAAAAACTCACTTGAGCACCCCAACCCATACCAAAAGAGGAAATTGCAGATGGTGGAGACCAAGATCCATCTTCCCTACGGGAAACAACCAAACCCGTACCCACTTTGTAAGTAACCATCATACCAACTTTTGCAACTGTAAGAATTGCAAGCCCTTTTGCTTGTTTTAATATAGAATCAGGTATCGATTTTTCTGGTGTCAAAGAACCAACCTGAAACAAACATAATAAAAAATATAAATTTATAATAATAACTATTAGAGTAAATTACCGAAATTGTCCCTGATTCTACTTTTTTGTCCCTAAACTTTTTTTTTAGGATTTCTGGTGCCAAAAATCGTAACCCATGATGAAGAACAAATTTTTCATCCAAAAACCCTAACCCATTATAATAGATTAAATTTTTCATGGGTTAGGGTTTTTGTCCCTAAACTTTTTTTTGGTATGGGTTAGAGTAAAATTCTGAAAGTTCTTTATTTGTTTATATTACAAATTAGGATTCATGGGTTAGGGTTTTTGAATGAAGAACATAGAAGGAGATGAGGTAAAATGACAGAAATACCCTTACATGTTTGGCATGTGAGGTTACTTAACGGAGGATTTTGGACGGAAGGACATAAAATCAGAATTTTAAAAAGCACAAAAAAACGTTTAGGGACAAAAAAGCAGAATCGGGAAAACCATAGGGACAATTTCGGTAATTTACTCTAAATATTACCTAAAAAAATGATAAATTTAGATTTAATAAACATTTTTAACGCGCAATTTACCTTAAAGTAACCCCGAATAGTATTTGCAGCCTTATAAATCTCATATTCCATAGTTTGTCCCCATGGGAAATTGAGCCATGATCTCAACGTGCTAAGATCGGTCAAATCTTGTGTTGGCACTTGTGCTGCACGGCTAACCTGATCCATCAAAAACGGTTGAACCGATTCGAGCCGAACACAACACACGTCACACACACGTTGTGGGTCCCGTTTCAGAAATTTATTAGGTAATAAACTTCTTCCTTTAGAACACTCGTTACAAAAAACCCCACCACAAAATCTACAATGATGTCTAGAACATATTATGGGATGGAATCGCACGTTACACAGCATACAGTAAGAAGCTGCACTATCGGCTAACCATTTTGGTGGTTCGGCTTCTAGAAGCTCTTTTATTGTGTCGGCATTAACATCTGTTAGATTATGTGACACTTCTTTCCATGTGTGTTCTAGAAGCTGGTCTGATAACCAAGAGATTTGATATGCGTATGTATCACCGGAAGTAACTGATCTCATTTTGCCTTGTGCTGCAAGTAACATCTCGAGAACAACATCCCACATGGTTAATTGTTTATCTTCACCAGTGAATTGATCCCAATCGATTTCAGTGTCGTTTATGTAATTAGGGTTTATACGGAGACCGCGATTCCATTCTTCGCGTTGACTTTCTGACATTGGTGGGACCGATACGGGGATCCAAACGCCAGTATCTTCATTTAAAGGTGGGTCATAGTAGAAAAATTCACTTTCTTTCTCATGGTCAGAATCTGAATCTTTGTTAGTATAAATCGCATCTACCCTGCTTTCAACAATTGTGTCTGGTTTATTGACTTCAAGTACTGATTTTTCTTCATTAATAGGATCATGATTTCCGCCTAGATCGCTGATTTGACTATTTTCGTTGACTTCATCAGATGCCTGATTATTTACATTGGCTTAATTTGAGCATTTTATTAAATATACAGCATATATGTAAGCACATCATTTATTAAGTTTTACGATTTATTGTTTCAATCTAGTGAATTTAGATACTGCACTGCCATAAATCTAGATATTAAATAAAGAAGTACACATGAAAGCTAATCTAGCCAGTACTCGATTTTTCTTATATGCGTAAATTAATCAATTCAATTAGAAGTATTAAACTTGATACGATCGTCATACATGTAACAGAAAAAACAGTCGTATACGATCATCATACAAATCGCAAAATAAACAGTCATAAATTCGTGATAATTGCACGAAACAGTGGGAAAGGGGGGGGGGGGGGGGGATTACCTTTGGATTACAGAATTTAGGTTCGTAATCTTCTAGATGAACCGTAGGGTATCGCACAATATTAGTGTTTTCCATCTGGTAGGTTTTACGAGAAGCATCCATCAATTCATCTGCTTAGTGATTGATTGAATATTTATGATGATGAAACTATGAAAAAGTATTCGATCAAACAGACGATTGAAGAAGGATTAGGGTTTATTTTGCGTGACGAATAATGAATCCTACTCACGGAGATGATGATGTGTATGAGAATCTATTTATCCATGTTTTTTCCCAATCATTTTTTAATATTTAATTTCATAATTGGGCTTTGCTAATAGTACCATAATGGATTTTTTTTAATTAATTCCTTAATATACATGTATTAAATTATAAACTATGATTGGTGGGTGGTTAATAATTTTCATGAGGGATGATTATTTATAGTTAAAATACATTAACTTTAAACATATATTTTTTTCTTTACCATAGTCATAAGTAGGTGAGCATAAAAACATAAAAACCGAATTAAAAATGAAAAACCGCACCAAAAAGCGGAACCATTTGAAAAACCGATGTCAATGGTTTTTATTTTTGAAAAAAAATCAAATGTTAGGCGCGGTTTCAGGTGCATATGAAAAACTGAACCGAATAAATCGCCCAGCCCTTCCATGCCGCCATATATGTATTTCAAATTTTATAAAAATATTTTTATCTTTATGAAGATTTGATATTTTATTGCTTTTTTCTATAGTGAGTGTATTATTTGTATTTTTTTTTTACATGATTTACTTCTATATCTTTTAATGTTCTAAAAGACGCGTCATGGCCGTACTATTAAACTTCAAGTCATGATGATCTCGAGACGTGACTTAAGGTATTATAATTGTATAATTTTGAAATTTTGTATCATTTGTTTGTTTTATTTATAGAAGAAATGAGTTAAAATTTGAAAGTTTTAACAAATTATTAAATTATAAAGAAAACAAAAATATGAAATTAAAACTGAAATCGAACCGATTTTTGATAAAGACTAAAAAAACGAAACTCAACGGTCTAAAATTTATATAGATTATTATAAATATAGAGAAATGTTCAAGGTAGTTAAAGGATTTTATCTAGTCTCAAAAGACAATTAATAGCCGTTGGATCAAGAAAAAGTCAGAGGTCAAGATCAAGATTCAAACCATACAAACACATGTGCTTCAATACATCAATACCCCACCTAACTCCGGCGACCGGAGGTGGCCACCGGCGGTGGTGGTCGTGACTTGAAGCACATGTGTTTGAAACATATGTGTTTCGCCTTATGAAACACATGTGCTTCGTAGTTCGTATGCTCCCCTGTGTTCTAGAAACTCATGTTTTTAGTGAAACACATGTGTTTCGTGACTTGAAACACATGTGTTTCACTTTATTAAACACATGTGCTTCGTAGTTCTTATGCTCCCCTGTGTTCTAGAAACTCATGTTTTTAGTGAAACACATGTGTTTCGTGACTTGAAACACATGTGCTTTGGAATAATATGTTCGTCTGTA
Source organism: Calendula officinalis (assembly GCA_963853835.1). NCBI lineage: Eukaryota > Viridiplantae > Streptophyta > Magnoliopsida > Asterales > Asteraceae > Calendula > Calendula officinalis. The sequence goes on along the minus strand of OY970823.1, from coordinate 57,096,576 downwards.
TTTTGGAACATCTGTATTTTAGTGAATCACATGTGTTTTCAATACATCAATACCACCACCCCCCCCCCCTCATTACCACCAGCACCTTCACTAGTAGCCACCACCACCGCCCCCGGCCGCCGGCGGTGGTGGTAGTGATTTGAAACACATGTGTTTCATCTTATGAAACACATGTGCTTCGTAGTTCGTATGCTCCCATGTGTTTTAGAAACTCATGTATTTAGTGAAACACATGTGTTTCGTGACTTGAAACACATATGATTGAAACACATGTGTTTCACCTTATGAAACACATGTGCTTCGTAGTTTGTATGCTCCCCAGTGTTTTAGAAACTCATGTTTTTAGTGAAACACATGTGTTTCGTGACTTGAAACACATGTGCTTCGAAGTAATATGCTCGTTTATATTTTGGAACACATGTGTTTTAGTGAATCACATGTGTTTCAATACATCAATACCACCACCACTCCCCATTACCACCAACACTTTCACTGTCAGCCACCACCACCCTCATTACCACTAGCACCTTCACTATCAGCCACCACCACCGCCGCCGCCGCTCGGCGGCGGCGGAGGTGGCGGCCGATGGTGGTCGGTGGTGGTGACCGGTGGTAGTGGTCGTGACTTGAAACACATGTGTTTGAAACACTGCGATTTGATCTTGACTATTTTAATCAAATGATTAGGATTTGTCCCTTGAGACTATACAAAACTCTTGAGTTAACTAGAATACAACCCTATAAATATATTATCAATTCTTAATAATAGCTTTAAACTTTCGTTGTCAAAACCTTACCAAATATCTTAGAAGTCAATTTATGTTGCTTTTAATTTTAATAAAAATAAAACTAAAATTAAAAATGAAATACACCACAAGAAGATGATGAGAAGAAGAGTGCCCTAGAAGTCAATTCATTTGATTGAAAAACTATTTTTTCAATTCACCCAAAATCAAAAGTTCAAAACCCATAACCCACACACTACAGACAACGATCACACCAATTACTTCAATTTCTGTATTATCTTTCTCATTTCCACGATATTCAAGAAATCAACAATCTTTCTTTCTCATTTTCACAATAATTCGATTCGTGGAACGGATTAAAAACCCTAATTTCAGTCTTCCGCAATTCAAAACCCTAAATTCAACATCTTTCAATGAATTCCGCTATTGAATATGTGTGAATTCTGATTGTTATTACAGAGGAAAAGATGTCTGTTGAGAGATCATTTGAAGCATGGGAAGAGGTACAACGACACGGATTAGATTTAGCTGATAGATTAACTCAAGGTTTTACAGGTTTGATTCAAACGCACATCACTCCACCATCATTCACATGGCCAAATCCTCATCCACCCAAGCTGTTTGATGTTGAATTCCCTGCCCAAAATTTCGTTACACGAGATCTAGGGCTTGTAATTGAGAAGAATTCTTATGGAATCAATGGAGTATCAGCGATTTTTGATATCGGAAATAGATTAGGTCAAGCTGGGGTGGATTTTGGGGCGAATTTGAACGGTGTTGTTCAGCAGTTTTTTAGGAGATTACCTGTTCCATTCCGACATGAGGAAGATACAGTTGTTTTAAGAGTGGATACTGGTGTTCAAAAGACTGCTGATTTGGGGGTTAATATGCAGGTTCATGAGGATATTGGTACGTTGACCAAAAGATTTAAAGATTTTGGGTTTAATGAAACTGAAAAGGTTAAAGATGAAGCTGATGAAGAAGAAGGTTCTGGATTTAGCTTGAAACTTGCTCAATTTTCTGGTAAAGCTCAGGTATATTAACATTATGCAGCCTAATGTTGAGAATTTAGTAGATGAATCTGGTATGAAGTATTGATAATTTAGTGGTTTTGGTATAAAATTGTGATTTTTTTTATTAAAGCAGATACCTTTCAATCTTATAACATAATAAATAATTGAATTTTTATGAATTATGTACTCACACATTGTAACAACGGTTTATTAAATTACAGGGAATACTGAATATTTCATCAACGTTTGATAGTCGAACACGTGATGTTGAAAGTTCTTTAATTGCAAGGGGAGATTTCTGGAGAGTGGAAGCATCACGTGGCAGTTCAACATCAGGAAATGAAAACAATTCCCTTTTTCTTGTTCAATTGGGCCCACTACTATTTGTTCGTGATTCTACTCTTCTTTTGCCCGTTCATTTGTCCAAACAACATTTGCTTTGGTACGGTTATGACAGAAAGGTAAATTATGCGCCCGATTGTTTTATATATGGGAACTTCGACCCGTTTAGTTGTGAATGGGCCAGCCGATTTGGATTATGTTTTATCTCTAACGGGCTATGTTTTAATTTAAAATATATTTCTTTCAAACGTGCTAAGTTCAAGAATCGCCCGAATTCTATTAAAAGGTTACATTTTTAATAAAATTATATAAATAATTTAATCTTGTTTTTGTTTATTACCAGAATGGAATGCATTCTCTTTGCCCAGCAGTGTGGTCAAAACATAGAAGGTGGCTGTTGATGTCAATGATTTGCCTTAATCCATTGGCCTGTGTAAGTACAAAAATACCCTTGTAGTCTTATTAATTCGAAATCTGCCACTAATCTTGATGTAACAAAATCTCTGAAGTTTGAAATTTAGAATTTGTTGGTTGCAGTCATTCATGGATTTACAGTTTCCAAATGGTCAGTTGACTTATGTAGCTGGTGAAGGGTTATCAACGAGTGCTTTTTTACCTGTTTTTGGTGGTTTGCTTCAAGCTCAAGGTCAATATCCAGGAGATATGAGGTTTAGTTTCTCATGCAAGGTCAGTTGCTGACATAATAAAGATTTAAACTTTTTGATTTAAATTTTCTTATATGGATGGATTTGGGGTTGTAGAATAATTGGGGAACACGTATTACACCAACAATACAATGGCCTGAAAGATCGTTTACCATGGGGTTTGAACAAGCTTTAGCATGGAAGAGATCTGGTCTTATGGTTAGACCAACTCTTCAATTCAGGTAATTATGATTTTGAATTTTTTGTATGAAAGAGAGCATTTATAGATACAAATAATCCACATCTGTTATGGTTGGGTAGATTACATCCAACAGTTGGTGGGACGAATCCGGGGGTGAAGGCAGAAGTTGTACATTCGGTACACGAAGATTTGAATCTGATTGGTGGTTGTTCATTTGCATCACATCCATCAGCATTTGCATCACTATCTGTATGTTTATTTTATTTTCTATAGTAATGCATGTGTTACCGAATTGTGTATTGTTTTGGAAAAATGCAGGTAGGCAGGTCGAAATGGAATGGAAACGTTGGTAAATCGGGCATAGTGTTAAAAGTTGAAACTCCTCTTGGAAATGTTGGTCAGCCGTCTTTTTCTGTTCAGTTAAATAGTGGCTTAGAATTTTGAACATGTAATTGTGAATATAAATTTCTTTTCAAAAATGTTAATGTATATATAATCGGTTTTGATAAATTCCTCACTTGTGTTTTTGTCTTGTTTTGAGCTTGAAATTATGCTAGCATGTGTATGTGTACTAGGGGGGACAATTTTCAACATAAACGTAATAAATAAGTCAGGGTTGTAACCCATTTAAATTAATAAATGGGATGGGTGCTTCTTTCATTTCACTGAACTTTTTTATTTTAGTTTTAAACTTACCGATAATTAAAGGAACAATCATGAGAATGGTTTCAGCAATATGAATTGGTTGACTCTTGAATCGTAGCATGATCTTGCTGATGGAAAATCCAGCCTTACCTCAAGGAACAGGAATCTATGTCAGTAAATACACACCTCAAAAATGTAGAGGTGCTCAAAATTTGTTTCAAACCAGTTAACCGAAAGCCAAACCATATCAAACTGAAACTCAATCGCAATCAAACCCTAGACTGAATTATGTAATCGGTGTTTGGTTTGGGAAATTTTTAGTCGGATATATAGACTATTAATTGCTAAAACTCTAAAATACCAAATCATTCATTCAAAACCTATTTATCATTTATTTTGTTGTCAATCGCTTAATTTAGATCCCAATATAATTTTAAAGTAGTTTTAGTGGACACTACATTAGCAACTTTTTATGGTAGAAAATACTACTCCTGTAAATGTAATATCCATTAATTGTTTCAAGGCCGGCCCTAATCTGTTTAAATTAAAGAAAATATTTGGACTATCATAAATCTCGAATCACGCATGCCAACTAGAATGGACTACACATACATCACACACAAGATTGCCTAAACAAACTCTGACTATCGTGTATAGTGTTGATCTCCATGTTTTAATTTTTTTAATATACAAATGATGTTAGACTTGCATAAAGACTTGCCCATAGTCTAGAAATCATTTTCCTCCAAAAAGTAGGACCTCATATAACATTTGTAACGGGGAAAACATGAAGTAAGCAATTGAAATGGGAGGAGAGACAAACCTCACGTAAAGATTCATTTGAACTGATGAGGTATTTGCTTACAAGTATTGCCAAGTGATTCTTCAACAAGAATTCAACATTCTCAAAACATCAACAAAATGAAACAAGTTTCTGGTTATGTTTGAGACATTAGAACTAGGGGTGGCAATTCAGGTCGGGTTCAGGTTGACAGGTTCGGGTTCGCGGGACAGAAATGTTCAACCTGAAACCGACCTGTTTAAATAAACGGGTCAGATATCTCAACCCTAACTTGTTTAACTTCAACCCAAACCTAACCCATATAACTCATTTAATAAAACAGGTTATCAGGTCAAACAAGTTAAACGGGTCAAAATGCTGTTATTATTACACAAATTCATAACAAAATACTAAACACCAAATTCCCATGTAACATTTTTAATTGTTATCTAACTATTAATTATGTTTTAACTAGTAAACTATAAATTAAGTATAAATATATATTTTTTAAATATATTTTAATAATTAAACGGGTTGGCGGGTCGACCCATTTAAATTATCATTGACCCGAACCTAACTTGTTTAATAAACAGGTCAGCTGACTCAACCCGAGACTGACCCAATTATTTTTTACCTCAACCCAAATCTGTTTATTTTCGTGTCGTTTAATTTCGTGTCGGTTTCAGGTCGGGTTTCGTGTCGGGTCAGAAATTGTCACCCCTACTTAGAACCATGAAAACAATGATGGATTTTGGTGGTTTTGCAAAAATGAAAAATCCGGCTTATTTGTTAGATATTACCCAACTAAGAAAAGATGGTCATCCATCTAAGTATGATGCTTAGCTGGCCTGTAGTTAGAACCAAATGTCGTATAGTATCTTGCTCGGGTATTAGATTTTTTTTTTGAAGAATTGAATTGCAAAACAAGTGCATTGTATTAACTTATCATTTCTCCTAGAATTGGAAAAATAGAGGAATGTGCTTTAGATTACAGACACTATTCTTGTGCAAATTTAAAGGAGAAATTGACTAGGTCTTTTTTTGTATCCTCTTGTCTCTGATAGGTAATTCCATGGGCTTTTGGGCTTGGTGTGGATGGTCCGGGCCCGTGTACACTTTAAGGTGGGTAAACAGATCTCTTCCAAGCTGCACCAACAACTTATTAATTCAGTTATTTCTATAACAAACTAACTAACTATAACTGCCAATATAAACTCACCCTTCCTTTGGGAAGCATTCCACGAACCGCATGTTCAATAATCCTTTCGGGGATTCTTTGCTGAAGTTGGTCAAACGTTTCAACTTTCATCCCACCTGGTCTTCCCGAATGCCTTCTGTACAACTTTTGGGTCCTTTTTTTACCCGATACCGCAACTTTCTCAGCATTTATCTATATTTATCAACATCAAAACAACATTATGCTAATATTTTTAATCCATTATTACTTTAATTTGTGGTTTTTAACTAGTGATGATACTGATATACTTACCACAATAACAAATGCTCCCATATCTACACTAGGAGTATAAGTGGCTAGATTTTTCCCACGCATGTGAACGGCTATTGCTGTTGCCATTCTTCCAAGAATTTTATCAGTTGCATCAACGACATACCATGTTTTCTCTGTGTTCACATGATCTGCAGCTGATGGATACCATGTTTTGTTCCATACATCCTAAAAAATAATGTTTTGGATGATAAGAAAAGGCGAGATTCTTCATATGTTTGATTGATATTACTGTATCGTATTAATGAAAATAATGAATTCAACTGAAATGCTTCTATCTTAAACTAACAGGGAATGTGTGGACTGTATCCAATATACAAAAAAATTGGGTCCAAATTCTAGAAACTCCAAGTTTTGTTATCCTTAGTATATAGCACGCGCACACACACACACACACACACACACACACATTTTGGTTATTGATAACTCGGTAGGTCATTCTGAAATCAACTAGATTTGTTTCAGTTTAATTAGTTACTTCAACCATTTATGGAAATTGTAACAATGCCTTTGGTATGCACATTTTGGAATTACTTACAATGTTTTATCATTAGAACCAAAACAACTTTAGATAAACTGACAAACGATTAACAAAATTGCTATCATTTCCATTAATGAATTATTAAATTGATAAATTCAGCACTTATCTGGTGAAGCTCATCTCTAATTTTTCAAAGCATATGCTCTTGTTTATTTTCTGAACAGTGGAATTTAACCTAAATTAGGCATTGAAAATCGTTGTAGGGCATAATTGATGTTTAAGCAATTAACAGCAACAAAACAGTTATGCTAATCAACAAACACTCCAAAATTACTTTCAATTTCTCAAACAACAAAATGCATAACAACACGATGAAAAATATAGATTAAAATGACGTACCGGTCCAGTAAAATCGGAATCGGTAAACATCCAACGCTGCTCAACAGGTGCAAGGTTTCGTGTTTGAGTTTGCTGTTCTTGACAACGAATCTGAAAATTCCTACTGTTTCGAGCTCCAAATGTGTGCTTAGAAGAAGAAGGTGATGCCGCCATTGTTGACAAACCGAAGAGAATCGGAGAGCTGCTTGTGTGTGATGTCGCAAACATCACAGACGATGAGGTTGCATAAGCCATCGCCATTTTCTGTAATGGTCTTCAATAGATTACGTTTTCGATCTTCTTCAGGGGAAGTAGGATAAGGTTAAGTGCAGGATGTCTAGATGCTGAAATGCTTTTATCAAACACAAAATACTATTTTCACATCGGCCCCTGTTTTATTTATCATTTGTACATAAACCCTTTGATTTTATATGATTATTAAATGGGAAAGTTACCTAAATGTCACATTTATACCAATATTTTGTTGTAAAGAAATTTTTATATATAATAAAAGAATGTTTCTGCCATGTAGACAATGCCATGTTATAATAGCATGTCAATATGTAAGCCACGTATACATGCCACGTCAGCCTTACCCTTCATCAATCTTTAAATTTTGTCGTTGCCCTCCATGATCAATGTCATGAATTTACCAATTCCTTCACAATTCAATTCATAATAATTTATGTAATCAATGTAAAACCGTTTCAATACTTTTGTATGCAAATCGCTGTGATTCCATCGCCACGTACATTCAGTAATCAATGTAATTGATTTTACAAATTCTTTCCCAATTCACTTCTTAATTATTAATTATTTGTGTAATCAATGTAAAAATGTTTCAATACTTTTGTATGTTTATTATAATCTTCACGGAGAGTATTGATACGTTACAAGTCTTTCAGTCAAATTCGTTGTTGGTGATTTGTATCACCAATATTATTTAAGTGTAATGGGATAAACTTGTTGACCAAATGAAATCTTAATAAATATTAAACAAGTAAGGATGGTGCGGAGTGCACGCTTGTTTAAATCTATTATGATTAAAATACACTGACTTAACGGGGGTTCGGTGGCAGCGCCCCCGATAACGGGGTTCCAAGGGGCAGCCCCCCTGGCGGGCTCCGGGGCAGCGCCCTGGTCGGGGTCCAAGGGACAGCGCCCCTGGCGGGGTCCAAGGGGCAGAGCCCCTGGCTGGGGTTGAAGCTTGGAAATTTTTTTATTTAGGTTAATATTTCTTTATGAAAAATGCATGGAAAATCCGAATTTGGATTCAAAACCCGGTTTTTCCGACCCGTCGAATCAGACCCGAAACCAACCCGGTTTTTGCAGTTTTGGGCGGTTTGCAACTTCCAAAAGGCAGTTCAAAGTAGTTTTCGTCAGCTTTCTAGAGATTGGAATAACACTGATTTGGTCCTATCTTCTCTGGTACGATTTCTCAAACACACACACACATATTCTCTGTTCTTGATCACACTGTGATTTTACTAGATTAAAGATTTCGAGAGTACCCTCGAAATACTTTGATCTGATAGTGATACACGACTTCACAGTGATCCAAGCAAATCGAAATCAGTACAAACTCTAACATTCGTTACAAATCTTAGTATCTTCACAATCATCATATATATAATCATACCTTCAAGCAAACCCGTCTAACGTACATCTGAATCAATATCCGTCCTTTGCAACTGCCTGCAGGTTAGTCGTAGTAAACAATGTAATGACATAAACATAAACATATATCGTTGACGTGATTATTGTCGGTTGTTAACACATATATGTAAATTATGTTTTTTGTATTAATTGATTGAAAATCGTTCGATGAATGATTTTTTCCAAAGCAAAATTTTGTAAATTCTTTAAAACATTTGGGTTAACCCGCAAACACTTTGTTGTACATGTTCTTTCCAGGCAACTCTCGAAGTTTCTTTCATGGCAGATCTTGAAGATTTCTCAGATAATGATAACTAGAACTTGGTAAGTATAGTTTACAGATTTTATTGATTCTCACGGGAGAAAAACACGTAAACTGTATATTATTTGTGTACATGCTTTTATTAAATATAATCTGCTTTTTTTGTCAACTTTAATGTAACTGAAATTGTAAATTTGAAATGCATGACAGATAAAATGATAGTCTATGTATACTTCTTATATATGCATTTTAATAGAAAATGTAACGTCGTTGTTAGCTAATAGAAGATTGATAAGTTTGGTTTGTTTTTTATACTTTTCATTTGATTAGATAGTTTAGAATCTATTTCTTTTTTAAGTGCAGTGGGCGGGTATAGGGCTGTCATGAGTCGCAATTTTGATTCTATGGATACGGGTTTAAAAAAAAGATTAAAATTTTGATATGGGTTTTTAAAATTTTGTAGAACTATCATGTTGAATGTGGACTGTAGAGAAATATTTGCAACCAATACTGATGTTGTTTTGGACTTATGGATCAAGACGCGATTAGTGACAAGGTAAAAAACATGACAAATTTTTTGCGGGTGATTTTTAGGATTTGTTTATATGACAAAAGGTTTCTATCCAACTATTAACATGTTCTTTATTCGCATCCGTTTTATTTTAATTCTTGATTTTGATAAAATTGGTTGTTTTCAGGACACTGAGGTTCATCACCATCATTAGAACTTTTGTTTATAATATTTGTCACTTTACGTATTTCGTATTTGGACTTTTGTTTTGAGACTTTTTATAAGTCACCCGTGATTCATCACGGGTTATAGGCTAGTATAGTATTAAAAGGCTTAAAAAACGAAAATGTAGTTAAATTTTGAAGTCGTATAGACGGTTTGGTTCCAAAATTTGAAGAGTCAAAAACCGATAGTTTCATATTTGGTTCGTATAAATTGATCAAATAAATGAACATCTCATATGATCTATTGAACCAAGTAGCGACTAGCGAGTATCATTGTAGTGCTTAATTTTTTTCTTTCAACTTTGACTTCGACTTGTTGATGTTCTTCCGGTTAGAATAGCAATATCATAAGGCATATCCCATGTATTTACACTAATTATATAACAAAGTCACATAGCCGAGTAAGGTCTTATAAATAGCGACTGACTGTGACTTTACTTACCGACTGAACATTCATTACATAATATGTTTATTTATTTTAAATGTTTTTATGAATTATTTATTATTACTATAACTCTATACAATAGTTTGAGCGTAACAAATATTTAACATTTTAAATAACCTATCTACAAACTTGATATGAGTTTATCGTAAGTTAACCAAATTCTATATTACACGTCGTAATTAGAACTCTAGTAAGAGGTAACTAACTACTATTGTATTCTTTGGTCATTACATAATACGGAGTATTTCATTAATTCTTCTGGAACAACTACCCAAATCATTTATGTATTGTGTAGTACACGATTATAGACCTATCAGTCCACAACTAACTTATAAAAGTTGGGTAGATAGACCATAAAAATATAGGACGACATCTTTAAAAAACTTTATATTTTATATTAAACAGACATAAATGTTTTTTTCCCTTCTAATTTACTCCGTATATGTTAAACCGGTAAAACTTCTAAGAGGGTATAATGTCAAATCTTATTTTCGTATAAAAAAAGACAATATGTATAAACCACTTTCTTTTAAAAAATTTGCAGTGTTAAAACTTTTTGACGTATGATATCAGTAATAATCAGTAGTCTATTAAAAAAAACTTCAAACCATGTTGAATACACTTTCAAAAGTAGTAATAATCAGTAGTCTATTAAAAAAAACTTCAAACCATGTTGAATACACTTTCAAAAGTAGAATTTCGATATAATAGGTTACACAAAATCTAGAATCATATAGAGTAATTCAGAGTCAAACTCCATATATTTTGGCACAAAATCAAAGCAAAATACATAGAATTGTTTAGGTTTTTCATCAGATTATCAAAGAACTTGTTATACTATAACCGAAGTGATAGTTGGTGTGAACTAAAGATAGTTTATATAACTATCCATTTCACACCTCTTATTAAATTAAAGATAGTTTATAAAAGAAAGGATATTTAAAATAAAACATTTACCTTCATTTATTATTTTCTATCAAATTTGATGGATCCAAATCAAACATCATTCCCATAGGCTGCTTTAAAAACTCGGAAAATTGTGAAATTGTCAAACCAATTCCTTTTCAACGACGGAAACACAAACCCATAAAAACAATGGCAACAACTTCATTCTCGACCATTCTCACTACCACCCTCCCACCACTCCACTCCCCACCGTCCCTCCGCCGTAACACCAATCTTTCTCCGTTTCACAAACTTTTCCGACCAGCCACCAAACCTTTCCTTTCCACCCTCACCTCAAATCGCACAAAATTTTCACCAATGGATTCATCTTCTTCAATAAAAGTCCAATCGAGCGGTACTTCCAGTGTTCCTGATCTAGGGCTCATTCAGAGTGCAATTCAATTGGTTCAATCATCCCCACCCACCTGGCAATCCGCAATTTTTAGTAATTTATTAATTTTTTTAGTTGGATCGCCGATTCTTGTAACGGGGTTGTCACTTTCCGGCATCGCCGCCGCCTTTTTGCTTGGTACACTGACGTGGCGGGGTTTTGGACCCTCTGGGTTTCTTCTTGTTGCCGTTTATTTTATCATTGTAAGTAAAATATTTAAAATTTGTTCTTTTAATTCAATCAAAATTGCCCCTTTTTTTGTGTAAGTTGATTAATATTAGCTAAATTGTCTTATTAGGAGATCTGATATGATCTCTCCTCTAGAAGTCAAAATGCAGCTGCTATAGAATTCTTATTTTCTATGAATTTTGCTATAAATCAAAAGCTACTATTTTTTTTTTAATAGTAGTTATTATAGTTACCTAAGTAGGCCATTCTAGAAACTTTAAAGACCAATGTGTTTGAAGAAAAGTATCATTGTCAAAGTGAGAATTGTTATTCTATGACAATCGCCCCTTCTTCGTATCTCTTTGAGTTTAAATTTAGTGGTGTTTGGACATGTGGTCAAATTAATTACTTTCAAAACTCACATCCAAACACCCCCTTAGAGATAAGTAGCACACAAAGTATTCATAAACTTAAACATGTTTAACTACCATTATTGACCTATCATGCTGGCTAAAATCAGCATACAAGAAAATTAATCAATCTCCAATGAATATTATTACAGGGTACAGCAGTAACAAAAATAAAAATGGCCCAAAAGGAAGCACAAGGTGTTGCAGAGAAAAGAAAGGGCAGAAGAGGGCCCGGGAGTGTGATCGGGTCAAGTGCTGCAGGTTGTGTTTGTGCATTGCTGTCAATTTATGGAATTGGCGGGAAAACGTTTTCTCGCCTTTGGGAATTAGGGTTTGTTGCTAGTTTCTGTACCAAGTTGAGTGATACTGTCTCTAGTGAGATAGGAAAGGCGTACGGTAAAACAACGTAAGTTATTTTAATTTTAAGGATCTTGTTCAGAAGTGGCAAAAAAACGGGCAGGTTGGGTAACAGGTCAAAACTGGTGATTTATTATGTAACTCGTCGAAATTTGTCGCATTTAATATAATCTATAATATAAATAAAATAAAAATTTAAACAAAATATGTAGATACCTAGTAACAACATTGAAGGTAGTTCCAAGGGGAACAGAAGGTGCTGTTAGTGTTGAGGGGACTGTTGCTGGCCTTTTAGCTTCAATTCTTCTTGCCTCTGTTGCTTGCCTTTTAGGGGAGGTAAATTTTATCACATATTAAAAAATATATATATTAATTAGAATCCGAGATGACATAATTTTGGTATGTAATGTTTTTGGGGATATTAGATTAAGGTTGCTGAAGTGGTGATATGTGTGTTGGCATCACAAATTGCAAATGTTGGTGAGAGCATAATAGGGGCTGTGCTCCAAGAGAAAGAAGGATTCAAATGGGTAAGCCAAAACCTAAAGCTCGATTTGAATAATTTAAAATAATATATTTTGTTTCTTTAACTTTTTATGATTTTTGTAATTGTGTATGTAGCTCAACAATGATGCAGTTAATGTGATCAATATTACTCTTGGTAGCATAATAGCCATCTTGATCCAGCAATTCGTAACAGGGTTTTAAACTTCATTTGCAAAAAGAAAGGATCATGACTTGGTGTTTTAATTTGTTGTATAAACTATAAACAGTTAATTCTAATGGCTAGCTTGATTAGGCTGTACATTAGTAATATGTTATATTTTGTATTGTCTAACAATACAATAGCAGCTATGCTGCTCAATTTTTTTATCAACAAATTAATTTATTAATTAAATAACATAACTTTGGTCTTCTTCTTCTTCACATGTCCATCAATAATGTGAAGATAAATATTGCACATGCATGGACATTTCAAAGATAAGGTAATTGACTGATTTGAGAATTTCAATCCATCAAGTATCATTTGTTATTCTGTTTTCACATTAAATTGGATCCATCATACTACACATTATATTGTAAAATAAACACACTGGTGGCATCATGATTTTGAACCACATTAACCTTTTTCATACTAACCCTGCTACAAAGACAATACTTCTAACACCACTTGATTATGAAGTCAATACACCTAACATTACAAAAAACACTAACAAACCATTATTTCCACACGATAAAACACATTAAAAATTCCGTCTCCTTTTCGCGGTACCATTATTATTATTATGTTGAGAAGTGTAGAAATTTGGCATGGGCAAATAGCATACATCCGGGACAAAAGTATCAGAAGTTGAATTGTTTTGGTGCTGCTGATGTGGACGCCAGCTCAGCCCTGAAGCAGTTGGTGGGGAAGAGATTTGTGGGACCGCCCAAGATGCATCAGGGACTTGACCTAAGCAATCTTCACTGTCCAATTCGATCTCCGTGGATCTTAGAATTGGTGAACCGTCTGATTCTCCAAGTTTTCCACTATCAGCCTATATATCATTATATTATAGTATCATAACAATTATATAATCAACAATAAACGTGTCAAAATTACCACCTCTGCATTTATAAATTCTTCTCCTATCATACCTTTGATGAGCCATTTTCTAAATAATTATAATTCTGATTAAAGTCCGTGAGTGCAAGAAAATCATCAAACTGCCATTGTTCAGCAGAACCACCACCACCACCAAAAGGCACTTTAGATAGTCCACTATCACCATTTCCTGCAGGTTGGACAGGTGTCACTTTGTTGAATTGACTTGTTGCTGACATGGCAACGTTCCTTGCGGGCACAGAATGTAACTTTTCTGGTTGATTAATCTTTTCACCAGAGTTTGACTTTCCTGTTGATGATGATGCACCAGTTTCAGCAGCTTCAAGCCCTACTTTGACTCCAGTTAGTAGAAATCTTTGATGTGATGAAACTAATTTGTTGATTGTGTGCATTGCAACATCACATTTTCTGCATAGTAAAGCTCTGTCTTCTAGACAAAAGAAGTAGCCAACGGTTTCCTGTATGTTATTGTAATTAAAAACTGTTGCATTCAATTATAGAAACACCAGACATGCATCATAGAACATTAAGAAAATAACTAATTATTCAGCTGCTAATTTCTAAATTCAATCTATTCGCCACAATGATCCATCTATCTTCACGATTTTTGAAAGAAAACATTACTAATACCTTTAATTTCCTAAAAACTATGGTAGCTCATTGAGATATAGTTCTGTCACGTCATATAAAGTTACTAGAATCAGAATCATTTTTTATTCAGATGATATGATTGAAGACATCTAATTATTTAAGAAATTCAGTCATTAGGTCATAATGATCCATCTATCTTCCTAATTCCAAAACGAATTCATTATCAACAATCACTATCTCCTAAACATACCTAACTCAATATCAAATCAATGGAAACAAAATTTAATCACTCAATTAACTCAATCACATCAATTCAATATCAAATACACAATCAAATCAATACAAGCAAAATTCAAATAGTCAACCAAATCAGGCAGTAAATAAAATAAAAACATAAAAAATCATCGATACGTATTGAACGAAATCATACCTGACAAATATCACACTTTGGCATTTGAGAATTACAATTGAAAAGAGGAACTCTCTGATGCTTACTTGCGAGCTTATTAGCGGCATGTACCTTTTCATCGCAGGCGTAACACAACGCCGCCTCATCGGCGCAACACAACACGACCGCCTCCGCCACCTCGCAGACGTTACACTGAATCTTCATCGTTGAAATCAGTGTAGAAATTCACAGATCTTAATATCTTATCCTGTGTTTGTGTGTTTATAGGGTTTAAGCAGGTAATAAATGGGGCCGAAAAGAGGAGGTGGGAGAGCAAGTGGGGGTTTTAAGAGAACATGTACTGATTCGTAATTCAAGGAAATTATTAAAGTCTGGTTTTGAGTATTTAGTTGTATTTTAGGTAAATATATAATGGAATAAATGATATTTTTGTTGAGGCAGTCACAACACGTGACGGGTGTACCGCGTAAGTAATGAGGTGGCCGATTTAGTTCGAACACATAAAATATCTTACTCACACCTTTGGAGTGTTGTATTAGCGTAATTTTACTCATATGAGGGTTTATACTCATATGGTATGCATGTCGTGAGTTCGAATCTCTTTAAGAGTGTTGTATTAGCGTAATTTTACTCATACCTCTCACGGACACATAAGAGGAATTTTCCTTGGAAATCCCTTTGGGGGCTGGGTTTGCCCGCTTATGCGGAGCTCGAACTCGGGGTGCTCGCTGAAAAATTGCGAGTAGGCTTCCGTTATTTCATTTGTCATTTCCAAAAAATAAAATATCTTACTAATATATAAAGCATTTAGGACTTCTTTTTATGACATTTCTTAAATTTCAGCCTTACTATTTCAGAAAATGTCTTAATTTTTACAAGCAATCAAAATATAAAACACATGCCACAAGATTCGAACCCGTGACCTTGCGTATAGCGGGTTCATGTTTTCCCCCTTCAACTACATAGGATTTGTGATATTGTTTCCTTTTCAATATACTTATTCACATGAAAGTGCAATAACGGCTAAAATTTATGATGTAAACAACCCCATTTCAAATAATCCTTTTAATTATCTTTATTTTACAATACTTCATTTTCTTTTTATTATCTTTTACTAAATATTTCATTTTCTATTGAATTATCTTTTACTACATATAATATATATTTCATACTTTGTCAATTTAGCAAGCTTAATTTTTAGCCAACCAGCTTGTTATCTCAGGAAATATTTATGTTGACACCCCAAGGACTTGAACTTGCGACTTCATGTTATTAGCAAGGAGCTCTAGCTACAAACTCATATCATTTTGTTTACCATCGCCTACTTAGGGGTGGCAATTCAGGTCGGGTTCGGGTTCGCGTGTCAGAAATGTTCAACCCGAAACCGACATGTTTATATAAACGGGTCAGATATCTCAACTCTAACATGTTTAACTTCAACCCAAACCTAACCCATATAACCCATTTAGTAACAGATTAAACAGATTATCATGTCAAACAAGTTAAACGGGCCAAACATGTCAAAATGATGTTATTATTACCCAAATTCATAACAAAATACTAAACACCAAATTACTAAGTAACATTTTTAATTTTTATCTAACTATTAATTACGTTTTAACTAGTAAACTATAAATTAAGTATAAATATATATATTTTAAAATATATTTTAATAATTAAACGGGTTGTCAGATCGACCCACTTAAATTATCAATGACCCGAACCTAACATGTTTAATAAACGGGCCAGTTGACTCAACCTGAGACTGACCCAATTATATTTTACCCCAACCCAAACCTGTTTATTTTCGTGTCGGTTTCAGGTCGGGTTTCGTGTCGGGTCAGAAATTGCCACCCCTACACCTACTACCACCCGCCACTAGAATCACTACCCTCACAATCACTACCGAACACACCATCACTACTGCCCCCATCGTACAATCACTATCGTTATCGCAAAATATAGTTATAGGGTACCCGCCGTCGCATTGCGCGGGTACCTAGCTAGTCTACTTACATTAGCAATTTTAACAAAGAAAAATTATGTTAATTTCTTTATATTTATACAATAATTCATATGTAAAATATATTAATTTTATAATATTATATTTTGATTTAAATATATGTATTGATTAACTGAATAAAAATATAAATATAAAAGTTTAGTAAACAATTAATATTATTTTTCTTTTAATATACAAAGTTGTGCACCTTCAAGTAAATTTGACTAGTGGTAGGTCTAGTGTTACAAAAAGTCTTAATAAGATCACTTAATTATGAAAATGTCAAAAGGAAATTACTCAATTTTCAAATATGTAAATTGTAGTAAATTTTTCCGCGTGTTGCCGCGGAGATTTTCATGTAACGTCAAAAAGATGATTTACATCAATAAATGTTTTAATTGTACAACGTCTAGTTAAATGTGTGATCTGTGTTCTTCTGCTAATTATATACAAAGTTTTTATCCTTAATTATTATGTAAATGTATCCATCAGTTTTACTTTGTGTAGGAGTATGTGTTACTTATGTCAACCTAAAAAATTTATTGTAAAAATAAAATCATATAATCGTTATTTTAGAATTTTAAGACTCTTTAAAACCAATTTTGTTTAGGAGATCATTAAATATAAAATATTAATAGTAGTTAAAAAAATAAACATTTTTAGATATATAGAAATTCATTAGTTATATAAGAAATTAAAAACTTCGATGGTAAATCATTATTATTTTTTAAATAAATATACATATTAAATATTAAAGTTCAAGTGAGCAAATTGTCATTATAAAATATATTAAAGGTTATGAGAGCAAAATATAATTATAGCAAAATTAAAGAAAGAAATTATTAAAGAAGATAAGAGTGATCATTCGAGTTTATGACCGAAGGACAGAAACTTGAAGAAGACCATTCAGCTGAAAGTGGAATCAGCTGATGGTACCTGCTGCAGATAAATATTTGGTAGATAATGTTCTTGACACTTTGAACTTTTCCTTTCCCGCTCAACGAAGAAGAAAACGATGAAGATCTTCTATTTTAGAATAGAAGATACTTTTTAGAACTTCATCGTTTGTCCCTCCAAACATAAAAATGGAAAGTCAACTTCTTTTGTACTATCCTAGTATACCTTTTCACTGTGCGTCAGAAAAGGTGGTAAAAGAAGTTGACACAAAGTACAATCGGACTCTAACCTATGCAAATGCATTTAATGTTTCCGTGGACAAGTCTACATCAACGAATAATATGTTTATACGTGGATTAACTTGTGGACAAAGAAACATGGTTCTTGGGCTATATATAGAGACGTAAATGCTTGCATTTACACATACCTTTTAGCATTTATAGCACAAGAACATTCTCTGAGAGTTAGTTATTGTTTGATATTAACTTCTTCATAGTTAATACTCGAGCAATAAATATCACTGTCAATATCAGCTGATAACTCTCCTTGCATAGGGTCTTAGTTTGAGCGAACAAAAGTGTCATTTCAGTATAATGTTTTAGTTAGTTTGTACTATCTATTTCCGCAAACTTTGTACTGTATTAAGTTGTTTTAATAAACTTTTAATCATTGAAAACTATTGTGTGTTCTTTACTTTCTTGTCTTTACTTAGGCATAACGCCAACATGTTAGTGTTGTTGGAATTCATCAGAGATGATATTACCTTTTGCTCAATTTTTTGTGCTATAAACATATGAATAGAACTTTGGTGGTCAGAAAGTAAGAAAACAAAGTTTGAAAGGTAAATTGCCAAGCATTAACGAAACAAAAATAGAAGTTTGTAGCGGTTTGCGGAATTAAGAAATTGATTGTGGTATATCCATGATCCATTCATTCAATGGGACTAAAAATAAGTAGTTTATAAAGAACTTTGTAAATCTTAAAAATTTGAGGGGACAACTATGGTGCATTATGGGTTGATATTGAAGTCTTGCAAGTGTGGTTGTCGGTCACGGGAGCTTTTGGCTTTTAACGATTTGTTGTTTGTATAGTATTAGTTCTATTTTTAACGATTTTTATTTTATTTTTCTTTGGGTATAATTATCTTATGTACAATATATAATTTATAAACAGTTACGTTAACAGTTAGGTGTTTAACAAATGGTATAATAGGTTTTGTCTTCTTCATATAATCAAAGCATTTATATCATATTAATTTTATTTAATATGCAATTAATTGGGAATAAAAGAGATAACTATGCAAAGTTCATTTGTACATTTGTGTGATAAACAACAAACTAATAAAAGAAATAATTATGCAAAGTTCATTTGTACATTTGTGTGCTAAACAACAAACTTATTCTCTTGCACGATTATTTTGTCTTGGTTAGTTAATACGGGTATGCTCTTTATGCCTTTAAATCTCATGAAACACGTGGTATCAACTATCAACCCACTTTATCATATTATATGTAAGTTTCAAAAGTGAGTATCTTCGTCGTTTTCTATTCATAACATGTTGAGTAGAACTTATGATTTTAAAATAACGATAAGAGAAACGGTATGGGTAAAAAGGTGGGAAATCGTCTAAAATGTATTAAAATGCTCAAAACCCTTAGACTGTGCGTAATGCACGACCGTTCGCAGTTTGGTCACCCCTGCCACATCTGCGCCACACCAGCTTTCTCTCTCCTGATCAATCACACGACCAGACAGCGACCAAATGCCCGTAATGGGTGACCGTTCGGAAATTTTTTTTTTTAATTTAAATTAAAAACAAATACATTAATTATAAAAAAAAACATTACATTAATAATAAAAAAAAACATAAATAAAAATAACATTACATTAAATACTAAAAAAAAATAAACTATCAGTCCAAATTATATTTGGCCCTGATTTTCGCCTTCTTTGCCAAAACCCACTCAAGATTTCTGCCGGTGAGGTGATCATGGGACGAATTGTAGAATTCCATGTGCTTGAGCTCTTGGGTATCTTTTTGTATCTCCATGAAATCAGATATGTTCGCTTTGCGGAAGTCAAAAAATTCGTTCGTGGCCTTCAAAATTCTCCAGCACTCCACCTCTGTGAACTCCCCTGCATGTTGAGCACTAAATTCACCACAACGGGCTCGGGCTCGTCGGACGACTCGGAAGACTCGACGTCGAGGGGCGCGGCTGGAGTGGCGGGGGAACCACTTTGTGTTCGTGGTTGGTAGTCGTATTGGTCGAGCCCGGCGAAAGGATCAAAATTTTGGTGGTCGTATTGGTCCCCACCAAAATAATTTTGATAACCTTGTTGTGGTACTTGTTGATATTGTGGTGGTTGTTGTTGTGGTCGGTATGGTTGTGGGAAGTAGGGGGGAGCAAATGGATTATTTTGATAACCCTGTGGGATTTGGTGACTTGTTTGGTGTACGAAACCGGGTGGTCGAAAGTTGATCGATGGTGATTGAGAGGGTGTAGTAGAGGGTGCTCCGCGTCGAGATTTTGTAGCCTTTCCTTTGTTCTTGGATGAAGACATTTTTAGAGAGGGTGATTGAGAGATTTGAGTGTGTGTTTGAGTTTTAGAGAGAAATGAAAGTTGTGAATTATTTGGTAAAAGAATTGGGTATTTATAAGGTAAAAAAGAGGGTAAAAATTAAATTTATTTGGTAGCCGTTGGAGGGGTTTGGAGCGTGCAACGGTCGAGTTTGAACGGTCGACTAGTCGGGGTCGAGCGGGCGTAACGGGCGGGACGCGTCGGGCATGGCCGAGGTGGCGGTCACGACCGGTCGTCCGGTCGTGCGTTACGCATGGTCTTATTGCCTCGTTACCCAACCCGTTTAACTCACTCACTCATTTGTAGCCTATAACATTTAATTAAACCACAATTAAGGCCTCCATTGCAAGCGACCGATATGATTAATAATATTAATATAGATAAATTAATACTAATTACTAGTGAAGAACCA
Source organism: Calendula officinalis (assembly GCA_963853835.1). Classification (NCBI taxonomy): domain Eukaryota; kingdom Viridiplantae; phylum Streptophyta; class Magnoliopsida; order Asterales; family Asteraceae; genus Calendula; species Calendula officinalis. The sequence goes on along the minus strand of OY970823.1, from coordinate 57,075,971 downwards.
TCGCAAGCAACCCACATGATGATATAGATGGATACATGTAAATGAACCTCCATCTTATGAAATTTTCAAGCAAGCCACATGATAATATATGTATTGGATACATCATACATGTAAAGAACAAACCATGTGTTAATTAATATGAATATATAAAAGAAATTGAAATTAAAATTCAACTAATTACGTGCGTTCAAGCTATATCATATAACTCAAATCTTACATGTTAACAAATGATTAGGTAGAAAGATTTTCAAAATTGGAGCATCAGAAGATACTTTTATAATATCACCATGTTGAACAGGATGAACAAGATGAGAACCATCGATATAGATTACTCCCTCTTTCGTGTACCAATCAATATTCATCAATTCTTTGGGTTTTATTGACCCGTGCATCAGACCCAAACGGGCTGATGTTGGTGAAATGGGCTCTCTCACCATGTATTGAAGATCTTTAGATAAAATGGGCATTGGGAACCCGCCAGCTGAGAGCATTGCTGCTGTTGAACCAGCAGCAGTCGAGATTCTTAGACCACTTGACCGACAGTTGACCAAAGGCGGACTTGGTTGACCGTCTTTAATAATTCTTTAAAAAAGAAAAAATAAAAAAAGTTAGTGGATGATTTTGAAATTATTAATAGGGGCAAATTTGACACGTTTACTTATGAATTGGTTGATGTCGGTTGTATTCTATCTCAAACGGGTCAAATCGAAAAAATTAGAATAAAGGGAAACGAGCCAATTGGTTGAAAGTCGCCCAAAGTCATTTTTAATAGATAAAACCTCATAACTCGTTTTATACAAATATTTAGATAAAAAATTAGTTATTGTAAGAATATTTCTTTCGAAATTATAAATAGGGGTTTTTTTGTCCAAAATAACAACGTACTTGTACACTTGTCCATGAACTGTCCAATTGGATCATTAGAAACTTCTTAAATCAACTATTTTTTTATAATAGTTATCATCATATATAAATTTAACGTTTTTATGTAAAAATAACCCTTTGATGATTGAATTGGGACACAAAACCATATATTTTAATGACCCAACAGGACAAAAGTTTGTACCATACTACCATGACTAAAAATGGACAAAACCATATATTGTTATTAAAGTCAAAAAGCCCTTATAATAAAGACATTATTTTTTCACAAAAAGATTGAGAAACAGCAAAATATATGTTTGTGGGTCAATCAAGCCCGGTTATGACCCGTACTTGTAAATGACCCGTTACCCAACCCGCGGGTTTTGCCAGCTGTCAGGGTTGTCTGATACCTGAATGAGAATCTAGAAACAGATGCAGGACATGGATCTGAAATTAAAATGTCATTAAGAGCATATGTTGACAATATATTTGAGTTCACACGGATTGACATTCTTGATAATTCAGAGGGAGCTCTTTCACCATCCAGGATCTTATTCACTATCTGCAATATTAAAAAATAATACTCATCTAAACTTACCCGATTTGACCTGTTACACGACCCGCCCGTTTGAATCATACCTGTTCAAAGTTTTCAACAGTTGCTCCACAAAGATAACCAGTGCTTCTACTAGCATCAAACTCGTTACTCATTTCTTGCACCTAAAAGCAAATAACACACGCCATAAATTTCAAAAAAAAAAAAAAAGAATTAACTAACTAACTAACCTCTTGTGGTTGAGTAGGGTCAGAATTTACTCCCAGTAATGGGATTGAATCATTCAACAAATGACTTGCTTGCAAAAGTGTACCATCACCACCAATTGAAACAACAAGATCCACATTATTTATTGGTTGTGATAAATTACTACGATAAGTAGCATCGAAAGCAACCGACTTTTTTTGTAAAATATTTTTACAAAATTCTATAGCTTCTTTGTGAACTTTGCACCTGTTGTTCAGATAACGCAATACCTGAAAAGTTTTAGAAAACAAAGATATATTTCAAGACAAGAGTAATCAAGATTCATCTTTTGTCTACATATAATTTCTAGGGACTAATATTATTTGCTAATTCATATCGCGAAGGCAGTCTGCATTAGTATATGACAAAAGAGTAATCAAGATTCATCTTTTGTCTACATATAATTTCTAGGGACTAATATTATTTGCTAATTCATATCGCGAAGGCAGTCTGCATTAGTATATGAGTGATAGAGTTCATGTCACATGGTACCATAAAGATCTCTGTTAATTAGCTAATGTTTGTACAGTAATAAAGTTCATTTATTTATTACTTTTAATATTCGGAGCAACTAACTTCAAATGGACAGGACTCATATGGACTCATATTGGTTATTTATAAAGATTTTATACTGAGAACGGAGAATTGTAATACAACAGATTTTGAGCTAACAAGCCAACGAAGGTGAACAGTATAAATATTGTTTGATGTCTAATGAAAAAGACGTTAAGTTGCCACTGCACAATATAATCTTCAACTGCACTGACACGTTTCAAAACTCAAATCTTTCGAAAAATTAAAACTATTGCAGGCAAGATTCCAAGCGGTATAGCTGAAATTTAGAATAATTACCTGAAAAGCATTACATTGGAGTGTAATATTTAGACTACTGAATGCAGTGTGCAATTAAAAAAGAAAAAGAAAAAAAAGTGGAAGTATAAATAGTTGGCGGTCGCTTGGGCATTTCATCGAACACTTGATGTGCATTAGACCTAAATGATTTATTTCGCACATAAACACAACAAAGGTAGAAGAAAAGTGGCGTATGACTATAAACGAATACATCTTTGCAGTTAAGATCATAGAATTAAGAAAAACAATAGGGGATACCTTAGGGTTTGTAGTACGAGAGACGCCGTTTGATTGATGAAAGGAGTAGGCATCCAAGGGCTTTAAAAACAGCAGCAAACGTCTCCTTCCCATAGCTACTGCCAATCAGGTATGTGTTTGGCGGGAACGAATAACTAACAGCACCGAGAGTACCGTAGCCAACAGTTCATACGTATTAACAGCGCTACAGTTTGATTTATGTAAGCATTAGGGGTATTTGGGAATTGCGAATTTGATTAACGGTTTTGTTTGTTTAACGGATTTGGGAATCATGGATGTCTAAAATAAAGAGTAAATTACATGGATGGTCCTTTAGGTTTATAGCATATTTTACTAATGGTCCTTTAGTTTTAAAAATTACACCGATGGTCCTTATTTTTGAAAGGTTTTTCATCGATGGTTCTTTACCAGAATGTCCGTTTATTTTTCAAGTTAACTAACATCACATTTGATGCACTTGGGGGTATTTTGGTTAATTTTTGAAACTAAAGGACCATTGTTGAAATTTGCTATAAACCTAAAGGATCATCCGTGTAATTTAAATGAGAAGGGGGAAGACAAATTGACCAAAATACCCCCAAGTGCATCACATGTGATGTTAGTTAACTTGAAAAATAAACGGACATTTTGGTAAAGGACCATCGGTGAAAAATCTTTCAAAAATAAGGACCATCGGTGTAATTTTTGAAACTAAAGGACCATTGGTGAAATTTGCTATAAACCTAAAGGACTATCCATGTAATTAACTCTAAAATAAAAGTAAATAATTGGTCTATAATGTCTTATTTGTGTTCGTTTGTTAGGGGAAAAAATATTTATAAATGGTTCAGAATATTTTAACCAACAAACTTTTGTGTTAATGTTATTAAGAAAATTAAATGTTAACGAACACTTCATGAACAATTTTGGTAAACGTTACACAAATGAACCTTAACGAATGACTTAGCGAACATCTACGAACGTAAATCAACTAACGGTGCTTAACGAACATTCACGAACGTAAATAAATAAACGAACATTATTAAGTTTTGTCAACAATCCTCTAAGATTTTTGTAATCTTTAATCATTATAGAAAATGAATTAAATAAATAATTTAAATATAGACTACACTCACAAAACTTGAACTGAAAAACACTAAAAAAAGTTAAGTTGTTCACGAAGAACCAATGGTATCACAGTGTAAAACCTCAATAGATACCACTCAAAATTCTTAAAATTGCATTAAATAGAGTAAATCTAATGTAAAATAAAACTCTAACTAATATGTATGAAAAAATAAATATATGAACATAAACAAACAATTATTATGTGATACAGAATTTAAATATAAATGGACATTAATAAACAAACACTAACGAAGGAACATAAATTAACAATAATGAATGAACGTAAACAATCACTAAAGAACGAACATAAATGAACGTTGATGAACGAACGCATACTCATGATCACGAATGTAATCGAACGAACGAGCCCTATGTTCGTATTTATTCGTTTAACTAATCGAACACAAATCTAGTTTGTGTTTGTTCATTTAACTAAACGAACGAATATAAACGAACTCTTATCGAACGGTTCATTGAAGGCCTAGTAAATATTAAATAAGTCATTTCATTATATTAAAAGAGATATAATAGATGTGAACTCCACTATTTTTACCATATGAGATAAGTTACAAAAAAATTATCACTTATTTTAATATACCTAAAAATAAATATCATACCAGATAAAGTATAATTGTTTGGTTGATATAGTAACGTAAATCTTGTAAACGTTAAATACTTAGGAGTATGTTAAATTAATATTTTAATCCTACGTTTTGGCACTCAATTAATATTTTATTCTCTAAGAAAAAAAATAAAAAGTAGTCAATTAATAACAGAAACTATCACCGGTCATTTTTGGAAAAAGACTTTTGCCAACCATTCTTTCGGTTGAACTTCAGTGATCTTCAATAAACTGATATTATAGGTATCATGGCATCAATAAGCTTCCTTCGATGGGCCATACAGTTTGGTGACGAGGGTTGAGACGAAGAGATGAGACCCATTTGAAAAAAAAATGTATATTTTTTGTAGTTATTAATATATGTATATATTTTATAATGTACATGACATAAAATATTGAGTGAATGTGTATTATTAACATAACATATTATTTTTTTGTCAATGGAATGTTATTTAAGATCAATTGTTAAAATAGATCAATCAGTGCTATGCATAATGATGTTTGATATAAAAAAAGGAAACATTGATTATAAGAGCAGAGGGTGTGGGGTTGTTAAACCACCGTTATTTCCCTATAACATCGCCATTCACACACCGCCTCTTAGTTATTTGCTCGCCATACAAGTTTCGTTGGGGCTATGGCGAATGTTATAGCAATTTTTGCCTGAAAACACCCTCTATAACATGGCTTTAACATGCTACACCATACCGGGTGCATGTTATAGCTATGTTATAGCCTAAAAACTTTATAACATCCCTATAACTAACACACCACACCTTGTGCTCTAATAGTTACAGTATATTATTATTACCATGAATGGTTATGATGATATGAATAATATGAGCGCTATCATAGACTAGTCAATGTTAGGCTCTCTAATGGCGAGGATCACTGGAAATGGGAAGGGGGGCTATTTTTGGGTTAAATTAATGAGGGGTATAATAGATTTCAATTTTACTCGGGTCAAAGTTTTTGGTGTAATTGGCTTCCCATTAAAGTCAAGTGTTTTATTTGGCGGCTTTTTTCTTAAAAAAATCTCAACCTATTAGCTTGAGAAGTACATATTCCTTGTTATTTATGCCCGATATGTGGTGTTGAACCGGAATGAATGGATCATTTGTTCTACTCTTGCGCTTATTCAAAGGAGGCTTGGAATTGGGTTGCTAGTTGGTGTAGTATTATTGTATTAGTTTGGGTCGGCAGTCCTCTCTCAATCGGATGTTGTTTAATTGTCTGAGAATGCCAATTCAAAGAGAAAGAGGAAATTCTTGGAGGCTTGCCTTCTTTCATTCATTTGGAAGGCTAAGAATGATGCGATCTTCAACGGAAAAAGATTATTGTTAGCTAAGTGGAGTCCCAATTACCTATATAACATTTCTCAGGGGGAAATGTTCTGTGAATAGAAACTTTTCAAGCCCCAATCGAACTCCTCCCCAATTCAACATTCCCCTTTTCAATTTCAAATTTCTAGGTGGAGGATCGTAACTCTTGATCATCTTCGTCATCTGCTATTGGACATGAGGAGGTGGAGGATCGGGAGCTGGTTCTCTTCTTGCTTCTTCTTCACTGCCATTGTTCCACATCTAGCTCTTCTTTGTCATCTTTGCTGCTTATGTTGATCTACAATACGTGAACTGAGGTTTTGCCCCTTTCCCATACGGATTTTGCCCCATTCTCATCTTTGCTTTCATTTTTAGGTTTATCTCTTTTAATACTAGGGCACGAATCTTCATCTCTTTCTCATCTTTCCTTTCATTTTTAGTGCACGAATCTTCATCCCTTTATCAAATCTCTTTTATCGAAGGCTCACCTTCTGATTCATCTCATTTGGAATTTGTCAGTCGCAACCGCCAGACTCTTCTCAGCCGTCTCATTCTGGTAATACTGATTTCACAACATTATGTTAAATTTGTAGTATATGTCCTCATTATAATGCTTGATCGATGTTATGACCAAGGTTTTTAGGTTTATATGTTAATTTTTAAGTAGAATTTAGGCTGTTACTGATTTCACAACATTAGGTTAAATTTTTAGTATCTGTACTGATTATAATGCTGGATCCATGTTGTGGCCAAGGTTTATATGTTGATTTTAAAGTTGAATTTTGGTCTTTGACCTCAAAAAAGTCAAATTGTATATGAATGTTATGCCCAAGGTTTTGGCTCAAATTTATGGGGAGGGATAGGTAGGTTCTTTGATCGTGAAGAAGAAATACGGACTTTTGAATCGATTTTGAATCCATAATATCAAGTCATTAAGTTTCAAAGAAAACGATGTTAGACCGTTATTAAGATCTTTGAGTTTTGATGATCACCATTCTAAACTTACAAAAATGAGATCATTTAATTCCAATAGAATGATTCATGGGTCATTAAGCTTTAACGGGCCACCTGAATCTAAATGCCGAACCACCTTCAAGAAGAAGAAAAAAAACGTATCGCAGAAGGTGAAACATAAAAGGTTGAATCTTTAGTGACTGACAAGAAAACATGTGTGCCCGAGTCACCATCGGGTAAACCACTCATGAACCATTATCTGAGTGCACCATGGCTGCAAAAAACATATAAAAGTTTTAGAACCAAAAGACACTTACCTGATTGTGCAGTTATGGTTGAGCAAAGTTGGTAAGGTTCAATTTTTGCATGGTCGATTTGCTTTTTGTTTTATTTCAAACGGGTCACTTATAAAGTATTATGTAAATTGAAATGGGTCAAATGGGTTCAACATGTCAAACGGGTAGAAAACTTTATGAAAGTCCATTTATAATATATAAAAAGTGTCAATTTGGTTTATTTGTTTGATTGTAGGGGGTCATAGAATTTAATTTGTTTAATTTATGGTGTACGTTAGAATGATTTCTATTTCTAAAGTTTTTTCTGTTTTTTAATGGTAGTAAGGCTTACATAAGAAGGCATGAAGCCTAATAAAATTCTGCAAGCAGACTTGAAACCTAAAAAAACTCGAGAAATAAGAACCAAAAATATAAGGAAGGAAATTAGTCATTAAACGGTTTATAAATGACAGAGTTTATTAATGATATCCTAACAAGACTTGAAACCTATTGTACTTTAACATTTTTTAATAATGATATCTTATATTTCACTTTCTGATTTATGGTTCTATGAGTTTGTTTTTTTTATGTAATTTTGCAATGTGTGGGTTGAATTTACTGGATAAATGCTTTACGTATGTGTTGAAGACACCTGCTTTTGTTCTACATCTTGAAGTTGCAGGTATTATTACTATTATGCTTTCTAATTAGTCTAAACTTGACCAAAAAAAAGTAAAAGTACTAACAGTTACATGCATAATGGATATTTATAAAAATCAAATAAATATTGACAAAAAAAACTATAGATGTTGCATACATACGAGGATGTTTTGTTTGTGGACAATGGCGACATGAAGTTGCTTTTGAACCAGCCTATTGTCCACCGTCCGCTGGCTACGAGCTTGCTGCTCCCCAGGTTTGTTTAGATCTCTATCTATTCGAATGTATGAAATCATTTTTTCCTAATATATTTATTCGAAATTCAAATTTCAAATGTAAATACAATGTCACTTAGGATTTGCATAATTATAGGATTTATAGCCATGTATGTTTCTACAATATTGTACTATCATAAAAGTGTAAACATAATACTAATCTATATATTGTGTTTTTAATTGATTCTAATACTAAATTACGGTTTTTATATTCAATATTTTATTATTTTTACAAATTTCCAGCTAATACTAATCTATTTTCAATATTTAAAAAAACATAATTATATTTTTATGCATAAAAATTTCGTGACTGGAAATATGTAAGTAATTCATATTTCATGGTTGTTTTGATTTTTGACTTTTGTAATCAAAATTAGTTTGATTCCATGAATGTAGCAAAAGTCTCAATTTTAGATATTTTAAATATCCATGACTTTTATAATATTATGTTTTTATACAACAGAATAATCATCCATCAGTTTGTATCCATGACTTTTATAATACTCTGTTTTTGTTGAGGTCTGTTTTATTGTTTTCACCCTAACCCTTATTTATCTAGAAAAGTTTAGGAAGCCATTATCTAAAAAAGTGCATTTATCCAGCCATTATCTACATGTAAGTTGTTTATCTATGTTTCATTTGTACAAAGTAATTTCCAGATATGCAAAATTTAAGTTGCTGAGTAAAGAACTCACTATAGTATCAGAAATTGGTGGCGAAAATCGAAGGTACGCTACGCTCATGAATATAGTGAAAGAATCACGATCAAAAGCATAACAAAATCAAAATAATCAGGTGAATTGATAAGCTCTAACATCGAAACATGTATAATTTAAGATGCTGAAATCGCACAAAAATCAAAGTAGAAGTAAAAACTCGCTAAAGTATTGGAAATCAGTGGCGTAAATCGAAGGTGCGATCATGAATAAAGTGTAAATAATCACGATTAACAGCAGATTGCTTCGAATTCTTTCCATTGCTTTTTTCAGTTTGTAGTTATTGTAGTTGTAGAACGAGAATTTGAGGCTTATTTTGAGCACATGAGATGATATTTTTTTATCTACTGTACAATTGTACGGTGCCTTGAAGTTATTTGCTATTTAGCCCTCCACATTTGGAGTTAAAGTGATTTTCAACACATAGGTGTTTACTACTCATCCACCTTCTTAAGCTCGAACACTCCAAAATTGGCATTTCCATTTTTTTATCTTACTTAATTACATAAATGCATTTGGCATTTTCATTTATATTTAAAATTTTAATTTTAAAACAATTTGAATTACTAATTTACTCCTGTATCTAATTTTACTAATTTAAGCTGAACATTTTACCATAACAAAAGTATTAACATGTTAGTTTATAAATATAATATGTATATGTATTTTTGTAATCCGCCGCGAAGCGCGGGTCCCATTTACTCGTCTATGCTATTTACTTGGATTAAATTTATATCTAAATGTATTGTAGATGGGTCTATGTGGGCCGTAGGGATGTAATCTGTTATTTTTCTAACTTTATTGTACTCTTGTTGTCTAGCTTATTGCTAGATTTTCTTTTATTTATTATATACGAGACAACATAGCCCGTGCGATGCACGGACTTTATTCATTGTCTGTAAAGTATGAACAAAATAAAGTATGTTTGAAGAAAATGTAAATTAACAAAACATGAATGTTTATATTAACATAACAAAAAACATGTTATTCATTATAAATGGTTTGTGAAATGAAGAACATTAATAGCTGAAATGACCAAATTCCAAAGGAATGTATGTAGTATACATTCACCCGCAAGCTTTTAAACCCATCCTTTTGTTAGTGCAATACCACCCTCTTTTTTTAAGTGGAGTAGATATAGGAGCTTCAACAATGTCATGATTGTCATCATCTGTACCAGAGACAACCAACAAATATATAACAAATTGCAAGCCAGAGCCTTGCGAAGAAATTATAAATTTGGATAGAACTAAAAAGCCACACAACCTAATAACATACAAACCAATAAGAGAACTCCCAAACAATACCAAACAAAACCACCACCCACTGACTTATACTTTGAATTCAAAACCTACCAAAATTACAAAAGCATGAAAACAGTGAACCAACCTACATAAGTTTTCAAAAATAATGTTGTTTTCCTCACAATTAGAATTAGCTTTGTCCTTGCAAAAATAGAGTTCCACATTGATACCTTTATCATATAGAATATGCATAGTTGCACCAACTATGCCAATGATACCACCCTCTTTAAAATGCCAAACATTAGTATGTCTTTTATAGGCAAAGTGTACAATAAATGTTTGTAATGATATTTGACAAAATTTAATAAATGGTACATCAAGCATGTAAAACTTTTGATGTGATAGTATTAATGTTGCATTAATGAACTTTAATTATTAATTATGTCAAAACTTTTGGTATGAAAAACAACTAAGATTAAACCATCAAGCATGGTTTGAAGTTTAAGCGTTTACATTTAAATGATTATGTTTAAGTTTAGAAAACGTTTAAGTTTCTAGGTGTATAATTTTAAAATGAACTTAATACAAATCGTTTTTATTATTTCAAGTTTAGTAGTTTCAAGTTTAAACTTAAAATGGTATTAATAGCTACATAATCTCTACTATCTATAATGAGTGAATGACTTTCTAATTTTAGCAGGTCTTAAAACAGGTCTGCCATTTCTGGCAGGTCTTAAACCCACATCTTAAATGAAAAAAAAAAGGGATTGTGCAAGTTTCGAACTTGGGTCTCTAGAATCCTTTTTATTCACCTTATCACTAAACCACATCACATTTTTGTAACAAAAGCAAAACACTAAGATGCTATGTTTTAAAGGGCCGGACACAACTAATTAAAAGCCGTTACAAATAAGATTTTTTTCTACTCTTATTTTTAGAAACAATAAACCTTAATACTACCTCCGTATCAAAATAAGTGATACATTTGGAGAAACACGGTTTTTGAGGCAAAAGATTAAAAGATAGTTTAAAATAGATTAAAGTGGGTAGTTAATGCAGAATGGGTCCCACTTATTTTGAATTAAGTAATATTAATGATGTTTAAAGGTAAAAGTACGGGTAAAAGGGTAATTTCACTTTGTTAAAGTAGATAGTTAGTGGAGAACGGGTCCCACTTTTTTGCCAAATAAGGAAAGATTTTGAAGTGTATCACTTATTTTGTTCCACCCCTTTTAGGAAAGTGTATCACTTATTTTGATACGGAGGTAGTATTAATTATTTAAAGCGTTTTTAATATTAAGAATGATCATGCTAAATTACAAAGGGACCTCACGAACTAAATCCAACATCCATTCCAACTCCGCTGTGGTCTTCATTTGGATTTATTCCGTCTTTAATTACAAAACCACTACTTGAATTACCTTACTTCACCGGCCCAATAAATTAAATTACTGCAGCTACCCACCCCATTATCACCCGACCTCATTTATTTGACGACTGTCTCATTATGAAGCTGCTCAAACCAAAATCAGCTTTGAATTCGCCACAAACCACGGCTAACGTTATGGCACATAAATGGAAAGCACTAACTTTTTCTTCGGTTATACATTTCTTCTTCAAAGGTGTGTAACGTACAAACCCCCTTAAAGGGTTGCAGGTTCCGATTCCAAAAATCAAAAAAATTGTTCTCCACAGAGGAAATTCAGGTACAACCCTATTGATTGTGACTTTTAGTTGTGAATTTTAACGAATTTTAGGGTTTGTGGTTCTTTAATCCGAGTTTTTAAGGATAAACAGCATTATGAGCAATCAATTTCCTATTTTGTTATATTAGCATGCCATTAAAGATTTATACTGAGGAATCAAGTGTTCAAAGTGAAGTTCTGAACTTAAATCACAGGTATATCTGATTAAGTATTAGGGTTTTTTAATATTTGATTAAGAATTATGGGTTTTTAGTTTATGGGTTTAGATGTATTATGGTGATTGATGTTTCTAAACGTATTGTTAAATACATGGATTTCTTTATGTATTACTGTTGTAGGACTTTTTACATGGATTTTTTTAATTAATATAATAAAGACTATATCTTTTTTCTGGGTTTTGGTAAGTATCTTGATTTGTTTAATATTTTTATTCTGGAACGAGGCAATATTTAGAACAAAATTCCTCCCCTGCACCCCACTAATGCTTAGTGTGATACTAATTCAAACGTGCTTTCGGTAGAAAATGCATTTATCGACCAAGAAGGTATATGCTTTTCCTATAAATACTGTTGTACATTACGGTGAAATTTACAATATCTTTTTCATTTACATTATAAAACTTCCGTCCGTCCACTAAAATAAAATAGTTTTATTATATCTCGTTTTAATTCCATCAATGCTGCAGCAATTTTAATTTTGACAGTTTGAAACTACTACGCGGGGAAATAGCTGACGATTTTAAAAAACACGGATATTAGCAAACCTGAATGATTACTTCTCTATCCGTTAATGGAGCTATCTCTATTATATAACACATTTAGATGTGTTGAACGAATCAAACAGCCAAAACATTATAAAGATGGAAACGGGTCAAATGGGTCGAAATTCAGCCAAATTGTATTTCCTACACCATTTTATTCTAAAAGTTTCTTAAAAGGAAACGGGTCAAATGGGTCGAATTCAGTCAAAGTGATTTCCTAAACCTTTTTATTAAAAAGAATTTGCTTAAAAGGAAACTTGTTCAACCACCAGAAGGTACGGGTTTTTAAAAGATGTTATAATGATGATTGATGAATTATGAAGATGATGAATACCTGGATTTGCATATTTCTTTATTATGCAAAAAATTAGTTTTATATTTCTTATTTTTGACTCTAATGTTGTTTCAGCATGATGTTTGATTCATTGGATTTTGGTTTGTGTCAAATCTTTAATATAAATATAAAATATGTAACTTCTTTCACCTTCATTGAGATTACGTGTGTGTGTTATTCCATTCTTTGCAGTGTTATGTGTTGAATATATCGATTTGATATGAATTGTCATTTATTGTTGTTGTTTGCACATTAATACTTTGATGTTGATGTAGTAGGGTTTATTATTTATTTATTTTCATTTTATGTATGTTGTTGAGATAATATACAAAAATAGGCCTATCCAAACTGGACTAAGAATTGATTGGAACCGCCGAATTGGACTAATATAGCTCCGTTCGGGTTGGTTCGATTCAGCATTAACCATTTTCTTTGTTTGGTCATTGGACCGTGCGGCGTGCACGATAAAAAGGCTATTGAAGTATGTATAAAATTATAAATGAAGCTCGTGGCAATTTTTACTAATTAATGATGCATCTATGAAAAACTTTAGTATTGAATGATTTCCAGACTTCAATTTTTTTTTACTAATTAATGATGCATCTATGAAAAAGGCTATTGAATGATTTCCAGACTTCAAAAACTTTAGTATTTAATTTTTACAAGTAGTTTAAGAATGTCACGGTTATGGTCTGTGATTAAGAAGATAAGGTTGACTCTTAATATGCGAGCGCGGACCGATCCATGGTTTTCCGATTATCTGTTACGAGTCGGAGATGGGGATGAAGAAGTCGTCGATGAAAAGTATATTCGAATTCCAGATGGCATGACAATTCCGTACAAGGACATGGCCCGGTCCAAGGAAGACCTGATCAATGCGATATTTCCTTCTCTTCAGGTCAATGGAAATTCACCAGATTATATTATTTCTCGGGCTATATTAATTAACCAAAAACGACCATGTCGATGAGCTCAACGAGAAGTTGATCGGTACATTTTGTGGGGCCGAACAAATATATTGCAGTTTCGATGAAGCGGAGGATGACAGAAACGGATTCTATCCTATGAAAATTTTGAACTCGCTTAATGTCAGTGGTATTCCCCCGCATGTTCTCCGACTCAAAATTGGGTGCCCGATAATACTTTTACGGAATATCGATCCCTCCCAGGGATTATGTAACGACATAGACTTATATGCAGAAGTTTGAGCTAAACCTAATTGATGCGGAGATAGCCGTTGGCCAGCATGCTAGAAAAAGGGTTTTCTTGCCAAGAATACCTCTATCTCCGTCTGAAGCCGACATGTTTCCTTTCAAGTTGAAAAGAAAACAGTTTCCGGGTAGGCTAAGCTTTGCCATGACGATCAACAAAGCCCAAGGACAGACAATTCCAAACGTGGGCGTTTATCTGCCGGAATCGGTGTTCTCGCATGGGCAATTTTACGTTGCCCTTTCAAGAGGAATTTCACATGACAATACAAAAGTATTGGTAACTCCAGCAAAAAAAATTTAATCTCGACGGAGTTTACACAGCAAACGTGGTGTATCGAGAGGTTTTACATGATGAGTAACACGCATAAATAGACATGTCTTCTATGTATTTTTTACTTAATTAGGTGTATCGGGTTACCTCTATTTTATACACAGTTTTCATACTTATGTATTGTATTCGTTCTAAAAATATGTTACGAATGAACTTTTAATCGCCAGTAATTTTTAGTTTGCAGCTCGCCGCATCGCGCGAGTTTTATCTTAGTTCTTTTTAAGATCATAAACAGTTTCAAAGTTTCAAGGGCCATGTCAGTTTCAAGTTTAAATTTATAATGATATTAAGGACTACATAATTAAGGCTACATCAATTTTAAATAAATTATTTGTGAATCTACAATTATTAATTTATTTGTGAACATGGTAATAAATGTTATTATAATAAATGCAACTTCATTTTGAAACTCAATTTTTATATAAATATAGATTGGGGTGCTAGAAGAGGATAATGACTTTGCCGAAACTCTTGTCTTAACATTTTTTTTACTATTCAAAAAAAATAAACATAATAATACAGAATAATAACAAAAGTCATTATTATGAAAATTGAAAATTAACGTATACCAACCCGAATACTCGTGTATAAGTAATGAGAATTCATTTTTACACCATAATTTTCATATAATACACCATACAATATAAGTTTTACAGCTAAGTGTACAACTGTACTAAGTACTGGTTATGATAGATGCATTAAAAGTTGTGGTGTAAAAATCACCACTTTGTAAAAATTAAAAATGATCCAAAAAAAAAATAAATATGGATCATAATTTTGATAAAAAAAAAATATAGATCATTATTACGATCCACAAAAAAAGTGGATCACAAATGTTTTTCAAATTTTTTTTTGGTCAAATGTAGTAATAACCATTGGGAGTTATATATATTTTTTTCGGAATTTTTTGAAATTTTTTTGACGTGTCCTCAACGGATCTCACTTCTTATAACTAATATGAACTCACATTTTATTTTTATTTAAAAAAAGTAAAACTCCGCAGTTAACTAACACCAACCAACCAAACTACAAAACACTTCTGCCAAACCTCATGAGCCCAACCAACAACTGCCCTGCCGCCCTGAGTTATGGGCCTTATGGCCCAACATCAACCTGCCGAACCTCACCTGGCCTGACCACTGACCAGTGACTTTACAGACTTCAAGAAGCACATGAGCGCCATAGATGTTATTCTTTATGAGCTCAAAGATGTTCTCAGATGAGTTAGCAACATGGTCGAGTCTCTACAACAAAATGCATTATGCTATTGTGGTATTTAGCAAAAGGGTATACGTGCAATTTGGCATCGGATACCCTGTAGCCATATTTTGGGTGATTAATTAGTGGATGGTGGTAGTGATAGTGGTGATCGTGAGTGGTGGTTGTAATTGCAACTTTTTTAAAGTTTTAGAAATTAGTAAGGATTATTATTATAGTTAGATAATTATTAGCACAATTGGTTACTACATTATGTTAATAGTATAGAGGTCACATATTCAAGTTTTGCATGATGCACTTTTGAAACTTGATTATTGTTATAAAGTGAAAGTAAATTTAGAATGACTTAAATGAAATACTTTTGAAACTTTATTAGAGCACATGGTATGAGGGGGGTTACGTTAAAGTGTCTAGAACGTCGCCAAATGAGTTTTTCCCTCACCGCCTTCTTCATTATTTGCTATCAAAACGATTTCGCTAGGGTTTGGCGGATCGCCAAAGTTCGGAAGAGGGGGGCCAACGACTTCTTTGTGAATTTAACCTCATAATGGGACCCATTTAACACTACTTTAATTATAACACATGTGAATCACTTTTTCCCCTCGTGTTATAGTCATGTTAAAAGGCAAACACCCATATAATTGTTATCATATTAGTTTTATTGAGTTTATTAGTTGGGTCTTATGTCAAAGCCCATTAGCTAGTTAGCTTTTCCATATATATTGTTTACTTTCTTCTTTGTATTGTAACCTGTTTTTTGGTAATTCTATGAAACCCTAGCTTCTTTTGTAAGTTAACAATAATATGACTATAACATTCATCTCACATCTTATACTCTTATTATTTTACTGAATTAACCTTTTAATCAAATACGAATTTCAATTTTTAACCCAATCTTTATATCTAGTAACGTTTTTTTAGTGACACTTGTATTACTTTTAGCGATATTTTATTAATATCACTAATGGGATTCAGCTTATACTTCGTAGTATTTTGTCATTGTAATACGTTATTTAGATTTTGAATATTGTATTTGAAATGCTGACAATAATATTTTATATCTTAACGCATGGTCTAATAATATTCTATATCTTGAAGCTGAAATTGCGTACAAGAAGCCAAGAATCGCACTCATGAATAAAAATAGGAGGTCAAATCGAAAAGATTTATCGTATGCTGTTTTTATTAAAGTATAGACACTAGAGGCAATTAATGGTGCGCGCTAGGTACGTATGTGGCACAACATGCACCCAATAATTTTTCCTTTTTCCTTCGTAGTTAAGATATACTTTTTACATACAGAATTTTGTTAACTGATTAAGAAAGTTTATATATATGCAAGAAGTTTATATTCCTTAATTACAGAAAATAAGTTAGTGTATAGTTCAAAAAGCGGACCATAATGGACCGGTTGGAATCGAACCGGACAGGGACCCCTTAAGTGAGGATGAAGATGCACCACATGGAAGATGCTTTATGGCAGACATGATAGACGATGTAGCAAAAAGCTTGTTTGAAAGAGATTTGAAGGAATCTGAGCATATATATGACTTATGAGTACTCACTGAGTCCTACTAACTTGTATAAGGATTAAGAGAAGTGGTATATAGACAGTGGCCGCCAGCCTGACGACTTTATCTTACTCCTTTATAATGTGTTTAGGACTACTAAATATACAATTACTTAAACTTAAAATTATTTCTACTTTTAGTAACATCTTAAACACCACAAAAATAAAAAAATATTGCTTACAGGATTCGAACACAAGACCTTTGGTAAGTAACAACTGTGTGTTAACCAATTGATCTAAATGACACATTGTTTAATCTCAAATAAACAGACAACATAACACTGTAAAACGTCAAAATTGTCCCCTGTTTTATTTCGGATACAATTTAATATGTATTCTAGAAGGTCTTACCACCCATCTTATTCAACACTTATTGAAGGTAACGTCTTGATAAAAAAAACTCTACAATTTAGTTACGGGTACCCGTCGCCGCATTGCGCGGGTACCCTGCTAGTTAAGAATAAGGGGCATATGGCCACCACTTGGTGGGCCACCTTAGATGGAAAACATAATGGTCAAAAGAAAATTTAGTAAAAATATTTTTTAGATGGTCACACTAAAATTTTTATAAAAACTCCGGTTAAATCTGGTTCTAAATTTGCTACCCGCTCAAGATCGACGCATGATAAAGCAGTCTACCATACTTTTTAGACTACAAACCTAGACTAGATCTATCGGTTAAACTTTTGGAGGTGATATGGAAGGATTGTAACACAACCATTAAAGCATAAACTATCGAAAAAAATGCTAAAAGAGAAAGAGATATGTACATGTTAGATTTGTCTTTTATAGATCCAAATGCAAACATAAGCTTAATGTCAAAGGCAAGAACCTTACGAAAAAATGAAATCTTGAAATGGGGGTTATTGATTCTTGATAAGAAACTTACAAAAAAGAACGAAATTTGATAATATGGTTCTTGATTCATATTTTTTTTACACGTGATTACAATTAGGGATTTAGGTATTATTATTTTGAGATTTTGCACCGGAAAACACATTAGTGGAGAAGATGACCGGTGAGTTTGAAGTCATTTACCCGTTTTTGACGAGAAAAAAAAAAAACAAAACAAATCACATACTTTTTTTGTGTGAGATAATTTAATTTACTATTTTTCTTTGTGCAAAAAATTGGAATTAATTACTCATGTATGGGAACTATGCCAACGACAACCTTTGGTTGAGGAGGAAGGAAAACTGAATACATCTTATTGTTGGCACGGTCCTTCGATTTGAGAATTCAGCTTGGGAAAGAGACGAGGGGTGGGTTCGGTTGCATTTGGTGGGGTTTTGGTATTTTGTGTGTGTATATATATTTTGTAATTGTGGGTTCCAAAAACTGAAGGAAAGAGGTATTGTTGGCATGAACATGTCAGTTTATTGTCGATTGGAGGGTCAACTAATATAATGCTGATTTATCAAAAACTGAAAGTATCAGTTTGTATAATGATTGGAATATAATCTAAGAAGAAATGGTTTATTCTATAGAACAAACGTTGACCAGGCAGTAGCGGCGAGTAGGATTTCATTGTTTTTATAATTGATGTCGGATTTCGTTGTTTTATAATTGATAATTCACTGGACTATCTTCACTAACACTTTCTTTGTGGAGTCCCCACACAGAATCATATACGATTTTATAAAGCATGCAATGACTATAATTAAAATTATATTGGTCAACGATCAATCTACACCTACATGAATTTCGTATAAGGTTTCTCCCGATTATAATGTGTTTTTTAATTCGTCAGTTGTCTTATCCCTACTGACGAGTTACTGACCAACAACCCCCCCCCCCCCCCCACACACACAAACGAGTTCCCCAAACTTGTCCTCCTGCCAACAAGGTTTTACCGATGAGATTGAGGAAGAGACCCATGTCATTGGTAATGAGCTACCGATTAGATGAAATGCTACTGACTAATGGTTGGCACGTGTCTAAGCATAAGATTTAAAACATTATCTAGTAGATCACTGAGTAATTAAATCAGTTGGAACTAAAGAGTTAAAAATGTATTTTGCATAAGTCCAACATGTAATCAGATTTTTTTTAACAAATACTTACGTTATTGAATACGCAGTTTATTTAAGTTGAACATGTAGTTGATATAAATTGAATTTGCAGCTAAAAAAGATTATAATGAGAGTTACAATATATATAATTGTATAGTTAGTGGAGATGTGTCACACAACTTCTAAATAAAGCAACGTTAATGATATTTAAAAGTAAAAATAAGGGTATATGAGTCTTTCCAGTATATTAAAAGAGATAATTAGTGGTTGTAATTAATGGTTGTGAGCATGTGAGGCTGACTATCAATAACAAGACTGATTATCAATAATAAATAAAGTAAATTATTAAAATATATTACTTATTTTGATAAGAAAAAAAATATATTATTTATATTGAATAGGACGTAATGTATATATTCCTTCTGAAGATTAAAAGACCAACATGGTGAGTTGGTGACATATGTGCGAGTATAAATAATAATGTGTAATTTAAATTCCAAAATGAAAAGATGAAGAACAAATTCCCTCCAAATCATTGGTCATCCCAAGCACCAAAAAATGCTTTTGAAAAAAAAGGCGATCCTACCTTTTCATTCCCACCATCAAAAATTTCATTGTCAATAACATAACAAATGGAATCCAAACACAATGCCAACCGCATCTGTCGAGTTTTGCTTTCCTGATTCATAAACTATGCTTTTATGCATTCAATTACACACTTTCTACTAGGGGTGTTAAATTTGTACCGAACAAAACCAGCCAACATGCTACTAACCATACCAAGTATAGTTGGTAGCCAATATGTTGGTAGCCAATATGTTTGGTTGGTAATACCGTACCAATTGTGTAATCATGGTACGGTAATGGTACACAAATTTTAAATACCACGGTATACCGTACCAACCAAGATATATATTATATGATTTTTAGTTTAATATATTATAACAAACTAGCAACCTATTTGCCCAAGATTCCAATTAGATATTAAAATATACGATATTTTATTTAAATTATAGATGTGCCCAAAAAATATCTCTGAAACTAATATAATATAATAAGACATACTTATTTTAACTTTAAAACTAAAAACATCTTTGAAAATATAATATTTTATATGTACATTCACACAAATCAGTGATTCAGTTACGACAAGATAGCTACATCTTTTGTTATTTTATCGTACTAGATTATGTTTATATAGCACGTAACATATTATATCATTTTGCTTATTTTGTTTCTATGTTCGGAACACTTGTTAATATGTTTAACTGGTCGATAATGATAAAATATCATTGTTCTTTTGTTATTAATTTTTTTAATTTCATATGAGTTAGTGATGTTGGTATATACCATTACCAATTTGTACCAACCAAGATTGTTGGTAGACAAATAAATTGGTACCAAGTAAACTTGGTATGATAATGGTAGATAAATCAGTGTACCAATTATAGTTGGTACGGTACGCGGTATGAGAAAAATATACGTGATACCGTACCATGTTCACCCCTACTTTCTACTCCTACAAATACCAAACCCTTGATTTTTCCCCCTCAAATTCCTCCTCAATCATCAACCACAAAGGGCTTGAAGGTCCTTCACGCTAGCGGTTACTGCCGCGTTTCAGGTTAGCTTTCAATTTATTAAATATATTTTATGGCTAAATCTGAGAATTTTGTTACTATTATATTGATTGCATCGCAACTGTGTTGATTTGGTTATATAATTTGAGTAAATTCGTATTGTCCAATCGATTATACCATAGTTGTCCTAATACGCTTGAAATTGAATGTTTATAGTGAGTTTATAATTGGATTTGGCTGATTGTTGTATAAGTGAGCGAAAACTGATAATCATTCTACGTGTTTCATGAACAGCAATCTCTTGAGCGAAAACTGATAATCATTCTAAGACGTTGATTTTTAGATATGATTAATAAACAAATTGAAGTCTTGTTTTCAAGCCTTTTATGATATTTTGGAAAGAATATTAACGGTCCTTTTTAGTCAAACACAATAATTTTGTATTTTATGGAAATAATTGATGTCACTAAGAAACACGTACTGATCGATATCATACAAAGATTTGGACGTATGTGTTTTTCGTGCAAGCTAGATGGTGATGTTAGTATTTATAACGATCAAAATGTATTTTATTATTTTGAATTTAGCTGACTAATTCTGCTACTAATTTAACTTGACATAATGGTCGATTTAATATGTAGACTCAATAATTTGATCTTGTTTTTTTACGTCATTTGCTTATAATATCAATTTATTGAGATGAATGTATATTTTTTTAGTTCTTCAAAACCTCCAACTAATGTTAGTCAAGTAATAAAACATAATCAAATTAATGAGACACATTACTAAATCGACCATTTTGTCAGGTAAAGAATATCATGCTATATCTTTAATAATACAAGGTAGTAAAAACATATTCACCTTCAGAATATTAAAATATATTTTGACCATTTATTATATAAACATAATAAACTTATAGTATATCTAAAAATGTTGTTTTCATGAAAAATAGATAGTGGTTAAATGTTAAAATAAGTGTATACGAATCATTAGCTTTATTATTACAAAATTAAAAAATGTTCATTGAGTTATTTGAGTTTTTTGAGGGTGTTTGAGATTACATATTTTTAGGTAGTTATGAGTTTTTTTTAATGTACGTCATAGGAGCACATAATAAAAAGTGTTTAATATATAAACCAGTGATGTATGTATAACTTTTGTATATGCAAATCACATCACTTTTTAAAATAAACATCTTCGATAATATTTGTTAAAAAAATGCTTATTTCAGCATAAAATATGTAAATAAGCACTTTAAAGCACTTCAAAAATGTAATCTTAAACACCAAAAGAAATTTAGGTGGAGAGTTACAGGTTTAAAACTCCATATTAGATATTTTTTAATTTTTTTTTATAATTTTAATAGATTCTGATGTTCGTGGGACTAGATTTATAAATTTAAGTCCAACTTTACACAAACTAGAATTAGGTAAACCACTAAAAATTTCCTGTAAAAAAACTGGTATAATCTTCACAAGAAATGACAGCACTAGAACTTTTGAGAACTTGATTCTCTTAATTTTGGTGAAAGCAACAGGTGAGAATATGAGAAACAGATACTTTTAGTCACATGTTTTTTTACATAAATTAATCATTAAGAATTTAACATAGACATTACCGTTAAGTGCAAACTTGAGTGGTTTCATAAAGTTATTAGACAATTCATTATTATATTGCTATATATGATAAAATTAATTAACTTTAATTTTGACATAGAAACGAGAAAGATATGAGTCAAATTACCAAAGAAAATATAAAGTTAAAGAAGAAAAAAGATTCCCAAAAAAGCTTGTAAAAAGTTAGTTATGATAATAAAGCAAATCAACATAAAGATTTCCCTTTTTTATTTTTTAAAAAGTAGAAAAAATAATAAATACGACTTGATTATTTTTCCTTCTTTAGGAACCTAGTCTTGCAGCTTTATAAAACAAAAAAAGTATTGCTAGTCTTATTTCTGCGAAACAACAAAAAAATGATTTTAAATCCAGAAACAAACAAAAATTAGGTGATATTTGAAAAATGACATCGGAGTTGAAAATTCCGAAATCAAGATTGCTGTTGGTTAGATGGAAAATTTATCCGGAACTGTGATTGTGATTTTTATCTTTTTCAAGAAAATAAAAAAACGAAGGTTACACTTTAATTTTTGCTATAGGTAATTAATCTATGTTTTACGAGATTTATACTTATATAACTGTCTCATTTATAAATTAGTCCTATTTACTTCAAGAAAACTGTGTAATCTATTAATTAGTTTCTTAAGATAGATACTAAACAAGTAACAACTTCTTATAAAAAAAAAAATACTGATGTACCACCGCATAAAATAAGATATCTACCTAATTGTCTTTCTTTAATGACATATGTTTTTGCTTATGTAAGCATCCATTGGATTGAGAAAAATTATTTTAAAATAAAAAGACCAAACTGGTCGGTTTTAATGGGAACCGGTCATGAAACTAGTTCTCAAAAACTGATCAAATTGTCTATTATCGAACCGGTATGATCCTGTCAAAAAACAGTAAAAACTCTATAAATCAACAAATCAATGAACCTGTGAAACGAGTAAAAGCTGGATTTCAAAATTTGTATTTAATTTTTTTGAATAACAGTTTTTAAATTTTGAATTTGGCATTATCCCCTTTATTCTCACCCACACTATTACAAATTACTTTATATCATTGATTATATTATGAAATATAAATTATCGTTATGCTTGGTGAATGGGTTATGCAACTAGGAGTGTTAACCATTAAGTTGAATTAAATATTAGAAAATTTGAGTTCGATTCATATAATAATTATTTGGATCGAGCTCGACTAGTTTTAAAAATTGTATTGAGCGCTCTAATATTTATATGTTGTTCGAGCTCGAGTTCAATCCTTGTTTATCATTCAATATTTTTTTAAATGCACTAATCTACAACTCGAAAAGCTCGTTTTTGAAATCTTAGGTTCAAATCTTATTACCAATATATATTTCAAGTCTTAGAACACAATACGTTTTATAAAGTAAGCTCGATTAGCTCGTTCGATTCAAATACTTAAACTAGATTTCGAGCGAATCGAGCTAATTATTTTTTTCAAGCTCGACTCGTGAAATTAATCAAATACTAATTCTTGTTCAAACTCGACTCAAACTTATATAATATCAAACCTGATCTTGAGCTAATTGAATTGGTACTCGAGTTAACTCGACTCATTAACACCTTATTTCCAACCCTAATCTTTATCTTTTTCTGATTTTCTTTCAAATTAATTTAATTTAGCTGTTTAAATTTAATTAATAAATAAATGAATAAATTCAAGCCTGGTCATCACGAATGATTGGGTGTTTTGCATGGCTTTGTAAAGCTTACACGAGTTTCCATCTGTTCCCTCTTCTTTCTCTCACTATGCCTATTTTCTGCCACCAAAAATCCTCTCGTTTCTCTCTCTTAAACCCTCAAATCTACGGCTGGGATTGGATCCAACGGCCGAAAAATGACTCCATTTTGGTTAGTCGGTGTTTGATTTCTTGTTTCTTGAATCGATATGAACTGGGTTTTGTTTAATTTCTCGAAAGTTTTAATTTTTTTTTATCATGTTTATATCAATCCTTCACATGCAATGTCTTAATTTTCAGAATTCTTGAAACTAATTGATTCTTGGATTTATTTTTACATATCTTTGAGTTTGTTTTATGGGTTTTTAACTGAAAATTAATAAATCAAGATGAATTATAATCGTAATTTCTTGAAAGTTCACTTTTTTTTTTTAATCAAGTATATAGTTTTTTCACATGCAATGTCTTCAAATTCAGAAATCTTGAACCTAATTTGAGTATTGGAGTGGTTTTTTTACATAATCTTTGAGTTTGTTTTTATGGGTTTTAAGTGGGATTAATAAATTAGGATTGGATTATAAACGTGGGATTTTTAGTTTTTGAAATCTTGGAAATGGACCCCATTGAATAATTTTGTGTGGATCCCATTTGTTATCCTTTTACGCCCATATATTTTAATTATCCAATTCCCTTCGTGTTTAATTAGGATGTTGAATTTACCCAATTCTGTTATGATTATTATTATTTCCATTAATCTTATTTTCAAGTTTTTAGGGTTTCATGGATTTAATGCCTTGTTTATTCCTTCCAATCAAAATGTAGAACAACCACTGTTTTGGAAACAATCTCCACTCTTGAGATTGTTGTGGAGTAAAAACACAGAATTATGCCTGGAAACAAGTACAACAACAACAACAATTCATCAGTTCCAACAAGTCGAATAGAACGGCTTTTAAGAGAAAGAGAATTAAGAAAAAACAGCAAAGCTTCTTCATATTCCAATGAATTAACCACCAGTGATTCATTCGAGTCAAAAGATGGTGAAAATATCTTTCTAGAACAGTTTCTAGAAGGTGCTTCTGCTGCACGTGACAGTTGGGAGAAACCAGATGGTGGACTTTTTACACAACGGTTATTAGTTGTTGCTAACAGATTACCAGTTTCTGCTGTTAGAAGAGGTGAAGAAAGTTGGTCTTTAGAAGTCAGTGCTGGCGGTCTAGTCAGCGCCCTACTCGGTAACATTTTATAAAATTTATAGATAATTTTTATATATTTTTACAAATCGTTTTCATGTATTTGAAGGTGTTAAGGAAGTTGAAGCAAAATGGATCGGTTGGGCAGGTGTAAATGTGCCCGATGAACCCGGGCAGCGGGCTCTGACTAAAGCATTGGCTGAAAAGGTACAATTTTTACTGTTTTTAACCTTAAAGATTGAAGCTTTTGAATTCTTGAATTGGATAATTTTGTAATAAATAATTATAATTATTATATTTTTATTGTTTGCAGAGGTGTATACCGGTGTTTCTTGATGAAGAAGTTGTGCATCAATATTACAACGGTTATTGTAACAACATATTATGGCCATTATTTCATTATCTTGGTTTACCACAAGAGGACCGTTTGGCAACAACACGAAGCTTTCAATCCCAATTTGCAGCATATAAAAAAGCAAATCAAATGTTTGCTGATGTGGTAAACGAACATTATGAAGAAGGTGATGTTGTTTGGTGTCATGATTATCATTTAATGTTTTTACCAAAATGTTTAAAAGATCATAACAGTAATATGAAAGTCGGTTGGTTTCTGCATACGCCTTTTCCATCTTCTGAAATTCATAGAACTTTGCCTTCTCGTTCTGAGCTTTTGCGGGCCGTTCTTGCTGCTGATTTAGTTGGGTAATTATTTAATTTTTTTAATTATTGGAATTTATGTTGATTTAAATAAATGATTTTTTTTTTTCCTTCAGTTTTCATACGTATGATTATGCACGGCACTTTGTTAGTGCGTGTACTCGTATACTTGGACTTGAGGGTACTCCTGAAGGGGTGGAAGATCAAGGACGGTTGACTCGAGTTGCTGCGGTAATTTTAAAGTTGACCTTTTGTTTTAAGTTATAATAATTTGTTGTAATTTTAAGTTGACTTTTGTTTAATTTATGGGATGACAGTTTCCGATAGGTATAGATTCAGATAGATTCATTCGTGCACTAGAGAATCCACAAGTGCAAGAACACATGAAAGAATTAAAAGAGAGATTTTCTGGTAGAAAAGTGATGTTAGGTGTTGACCGATTAGATATGATTAAAGGAATCCCACAAAAGATTCTTGCATTTGAGAAGTTTCTAGAAGAAAATCCATATTGGCGTGATAAAGTCGTTTTGTTACAAATTGCAGTACCAACAAGAACCGATGTTCCCGAGTGTACGTTTTCTTTTTTTAATATTGGATTTTTAAAAAATACGGTTGGTTTTCTGATAATGTGATTTTGCAGATCAGAAACTTACAAGTCAGGTTCATGAAATTGTGGGTAGGATTAATGGAAGATTTGGGTCACTCACAACTGTTCCAATCCATCATCTGGTTAGTTAGTCTACCTTTTTTTTTTTGTATTTATGAAAAAAATGTAATTTTTGCTTAAATAAAGATAAAGAAAACATAGTCTTGTGTATATTTGATGTTTTATAAGTGTTGGAAAACATTTTGTTTTGTGTGCAGGATCGTTCTCTGGATTTTCAGGCTTTATGTGCTCTATATGCAGTCACTGGTACTGAATTTATATCTATATCCATCTTTTTAGTTTTAGTTTTTCTTGTAACTGAAATTTGAAATAATATGTTTTTTTTTTTCTTTCAGATATAGCAATTGTGACATCTTTGAGGGATGGAATGAATCTTGTCAGTTATGAGTTTGTTGCATGCCAAGATGCTAAAAGAGGGGTTCTCATATTAAGCGAGGTAACATTTACTATTATTTATTATAAATATAAATTAAAAAATAAATATATAAATTCGGGTTTTTTTATTGTAGTTTGCGGGTGCTGCCCAATCCCTTGGGGCAGGGGCTATTCTTGTAAATCCATGGAACATAACAGAAGTGGCAGCTTCAATCGGGCAGGCTTTGAATATGAGCCCTGAAGAACGAGAAAAACGTCATCATCATAACTTTTTGCATGTTACAACCCACACTGCTCAAGAATGGGCTGAAACTTTTGTCAGGTACGACCCGTTTGACTTTGACTTTTAAAATAGTCAAACATTTGACCCTTTCCAACATTTCGTCTTGTAGTGAACTAAACGATACAGTAGTTGAAGCACAACAAAGAATAAAACAAGTCCCACCACCACTACCAGTTGAAGAAGCTATCGAACGTTATTTGCACTCAACTAACCGATTAATCATACTGGTTAATTATCCTTCCATATCCTAAATTAAATACAAGAGTAAATTACAGAAATAGGCCCTGTAGTCTCATAAATTCTATGATTTTGTCCGTATACTTTTAATTCCATTTTTATGTCCCTGTGCTCTTTGATTTCCTGAAATTTTGTCCTTGCGTCTAAATTAGGCCGTTAACTAACCTCACATGACAAGCATGCGAGGGCATTTTGGTCTTTTTGCCTAATTTAGACAGAAGGACAAAATTCCAGGAAATCGAAGAGCACATGGACATAATAAAATGAAACTAAAAGTAAAGGGACAAAGTTGTAGAATTTAAGAGACTACAGGGGCAATTTCTGTAATTTACTCTAAATACAAATAATTTTTTTATTAATTTTTTCTCATTTTATAAAAAAAAAAACAAAACACAGGGATTCAGTGCTACATTAACCGAACCAGTTGATACTCCTGATAGACGAGGTGGCGATCAGATAAGAGAAATGGATCTGAAATTGCATCCCGAATTAAAAGAATCATTAATAAAGCTTTGCAGTGATCCCCAAACGACTGTTGTTGTTCTCAGTGGGAGTGATCGAACCGTATTAGATGAAGTATTTATTTAAATACAACTTTTTTTTTTAGTTTTTAATTGTTTTGTTTTTGATAAATATGATTTTTTTTAATTCCCAGAACTTTGGAGAGTTTAACATGTGGTTGGCGGCTGAAAATGGGATGTTTTTACGGTCCACTAGAGGAACTTGGATGACAACTATGCCTGAACATTCAAATATGGAATGGGTCGACAGTGTAAAGGTAGATCAAGTTTATTTTTTATATTATTTCAAGAGTAAATTTACTCTTTTTAATTTTATATGACTTTTTTTTAAAAAAAAAAATTCTAAAGGATATTTTGTATATTTATTGCAGCATGTATTTGAGTATTTCACCGAGAGAACACCTCGATCACATTTTGAGCTTCGTGAAACGTCATTAGTATGGAATTACAAGTATGCAGGTATTTTAATGACTTACCTTAAGTATATTATTATTTTTTCATGCTTTTTAAATAAATAATAATAATAATAAAAATTATGCAATGCAGATGTTGAATTTGGGAGGCTTCAAGCGAGAGACATGCTGCAGCATCTATGGACGGGTCCCATATCTAATGCATCTGTTGATGTTGTGCAAGGCAGCCGTTCTGTTGAGGTTCGAGCTGCTGGTGTCACTAAGGTTGACTTTTTGACTTTTTATTTTATTATGTCCATGTGATTTTATATACTCCTTAGTAGTTAGTGTGTCGGATATAATTACAAATGCTACATTATTCCAATAATAATATATTAATTTTAGTAATATGATTAATGGGAAACTTTTGACCCGTTTTGACCCATTTCCTTTTAAATCATTTTTTTCTTCTTTTTGACCCGTTAAGATGATAGTTCATGATTTATCATGGGACAATGGGAGGTTTATGCATTGAAGATACACTTATAGAAACTTTGACCCGTTCAATTGTTTTGACCTGTTTCCTTTTTTACCTTTTATTTTTATTTTACCGGTTTGACCTATTAAAGATAAAACATAAGCTGACAGTTTGTAATCTTCTTACAGGGTATCACAATTGTTCGAATATTGGGAGAAATAGTTCATAGCAAATCTATATCATCCCCAATTGATTATGTCTTATGCATCGGTCATTTTCTCGGGAAGGTACAATGTTCACATTGTACATATATATATTACATACGTTCGCAACCCTAATTTAATATTATTTTAGGACGAAGATATTTACACATTTTTTGAGCCCGAGCTTCCTTACAATGGCATGGGTATTCCAAGACCAAAACTAAACGATACAACAAAAACACCCGGAGACAAAAAACCTGGTAAAAGTGGGTTTAAATCATCTCAAAGAAGAACAACTAACAATAATAACAGAAATCATGGTTCTGAAAACGGTGGGAAACGATCATCTGCAACACCGGATAAAACTTCATGGAATGTTCTAGATTTAAAAGCGGATAACTATTTCTCATGTGCTGTTGGAAGAACACGCACAAATGCTCGGTATCTTTTGCAGTCATCGGATGATGTGGTTTCGTTTTTGAGGGATCTTACTCAAGCTTCTTGAATATTATTGAATTTTTATTAGGATGATATAATGTTGGAGTTTATTTTTATGGTTTAGGAACCTGGTTTGAAACTCCTTGATTTGATTCTATATAAACTGATGTATACGAGGGCGTGTAATTGTGGCGTTAGATTGAATGGTATTTGGTTCGTTAATAAGATCATGTGTTCGATCATTTTGGGATTGAATTTATTTGTTACACCACAAGATATTACTTTGCACACAAGGTTATATTGAGCTACATGAGATCCACTTTGAAAATACTTTAAATCGACTCGATTTAAGTCGAGTTGAGTTCTAGGTGAAAATATTTTGAAAATACTTTAAATTGACTCAAGTTGAGCTCTAGGTGAAAAAACTCGGCTCGTAAAACTTGATTTATGTGCATATTTTCATAATTATTATATTTTCTAACCAAATATTATAATCAAATCAAATTTGAGTTTTACATTGTCTCGATATATTAAATACAAGTGCTAATGACTGGTAAAGGTAAATTTGTGGTCTATATATCATCTCATTATGTGTGTGTGTTGTATATGTACATATATCTAGATACATCGAGTGAATTTCTCAACTAAAGGTTGCTTTGGGGGTTACTTTGGGGGGTTTGCCTTCAGAAGGTCTTGCGTTCAAAACTTGCTGAAGGTATTCCTCAGGAGAAAATGTGGCCTATTCCCCCAAAACAAGGAGATATGTTTGAGGAATACATACTCCCTGCTTAGATATCACTGCATATGTCAAATCACTAAATTATTAACTTGTCTTCCAGAAAAATAAAATAGTTACAACTTTATGAAACGTTTTTTTAGATTAACAAATTTAGATGTGATATTGCTTCTTAAATGGAAGTTTGAGTAATATTTACTGTGGTTCCCAAAATTTTAGTTCTTATCTGTATATTGAAGGTGATGTTTATAGTATAAAATTATTTCACACATCATAACTTATAATTTAATATATTTATATAGTCTGTTTTAAAATTTATATAATATGATGTAGATATCGCCTCCCTATGTATACGTGTATATATAAAGGTATAATACTTCTTCTAATTCAAAATATGTGATACACTTTAGGTTTCATGATTTTTGAGTCAAAAGATTATAATAATGATTAATTTGGATTAATTGATGGTTAGTGTAGAACGAGTCTCATATTTTTTAAATAAAATTAGGTTAATAATGTTTAAAAGTAAAAAGGAAAGGGTAAATGAGTCATTTCACTTTATTAAAGTAGATAGTAGGTGTGGGTCTCACTATTTTTTGTCGAATAAGGTAATTTTTTAAAGTGTATCACTTATTTTGAATCAGCCCAAAAGAAAAGAAAAGTGTATCACTTATTTTGAATCGGAGGAAGTATAACAGCTAATGGTGTATTGTTTTGTACGGAATATGCATGTGAAAGATTGATGGTGGTGGTAATGGTAGTGGTGTGATTGAGGGCCAGGGGAGAGGTGAGGTGAGGTGATAATTAATGTGTAGAGATTGTGATCTGTTTTTGGGTTCGTGTCAAGTGTAGATTTGATGACAAAAGTTCACCCCACGTTACAAAACATAGTACATGTTCCTTCCTACTAAAAAGTGTCGGTTTACTTTACTTAATAATGCAAAATTTATATTCAAATCATGGTCATAATTATTAGTTAACAGTTGTTAATAAGCAAGTAAACAATTTGGATTTAATTTTTTATTAAAGTTTTATAAATTATTCAATAAAGAAAAAGTTAAAGTTATAAAAAATTCTTAGAATTTTGATAGCTCATATAGCTACTATTTACAGACTAAAATATGTAAACATGAACTAGTAAGGAATTAAATTTGTCTATGATCTATTATTTTACAACAATTATTAAATGATTATGAAAATATTATTAAGAAAAAAAAGAATCTGTGAGGGTTTTTTTTAATAAAACAATTTTCAGCAGAAAAGAATATCGAACATGCTAGATTCGTGATTAATTGATAAAGATCGTAGATCTTGTCCGCCCCTTTTTTGGTACTGCAATAATACATTACATATATTGATTATTGACTTTGACTCTTTAGTTTATTTGTTCATCCATTCTTGAGAATTATTAGTAAGGTTATTAAAAACGTAAGATGGGATACGATATCATCAAGTCTCAAGACATAAGAGTTATAGATGGTCAATAATAATTAATGATCAAGATTAATCATATGGTTTATACACAGATCCATATTTTTATCATTTGACAATCACATAAATTTCAATTCATTTTTTTCTTATTATTATTATTATGTGATAATCACATATGATTGTATACTTGATCACATTTGATTATACAAAAGAATCACATGTGATAAGTATACAATCACATATAATCATACAAAAACATCACATGTGAGATTAATTATATAATCACACGTGATCAATTATATAATTACATGTGATTATCAGGGGTGTCTTTGAGCAGGTGCAGGATGTGAAGCCGCACGTGGTCCATAATTTACAGGGGTCTAATTTTTATATATATTTTTTTATGTATATAGAGTTGTCTTTAAGGAGGTCTACCAAAATTTTAAAGTCTCAAGGAACAAATCCTAGACATTGGATCAAAATGATCAAGATCAAATCACATGTGTTTCAAGTCACGACAACCACCATCGACCACCGCCGACCGCCACCTCCGGTCGCCGTCCGCCGTTGAGCGCCGCCATCCGCCGCCGGTGGTGGTGGCTGACAGTGAAGGTGCCGGTGGTAATGGTGGCGGTGGTGGTATTGATGTATTGAAACACATGTGATTCACTAAAACACAAGTGTTCCAAAATACAAACGAGCATATTAATTCGAAGCACATGTGTTTCAAGTTACGAGACACATGTGTTTCACTAAAAACATGAGTTTCTAAAACACAAGGGAGCATACGAACTACGAAGCACATGTGTTACAAAAGGTGAAACACATGTGTTTCAAGTCACGACCACCACCACCGACCACTGTCGGCCGCCACCTCCGCCCGCCGCTGCCGATCGCCTCCGTCCGTCGCCGCCTGCCGCCGGAGGTGGGTGGGGTATTGATGTATTGAATCACATGTGTTTGTAGTGGTGGTGGTGGTTTGAATCTTGATTTTGACCTTTGAATTTTTTCTTGATCCAAGGTCTATTAATTGGGCCCTTAGAACTTGATAAAATCCTTGGACTAACTTGTACAAACCACTATGTATATAATCTTAAAATTTTAAGTAAATATAATAATTTAATAGAAAAAATTATAATGTGCACTTTTCTATATAAATTTTGTATCTAGGGGTCCATTTTTGTCTATTTGCACAGGACACTCGAAATCTTGGAGACACCCCTTGATTATCATTATCAAACATAATGTTGCTTTTAAAAAAAATAAAAAGAAAAATAATATGTGATATTTTTTGTATAATCTCGTGATCAAATGTACATTTACATGTGATTATCAAATAATGTATATAAAAATTAAAAAAATAATAATAAAAAAAGCAAGTGTGTGTCAAATATCAAAAATACCTCTTTATGTGTAAAGCATGGGACTAATTTTGACTATAAATTATTATTGATCAATTCAGATTAGTTCTTTAGGACTTTGATTAAAAGTTTGGACCATATTTGAACAATTCAATATATATAAATGTATAATGTCGTATTTATTTTTAGAGCTTACATTTCCAAAATTGTAGTGATCTTGTTTTAAAGAATGATGGTGATAGACTGATAGAGCTACAACTTTTTTCATTGGAGAGACCGAAAAATCATACTTGAAAAGGTTAAAACTTTGAACACTTTTCTCTTACATGGATTTTTGCTTGAAATTTGTTAGAAGATATCAAAGATTTGTTTTACACTCAAGATCTGCAGCTATTCATCTACTCGATCTAAAGTAAGTTTGTGCAAATGGAAAAGTTTTAACCTGAGTTCTAAAAATACTACCAAAACTGCAAAACCTTGATGTGTTTCAAGATAACAAATACGACATCGTTACAAGGTTAAAATCCGAAATAACAACTTTGAGAATACAAAACATATCAAACTGGTCTATTACATGTATAACCGGTCCAAACTGGAGGTGAGGACCGGACATGTACTTGGGGACCAAGGCTTATGACTTATGAGCCATGGTCCACCTAATAACTTGCTAGATCATGAACCATCAGGCAGATTAAAAATAGAGTAATTGCCATAAAATATGGACCACATGAGATACCAACTTTTATAACTGGTAGGTGTCACCTACCCACAAATTTTTATTGTTGGTAGATATTATAAATCTGCTACCCCTAAATAGCAATTTTCTGGCTCCACTATTAACAGAAAGCTTTTTGGCTTAACTGCAAATACTAACGCTTAAAAAAATAAAAGAAAATGCTTGTATTAAATCGCTTGAAACACAAATCCAAAACAAGAAACAAAGACATAAAGTCAATTATAACCAAGAAATAACAAATCTTATAGGGAATTCAACATTACAACTTTGCTGAACGAAAAAAACTCATAACAACTTTAGAAAATACAAAAGATCTGTAGAAATAGCCTCCGTGTGTGACGAAACAAACAATCAAACACTAGACAAAATGTCGACTTAAACATTACAAATGTAGTATAATATCCAAACAATACAGTAAACTAGCAAGTAAGTAATATCAATCAAACACATCTGACCTCCAGTTTTACTTTTACTCTAAAAAAACAATATTTTTATTACTGTTTTTTATTGGGTTCGAATACGTACTTGATCAACGACTCCTTAATCGACATTAATTCCGGGAATTCCTTCTTCAATTTGGATGCATCCAATTCATTATTACTTCGTGGTGCCACAATCACTTTTGCTTGTTCTTCAAGTGTGAAATTAACCCATTTAAATTCAGGGTTTATGTATTTTTTGTACATTTCAAGGATCTCATTGTGGCTAACAACCCCAGGGTTTGTGAAATTCCAGATTCCAGTTAGGTTTCTTTTGGCCATTTCAATTGAAATTGGTAAAAGTTCATCCAAAATAGTCATGCTGTTTGGTATGTTGACCACTTTGTTGTAACGCGCGATTTTGGTTATGAAGTTTCGTGGGTTGTTGAGATCTGATGATATTGGCATTCGTACTCTCAGTGTGCACACATTCTCATAATTTTTCAATAATTCCTCAACCTGTTAACAATTCATAACACAATTATGAATTATATAATATGCATGAAAAAATTAAAAAAAAAAAAAATCGGAAGAGTAATTACCATAGCTTTTGTCTTGGAGTAAAAGGAGCCGATGAAATTGGGTGTATCTTCTTCCTTAAAACCAATTCCGGAACCTTCCGGATGTTTAGCATCATACTCAAAAATGCATCCAGTTGCAAAATTAATCATTATGAGCCCGTTTTCTCTGCAAACATCTGCTAAATTGAGTGTGCCAGAAACATTAGTGCGGATAGTTTCGGTTTTATGAGATTCACACCAGTCAACATTTGGTCTTCCAGTAACACCAGCAGCATTAAAAACATGACTAGGTTTAATACTTTGAATATCAGAAACAAGTTGTGATCTGTCTTCCAAACGCCCTCTTCCATATTCATACTGGATTCCTTGTTTTTCACATAATTTTCCTAACAAACCACCGATCCAGCCCGTTTTCCCGTAAATTAAAAACTTGAAAACCGGTTTCTTAACCGTGTTGTTGGTTTTCGTGTTGGGAATTTGTACACCGATCTGAGATGTGTTGATTGCTGTCACAGCAGCAGAATCGTCAGCCAATCGATCAACGCCACCTGGCATCATTAGCATTCTTGGGTGAGGAAGAAGTGCTCCAGAAACATCTCCCCACCAATTAGGGTTACTGGTGTACCATTCGATTGTCTTCTTCAAACCTTCTTCCCAAATTGTTCTCTCAGACCAACCCAAACTTTTCAATTTTTCATCATCTAAAAAGTATCTTTGATCGTTAAATGGTCTGTTTTCAACAAACTTGATGCTTGAATCAGTATCCATGTTGAAAAGTTTGCAAATGTCATTTGCAACATCAATTACTCTTCTTTCACGTTTGGTCCCAATGTTGTAAACATGACCAACTTCACCTTTATGAAGAATCACTTCAAAAGCTTCTGCAACATCTTCACAATAAAGATAACTTCTAACATTGGATCCATCACCATGAATAGGTAATGGTTGTCCTCTCATTGCTAGAAGAATGAATTTAGGAATTAGTTTTTCGGGAAATTGATTCGGGCCATAAACGTTGTTTCCTCTAGTGGTGATAACGGGCAGCCCGTATGATCTACCATAAGCCATAACAAGCATTTCTGCACCAGCTTTTGTGGCTGAATACGGGTTGGTTGGAAGAAGTTGTGAAGCTTCATGATTGCCAACAACAGCATCTTCTTCTGTTTCACCATACACCTCATCAGTGCTGACGTGGATGAATCTTCTAATCTGACCAGTGACTTTGCAAGCTTCTAGAAGCACGTGGGTCCCATAGATGTTGTTCTTTGTGAACTCAAAGCTGTTACCAAATGAGTTGTCAACATGGGTTTGGGCAGCAAAGTGCATTATGGTATCTATAGATTCAGTGATCAGGAGGTAGTTGACTAAGTCAGCACTTCCAATGTCTCCCTTAACAAACTTGAAATTGGGAGATGATCTTGAGGGATTGAGATTCTTGAGATTTGAGCAATAATCGAGCTTATCGAGTACAACAATTTTGTAATCAGGATAGCTTCTAATGAGACGGTTAGCAACATGAGAGGCAATGAATCCAGCTGCCCCAGTGATTAGTATGTTTTTTGGCGTGTAAGTAGCCATACCGGATCTGTCCAAAAGTAAACAAATCAGAAGCCAAATTCAAATTCCACATGCTTATGGCCTTTATAAATTAAGAACACGCAAATCGAGAGCAAACAGTATTACTTCAAGAGCTTACAAACAAATAATTGCCAAACAGCATTACATGTTTGACAAATTGAAAAATATTCTACATGAATGTAGGCTCAATAATACATACGAAAAGCATAAGCCAAGTGATAGCTATAGCCTATGGCTAATTCACAAGTTATAGCATTTACACTGGAAAAGGAGATGCTAATTTTCTGTAAGCACAAAAGTACAATAATAAACTAAAAAGTAGGGTTTATGATCAACTAATCACCGGAGATCACGATCAACATCCGTATCTATATTAAAAAATGTTGAGCTCAACCTAACTCTAAATCAGACTAGAAATCGAACAAATTGACAATTAACCGATGCATGAAATCGCTAATTTAACCTAAAACATGAATCGAAACACCAGATCTAGATCAAATTACGCATTTCCTTGTATCACATGAGGTTTATACAAGCTCGATTCAGCAAATGAAACACTAAAAACCAGATCTAAGGAAAATACTAATCAATTGGCATCATCATACGAACAAAAACTCGTAATCGTTCAATAAACAACATTGTGTAGCTACAAGTGGGAAGAAATTAGCATAGGGCATAGAGAAATGTGAACTTACAAAAATTGAAATCCGGATCGGAATGAATAGCAGATTGTGTGTATGAGAGAGAGAAAGAGATCTCGACCAGAAAGGTGATGAAGAAAAAATCACGCAATTTCTCGCGAGACTCAAGAAGTGGCAACCGACGCCTTGATCGTTAAGTGCACAGAGATATATATATATATATATATATATATATATATATATATATATATATATATACACATGTGTGCGGTATGATTGATTGCTGTATGTACGTTTTCACATTTTATTATTTTAACAAGTAATGAAATGGTAGTTCATTGTCATGTTTGACTAGTAGATGGTAACTATAACAGCTTTGAAATGATTTTTTAAATGTTATTAGTTTATCTTTTTTTTAGTTAAACATTTAATAGATATTCAATGGAAAAAATAGAAATAGATACTTCGTATGACAATAACTAGATAATTTAGATATGAACAAAATTTGATCATAAAAATATGTTATAAACATGAATACTCTTAAAAAGGTTAAATTAATAGATAATGTTAGAATGATAATTCAATATACTATTTGTTATGTTTTAATTATTGCTATTGTTAAAAGCGTGAATAATATTGACCGAGATTTATAAGCCGACTAGGTATTTTGTAATGATGAATAGCTTGGATTTTTAACCAGACATTAGAATAAATATTGCAAGGCTCGAAGTCGTGCACCCTATAATTCTATACTTTTATAGTTATGGTTCTATATAACAAGTTCTAAAATTCATTTAAAAAGGATCTATGGTTCTTGTTGGTGGATGTAGGCCTATCACATCGTCTAAGGGCCTTTAGAATTGAACCTTTTTGTGGGTGTTAATTGGTGAGAATATTGTCGAATGTGTGTTGTCCTCTCGCTTAAGGTCGGAATTATATACGGCATCACCATTCGAGGAGTTGAACTATTTTTAATTCCAACATATAGTATACAAGAATTAAAATGTTGAAATAGCGCCGTTATTGGCCGATTGTTTAAAATTGTTTATCCACTTCTATATAAAAAAAACACTTCAAACATAAACCATGACATAATTTAACGCTCTTCACATCTTTAAAAAAAATTCTAACTCCAATAAAATAAAAGGTTAAAATCACAATTTAACCAGATGACAACAACAATAATAGTATGCACATCTCACGTCGCATAAGATAGTCTATTTAACAAAACAAAATCAACAATTTATTTACAAAAATGAAAAACCAAACAAATTCATCAATCGAGATAGTACCAATAAAAGGACAAAAAGATATTATTTTTTTAAAATTATTCCAATAAAGTATTCAAAAAAAGTTTCTAGATTTTAAAAGTTAATTGGACAAGAAAAACAAGTTATATTGTTTTTATTCCTCAATTAATTCCATATTTTTTCTACGATAAAAATTGATATCTCTTAAAGTCTTAAATATTACATATTCTACTTATAAGAATGCACGCCGTTAAGATATTAAAACGGAGGAAAGCTTATTTATGTGTTAAGATATTGAAACGGAGGAAAGCATACTTTTGTCTAGAAACAAGTGCCACATTTTCAACTTCAACTATTTAAATAAAATAAATAATAAAATTTTAAAAAATAGTTAGAAATATACATATTCTTTAATATATATATATATGTAATAAAATATTATTAATAATAAAATAAAAATGATTACAATTTATATGAGTATCAAATGATCAAAATATTCATCAATGTATAAAATATATGATTAATATTAACATTGATTATTAGTGATCAATGGTTGAAATATGACATTTGTGAATATACAAAATTATACCTATAAACCATACATGTAACAATATTAGTTAAACCTCAATAAAAATATATATCATTACAAAACTTCTTATTTTTCATTATTTTATAAACGTTTATTAAGTTCATATTTGTATAAGGTGTTTTATAACAAGTGAATGAAAGTTTTAATGAGATTGCAATAAATAACATATACCCCGATCTATTAAAAAAAATTCATCTAACTTTTGGATTAATAAATCCGCAACGGAGTGCGAACTTATTACACTCTGATCTACAATGATAGAGGGACGCATACATACAACTATGCTAAAAAGCTTTTTGGTTATTTAATTCCATAATTGGGTTAGACAAAAAGCAGAATATTGGCCTATTAAGTGAAAGGAAATTCAACAAACCGAAAGCAATCTTGCTCTTTACTGCATGATTTTTCTTTTTCGGAAACGGCAAATAGATTAAAAAAACAAACTCATTTAGCAAGAAGCTAAAAAAGGAAGGCAAAAGAGTACAAGAAAAAATAGATTACAAGGAAAAAATAGAGCCACAACACCAAACTGACCAATTACATGAATAATTACCCCTATATCTAACTTAAGTGTAGGATGTAGATATAATAGCGTCTGCCACCAAAATGGAAGATCCTGCTCGCCCGTTAAAAATCTTTTCATTTCTTGCTTTCTAAGTGCACCACAACATACATTGCACAATTGCACCAAGAACTTTTCTCTTCTTCGGACAATTTCCCCAATTAGCAACAAAATCTAGAAGTGAGGCCACCGAATTTATACCTGGATCGGGTATGTTACACCACCTGAGTATCCAATTTCGAGTATCAGATGCGTGGGGGCAATTAATTAGGGCGTGATCAACACATTCATCTGCGTTATTGCATCTTTTGCACCGAGTGTTGTCGATGGGTATCCCGCGTTCCACGAGACAATTTGCTGCCGGGATTCTACCCAAACCTGCTCTCCACGTGAAGCATGATACTTTTGGTGGTATCAGCTTGTTCCAAACAACCATGTAATCACCAGATGTAGTGAGTTTGTCATCAATAACAGATATTGCAATGTGTACCGCGTATTCTGAATCGAAAGCTAAATTACATGCAAATATGTCTTGATTTGAAGATGGGTTGAAGTTGATTAGCATGTCACATAATCTGTTGAGATCTGCGCTGATTATAGGGTCGGAAATGGTACGATTCAAACGCCATGTTGGCCCAATTGGTGACATCCTTTCAGAAATTCGACATAGTTTTTTTTATTCCAACTCATATAAACTCGGGAACTCAGCCTGTAATGGGGAATCACCAAGCCAAATATCTTTCCAAAATAATATTTTTTCTCCCGTACCTACAAAAATAGAAAAGAAATTAGAGTATTTGAGCCCGATCTTTTATAGGTCATCTTCAATCTTTGAGATGTTTATTTTGTAGGTCATCTTCAATCTATAAAATAAATACAAACAAGTTTTTTCCTAATCCCAACGAATTTCATTACTAATTTTCTTTCATACCAAACTTTCAAAGGCTACCTATGTTTTTAAATTTTGAAAACTTTAAATTAATTTGTAGTGAAATGTTCAAGGTAGTCCATTAATTTTATCAAGTCCCAAGGGATATTTATTAGCCCTTGGATCAAGAAAAATTAATGGTCAAGATCAAAATTCAAAACCACCACCACCACTACAAGCACATGTGCTTTTCCGGCGGCCGGAGACGGCGGACGGCGGAGGCAGGCGGCGGCAGGCGGCGATCGGCGGCGGTCGGAGGTGGATGCCGGTGGTGGTAGTCGTGACTGGAAGCACATGTGCTTCGTGACTTGTTTTGATTTTTTTTTCTATGTAGTGAAGCACATGTGTTTCATAACGTCAAGCACATGTGCTTCGTGATTCAAACACAAATGACTTGTTTGTAAGTTACATATGTTCGAGAACAAAAACACATGTGCTTGGCTTTATGAAGCATTGGCTTTATGAAGCACATGTGCTTTGCTTTATGAAGCACATGTGCTTCATAATGATGTGTTCGTCACTTATTTTGATTTTTTCCCGTGTAGTGAAGCACATGTGCTTCATAACGGCAAGCACATGTGCTTCGTGATTCAAACACAAATGACTTGCTTGTAAGTTACATGTGTTCAGGAACAAAAACACATGTGCTTGGCTTTATGAAGTACATGTGCTTGGCTTTATGAAGCACATGTGCTTCATAATGATGTGTTCGTTGTTTTGATTTTTTTCCCGTGTAGTGAAGCACATGTGCTTCATAACGCCAAGCACATGTGCTTCGTGATTCAAACACAAATGACTTGTTTGTAAGTTACATGTGTCCAGGAACAAAAACACATTTGCTTGGCTTTATGAAGCATTGGCTTTATGAAGCACATGTGCTTTGCTTTATGAAGCACATGTGCTTCATAATGATGTGTTCGTCACTTATTTTGATTTTTTTTCCGTGTAGTGAAGCACATGTGCTTCATAACGGCAAGCACATGTGCTTCGTGATTCAAACACAAATGACTTGCTTGTAAGTTACATGTGTTCAGGAACAAAAACACATGTGCTTGGCTTTATGAAGTACATGTGCTTGGCTTTATGAAGCACATGTGCTTCATAATGATGTGTTCGTTGTTTTGATTTTTTTTCCGTGTAGTGAAGCACATGTGCTTCATAACGCCAAGCACATGTGCTTCGTGATTCAAACACAAATGACTTGTTTGTAAGTTACATGTGTCCAGGAACAAAAACACATTTGCTTGGCTTTATGAAGCATTGGCTTTATGAAGCACATGTGCTTGGCTTTATGAAGCACATGTGTTTCATATGATGTGTTCGTCACTTGTTTTGATTTTTTTTTTCCGTGTAGTGAAGCACATGTGCTTCATAACGTCAAGCACATGTGCTTCGTGATTCAAACACAAATGACTTGCTTGTAAGTTACATGTGTTCAGGAACAAAAACACATGTGCTTGGCTTTATGAAGCACATGTGCTTGGCTTTATGAAGCACATGTGCTTCATAATGATGTGTTCGTCACTTGTTTTGATTTTTTTTCCGCGTAGTGAAGCACATGTGCTTCATAACGTCAAGCACATGTGCTTCGTGATTCAAACACAAATGACTTGCTTGTAAGTTACATGTGTTCAGGAACAAAAACATATGTGCTTGACTTTATGAATCATTGGCTTTATGAAGCACATGTGCTTCATAATGATGTGTTCGTCACTTGTTTTGATTTTTTTTTCCGTGTAGTGAAGCACACGTGCTTCATAACGTCAAGCACATGTGCTTCGTATGCTCCCTTGTGTGTGTTAGAAACTCATGTTTTTAGTGACTTGAAGCACATGTGTTTCGTGACCATCACATGTGCTTCGAAATAATATGCTGTGTTTTAGTGAAGCACATGTGCTTCGATACATCAATACCACCACCCCCATTAGCACCAGCACCTTCACTGTCAGCAACCACAACCACCGCCGGCCGCCGGCCACCGGCGGCGGTCGGCGGCGGGCGGCGGGCGGCGGTGGCCGGAGGCGGCGGCCGGCGGTGATTGTAGGTGGGGGATTTGATCTTGTCCATCTTGATCCAATGGATAGGATTTATCCCTTGGAACTAGACAAATCCTTTCCTCAGTCATTCATTTATGGCTAAATAAATTGTTATATGTCGACGGAGCTTCAATTCATTTCCTCAGTCATTCATTTATGGCATGATCTCCTTTTCGCAAATTGAAGTGTTTTAGTCACGCTTTAGTCTTATTTTGGCTGTAATGGCTAAATTAGCTTTTTGTTAGTTTTATTACTTACTATTATTTTATTTTTGGAATTCAGGGTGTTGGGTTAAAAGTATGAAAATAAGGTCATAGAGTTGTATTTAAGGAAGTATTTAATTTATATGAATTCTCAAGACACAAATCTTAGTTATTAGATCAAAAGATCCGTTAACTATCATCATCAAATCACATGTGATTAGATAAGCAATCACATGTGACTGAAAGCAGGCGACGGTGGTGAGAGGTTGCCGGTGGTGAAGACGGTGG
The DNA here is from genome assembly GCA_963853835.1 of Calendula officinalis. Classification (NCBI taxonomy): domain Eukaryota; kingdom Viridiplantae; phylum Streptophyta; class Magnoliopsida; order Asterales; family Asteraceae; genus Calendula; species Calendula officinalis. The sequence goes on along the minus strand of OY970823.1, from coordinate 57,033,191 downwards.
CCGGCATAGGTTGATGATGGTGGTGGACTGGTGGTGGCGGTGTTGAATCACTGATTTAATACACATGGTTGGTGGTGGTGGTGGTCGGCGATGTACAATCACATGTGATTTAATTGACATGGGGTGATGGTGGTGTTAATATGTTGAATCACATGTGATGTTGATGGTGGTGCAACATTTTCGTGACCGGGTCGGACCGGGCCAGAAAACAGCTAGAGTGCCGGGCCAATTCAGCAGGTCAACAGCCAAAAAGTAGGCCAGATCAAACCGCCCGGTTTATAAGCAAACGGGATTGAACCGCGGAAAAAACCGGATATGGACCGGAGCTAAATTTAAACTCTGCTCAAAGTGAATCCAAGCCAAAGACTCCATTGAGCTGCTAGTCAAGTGATACGCATGTGCCAAATATATACGCTCCAGCCTATTGATTTTACTCCTCCCACAGCGATGTGGGATGGAAAGTTGATTCCTTTTTTCCTTTCCTAACTTGAGTAGCAGCAGTCTTGAATATTTTTTTTTACTAACAAATTGTATGCCGCTTCAGTGCTTCCTACCTATCTATAAAATATCGAATACTTGGATGTAAAATAGTTATAGAAAACACATAATATATTTTTAATTCTCTTCATATTTGGATGAAAAATAGAGTTCTAATATGATTGAAATAAGATTTGGAGTTGTTGAGTCTTAAAAGGTTAAAGCTTCAAGGAATGTATTGTAATCCGGTTCAACCGGTTCGGCCGGTTCGACCGTTTTTAAGGCATTGACCGGTCCGGTTCAAAACCCCGGTTTTAAAACATTGTGGTGGTGGTGGTGGTATAGGAGTTGATTGATCTAAGATCTGAGATTTATTTCTCAAAATTTTACAAAAAATAGATCTTTTTTAACATTCCTCTAAAATCATAATAGAAAGATATTATGACAGCACCAAAATAATTTCTACCCTTTTTAATTTAATCCCCATTTTATATAAAACCATACATTATGTGAATATGTGTATATGTAATTGACAGAGTTTTAATGATCATAAGATAATGAGAGAATGAACAGAGAATAAATATTATATTGTGATTACCTAAGGGTATATAGTCTTCAACTAATAATAACAGAGTAATTCATTAAGTATCACATCATTCACATGCATGAATTTGAACACACAAGCTATAAGCCATGAGTGTTGGTCTCCCCACCACGTCTCCACCATTCCATCATAATGTTCTCTTTACGTGGAACTATTTATCCACCTCTTTATTTTTTTACTCGCTACGTAGTGTAATAATTTATTAGATATAAACGTACTTTAAAAAATTATAAGTAATCTAATTTTATTTTATCACGAATAATAAATCCTCTGTTTTTATAAATAGTTCTAAAAGTTAGTTGAAGTGAGTATTTAGACTCTTGTATTGACACAATTGACATTTTTAGTTTTTGTCATATTGACACTCAACTGACATATTTATGCCAATAATATTTATTCTCTTCAGTATTTTAGTCACACTATTATAAAATATATACACATAATATCCTATTAAGATACCCTTGGGTACCACCAACCCAACTTCCATACACTTCGGTTAGGCGACTTGAAAATCCAAAGAACCTGCACAGAAGAGGGGTGCCAAAGGTTGGAGAAAAACCACCCCCTTTCGTTGCCCAACAAGTTGTCAGCAGTTGGCTCTGGTTTAACATTCTTTTATACTTCCTCCGTATCAAAATAAGTGAATCACTTTGAAGTTCACGTTTTTTGAGACAAAATAATGTAATAACAGATTAGTGAAATTAAATTGGGTAATTAGAATGGATGAGGACCCACACTTTTTACTATTTTGTTGCTTTTAAAGTAAGATGACAAAAATGGATGGGGCCCCACACTTTTAATGATGTTTAAAAGGGTATAAAGTAAGGGTAAATGGGTAATTTTAAATATAAAAAGTTACCAAATGAGGTAAATTACTAAAGTGATTCACTTATTTTGATACACCCTAACAAGGATAGTGATTTACTTATTTTGACACGGAGTAAGTATATTTATTAGTACATAAAATAGAAAATTTACTTCAATTATAGTTAATTTATCACTAAAATATTGTCTTTTCTTGTTAATATAACTAATTTTATCATCAAATTACGATAGATTACAACAGTTAAATAAGATAATGCTTAATATTTATAGGGTTTTGTTAATGACAGCCCTTATGGCTGTCACTAACATGCATAAAAAGCTTGTACATTGATTAAAAAAGTAATATTCTTAAAATTCAGGGGGCTTGTCTTTTGTGTATTTTGCCTTCTTAATGACAACCCTAAGGGATGTCATTATCATTTTCCATATTTATATTATGTTGCTATTTTGCCTAATTTGAAAATGCACAGTGTGACAAATTTTACATAATGATAATGCGTTTTCTTGTTAATGTATTTTACAAATTTTATGGTAAATCAGAATTAGTTGACATATTTAGCAGTGAATATTAACTTTTTGCAAAATTTAGGAGTGAATACTTAAATTTGACAAATTTGAGTATCCAAATTTATGATCTTTAGTTACATTTAGTGGAACTTGGAATTGGCATTTGGGCCTTGTATTATTGGACTTTAATTGTTGTCTCGGCAAAACTTTGTTGGCAAAACCAATTCTCATGGCTCTCTGACTCAGCAAAAGTTGTCTAATACTTGGTCTTAATATGGACAAAAAATTAGAGTAACATTGAATATTATCTTGTAGACCCAACTCTGTATACTACAATTGATTATAATGTCTCAAAAATCATCTCTAAAAGTGTTGTCAATCAACACAAATTGTAGCGTGAAAACGGGCTTTCTGGCTAGTGTCCGATCTCCATAAACAACACAATTCCGTCTAAAAGACTATGATAAAGATGTGTTAACGTATCGTGAAACTTAGATGATATAATGGACAGGAGGAGTAACAGATCAAAAAGTTTAATCCGTCAAGTTTCTTTTTCTTATTAATGTACGAAGTATATGTTTCAAATGAAACCGGTTATGGTCGATGATGATAGTGTATAAAAACTATAAACACAGAAAGTGTACTTGTATACATGTTAAAGTGGTTTGGTTCACGATAATATGTTTTAAAGTTGGTCGATCGTTTCTATAACTTAATTCGTTGGGTTTTACTAACGTAACTTTCTTACATTTCTTAATTATGAATATCAAATTTTTGTTACAATATTTCATTAGTTATTTGTGGAAAATCTCAATAACATGTTACGAGTATTATTTTTTTTATTTTTTTTAGTTTTTTACATTGTCATTTGCAGATTGGCTTATGGGATACTCAATAATTTGTTGTGTTTTGACTGGTCAAATGACATTTAAATCATCTAAATTTTAAAAATTAAATTACATTCTTTATTGATGGCCATTACGCTTGTAATAATGTACTGAGTACGACATTAATATACATTAGTTCCGTAATGTTAATATCCAACAAATTTGAAATTTGAAAATGTAGTCTTTGCAATAGTCAATGTATCAGCCAGTCAGCCACTTGTTGTTTGAAAACTATATTTCTTTTTGGGATTCTCTACTCGTGGCATGATGGTAAGCGATAACAACCACTAAATGAGCTAAAACATACCACTTATATTAGAAAAGAAAAAAAAAGTATTTGTAATTTTTCAATATAATTAGTAAGCTTAAGTTCATGGTGTTCGGGTCCAACACTATCATATCAAAACTATTGTCATATCATATGTCATATAAGCAATCACATCATACACGTATATTTTGATGAAATAATCAGTTTACCCACCTAAATTTAGGTGGGACCCTTGTTCTCACAAACACCCGGTGAAGGCCCGTGGTTGTGACCACTTTCTCTCTACAATTTTGGTGGATGTGGTAGTGTGAGGAGAAACAATTTGTAAATTACAAATGTTATTTTTGTGTTGGTAGGCATGTGAAATAGGCTAGTAGACATATTAAACATTCTCCCACAATTATTAGTTGATATATGATTAGGAATTTAGGATTGAAACAAAATCTCTAGCAGTTAGGGAGTCTTTTGGGATTGCTTAGTAGAAAGGCAAGGCAAAGTAATTTTTAGAGAGTGTTTTGGGATTACTTATTGAAAATTGAGTTTTAAAAATTGCTTTTAGAAAACTACGTTTTTAAAAGCAGCTACCTAACTTTTTTTCCAAAATAATATTTTGAAGAGTGTCAAATGTAAATAATCATTTATTGACTACACTTATCCAAACATTACAAACTTAGCATATAGTGTCAAATGCATATAATCCGATTCGAAACATAACCCAAAACACAACTAATAGGTTACAACTTCAAAGGCCTCTTCATATGTGTTTCATTCAAAATTAGCATAATTAAATTCTCACAATAACCAATTAATCATCCCAAAAATCAGGGACGCTCCAATCAGTTTTTAAGCCCCAAGCAAAATCCTATAAATGAGCTCCTAAAGTAATTTTTTCCCCAAATAACTAGAAAATTTCCGTCAAATCGAATGTGTCGTCCCAATACCCAAGTTAAATGTCTGGATTGGACTCCGTAGTCCGCCTATTTTCAATATTCCGTTTGACTTACGTTAATTCAAATGGGTTTACATATATGTATACATAGAACCGATTTTTTCGAAAGTAGGCCCCTAACTTTTGTAGGCCTTGGGCGGCCGCACTTATCGTCCATGCTCAGGGACTGCCAAAAATATCAAATATTGTTCAATATAGAAACTATAAAAACAGCTTTTAAGTAGAAAGTTAAAACAAGGGAAAGCCCTTAACATGGTCAAATAATATAAATAATTCTACTGACTATTAACGCAGCTTGCATAAGTTCAATCTAATAAAATAACAAAAATCTATTGTGGTAATATGCTAGAAAAATGTGAATAGAAAACCATAATCTTCTTCATCCAGTCATATTTACACATACGGGCAACCTCCATAACCTGCAAAGTAGTGAAAACTCGAATTAGAACTTGATCCTCAAATCCTTCATATCTTTATATAGGATTGTTTAAAGGGTGATATCCAAAAATATATTTAGTAAAATTCAAAATTTCATTAAAAAAATTCACTTTCAGATCTTCTAAATAGAACGGGTTACATGTGCGACACTTACACAAAATTTGACAAGTGTAATATGCCGCACAAAAAATGGCATGGTCGCACAAAAAATGATTTGATCGTACATCAATCGCACAAAAATGATATGCTCGTACAAAAAAAAAAATTGGGCCGCATAAAAAAAATCCGGAGTCACATAAAAATATAAATCGCACGGTTTATTTGGAAACACTTGAGCTGATAAGTTATTTTTGGGAAAATGAATTGCATTTTTGTTCTATTTTGTTAATAATCATCAGTTGTTTAAAATACAAATAAAAAAACTAATATTTAGCTTCAAATATTTAATGGGTTGGTTCAAGAAATCTAACAAAGTAAAATCACTTACTTGGGTCAGTGAGAGTAATTAGACCAGAGTTACCAAAATGGCAATTCCATGGGTTTCTTCCCTTGCATTGATAGTATATATTCATGGCTATAGAAGCATGGTTTATTAAATTGTCTGGTAAATAACACTGGCCACCTTTCTCCAAGATCCCGCAATCCACTTGCGAGCACGCAAAGTTTATATTCTCCGACTCGATGACGGTTTAGCCACACACCATGTTTTCTACAACAAAAACAACCGAAATTAAGGGCTTTTTAGATCTTCTTGATCCAGAACCATAAACTTAATACTAAGAACGAATATTATTGACCGAGTTAAATAAAGTTAATACCTCGCCCTGAACTGCCACCATAGTCACAACTACAAAACACCAAGAATATAATAGAGATCAAAGTATATTACCATTAACATATACAAGACATAGAGATCAAGATTTGTGCGAGTGTTAATTGATAGAACGGTTAAAAACCGCATTAAAAATTAATATTTTGTTTGGTTTGTGCAAAAAAGTAATGCATTATAGAAGTGATATGATATAGATCGAGTAAGTTAAGATACCTGAAAGAAGTAGAAAGATATATGCAAATAGTATTTTAGCAGCCATATTATGAGATGATGATTTGATTTTGTGTCGTGGGTGGTTTTAAAGGGGAATTGTGAGGGGAGATACATAACGGCTCTATTGAAAATGGAAGATCAAGACGTTACGTTATTTGCTATAAATAGTGATTAAAAAATGACCCATATAGTTTATTAGTTTGGGTAAAAGTTGATATCTAGAACAACGGATTGGAACATATTCTAGAAGCAGTTCTTACATCCGGGTAGAGGTATAACTATCTACATTTTACCTCTTCTCTACACTGATTTTGACAGGATTAAATATCGTTGTTGTTGTATATGTCAATAATATAATACTTAGTCTTCAAATGTGTTTCCATTGATAATTAAATATAAAAGTTACACACTATGGTTTACATTTTACCTGCACCGATTTTGATGGGTTAAGTATCGTTGTTGTTGTATATGTCAATAATATAATATTTAGTCTTCAAATGTGTTTCCATTGATAATTAAATATAAAAGTTACACACTATGGTTTTGGAAGAAAAAAATCGTTATACCAAGGTGAATTGAGATCTACAATGAAATAGAAGTGGTGACTTCCACTCCACTCCATGTGAATTAGGAACCCTGAAAAGGGGATCGAATCCTTTTATGCTTTTAATATTTAATTTAAGAAACCTATACCTTTTTTGTCGTCATAACGAAATAGATTATCATGTAACTTTTTGAGTTTTAACTAATTTATATATATTGTTTTCTGTTAAATTTTGTTACATATAAATATCCAAATCAAATTACGATATTAAAAAAAAATTAGTAAATTTCATATGTCAATCATTTCAATTATAAGTAAAGGGATGGAATAAAAAGTTTTGGTATAAAACAATACAATTTTTCTTTAACAATTTTTTAAATCGGAATGTCGGAAAATAAGTAAAATAATATTTCAGTGATGTTCTTTTTACCCGTTAATTATTATTAGGTATGTTTGATAAGAAGCTTATGAGTTATCACTTTAAACTTTTGTTTTTGAAAAAAATATAGTTACTGCAAAAAGAAATATTATTTTTTTGGATGGTGAAAATTGAAGTTTGTATTTTGAAAAAAAAAAAAAAAAAAAAAAAAAAAAAAAAAAAAAAAAAAAAACAGTTCTCCTAAATAGAAACTAGCTTTTAAGAACAAGTTATAGGTTTTAATGGACAAATAAAATATTCTAAATACAACTTTATTATCATAGTCCTTCGCCCATTTAGGCATTTCCATGTTTTTATGTCATTTTACAAATATATAGGTTGCTGATGTGTATAAAGTATAAACTACCTCTATTTCTATGTTTGTATGTCATTTCACAAATTTTAACTCACACTTTATTATTTTTATGGGTTATTGTTAAACCTTGTTTCTTTCCATTCTTATTGTTGATAACGAGTAACTATGGGCCCGCGCGTTGCAGCAGGAATTTAAAGCATTGTTTTTTCTAAGTAAAAAGTAAGATTTGATTTATATCGAATTTTGCTTTTTTTTTTTTTTATATTTATGAACAAAATTTTGAAGGATGGTATGTTGTAACAATAAGTATTAAATTGAGGGATTAGGTAATTAAATGTTTTTGAGCCTTAATATGAAACCTAAATAAGTGACTATTAAAATTTATAAACTATAATTTAAAAGTAACTTGTGTGAAACAGTTAGATAAATACATTTTTAATGAGAAACAAAGTTTATAAATATTGTAAAAAGACATCTACCATTATTATATGTTACATATTGCAGTTTTCACAAATATATTTTGATTCATAAAAATCATATTTATTATATAGACACAAATGTATTTTAATATAATTATATGTTAAGTTTTTTCTAAAATTATTTTGTCTACTAAAATAAACATATTAATAATAAGAACTTTATAATAATAACATTACTATAATAATACACTAAAAATCATACATATAAATAAATATTGTTTGATAGCTTGTATATAAATTCAAGGGCTATAGAATAGTTGATAGATTATTTACTATAAATTTTCTTTAAATAGATACAAATAAAAGAAAAAAAGTTACTAATAAAAGAAAAGGGGGAGCTAAGAGAGGCCAATGGTCAGCGACTTAACCACTGGCACGAATTTGTAATTTTGTGATACTTTCATCAATTCTTTATATCCAATATTATTGGACATGTGGCAAGATTTTGTTGGTTGTGCTTCATTTGTAACCTTATTCTTAACTCTGTTATTTTTAAAACTGTGTTGATAATTGTAATGAACAGTGTTATTTGGATGCTTATTGTATTATATAGTAATTGTTCTGTTGCTTGTTGAGTTGTTGGTCTTACCATCTCCTACCAAGCTTTTCCTTGCCTCTTTCCGGTAAGCTTAGAGATTCCTCTATGCGTAAATGGCTACCAAGTTGTACAAGAGCCAACTTATCATTTTTGATGTTTCAATGTGTGTTTGAATTCTCTCCATAAATAACCAGTGGTGGTATAGTAATTGGATTTGTTTTTCATGAGGGTTAAATTCTTAGGAGGTTCCAGATCAACCCCTATAAGCAAAAAAAAAATCCCTTTGTGGCGATGGAGGTTGAATTGTGGCGACTATGGGCTACCCGCAAAGCGGGTGGTCGAACTGAAATTAGTCGGCTCGCAGAACAAGTCGAAACTCTGGTTAAAAAAAATCTTTCCATAATTGAGGAAGTTTGTCAATTAGACTTGACACATAATTAATGGATTCATCCCTATTCGGATTGTGTTTTGTAAATTGTCCAAGAATTAAAAGGAGTTCATTGTAGCGTTCCATTACGGGCCTTTATCAACCATTAGTAATTATTAAAATCTTCGACATTACTACATTATTGTCATTCTTTTATATGTACAAAAACATAAATAATACGCTTCACTATGGCTCATTAGCACTCCCTTCTATAGTTAAAAGAGCTTGATGGTTAATAATAAATTGAAATTTTAATTTTGCACGTACATAATAAATATGTTGACTATATGTTCAACTTCTAAATCCCAAAATGGTTGTTTTAAAAGCCCAAAAGCACAAACACCATTCATCTAACCTACAACTAAACTTCTAAACATCCTCCTAAGAATCCTATTATTGGATACCAAGCAATAATATTATTACGAACTCAAATCGGCCAAAGTATGAATTCGATAGTAGCTTATTTGTCTATGTGTCATTTCCTCATTCAAGTTAGCTTTTAAGAGTGAGTTCTGCACCTAATATATGGTATGATACGAACCTAGAATATGATGAGTTTTTTTTTAATTGGTACTAGATGCCCTACGTTTCGAGATTCCAATACTCGGAATGGTGGCTTGTACCCGAAAGAAGGGTATCAACCGTGACTAACGAAGTTGTTCCCTAAGAGCTCGGAGTGGTGGCTTGGACCCGAAAGGAGGATGCCAACCGTGTCCTACACTTGACCAAACTCACGTCAATTTATCAACAAAACATAAAGTACAACATGTTATGCAGAATACGACGCACATTCCTCTCGCAAGAAGTCTAAGTCGCCTGAGCAACCTAACTCACACGAAAAATGCCCATTAAGCCTGATTTAAGATCTTGTATTAATAACAAAAATGAAGACAAAAAGCATGTACCAAGACCACCATTATTTTTACTAAAAGAAAAAAAAAAGCATTGCACATGCCTTTTCCACAACAGGAAATAAAATATGCAAAGACAAAAGACTTCACAACTCATAATGCATGCCAATATGCCATGCCTACTTACTCTTTGGGCCCACAATATCTAAAATTTGTTTTTACTTTGTTACTTCATCAATTATCCTCTTTTCTACACTAACAAACACATTACACAACATAACAAAATCCCACTCTTTCATTTCTTACCCCACTAAAACAGAGTTTCTAATTTACAAGACAACAACTACCAACTAAAACCATATATATAGATATATATATTTATATATATAACCACCCTTGTAAGTTCTAAGACAACCCAATCTGAACAACCGTATGAGCCGCAGCGGTTACATGACCAAATTGACCTTGTTGGCTCGACAAAAGTTTTGCATCAATTGCTAACCGTTCATTTGGTTGTTGGTTCGACACGTGACCATGTGGCTGCACATGTGCATGTGGTTGGGTGTAATACGGGTTACTGTTCAAGTCAATGACTACTCCTCCTGCCAACTTAGCCGCACCCGGGTGCGGTTGCTGGTACGGGTGTGGGCTCGGGTGCTTAGTCATCGAACCGGGGTCCCGAACCGTTTGATCTGGACCGTTGGTTGTCATATATACATATTGTGGAGGGAGAGCTACTGTGTGGTTCACTACAACTGTTGGATTATACACATCTTCATAAGGAATAACCGGACCTGTAATGAATGAACAGAAAAGTTCATATGTGACAAGTTGCCAAAGTTGAGGGGCTAATTTGGAAATAATGGAAGATTTTTACCAGTAGGCATTCTGGGAGGTTGTCGAGTAGCAGTTGTGTTGTAATTATCGATTACTCGTCTGCTGTCAAATGTAACCACGGTTTGTTGTGGTCTAGAAGCAATCATACTTGAATTAACCGAAGACCTAACGAAAAAAAGAATAATTAATCAGTTGTTTAATAAAACGCACATTTATCATTCTGAATTATTAATTTCCATTTAAAATAAAGAAAAAATAATATTTACCTTGGGAGGGAAACATGCTTGCGTTCTGGAGGCACAACAGGCCCGTTTTTCCCACTGTTTTCCTCTAAATATGCAAACTGCCTACGAAATTGGCCAATAGCACTGCAAGTAGCAACAGACATTAAATAAAAAATAATAATAACGAGCAAAATGCAAGATGGTAGTAATAATACAATTACAAACCTAGGATATAAAAAATTGGTGCTTTCATTTCCAGCCATATAATCTTTTAACAACTGAGGATGATATTCAAGTATTTCCCGAAATATTAATTCCCGAATATCTTCTTTTGTGACCCTTCGTCTCTCGAACTCAAATTCCATTTTTGAAATTGATTGACACGAAGGCTCCCTCTCCAGTTTAGCCAGACCCTTGAAATAAGGATCGGCTAAAGCCTAATAAAACAAATCACAAAACAAAATTAACAACATTTTTTTCAAATTATATAAACGTGAAACAATTTCATAATTTCGTTTCATACCTCTTCAGCAGTTGGTCGATCCTTCGGGTCAAATGCTAACATCCTCTGTAATAGTCTGAGTGCTAACGGGTCAACGTTTACAAATTTATGTGAAAACGGTACAGGCTGTTTTTTACGCATATCCAGTAAGTATTTTCTTGCCTTGTCGTTACGAACCTGAATAAAATATTTAAAAATAAATTACTTTAATAATTCGTGATAAAAATGAAAATGTTAAAAAGAAGGAAAAAAAAAACATACTCCAGAAATAGTGTCTGATGATGGTGTCCCGAGAAGATCGGTAATAAGTTCGAGCTGATGAACGACACTTTTACCGGGAAAAAGCGGTTTTCCAGTTAACACTTCAGCAAAAATACAACCGATGCTCCATATATCTATAGCAGGAGTATACTGCATTTTAAAAAGTTGCAATTAATTAAATTAAATAGATAAATTACATAAAAACACAGAAAAGAAAAAATAAAATAAACATGGCAGCATGTAAGGATTCTATAATTCGATGTAGTTACTCAATTCTCATGATTCAAGAATCATTCTTTGGCCATGCAGCAGCATACATCTCTGAAAAATACAAATATGCTCGTTTTATCATACAAGCATATATGATTATATCCTAGTTTTCATATGTTAGAAAATGATGTTAATAATGCAGATTAATGGGTGGTTATACCTTTGAAGAAAAAGATCCACATAGCTCAGGAGCCCTGTACCATCTTGTTGCCACATAATCCTTCAATAAAATAAATTTAAAAATTGTTTTAATATATATTTTTTAATTAAACAAAAAATGGTTAGTAATGTACATAAATAACTTACTGTCCAAAGAACTGCTGTTGGGGCATCATTAAATGCAACTCTTGCTAATCCAAAATCACAAATTTTGAGCTTGCAATTCGCGTTTGCTAATATATTCTTCGGTTTAAGATCTCGATGGTACACATTTGCTGAATTTTATAGAAATTTATATTCAGATTAATCTCCAAAAATAAAAAAGAAAATTTCAATAGAATTTGATCGGTTATAATTCAGTTACCTGTATGCATATACTTTAAAGCACGTAACATCTGATAAAGGAAAAAACGATGGTGTTCATGTGTCAAATCATCGTTGGCTTTTATAACTTGATGAAGATCAGATTCCATAAGTTCAAATACAACATAAATGTCTTTAAAAGCTCGTCTAGATGGTGGTAGCATTATCCGCTTAATTTCAACAATATCGGGATGCCTTAAAAGCCTTAATAATTTAATTTCACGTAATATACGAATTGCGTCTGATGCGTGTTCGAAAATATCGGTTATTTTTTTTATAGCAACTTTTTCACCTGTGTGTGTGTCAACAGCTGAACAAACAACTCCATAACTTCCCTTTCCTATTATCTCCAAGATTTTGTATCGATTTGATTCACCATATTCAGTGAAGAATTCAACTTCTTTCGGGTTCTGTAATACAGTAATCACAACATTAAATCTATATATACATCAACTTTACACAATAAATTGTATTTATATAAATTCTATAAAGGTCTTCAAGAACCATAATTTTGATATCAATCGGTTAAAAGATCATAGCTTTGGCATTATAACTATTTCCCAAAAGAAACTAAAATGTTAAAGCATTTATTAAACTGTTCAGAGCAGTATTCTGATCCCAATTGAAACATCAATTACACATTTTCTGGTTGTGAGATAAAATTCACTTTCAAACGCTAAGTTATTTAATGTTAGGTAAGAATCGAAGGTTTTAAACCTAAAATTCAGGCACCTAAACTGAATCATAATGCAGTTTCAGCTCAAAACTTAAATCAAAACTGTTACGAGAGTAGATATTTAATGTTCGAAATTACAGAACTGGAATTGAAATTCAAGATGAAATGAAGAAAATTTAGTTGAGAAGAAAGTTAAACCTTTCTGCGCGGATCTTGTTGCATCGTTAATTCTACCACGAGGTGTATAATTCTAGTTCCTGGAAATCAGATCCAAAAACTAACAGAAAACCTAACAGAAGAAGAGAAAAAGGTAATAGCGATTGTTGCCGGAATTCGGAGAGAAGTGATAAATTTGATTTTAAATCAGCCACATTTATCCCACCTACCGCGACTAGAAATCACCAAACCAAAATCTCTCCTAACACAATCTGAAAAATATCTGGAAATTAAGAAACGCACCACCACCTTACTCATCCAAACCCAAAACCTAAACCTAGAATTCGAACACCGCCGTTTCTTCAAAAAAAAAATTAAAATCTCAGCAGCACCTCAGTCTATCTTGGATTCAAACAAAGGCTCTGAGACAACTGAAATTTGACAATCAGCAGGTGAGAAATGCTGAATCGGTGGCTGAACAGATAGACGAGATGCTTTTGGATTTGAAGATCTGGCGGTGGGTGGCTGACGAGAGAGAGGAGGGGGAGTTTAATTAAATAGATGAAAAATGTGGGTGGGTTCGGTTGCTACTTGTTTCCTTTCATTTATCCACTCCTTTGCCATACAGTAAACGCAACGTATTTATATTTTGAAAATATGTATTTATTCTTATTTCATTCATGCTCTGCTTAGAACAAGATAAAATAATGTGTATTTTATTAGGAGTAAGATGATGTTTGGTAACATCTGAATGATTAATATTTAAATAATGCAGAGGTCTAAATGATTCAGACTTTCCCTGGCATCTGTCCGATTAAGAGTCAGAACATGTTGAATTATTGATTCAGAGGCTGATTAATATATCTTATCAAGCGTTCTGAATATGTCTGATTAAGAGGCTGACCTCTTAACTGTATCATTAATAGGCTTACCAAACAGCACCTAATAGTAGTATTGTTTCCTATCATTTATTCTTACTTATTAGATTAAGACGTGTGTCAATACTCAAAATCAATGAATAATATTATGAGATAATCAGTGGATTACACGTGTCATCTTATCAAATAGGTCGAAAAATGAATATGAAGAACTAATGGTCACTTTGTTGTGGGTGTTTTTAGCTTTTAATACATTATGTTGATTAAAAATTTTAACGAATGAAATATTTATGTTTACTAAAATAAATTATTTTCTACTTTCACAAATATCAACACAGCTATAATTTTTGTGTTATTAAAAGCATAGTGGGTAAAAATTAAAATTTTGATGTAATATCAACAGAGCTATAATATTTGTTATAATTTGCTCTTAAATATTAGTAAATTCTTCTTGATTATGCATCCATTGATTATACCTGAATGAAATTACATGAAAGTAAAATAACTATTCAAAATTATTTGTTAAATGAATATTCTTTTTGGTATTTCTATTGAGAAGTGATATTTAGTTCTACCATATGTTCCTACTAATAGTTTTACCGCTTGGTACAATGACATATGTAATTCACTAATTATCTCTCCTAATATAATCACTTAATTTTGACACGTATCTTATCTGATCATCCCCAATAGTTAACCTCACAATGACTTATTACCTTTTTCATATCAACTTTTAACTAACCAAAAACACATTAATAAAAAGTCTCTCCAATGGTTAATCTTTCAGAAGTTTTTTCTTACATATATAACTAATTTACCTTAATTTATTTCAAATGTTTTGTAAATGCCCTCACGTATATATTTGATTATTTTTATAGCATTTAATAAAATTTTAATTTTTTTAAAAATTTCTCACCCACTTGATTCACATGTAAATATTGAAGTAGATAAAAATATTACAGTGCAAATAATAAAGGATTCACATGTAAATATATATAGTGTTTAAAATATAAAAGTAATAAATATATGGATTAAAATAATCAAACATTGAAAGAGTATTAAGTGGTTATGGGAGAATAAGTGGTTGTAGTGACCATTTGAAAAAGTTGCTGCAATGGACGCTATTCAAAATCTTATTTAAATAGTAAAAAGATTTTGAATAAGCTACCGTTGGAGATGCTCTAATAAGTAGGAATAAATGATAGGACGAAATACTATTACTCTGTTTATTTATGAATAAATACTGATGACAAAATAATATTATTCTCATCTGAAATAAGTTTTTGCGGATTCTCTGTAAGTTGAAGGAATATTCCTTTTCGGACAATACTTTTATCCAACCCAATTTAATTTAACAATTTTTTCTTTTGATTCTATTTTGTCTTTATTAGAAAGCGTCTTAAAACAAAATCAAATAGTTACGACTAGTTAGAGTTGTGCCAATGACACGCCAGGGAACTCGTCGTGGGGCTCATCCTCTTGTCAGTATGAAGAAACTAAGACACTGTTGGCACGACCCTGTTCCTTGAACGCGTTAGTAAGAACTCATTAGCATGGTCGGTAGATGATACATCTCGTTAGTGCCTGTGTGGAGGGGGGTAGTTTCTTATTATATTTTTTAATGCAGATGAGCTTAGTGATGAATTTTTGTTCACTAACTTGTCAGTAACTCGCCGGTAAGGATGATGCTACTGACGAGTTAGAAAACGCGTCATGATTGGTAGAGGTCTCATGAGTAATAGAAAAAAAGTGATTTTTGCAGAGTAGTTCTTATTCATATAGAAGAATTTTATATTAAAGGACAATCATGCCCTTAATAAGAGTGATAAAATGTTTATAAAATGAAAGAAATAGTATGATCGTCCTTTCGAACTAATTCATTGAATGGAACTGATTTTTGCTGTTGTAAATGCTTATAGAAATTTTAAGAAAATAAGATAGCAGGGAATATAACATTGCTTTTATCTTATCTCAGAAGTGTAAGATATAATTAGTAAATTATTATTCATAGGAACCTATATACAATTATACAGCTGTTTAAAAAAAATGCAATTATACATGCTAAAGCTAGATGAATATTTTTCGTAATTATAAAATTTAAATGATGCGTTGATAACTTAATAATCATGTGTCCTTTATGTACCGATAATTGTACATTGCACTTGCACATGTTGATTTTTAATATTAAAGGAACATCGATCCATTACTTAAAAGGGAAGCATTATGGTAATAGATGGACCACGATTTTATAAAAGTTTAAAAGCAAATTAAACGCTTGGCAACCATACAATTTCAAATAAAGTGTTCCAAGATTCTTATAACATCTAAGTGAGTTAATCAATTACTAAAGTGATACTAATGTGTCTTTAATTTAATGATAAGGTGTTTGCCTTTTATTTTTATGGTTTACTTTTCACGTCTTAGGGGCGTTTGACGTGTCGTAATCTTCCATAATGAAATTCAATTACGAACAAATTCAATTCATTCGAAATTCAATTCCTTCGTAATTAAATTCCGTTACGTGTTTGGTTACAAATTTTCTAGCTGTAATTCATATCCATACTTATGATTTTTTATATTTTTTTAGATTCTTTTTTTTAAATTTTATTATCTATTAATTTATTTTTTATTATTTTACTTTTTTTAAATTTTTTTAAATTTTTTCTTTAAAAAAAATAAGTTTTTTTTAAAAATTAATTTTTTTAATTTCTTTTTTAAAAAAATTAAATTTTTTATAAAATTTTTGATCGATTTTAAAATATTAAACATACAAAATATTCAAATTTATTAGTTCATTAAAAGAGCGTAATTGAATTCATTGGGTGTCAGGACGGATTTCAATTACACCAAATATCGTATTTCAAAATTACGTTGTAACTGAATTACGAAAAAAAAAGTTCATCCAAACGTCCCTCTGTAATGTAGTTGAATTACAATTACGGAGAATTACGTCAAAACAAACGGGGCCTTATAGTACACATATTCATTATTTAAAAGTATATTAAGATATTTGTGGTTAAAAAAAATACTAAGGTGATCTAAAATTTTATATGCATGTTAATCATTCATTCTTAAAAATATGATTTTTTTTTGTTGATAATAAGGATTGTTTTGTAGTAAAACTTTACATCATGATGATAATAGTAATTTATCAATATATAAACTAAAATAAATTTTAAATTTTTCATTGTAAATGTTGTTCAAATCTTATTCTTTCATTTGTAATGATTAAAACTGTTAGGAATATTTTTATTAATATTCATTAAAGATTTGATATGTCAAAACTATTAAACTACAAGGACCTAAGTCAGTAATATGAAGTTCAAATTCAAATAAAGATTTAGGAGATAATCATTAATGTAAAAAGATATAGTATATCTTTATTAGTTTAAAAGATTTAGTTATTATCTTTTCCTTGTAAGTCTTAGGTTTTCTAGTATATAAAGAAATCTAATGACATAGAATTAGATGTTCTTGAAACCCACGTTTTAACGTGTTTAATTTGTGTGTATTCTCTAAGCCTCAAGGTCGTTTGATCCTGTTTAACGAAAAACCGTTCTACATATTTATATGTAGAATTGGGGCTTTTAATGATGAAAACTTGTTTAGCTATACATATATGTTCAACTAATTCCGCAATTTTGTTATTTGTATATGCTTATTCCAGATAAGGACTAACTATTCTTGAGCCTAAAGATCGACATTTATATAGAGTTGTTCAGAACACAGCAATTGGTATCAGAGCAAGGTGGCTCAAGATCTGGAATAAAACAAGGATCTATCAATGATCATACGAAGAATCAAGCATAAAGAAAATTAAGAAGATATTACGGTTTTATTCATCTATTTATTTATCTTATAGAAACCATTCATACATGCTTTTGTACGAAGTTTCACAAATAGAACCCAATTTTCACAAATTTCTAACCAAAATCTCTGTTGATTCTCAAAACCCACATAAATCTCAACAATTTATCACAAAACAGCATGCGGATATCGTGAATCTGTAAAATCGTAACCGAACATCAAGAAACAAGAAGTAATTAACAGTTATGTAAACTCATTTGCAGTTGTTTCATCGAACACCTCACAGGCACTATTCTCTCCTCACAATATCATCAATTTTCTCAAACAAATCTGCAACTTTTTCTCATTGAAATTAATAATCTTATGTTAATTCGTTGAAAGCTTCTACACATTCTTCATCCTCGACCTTTAAATTATGATGTTTTCAAGGCTTGGTCGGTCGATTTCTCGATCATCTCGTTCAAAGAATGTTTTGAGTGGTGCAAATGGCGTACGATCACCGATTTTGACCGATTCTTCAGCGTATCAATCTCGATATATTGGAAACGGAGATGATAGCATGGGGTTTTTGAAGCGCTATTTAGGTTCTTTAGCTGCTAACAAGGAGTTTAATGGTTCTAGGTTATCATCTAAGGTGTATATATCGGATTTAAATTCTGTTCTCGCGAACCCTAAGTTTCGAAGGTTCTTCTCCAGTGAAGCTCCTAAAAAGAAGAATTATGAGAATTTCTATCCCAAAGAGAAGAAGGAAATTCCAAAGGGTAATAACCAGAAATCTGAATCTAAAGAGGAATCAAGCACAGAAGATGATGGAAGTTTCTTACCAAAACAATTCCTACTGATCAGTAGTAATTCACATTTACTACTGATCCTAACCTCATATTACTATTGGTCCATACAAAGAAGCATATTTTGCTACTGATCGCATGAGATCCGATTTCTACTAATGGTTTATGGTTTCTACTACTGATTTCAATTTCATTTTACTATTGATCACAGTAGTATCCAAGTTACTACTGATCCGTACTAAACAGTATGGTTACACATTTTTTTTACTACTGATCAGTACTAACCAAAGAAGATTTTGTTATTAATCAGTACTAAACGAATAAAATTTTAATACTGATTTCTTCCATACAACTGATACATCATACTTTGGAAAGCATGACACACACCATGCTCATTCCATACCACGGTTTATTGATCGTATCTGATAATAATGTGAAACGAATCACATTATTCACACACAGAGGTTGAAGGCATGATGAAGATAAAGGAAAGTTTTATTTGTTACATATTTGATCTTTATCAATTGATTACAGAAGATAATTGATTATATTTTATTTGAAGAAGAAGTGGAAAGTGTTACTACATAAGATGTTATGTATTGTTGTAACTGCAATTCAACCGAATCTTAACGAAAAGATCTGTTGAAGACTAAGATAAGCAAGTCCCTCATACAAGATTATGACGTTGCTGATTACTATATTTAGACGGAATGTGATGCTTAGTTTGAGTTTCTACTTCAACTTCAAATAGAAGATAGTTGATTTTCAATGTAATTAATATAGTCTTGAAGAACACAAGAATGATAGCACACTTTTAGGGGAAGAAAAAGTGTTGATCATTCAAGGGGAAGTTCAAGTTTCTCGGATTTATTTGATTATGTCAAAAAGGGGAAGAGACTTGAAGATTCCTAGCTAATTCTACAAGTTTTGTCAAATCAAATAGGGGAAGATTGTTAGGAATATTTTTATTAATATTCATTAAAGATTTGATATGTCAAAACTATTAAACTACAAGGACCTAAGTCAGTAATATGAAGTTCAAATTCAAATAAAGATTTAGTAGATAATCATTAATGTAAAAAGATATAGTATATCTTTATTAGTTTAAAAGATTTAGTTATTATATTTTCCTTATAAGTCTTAGGTTTTCTAGTATATAAAGAAACCTAATGACATAGAATTAGATGTTCTTGAAACCCACGTTTTAACGTGTTTTGTGTGTAAAACCTAAGCCTCAAGATCGTTTGATCCTGTCTAATGAAAAACCGTTCTACATATTTATATCTAGAATTGAGGCTTTTAATGATGAAAACTTGTTTAGCTATACATATATGTTCAACTAATTCCGCAATTTTGTTATTTGTATATGCTTATTCCAGATAAGAACTAACTATTCTTGAGCCTAAAGATCTATGTTTATGAAGAGTTATTCGATCTTCACAAAAACATTGCAAATATATAAAAGGTAATGATAATTATAATATTTTACACGTAGCAATGTTTAAATTTTAATAACAAATGATATTTAGTACTCCATCCGTCCCTAAATAAAGTTCTCATTTCACCTTGAGCTTTTGTCCCTAAATAAAGTTCCCATTTCACAAGTTGATGGGGTCCACTTAATAAAATAATATAATTACCATGGACCCCACCACTAACTATCCACCAACAATCTTTCTCTCTCCAAATCAACTTCATATTTTAATCAAATTTATTACCAATAACCCCACCACTAACTTTCTCCTTAAATATTGTGCCCAAGAGAAATGTGAACTTTATTTAGGGACGGAGGGAGTATATTATTAATATATGAGTTTAACATTTATATATAACAAAAATTTTAAGCATTTATATATATTAAAAACTAGTTTCATAGCCCGCCCGATGGGCGGGCTAGCTTCAAGAGATAAAACTCATAACAACGCCAATAACATATAAAAGAATATAGGAAAATATTATTGAAATGATAAAAAAAAATATTTGGTTATACATTTCATAGTCAATGGCCTCAAGAAAGATAGTTTGACTAACTAAAGTCAGAATCAGACTATGATATCATCTTAAATAATTTGGTTAATAAGTTGTTGACCGCTTGCGGCAACCGGTTATTGCTAGAAATAATATGGTTAATAGGCTTTAGAAAGTTTAACACCTTAAAGGTGAAAAGCACTACCAACATTTTCAACACTACTGTTATTTGACTCGAGTATTCGGTCTATTGTATCTCTCAGTGTTTTGTTAGGCAATAGATCATCTGGCTAACAAATTTGATGCACTGGTATACCTGAATCCTGATATAATATAATGAACGTGAAGTAATTTCTTCATTAAAATTGAAATACAATGGAGTAATAATTCCAAAAACAAAAAAAAAAAAAAACTTACATTTATCATAAAAACTCTTGAAACAACATTTGCTTGTGAGAACATCATCTTTCATCACTTGTTTGCACAATGGGCAAAGACATACCTTCAATCTCCTTCTCAAACGCAGCCTTTCAGGAAAAAGAAAAAAAAATCAATTATGCAGAAAAAAAAGTCTTTTTTAACATACTTATTCGGTTTCAAAATCGCAACTGCATCACCGCGTAGTGCATATGAACCATCTGGTGTAGCCATTAACCATCTGGTGTAGGCATTAACCCGTATGCGATTGAAACAAATTCGTTTTTGATTCAATTAAAAATGACTATTCAATTGATTTCAGAATTCATCAAAAAAGGATTTTACAACGAATGGGCTGTAATACCATAATGGTGATACGAATATATCACATCACACTCATTTTCCTACCGAATAAAATATGACGCATCACCCACCCCTCTCTTACACCCACCACCGACACACCGATCGCCTCCGACCACCTCCGGAGGCCGCCAAAAACATCAGATAACTGTTGAAAGCTATTTGAGGTCTCTATTTTGCGCAAATACCAGTGTTTAAAAATAATATATTATATCAAGCACATTATTAAGATGATTTATGATGTGCATATTTGGTTTTTATAATATTCACACCACCTTATACATAGCTACAATCTAGTAAGTGAGCCGTGAGCCACTCGAGCTCGACTCGTCAAAAATTCAATGAACGCTCGAGTTACTTTTATACCAGATGAATTTCCAGCAGTGACACTACCACCATTCTCCTTGGAAGCCGGTCTAAGCTTCCTCAATTTAGCATAATCAAACTGAAAAACATAAAATAAATACATAAAAAGAGATAACAAATTCATCATGATATAGGTTAGTGGCAACTAAATTTTACCTTTCCAAATCGTCATCCATGTCAACAATTGTTGAAAAATCAACTCTACAGTCACAAAAACAGTTGACTCGCCTTTAGTTCCTGATGCACAATTGCACAAACTTTGTTAACAGAAGTGCTGACAACTGTATTTGGAATTCCTGCATCTAATGCTGCTTGTCTGGTAGGACCCTGCCCCAAATTTGCATTAACAACATTTCCAAAATAAACTTCTTGTATAAATAATAAAAATACCTCTAGGTTGATTCAACTTCGAAATAAAATTTCAGAATACAAAATACAAATGCAGCATCATTAACACATGTTAATTCGTTACAATTTTGACAATTGTACTCATTATTCAACAAAAATATCACGCAACACATAAATCATTAAAATATGAAATTTAGATGATACGATACATCTAAAATAGTTTACAATCCGACATGACCCCTAATTTTACACACGAGCTAAAGCAATACAAACATACCTTCTGATTTGGAGTGCAGTGAAAGTAACAGGTGTGTAAATGTGTGAGATAGAAACAGAGAAAAGATGCTACGATGGAGATTTCATTAGTGAAAGTAACAGGTGTATAAATGTGCGATATAGAAACAGAGAAAATATGCTACGATGGAGATTTCGTTAAAGAGCGGAGACCATTGAGATTTCGTCATGTAGCAGAGACCATGGAGATTGGCGATTGGCAATTTCGATTTGGAGAAGCGATTGGCGATTTCGTCAAGTAGTCGATTGGCGATTTCGATTTGGGAACCCCTTTCATCTGCGTCGAACGGGCATCGGAGAGGACGATTGCGGCGTTTGAAGTTCGAGAATTAGGGCACGTAAAGGGGATAACCAAATTTGAAAAGCAGTCATAAAGGAACGGAACGTAGGGTGGAAGCTGACATGTAATCTGTGTTCCTAAAATACCCTTTGCGTCCACCAATATGTGAATTACACGTGGCATAAAGAGCCAATGAGAATGCAGCGTTGGGGTGAGTTGGCAAACAAAAGTCATATGTAGGTGCATATATAGGGGAAGATTTTAAGATAAAAATACAAATTACAAAAGTTAATAGGGAAGTTTAACGCACAAATAAATAGAATATATAAATAAAACTGATAGTGCTAGAGTAGAGCTCGTGGCTGTTATCCCATCATGCTTTAAATTGGCATGAAAAAACACTTGCCCAACATGCAAATCTAGTGAATTTATAAAATCTCTTTTTTATAGACACAAATGTAAAGTGGATGTTTGCCAATCCTAAAACTCCGTTTTATCTTTAACAACGTTTAAAAAGTTCTAATGAACAGTGTCTATCAACGATAATCCTACCCTATATATGAGGCCTAAATTTGAAGAGGGTTTGACACCATGGCAATTCCAAGCATTCCTATTCGTCCATAATGCCACTTGGAATTCCCTGATTGGTCCACGTCATTTGCACTAATACAAACGAATCTGGTACAGCTTACGGTCTACATTCATACGCTCCATATACGGCAAACGAATCTGGTACGGCTTACGGTCTACA
This sequence comes from Calendula officinalis, assembly GCA_963853835.1. Taxonomy (NCBI): domain Eukaryota; kingdom Viridiplantae; phylum Streptophyta; class Magnoliopsida; order Asterales; family Asteraceae; genus Calendula; species Calendula officinalis. Next base: position 57,009,913 of record OY970823.1, on the reverse strand, counting down.
TTCATATGTTCCATATACGGCTTCCTACATACAAGGAAACAAATAAATAACTATTTAAAAGATCCTACATACAAGGAAACAAATAAATATTTAAAAGATCAATCAGCGACTCAATCGTATTTATTCAGAAGTGATACACGACTCAATATAATTTCCATAAAACTGGCATTCTATGATTACGGCATAAAAAGCTGGATTGTGCAACGGAACCAGACTTCAGATATTACGGATTACGACATAAAAAGTTGGATTCTTCATTTAATAAAATGCCTGTGTAACATTTCTTCATTTACCGTTTTTTTTGTACAAAATCATCATCACATCTATCGATTATTATGTCATTTAGAAATATATAAAGTTTTTGGACATTTTTCTACATACTAAAATTTACAGCATACCCGCCCATCGGGCGGGTTTTGTAGCTAGTTGTATTATAAGATAATAGGTAAATTTTACTGATTATCTAACCATAATTTTATGATTGTGAAGGTATATCTGGGATGCCAAACAAATATTTTTAGTTTAGCTGTTACGTCAAGATATTTTTAATATAAAAATTTTACTGATGTATGTGGATTGTACTTATCTTATATGTCTTTAAATGGTTGATATTCAAATAACAAAGAACTTCACTTTACAAACATTTATAACCCATTTGGCCCGTTTCAATTATCGCCTTTTTCACCCGTCGCATGGCTGCATGCAAAAGATTAGTATAGTTAAACATAAATATTTGTTAGGTTATATCTTTGCTTGTAGTTTTCATTGAATAGCTTTTTTTTTGGAGATAGTCTTTTATAAATAATTATGTAACTATCAATATGTTTACCACCAAACTATTAGAATTAATATTTGTAAAGTTAAAAGCTAATTTATTAACAAAAAAATTATATATAAATGGCACATTCTAAGTGTGTTCTTTTGGTTGGTTAAGCGTCCATTTTTAGTAGGTTTGGAGTTACCCATTATTAAAAAAACAAAAATAGTTATAAAATAAATGGTCAGAAATGGCTCACCGACAACTTTTTGCATCAATTACACTCTGGTTTCCCACCTTAATACACAAACTCATATGCTACTCCACATTTTTCTGTCACGTTATTTTAACATATAAAATACTTTATTTTCATCTTTAGTATATTTAATGTATTTGGGACTTTTACATTTTAAGCATGTTTGAATTTTAGTTTTCTGTTTTTAAAAGATCTTAGTTTTTGTCTGTCAAAATAAATTAGAGAGCACGATTCGAAGCCATGACTTCTTGCGAGTCAATCAACATTGATAACCAATTTGACTACTCAATTACTTTGCTTTTCAACACATTTAAATGGTTCTTCTGCTTCATTTCAATGGTTTTTCTCAAAAAAATTATTTGTTTCATATCATCATTGCACGGTAGGATTCAATACAACACATTAATTGATTATGGACATATTTGCATACACCATGCTTCTAATTATCATTGTTTAAATAAAACATGCAATGGAACAACATTTAAATTGAAACGAATATAATTAACAGGGTACCGCCGCCTCATTGCGTAGGAATCCTACTAGTACATCTTAAACACATCCTGCCATGCCCCCCTATTTACTTAATTAATTCTCTATTTTTCCAATAAAAAAGTATTTAATTAAACTTAGAACAGTAATTATTATATATCGATGAGTTCTTTTCAATTTTATGCTATACAAAATATTGTTCAAAAAATAAGTTAAAACACTTTTTATTTCTTGAAAAGGAAATGTGTAGTTTTTTTCTTCCCAAAATGGGGGAGCAAAACAAATAAATAATAATTTGTTTTCTTGTCAAAAGGTCCAAAACCAGAGCATATTCCAAAATTAAAAAGACCTTGGTGTTTTTGTGATTATTATATATGATAAGTGATAACTCTAAAGTCACAATCACTAAATAATGGTGACTATCTCTGATTTTTAGATATTTTGTTGGCATTGTCATTATTTGATCGGCTATCGGCCTCTGTTTTGTGTTCTTTTAATAATCGGGTCAAATTCCCAATTGTGGCAACTGCTCACAACAAGGGCCTCTAGCCCACCACTGATCAGTTTTTGCGTGTGTTTTAAATTGCCAAAGGCCCATAAATCTAAATCCGGGCCACGATGATACCATGTTATAAAATACATTTGAAATATACAGAACACAAAGGGATACAATCGGGCTCAACTAACTATTTTAAACCCCAATTGTACGATCTCTCTCATAATTTTAAAGAGTAAGAATACTTTATAGTTTATAGCCAATCACTCATATCTCTTCTCATCAATAGTAAAAAGGCTTACTAATACCATGATCTTCAATACGATTATGTAAACTTTCTTGGTATATGTTTGAGTTTGTGCCATGTATTTATGGCGGTTAATTAAATTAATCTTTGATTAAGATGTACACAAGTGTTAGTATTTTACCGACATTTAATCAAAGTTTGTAAGCGAAAAAAGAATGAAATGACACAATTTTCGGCCTTCTTCTTTGTTGTTCTCGATCTAGGCGGTCAAGGTTGCGCCTGGTGTGTGGTAACTAAGGTGCTGATTGGTTATGGAAAACTCGTATTTGGTTTTAGTATGAAGTTGTATAATATGAATAAAGAAAGACTACTAAGAAAATAATCGTATTTTTTTAAAAAAAGGGTATTATATAAGAGGCTCCCTGTCTCGTTAAGTTTTGCTTGTGATGTACATTATCTAAACATTACTGTGGCCGTTTCCGAACATTTTCCTAACCATTTGATCAATGTTAACTAGGGAATTAATCAAAACCGTGTCTTCTTGGAGATCATTTCAGACGCTCCTATTGCTAGACTATCACAAGAATAATGATAGTTAAATTTTCTTAATACTCGTATAAAAGTCTCACAATGAACATAACAGAATCGACTAATGAAATTTTGTATCTATAAATGAAGGGTGATATTGACATTTACGTTATTACATATATATAACCTTCACCTAATCTAGAGAGTAATGCAAATAAAAAAACACACGTTAAAGAGAGCTAAAATCAAACAAATAAAACAAGAGGAAATAGAAAATGAATATTTAGATGGATATAAGCAAAATATCTAATTGTCAGTATTATTTCTCCCCGTTCTCACAAAAAAAAAAAAAAGGAAAAAAGATTATCGCATGAATACTTCTCTCTCTCTCTCTCTCAATTAATTATCATCAACTAAGCAATCAAAATGAAGTAAATAGTAAGTTTGCTATGGCAATTGTATAATAAGAGTATTAATTTATTTATTTTGCAATTACATGTAACTGAACGTTCCTATTATAACTAAACATATACACTTAAGCCATGTAATTGAATGCAACATTCTGTTTTTTGTATAACATAGATATAGATATAGATTTGTATTGGACGCAAGTGTTTGTAATAATTCAAGGATGTTTTAGTAATTGAGTGATTATATTTATAATTATATTTTATGAATATCTATCGGTGGCATCGTCACACGCAAACAATGTTGATGTAAATTATAAAGTTCAATCAATATATGCTGATTGCTTCAAATCAATTTCGCTATAATTAAGGAAATGGCGACAACAGTGGGTAAAGTTGTATCCGCCATTGTTATAGGTGTTATAGGGAGGTGGGCATGGAAAGTACTAATATGGGTATGGTTGAAGCCAAAGAGACTAGAGAAGTGGCTGAAAGAGCAAGGGTATACAGGTAATTCATACAAGTTGCTGATAGGTGACATGAAAGAGCTTGCAACAATGGTGAACGAAGCTAAATTCAAGGAAATTCAAGTCACGCATAATATTGCTTCACACTGTCTTCCCTTTGATAACCACATAATCACCAAATATGGTATTCGATTTTCAGTTTCTCGACATTTATTTAATTTGTTATGTTAACAGAATATGCTCAATGTTATAAAACCTGAGTAGTTACTCGGCCCGGTCACGGTTTAACCGGTTAAACTAGTGAGTCAACCCGGGTCAATTGGCATGATTTTCCAAGATACGGTTTCAAAAATCATATCATCTTTAAAATCATCTTATTTGGTTTGACGAATCAACTTCCAAAATTGTATATATTAAATGTTAAATTAGAATGGGTTAACTTTGAGTTTCGTTTTGAATTATAAAATTTAGAAACAACGTTTGGCAGGGAAAAGGTCATTCATGTGGTTCGGCCCAATACCAAGGATTTACATAACAGACCCACAACTAATAAAAGATATATTATCAAGACCCAATGATTTTCAAAAGCCACACCCTGAGCCAATACGAGATAGCATCATCGGTGGACTTCTAGCTTCCGAGGGTCACAAATGGGCCAAAAAACGTCACATGATTAACCCGGCTTTTCATCTTGAAAACATCAAGGTTAGTGACAAGTGCTTTACTTCAATTCTACCCATTTTTCATCTTTATAATCGATTGTTTATATAGGGTATGTTTTCGGCCATTTGTTCGAGTTGTAACGATATGATTGACAAATGGGAAATCCTGATTGCGGGAACTCGTTCAGTGGATGTTGATGTGTGGCCCTATATTGATAACTTGGCTGGAGATGTTATTTCACGAACGGCATTTGGAAGTTGTTACGAGGAAGGACGAAGAATATTCAGAATCCAGAAAGAACAAATTGATCTTGTTCTCCAACTATTGCTTACAATTTATCTTCCCGGAGGAAGGTAGTAATAATATATATAGTTTTGGGTGTCTAGTGGTGCCGAAATGGTCAACCCGGCCCGAATCATTCCCGAACCCGGTTATGCTAGTCGGAGCGGGTGTATTCGGGTCTTATGTTGATATCAAGTTTTTTTAACCTCGCCCGACCAACCCGATACCTTATCGAGTCGGGTATCAGGTAAGGATTGCTTACCTTTATTGGGTTTCGGGTTGACAAGATTAGACCCGATTGAAGTTTACATGTTTTTTTCCTTTAAATAATTTTAAAAACATTAAATAAATGAATTAAAACGTTAATAACTATAAATCATTCAATAAAAAACAGTTAACAATTATAAGTGTTAAATTAAAACAATAAAGTTCAATATATTACCATATAAATTTCTATAAACTAGAAAATATAGAATGGACGGATAATATGTTGAAATTGGGCTATTAAGAGAATATATATGGTATTTGGGTCCAGAGAAATTAGGCTTATAAATGATTACTTTTTTCATTTTTATCTAAAATCATAACGTAGGTGTAACCAAACAAACCTGATTTCCTATCGGGTTAAGTTTCGGTTTAGGATTTTTAGCCTCAAATCCGATGGATCCGACCCAATAATAGTCCTAACCCGACCTGACATCTCGGGCCATGATTTATATATGTGTATGTGTGTACGTGTTAAGTTGGTTTGTTTTCAATGTAGGTATATACCTACGAGAGCGAACAAAAAGTTTCAAGAAAATAGCAATGAGCTCCGAATGCTACTGATGAATATAATCAATAAGAGAAAGAAAGCAATCGATATGGGAGAAGATATCGACGATGACTTGTTAGGGATTTTGCTAAAATCAAATTCAAAAGAGATTGAAGAAGATGGAGTTGGAATGAGTATGGAAGACGTCATCGAAGAATGCAAACTCTTTTATGTTGCTGGATCCGAAACAACATCAAATTTGATTGTTTGGACCATGGTTTGTTTAAGTTTGCATCAAGAATGGCAAACCAAAGCTCGAGACGAGATTATGAAAGTTTTTGGTACTCGAGAAATACATTTTGAAGGACTGAAGTACCTTAAAATTGTGACGATGATACTTAACGAGGTTCTTAGGCTATACCCACCTGCAGTTATGATGATACGAGCTACTACAAAGGAGACAAAACTAGGAAACATGATGATGCCATCGGGCGTGCATATAAGCGTACCTATAATTCATGTTCACCATGACCATGATATATGGGGTGAAGATGCAACAGAGTTTAAACCCGAAAGATTCTCAGATGGAATTGCAAATGCAACAAAGGGCAAAGGATCGAATTCTTTTATGCCATTTGGTGGTGGTCCAAGGATTTGCATAGGCCAAAACTTTGCGATGATAGAAGCAAAAACCGCCATAGCAAAGATTTTGCAACGGTTTTCCTGTGAGCTTTCTCCATCTTACAAACATTCTCCTTTCCCAACGTTCACTCTTCCACCCATGTTTGGTGCTCACTTGACCTTATGTAACATATGACTTGTGCATTTTGAATTATAATACAAAGAGACATGAAAAATGAATAATTAATAACTTGTACTTTTTAGTAAGTATTGTAAGATATGAAAACACACAATATACTTTCTCTTAGATCTCATATCGAGATACTGAATTGTATATGGTGCCAGACCTTTTGTGCTAATAGATTAATTGGAGTGGAATAAGATCAATAATTGTACATTAACATTCCAGTCACCATTTGATCCGATCACAAGCTCAATTGAACTCCAAATCTTCAATTTTGAACTCACAAAAACCCAAATTTCTCATTAAACACCCATTTAATCACAAGATTAAGCCTAATTAAACACTAATTTTTACTAAACTGCTATGATACCAATTGAAACACCCTAAGATCTAAGTAGTTAGTGCAGTGTTTTATGATTAGAAGTAATTCGGGTATACAGAGTGAATTGAGATTACTTCAAAGCCATAATTCTTATTATGTGCAGTGTTTAGTGTTCATACATCACACTAAGAGCACAAGGTTTTGTAACCTTGTTATAGTCCGAGTTATAGGATTTCTTTTTCTTGTAACGCACATTGCTATAACATTAACCCTAAAAACACAGTATTCATTTGAGACCAATTCACAATTTACTGAAAAACAAAAAGTACTACAGAGTAATAAATTCTTTAACATCGCACCATAACAATGGCGATTGGCGGAAGACCTTTGTTGATGTCGTTTGGCAGTCACTATAGAGCTTTACCCTAATAGCGATTTGTACTTGGACCTTTAATGCTATTCTACTAAGTATATGCTATTTACAAAATATCCTGCCCGAAATCTATTGATGTCGTTTGCTCAGATTTTCTGAAGTCGTGAAACACTTTCAAATTAAAGTATTTCGTTGGTACAAAGAACTGACATTGGTAGTTTTCAAAACGATAGAAAGAGATGACCAAAATGGTTATCATGGTAGTTTCCAAAACCAACAAAGAAGTGTGTACTCCGCACCACACTTACTTGTTCAATATTTATTAAGATTACATTTAATAAATAAGTTTATCATATTACACTTAAATCATATTCGTAATATAAATCAACATATCCCATATACTATTGTTACAGTATAAAATATTGCCATATGTTACAAAGTATACTTTTGCAATGTACAGATTCTAATTAAAGATGTTCCTTTGTCTTTTTGTACAAACCAAAATGCACACCCATGCTGTTGACAATTCTTGAACTATAACATTTGATTAAGAAGATTTAAAATGTATTAGTTAGATAAATGTCTTGAATATCAACCTTGATTACGTATCTTTGTTTTATATAATACATTTGAGACTTTTTGAAATGAGCAAAAATTAATTTTCCAGCTAACACATTTATTATTTCAAATATATTTGTATTTATAAAAAATATGGATCATTCAAGACTTGAACATGGAGGTGTTTATATCTTTAAGAAGAGGCTTTAACTAACTGAGCTACTATGATAGACGTTAATAATTTGACTGCAATGACTTATATTATCTATTATCTTTATAAATCCTAATCACAGATCTATATATTTATTGATTACCACCACCATCACTACTAACGACCACTACCCACCACCACCACCACCACCACCCATCACCACAAACACTACCATCACCACTTACTTTCACTATGCACTACCACTATGCACCGCCATCCACTAGCCCACCATTATATTATTTTGTCACCATAAAATATGCTTATAGAGTAACGGTCATCATATTGCACATGTATTAATCTATTATCATTAGTAATAATTGGCTATTGAGTATTTCACAAATTTTCTTATTTGATGATTTCTTAATCTACAAATATCTACTCCGTTGACTTTTCTTTTTCTTTCTAATTGTTTATTGGTGCATTAGAAATTAAGTAATCATTTGATTAAAAGAAATGTATCATGTAAACTTTTTAAGTTAATAAATATAAAAAGCAATAAATTAACATCACTTGTCTGGCATTATCACATGTAATAATTTTGGAGTAATGATATTTAGTCCTACCATTTGGTCCTACTCATAGTCCTACTCATTAGATGAAGACACGTGTAAAATCAAGAGATAATATTAAGAGTGATAATTAGTGGAGTACACATGTCATCCTATCAAGTGAGTACGACTATAAGTAGGACCAAATAGTAGGACTAAATATCATTTCTCATAATTTTGATGTTATAAAGGCAACCTTTGCTAACAAGCTTCCTATCTGTGGAACAAAATGGTGGAAATAATTAGTAAAATTGTAATTACTATTGTTATAGTTATGATAGGGAGATTGGGGTGGCAATTACTAAACTGGGCATGGTTGAAGCCAAGGAAGTTAGAGAAGTGGCTAAGAGATGAAGGGTATAAAGGTAATTCATACAAGTTGGTAATTGGTGACATTAGAGAGCTTGCTTCATTGATGAAGGAATGTAAAACAAAGTCCATGCCAATATCTCATGATATAACTCCACATATTCTGCCTTTTGATCATCATATCATCACTAAATATGGTATCTTTCTTTTTCTTTTTTCATTTCCCTTAATTATAATCTATATGGTTTTTCTACGTAATGTTAAGCACTTTGTTAACTAGGACAGGTGATTTTTCAAAACTGAAATTCCCGAATCGAACGCACTATAAGGAATTACCTTTATAGTGACGATATTTTTTTACCCTATGTCGAAGACATGTCATCGGTATTGCCTATCCAGACGACAAGTCGTAGCACGTAGTACTCATCGCTATAGCTTAAAATTTTCATTGCCATATATGCCGTTGGGATAGATGCTACATATACCGACGACATATCATGATTTGGACAGGTGTCCACTAAACTGCGTCGTTTTTCCCTGCAACACTAATAAAAAACGAAAAAATAAACTTTATTTTATCTATCCCAACGACATGTCATAGATATAAATTTTCAGAAATTTGGTTGAACCTTTTCATTTCTCACCGACCCTAACCCGACGACATGTCGTCGGTATAGGGTTTGAATAAAATAAATCTTGATCAAACCTATAGCGATAACCAGTTTTCGTCATAGAGCACTCTGTAGCGAGGAAAATTCCGTCGCCATAGGTTTCGTTAGGACATGGGTAAATTTTTGTAGTGAAGCATGTTTTATTATTGGCTAGTAGATTATTTTCCAAAATATTAATTTTGCCAATAGATGACGATTGAAGTACGTACGAGTGGACCATGAACCATTTTTTTTCAATGATAATAAAATATTAGTGAAAAAACTAGCAAGATTTATGTAACTAATATCTAACGTGGTGGTTTGGTAGGGAAAAGGTCATTTTTGTGGTTCGGGCCAACCCCAAGGATTTATGTGACGGAACCTGAGCTGATTGCGGAGATATTTTCCAGGACTTACGAGTTTCAGAAGCCACACCCTGACCTATTTCGAGATAATGTCATTAGTGGACTTCTAGTCTCCGAGGGTCAAAAATGGGCCAAACATCGTCAGATAATGGACCCAGCTTTTCATTATGCAAACATCAAGGTTACTAGCTAATGTCGTTCTTACTAAATTTTCCCATTTATCATAAGGGTGATTTTTATACATCTTTTAATCCGTATACTACAATAATTGTTTTATATATTTGTACAGTTACAGTGTGGTGCATAAATTATTTCTCATTTATCATCTTTCAAATTTTACTATAATTTTTTTTATAATTTTTACGGTTCGTGGAATTTTAGTTTTTAATTAGAGTGTGTAAATAAACTAATTTATGGAAGTGTTTTCTGGATTAATGGTTCTACAGGGTATGTTCTCTGCGATTTGTTCGAGTTGTAGCGAGATGGTCAACAAAATGGAGCTACTCACAAAGGGAACTGGTCCGGTGGAGGTTGACGTGTGGCCTTTTATCGATAACTTGGCCGGAGATGTTCTTTCACGGACGGCTTTTGGTAGTTGTTATGAGGAAGGACAAAAAATATTCAATATCCAGAAGGATCAAATGGATCTTGCGATTAAGAATCTGTTATTGCTTTATGTTCCTGGAGGACGGTAATTAACCACGTACGATGATCTAGCTTGCATCTATGTTGATCATATATATAATTGGTTGATTCGTTTTGATATATTTCAGGTTTATTCCAACGAGAGTGAACAAGAAGTTTAAAGGAAATGACAACGAGCTTCGAACTATGTTCCGAGGTATAATTGATAAGAAGAAGAAAGCAATCGAGACGGGAGAAGGTAGTTGTGACGACTTACTTGGAATTATGCTAAAATCAAATCTAAAAGAGATTGAAGAAGATGGAGTTGGTATGAGTATGGAAGATGTGATCGACGAATGCAAGCTATTTTACGTTGCTGGATCGGACACAACCGCGAGTTTGATGATATGGGCCGTATTTTGTTTAGCGTTGCATCAAGAATGGCAGATCAAAGCTCGACAAGAGGTTTTGCAAGTGTTTGGCACGGGAGAACTACATTTTGAAGGCTTAAAGGATCTCAAGATTGTGACCATGATACTAAACGAGGTTCTCAGGCTATACCCGCCGGTAGTGATGTCTATAAGAGCTACCACCAAAGAAACACAACTAGGAAACATGATGATACCGTCGGGTGTGAACATAAGTTTACCTATAATTCATGTCCAACATGACCCTGAAGTATGGGGTGAAGATGCAATTGAGTTCAAGCCTGAAAGGTTCTCAGAAGGTGTTGCAAATGCCACAAAAGGAAGAGGATCGTGCACTTTTTTTCCGTTCGCGGGTGGTCCTCGGGTTTGCATCGGGGAAAAAGTTGCTATGATCGAAGCAAAAACAGCCGTAGCAAAATTACTTCAAAGCTTTTCCTTTGAGCTTTCTCCTTCTTATAAACATTCTCCTTCTGCTATGTTCAGTCTTCCACCCCAGTTCGGTGTTCATGTGATGTTAAGTAACATCTAATAAAAAATAGGGTAAATTACAGTTTTTGTCCCTAATCTTTTCCGGATTCGGGTTTTTGTCCCTAAACTTTTTTCTTCTGTTTTATTGTTCTTTATGTCAATTCACCAAATTACCCCTATTTTAACTATTTTTAAGCAAACTACTTGTACCTTATGCTTCAAAAATTGTACTTTATGTTCATCTTCCTCTCTCCTTCAACAACATCAAGAACATATGAATGCAATCCTTCTTCATCGTCGACTTTGCAGATATGGAATCATTCATGTTTTGGTTGCGACTATTAAAATCCCCAAATTTTGAAAACCCAAAATCAACAGTGTGGTGGTGGAAGAAAGCTTGGTTGGTCATGTTCATGGTGGTCGGAAATGGGGTGCTGGAGATAGTTATGGTGGTCGGAGATGAAGCTTGGATGTGGTGGTGGAAGAAAGCTTTCGTTTGCTGGTCAATTGCAGAAATGGAAGAACATAAGCAACAAAATCAATTGGAGCAGATGAAGAAACGAGAGGCACAGATCTGTGATTTTGAAGGTTTGATTTAACTTTGAAGATTTGGAGAAGGCGACCGCCGGCCACTGCCGCACCTTCCCGCCACTGTCAGGGGTTGAAGAAGAAGATGATGACGGTGGTGAGGGTGTTTCCGTCACTGCCGCACCTTCCTGTTAAGGCATCACCACCTCAAATTCCGCCATTGAAATCCCTCAAAAAGGGTGAAGATGATGAAGATCTAGGTTTCGATTCAAAACCCTAAATAAAAACCTTAAAAACGGTGAAGATGATGAAGATCTAGGGTTCTTTGCAGACCTGTCTTTCAAATGTCGTTCTTTAAATATAGGCTTTCGTTGAAGATCTGTCCGGCCTTCAACCATCGAGCACCTCCTTCAACCATCAGTCTTCAATAGAATTTTTGATTTCGCCATCAAGCACCTTTTGATTTTAACATGTCTAATTTTTGATTTCACTATGGAGTAAAAAAAGGAAGGTGTTGCAGATAGGGTGTATGTAAAGATTAATTTTGTGTTCGATTTCTGTAAACATAGACCCTAAATCGGAATCTAGAACTTGATGTTTTGGGTTATAACTTGATGTTTTGGGTTATTAACTTGTTTCAGATTTGATTAACAATGAAGAAGATGAAGAATGGTGAAAATGACCAAAATGTCCTCACATGCCTTGCATTTTTCGTCAGTTAACGGCCAAAAATAGACGGAAGGATAAATATGCAGAATTTTAAAAACATAAAGAATAAAAAAACAGAAGAAAAAAGTTTAGGGACAAAAACCCCGAATCCGGAAAAAGTGAGAGACAAAAACTGTAATTTACCCTAAAAAATAAGTCTTCAATTCGATGTAATTGAAGATGGGTGCATGTTGCATTCAAGACAATTTGACGCTTTCTCTTTATTGTTCTTGTTTCAAGTATAAATGGCTATTTGTTTATTAATATTTAAACAAAAAAAGAAATTGTTGAAGAAATTGAGAGCGACTAGAGAGTAGAGATTAGAATGCACGAATCAAATCGAGACAAAAACAAACATAAACACCAAACACCACGCTGTAGCTTTTAAAGAATGAGAACCAAGTAAAATATCACGAAAAATACTAAAAGCTAAATATGTAAGACTCGATCTTATTTGTGTTTGTGAAGAAATATCTAAATCAAAGTTATTTGATTTATTTTATTATTTGTAATTATTTTAAATAATTGCCGCGTACATATTAAGTATCAGTAATTTGTAACTAATTCAATTTTTTTATAATTATAATAGTACAAATTAAGTAATATGCAACTAATCCAACTTATCTACACGTATTCTAAAAGTAAATTAAAATAATAATCATCCAACCTACCTAAATGAAATTATTATATATACATTTTGCAAACGCGATGAACAGTGGCTGGCAGTGGAATTTTTTGGGATCCAATCTTCAATTCTTTTAAGTTTTAACTATGGATTCATTCTTTCATCCTTTTAGTTATTTGATATATATAATTTTCATTATATAAATTATTATATAACAAGGATTATTTTATAGTTGCATATTATATATAGATATATATCTTTTAACTATGATTTAATAGGGTTATTAGCGATAAGTTGATGTCCTCTTTTTCTTTTTACTGCCATCTTTGTTAATATTTTTTAAGCAACTTCTTTTATTTGTTGACTTTTTCTTTTTCTTCAATTGTAAAATATTATTTTCTAAATATTCAATTGTGGTATAGCTTTAATTTCGTGGAGATATGCATTTTGCTAATGTCAATTAAGAATTAAATCTTCGATATTCTATAATTGATAATATTATCTCCATTGATTACTTAAACATGCATTTTATTATATATTTGAAAGTTATGTCATCTGAAATGTTTGAAAATGAAATCTCGTTGAACTTATATTTTGTTGTTATACGAATATCGATAAATAGTATTTTGTATATATCATACGAAAATACTCGCAACATCGCGCAAGGTAAAACTTAGTAGTTAGGGCTGCAAACAAGTACCAAACATTCGAAGGTATCAAAATGAGAGAGACAATTTATTGAACTTGAAGAAAGACATGGGAACGGAGATAGAAAGAGTGATCCTTACACTTTTTGTTGTCGTTTTATTTGAATTTTTCAAAGGGAAAGTGCAGTTATATTAATTCTTTTGTGATTTGGAATTATAACTGTTTTTGCAGCCTAACATGTTGGTGGTGGATGTTGAGAAATTGATTTCAACTCACCCAGGTAATTCAAACACACACACTAATCAACCTATTTTTTTTTTAAATTTAAATGTTTTAAATATTTTTAAAGATGACAAATTAAAAGTATGGCTTGATGAAATTCAAAATATAAACTTTTCAATAATTCTCATAAAATAAATAATTAAATCTAAAAAATATTTACTTTAAAATTAAGGTGTGGTTCGGTTATAACTGATCGACTTATCGCCCAAAATCCATAACCGACCCATGTTTTTTGGGTAACTAAATTTTAAACTCCAAAGTGTCGGTTATCAGAATGGTTTAGTTAATTGGTTTTTATCACCCCTACATATAAGTGCTAGTTTTAGGGAGCATAATTGCAACTTTAAATTTTTTGAATCTTAGTATACATAGAAATATTGTTTGTTAGGTATATTTCATGTTTCCCGCTAATAATTTTAGATATTGACTATATTTATTTGAATATAATTCAAATCTAATTACTTTTGATTATAGAATCTTGGTTTTCTGTTGATGCAAAAGAACCCGTTGCTAACACCTTAGTGGAAATCGTTGAAGCATCAGACATGAAACCATCAGACATGAACCGTTGCTAACACCTTATTATTTTTATGTAACTTTTTCTAATTACTATTTAGATTAGGCTAATTTTGGATTAATTTTGGTTTAGTGATTGCTCTATAAAGATTAATGATCTTAGAGGTGGCAAAAATATAATTCTTGTAATCATCTTCGATACGCAAATCATCTGTATAAGGTTAGAAATTTTGACCATTTTGCCACCTTTTTTATGTGTTAAGTAGCATTCGATACAGTTATTTAAATTGTAAGTAATTTGTATACAGGTAACTGAACCGCCATGTGAAGGTGATGGTGATGGATCAAGCAACGAGTCCAAAGAAGATTCTTCCCCGCCAAGCCCAACCCAAAAAGGAGCCCGGCCCGGTTCGGGGCCAGTGGAGGATGACTTTGAACCAATTGATGTTAAAGGTCAACAACAAACGGGCATATGGGTCCACCACCCGGGTACAGAAGTACCTCAAGTTTGGGAACCAAGAAAAGGGAAAAACAGGGTCCAAAAAGGTAGTGAATCGGTTGGCAGTAGCACAAAATCTGGATCATATTTAGATGACACGTGTCTATCCGATGATAGTCTTGAAGGGAACAAATTGAGTGCAAGAAGTCGAGTTAAAAGAGGTTTGAGTAAAATCGGGTTAGTTTTAAACAAAACCCTCAAAACAGAGAACGATAACAAAAGTAAAAGCTTCAAGAAAACGGATCCCGATAACAATTGGGATTCAGAAACACCGTCTCCAAGACAAAATGTTAGGGCGGTCAATGAAAATGGGGTCACGGTCAACTTGGTCATCGAGGAAAGTATGCTCTCCCCTGTTCTTGACCGGAAAACAGAGGAAATCGGGCCGGAAAGCCCGAATAAGAAGAAAGTGAAAGATGTTGCGAAGAGTATTTTGAAGCATGCGGGGAACTCAGCCCGAAGTGTGAGACGTGTGCTTTCGGGTAAAGGGGGGAGAATGAGAAGAGATGCTGATTTGGCGGTTGAATCGGATTCTTCATTTGATGGTTCGATTCCTTCCCCTGTTTTTGGAGCTGAAGGAGAAATAATGAGTCCACGTGTGATTGATGAAGTTGAAACTGCTGATTGTTTGGAAAATTTTGGTAATGATATTGTGGATCAAAATCAAATTGTTGACGTGGAAAACAGTTCACAAGTAGACGATGAAAAACCTCTTCGTGCCACAACTTGAAGTTTTACATTGATTTCAGTTATGTTTAAAAATTGATATTTTTACTTTTTTTTCCCACTTGAATATATTAAATGAAAATGCTAACAAGTGCCCTTAGGGCAATGGTTAAGAGAAAAAATGAAGCTTTAATATATTGTAAATTAACCATAAAAAATAACCGCCCCCTGAATTTCATAACCGTCACGGGGTAGTTATGCTTCAAGACTTGTACATTCTTACCCTTAACCATTGCCCTAAGGGCACTTGTTAGCAAAACCCCATATTAAAATGTAAAAATGTGAAGTTTAGTTAATAGTTTGTTTGATAGAAATCTGGGAAATCGAAAATCATAGGGATAAAAATCCCGAAAAAAAATTGGGAGGTACAATTGCAGAATTTATAATATGTAATTTACTCTAGGGTAAATTACAGTTTTTGTCCCTGACCTATACCCGATTCGGGGTTTTTGTCCATAAACTTTTTTCTTCCGTTTTTTGTCCTTTAAGTTTTTAAAATTCTGCTTATTTTTCCTTCCGTCTATTTTTGGCCGTTAACTGATTTTTTTTTTTGTCAATTTCCCCAAATTACCCTTGTATCATCTTCTTCATTTATGTGTTCTTCCCCAATTAAACCCTAATTCTGATTTGAAACCCTAATTGTAAAAAAACCTCAATCTAAACAGTCATCTTTGCAATTTTTCATCTTTGATGTTGATTTTTCAAAACCCACATTGAATCACTCTTTCAAAAACCCAAAGAACACAAATCTTATTGATTATGATGGTAAGTTGTTTGGATTTATGGCGACATTTGATATCTTGGAGGTTGCAAGCATTTGAACGATAGTGGTTCATCTTCAGATCTGGTTGCAAGCATTTGATGACGGTAGTGGTTCATCTTCAGATCTGGTTCATCTACAAGACGAAAAATCGCAGATCTGGCGACATTTGAAATCTTGGAGGTTGCAAGCATTTGAACGATAGTGGTTCATCTCCAGATCTGGTTGCAAGCATTTGATGACGGTAGTGGTTCATCTTTGGAGCGAGTGTACGTCTCGT
Organism: Calendula officinalis; assembly: GCA_963853835.1. Taxonomy (NCBI): domain Eukaryota; kingdom Viridiplantae; phylum Streptophyta; class Magnoliopsida; order Asterales; family Asteraceae; genus Calendula; species Calendula officinalis. The sequence continues at coordinate 56,993,334 of OY970823.1, read as the reverse complement.
CGAGACGATTCCGATGGTGGGTCGCGGTAAGCCGCCGGACCCTCCATGCGCCGTCACGCGCCGCCTGAGTGTGGCGGCAGATCTGAAAAAATCGCCTCCTGCGTTGCCGTCGACTGTTCCGGCGGTTTCCGGCCAAATTGGTGTTCGTGCTAGGTCGGAAAATGTTCAGGGGGTGAGGGGAGTATTTCCCCTCAACCAATTTCAGTTTTGGAGTGAGTTTTGAAGATCGAAGGTGGTTCTAGGGCTGTGACGCCGGAAACTACTCGCCGGCCGGAAAAACGTGAATCCGACGGGGATGCTTCACATGGTTTCGCTCGGAGGTGGCGAAGCTTCAGTGGTCGGAGATTTAATTTTGGTCGGAGAAAACGGTGGTTCACGGTGGATGTGTGTGTGTGAGTGTGTCTGATTTCAGATTCAAGAAGACGAAGGGGGACAGATCTGGGTTTCTTGAAGAACATGAAGAATGAGGAAAAAAGATGAAAATACCCTTATTTTTTTGCATTTTTAGTCACTTAACGGCCAAAAATAGACGGAAGGACAAATAAGCAGAATTTTAAAAACTTAAGGACAAAAAAACGGAAGAAAAAAGTTTAGGGACAAAAACCCCGAAACGAATATAAGTCAGGGACAAAAACTGTAATTTATCCTTTACTCTAAATTATACAAAAGTTAATGGACTAAACCACTACGAAAAAAAATTAGGTGTTAAAATCATCTTTGCAAGTATGAACTTGTGATTTACTTGTAATAATAGGTCACAATAGTGTTTTTTAACAAGTTAAAGCCTCTAAATTATATGTATCCAGTTAAACTGCCAACCAATTAGTCTGGATTAATTGGCCACCAAGGGTAGCTTTGGTGTTTTCCTTCAAGAGATCTTGGGTTCAAGCCTTATTGGAGGTAAAACTTGGAGATTAAAAGGTGATGGGGTTTATTCCCCATATGTGGACGGTTCGAGGGAAGGCATAGTGTCCCTTGTGGATGTCACTGTCTAGGCTCGAACCACTAACTTACTAACTTGCCGTTCAAAAAAAAAAAAAAGTTAAACTGCCAAATTGATAAATAAAAGAATTAATTATTACGGTTCAATTCCCTATGAAGACTGATTGACTTTAAAATTCCCAAAATAGACTGTGCGACAACATTAACTACTGAACAACACTAATTTTGAGCTACACTAACTTTTGAGCAGTACTAAGTTTGTGCTAACTTTGAGCAGTATTAACTAATTTTGAGCAGTACTAACTTAACAGTAGGGGTGTGTATAAAAACCGGAAAACCGGAACCGAACCGGCAACGCACCGAACAGGAACCGGCTTAAGCGGTCCGGTTCCCGATTCTTAGATTTGATAAAAAAAATAACAAACCGGGTTTACCGGTTTCGGTTCCGGTTTTTTCGGGTTTGGAACCGACATTTAAATAGGTATATAGGCTTACGAGTTTTCATATATATATATATGTCGAAATAATAGGTATATAGGCTTTTAATAGAAACATAATTTACTTGAAGCGACTCGTGAACACCCGCAAACATCACACTTTCAATAAAAATACGTTAAAATATTTAAGTTATATATTTTAAGATGAAAATATGCAATGAAAATGTATCATCGGATGACAAACACAAAAAACCGGTTTTACCGGTTCTAAACCCGCTTGGACCGAACCGACCAGGAACCGGTTTAACAGGTCCGATTCTCGGTCCTTGAAATTTCCTATTTCCGGTTACCGGGTTTACCGGTTCCGGAACCGAACACACTCCTACTTAACAGCATTAACTTTTGAGCAATAGTAATAAATATTGAGCAGTACTAACTGGATACGTGGTGATGTTCTAGTGGAGTAGTACGGTCACACGGATTATAGAATTTTTTGGAATTCTTGGTTTGATTTGGTCTATATTAGGAAATCACTTAATCCAACCCTTATTTAAAGGGTCTAAATCATATGAAGGTTAAACTGCCAAATTGATAAATAAAACAAAATCCGATCCTTATTTGAAGGGTCTAAATCATATGTATAAGGGGTTAAATAGCCAAATTGATAAATAGAATGAAATCCGACCCTTATTTAAAGGGTGTCGATAGAGTATACATTGAAGGATTTGCCTCCACATTGCTAATTTCGGTACATAACCATGTTCTATCTATCTCCTTTAAAACCAAATCAACATCTCCGACATGGTTTTCTTCACAAAGACCACTAAGGGCATCCACATCGGTTGATTTTATTGAATTTCAAATGACTTGCAAATGAAATACAAGCCACCTCACAAGTTTAATTTCAAAATAAGCAATTTCTTTTGCAATTGAAAGGTGGGGACCACCTTTAATAATACTGATTTTTCTAAATAGATAACATATAAATGTTTAAATATATAAAATTTTGATATGTTGTGGGACTTTTTTGAAAGTATTTTGTAATTGCAGTGATGTATAAATTAATTGCAAAGCTGATGTAGCACAATTGAAAGTGAAATGGAATTTCATGGATGTGGATGGCTTAATTTATAATCTATAATGTATAATACTTATATAGCATTTAGGCATTCTTCTTATGAAAGATCTTAATTTTCCCCTTGCTTCCTTGGGAATGTATTAAGCCCTATGGCGTTGCTTACTCGGACCTTTAGTGATTTTTATACTAAGCATATGTTATTTACAAAATATCCTATTAGAAATTTACAGATTTCCTTTGCTCGGATTCTCTGAAGTTGTAAAACACTTTCAGATTAAAATATGTCGTCGATACAACGAAATCCTTAAATCGGATAAAATCAGATATTTCTAGAAGAGAAAATTCATATGTTATGATTCTTGTGTACCAGTAAAAGAGATGACCAAAACGGTTATCATGCCAGCTTACAAAACTGACAAAGTATTTCCATTGACAGTTCAAACTGCTTAAAACTGTCCAAAACCTCCCCAAAGTGGGTCAGATCCGTCGTGTTGGAAAATCGGATTCAACTTGACCCCAGCTAGGGGCTCTGCCCCTTGGACCTTGCCACGGGCGCTGTCCCGGATTCCTGTTGAGCTAGTGTATTTTAATCATAACAAATTTAAACAAGTGTGCACTTCATACCACCCTTACTTGTTTAATATTTATTAGAATTACATTTGGTAAACAAATTTTATCCTATTACATTTAAATAATATTAGTGATACACATCACTGACATATATCATATACTATTGTTACAATATAAAATATTACCATATGTTACAAAGTATACTTTTGCAACAGATTCTAAGGTGTTCTTTTGTCCTTTTGTACAAACAAAAATGCACATGCTGTTGACAATTCTTGAACCTATAATTTGATTAAGAAGATATAAAATGTATTAGTTAGAATAAAATCTTAAAATATTAAACCTTGATTACGTATCTTTATTAAAGTAGTAGATTTGAAAAAATTAGCAAAAGTGAGTTTTCAACTAATACATTTTTTTCAAAAAGATTTATATTTATAAAAAATATGAACCATTCAGGATTTAAACATAAGACCTTCATGTTTTTAGGAAGAGGTTTTAACCAACCATCACTAATAATCACCGTTACGCACTACAACCACCACCATCAACCACCAGCACAAACACTACCGTCACCACTTACCTTCACTATGCACAATTACCCACTATCACTATTCACCACCATCCATTAGTCCACCACCATCGCAATAGTAACCGCAAAAATATAATTATAGGATAACGGTCGTCTGCATTGCACGAATACCATGTTGTCATTAATAATTGGCTATTGTGTAATTTACAAATTTTCTCATTTGACGATCTCTTAATCTACAAATATCTACTCCGTTGACTTTTCTTTTTCTTTCTAATTGTTAATTGGTGCCTTAGAAAGTATCAATTGATTAAAAAAATGTATTATGTAAACTTTTTAATTTAAGAAATATAAACAGCAATAAATTAACACTACTTGTGTGGCAGTTTCACATGTAATAATTTTGATGTTATAAATGCAACCTTTGTTAACAATCTTCTGGCCTATCTGTGGACCAAAATGGTTGAAATAATTAGTACAATTGTAATCACTATTGTTATAGTTATGATAGGGAGATTGGGGTGGCAATTACTAAACTGGGCATGGTTGAAGCCAAGGAAGTTAGAGAAGTGGCTAAGAGATGAAGGGTATAAAGGTAATTCATACAAGTTGGTAATGGGTGACATTAGAGAGCTTGCTTCAATGATGAAGGAAGGTAAAACAAAGTCCATGCCAATATCTCATGATATAACTCCACATATTCTGCCTTTTGATCATCATATCATCACTAAATATGGTATCTTTCTTTTTCTTTTTCATTTTCCCTTAATTATAATCTATGGGGATAGTGAGCGTGTGATTATCACATACCTAAGCTTAGATGTGGAACTACTCAATACTACGTAGTTTTGGTTAAAACACTTATTCTTGCATTATTTTAGCATATATTAAAAATATTTTTAGGCTTTTCAACGTCTGATATGCTTATATACTTGCAAAATTAAGAATAAGAATTAAAGTTATTTCAAGTTCATATTTCTAAAGTACGAGGCAGCACGCACGGGCTTTATTCATGATAAGAAATTATTTAGCTGGAAAGTATGAACAGGGTGATGGGTTACATGTTCAGGTTTAATTTCAGGTACAATAAGCAAAGTGTAGAAAACATAAAATATTTATATTTGCAGAACAAAAAAAACATATTAATAACATGGAAGTGTTACTACGAAGATCTTCTTGCTTTGTCATTTATAAACACAACTTTGAATAAACGATGACACTGGTAAATTAGTAGATCCTGAAAAGCAATATGTAAAAGTTTAACAAAAAAATAAATGATTATAACTTATCTATTTGCAACTAAATTTAATATTTAATAAAAAATCAGTATCAATTTATGTGTTTCAACTAAAATTTATTTAAATTTAAAATCAATTTATGTGTTTACAACAAAAAATTATAAAAAAGAGAATATGTTTAATTTTTTTGTTTTATTATATTTAATTTCCTTTATAAAAAAAACATTTCCCCCCTCTCCTTCCCAGGAACATAGATTTGTTATGCTTAATTTTGGTTGCTTATTTAGGTTGTTAAATGCTTCTTTATACAAAATATTTCTTGTGTTGTGATTTGAATTGTTGTTATTATTTTCAGTTTCAACTATATATCAATTTCAACTATATACATGTAAAAACATATTTAGAATCTTTATCTATACATCAATATATATGTACCATATTTAGAATCTTTATCTATATATTAAAGAAAAAGTTTTTGAATTTTGGCCACCTCAACCATCACCTAATCCAAGTCATTGCTGACTCAGAAATAATCCTGCCTTTTTCGACACCATATTTCATCCATTTGTATATGTCCATCAGTTTTTAGGAACCTATATATCTCGTCCACCACATATCTACGCCTGATGTCACGAACTCAAGATTTCAACATTTTAGAAAACACTTGAGTGCTCCATCAAAGAGAAACGCTTCCTGTGATTTCTGCTCTTGATTTAGAAACATTATTTTTCCACCCTAATATTCAATTCTTCTTTATCGTTCAAGTCCAAAGCTATTCTGTGATTTCCTCAATTGTTAGAAAGCTTATTATGTCCCGCTCCTTAGCGAGTCTCCATGGCCGTTGCTTCAAGAAACCATCACTTATCGAGTCTCATTTTCACATCCTCGATCACTATTACCATCAAAAATTTTAAATATCAATGGCAGCCTGAACCAACAATCGTATTTCGCGATTACTGGTTGATCTAATTAATATGTGTTGCCTCCGTCGCTCATACGATTCCAAAATTGGTAAGTACCTGTTCTCAACACGCTCATACACACCGCTTATAATAATAACAATTATACGTCTTTATATTCATACGTTTGATTTCAAAGTTTTCACATAAAGTTTAAACATTTACTTGAAAAGTTGTGGTTTAGTGAGCATCGATAGATTGATCGCTCACCATGTGCTCGATGAAATGCAAATGCGATGGTGATGCATAATTGCATATGATAGACAATTACAACTTCTAGATTTACATGATTATGGTTTAGATCAAGCCGTCATTGATTGCTCAGCATGTGCTCGGTGAAATGCCAATGTGATGGTGATGCATATGATAGACAATTACACCTTTTAATTTACATGATTCTGATTTAGATCAATCCTTCATTGATGCACTCTTAATGTTTTCCTACAAAGAATTAATGGGATTAGCCTTTTAATTAAAATAGCAAACGGTAAAAGTTCAAAAAGTAGGCCTACGACAAATCCTATGCTTAATGTCAAAAACATTTGAAAATAAAGAAAACGATAAGGTTGAAACTTCCATGATTCATAAAGAAAATGGTAAGGTGTTGCACTGAATTGGGAACATGAGCAGTGATTGAAATGAGTTTTGGGCAAGAAATCGCAATTTTAATACCTATTTATTGGTGAAACCAAATGCTATTTGATTTCTTTGTGATTGTACACTTTCAATTTTTTTTGTAGGTTACGTTAGGTTGTATTTAATCGCAGGAAATAGGGCTTTTGGAAAGTTTCTGAAACGGATGGAATTCCTGCTCCTTAACTTTTGAAACACATGTAATAAAGGCAATTATGAATGGGGTAAATAACTACGTTTTGCATTCAATGGGGTAAATGCCCATTTGCAGGAAGTTGGATGCCTTCATTTTCGTGTGGGATTGAACGTTTTCATTCTCGCTCATCTTGGGGTTTTAAAAAAATTAATTGAGGGTTTTAAATGGGTTTTAAATGAATTAGTTTTAAATTAATTGATGGTTTAAAAAAAAACTTTCAAAATTCTAAGGCATTTGAACGTGTGTGAATATAAAACTTTATTTTTTGTGGTTTTAAAAAATTAATTGAATGTTAATGACAATGGAATTAAATGTTGATAATTAAATACAACATTTATTTTGAAACTCAATTTTTATGTTAATATAGATATCAGGCTAATTATTGCCTCTCATTTTCTTTTATTATTTTTTCGTGCTTTCATATTTTTGAGATAAACAACACTACGATGGGATTTGATAATTTTAATATTATGATATTTTATATTATCTTTACTTAGAAACAAAGATAACGAATTAACAGATTTAAACTAGGAAACAATTGTAATTTTGTTGACGAAATTGCATAATCAAGATTTCATTATGTGCAATTCTGGAAACAATGTCAGGATCGAATAACTCAATACAGTTATTAGAATCACAGAGATATACTCACGAATAGAAGTTACAGCGGATTAACACTATCATGATTAACAAGAACAATAAAACTGTAAACAATAATACAGTGGAAATCCCCATTGCGTGAACACTTGAGCTAGATATAATTACATTTTCCCGATTTTGGGTTTGTCTAACAACAACCATCACGCCCTCCATCTTTAAATTGAGTTATATGTAAAACAACACAAGAGAATTTAAAGTATTTAACCAAAACTACGTAGTTTTTGGTGGTTCCATAATTAAGATTAGATATGTGACAACCACACACTCAATTTTCCTATAATCTATATGGTTTTTCTACATATTGTTAAGCACTTTGTTAACTAGGACAGGTGAATTTTCAGCACCGAAATTCCCGAATCGAACGCACTACAAGGAATTATTACCCTTATACTGACGATATTTTTTACCTTATGTCAACGCCATTTCGTCGGTATAGCCTATCCCGACGACAAGTCGTCGCCAAGGACTCACCGCTATAGCTTAAAATTTTCATAGCCGTATGTGTTGTCGAGACAATTTAAAAAAAAGTTTTCTTTCTCAACATATCACGATAACATGTCGTCGCGATAAGTGTCCGCTGAACCACGTCGTTTTTGTTTTTCTTGCTACATTAATAAAAAAACAAAAACAAAAACAAAAACTTATTTTATCTATCCCAATGACATGTCATATATATAACTTTTCAGAAGTCTTGGGTAAACTTTTTAATTCTCGCCTACCCTGTCCTGACGACTTGTCTTCGGTATAGGGTTTGAATAAAATGAATCTTGATCAAACCTATAGCGACGATTTGTTTTCGCATAGAGCTCTCTGTAGCGACAGAATATTCCGTCGCTATAGGTTTCGTCGGGACATGGTAAATTTAGTGAAAAACTAGCCAGATTTATGTAACTAATATCTAACGTGGTGGTTTGGTAGGGAAAAGGTCATTTTTGTGGTTTGGGCCGACCCCAAGGATTTATGTGACGGAACCTGAGCTGATTGCGGAGATATTTTCCAGGCCATACGACTTTCCGAAGCCACACCCTGACCCATTTCGAGATAGTGTCATTAGTGGACTTCTAGTCTCCGAGGGTCAAAAATGGAATAAGCATCGTCAAATAATGAACCCGGCTTTTCATTCTGCAAACATCAAGGTTACTAGCTAATGTCGTTCTTACTATATTGTCCCATTTAGTACAGGGGTGATTTTTACACCACATCTTTTAATCCATATAATACTACAATATTTGTTTTATATGTTTGTACAGTTTACAGTGTGATGGATGCATAAATTAATTCTCATTTATCATCTTTCAAATTTTACTATAATTTTTTTATACTCCTTCCGTCCCATAAAAAACTTCTTATTTGTCTCTAAATTTTTGTCCCACAATTTTTTTTTTCATTTCTCACATTTGATAGGCTCACAGAATAAAAAATTATTATTACTAACAACCCACCACTAATATCTACTAACTATCTTTCTCTCTCCCACTCAACCTTATATTTTAATCAAAAGTATTATTAATGACCCGACCATATACTATCACCTAAAAACTTTTTGTGCAAAAGGCGAATAAGAAGTTTTATATGGGTAATTTTAGTTTTTAATTAGAGTGTGTAAATAAACTAATTTATGGAAGTGTTTTCTGGATTAATGGTTCTACAGGGTATGTTCTCTGCGATTTGTTCGAGTTGTAGCGAGATGGTCAACAAAATGGAGCTACTCACAAAGGGAACTGGTCCGGTGGAGGTTGACGTGTGGCCTTTTATCGATAACTTGGCCGGAGATGTTCTTTCACGGACGGCTTTTGGTAGTTGTTATGAGGAAGGACAAAAAATATTCAATATCCAGAAGGATCAAATGGATCTTGCGATTAAGAATCTGTTAACGCTTTTTCTTCCTGGAGGACGGTAATTAACCGCGATGCTCTAGCTTGCGTCTATGTTGATTGTTGATCATATAAATAATTGGTTAATTCGTTTTGAAATCTTTTAGGTTTTTTCCGACGAGAGTGAACAAGAAGTTTAGAGAAAATGACAACGAGCTTCGAACTATGTTCCGAGGTATAATTGATAAGAAGAAGAAAGCAATTGAGATGGGAGAAGGTAGTTGTGACGACTTACTTGGAATTATGCTAAAATCAAATTCAAAAGAGATTGAAGAAGATGGAGTTGGTATGAGTATGGAAGATGTGATCGACGAATGCAAGCTATTTTACGTTGGTGGATCGGAAACAACCTCGAGTTTGATGATATGGGCCGTATTTTGTCTTGCTTTGCATCAAGAATGGCAGATCAAAGCTCGACAAGAGGTTTTGCAAGTTTTCGGTACTCGAGAACTACATTTTGAAGGCTTAAAAGATCTCAAGATTGTGACCATGATACTAAACGAGGTTCTTAGGCTATACCCGCCAGTAGTAATGTCAATAAGAGCTACTACCAAGGAAACACGACTAGGAAATATGATGATTCCGTCGGGTGTGAACATAAGTTTACCTATAATTCATGTCCAACATGACCGTGAAATATGGGGTGAAGATGCAACTGAGTTCAAGCCAGAAAGGTTCTCAGAAGGGGTTGCGATTGCCACAAAAGGAAGGGGATCGTGTTCTTTTTTTCCGTTTACGGGTGGTCCTCGGGTTTGCATTGGGCAAAAAGTTGCCATGACCGAAGCAAAAGCAGCCGTAGCGAAAATTCTTCAACGGTTTTCCTTTGAGCTTTCTCCTTCTTATAAACATGCTCCTTTTCCTGTGTTCACTCTTCCACCCCAGTTGGGTGTTCATGTGATGTTAAGTAACATCTAATAAAAATAAGTCTTTGATTCGATGAAATAAAAGATGGGTGCATATTTGTGTTCAAGACAATTTGACGCTTTCTTCTTTATTTTTCTTGTTTCAAGTATAAATGGCTATTTGTTTATAAATATTTAAACAAGAAAAAAAATTGTTTAAAAAAATTTAGAGCGACTAGAGAATAGAGATTAGAATGCACGAATCGAATCGAAACGAAAATGAAAGAAATTGATTTTGGTGACTTTTCTATTTCACAACCTTGCCTAAATATACAAAGCCAATACATAACGTTTCCAAGATTCTAGTCTGGTACTATCGATATACCATATATACATGTTGACTACATAAATAAAAATATATGCTAATTATGATAATATTAATTATCATATATTCTAACACTCCCCCGCAGTCTGAGCGGGAGGAAGATGAACGCTCAGACTGTTACGAAAATCTTCAAACAACACGTGGGGTAGGCTTTTGGTGAAAATCTCGGCAATTTGATAACGAGATGGAACATGAAGAACACGAACAAGACCACGAGCCACTTTTTCTCGAACAAAATGTATATCCATCTCGATATGATTAGTGCGTTGATGTTGGACCGGATTTCCCGACAAATAAATAACACTTACATTGTCGCAATAAACAAGAGTGGCTTTTTGAATTGGGTAATGAAGTTCAAGTAATAGATTTCGAAGCCAACACGAGTCGGCTACAACATTTGCAACACCTCGGTATTCAACTTCTACACTTGATGGGGACAATGTCGGTTGCCTTTTTGCGGACCAAGATAATAAGTTGTCCCCAAGATATACGCAATACCCTGAAGTGGATCGCCGAGTGTCAGGGAACCCCCCAGTCTGGATCTGTATAGGCTCGTATAGTGGTAGTAGGTGACTTATACAAAAACCATAATGTAAAGTCCCTTGATAGTATCGTATGATGCGTTTAAGGGCTGCCATGTAGATGTCTCTCGGATTGTGCATAAATAGACACACCTGTTGGACTGCATATGATATATCTAGCCTAGTGAAGGTAAGATATTGAAGTGCACCGGCTAAACTCCGATATAGTGATGGATCCGATAAAGGAGGACTTGTAGTGGCACTAAGCTTTGGTTTGGTATCCACCGGTGTGACCGCGGGTCGAAAATTTGTCATACCAGCGCGAGTAATAATATCCGCCGCATAGGTAGATTGTGACAAGAATAAAGAACCCGGATGATGTGTAACCGAGACCCCAAGGAAGGAGCTTAATCCGCCTAAGTCCTTCATGGAAAATTCTAATCCAAGAGAATCAATGATTTTGTTGAGAAGTTGATCGGATGATGCTGTAAGAATTATATCATCAACATATAAAAGACGATAGCTAAGTGATTGCACTGTTTAAAAATAAACAATGAATTATCCGAAATACTGTGAGTAAACCCAAGATTGGATACGTAAGCGGCAAATCTGTTGTACCACGCCCGAGGGGCTTGCTTTAAGCCATATAAAGACTTCTGGAGTAAACAAATATGGTCTGGATGTGTAGGGTCTCGGAACCCTAATGGTTGGTGCATATAAACCGTTTCGTCTAATCTCCCATGAAGAAATGCGTTTTTAACATCAAGTTGGCGAATTGACCATGATTTAGATAACACAAGGCTAAGCACAGTACGAATAGTAGCCGGTTTGACGACCGAACTAATCGTTTCTCCACAATCAATGCCAACATGTTGGGTTTTTCCATCACCTACAAGACGAGCTTTATGCCTCTCAAAAGAATCATTAGCATTAAACTTATGAGTTAAAATCCATATACATCGCATTATATTAACATTTTGTGGTCGTGGTACTATAACCCATGTCTTATTTTTAATAAGAGCTTGGTATTCGTCGGTCATGGCCATTTTCCAATTGGGATCCCGAAGGGCATCCGTGGGGTTTTTGGGAATGGGTGATGGAGAAACTTGGGTGTGAAGATTAAAAAGGGTTTTAGGTTTATAAATCCCATGTTGACTACGTGTTACGGGTTTGGTCGCTAAGGGTGGAGAAACCAAAAGAGATGGTTCGGTAGTGGGCTGTTGAACCCGAGGAGTAGTGGGATTAGGTTGGGCCATGGGTGTGGTTGTTGTGTTGGATGAAGGGTTTCATAACACTGATCAACCCATTGGGTCGACCACCTAGTACTTGGTTCGAACCACACTGGTAAGAACATAATGGTGTTCTTGACCGGTTAAAACCAACTAGCTGATTTAATCCCTAAAAGCGGATCTGGGATTAAACCTAATCCTTAAACCCTAATGGATTATGGGACCTTGGAAATCAAACTTGATTAACAAGAAAGAAACCTTGTACGAAGAACTCGAACACACACAAAGCTTGTGTGGTTCGTTCGACCATCAACCAAAGAAACCTAGGGTTCTTTGGTCGAATTCGTCCAAGAGGGGAGAAGGGAGAAAAGGGTTTCTCAAAACATACCTTATTGCTTGCTTAAGATAGTCCACTGATAATGAACAAATCGAGCGACCTTCTAGTTGATCTAAGCAATGAACTTGTTCTTCGAAACTCGAAGAACACGAAGAACGAACGAAGAACGAAGAACACAAGACTTTGTGTTAAAGCTCTATTCGGCCGAAATAGGGTAGGGGAGGGGAGGGATGGTGATTTCGTGTAAGGGTACAAGGGGTTTTAGGGTTACCCTAAGCCTCTTATTTATAGTTAAATAAGTTACGCTTAGAACCCTCTAGTTTAATTAAGATTAGATCTTTAATTAAACTTTCCTTTTACACTTCCTTCCCTTATAGTTTTACTAGTTTATTATTCTCACACTTAATTATCAAATACCTTAGTATTATACACTTATATATTTCGCACACAATGTACACGAAATATATACTTGGTATTTATACTCTTAATAATTAATTAGACAATAATATTATCCAATCACTGTATGATTTAATATCTTTAAATCATATCATGGATAATCTTTAATTAACACATTGTATATTTACTCAACTTATAAATGTACAAATATTTGTATTAATTAGTTAGTTAAACTAATCCAGTAATAAGTTAAACTTAACTTAATACTTAACTGATTCATAATGACTATTATGAAACATTCCTCTTCGTAGTTACATTGCATATGTTGCTCATATTACATGCACTCACCGGTGTGACCCTTAAGTGTTTCGTAGGTTTGGATGTATCATCATAGGTTGACTAATTGTGCACATAATTCCAACAGACTCCCACTTGTGCGAGTTCATAACCTTTATCTTAATGACACGAGCTACAGTGGCCTTCTAGATGGGCATGTAGGTAACCAACCCCATAAAAACAGCTTATGTAATCCAGGTAGGGGTGCCCAAAGGGTTGACCCGACCCGACCCTAACCCGAACCCGATTACGCTTATCGGGTCGGGTCTATTCGGGTTCCATGTTATTATCGGGTTTTTTAAACCCGACCCGACCAACCCGATTCGTTATCGGGTCGGGTTTCGGGTTATAATTTTTTACCTTTATCGGGTTCGGGTTGACCCGATTAGACCCGATTAAAGTTTTAGTATTTTATTTCCTATAAAAATTAACATATTTTTACTATTAAATCAATTAATTATCAAATTATATGATAAAGAATTCAATAAAAATCAATTAACAATTAAAAGTGTTAAATAAATATTCATAAAATTCAATATATTAAATAATTTCTATAGTTTTTACCAAAAATTCCTAACTCAAGTCTAACCCGACCAACCCGATCGGGTCAACCCGACAACCCCGAAACCCGACCAACCCGAACCCGACAAACCCGAATCCTTATCGGGTCGGGTTTCGGGTTAGAATTTTTTAACCTCAAACCCGACGGACCCGACCCGATAAGAGCCGGGTCGGGTCGGGTTGACCGTTGGGCACCCCTAAATCCAGGTATAGTTTTTGAAAAACTCCTTAATAGCGTCTCCTAGTAAAGAACACCATGTCTCTACTTCTTGGGCAACGTTGTTAGGTTCATCCCTTGCAGCACGATATTTGTGATAACGAATACGAGCATGGTAGAAAATATCAACTCATGTATTCGAAATCATTTCATGACTTCTTGATTCAAACTGTTGTGATAAACGACAAAGAACAAATCAGTTCGTTTGGGCATGGCCATGCACTTACCAGTTTTCTTATCATGTCAAAGGACCCATAAATATCTCTCCTAAAAAGGAGGTGGAATTACCATTGTATATTTCGATTCAAAATACAAATTCCCCTGTACCCAGTAAGGCCTCGTATGACAACCATATTTCAGGGTTGTCTAAGACGAACCAAAGTACATTAGTCAATGTATCCCAAACCAAATACCTCAGGCTTAAGGACAATCCTAGTGAACAATACTTTTGAACTTTTCAACCATGAAGTATTGTCACGGTGGTCAATCCAATATTCGTCGAGCCTCCAACAGAATATCACCGATATTTGGTCCACAACAAAATTTGTTGTAGCTATCTTCGAGAAGACTCGAATCTCCACCAAATACAGCGATGACGTTAACGTCCAATCAAGGTTCCCACCAAGACGAGTAGTCACGGATTATATCTTTTGAATAAAAAGACTTTTATTCATGGATATTGTAAAACATACAAAGTCTTGAATAACAATGATACTAACTCGTGTACTATTCCTCACTGGACATAGATACAGAATTATTACTGCATCATTACTTATTCCTTTCGTTCATGTTGATTACTTAATGACTTTTACAATTTTACTTGTAACCTTTTATCACTAAACAAGTCATTTCTATTAAACTAAAGACATAAGACAAGTGTTGGAAAAACACTATTACTTTTGTCTTTGCTAGATTTTGTTCTTGCAACATTCTATAACATATTCTAGTCTTTCCTTTTATGCAATTCGGTAAACTTTTAAGTATTGGAAATAACTCCTTAGTTTCTTGAATTCATAAAATTCACCTTGTAACCAAAGCCTCTTTTAGTTACACTACTACAGATCGGGTTTGTTAGTGCGGACAAATAAATTTATTTATTGCGGTGGTATAATATAACCGCAACAACAAATTCAGTTCGCACTGCAAAAGAAAGAACCGCAACAACAATTCAATTTGTTGTTGCGGCCATGCTAAACCCGCAATAACAATTCCATTTGTTGTTGCGGCCATATATTACCCGCAACAACTACCAAATTTGTTGTTGCGGCCATGCTAAACCCGCAATAACAATTCCATTTGTTGTTGCGGCCATACATTACCCGCAACAACTACCAAGTTTGTTGTTGCAGCCATACTCTACCCGCAACAACAATCTAAATTTTCAGTTTAATTAATTAATTAATTAATTGGCAAACAAAAACAAATTTCATAAAGATACAACGATAACATTACATATATGTAACAAACTATTATAAGCCAAACCAAAACAAGGACAACCAAAACCTAAACACAAAGCTAACAAACATCATATTGAATTCACAGAAGAGTAACGTTGAAGATAACTCCAACACCACTGTTTTTTGCTTCGAGATCAAGGGTGAACATCACATGTTGGTTCGTGCGGATGCCCATCTTCTGTTTGAAGTCGACCATATCACCATTGATAGTCATATGGTCTATAAAACGAACATTGGGCCTCCTTCGATCACCGTGGCGTAGTAAATTGAAAACCGTGTATGGGGGACTCATCTCAAGGTTTGACAAAGCACACAAATGACGCTCATTCCAAAGTTGGTGATCCCTAACAAATTTTGCTGGAATAGTCTGAAGAAAGAAATGAAAATTAAATTTATACGTACTGCAAATTATAATTGCAAGAAATTAAAAAGAAAAATCATACAATTTTATTTGTCATGGACGCAGACCATTTTACGATGAAAAAATTATTAACTTGTACTTCGTGATCACCAATATGCAGACTACTAGAACTCATATTAGAAATTTTAAAGATCGATTAATCTTACTTTGAAAAGTTTTTCTTTGAAACGTTCTTGTAGGTTTAAAAATGAAACGTTTTTTGATATAACAAATTAATGGAATGCATGAAGTCTGCTTATATATATACTTAACTTTTGGCGGGATTGGGGATTTGGCGCGCATCACAACTGTACAACCGCATCTCCAAACAAGTAAATAGTCATTTTGATTTCTGCTGCAGCATCATCAAGATTCGCGTGAGAACAAAATCTGCTGCAACATGTGAATCTTGATGATGCAACACTAGTAAGCAATGACTTAATAAACCTTCATATATGAAAATTAAGTTTGATCCATCAAAATAATGGCAATTAGAGTACAATATATAGAGCTGATATTAATTAGTTCTCTTTTAATTTCAAAGAAACTATCATCACGTATATTTTAGAATCTCAAGAAAATATTTGATTCTCCTGCAACACGACCTATGATGTGGTAAAAATCGAGGAAAAACATTTGTTGTTAAGGTTTCCATATTTGTTATTGCGGTTATTTGGATAAGTTTAAAAAAGTAGCTGCAACACTAGCTGTAACTTCCATCCAACTTGATCTGTAGTATTTACTCGATGCATTTAATTTAAATCCCAAAATATTAATTCAAATAAAATTGATGCAGTTACATTTGTTAGTGCGGTTTTACGTATTTGTTATAGCGGTTTCACTGTTGCTACGCGCTTGAATTCTAGTTGACGGTCAATTTTCCCTCTTCAATTTCGACTCCCTTGGTTAGTATATATAGTTAACCAATATTATTCTGAAATGCAGTTACAAGAAAACTATTAATCAAAAACCTTTTTTGGTTATTAACACCATGAGTTCCCAAAGCGAAAATCTTTAACAAGAGATCATTGATATCGAATCGTCTACCGACGACGATATCAATAACTACCGAAGCGAGGATCCTATAGAGCACAGCCATTACTCTGCTGTGAAATTGTCCTCCCAAGTTATACAACGGAGGGAAATTGTATGCATTCTATATTGTGGTTCTTTTTCCTTTCTGTTAATTTACTGTTTATGATGATGAAATATTTTGTTGATTTCTTAATTTCAGACTATACCAGCAAAGCTGGTTGAGGATGTCAAACTCTACAACTATGGCACATGTTGTGTCTTTGAGATGGGAGAGAAGAGTGCAAGGTTCGTGTTGGTTGATGTCTTTCGTAATCGAAAGAAACCAATCGAAGAAAGACCCTATGGCCCGATCACCATCCATGGGGATTTTGACGAGTTGAGGATGACTTGGGGCATCCATTGGAACCAATGGGTTGTTTTCACCATTGATCTTGAGAAAATGAAGCCCGGAGGCCGAGTTTACATGAAAGTAACTTTGTTTTAATTAGTTTTTGGTTGTAAATTTTGTGACTTTTTAATTTCCCTTGTAATGCATCCCCATTTGTTAATATTATCTTAAAAAAATTTTAGTTAACCATCTATATATCTTCAAAGTCTCCGATGAAATAATTAATTTATCTTCAAATTTATAATGTCAAATTTCAAAATAATTATTTAAAAATATAAATAGATTAATATAAATATTTTAATTTATAATATTAGCAAATAATGACTGAAATCTTTAAACAAGTTTTACTTGTTTCAAGTTATTTATTGTAACGGCTAGAATATATTTGTTATTGCGGGTTTTCTTCCTTTGTTGTTGCGGTTTGTTGTTTTGTTATTGCGGTTTGACCGCAATAACAAAACAAATTTGATTGTCATCTAATATCCAACAGACAAATTTTGAAATAGTTGTATTTCTTCTTCGTTGAGATCCTGTTTTCGTTCTGCTACTCTTTTTAAGGTAATTTCGTTTTTTTTAAATTCAAGCTTTGAAGTAGACTTAGAAATATAAGTATCTTCCAATTAGTTGCCAAAATAGACACATTACATTCATAAAATAGAGAATACAGTAAATTATGCAAACATTGCATATCCTATGAAAACTATGCAAATCCCTATCAAATACAATTTCATTTTCCTTAGCATTAAGTCACGTTCCTCCAGCTTCATTTCAAGATTGTTCTTCGAGTTTATTAATCCTGGAATGATTTGTTTGGATCTTTCACACATAACAGGATCAAACCACACAAAAAATCTACATGTAGAACCCTATAAAAAAGAATATTATACAATAGTTAATAATTAGTTGAATTCTAAAATGGTTATATATTAAATATCTTCAAATTAAAGGCCTTACCTTTGTTGGACATGTATAAAACCTTCATCCAGGGTTTCTGGCTGTCCATGAAGTGCGAATCACTGCTTGTTTGCCACATGATGAACAGAAAACCATCTTGTAGCTAGAAAGATAATGTGTTCGTTTTTTTAGGTTGATAAATGGCTGAATATGAGACTTACTTATATATCCTTCAATTACCATTTAAATATATAATATTAATTAATTTTTATTGTCGCTTTATTAATTTTTAGATGGAGCGTAATTATTGGATGTATCATACTATACGTTCGTCCGCCGACTATGTCATCAGTGTTGGAAATTTTATTCGGTTTGCGGAATCGAATCGCGTTAAGAACGCAAGTCCTTCATTCTTATGTCCTTGCAACGTTTGTAAAAACTCTAAAAGATTCACAAACACCGGTGATATAGAGCACCATTTGTTTCGCCATGGTTTTATGTATAATTACACTTGTTGGTCAAGTCATGGAGAATCACGACTTAGTTGTAACACATCTTCGAGCAATGTAAATAGTAGTAGTGCATATACAACATTGAACAATGACTCATACCACGATAACGATCAATACACTTCAAATGACCGTTTCGATGTACGTATTAATGAATTGGATACTAATATGAGTGGCGGTGACATTGGTGAACAAGATGAATTACATCGATTATTTGATGAAGCCGAAACACCGTTATATAAAGGTTCTAAATTAATGAAACTTGATGCTGTGTTGAAGTTAATTAACTCAAAGATGAAAAACGGATGGAGTGATACAAGTTTCACAACCCTATTAGAGCTTTTACATCATGAGTTGCTTCCGGAAGAAAATGGATTACCAATTTCTACATATCGAGCAAAAAAATTAATGTGTCCAATGGGATTGGAAGTAGAAAGAATACATGCATGTCCCAATAATTGTATGTTGTTTCGGAACGAGTTCGCAAATTTGCATAACTGTCCTCATTGCAAGGCATCGAGGTATAAACGGAAAAAAGATACGGATGAAGTTGACGATGATGTGACAAAGAATGGACCACCGATTAAAATGTTATGGTATCTTCCTATTATACCAAGACTGAAAAGGTTATATTCAAACGAGAAAGAAGCCAAGTTACTTTGTTGGCATTCAGAAGAACGTGTGATTGACGGGAAAATTAGACATGTTGCGGATTCACCGCAGTGGAGAAACATTGATAAAAGGTATGTTGAGTTTGGGAAGGAGATCAGAAACATACGGTTTGGGCTTAGTTCGGATGGGATAAATCCTTTCGGTAACATGAGTAGTCGTCATAGTACGTGGCCAGTTCTCTTATGCATTTACAATCTCCCACCATCGTTATGCATGAAACAGAAATACATTATGATGTCCTTGTTGATTCAAGGTCCGAAACAACCGGGTAATGATATTGATGTTTATTTATCCCCTTTGATTGATGACTTAAAAACTCTTTGGAGTGATGGTGTAGATGTATACGATGCTTATAGAAAAGAACAATTTAAATTGCGGGCCATGGTTTTTTGTACTATCAATGACTTTCCAGCATACGGTAAGTTGTCAGGATACAAAACGAAGGGTAAGAAAGCTTGTCCTGTTTGTGAAGATGAGACAAGCTCGGTGTGGTTACGAAATTGTAAAAACACTGTATACACGGGACATCGAAGATTCCTTACCAAGAGTCACCCGTTTAGGAAGAAGACGATTGAGTTTGACGGAACTGTCGAGGTCAGGACGGCGAAGAAATGATTTGATACATTTTCACGAGTTGAAAATATTAATGTTGTGTTGGGTAAGAGATTCCGTATTGATAATGATGCCATATGGAAAAAGAAGTCCATATTTTTTCAATTGCCTTACTGGAGACATTTAGATGTTAGACATTATCTTGATGTTATGAACATAGGAAAAAACGTATGTGAGAGCTTGATAGGCTTATTATTGGATATTAAGTATAAAACTAAAGATGGTATTAAGGTTCGAAATGACATGGTCGAGATGGGAATACGTAAAGATCTTGCTCCCGTACAACGAGGCACTCGTACTTATCTTCCACCCGCATGTTATAATACAATGAAAAAAGAAATAAAAAGTTATGCCAATGTTTGCACGATATTAAGGTTCCGTCATCTTATTCAGCAAACATTCAAAGATTTGTATCAATGAAAGATTATAAATTGCTTAGGATGAAGTCTCATGATTGTCATGTTTTGATGACACATATGATTCCAATCGCAATTCGTGGAATTTTACAAGATGATATCCGACATACAATCACAAAGCTTTGTTTGTTTTTCAACAATATTCATACGAAAGTTATTGATGTCGAAGATTTGGACAAATGGGAGAAAGACGTTTATGTTATCCTTTGTGAACTAGAGATGCACTTTCCACCATCATTTTTTGATATAATGGTTCACCTAATATCTCATATCGTACAAGAGATTAAGGCATGTGGTCCTGTATTTCTACGTTACATGTACCCTTTTGAAAGATACATGGGAATATTGAAAGGTTATGTAAGAAACCGTAATCGACCAGAGGGAAGTATTATTGAAGGGTATACTTCTGAAGAGGTGATTGAGTTCTGCCAAGGTACGTATGTAATATATATGATCAACTATAGAAAAAATTAATTTATTATATATTTTGTTTTTCTTAGGCTATATGGAAGGTGTCAAGAGTGTTGGCGTTTTTAAAATTCGCCATTCAGGTCGACTTGAAGGAAAGGGAGGAGTAGGTTTTAAGATAATAGTGCCAATGCACGGAGAACTACAAGTTGCTCATTTAGTAATCTTAAAGCACATGACATGCCTCACTCCATATGTTGATGAACATATGGATATGTTAAAGCGACGAACCCGGGTAAACAACAAGTGTGGTACATAAACAACCAAAACAAGGATTTGGCAAGTTGGTTGAAAGAGAGGGTTGACAACAAGTGACGACGTTGATGACACTGTCAAAAAATTGGGACAAGGTCCAGATGCTAGAGTAAGAACTTACCAAGGATATGATATTAATGGTTATACATTTTACACGAAAGATCAAGATAGAAAAAGTACAGTGCAAAATAGTGGAGTTACAGTAATAGCATCAACAACCGAAATCGATAGGCGTGATCAAGATACATTGATAAGCATCGCAAAAGATTCTTATTACGGTGTGATAGAAGAAATTTGAGAATTGCAGTATTCTGATTTCATAATCCCAGTGTTCAAGTGTAAGTGGGTAAATAACCGTACGGGTGTTAAAGTTGACGAATATGGTTTTACACTTGTCGATCTTGAAACTAATGGCTACAAATCCGAGCCATTCGTTCTCGCAACACATGTATCACAAATTTTTTTCGTCAAAGATCCAAGAAAAGCAAAATACCACATTGTGTTGCAAGGTAAAAGACGTATTCTTGGGGTAGATAATGTTGTGGATGAAGAAGAACACGACAACTTCGATGATTTACCACCATTTTCCGTCGTTATCGAACCCGGGAATTTTGAAAACATGAATAGAAGCTCATAGGTACGAACTGACGGAGAAGGAACATATATTTAATAACTCGATCTGTTATATATTATTGAAAATTAATATTTGTATTATATATGTGTTTTAGTACTATGCAAATTTATAATTAACCTACTGTTTTATTCATGTGTAACATTTTTTAACAATTTGAATTTGTTACTATGCAACGTTCTTGTAGGTGTAAAAAAATGAAACTCAAAACCGCAACAACAAATTAACAAAACCGCAACAACTAATTCGCCCAACCGCAACAACAAAAAAACCGCAATAACTAATGGACTAAACCGCGGTAACAAATAGAATAAAATAACCCGCTAAAACGAAATAAAGACCCGCTAAAACGAAATTGTTTATTCCAAATTTTCAAATCCCAAAACATAAGTTATCCAAACATCGAATCCTTAATCACTTTTGCACAAAACCTTAATCGACCAAACCGTCCGTTTTCTTCACCAAAATCACTCTGCACTAGTTCGCCGGAGTTTGGATTCACCGTCGTTTTCTTCACCTTGGATAGTAACCGACGTTGCTTTCACCACGTCGTATCCTTAATCACTTTTCCAAAAACCTTAATCAGTACCTCTCGTCGACCCAAGCCCTAGTTTACCGTTACATCGCCGATATTCCTTCACCAAGCTAGGTATTAAAGTATTATGTTAATGATTTCTTGTGTTTGTTATGCATTCGTTCTTAATCATCTTTTTCTGTTAACGTATTATGTTCACGCATTTGTGTCGTAGTTCTACAGAAATGGCCGTTAATCAAGAACGTAAGAGACGTAGACGCGAACGTGGTCCTACATCTTTTGGGAAGAAATATAGCAAATATGTATATAAAACTGAATTTGATGAAAATGATATCCCTCTGAGTAAAGAACTGACGTCATGGTTTGGGATGACGGTTCAACATCGTTTCCCGCTAGCAACTGATATGGGCAAAATGGACAAAGACATATATGAACAACTATGGCTGGATACCAAGGTATATATTTATTAGAAATATGAAATAGTTGTTAAGTGATGATAGCATATAATTTATTTACTCTAAATTGTAGAATATGTGGAATATCGAGAACGATGATGCAAAAGAGTTAATGAGGAAGAAAGCTGTGAAAATGGGTACTAATTTTAAATCTAGGCTTGTTAAACATTTCGTCCTTACAGGTAAGGATGCTTGTGAGAAGTATAAGTTTCTTAAAAGGGATGATTGGGAAGCATTTAAGGCACAAAGAAGCACCCCAGAATTTATGGTATCTCTTAATTGTATTATATGTTTAGTATTGTACAATATTTTATTATTAACAACTTGTTAATTTGTGTAGCTAAAAAGGGAGAAAGCACTGGCAAGCAATGCAAGCAGACAATTCAAGGTCCGCGTGGGCCGAAGCGGGTGGACCCGTTTTAAAAAAAATAAAAAGGATGCAGTTTGGTCTGAACTTCTACAAAACCATAGTGTTCTTTTGGAGATTCAAAATGAACGGTCTAAGTTGTTTTTGATG
The DNA here is from genome assembly GCA_963853835.1 of Calendula officinalis. NCBI lineage: Eukaryota > Viridiplantae > Streptophyta > Magnoliopsida > Asterales > Asteraceae > Calendula > Calendula officinalis. The sequence continues at coordinate 56,970,147 of OY970823.1, read as the reverse complement.
GGTTGTGCAGTTAAGAATAGTGAAGGAAAGTTTGAACTTCCTAACGAAACGATGGACAATTTCCATGTTTTGGTAAACTAAGTTTGTTTAATTGAAGATTTTTATCTTTTTGGTAAACAAATACTTTTTGTAGCTCGCGGAAGAGAAAAGGATGATAGTGGATGGTACTTATGCAGAAAATAAGAAGGATCCTTTAATTGTTCTCTTAGGACCCAAGCACGGGGGACGATCTCAGACCGTATCCGAGGTACTTGGATACACAAAGGTTAAAGGTGGATTGATTAGAAATGTGATCCCGCAAAGTACCCCCGCGGTCAACACAAGCCACCATGATTCATGTGGGTCCCGTGGAATGGTGAAACACTATCCACCTATTGAGGTAACAATTTAAAAGTTTTGCAGCCTATACTATCCAGCCTTATAATTGTATCTGTTTTTACAGGTGTTGTCACCGTGTGAGTTGCTAGTTAGAGTGGCTGATGCCCATTTAGTCAAAGTTGGTTATGGACGAGTATGGCCAACTGTGGTATTCCAACTGTTACATAATAAACAAATTGCCGATGGTTGTGTAAAAGTCCAAGTTGATTCGATCGTGGCAGGAAAGGAGGATTTGCCTGTACATCCTCTCACAAATACAGATGATGTTCAACTGGTTGAGAATTTGCCATATAGTATAGTACAGTGGTCAAGATATGCAGTGAAGGTATATTTTAGTTTTTTTTTATTGTTTGAGAACGCTTTTATCTAACTTTGTAGAGATGTTTTAGCTTATCGGTGATGGGCTTGTCAATTCCCCGGAAAGGGACTTGAGAGAATCCTCTCCATTTGATTTGTCAACAAACAATGTTTATATACCATAAATGCCCGAAACTTCACCATTCCCTTTAGACCAAGAGTTTTATGGATATGCACACATGGTTAGTCTTATCATTATCATTATTTAATCATTATTTTTAAATACTAATGTTTTTATGATTACTTGTTGCAGTTGCAATCGGAGGATCCAACATTCCCTGCAGCCCAAACGTCCCCGCAGCCCAACCCATTAACCCAGCCCAAACAGTCCCCATAGCACAAACCATTATCCCAGCCCAAACAGTCCCCATAGCCCAAACAGTCCCAAAAGCCCAACCCGACAGCCCAGCCCGAACAGTCCCTAAACCCCAAACACCCACCGCAGCCCAAACCGTCACCACACCTCAACCCGACAGCCCAGCCCAAACCATCCCCGAAGCCCAAACAGAACCCGAACCCGAGGATGTTCCTCTAGATCCTCAGTACGACCAGCATTATGCGATGGTAATGGCCGATGCTCCGCAATTTCTCCCAATACTTGATGCATTCTTCAAATATAACAAATATGGTCTTAGTGTTCCTTCCCCTCCGGGTATGTATCATGAGACATATACAGAAGGCATCCCAGCCACCAAGGTTTTACAATTTGCTCGATTCCATTGGGTTGATAGCAGCATGATACATTGTTTGTCAATGTAAGCTTAATATTTTAATATTTGGGTATAATTGTATTTATTAACTTTATGTTGTATATTTAAGGTATTATTATGCAATGGCGGGCAGCAATTCACGATGTGCATTTTTCAATGCACACTATATTACCAAGCCAGAATGTCGCACCAACAAGAACCATGTCATCCAACATATCAGGGATGTTTTAAATCATCATACAAGCAAGTCATACATTCTTGCACCATACTATCAAGCGTAAGATTTGATTTTCCATAATACAAGCAACACTGGATGTTTTAAATCATCATACAAGCAAGTAACTTTGATTAATTGCTTGTGTTTACTTGCAGGCAACACTTGATGCTTTTTATCCTTTGGCCTAAAACGAATATTGCATATATTGTTGATTCTTTAAAGCGTGAATCTGGTCCTGATTACTACACTCTTGTAGGAGTATTCAATCATATTTTTCCCCGTCGATTTAAATGGATAAACACAACTGTATGTTTTCAATTTCTATTTTTTACCAATTTATTTAAGATGTATAAAATATACAATATATTGAAATATTACAGTGCTGGAAACAAGACGAAAGCTGGGAATGTGGTTACATTGTTAGTCGACATATTGAAGAATTTTTACAGACCATACAGTTTAACATCAACCAATCTGTAAGTTTATGTTATAGTTTTAAAATATTACTCATTTAGATGTAAAAATTATTGATATTAATTGTTTTTCATGAGCAGATGTGGAAGACTAATAAGAGTTTTGATGCTTCTATGATTCGTGAATACATAGCAAGGTTGTTGCCCCTGTATCTCGAATGGATGAAGAGGTGCAAGCAAAGTGATGCCACTTATTGAAGGTTAGCAATTAAGCAAGTGTAAATTTTTGAACATATAGTTGTAAATTTTTGAAACACGGTCCATTACAATGATCACAACCTGCAAGTGTACATTTTTTTTGACATTAAGTTACTGTGCGGTTGTATGTTTTTGGGTGCTATCTTTAAATATATAAGAGCTAGATTTTAAATAGAATATAATAATATATATATATATATATATATATATATATATATATATATATATATATATATATATATATATATATATATATATATATATTGTGGAATGATTTTTTTTGTTTATTTTGAATAACAAATATTGCGGTTACTTTATCATGTGTGCGAATAACTAATATTGCGGGTATAACATATAGTGTAGTGTGCGAAGAACTAATATCGCGTTTTATGCTTTAATGTTGCGGTTTCTTTCTTATTGCGGTCTCTGTGTTTGATATTGCGGTTTCTCTTTTGTTGCGGTGTTGGCTTTAATATTGCAGTCTCTCTTTTGTTGCGGTGTTGGCTTTAATATTTCGGTTTCTTTCTTGTTGCGGTCTCTGTGTTTGATATTGCGGTTTCTCTTTTGTTGCGGTTTGTTTGTTTGATAGTGCGTAGTTTGTTAGTGCGTTCCTTTCCCCGCATTATCAAAGCGTTTTCCCCGCAACAACAAATCGTTTCTGTAGTAGTGTTACCTGATTTGTAGATATCTTGTTACTAGTTAAAGAAATTTCCTTAAATGATTATGTTATCCACTGGAGTGTGAAAAACCTATTAGATATGCAATAATTAATCACAAAACTTGTGATCACGCTATTAGGTTTGCAATAGTCTAATTAACAATCATTTATTATTTCTCTTAACTCTTTGGCTAACGACTTGGTAAAACCTTGTTGTTAATATCCTACTAACTTACTATATTCAACCTCTAATGAATATGTTAGTCATAGCTCCCACTAAATTTATGGAATTTAAGCATCACTTAAACTATTACTTTGACCTAGTCAAAACCTTATAGTTTAACCTTCAAGACTTAATCAATTATTAAAGTCATCCTTTGGATTTGCAAATATCCAACATTCCTTTTAAGGGAATCATGACTTTCATTGATCAACACATCTAACAGGTATAAGACACTTGAAACGATACTTTTAATTCTTAAATGTATTAGTATCTTTTAAGAACTCCATTTGATGCCAAAGTCACTTCTTGGATTTCTCAAATATCCATCATTCCTATTAGGGAATTATGACTTGATCAAATATTGTATTTATTACAAGTACAAAAAACTTGCAATAATACCTTTGATTCTTAAATACTTTAATATAGTTCTATCTTTTAAGAGTTCAATTAATGTCTAAGTCATTCCACTTGGTTTATACGAATATCCAATTATTCCTATTAGGGAATTATGACTTCATTAAATTCCTTTATCACAAGTACTTGTAATAATAATCTTTAAAGTCTATCTTGATTATATCCAATATAATCATACTATATTAATACTAATACTTTAAAACTTACTATCATAAGTAACCATTACTTAAGATGTTTTAAATAAGTTCAATGTACCTTGAACTTTATGCTTTCCATAAAAACTCTTAAATATTTTCATTAGAAAAACTTTCTAATTACTAGTGTCTAAGTAATTTGAGCTTATAAGATATTACAACAAACAAACAAATATAAAGAATGAGATCATTATTAAGTCAATAGTTGACTTTATAATCTAGTCATAAACCTTGACTAGTATAATCAACACACATGCACACACAATATAATTCAACCATGGATTCAATGATGATAAACTTAAAAACCAAAAAATTTATCATAAATAGAAAAAAAAGTAATTTGTTCAAAACAACTAAAAACCGAAAATTGTTTTTCTGAATCCATACGAAAAATACTGAATTAAAAAACGTGGTGTTTGTGGGATCATTATCTCATGTTAGTCCATCTCACTTTCCATCATCTCATGCAATAAATGATTGCTAAAGTTGAGTTACTCGTAATAAACTTTACAAGTAGGAAAGGAGTATCTAGAAGTTGGTCAAGTCAACTGAGGAGTTGCCTCCTACCCTTTGACCCTCGCCACAACCAAGACACCGTTTCTTGGTCCTTGTTTGACTTCACCTTCTTGACCTTTTGTTTGACTCCATTACCTGTAGGCACATCTTGGCTGGGATCGGTTTTACCCTTTCCCTTTCCGCTGCGCCTCTTTCTCTTTTCACTACCATCATCGGTTACTACGAGATCATTCCTAAACTTGGTCCCCAAAATCAACTCAGTAGTCATGAGCATGGAATGTAGCTCATCAATGGATTGCTCCATGTTGACTATATAAGGCTTATAGTCATCTGACAACGAGTTTAGTATCATTATTGTTGCTAACTGCAACGATACTGGGTGTCCTAAGTCATTCAAGATGATCCATGTGCTCTTTCATTTTCATGACGTGAGCACTCACCGATGATCCCTTAACCACCTTGCAAGATTTGAACACTCTACAAGCGTAATATGTTTGTCCTGGTTCATTTCTAGCATTTGCGGCAGGAACATTTAGTATTGCTCTTTCTTGGACATTTCCTTTTCTCTCATGCCTAAGCATAATCCGAAGATCACGCTTCCAATTGAGAAACATTGACCCAGTCAATTCGTCATTTTCTAGAAACAAGTGTAGTGAGAGATTGTTGGTACGTGTCGTTATGGTTGTTGCTGCCATCTACAAATCAAACTCGTTTTAATTAGTAATCATCAATAAACATTCTCTAAAATATATTATAAACCCATTATAAATATTCTAGGCCTAGGATCCATATATCACATTCTCAACGCAAGGTTTGGGCACTTCCTGACGAGACATGTTGTTTCTGGTAGGTAACATCCTCACCGATCGTATCAAGACTTGACACGATTCCTAGGGGTCGTAGAATCTTTAGACTTATAACTTATTACAACATTGTACGAATTTAATAATACATTTCTAAGTTGCAATAAAGTCGAGTATATTTATTCTACTCAAGTACTTTTTGGGTCGGGACTCTCGATTATCACCAAAGTAGATCACACCATCTAAGACAATGCGATGCTCTGCGCCGGGGCTCCCGATTATCACAGAACCTTACGCACCCTAACACTCGCAATGATTTGAATCCATATCTAAGGTTATTTCTCCTTACAATATGAATATCGTTTAACAAGTGAGGTGTTCCATTAAATGGATAGTACTTCGATCTAAGATTTTATTGGGTTTGTTTAAGTCTAAACTAAACTTAAACCTTATTCCAATTTTAATACTTAATTTTAAAAGACTTGCGATTCGTGTACCTAATTCCACAAGACGCCTTTCTAAAAGTATATTTAAAACTCTAAGTTTTAAAATTTGTTCGATTTTACTTGTATACCTTCAAACGAGGTATACAAAAGATATGTCTAGGTTTTGTGAAAAACCTTATCTTAATAAAACGTACTTGTTTTATTTTACCTTGAAAAACTTTAAACCCTATGTTAAACTTTAAAATATAGATTTTAATTCTTTATAACTTACGAACACAAGTCATAACTCTAATTTAACATAACTAGTTTTTCTATGTTTAATAATAAAATTAAACATTTACTTATTAGATTCTTCAAAATATGTCCTAGGGACACATTTACAAACTTTGCGATTTTCTTGTGTAGCTCCCACTAATTCCAACAACCATGATGGAATTTGAGCATGAACACAATCACTAGTTTAATCTTGGTGGACACTAATAATCTTATTATATAAAAGCTATATATAATAATCTTAGTTTGTTTGAACCATTCTTATATTCAACTTAGACTTAGTTAAATATAGGTTCTTAAATTTCCTATATTATTTAACCCTTGATCATTAACCTAGTACTTTACGTAACTTGTAATATACTTTGTATAAATAATTAGTTATAATTACTTATAACTTTATACAATCTAATATTTATAACTTTCGTATTACTATCTAATTATAATAAAACCTTACTTTGTACAATTTCTAGTTGTTTACAACTTTGTACATTTCTAGTTTAACTATAACTTAATACAAATTTCTAGTTATCATAATATTACAACTAAATGATCAAAATAACATATGTATTTAATGTTCCATTTTAATCTTGTATTTCATATATATATATATATATATATATATATATATATATATACATATATATATATATATATATATATATACATATATATATATATATGTATATATATAATTTATAACTTTTAAAACCTTATAACATTCTTAATAAGAATATTACACCTAATTTGTACATGTGTATTTTAACTAAGACTAATTAAAATACGTACATACTATTTTATCCTTTTTAAAATCACTTTTCAATATTTAAAAAAATTCCGAAAATTATATATAATATAATATAAATACATCTTGTTAATTTTAAGACTTAACAATTAACACTTCTCTTTTATCCTTAATTAAATTTAATTAATTAAACCCTTATCTTGTCCTTGATCAACTAAACCTAGGTTTCAATATTCTTGATCAATAACATCTCTTAGTTAAAGATTAATCCTAATTTATCATATTCAAACAATTATTAAACTTTGTTTAAATTCTAGGATAGATTATAACTTTAATAATTTTATTTAAACTTATTCATTTAAATCTTCTAAACAAAACTTTGTCTAGATTTCTAGATTTAAAGACCTAGTTTTAATAAATTCATTAAAACAATAATCAAACCTCATTAAACATAAACTTGTTTAACTTTCTAGGTTCTAGATTATGTTTTTGATTAATCCTATTAATCAATTAAACTAAACTAGTTTAATGTTCTTGGTCCTAGATTACTTCTAGGGTTTCAAAAATTCCCTTAAGCCTAAGAAACTTTTCCACCAATTAAACTAAGCTAGTTTAATCAAACTTGGTGTCCAAGTCTCCTAATTTTCGAAATCTAGGGAAAAAGGAAAGAATCATTATTGACCAATTAAACTAAAACTTAGTTTAACATACTTGGTCTTAGATTTTGAAGATCAAGTAATAAGGAAAGAATCCTTTTGACCAAAATTTTTGACATTCTTGATCCTAGGGTTCTTCATATTTTTGAAAATTCTAGGGTTAGGGAAAGAAGCCTTTTGACCAATTAAACTAAACTAGTTTAATGTTCTTGGTCCTAGGGTTCTTTCTTGATTTCGAAATTACTAGGGTTTAGAATCCTTATGAACAATTAAACTAGACTGTTTAACATTCTTGGTCTAGGGTTCTTTAACCCTCATTCAAAATCCATGGGAAGAAAAAGAAGAAGGAACGAAAAATAAAACTTGGAAATTAAAACAAACAAAAAACAAACTGTTAATCTTGTTTAAATTTCTAAACCACCGCTCTGATACCACTGAAGGGTTTCATAACACTGATCAACCCATTGGGTCGACCACCTAGTACTTGGTTCGAACCATACTGGTAAGAACATAATGGTGTTCTTGACCGGTTAAAACCAACTAGCTGATTTAATCCCTAAACGCGGAAATGAGATTAAACCTAATCCTTAAACCCTAAAGGATTATGGGACCTTGGAAATCAAACTTGATTAACAAGAAAGAAACCTTGTACGAAGAACTCGAACACACACAAAGCTTGTGTGGTTCGTTCGACCATCAACCAAAGAACCCTAGGTTTCTTTGGTCGAATTCGTCCAAGAGGGGAGAAGGGAGAAAAGGGTTTCTCAAAACATATCTTATTTCTTGCTTAAGATAGTCCATTGATGATGAACAAATTGAGCGACCTTCTAGTTGATCTAAGCAATGAACTTGTTCTTCGAAACTCGAAGAACACGAAGAACGAACGAAGAACGAACGAAGAACACAAGACTTTGTGTTCAAGCTCTATTCGGCCGAACTAGGGGAGGGGAGGGATGGTGATTTCCTGTAAGGGTACAAGGGGTTTTAGGGTTACCCTAAGCCTCTTATTTATAGTTAAATAAGTTGCGATATTAGATCTTTAATTAAACTTTCCTTTTACACTTCCTTCCCTTATAGTTTTACTAGTTTATTATTGTCATACTTAATTATCAGATACCTTAGTATTATACACTTATATATTTCGCACACAATGTACACGAAATATATACTTGGTATTTATACTCTTAATAATTAATTAGACAATAATATTATTCAATCACTATATGATTTAATAGCTTTAAATCATATCATGGATAATCTTTAATTAACACATTGTATATTTACTCAACTGATAAATGTACAAATACTTGTATTAATTAGTTAGTTAAACTAATCCAGTAATAAGTTAAACTTAACTTAATATTTAACTGATTCATAATGACTATTATGAATCATTCATCTTCGTAGTATCATTGCATATCTTGCTCGTATTACATGTACTCACCGGTGTGACCCTTAAGTGTTTCGTAGGTTTGGATGTATCATCATAGGTTGACTAACTGTGCACATAATTCCAACATTGGACGTTTGGGAGTGAGGAGATTGGTGGGCTGGACTTGCGAGAGATGGAGAGGAATTGTTAGGCAAGTGGGCCACGGGTGAGTGGGCCGTAGGTGAGGGTTGTGACGGAACAGTGGAGGTGGGTGTTATATTTTGGAATTGTTGTATGTATGCACTAGTATCATCACTATCAAGAAATGTATAGTTGGGTGGAGGAGATTTATGAGCAAAAGGAAACTTGGTTTCATAAAAAATAACATGGCGACATGTAACGATTTTCCGTGTGAGCATATCATAGCACCTATAGCCCCGATGATTATCCGGAAAACCTAAGAAAACACACGGTTTGGACAGAGCTTGAAGCTTGTGAAGTGTGGTAGAAGGTAAAAGAGGATAACATAACGACCCAAAAACTCGAAGATGTGATAAATCGGGTTGTTTTTTATATAAAATAGATAGAGGAGATTGAAATTTTAGAAGTTTACTAGGTAAAACATTTTGAAGATAGGTGGCCATATTGAGAGCATATGGCTAAAAAGTAGGTGGTGTGGACGAATGAGATAAGAGAGTACGAATAACATTATTTAAGGACCGGATTTTTCGTTCGGCTTTGCCATTTTGAGACGATGTATAGGGACATGAAAAATGTAAACCGACCCCATGTTCGTTACAAAAATTACGGACATTATGATTATCAAACTCCTTGCCATTGTCACATTGCAAGTTTTTAATACGACGTTCAAATTGAGTTTGAAGAAAAGCATGAAAATTTTCAAAAATGGAGAAAAAATCCGACTTTTTAGCCAACGGGTAAGTCCATACAAAATTAGTGAAGTCATCTAAAAACACAACATAATAGCGAAAACCCGAAGTACTTAAAATTGGTGAAGTCCATAAATCACAATGAATGATGTCAAAAGGAAATAGAGTATTATTTTGGGATGTATAAAATGGTAGTTTAACTTGTTTACCAAGAACACACGATCGACATAAAAGATTTTTATTCATACCAATATCAATAAGTTTATTTTGTCTTAACGACTCAAAAACCGGTAAACCCAGGTGACCTAAACGGTCATGCCATAAAGTAGAGTTTAAAATAGCAAAAACAGAATGTTGTTCCGGAGCTTTGGAAGTGACCGGATAAAGATCGCCTGACTATCACATCTCATGATACGCTTCCCCGTCTGAAAATCCTTCACAGAAAATCCAAAAGGGTCAAATTCAACAGAAACAAAATTGTTAGTAGTAAATTTACGAAGCGAAACCAAGTTTTTGATGATATGAGGTGCATACAAAACATTTTTCAAGGCTAATGGGGGGTGTGGATGTGGCATTTTGGCGTGCCCGTACCCTAAAATCGGTATGGATTGACCATTTCCAACTAAAATAACATTATTTTTGCTCAAATTAAAAATAGAAGAAAGGTTACCTTTGTCAGAGGTGACATGAGATGATGCACCGTTGTCCATAACCCACGGATTTGCCGGTGGATTAAGGCTCATTGTATACATCGCTGCTTCGATGTCGGTAGGTGAAAAATTAGAACCCGGACCATGGGCTGCTGCATACGCCTGGGCTGAATGTGGAACAGGGCCCAATAAACCATTACCTCTTTTGTTTTGTTGTGTTGGGCCAGAATTGGGTTTGGGCCACGGTTGAGATGGATAAGGACACGGAGGAATGGTCCAAGGAGAAGGGCATGCCGACGTTCCCCCCATGTACCACGGTACCCAACTGGAGAAATTAGCACTGCCGTTCCCCTGCCTGCGATTTCCGCCGCCGCTGAAACTCTGTCCGCCGCTACCATGTCGGCCGCCGCCGCCGCTACCGCCACTGTTCCGGCCAGAATTTTTCTGCTGCTGCTGTGAGCCCTTCGATTGATCCCGATTCCGAGTGTTAGAACCGTGAACGGAATCGGCAGATGACGTAATTAAGGCGGCATTTGATAAGGTGGCAATTTTCTTGGCTAATCCGGCTTCCTCGAGTGTGAGCATCGACCGAGCATGGTGAAAAGAAGGGAGTGGGTTGCTTTGACGGAGAAGAGTACCAACGCCATTATAGGCCTCGGTAAGCCCGGAGACCATTTGTAAAAACCAAGCGATCATTCGAGACTTCGGCCCCTACGTTCCTTAATTGATCGGAGAGCTCTTTGAGCCATTGACAATAGGCCGAAATGTTCTCGAAATCGGACAACACGGTGTGCGAGAACTCTTGTTCGAGAGTGACTGCCCGTGCGTGTTTGTTATCTTCGAATAAGTCCCGTAAACGCTTCCATGTATCCATGGCGGGACCATTATAGTAGTAATAAGATCCTTAGAAATGGTGGAGTAGATCCATCCCGAAACTGTAGCATCCAAAGTCGGCCATAATTCATCATCAGTTTGCATATTTGGGCCATTCATATCTGATTGAACAATATGGTGTAGGGCCTTCATTGATGTAGCACATAGCTTAAACAATTCCGCCCATGTAGAGTATTGGACGTTTGTTTGATCAAGAACAATAGGTATGTGATTTCGAATATTGGATACGGCTAATGCGGGGTGGAATTTGGTGTTGAAGCCATGGAAATTTTGAGCAGAGAATAAACTCAATGCAAAAGAAGAAGAAGAAAATAGGAAGGACGTGAGAGAGAAAAGAAGGTGCGGAAGGTAGGTGGTGGTCAAGGAAAGAAAATGTTTTCTCTTGATACCATGAAAGATATTGATTTTGGTGACTTTTCTATTTCACAACCTTGCCTAAATATACAAAGCCAATACATAACGTTTCCAAGATTCTAGTCTAGTACTAATGATATACCATATATACATGTTGACTACATAAATAACAATATATGCTAATTATGATAATATTAATTATCATATATATTCTAACAGAAAACAAGCATAAACACCAAACAATACCGCGTTGTAGCTCTCAAAGAATGAGAACCAAATAAAATATCTCGAAATTACTAAAAGCTAGATGTGTAAGACTCGATCTTTTTTGTCTAAGTGAAGAAATATCTAAATCAAAGTTATTTGATTTATTTTAAATAATTGTTATGTTCACATTAAGTAATTTGTAATTAATCTATTTTTTTAATTGTAATGTATAAATTAAATAAATATGCAACTAATCCAATATGTCTACAGGTATTTCAAAAATAAACTAAGATGATACACGTTCAATTCACTTAGAACGAAATTTTTCTTATAATACATTTATGGTAGTCAAACTACTATTCATTAGAAATTATAAAACGGGGTTCTGCCATATTAGAAGGAAATACAAAACGGGGTTTGGTGGATCTCATGGCAATGTTTTTTTCTTTTAGATTAAATTTTTTTAGGAATCTCATATTCACCATTCTTTTTTTTTAAACCCTAAACCCTTTTTTAAACCCTAAAAATATATGATGACAATGGCATCTTCACTAATGACTTTTTTCTTTTAAATTAAAGTGAAAAATTGTTAGTATTTTAAATTTTAAGAAACCACAAATAATATTACTATTAATGTTATAATTACAATAAACATAATCTTATATCATTTTATTTTATGATAAAAAATTAATTTTAATCTTAACGTAAAAATAATTACGTTTAAAAACCAATAGCTAAACATCTAAGATATATACTATATCCGTAATAAAATAAGTAATACACTTTCTATTTAAGGGTGGAACAAAATAAGTGATACACTTCAAAAACTTACCTTATATGGTAAAAATATGGGATCTTTTCTCCACCAACTATCCACTTTAATAAAGTGAAATTACCCTTTTACCCTTACTTTTACTTTTAAACATCATTAATATCACTTTATGCAAAAGAAGTAAGACTCATTTTCAGTAAATATCCACTTTAATCTATCTTTTAATTTTTTGCCTTAAAAATTGTATTTTTTCAAGTGTATCACTTATTTTGATACGGAGGTAGTATAATATGTATTTTTACAATAGCTACAAACAAATACCAAACACTCGAAGGTATCAAAATGAAAGAGAGACAATTTATTGAACTTGAAGAAAGATACGGGAACGGAGATAGAAAGAGTGATCCTTACACATTTTTGTTGTCGTTTTACTTGAATTTTTGCAGAGGGAAAGTGCAGTTATATTAATTCTTTGAGCGACACGTGTGATCCTGCACATTGCCGAGTCGGCAAATGGAGCAGGAATAAGATCTGATCTGTACTAGGGCACCGCATTTTTATTAAATAAATCGAAAGGAGCAGTTAAATCAAAATCACTAGTCAGTGCTTACTTACACCATCTTCTTTGATTTATTATGTGTTCAATTTTAGTTTGCTAATTTCATCAATCCTTTAATCCGATCATACGAAACCCCTTTCACTTTCTTTAATAAAAACTATCCATATCAACTGACAATTCCCACATTCTAAACTCCATAATTATTAATTAATACAATACCCCGTCTCTATGTGCGTTTCTTTAGCATTTTCCAAGATTTAGTGTTAGTTTTTTCTTTTTACGAATTGGGTTTACGAAAAATTGTTAATTTAACAAAAAGGTTGCTAATTGTTGCTTTTTATGAAGTGGGGTTGCGGTGAATTAACGAATTCTGGTTTAAATCTCTGTAATTTGGTTTAGAACAGATTTATGGATGTAAAACAAGATTCAATGATTCATCATGTGGGCATTGTGTTGTTTTTTATTTGGTTACTCTCTTCATTCAATTATTATTTCTATCACCCATTGGTTTACTTCATATCCTTCATCTATCTCTACATGGTAAGGCTTAATTTAGTTTAATTTTTTGTTAACTTGTTTTTGTTTTATAATTATGGGTTTAATTTTTCAAGGTTCATGATCGTTATGCAATGAGATTAAGAAGAAAGGTACAATTTGAGGAGAGAAAACAAGCCAACCAAAGAAGGGTATTTCTGTTTCATTTTGCTCTTTTTAGTCTAATTGTTGGTGTTTTGTTTTTGATAATAAAATTGAGATTTTTGAATCTATTTGTTAGGTACTTTCTGATTCGGAATCAGTACGGTGGTTGAATCATATGATCGAAAGGATCTGGCCTATATGTATGGAAGATATTATATCACAGAAAATACTTCTACCAATTGTACCTTGGTTCTTGCACAAGTACAAACCATGGACAGTTGTATGAATACATTTTCCATTTTCCTTTTCAGTTTTCTTTATTGTGTTGCAAATTTTCAATTTCAACCCATTTACTTATGAACGGGTCGATTCAGAAAATCAAGTCAAATTGGTTGACATTTATAGGAAATTTAGTATTTCGGGCCTAACCCGTTAGAAATTACCCATTTTGACCCGAACCCGTCAGATAACCCACCAACCCATTTTCCCACCTCCACTCATTATATGCATAATTTTCCATGTATTCTATGGTTAATAATTTTTGTAATGCAGAAAGAAGCTGTTGTTCAAAATCTGTACTTAGGAAGATCACCGCCCATGTTTACAGAAATGAGGGTTTGTCGTCAATCTACTGGCGATGATCATCTGGTAAATTAATTATATTTTGTTTCAAAATATTATTCTTATTTGATGAATAGTTTTATTTTGGTAATTTCTGATTTTATACAAATTTAAGGTTCTTGAAGTGGGGATGAATTTTCGGACAGCTGATGACATGAACGCGATACTTGCTGTGAAATTAACAAAAAGATTAGGGTTTGGAATGTGGACAAAGTTGCATTTGACAGGAATGCATCTTGAAGGAAAGGCGAGTCATTAAAATCTTTAAATTAAATATTAATTGTTTTCTTGTGTACTAATTTTTTTAAATAATATATTTTTTCAGGTGTTAGTTGGGGTGAAGTTCCTTCAGAATTGGCCTTTTATTGGACGGTTGAGAGTGTGTTTTGTAGAACCACCATATTTTCAGGTGACAGTTAAACCTATGTTTGCTCACGGGCTCGATGTTACTGAGTTACCCGGGATTGCTGGATGGCTGGTTAGTATCATACTTGTTGCATTTGGATTTTGTTATTCTTAATCTGAGTTTATTATTGTTGGTTTATTTGATTAGGATAAGCTTTTGACATTGGCATTCGAGGAGACACTTGTTGAGGTAAATATCTATCTATCTCTATCTCTCCTTATAGATACATATATGTATCATGTTTGTATGTGTGTATTGGTAATGATAGTGATTGCAGATAAAGGTGGTTGGTTTCTGATTTGGAATTGTAACTGTTTTTGCAGCCTAACATGTTGGTGGTGGATGTTGAGAAGTTGGTTTCAACTCAGCCAGGTAAATCAAACACACACACACACACTAATTAACCTATTGTTTTAAAAATTTAATGTTATTAACCTTTTTAAAGATGTCAAATTAAAGCATGGCTTGGTCAAATTCAAAATATTAACTTTTCAATAATTCGCATAAAATCTAAAAAAGTAAATTAATTTATAATTAACGGGCGGGTCGGTAATTGCCCTAAATCCATAACCAAACCGAGTTTTTTGGTTAACCAAATTTTAAACTTTGAACTGTCGGTTATCTAAATGGTTTGGTTAATTGGTTTTTACCACCCCTACATATAAGTGCAAGTTTTTAGGGGCATAATTGTAACTTTAAAATTTTTGAATCTTAGTATACATAGAAATATTGTTTGTTAGTTTCTTCACACTGTATAGATTGTACTGTCACTACGGTATATTTCATGTTTTCTGCTCATAATGTTAGATACCGACTATATTTATTTGAATATAATACATTAATACAAATTTGATTACTTTTGTATTCTAGAATCTTGGTTTTCTGTTGATGCTAAAGAACCCGTTGCCTACACCTTAGTGGAAATCGTTGAAGCATCAGACATGAAACCATCAGACATGAACGGTATAAAAAAACACAAACTTTTGAGCCCGTTTCTATCAACAAATAACTCACCAAATCTCACTCTTGACAGGGCTGGCTGACCCGTATGTAAAGGGCCAACTTGGTGCTTATAGGTTTAGAACCAAAACACAAAAGAAAACCCTTTCTCCAAAATGGTTGGAGGAATTCAAGATTCCAATCACTAATTGGGAATCCCCCAATCTTCTTGTGATTCAAGTTCGTGATAAAGATCACTTTATTGATGACATCCTTGGGTTTGTTGCTAAAATTATTAAATACTATAACACTTTTTAATTAATCATTAGATTGGGCTAATTTTGGATTAATTTTGATTTAGTGATTGCTCTATAAAGATTAATGATCTTAGAGGTGGCAAAAAACATGACTTGTGGTTGCCTCTTCAAAACATTAAAACGGGAAGATTACATGTTACCATAGAAGTTACTGAAGTTGATGCAAAGGTAATCTTGAATTCCAATTTCCAACCAATTTACTTATAACTAGGTTGTTTCGGTTTTAACAACTCAATTAGGTTAAATAAAAATAAAATTATTTTTAAAGTAAACACGTTGAAAGTCGTCCAAAGTTTATCTTTAATACATAAAACCTCTTTAATCATTTTCTTCATTTAAATTCTTGTAATCATATACGATACACAAATCATCCGTAACTCTGTATAATGTTAGAAACCAAAAATTACTAATTTTGACCATTTTGCCACCCTTTTTGATATGTTAAGTAGCATTTAATACAGTTATTTAAATTGTAAGTTAATTTGTACACAGGTAACTGAACCGCCATGTGAAGGTGATGGTGATGGATCAAGCAACGAGTCCAAAGAAGATTCATCCCCACCAAGCCCAACCCAAAAAGGAGGCCGGCCCGTTTCGGGCCCAGTGGAGGACGACTTTGAACCAATTGATGTTAAAGGTCAACAACAAACGGGCATATGGGTCCACCACCCGGGTACAGAAGTACCTCAAGTTTGGGAACCAAGAAAAGGGAAAAACAGGGGCCAAAAAGGTAGCGAATCGGTTGGCAGTAGCACAAAATCTGGATCATATTTAGATGACACTTGTCTATCCGATGATAGTCTTGAAGGGAGCAAATTGAGTGCAAGAAGTCGAGTTAAAAGAGGTTTAAGTAAAATCGGGTTAGTTTTAAACAAAACCCTGAAAACAGAGAGCGATAACAAAAGTAAAAGCTTCAAGAAAATGGATACTGATAACAATTGGGATTCAGAAACACCAAGCCCGAGACAGAACGTTAGGGCGGTCAATGCAAATGGGGTCACGGTCAACTTGGTCATGGAGGAAGATATGGTCTCCCCTGTTCTTGACCCGGAAACAGAGGAAATCGGGCCGGAAAGCCCGAATAAGAAGAAAGTGAAAGATGTCGCAAAGAGTATTTTGAAGCATGCGGGAAACTCGGCCCGAAGTATGAGACATGTGCTTTCGGGTAAAGGGGGGAGAATGAGAAGAGATGCTGATTTGGCGGTTGAATCGGATTCTTCATTTGATGGTTCGATTCCTTCCCCTGTTTTTGGAGCTGAAGGAGAAATAATGAGTCCACGTGTGATTGATGAAGTTGAGACTGATGATTGTTTGGAAAATTTTGGTAATGATATTGTGGATCAAAATCAAATTGATGACGTGGAAAACGGTTCACAAATAGATGATGAAAAGCCTCTTCGTGCCACAACTTGAAGTTTTACATTGATTTCGGTTATGTTGTTTAAAGACTGATATTGTATTTATTTTTTCTTGAATATATAAATGTAAAAATGTGAAGTTTTGTTAATAGTTTGTTTCATAGAATTTGAGAAATCAAAACTATAGGGACAAAAATCCTGAAAAAAGGTTAGAGGGATATAACTGCAGAATTAAGAAGATCAAAGTAGTTTTGTAATTTACTCTAAATCTTATACTACGTATATAAGTTAATGGACTATGGAAAGAAAAAGAAAAAAACCCTTAGGGGTTGAAATCATTTTTCCAAGTACTAACTTTTGATTGACGAATAATAATAGGTCACAATAGTTTTTTTCTAACAAGTTAAAGGGTCTAAATCATATGTATAAGGGTTAAACTGCCAAATTGATAAATAAAATGTAGTCCGACCCTTATTAAAAGGGTGTCAATAGTTTTTTTTTTTAAGAGAGTATACATTGAAGGATTTGCCTCCACATTGCTAATTTCGGTACATAACCATGTTCTATCATCTCCTTCAAAACCATATCAACATCTCCGACAAGGTTTTCTTCACAAAGACCACTAATCATTGATTCATACGAGTCGAAACTAGGAACCATCTTTTTGGATGACATCTTTCGTGTTAAATTCATAGCCTCAATGTATCTTTTGCTATCGAGTAAAGCATACAAAACCTCTTGGTAAGTGCTAGGAATCGGTTCACACCCTTTTAGCAACATAGTGTCGAAAAGCTTAATACTTTCTTCAACTTGACCGTTTTTCCTTAATCCTGAAATTAATATGTTTATCAAGATTGTGTCGGGCTCTACACCCTCGGTTTCCATCTTCGATAATAATGAAAATGCTTCCTCAACACGACCAACTTCACACAACCCATGCATTAAAGCAGAAAAAGTTCTCACATTAGGCTTACAACTTTGTCTAGGCATTTCATCAAACACTTGGCGTGCGGCATCAACATCCCCGTTTTTACATAGCCCTTTGATCATGATATTTAAACAACAAGCATCGACTTCAACACCTAGTTTTCCAGCACTCATGTAAACCTGATGAATCACATCAAAATTCTTAGTGTTCACAAGCAAATTCAACACAAAATTAAACGTTTTAGCTGTCGGCCAACAGCTATAATTTGGCATATCGAGAAGAGTTTCGATTACGCGGTTTATCCTGCCCGCACCCAGGCCGTAAATCCTGATCACATTGTAGAAAAACCCATCAGAAAGCCTGCACCTTTTTTCATGTTTGATTCTCTTCATGAATTGTTCGATTCCATCAAAGTTTTTGGCTTTTGAAAGATTATTTATCACAGATGTGTAAAGAGCTTCATTGGGTTTATAATCTTTTCGACTTGAGAGTTGATCTAGAACATTGAGAGTCGAATTGGGATCATTTAGCGTTTCGAAAATTTTGATGACTTCAGTTGGGCTTAACCAGTCTTTATGATTGCGTAAATCAAGAGGATTGGGCGTTCTACTAGAATCAAAAGAAGCAGCTGAATGATACACAGTTAGTTGAATCCAAATTGGATGATTTTTGCTAAGCTTGCATTTAATGATCGAACGAGAAATCATTTTTATTAATTTCGAATTCATCAGGTTTCAGGTTTCGATTCGAAGATAATGAAAATATATAAACTGGTTGTACTTCTCTTCTTACGGAACATCATAGATTTCTAGTTTTAAACTAAATTTTTTGATTCCGTAAACCTCATGACTCATGATATACATGTTGGCTAAGGGAAGTTGCAATAAAATTTACTTCTTCCGTATCAAAATAAGTGACACAAATTGGCTTATATGTTTTTTGAGGTAAAAGATTAAAGTAGAGATTAAAATATATTAAAGTACATAGTTAGTGGAGAATGGGTCCTACTTTTCTTGAATAAAGTGATATTAATGAGTTTTAAAAGTAAAAGTAAGGATATAAGGGTAATTTTATTTTATTAAAGTGGATAGTTGGTGGGTATGGTCCCACTCCTTTTACCAAATAAAGAAAGTTTTCAAAGTGTGTCACTTATTTTGATACACCCAAAATAGAAAGTGTGTCGCTTATTTTGATACGGAGAAAGTATATGTTTTTGTATTATGTTGATTTTATGTATCTTTTATTAATTTCTAGTGGAAGGTGGATTTACAATAGGTTTTATCAGGTGCCATTTATTAGGTGCGTATTTATTAGCTATCTGGGTAGCTGGATTTCCAATCGGTTTTATTAAGTGTGTGTCATTAGCTTCAAATTTTTAAAGAAGCCGGATAGAATAAAGAGAGGAATTATTTATTTTTTAACGTCCAATTAGTAAGTTAATGGTTTGAGCTTAAACAGTGACATCTACAAGGGGCAGTATGTCTTCCATCGAATCCTCCACCTATGAGGAATAGTTGAATAAACCTCCCCGTCCACGATAAGACTTGAACCCATGACCCATATATAGGTCATGAGTAACATCTTATCTTTTTCACCAATACTACTAGGCTAGAAGCGTTGCGTTAGAGGACCGATTCAAGTCATGCATGTGACTATTCGAGTCTCTAAATGTATAAGAGTTATATCTAAGACTGGTGAAGGTGCCTCCATCATTATAATCTAATCTGGCGAGAGAGGATATTCATGAGGCTATTAAGAGTGTTGGGATAAACTAAAGTTTAAATCACAAGCAAGATGGTCTAGTAATTAATTTGGTTTTTATATGGATAAAATTCTCATGAGATTATAAGTTTAATTCTTTAAAAAAAAACTATTAAGGCTACAGAATTTCACTCGCATTTAATTCAGGCTACCCGCAAAGTAGGTGCTTACCCTGAGATTAATCCGCTCCAAAAGTAAGTCGAATTTTAGATTAGAAAAAAGTGTGTTGGAAACATCCATTTTTATAATATGGATATTATTATTTACACGAATTTTAGATTAGAAAAAAGTGTGTTGGAAACATCCATTTTTATAATATGGATATTATTATTTAGTTTGTAATCTAGAGTAAGCTTAAAAATAAAGGGTGCTACTAAATTAACTTTTAGAGAGAGAAAGGCACAGCAAACAATGACATAAGACTGTGTGTAATGGGTAGTTTGGTTACTCCTGTCACCTCTGCGCCACATCAGCTTTCTGTCTCCTGATCAAACACACGACCAGACAGCGACCAAATGCTCGGAATGGGTGACCGTTCAGAATTTTTTTTTTTAATTTCATTAATAATTAAAACATTACATTAAAAATAATTTAAAACATTACATTAAACATAATTAAAAAAACATTAAAAAAAAACTACTGGTGGTTTTGTCGATTCCAAATGTGTTCCACGGCTAGTTTTCTCACCAATTTGTAAGTATTCGTCTAGAGCATCCGGTACGGTACCGTATGCTAACTGACGAATTGCAGACGTGCACCTCATTAGCGGAGAAGTACCTGGGTTCCCAAGGGCATCATAACGTTGCGCAAATAATGGGACGGTATTAGTGAGATCGCGAACAATGCGTGTGAAAAGATCACGACTCATCCTGAAACGTTTGCGAAAATCATGCTCGTTATACATCGGATTTTCAGCAAAGTAAGCTGCCACGAGACGGTCATTCGCACCCCCACGGTCCCTATGCACTAATCTTCTAGGAGTTCTAGGGATAGTATGTAACATCCCAAAACACGGCCTAGTAGTTTATTGACCTTAAGGTATCTTATTAAATGATTATCTGATTAAATGCTTAGTTAATTCAATTAGCCTGCTGTCCTTTGCGGTATTTTAACCAAGGGGTTAAAATACCCGACTTGTGAATTATTTGGAATGAAAATATGATTTTATATATTTGGATTCCTTGTTAAATATCGTCTCCAGAAATACTTTCGTTTCTAAAATTGGAGTCCGTTTGCTATTTTAAATAAATTAATTTCGAAAGGGACTTTTCAGACATATACTGTTAAATTAAACAAAAGCCACAAAGGGGTCCCACCCCCTTGTGTCGGCCGGATAGAGAGAGAGAGAGGGGAAACCCTCTCTTTTGTCTTACACTTCTTTCTTTTTGAAAACATTATCTTCACTATTCCATTGCAAAAAAAACCCCATCTTTTCTCTCTAGCTTCTTTCCTTGTTCTTGAGCTTTTGGTGTTGATTCTTTGGTTAAATTCTCGAAATCTTGCTACTTGTGGTGATAAAAGGAGTCTAGAAGTAAGTCACTCTTTCTCCTTCACTTGTTCATGTTGTTCTTGAGCTAGAGTTTGAACTAGGGTTTTTGATTTCTAGTGTTTTGTGGTTGAATCTTCCTTTGGATGTTGTTTTATGAGTTTATGCAAGCTTTTACATGTAATGTATGGTTATTTGTGGTAGGAAGCCAAGGTTTGGTGGAAATCACCTTCAACCTCCATTAATGGTGGATGTTGAAGGTGGGTTTTGTTGAATCTTGGATTTCTTGAGTTTTGGATGGTTAGAATTGTTTATTAGGTTGTGGAATCATGTTTGGTAAGTTATGGATGTTAAAAACCTAGTATTGATCAATTGGTGAAGTAGTGTAACTAGTGTTTGGATGATTTTGTCAAAATGGTTAACTAGTGATCTTGGAAGTATCATATTTGGATTTGTGATGGTTATGATCTTGGTGGAATTGTTAGATGATTGTGAATTGCTAGTTAATGGAAATGTGGAAGTGTTTGGATCATATTCGGGTTTTTGGCCCGTTTGGGTCAACTAGTTGTGAATACTTGATAAATGGTCAAAATGGTCAAATGTATTGATGAAGAATTTGTGCTAGTTGTAAATGTCATAAAATGTGCATTTTATGAGTCTTATGTATTTAGATGTTAAAATTGATGATTTTGACGATTCGATGGATTATCACTAACTCGGTATGTTGTTGACAGGAACCGGGAAGGACACTCAGTGATACTAGCTCACTGAGTTAAGGAATCGAAGGTTGAAAGGTGAGTGGATTCGACCTACAACTCGGGTTTCGGTTATTTCATTTGGTATTGTCTTGATGGTGAAAAATGCAGAAAATCGCCAGATGAAGAGAGTTCGCGACGCGAACTTAGTTCGCGATCGCGAAGTCGGTCCAGAGAAATTTGTTGATCGTCGCGAAGTAGTTCACGACTGAGTTCTCGACGCGAACCCTAGTTCGCGATCGCGAACTAGAGTTCGCGATTGGGAACTCAGTTTTGACATTTTTTCGCGGTGTCTTTCGTAGCTAGTTGACTTGTTATGTATGCCTAGTGTTAGGGAATACCATACATGACTAGGTGCACCATTCGGGATGAGGTCAGTGTCGGAAGAAGAACGGCTGGGCATCGGGTATCGACTAATCGGGTATCCGACCTTACCTGTATTTGTTGCATGGTTAAGGGGAGGGAGTTGCCCGGGTGTTGGATACGAAACGCTATCAGTTACCGTGGTTTTGGCCGACCATGGTTTAAGGCCCGCAAAGCCGCCGATCCTCTCAAAAAGTGATTACCCAACCGGAGATGTTTTATAACTTCCGTGTTTAAGTGACCAGTGTAGTTGCTAGTGTAGTTGATAGTGTTAGGAATTCATTCACTTAGCTTTTGTGCTAATCCCTCCCTTATTGACACATTTCAGGTTGGATGGCTTGAAAGGGGTCGGGCTTGGACGGGAAGTTTGACCATGCTTAATTTATGTTTTGTAAAATGAGCCGTGTCTTGTAATACCGTCTTTTAAATAACTTTGATTGTAATATTTTGTGGGACCACGTTTTGTAAACTTAACTAACTAGATGCTTCCGTACTTAGACTAATACTTAATTACCTTCAAAAAAAAATGCGGTGTTACAACTTGGTATCAGAGCTTCGGTTTGGCGATGGATACATGGGGTTGGTGTTCCATTCCCAAATCGTGGCTCGTGTGTTGGTCAAACCTTCCGGTCAAAGGGGATTAGAGCAAGTGTGAATTGGGTTTAGTAGTTAGTATATGTGTACTAACGAGTTAAACTAAGCCTTGGTGAGATGTTGTGTTTTGTAGCAGGAATGGCTACGGATGGAAACACCTTGGATAATATCCCACCGAACACGAACCTTGGGAACGATGGAGCAACGGGTTCGGGGGGTGATGAAATACCGAATGAAGAATATATCTTATTGTTGGAGACACGGAATATGGAACTTGAGGATACCATTAGGGCTCTTCGCCAAAGTCAACCGACTGAGCCGCGACCCGAGGCTCAGTCTACCTTGCCACCTCCAACCCAAGCAAACCCACCCCCACACTTCACTCAAACTACTCAAAATCCCGTCTTTCCCCAAAATGACTCCTCATCTCCCAATACAAGCATACTACAACCGCCACTCGCCCACACCGTACCAATTGCCAATGCCCAACACCCACAATTCTTCTACCAACCTTTCCCGATTGAGAAGAAACCGTGCACTTACAAGAATTTTCTCGATTGTAAACCAACTGAGTACCGGGGAAGTACCGACCCGGCGGAAACTCTAACTTGGCTTAGGGCCACCGAGAGGGCTCTTATTGCTTGTAATTGTGAGGACCACTTGAAGGTCCGGTATGCGTCCCGAATGTTGGGGGGGACCGGCTATGGATTGGTGGGATGGGTTGACCGCGAACTTTAGCAACGAAATGATGGATGCGGTCACGTGGAAACAATTTAGGGAGCAAGTGGAGGCTCGGTATTGTAGCCCGTTTGAGTTGGATAAGATCCGGAATGAGTTCATGATGTTGAAGATGACCGATCGAATGACGGTGGATGAGCTTATCCTCCAATTTAATGGTAAGCTCCGATTTGTGACACAATGGGTGCCCGATGAGTCCACCCAAATCAAACACTTTGTTGGGGCGTTGTTGCCCGAGTATCGGAACGTAACAAGGCTTGCGGGAACTCTCTTGCAAGCATATGATCTTGCCAAATCGGCCGAAGGTGATATTTTGGCCCAAAAGGCCGCGAATCGAGAGAAGGCCCCGTTTCATAAGGGAAAGTATGATCATGCAAACTCTAGCAACCACAAGAAATCCCAAGGCAATCATAGGTCTAACAATGATCGCCGAACACAAATCCTTCAAGGTTCCAACCAAAGGAACCCATGGTGCATACCGTGTAAGTCCTCCCATGCCGGTCCGTGTACGGCACAAACTCGAAGGTGTATTAAATGTGGGCAACACGGGCATGAGTCCACGGAATGCAAGTTAGAGAAGAGTGTTTGTTGGACGTGTCAAAAAGAGGGTCACCGGGCCATGTTTTGCCCAATGAAGAAAGGTTCGGGTTCGGGTTCGGGCGGGGGAGCGGCTTCGTCGGGAGGTCAAAAGAGGAAGAGTCATCCGCCACCTTCGGGTCGGGCATTCAAAATGACGGTGGAGGATGCCACCACCACCGACGATGTCATCACCGGTATGTTTCTAATAAACTCGATACCAGCTCGCGTGTTATTTGATTCGGGTGCAAATAGTTCATTTTCCTCAAAGAGTTTTTGTGACAAATTGAAATTGCCTATTTCTTTGATCGCGACACCTCTAGAGGTAGAGGTGGCCGATGGTGAAATGGTTCCGGTCACGACATCCGTGTCCGGGGCTAGTATTGATATTGATGGCGTGAAATTTTCAATTCTTTTACTTGTTATGCCGATATCCGGCTTTGATGTGGTTTTAGGTATGGATTGGTTAAGTGCTAATAGGGCCAACATAAATTGTCACCAAAAGTTGATTACTTTTCTTTTACCCGACGGGTCACACGTCGTGGCCCGGGGAGACCGTGCGACCCCGACCATACCCATGATAACCATGATGAAAGCCCGTAAGTCCTTGACCAAGGGATGTGAATCGTTTATAGCTTATGTGATTGATGTGAAAAAGGAAAAGAAAGTGGTTGGCGATCTCCGGGTGGTTTCGGAATACCCGGAGGTGTTTCCCGAAGACTTGCCTGGGTTACCTCCCGTTCGGGAGGTAGAATTCAAAATTGATTTGGTGCCGGGTGCCAATCCCGTGGCTAGAGCACCGTACCGTTTAGCACCGTCCGAGATTCGGGAAATGATGACACAAATCCAAGATTTATTGGATAAGGGTTTTATTCGGTCGAGTTCCTCACCTTGGGGAGCTCCGGTTTTATTCGTAAAGAAGAAAGATGGTGCACTTCGTATGTGTATCAATTATCGAGAATTAAATAAAAGAACGGTAAAGAATCGGTATCCTTTGCCGCGTATTGACGATTTATTTGATCAACTCCAAGGGTCTTCTTACTTCTCAAAGATTGATTTGAGATCGGGTTATCACCAAGTTCGGGTTCACGAAAACGATGTTCACAAAACGGCGTTCCGAACTCGCTATGGCCACTATGAGTTCTTGGTTATGCCGTTTGGATTGACGAACGCTCCCGCGATATTTATGGATTTGATGAACCGAGTTTGTCGACCCTATCTCGACAAATTCGTTATTGTGTTCATTGATGATATTTTAATTTATTCCAAGACCGAAGAAGAACACGAAAAACACTTAAGGCAAGTGTTAGAAACATTGAAGCGGGAACGATTATTTGCGAAGTTCTCGGAGTGTGAATTTTGGCTTCGAGAACTTCACTTTTTGGGTCACGTTATTTGTTCGAATGGGGTCAAGGTGGACCCGGCGAAGATCGAAGCGGTTATGAATTGGGTTGCTCCGAAGAACCCAACCGAGATAAAGAGTTTCTTGGGTTTGGCGGGTTATTACCGCCGGTTTATAAAGGATTTTTATAAGATAGCGGGTCCTATGACGAGATTGACCCGTAAATATGTACCGTTTCAGTGGGGTGAAAATCACGAGAAGTCATTTCAAACTCTAAAACAATTATTGTGTCAAGCTCCGGTTCTCGCCTTACCCGAAGGCCCGGAGGATTTTATTGTTTATTGTGACGCTTCACTTGCGGGTTTGGGTTGTGTGTTAATGCAACGAGATCGGGTCATTGCTTATGCTTCAAGGCAATTGAAGAATCACGAGAAGAATTACCCGACTCACGATTTAGAGTTGGCGGCGGTGGTTTTTGCACTAAAATTATGGAGACACTATTTGTACGGTACTAAATGCGTGATTTGCACGGATCATAAAAGTTTGCAATACGTGTTCACGCAAAAGGAGTTGAATATGCGTCAACGAAGATGGTTAGAGTTGATTAAGGATTACGATTGTGAAATCCGATATCATCCCGGGAAGGCAAATGTGGTGGCCGATGCCTTAAGTAGAAAGGGAGATACGGGACGGGTACAATTTATGCGGATGGAAATTGTGTCGGATTTGGTGTCCCGGTTGAAGATTTCACAAATGGAAGCATTGAATGTCGAACATTTGAAGGCCGAGATTTTATTAAAGAGGAAAGATGATTTAGAAGAAGATTCTCGGGGTTTGAAGACATATCAATCCCGGGTTTGGGTACCGTTACTCGGGGGTTTGCGAGAATTGATTTTAGCCGAGGCTCACAATTCTCGGTTATCGGTGCACCCGGGTAGCACGAAGATGTATAATGATCTAAAAGCACTTTACTGGTGGCCGACAATGAAGACCGATATTGCCCGTTTTGTGGGCCAATGTCATATTTGTGCTCAAGTGAAGGCCGAGCACCAAAAGCCCTATGGAACTTTAACCCAATCACCGATTCCCGAGTGGAAGTGGGACCGGATTACTATGGATTTCGTGACCAAATTGCCGCGTACACAAAGGGGTCACGATATGATTTGGGTTATAGTTGACCGATTAACGAAGAGTGCTCATTTCTTGGCTACTAGTGAGACCGCCTCACTTAGTAGATTAGCGAAATTGTACATTGACGAAGTAGTATCTCGACATGGAATTCCAATTTCTATCGTGTCCGATAGAGATCCCCGTTTTGCTTCGAACTTTTGGAATAGCTTGCAACGAGAATTGGGGACGCGGGTGAATTTGAGTACCGCGTATCATCCCCAAACCGATGGGCAATCAGAAAGAACGATACAAACGCTTGAAGATATGTTGCGGGCTTGTGTGTTAGAGTATGGTGGGTCGTGGGATTCCCACCTACCGTTGATCGAGTTTGCTTATAATAACTCGTATCACTCAAGTATTAAGATGCCACCGTACGAGATGTTGTACGGGCGTCGGTGCCGAACCCCGACGTGTTGGTTGGAAGCGGGTGAGAAACAATATGCGGGGCCCGATATTGTACAAATGACCGCGGATAAAGTTGCTATTGCTCGAGAAAAGTTGAAAGCCGCCCGTGACCGACAAAAGATGTATGCCGACCCGAGACGTAGACCCGCTACGTTCTCGGAGAACGAGATGGTTTATTTGAAGGTTTCACCTTGGAAGGGCGTTATTCGTTTTGGTAAACGAGGAAAGTTGGCCCCGAGGTTTATTGGGCCGTTCCGAATTAGTAAGGTGGTGAATTCTCAATCGGTAACACTCGAGTTACCCCCGGAGTTGTCGGCAATACACAACACTTTCAACATTTGTTACTTGAGAAAGTGTAACATCGAAGATCCGAGCCAAATTCTCGCGGTGCAAGAGTTGCGGGTTGATACGAAAAGAGATTGGTCGAAGAACCGGTGGAGTTATTAGACCGAAAAGTAACGAAATTGAGAAAGAAACAAATTCCTATGGTTCTAGTAAAGTGGAAGCACAGTTTGGGGGCGAATATGACGTGGGAGACCGAGGCCGATATGCGGGAACGTTATCCCTCCTTATTTGATCGAGATGGGATTCCGGGGACGGAATCTTCTTAAGTGGGGGAGAGTTGTAACATCCCAAAACACGGCCTAGTAGTTTATTGACCTTAAGGTATCTTATTAAATGATTATCTGATTAAATGCTTAGTTAATTCAATTAGCCTGCTGTCCTTTGCGGTATTTTAACCAAGGGGTTAAAATACCCGACTTGTGAATTATTTGGAATGAAAACATGATTTTATATATTTGGGTTCCTTGTTAAATATCGTCTCCATAAATACTTTCGTTTCTAAAATTGGAGTCCGTTTGCTATTTTAAATAAATTAATTTCGAAAGGGACTTTTCAGACATATACTGTTAAATTAAACAAAAGCCACAAAGGGGTCCCACCCCCTTGTGTTGGCCGGATAGAGAGAGAGAGAGAGGGGAAACCCTCTCTTTTGTCTTACACTTCTTTCTTTTTGAAAACATTATCTTCACTATTCCATTGCAAAAAAAACCCCATCTTTTCTCTCTAGCTTCTTTCCTTGTTCTTGAGCTTTTGGTGTTGATTCTTTGGTTAAATTCTCGAAATCTTGCTACTTGTGGTGATAAAAGGAGTCTAGAAGTAAGTCACTCTTTCTCCTTCACTTGTTCATGTTGTTCTTGAGCTAGAGTTTGAACTAGGGTTTTTGATTTCTAGTGTTTTGTGGTTGAATCTTCCTTCGGATGTTGTTTTATGAGTTTATGCAAGCTTTTACATGTAATGTATGGTTATTTGTGGTAGGAAGCCAAGGTTTGGTGGAAATCACCTTCAACCTCCATTAATGGTGGATGTTGAAGGTGGGTTTTGTTGAATCTTGGATTTCTTGAGTTTTGGATGGTTAGAATTGTTTATTAGGTTGTGGAATCATGTTTGGTAAGTTATGGATGTTAAAAACCTAGTATTGATCAATTGGTGAAGTAGTGTAACTAGTGTTTGGATGATTTTGTCAAAATGGTTAACTAGTGATCTTGGAAGTATCATATTTGGATTTGTGATGGTTATGATCTTGGTGGAATTGTTAGATGATTGTGAATTGCTAGTTAATGGAAATGTGGAAGTGTTTGGATCATATTCGGGTTTTTGGCCCGTTTGGGTCAACTAGTTGTGAATACTTGATAAATGGTCAAAATGGTCAAATGTATTGATGAAGAATTTGTGCTAGTTGTAAATGTCATAAAATGTGCATTTTATGAGTCTTATGTATTTAGATGTTGAAATTGATGATTTTGACGATTCGATGGATTATCACTAACTCGGTATGTTGTTGACAGGAACCGGGAAGGACACTCAGTGATACTAGCTCACTGAGTTAAGGAATCGAAGGTTGAAAGGTGAGTGGATTCGACCTACAACTCGGGTTTCGGTTATTTCATTTGGTATTGTCTTGATGGTGAAAAATGCAGAAAATCGCCAGATGAAGAGAGTTCGCGACGCGAACTTAGTTCGCGATCGCGAAGTCGGTCCAGAGAAATTTGTTGATCGTCGCGAAGTAGTTCACGACTGAGTTCTCGACGCGAACCCTAGTTCGCGATCGCGAACTAGAGTTCGCGATTGGGTACTCAGTTTTGACGTTTTTTCGCGGTGTCTTTCGTAGCTAGTTGACTTGTTATGTATGCCTAGTGTTAGGGAATACCATACATGACTAGGTGCACCATTCGGGATGAGGTCAGTGTCGGAAGAAGAACGGCTGGGCATCGGGTATCGACTAATCGGGTATCCGACCTTACCTGTATTTGTTGCATGGTTAAGGGGAGGGAGTTGCCCGGGTGTTGGATACGAAACGCTATCGGTTACCGTGGTTTTGGCCGACCATGGTTTAAGGCCCGCAAAGCCGCCGATCCTCTCAAAAAGTGATTACCCAACCGGAGATGTTTTATAACTTTCGTGTTTAAGTGACCAGTGTAGTTGCTAGTGTAGTTGACAGTGTTAGGAATTCATTCACTTAGCTTTTGTGCTAATCCCTCCCTTATTGACACATTTCAGGTTGGATGGCTTGAAAGGGGTCGGGCTTGGACGGGAAGTTTGACCATGCTTAATTTATGTTTTGTAAAATGAGCCGTGTCTTGTAATACCGTCTTTTAAATAACTTTGATTGTAATATTTTGTGGGACCACGTTTTGTAAACTTAACTAACTAGATGCTTCTGTACTTAGACTAATACTTAATTACCTTTAAAAAAAAATGCGGTGTTACATAGTAGAACTAGAACCTTCAAGAAACGCGACCGCCGTTTGTAAAAAACCAAGATGTATAACCCTATCCTCTTCCTCGTCGCCAAAAATGAAATTAGCGACATTCATTTCATCGTCGGAACTCATTTTTAAGATAGTGTGTGTGATGTGAGTAAGTATGAAGAAAAGAAATGAGAAGTGTGAATTTTTTTAGAAAAAGATTGGGGTATTTATAAGGTAAAAGGGGGGTAAAAATTAAGTTTGAAAGTGGATTTTGGAGCCGTTGGAGCGGGCTGCGAACGGTCGACTAGTCGACCGTTGGGCCTTGGCGACGCGTCGTGGATCAGAGGGCGTAACAGGCGGGACGCGTCAGGGGTCGAGGATGTGGCGGTCGTGACCGAGGATTCGGTCGTCCATAACGGATGGTCTAATGGCCTATAATTTACACGGATTTCAAAGCCCACAAATCAGTCACTGTTTGGTTTTATTCAAAATACTTTTCTTTTATAATTAAATTTTTTTACTATTTTAGTTATATGAATATTGGTACCCTACAATTTTTAATTTTTAACTTTTATAATGCCCTATAACCTTTATATTTTATAATTTTTAACTTTTATAATGCCCTATAATTTACGTAAAACGTGACGGAGTACATAAATATGATAACATACTATAAAAACACAAGTAAAAGAAAAAGTAAACTATCATATTTCATGTAGTATTTATAATAATCCTTCATGTTGCTCTTTCTTCAACAAGACTATTACTATATATGAATATGCCATGCAAAAGAAAAGTAAACTACATTATCGTATTTCATATATTTATAATAATCCTTTTATCCTTTGTAAAGAACAAACATAATGATTAGTTTAGTTTTTTTTATGGTATGTTAAGTTTTAAAAAATGCTATAAAATTTATAAAATTATATATTATGGACATGTATAAAAGATAGATAAGGTTAAACTAGTAATATTAATAAGAAAATGATTTCGGAAAGATTAATCAGAGAAACTATAATTAAAGTATGGATATCAATAAAAATATACTTATTTTAACATACAGGGTAAATAAAATAATATATATTTGAAGCTAATAAAAATTATTATATAAAATGTTATAGTAAAAAGTATTAAAATATTAATACTTTTGTAATGACAAAAATGTATTACTTTTACATAATAAAAAAAATGTAATGAATAGACAATTAGAATATAATGATTAAACAATAATTATTGTAATCCCAATACACTAAAAGTGTATTTAGACACACCCAAAATAAATAATACTGTTTTCCATTTACAGGAAAGCCTAGTACCACCTAACATAGTACACCTAACATTTCTGTAGCTTATGTACCACAAATGGGCGTCAAAAAGGTCCATCTGACCCAAACTCGAATCCAAATCTTAATCCAGTTATGTTTAGGATTTCATATTAGGTTATGATTACAAACCTTTATTAGATTTAGGGTTGAGATAATTTAAATTTAAAGGTTTTGTTTTTTCCTGTAAAATTTAATATAGTTTTACCATTTAAATTAATTAATTACCATGTTAATTACTACTAGAAGGATACCCGCACAATAAGACGCGCGGTACTTTTCATGTAACCATATTTGCAGCTAATGATTAGTGGGTAGTGGTGACATTAGTGGTGGTGGTAGTGGCCGCGGATGGTGGGTGGTGTATGATGGTGATAATTTAAACTTTTAAAAATTTAAGTGATTAATAAAGATAATTATAATAAGTAATGAACATATGGTCTAGTAACTTAGTTGATTATGATAATATATTAATAACGTAAAGTCATAAGTTCAAGTCCTGTATGATGAATATATTTAAATGCAAAGTTGTCCAAAAATAGTAGATGTGCTGGCTGAAAATTAAGTTATACTAGTTTGGGAAAATCCCATATACATTATATATACCAAGATAAAGATAAATCATTTAATAAAAATCAATTAATAATTATAAATGTTAAAGTAAAACTCATAAACTTTCAATATATTAACATATAATTTTTTTTATAAACTAGAAAACATAGAATATGAAGGCTCAATATGATTGTTTATTGGGTGGCATTTCAGATTGAGATTTTTTACCTCAAAATTCGAAAGCTCTATATGATAAGAGTTATAACTCGATCCCACAAGCCCACGAATATCCCTTGTACCACATTAAGCATACAGAGTCCGTGCCAACTTAGCTTCAAGACTCAGCAAACCATTTTGCTTTGGAGATTCCTTCCCACTTCGATGATGACGGAAACTTTTTTGATAGGTCCGATGGTCAAACATCATTTTAATAGGTAAAATTCTTTTTTCTAAATTTGAGCATATGTTTTAAGAACGTATAGTGGTTTCAATTTAACTTTTCCCTTTCTAAATTTATGTAACTTTAAACATTAACTTTTTATTACTTAAGCTCTTAATTCATTTTTCCCATTTTTTATACAACTTTAACATATCTTTATTTTACTTTGACCATCCTATATAACCATTTAACATTTCTTTAATAGACTTACATAAACTCATAGTTGTTCTTAAAGTGTTTTCATTTTTTATTAAGAGTTATATCTAAAGTGCCTTTAATTATGATTAAGAGTTGTTTACAAACTATCTTTGATTATGATTTATTTCATGAGCTTCATTTTGATTATTAGTGGCTAATTTTTGTGATTTACGGAATTTATTATATATTTTAGCAATCGATGAACCGGCCTTGTCGTTATCTATTTATGTTCATTATGTATATTGTCTATTGTTTTCTCAACTTTTGATGGTACTTTAATTAACCACTTCCAACAAACACCAAGAGTCGACACGATGTCAAGAGTCGGCAAACGGACCTGCCTTGTCATTCATTATCAATATCCCCTCCGCTAAAGTGAGAAACAGGTTTAAAAATATCTAATTATAATCAATACATCTGATCTCTATTTATATAATATTCTCTCACTTACAAATACAAAATAATTAATTACTACTTTGTAAATAGCTAGAGATATCTTCTGAAAGAGATGGGGAGGGAGGGAGTGCCGGTGATTGATATGCAGAAGATGGAGGGATTGGCGGAAGGCGTGTGAGGAATGGGGTTGTTTTAGGGCGGTTAACCATGGTGTGCCGCCGGAGCTGATGGCGGAAATGAAGGCAGTGGTGGCCTCACTCTTTGATCTCCCCGATCGAGGAGATCAAGCGCAAGACAGTCAATCTAGAACAAATACTCCTTGGCAAGGGCTACATCCCCACAACTCCGTTTCTTGAGGGTTTGAGCATTGATGAGATTTCTTCTCCGGATAACTTCTTCGATCATCTTGATGCCTCCGATCACCAAAGGTATCTTTCTCCATTCATATCAGTTATATATATTGATTGAACACATACATGTATTTGCTTCTTGCAGGGAGATAATAAGGAACTATATAAAAGCTCTTAGTGATCTCGCCGGACTTCTTGGCCTGGAAGGCAGCGGATTGACCGGGGATCTGTTTGACGAATGGAGTTGCCAACTGAGAATGAACAAATACCATTACAGCCTTGAAACGGTAGGATTGGCCGGAGTTGACAGGCACTCTGACCCTTCCATTCTACAAGACGATGAAAATATAAATGGTCTGCAGGTGGTTGACTGGCGACTTTGTTCCACTTGACCCTGTTCCAGGGACACTAGCAGTCAATATCGGGGATATAGGCAAGGTAATTAAGGAAACACTATAAATATTACGAGTAACTTTTTTTAGGAAAATATCGTTTTGATAATGACACACGTAAAAAGTTCTAACATACTCCCCCTCCGTCCCATAAAAAAGTTTAAATTTCATTTGGGCACAATCTTTTAGGAGATAATTAGTGGTGGGTACTTTGTAATACTTTTGATTAAAATATAAGGTTAGATTGGAGAGAGAAAGTGTTTTATTGGTGGAATGATTTGTAATAATATTATTTTATTAGGTGGACCCTCAAATTTGATAAATGTAAACTTTTTTGTGGGACAAAATCTTAAGGAGAAATGTAAATTTTTTTGTGAGACGAAGGGAGTAATTAATAACCGCCATCAATTCCCCCTCCAAGTGAAAAATACAAGTTAGTTAAACATGTTATTTATAATGCTAAGGATTGTCATTATCAAAATTCAATGATAATAAGAGGGTTGTTAATCAACCAACTATCCTAACCAATTGGTCTAGATCAATTGCCCACTAAGGATAACCTCGGAAGTTTTCCTTCTAGATGTCTTGGCAAGACTTATTGAATGCATTCCTTTAGAAAAAAAAAAAAGAAAAAATGTGGAGTTTATTCTAAAAAAAAATGTTTAGGAAAGACATAATACCCGCGTGAATATCAGTGTATGACTCGAACCACTAACTTGTCACTCAAAAGAATATCAACAACCATGGTACATTTTAGGTGTCACTCCATCATTAGTGAAAATACAACTTTCTAATGCATTTATAATAATTTAAAAACAACTCTTGTGACAAATGTGATAATTATAGTGTATTCATGATCATAACTGCTACCATAAATGTGATACAGGCATGGAGCAATGGGAGATATTACAACATGAATCATAGAGTTTTATGTTTTGAAACCAAGACACGTTACTCGCCAATGATGGCCAGCTTAGCTGGTCTGAGGCACTGGGTTTATACCCATGTGAGCTGCAGGTCGTGAGTTCGAATCCCTTTGGGAGCGTTGCATTTGCGTAATTTAACTCATACCTCACACGGGCACATATGGGGAATTTTCCTTGGAAATCCCTTTAGGGGCTGGGTTTACCCGCTTATGCGGAGCTCGAACTCGGGGTGCTCGCTGAAAAATTGTGAGTAGGCTTCCGTTATTTCATTTGCCGTTTCCAAAAAAAAAAGACACGTTACTCAATTGCTTTATTTATCATGGGACCAAATGACAAAAAAGTCGAAGCGCCATCACAACTTGTGGATTTAGAACATCCTCGCCGTTATGTTCCAATTGATGTTGTTGACTACGTACGTAC
Organism: Calendula officinalis; assembly: GCA_963853835.1. Classification (NCBI taxonomy): domain Eukaryota; kingdom Viridiplantae; phylum Streptophyta; class Magnoliopsida; order Asterales; family Asteraceae; genus Calendula; species Calendula officinalis. Next base: position 56,935,042 of record OY970823.1, on the reverse strand, counting down.
TCGAAATACTAGAGGATTAGGCAACGGAGATGCGCTTGAGTTATATACCACCTCACATGATGAATAATTCGTTGAAATTTCTCGTATCGGATATTGTATGTATTTTATTCATCTTTTGGTAATTGCACTCGAATCGTCATATATGTATGTATACCTCCCTTTTTGTTTTGAACGGCGTTTTGATTATAAAACGTTAAGAAGAAGCTAAGGTATAATTACCATATGACAAGAAGCTAGCTAAGGATACCCCTTAGTTTAATTATATGTATAATTTAACATTTGTGTTCATTTTCAGGTTCTAGCTTTTTTTCATCGAAAAAAAGATATTAATAGCATTGAAGGTTAAACGAAGTTGAAAGTACAAACGTGGAGATAGTTCTCATTTCAATTGACTAATCTACTACCAATAACTGAATTCAACAAAGTTGAAATTACATATGTGGCCGTTGGACCATATTTAAACTTAAGTGTAGAGAAACGTAAACCACTTACCAGTTCAGTGCACTATAAGTTATTAAAGAAGAGCTTAGGGCTATGGTCTCACTTTCCCTAGTTTTATTTAAACTATTAGCTACATACGTAGCTATTTATTTATATAAAAAAACTGTAAACTTATTACATTTTATTAGAGTTATTCCCTATTAGGGAAATATTTTTTAACCTGCAACTTGACCCTATATTAAACTATGAGGTTGATCGGGTTGACCCGCTAGACCCAGTAAGGTAAGTTTAACTCGAATAAACCCGAAAGCATAAGCCTTGATATGGGGTTCCGGTTGGGTTGGGTTGACTGATTTGACATTGCTACATATAGCTTACCCGTTTCTAAATCTTTCAGTTTATTTTCTTCGTTTGATATCCTAAACAATTATTTTTCTTGACAATCAATTAATAAATTCAAATGATACATTCATGGCCGGATTTGAGCGATAATTTCAACCTAATTGTACCTTTTCTGATACAATATTGTTCATACTCACATTTGGTAATAATTTCAATTATTACAAACATTAACATATCCAGTTTGTTTATGTGAAAGCTAAGTTAAATTCAACATAGCTAAATTTAATCATTTTTTAACTGTTTGTTTAGCATATGTGTGTATTTTTTCACAACATGATTGAACTCACAAGGTTGTGTCACAAGGTTGTGGAACACCTAAACATAAGATATGCTATAACTCTCTATTATTAATGAAAGTTACATGATAAATGCGTTTTTAAGTTTTAACATGCCTCCAAATTCAGATGTTAGAAAATGGGCCTTAAATGTAAATTTGTTTAATCTTATGTGTCGAAATTGCAATATATAATCTATCAAATTAATTTACATTAATGCACGTATAATAACGTGGAAAGAAAATAATATAATCGACAAAGACAAGACATATACTTCTCACCACACAAACACAACAAAAAGAAGACCAACATTATTCATTGACTAAAATCTGATCAACCACCACAACCACCTCCTCCACCACCACCACCACCTCCACCACCGCCCATGATGGTGGAAGCCATAGCTGTAGCTGCTACCTTCTTCCCTCTACCGGCCTCTACACCATCACCGGTTTCTATATCACACTTGGTTTGGCGTGTACAAGGAACCACCGTTGTTTTCTGGTGTCTATTCTGGTGATGGTGGCTGCCGCCGCCATCGTTACCGCCTTTATAACAAAGGGTGATCATAACCGTCAGAGCTGAGGCTGCAAAAATGAAAGCAATTGTTACGATTCCAGTAGCTTCCATCTTCCCAAAAGACGTTATGCACCATAGGATGATCACAAAACCTCAAGTTTTTGAGTGTTGACTGGGTTTTAATTAATTAAAATCGATATATAATTATTTTGCAGCCTGCTAATACACACATACCATCCATGTTAAAGTATTGTGATATACCGGCCTGATTAATTGGATTATGATTTTTTTTAGTGAAGATTATTAATTAAATTCGAGGTAGTTGTCTTTTTGCTATCTCACATACTACAATTTATAATTAAAAAAAGATAGATCATAAAATAAATACAAAACATTATTCACTAAAAAGTAGAATAAATGATGCAGCAATTAACATATGCACTAAAAAGTAAAAATGTTCCTTTTATAGCTACTCCATCCATCTCATTTTTATTGCCCACATTACTATTTTAGTTTGTCCCAAAATAAATGTCAATTTCAAATTACAACCAATCATATGAATTATAGGTTGGTAAATATGAAATTTTGTTGGTGGATACTGCAATAGAGAAACGTCCAAGGAGGTCCATCATTTTTATCAAGTCCTGAGGAACAGATCTCAACGATTTTTATAAAATATGTGATTAATCTTGACCATTAGATCTTATTGATCAATGGTTAAGATTTGTTCCTCGGGACTTCCTAAAACTAATGGACCTCCTTGAACGCAACTCTACTGCAATAATTGCATATTTCTTAAAATTGTATGTCTTTTGTCTAGTGGACAATTAATTTGGGACGGAGGGATTATATATAGACTGGGCTTGTATTTTACTTCAAACTAGTTGGTGGTACCCGCGCGTTGCCGCAGATTTTTCCTGATGAAAATGTAACAGAACTAACCTCCAATTCCTCCAGCAGTTAATATTGATTGTACAGCTACTCCTCAAACGTCCAACAGAAGAAAACTTGTCCAAAGTCAACAATCTATCATGATACATGATATTAGATGACTGCCAACGGTGGCGTCACTAGCCCGTCAAGGGCACGTCGTGCAACGACGCCTTTGGCACCGCGGCGTCGGTAGCCGCGTCGGTAGAAACGCGTCGTCGTGAGGACGTGAAGGATGGGGCGTCAGTAGCTTTTGTGTGTGTGTGGAGGGGGTTAAATGTAATATTTTTAGGGTTAGTGATGTGTTAGTGATGGGTTATGGTTGGCACGACCGTGTCAGTAGCGTGTCGGTAAGGATGTGATGATGTGGCGCTACTGACGGGTTTAGTGACGTGCCACTGTTGGGAGAGGCCTTAGCACGAAACATATATACAAATAAGTTGACATGCTTACATGATATAATGTTGTTTGGACCAAAGTTTCGTATTGTGCATTACAAACACCAAGTTCCTTAATGAGCAAAATATCAGTAGGAAACGGTAGAGGACCTAACAATACAAACTCATCATGGAATTATAATTAGTTTGTCATCTAACAGTTGATGCATTAAACATATCAGTCTTAGCTAAGTCAATGGCAATGATTTATAACACAAAGATCAAAATTAATGTTGTTGATAACCATGGCATAACAAAATCAGTTAAATATAAGTACATTTATAGCTGATAAAGCGTATTCGCCACCGCAATTCTGTTTGATTAATCTTGTTCTTCACAACTAATTTACATGTCATGAAGGTCTATTATTTTTCTAACAAAAATTTCCAGGAAATTAAACATGTAAGTTTCTACTCAAACATAAATTAGTAAGTGTTTGGTTTATATAAGAAAGTCATCATGGTTATGGATATAAAATTTGCTATTGTATTGTAACGACCCGAAATTTGTAAATAAATAAATTTATAAAAAATATGATAAATAAGGATAAATCATTTAGAGAACGTAGAAATTGGTTTCGTGGCATTTGGACACCGTATGAGAAAGTTATGGTCGAAACCGGGTCGAGACAAGGAACAAAAGTTGCAGCATGCCTGGAAAGCAGAGTTCGCGACTCGAACTCTAAGAGTTCGCGACTCGAACTCTAAAAGTTCGCGACCCGAACTATAGTTCGCGATCGCGAACCTTCGACAGGGATTTTGGGGTTTCTGATTTCGAGAGTTCGCGACTCGAACTCTAAAAGTTCGCGACCCGAACTTCGCGCGTACCAGAGTTCGCGACTCGAACTCTGAAGTTCGCGAAGCGAACTTCGTCAGACAGCAATAAAAACGGGTTTTGGCTCATTTGATACCATTTCAAGCCCTAGTTTCTCTCCCAACGAGTTTGTATACGTTTTTGAGTGGAAAACATCATTTGGAACCGATTTCTTGGTCAAATCTCGTGAATCTTCACTCCTAGTTGGAGATTAAAGGTAAATCTTCACTCTTTGATCTTTGTAGCTTTAGATCTATGGATTTTTGGCTTGGGTTTGAAACCCTAGTTCTTGGGTTGGTGATTAATGGTTAAATAAAGGTTGCATACACTTAATAGATGGTATTTTAACAAGGGAATCAAGTGTATGGTTTGGATTTGTAAGAATCATATGGGTGGCTCAACCTAGGGTTTGGTAAATCACCATAATTGGGGGAAATGTGTTAGTAGGTGTTATCTAGAGATAGATGGACACATTGGTAGTAGTATGTGATGTTGATCATCTTGTTGTTATAATTGTTTTAGACATTCGGTGAAGTATTGAGGTGGACGAATTGTGAGCAAGGGACCGGCGGAAAGAATACGGTTAAAGCATCTTTATTGCTAAGGTGAGTACGTGTGGAATTTACTGAGTACATAGCCCTGTTAAATATTTTCATTACTTGTGTTATGGTCTATTTGCTTAATTGTGTAGACTAGTAGTTGATAGTTAGTTATACCTATGATAGTATTGAACTAACTTGATGATGATGAAAGTGCTAGCAGAGAGCTAGATTTGCATAACCATAGGGTTATGATGAGATTGAGATGATGTGATGATACGGGCTACTCCCGATCATGAGTTGTGGATTGAGGGGCAGTTGGGCGTATTCCCATCGACTCTTCCACGTTAGTCATGAGATGACACGGGCAACTCCCGGTCATGAGGTGTGGAGTGAGGGGCAGTTGGGTGAATTCCCATGAGAATTCCCATCGACTCATCCACGTTAGTTATAAGATGTCACGGGATACTCCCGGTCATGAGGTGTGGAGTGAGGGGCAGTTGGGGTGAATTCCCATCGACTCATCCACGTTAGTTGTGATTGCTAGGTAAGCAAGGTTGTTAGGGTCACACTAAGGTGACTAGACTGGATAGTTGGATATATATATGTATATTGATTGATTATATGAAACGTGACATTTCATTTTATTATCGGGTCTAAACCCATGTAGCTCACGAGACGTTTTTGTCTCACGTACTCCTTGTTTTGTTTTGCTATGTACTCAGGTTCGGGATCGAAGGTTTAGGTACGCATGGATAGAGATGCGGGGCCTAGAATAGAAGAACTTTAGATTGGATTTATGCTTAGCTTTGGTTTTGATCTATTTTGTAACACCAAACTTTATACTCTGATTTTCATACCAAAGGTTTTTGTAAATCCATATTTTGGAATAGTTCTTCTATTTATGAAAAATGTTTTATTTTGGCCACTATTTGGCATTAAAATTTGAGGTGTTACATGTATCTCCACTACCGGTAAGTGTTTGGTTTATCTAAGAATTTTGAAACCCACTTCTGTCGTTGGGTTAGAGTATGCATAATTTTGAAATCAACTTCTCCGGTAGTGAAGATATAATAGCAAAAACTAATTAGATATGCAATTAACTAATTGGTGCAGAGCTGCTGATTAAATAAAAATGACACAATAATATTGATATTATCATAGGTACCTGATCAGCTTTGAGGTTGGCCCTGTGAAACATTAATTCTAGATTAATTAGAAATCAAAAGACTTGTCGAATTGAACATATTTTAACAATTTGAATCGTGTATTTTAACTGATGCAAATTTATGCAAATTGAACCTTTTAATAATTTAATTATATGCAATTTATGAACCCTAATCTGAAAGCAACAAATTAAATAATGAAAAGTTAAACAAATAAATGATGAACAAAGGCTAGCTTTAGTAACAGCAGAATAGACATACATAAAAGAAGATGGAAATCGATTGCGGAGGAACTCTAATTCCAAATCGAAACCCCAATAAAAAAGAGGGAGAGAGAACAGAAAATTACTTAAGAAGAAGAAGAATTAAAAAGGGCTATCAATAGGTACAGGCGTTGTAGGTAGAGGCAAATGGCAATAAAAGGAAAACACATTGAAGCAGCCAAGCTAGCAAGAGGTGGCGTGGATATGACGTGGCCATCCCAGTGAAGCAGCCAAGCAGGAGGTGGTTGTATACTACGGGTGGTGTCACTATTCATCCCATGTAAAATGTTATATACAGAATTCCACGTTATGCAGCCTGTTTATTATGGCCTCGTATTTTTATACCTTTAGCCTTTCATGGCCATATTCTTTTTGTAATTAAGGTCCTATATTTCTCTAACTCTCAAATCACTATTACGAGTGAATTACATGAATAGTCTTGTAGTTCCTAAATTTTTTAAATTCGTATGAAATTTTCTCATGCTTTTAATCTCTAAAACGGATAACAGTTAAAAAGTACTTCTGAATCTTATAAGATAACGATTTTATCCTTTTGTTGTTTTAAAAAAAAAACCCTTCAATTTATAATCTTGTAAGATCATTTTCTTCTTCCACTTACTCTGTATTCCCTCTTTCTTCTAATCTTCATCAATGCGTCAAATACGCAATGCGTACACATTTTCATATAGCAATCAATCAAAAGACAATCAATTAAGGGCATGTTTGGGAAAGCTTATTAACAGGACTTATGATTAAGCTCAAATACACTTGTAAATTTGAACTTAATAAGCTAATAAGCTCATAAGTCCCGTTAATAAACTTTCCCAAACATGCCCTAACAACATGTGATATCCAAACCCACAATCACTGTCACTCACCTGTATTATTCAATATGCGATTGGGAGTCCAACAAAAGGCAAAAAGGCCCCAATTAAAAGCCCTAAAAAATTCCCTTACCAGATTACAAAAGGGCTTTACCAGCAATCTTCATATACAATTCAATCAAGTTGAAGATTTTGATGTCAACTTGTTCGATTCATCAATAGATTAACAAAAAGCCCATGGGTCAGACCTTTTAAGCCTCCACAATAATAAATCTGGCCGAATGAGTTGAATCAACATTTTTTAGCTGTGGACAAATTAAAGAAAAGTACACGCCTCTAAATGAGAACTAATTATTCAAATATTTTTTGGACCTGTGAAGTGGCTAAAAACGTTTGGGGCGCGATTGGTCGGTGGTTGCAAATTCTTGACTTAAATGTCGAGAGTCTAGATGATATGCTGTATACTATCGATGCTTGTAATTTAAGTAACGAAGTCAAGGGTATCATGGAAGCGGTGTGCCTTACAACTATTTGGGTCCTGTGGAGGTACAGGAATGCGGTGACGTTTAAGAATGGTGATGCTCGAAAGAATTTGCTTGTGGACGCGATTAAAGAAGTCTCTTATAATTGGATTAGGAGTCGTAACAAAAAGTTTGTTGTTAGTTGGGTTGAGTGGCTCATTATGCCTTGTAATTGATTTTTAATGTTTGTTTGGTTGTCTAGCTTTTGCTAGTTTTTTTGTATGAAAGCCGTTTCAAAAAAAAATTCAAATATCCAAAAAAAATAAAATATTATTTCTCCATCGTCTTAATCATTCACAAATTAGAATTCATGGTTAAATCTCCATAGTTTTATCATGGACAGTATGTATGCATGTGGACAACATATCTACAACTTTATGATCAGTAATTGATTTTTACAACATGTTTATACGGAAAATCTATGTACATAAACAAATTATTTTCAAGCAGAAACAGAATCCTTGGGTTGGACATTTTCTTCAAGACCTTCCGAAAGATTCAACACAACATCATACCAGAGAAAAGATTGACCTTGTTGACCCAATTATTTTTACACTGGGTTGTGTTTTTCTCAAAACAGGTCAAATAAAAAAACTAAGCTAAAAGGGGACTGCTCTGACCCGTATAAAATCTCAACCCGAACGGGACAAATTTGACCCATTATAAACTTAATAGAAATATCTACATATGGAAGACAAATGGTCATTTTGCTGCATAATATAACATAATCAACAATTTATTTGTAATTTTGTTATATCTTTAAAAAATATCCAAACTTCTGTATAAATAATTTATTGTAGTTTTTACGGATCAAAATCATCGACCCAATAATATGAATTTTGGAAGACTGATAAAGTTCTACAATCTGGTTACCATACAAGTCCTTAAAAAGGTGAACCTGCATATGTCAACTAATTGAAAATGAGAAGAGATTGATGAACACTAAAACCCAAATTGCACCACATCCCTAAATGTGTCATAAAGCTCAATCAACAATTTGTTCTTAATCAGTTATTTTAGGTTTTGGATCAATGACGACATCAAATTGGGAGATAGCTATGTTGATCATATCATATTCTTCAAAAGTATGATACAAAACTGCTAAGAATTTTGCATCATTTTCCATTTTCTTTTTATGTTTGTAGGCTGATCTCTAGATTTACAGCAACCTGAATCACAAAAATAACCTAGTATTTAATCAAGATCACAATACGCTTAAAGTTCAAAATTAAAAAGATCTATATAATCTTAACTTACTTAACATGCGTTCATGCAGCATATATTAAAAAAAGTTACGAATTTCAGTACAAAACTCCGTTAAAACACTAAAATTTAGCGTAGTGGAAAAGATAAGATTATTTAAAAAAACCAGTAGGAGAAGACCTGCAATTTACGTTGGAGCAAAATCCAACAGTGTTCTTCCTCAGTTTAGAAATTTACGATGTTCTGTTCAAGATAAGATACAAAATTGTTACAAAATTTACAAAAGTGTGATTCAGAGGATCAATGAACATGTTTGTCTGATTCGGTTTAGAAATATACCTCAATTTTATGCCACCTTCTGTGAGCTTCTTCTTAATTTGCCTCCATTTTTGCTTTAATCTCTTTCTCTAGAAAAGAAAAAACCACATCAAATTCATTGCAACCAATCACCTCATATTTTTGCCAATTGAAGATGAAAGGAAACTGGAACCGAAAAAAATTGGAATGAAATTGGAACCCTAACCTGGAGCGAATCGTCAATTTGACTCCATGAGCATGTGGTTGAATTAGGGAACCTATGGTTTTGGATCCGATTGGTTTAGGTTACAGCGGATTCTCAGATAAGTATAATGTTTCGGTTTTAAAAACGCACCTGATTTTCAATATGAGTGATAATTTATGTAACAAAAGCAAAGTATATAAACATACTAGCTTCAAAGCCCGCCCGATTTGGGCGGGCATGCTTCGAGAGAGAGATATAGGAACATAACGATATATTAATACTATTTAAATAACATAGGAATCCATAATTATAATAATGAGAAACAATTTTTGATACATCAATAAATGTTATATGAAATTTATAGACGAAATAAAAGTCAAACTCAATATCAAAGTCAAACCTACATTCAAGAAATGGTATAAGATCCACAAGTGTTGTATCATCAGCTTCACATTTTCAGGGTTTTATTGCTACACAATTCTCTGGTTGAAGACAACTCTCAAGAGCATTACCACTTATATATAAAACCCTAGAGGGATCTTTGTTAAGCTTTGATAAATCCTACAAAAAGAAACAAATTAATTTTAATTTTATACAATATTTGTAACCATATACAATACATAGATTGTTTATTATTTTATTAAAATTAAATGTAGTTACATAATCTATAGTGCTTCCCATCTTGATATCTAGTTGCAGCCCTTGATAGCCTGTATCTTATGCAGTGTTTTCCATCCAATGTATCAACAATAGGATCAACATACTGCACACACAAATAAAAATCATGAGATTGTCAAGACTGAGGAATTTGGGCTCGCGCTTCGCGGCGGGTTGCAAAATACACATATGTTGTGGAGGCAGGGTGTTTGGATCAATGTATCCAAGTTCATCGATCATTTGAAATAAGCGTAGTAGCAGCATCTGAAATAAGCGTAGTAGCAGCATACGAACCAAAAGTAGCATTAAGCCTGTTAACAATACATATTAGTTAAAATTCATCAAAGTCAAAAAGAAACTTTGATAATCATATAAAGAAACTTTTATAATCATACTATACACCTGTTAAAGCTCAGATATAACATTAACTTGAATTCATCTAAAGAAACTTTTATAATATTGATCTCACGACACAATTGGCAATCAAAGTCAAAAAGAACAACGAAAAAGGGACCCGTAACTCTTAAGAAATGATGAAAAAATGGAAAAGAACACTAAATAAGCGATCTTAGTACTCACCTCAGGTACAATTTGACCAAAAAGTTCCAAAGTGAAGTCAATGTTTCATCTTTTGCCCCAATTGCAGAGAAGTTATATAATCCATGTGATTCATATTTAACCGCAATGTCTTTTGCATTTGTTAGAGCTATGGTTAGGTAAACTTTAACTGCAAGTTGAGCCCAAAGATCTTCTGGAATCTGGATGGCTTCTACACAAATTAAAGAAAATACAACAATCAAAGTTGGATCTTTTACTGCTCAAATTGAGAACTGATGGAGATAACACGGTCATTTGGGACAATTTAAAAGAAAAACGGAACAACTGAAGCCCCACAAATTTCAGCATCTCGGGCAACTGTCACCCACCTTGGTGTTGTAATATTTATTGCTCCCCAACATCAAACCCTAAAAAATATAAAATAAAATAAAACTTATTAGCATAGGAGCACAAATTAACAATAAGATAATGAAATATGATAAGATTTAACATGACTAAATTCCAAGAGTGATAAGCTATTGGGAAAATCGACCTGAATTTAGCATATCTCCAATAGACCACATATCTCCAACACTCATTAGGAAACGATAAAATGAAATAAAGATCAAATTAGCAAAACATTGAGAAGGGTGTTTTGCTAATTTTATTTAACCCACACATTTACCTTAGTAAATAGATTTAGCAAACTACTTTGTAGCATAATACAAAAGATGGAAGAAATATAAAGAATAATTTTACAACCTACCAGATATGCACAACAAATTGAGAAAGAGATTAAAACAGGAAGATCAAGAAATGTTTAGGCATTCGGGGATTTACAATTTGTTGTCACTTCAGTCTAATCATTTTATATGATACTATCATAAAAACAAAAGTACAAAGAGTGTTATGATTTTTCAAAGGGGTTTTTAAAGGCTTCAAATTCATCTCCCAAATACTTGGTAATCCCTTTTTTCTAAATCAAGTTGTAAAGTCAAAATTAGGGTTCTTTTCTTCAGGATTTAGATAAGGATTTTGTGATTATAGTTATAAAAGAGCGTGAGATTGAGATTGAGATTGGATACCCAACAGATGTTAAGCATGTTGCTCATATTGGCTGGGATGGATCCTCAGGCAGTGCTCCTTCTTGGGTAATTTTGTCATTCTACATCTTTTCTATTGAAAATCAGCATCGTTTTATTAAAAAAAAATTGAATTATTGAAGATGAATGAATTCAAAACAACTCTTGAATTTGCAGCAACTTCCATTGGTAATTCTGGTTCTGCTATGTCCACATGGTCTTCTCAAGGTACTTTATTGATATTTAAATCGTTTTATTTAATTTCTTTCGTACAAATTAATCATAATCATTTATATAAATTGAGCAGAACAATGTATTTTCGATGAAAATGCGCTTTTGGACGAATTATCTAAATGAAAACAGACCTGAATGTTTTCAAAGTAATATCTTTTTTCTTTTTAATAATAACAGTAACTTTTAGTTTTGGTACCTCAAATAGAAACTAATATATGACATATAGACATAAAATCAAAAAAGTAACAATTTTTTTTTACCTTTTTAATAATATGTATTTCGCTTCGGGATCCAAGGTAAAGATGACGATAAAGGAATTTCTTCAGTTATTCTTTCACTTAAGCTAGTGAGGATGACGATAAAGGGATTGATAAGAATGACACAGAGCTCATTTCATAACATCCGACATGGTTTAAAAACAAAAACCTGCAGACATATCTTATGAATATAATTCACCTGAAAAATTCCGTCCCCTTGAACTTTAGAGTTTAGACTCTACTAATTGATATATAACTGCAGCGTGTAAGAAGTCGAACTTAAGAATATAATTCTTTTGCAGCGGCTGGAAAATAGAAACTAATATGACCTGCACACATAAAAACAAAGCATTAACAACTTTTACCTAACAAAATATTGTATAGCAGGTTTATGGAAAATAATACTTTAGAGCAAAGGAATTGTATTACCAGCGTTGTATGACGTAGGAGGATCCTTTTGCAAATCCTTCAATAAATGTTTCGATCCAGAAATCGGTAATAATCGGCTCCACAATTTTTTCAGCCGCTTGAGCCCTAATTTCTTCTTCTCGATCCTTCAACAAAACTTGAAGCAATCAAATATAGAACCCTATATCTTGCTATAAAAAGAATATTCACATTTAACAAACCTATAGATACAGATGATGAAATTGACAATTATTTTTTTTAAATCCTCTTATAACCAAATAGAAACTATAAGTAGCAGCCGCCGGCTAAATTGTATGTTGTACAACGAATGGCATTGTCATAATTTATAGATACCAAAACTTTACATGAGAAACAGGTTCATTAAATTCATTGTAGCAGCTTCTGTACTATAATTAGCAGCCGTTTGGATCGATTATAATGTTGTACAATCTTGAAATTGACAATCAAATAAGCCCTAACTTAAGTAGCAGCCATCAATTATGTATGATTCGGTATCAAATTAGTTTAAATAAGCACTACTTTACAATTGGTGCTAAATGAAAATTTAGCAATTGAAGGATCTTTAAAAGTTACCTTGGTGAGATAGATGAACCTAACTCAATGGCTGACTCAAATATGTAGAAGACGACATGATTCAAAATGAAAGGTTTTTTGGTGAATGCTGCATAATTTAACTTGCATCCAGTTATCCATATTTGCAAGAATAAAAGACGATTTCACCCAAAAAGTTGCACTTCAACGTGGAGTAAATTGCACTAATTTTGATATTTAATTCAATAAAACAAATAAAGGAGGTAGGATTTTACCAAAATGATTGTTGATTCCAATGGTGGAGCTGTCAACTTTAGATCTTGAAGAAACACAATTGCCAATAAACCCCTTTATTTCAACACCCAATGAAATCTTCATCATTAATCTTCTTTTTCTTTTTATTGTTCTTATACACCATCTTCATCCCCAAACTTCATCTTTTAAAAACAAACCCTAAAACAAAGAATATTGGGTATCATCGATACAACCCGGCAAATGAAAAAAGATCCACAATTTTACCGGAAAGATATAATCAAAGGAAACAACATGAATTTCTGTTTTAGGACAAACAGATTCATGTAACCCTAAAAGCCAAATTAAACACCGGAAAGATATTAACACAACCTAAAACCCAGAAATTATGTAACCCTAAAATGCAGTGAAAAAAAAAAACAGAGATTACATGCTTGGGCCTCCGGCGGTGATGAGACCAAAAGGTGGAGACAACGATTCCTTCCATATCTGTAAAAAAACAGATGACGGTGGATGATGAAAAAGGATGGCAGATTGGGTTTAGATAGATACATGGTTTAATTTTGAGCGGTGTCAGATTATGACGATGGTGGAGAAGGTGAAACGAAGGCTTCTTCAATTTGTATGTGACTGTCATTGTGGTAGCATCGATTGAAGGATATGACGAAAATTAGGGTAGCGAATTTTCAAGGTATAATTGAAGTAGGATTTAGTTGGCCAATGGTTGAATTATAGGTGGCATTCTCAACCAATGAGGGAGCTCCAAACTGCAATCAAATGTAGCCTCATATATAGGAGAAGATATTGTATATATAATCATACACATGAAATACATGAATTTGATATTACGTAATGAAGAAAAAAAGCCCACACTTTCAGGTGCGTTTTAAAAAGCCCACCTGATTTAATGTATTTCATGTATTTAAAAACGCATAGGATATAAACATACATTGTATTTCATGAGCATATTTAATGTATTTCATGAATTTAAAACAAAAGCTCACACTTTTTAGTGTTGTACAATTGAAGAAAAAAAGCAACTACTTTCTTGTGTTGTATACTTAAAAACAACATCATGCTTCTACCATTGCATACATTAGACCACTGCCAAAAGAGGAACTCAATATTCACAGGTTTAAGGGAATTGTTGGCATTATGCATCTATTAGGTTTTCTTCGTTCTTTGTGTGTCGTTTCGCCGAAGGAAGAGTGGAAGGAAATTTGGGTATTTTATATTAGTATTAACATTATGCATTTGTTTATTTTATAATAGTCGGTAGTTAAAAAATTGAAAAATATTAGTATGATAGTGTCATTTATAGTGACAATATTTTTATTATTATGCTTTACTATGTATATCTCAATTTGAATTGATATTATTATATCCTTATAATAGTTAACTAAAGTGGGCAAACACATCAATAAAAAGAAAAATAATTAATAGTGATATAATAATAACCTTGTGAGGTTATATAATAATAATAACATTAATTAATTTGTCTTGGATAAACTAATATGCGACCTAGAACAAAATAATTCCCGATTAAGAAATTAACTTCAAAAGGTGAATTAGGTGAAATCTTGAGATATCTCGGAACCAAAACATGTTCAGCTAGCTAGCTTCAACGTGCTCTAAAACATAAATTATTATTTGACTCAAACATAAATTATTTGATAAATTTATTGTAATACAAATGCAAACGCGAGAATCATGCATACTTAGAGGTTAACACCACTACGTACAAACACGAAAACATAATTATTACTAGGTTCGAGAATTGCCAGAATCCTCCTTAATTAACCCGACATGCATGCATATCAAGCAATGGTAAGCAGCTCAATTTTGATCTCGGAAACGGTAACATTTTCAGTGCCTTCAACCGGCACCAAAGCCACCAAAACATACTCCTCACCTTCCGCTTTAAGATCCTCCAACGTCCCCGTGATTCCAAACATGGCCCCACTTTTCATCTTCATGGCCTCACCAAGCCCATGCTGCAACTGCTCAAAAGTACCGGCAAACTCACTGTCGGCGGCCGTGATTGGGGTGCCGTCATCCACGTCATCGATAAGCACGTTAAACTTGAAATACTTGGTGCCATCGAATTCGATTCCGTTCACGTACAATATCTCCCTCACCTTGTCCTTCTCTTCCTTGGTCCTGTTGATCGCAGGCCTCTTCACCAGAACCTTCACCACCTTGTCTAATTTCACGGGGAATTTAATCTCTTCCGCCTTCTTCACCTTTCCCACTGACTGAGTGGCAATTTGTGACCCGGCGGCCCGTGGAGTCGGCCCGTAATCAATCCATGGAATTTCAGAAGCTTCGTATCGGTAGCCCAGCTTTGAGGGGTCTACACAGTCTTTGTTGTAGACACGTACGAGGTTTTTGTTCTCGTCGTAGAACACGTAAGATGCATTATTCCAGTCATCGTCGGTTGGATCGGTGTTATTCTGGCTCAAATGTTTCCAGATTGTCCACATGCGATCGACATTAGCATGATGGCAGTAAAAGATAGGGTCGTACCCAGCTGAGTAGAAGTTCCCCATGTCCTCCCGGTTCGCCATCCGCGGGTTACCGGTCCATACGTGAACCCTCGTGTGCACCCCGCGCTCGATGGACCCAGCCGAACTCACGCCGTCAGGCCCTGCCACCATGTGGCCGCCAAAGAAGGCGTCTGTACCAGTGCCTGTGGTGATCATTTGGTTATACATCGCTGCAAGATTACCGCTAGTAATCTCTGCGTCAGTACCACCAACGTTGTTGATATCAAGGAGAGTTGGTGGGAGATGTGTGACATCCCTGTAAGCGTCAAAGAGAGGGTTGTTTCTGGCGTTTGGAGCGCCGCCGTTAATCGCCACCGGGGCTTCGAACATTCCCGGAAGTGTCATTCCGTTAGGGTTGTCCCAGTTCCAGTATGGTAAAGCGAAAGTTGGGTCGTTAATCAAACTTCCCAAAATCCTCTCGTAGAAGTAGAGGTACCACCGGTGGAATGGGAAGAAGAGCCAGTTGTTGTGAATCTGGAGCTGTAGCTGATCATAACCGCTCATTTCTTGAGTGAAACTGGCGTTGCAGTAAGCACAATGGATCTTACCCTGGTTCTTCCAACTTCTGGGGTCATCATCAGGGAGTGCCCTCATTAACCCGATTGCGGTCTGATACTTTTCGATGTATTCAGGAGATGCCTTGTGTGCTGCAGGCCGAACACGCGGTGTGGGATTTGCAGGCAAGACGTAATCTGTTGGGAAGCTTTCTAACAACGGAGGGCAACAAGCAACACCCCTGATAGCGTCATTCATGTTATTTATGCCTGCACTTGCGTTAACACAAAGTGAAATGTTGTCAGGAGCGCTGATGGGGACCGCTCCCGCCGATGGAATGGCGGTCAAGTTGGCGGCCCCGTACAGACCTCCCAGCCCCACAAGCAGATTTCTTCGGTCCACGTTCGTGTCAAATGAGGTTTTGGGTAGTATGAGCTTTGGGGTGGTGTCATTGTTTTCATTAGCGTTGCATGACACTTTGAAGCTGCTACGGGAGGATGTTTTGGAAAGTAAGGAGGGACGAGAACAAGTGTTTTTGGTGGCACCCGTAGTAGAAGAAACGGTAGATGATAAACTAAAAGAAGCCATCATCTTAATTAAGCGGAGTTCGTTGTGCTATAATTGGCTCTCGGAGCTTCACTTATATACACAAATTTCCGAGAAATATGGATCTACGACGTGTTTGAAATTAATGGGGTTTCAGAATAATATAATTAAACAACGTGTTTCTATAAACAACGTGACCATCGTCGTCCTTTTAATAACTGTTTAGTTAGTGTACGTTTTGTAGTATTGTAATAACAGTTTGAAGGGTTTGAATTTAAATAGGACATAATTAAAATAGATCTTATACACACTTGATTAGTCACTAAGATACGTGACTTAAGACTCGATCGTGGCGCGCATTAGTACAAAAAAGAGTTATGTTAGGTATTAAAAAGGTTGTAATGAATAGTCTAGGGGGCAATGTGTAATATTACATAATGTTTTAGTTTAGCTTAGAATTAGACTTAAGTTAATTAGGTTTAATTAAGAGAATTAAGGTAAAGGTATATAAGCCTAAATGTAAACCTTAATTCTCAACTTTTGCACTTAATCAATATCAATTCTCTGCATTTGTTCTCTCCATTCTATCTAACTTTCTCTCTCTAAAACCCTAACCATCTTCATCATCTTTTCTTCCATATTCATCATCAAACATCAAGTTATGGATTGATTTAGTGTTATTAAGCATTTCAATTGGTATAAGAGCCTAATTTCATTCTGAAAACGATCCATTTCCATTGCTTGATGTTCAAATCAGAAGATCAAAAGGGTTTATCAAGGTTTTTTTTTGAAGAAAAAGGGGTCTAAAATCAAAAAACGGATTTGAGGTATTAATTCTTGTTCTTATGGATTAAATAGCTTCTTCTTGTTAATATATTAAGCTTAGAATCAAGTTAGGATCGAATCCAATCCATTCTGATGAAGAATGTGGATTTTTAGTAAAAACCATTAAAACTTCAAAAAACCTTCTAAATTCAAATTTCCGATTAGATCTAGGTTGTTTCTGGTTAAGATTGTAGTAATGGATTGAAGGAAAAAGGTTTTGGGTCATTTTGAAAAAAGAATCAAAGATTTTGGTTAAGAAACGAACATTTTAGGATCAAATTAGTGGATTTTTCTTGGCTGTTCGTCACTGTTCTGCTCAAGAACGTCGTAACTGTTCTCGGCCCGAGAACAGTAAATTCTTCGGCCCGAACTCATCTTTAAGTTCGGCCAGAACATCAGAACATATTTTGGCCCGAACTCACTACTAAGTCTTCGACCCGAACTTCACACAAGTCTTCGGCCCGAACATCTCAATTTCTTCGGCCCGAACTTCAACTCAATCTTCGACCCGAACTTCTCCCAAGTCTTCGACCCGAACTTCTTCCAAGTCTTCGGCCCGAACATCTCAATATCTTCGGCCCGAACACTACTCAATCTTCGGCCCGAACAATACTCAATCTTCGGCCCGAACTAAATTTAATCTTCGGCCCGAACTCTTACAAGTCTTCGGCCCGAACTCTTTCTCCACACTTATTTTTTTTCTTCCGGTCATTTTTCTTACCACTAAGAAATGACTTCCAAGGACGCCTTGTCCATTGGGTCAGACACTAAACCACCTGTTCTCTACCGAGGAGAATACGGTCAATGGAAGAAACGATTTCTCCATTTCATCCTGAGCCAACATTCCGGTCTAGATATCCTTGACTCCCTTACAACCGGACCCGCTAAGTTCTATCGTGCATTAGCACCAGCCCCAAACTCCGAACCAGCATTACCTGGTGGTGTAATCGAAATTCCCCCATCGGAATACACCCAAGAGCAGAAGGATAGGGCTAGGGCTGATGTGTACGCACACTACTATATGCTACAAGGCATCACAAATGAAATTTACAGCATCCTTGATAGTTTTGGCACGGGTAAAGAGCTCTGGGATGAGATCCAAAAGCAAATTGAGGGTACTGACCTGGGTAATAAAGCAAAGATGGTATCCACCCTAAACACCTACGGTCAATTTAAAGCTACCCCGGGAGAAGAATTGGAGCAAACCTACCTCAGATTCTGCAACATGCTCAATGATCTCAGAAAGAACAAACTCATCAAAGAGAAACTTGAAATTAACATCAAATTTATCCAATCCCTACTACCGGAGTGGGAGATGTTTGGCAACAGTGCGATGCAGCACAAGGACTTAAGCTCCATAGATATTCATGAATTATATGAGTACCTACATCAAAATGAACCCATGGTGAGAGGAATCGCCAAAACTAGGCAAGATACTGCTGACACTCTTGCAATGTTGGCCAAACAAAACCTAGCTCTCAACAAAGGTATCAACGAAGCAATGATTGCATCAAAATCAAAAGAAGTGGTAAATGAAGAACCAGAGACTCTGATCCCTGCGGGGACGATAGATGAAATCGATTCGGTTCGTCAAGCCTTGGCTCTCATTTCAAGTTATAATAATAAGTACTATAACAAGCCAACCAACAACAACCTCAGATCATCCTCAAACTTCAAATTCAACTCCTCTTCACAAACCCCGAACAACAAATCCTCATCTTCATCTACTGAGCCACCTAAGAAATGTTACAACTGTGGTATGACGGGGCACTTTGCTAAAGAATGCAAGAAGCTCTTGGTGAAAAAATCTGAATACTTCAAAAGGAAAATGCTCATGGCTAAGCAAGTTGAAAATGGCAAGGTCCTACTGGCTGAGGACCTACATTGGTTGGAAGACTCAGATGATCAAGAGGAAGAGGAATGCACTGCCAGCCTGGCTCTTATGGCGAGATCAAACGAACTAAGAGCAGAGCTAGGCATACCCGAGAATGATGAAAATGAGGTACACTCTTCTTATTTTGACTCTTTATTACCTGACTCAGACACTGATGAATCAGAGAATTCATTGTTTAATGAAATTTTTTTTCATAAAATTGATGAGAAATCACTACTGACAAAACAAATCACTTCTTTAGAATCCGAAAAGGAACAAATTTTAAATGATTTAAGTGATCACTTAAGTCAATTTTCTCTTCAAATAACTCAAGTAAACAAGGAATTACAAAATCAGTTGTCTACGTCAAAATCTGCTTATAAATTTCAAATTTCTGAATTACAAAATAGTCTACAAACACAAGTTAATTCAACCAATGAATCAAATACACACATCTCAAAATTAAAGGCAGAAAATTTAACCTTTCGTCGTCAACTTGAAACTCTTGTTCCTCAAGTCAATCAAAATAACCTTTCAAATCAAAACACACAAGAGTTACAACAACAGTTGTCATCGTTTCATGCCGTTCACACCAGTGAGGTCAATCGTCTAAATCACATTATTAATACAAAAAACATTGAAATTTCGAACCTGAAAAACATGAAGACGGTGTCAAGTAATAAAGACGAAAGACTATCAAGATAAGTTGAAGACGGCTGACAATGAAATTCAAAAACTAAATGAACAAATCACTAACATAACAAACAACTTTAAAAAGGAAATCGATGAATAATCAGCAACCATACACAGTCTTACTGTCAGAAAAGAAAATGCTGAAGAATACATCTCAAAACTGGAACAGACGATTGTGAAAGCTGGTCATACTGAACAAACGATAAAATTAAACCAGCCAAAAGAGTTCAGATCGTACAAGTCAAAAGTGGGTCTTGGAGCAGAAAACATCCGCCCTCCGGAAAAAGCTGCAGATGTTCTTCCAACCTTATATAACTACGCTTACATGAACTTGGGATCTGGCAAAGCTTCCTTCATATGCCAAATGAAGAAGCAGAAGTTGAAAAGTTCAACCGGGAAAAGGAAGAATATGCTCAAATTAGCTTCAATTATGATGCCTTAAACTCAACATACGAAAAGAAGAAAGCAAATTTGAACATAACGAATATTTTCAAATCATCACACCTGCTGAATTTTCCATTCCTGAAAACCAAATTTTAAAACAAATCAAAGAGCCAAAGCTATATGTTCCACCATTAGTTTTAGAGAAGAAAATTTTCCAATTAGAAACTGAAATTGATGAAACTCATAAGGCCTTTGATAAAGAAAAATAAAAACTTCAAAACAAAATACATAATTTAGAGGACACCATTTTAGAATTAAAAACTAAAACGAACAATACTGTTTCCCAAAATTCTAAAGCCTCTTTATTAGGGCCAGCACCGACAAACCCAGTTCCAACCATCTTGAAGAGAAGCTCTAATTCACCTATTTTGAATCTTGTAGATCGAAGATTAGAGTCTGAAGGGAAGAAGTCCATGAAGCAACCTGAAGTCAAAAGAGCCACGCAGTCAAAGAAGTCTATTCAGATTGGATCCAATATGCTTAAGAAGCCTAGTCTACTTAAGAAGTCTAGTCCACCTAAGTCTGTAGTTTCATCTTTTTCTGTTCAAAATTAATGTAATGACTCTAGACAGTTTATTTCTCCGAAAGAAGCTTATGGCATTGTTTATGATTCTGCAATTTATCGTCTAGTTAATCACGCTGTTAATGGTGTAAATTTAATTATTAAAACTGATAAAAATGGCAAAAAGATTTACTTTGATAAAAAGACCGATAAACCAATTTCTCAGTACGGTGAACGATATTTCATTAAAATAGATACTCCTTGCGGTAAAAGACATGATGTTCTTGGTAAACGTCATGAAATCATTCAGTCTTGCACAACTTGCTATCCAGATCCTTGCAAATCAATAAACTCTCAATCAGAAAAATCTACCGTTACACGTCCAATAAAACCAACATCTGAAAAATCTTCATCTCGTCATTCCCACGTGTATCGGGAAGTTTCTAAACAAACATTGTCAAATCCAAAGCTTCCATCAAAAGCTCAAAAGAAAACTTTCAAACAACCGAAGAAATCTTCTCAAACTCCACAAACTTCTGTCTCTCATCTTTCTTCTCGCCACAAGTCTTCTGGAGGAAACTCTGCACAAAAGTCAAAACCATCAGTTTCCTCAAAAGGCAACAAACCGTCCGCTAAAAAGAATACTCATATGAAATATAACTGGATTAAAAACGAAAAATCTCATTGGATTATTCAATCCTCTGAAAAATCTCTCAAATGGGTAATCAAATCCGAACTGCCTCCTAGCAGTTCCCCAACGCTCTAAATTGATCATCACATAAATCTGCATAAAACATCTGTCACTAATCGTTCTGGACCCATACATGATTGGGTACCTAAAATGTTTTATTTGTTTTATGTAGAATATATGGTACATCGACTCGGGCTGTTCAAGGCATATGACGGGAAACAAAAATCTATTGACTAATTTTCGTCACAAATATCTGGGAACGGTCAAATTTGGAAATGATCATTTAGCTGCTATTTTAGGACTTGGTGACATCATTCGTCCAAATCTTATTATCAGGAATGTTGCTTTTGTCGAAGATCTCTCACATAATCTCTTTAGCATTGGTAAATTCTGTGATAAAACTCTGGAAGTCAATTTTCGCACAAAAAAGCTATTCGTACATATTATGGAGAAGAACTTCTTACCGGATCCCGTGATACAAACCTTTTCACCATTAATCTTAATGATGTTGTTCCACTGGAAGAAGTATGTCTCGTATCAAAAGCTACTTCCAATGAGTCATGGTTATGGCATCGTCGTTTGTCTCATCTCAACTTCAAAACCATGAACAAACTCGTAAAAGGAAGACATGTGTCTGGATTACCTGATGTTGCGTTTGAAAAAGATAAAAAATGTTCATCATGTGAAATGGGAAAGATGACCAAAAAGTCTCACAAACCTAAACCGGCTCCAAGTACTTCCAAACCTATTGAACTACTGCATATGGATTTATGTGGTCCAATGAGAGTTCAAAGCCTTTCTGGTAAACGATATGTTTTGGTTATTGTTGATGACTATTCAAGGTACACATGGGTTCATTTCCTTCGCTCAAAGGATGAAGCTGCAGAGATCATCATCTCATTCATCAAGAAAACCCAAGCGATGAGGATGACTATTCACACGAGTTTTAGAGCGTCCGGTGTGGTAACGAGCGAGGAGGGCGCCAGATGCCACCTCGGCTCACCGGGCTCGCCACCACACCGCCCGTTATGCGAGAGCGCGCGAGGGGGGGGGGGGGTGGAATGTCAACGAAGCCAACGGACGAATGGGGTTGCGCCACGTGTACTAGCCGTTCGGCAACGACTAAAATTTGAATTTTGTAATTTTTTTTAAATAAACCTTAAACCATTATAAATACCACACCATTTTATACAAATTTTCACACAACATTTCTTACCATTTCTCAAACTAAACCTTTTCACACAACATTTTCCACACAACTCTTGGTCTAAAATGCGTCGAAATTTGATGGACCCCGAAAGTTATTCATCTGATATCGACGATGAGACATATATTTTTTTTTACTCAAGCGCATCAGAACATGCAACACCAACAAGCTCAAACATCCCGGACCCGAGTGCCAGTCTTTCGAGATCGTGAAGCTGCCGAGCAACGTTTATTGGATGACTACTTTGGTGAGAATCCTAAGTACCCTAAGACGGTTTTCCGACGTTAATTTCGTATGAGCAGAAAACTATTTTTAGAAATAGTTGAAGGTATTTTTAACTATACTGCTGAGCCTCTTCCCAACCATTTTGCATTTTTAAAGTACGACCCGATTGTACAGGTCTAATGGGTTTTAGTCTTATTATGAAATGCACGTCTGCCATTCGCCAATTGGCTTATGGCATAACACCTGATACACTTGATGAATATTTACAAATTGGTGAACATTGTGCACGTGATTGTGTAAATTATTTTACCAAGTGTATAATAAATTTATATACCGGTGAGTATTTAAGGAAACCCGATATCCATGACGTTCAAAACATATATATAAAACATGAGAACGCTCATGGGTTTCCTGGAATGCTTGGTAGTATAGATTGTATGCATTGGGAGTGCACTAACTGTCCAAAAGCATGGCACAACCAATATGGTAGATGTGACAAAAAATACCCAACTATAATACTAGAAGCTGTCACGTCGCAAGAATTGTGGATTTGGCATGCATTTTTTGCGGTTGTGGGTGCCAATAACGACCTCACTGTGTTAAACAACTCACCCTTGTTTGATAACCTTCTTGACGATATTGCTCATGCGGTCCCTTTTCTTGTAAATGGAGTGACTTATCGGAACGGGTATTATAGCTGATGGTATTTACCCACAATGGGCAAGCTCTGTCAAATCATTTACGGTTGCACGAGACGAAAAACGTGCTTACTTCAAACGACGACAAGAAGGTACAAGAAAAGACGTAGAACGTGCATTTGGTGTCTTACAGGGGCGTTGGGGAATTATTCGCCAACCAGCTCATTCGTGGAGTGTCAACAAGCTACGTAGAACCATGTACACATGCATCATATTGCATAACATGATTGTAAAAGATCAAAACTTTTCCATAAGCGATATGAACGGCTTGTATGTTAGTCCAAAACATAATATACAACGTACTTGGATTGAGAGGTGTGTAGTGCAACGGCTGAGATCAAGGAAATTACGTGATAAACGTACACACAAATCACTCCAACGAAATATTATGGGCCACATTTGGCAACACTATCAAGAAAATCGTATGTAATTTTCGGCATTTTTTAAAAAAAATACGGTAGTTTTTTTTTTTATTTTTCGGGTTTTTTTTTTATTTTTTCGGTATTTGTAATTTTTTATTTCGAGTTTGTAATTTTTGTTTTAATGAAATATTAAGTTATTTGATAAAAGGAAAAAGAAAAAAAGGCGGGGCCAAATGGATTAAGTAATGGTAGAGGGGTATTTGGGGGTTTTGAATGTAAAATGAGAAATAGTGATGTGGCGCATATGTGGCGCGGAGGTGACACTCCGACTTAAGCCACCACACCTAATGCTCTTAGAGTGCATCATTAACTATTCGTTAAAAACTTGTACAGAATAACAATTATAACTATTTAATGAGATGGAGAGAATATATAATTAAAAGAGTAAATTACAAAAATTGTCATTGTGCTCTTTCATAAATTGTCTTTTCGTCTAAATTACACCCGTTATATGTCTTCGTGTTTCGGCAACTGTAAATTCAAATGTAACACCAAGGTTCAACAAATTTTATCTTTTCCTTCTTGCAATTGAGTGGAACGAATAATAGACATAAGATTTTGAAATTGCTCTTGTTCTACTCCATCTCTAATTTATCTTCTCTAAATAAAACTCCAAGCACCATTTTGCATTCTATCTTTAACCTTGGAAATGGGTTTAACTCTAAATTATAGAGTCTGTTAAACATTTGACAAAATGGGTCATTAGAACCAAGGAACTAACCAAAATTTAATATTTTCTCCATTCACGATTTCAAACTTTAATGAGTAAAAATAAAAATGCTTGCATCATGGAGGTGATTTGAAGTGCCAATAATTTGACCCAAGTACCTTTTTTTTTGGCGAGCATGAACCGGTTTTTTAAAACCCTCATCATCTCCATATATTGATTTAATTACCTGACACCAAAGAGCTTTGTTTTCATTAAAAAATCGACATCTCCATTTTGTGGTTAAGGCTAGATTAAGAGCCTCTAAGCTAGTTATACCCAAACCACCTTATTCTTTTGACACCATACATGAATTCCATTTAACCCAAGCCATTTTTTTTTCTTTTTCGCTACTACCCCAAAGAAATTTGGATCTTGTCAGGATCGAATAACTCAATAAGTTATTGAATCACAAATCTACTCACAATGAGAAGTTACAGCGGATTAACACTATTGTGATTGATTAAGAACAATGAATAACTGTAAATATATGAACAATAATAAGAACACGGTTTTCACAAAAAGCTTCTATGTATATTAACTTGATCGATCAATACACACGTACGTTTACAATTCGTAAGGAACTATATATAATAGTCCTTGAAGCCTAAAACTTTACCCTAGTTATTCTAGGACTAGATTACAATTGAATTACAAAAAGATATACATTCTAAACTAATTCTGCTAAGATCTCAGACACGATCAGCTCCATATATAGATATCAGTAGTAATCACCATCATTAGTAGTAAGTCCAAGATCAGTAGTAACTTTGTAATTCTGCCCCATCAGTAGTAAGTCTTGTAGCAGCATCAAGACTTCATCAGTACCAACTGCAACATCAGTATCAACTCTTATATATTCCAACAATCTCCCCCTAAACTTATTAATTCAGTTTGAATTAATCAAGTTTCTTTCTTTTTCTTCTCTTTTTTTTCTTTTCTTTTCTTTTCTTCTAATTCTTTTGCCCTTCGTTCATCTCCTTCTTTTATCCTCTGATTTCTAATTCTTCTTTGTTCAGCTATGTATCTTTTGTTCTTTTCAAGGAAATACTTGTACTTTTCTAAGAACATAGCTCCATCATGAGGTCTGATGAAAGAGCAGCATGTAGCTTGATACATTGCTTTTTCTGAATGGTTGTAGTCTTTCTCCATCAAGAACAGCTCACATCTTTTGTTAGCTCTTTCAAAGAAATACATGTTCACAGAAGGTAGAACATTCCAGGCATAAACATATTCTTTGTTTGAGAATCTTTCAGGATATCTTTCTGGATAGAATGCAGCATCAATCATCTCTATTAAGTATCCAGCTCCTGAATTCTTTCATTGATCATTAGCCATTCTTGGTCTTCCAAATTTCAACATTGTAATGACATCACTTCTGGACAGTGACATCATCAATGGCTTCCAAGCTCTGAATCTTTGAATTGACCTATCTTTTCTAATTATGTCAATTATATTATTTATAACCCTCGAGTTTATAATTGAGGGTCATCAAGAATAGGGAAGTCTAGTTTTGCTTTCTTCCTTGCTGATTCTGCAGCTTCAATTTCATTTCTCTTTTTGGCAGATATGGTTGAAGATTCACCAATGATTGTTTTTCTTGTAAGTACTGATTTAGGATCAATATCTTTCAACTCTGTTAGCTTGACCTCTTTGACTTCTGGTTCTGCCAATTCTTTCTTTCTTGCAGTGCAATACTTGTCAACAATGTTTACCATCTTCATTCGTCCAAAAGACTTAGCACTGTGACCTTTTGAATTCAAGTATTCTACAATTTTTTATTTTTGTTCAAACACTTCTTTTAGTAGTTCAGCATTTACCTTTTTGCATTCTGCAACTAGATCTTCAAGACAGTTTAAGTGTTCTTCTTCTATTTTCTTTTGTTTTTCTAGTTCTGCTTGTTGATCTTCTACAAGGAATTCTTCTATCTCTTGAATGACTTAATTTTTTTATCTTTTCTTGTTCAACCTTCTTCTTATTTTCTAGTTCAAGAGTTTTAGCACATTTCCTTTGGTATCTCATTCTCTTCACCTTCCAATGATATTGTTTGAGAGGTCATACCAAATTTATTTTGTTGACCATGTGGTGACCTAGTGCTCTGTGAGGAAGATCATCATCAAATATAGCTTTTCCTTTACCAACACATTGTGGAAGAGGAGTGTACTTCATATCTCTAACTGGTATAATCTCCATAACTGGATTGAATTTGTGAATATTTTCTTCAGTTAGGATCTTAGGGTGAGGAGGTAATTCACACTCATCTACCTCTTCCCAGTTAACATCAGCATCAAAGTCAGGAGCTACAATGGGTTGTGTTGTTGGTGTTGTAGTTACTACCGCTGAGTCAGTAACAACTACTGATGGTTCAATCAGATCTGGTATTTCTTCTACAGACTCAGTAGTAACCGAAGTAGTTACTACTAGTATTAATGATGATAAGTCGAAAGGTCTGTAGATTACCAGTTGTAAGTTTGAGGAGTCTACTACTGATGCGGTTTCTTCAGTTGTTACTACTGGTGTGAGGTCAGTAGTAACTTGAATATTTGTTGCTGCTGTTGATGTAATTAGTACAGATGTTGCTTCTTGTACATCTTCTTCCATAGGGTCAGTAGTAATTACTTCAGTTTGTTCTATGACTTCAGTAGTATTCATGGGATCAGTAGTACCCATGACTTCAATAGTATTGACTACGTCAGTAGTAATTGGAGAAGGTACTTGTTCTGCTGTTGGTGATTGTTGTGCAGACACAAAAACATCTTTCTCCATTCTTTTAACTCCTCTTTCAAAGTCTTCATCACTTTGACCTGTTTCACCATGAGCTTCTTTTAAATTTAAGAGAGAGGCTGCTGCTGCAATGGAAGCATCAATCGTTCCCTGAATTTGATCCTTCTCCCCCTTAGTGATCTCAATTTATGTAGTGCTTCATGTAGCTCATGGTTTTTCCTTGATTATTGATAAGAATCTGACAATTTTGTACAGTGGTTTCAAGGTTTTCCATCATATCCGTCAATTGGTTTTGTTCAATGCTACCCTCATCCCTTCTAGGTAAATAATCGGGTTGGTTTGGAACATTGGCTTTAAGGTTTTCCATCATTTCCATCAATTCAGGTGTTTTCATTCTACCATCATCACTGCTTGGTGATTCATTGGTGATGAGTGGTGGTGCATAGTGATGGTGATGAGTGGTGGTGCATAGTGATGGTAGGTGCTGACATTAGTGATGGTGTGAGTTCTGGTGACGTTAAAGGTTATATTTATTAGTATCTGGAATTAATCAAAGTAATCAAGTAGTTGAAGTAGTTAACACACACACCTAAGTTCCAAATGGTCACAGGTTCGATTCCCCTAACCTACGTTTTTATTATTTTTTTGTCTTCTAAAGCATTTAGACCTACTAATATTAGAAGGTCTTAAAACTTAATTTTTAAGACTTTATAATATTAGTATGCCTAAATGATTTATAGTAGTATATAGATATTATTTTTTTATCTTCTAAAGTATTTAGACCTACTAATATTAGAAAGGTCCTAAAACTTAATTTTTAAGACCATCTAATATTAGTACATTCTAATATTAGTAGGCCTAAATGCTTTATAGTAGTATATAGATAGGACATAATTAAAATACTACCTTCGTATCAAAATAACTGATACACTTTCTATTTAGGGGTGAAATAAAATAAATTATACACTTCCAAAACTTACCTTATTTGGCAAAAAAATAGGACCCATTCTCTACTACCTATCTACTTTAATAAAGTAAAATTACTCTTTTACCTTTATGTTTATTTTTAAACATCATTAATATCACTTCATTCAAAAGAAGTGTGACCCATTATCCACTAAATATCAACTTTAATCTATTTTTAATCTTTTGTCTTAAAAACCACAATTTTTTAACTACATCACTTATTTTGATACGAAGGTAGTATATAATTATATATCTTATACACACACTTAATTAGTCATTAAGATACGTGACGACAGACTCGATCGTCGTGCGCACTAGTGAAAACAAATTGGATGGTGTGACTAAGTTAACTCGCCTTTTAAACTCCACCATTAACTATTCGTTAAAAAATTATGAAAATTATAGATGAAAACGTTTTAATAAGATGAATGGAGTATATAATTAAAAGAATAAATTACGTTATTCTGCTCTTTTGTTAAGATTAGTTTTGAGCTTCATTGATGTAATTAGCCTTAGTTAGTCTAGTTAATTGAGTTTAGTGATAGGAGGTATAAATAGGTTGAACTAACCTTGTTTATGCAAGCTTTCCTCACTTGAATAGAATTACACTTTGAAAGCTCTCTTCCCTCCATCTTCATCTCTCTCAACTACACACACTAAAACACACACTTGAATTCTCAAATCATCTTCAAATCACCAGAATTAATATCATTTCAATTGCATTAGCTCTATCAATTAGTATCAGAGCTCAATCATTCAAGGAATAGATCCAAATTCGTGATGATTTGATCCAGATCTGAGTTTTTGAATTTTTTTTCCTACGAGCTGTGAAATTAATTGTCGAATTTTTCTTTTAGAATTGATGATTTGATTGGATATTCATACTTCTCCATTGATTCTAATCAAAATAGAATCAAATTTCGTTCCAATCCATCAACAATTGACCTCAATTTACAGATTTTTGTGAAAAACTTGAAAACTCAATATTTTGAATGTAATTCTCAAAATTCGATCTTATTTGTTATGGATTGAGGAATATTATTGAATTCAATCATTAGAAAAGTAATTTCGAGCAGTTTGCAAATTGAATCACTGGATTTGGTAAAGAATTGAGCAAAATTGAACCAAAAAGATGAGTTTTTGAAACTTACTTAACAGTGTTCGGCTCGAAGAAGGTTCCCGGCCTCAAGAACATTCTCGGCTCGACTCCAGTTCTCGGATCAAGGAGTTCGGCTCAACCAGGTTCGGCTCGCACAAAGTCTTCGGCTCGATTCCAGTTCCCGGCTCAGAGTTCGGCTCGGCTAATTGAAAGTGTTCGGCTCGAACTCAAATCAAGTCTTCGGCTCGCTCAAAGTTCGGCTCGATCAAACTTCGGCTCAAAATCAAAGAGTTCGGATTTGAAGGATTCCCAGCTTCAGACTTCAGCTTGCTTGATTCTGTCTTCGATTCGATCTCATCTCATCAATTATTACAGAATTTGATCTCGTTTCAATACATAATCGTTTCAATACATAATTGATTTCGTCTCAAATTTTGTGTTCTCAGCCATCTGCTTCGATTACAACCATCTGATTCGATTTTGATTGGATTACCGAATCGTTCTGATCTTGAATTGAATTGGATTACCGAATCGTTCTGATCTTGTTCCGATTTTGATTTCGTCGACTCAACACAGTTCGTCGATTTTGATTTCGTCGAATTGATCTTGGCCTATCTGCTTCGATTGATTGTTTTACACCATATTGTTCTAAGCCTGCTTTTGTGTTCTCGGCCCAGTCAAATGTTTGGCCCAAGTTCAATTCAATTACAACCATCTAAGCCAATTGTCATTAAAATTAAGCCCAAACAGTTTAAGCCCAATACTCGATCTTGGACTTCTTGAACTTCTCGGCAATTAACAAACACACATGATCTCTCATTTTTTTAGCACAAAACCATTATTTTAACACAATTATCAAACCCTTGTCTATTGAGTTTATACAAATTAGTTCTTTATTGAGATTTTCAACAAAAGTTTATACAAAATGACTTCTAAAGACGCACTTTCAATCGGATCTGATCTCAAACCACCGGTTTTGTATAGAGGAGAGTATCCTCAGTGGAAGAAACGATTTCTCCACTTTATAAAAATCAGGAGTTAGCTACGAAAATTCTTGAATCTCTCAAGAATGGAAATGCTGTATTTTATGAAGATGTTGTTGATGATCCAGATGCAATTTCTGCAGTTATTGGTAGTAGAAGTCCAGTTAATCCTGCTGATTATACTGCTCAACAAAAACGACGTGTCAAAGCCGATCTACAAGCTTATTCATTTATGCTTCAAGGCTTACCAAATGACATCTATAACAGTCTGGACAGCCTTGAAACCGGAAAAGAACTGTGGGATGAGATCAGAAAACAAATGGAGCGTACTTTTTAGGAAACAAAGCAAAGATAGTTACTGCCCTAAACTCTTATCAATCGTTTAAAGCCACAATCGGAGAAGATTTGGAAAGTACTTATCATCTATATTGTACATTGTTAAATGATCTTCGCAAAAACTACTTGCGAAAAGAAATTTTGGAGCTTAATATCAAATTCATCAATAGTCTTCTTGCGGAGTGGGAAATGTTTGGGAATAGTGCCATGCAACACAAGGATCTCAGTCTGATCGATATTCATGAACTCTATGAATACTTGCACCAAAATGAACCTATGGTGAGAAACATAGTTAAAACCAGACAAGAGACTGTTGATACTCTTGCACTACTCACAAGACAACATCATCAGTATACTACAGCTACTAAAATGAAAGAAAGTGGTGAAGCACCTGCAAGATCTACAACTGATGATATGGAAAAAGATCTTCAAGACGTACTTCAAGCCATGTCACTTATTTCAAACTATCAGAAGAAGTACTACTCAAAACCTACAAACAACAACCTAAGATCTTCATCAAACTTTAAATCTATTCCGTCTGCTTCATCTGCTAGAAACACAACTGATAAGTCAACTCTTGCACCGTTGGATCCAACGAAAAAATGTTACAATTGTGGTATTGCTGGTCATTATTCACGAGATTGCAATAAGCCTAAAGTCCGTGATTCTGAGTATTTTAAAAGGAAGATGCTAATGGCTAAGCAAATAGAGGCAGGAAAAGTGTTATTAGCTGAAGACCTTCAGTGGATAGAAGATTCTGAACATGCAACCAACTTGTGCTTTATGGCTCGAGAAAATGCTGAGGTTGCTGATAGAATCAATGAAGAAGTCGACGAGGATGGCAATGTACTTACTTCTCTTCTATCTAATGAAAATAATTCCACTAATTATGATACTTGTTTTGTTCAAACTCAGATTTCTCAAATAGAATTGTTAAATAAAAAACTTTTAGTTGAAAAAGATTTAAATATTCAACTTCAAGATCGTTTAAATGATTTGGAAAAACAAAATGAACAAACTGCTCATCTAGGTGATCAACTTGTTCATTATATTCAACAAAATACAGTTTTCAAACAAGAGAATCTGGACTTACACACTCAAATATCAGAATTAAGGGCTAATTATGGTAACAGTTACAAACTTTATACTAAAACATGGCATGAATATCAAATTAATAAAAATTCTTTGGAACGTAAACAACAATATTTTGATGATAATGAAAAACAGTTTAAATCTTTAAACTCTCAAATTAAAGAATTATCTGAAAATTTACATGAACAACACATCATTTCATCAAACGAAATGAAAAGCAACAGAATATCATACAAAAACTTAAAAATGAAAACAATAAATTGAACTCCCATATCAAATATCTTGAAGAATTGATTGTCAAAAGAGGGCATACTGATCAAACCATCCATTTAAACAAGCCTAAAGACTTCAAATATTTCAATTCACGAGAAGGGCTAGGAGCTGATAATCCAGAATATCTTAAAAAGGCATGTAAAATGGTTCCAACATTATATGATTCCAGATACATGAACAAAGGTATCTGTCAAAGCTTCATTCGGATGACAGACCAGGAAGAAGAAATTGAGACCTTCAACAGAGCTAAAAAGGAGAATGCCCAAATTAGTTTCAATTACACTGAACTAAATAAAACATATGAAACTAAAAAGGGAAAATTTGAAAATGATGACTATTTTCCAATTATTACACCTGAAGAATTTGAAATTAAGGGTACTGTTGTGCTTCAACAAAAAGTAACACGAAAGATTTATGTACCCTCTTTAATTCCAGAAAAGAAAATTTGTCAATTGGAAAATGAAATCGATGAAACACATAAGGCATTTGACAAAGAAAAATCTCGATTACAAACCAAAATTCATGAATTAGAAGATAAAGTTGTTAAAATAATATGTGTTTCTAATCAAAAGGTTGCTAATCAAAATGCTTCTCCAAAGCCAACGTCTCTTAATAAAAAAATTTCTTCTACTAAAACTCCAGTACTTTTAAAAAGAGATTCTAATTCGCATGTTTTAAAATTTTCAGATAGAACCTTAGAATCCAAGCTTAAGAAGCCAATGCCCGGAGGAGTAAAAGAAGTTGAGCAGTTTACGAAGTCTAATTCGACTAAGTCTAGTATGCTTAAGTCCAAGGAGCTTAAGAAGTCTAGATCTCCTTCGTTTTTAGCTTCGTCTTTTTCTAATTCAAATAAATGTAATAAATCGTCCTGTTAATTACACTTTTAATGATGTCAATTTGAATATAAAAACAGATAAAAATGGCAACAAGGTTTATTTTGATAGAAAAACTAATAAACCAATTTCTCAATATGATGAACGATATTTTGTTAAAATAGATGCTCCGTGTGGTCCTCGTCATGATGTTCTTCATAAATCTGGTAAATCGTTCATTCTTGTACAATTTGCTTTCCAGATACATGCAAAACAATACTCGCTCGATCTCTAAAACCCATCACTACACGTTCATACCCATGAATCTATGATAAGTCTTCATCTTGCCGTCTTGTTTATTGAGTAGTTTCTGCACCCAAATCGCCAAATTCCGGTTCCTCGACTCCTTCTCACAAGCTAAAACAAAAACCATCCAAGTTTGTTAAATACAAATGGATTAAAAATGAACAATCAAACTGGATATTACATTCTCCTGAGAAATCCTTAAAATGGACTATAAAATTAAAAAATATAGAACCGCCTCCTTGCAGTTCTCAAACTCTCTAAATTCATCACATTTTATAATTCTTCATAAAACACCATTTACTAATCGTGTAGGACCCATATCTGATTGGGTACCTTTTTGTTTTAATTGTTTTATGTAGAATATATGGTATCTTGATTCTAGTTGTTCAAGACACATGACCGGAAACAAGAACTTATTAATGAATTTTAGAGACAAATATTTAGGAACTGCTCGGTTTGGGAATGACCATTTAGCTGCCATCATGGGTATCGAAGATATAATTCGTCAAAATTTAATCATCCGAAATGTGACCTATGTTGAAGATCTTGCTGACAATCTTTTTAGTATTGGTCAATTTTGTGATAAAACTTTGGAAGTAAACTTTCGAACAAAAAAGTGTGCTGTTCGCACCTATGAAGGTAAAGAATTTCTTTTCGGATCTCGTGAGACGAATCTGTTTACTATCAATTTAAATGACGTGGTCCCACTTGAAGAAGTGTGTTTAGTGGCAAAAGCGACGTCAAATGAATCATGGTTATGGCACCGTGGTCTTTCACACCTTAATTTCAAAACTATCAATAAATTGGTAAAATGTGGCCATGTGTCTGGTCTTCCAGATGTTTCATTTGATAAATATCATCTCTGTTCATCTTGCGAAATGGGCAAAATGACCAAAAAGTCTCATAAGTCCAAACTAGTTCCAAGTTTATTCAAACCACTTGAATTACTTCATATGGACTTATGTGGTCCGATGAGCGTCCAAACTTTAGCTGGTAAACGATATGTGTTGGTGATTGTTGATGATTATTCATGTTATACATGAGTTTATCTCTTACGTACAAAAGATGAAGCTGCTGATATCATTATTGCCTTCATCAAGAAAACCCAGATAAATTTGGAATTAAAAGTCCATACCATTCGTACTGACAATGGGACTGAATTTAAAAATCGAACTTTAGATTCTTTCCTTGAATCAGTTGGTATATCCCATCAATTTTCCGCTGCCCGAACTCCTCAACAAAATGGGGTTGTCGAACGAAGAAATCGTACCTTAGTTGAAGCTGCTCATACCATGCTTTCATTTTCAAAACTCCTATTATCTCTTTGGGCTGAAGCCAAAAGTATGTCATTTTTCACTCAAAATCGTTCAATCATCAACAAAACCTACAACAAAACCCCATATGAACTCATTAAACCGAATTCCAAATATTAAATTTTTCAATATTTTTGGGAGTCGATGCTTCATCCTTAATGATAAAGACAAATTGAATAAATTTGAAGATAAAGCTGATGAAGGAGTTTTTGTCGGGCACTCACGTGAATCTGCATCTTTCAGAGTATATAATCGGTCAAAACGGACGATTAGAGAAAGTGTTAACGTCACTTTTGATGAGACTTTTCCTCTAGATCCATTAACTACAAATGTTGAAATTCCTTTACCTTCGCCGTCGCCTTCCACATTTGAGAATGCCTTAGATGTCTTGTTTGATCATTTTTATGATGATTATCATAACATTAGACATACTTCACTTGAGGAGGCTGGCGTTCCATTTCCATCAGTAGCCGATGTTCAATCCATTACTGTACCTGAAATGCAAAATTCAAGTTCGACTGATTCTCCATCTCATACTTCTGCTTGTCCAAATACCAATCTTTCTCCTTCAGATTCTGCTTCATCCTTGGAAAATCAATCATCTCCGGATTTTCCTCCACCTTCTGGTCATGCTGCCACTACTTTAGATTTATCTTTAGTTCCAGCACAAACTCCACCTTTTGGTGATTGATTTCTCCAAATTCAATCTTAAACAAGTTGATCCTCCACCTTCTACATCA
Organism: Calendula officinalis; assembly: GCA_963853835.1. Lineage (NCBI taxonomy): Eukaryota > Viridiplantae > Streptophyta > Magnoliopsida > Asterales > Asteraceae > Calendula > Calendula officinalis. The sequence continues at coordinate 56,899,711 of OY970823.1, read as the reverse complement.
AATACTCAAACTGCATTAATCCCACATCTTGCATTCACTGATACCTCAAATATCATTCTGGGTCAACTTCCACTTCCTCATTCTCTAAAATAATCGGTAATCCTGACTCTTCTGTTCAAACACGTAGAGCTACCGCTGATGAATGTCAATTTTCTGCTTTTCTAAGCTCTAATGAACCTAAGAAAGTCAGTGAAGCTCTCTCAGACCCAGACTGGATTCTTGCTATGCAAGAAAAAATCAATCAATTTGAACGATTAAAAGTTTGGCGTCTGGTTCCAAAACCACCCGAGAAATCTGTTATTGGTACTAAGTGGATTTTCAAAAACAAAAAGGATGAGAATTGTTAGGTCACAACACCACTGGTTTGTTTGATAATTGTTAGATTAATAATATACTTAAGACAATTAAGGTGATGAACACAGTAATTTAGTCAAACGTATATTATTCCACAAAGTGTGGCTTGTAGCGGAAATACAAGACCACTGAACAATTACAATATATAAGAACGAACATGTGAATTGGTAAGTTCTCCTTTGCAAGATGATCTCTATTTATAATGATATAGAGATCTTACATAATGTGCAAAGGAGTAACTGAAGGACTAAGCTCGGAAGATGACTAAGATCAAGGGATTTGATCTTAGTCCGTTACATAATAAAATGTAACTCAGTCCTTCTACTCAGTATTGGTTTTCCAATACTGAATACTGATACTGAGTGGCCAATAATGGCCAAACTCAGTATCACTCCTAAACTTAGCATATTTATTCTACTAATTATTCTAAGCTAGTCTAGGTTGTTTTGTTATCTTAAGATTCCAAAGGGGTAAGGCTTTTTGCCTTAACAATCTCCCCCTATCTAATGATAACAAAACAATTACAAAGATAATTATTCACCATTCATAGTCTTTCTTGTGATCACCAGTTTTAGATCAATGTCTTTCAACTCTGTCATTTTTACTTCTTTGACCTCTGGTTCTGCCAATTCTTTCTTTCTTGCAGTGCAATACTTGTCAACTATGTTCACCATCTTCATTCTACCAAATGATTTGGCACTGTAACCTTTGGATTTTAAGTACTCTACCATTTTTTATTTTTGTTCAAACACTTCATTTGGTAGTTCAACATTGACTTGTTTGCATTCTGCAACTAGATCTTTAAGACAGTTTAAATGTTCTTCTTCTATTTTCTTTTGTTTTTCTAGTTCAATGACTTCATTGAATGACTTCATCTCTGGTCTTTTCTTGTTCAGCCTTTTTTTTTTTTTTCCAGTTCAAGAGTTTTAGCACATTTTCTGTGGTACCTCATTCTTTTCACCTTCCAGTGATCTTGTTTTAGAGGTCTTACCAAATTTATTTTGTTGACCATGTGGTGACCTAGTGCTCTGTGAGGAATATCTTCATCAAATACAACTTTTCCTTTTCCAACACATTGTGTAAGAGGAGTGTACTTCATATCACTAGCTGGTATAATCTCCATATCTGGATTGAATTTGTGAATTTTGTCTTCAGTTAGGATCTTAGGGTGAGGAGGTAATTCACATTCATCTACCTCTTCCCAGTTAACATCAGCATCAAAATCAGGAACTACAATGGGTTTTGATACTGATGTTGTGGTTACTACTGCTGAGTCAGTAACAACAACTGCTGGTTCAATAAGATCTGGTGATTGAGTTATTTCTTCTACAGACTCGGTAGTAACCGAAGTACTTACTACTGGTATTAATGACTGCAGGTTGAATGGTCTGTAGATTACCAGTTGTATTACAACTGGTGAGGTTTCTTCAGTTGTTACTACTGGTGTGAGATCAGTAGTAACTGGAATAGTTGTTGCTGCTGTTGAGGTAATTAGTACTGATGTTGCTTCTTGGACATCTTCTTCAATAGGATCAGTAGTAAGCACTTCGGTTTGTTCAAGTACCTCAGTAGTGTCCATGGGATCAGTAGTACCCATGACTTCAGTAGCAATTTGAGAAGGTACTTGTTCTGCTGTTGGTGATTGTTGTGCAACCACAAATACATCTTCCTCCATACTTTTGACTCCTCTTTCAAAGTCTTCATCACTTTGACCTCTTTCACCATGAGCTTCTTTTAAGATTAAGAGGGAGGGTGTTGCTGCTGCTATGGAAGTATCAATCATGTTTTGTATTTGATTCTTCTCCCCCTTAGTGATCTCAACTTATGGAGCATCACTATCATCAATCTTCTTCTTCAACTTTCTGATGATGTTTGATTGTCTTTGAAGCCTGTATTTAAACCTCTTCATTCTTTTGTTCATAAAATTGATGTAGTGCTTCATGTAGCTCATGGTGTTTCCTTGATTGTTGATAAGTATATTGTAACGACCCGAAATTTGAATAAAATAAATTATGGGAAAAATATAATAAATAAGGATAAATCGTTTAAAAGACGTAGGAATTGGTTTCGTGACATTTGGACACCGTATGAGAAAGTTATGGACGAAACAGGGTCGAGACAAAGACCGAAAAGTGCAGCCTTGGCTGCATAGGGAGTTCACGGCGTGAACTTTTGTTCACGATCGTGAACTATCAACAGCTATTTGGGCAATCTATCGTGAAGAACTTCCCGACCAGTTAGCGATCGCGAAGAATGCGTGTAGGAGGAGAGTTCGCGACGCGAACTTTGTTCACGCCGTGAACTATGGTCGAGCAGCTTTATAATCGGGTTTTTGGCCATTTGAACTCATTTTCAAACCCTAACTCTTCTCTCTAAGTGTGAGTGCGAATTTTGATTGTAAAAGAGCATTTGGAGCCGATTTGCAGCCTGAATCTTGCGGATCTACACTCCTTGGTGAAGATTAAAGGTATATCTCAACTCTTAGTTAGTTGTATGTGTTGAATTTGGGGTAAAAGGTGAAGTTTGTAAACCCTAGTTGGAGGGTTTACCATGAATGACGAAATGAGTGTTATCTAACTTAGATCTATGGTATTTTGTCAAGGAAAACATGTTCATGATATGGATTTATGATAATACCGGGATTTATGAAACTAGGGTTTTTTAGAAATTGGGAAAATGATACTAGTAGTTAACTAGTGGTAAAATATGATGATGTTTGATGATAAACCTTGTATGGTTTCATGATTAGGGCAATTGTTGAAAGACTTGGAATTTACAAGTCTTGGGAAGTGAAGATTTTGTTCAAGGAATACAAGAGGATTAAGCTTGGCCAAGGTGAGTACATGAGACTTTTAAAACTGGGTACATAGCAAATGTTTCTTTTAAAATATATATGATGTTTTGTGAGTCTTTATTAATAAATGATTTTTAATAAAGATATGATTGAAAAGATGAGAAACTGATAAATAGTAGACTATCTAAGTATGTCTAAAGTGATTGATGATTTTGAAAGAGGTCATGATAATGAAAAGTAATTAATAACTAATTATTGATATGACGTAAAAGAGTGTACTTTTATAATATGTGATTACTAATAACGAGACTAGTTGATCCGATTATGTGAATGCTAGTTAAGATTAGCATGTGGATAGATTGTATGATGGCCTTATGGCATTGATGATAGATGTGACATATAGTCACATGTAATAGTTATGACAGGTAGATTGAAATAGGATAGGTACATGATAGATTTGGAGGCATTCTGGATTATCATGGTATCTTAAATAAAACTGATGAGTCGGAGGCATTCCGATCACCCAACAAGATGTTGGATCTTACTGAACTGGAGGCATTCTGGTTAGTAAGATGAAGATAGGTCACTTTGGCTGAACATTGTGACAATGGGGGTTCTACTGAATCGGAGGCATTCTGGTTAGTAGGACAAAAATGGGGTCTCGTTGGTTTGGAGGCTTTCCGAACAACTTGACGGGTCAAATAGGCTATGAATTAATGTGTTAGAATCACCGAAGAGGTGATTGATGTATATGAATGAGATAGGGTTACCACGGAGGTAACTAAAGTACATAGATGTATATATATATTTATATATCTAATAAATGTGATTATTAATAAATGTGATTATTTATATATATTAACGTCAGGTTTAAAACCCATGTATCTCACGAGACAATTTTGTCTTACGTACTATGTTTGTTTGTGATGCTATGTACTCAGGTTCAGGGGCTAAGGATTAGGTGCGGTTGCTAGTAGAGTCGCACGGATTTAGTAGAGATAGCAGGTGGATTTACGTTTGGCTTTGGTTATGATATATTTTGTAACACCAACTAATGATTTTTATTTTATACCAAGGTTTTTGTAAATCCATATTTTGGGACAATACTCTAAATGTTTTGAATTTAAAAGGGATTTTTCGGAAATATTTTGTATTAAAATTTGAGGTGTTACAACTTGGTATCAGAGCTATAGCTTAAGCGAATTAGGTTGGATTGACCACCCTAGGCTTAAGTTGTAGAAGTAGAATGATATATTTCCGTTAGATAACTAGGTTGACCTTGAAAGCTATATGGCTAAGTTGTCTTAGGGTCGAACCCTAGGAAGAATTGCCTTATGTGGTCATTTTCGAGCTTGAGAGTCGTAATGGACTATTGAATGAATGATTGATTAAGGTATAGTTGTTATCTTATTATAGCAAAATGGTGAATGTGGAATGTGGAGGAACTCCACATAACTCGGAAGAGGGTCCGGAAGGTTATGTTAGCTACACGCCGGTAACATTTGAAGTGGTTCGCGATATGTTTGACCGAATGAGGGAAGAATTAAAAGAGGACATGAACCGGATTATTGATGACCGGATGACCCAGGAAAGGGAAGGTAATTCCAAACCGGGTGTAAAGAGTAAGTATTCGGGTAGCAAGGCCCACATGGAGAAATTCTCGACTGAAAAGGAAAATGATATGAGTCTTGATAAGAGAAATGGATGTTCGTTCGAGGCATTTATGGCATATGAGCCCAAGGTGTATTCGGGAAGTTTTGAGCCAAGAGTCACCGTCCGGTGGATTCGAGAAACTGAGCAAGCTTTGGAGAGTAGCAAATGTAAAAGGGAAGATATGGTGACTTATGCTTCCAGAATGTTGAAAGACGAAGCACACATGTGGTGGATTATGATGTACGAAGTCTTAGGCAAGAAGGCGATATACAAGATGTCATGGGATGAATTCACGAGCCGTTTGAAAGATAAATTTTGTCCTAAGAGAAAGTTAGAGAAAGTGCAAGAAGAAGCTATGATTCTCAGAAAAGGAGATGAGTCGGTGGATGTGTACACCAAGAAAGTTGATCAGGTAGTGGTTCAAGACCCACCAAGAAGTGGAGAAAAGAGGAGAATCGAAGATAGTTTGGAACCATCAAAGAAGGGAAGGTTCGCACCGACTATGACCAATAAAGTTGGTGGCGGAAAGTGTCATAATTGCGGTAAGGGCCACAATGGGGTATGCAAGTCGGGTACAACTTTATGTTTCACATGCGGAAGAGTTGGGCACAGGGCAAAAGACTGTGGAGTGAATAATATCAAAGAAGTGGAGTGCTACACCTGTCACGAGAAGGGGCATTTTAGTGGTGCATGCCCGAAGAGAGGAACCGGTATGCTGATGTCAACTGCTCACGGCGAGGCTAGAGGAAGCCACGATACCGCTTCAGGTACGATGCCTATAAATCTTATGTTATATGATCTGTGAATTACATGTTGATGAACCGCACGAGACGATGCTAATGAATTAGGTCATTATAGTCGTTAGATGAGCATTTGTTGCGAAAGTAGTTAGTAGAGTTAACTTCCATGGCCTATGTATAAGATGAAAGTTCTGAATTAATGACCGGTATTGAGAAAAGAGAAATTAAATTATGTGGAAGGGAGTAACAATGAGAATCCTTCATGGAAGTATAGAATGATAATTAAATAAATGATCAATATATTATGATTGGTAAAAAAAAAAGGAAAAACTATGGTGTCATGGAGTATCAAAGACGGAATATGAAAGTTGTAAAAGCTCCCTAGGTAAGGTTTACAGAATGTGAAAGTGTTATTTTGTGGTGAGGAAGTCGTGCACAGATGGAAGGCGACGTGAAGGAAATTACAAGGTCTGACGTTATTATGGTGCAAGAGTCGAGATGGGTAATGGAATATATGATGTAAAAAAAAAAAAGAAAAGAAAAGAAAAGGATATATGTATATAAAATGGAACCTTAGTTATTGGATACGATTGATGGAGTGTTGGCAAGTAGCCATGGCAAACGGTTGTGTCGGAGATGTCGGGCGTGACATCAAGAGTGGATAATTCATTTTTGGTAAAGGTTTATGGAAAAAGTACGATAGTGTATGTATGGGTGACGATCGAAGTCAATTGGTTGACTCATGATGACCGGGTGAAAGAAAAGTTAGAAGTTTTAGTAAGAATGGATCGAATAAGGCGATTGATAAATTAGTAGTTTGGTGGGAAGCACTAAAAATGATTATGTGTATACTGTGTGGTATTGTGTGTAAGTGGAAATAATGGCCTTGGAAGGCATGAGGTTTTAGAGAGATAATGTTATGTGGAAAGTGGAAAAGTGAAAATTTGGATAGAATATGTGATTGATTGTGAAAGTCAAATGTGAAAGAAAATGATAGCATGATGGTAAGTGTAATGAGGCATACATGAATTGTATGCAAGATGGAATAGTTTTGTATGAGTCACTTTGGATTGGAGGCTTTCCGATCATTGTGACAGTTTGGCGTCGGGATGGATTGGAGGCTTTCCGATCATCTCGATAAGTTAGTTAAGTATAATTTGATATTTAAGGAGTATGAGGTTTGCATCGGACGTATGTAGAACCGTATGGTTAAGTTATTGCTATAATTATATGGTAAGTGAGAAATTGGATTGAAAACACGGGTCGTGTTTAAGTAGAAGTATGTGTAGGAGATACCTACAAGTTAATGGTTCATGAAAAAGGAATGCTTTAGGAAGCAAAGTGGTTAGTAGCCAATGAGTGGTGAAAGGTGTATAACGGGTGGTAAGGCCACAATTGGATATGATTGAGGCTTTATAGCCGGTAATCGGGAACTTCAAGTATGGTATAGGGATGTTTGAAAGGAATTATGAATGGTATAAGAATTTGAATGAAGGTAAAGGAGTAATAGAGATTGATGTCAATTTAAATGGAATTTGTTAATCGACTGTGGGGATCGAAATCAAGGAAAAAGGGAACAAATGAGAAAAGAAATTTAAATATGAATCGGGAATGAAAAGCTTGGGAAGCGATGCCTTAGTAATAAAGAATATGTGGAATTTAGCAAGGTACGTTGACTTTATTCATAAGTCAAGGTTGATCAACTGATGGGATGTTGACTTTAGTCAAAAAAATTGGATTTTGACTTTCGTTTAAAATGGTTAGACAAGGATAAGAGCATAATATATCGCATATATGTGTGTATGATAGTGGTTGATTGATTAATGGAAATAATTGTAGTCAAAGGGTGCGACTTTGACCTTTGGGCAATTCAAATGGAATTTAGAAATTGAGTATGGCTGTTGTTGGATTAGGAGTGTAAAATTGATGGTTAAAGAATTGATGGTTAATAGAACCACTAATGGATAAGGAAAATTTTTAAGATTTGTTGACTTTGCGCTTAAGTCAAGGGTGGAACAATGTTGACAATTTGGTCAAAGCGAGGGGTTGACTATCATTTTGGTCAATGGGTTATTAGTAATGATTGGGTCATATCATCCCTATGTGGATAAAAGGATTGGTTAAAAGATAGAGAGTGTTATGGCAAATTGTGTAATTTTGACCCGTTCGGGTATTAGGAACATATGTTTGGATTTTTGGCCGTTTGGGTATAACGGGTCAAATGGGCAGTTAAATGCATAAGTATTATCGAATCATAATTTGGAAGTGGAATGAGGATTGGAAATCCCTGAGTTGATTCCGAGGACGGAATCCTTTTAAGGGGTGGATAGTTGTAACGACCCGAAATTTGAATAAAATAAATTATCGGAAAAATATAATAAATAAGGATAAATCGTTTAAAAGACGTAGGAATTGGTTTCGTGACATTTGGACACCGTATGAGAAAGTTATGGACGAAACAGGGTCGAGACAAAGACCGAAAAGTGCAGCCTTGGCTGCATAGGGAGTTCACGGCGTGAACTTTTGTTCACGATCGTGAACTATCAACAGCTATTTGGGCAATCTATCGTGAAGAACTTCCCGACCAGTTAGCGATCGCGAAGAATGCGTGTAGGAGGAGAGTTCGCGACGCGAACTTTGTTCACGCCGTGAACTATGGTCGAGCAGCTTTATAATCGGGTTTTTGGCCATTTAAACTCATTTTCAAACCCTAACTCTTCTCTCTAAGTGTGAGTGCGAATTTTGATTGTAAAAGAGCATTTGGAGCCGATTTGCAGCCTGAATCTTACGGATCTACACTCCTTGGTGAAGATTAAAGGTATATCTCAACTCTTAGTTAGTTGTATGTGTTGAATTTGGGGTAAAAGGTGAAGTTTGTAAACCCTAGTTGGAGGGTTTACCATGAATGACGAAATGAGTGTTATCTAACTTAGATCTATGGTATTTTGTCAAGGAAAACATGTTCATGATATGGATTTATGATAATACCGGGATTTATGAAACTAGGGTTTTGTAGAAATTGGGAAAATGATACTAGTAGTTAACTAGTGGTAAAATATGATGATGTTTGATGATAAACCTTGTATGGTTTCATGATTAGGGCAATTGTTGAAAGACTTGGAATTTACAAGTCTTGGGAAGTGAAGATTTTGTTCAAGGAATACAAGAGGATTAAGCTTGGCCAAGGTGAGTACATGAGACTTTTAAAACTGGGTACATAGCAAATGTTTCTTTTAAAATATATATGATGTTTTGTGAGTCTTTATTAATAAATGATTTTTAATAAAGATATGATTGAAAAGATGAGAAAGTGATAAATAGTAGACTATCTAAGTATGTCTAAAGTGATTGATGATTTTGAAAGAGGTCATGATAATGAAAAGTAATTAATAACTAATTATTGATATGACGTAAAAGATTGTACTTTTATAATATGTGATTACTAATAACGAGACTAGTTGATCCGATTATGTGAATGCTAGTTAAGATTAGCATGTGGATAGATTGTATGATGGCCTTATGGCATTGATGATAGATGTGACATATAGTCACATGTAATAGTTATGACGGGTAGATTGAAATAGGATAGGTACATGATAGATTTGGAGGCATTCTGGATTATCATGGTATCTTAAATAAAACTGATGAGTCGGAGGCATTCCGATCACCCAACAAGATGTTGGATCTTACTGAACTGGAGGCATTCTGGTTAGTAAGATGAAGATAGGTCACTTTGGCTGAACACTGTGACAATGGGGGTTCTACTGAATCGGAGGCATTCTGGTTAGTAGGACAAAAATGGGGTCTCGTTGGTTTGGAGGCTTTCCGAACAACTTGACGGGTCGAATAGGCTATGAATGAATGTGTTAGAATCACCGAAGAGGTGATTGATGTATATGAATGAGATAGGGTTACCACGGAGGTAACTAAAGTACATAGATGTATATATATATTTATATATCTAATAAATGTGATTATTAATAAATGTGATTATTTATATATATTAACGTCGGGTTTAAAACCCATGTATCTCACGAGACAATTTTGTCTTACGTACTATGTCTGTTTGTGATGCTATGTACTCAGGTTCAGGGGCTAAGGATTAGGTGCGGTTGCTAGTAGAGTCGCACGGATTTAGTAGAGATAGCAGGTGGATTTACGTTTGGCTTTGGTTATGATATATTTTGTAACACCAACTAATGATTTTTATTTTATACCAAGGTTTTTGTAAATCCATATTTTGGGACAATACTCTAAATGTTTTGAATTTAAAAGGGATTTTTCGGAAATATTTTGTATTAAAATTTGAGGTGTTACATATATGTCAGTTTTGTACAGTGGTTTAAGGGTTTTCCATCCTATCCGTCAATTGGTTTTGTTCAATGCTACCCTCATTCCTTCTAGGTAAATCATCGGGTTGGTTTGGTACATTGGGTTTAAGGGTTTTCCATCCTTTCCATCGATTCTGGAGATTTCATTCTACCCTCATCACTGCTTGGTGATCCATTGGGTTGTTTAGATAGCCTCTTCTTCCTAGAAGAAGCAGAGATACCTCCCTTGTGGTTTCTTGGCACCTGGGTCCTTTAAGTGTTGCCTCAAAGGATGAGTCATCACTTAAAGTTGCCGAGGTCTGGGTCTTAATGATGTTTTCACGAGCCTGTGCACCAACCTTTGATGCATCAGTAGTGAGAGCCCTTTCCTCATGCCCAATCTCCTCCTCGGAGGACAACTCTTGGAGTCTGGGGTGTGACTCAGTGGGTCCCCTGGTGTCCTTTTTGGAAGTTCTCTTCCTTTTATATGTTTTGGAAATAGTTTGGCTTTTGGTTTGGTCTACCTTAGAGTGAAGAGTAGCACTCCGAGGTCTTATTACATGTACCTGGGACACATTCAGGACATTTTGTGGTGAGGTTGATTGAGTGGCTGTTAAGGATTCTGTTTGGGCCATTTTTGGTGATGGAGTGGGTTGGGGTTCAGTGGGTTGACTGGAACCTTCTTCAGTGGGGGGGTGATCATAGATCATGTTTGAAAATAGAGGAGTTACAGTTCCAGAAAATTTGAACTGCTTCCTCATGTTTGAACACACCTTTTTGTTTAATTATGGTGTAAGAAAAATATGTTTTAATTTTGGAAGATTAGGGATTTCACAGTTTAAAAGATGTGCAATGAATCTTGGATGCATTAAAAATTTTGTATGAGATAAATTTCCAAGCATTCCATCAAAAATCATATTAGAAAAATCGAATACTTGATCTGTGCACAAACATACAACAACAAATGCTATTGATTTGTTTAACTCATTTCAAGTACTCTTTTTAGGAGAGATACAATGTTGAATAATATGAATTAAAAGTTTCCATTAGGGTGAAAGAAGACCTTTTTGAAAAGTCAGTATGCTAGTTCTTCCTTCATACCCCATTTTTAAAATAGTTTCAACAAGTTCCTCCTTTTCAAGAAGAGATTTACCTGACTCATCATTGAGTTGTAGATGTTGTCTGATAGATTGTTCAGTGATTGTTATTGTCTTTCCATCTACTACTGACTTGATTTTTGATGTGTTTTCCTCTTCTATTTTCTCAGCATTCTCCCAGAATTATACAAGATGTTGTACATAGATATTAGGATCAATATTTAGTGCGAATTTGATATAAGAATTTTTTAGGAACATCACAATGGGTCTGAAATCTCTTGTTCCATCTGGATTTCGTAGAAAGGCTAGCATGTTGTGGAATTCTGAGTAAAGAAGATCAGTTTGTACGCCGATTGGTTTTCTCGATGCCATTTTGATTCGATTCTTGAGAGAAATTTTGGAATGGATCTGTGTGAATTTTGATTGAAGTTGCCGACTTAAGGGTTTATCGTAGGGTTTAGCATATCTATGTTTGGATAATGCTTAATTAATCGATTTCTGCTATTTATAATTTTCGAATTAACCTGCAAAATGACCGAAATACCCTTAGAATCATAACCCGACGGCTATTTTCATGGGGGTTAGTTTGGTAAAACTGCGTATTTCATAAGAAACGGTTGATCAGTAGTAACTTAAGCATCAGTAGTAAAACGTCAGTAGTAACTGTTGTTTTACACGTAACCTAATTCTCAGTAGTACTCGATCAGTAGTAAATTATGAATACAACACATAATCAGTACTAATGAATAATCAGTAGTAAAACAATAAAATAAAAATTAAAACTAATGGACAAACACTTAACATATTCAATTCTTATGAAATTAATTTACTAAAATCATTCCAATACTGCTAACCAAGAATCCAAATCTTCCTACATCAAATGCTTTTATAAAAAGATCTGCTAGTTGATTATCAGTATGAATTTTAGCCACTTTAATTAATTTCTTTTCATTGCAATCTCTTATAAAGTGAAATCTGATTTCAATATGTTTAGTTTTTGAATGTCTTACTGGATTATTCACAATACTAATTGCACTTTGATTATCAATAAAAATAGGAGTTTTGAGAATAGATATACCAAAGTCCATAAGTTGGTTTTGAATCCACAGTACTTGAGCACAACAAGCAGATGCAGCTACGTACTCTGCTTCAGCAGTTGATGTTGATACATTTGTTTGTTTCTTGCATTGCCAGGACACCAGTCTTGATCCAAAGAATTGACATCCACCAGTAGTTGACTTTCTGTCTTGACATTCACCACCGTAGTCACTATCAGTGTATACTATAAGTTCAAAAGGTGAGTCATGTGGATACCAAGGACCAAGTGATGGTTTTCCTTTCAAGTATCTGAAGATTCTTTTAACTGCTTGCAAGTGAAGTTCCTTTGGCCGTGCTTGATACCTGGCACAAACACAAACACTATACATAATATCAGGTCTTGATGCAGTTAAATACATTAAAGAACCTATCATTGCTCCGTACAAGTGTTCATCTACATCTTCCCCCTCAACATCAGGATGTAGGTGTTTATGTGTTTCCATGGGAGTACTTGCACTTTTACAGTCTTTCATTGCAAATTTCTCAAAGATGTATTTGACATATTTTGATTGATTAATCAAAATACCATCTGATCTTTGATTGATTTGGAGTCCAAGGAAGAAGTTCATTGGACCCATTGAGCTCATCTTGAATTTGATCTAAATCAATTCTTCAAATTCTTTACACAATTGATCATTTGATGAACCAAAGATGATATCATCTACATATATTTGAACCAGTAGAATATCATCCTTGACTTTTCTTGTAAACAGAGTCTTGTCAATTGCACCTCTTTTGAAATTGTTCTTCAAAAGATATGATAATAATGTATCATACCAAGCTCTTGGTACCTGATGAAGGCCATATAGAGCTTTGTCTAATTTGTACACATAATCATCATGGTCAGGATCCTCAAATCCTGGAGGTTGACATACATAAACTTCTTCTTCAATTTTCCCATACAGGATTGCACTCTTTACATCCATTTGATAGACTTTGAATTTCTTGAATGAAGCATATGCTAAGAAAATCCTTATTGCTTCAATTCTTGCAACATGAGCATATACTTCATTATAGTCTATTCCTTCTTCTTGAGTGTAACCCTGCGCTACAAGTCTGGCTTTATTCTTGATCACTATGCCTCTTCATCCTTCTTGTTTCTGAAGATCCATCGTGTTCCGATGACCCTTTTTCCTTTTGGAAGAGGTACAAGTGTCCAGACAACTTGTAATTTGAATTGAAGAAGTTCTTCTTGCATGACTTTAATCCAGTTTGAATCTTTCATAGCTTGTTGAATCTTTTTAGGTTCCTCCTGAGATAGAAAACAAGCAAACAGACATTCATTAGAGATTAGACTAATATTTGCAATATTAGAATTAAATTTGCTTCTTGTCTACATATTTGAATTAACATCACTTACACCTAGGTCTAAGAGATGATTCTTTTGAGCCCTTGAGTTGGGAACTTTATCAACAACTATTTGACTATCAAGATTTGATTCATTGGCTTCTGGAACTTGTGCATCAGTCCAGTTTTCTTCTTGATTTTCCGAATTTTCTTGATTTTCTTAATTGATACTGACATCAGTATTAACTTGATTTTCATTCAAATCATGTGTTTCTATGTTAGTACTGACATCAGTATTGTTTGGTTCATCATCACCATTTTGAGTTTCTGAGTTACTACTGGTGTGAGTAGTATCTTAAGAGTTCGAGTTATTACTGGCCTCAGGATTGCTTATGTTATCCGAGTTACTGCTGTCCTCAGTATTAACCGTGGGATCAGTATTAACAAGGATATACTTCATTTGATTTTGAGTGCCATTGAATGATGATGATCCTCCATGTGGTGGTTGGTTGTCTGTTCCACCTACATTGAAATCATAGCTAAAATCAAGAGATTTGGTTAGTGAGTCATGAAGGGTTTCATAACACTGATCGAACACTTGGGTCAACCTCCTAGTATACTTGGTTCGAACCATACTGACAAGAACATGATGATGTTCTTGCCGGTTAACCCAACTAGCTAGTTTAATCCCTAAAAGCAGAACTGAGATTAAACCTAATCCTTAACCCCTAAAGGATTATAGGAACTTGGAATCAAACTTGATTAACAAGAAAAAGAAACCTTGTACGAAGAACTCGAACACACACATTGTTTGTGTATGTTCGTCGATCAACAACCAAGAACCCTAGGGTTCTTAGTGCCGAATTCGAACAAGTGGAGAAGAGGGGAAAAGGGTTTCCCAAAACATACGTGAATCTTGCTTAAGTAAGTCCACTGATGATGAACACAACGAGAAACCTTCTACTCGTTTCTTGCAACGATCCTTGAATAATTAATTATATATTTCGGTATATACATACACGAAATATATACTTGTGTTTTATACCTTTAATAATTAATTATATAATAAGTTTTATATAATCTTTAGACAATAATATTATCCAATTACTATATGATTTAATAGCTTTAAATCATATCATGGATAATCTATAATTAACACATTGTATATTTACTCATCTAGTAAATGTACAAATAATTGTATTAATTAGTTAGTTAAACTAATCTAGTAATAAATTAATCTTAACGTAATACTTAACTGATTCATAATGACTATTATGAATCATTCCTCTTCGTAGTATCATTACATATCTTGCTCGTATTACATGCACTCACCGGGTCGACCCTTAAGTGTTTTGTAGGTTTGGATGTATCATCATAGGTTGACTAACTGTGCACATAATTCCAACGGACTCCCACTTGTGCAAGTTCGTAACTTTTATCTTAATGACACGAGCTACAGTGGCCTTCTATATAGGTAACCAACCCCATAAACACAGCTTATGTAACCCAGGTATAGTTTCGAAAAGCTCTTTAATAGCGTCTCCTAGTAAAGAACACCTTGTCTCTACTTCTTGGGCAACGTTGTTAGGTTCATCCCTTGCAGCATGATATTTGTGATAACGAATACGAGCATGGTATAAAATATCGACTCCTGTATTCGAAATCATTTCTTGACTTCTTGATTCAAACTGTTGTGATAAACGGCAAAGAACAAATCAGTTCGTTTGGGCATGGCCATGCACCTACCAGTTTTCTTATCATGTCAAAGGACCCATAAATATCTCTCCTAAAAAAGAGGTGCAATTACCATCTTGTTATATTTCGATTCAAAATACAACTTCCTCTGTACCCAGTAAGGCCTCGTATGACAATAATATTTCAGACTTGTCTAAAACGAACCAAAGTGCATTAGTCATTGTATCCCAAACCAAATACCTCAGGCTTAAGGACAATCCTAGTGAACAATACTTTTGAACTTTTCAACCACGAAGTATTATAATGGTGGTCAATCCAATATTCGTCGAGCTCCAACATAATATCACCGATATTTGGTCCACAACAACACTTGTTGTAGCTATCTTCGAGAAAACTCGAATCTCCACCAAATACCGCGATGACGTTAACGTCTCATCAAGGTTCCCACCTAGACGAGTAGTCACGAATTATATCTTTTGAATAAAGAGACTTTTATTCATGGATATTGTAAAACATACAAAGTCTGAATAACAATGATACTAACTCATGTATTCTTCCTCGCTGGACATACATACAGAATTATTACTGCATCATTACTTATTCCTTTCGTTCGTGTTGATTACTTAATGAATTTTACAATTTTACTTGTGACTTTATCACTGATCTAGTCATTCCTATTAAACTAAAGACATAAGACAAGTGTTGGAAAAATACTATTACTTTTGTCTTTGCTAGATTTTGTTCTTGCAACATTCTAGAACATATTCTAGTCTTGCCTTTTATGCAATTCTGCAAACATAGGAGGATTTGAAATTAACTCCTTAGTTTCTTAAATTCATAAAATTCACTTTGTAACTAAAGCCTCTTTTAGTTACTTGATTTGTAGATATCTTGTTACTAGTTAAAGAAATTTCCTTAAATGATAATGTTATCCACTGGAGTGTGAATAACCTATTAGATGTGCAATAATTAATCACAAGACTTGTGATCATGCTATTCGTTTGCAATAGTCTAATTAATGATCATTTATTATTTCTCTTAACTCTTTGGCAAACGACTTGATAATTCCTTGTTGTTAATATCTAACTAACTTACCATATTCATTAGTACCTCTAATGAATATGTTAGTCATAGCTCCTACTAAATTTTATGGAAATAAGCATCACTTAAACTATTACTTCGACCTAGTCAAAATGTAATAGTTTAACCTTTTAAGAATTAATCAATTTACTAAAGTCATCCTTTGGATTTGCGAATATCCAATATTCCTGTTAAGAGAATCATGACTTTCATTGATCATTGTATCTATCAAGTATAAGACACTTGAAACGATACTTCCAATTCTTAAATACATTAGTATCTTTTAAGAACCTCATTTAATGCCAAAGTCATTTCTTGGAGTTCTCAAATATCCAGCATTCCTATTAGGGAAGTATGACTTGATTAAATATTGTATTTATTACAAGTGTATAAGACTTGCAATAATACCATTTAGTTCTTAAATACTTTAATATAGTTTTACCTTTTAAGAGTTTATTTAATGTCTAAGTCATTCTCCTTGGATTTTGCGAATATCCAATTATTCTTATTAGGGATATATGACTTCATTAAATTCCTTTATCACAAGTATGAAAGACTTGTAATAATACTCTTTAAAGTCTATCTTGATTATATCCAATATAATCATACTATATTAATACTAATACTTTAAAACTTTCTATCATAAGTAACCATTACTTAAGATGTTTTAATCAAGTTCAGTATACCTTGAACTTTATGCTTTCCATAAAAACTCTTAAATATTTTCATTAGAAAAACTTTCTAATTACTAGTATCTAAGTAATTTGAGCTTTTAAGATATTCATACAACAATCAAACAAATATAAACAATGAGATCATTATTAAGTCAATACTTGACTTTATAATCTAGTCATAAAACTTGACTAGTATAATCCACACACATGCACACACAATATAATTCAACCATGGATTCAATGATGATAAGCTTAAAAACCGAAAATTTATCATAAAAATAGAAAATTGTAATTTTGTTCAAAAAACAACTAAAACAAAAAATTGTTTTACTGAATCCAAATGAAAAATACTGAATTAAAAAATGTGGTGCTCATGGGATCATTATCTCATGTTAGTCCATCTCGCTTTCAATCATCTCATGCAATAAACGATTGCTAAAGTTGAGTTACTCGTAATAAACTTTACAAGTAGGAAAGGAGTATCTAGAAGTTGGTCAAGTCAACTAAGGAGTTGCCTCCTACCCTTTGACCCTCGCCACAACCAAGACACCGTTTCTCGGTCCTTGTTTGGCTTCACCTTCTTGACTTTTGTTTGACTCCATTACCTTTAGGCACATCTTGGTTGGGATCAGTTTTACCCTTTCCCTTTCCGCTTCGCCTCTTTCTTTTTACACTGCCATCATCGGTTACTACGAGATCATTCCTAAACTCTGTCCCCAAAATCAACTCAGTAGTCATGAGCATGTAATGTAGCTCATCAATGGATTGCTCTATGTTGACTATATAAGGCTTATAGTCATCTGACAACGAGTTTAGTATCATTACTGGTGCTAACTGCAACATACTGGGTGTCCTAAGTCATTCAAGATGATCCATGTGCTCTTTCATTTTCATGACGTGAGCACTCACCGATTTAGTGTAATCATCGATGATTACCCTATATGTATTCATAGGGTATTCATCGATGATTAAACAGGGCACATGTGCCCCTCGTGCCGCGCGGAAAATTTTGCCGGCCCGTGAGCCCCAAATCCACCTAAATCAATGGCTGAGATTTATTCTTACATTCTCACCCAATGTGTGTGTATATATATATATATATATATATATATAGTGTCCGATTCAGGGCAGAACCGATTTAAGCGACAGAACCACAGAACCATTTTTTTGATTAATCTAAGCCGTCCATGTGTAGATCTATGGCTGTTTTTAATTGGGGTTATTTTGTTTTTATTTATTATTCAAATGACCGATATTTACAGTAGATTAGGGGTATATTTGGAATTTCAAATAGAGCGTATAATCAATTTACAAAAACTGAAATCTCATTCAATGCTAAATTCCATCGTGTGCAAGCTTTTCGGAGAAGAAGGTAATGGAGGTCATCGTACATTCCTAATCAGTTAATCTTAAATTTGTCAACTGAATATCCGAGATTATTGACATTGTTTGATTTTCCAAAAACTAAAACCCGAAAACCCTTTGATTTCAACACCTAGCCGTCTATCGTTTCAAAATTAGGGTTTCTATCGTGAACAGAGGTGCTCCGATTCTGTAATTGAAGACTCAATAATGGTGTCAGGTTAGCGTTTTTTGATTAAATCATCTTCTATTGTTCTTATTTACAGTTTATAGCCGATTTAATCGCTACATTTAACTTCGGTGTGTTCATTCGACATCAAATTTAATTTTTCTGAAATAATTTTGATGATAATCAGTACATTTTAACTGCGATTAAATATGTACATTTAACTGCGATTATGTAATCTGTACATTTAAACGTGATTCTGTAATTGAAGTCTTGAATTTAATCTGTAAGTTTATACGATTTAATGGTATATGTAATTGGATGTAGCTTGATGATAATCAATTTTTTCATACTTATTATCATACGGTATTAGAAACAATCATTTTGTATCAGATTGTTTGATTAAAATACAAAAACATATAATGAATGCATTAGATGTTTGATCAGTTGTATCATACAGATTTAGAAACAATCATTTGTTTCAGATTGTTAGGTTAAATACACAAACAATGACTATTTTATTGAGACATGTGATTCTGAATGCATTAGATGTTTGATTATAAATATGAATTTTTGTATCGTATGACGTTTTGTACCGATAGAAATTAAATGGGTTCACATTTTTAGGTTAAATACCAAAAAAAAAATTACTAGTTTTATTGAGTTATCTATACTAGTTCATTAGATGTTTCATATATTTAAGCCTATTTATTACATTTTGTTTGCATAAATATAAACTATCAGCTTGTTTGAAATTTCAGGTGTTAGGAGAAGTGGTAGGAAAAAGCCGAAATTAGTTGATTACAACGAATCTCGGAGGAATAAACCGACCGAAACAATTAGTATGCTGGTTTGATTTATTAATGTTTTATATTTCGTCTAGTTTATGGGTTTTTTTTTGAATTAGATATTGAAGAAGAGGATAAAATAAGTCGTAAAAGGAAAGGAAAAGCTAAGGTTGGTGAACCATCGAACCCGAATCAGGTTAATGTGGGTGGTGTAGCAGTTAATAATGAATTTTTTCACACACGTTCGAGCCCAAAGACATTAAGTGCAGTGATGTCTACGTTGAATCCCAGCCAGAAGTTTTGTTTAGATTCTATTGGTTTTGGCGGATTTGTTGGTTTCAATGTTGATAGCATCCATACTAAACTTGCATTACTTGTAGTGGATGCATTTAATCCGGAAATTATGGAAATTAAGCTTCCCAATGGGTCGATTAGAATCACGCAGGACCTTATTGCTGAGATGCTTGGTTTATTAAACATCGGTATGGACGTTAATGGTTTGGCGAACCAGAATGATAATCGGTTGTTTGAACGTTGGCATGATCAATATGCGGGTAGTAAGGATGTTAAACCCGCTGAAATTAGATTAAATATCATGCGTTCAGAGGATGCGGGCACGATGTTCATTCTTAACTTCATAGTTTTATTCTGTAATGTAATGGGGATAATAAAACCAGGTGGCATATGTGATGTAAACATTTTGTCTTTGTTGAGTTCAACAGTAGACATAAAAAACATTAACTGGTGTAAATTTCTTTGGGATTGTTTGAAGAATTGCAAGAAGGGGTGGGTTAAGGGCAAGAAAGATTCTTTCTTCAGGGGACCGTTGACGTTGCTCGTGGTTAGTTTATTTAATTATTATAAAAGTCACATTAAATACATTGTTGTTTTTGTTTTTTTGTATTATTCGTTATCATTATGTAATTAAGTGTTTTATGTTGATATTTTCTGTTTCTTTATTTACATAGATGTGTTACGTTGATAAGTGCCGATGTGAAGGCTTCAAAGTGTCAAATAAGAGACCACCGATATCGGTGTGGAATTCTGAGTTATTAGGTAAACGCGAGATGGTCGAGATAAAAAATGGTGGATTTGGGATCGGTGAAGTTGACGATACAGTTGTTGTAGATGGTGGAGAGAATATTCCACATGATATAGAGGTTACATTTAATGATATTTTTTAATCAAAAGTATTTCACTGTAATTATACCATATATGATTATATTACTAACTTTCACGTTTTGCAGGGTTGTTTATGGCAGCTTAAATCATTCATTAAAGAAGTTGGTAATGGAATCGATGATTTTGAAAGAACTGTTGTGTCCGCAAAACAAATGTTCCCGGACAGTAATGAGATTGACATTCTTTTAGATAATTACAAGAAGATGTTGAAGTACGGATATAGGGGTATTCAAGAAAAATCAGCCTCATTTGTATCACGTCACAACGCCGGAGACCAGAATCTCGGGGGCATGTTTAGTCGTGTAGGTGAGTCGTCAACGCAACAACGTGGCTCTCCGGTTGTTGGTATGACTGATCAACATTCGATGCATGATATAACACCAACGAGAACATTAAATGAAAGTGATCAAATAGGTGCTAAAACTGTTGATGCTGGGCCGAATAGCAGTTTACCATCTGGCACAACATTAGACAGTGATAAAACAGCATCTACAATTCATGTAGAATTGTCGAATGAGACTAAAAAATGGATGTGGGTTTTGATAACGATCGTGGTAATGTAAAACAAACTGACTCCCCATGTTTTAAGGAAGAAGACGTTATATGGTATTGTTTCCATATCTACCGGATTTGCAAGTGGACAAAAATACCCTTTCCGATTTTTTTAATTAAATAATTTTTATTTAAAACTTGCTGCAATCTGATTGGCTGCATACCGGTTCTGTGGTTCTGTCGCTAAAATCGGTTCTGCGCTGAATCGCACCCTATATATATATATATATATATATATATATATATATATATATATATATATATATATATATATATATATATATATATATATATATATATATATATGTGTATGTATATATAGTGAAGGATTATATTGAGAACCCTGATTTTAAAAAGAACTCTGAGAACTCGTCAATTTAAGTCTGAGCCGTTGAAAAACTTAATTAATGGTAGAGATGATTTGTGGCATAAATGTAATTAGTGGTTATTTTATTTTAAGAATTTTTATTAAAAAAAGGGTACAACGGTAAAATTACTTGGAAATATATTAAATAAAAAATAAAAAAATATCTCTCTCTTCCTTAAAATTCGTCCAGCCCTCTCTCACTCTTGTTAAAAACCTCCATATCTCACGTACACCAAAAACCTGCAACAACTTTCTTTATTCATCTTGATTTCTCTCAAAAGCGTTATGGAGATCCGATTTTATTTTTGTTTTTTTTTGCAGATCCGATTGCCTTTTTTTTCATACACCACTTATTCCACTTGATCTCCTAAAAAACGTGATGAAGATCCGGTTTCTAGATCCGTTATAGGTTTCATCAATTTCTTCATCTTCCAAATTCCCGAGGTTAATTCTTCTTTTTCTAACTTCCCATGTCAATGATTTGAATGATCTGAGATATGAATTTTACTCGATTTGTTATTTCATTTTATGTACAAGATTCAATTTTAGGGTTTTGACATCATGCATGTTTAGTTAATTTAAGGTATTACTTGTGGGTTTTGCTTATTAACCTCCGAAATTGTAATCCTAAGAAAGAAAATGGTTATTGTGTTTCTAAGATTTCTTAAATTAGGTATTTTCTTCTTGGGTTGATCCGAATTATAATTCATGGTATAATAAATTAATTCATATTTCTTTTGCTTAATTTCATTTGCATTTGTGGAGAAATATGAGTCCTCACGTAGGATTTATTTTATTAATTTAGGGCTTTGTTTCACCTTTGGAAGGTGCAATACTCGAATGTATTAAATTATTGTTTGACATATCATATTCGAATTGTGTTTTTCAACCATTTAGAATTGTTTATTTTACCCAATTTAGTGTTCTTTAATAGCCAAAAGGAATTCACCTTCAGACTCCACAATCTTCATTACACCGAAAATAAAAACAATAAGAAAAAATAAATAAAAGTAGGTTAAAATTTCATGTATGCAAATGTTTGTATTGCAATTATTAATTATGGTAACATTAATGTTCATATTAGGTTGCATATAGGTTCTTAAGTTTTTATGGGCTTTTTTTTTCAGCAAGCTGCTTAAGGATGCTAACTTTTGGATTTGTCAAAAACAACTCTGGATAAATGGAAAACGGAAAATGCTTTTGGCTCTCGGACATACATGTTATTCAATTTTTTATACTTTACATATATGTTTTGTTATTGTTTGGATGTGAAAATGTTATTCGTGCAATGTTCTTACATCGGTGTTTGTTTGTTACATATATGTTATCGGTAAACCCGTTTCAACTTTATAGACTTATACATCTATGTTCTCGCAAACACATATGCTCAACTGGTTTATAACATTGATTTACACTAATTAAGGAAAAATAACATTAATTACCGGAAAAAATAACATATACGCAAAAACGTCTCGTCTACATGTAACACTAATTACAAAAAAAAAAAAAAAAGAACATATATGCACAACGGGCTCGATAAAAATAATAAAACAAAAATAAATTTTCAAAAATAATTTCTAAATTTTAGGAAATTTTCAGAAAATGAAACAATTTTCTTTTTGGTAAAATGTCCTATATACCCCTGAATAATTAATATGAATTAAATTAATCAAAATCAATTTACTAAATTCTGATTGGTTAATAAGAGTTCTCAGAGTTCTTTTTGAAATCAGGATTCTCAATATAACTCGACCCTATATATATATATATATATATATATATATATATATATATATATATATATATATATATATATATATATATATATATATATATATATATATATATATATATAATTATATTGTCTCCTATGTAGTTAATTAGTAGGCTTTTGTTTTGAGCGATATGACGGGGATTTTTATATGATATCGGAAAGAATGTTTACTATCCAAGATAACCTAACCTTATTATTTAAAACAAAATGTTTTACTTTTATTGGGCGCTTATGATTTGAATACGATAAATAATTTAAGATTTTAATATTTCGTAATTCTAATAATATGGTTATATAAGATGGAAGAACTTGTCATGTCCAAAAATCGCGTAGGAAATATGCTCAAGTCAATAAAATAAAGTCAACAACGGTGGTGGTAGAAAATAAAGAAAAATAAATTAGTGTTAATTATGTCACGTTCACTTTGTAAATGTTATGTATAATATGTAGATAAAGTGAGTGATTCAATATGGAAATCAAATTATGGGTCGAAACGCAACACAACTCATTTTGGTTAATGTTTATTTATGTAAAATGCTTAGAAAATCTGGTTTAGTATAATTATGGAACACCCAATTTTTTTTATTTTTTTCTTTCACTTTATTGCATTTGTATATCAACGGTAGATCAATTCAACAAAAACATAAATGTTAGTTTTTGGACACACATATGTTATATGTTAATATGTATTATTCAATATTATTGCTATCTATATTAAAATGCACGTTTGAGTTGAGTAACATAAATGTTATTGATGATCATATATGCGTAGATGAAATTCTTGCATGTAACAATAATGTCCATGAGTGTATATTATAGTAAAGGTTAGGGTAAATGTTAGAAATTATCCCTGTGGTTTCTGGCATTTTGTCCCTAAATTTTTTTTTTAAAAATTTTTGTCCCTGACATCTTTAAAATTTTGGTTTATTATCCTTCCTTCCAAATTTGGCTGTTAACTGACGATACTTTTGTCATTTTTCCCAAATTACCCCTCCGTCTCCCTCCTTCATGTTCTTCATCTTGATTCTTCCCCCTTCAATTTTTAATTTTTATAACTTTTCTTCCTTTTAGGGTTCTTTCAAATTGGGGTTCTTCATCATCACCATCAGATTCTTCACCATCAGGTTCTTTCAATGGGTCAACACCATCTCTATTCTTCATCATCACCATCAGATTTCTTCCTACCCTCGAAATTAGGGTTCTTCAAGTTAGGGTTCTTTCAAATTGGGGTTCTTCAAATTGGGGTTCTCTGAACGATTGGAGCGTTCAGTGATATGTACGATTGAACAATTGAAAAGGAAAAACAGATTTGTTGAAGCAGATGGAACGATTGAATGAAGCAGTGACCGGCGTTATGGTTTATATTACGTCGTCAACAAGCAATATCACGATACGATCTCAAAATCTTCATCCATGTCGTCATCTTCTTCCTCATCGATTTCATACTCATCTGCTGTTTCGGAGCCAGATCTATCTTCTCCAGATCTCAAAATCTTCATCTATCTTCTTTGAAATGACGTTAATTTTGTCCCTATTTTACTTGCAATACACGATACTGAAGTAGTTCTGAATCTTGAAATTGGAACTAATCTATGAATTTTGGATCCATGATATTCTGATTATGAAATTGGAAGTAATTTTTTCACAATTTGACTTTTAATAAACGAAATTCAAGTGACTGAATGCATATTATGAATCATAAATCTCATTAGTATATCGTAATTTAGGATTAAGGTTCATGAGATTATGGTTTGTTGATGAAGAACACTTGATGATATGAAGAAGACAAATGTGAATGTTGGGGAAGAATCTGGAGTTAGGGCAGAAAAGGCAAACAGACGAAAATACCCTCACTCTTTTGACATATTCCGTTAGTTAACAGCCAAATTTGGACGGAAGGATAATAAACCAGAATTTTAAAGAGTACAGGGACAAAAATTTTGAAAAAAAAGTTTAGGGACAAAATGGCAGAAAACGCAAGACCACAAGGATAATTTCTCACATTTACCCCAAAGATTAATCAATATATAAGAAGAATGCACGAATAAAATTATGGTAATATCTTAATTAATATAACATATATGAAAATATAGCAAAAAAAACATATATGTTCAACGAGTTTTAAACAAATGACGAAATGACAACAATTAGTTTCCGAAAATAATGTCTTAATGAAAGTTTTGAAAAAGGGAAAAAAATGCAAAATGTCGTTAACACCCTTGGAGAATTAATATAAATTTAATAATTCTAAATTATTATTTTACTAAATTTTGATTGGCCTAAGTAAATTTTATTATATTAAAATTTAGTTTTGCAAATAACACTCTTATATATAAATATATAAATATAGATATATGAAATATGTTATAGAGTTATAATAATATTCTAGAAATCATATTTGAGATGATATGCCAACTTAATTTCTTTTTAAATTATGTCCTTCACACATGTTCAAAAAGAATATAATAATAACATATTCAATTAGAATATAATAATTAATATAAGACACTTTGATCCACTTTTCTTGGTTTCACTCACCAGATTAAATAAATGTCTTAATCTACGACTACGAGTAAATAATTAATTGTTCTGACTTCTGATTGTTTATAGTAGAGTAATCACTTAATATAGTGGTAGGTATAATTTGTGGTGAGCAAAAGTTATTTGGTTACTCATTTTTCTAATGATAGTTGCGTAAATACGTTATGGGTTAGTAATGAGAAGAAGAAGATAGTGGTGGCGGGTGGTAGCGAAGTGGGTTATAGGTATGACTTAAGACTATGGGGTATGGGCCATGTGGTGGTGTGGTGGTGTGTGTCCATGTGGCAATCACCACCCCGTTAAAAGAAAGGGAACACCCCCCCCCCCCCCCACCCCTCACAAGTGTTGGTGTGGTGTGTTGATGGGTCCCACCTTTTGTCTCTCAAATTCCTCCACCACGCTCATTATGTCATGTTACAGTGCCCACTCCCGTTAACCCCACACCACCACGCGTGGGAGGGGGCGGTGTTCCTTTTTTCTCTCGGTGGTGTGGTCCACTCCACATAGGATCCACCTCAGCACCACCACCATGCCTCTTGGCCTATACCGTATAGCCTAATAGATGTTAAAAATTTTCCGTTGTTCAAAATCTGGAATTCATTTGACATTAAAAAAATTGTGGTTAACTATTTTTACATTAAAAACATCTATTTGCTCATAGGGTATATTATAGAAATTGTTCATGTGGTATACCTGATTCTGCATTTTTATTCCTATATTTTTTTCTTCGAAATTTTTTTTCCATGTAAAGTATTAAATTCTGTGTTTTCGTCCTTTCCATCTAATTTCTGTCATTAACTAACTTGAAATGGCAAGAAAGTAATAGTAATTTATTCATTTTTCTTTCTTATGTTTTATTTTAATATTTTATCTCCCCATCTTCATCATCTTCCATGTTATTGTTGTCCATGAACACATAGACATTCATAATGAATTAAAACCGTAGATCTAAATTTTTATTGAAGAATCCACATCATAATTAAAACACATACACTTTCTTTCTTCTTGTTCTTTAACATATTTGGAAGCAACAAAATTCTCTAATCTTCATCATCATCTTCATCACAACACAATTTCGAACTGAAGTCCGATTTTCAGACCCAACAACAATTGGGTCCAATCTGGGTGTTCTCAGGCGGGCGGCGGATCTGGTGGAGCAGACGAAGATGGAAGCAGACGGCGGATCTGGTTGAGTAGACGTCGGATCTGGGGAATGCCCGTTCGGTGACGGTCGAGCAGGCGACGTTGAAGCATCACGTTAAAATCCACACCATCATCCCCACCTTATGCCGGTGATTTGTTCTTCAGATTTGTGTTTGAGATTTGTTCTTGTTTGTATTTCAGATTTGTGTTTGGCGATGTGTTCATGTTTGTTGAACTGTGGAAGTGTGGATTGGGGATGTACATCACAAAAGAACCCTAGATAACCTTTTCCCCAATTCAAATTCAAGTGGCATACGTCACTTTCTTTTGAATATGATAACTTTTCAAATAAAATATTGATTAATGCTAACTTACTGTCACTTTCTTTAGAATATGGGTTGGGTGTTCTTAATGATGAATAAGAACACATGAAAGTACAAGTATGAAAGCACGAGATACATGTAATTTAAGGAAAATAACTAAAATACCCTCACATGCTTGACGTGTGGGGTTAGTTAACGGCGGAATTTGGACGGAATGACGAAAACAGAGAATCTAAAATTTTACGGTGACAAAAAAACGGAAGAAAAAATATAGGGACAAAAACGCAAAATTGGGTATACCAAATAGACAATTTCTATAATTTAATCTAAATAAAACAATTGACAAAATTAACCCTTGTGGCTACAATATAATTAGACTCATGAGATTGCAATCTCATCTGTTAAAAATGATTTTATGATTTAATAGATATCGTTATTTTTATTGAAAAAATTATATTGAAAATGAATTTTCACCAACTTGTATTCATGTAATTATATGTATATTTGTAACCATGCGAGAAAACACAGAAAACAAAGATATATAAACACTAACATTCATGATTGTTTGTCATTAACTTTTGTTGATTGTCAAAACAAAGCTTGGCCGAACCGGAAATTATTTTATTTTCAGCTTGAAAGGAAATGTGTTGGCTAAAGACGATGAAAAAAGGATTAATGACAAAAATATTATTTTTGCTATCATACTGTCAAACAATTATTTTTGATTTAATTAAGTTTGGCTCAAAGTTTCTACATATAAGTTTTGTTACTAATTTCGTTATCTTCAAAAACATTTGGTGATATGTTAACTTGTATTGTGTTTTACATATGTAGCACTTCTTAATAGAGAAGTTATTTTATCAATAATTCCAATAACTTTTTGATTACATTTGATATATCATGTATTATCTAACCTAAGATATAAAATATGTTTCAATTTTATCCAAGATCTAGAAAAATACACAAATTTTAAATTTATATATTATTGAATAATTTCAGGTTAATAGTAATTCAAATTAATAAATTCTTACTATATTTTACTACTTAATTTTCATTTAAAAATCACATTAGGTTAGACAAAATTATACTTAAAAAGTTGTTTTATACATAATGAAATTAAATAAATCTAGAAATAATAATGGATATTAAATTTTCCTATCAAGAATATCTTTAACATCATCTGACAACAAAGTTGCTTTTAATTTTAAAAGAAGACAATTTTTATTCGTTATTTGTTTTGATATGATCATTGATAAGAGTCAAAGATAATCATTGTCAAATATTGGTTGAGAAAACTAGTTTTTTCACACGGACAATTATAAATAGCGTTATCTAGAGTATAGACTGGAAAATGTTTGAAAATTTTAATAAAAGATAAGGATGATGGTATAGGAAATAAAAACATTAAAGATTATTTTTAAAGTAGTCTTTAGAAATTTAGCTTAACTTATATTATTAATTATTTAGTTACCTTTATTTTTGTCAAGTAATTTTTTATGGTCATGTATTGGATGTTTTAATTTTTAATATTTCTTTTAATATATTTTTGATATTAAGATTCCGTAATTATATATCATCGTGTTTATAGTATTATTAAAAATTTAAAAAACAATATTACCTTATACAAATATTATATAATTTGTTATTTATATTTTATATACTTACATATAACGAAAAATATTTATATTATATAAAATGTACAATCAGTAAAATTCCAACAATCGTGAAAAACATACAAGTAATTTTAAAAAAAACATACAATTAATTTTTTCTTTCTAAAACACAATAATATTACAACACTGCTTATTTTTATATTATTTTATAAACACAAGTATGTCTTTGCATAAAAATATTATTGGTAAATCTCTCATTTTAAATTTAGATAAATGATATTTTTTTACTACATTTTCTTCCTACTCATATGTTTACACGCTGTTAATTTTGACATGTGTAATACTTTAATTCTCTTTCTTCATATTATCCATTGAATTTAACACTTGTCATTACCAAATGGATATGCATATAGGTAGAATTAAAAAATAGGAAGAAATATCGATTGAATTGTTAAAATTATATTTATCCTTACACAAATAAAGATTTTTTTTAATTACTAAAAGCATCGATAATATGAAATTACAATATTTTATCAAATATGTTTTTTAACAAAACTTTCGAAATAATATGCACACTTTTATATCTTATAATGAGTATATTTAATAAATGTAACATCACAAATAGTTTAATATCTAAACTTAATAGAAACAAAACAAAGTCGAACAAAATCAAAAAATTATGTCCTCAACTCAAAAGGTAAAAGTTTTAAAACCCGCGCAGAAAATAGATATCCTCGTCATATAATCAGACAAGACTCAAGAGTAAGAATATAATTAAAAGTTACATTTTTTAATGAAGAAAATCAATAATTTATGGACAAGTGGATTTGGAAAATCGGAGGTAAGTGAGATAATACACTTAAATATTAGAAAATCGGAGGTAGGTAGGATGATGCACTTAAAATATAATTTTGCATGTGCATCGTGCTTGCTAATCAATAAGTTTTCGATTTTCTATGTTATTTATTGTATCTTTTCTAGTTTATTATATTGTACATTATCTACAGTATCATAAATAATTAATACCGATCGGTCCAACCACATTTACAACGTTGGCCGATTCAATGTAAAAAGACCAATTTTTAAAATATTGCGCGTATGTGAAAATCAACAAATAGATCGTAGCCTTACGTGCAAATCTCCATTTTCACATGAACAGGCTTAAAAGATAAGGATAGGGGATTATCTTGAACCGGGCATTAATCAATGTATATTACTACGTATATAAGATAAGATTAATCACATGCATTTTGATTTGGGCATTATCTTTTGCAACCAAAGTAGCACATCTAGTTCTTATTAGGGGGGGGGGGGGGGGGGGGGGGGGGTTGTTATGTCAAGATATTTAGGTAAAAAGGAAAATTAGAAAAGTTAAAATGGTTACTTTGCAAACACTCTCTCTCCACACATGTCATTTTCTGATTTGATAAGTTTTCTTTTACCCCCAACATCATTTTCCAACTATACCTTTTTTTTTTGTAAAAAAAAAAAAACAAAAATGTTAAAGTTCTTAAAATTAAATTCTCTACAAAATAAGCATAGTCATGAAAATACCTACATAGTTAATAGTGATGGTGGTAATTAGGGGCGGAGTATGGTGAACTGGTGAAGGTTATGAAAAAACTTATTAGTTAGTTATTAAAGGCAAATGATGTCTTGCTCAGCTGGATTGATGCATGAGTTTTACTCCCATTTGAGGCGTGTGGTCTGGAGTTCGAATCATGTAAACACCTTTTGTGGTGCCAATTATGAGAGATTTTTCCCTGGAGATCCCTATGAGGGCTGAGTTTGCCCTGTAAAGGAGCTCGAACCCGGGGTGCTCGCTGGAATATATGGAGTAGACTTCCGTTGTTTCATTTGCCGTTTCCAAAAAAAGTTAATTATTAAAAAATTATGTTCTCTCCATATAGTACTATACTACTTCACCCGATTCAAAATGAGTGATACACTTTCTATATTTGGGTGTATTAAAATAAGTAATACACTTTGAAAAATTACTTTTTTTTGGTAAAGAGTGGTGGACCCCGCATCCACTAACTACCTACTTTAATAGAGTGAAATGACACATTCACCCTTACTTTTATTTTTAAACATCATTAACCAATGTTTTAAAACCCGGGTCGACCCCGCCGGTTCAACCCGGTTAACCCGGGACCCGGGGGAGACACCGGTTCAAAAGTAGGCGGGTGTTTGATGAGAAACAACCCGTTGAAACCCGGGCGGTTTTGGCCAAACCCGGCGACCCGTAGACCCGTAAATAATCCGGGCAGTTTAGGGAGGAAATCTTTCTGGCTTTTGGAGATTTGGTATTTCCATAAATCTCTCACCGTTCAATATTAAATGGGTCATTCCCATAATTGAGCATATAATATCCACGGTTTTTCTTTCTTCAAACCTAAATCGTGTTTTTTTTAAATGGGCCATTCCCATAATTGAGAATATAATATCCACGGTTTTCTTTCTTCAAACCTAAATCGTGTTTTTTTGCTCTTTCACCGGTGATCACCTGCAACCAGTCGACCACTGCCAAGGTTTCCATCGATGAACTATTTTTTTGATTAGTAATATGTGGGGATGTGGCTTTAATTATTAATGTTTTTGGTTTCTATTTTCTACAATCTGCCGAGAATGAATAAGATTCAATTATATGATATCCAGTGGATCATGCATGGGATTAAACATTATATTTGAAAATAATGACAATATTATTTTAAAAATAATGAAAAAGTATGTTTTTCCATGCTTTTAGGTGTTCCGGATTGACTCGCCAGTTCAACCGGTTGACTCGTGACCCAGTCATATTACCGAGTCGAACAATAACCCGGGTTTTAAAACATTGTCATTAACTTTACTTTATTCAAAAATTGTGGGATCCATTGTCTACTAATCATCTAATTAATCTAATTTAATCCTCATTATAATTTCTTGCCTCAAAAATCGTGAAATCAAGAATGTATTTAGAAGTATAAGATGTTAAATAGTTAATTCCTGCAATTTGCAAGGTATCTCAATGAATGCATCTTCAATACCAGATAATCAAGGAAATGTTTGATATTAATCTTTTGTCTTTTCTTTGGTTGTTTAGTAGGTATCCTTAATTCCATTAAAATGGTTAAGTAAACTTGAAATCGTTGCTCTTTAAACTCTGTATATGTAACTTTCTTTTACCTTATTGCTAGTTTTTGCATATTTAAGTTTCATTCAATACCGGCCATGGGGAAAGAAAGTGTAGTCCTACGCCTATAGCCCATTTTCAAAATGGGGCCCATATTTTTTTAAAATGGGAAATTAAAATTAGATAATTTTTCACTCCACTGCTGCTGTACGGATGTGCATAATGTGAAGATTATTTAATGAGATATTTTCATGTTTTGAGTTGTTTCTAACGGAAGAGTAATCGTTTGATTTTTGAACACTTATTAATTTTATATATTTAGGGTCTAATTTAGTGAGTTCAATAATAAAATAGAAAAGAAAATTTGAAGAAAGATGATATATATGCAAAAAAAACTTAGTTTGATTCTATTAGTAAGTATTTTCATAGCCATGTCATTTAAATGAGTAATTTATTCGAAAAATATTTTTATACCTTTTGCATTGATATTTATTTTAATGGGTACGACGGGGACCCAAAATCAGTATTCGCCTAGGGCCCCGATAAACTCAGGGCCGGCCCTAGTTTCATTGATAAGAATTATAGATAATGGGAGGTAGGTAGGTAGAATGATGCACTTGACATTATTTAGCATTGATCACGTGGTAATCAATAAGTTAACTCGTACCTTGTAATCGACATATAAAATCATATGAAAAAGTTTGTGACATAACAATAAAAAGTGTTATAATGTATTATTTATTGGCATATAATAACAAATTCGATGTATATCAAAGGTATCAACTTAAATTAGTCATCAATATATTACTCGTATAAAACTAAACACGTGCTTCTTGGGTTGTGTGTATCTAGATATAGCCTTAAAAGAGTACTACCATAGTGAAATCTGTCGAGTTCGTTTGTTCAAAACGAACGAATACAAATACCTAACCAAACGGATTATTATGTGTATTTGGTTGTTAATAAAACTATTACATTACAACTAATATACATTTGTCATTCAATTTACCGTTAAAATAATGTTCATAAATAATTCACAGACGTTAGCTTAGTTAGTTTGCTAAATATTGAATCGGAGGAAAACAAGTATATTTCTAGAAACAAGGGCGCATCTCCATCTTTAGATTATTTAAACAAATTAAATAATAATATTAAAAAAATGATTAGAAAGAGCATATAGTACATATTTCTTTTTATTATATATAAAGATATATTTAGAAAGAGCATATACATATTTTTCTTAATTAGGATTGTGGGGATAATCTTCAACCAATTATTTAAGATATATTAAATCTTAAGAGGGAAACATTTTGTAAAATAATTTAAAATTTCTAATAATGATCCAAAATTTGTTAAATGATTGGTTCAAAATCGTCCTTACATATGCTTAATCTTGACCATTGATTATTAGTAATCAATGGTTGATATATGTCTTTTAAGACTATACAAAAATTAAGAAATATCTTGAACAATTACTTTTAAACCATAGGTGTAACATGTTAGTTAAAACTAAATAGAAAATATACAACATTACAAAACTTCTTATTTTTCATTATTTTTACAGATGTTTTTTAAAAATCAAAACGTCTATCGGTTATTTGCTACAATCTATTTTGGCATTTAGCACAATACCAATATGTTACCAACCTTGGTTAATTAAGTTTATATTTTATAAGGTGTTTTATAACCAGTGAATGAAAGTTTTAATGAGGTTGCAAAATATAAATTCGCAACGAAATGCGGACATATTATACTCGTTGACTAAAATTGTTAATAGTTCATTAACAGTTTAATAAAAAAGTAGATGAATATAAATGAATGGTTTAGTGCAAATGTTGGCTGCCAAAACTTTTTCGGTCTTTGAGCATGTGTGGGTCAAATGTGACGGTCCCAAAAAACCAGGACCAGACAGTAGTGCAAATGGCTGCCAAACTTTTATGTGTAATCGACCTTCTCCTTAGATTGGGAATTTTTTTCAAAAATAAGTCTCTTTTGCTCTGATTTTTTACAAATAGGGCGGGTTTTTTTGGTTTTTCAAAAATAGGGTTGCCGGAGTCCCCGAGGCCGGTTTTCCTATGAAACATGGTGACCCCGAGGCCGGTTTTGGGGCTGGTCTGACACGCGCCTGTCACATGGCCTCCCCGAGGCCAACTTACCTTGCAAAAGACCTCCCCGAGGCCGGTTTTAGGCATCCCGGAATTCCACTCCCTCGGCTATATAATCCACACTTCACAACCTCCACTAAACCACTCTTCTTCTCCTCAAACACTTCACAAAAAAACAATACAAAAATCTAAACTTCCTTTAAAATTAATTACAAAAATAAAAGGGGAAAAGTAGCATTTTTTTAATACGATGTGGCGAAGACAAAAAGCCTTAATCATTGAACTTCGACTACATGTTGAGATGTTAGAAGATAGAGTTGACAAAATGAGTCAACAAGCTCGAGCCCGTGAACTTCGAATTATCATTGACGAGATGCAACGTACAATATATGAAATGGATAACCTGGCTTATGAAGGGGCGGCGGAGGAGGCGGTTCAGGAAGCAACCACACATAGGATGCGACGTACGAGGGAAATGCCTCCACCGACATTACAGGTTGTGGAGCAGCAAACTCAAAACTCCTCAATAGGTAATCAACAACCAGAAACAAGTGACTTGGTTGAGGAGTATGGTTGGGCCAGAAGTGTAGAGGAATTTTACTTGAACGGGGATAGGCGCGGGAATGAAACCTTTTGCTATATTGTATTCTTAGGTCGTACCCAGGTACCTAGAGAGTTTGGGAGTACCCTGTTATATGAGAATTCAAGCTCAATATTATGCCGTGGGGTACGTAATTTAATTATATTATTATCCATATTTTTAATAGAATGTCAAAGGTAAATAGTTGTATATTTATTACAGCATATAGATTGTTGGGTTATAAGATGTATGCGTTATCGGTTGAATCTTGGTTATAATACTGGAGAATATAAGCGATGGACAATAATTCCTACCAAGTTTGAGTCTCTACTCTTACCACCTCACGAATCAGATGTTGTAAAATATGCAGATGGTAGTTTGACACCTTACCCCGCTTGGGGGTACGTAGATGTCTTATACATCCCGTTACGTTTAAATGATAACGTTTGGTTGCTTGTGCAGATGGATCTTGTTAGCAACGATACATGTTTAATTTGCAGTTGTCGTCGTTCCATAAAGCATGACGTGCTTACGGCAACCCTAAAACGTTTGCGAGATGTTTTGCCCGGTTTTAAAAGGAGTTTCTCCTATGAAGAAAGAAACCCCCAAGTTAAGGCGAATCTTTATTTCGCCAAAGGCATACCTCAAGGAAGGGAAGAAGACTCTGATGTGTTTATTTGTAAGTTTATGCACTATTTGGTAACAGGGAAATCAATCAAGCAAGATGGAGTCGTCGATAGTAATCAGATCGCTACGGTTATCGACAACTTATGGCTCGTGATTTGTATAGCTATCGTATTTTAGAATCACAACCCGAAATTTTTCCTTTTAGATCTGTGGTTTTATTTGATGATTTGGATTAAAGTTTCAATTGTATTTGGTATTAATTATAAAATCGTGAGGTTAGTGTTTATTTGTCATTTAAAAATCAAGTATTTAAAAAAAAATTCTTGAAAAAAAATAAATGTCTAACTTTGGAGCTTAATACAATACACTTTTAAGTTATTCATATATAACTTTCTAAATGATAGTTGCGGTATTGATGAGTATGTAAACATATGAAAAAGAATTAGAGCAAAAAGATAAGTAATGAAAGAGTTATGATAATTTGAAAATGCAAAAAAATGGTTTTGTGTAATGCAAAAACATTCAAAATGCTAATTTCATGCATGAATAACTCCAATTTTTAAAGGTTTTGGACGTAAATGTATATACAGATTTTTAGTACCTGGGTCAAGATTTCCTTGCATATAAAATTCGTTAAAAAAAAGACTCTGTGAAAAAATTACATGGTTTGCAAAAGTCAAAAAATTAAAAAATAAATAAATACTTGCCTAATACAACTTTGGCCAAAAATGTAAGCTAATGATTGTGGCCCCTTCTACCTCCTGTCCCCCAATTCGGCGGTCTTCTGTTTCTTACCGGCCTAACTTGTTCTTCATGATTAGGTGGCTCTATATTGATGTCAAACAGATGGACCGGACTTAGGTTTCTATTAGGTTGTTGATCGGAAAATTGGCCCGCGAAATAATTATGCCGGGGAATCTGTGAAACTGAATTCGTGAAAATATTGTTGGTGACCATACGCGCGGGGGGGGGGGGGTATTCGTTAACAATTCCGGGAATAAATTATAATCGTTTTGAGAGATTCCATCCATATTAAGTGCATTTTTGTTGGGTCGCATTTTAATGTATTCAATAGTCTAGGGGTGTAATGTGACATTTATTGTAACAAATAGTCTAGGGTGATTTTATGTAATTAGTCAATACTAGGCCTAGGTATAAATACCTAGTTGTAACCTAGTATTGACCAAGCTTTCCGTTTGTTTAATCGATCGTACGTTTTTTATTGCAAAGCTTCATAGTGTTCTTCATCTAAATCTTTCAATTCACCATTTGTTATTGCTTAATCTGTTACTTAATCGATATATACGGATTCACAATTTTCGTTTTGAAATTGCGCACTAGAACCCCCCTGTTCAAAGTTCGAACTTGGATTGTAGCCCATCTGGTGTGATGTATTGGCACCACCAGCATATTCAGTTTGAGTTTGTTGGGCACTAGAATCCCCCTGGTTTGATGGGCCCACATCTTCTGTTTGAGTTTGTTGGGACCTACGAGCCCCCCGCATCCATCTAGGAACCGGCATTAATTGCTCTTGTGTCAGCGGTGACGGTTGATGGTGATCTTATCACACACGAGGAGTCCAAAAACTTAGATGTTCTTCTGCATGTGCTTGGTGCAAGTATGCCTGGGACACTTGATACATGTTATCTATAAAAGGCTGAAACTGCTGTTGTCCCGACATTGGTTGCATCATCGTTTGAAGATGTATTAAACCATCAACCTACATACATGTTATATCAATTATTAATATATTATGACTAAGTGTACATATAAACATTATTATGAAATATTACCGCAACATTTAAAGCTCCTCCCAGATTATGGCCACGTGATAAGTTGTCTCCAACAGGCCTTGGATTTTTAATAAAGCCTATGGTACGCTGAAAGTACCAAGGCATATAATCATCAGTAGTTCTTGGACTGCTCATCCATTGTCCGTTGAAGGAAAAATTAAGACGGTTGTTCTAATGTGTCAGAAAAACGACAAGGTCCACCCGCCAATCTTTACCTGCGCCTCCTCTACGGTTCTATTTACGTAATAACCTATGATCCACTCTACTAAAAAGGGGCGTCATTGGAATATCTTGATAAACCGAAAATTGTCTCAATACCCTGTTGGGTAAGTAATGCTCAACTACTTCCCAATGAATAACATATGTTACACATAACCAGTTCCGGGGGTTGTGTGTACACACTGGTGATAGACCATCGGCAAAATGTTCATAGGGAGTCCATAAGAACTGCAAAATTTTGTTATAGCTCAATATTTTGTATAACATTTGTATATTAGATTTAACTAGTAAAATACCTCTCCACTTTCCACCACTTCTAACGTTGAACGATACGCTGTCACACAGTTCTTGGTTATGTGCACGTAGCTTAGCTTTTGATTCCACCTGAATTTTAATATATTGAAAATTAGTTATGCTATTATCATTTATTTTTCATTTTAATATAATGATAACGGATTACGTACCTAGCACCAAATGTTTTTCCTGTTAATTGTATATTTCGATCAGTAAGAATCGGAGATAAATTGGGCAACCTAGTCCATGCCCATAATTGCAGCAAACTCATAGGCCCACAAATGTGCCATTTTTTAGGATCAGTTGCTTTGGAAAGGTTTCGGTAGAGACTGGCCAAAACAGCACTACCCCAACTATATCGACCGCATGCTTCTAGGTCTTCAAGGAAGTTTAAAAAATACAAATGGCAGTAGTTGTCAGTATTATGCGTAAATATGGTACCGTTCAGTGGAAGGAGTACGTATAACCTTGCTCTTTGTAGCCACTCCACTTCAGTCACCGGGGTAAACTCCTCTATACAGGTAGTGAGACATTTTACTCTACCCTAACTGCCTTTGAATTCAACTCTTGGCGGCCTGAAACCAAGAAACCGCTCAAAGTTGATAATTATGTCGTCATAATTGGTTCCCGGTTCAACACCTGTAACAGCCTCGCCATCAGTCTGCAAACCCCATATTGCTTGAACGTCTTGGAGGGTCACTGTGACCTCTCCAATTGGCAGGTGAAATGTATTTGTTTCTGGATGCAACCTCTCGACGAGTGCTGTGACAAGATTGTGATCAACTTCCCTGTATTTACAGTCAAGCGCTCCTCGAAAACCTGCTGTAGCTATGAAGTTCCAGAAGACATCGGGAAGTGCCAAACGGACAAGATTGTGAATGCGAAAAAATGTTTTATCAGCTCGTCTAATATGTAAAACATCATCAGGGATCTGAT
Organism: Calendula officinalis; assembly: GCA_963853835.1. Lineage (NCBI taxonomy): Eukaryota > Viridiplantae > Streptophyta > Magnoliopsida > Asterales > Asteraceae > Calendula > Calendula officinalis. The sequence goes on along the minus strand of OY970823.1, from coordinate 56,861,449 downwards.
TGGAAAATACACTATAAGCTATGTGCTTGTTAGCTAAATATAATAATTCCGGGTTAATAGGACCGGGAACAACTTGCATTTTATTCATTTTTGAACGAAAGGAATGGTAACATTTTTGAAGTATTTGGTTGAAGTAGAGTTCGAGGAATCGAGTTTGAGTGTGATTGGTCTTGAGGATGGTAACGTTTTTATAAGCAAATATGGCCTTCTCGTGACCTGCTTTCAGAGTACGCGCTGACACATTGCCTCCCCGGGGCCGGTTTCGGCCTGACACATGGCCTCCTGGGGGCCGGTTTTGACTGGAAAATTGCCTCCCCGAGGCCAGTTTTTGACTGGTCATAAATGATGGTGGTTGGGGCCAGTTTTGACCGAAGTAAATGATTGTGGTTGGGAAGTTTGATCTGTGGTGGTATACTAAATGTGCTCAGCCTATTCAGTGAGATACAGGTCCGTGAATTAAAAGTTGACATAAAGTGATTTAAAGTTGATTGAAGATGGTCTCTAGGAGACCGGTTTAAATAAAGTATGTAAGTGTGTACAGGCTTAAGAGACCGGTTATCAATAAAGTTGACTCAAGATGGTCTCTTAGAGACCCGTTTTGCTTGGAAAAAGGCCTCTTGGAGACCGGTTTCGCTTGGAAAAAGGCCTCTTGGAGACCGGCTTCCATGGAAAAGGACGCAAAGTTGACTGAAAAAGTAATGTTGTTGTTGTGTAGTTAATATCGAATATCAGCAGCTTTAATTATTTCGTCCGAATCCCACTTTAATATTTTCGTCCGTGAATGAATAAGCAGCTTTAAATTTTGTGGTTGGGAGCAAGTGTGTAGTCAAATTCGAATAATAAAGTACAGATTCAATGAACAGTTTTAAATTTTGTAGTTGGGTGGCATTTAACCTTACAACAGAGTGGGGTATTCGGAAGAAATTCAAATCCTTGAATACTTCAGTTGTATAAATACATATATCATTCATACACTATCATTCCACTATCAACAACCATAACTTTCAATTTCTTAAAGTATTCTTCAAAAAACCTTCCACTAAATATATATCCTTCAAATGGCTTTGGCGAAACCTTTCATTGTTACTTTGTATTGGGGTGGTAACCTTGAATTTACAAGCGGCATAGTAGTAGGTGATTCGTACCTACAATGTTCTATTGTTTTTGTAACCAAACATAGTTACGAAAGTTTTGAAAACTTGGTTTACAGCCATCTTCAAGTCACGAAAGAACAATACAAGTTACACTACTTTTTATGTTATGACTTATACGGTTTAAGTTACACTTCTAGAATAACAAGTGATGGAAGCTTAGAAACATTATACCACATTGCCAGTTTAAGTGAAGAATTCATGGGTCATATTTTTGTGGATATGCAATATATGGGTCCCTCACAACCTCCCCAAATCGGGTTTGTGAATATGCAACATTGCTCAGTATCAGAAGTAGTTACTGCTCCAACTGCACCGGAACCTCCAACTCATTATCAGTCCGCAAACATGACTGGTCCATCGACAACTGCCCGCTCATTAGATAATTCGCACCCTCCAATAAATCTTGGCCTTGATAACAATGAAGATGACGACTTGGAAATATCGGAAGACGAACCACAATCTGATGACACGAGAGATGAATTTTATGACAATGGTGAGGCTGATGAAGGCGGCCCGCACGTTGATCAACCTCCTCAACAGCATTTGTATGACTTTAGCCAATTTGAAACAAATGCACAGACTGAGGCTGATGATCAGTGCCCCATTTCTGATGAACAAGATGAAATATTATTTTGGAACTCAAGCATGCCTGATAACTTTCTGATTAATATGTTTTTTTTTCTAACAAGCAAGAGATGATTGACGCAGTTAGGAAATGGAATATAGGCCAAAATAAAGAGATTTGGGTTGTTGAAAGTTCAACTAAAAGGTGGGTTTTAAGTGCTCTACTATTAAACCAGAAAAAAAAAAGTGAACAACCCAGATGACAACCTCACATCCACCAGCAACCCGTCTACCAGAAACCCATCCATGAGCAACCAGTCTACCAGAAACCCATCCACCAGCAACCCGTCTAACCGAAACCCATCCACCAGCAACCAGTCTACTAGAAACCCATCCACCATCAACCCGTCTAACAGAAACCCATCCACTAGCAACAACACATCTGCTATCATCCCGTCCACCAGAAACCCAAATGATGAAGAGGAACGACCATGTGAATGGTATGTTCGTGCAATTAACAAGCAGAAGGAAGGGTTTGGCAACTAAGAAAATGGGTAGGCATGCACAATTGTATGAGAGGTACGGTTGTTGAAAACAACAACAGATGTTTGACGTCCGAGTTCATAGCCACCCAAATCCTCCACCATGTACGTGTCAATATTGCATACCCGGTAAAACACATTATAGCAGATGTCAGTGAACATATTAATGTTGACATATCTTACATCAAGGCTTGGCGTGCTAGGCATATTGCTACAGAGAGGATATTCCGGACTTGGGAAAGTAACTTTGAAGAGTTGCCCAAGTACATTGATGCTTTATTGGAGTCAGAACCTTCCACAATCATTCAGTGGTCACTTAGGGAGAGGGAGAGTGCTGATGACACCCGGCAAATTTTCAAACCTATTTTTTGGGCTTTTGGACCTGCTATCGAAGCCTTTCCGTATTGCATGCCTGTTAGTTGTGTAGACGGGGCATTATTAAAAGGCTCGTACAGAGCGAAACTGTTGACTGTCGTCACAAAAGACGCGAATAATCAGATTTTACCTTTCGCGTATGCCATTGTTGACGAGGAGTCAATCGAAAATTGGCATGGTTCTTCAATCACCTATGGCGGTACGTTGCAAGGCAACATAATAGACGGTTATGTGTCATTTCTGACAGGCACCAAGGGCTTCTATATGCAATGAACAATCTGGAAGAGTGGCAGGAGCCAAATGTGTATCATAGATATTGTCTGAGGCACGTTAGAAGCAACCTCAACAAACGTTTCAAAAACCACCAAATGAAGCAACTATGCTGGGTGATGGGTGCCACGATTGAATTGCGTACCTTTCAGGTAGCCAGAGACGAACTCATATCTATCAACCCGTCCGCGTGGGCGTATCTGGAGGAGATCGGGTTTGATAAGTGGACTCTTTTAGGAGACACAAACCATAGACGTTGGGGGAACACGACATCAAATATCGCCGAGAGTTACAACAATGTATTGCGTGGAGCTAGGCTTCTTCCAATTAAGGCTATGGTTGACTCCACATTCACAAAAACTGTCAACGTCTTCAGAGAGCGCGCTGAAAAACGTCTAAATGTAACACGCCACTAACCCCGCGTATGTGGAACCTTTTCACCAGGCGCGACATATATGCACGGCATCACGATATTCTTAACTCTGACTACGAGGGAGGCGTGTACAGGGTGAGGACAAGGGTTCAGTTCGGCCAAAGTGGTGGGAACGATCAAATGGTGACTTACAACAATGGAAACAGTTCTTGTACATGCGAGAAGTGGCGAATGATGCGCTTTCCGTGTTCACATGCTATTGCCGTTTGTCGTCATAGAGGTGATGACCCGAAAGAACTCGTGAATCGGGTGTATACAACACACTTTTACAAACGTCAATATAGAAGAGCCTTTATACCGCTACCCCATGTCTTTTACTGGAACGATCTGAATTGGGGATTGAGAGCCGCAAGTGGAAGAATTTCAACAAGAAGAGGGAGGACACAGGTGAATATGTTCCTTACCGAGATGGACCAGGCAGATCCAACGCAAGGAAATAGAAACCGTTGTGGAATTTGCGACCGGGAAGGGCATAACAGAACCACTTGCCCAAATATTAGTGGAGATTGATTGTAGAAGCATTGTGTGCTTTTTAGTTATTTATTTGGTACTTAAATTAATGTATTATTAAATATGTAATAGTTTTTAATGCACTTTTTAATATGATAAGACCGGTTTTATTTCACATGATATATCAAACTATATTACATGTCATTCATTCTCACGTTTAACAGTAAAAATCACATTTCTACCATTAGTCTGATAGTCTGCATTTATGGTAAAAGTACAAACTTCATTAGTTAAAATTCCGTTTTCATGCATGAAGTTCTTGAAATCACCACTCATTTTAACTTGCTCAGGATAAGCATAGAGGTCCATTACTTCAACAGAATCACCTCTTTGTATCACGCAATGTTTTTTCTGAAGGAGGTGGTTATGCTGCCTCACAAACCAAGCGGGTATAGTATAAAAATACAACAAAAATATATGATTTTAGTTAATTGAACAAATATTATCTTGTAATTTTACAAGCAGATTTTAAACGTACCATCTTTTGCTTTCTCGTCTCAAATTTCGCAAATTTTCCTTTTAACTTCCTGAGATGAAGAATATCTGGTCCTATTTCACCCAAGTTTTCAATATGTCGATCATATTCAGGTTGCTCTACATCAAGCCAAAATAGTTGCTCCTCGTCCGCAATTTCTTCTGCATGTACCTCATTGTAATCTCTAGCTATCAAACTCTCTAACTCAGCCTCATCTAAAGGAGGCGAATCATACACGTAATTATATGGAGGAGACTCGTTATTCGACGAACTCATTGTTGTTTTTTTTTTTTTAATTTTTTTGATTTGTGAAGTGTAGTATAAGTTGTGAAATAGGTTTTTTTGTGAAGTGTCTGGGGAGAAGAAGAGTGGTTTAGTTGAGGTTGTGAAGTGTGGATTATATAGCCGAGGGAGTGGAATTTCGGGATGCCTAAAACCGGCCTCGGGGAGGCCTTTTGCAAGGGAAGTCGGCCTCGGGGAGGCCATGTGACAGGCGCGTGTCAGACCAGCCCCAAAACCGGCCTCGGGGACACCATGTTTCATAGGAAAACCGGCCTCGGGGACTCCGGCAACCTTATTTTTGAAAAACAAAAAAAAACCACCCTATTTGTGAAAAATTAGAGCAAAAGAGGCTTATTTTTGAAAAAAAAAAAATCTTAGATTCGGCCTGTTACACAGTCATTTGTTGCTTGATGCCAACAAAATATACCAACAAAAGACATATATACAGGGGCACAATTTTAGTGCTAAGTGGACATAAATGTTTGTTACCACAATGTAGACAACCAATTAAAGGATGGTTGCAAAACAATAATACTAGTGTGACTTTCAAAATTACTTTACTGTTATGGTTTCGATCGACAACATCAATTGCAATTCAAGTGAGATTTAATTTTATCTCTATTAAAAGTCTAGAAACTATCTCGGGTTGTCATGAAAGCTTAATTCTTTGTTTTTCTTTTTTTTTAAAACGGCAAATCTAATCTACTCATAATTACCACCTATGTCCACAAAGAAACTCGAACTCTAGACCTCAAGGTTGAGAGTCATACACCATACCGCTAGGCTAAAGGCCATTTGGTATAAAAAAAAAAAAGCTTAATTCTAAGTCTGAAATTTTGAGTTTTCTCCTGTTCGGTCCCGTCCGCAAACTAAATCCGGTGATAAACCGGTCCGGATCAGACCGATGTTCTCCCTCTTGGTTTGGTATTCGTTCCTAGATATCAACATGTTTTCGAGCCGGCTCAAAACCCTGTCCGCGCCGATCTAGGGCAAATGCTTAATTTATCATGAAATATACTGCATTCGTCCAAAATTTATTATCTACAGGCAAAAATTATACACTACTACAATTAAAGGCTTTTTGTAACGCCAAAATTGTAACAGTGTTTAAATTCGTTACAATAGGTAGTCTAATGTAACGGAGTTGTAACACTTAACATAATTACTATCATGTGTTACAATTGAACAAATGGTGTTACAATAGACTTTATCTATTGTAACGCATACTTATCTATTGTAACGCCTCAATATCTATTGTAACGCATACTTATCTATTGTAACGCCTCCTTCTCTATTGTAACGTCTCATTCTCTATTGTAACGTCTCGCTCTCTATTGTAACACCTCCTTCTCTATTGTAACGCATCATTCTCTATTGTAACACATCATTCTCTATTGTAACACATCCTCTATTATAACCCCTATTTCTTTATTGTAACACACCTATCTTTTTTTAACGCCAATTTTGCTGTTGTAACAGTTGTTCTCAAATGTAATAAGTGTTTTTATCTATTGTAACGGTATACTCTATTATAACACCCAAATAATTTAATATAAATAAATTTCCACCCATGTGTTTCCACTTTCCCCCAATTTTAGCGTATCACCGCTCCTTTTCACTGTATCATATTCTGACCCTAGCTACGCTAGAATCACCTTCAATCAAACACATTCAATCGAACCGCTAGCTAATCGAACACCTTCAATCGAACACAACGATCGAATCGCCTGCTAATCTGATACAAGATCGTATCATAATCGCCTGCTTTATTGCCTCATTCTCTAATCTTCGATTGTAGAATCACAGTTCGATCAATTTCGAAGGTATTGTTGTAACGACGCCTGCTGCGAGTTAAGTTTGTTTTCAATTGTAAGATGTTGCGAGTGTAGTTTGTTCTCAATCGAACGATCGCCTGTTGTATTCTCCTGCTCTTCAATCAAAAGTCGGAAGTTGCGCTTCAATCGTCGCATGCTCGAGCTCACAATTCACACATGTGCTCTATTTGAAGGTATTGTTGAAATGATCGCCTGCTTTATTCTTCTTTGTTATTTACTTAATCTTCATAATTTCATACAATTAGTACAAACTTAATTTCAGAACACCAATATGTGAGTATAATTGATAAGCTTATAAACTTTGGCATATGATTGTCTCGGAAGATTTCTTGTAATTCACAACCTGTGCTCAGCTTATTTAAATAGAAACTAATTGAAGATTGTAAACAATCGATCAATAGCCTTCTTAATTATTATAGAATTATTTCAAATTTCATCTAGGAACCTTGTGTTATTCAATTATCAAGCATTATGTCATGGCAATCTGTGTGTATGATCAGTTAGCTTGACAGTTTAATCAATGAATTTTTCCTTTTGAATATGATATGATTCTTAATTTCCTTTACATTTTACAAGTATTACTTAGCATATCACCATTTGTCATGTCTTGTCCTTTGGTTAGTTTTGCTCAAGTACAAGTCATTATAAGGGTTTATCCATTTGTAGTACGTTGATGCAGTAAATTATTAAATTATTATGACCTTAAGCTTGTCTTTGAGGTTTTAAGAACTGGTTAATTAGGTTTGTAGTTGCTCAATTGGCAGTCAAATTATAGAGGTTGATTTGTTTCGGTTGTAGGGGCTTTTGTACTAAAAAACCACTTGAAGTGTGGATGTTCTATACGAGTACAATTGGAAAAAAAATCAATAGATAGTTGTAAAAATCATCTCCATTTTCTTTTTCAAGAATGTGAGGTACAAATCAAACTCAATAAATAATCTTGTGGTAGAATCCTAGATGCAAGTAGATTGCTTGTATCTGAGCATCATCGGTTCGGTCTTCGGTTCGGCCAAAACCATTTTTTTCGGTTATTGGTTTAAAATTTAAAGTGATGTTAAAGGCCCATTAATTTAAAGTTTGTGACTTGTGAGCTCAATAGTTGTATATCTACATCACAAACTGGAAAAAAAAATGAATATTAGTACCAAACGTATTGTCTCATATTCAAATTATTACCATCATGAGTTGACATGAATTGATCAAGGGTGATGTCATATCCATGTCATCAAGTTCAATATCGGTTGACTTTGACTTGTTGGTTTTTGCTAATTTTATATTGTAATGTATGTAGGCGATAGCGTTAATTGTTTCTTTATTGAGTGAATTTGTTGAAATGTAGTCCAATGTTTCTCAAATGGTGGAAAACTTATGCAGTCTAATTTTACATTTTCCCAGCTGCTGTTTTTTCACCTGAAACTTCTCTCTCAACTTTTAAAAAACGTTTCAGAAACTGCAATAAATAATATGGGTAATACTGTATTTACACAGTCTGATTTACTTTTTTAGATGTATGTACGGTCGATCAGCAGCAGCAACGGAAACTGTAGCTGTAATTTTTTTTTTGTTGTTAAGAAAAATGTTTTACTTAGACTTGTTTTACTTAGCAGCTGACCAGTTTTTTTTTTTGTTAAGACCTGTATTACTTAATATTTTTTAATGTTTGCTGTTTTACTTAGCTGCACACATGTTTGCTGTTTGCATATTAGCAGTGTTTGCATATTAGCAGAAACTGTTGATTTTTTTTTTGGTGGTAATTTACTCTATTTTTTCATTGTTTTTCTTGCAGCATAAATCCTTCTTCAGAAATCAAGTACATGAATTCTGCAATCTCCAAGGTTTGACCCTACTCATAATATGACCATATATCCTTAGTTTCTACATCTTTAGTTATTAGTTGTGTTTTAAATGTTTGCTTTTACCAATTACAGGGAAGTAATGTCCACATCGATGGAAGTTATGACGAGGATGAAAGTTGACCGACGTATACTGCTTTCTGTCATGTTTTTTGAACAATTTATTATTTGATTGTTTTGTATATGTTGAATATTTTGAATGGTAGAACATTCTATTGTGAAGAATTTGATTCTAATATCAAATCTTATTTGGCTATTAATGTGTTTATGTAGATTTTTTTTGTATATATATATATATATATATATATATATATATATATATATATATATATATATATATATGTGTGTGTGTGTGTGTATATATATATAATATATATATATATATATATATATATACATATATATATTATACAGAGGCGTTACAATAGGTATATTGGCGTTACCATATGTATATTGCCGTTACAATAGGTAGTGGTGTTACCATATGTATATTGCCGTTACAATAGGTAGTGGTGTTACCATAGGTATATTGGCGTTAAAATAGGTAGTGACGTTACAATAGGTATATTGGTGTTACAATAGATAGTGGCGTTACAATAGGTATATTGGCGTTACAATAGTAGTGGCGTTACCATAAGTAAATTGGCGTTACAATAGGTAGTGGCGTTACCATAGGTATATTGGCGTTACAATATGTAGTGGCGTTATAATAGGTCTATTGTAACGGCAGATAAACCTATTGTAACAGTAATTTGCGTGGACAAAATAGTGTTACAAAGACGTTACAATCGCCCTGCTACCGTTACAAAAGCGATACATTAGACCTATTGTAATGGCAGCGAATGTAATGGGCAAAATGATGTTACAATAGACCTATTGTAACGGATTTTGGCCTTTATGTAATGAATTTGAGTGTTACAAAAACCCCTTAATTGTAGTAGTGATAACGTTTAAGAAAATTGTATTTATTACGCAAAACAACTAATAAAATTATGTTTTAACAACATAAGTATTTTTAGATTGGGTTAAATTTTAAATTGACTAATAATTTTGCAGAACGAAAAGATGTACACTTTTTAAACAAATGTCTTAAAAGGGCCACGCTAATCACCTTAATTATAGTAATAATTTTAAAACCCCCTTCAGATCCATTATTTTCGGAAATAGTTTTTATTAAGTGCAGTTCTGGAGAGAGCAACTAGAAACCAAGTCATAGGAAACATGATGGCTTGCTTTAGCTTACTCTTCCTACTACCAAAAACATCACGACCTTTTCTCGTTCAATCGTTCGCCCTTATTTTGCAACATTCTCCCATCGCAGGTTCAAAGTGTCATGCAACGCTGCTTCTGCTGATAATATTGACCTTTGGCTTAATGAGTTAAGGCGGATGTTCATTTTGTGTGCAGAAACGTATATAACTTGTACTGAAGCGTAATTTTGCGTACGTTCTTTTTTAGTCTTGTTAAATGTACTTCACATCTTAAAATTTTATTGTGTGTATCCATTTACTTGGTTATCTTTAACTTGTAATACTATTTTTTACTTTTGTTTATTCCACCTCTTGTTAATTATAATTAATTGTTCTTTTCTTTATAAACTAGATGCATGATTTTTTTTTCTCAAGTGATACACATTTTTCATTGATGCATCCAAGTTTCCATCATATATTAGAGATGCTTTTTAAATTTAGAATAATCGAAACAACTGTTAGATAGAAAGAAAAGAATAAGCTTGAATTATATGTTAACACAAAATTACTCGTCGTTGTTGACTTGTCGTACAACATCTTTGAGACTTTACGCACCGAATCATGCTTTGTCGTACTTGAATACCTTTAATTATGGGTGTCTAAAAGGTTAATCCGACCTGACCTCAAAACCGAACCCGGATATGTTAGTGGGGTTAGGTGTATTTGGGTCTTATGTTAATATCAGATGGAAATTTAAAGGATATCTTACCTTTAGCAGATTTTGGGTTGCCCGATTAGACTCGATGGAACTTTAAAGGTTTTCCATTAAAATTTAAGATATTTTTACCATTAAATCAATAAATTATCACATTAATAACTATAAATTAATTATTCAATAAAAATCAACTAATAATTAAATTAAAAGTCATAAACTTTAATATATCATATACTTCCTCCGATTCAAAATAAGTGCTACACTTTGGTTTCATGTTTTTTGAGGCAAAAGATTATAATGATGATTAAATTAGATTAATTGAATAGTTAGTTGATAATGAGTCCTACATCTTTTGAATAAAGTGGGATTAATAATGTTTAAAAGTAAAAAGTAAGAGTAAATGAGTCATTTCACTTTGTTAAAGTAGATAGTTAGTGGATGTGGGTCATATTATTTTTTGACAAATAAGGTAGTTTTTTAAAGCGTAACACTTATCTTGAATCACTCATTTATGAAAATTGTAGCACTTGTTTTGAATCAAATGAAGTATTTTTTTTTCATATTACTTAAAAATCATAATTTAGGTGTAACTCAGATAACCAATCTGACTTAACGAACACCCTTACTTTAATATTTAAGTGTTACTGTCAACTGTAGATCTGACAATTAATATGTTACAAGTTTTAATAAATATACATATCTTTTGAAAAACAACCATACTCGTCCAGGAGATAACATTTTTTAAACCTTATAATATTTAAAAGGCCACGTGGGTCACGTTGATTACAGTAATAATTTATAACCCACTTAGAAACACGAAGCTGGTAGATCGGGTTTTTCCAGAGAATTTCTGTTTATAAAAGGAGCTCAAAAGTGACCAATTAGAGAACCACCAAAACACAAACATACATGATGGCTTCTCTTAGCTTATCATCCACTATTCCCACTACCAAAAACACCAACACCAGTCGTTCGCCCTTATTTTCCAAAACATCCTCCCGTAGCAGCTTCAAAGTGTCATGCAACGCTAATGAAACCACCCCAAAGCTCATACTACCCAAAACCTCACTTAACGTTAACCAGGGAGTTGACCGGAGAAACTTGCTCCTGGGGCTGGGAGGCCTCTATGGTGCCGCCGCCATTCCATCCGCCGGTGCCGTCCCCATCCAAGCTCCGGAAAATATCGCACTTTGCGTAAACGCAAGTGCCGGCATAAGTAACACGAAAGATGCCATAAGGGGTGTTGCTTGTTGTCCTCCATTAACCACACCGCAAGCTTACCCAGTAGATTATGTCTTGCCTACAAATCCCACACCTCGTGTTCGGCCCGCAGCACAGAATGTAGATGCCGAATACATCCTCAAGTACCAGACAGCCATCAAGTTAATGAAGGAGCTCCCCGATGATGACCCCAGAAGTTGGAAGAACCAAGGGAAGATCCACTGTGCTTACTGCAACGCCAGTTTCACTCAAGAAATGAGCGGTTTCGATACCTACCAGCTCCAGATTCACAACAACTGGCTCTTCTTCCCTTTCCACCGTTGGTACCTCTACTTCTACGAGAGGATCTTGGGAAGTTTGATTAACGATCCCACTTTCGCTTTACCATACTGGAACTGGGACAACCCTACCGGAATGACACTTCCGGCGATGTTCGAAGCCCCCGTGGCGATCAACGGCGGCACTCCAAACGCCAGAAACAACCCTCTCTTTGACGCTTACAGGGATGTCACACATCTCCCGCCAACTCTCATTGATTTCCAAAACGTTGGTGGTTCTGATGAAGATATTATAAACGGTAATCTGGCTGCAATGTACAACCAAATGATCACCACGGGCAGTGGCACGGATGCCTTCTTCGGGGGCCACATGGTGGCTGGTCCCGATGGCGTGACTTCTGCTGGGTCCATAGAGCGTGGGGTTCACACGAGGGCTCACGTATGGGTCGGTAACCCACGGATGGCGAACCGGGAGGACATGGGGAACTTCTACTCGGCTGGTTATGACGCTCTCTTTTACTGCCACCATGCCAACGTTGACCGGATGTGGACCATCTGGAAACAGTTGGACGAGGATAACAATGATCCCACTGCCTTTGATGACTGGAATAATGCGTCTTACGTGTTCTACGACGAGAACAAAAACCTCGTACGTGTCTACAACAAAGACTGTGTAGACACCACAAAGCTGGGATACGATTTCGCACCTTCGGACACACCCTGGATCGATTATTCGCCGACAGCACATTCTGCGGGATCAGACATTGCAAACCAGTCAATCGGAAAAATCCCGAAGGTGGAGGAGACAACATTCCCGGTGAAGTTAGACAAGACGGTTAAGGTTCTGGTGAAGAGGCCTGCTGTAAACAGGACCCACGAGGAGAAGGAGAAAGTGAGAGAGATATTGTACGTGAACGGAATCCAATTCGACGGGACCAAGTATTTCAAGTTTAACGTGCTTGTTGATGACGTGGAGGATGGAACACCAATCACGCCGGCTGACAGTGAGTTTGCGGGTACTTTTGAGCAGTTGCAACATGGCATCGGCAAGGCCATGAAGATGACAAGTGGGGCGATGTTTGGAATCACAGGGCTGTTGGAGGACCTTGAAGCCGACGGTGATGAGTATGTTTTGGTGGCTTTGGTGCCGGTGGAAGGGTGTGAGGATGTTACCGTTTCCGAGATCAAGATTGAGCTGCTTCCCATCGTTGGAGGAAATAAAAGCGCTACCAAAGCTAATAAAGGGCGTAAAAAAGCTCCCAAAGCTAAAGGAGGACGCGGTAAAGGCCGAAAGTAATTAGTGTATCCGAGATAAAGATTCCATCAGCTGGTTCCGCCCATGGTTTAGCTTATGCTATCTCGATTCCGGTCAACTCGTATTTGTCACCTAATAATAAATTTGTTTTCGTTTGTATGATTAATGTAACCACTATGCTTGCTGTCACTCTTGGGTTTGGATTTTAATTATGAAATTTGATCAAGTAATTTTGTTCTTTAATTAAACTAGCTCATCATCATGTCCTACGCATTAATGTTGCTATGTATCATACTTCGATTTTAACATCTTATTTGCATCTATTCTTCATTTTCATCTTAATCAATTGTGCGCTTGATATATCAATGGTGAACATATTACCATGAGGACAAGCCTGGTTCAGGTTCTGACTTAGTTGCTGCAAGTTTTCAAAGGCGATTAAGAGGCAATCTTTAGTTCCCACGGGTGTTGTTCCTTGAGGAGTTGTGTACTTATATAGTTATATTTGGATGTAGTGTTGGTGTTATTCGTCGAGGTTATTGTCTATTTCTTATTTTGTTAGATGTAATCGTCGATTTAGCTCGAGATTTTTGTCTTATTTAAGTGCACTGTAATCTCTGATTTCTAGCTTGTTTTCAATAACAAATAATAAAAGAACTCTAAATTTCACATTTATTTGGGTATATGCTCACACATAAAAGCGAGTATACCTGAGAGACAGGTTAAATCCAAATCTTCCAACTTTAAAATGTGAAAAACTAATACAACTTCGTAAATAAATGCACAAATTGCTTAGATTTTCAAGCTTTTTAAGTGTAGATTAAGTCAAAATCTACGTTGTTATTTTCTTTACCCTTCTAAGTGTAGAGTTGAAAAAAATGTTATAATACCATCATACTTCCAGATTCAAGCACCATTATATTATTGGCGTGGATTATTTTAATATTCCATCATTAAAAGTTGTGCCTGATTCATACACTAAAAAAGGATAACAAAAAATACTTCGTAAAACATGGTCAAATTCAACTTGGTAATGTATAGCGAAAATAAGGTTTTTAAAACATTTTTTTACAAGGATAAAACAGATAACCCAAAATAAACTTCTATGGTGTTAAAGACTATACATAACTGTATACAAGGTGTTAAAAACTTCTATGGTGTTAAATAACATGTATGAAAATATGAAAATAAGCCCCATAATTATAAGATTTTTATAAAAAATTAGATTTTCTAATTTATTTCTATTAAATTATTAAATTAGCTTAAATTTTAATATTATATATATAAGATATATATAAAAATTAGGCCCCTATAAAATATGAGCTTTGTGCGGCTGCACCTCCTCAATGACACCCCTGACTGTATGTCCGCATGCGACGATTGACGCCGCCCGTCCTCTCCTCCACGACGCGTCTCCTCAGTTACGAGCATCCTCTGCGACATGTTTCATAGGGGCATTTCGGTCACCCCGGCCATCGACCATTGGAGTTCGCTTGAATTTGAAAGAGAAGGGCGTTGGTCATTGCACGTGGGGTTAGTCGGAGTTTGTCTTGTGTTTAGTTGGAAGAGAAAAAACGGATGTGTCGCTGATATGACAACGATAATGAAACATGATTTGATCACCCTTTATGTATAGTCTGATGTGTACGGTTAGAGGAGAAAAAGTTGATGTGAAATCATCACCCGTTGTACATAGTCTAATAGGTCAAATGATTATTGTAGGACGAATTTCTCAATTTAATAACCATACAGTGTTAGAATCAGATCCACTAAATAAACCATTTTATTCGATTCTGCTACAACATTAATGACTAGTACGACTAAATTAAACAAGAATCATAAGATAATATATTAAAATCTTTATATATAGTTTAGAGAATAATACTTGGGCAACTAATGAGAATGGGTAGATGGGAGGTAGGTTAATTAGGTAGCATGGTACACTTGACATTATTTAGCATGGATCACGTGGTAAACTCGTATTTCGAAATTAAGAAATAGATCATAGCCTTACGTTTAAATCTGCATTATCACAAGAACTGTCGCCAAGTTGAGATTATATTAAGTGCTCATCAATATCTTTATATAAAATTAAACACGCATGTGCATCTTGATTTGTGGGTATCTTGGGGAAGCATAAAAACTTATTCACACAGATATAATTATTAAATCCAGCTTCTTACAACCCGAGAGGAACAGGTACAGCTCAGATTATTAATTAGTCATGGGTACGTAGAAGATGTAGATACAATACATGAATGAGCCTTACAGAAGATGGAAGGCGCGGAATGAGATTGTTTTCAACAATTTAAACAAGTCTCATACGGTCATAGCGGGTGACATAATCTCCACTTCCTTCTTATGGATGAAACATAGAAGTAAAATTAATTGTAATTGGATAGATTGGTGCATTTCTCCTTTTTAATTTCCTTGTATCGTCTTGTTCCTCTTAGCTTCTTGCTAAGTTTCTTTCTTTATATATTTGCCGTTTCCAATAAAAAAATCTTTTTAAGTTATTGTGAATTTAAGAGTCATTAGGATAGGGAGAGAGAATTTAGTTTACTTGTGAAAATCTTGCATTAAGTATATGAAATTAGACCTAATAATATTTTGAAAAATCAAACTTATATCCTTATCCATTGAACTAATAGATACCCGACTCACTTACTTGACCTATTAGAGTATTCGTAAGGGTGACCAAACCCGTTTGTTCACCTGCTGCCGCATCGGCCCCATATCAGCTTGACCAAACGCGTGACAAACCTCGACCAAACTCACGTCAGCCAAACGGCCCAAACCCTTCCCCTTTGAAAATTTGGCGACCGATAGCGCTCGCCTAGACGACCAAAGGCACTCAGGGACGCGTGGGGCTCAGCCTCGTGTAAGGGGTAGGACACGTCGGGCAAGGGGACGCAGGGGTGCGACGCACCCCCTTACGATAGCCTTATAATTGCACAACTATTACGCATTCCACAAAAAATTATCCAATAAATATAACATAAATGATTAAATAACATTTCTTAACTAAACAATATGTCAAAGATAAATTAATACTTGATAAAATATTTTTTAAATAAAACAAATGTCTAATATAAGAAACATGTATATGGGAAAAAATAGATATATAGATGAACCATAAAATATAAATTAGTTTTTTTTTTTTTTTTAAATCAATTGTGGAGGGGTGATAGAATATAGATAAACGGATCGGATGGGGAGTATCACATAAAATTTACAATCCATATGTTTTCAAGGGGAATCGAACCTACAGCCTCTTGTTTGTTTGTAAAGTGGCCCACATACTGCTAGAATAAAAGGTGAAAAGGCCCTTTGGTAGCGAGCCATCTATTGGGTCCATAGAAAGTGGGGTTCATACAACGTACAACGCATATATGGACTTCTGGTTATTCTAGGATACCAAACAGGAAGTATATATGGAACTTTAACTCAGGCGGGTATGAGTCGTGTGACCCGATTTTTTCATGCCATCATTCCAGCATTGCCCGGATGTGGAATATTTGGAAACGTTTGGACATTAATTACGGGACACCATATATGATCCAACTGACCCAAATTGGCTGAATGCATCCTCCGTGATTTATGATGAGTAACCGAGATTGTTGTAGCACTAAATTGATGGGATACGATCGAGTACAAAACATCCTGAATCCCGTGGGCCAGGTTTACCATAAGTAGAACAAAGAGACGTTAAAGCCGTGTTCATGCTGAGGTGGCGAACATGAATTACAAGTGGTGAGGATCTGGGTATGGGTATCCAGTAGCATTATTTTTGAAAGTGGAAGAAAAACAATATTATTTCTGCAAAAAAAAATTTGACATCTGCATTATTTTTGCAAATTTCTCTAGAGCCAATAAATATCCAATAATCAAAATTATGACCAATCCATTTATGGAGCCTTGTTTGCAACTAACTTCGAACTGGAAAATAAGGGGCTGATTTAGGACAAGCAGTTTGGACCGAGCCTTTTTAGTACCAGTTTAAGTCCATTGGGATTCAGCCCATTGGCCCATCTATATATTTTAATATGTTAAATCTTTGTTCATTTTGATGCTTTTTTTGTATTTACAGGTGGTTGTTGAGAGAACAAACAACAAAATGGATTCAAGATAAGTCTATATATTTTAATATGTTAAATCTTTGTTCATTTTGATGCTTTTTATACACTTTGATAACACGGTGTGGTAACAATGTTAATCAATTTCACACACTTGAACTCATAAACGAAGAGGGAAATGTGCGTATATTTTTTTGAATTATCGATGTTTCTGTTTACATACATACTAATTTCTTACCTACTTATATGACCTAATTAACAAATTACGGAGTAACAAACTAATCAACTACCGGGTGTTTGTTTTAGTTGTTTAAGGGGATTATCAGCTTATTAATATATTTGCCATCTTATAAGCCCAAACTAGGGTTTCGACAAGGTAATAAGTTTAAGCTTCAGAGCATTCAAAGGTTATTAACTTATGAGTTTTGATAATGACAGCTCTTAAGGTTGTCAATAACAATGATAATATATACTATTTACTTATTTTTAATCTCATTAGTCAAAATTTCTTCCTGCTTTCTAACAACTTTCAAACTCCTCCACTAATCAAAATCAAAGATGCTCAATCTTATTCACTCTTATTTACAGCCCTAAGGGTTGTCATTATCAAAACCCTTAACTAATTTTATAAAGATTTTTTTTGTAGTTTATCTATGATCTTTTTCAATTAGTTTATGAAAATCTGCAATTTTGTTTTTTTTGTTGGGTGTTAACGGTACTCTAAGGATATTAATACCAAAACTCATAGGTTTCTGAATGAATTTCTAGAGAAATTGGGGTATCACCCAATCCCACTAATCGTGAGAGTCTATAGGTATAGCCGGGGCCTGTCCAAAGTCCAAACATAATCGGGCCCTTGGCGAAAATAAAAAATTGGGCCCTTAGTATGACTAAGTGTTTTTACTTGCACTAATATAATTAATTAACTTGTAAATTGCAATATATAATCAAGACCATTAAATTCTTAGTTTCATTATTTAATCGCTAAGTAACATATTTAAAATCTTTTCGGTCAAAATTTCATTCTTCGATCTATAAGTCTTTTAAGCTACATTAGACACTCGCATAACACATATTCTAAGTCATTCTTTAAATTTCATGCCGTATACTAAACACTTTCTTTGTTACGACTAATTTTACTTATTCTCTCTTTTATATTACTTGTTAAAAACAGGATTTCCCCCCTTCAAAAATGATGAAACTATAAAAGTCAAAACCCAAAATAAATTTGTTTCTCGAGGGATGGTTGCTGTAAGTTAGAGGGTGTTTGGGATTGCGTTTTGAAGTAGATTATCTGCTTATTGCGTTTTGAAAACGCAAATAATCTAAAACTAGTGTTTGGCAAAAGGTATGAAATAATCACTTATTTGCGTTTTGGAGATCTCAAAATGGAGTTTTTGGTAGCTACTTATTTGCGTTTTGAAAATGGAGTTTTGAATATTACCTATTAACTAAACAAATAATCAGGTTTGCCAAACACTAAAAGACAGATTATCTGATTATTGCGATTTCAAACAACATAATCAAATCCAAACACTACTTTTTAGAATCACGTTTTGTGACCGCTGATTATCTGATTATTCATTTTCAAAACAGATAATCTATTTTCAATAAGCAATCCCAAACACCCCCTTAGGAGTAGACCTAAAAATAAAAAATGTGTTGTGAATGTATGCTTCTAAAGAAAATATGAACTCTAATATATGAACTTTGAATATATGATCCTTGAAAAATTATAAGTTATTCATATTTCTTTCCAAGCAACAAACTCATTGAACAGAAACAAATTACAATCATAGCTACACAAGCAACAAAGTGATTAGAAAGGAAGCCAAGACTATACAGAATTATGAAGGACGTCAGACTCAGATAGCAAAACAACGCAAAAGGGAATTTGAGGTAATATTTTAAGAAAGATTTTATACCTGATTACGATTACCGACTATAGATGATTGCCGATTCTGCCTGTGATTAGCACTAAGGGATTGGCGGATTAGCGAATTGAGAGTTGCGTCCATTAGTTCCTTGAATTTTAGAATTGTGATGAACAGAACAAACAAGCAGATAGAAGTTGTGAATTGCGATGAACAAATTAAACGTTGTTATTTAATTGGAATTCGGAATTGCAATGAACAAAAAGAAGCGGCTGGTGGATTCTCATTTTTACAAACGATAGCAGGTTGCGCAGCGTGAATAGAAGAAGGCATCTGTTGGGCCTTTTTCGTTTTATGGGCTCACTTCTTAATAAATCTACAGCAGATATATATACAGACACATTTTTCAAAGATGGGCCGTTAGGCCCTGCGCGGTTACCCTGGGTATAGCAACAGAGAGAACATTTAAGTGGACAAACCGAAAGAAAAATATTCAATTGCATATATAAAAACTAAAAGTGTACATACGCAATGCGGCGGTAGGTAGTCTGTAGTTATATTTTGCGATTACTAATTAGTTAGACAAGACAATAGAGTGTGTTTGGAGCGGATCGCCCTTGATCCAAAATCTTTTAACAAAATTAAAAAAATGATTCAAACTCGCTCCATGATGTCATATGTTCAACTCTTGAATGATGTATATTTTATAAATAGAAATATGTACTGAAATAGCGAGTGCGTTGGTTGAAAATTGAGAAATGCTAATTCGGGAAGGTCACAAATGCATTATATATCTTTACTGTCTCAAAATAAGTAATTTGTTTTCCATTTTTGACAATTTCAAAATAAGTGATACACTTTTATAATATACCTTATTTGGTAAAAGGTAGTGGTGCCTACACATATAATCTCATTTAATATATTAAAATTACTCATTTACACTTATTTTTATTTTTAAACATCATTAACCTCAATTTATTTAAAATATGTGGGATACATCCCTACTAATTATCCTATTTAATTCAATTTAAACATGTTTATTATATTTTGTCTCAAAAATATGAAATCAATAAGTTATAAGCTCCTCCAAAATAAGCTTTCCCAAACACCCCTAAGTAGTATTATTAGCTTATTAGATTAATAAGTTTATAGTCATAAAGAACCGGATGACATTCATAATAAAAAAAATTAAAGTTACGGATGCTATACCATATCATGTACGCATCTTAAAAGAAAGTCGGACTTCTTAGACCAAACCACAAGGACGCAATAGACACATTCGAAGACTCGTCATACAACAATGATAAACGACGGTGGAATACTTGTTGGACTTATAAAGACAAAGTTTGGTGTACCTATGGTCTGAACCATGGGTACGCAAATAATCTAGACATCAGAGAGTACAAAAGACAAGCACTCGATTATCCAATAGATATTATAGTGACAACCGTAGAAAAATTAATTATCCGGTGATCTTTTCAAGGTATCCAGAGGATACATTCTATTACACAAATGGCATGCTTATATATACATATGAAGCATAAACATAAATAGTAACAATCTTGACACTTGATCTATCTCTCTACTTTCACTACTCTGTTAAAACCTGAATGTTAAGTCACAACACCACTAGAAATCAAAAACTATATGGTTAATTAAGAACAAATCAATAAGCTCAAACGGGTTACCTGAGACCACTCCCATTGGTAAATGCAACTGACGTCGTCAGTTGCTGCCAACTCAGCGCCACGTCAGCAGACAAACTAACTAACACTAAACTGACGTAGTCATGCCAACAGCACTCCGTCACTTCACCAAATTTGGGCCCCACCATTTACTTTTCTTTTTCTAATAAATAATATACAACTAATTAAAACATATACTAACTAATAAAAATAAATTATACTCCCTCCGTCCCACAAAAAAGTACCCATTTCTCATGGGCACAAGTCTTAAGAAAATAGTTAGTGGTGGGGTAATTGGTATTACTTTTAATTAAAATATAAGGTTTGATTGGAGAGAGAAAGATAATTATTGGATAGTTAGTGGTGGGGTCTTTGAAAATTATATTATTTTATTGAGTGGACCCCATCAATTTGAGAAATGGGAACTTTTTTGTGGGACAAAAGTTTAAGGAGAAATGGGTACTTTTTTGTGGGACGGATGGAGTATTCATTAAAAAACATTACATAAAAAATAATTACAGTAATTAAAAAAACACTGCATAAAAAAAATACATTATTAAAGATTTTTTAAATATATTAGAAATATTAAAGATTTTTTAATAAAAAATATATTAAAAAAAGGGTAAATTACAGTTTTTGTCCCTGACCTATTCCCAATTCGGGGTTTTTGTCCCTAAGCTTTTTTATTCTGTTTTTTTGTCCTTTATGTTTTTAAAATTCTGCATTTTTGTCCTTCCGTCTATTTTTGGCCGTTAAGTGACTAAATTGCAAAAAAAAATAAGGGTATTTTCGTCCTTAACATTTTTTTTCTTTTTTTTTCTCCTTTTTTCATCTTCTTCCTCAATCTGTGTCTTCTTCCTTTATCCTCAATTGATAAACCCTAACGGATTTTCAGATCCTCCCCCAATTTATTTCGCTTGATTTCCGAAATTGATTCGATAATGGGTTCCGATGCAAACAAGATGAACGACGGTACTAGTTTCAGCCACCAACGGTTACTGCTCAAAGTGCTATTGTGACATCCGGATCCAGGAGGAGCAACATGCGTCCCCCATGGCCGCCGTCGATAAGCTTGTAAACAAGGTCGTGACGTTTCCTTCACCGGATCTTTTCTCTTCGTCATCTGTATCTGAACTTCGTTTTCTTGACAGATCTGGGTCCATTATTCGTCCTCTCCGGTACAGTATATGCGGCGGTGGTGGGCAGCAGTTCTGGTGGAGGTTTCAGAGAGGTTTTCATCCCTCCGGCGCACCCTCGGATCTTCGATTGTTATTACGCTTGAGATCTTCGATTGTTACCGGCGCCGACCTTCTGGCTTCCACCACCACCACCTAGATCTGTGAAGATATAGCCAACCTTCTCCATCTCCGCCTTCTTCGCGCAAATAGAGCTACCGATTTGGGTGAAATCGTCATCTTGATTTAGCAGATGTGATGAAACACAACCCATCTTGATTTAATGCAAAATTGGAGGGAAGGACAAATCGTCATCTTGATTTACGTAATATCCAAAATCCCCATCTTTTCCTGCTTCATTAAGATCGATTTTTTTATCTATTCGTTTAGATTCAAACTCACTCAATTACAAGAAACAATAACAATAATCAAACAGGTCTTCACGTTTTGGATTTTTTTTTTCATACTTTGGTGATAAAGGTTTGAAAGATGTTCATAGATGTTCTTGATTTTATAATGAAGAAAGACAAGATGGATTTTGATGATGATGATAAGGGTAATTTGGGGAAATTGACAAAAAAATCGTCAATTAACGGCCAGAAATAGACGGAAGGACAAATATGCAGAATTTTAAAAACATAAAGGACAAAAAAAACAAGAAAAAAATTTAGGGACAAAAACCCCGAATCCGGAAAAGGTCAGGGACAAAAGCTGTAATTTACCCTAAAAAAATTATATTAAAGGTAGTATAACAGTTTGAAAGAAAAAAAATTAAAAAAAATAATTTTTTTATTCATTAGGGGCCACCATCATTCAGTAAGGAAAAAAAAAGAAAAAAAGAAAAGAAAAAACAACCGGCTCCCTCCCTCCGTCTCGTCTCCAAACTCGCATAGCCCAAACCGGCGGTGAAACCGGCGGGCCGTGCCAACGGTGGCGCAACCGGCAGAAAATTGGCGGTGCCAACCGGCGATATCGTTGGCACCGGTCTTATACAGCCTGTGCTACTGAATATTGATACAACTTCAAATTTACAAATTGATAATAATACTTTCTTTTGAATATAAAATTGTTTTAAACTCAAAGAAATGATATTTAGTCTTATTACTTGATCTTACTAATAATCCTACTGTTTAATTAGACAATTATCCCTCTTAATATTATCCATTGATTTTGACACATGCATTTAGCTAATACGTAGTTATATGAGTAATACGAAATGATAGAATTCAATATTATTACTCTTAAGCTAAATACTTTCACCGTATCAAAATAAGTGACACACTTTCCATTTTGGGGTGTATCAAAATAAGTGACACACTTTGAAAACTTTCCTTATTTGGTAAAAATAGTGTGATCTATACTCACTAACTATCCACTTTAATAAAGTGAAATTACCATTATACCTTTACTTTTACTTTTAAAACTCATTAATATCACTTTATTCAAGAAAAGTGAGACACATTCTCTACTAACTATGTATTTTAATCTATTTTAACTTACACTTTAATCTTTTACCTTAAAAAACGTATAAGTTAATTTGTGTCACTTATTTAAAAAAAATTTCGGGGAATTCACTGGCAGTCACTATCCATGCACCACGTGGTCTTCTTTTACATGTTTTAAGGTGTGACATATCCACGACTATCTATATCTCTCCCTCCCTACCTCTGCCACCATCTCTCCCCTTCAATTCCCTTTGCAGAATCAACAATGGCTGCTTCTTCTCCAACCACTTTTATTAACCATAAAACCAGATTGAAATTCACATCATTGACTAGACCCCGATTGGGTTCATGTACTCTATCTTACAACACTAAAAGCATCCATTGCTCAATTCAATCACAATCCATCCTCCATTTTCCAAACCAATCTCTGATTGAATCACCTCCTTCTCCGGTGACATGGAACTTGTTCCAGAAAGTCGCGGCAATGGCATTGGACGCAGTCCAGAACAATCTAACAAAACGTGAAAAACAAACCCCGTTACCGAAAACCATCAGTCCAGATGTCCAAATTGGCGGAAATTACTCTCCAGTACCGGAGCAACCAGTAAAGCATTTGTTACCGGTTACCGGAAATATCCCGGAACACATTCAGGGTATTTACTTAAGAAATGGAGCTAACCCGTTATTCGAACCGACTTCGGGTCACCATTTGTTTGACGGTGACGGCATGATCAACGCCGTCAAATTTGAAAACGGTTCAGCTAGTTACGCTTGCCGGTTCACAGAAACACGGAGACTTACACAAGAACGTGCGATTGGTAAACCGGTTTTCCCTAAAGCAATCGGAGAACTCCATGGCCATTTCGGAATCGCGAAATTAATTCTCTTTTACGCTCGCAGCTTGTGTGGACTGGTTGATAATAGCCGAGGTATCGGCGTGGCTAACGCCGGCGTGGTGTACTTTAATAATCACCTGCTCGCAATGTCGGAAGACGATTTGCCTTATCACGTGCGAGTCACGCCTCAAGGTGATCTGGAAACTGTTGGACGATACAATTTCGATGGCCAATTAAAATCCAGTATGATAGCACACCCTAAACTTGACCCTGTTACCGGAGAACTATTCGCACTCAGTTACGACGTCGTAAAGAAGCCTTATTTGAAATATTTCAGGTTTTCACCTGACGGAACAAAATCTGATGACGTGGCAATTGATCTGAAAACTCCGACTATGGTTCATGATTTCGCGATCACGGAGAATTTCGTGGTGGTTCCCGATCATCAAGTGGTTTTCAAGATGTCGGAAATGATCACCGGCGGGTCGCCGGTGGTGTATGATAAGGAAAAGGTTTCACGTTTTGGCGTTTTAGATAAGTACGATTCTGACGGGTCGGGTATTAAATGGATTGAAGTTCCGGATTGTTTCTGTTTCCATCTCTGGAACGCGTGGGAAGAACCCAAATCCGACGAGGTTGTTGTCATCGGATCCTGCATGACTCCGGCGGACTCCATTTTTAACGAAGGAAGCGAAGAATTTAAAAGCGTGTTATCGGAAATCCGACTAAATTTGAAAACTGGAGAATCCAGTAGACGCGCAATAATCTCGCCGGAAAATGACGTGAATCTGGAAGCAGGGATGGTGAACAAAAACCTTCTTGGCCGGAAAACAAAATACGCTTATCTGGCGGTGGCTGAGCCATGGCCAAAGGTTTCCGGCTTTGCCAAAGTGGACCTGTCCACCGGAGAAGCGATCAAATTCATCTACGGTGACTCCAAATACGGTGGTGAGCCTCTGTTCCTTCCGAATTCTGGTAATGAAGATGAGGGTCATATACTAGCCTTTGTTCACGACGAGAAGACATGGGAATCGGAACTTCAAATCGTGAATGCAAAGACAATGGAACTTGAGGCCACCGTGAAGTTGCCGACGAGAGTTCCTTATGGTTTTCACGGAACATTTATAACCGCCGGTGACTTGGCAACACAAGCTTAAAATGACATAATTTACGAGGATAGCTAGGTATTATGTTAATGTAGTTAGAATTAAACTTGTGATATATATTTTGTTAATATATGAGGTTATGGTATCCTACCCTATATATGAGGCCTAAATTTGAAGAGAGTTTGACACCATGGCAATTCCAAGCATTCCTATTCGTCCATAATGCCACTTGGAATTCCCTGATTGGTCCACGTCATTTGCACTAATACAAACGAATCTGGTACAGCTTACGGTCTACATTCATACGCTCCATATACGGCAAACGAATCTGGTACGGCTTACGGTCTACATCCATATGCTCCATATACGGCTTCCTACATACAAGGAAACAAATAAATAACTATGTAAAAGATCCTACATACAAGGAAAAAAATAAATATTTAAATACGGCTTCCTACATACAAGGAAACAAATAAATAACTATTCAGAAGTGATACACGACTCAATATAATTTCCATAAAACCGGCATTCTATGATTACGGCATAAAAAGCTGGATTGTGCAACGGAACCAGACTTCAGATATTACGGATTATGGCATAAAAAGCTGGATTCTTCATTTAATAAAATGCTCGTGTAACATTTCTTCATTTACTGTTTTTTTGTATAAAATCATCATCACATCTATCGATTATTATGTCATTTAGAAATATATAAATTTTTTGAACATTTTTCTACATACTAAAATTTACAGCATACCCGTCCATCGGGCGGGTTTTGTAGCTAGTAGTAATATATAAGGGTAATTATGAATTGAAGTTTAACAATTGTTACATTCAAAGTTCCATTCCTATTGAAGATTTATGGTTTTATTTAGGACATGAATACTACCTCAAATTCGATTTTGTAAAGTGACTGAAATAGAATAATGGTATTTAGGTCTATCATTTGGTCTTATCCATAGTCATACTCATCATATTTAGACATGTATTAAAATTAAGGGATAATATTAAGAAAGAAAATTAGTGAATTACACATAGCATCCTATCAAGTGGGTATAGTATTATGATTATGACCAAATAGTATGACTAAGTATTATATCTCATTCAAATATCCAATCCATGTTCGTCCGGAACTCATTAACGATCGCTTCCTTGAAACTTAGTAATGTATTATGGGCTAGATTATTGAGGCATAGTTAGGCTAATGAGCTATATTATTGAGGTATAGTTATGTCTAGGGTTGTTCAAATAACCGGATGATAGTGATTTTTACTATCTGCATTTGGTACCCGGATTTTAGATACCCGAATTTCGTAACATAAATAAACACTTCATCAATATAAGTAATTCTTTTTACTAATTTAACAGAGTTTTAATTCTTAAACTATGTTATGCATTTTTATAAAATAAAAGAAGAAAATATTAAGTTGTGGAGGAATACCCGCTTGTAGCCTAGTGGTATTGGAGGTGGTATTGGACAAGAAAAAAGGGAATAATTTCTTTCTTCTTTCTGCCTTTCTTTCCCATGACGACTAGGAACGGGCAAATCAAAAATTTCACTTCGAATTTCGGACCTCAACATCCTGCTGCTCATGGTGTTTCACAATCAGTATTGGAAATGAACGGAGAAGTGGTGGAACGTGCGGAACCACATATTGGATCACTCCAGTGCGACACGAAGTCGCTGTGCCGAGTCGGCTCCTATGTCGCTAGCTATGCCCTGCTTGGTCCCCCGGCACGGTGGAGGTTCTGTAGCGCGTCATGAGCACCGGGCTAAAGGGCGGTTGAGCAATTCAAGCGAACCGCCCTACCTTACTACAACATAAGGACATAAGGGAGAAGGTTGTGAAGGTGGCCTCATTATCCACACCTCCGGTCGGATGAATGGAGGACCGACACGGGTTTTCACGAGCGTTGGCGGGTTCTAGAGTGCCTGTCAAGGGGCGCTAGTGCATACCCTGGGGTGATCATCACCACCTGCACCTCAAATATCGGCACAGTGGAACGTGTAACCCGCCTGCTGTTCCATTCAACTACATTTGTTCCTGTAATCCATAGCCTAACAGAACGCATCAGCGAGGGACAACCCGCCCATACAGCCAGCGGGGAGGATGGCAGTACTGGCAAAGACCGTCTGGCGAAAACGCCGCAGGCGGGATGCATGGTAGGCATGCGCCGGGGGAGCATAGGGAGGAAAGGGAGCCCGGACGGTGGAAGAGCCAGGGGAGGCCGGGTCATTTGACGGAAACGGAAGGCTTTAGACTATGAACCTATTAAAGAAGGCCCTACGGAATAAAGGAAGTGCATGAATTCTTGGAAAAAGAGGGAGCGAGCCTATATAAAAAATGGAATCAGGCAAATTCAATGAATAGATAGAGTCAACGGTACGACAGACAGCGCTGCGTACACGCGAATTTGCTTCCGAAGTCGAGCGGTCTCAGTTTAACTACAGGATTTTAGAATGAATGCTGGGCTGGGCCACCTCGAATGGCGTGAGCCGCATGCGGGGAGACCCGCACGTACGGTTTTTAGGGGTATCTGGTCGAACCCGACTAGAGGGACTGAGAAATTAATAGAGTACAAAACTTATCTTCAAGCTTGACCTTATTCTGATCGTTCAGAGGGCGATCGCGGGGTCACTAAATGAAGTCCTCCGTTTCTTTCGGAGGTGCTGACCCGCAGCAAGGCATAGATGACTAAGTGACGTATGGAATATGGCGACGACAACAGCATGTCGCATGTCGTAGAAGGAGATAACAAATGGAGCCAACGACCCGCTAAGACTAACGTATCTACAACTACATCCCCGAGTGGCACTCATACGGGGGCGTGAATGCGAGATTCCAGTGGAATGATCGGCCGGACAGCGGCTAGGGCTCCTGCCTTCCCACCGCGTCCTTCCTTGTGTGTCGGAAATATAAAGCGAGTGCACCGGAAAAGAACGGGTAAGGAGTAAGGTGTTGCTCCTAATCTATAGGTTATGGGTTCAAGTCCCGTCGTTGACAAATGACAAATAGGAGTTTCTTAGGTGCCGTTAAAAAAAAGTTGTGGAGGGAAAATTGAATTTATTATACGTTAGGCATACCGATTTAATTGTTTATAAGGAATTTCAGTTTTGACTCCTTTAAGTTTTAGAAAATTACATTATGATACTGAAGTTTTTTATCATTACATTTTCTATGATACATTAATTCATAAGCATAAGGAACGCGTGAATCATACTGCTTGTTAAGAACAATAAACAAACTATTAAAAAATGAATAATATGAATATGAATTTGAACAATGAACCTGAAATAGAAAATATATTTTGTTGTACTGCTTATCAAATCTTTTGTAGCAATTCATAATAAACAACATTCAAATTATTGTTACAAATTTTACCGTCTTTGTCGTATATCAGAAAGCTTCAATCATTTCCAACTTCTTTACTCTAGACACAATCACGTAAAATTGATCATAAATGAAAACTGGCTTAGACGTAGATATTCCAACGTTTCATATAGATTGTTTTTTAAGCTTGGTGTAACCAAAATCCAGATTTACCAAAAGGCTTGTAATCTAGCGATATAAGGTATTGGAAGATGTTCTCTTTTGACCTGTAGTCAAGAGTTCGAGTCATATTGTGTACAAAATGATTAGATACATGAGTATTTTATAGGATGTGCGTGTTTTTTCGTTAAAAAGAAAAATTAAATCTAGAGATATTAATGTTTAAATTAATTGTACTTCGATGATAGGAATGATTAATGAAGAGGATATTGGCCCTTCGAGTTCTAGAGAGTTTCTGGCACACAAATCTCACATGCGAAAGATTTAGTGACATCATTTGACTTGGTTTTTTCTTACGAGAAAATAACAACTATGACTTCAATAATTGAATAGAAGTAAGTTATGAGTATAGCTTCCATTCTATAAATAGAAATGGGTGAATAATTGAAGCTTCTATTCCATAAATAGAATACGAGTAGCCACAGAGAAGCAAGCTATTGATTCTGAAAGTTCCAAGACCACATACACTAGATTCTGTGAACTCTCCCTCCCCTATCCGAACAATAACTCTTTATCAACAACTATTTGTTATGGTCGATGATATATACACTGCAAAAACTTATCTCTTACCGTATTGTATAAACTTTTAAAGCAACCTTAATAAGTATACGAAAAAAAAGGTTAAAGATTCAAAAAAATCATTAGGGTCTTAAATAAGAAGGGAATTTAGAAGAAGATTTGGAGTGGGAAAATCAAGATTAAGAAATTATACTACTATATTTCTTTCTATATTTTTTTTATACTCATATTTCTATTTATTTTTAAATTTGACATGTGTAATTAATCAGTTTTCTTTCTTTTTATCATATTTTGATTTCGACATTTGTCATGATCAAATAGACATAAATGATAGGTTTCAATACCGTTTCTCATTAAGATTTGAGAGGTTTTTAGGAAGGTGGCGAAATGTAGGGAAGTTTGTTATGGTAACTTCCGAAATTATGGGAGGAAGACATGGAAGCAAACAGATTTCGGGATAACTTGGAAAGTATTGAAAATTCATGAACAACTTCGAAAATTATGGGATAGAAATTTTGGAAGGTTGCGAGATTATGGGAGAGAGAGATAGTAGGAGAGGAATTAGGATGTAAATTGGAGATTGTCTTGGTGATGTAAGAAAATAATGCAATAGTAATTTAGTATGACAAGGTCAAAGAGATATTGTGGGATTGTGAAGGTGAAAGAAGAATAAAGGTGAAAGTTATTAAAATTCTGATTCTGCTTCTTAGATCTGATTTGTTCTATATATACTCTACTAGTTTCATAGTCCGCCCCGATGGGCGGGCTAGTTTCAAAAAATAAAATACATAACAGCGAAAAAACCGTAAGAAACCATATAGCCAATTATTATCGATATGATGAATAACGTTTTGTTATACATGAATAATTGGTAAAAATAAATCAAAAATGAAATAAAGCTTCTTTGTATATGAAATTTGTCGTTGAGTTTATGTGGGTACCATCTTCATTGCAACAAATAACTTTCAAGACATTCTTGCTCTTCACTTGAAACATCAACATATAGTTGGGCATGTGATAATATCGATGTTTTGTGAAACAAACCCACCTATGATAATGTTTGCTCTTGGTTTTTATTAATAGTCATTGCAAAACGTAGTTGAACAGGAAACTGTCTTCGCTTCAATATGAAAGAAATCTTGTTGTCGAAAGAACTAATAATCATACGCGGGATATGACAAACTATACCAGTTTTGCCACCTGATATGATATTACCTTCATTTATATTAATTTCATTCTTAACATTTGTACCGTAGTTCTGTTGCATAATTCTACTTTTGATGAATGTTCTACATGCACATTACATGAGCATTTATCTTTAACTTCAACATATGATACGGGACACCTGACATTTTTAGAGTATTCAAGAATTTTGTAGTCTAAGCATCTAGCCTAAACATAGTATCATCAACCATTTCATGTGTTAGTGATGATGATAATATGTTTGGATTATAACATATGTTTGAATCATGACATTTTTTTTTTCAATTTTTAATGAGTATACTCATTTCGTAAAGAATTTAATTTTTAGAACTTTGACATTTTTAAAATTTTTTGTTTACAAATAAAAAACAAAGTTATGGCCGAAAAACAAAGCGGGGGAAAACATAAATATATTTCCATGTAAGGAATAACTTAATTGACCATTATGCCCTTTGAGTCACACACTGAGTCATCATTTTGATGCATTCTAATTGGATGACCATTCCATGTCACATTTACATACCATCAAAGATAATTCAAGTCCTTGTGTCATATATAGGTGGTAGATATGGCTTGAAAGGCCCGTTACCCAATTTCATGTAAAAGTTGAATCTGATACTTGAACCAATTTGTAGTAAGTTGGTTCCAACTGATTCCAGTTTGGGTTAAGTTCAGATTTCCAGACTTATATCCATCCCCACTCAAGATCACCGGCTATTAGCCGGCAATCGAAAGATGATAATTTTTCTGACCAATTTTGTTTTCAAGACATTGATTTTAATACCACATAAAACAAATCATATAGGACCTAGTCAATGTATACAATTGGGTTGAACAATATTTAACGTAACCATGTACCTTCTTATTTCAATTAAAATTTAAGAGTTTTTAGCAAATTTTTAAGGGCAAAGCACGCTCAATAACTTTTTACATATTAACAAAACCCAATTAACTTAACATTGCAGGATCTAATATTCTGACAGTTCTAGAAACAAATTTGGTGAACTATTGAAGCTTCGATTCTATAAATAGAAATATGATCACTAGCCTTACCTTTTCATTTTAAAATTCTCATAGCTACGATATATTCCTGATATATATGCCCCACAATCCAAACAGAATGAGATTACTTGATACTATATGATAGTCAATATTTATCCTAAATCAGTATTCTTATAAGCCCGGTTAAAATATCTGTGATGATAGTTTGCTTCACATTAATTCAACATTTAGGCTATGTTTGGTTTACTCAAATGCTGAGTAATGAAAATGAATTAAAAAATAAATAAATTATGAGGCCTGAACACGTACAAAAACAGACATAATAATAAAAAATAAACCCTAATTACTTATTTATATTTGGAAAATGACAATGACAACTTTAATGTTAAGGTTATCATTAACAAAACTCTTTATATTTATATCTAAATTATTTATACCGACTTCAATATACTTACACCTGTAGTCCCTGCAATTCAAAACTGTAGAAAATGCAAACTAACAAAATAAAAACCATAAATGAATTTTACCATTTTACTTGAATTCGTAAAACCTTTGCACTTTAGTCATCTGCAAAAATTAAATATCCTCTTTCCGGACAACACATCCAAAGAAACACGCCTAACAGTCAAATAATTAGTGATCTGGATCGAAGAGATTTTTTGTATTATATAATAAGTTTGTTTCTCTTCTAATTTTCTTTAATTATTCACTTGATCAATTACCATCTGGAAACCGATTCAGGACAAGTGATCGAATCTATAATGAAATAGCCATGAGGTGCTTTACGGACCTTTCGGATTCTGATTTTTTATTGATACAAAAACTACTTTTATGCAACCTAGTGTATCAATTAAAAGCTCTTATGTAGCCGCTTCATGTTTTATAAATAAAGTACTATATATTCACCTCCAAACAACATGAGTAGATATTAGCTATTACTAAGACCTGTGCCAACGGCACGTCGGGGGAGGGCGTCGAGCCTCGTCGAGCCACGACGGCGTTGGCACCGAGCCGTCGTGGCATGCGTCGTCCGAGTCTCGTCGTGGTGAGGACGGGCTGGTGATGGCGTCGAGGGGCGAGGTGGGTCCGGGGGAGCGTCCAAATTGAGATTCAAATTTAATTTTTTTTATTTTTATTTTTTTTTAATACAAATAATTAATATTACACACAACCTCTATAAAAACCCACTACACTCTACCATTTTAAACACACAATCACATTATATTTTCTCACAATCACATACTTCCTCTCTTCCCAATTTCCCTATATTTTCTCTCATTCAATGGATCCAAACGATGACGCCGATGATTACTGGCAAGATTATGTTAATGTAACAGTCGTCTTCGATTTGAACCAAACTATTGAAAGGTTTGATTATCTGGATCAAGAAGAAGCTGAAAATTCCACCGTGCCAAGAGCACCACGAAGATATATACCAAGAGATCGCGTTGCGGCTGCTGAACGTTTATGGAATGATTACTTTGCCGACAATGCCGTTTTCCCTCCGGACTACTTCCGAAGACGGTTCCGCATGTCGAAACCTTTGTTCATCCGTATATGCCAGGCTATACATTTTTATAATCCACCAGGTCAACTACCGTCGTATTTTGATTATTTCCGTCAAAGGAGAGACGCTACGGGTTACCCCATTTTTAATGTATTTCAAAAGTGTACCTCTGCCATACGTCAATTGGCGTACGGTTGTGCCGCTGATATGTTTGATGAGTACCTACACATGGGTCAACAAACAGCGTACGATTGTTTGGACAACTTTTGTAAATGTATATTCCATCTATACTCGACTGAGTTTTTGCGAAAACCAACAACTCATGATGTCCAACGTTTACATGTCAAACATCAAGAGATACATGGTTTTCCTGGGATGCTTGGTAGCATTGATTGTATGCATTGGCCTTGGAAAAATTGTCCAACAGCATGACAAGGCCAATACACACGTGGTGATCAAGGATGTCCCACAATAATGCTTGAAGCTGTTGCGTCATACGATTTGTGGATATGGCATGCGTACTTTGGCCCGACGGGTTCGAATAACGACATAAACGTCCTTAACGAATCAGATTTGTTTGATGAAATAAGGCAAGACAGGTCTCCTGTAGTTCCGTTTACTATTTCGGGTGAGCAATTTACGAAGGGTTATTATCTAGCTGATGGGATTTATCCGGAATGGGCAACGCTTGTCAAGTCGTTTAAATGCCCAATTGAAGAAAAGAACATGAAGTTCAAGCGGTTCCAAGAATCCGCTAGGAAGGATGTCGAACGAGCTTTCGGAGTGCTTCAAGGACGGTGGGCAATCATTAAAAACCCGGCACGACCATACAGTGTGAACAAAATACGACGGATCATGTACACTTGTGTGATATTACACAACATGATTACGGAAGATAACGGCCGCGCAATTTGTCCAATCGAAGAAGACTATACCGCTAACCCGGATAATCGCCCTCAACGTACATGGCATGAACGGGTTGCAGCCCAATTGCGTATTGAAAAGGAGATACGTGATCGAGTTGTGCATCATAAACTTCGCAATGCCTTAATCGAACACATTTGGACCCTCCCGCCAAACTACCGTCAACGTTAATTTTTTTTTTCGTAATGTTTTTTTTTTCCGTATTGTTTTTTTTTATTCGTGTTTTTTTTTATTCGTGTTTTTTTTTAATCGTAATGTTTTTATTTTTATTTTTATTATTAATGTAATGTTTTTTTATTTAATGTAATGTGTTTTTTTATTAATTAAAATGGTGATGTGGAAATGATGATGTGGAAAGGATGAGTTTAGTGATGGGTTAGTGATGGGTAGGGTTGGCACGAACGTGTCAGTAGCGGGTCAGTAATGATGCGATGACGTGGCGCTAGTGATGGGTTTAGTGATGGGTAAGGGTTGAGAGATGCCTAATCATTTTTTATATATTTGATATCATCGAAGTCTTTTTATTGTTAATTAACCAAATTACAATTTAGATTACTTACTTTAACACTTACCAATAAATAATAATTTTAATAACTGAATAGAGAAATAATATATATTACATAATAATAACTATTGTATTGTTATTCAGACAATTCTAGAATCAAAATTGGCGAATAATTAAACCTTCCATTCTATAAATAGGAATATGAGAAGCCATAGAGAAGCAAGCTATTGATTTTGAAGTTCCCAAAGCTACGAAATACGTGATCCTGATATGCCCCACTATCAAAACAGAAAGTCTTCGACTCTTCTTCATCACTTCTTATTAGGGCTGTCAAAAGTCAAAACAGTAATACATTGATCCTGTAAAAATCTGTCACGACGTGTCAAAAATACACGAAACGAAACGAAATTGAGACGAAATCGACATTTGAATTCGTGTTCGTGTCGTGTTCATGTCGTGTAAAACAAACACGAAGTCGTATCGTGTCGTGTTCGTGTTCAGAGATTAACACGAAATTGGCACGATAGTTATGATTTTGGGAACATTTAGAAATTTATGTTATATTTTTGTCGTGTTTTCGTGTTTTTAACATGTAATAAGTAAGAAATTTGATATGTTTGTTATTTATCTCGTATTGTCGTGTTTGTCATGTTTATTGTTTTTTAATCGTGTCGTGTTCGTGTTAACAAAATGAAACACGTCTTCGTGTCGTATTTGTATTCGTGTTGAACGAATTCGTGTCATGTCGTGTCGTGTTACTCAAAAACATGAAACGCACTATTTGACAGCTCTACTTCTTATAAACTACCTCAATTTCATTTATAAGTATTCCAAAATAAATTATAAACTAAAGTTTTTTCTTAAAACAAATTATATGGAAGGTCCATATATGTGCCATACCACCAATAAGTTTGTTTATTGTTCCAGTCTTACTTGATATATATAGATTTTGTTACATTAATAGTCCTTACTGCCGTTAAAAAGTTTAAATGACCAAACTATTTTTCTTAGCTTTTTGTAATAAAGTAAAGATAAATAACTGTGAATGTAATAAGTGGTAAATCACATTAATCATCCGAGAAATTTGTCTTATTAAAAGATTTCTTTTTTTTTCTCTTTTATTCATATTCTTCCATCACATTCAGATTCACCGTCCACTTCTATCTGTTTGACTTCAAAACGCAATCAATAATCATTATTAGCGATGCAAATTTGACCAGCGGGTTTGGGTACCCGTGGGTACCCGAGTCTTACGGGGCGGGTATTACCCGTCTAAACGGGTAATGGGCCGGGGATGGGTTTAAATTTCATACCCGAGAGCGGGGACGGGTAGGGGATGGGTTTTATAATACCCGCATCGTTTATACCTGACCCGAATATATATATATATATATATATATATATATATATATATATATATATATATATATATATATATATATATATATATATAGATATATATATATATATATATATATATATATATATATATATAGGGTCCGGATCCGGTGAGGACTCTTTTCCTCGCGAGGACTCCAAAAAAAACTCTAAAAATGATCCAAAACAAACTTTTTTCAAAAGATTTATTTTTTAAACATTAAAATCGCTATGTATAAGATCCAAAAATGATCCAAAAAAAAATATATGGATCATAATAATGATCCACAAAAAAAATCTGGATCATTGTTATGATTCGCTAAAAAAAGTGGATGATAATTTTTTTTTTGAAATTTTTTTTGTCAAATGTAGTAATAATCATGGTAGGTTATATATATTTTTTTCGGAATTTTTTGAAATTTTTATGAGGTGTCCTCGCGAGTAGGGGTGATCAAAAAAACGGGTAACCGGAATTGGAACCGGAACCGCTTTGGAACCGCCGGTTCCGGTTCCTAAAATTATGGAACCGCCCTAATTGGTTCTGGTTCCGGTTCTCAAAATTTAGGAACCGGTACCCGGTGGATAACCGGAACCGGTAATTATTCAGTCTATTTTTGTTAAAATATTATATATATGATAAATTTAATGTCAAAATTTAACAATATGAGAAACTTTGTGTAACTTTTAATGAGTTTAGTCATTAATCAGTATAAATATAGTGTTCTAACGATAAAATATATAGACAATCATAGGTTTAAGTGTTTGGAGTTTATGACTATTCAAAGATTAGTTGATAAAATGACAAAAAATGATTAATATTTAAGCTTTACATCTAATTTTAATTTTACGATTTTAGAAACAGGATAACCGGAACCGGCACCGGAACCGGAAGGAACCGGAGGTTCCGGTTCCGGTTCCGAAAATTGAGGAACCGGTACAAGAGGTTCCGGTTCCGGTTCCGGTCGGAACCGGTGGGTACCCGGCTATGCTCACCCCAACTCGCGAGTCCTCACCGAAAAAAGAGTCCTCACAGGATACCACTTATATATATATATATATATATATATATATATATATATATATATATATATATATATATATATATATATATATATATATATATATTTAGGGTCCGATTCAGCGCAGAACCGTTTAAAGGTGCAGAACCGCAGAACCATTCTAACATCCAATGTTTTCTATGTTATACATAAGTTGTAAATTTGCATACACGGTGTAACCATCCTAACATCCAATGTTTTCAAATTTTTATATAAATATATTTATATATTATTTGTATAAAAAATTGGAAACATTGAATGTTTAAATGTGTTACAACGTGTATGGAAATGTACACCTTATGTATAACATAGAAAACATTGGATGTTAGGATGGTTCTGTGGTTCTGCAGCTTTAAACGGTTCTGCGCTGAATCGGGCACTATATATATATATATATATATATATATATATATATATATATATATATATATATATATATATATATATATATATATATATATATATTAATTAATGTGTAATTTTTTAGTACAAGTTTAGCCCACTAGCCATTACCCAAACTTAGCCCAATTCTTAATCTCTAATTAGCCCAATCTAATAATATTTAAAATCTGGCTCGTCTCCCGTTAATCCATTACATATTGAACGATATAAACCTAAACGAACTAAAAATATTAAATGATTTAGCTATTTTGTTTAATTTTTTATTGAACGGGTACTCGTCGGGTTCCCCGTACCCAGCGAGGATTTTTCTACCCGAACCCAACGGGGGATTTGACCGAGCACGTGGCGGGTACGGGTATGAGAATAGCGGGTCGGGTACGGGTACGAGTTTTTCAGTATCCGTACGCGTTTGTATCAATAATCATTATCATTGCCCCATCACACTCTTTGAAAAGTCAATCCTTCTCTAACCCCTACTTTTAGCGACGTTTCATCAACTTGCGTCTGAAAAATACCAACTCCTATGGGGACTTGCATCAGTTTTTTTGGAGTGTTTAAAGGAAAAGGGATGAAACGGACAATTCAACCGGTTCAATCGGGAAACATGTATATATACCACCTCTCTGTTGGCTTGGGTTAACTGGACGTAACTAAACCACTCAAAACCAGACGGGTTGGTCAAAAACCGCTCGAATTGTAATGAACCCGAAGTCTTATGCTATATAGGTAGTATATATGTGATGTGCTAATATGTTCTCACTTTTATAGGCCGCTTTCTATGTGATTTTCTTTCCTTTCAACAATGTGAGATCAAGCATAAATTTAAACATGTGATTTAACATAAAAAAAACATATGTTCAAGCACAAATTTGAAGTATACATGTGTTCTTTAAAATTATCTTCGTTGATCAAGCACATTTGATTATATCATGATTGATGACATATTAAATATTTAATGATTTTGATAATAACAACAGTAAGACATGCATAAAAAACTTATACATCTGGGTATAAGAAACTCCTTAATCTTAGGAACTATCCTTATTGTATAACTTTGATCCATTAAATACAGCCCTAAGAGCTGTTATTGAAAATGAATATTCTGTTTTGAAAATGAATAATTAATTAAATAGTAAACCCTTTTATCTATGTTTCTCTTCATTGGTCAAATTTGTTCTATATTTTTAGGAATATTCTACTAGTTAAGTAACTAATTCAACAAAAAGTTTTCTTTTCAAAATATTCATTTTTAATGACAGCTTTAAGGGCTATTATTATCAAAACCATTTATAAAATGATGAAAAATTGTATTGCTTCCTATAAAATGTTCGTAATACATATTCTTACCAATAAAATGATAAATTTAAAATTCATTAAATTTTTTTTATTAATTTAATCATTTGATTTAAATACTTATATTGATTAAATAAATAAAAATATAACTATGAAAATTTAGTACTAAGAAACACAATTTTTTTAAAATAAAATAAAAATCATTGCATACAATCCGGATAAAGGTCATTACTTAACGAGGTCTTATAGTAATTGGAGATATGTTTTGTTCATGAACTGATCTTCAATATATCGAAACGTTATTAGAACAGTTATGCATCATTCTTCGTCCTTGTACTAAGCTATTTTCGATAGTGGTTGGTTGATTAAAATATTTTGGGTTTGCCCGCTTATGCTGAGCTCGAACTCGGAGTGCTCGCTGAAAAATTGCGAGTAGGCATCCGTTATTTCATTTGCTGTTTCCAGAAAAAGATTAAAACATTTAACGTAGTTTTATTTTAGTTAAGTTGTGCAGAAATAATATTTTTTGATAAATGATATTGATGTCTATCATCTGTGTTTACTTATATGTTTATTCATTTGATGATTACAAGTGTCAAAATCAAAGAATAATATGAGGAATGATAAATAGTGAATTACACATGTCAAGCTTAGAAGTGAGTAGATACATAAGTAGACACTAATATCATTTCTAATATTTTTTTTGTTAAATTTCAATCGCGGTGTTTTTCGTTTTGTTCTACTTTAAGAGGGGTGAGTATGGTGGCTTAAGGCAAATGTCCAACTCAACGCTACATCACCATATTAGATTTCATATTCAAAACCCAAATATCCCCTATACCATCATTGAAGATATTTGGGACCCACTAATTTTTTTTCAGTTTTTAAAACAACTTAATATTTCAATAAAATTAAATAAAAAAATAAAAGTACGATAACTAATAATACGTAAATAAAAATACTACTACCGGTCATGTAGGGGTATTTCTTGTGTGTTTCCTAATTTTTCTTGTTGATTATTGCTACGGGTGAGCATTTGGACCGAAAAACCAACCGAACCGAAAACGACCGAAACCGAAACCAATAACATATTATCGGTTCGGTTTCGGTTATGAAAATTCATCGTTTCCGGTTTCGCTTCTATCGGTATCGGTTCGGTTTTCGGAAAAGAATGAACATTTGGCTTAAAAAAACCGAACCCAAACCGAACCGGACCGAAACCGAACCGAACCAAAACCGATAACATGTTATCGGTTCGGTTTCAGTTTTGAAAATTCATCGCTATTGGTTTCGTTTCTATCGGGTTCGGTTCGGTTCGGTTTTTGTACCGAGCTCACCCCTAATTATCGCTGCAT
Organism: Calendula officinalis; assembly: GCA_963853835.1. Lineage (NCBI taxonomy): Eukaryota > Viridiplantae > Streptophyta > Magnoliopsida > Asterales > Asteraceae > Calendula > Calendula officinalis. The sequence continues at coordinate 56,821,604 of OY970823.1, read as the reverse complement.
CAAGTGGTGACAAACCTTCGATGCTAGTGGAGAGAAATTTCATTTCTTTCAATGTTACAATGACACGGTCACTCTACTTTGACATGTCATATACGGCTTGAGCGGCTTATCGTTTTAGCCTAAACTCGTTTTGCATAGTCTCGCCAAATTGGGTACCATACGGCTGATACGATGTCATTTCCCAATTTTGGGAGGATGATATTGATTGTGCGGATGATGGTGTAGACGGGTTGGACGACGATGAGCCTTGTGATATACCGAACAAATTGTTTTAAGAAACTGTCATTTGGTGGTTGAGACATTTTGTAGGTTAAGATTTAAAAAGAGTAGAAAAGAGTTGTAGAGAATTGGAGAGAAGAATTGTGTGAAAATTAAAAGTGAGAGCGCGGGTATTTATAAAGAATTAATATTAAAAAAAATCAAATTCTAGTCGTTCAATGGCTAGAAACACGTGTTAGCATATCATTCGCTCGACACTCTCGAGGGGGATGCAATGCTTTCGATCGCTCATGTGGCGGGCGGTGTCATGATGCTGCCACTTCGCGCCGCCACGTTGGATAGCGGACCACCCCTTGCCACCGTACCAATCGCTCTAAGTAACGAGAAAGTATACATGGAAGTATGAAACAAACCGTAGGGAAAACTGTGAAATATACGTGTAAAAATGAAGACTAATAACATTGACATGGACAGAAATACTTTCCTGCTGGCTGGGGCCCTCTCATACGTGTACACCTCTAATTGGACAACTCAGCTTATTGCCATGACGCAAACGTCATTGTATGCCTCACCCACATGACTGACAACCAACGGTAAATTCCTTTATGTGGACATTCTTGTATTCGAGGTTATTATTTCTCCACGAAACACGATTTGAGTCAATGTTTTAAACCCGGGTTGACCCGGCCGGTTGAACCGGTCGAACCGGGACCCGGTACATGAGGCGGGTCAACTCGGTCCGGTTTAATTCCTATTTTCCGCCCGCTGAGACCCGGCCGGGTTTCCGGTTGAACCGCCGACCCGGTGACCCGTTGACCCGGTAAAAACCCGGAATTTACAAAAAAATCCCTAATACCAGTGGTTTTTCAGCCAGCCGCTACTACTACTTTCGATTCTATCTCGCTCGTTTCTGCTCGTCCACCGTTCACCCACACAAGGTAATTTCATTAGTTGCTGCCCGATTTATTTCTACAAATTCATTGTTATGTTCTACAAATTGATTGCTCAAATTGATTGTTGATACAAATTCATCTTTGCTGCCCGATTTATTTCTCCAAATTGATTGTTGCTGACTGATTTATTGATTGTACAAATTGTTGTGTTCTACAAATTCATTGGTTGCTCAAATTTATCAGTGATATCTCTCTCAAATTAATTTGTTTCTGTTTTTGGTTCTACAAATTGAGTGAAGAAACATGCGTATGCAACTTTTCCTATGTTTTTCGGTAAAACGGTTGAACCGCCAGTTGAACCGGTTGAACCGGTTGAACCGTGACCCGGTCATCACACCGGGCCGAGCAATAACCCGGGTTTTAAAACATTGATTTGAGTTGTACATAACAAATCTTTTGAGTTTGATTATTTAACCTGTTTGTTATACAAATAACTAAAAAATATTTACTTTTTTCAAAATTTTATATGATATATTGTTATTTTGCATATTAAACTAGAGAATCATTGAATTAGAGATTGTAAATCTCATTATATTTTAATAAACTGATATTAATAATTTTTAAAAATAAAAAGAAGAGTAAAATAATTATTTCATTATATTAAATGAGATATTTAGGTGCTGTTTGGTAAGCCTCTTAATGATACAGTTAAGAGGTCAGCCTCTTAATCAGACAGATTCAGAGTGTTTGGTAAGACATCTTAATCAGCCCCTAAATCAATAATTCAACATGTCCTGCCTCTTAATCAGACAGATATCAGGGGAAGTCTGAATCATTCAGACATCTGCATAATTCAGATATTAATCATTCAGATGCTACCAAACAACACCTTAGTATGATTCAAATGATTTATTATATAAATACATTTGAATCAGATAAATAAAGATTCTTTTTAGATGATATTGATGTGATCCACATTAAAATGTACAATGTACCTATATACATTTTCAGCAAATAAATTACATAAAGGATCATTTTACTATTCATAAGAAAATAAATTTTATGGGTTATGTTAAAACAAATAAATTTTATCGTTTCGAGGTAGGCATATGTCAGTTCTAATTGTTTAACTCGAACCACTAACTAACTCGTCGTTTTAAAAAAAAATGTAAGCAAAGAAATGAACATTTAAAGATTATACATCAATACAACTTATCATTCCGAAAAGAAGATTATACAACGAAACGATATGAGTTTTGAAACCATAACACAAGAAGCTATACCTTACATTCTGCCATTAGAAACCGAGTGGCTCGCATGGTTTTTGGCTTATAACCGTGGTCCAGGACGGGCCCGGGGTGCATCCCATTCGGTCACAATGTGTTGACGGGTAATCTGACTGACCGAAGTACAACCACTTAATGCCATAGTTAGCTCAAACTCATCACGTAACATCTGAAGTACTTTTCTCACTCCAGCTTCTCCTTCAGCAGCCAACGAAAACACCACTGGTCGCCCAATCTGACCAAACATAACCAAAATCCTTCATTTTTACAAAACCACAAATTTATCTTCAATTTTTCTCTAATTTTTGTGAATAACAATGAATCAAGTAAAATCGAAGAAGTGCAATGTTAAAATAAAAATATAACTATTTTAAAGAAAACGATTTAGTATGTTGTAAGCTGCTATAAGAAAATTGTCGTTTAGGGACACATACACAAAGTATCACTAAGTCGAAAAAATCACTAAAATTAAATAAATCAGTAACAAAAGTGTTAATATGTAAGGTGTCGTCGGTAAAGTCTTCTATATAGTAAAACATAAAGAGAGTGATAATAAAATTTTAACCTTTTACACCATTTTTTCATAAAACGTGTCACTAAAAATAAAAGGGTTTTGTTAATGACAGCCCTTAGGGCTGTCATTAAGAGATGGTTACTTGCATAAATCGTTTGTACTTTCAGTGGTGGGGGTTGATTCCTAAAATGCAGGGGGCGGTTATTGATTATTGTACAAGTTTTTTTTTTCGTGTCTTGACTTCTTAGTGACAGCCCTTAGGGCTGTCATTATATATGAATTGTTCACCCACAATTTTCGACCAGTTTAACTCGTTTCATTCTATCTACTTTTTATATTTAACTATTTTGACATGTTATCCAATTTAATTTGTCTAAACTATAAATTAGTACTTAACTGATCGATAAATATGTCATAAATTTACTTACAAATATGCCAGAAGCTCCAAGAGCGAGTGCCTTAAAAACATCGGTTCCACGGCGGACCCCACCATCCAGGAACACAGGGACACGGCCTTGTGCAGCTTTCACAACCTCTTCCAAAGCCATGATGGTGGCAGGGACGTAATCAAGCTGACGGGCCCCGTGATTGGAGACAATAATACCCGCTGCTCCCGCTTGAATAGCTAACCTTGCTGTATGGTTAATTAACAAGTGTAATTAGTTTAATGAAAACAAGGAAACATTATTTTACAAGTGGTTTTGAGTTTTTGTTCTTACTGTCTTCAGCAGTGATTACACCCTTCACTAGGATTGGCATTGTGGTGATAGTTTGGAGCCACTTCACATCCTGCAAATAATCAAAGAAATACAAGTTACTTTGTTGGAAGCTTACATTTTTTAAGTCAATGGTTAGAATAATTAATTTTTAACGGATAACAAAAATCCGGATTTCGGATACTGGACTTCGATAATAAAAATTCACTATCCAAAATTCGGATTCCAATTTTGAAGGCCCATAAAAACCGGGGAAACCGATAAAATCAAAATGGCCCAACTTCAAACAACTATAATTTGTGATCCGTGTACAGGCTTCCATGCAGCCCACTAAAAGCTCTGGAAGGGCCCAAGACTAGGTAGTGGCCCAATGCTATTAGGCTCAATCATTTGGACAATATATTTTACATTTCGTGATTTGGGGCTCCAGTTGCAAGTTCCCAAATTTCAAGATTTTTAGCTTTTATTTGGTTTTTGTTTCTTATGTTAATAGGATGGAATCAAGGATTTCCATTAATCACCTGGTATCAAGCCGTTGAAATTTTGGTTGTATTGATCCAATTTTGAAATTTTAAATATTTAATTATGGCACCAGACAACTTAAAAAATACATACGCTTAAAAAGTATAGAAATCAATTTGTTACATATTATTTCTACTCGCCAAAAAAAGCACCTACAAACTGATTATCTACAAAAACGCAACGTATGTCATCAGAAAAGATTTATGGGAATTCATTTATGTACCACAACTTTTACTTCTCATACTAGATTGTACAACTTTTACAGCTTACTGTACAAGCATGTCAACCAACAGTTGTGGTAGATGAGTTAAAAGATGTGGTATGAAAATCATCCCCTAAGATTTATAGGTCCAACGAAAAGTACCTTCCAGCTCAGGGTACGGTCAATCTGACCAGCAACATAAGAAGCTAACCCAGAGTCCTTAGCCTGCATTGCCGAGTTTCAAATTAGAAAGAAAGACAAACATAACATAGACGTGATCGTGATCGTACACCAATTTATCTCAAATAATTTAATTAAGATACACAAAATAAGAAAGTATGTGGTAATTAGTTGGACTTACTTCATCCATCTTGCCAAGATCCAAACCCTCAAAGTTCTTCAATGTCAAAAATGGTGGTAAAGTGAACCTGTTTTTAATGTCAGCTTCCCGTCGTCCAAGCCTCGGGGTATCAACCGTAAGAGCAATTGCCTTAAAACCAGCACGCTCGGCTCTCCTCACGAGTTGAGCAACCACATTCCTGTCCTTGTATACCTGACACCATCATCAACCACTTATTTTCTAGTTGCGACACAGGTATTAGCTAGTGATACAAACAAGCCGCCTGGTATGTGCCGGTCACCATCGTGGGCCAATTTTCAAGAAATCAGACGACGTAATCTCATTTGAATCAAGGTAAACCAAATGAAATATTAAAATTGGCGGACTAATATAATGGACCAAAAATAAAAAAACTTAACATATAATTTGGGACACTTTTAATTTGGCGATTTTTTTTTTACTTCGGTGGAAAAAAAATTAATATAGAGGGCACACTTTTAAATTTTAAACATGGCCTAAAAATTAAGAGTGGCACTATATCTATGTTTTAGTGACACCTTTTAAAAAAAAGTGTGAGTAAAAACTAAAAAGTTATGGTTTCAGGTTATACTCACAATATTTATGCAAAACTCCACGATAAAATTCAAAATGGTCAAAACTTTTTCCCTTCCCTTTTTGTGTCATTATATGTAGATAGGTTATACTTTTGAGGCTGATTTTTTTTACATTTTAGTGACCTTTACTATGTGTCACTAAACGAAAACTTTATACACTTTTGTGGCTGATTTTTTTACATTTTAGTGACTTTTTCTATGTGTCACTAAACGAAAACTATCTTGTAATGGGTTAACAACAAAAAGAAGGAAAAGAAAGGTTGAAATAGTAATTTGACATACATAAAGCTGGAAGAAACGGATTCCAGGTCCTGTTGAAGCCACCTCCTCGACACTAGATGTTGCCCATGACGACAAAGTCTAAAATATGACAAAGTATTATTAGCACATGATACACTTTATTGATTATAAAACGGTATTAATTAGATACGAACCATAATAGTATTAGCTGAAGATGCAGCTCTTGCAGTTGCATATTCACCTTCATTCACAATCAAGAAACCGTATTAATTAATTAAATTAATAGTTAGCATAAATGTGTATATATGGTGATCGAGATACCATCAGGGTGAGCCATCTTCTGCATGGCGGTTGGGGCGATCATAATAGGCATGGAGATCTTGAATCCCAGAATTGTGGTGGTCATGTCTATCTTGCTCACATCGATAAGAATACGGGGCCTAAACCTGTTTAATTAAATTAATTCCCAAAACAAAACTATATTAGAACTCGCACGTAATTTTGAGTAGCAATTAAAGAGCTTAATTAATTACAAGATTCTTGAGAAAGCGTTTCGGTTTTCTTCTAGAGTCCATTGATCCTCAGCACCCGAAGCATAGTAGTCATAGACCATCTTTGGCAACTTCTCTTTGGCAATAGCCTGGTACTCCGTGACATTTGTGACCTCGCCCATCTTTCTTTTCTACCCGAATATAACACCCATAATTAGTTTTTCTTCATTTCTATCACCAAAAGTTATTAAATCGACATGATACTATCCATGCTAATATGAGCTTAATTAGTTACATAGACATACTTCAATATCTAGAAACTTTAACAAGAACATTTTTTGTACAAAAATCAACAAACCCAATGAAGAAGTATTAGAATTAAGGTAGAAATTATGAAGCTTTACGATGAACACACAAGTAATGATAGGATCAAGAAAGCAAACCTTTTGGGGAGTTGAGTGTTTTTTCCCAAGTGAGGTAACCAGTATAGATAAGCAACAAATTTGATAAAAAATTATTGGAAATATAAGACAAAGACATGTTGTGGATAAAGTGATAGAAATCAGGAGGGTGTGTACCAAAATAATTAAACAAAAAAAGAAAAAATTCTAGAAAAATGGATGAAGACAAATGAAGAAGATGAGAAATATGAGGTGAGAAATTGAAAACAAATCGAATTGAAAGGGTTAAAAAGGGGGCAAATGGTTGGTGCTCCTCCACTTAATGTGTTTTGTATTATCATTGTTTTTATTATTTATCATCATTATATTTCTGATTACTGTTACAAAATAAAAGGTTTTTTTTTCAAGATTGTCATGCGATTGCTTGTGTACTGTATGAATGTTAGGTAGACAACTAAATTCTTTTCTTTCTCTCTATAAAAGTCACCTTATTTGTTTCTTTATTTAGTGGAATCTTGAGTTGAAAGATAAGGATTGGTATGAGGTTCTCCCCATCTACTTGACTACTACCACCATTAGCCGCCATCACTATACACTACCACCACCACCACCATGAAAGAGAAATCCGGCAGGGATCAAAACAAAACCATAATGATCGTCTTTGAATTTAAACAAAACTAAGATCAAAGTGCAATAAGAATGCCAAATATACAACTATAACCTTAACTCGAAATCTAACAAGATGAGTGATGGATTGAGGAAGATTACATGTGGGCAGGCATATCGGTATGAGTGTAAAGCTAAAGAAATTTTGAACGGGCTCTGTTTCTAGATTTCAAGCCCAAATTTTCTTAAACAATTAATGGAGAAATAAACACTTAATTAGAGAGACCCGAACAATGAAGTCAGTGTTTAAATCATTAGTTAGTAGAGTAGTAGAATCTAACGATGCATGTGTGTGTAACTTTTAACGGGTCGATTTTAGAGAGAAAGCAGGGGAAAGGAAAGGAACTGCATATCAAGGTTTCTTAGAAGAGTGGTGGAGGCCCAAATGTGGATGAAAAGACCATTTTGTTACAAGACACTGATTTTGGCGTTCGACCAGCCAAATCGAATTTTCCGTTTCGGGCCAAAAAATGTTGTATTTTGTGTATTATTTGCATTTTTAAGTTTTTTGTTTAATTTTTGGACTTTGTTTTAAGCCCAGTTCCCTGCTCGTTTGTGCTTTTTGACCCGTTTGAAAATCTAGGGCTTATTAAGGATTTGCTTGACACATTGGAATTTTCAGTGTTTGCTTTTATGAAAGTTTACTTTTCTTCCAAATTTGTGTTCTTGAACGAATTTGAAGTGAATTCACAATATTTTTTGAATCAATATGGTTTTGCAATAGATTGTCCTGTGTATTTTAAAAATCAACAGGATCAATTTGTGTTTTTATTTTTTACTCTACATCATAGAGGGAAGGAAATATCCATATTTTTAAAGAGAGAAAATCATATCAAAATTTTCAAGATCATCTCAAATGACAATCAACAAGACATCACTTAAATGCATAGTGTGAAGATCGAATAACTCTTCATAAACGTTGATCTTTAGGCTCAAGAATAGTTAGTTCTTTATCTGGAATAAGCATATACAAAACATATAATTGCGGAATTAGATAAACAGATTTGTATAGCTAAACAAGGTTTCATCATCATCTTTATATACAATGATTACTAAAAGCCCCAATTCTACATATAAATATGTAGAACGGTTTTGGTTAACAGGATCAAACGATCTTGAGGCTTAGGTTTTACACACAAACACGTTAAAACGTGGGTTCCAAGAACATCAAATTCTATGTCATTAGGTTTCTTTATATACTAGAAAACCCAAGACTTACAAGGAAAAGATAATAACTAAATCTTTTAAACTAATAAAGATATACTATATCTTTTTACATTAATGATTATCTCCTAAATCTTTATTTGAATCTTGAACTTCATATCATCGACTTAGGTCCTTGTAGTTTAATAGTTTTGACATATCAAATCTTTAATGAATATTAATAATAATATTCCTAACAATCTTCCCCTATTTGATTTGACAAAACTTGTAGAATTAGCTAGGAATCTTCAAGTCTCTTCCCCTTTTTGACATAATCAAATAAATCCGAGAAACTTGAACTTCCCCTTGAATGATGAACACTTTTTCTTCCCCTAAAAGTGTGATATCATTCTTGTGTTCTTCAAGGCTATATTAATTACATTGAAAACCAACTATCTTCTATTTGAAGTTGAAGTAGAAACTCAAACTAAGCATCACATTCCGTCTAAATATAGTAATCAGCAACATCATATCTTGTATGAGAGACTTTCTTATCTTAGTCTTCAACAGATCTTTTCGTTAAGATTCGGTTGAATTGCAGTTACAACAATACATAACATCTTATGTAGTAAGACTTTCCACTTCTTCTTCAAATAAAATATAATCAATTATCTTCTGTAATCAACTGATAAAGATCAAATATGTAACAACTATAAAACTTTCCTTTATCTTTATCATGCCTTCAACCTGTGTGAATAATGTGATTCGTTTCACATTATTATCAGATACGATCAATAAACCGTGGTATGGAATGAGCATGGTGTGTGACATGCTTTCCAAAGTATGATGTATCAGTTGTACGGAAGAAATCAGTAAAAAAAAATTTCTTCAGAACTGTGTAATACTGATCAGTCAACGCAGCAGTAGTAATATGTATACTACTGATCCTTGGTAAAAATTTCGGTTTTGTTACTGATCAGTAGTATTTTTCTTCATTTACTACTGATCAGTAGTATTTAATATGGATCAGTAGTAAATAGCGAAGATCAGTAGTAACCTGTCGGACCAGTAGTACTGATTGAGCATTGGATCAGTAGTAATCGGGACATACTACTGATCAGTAGTAATGTTGGTATGTAACAGTAGTAAATCCGAAACCCAAGATCAGTAGTAAGCATGGATATTTTTATTACTACTGCCTCTAGATTATACTACTGGCCTTCATCCCCATAGTTGATCAGTAGTAAAATTAAATTGAGATCCAAATTAATGGCAGCATTCAAAAAGCTTCAATCAATGCTTCCCCTTCAACATTCTTCTAAGCTTCTCAATCAATTGACTTTTATTAAGATCTAATTGCAATTTACCTCTGATTTGGTCATAAAACGATCGGCGACGGCGACGGCGATCGTCACTTCGCCGGCGGCGAATGACATCAAATCGTCTTCTTCTTCATCGTTGGTGGTGGTGTGCGGATGTAGGATCCATTGTAGAGTGATACGGCGATTTCTTCAGCCGATGAAGCATGTGTGCGATTGATCGATTAGTGGAATTGGATGCTTTGCGTTGATCTCATATGAAATTGATATCAGTAGTGTTTGGTTGTTTGCTCATAAGATGTGATAATTGGGTTTTCTTTGGGGCTGAGATTCCCCGAAGATAAGCATAGAATAAATCTCGTGATCGATCAATCGTTATCTCAGGCATCCACTTTCATTCATTGGAGATTAAAGAACAAGTCCAAGATACAAAAAGCTACACGCATAAAAGAACTTTTTCTTCTTTTGGGTTCCTGAATCGAGTGATGGTGAGATCGAACAATTTATTGGCTTGATTCTTCATGTAATCATTGATGCATTCTTGTTTTCTTCCAGATCTGAGCCACCGTGCTCTGATACCAATTGTGAAGATCGAATAACTCTTCATAAACGTTGATCTTTAGGCTCAAGAATAGTTAGTTCTTTATCTGGAATAAGCATATACAAAACATATAATTGCGGAATTAGATAAACAGATTTGTATAGCTAAACAAGGTTTCATCATCATCTTTATATACAATGATTACTAAAAGCCCCAATTCTACATATAAATATGTAGAACGGTTTTGGTTAACAGGATCAAACGATCTTGAGGCTTAGGTTTTACACACAAACACGTTAAAACGTGGGTTCCAAGAACATCTAATTCTATGTCATTAGGTTTCTTTATATACTAGAAAACCCAAGACTTACAAGGAAAAGATAATAATTAAATCTTTTAAACTAATAAAGATATACTATATCTTTTTACATTAATGATTATCTCCTAAATCTTTATTTGAATCTTGAACTTCATATCATCGACTTAGGTCCTTGTAGTTTAATAGTTTTGACAAGTGGTATCAGAGCTTATTGGTTCTAGATCTACTATTTGTTAAGAACAACAAAAAGTTTTAATCTTAAAAACACACATTATTAATCATGACTGATAATAATGAAATCACTCAGGCCAACAAGATCCCTATACTCACTCCCAATAACTTTGGGATGTGGAAGAATCGTATTAAGCAATACATGCTTATTACAGATTATTCCATGTGGGAAGTTGTTCTTGAAGGAAACAAAACTGGTCCTGGTCAAGCAAGCAGCTCTGCAACTGAGGCAGATAAACTTAAGTGTGAGAAGGAAAAGAAGGACAAGGGAATCGAACTTAAAACTCTAAGCACTCTCCTACTGGCCATTCCTAACGACTATCAACATCTCTTCGTTGAGTATGATGATGCAAAGATACTTTGGGAAGCACTGGAGAAGAGATTCGTTGGGACTAAGAGCACCAAGAGGAACATGAAGTCTGTTCTCAAACAAGACTTTGAAAACTTCAAAGGAAAACCCAATGAAACACTCACTCAAGTGTTTGACAGATTCAACAAGTTAATTGGTGAACTTAACCAAGTTGGGGTTAAGATGGATCAAGAAGATGTCAACATGAAGTTTCTAAGATCTCTTAGTGAAGAATGGGCCATGTATACTGTGGTATATAGACAAAGAGATGCTTTAGAAGAAAAAGAGTTGGATGAACTCTACAATGATCTCAGAGTATTTGAAACTGAGGTAAACCAAAAGAACCCTTCTATTTCTTCTAATAATGCTGCATTTGTCTCTAGTACAGGTCAAGGTCAGGAAACCTCTATAGGAAAGGCTGCAGATTCTGAAGATGCTGCAAGAGAATCCTTCTTCACTAGTCATGTGCATACTGCCTTAATTAGTGATGACTTGGAACAATTGAACCCAGATGATCTTGAGGAGATGGATCTTAAATGGCAGATGGCTATGCTGAGCCTAAGGACAAAAAGATTCTTAAAGAGAACTGGTAGGACAAGCCTCAACTTCAACAAAGGTGACAAAGCTGGATTTGACAAAACTAAAGTCAAATGTTACAACTGTAACAACCTTGGTCACTTTGCAAAAGAGTGTCCTCAGCCAGACAAAAGATCAAAATCAACTGCCCTTGTATCACAACAAGGATAAGGCTATGACTGGAGCTTCCAAGCAGAAGAGCATGCTCAAAATCAAGCTCTCATGGCCTTTACTGACAACAAAACTGAGGTAAAATCTAAACCTTGTACTTCTGAATGTGCTAAAATTGTTAAAAACTTAGAAAAAGAAAACACTAAATTAAATGAAGATTTAGCAAAAGCAGTGAGAAGAAATCATGAGTTTGATAGTGTGATTGCTGATCATAAACATCAAATAAATGTGTACCAGATGATTGATCAAAGGATAAAGGAAGAATTGCTTCAGGCTGTGGATGAGAAAGAGTTTTATGAAACAAAAAATAAAGAACTAACAAGTAAATTAGAAGAATGTCAGCTTGAAATTGAACAAAATAAACTAACAATTAAAAAGTTTGAAAGAAGCACTAAAATTCTTGATGAATTAACTAATAATCAAACTACAGAAAAAGTTGTTCATGGGGTGGGATATCATGCTGTACCACCTCCATATAAAATCATTCCACCACTTAAAAACAGCTCAGAAAGAATCATTAATGAATTAAAAACTGAAAAGCAAACTGAATCACATAATGAAACATCTGAATCAAATGATTCTTCTGATGATGATCAATCAATTGAATTTACAATCTCTCAAACTGAATCACCATAATCAATTGATACCAGTTTTCACACAGCTCAAAGTCCAAATGATTCTCCTAAATATGATGCAGAAAATATACCCAGAATTCTAAAAAGGGGAAACCAAAGAAATAGGAACCAACTCTTAGAACAAAGAAAAATCATAAAGGCTCAAGAAAATAAATTAAAATGTGTTATTTGCAACAAAGTGAATCATTTAGCAAAGGATTGTCACTTCAATCCAATAAACTGCAAAGAGTTAAAGGAATTTAAATTTTTTAAAGAAAATGAAAAAACTCAAAAGTTAAAAGATACTACTGGTCCTTCAGTAGTAAATAAAATCAAAACTCCAATTGCTGAAACTCCAAGATTTGGAAGAAGTGCACCAAGATTTGTGCAAAACAGAAGATTTGGAAGCCCAAAGAAAAGCAATTACTTCAAGAACAATGGAAAATCCACTCAAAATAAACAATATTTTAAATTTTCCAACACCAGTGGAAACTTTACCAACTTTACTACTGGTGTTAACCCTTATTATAATGCTGTATGGTACCAGTACAAGAATACTACTGGTAAAAACCCTAATTTCAAAATAACTACTGCTCCCAAAACAACTTTCAAAAATACTACTGGTGTTAACCCTAAAAACACTACTGGTCATTCTAAACATGGTAAGTACCCAAATACTACTGGTCCATCAGTAGTAAAGTATTCAAAAGCAAAAAATCACAGGTATAAACCAAGATCAGTAGGAAATTCTCACACTAGTACTAATTTCAAAAGGGCAGTAGTAAAACAAAACACCAGTACTAAACAAGTATGGGTACCAAAAGTGTTTAAAGTTAAAACTCCCAAAGCTTATTTCTCAAAGGATGAACCCAAGACATATAAAGCTTGGGTTCCCAAACTTAACTAATCCTTTACTCACTTGTGCAGAGCATTCAGATCCCAGAAGAAGGAAGAACATGGCATATTGATAGTGGATGCTCAAGGCACATGACTGGAAATCTGCAAATTCTTAAAGATTTCAAGTCATTTGATGGAGGATATGTGGCTTTTGGTGAGAATCCCCAAGGAGATATACATGGGTTTTATTTCTCAGGACAAAGGATGAAACAAGTGAACTCATAAAGAACTTAATTGTCAAACTGGAGAACACATCTGATCAAAAAGTTAAAGCCATAAGATGTGATAATGGCACAGAATTTAAAAATGCTAACTTAATTAACTTTTGTGATCTTAAAGGTATTGACAGGCAATACAGATCACCTAGAACTCCACAACAAAATGGTGTAGCTGAAAGAAGAAATAGAACCATCATTGAAGCAGCAAGATCAATGCTTGCAGACTCAAAATTACCAATTACTTTTTGGGCAGAAGCTGTTAATACTGCTTGTTATGTTCAAAACAGAGTATTAATAGTGAAGCCACATTTTAAAACACCATATGAACTTTTTAATAAAAGAAAACCTTCCATAAGCTTTCTAAAATCATTTGGTTGTCCTTGCACTATTTTGATTACAAGAGAACAAATTGGTAAGTTTGACTGCAAATCTGATGATGGAATCTTTGTGGGATATTCTACTCAAAGCAAATCATATAGAGTATTCAACAAAAGGCTAAGGATAATTGAAGAAAGCATCAATGTATCCTTTAATGAAAATGTATCTAATGAACAAGGAAATGGTCCAGATTGGCTATTTGACATAGACAATCTAACCAAATCCTTTAATTCTAATATGAATTTCAATGCAGGAAATTCAAATTGTCACAATCAAAAGGAAGGAACATCATCAATTAATACTGGTCAAGAGGAAATGAGATACATTGTAGTTAATACTGCTCCAAAAGTTAATACTGATGTCAGTAATAACTCAAGTTCTGGAACCAGTAGTAACTCTGAGAATGAGGACAGTAGTAATTCAAATACTACTGATACCAGTAATAGTACTCAAAATACTACTGGTCCCAAAATTAACCTAGATTCTCAAGATACTACTGATACCAGTAACAACAACAACACTACTGATCTCAATGAAGATAATAGCAGTAGTAACTCTGACCAAGAAGATGATGAACCAAATATCAATGACAATGAAGGATCTCTAGAAGAACAACTACCTGAGACAAATGAGTCCAATCTTGAAAATCAACTAGTGGTTGATAAAGCTACAACTACAAGGACTCAAAAGAACCATCCATTAGACCTTGTTCTAAGTGATGTCAACTCACCACTACAAACAAGAAGCAAATTAAACAAAAGCTTAACTGCAAATATGTGTAATATAAGTTTAATTGCTAATGAATGTATGTTTGAATGCTTTCTGTCTCAGGATGAACCAAAGAAGATCCAACAAGCAATGAAGGACTCAAACTGGATTGAGGCAATGCAAGAAGAACTCCTTCAATTTAAGTTACAAGCTGTTTGGACACTTGTACCTCTACCCAAAGGAAAAAGAGCCATTGGAACAAGATGGATCTTCAGAAACAAGAATAGTTAGTTCTTTATCTGGAATAAGCATATACAAAACATATAATTGCGGAATTAGATAAACAGATTTGTATAGCTAAACAAGGTTTCATCATCATCTTTATATACAATGATTACTAAAAGCCCCAATTCTACATATAAATATGTAGAACGGTTTTGGTTAACAGGATCAAACGATCTTGAGGCTTAGGTTTTACACACAAACACGTTAAAACGTGGGTTCCAAGAACATCTAATTCTATGTCATTAGGTTTCTTTATATACTAGAAAACCCAAGACTTACAAGGAAAAGATAATAACTAAATCTTTTAAACTAATAAAGATATACTATATCTTTTTACATTAATGATTATCTCCTAAATCTTTATTTGAATCTTGAACTTCATATCATCGACTTAGGTCCTTGTAGTTTAATAGTTTTGACATATCAAATCTTTAATGAATATTAATAATAATATTCCTAACACATAGTTTTAAGTGATTATATGGCTGATTTGGAACTTCACTGTTGAATATCTTATATCCTGTAATAAAGTTTAGTAATAATCAAATAACCAAAATGTACATGCAAACCTGAAATAGACGTGAATCAAATTGCACGGAATGAAATTCACGTCCTTTAAGGTTTATACGCGATGTATACTGTTAGCCTCTACGTATCACCCAAGTATTGATGCAGCAGCCGGTAAGTTCTGACAGCCTAGAAATACCGAACAACACAAAGTGATACTCGGAAAATGAAGAAATAACTAGCACGAGCAGAGATTGTAGTAGAAGTGGAGAGCTTTTTTGTGTTTCTGTGTGTTCTCAAATGACTGCATATACTCACTCTTTTATAGCCTAACATTGACACTGCAAACGGACGTGTTCAATGCAGGGAATAAAACGTCATTAGTAGTCAAAAAACGCTCATGGTATAAACTGCCTTTGATTCCAAACCGTTACACATTAACAGGTTTGCAGCATTAACAGACGTGGTCAAAAAATAAAGCTCCCCACGACCAACGCCGCATGCGCCTATATCGTGTCATCAGTTTCGGCTTGGTGCGCGTGCAGGTCTAGCCATTAATTCTCAACTTAAAGCCTTTGAAGACTTAAAGATTTAAAAGCCTTATAAACTCACAAAATATTCTTCCTCCACCTATGTGGGATAGAGAAAAATTACAAACTTGCAATATATCTGTTGATATTTCCAACCTTCACTGTCTCTGATAGTCAATATTTTGTCTATAAAAACTTATAAATCAAATCACTTTATCAAATACAACCAAACTAATATTTATAATCGACTACGAGCCACATAATCAATTTTGAAGTACAATCAAGATTATTCAAGAATCTATAAAACTCTTCATAAAACAGGGACCCGTACGATATAAACCAAAATGTAGGGGGCCTCAGTGAAACATTATCGATCCACAAAACATAACCCACTTTCAACTCCCTGTAATTTGTCATTATCTTCAACTACATAAATGGTGAAAGAGGAAGTGGTTTTGGTCAACTTTTGGTCAAGCCCCTTTGGGTGCAGAGTCAAAATTGCTTTGGAAGAAAAGGGGATTCCTTATGAGTACAGAGAAGAGGACTTGTTAAATAAAAGCTCTTTACTGTCTATAATCAATCCTGTTCATCAAAAAGTTCCGGTTCTCATTCATAATCACAAATCCATATGTGAATCGCTAAACATAATCGAGTACATCGATGAGGCTTGGAGTGATCGATCGCCTTCCTTCCTTCCTTTTGATCCCTATCAAAGAGCTCAAGCCCGATTTTGGGCTGATTTTATCGACAAAGAGGTAATCAATCGTTCTTCATTTTACTCTATTTTTACGTTAAATTTGTTGGTCTAACATTAATATAAATATATTTGTGCAAATCAAATGACTAAATTAAAAAATAAAATCAGTTGACTTATGTATCAAATTATTTTATACATACGAGGATGAAATTATGTATCAATTTGTTATTCTTCAGTTTCAAATAATTTGCAATTTGTTGGTGAATACTATTGTTGGGATGTCCCACGTCGGACAAAAAATGAACTGGTAATGGTAATGTGCTTATCAGGGTCCTGAGCTAGTCCTCTTACAACCGATTGGTTTTAAGAGGAGTAGTCCGAGAAATATTTTGTATCTAGATCATAAGCAATTCAAAGGAGAAAATCTAGATCATTATCAGAAATTTTGTATCTTTAGGAGAAAATATTTTTTGATAATATCCAACATTTCTGATAATGATCCAAAATTTTAAATTTCTGATAATATTGGTTGACAATTGTCTTACAATCCTCATCAAATTTGAAGTGCTTATCCGAACCCGCTTCTTTCGCGTTAAATAGCATTTTACATTTTAAACTGTTGCAATTTGTTGCAACATTGACCCGTTTTCTGAAAATGAGTTATTACATTTTTATAAGTAATTGTCATAAGTGCTTCCAATTGAGAGACAAAATTTGTATCGGTTTTGTTTTTATTCTGGTTGTCATAAAGTAGAAAGTGAGCTTATTTATTAAATCGATTGATTTTAGGACTTTCAAGTTTGGACTATTTTTGCTAAAACTATAAATAAATGTTTTTTATGGGTAGCACCGACATATAATTTATTTTTTTGCGAAAATATGTACACTTTTATTCTGAAATTAAGGGGTAGCACGCAGGGGTGTCTTTGAGGATGTGCAGGAGGTGTAGCCGCATAAGACCCACTTTTTAGAGGGGGCCCATTTTGTTACGCATTTTATATATGTAATCTTAAAGTTTTAAGCCAACTTAATAATTTAATAGAAAAAAAATGCAAGTTTTTTATATATATCTTGTTTTTAGGGGTCTCACTTTCGCTATTCGCGCGGGCACCCCGGGCTCTTAAGTGGCCCACTACTGGTACAGTCCAATAACCAAATCAATTCACATAATATCTTACTTGACCGAGAACCCAGAAAATGATTATGGCCGGACCGAACATATGACGTCTTGAACCGGACCGAGAGCCGGGTTTTTCTGATCTTTTGGGTTTAATTCAAACTGTGAATCAAACATGTATACCTTAGTTCGGTTCAAAGATTCCTATGATTTCTCGATCTAGTTTGCGCACACATAAGTAAAAGTACTACACATAATGTTTTATTTAGCCTGCGTTTGCTTTGCACGTACCTTTTCTCTATAAATTATACTCCGTATATGTTCAACTTGTTGGAACCCCAATCTTACTCGAATTGGCTCATTCCTACATTTATGTATTCATATTGCTCCCAAATAACTTGATTTTATATGGTAGCTATATGATGCAAGCAAGAAGTTATATAGAGGCAAAGGGGAAGAACAAGAGACTGGCAAGAAAGAGGTGTTAAGAATCTTGAAATTGGTTGAAGGGGAGCTTGGAGACAAACCTTTTTTTGGGGGTGACAATTTAGGGTTTGTTGACATATCACTTATTCCATTTTATAGTAGATTTTATGCATGGGAAACTTTTGGCAAATTTAGCATCGAAGAGGAATGTCCAAAGTTAGTGGCATGGGGCAAAAGATGTTTGCGAAAGGAAAGTGTTGCCAAATGTCTTCCTGATCCTATCAAGATTTATGACTTCCTTTTGTACCTTAATAAGTATTTGACAAAATAAGATTTGTCTCTTTTGCAATTTCACTATAAAATATGAACAGTGATCTTTCAATAAATGATGTGATATCTAAAAAAAAAAGAACCTTTATCATCTTGTACAATAATAAAGTAGACTATACAAGTATACTAAAACATAATTTGTTGTGTTTGAATGAACTTTTATAGTGTTGATATTATCTCTATTTCATTGTATTTTGATTGTTGGTGATAGAAGTTTTGTGGCTAGTTAACGTCTTGTACAATGTGTGTCTAAATAAGGATGAAGTTACATGATTGTCTTAGTATGAGCGATTCACGATGATATTTAGACTCTAGACATGTTTGAACCTTGTATCCAACGTTGATCACAATTTTTATTAAAGTAATGTAAATGTATGTTGTTATCCAATTATAAGCATGTTTTTATTATATAAATAGGGATGAGCTCGGTCCAAAAATCCGACTGAGCTAGAAACCGATAGACTGAAACCGAGGACGATGAATTTTCCGAACCGAAATCGAACCGATAACATGTTTTCGGTTCGGTTCGATTTTTTCGATCAAAATGTTCACCCCTATATATAAGTCCTTAATTATGAAATAGAGATATAAAAATTACATATAGTAGTATTTTCTAACTTATTAAGGCTGCGGGCTTGTATTCATGAAATATATGTACTATGCAAAACTTGAACTTGTGAACTTTGCATTATTAACACGATGTCATCACTAATCTATATAATAGATTATACGTTTATTATTTGACTAATTATTTTTTTTTAGTTTTTTAAACTTTAAAACCTGCAATTATCACACAACCATTACCACCACAAATTATTTGTGACCACTCACCATCACTACTTCTATCGCCACCAACCAAGCAGTCACTCCAAAATATAATTATATATTATATGGATACCCTTCCAATTAAAAGAACAAATATACTGTATAATGTATGGGTCACATTTTGGGACTACAAAAATTACTTCATCTACCACACTGTACAATATTTAAAACATATTGTACAAGTACTGTAAAGCAGTGGTTGTGATTAGAGGTGTGTTCAGTTCCGGAACCGGACCGGTAAACCTGGTAATCGAAAAAAGGGAATTTCAAGAACCGAGAACCGGACCGGTTAAACCGGTTCCGGGCCGGGTCAGTCTTCAAGCGGGTTTAGAACCGGTAAACCCGGTTATAGTGTTTTCCATACGATTATACATTTTCAGTGCACATTTTCATCTTAAAATATATAACTTAAATATTTTAGCGTATTTCTAAATAAAAGTATAATGTTTGCGGGTGTTCATGGGTTGCTTCAAGTAAAATATGTTTGTATTAAAAGTCTATATACCTATTATTTCGATATATGTATATGAAAACTCCTAAGCTTATATACCTATTTAAATGCCGATTCCAAACCTGAAAAAACCGGAACTGAACCGGGACCAGAACTGATAAACCCGGTTTGTTATTTTTTATCTAATCTAAGAATCGGGAACCGGATCGGTTAAGCCGGTGCCGATTCTATTCCGGTTTTTTCGGTTTTTATACACACTTTTAGTTGTGATATTTGAAAAATGTATAGTCACTTTTACCCTTTGTATGTTTAATATTTATTTGGTTGTTTTAGGTAAAAGAATCAGGTGGGCGACGTGCAGCCTGTTTTATGAACATCGCGCTTTGTTCCTATTGGTTGAGCTACGTCACATGTGCTACATTGTCGCGCGTCAATTTACATCACACGCGCTATATCTGGAACATCCATCTGAATGCAGAAATGAAATATAATACTCGTATTAAATACTACTATTAAATAAAAATAAAGGAAATTGTTGATATAATTTGGTCTTTAATTAATAGGTAAATGCTTTAAAGATTAACACCGCGAATTCGAAGTATTAAATATTTTTTAGTTTAAGTTTTTAATTTTGTTTATATATATATATATATATATATATATATATATATATATATATATATATATATATATATATATATATATATATATAGTGCCCGATTCAGCGCAGAACCGTTTAAAGCTGCAGAACCGCAGAACCATCCTAACATCCAATGTTTTCTATGTTATACACAAGCTTTAAATTTTCATACACGCTGTAAACATCCTAACATCCAATGTTTCCAATTTTTAATACAAATAATATATAAATATATTTATATATTATGGGTATAAAAAATTGAAAACATTGACTGTATAAATGTGTTATAGCGTGTATAAAAATGTATACTTTATGTATAACATAGAAAACATTGGATGTTAGGATGGTTCTGTGGTTCTGCACCTTTAAACGATTCTACGCTGAACCGGACCATATATATATATATATATATATATATATATATATATATATATATATATATATATATATATATATATATATATATATATATATATATATATATATATATATATATATATATATATATATATATATATTGATGTACTAAAATTAATTTGTTTGGAGATGTAGGTAACAAAGTAGAACATTTTTTAGCTTAAGTTTGCATTTGTTAATTTATATTATATTATTTAAATTTATATTATATTATTTACATTAAGATTTGAATCCATAATATTACGGGAGATAAACACTATATATAATTACAACGTTTTATTTGAGAAAATAACTTTCTTTCAATGAAAAGGTTATAATACTCCGTATTCTCTTTTCATTTTTTCTATCTATTTATATTTTAGCTAAGCAACTTAATGCTAAAATTTTGATTAAATAAATTTTTTGATATGTTTGATATATTTGGAACCAATGTTTCAAATACAATATATAAAAATAATAAAAAATGTATATATTTATAGCTACAAAAGTTCATATGCAACGACTTTGAGCTCGTAAAGTAGGTAGTTATACAGAAACTAATTGGCTCACAAAAACGTTTTGTGATCGAAAATTCAAGTTAAAAAAACAAATCAATTTAATTTTTTTGACATTTAATAATTTATTTTTAATTGTACGTGTAATAAAATTGTATCTATGGCAATAGGTGGTTTGATTGGTGTATTGACCCGTTGTCTTGTTTTTAGTTTCGTTTTGTTGTTTGTTGTCTAGCTCCTTGCTAGTTTTTTTAATGAATTTGCCGTTCAAAAAAAAAAAGATTATAGAGGTTGCATCCTTGTCCATCGTGGCAACTTCCCAACTGATTTCTTCCTCTCAAAACTGCGCGTAGCAAGTAAAAACGTAGTCGGCGTTTCAATTCAAATCAACAACACGACTTTGCTTTCTTTCTCTTTCATATTCAATTAAATACCAAATCAGTTGTTTTGATCCCTTCTCAAAATCAGTTTCAAAACAAAAATTAGGGTTCTTGCCAGAGGTTTTGTAGATTTAACAATTCTGTAAAATTGTTCACTTTTATGCGAAATTAATGGTGGAGGTAGAGATAAAACACAAGAAACTTACTAATGGCGGTGATAAGAACATCAACAAATGGAGGTGGCGACTTGTTGGAGCTGTGATTGTAGTTTTACTTGCTACATCTCTAACTCCATGGGAGCAATCTCGCAAATTCAATTTCATTCGTTCTTACTGTCGTTGTTCTGAGGTTAATTTTCTTTTTCTATGCTCTACTCTTGCGCGCACGCACACACACACGAACTTTAAGCTGTTCGTTGTAAATTAATGGAAAATATCGAAAGTCAAACGTTTGAATAGGATTAGACTTCTTCCGATCATGTTTCATTTATATGTCGGCGGTTGTAGCTGAACTTCTAGCTCTTGATGGAGTTCGAATTTTGTAGTTACTTTTTCATTCTGAGATTGAAAATTTAAACAATGTGCGCTAGGTTAGAAATCGTATTCAGGTCTATTCAGATGTAATTTTAGGTCACCAATCTTCTGATTTCTGATTTAGTTTATGGTGAATTTAGGAAATTTAGAGATAATTGGAGTCAGCGTTTGTTTTAATTTCAATAAACATTACTAATTTCATGTTTTCCCCTTGTTCATTAAGCAGGATTCTCATGATAAATATACAGGCATTGTTGAGGACTGTTGCTGTGA
The DNA here is from genome assembly GCA_963853835.1 of Calendula officinalis. Taxonomy (NCBI): domain Eukaryota; kingdom Viridiplantae; phylum Streptophyta; class Magnoliopsida; order Asterales; family Asteraceae; genus Calendula; species Calendula officinalis. Next base: position 56,799,131 of record OY970823.1, on the reverse strand, counting down.
TTATGAGACTGTTGATAGTATTAATAAAGCAGCTTTATATCCCTTGTTGCAAGAACTTGTTACGACTCCTTTCTTCAGATATTTCAAGGTATTGTTCAAATTGAAATTTGATGCTTTATCTGGAACACAACCATTTAAGGTTTCTAGTTTATTCCCAAAATATTTGTTCTGATTTTATTCAAATTGTTAAAAACCTAATGTACAGGTTAAACTATGGTGTGATTGCCCTTTTTGGCCCGATGATGGCATGTGCAGACTGCGTGATTGCAGTGTGTGTGAATGTCCAGAAAATGAATTTCCAGAACCATTTAAAAGGCCACCAATTCTTGCAAAAGATGATCTTATTTGTCAAGAGGGAAAACCAGCAGCTGCTGTTGACCGAACTCTAGATGCTAAAGCATTTAGAGGTTGGGCAGTTGTAGATAATCCATGGACTAATGATGATGAAACTGATAATGGTTAATTTCTACATATGTTCATATTATATATTTTCATTTTCTTTATTAAGTCGTCTTTTGGGAATTCTGATTCCTGCCGTTTGTTGTTTAAAATTTTTTAATCTGCAGCTGAAATGACGTATGTGAACCTGCAATTGAATCCGGAACGTTACACGGGATACACAGGTCCATCAGCTAGAAGAATATGGGATGCTGTATATTCAGAAAATTGTCCAAAATGTAAGTCAATGGTTCCTTTTTAAGTTTTAATATTACCACTTTCAACATCTTCCAAAAAAATTTATATAAATAAAAAACGAATGAAATCCTTAAAAATTGAAATAAATCTTTTTGTGCAGATTCATCTGGAGAAAGTTGCCAAGAGAAGAAAGTGTTATATAAGTTAATATCTGGTCTTCACTCCTCAATTTCTGTCCATATAGCTACTGATTATCTTCTAGATGAAGCTACTAATCAGGTTTGTATCAATTAATTAAATTAATTAATGAGGTCTTTAATTCACCAATAAACTAATTATATATTGCTTTCAATTCAGTGGGGTGCAAATCTTGAACTGATGCATGACCGTGTATTGAAACACCCCGAACGTGTGCAGAACTTGTATTTCACTTTCCTGTTTGTTCTCAGAGCTGTGACAAAAGTGAGCACTTTTATTGCCCTTGTTAAGAAAAAAGTATTATTTTATTTTCATAAATAATTTTTTTTTAAAATATTTTTTAGGCAGCCCCTTACTTAGAGGAAGCAGAGTATGATTCTGGTAACCATTTGGAGGATTTAAAAGCCCATTCTTTGATTCGACAGTTAGTTCACAATCCTAAATTACAAGCTGCATGCCCTCTTCCTTTTGATGAGGCTAAACTGTGGCAGGGCCAAAGTGGGCCCGAATTGAAACAACAGATCCAAAAGCAGTTTAGAAATATCAGGTTTCATTCTTAACTCTATGTTACTAGATACTCAATAGAGTAAATTACATGGATGGTCCTTTAAGTTTATAACAAATTTCACCAATGGTCCTTTAGTTTCAAAAATTACACTGATGGTCTTTTATTCTGAAAGGTTTTTCACCGATGGTCCTCTACACTAACTGACGTTAATTTATTATGTTAACTCACCCCAACTCACCCCATGTGCAATGCACGTGAGGGTAAAAAAGTCTCTTTTAATTTCTTTTCATTCTTAAATTAGTTTTTTTTATCTTAAATAAAAGTTTTTAGTTTAAGAATAAAAAGAAAAGAAATGAAAAATGACTTAGTTACCCTCATGTGCATTGCACATGGGGTAAGTTAACAAAAACAATTAACGTCAGTTAGTGTAAAGGACCATCGGTGAAAAACCATTCAAAATTAAGGATCATCAGTGTAATTTTTGAAACTAAAAAACCACTGGTGAAATTTGCTATAAACTTAAAGGACCATCCGTGCAATTTACTCTACTCAATATAATATGTATATGTATATATATAAATATATAATATATATTACAAAAATATTGCAGTGCCCTTATGGACTGTGTAGGGTGTGAAAAATGTCGGTTATGGGGAAAACTTCAGGTTCTTGGCCTTGGAACTGCTTTAAAAATCCTATTTTCTGTTGATGGTCAAAATCAGCCAGAACAGCCTGTAAGTAGCACATTCTCAGTATTTATTATTTATTTTGATTTTTTATGTTTATAAATTTATTTCTGTGTCACAGTTGCAGTTGCAAAGAAATGAAGTGATAGCACTGATGAATCTGCTGAATCGGTTATCGGAGTCACTTAAATCAGTAACTGATATGGGTTCTTCTGCAGCTATGAATGGGTTGGTTTCAGAAAATTCTACCAAAGAAATTGGTTTGATTCAAAGAATACGTGGCTCATGGATGGCTCATTGGTAATTTCTGTTGCTAATTTTGGCCCGTTTACCTATGAAAATGGGCCATGTTTTATTACCAAACATGGGTCAAATACTAAAATAATATAAAGTTTATCATATTGAAAGTTAATGAAGAAAACTGAATATTTGACTGTCATTTTTTTCAGGTGGAAGAATGGGCCAATATCACCGCTATCTTAAACTAGCAAACCTATCAGTTTTCAAAGTAACTAAAAATGAGATGAGATAAAGTGACGAATACACATACAATGTGAATAGAGAGAAAATACCACCACCTGTAATGCCCATATGAACTCTCGTGTTTTTAAATTGTTAGACTTGTAAAATTATAAATTTTTTCCTATTTGTGGGAAGGAAAAAACTTCGTTATCTTGTTGGTTTTAAAATTGGTGGTGTTTTCATCCTCTTTTGCAGCCAATTAATTCGAGCAAGTCTAGAGTTAAAATTATATGTTTATTCATTGTCATCAACTATGCGGTTCGCAACGCTATTTCACAAAAATCATGAAATCATGGTGGTAAATCACGGTAAAACGTGTGGTAAATCATGGAAATTTGCAGAAATTCATAAAAATCACGGTAACTCGTGAAAGCAACTGTACATAGAGGTGGTATTATTTTGCTGTTTATTATATATTTTTTTTTTTGTAATTTATTGGTTTTATAGTTTATACTTTGGAGTATTAGGTATCTATCTAAAACTATAATATATATAAAGAAAAAACCGATAGTGCTGCGATTTGATTTTGCATCATGATAATTGCATAGGTTTATCAAGATTATTGCGCTAGCAACATTGAGGTGGCAATGTACTTACATTATTGTTATACATCTGTAAATTTATAATATCATAGGCATAGAAACGGTTAAGAGTCATCTACACCTAGAGGTGTTTAGATGTTCTGTAATTAGGCGTTTGAAGATATGTTAATATTCTGGGTTAGGTAGGTTCAATTAGAAGTAGAGGGATCTGTAGTAAGCCATTGTAATATAAGATGGGGACAATATATACACCCAAGCTAAGTGAAACAAACGTAGAAAATAAAATAAAATTTTAAATCATCTACAAAAAGTTGATACCTTTCGATCCATCTTTTTTTATTCCATATATGTTTATGCACATCTTTTTCTGAACAGTGTAAATAAAAGGAAAATAGTATTGTTTTTTACTAAATTTTTATATATTATCCTCCTATCATATACTAGTAACAATTAACATATGGAATCTATTAATTTATTTCTTAATTATATTTTTAATTTGAACATTTATATTGATTAAATTTGAACATTTATATTGATTAAATGATTAAGAGAGTTTAGTAGAAATCAATATTATCTCTTAAATGATAAAGACTAGCTAGCAAAAGAGTAGATGCTAGGAGGTACAACTACCAACCAATCCACACATCATGCAAACACACATCATGCACATCTTAAAAAAACTAAACTAAACCTTAAACAAAGCGACAAACTAAAGAACTTAAAAAAGAGCACACAATGTCCAACAATATCATTGAACATTTTCTTCCACCAAATGCATTTGACCTATTAAAGAGCTCCTAGATCAAGATAATCATGAAGATCAATACTAGATCGAGGGCATATATCCTTGAAATTCTATGATTTGATACAAATCATTTCCCCCTATGATGCGACTATGAAGTCATTTGACTAGTGTGGTACGATTTTCCACAAATATTTTTCTATTTAAACAGGATGTTTAAGTTTTAAATTTATTAAACTAATAAATTTAAAAATCTTTTAAATAAAATTTCTCAAATATACCCAGATTTTTTTTCCTTTCTGTTGTTGAAAGATTATTTAGAGATTTTATCCGTTAAAAAAACGTATTTTTCAAGTACCGCGTGAGCTACGAGTCTAGTACGACCTATGACCATGTAATAAAAAATAATAATCAGAAATCATCATCAATTTCAGTGAACACACACACAAAGAAACAGTATTAGCGAGAGAGAAATAGAGTAGCGAGTGTGTGGAAAGGGCGAAGGCAAATGAGGGAAGAAGGAATTAGCTCGTCGGGAGACCCATTGCTCTTTCGCAATTCACCACCACCTCCTCCGCCAATCCCCACTCCGGCTGCCAGGTACTTAACCTAACCCTAATTCCCCAATCAACCATTCAAACCTTGCTGTTATTCAATTGTATCCTAATCGGATTTGTAGAATGTTGCGTGATCTATATAACCTAAACTTAATTCGGAATTACAAAAACTGCTAATATCTATTGTTACTCGCTTAAGAAGTTCAATTTTAGGGTATTGGTGGGTTTCTGCATTCTAGTTTCAGCTCAAATTGTTTTGTTTTTCGAATTAAACCTGTAATTTCTAATCAATTATAGATTGAGCAGCTTCGGTAGGAATTGAATACTGTAATCAATTCAATTTGGGGATGTGAATCCAAGCATCGATATTTTGGGGATTTCTTAATTATTGCATCAATTTGAAATATTAATGAGGATTGCATAATTAGAGACGCATTTTGATTTTTGTTAGTTAACCTGCCAACACTATGAATAAGGAAATATATACATATACTACTTGTGATATTTATTCAGCATCCTTTTTTATAATAGATCAATCTAAAATAGTTTCCTTTTTTGCTGTAACTTGTGATTGATTGTTTATATATTTATGTTTTGATCAGTTCTGCTGGAGCATCATCACCTGCTGTTGCCACTAATGCTGGCAGTACAGACTGGGTGGGTCCCACAAAAGTAGGTTCTTTATCTCGAATGGGCTCGCAGCCCATGTGGGTTTCATTGAGCACAAGTGTTGGTGGTTCAGCTCTCGGGTCATCTCAACCTTCATGCAGACCATGGGAAAGGGGTGATCTTTTAAGGCGATTGTCTACATTTCGGCCCGCAAATTGGTTCGGAAAGCCCAAGGTTTTATTTTAATTTTAATTTTTCTTGTGATCAAATGACCTACATATTATAGATTTATATCTTTATGTTCTGATTGTAATTGCAAATAATCTTGTTTTCAGTCTGCTAGTTCACTTGCTTGTGCAAGAAGAGGCTGGGTAAATGTGGGGATTGATAAAATCGAATGTGAGTCTTGTGGGGCCACCCTCAAATATGTTGCACCAGATTCATGGACTCCTTCACAAGGTCATTTAATAATTATTTTATTTTATTTTTTTATAGTAAATTACATAACTCGTCCCTGTGGGCTGTGGTTTGTATGAAATTATGAATTTCATCCCTCAAAGTTTCTTTAATTACACAAAAAGTCCCTAATTCTGAAAAACTTAACGTCAGCGGTCCCTTACTTGGAAACTTGTTAGATCAATGGTCCCTAAAAACTAAACATCCTTTTTTGCTTTATTTTAAGGAGTAAATTACATCAATGGTCCTTAAGGTATGTATCAAATTTCACCAATAGTCCTTTAGTTTAAAAAAAAATACACTGTTAGTCCTTATTTTTTAAAGGTTTTGCACCGATGGTCCTTTTGACTAACGACTGTTAAATTCTTCTGTTAAATCATCGAGGGTATTTTTGTCATTTACCATTTTACCTCTTACAAAAAAGAGTAAGTTACACCAATGGTCCTTAAGGTATGTACCAAATTTCACCAATAGTACTTTAGTTTTAAAAAATTTACACTGGTAGTCCTTATTTTTGAAAGATTTTGCACCGATAGCAAGGGACGATTTATGTAATTTATAATAATCATTATTTTAATAATGATTTTAACAGGTGATAATATTGGAGAAGAATTTGCTAACCAACTTGATGAAGGACACAAAGTAATTTGCCCTTGGAGAGGAAACAGTTGTGCTGAAAGCTTAGTGCAATTCCCACCTACTCCACCATCAGCCCTAATTGGCAGTTACAAAGACCGTTGTGACGGTTTATTCCAATTTCTGTACCTGCCAATTGTGGCTACTTCAACCCTTGACCAAATGCGGGCTTCTAGAGGCCCGGAAATTGACCGGTTTTTGGTTCAGTCTTATACTTTCACCACTGGCGAATCGGGCTGTAAAGCAGATGTTGCAACCGGTTTGGAGAATAATCGAGAAGATGTGTTATGTGTATATTCACGGGTAAGATGCTTGCATTTGCTTATGGGTGACGGGTCACAATGGGTCCGGGTCGGATTGACCCACAAACAGTTTTTGGATTTTTATCCATTTTAACTTTTGGTTTTATATGTTTGAGATAAAACACAACCCAAATTGACCCGTTAATTAGTAAACAGGTTGAAATTGCTACATCTAGTTACTATTAGAGTAAATTACGTAATTCGTCCCTCGAGTTTTTTTATTACACGGATAGTTCCTAATTTTGAAAATTGTAACATTAACGGGGCCTAAAGCAAAAAAGGCCGTTAATTTTTTAGGGACAGTTGCCGCTACAAATTTCAAAATTAGGTACTACCCGTGAAATAAAGATAAGTTGAGAGATGAAATCCATAGTTTAATACAAACCACAAGGACGATTTATGTAATTTACTCTTTATTATAAACATCATCATTTGTCTGTTTTCTTTTATTTAAAATATCTTTAATCTATATTTAGGCCCAGAAACTGATAAGCCTGTGTGGATGGGAGCCCATATGGCTACCAAATGTTCAAGACTGTGAAGAACATTCAGCTCAATCAGCTAGAAACGGTTGTTCTTTCAGCCCGATTCGAGACTGTTTCCCACCCGAACACCAACTTCCCAACAAGAAAACATTATCGACTTCAAACAAAAAAAGTCCCATAAAAAACGAACAATTACCAAGATCTCCTTCACTCGATTGTAGTTTATGTGGGGCCACAGTCAGAATCTTGGACTTTTTAACAGTTAATCGTCCGACCCGTTTTGCTCCTATTAATGACGTGCCCGAAACTAGCAAAAAAATGGGCCTGACCCGTGGAATAAGTGCAGCTAGTGGAATCAACGGGTGGGCCCCCGAAAAAACCCAAAATGATCTTGATGAATTAGCAACAACAGGGGAGGGAAAATCAATGTCAAATATCGGGGTCGATTTGGATCTTACAATGGGCGGTGGTTTTTCGGGCGGAAATACACTTAAATCCGTACTGCCCGAACAATACCAAGATGCAAATATAGGTAAAGATTTGATCATCGGGCAGCCCGCTAGTAGTGAGGTTGGTGATCGGGCAGTTTCGTATGAATCTCGCGGGCCCAGTACCCGAAAACGGAATCTGGATGAAGGTGGGAGTACTGTTGATAGACCACCAAATTTGGTGATGCAAGCAGATAGTGTTGAAGGTGTTGTCATTGACCGTGATGGAGATGAAGTCAACGATAGTAAACAGTCATCTGGCCCGTCTAAACGGGCCTGTGAACGTGAATCACATGTTTTTGAATCATGTAGACGAGATTCATCTGGTGCGGGCCCGAGCCAGACTTTGTATTTTGAAATTGAACGAGATGGCCCGTTTCATCCCACCACTTTGGATTCGGCCCGTGCTTCTTCTGTTATTGCAATGGATACGGTTTATCATGGTGAAGAAGATAATGATTCAATGGAAAGTGTAGAAAATCAACCGGGAGATATTGATGATATTAACAATTATCCATCTGTTTTTAAAAGCCCGGATTTAAACGATGCGTCGGATTTGAATTTCAGTAATCAAGCTCAACAGAGTGTTTGTCCAGCTTCGGGTCGGGCCCGCGGTGAGATCGGGCTGAGCAGCACTAACGATGACGAGGTTCTGAACACGGACACGGTAACGGGCCGGGGTGGCGGGCCGAGTTTTGGGATAAGTGGAGGGAGTGTCGGAATGGGTGCTAGCCATGAAGCTGAGATTCACGGGGTGGATGCATCGGGTCAGAGGACCGAGAGTGTTGTTGGGGATATGGAGCCCGTTGCAGAAGTGACTGAAAACCAGGGGCAAAATGGGGAATTTGCGGGCGATTTTGTTCCGGAAGAAATGGATCAGGATTCAGTTGGGCGGGCGGATAGCGGGTCGAAAATCGCGGGTGGGGCGGAATCTGTTGAAAGTGGTGAAGCATATAAAGATGAGGTTACTCAAGCAGGGAAATCATCTCCTGCTGATGAATGTGGGTTCGCAAATTATACAGCTGTCAATCTTCTTAAATAACTATTAATTTTTATTTTCTTTTGCAATTAGGTCCTCCAAATGGAGAAAGCAACTTTGAAGAATTGGGGGAATTTGATCCAATAAAGCATCATAATTATTTCTGCCCGTGGGTAAATGGGAATGTTGCTGCAGCTGGTGTTGTTAATAATGCTTCAAGTTCTTCAAATGCTGGTGCTTTAGCCCTTTGTGGGTGGCAACTAACCCTAGATGCTTTAGATGGATTTCAGACCCTTGATACTAATCAGACCGTTGAATCTGAGTCAGCTGCTTCATTGTACAAGGTCTGTTATTCAGTTATAACTGTTTTTTTTTTGTTTTTTTGTTAAGCTGGCATGAGTTTGTGCAGGATGATCGCCAAATTTCTGGTAAAAAGATCATGTCACGACACTCTCTCAGCAAAAGCCATGGCCAGAACTGAAATCATCATCATCATCATCATCATCATTCGGTAATCTGAACTTTTTTAATAAAAAAAAAACTTAGATAATTAAAATATTCATATTGTAATTCGTATGCATGTTTGCACTTTGCAGTGTAGTAATGCTTGTTTCCTGTGATCTCCATCAAGCAGTCCTGATTGTAAAGCTGCTTCTACAAGTTTAAGAAGTGCCTTTTTTTTAAATATTATGTGTCTAAACTAAACCATGATAACAGCGAATTAAATGGTCGATATTTTATTTCCTTGTTGCTTATAGCAGTTTATAATAATGCGTTTATTCAAACGCTGTAGACGATATGGAGTCCTTTATAGGTAGGATAATATTACTGTAAGACGCATGAGATATATTTGCGTTATCCTTTTCTTTCGCGCTTCATATGGAAATAATTAACAGAACTTGGTATAAACCGAAATTTGAAACGTTTGGTGATGAGATTTTATATGTTTTCCATCTTATCGCACAATCATTGCTTTGAATTACTAGATGAAGATCTATGTTGACTTGTTAATCCTACAATACCCTTTGATGATAGATGCTACATTTGACAATTTTTGGTAAAATATCTTAAAACCGCATTATAAAAGCATGGTTTCTTTTTGGCAATCTTATGAAATTAATACGAACTCAGATATGTATCAGTCCAATATTTGGTTTGGGATGAATTAGTTCCAAATTTAAACTTAACAAACGGAAATACTTTGTTGTTGTGATGTACGCGATCTAATTGATTGTTATTGTAGCCATTTATGAAGCCGAAATTCTCATTACCATTTGGTAATGTTTACCAAGGGAGGATTGAATCGATGACCTCTAGTTAGCTATTCGGTAGCTCTTACCACTAAATTATCACCAGATGGTAAGAATATAATAAATTTAGGCCCCTTCCAACATCTGCAAAGACCTCGTCAATTTTCACTTTTACATTCGGTTAACTGTTGGCACGCACTCGCCTGTACCTCGTCGGTTTCCTTTTTTTCCCCAGAGTCATCGGGAATATGATGAGTTAAACATGTTACTTTCTTTTTAGAGAGAGAAATGAGAAAATACATAAAAATATGTCAAAACTGATGAGTTTAATAGCTCGTGATTGTTGGAATACGTCTTAAAAGTTGAATGAGTCATTCAATTTTGTCATGTTTGGTTGACCGATTCAAAATGTAATAATCATTTCAATATCTCGTTGATTAAAAAAACAGTCAAAACAAACAAATTTCTTTTCCATTCCAACTTCTAAGTCTAGGGTCGAACTTGCAAGCACAGGAAACTTGAGGGACGCTTTTTGACAAGCTTTATACTCCTGGTCTCTCTATATATAAATAGGTCCCAAATGAGCTGTTCTTCAAATTAAAAACCATCCTGCCGAAAACCCTAGGGTTCGTCAGACCGCCATTCCCTAACTCCAGCGATCGCAAGTATGTTAAAAGTTTGAAAATTTGTTGCTCGAATTCTGAATTTTGTTCGTATATGTTATAAACTTATAATATCGTGTTTCTTTCTCAAATTCTAGTAATCGATGGATCCACAGCCAGAACCAGTTACCTACATCTGTGGAGGTATGTTTTCTCACTCTCTATTTTGTCATTCTGTTGGAGCTATTTTATAAGTTAACTGTTGTAATTGATGGAGCTGTTTTATTATGTAGATTGTGGGCAAGAGAACACCTTGAAAGTTGGTGATGTGATTCAGTGCCGAGAGTGTGGTTACCGTATACTCTACAAGAAGCGAACCCGTCGAAGTAATTATCTGACCTAAATCTCTATTTAATTCAGTTATGCTTAATTGATTATTATGTCATGATTATGTACAGCTATTGTTGTCATCCTTTTACTGGATTAATTCGTATTCTAGAAGACATTAATTATGCTCTGAGCCAGTTTCAGTTGGCTCTAAGTTGCCAAAAGTATAAGGGATGTAGTGTTCAATGTCAATAAGGCCCAAGAATATTACTTGTGGCAGCATAATGTTAATATTAATTTTAGGAAGATGAACGCCGTTGGTGCAATATGTACTAGGTTTTGTTTAAATGTTTTGCTTACGCTTTTTATTGCTGCACGGGAAATTTAGAATGGTGCAATTTCTCTCGCATTATTTATCCATATAAATATAGTTCTAATATTTTTTTTATCTGGTGCAGTTGTTCAGTATGAAGCTCGTTGAAGAAAGGAAGGTTTGCGTTGATATATTTAAGCATGTTTAGCAGAATCAAATGATCTTGTATTGTAACAAGTACTGTGAAATTTGGATTTAATGATGATATCTATTATCTTTCAATTGTCAAATGCAGTGTGTGTGATCTCATTCTTCTTTTCCAGTCAAACATGAAACACCAGAGAGATTAAATACAACATTGATTTTTGATTTAAAACTTGTATAATTTAATTCATAAACTTCCATATTGAAGCCACAGATTGTTGTATTTTAATTTACATCTAGATTAGCGGGCATTAGTTTGACCACCCCTCGTTTCTTGAACAAAGTGACGAACATATAATTAATTCTATAATTGCTAAAATAACTTGTGGTTGGAATATGTAATTTTCATAATTAAATATTAATGGAAATAGATAGAAAGTGTTTGCAGATGAAACCCAAACCCATTTTCACCTGTTGCCAACCCATCAATTTTTTTTGGTAATTCACTAGTAGAATACAGTAGGTTATTCTTAGGAAGTTTGACCAATGTGAGACTTCTTTGATCTTGTTATAACTGTATTTATTCCAAAAAAAACATTGACTTTAGGTCAATATATACTTTTTACACTTCAAAAATTCACATGAAATCCTGTAATTATACAGTTGCGGATCTTATTTACATGGTTAAACGCAGTAACACCCAAAATCAACAGCAAATACTTAACAATTGGAGCCACAACAGAAAATGTTAATTGACCACCTTAAATTTCTTTTAAATTATGCAGTCTACCAACCAGGCCATTATGGGTTTGACCCACTTGGTCTCTCAGACACACACAAGGAACCGGTGGTTCAGCCCAAATGCCAGAGGCACATACAACTATCGGGCCGACCCATTTGGCCCGTTTCAGAATCTTTTGGACCATTTGGCTGACCCCACTAGCCTCTCTTCCTTTCCCTTCTAGATATGTAATACAGTAATACCATGTGCAAAGTTTATTATAATATAATTTGTAACAAAATTTATCTTCTGTCAAGGTTTACCAAAACCTTGGTTACTATTCATACATTTAAAGATCTTGAAAAATCATGTCCATTCTCATAATCTAGAAAAACAAATATTCGTGCTAAACGCATATGATAATTAACCAGCAAAAATAAAATAAACAAATCATGCTGCTTGAGCTAAATCTTCAGTTGCATCAGCCCTGCAACCAAATTGTTATGAATTAAATTAAATGAAAGTTCTCCGTTATACATGATATTAGGTGGTTGGTTGTTAAATAGCATCATTAAAAATTATAATAAATTATTATAGTTTAATTGTAGAGTTTTAACTTATTTTACCTCTGAAGTCCTTCTCCAACTTCCACTCTTAAAAAGTTTCCAATTTTCACAGGGGAGCCCACTTCTTTAGATAAATCACTTAACAGGGCCTGCATCAGATATCAATATTCAAAAAATAAATTATTTTAGAATATAATATAAAGAGAATATTAAAAAAATCAATCATGTTTACTATAATTTAAAAATAGGTGGAAAGTACAAGTATTCAACCCATTTACTTATGAATGGGTTTGACTTGGGTTATACTTTTCTCTAACGGGTCAACTAAAAAATGAAGTTAAAAAGGAAACAACTAGTGTTTGTAATCATATCTAACACTCACCATTTTAAAGAAGTTCAAATTTTGTGAAAGAAAAGTGTTTTGGGTCGACCCATTTTGACCCGTAACAAAGTTTTCATCTTTTGGTCTGTTATAAATTTAGCATGCAAATGCAAGATAAAAAGACAAAAACATACCTTAACATTAATAGTATCATTCACAATAAATTTTTGTTCCATTAAGACAACTTCCTCAAAATACTTCCTTAATCGCCCTTCAACCATTTTTTCAATTGCTGCTTGGGGCCTACCAGAACTCTCAGCCTGCCACATAAGCAACCAATTAGCCCATCAAAATCTCAACAAATTATTTTTTTTTTAAAAGGGAAAATTCACCTGAGATTTAAGGATTTCACGTTCGTTTTGAACTACATCAGAAGAAACAAGTTCTTTTGTTAAAACTAAAGGTTTTGCAGCCACAACATGCATTGCTAATTCTGCACCAACACGTTGTACAGCTTCTAATGAAACATTTTCATCCTCAACTTCAAGTGACAAAATTCCAGCAATTCTTCCCAACCCTAAAAATTAAAGAATAACTCGATAAAGATTCGATTTTTAATCGTTTCTTGAAAATCATTCATTATTTCAAGATTTCTTAAAAATAAAAAGAAAAATCATATTACCTGGTTGTGGACAAGTGTGGAGATATGTAGACATTACACCGTGTTTGGACATAGACATTGCAAAACCTCTTCTGAGTTTTACATTTTCACCCATCATTGCAGCTACTTCTGTTATTGCATTTTGAACCGTTGTTTCTCCACTTAATTTTGGATGGTCAAATTCGATTTTCAAATCCTGAAGAAATTAACCGTAAGTTTTGGTTACTTAAATTGAGGTTAATTTTGGTATTAATTAATTATGTTACCTCAAAACTCTGTCCAACAGGGAAAGCACCAAATACTTGTCCTGAACTTTCAGCAGTTAGGGCCAATTTGGCCAAAGATGATGCCTGCAAGGATAATTATTAAACCTATTAATATCTTAAATAATCAGAATGTTGTAACCACACATACATCTAAGTATCTACTTACTACTACTGATTATTTAATTTTATATAATTAAATCACATAATTGAGTTACCAAATATTGAAAAATTTCATTTCTTGCAACAAAATCAGTTTCACAATTGAGTTCAATAACAGCAGCTTTAGTATCATTCTGTGCTAAAGCAAGCAAACCCTCAGCTGCAGTTCGAGCCGACTTTTTTGATGCAAGAACAATTCCCCTTTTCCTCAATTCCTTTTGAGCAGCATCTGTAAATCAATAATCATATAATATTTAAGTTTTAACTGCTAACAAAACAAAAAAGATTTTATTTTTACCTAAATCCCAGTTGCAATCAATAAGTGCGGATTTGACCTCTTTAATAGGAGCACTTGTTCTTTCTCTCAATTTCTTTATAAGATTCATATGATCTGATGGTGATGGCGATGAAGCATCACTTGAATATTTTCGTTTTTGTTCAGAAAATAAGCTTTCTGCATATGAGTGTGTAGTGTAACCATATCTGGGACTGCTTATTCGCCTGCAAAGAATCTGTTTTGCACCTCTGGAAAACATCATTTTGGTAAACTGCAAATCATAACCTAAACTATTTAATCACAAGAAATAGTATATAGAAATTGCAAATCATTTGCATCATTCATCATATATTGTTCCATAAAGGTGTGATTTTTAATTCATATAAATGCAGATTAAATTTAGGGTTATATATACATTGCAACATTTAGAGAGAAAAACGAGTTTTTTTTTTTTTTTTTTTTTTTTTTGTCTTTACATTGTTCAGTAATCAAGATCAAGAACACCACATCCCAAAGATTGGAATTTATTAAAATTAGTTATAAAAAATAAAGAAATTGGCCCAAATTGACAACCATGATTTTTGATAGAATATTGTCAAAAATAACGAACATGTTGAGTTAGATCAAAAGGCATCAGAAAGAAGAATACAGAAGTTAAAAGGTAACAGAGATCAAACACAGATCGACCATAAATAACAAGAAGAAACATACCTTCGTCGTCCGGCTGGGAGGTTTAAGAAAGAAGTGATGGAGATTTGCCGGTGGTCGGAGAAGGATGCGTCATGTGTTCGTAATTTTGGGGCACGTATGTTAATGGGCCTGGGCCTTAAAAGAGGATATTTTATAGGGGTGATTTATATACCATATGGATACACTCATACACCATAAGTTAGTGTAGGGATGTGTTCGGTTCTGGAACCGGACCGAACCGGACCGTAACCGGTAAACCCGGTAACCGAAAAAAGGAAATTTCAAGGACCGAGAACCGGACCGGTTAAACCGGTTCCGGGTCCGGTCCGGTTCCGGGTCGGTTCGGTCTTCAAGCGGGTTTAGAACCGGTAAACCCGGTTTTTGTGTTTGTCATCCGATTATACATTTTCGGAGCATATTTTCATCTTAAAATATATAACTTAAATATTTTAGCGTACTTTTAATAAAAGTATAATGTTTGCGGGGGTTCACGGGATGTTTCAAGTAAAATATGTTTCTATTAAAAGCCTATATACCTATTATTTCGACATATATATATGAAAACTCGTAAGACTATATACCTATTTAATTGCCGGTTCCAAACCCGAAAAACCGGAACCGAACCGGGACCGGAACCGGTAAACCCGGTTTGTTAATTTTTATCAAATCTAAGAACCGGGAACCGGATCGGTTAAGCCGGTTCCGGTTCGGTTCGATGCCGGTTCCGGTTCGGTCCCGGTTCGGTTCCGGTTTTCCGGTTTTTATACACACCCCTAAGTTAGTGTATACATTAAAAATAGACCACGTAGTCATGTTTTCATTTTAGGAAGAAATGGCTTAGTTGAAACTTTTCAAAACATTTCATAATCATGCTTATGTTATTATATAACGGGAATTTCTAAATTACAATTTTTATGGAATACAATAAACTTTGTGGTGAAAAAGCACCTTTATTGCAAAGGGTTTTAATATACATGCAACTACAAGAATGTATGTTAAGTAGGGATGCAAATTAAACCCGCGGGTTTGGGTATTCGTGCGTATCCGAGTCTTACGGGGCGGGTATTACCTGTCTAAACGGATAACGGATTGGGGATGGGTTTAAATTTCATACTCGAAAGCAGGTACGGGTCAGGTACGGGTTTAATAATACCCGCATCGTTTATACCCCACCCGAATATATATATTAATGTTTAATTTTTTTTAATACATGTTTAGCCCACTAGTCACTATTAAGACTTAGCCCAACTCTTAATTTCTCATTAGCCCAATTTAATAATGGTTAAAATATGGCTCGTCTCCCGTTAGTCCATTACGTATTGAACGAAATAAGCCTGAACAAACTAAAATTATTAAATGTTTTAGCTATTTTGTTTTGTAATGAATGGGTACCCGTTGGGTTACCGGTACCCGGCGGGGATTTTTCTACCCGAACCCGACGGGGTATTTGACCGAATACGGGGCGGGTACGGGTATGAGAATTGAGGGCCGGGTACGGGTTTTGCAGTACCCGCTATTACCCGTACCCGTTTGCATCTCTTATGTTAAGTAGTGCTAAAGTTAAATATAAAATAAAAATTTATGTTAACTTTATTATTTACATACAACTTAAAAGCATTTAAGATTAAATGCTAATGGAAACACTTAAGGTGCTGTTTGTCGCATGATGTTTCTGACTGAATTGAAATCTATGAAGAAATTAGAATCAACAAGGATTGGAATCTAATTCTAATTCCATACTATGTTTGATTAGCATAGATGGGAATTAGAATCCAATTCAATACTTTTGTTTGGTTAACATGAATTAGAAATAAAATTATCTAAAAAGACGAATTTACTCTTATTGCCGGTAGTGGTTGGTTGGTGGTGGTGGGTGACTGTGGTGGCGGTGGGGGTGATGCTGATGGGTGGTTGTGGCGGCGGTGGATGATAATGGTGGCGATGGCGGCAGTGGATGATAATGGTGGCGGTGGCGGCGGTGGGTCATGATGGTGGTGGCTGCAGTGGTGGTGGTGGTGGGTGGTGGTGGCGGCAGTGGCGGTTGGTGGTGATGGCGGCGGCGGCGATGGCGGCGACAATGGGTGGTGGTGGTGGCGGCGGTGGTGGTTGACGGTGGTGGCGGTGGGTGGCGGTGGTTGACGGTGGTGGTGATGGATAATGGTTGCTGTGGTGGTGGGTATCAAGCGTATAAAGGTAAAATAACAATTCATCCAACCTGTGAATTTAATTCCATCAACATTTGGATGGAAATGAGATTCCTTTTTTTCTGATGGAATGTTTCTATCATTTACGAATCTAATTCCTTCTATTTTTTTAAACCAAACACTAGAATATGATGGAATTGGATTCCGCCAATTCCCTCATAACCATCACATTCTAACGACATAAGTTTTCCCCTACTACAAATGTCTATTTATGCTAATTTAAAATGGTAAAACATCTCCCGTAAATTCGTTGTAGATGCAGCAATTACTTTATCTAATAGGAAGAGAGACACGCATCTTATAACTTACCACATCGGGGAGTCATTGGGCACAAAATTGACTATTTCCTGATGGAACAAGGAGATATTTGGGTTTGTAGAGATTGTAAGTTTCTCCCAAAAGGAGGTTTGTACATAGATTGGGAGCTGTGTTTATACTTCAAAAGTGTGGAGAATCATTACTTCTTTTAATAAATTACGTACGCGGTTTGTTCATACTTTGAGTGCGTATGTTCTTCATATTTCAGCATTAGGTTTAATTTCAGATTACTGTCCACTCATTTAATTAAGCAATCGCATGTTCCCCCATAAAATATATGTGGCGAATTAAGTTATTTGTTGTAGATTAGCACACATAAAAATTGTCATATGATATGAGATCGATCTTTGTCCAAGTTTGTGCAGCGTTGTTCTCTTCTCTTGCAAGAAAAAAAAAAACTATATGAAACTAATGAACACAAATATTAAATTAGATATATAAACTTAGGGACGTAAATCCAAAACATGATTACAAATGATCCACATGCACCATACATACGCATTTTAATACCCGTATATAGATGACAATGGACAAGAAACATTATTACAAAACCCGTGACTCGTGAATACCAAAAGGAATCCAAACATGATTAAAAAACCTATGACTCGTTATTATGGGTGTGTCATCCCTATAAGCGAAGCATTAAGTGAATTATTCATATTGCATGCGGTAGTGCTAAATAACTCAAGCGCCTCACCCGTGAGTAATCTTCTACTATTTCGAACATGATTATAGTTCACAACATCAATTGGAACATAAAGTCGAGGATGTTTTGAATCCACGAGTAGTGATGGCGTTTCAACTTTTTTGTCCCATGATAAATAAAGCTATCGAGTAACGTGTCTTGGCTTCAAAACACAAAACTCTATGATTGACGTTGTAATATCTCCCATTGCTCCATGCCTGTATCACATTTATAGAAGCCGTTATCATAAATATAAGAAGGTACATCACAAAAATCACCGTAATTATTACTTTATTATGTTTTTGGTTTTTGAAGTGATTTATGTGTTGATATAAGATTAAAATAAAAAGGATCATTACTTTTTTAGGCTTATTTTTAAGCTCGCTCATTTAAGTAAGCTTTTATAAGATTTTTGTATTTGTATTGTTACTTTACCTTGCCTAAATCCCCGATATTGACTACTAGTGTCCCTGGAACAGGGTGAAGTGGAACAAAGTCGGCAGTCAACCACCTGCAGACCATTTATATTTTCATCGTCTTGTAGAATTGTCAGAAATGAAGGGTCAGAGTGCTTGAAGACTCCGGTTAACCCTACGCTTTCAGGGGTATTTGTTCATTCTCAATTGGCACCACCATCCCTCAAACAACCCAATTCCTCACACGCCTTCGCTATTTCCTCCGTCAACCTTGTGCATATCAATCACGGGCACTCCGTCTCTCCCCATCTCTTTGATCAGATGATATGTCTACAAATTAAGGGGCAATTTCCTATGTATAAATGAAAGCTTATGTAAATATGAACACAAAACCGACAATACATGTGATTATTATAAGGGGATTGGAAATATGTGGTTGTGACATATGTGAGAATGTGATAGGTGTAAAAATACAACTTAGACTGAGTGTGTCGGGACCACGACAAAGGTTCTGAGTCGCAACACGTCCCACAATTATAGCGACCAAATCTCCCTTTCTTTCCTTTCGTTCAGTCGTCCAATTCAGTGACTGATGAAAGTCGCTATGTGTATTGTTATGCATGCTTGTACATGTTGAAATATCAATTTTAATGTTTGGTCATGATTTTATTCCACAAGGGGGTCTTATTGGAGTTTGTAGATTTATGGAGCAGCACCGGTTAGTTTTGGACTTTTGGTTAGTTTCCTTCGTAATTAATTCTTTAATTTCACCATTTAGGCAAAAATTACAAGAGTGTTACCAGGGCATGTTAAGATTACAAAGCTAAAAGATCCAATTGAGATTGACTAGTTTATAATGTATTAAAAATTCAATTAAATGAAAGTAAAATAGTGTGATCAACAAGAAACATGTGCTAGGACTTATAAATGCATAAAACACTTAACTCGTGAAAGCTTCAAAGAGTCCACGTCACTTGATCATGACATCGAAGATTTTCTTCGCATTTTCAAAAAGCTTAAAAATAAGGGGCAACAAATCAATCTCCGGAATTGAAGTCGTAACATGACCATTATTTACGTCTTCATCTTCTTCCATTTTTTTTTATCACACTTGGTTTTGCTTTTAAGAACTTAAATTCTTCGTATAATTTAGGACTAAAAAAATATTTTTTCAATAAAAGATATATAAATAAAGACGCAGTTGTATTATGTGAACTTGTTGAGACAATACAAGTGTGATTGAGATAACATGCTACAACTAACGATATTAAAACATAAGAACGAAATATGTAGTTTTAAGATAAGCACCAACAATATCTCAGCAAACAGTGGCAGATTGCAGCAACAGAGACGAATCAGATATACAAGCTCTTCTTTTCAGCAGCCTTTAGCCACAGTTTGAGACGGTCGCTAAAATCCTTGACAGCTTTCAATCTTCTTCATAGAACACAAATGGAAAGAAAATTCGATAAGTTTCCTTATTTGGTAAAAGTTATTTTAAGTTTTCCCTTGTTGGATTTGCTTCAAAAGAGTTGCAGCCAATTCTAATGTGGCCTGTAATCGTTTCTGTGGATCTTCTTGTGCATTATCTTGACCATTTTGACCCATTTGTGGCTGTTGAAATTGTTGCACGTGCCTATATTGTGTTGATGATGATGGATGATGTTCTAAACCACTCTGCAAACTCGGTGAAACACTCGTTTGTGGCATTCTATACGCATTATTATTATTATCAGAAAATATTGCATTATTTGATTGCCTAAATTCATCACCCACTGAAACACCGCCACTTGTCGATTGCCTAGTGGTCCCAAGATAAGATGCCAAGTGTGCAAGTTGCTCTTGTTGAATACCAATACCAATACCACCTGATTCATGATGACCATATTGTGACATCATGCTAGAATTTTGAGGTCTGTATGAATCATTATTTGGTGGTATCAAACTTGTACCACCTGTAATTAAATGGTGACCCGTATGCTCTGGTGTGTTTTCAACAATAGGCTCAACTACAGGCCTAGGTAAACCCGGTAACAAAGATGGATTATTATTAGGTCTAGGTTTTCCAAGATTTTGAAAGGGTGGGTGGTAGGGCCCGTTTGATGCAAATGCTCTAGAAGCTTCCCCATGAGATGACACGAGATACGGGTCAGGTTGTGGTTGTGGTGGTGGAGGAAGGTTCTCGACACTTACAGACGGCTGTTGTTCTAACCTCAAAATGACACCAGAAATGCTTAATTTTCCAGGTACTTTGAGTATTTTTTCTGAGAAATCTGAAGGGGGTACAAGAAATAAGGTGGTTATATCATCTAATTTAGCAACTGCTGCACGTTGTTTTTCTCCTAAATAATTCATAAACTCGTTGTAAAACGCCATGTCAGCATCACTTCCGGGAACAAAAAACACAACATATGAAGTAGCTGCTTGATAGTAATGTTTTGATAACATGTCTAAACTAGTTCTTGCAGTGCAGTCCAAAAACTCAGGCCTGCATATTAATATTATTAATATAATTAAAATTTAAGTTGTTTGTGTGAAGTGAACTAATTTACTTTGTAACTATGAATAATCTTTTTTATACACGGTTAATTACATGACTAAATAAATTAAAATCATTTTTAGTTGGGTTTTGCATATATTAATGAGATTTGAAGAACTTACAATAGCATGTCAAGTACTTTTCCAACAGGAAAACAACGGGCCCGACATATTGAAGTCCCTCCTTTTGCTATAATCCCTTCCCATTTCCACTCTCCACTTGCAGGTTCAGGAGTGGCCCGTTTCCATTCAACCGGGTTTTGAGGCAATGAAATGAGGCCCGTTTGAGAATTATCATAAACTGCATTCCGGGAATTACCATACGGTTGAGAAATATTCACAAGTGCATCAGGGTTCTGCTTATTATTAATATTATTATGAATATGATGATTATTATGATGCCCAAAATGCCCTAAATTGTAATCAACCATTTCATGATGATGAGGAAACTCAGGTGCTCCCGAGAGAACGTGTTTCACTTGTTCAGGTTCAGAAAAAGGGTATTCTGGTAATTCGTGTTCAGGTGGAATATAACTGCTTTTAAGTTTCTTTGCACCATGGTATATTAATGCATCTTCTGGTAGGTCCCACTCATCTTCATATAATGGGCGCCGATTAGGGTTGGGAAAATCATGAAAACCGGCCCGTAAATCAGGGCCCGCTTCTAGAAACCTCGGTTGTTCAAATGGACCATTTCGGCCCATAATTCGGTTACTGTTTCTGACATCATCAATGGGGATAAACCGAGGGGATATTCTGGTGCGGTCATCTTCATGGTAGTTACCGTGATGCCCGTATGGTCTGGCCCGTGGGGATGGTGGGCCATTTATCAAGTTTCTTGAACTATTTGAAGCAGCAGCATCGCTTCTTGCAAAACAAATATGAACCCGAGGGTTATTAAACAAATTCCCCTGTAAATTATCTTTAGCTCTGCATGCAGAATTGATATTTTTGTATCTGATAAATGCATAAGTTCGACCCGGAAACGCAGAGATTTTTTCAATTTCACCAAATGGGGAAAAAGCGTTCCATAAACTGTCTTCATCTACTTTTAATGATTCTGGGAACCCGACCCATAAGACCTCACTGGGCGGGCGGGCTGCGTTCGGGTCAGTGGTGATGTGGCGGGCCCGTGAGTCCATTCGGGAAGGGGGTTCGTCTCGCCTTTTGGAGTAGTCTTCATCTTTTGATGATTTCTCCTGGTTTGTCATATGCAAGATATTTGATCAACTTTTTGGAAAAAAAATTATCTGTTGTGGCCATTTTTAGAAGTTTGGAGAATAAAAAGTAAAAACACATTTTAGTGAAGAGTAAATTATGTCCCCGTAATATCAGTGCAGTGTTGTTGCGATTCATATACAGGTTTAATTGAGAGAAGTATATTTAAATCAACATATAACAATACATATTTCATATTTTAGAAGCATAAGCAACTTGTTTTATTCAGTTATTATATCCTATAAAGATGTTTATGTTTTATATCCATAAATGTGATTGCTATTGTTATTCAGTTGCAACTTGCTATATACATTGTTTTTAATATTTACTTATGTTATGCATTCGTTACTGTTTGTGACCTCCATCTCACTGGGAAGAAAAATGTTCTCAAGATTTGTGAGATTAGAAAACTTTAATATTATGTTAACAATATCTGCTTCTATTATTCTGGCATCTTGATAACTAATATTCACCTTCAGCTAAGGTTATTCGTATTTACATTTTAGCATTTGCTCTATTTTAAATTGTATCGATGAACTAATTGACTATCATTTGCAGGTGTTTTATGTTGCTACTTGCTAAGTTTATAGTTTGTGCTTGAGAAATTGATTCTCTGCAATTGTTGGTAAAAAGTGCAAACATTGCATCAACCCTATGGCCTTTGTTTTTTTTATATCTGGAATTTAATATATATTTGATAAAAATAAAAGTTAGTTAAGGCTCTGTGAACCGGTGAGATATTTATTCAAAGTGGAAAAGTAATTGTCAATTTGCCTGGAATCTGCATGCATAATAATCACGTTAATGGCTACCCTTAATTTTGGTTAATGGCATGTTGAAAAGTCAAACCATGAGCTAAACACAGAACATGGAAATGGTTCGTATATAGCCACACAACACACAATTCTTCATCAAAAGATTGCTTAATTGGGCATTGATTGGTATCGTTTGCAAAACTAGATTAGCACCTAAGTAGATATAGCTTAAATAAAATAGTGTACATATACAAAAAATATGAAGCAAACTTGGGTGGACAAAACTAACCGCCTTTGTAAACTCAATTCTAAGTGCATTGCCCGCAAGAACGAAACCTTGAAGTGCTTCAAATGCTGCAAAAGCCGCACGATCATCAATGAAATTGATGAAAGCATAGCTTCTAGCAGGTTGAAATGCTACACTTTCAAGCTCCCCAAATTCTCTAAATTGATCGCTTAATGCACGTTCAGTTAAACTATGAGAAAGATTCCCAACCCACAGATGTCTTGAAGGTGGTGCACCACTCCTACCATGGTTACTTTTTGCTTCAGATCTGTCCCTCCTTGATCTGTCCCTACCCCCTCTTGAGCTCTGGATAGAAAGAAAAAAGAACTCTAATCAGTAACCATTCAACCATGAAAAATTCAAACAGAGTCAACATAATTTGTATCCATCACATTGATGGATCGGATCTTAAGCGAAACACTGACTTTGTTTATGCAATTAGGTGTTATATGTTTAGAATACAGTTCGCGATTTCACAATTAATGATTTAAATCAGCTGTAACACATTTATCTTCTATTGTATATCGTTTATGCAACTACCGGAAACTTGCTCAGCAAAACTATATGTTTCATGATACATCGCCAATTCAAATCGGAGATAATGAAAGTTCAAATTAAAGCAAATCAGATCGCACTCAAAAGAGATTTATACGAAAACACACATATAAAATTCTACGATGATCAACAATGATGGAAATTGACGTCATGGTTAACCCTAAAACAATTGCGGTGAAAAAGGTGAATCAAAAGGGAGAGAAAAGAAAGAAAAAAAAACCTAACCATTATTGTTCGAATTCGATAATCACAAAATTGTCCAACTGCATTCACGCTTTACAGAGCAAATCGAAACGATTGATTTGGCTAATCAAAATTGATAGCCGTGCAAGAGAAGATATGGTGATTCTGTGTTCGTGTTAGGGTTTGATTATTATTGGCTGAATAGTGAATACTATCGAACAGCTACCTCAAAAAGACCGATATCTATTTTACGATACCCATCATGATTCATACCCCCTCGTACAAATTTGAGTGTACAATTTTGGCCCCAATTATTTTAGATGTTTTTTCAAAACCTAAATTTTAAAAAAATTAATGGTATTGTTTTCTATTATTAATTCTCACTTATGTTCCTCCTCATTAAATCAAGATGTACGTTAAAAATCAGTGAATAATATTATGAGATATAATTAGTGAAATACACATGTTATTCTACTAAGTAGGTAAGAAGATGAATTAAAAAGAAATTATAAGACTAAATATTATTTTTCTTTAAAATTGGTTTTGTCGATATTACTTCATGGAGTCCTATTGAAGTGATTACATTTGAATCATTATAATTTATACTTTCTTCTTATAAATTAACCATAAAAGTGATAAAACCACTCATTCCATCTAAATTTGAAAAGAAAATTTTGTTTTAAACAAATCAGTCCCTAAATTTTATTACTTGCATAAGAAGATGAGTGAAAGTTATTAATTATTATACAATACCATTCAACTATAAAAATGTTAAAATGACCTAGACGCCTTTCAAACTATAATCATTTATACCAAATAGTTAAAGAATACCGCTAACCATACGTCTGCTTTTGTGATCAAAACATATAAATGGAAGTTTTGGTGGTCAAAAAGGTAAAAACCAAAAATCTAAGGGCATGTTTGGGAAAACTTATTAAGGGGCTTATGAAGCTTATTAAGCTCAAATTTACATGTTTATTTGAGCTTAATAAGCTCATAAGCCCCGTTAATAAGCTTTGTCAAACATGCCCTAAGGCGTGTAGTTGACTAATATTGATAAAATAGATTATTAGACAAAAACTAAACCATTTAAAATCTAGAATTGACTGAAACTCTAGAATTGACTAGGATCATGATTCTGCCAGCTCATCAATAGAGTTCTGATTGCATATCCATTATGATCGAGAATGTGGTTATGTAATTCTACAGCTACGGATATTGAGGGTTATCTTCTGCAAAATCAGAGATCAATAAATAGTTTAGTTTACAAAAAAACAAGCTTATGTCCATAACTTGTCTCTCCAAAAAGGCAATACTTTTAATTTAGTTAAAAAAACACGCTTACGGAAAAACATTTTCATTTGAAAATGTGATTACAAAAGTTATATTATTTCGATAATAATCTAATTTTATAAATAAAATCGGGAAGTATATTGATTACAAGTGGCATAGAGATGCAATAACTCACGTATAGATACAGGATCCAAATGTACATAGAAACTTGCAGCCACAATTACATAACAAAACAAGAGCATAAGTCCTTTGAAGTAATTTGATGTTCCCTCCTGCATAAATGGCATGAATTTGAATAATCTATTAAGTTTGAAAATTAAACGGTGGATTGACCAGTCAAACCTGCAATATGAAGGCTACTACCAAAACAGTCATAAATAAAGTAACTGTCTCAAAAAGTTCAAAATCCAGGTCCATGGGTCGGTCAATGACCCACCCAACAACCACACAAAATGGCATCTGCAGATAAACACCATAAAATCAGGAACTCATAAATTGATAAAAACATATAATAATACCTACCACAAACATGGATATTTGTGTTGAAGATCCAATCGCCACTCCTAAAGAAATGTCCTACAAAAAAAATATTAAATTAAGATAATAAGATCAAATTCTGTATATATAATAATCTCAGCAAACACTTACAAGTTTATCTTTGACTGCAAATATGATAGCACTTGCATGTTCTGCTGCATTTCCAACAATAGGAAGCAAAATAACACTAATAAATGCTACAGGCACATCCATTGCAACCGATGCACCCTATAACACCCAATCATTTCTACAATTAATATTTTAAATTAAATTTAATAATAAAAAAACTTTACCTCTATAGCATTGACCAAATATTCTGAAAGAACCGAAATGAAAAAGGTTAAAAGACCAAGCCATATAATTGATTCCCACTTTGAAATATCTGCAGATTCTTCATCATCCGAACTACCATCCTGATTTTTATTTACAATTAATATAAACAATTTGTTAACATTTAATTGTAATTGTTCATCATTGAAGTGATTATAAACCTCTTTTATGGATGAATAATCTTGCTTCTGATTTGTCAGCTGGAAAAAAATAAAGATTCCATATGCTAAAAGCATTATACAACTGCTAAATCTTGAAAGGGATAAAACTGATGTCCCAATATGCAATTCGGTGTTTGTTTCATGGAGAGCAGTTGGCAAAATTAAGGACATAACTGCCATTAACAGCAATCCCATGTTCATTCCAGCATTTGACTGACAACAAAACTTAGTAAATCAATTTCAAAGTTTAATCAATCAATTGCATGTGTGTATAGGTAAGGAAACTGAAATTAACTAACTCTGTTAAAAATCTGTTCTTTATTACGGTGAGCGATTCCTCCAGTAAAAAAAGCACATCCAAGAACAAGTAACATGTTTGATAAAATTGAGCCCAATAACGACTGCTGTACAAGACGTAACATGCCTTGTTTCATTGCAAATAGTGAGATTATTAACTCTGTTGCATTGCCAAAAGTGGCATTCAGAAGACCTCCAACTGCATTGTTACAGTTTTCAAGGCCAAGAACAGGGGTATAATTGGAAAATAGCAACAAGCAGACAGTTGAAAATTGAAAAACAAACCTGTAGGCCCTGTGTAGAAAACCAGCTGCCTGCAATAAAGAAACAAGTAAAAGTGTATTCTTTTCCAATAAATAACAAATTGAAGATATTGAATATGTGTAGATAATTAATTAATTACTCAGTGGCCCAACCCAAACGCTCTGCCAAAGGTATGATGCCCAATAAGCTCAACAAGAAGACCCAACCCTGTTATCAAATACATACAAATGAATATTAATAAACAATCCATTAGAGTAACCCAATTTGCCACGTGTACTATGGATACTGAATATTAATAAGCATAACTCACTTGACGACTGGTCAATTGATCAAGCAGCATTGCTAACGGGCCACAAGGTAGGAGTAAATTAATTTTGTCAGAGAACAAAAAATTCTTTATACGGGCTAAAATTATTCTCCATACGCAGTTGCAGTTACTATCTGAACCGACTTTTAGGGCAGGAATAGTTGATACAGGGATAGCTCGGATATCATCTGGTAGCTCGATTTTTGATTTTCCGTCTAATGATTTCAGCTGTAAGAAATTCTTAATCTAATTCACAAAATTAAACTAACTGAATGCTGAAATTAACACGAGATCAATGGAACTTAGATGAAATCTTACTTCCAAATGGGAACCGAATCCTAGCATCCGCAAATTGTTGATGCTACCCATTTTCTACTTACTTTAAGCCAGAATTCATTCAAATCATAAACCTAATTGCTCCGGCCAAATCCAACATATAATTACAGAAACTTCAATTGAAATGATAATAATTATAAATGAAACAGGAATTTATAGGTTATAAAAGGATTGCCCTCATTTTGCATGTGGTAGTTAATGGAACATGCAACGGGTGGGTGATGAATGTACGTACGCTCAGAATCACCGTCACTGACATTGGTGTGAATAATAAATCGTCCCCTTTTGCTTTACCCTGTTTTCTGGTGATCGGGCTTGTGATTCTCGATTTTAGTTATCTCAAAATAATGCTCATTTGACGTACTGAATTGGATATAATTGAAAATATCGTTTAATTAGTTAAAAAACGATTACGTAAACTTTAATTTTAGAAAACAATAATAACTAAAAAAAAAGTCTACAACATTACATGATGCTAGTCGCATTTCACTTCATTATCTTACCGGGAACAACAACGGACCGAATTGCCGAACCCCCTAACTATATCGATTGTTCTCGGTTCTAATTTTCATGCAAAATCGGTTCTCAGGTCGATTCCGGAGGTTCAAATCGATCCAAAACCAATTAAAAACCCGAAAAAAGTCGAAAAAACTTTCTCGGTTCGGTTTGGTTCTGAATAGTTCGGTTCGGTTCTTTTTATACTCCGGAGGAATTAAAGAAAGATTCTAAACATCTCAAGTTATTGTTAAACTCAGTGGAATTGATTACTAAATCCAAAATTTCATGAGGGATTTTAAATCCATTCATCATTTACATGCTAATGCTGCAATTAATCTTTGGTTTATATCCAAATACATGGATATTAAAAAAGAGTTGAGACCTTTCATAACATCTGCACTCCCTAAACACAACCTTGTTTTAAGATTAACTGTCATTCCAACTTGTTCTAATATATCACTAACCCAGTTAATTACAAACATTATGATATAACTCCTAACCCAACCTTTTTGTAAATAATCAACATCACATGATTTCTTGTAAAACTCCAAACATTATTTTTACTTCGGTTTTAACCTCTTGTAACATTTTAACCCTTAAACTGTTTATGATAATAGATTAATAGTTTTACCCTAAACTCCATGTTCACGGCTGAACTTTTATAACTTCTTGTTTCAACCTTTCTTTACTAATATGTTACCGGTTAAATCGGTCAATTTGTGTTAGGGTGTAACTTTTTTTGGGGGTTAAATATGGCTTAATCAACTTTTGCAACTGTTATCATCTAAACCTAACCTTTTCAGGTCAAATTTCTACAACCATATGTCTTTTCTCCATACAAGTTCTACAACCTCTCTATTGGTCTATTCGACTCCAATTTCTATTATAAATTTCTGTACTCATCAGCTAAAGTTTCACATTTGTTAGAGCTTAGATCAAGATTTTATTGCTTATAGGACAAACTACATAGAATAACAACAAACTTTGTGAAAAAGGTCCTAATTTGATCACATTTGTTTTCATGCCACGATGCGTTTTGATGGTAACATTGATGACAGTTATGTACTTTTTCGGCCATTGAACCCATTGAAGTAACCAATGATAATAACTCGATTCTTAAACCTTGAATTGTAGGATCAAACACCAAATTAACCTAATTGAATTGAAGCAAATGCACCATAACAACACCTAAATAATACATCCATAAGAAGAAACATAAAGATAAAATAACTATATACTAACTCATCTGATTTGAAGCTAACACCAATTTTACATGATCAATATTAAGTAAGATTTGAAGCAACAGCAGAATGAAAAAAATTAAAATTGTTGTGGTTTTTAACTGCAACAGGCTCCCTGTTGAGCAGTGGCCCCATCTCTTGATGGGCCCGCCGTGCCACCATATCCCACTTTAATTCCATAAGACTGCCACCATATAATCAAATGAAAATAAATAAATAATTCACAAATGCTGCACATATGAGTATCAGAAAGTTGTATATAAAAACATGCCTCGTTTGATACGTCAAAAACTCCATCCTGAATCTTCTTATAAATTGTTCCAGACGTGTTTATAAACGCCTGAAAAAACAATTTGTAAAATTTTTAGAATAAAAGCTTCAAATATTAGTTATTAATAATTAAATAAAAGATTAAAAGGTAATAAATGACCTCCTCGACATTCTGTGCGGTTTTTGCAGAAGCTTCCATGAATACTAATCCATTTTCCTTTGCAAATTGTTGTCCTTCTTCTGTACTAACAGCTCGTCTATGTGCAAGATCACACTTGTTACCAATTAGCATAACTGTCATATTTGCATTTGCATGCTGCCTTGCATCCTCTAACCAACTTGCAAGATGATTAAATGTTTCCCTCCTAAATCATTAACAAAATCATGAGCGCCACATCAGCAAACAATAATAATGCTGGAATGGAATCATACCTGGTGATGTCATAAACCAGGAGTGCACCAGCAGCACCTCTGTAGTAAGACCTTGTTATAGATCTAAACGATTCCTGACCCGCCTGTAATACCAAAAACAATTCAATTGATAAGTAAAAAGACAGATTTATTACCAATACAAAGAAAAATGACATGTGTTAAGAATAAATGAAATAACTAACTGTGTCCCATATCTGCAGCTTTATAGGTCTGTTGTCAATGGTGATCATTCTGGCACCAAATTCAACACCAATTGTTAGATCATGAACTGGTTGAAAACGCTTGTCTGTGAACTGCAGAAGAAGGCATGATTTTCCAACCCCTGCATCGTAAAGATTGTTGAAATCAGTTGGAATTTTTTCGTTGTGTTAATGTGAGTACATATTCACTTCATGAAAATAGTGATGATGAGGATTTGCTAATGATTAAGTTATGAACTTTTAAGAATTAATTTATCAGTAACATACTGAATTTACAGAACTATGAATACTTTCAGTAACATACTGACTTTGGTCATCCGTTACTAATCATTTCCCACCATGTCTTTGACTTGAATTAGAGATCATTGAGCTACTTTGTTAGCTATAAGCAAAATACTTGATTTAGATGTCATCAATTTTCTTCTCATTTTTTCAATCCTCTTACTCATAAAAAAAATGCTAAGTTGTTTTCAATAATAAGCTTGCCATATGTGTCACTCTAGCTACAAGTTAGCAGACAAACCACATAATTTCTAACAACTTGAACAATATTTGATTCTGCACATTTCAAAATCATCAACTAAAATCACAACCGAGTACCTAGCCTTACAATCACAGTCTCAATTGAAATAATCAAACATAGATTTCATAATCCAATACAAAAATGGTTATAATTCTAATATAACTGCCTCTACTGGCATCGTGAGATTCGTGTCCGAATGAACATCATACAAAACAATGTCATTGACATAAAAGTTTGATTAGAGAAATAATGATCACTGATTAACAAGAATTAAATCGATTACCAGTATCTCCGATGATGATGTACTTGAAAAGGTAGGCGTAGGACATGATTCTTCAGATCTTTCAGAAATTAAATCCGAAAACACCAAACTGAATAGACTGTAATTGAATACTAACTGTTTTTAGTGTATCAATTACGAATGAATCTCAGCAGAGGATTTAAAAAAAAGGTAGAGATCCTTCGTTTGAGGTTTTCTTATAGAGACAAAAGAACAGAGAAATAGAAATCGTTTTTGCTTAGCTGTAGTGGAAGAAAACTTTACAGATGTCTCAGAGCCCAAACTTAAAATGTTAATAAGGCCCAAACGGAAATACATTGGGCCTGCTTATATAACCAGTTACAGCCGAATTTCAAGTTTTTAATGTAAGCCGGAGTAATGGGTCGAGTCAACTCATCAACTACTCAAAATTGATTCGAAATATCGATAATCATTGGTTCCGAGTCAAACTTGCTACGTTTAATTTTTTTTTCTCATTTTGTATATTTATTTATACATAATAATCATACTATGTGATCGAATGGATTCGAGCCTGAGATGAAAAAAATGTCTAACCTTTTTAGTGAATTGACTTGACTAGAAATACTTTGGATCAAGGTATCTATCTAAATGTACCTTTGACTATGGTTGTCAAATGAGTTTGATCTATTGATATGAAACTTAAAGTTCCAAGGTTAAAAACTTTGGCTCTATAATTATCATCCAAAAGTTTACAAGTGATTTTCTCCACCTCGTATTATTTTTGTCGGAGATCTTTCGGAAAGCAGTATCTCTACCCACGGATAGAGGTATGACTGTCTACCCTTCACTTCCCACATACCTCGCCTTTGACGAGATTAAGTATCGTTGTTTACGTAAGTTTCTAGCATATCCAAATAAATTAAAAAAATTACAGTTGATCTTTAAAAATTTTGATCACAAATCAAGTTCAACGCACTATATGACATAGATATTAGGTCTATTTATGGAAATCTATCATATAAAATACATCAATCTCAGCCACAAACATTATCTTAAGGATCTTGATTACTAGTTTTGGCATGATTCATGAAATATATATCTTGTGTATAGATAGATGCACCAAAATTATACATCTTTTGACAATCCACCTCTAAGGGATCACTATAATTTTTCTAGAAAATACTCTGTATTTAACCACATATGTCTGCCCATATACGCAATCCTCATATTTCTTTGGACATGTGTATCAAAAGAAAATCAATTTATCAACCATAAATTTGTAAGTTTAGCCGTCTTAGCCATAACGAATGTAGAATCATATGATAAACATCATATCTTTTCGCAGGATAATTCACCAAAAAATGCCTTTGTACCCTCTTAACATTCTCCCGCAACCTCGAATACTCATCATCCGATATTCCCAACAAAATCTTCTTCAAATTCGGTATTTCACTCACCGACACTTGTATAGAAAACGCATCCCAATTGAGTACATCACTGAATGGTAGAACATAATGTTGGGAAATCAACACGGGCACACACTCCGCATAGATAGCTTCCACTATTCGCGGACTAGCCACTTCAAATCCACTAGGGCATATGCAAAAGCGGCTCGTTTTCATCATTTCATTATATGAGATATTATTTGGCACTCTATCGTATATCTGAATATCTTTATCTTTATCTTTCCAATGTAGGAAAAGTAGTGGTCTAATCTTACCATGAAATTCACCACCTGCAAAGAATGCCAATGTTGTGCGATTAGAAGCCGGTAAACCTCCTATAACCGTAGCGATCTCGCCTCTATGAAGATTAATTTCAGGGATTGATGCGTCTTTTCTCGGATTGAAAAACTCCGAGGTATTTGCGTTACATAATAGTCTTATCGATGTGAAATATAACGAATGAACGGACCATGTTGCTCTAGGACCCTGTACCATTATAAGAATCACAATAACTACTTAGTTTATATAAGTGTTAATTAAAACCTTTTGATGCACATTAGAGGTGTTAAAATGTGCACGTTGAGCGACGTGTCAAAATGTTAGGGTCAAAATGTGTAATCTTGGTACGGACTAGGTCAGGTTGACCCATAGCACCTTTTCCCCAACATTATTAACTTTTTTAAAAATAATATGCATTTGTAACACAGTTTAATATAATATTCATGTTGGATTCGGGTAATTACCTACCCAATCATGGCAAGAAAGCATGAAATGGTCGGATCCTAGGCTTCGGTTCCAATAAGGGTACCTTGACGAAAGTGTGTGAACGTAGTCACCAATAACACGCTCTAGGACAGCTTTATCACGGATGATTGGATCAAAAAGGGTACCAAGAATCATGGCAACACTAAATGGAAGGAAATAGACATGAGCTTGATCCGGGTCGGATACCCGAAATATCGGGTCGTTCTCAATGGAGTTGAGAAAGACTCCTTCCATTGAGTAAATGTCTGTTGTAGGACCTGTGTGAAATAAGGGGGTCTCTCCTTCTTCATAAATGTATACTTTGAACAATTTCTCCATTAACAAGTAACTCCTGCAACACACCATATATTTATAATTTATCCTTTATTGTAACTCACTAGACTTTTGGTTTTCTTATATTTACACCTATCATTAACTTGTGTAATGGTCATTTATTCTATGACTCTTATAGTGCCAACTTGTGGCCTATATAAAGAGGTTGAGATGTATGTTTGAAAACACACCAAAATATATGAACTTGATCGTTGGAATGAAATCTTAGAGTTTTGGCTATTTTGTATCACAACACGTTATCGGCACTTTGCTCGAACCAAGTAATCTCACCAACTATTCTTCATAACATTAAGGTAAACAACGTCTCTTTACTCTATTTGATATCATTTTATTATAGTGGATAAAGATCCATCGAAATCAAAATATATGTGGTTTTGAAAATCATGTTTGGGGTTGGTCAATTGTTTTTTTTTTAAAAACACTTCATTTGATGATGCTTAAATTGAGCACATAAAAATCCATTTAATCTATCTAAAAGTTAATACTTGTATATGATAAGTCACAAAGCTTCTCCATGTAGTATTTTCATATGGACTTTTCAAGAGAAAAAAAATTGCTACTCTTTCACAAAAATTAATTCAGTTCATGGGTTTTTCTAATTCTAAATGTAATACTCATTTGGCCGATTATTCATCTTTTTTGGAAAAAAATTTAACAAACAGATTGAATTTTTTTTTTAAAACCACAACATTTAAGCAACTAAAAGTTAGCCCAATATTTTTAATGAGTTGGGCTAACAAGTCCAAAAATTATAATAAAATTTTTCTTCTAAAAGAATGATTTTTTAAAAATCCATGATTTATGAAGTATTATGCTCAAATGATTATTTGTTTTTGGTATAAAAATTATTTTGAGATTCTTTATGTTGAAAGTTGTTTTCTTAAATAAATCATGAAGATAAAAATTAATCTTTTCTAAATGTAGTGATTATACTACAATTTCTTTTGTCTTCAAAAGTTAAAGAACTTGTGGATTTATGAGCATTATATGCACTTCCTTGAAAAGTTATTAATCATCCACAACTAGGCTCACCTATTCTTAACAATGTCTAGGAAAGATAGGCGGTTTTTCTGACTCCTAATAAGGGTGGTTCCGATACGCACAAGCGCTGTCTACCCTTACCGTCTTTCCTGGTTGTATTCGAATAGAGCTACCGAAAAGGGTTGACTAAATAATTTTTCTCTGAATGTGTTTATATACATATGCTGAATCGGTGTCTCATAATCGACCTGTCGTTCGATAAATGAGAACCTAATATCAATTGTGTTTTTTCGAACATGCTGATTCGACACACAATTTGTGCTTATACAAACCATAAACATATAAACTTATCATCTTGAATGATGATTGATCCAGTATTTCTCCTCCCGTTGTAGGAAAATGTCTATCAAACTTGATTTCCCGATCTTGGATGCTGCCGGCAAGAACTATCTAGACTGGACTCAAGATATCCAGAACCATCTAGATACTCAAGGCATATTAGATGTCATCTATGACGAGGATAATCGTGAGGTTGAAGTTACCCGCGAAATGAATGCTAAGGCGATGATATTATTTCGTCGACATATGTCAGACACGATGAAGTCTGAGTTCATATTAATCACCTCACCCAAGACATTATGGGACTCTTTGAAACAACGTTTCGATCACCAAAAGACCATTTGGCTTCCTGAAGCCCGCCAAGATTGGCTCAATTTACGATTCCAAGACTTCACTTCGGTTACTGAATATAACGCTGAAGTTTGTAGAATTCGTGCACTTCTCCACTACTGTGGTCAACAGTTAACTGATACTGACTTGTTGGAGAAGACTTACACCACATTTCCTAGTTCTGACAACTTGCTTCAAAAGCAGTACCGCCAATCCAAGTTCACAACTTTCCCCGAGCTCATTACCCAATTGTTATTGGATGAGAAAAATAGCATTGTTTTAATGAGAAATAACAATTCTCGTCCTGCTGGGACAAAGGCAATTCCAATGCCTGATGCTAATAATGTTCGTGGGCCTCAATCGCGGAACGGAAACCGAGATAAGGGCCAGTCGTCCCGAAAACCGAAGCACTATGGTGAGCGTAAACCTCACCAAGCGAAGCGAGGTTCTGAATATAATCCATACCAAAGACCTTCAGGTCGAGGTTCGGAATATAACTCGCACCGAAGACCTTCAGGCCGTGATTCAGAATATAACTCTGACCGGAGGCCTTCGGCTTCTAAGCCATCTCGTACTGGGAACAATAACAGGACGACCAATCGTCCCAATGAAAGGGCACATACTGATAAGCATACCCTTTGTTACAAATGTGGTGATTATGGTCATATGCAGCGAGTTTGTAAGGCTACTCCCGACGAAGTTCGTAACTATCATAACGGGAAAAGAGCTGAAGCAAATGTGGTTGAAACCAACACACGTGAGTCTTTTGAGACACCTGATTTTGTGGCTCATATTGAAGATTAGAGCTATTGTTGAGCTCCTGGATCATGTTATTTTATGCTTTCAAGTTTAAATAATGTTCACTTTTGGATAATGGTTTGTTTACAATGAACGCATTTCTCGAAATAATTTAAAGTTTTTCCTTATGAAAATACTACATACGTGTGACCGATTTTAAATTATTTTTACTTTTAGGCATGCATATTGGGTCAGTTGACTGTCTGGTTGACAGTGGTACAACCCACACTGTCCTAAAATACAAGGATTACTTCATCAACATAACGCCTAAAGTAACTTCATTGACAACTATTTCGGGCCCGTCGACCCTTGTTCAAGGCTTTGGTAAAGCACAATTTACGTTGTCAAATGGTACTGTGTTAACCATTAATGAAGCCTTATATTGTCCAAGTTCCGGTCGAAACTTGTTGAGCTTTAAGGATATTCGAGAAAACAAGTTTCATATTGAAACTGCTTCAGAAAATGGTATTGAATACCTCTACATTACCTCTGATAAATACGACCAAAAGCGTATATTGGAGAAGTTGAGATGTTTGTCAAATGGTTTGTATCTAACCACGATAAAACACATTGAAAGCAATCTAGTCATTCGTCGAGCCCCCGTTGATGAGGGAACTTATATGTTATGGCATGACCGGCTGGGACACCCGGGTCAAAATACGATGCTTCGAACTATGAATGCATCTCATGGGCATCCTCTTGGAGGTAAAAATTTCGTGATTAAACCAAAAAGCCTATGCCAAGCATGCTCGATTGGCAAGACACATCTCAAACCACTTCATGTAAAACCTACAAAAGTGGTTTCCCGTTTTCTTGAGAGAATTCAAGGGGATATATGTGGACCTATCCAACCAACATGCGGACCATTTAAATATTTCATGGTATTGGTTGATGCATCAACAAGATGGTCACACGTCGCTTTGTTGTCCACAAGGAATGCAGCATTTCCTAAACTCCTAGCCCAAATCATTAAGTTGAGGGCTCATCATCCAGATTATCCAATAAAGTCAATTAGACTTGATAATGCTGCGGAGTTTACATCGAAAACATTCGATGATTATTGCATGACATTGGGCATTGATCTTGAACACCCTGTTGCGTACGTTCATTCCCAAAACGGTCTTGCAGAAGCATTCATTAAACGAATACAAATGATTGCGAGAACTTTAGTTATGCGTACAAAACTTCCAATTTCTGCATGGGGTTATGCGATATTGCATGCTGCTGCATTGGTCCGTCTGAGGCCCATGGCCACCCAACCACTTTCTGCGTACCAGCTGGTAACTGGATATGAGCCTGATGTCTCACATTTACGCGTGTTTGGGTGCTTGGTAAATGTTCCAATTGAACCTCCAAAGCGTTCGAAATTTGGACCTCAGAAACGACGGGGAATATATGTTGGTTATGAATCCCCGTCCATCATACGCTATTTAGAGCCCTCTACAGGCGATCTCTTTAACGCTAGACATGCGGATTGTGACTTTGATGAGGCAATCTTCCCGTCGTTAGGGGGAGATTTGCACGTTAACGTTGATAAGGAACGACGTGAAATAACGTGGCATGAACCCAACTTGTCTCATATGGATCCCCCAACTGCACATAGTGATAAGGATGTGCAAAGAATTCTAGGTTTACAAAATGTTGCTAATCAGCTACCAGACGCATTTAATGACCTAGCAAATGTCACGAGATCAAATATACCTGCTGCAAATGTGCCTGCAAGGATAGACGTCCCTGAGAGACGCCATGTTCCACTTGAACATGTTGCACCGGTCGTACCCACCGTGCAAAGGACGCTACCATCAGCTGTCCAGTCTGCTGCTCTTCCTAAGAAAAGAGGAAGACCAGTCGGTTCCAAGGATGTTCTGCCTCGAAAGAGGAGAAATTCTTCTGAATCCGTTTTGCCACATGAGATCATTAAGGATCACGGGAGTGTATTGGAGGAGCGTGTTTCAGATGAAACACCAATTTCTCATCATCCCGATAACCTTGAAATATTTGTCGAGTATGCTAGCTTAGACGATATTTTAAAGCGAAACGAGACTGTCATTGATGATGTGTTCATATACGCAGTGGCCACTGACATTATGAGCAATGATGACATGGAACCACGTACTATTGTTGAATGCCAACGTAGAACGGACTGGCCTCAATGGAAACAAGCAATCCAGGAAGAATTGGATTCCTTAGCGAAAAGAAGAGTGTTTGGACCTGTTGCTCCAACACCACCCAATGTTAAGCCAATTGGTTACAAATGGGTGTTCGTAAGGAAGCGTAACGAGAATAATGAGATTGTAAGATACAAAGCTCGCCTAGTGGCGCAAGGCTTCTCTCAACGCCCTGGAATTGATTACGAGGAGACATATTCTCCCGTAATGGACGTTATAACGTTCCGCTACTTAATCAGTTTAGTAGTTTCCGAAAAACTGAATATGCAGCTTATGGATGTGGTCACAGCCTATCTCTATGGGGATCTTGACACGGAGATATACATGAAAGTCCCTGATGGACTCAAGTTGCCTGAATCAAGTAGTTCTAGACCACGGAACACGTTCTCGATAAGACTGAGACGATCACTTTATGGATTAAAACAATCTGGACGGATGTGGTATAACCGCCTAAGTGAGTACTTGATCAGACTGGGATATTTGAACAATGAGATATGCCCATGCGTGTTTATTAAGAAATCCACTTCAGGATATGCGATTATCGCAGTCTATGTAGATGATATGAATCTCATAGGAACCTCGAAAGAGTTGGTCGAAACTGCTGAAATCCTGAAGAAGGAATTCGAGATGAAAGATCTTGGGAAGACACGTTTTTGCCTCGGCCTGCAGATCGAGCAACGTAGAGATGGTGTTTTTCTTCATCAAGAAAATTACATCCAAAAGGTGTTAAGACGCTTTAGTCATCATGATGCAAAGCCGTCCTCTACTCCCATGGTCGTTCGTTCTCTAGACATTAAAAAGGACCCATTCCGTCCAAAGGAGGACGATGAAGAGATAGTGAGCCCCGAGTGTTCATATCTGGGTGCAATAGGCGCATTATTGTACTTGGCTCAATGTACTAGACCGGACATCTCGTTTGCTGTGAACTGCCTGGCTAGGCACAGCAATGCGCCAACACGCAGGCACTGGAATGGTATTAAAGACATATTCCGTTACCTAAAAGGTACGGCGGATATGGGCTTATTCTATCTCTACGCGTCGTCGAGTGGATCAAACCCTAATGATACTCGAAATAACGCAACCCTTACTGGCTATGCTGATGCAGGTTACTTATCAGACCCGCATAAGGGACGTTCCCAAACTGGTTATGTCTTTACCATTGGGAACACAGCGATATCCTGGAGGTCTTGTAAACAGACTCTGGTTGCTACTTCGACAAATCACTCTGAACTACTTGCGCTCTTTGAGGCAACTAGAGAGTGTGTATGGCTTCGATCTGTAATTGGTCATATTCGAAGTACATGTGGTTTAGCTTATGACCCCGATGAACCAGTTGTTATGTATGAAGATAACTCTGCTGTCATTGACCAAGCGAAACATGGTTACATCAAAGGGGATAACACTAAACACATCTCTCCAAAATTGTTCTTTACACATGAACAACAGTTACTTCAAAAGATTGAAGTGCAACATATTGGATCGGAGAAGAATCATGCAGATTTGTTCACCAAATCACTGCCAAAGTATTCATTCCAGAAACATGTCAAAGCTATTGGACTTAGGAAACTCTCCAAGCTACCTAAGTGACATGTATCATGCACTTGTATATAAATAATAATTGCATCCTGACGTATGCTTTGCACCCTGTTGAGTGCATGTGAGGGGGAGCATCCCGATGAATGCTTGTGTGCTCTTTTTCTTTAGTTCAAGGGTTTTGTCCCATTGGGTTTACCTTGACAAAGTTTTTTAATGAGACACTAACTGTATCCCACACTCAATAAGAATCGTTGAATTCAGGGGGAGTATCGAGTTGATTACTTATTAGCCATTGTGCACTCTTTTGTCCTTCGTTAGAGTTTTTGTCCCACAGGGTTTTCTCTTAACAAGGTTTTAATGAGGCACATCATATATGGTTCCTTCCCTATCTCAAGACATCCTGATCGTACTCTTTTATCCTTCAACCAGAGTTTTGTCCCAAAGGGTTTTCTCCGTCAAGGTTTTTAACGAGGCGAATGTTTCAAGGATTGTCTGAAGATACAAGATGAAGTGCATGTATAGTTCAATATAAATCTAAGCAACCAAGGGGGAGTATTGTAACTCACTAGACTTTTGGTTTTCTTATATTTACACCTATCATTAACTTGTGTAATGGTCATTTATTCTATGACTCTTATAGTGCCAACTTGTGGCCTATATAAAGAGGTTGAGATGTATGTTTGAAAACACACCAAAATATATGAACTTGATCGTTGGAATGAAATCTTAGAGTTTTGGCTATTTTGTATCACAACATCCTTAATTTTTTTAGTAACATGTATCAAAGAAATTATTTTTGGCTTAGCGTTATATGATTGGCTCTAAAACTATTGGGTCACGTTTGGTAGACTGGAAAAGAGAGATGAATGGAATGAGGTATTCTTGAAGAATAAAAAATAGAGTACATGTTAATGATATTTCTTATGTTTATAATCTTTTAGTGATAATATTACAATGAAGTTTCATTAAATTAGCATATTAAGATTATCGTGTTTAAAGGTCATTTTGATAACAGTTTTAAAAGTATTTTTAACTACTTAATTTTAAGACATAACTATCTACAACTCCCAACCTTTTCACACATACGAGATCCTACCTATTATTAATTTTGTCCTTACAAGATTAGGATGGTAAAGTCGGATCAAGATTCAAAAATCGTACAAAAATATCTCAATAATTATTATAGGTGTCTCAATATATATTAATGCCTAGCTCACAAAATGTCGATAAATTGAAAATAATAGCCCGCTCATAAAGTTGAATGGCTAGGCTAAGCGACGTAACATTCAAAGTTATGATTTTAGCTTGATTAGAAACGTTCAAGGAGGTCCATCATTTTTATCAAGTCCCGAGGAATAAATCTCAACCATTGATCAATAAGATCTAATGGTCAAGATTAATCACATATTTTATATATAAATGAGTACTTTGGTCATTTGGCATTAAAAAAAATTTTGATTTTGATTTTATTTTTGATTTTTTATTTTAAAATTTAAATTTTTTTATATTTTATATTTTTTTAGTTTATAATTGAGGGGTATTTTGGTCATTTTGAAAAAAATATTTTTTTATTTTTTATTTTTTATTTATTATTTTAAAATTTTTATTTTTTTTAAAATTTTTATTTTTTTATTATCATTTTTTAAAAATTATATTTTTTTTATTAATAACATATAATGTGATTGTATAGTGAATCACATGTGATTGCATTCTGAATCACATGTGATTGAACTAAAACATCAAATGTGATTATACAATCACATATTATTTACACTAAAATCACATATGATTAAGTCATACACGTAATTATCAAATAAATATTATTTTTTAATAAAAGAATTAATAAAAAGTAAATAAATAAAATTTAAAATATAAAATAAAAAATAAAAAAATGAAATTTTTTTAAGTGCCAAATGATCAAAATACCCCTTCATAATAAAATAATAATAAAAATAAAAAATAATAAAAAATGACCAAAATACCCCTCAATGACCAAAATACCCCTCAATATATAAAATATGCGATTAATCTTGACCATTAGATGTTATTGATCAATGGTTGAGATTTGTTCCTTGGGACTTCGTAAAAATAATGGACCTCCTTGAACGCAACTCTTAGCTTGATATATAAAACCTATGTAAAATCGACAAGTTTTCGAATAGTATTTGTTAGAAATTTCGTAATGATTTCGAGTTACTTGGATCACTGTGAAGTCGTATTTTCACTATCAGATCAAAGTATTTCAAGGGTACTCTCGAAATCTCTAATCGGATAAAATAACAGTGTGATCATAAACAGAGAATATGTATTTGATATGAAAATCGTACCAATGAATTATGACCAAAACGGTCATTAATTCCATCTTTCACCAACCCCTTACTTGTTTAATATTTATTAAGATTACATTTGGTCAACAGGTTTATCTCATTACACTTAAATAATATTGGTGATGCAAATCACCAACACTCAACAAGTATATTTCCTATTCAAACTTTCAAATTTGATCCGATATAGACAATATCCCCAAATTCGATTAGATGTACATTACAAACCCATAATTAATTGAAGTTTCAACTACTAATTATTGGGTTTGATTGCAAAATTTCAAACTTGGTGGTGGTGTAAGGTACACGTTCTTAGCTAAGGTACAAGTTTTTTTTGCAAGAAAATAAGTCAAAATTGTAACATTGTAACAGGTTAAGAAAATGTCAAAACTTTGGACAAATTGATACCGGATGGTCTATGTTTATGTATTAGGTTTGAATATTGAAGGGTATTCTTATTATATATGGAAATGTTCAAGGTAGTCCATTAATTTTATCTAGTCTCAAGGGACATTTATTATTAGCCTTTGGATCAAGAAAAATTAATGGTCAAGATCAAGATTCAAAACCACCACCACCACTACAAGCACATGTGCTTCTCCGGCGGCCAGAGACGGCGGCCGGCGGCGGCCGGAGGCGATGGGTGGCGGTCGGCGGCGGACGGCGGCCGGAGGTGGCCGCCGGCTGTAGTGACCGGTGGTGGTAGTCGTGACTGGAAGCACATGTGCTTCGTGACTTGTTTTGATTTTTTTTCCGTGTAGTGAAGCACATGTGCTTCATAACGTCAAGCACATGTGCTTCGTGATTCAAACACAATTGACTTGTTTGTAAGTTACATGTGTTCAGGAACAAAAACACATGTAATTAGCTTTATGAAGCATTGGCTTTATGAAGCACATGTGCTTGGCTTTATGAAGCACATGTGCTTCATAATGATGTGTTCGTCAATTGTTTTGATTTTTTTCCGTGTAGTGAAGCACATGTGCTCATAACGTCAAGCACAAGTGCTTCGTGATTCAAACACAAATGACTGGCTTGTAAGTTACCTGTGTTCAGGAACAAAAACACATGTGCTTGGCTTTATGAAGCACATGTGCTTGGCTTTATGAAGCACATGTGCTTCATAATGATGTGTTCGTCACTTGTTTTAATTTTTTTCCGTGTAGTGAAGCACATGTGCTTCATAACGCCAAGCACATGTGCTTCGTGATTCAAACACAAATGACTTGTTTGTAAGTTACATGTGTTCAGGAACAAAAACACATGTGCTTGGCTTTATGAAGCATTGGCTTTATGAACCACATGTGCTTGGCTATATGAAGCACATGTGCTTCATAATGATGTGTTCGTCACTTGTTTTGATTTTTTTTCCGTGTAGTGAAGCACATGTGATTCATAACGTCAAGCACATGTGCTTCGTATGCTCCCTTGTGTGTGTTAGGAACTCATGTTTTTAGTGACTTGAAGCACATGTGTTTCGTGACCTGAAGCACATGTGCTTCGAAGTAATATGCTGTGTTTTAGTGAAGCACATGTGCTTCGATACATCAATACCACCACCACCCCCATTAGCACCAGCACCTTCACTGTCAGCCACCACCACCGCCGCCCGCCGGCCACCGGCGGCGGACGGCGGCCACCGGCGGCGGACGGCGACCGGAGGTGGCCGGAGGCGGCGGTCGGCGGTGGTTGTAGGTGGGGGATTTGATCTTGTCCATCTTGATCTAATGGCTAGGATTTGTCCCTTGGGACTAGACAAATCCTTTAGACTTCTTGAAATACTACTCTATATACTTCCTCCGATTTAAAATAAGTGATACACTTTCTATATTTGGGTGTATCAAAATAAGTGACCCTTACTTTTACATTTAAACATCATTAACCTCACTTTATTCAAAATTTATGGGACCCATTCCCCACTAACCATCCAATTAATCTAATTTAATTATCATTATCATATTTTGACTCAAAAACCGTGAAACCAACAATGTATCACTTATTTTAAATCGGAGGAAGTATATAGTTACAAGAATACAACAACATACCATAAATATAGGATTTACAAGATCAACATTTAACTAGAGATTATCTACTAGAATATTCTAGAATATGCATATATATTTGTTTATTATGTGTTAAATTCTAATTTAGTTTAACATTTAAGCTTAGACATATGACAGTTAAATCACACTATTCATATTATTAACATGTAACTTTATAATAATTTAAACAATCTCTAAATGACCTTTTCCAAAAGTTTCTTTAAACAACCTTTTCCCAAATGCTAACTACCCATATTATTAGTGTGAAAAATTTAGAGAAACGCTAAACGAACCGACAAAGCATACCCAATTTTTTATGAAGCATGTGACGCATCTCTTGTTTGTTGATATTTTATGTTATACAACATCACATGTACTATTAATTAGCGACTGGGGCAACGTTGATGGCCGAGAATCCCGCATCTTATTGCTAATAATTTATGTCATTAATTGCTTCCAAAAGTAGGAAAACATTATTTTCATGCTACAGAAATACAAATTAATATCTAACCAAAAACATGATTACCCGATCACTAATGCTCCTATTTGAAATT
This sequence comes from Calendula officinalis, assembly GCA_963853835.1. Classification (NCBI taxonomy): domain Eukaryota; kingdom Viridiplantae; phylum Streptophyta; class Magnoliopsida; order Asterales; family Asteraceae; genus Calendula; species Calendula officinalis. Next base: position 56,754,784 of record OY970823.1, on the reverse strand, counting down.
TACGATTTAAGACTTTATTTTTTTTAATAACTGAATGTTGATTTAATTAAAAAAATTACTAATTCATTGGTACACCTTACTATAGAACGGATAATATTTTTTCTGTTCAGATTAACTGGAGGGTACGAGTTTTTAGCGACCACCTTTAAAGTAAGTTTTGTCACTGGTAAGTTTTAAACTCAGTGATGTGTATTTCACCTAATCTTCTATTTATAAAACAAAAGTCTTTTTGTTAAGGTTTTTTTTTATGAGAAATGATATTTAGTCCTACCATTTGGTATTATTCATAGTCATACCCACTTGATAGGATGACATATGTAATCTACTAATTCTCTCTCTTAATATTATCCCTTGATTTTGACACATGTCTTCATCTAATGAGTAGGGCTATGGGTATGACCAAATGATATGACTAAATACCATTTATTTTTTTAACTAATATGTGTCCTAAGAGCATATAATACAAAGCATTAAATAACATGAATTTCCTAAATTAGTGTAGAATAATATTAATGAGTAATTAACTATTTCGTGACCTAAAGGCTTGTGCCCTGTGGTATTAGTGTAAAAATTAAGGTGTTGTCAATGATCTATAGGTTATGAGTTCAAGTCCCGTCATAAACATAAGAAGTATATTAGGTGACGTTCAATTTTTTTCTAACTATTTCGTGTTAAATCATATTTACCCATTCTATAAATGAAAAGGAAATGCTATTAATACACAGACAAATATATTCCCCTTTGTCCTAGTTTTATTATCAATTTTTCAATTTTGTTATGCACTAAATTTATTGTCCACTTTTAAGTTTCGATTAATAAAAAAAATTAAAATGAAAAAGATAAATTTGATTAGTGACAAAATGCAATTAATGTAGTTTTTTTAAATATGTGTTTTGTCTAATGGACAATTATTCTGCGATGGAGCTTGGAGGGAGTATATAACAATTAGTAAAACCCATAAAACAATATGAAGTTGATATTTAAACAATAACAATCATATCAAAGGGTTTATAGTCTAGCCGTATCAAGGTGATTATGTGTCCTACATCAAATCTTTTTATGGACAAAATTAATGTAAATTTAGTAGGTGTGTGTTAGCTGTTCAAAGAAAAAAAAAACAATTATCCACATTGTATAAAATTTATAATAAAGTGTACAAGTATATTAAAACATAGATTGTTGGGTGTTAATAAATTTTTATGATGTAGATATCACTCTCAGACAAATTGTTTGTTAATTTGTATAAAATGTGAAGCACTGTAATTGGCTAAATCAAAAGAACACTTTTCTAATGTTTTGTAGCAAGTTAAGAAGAAAGGGCTTTATTAATTATTATACTATTTCAGACCATTTGTGCACCATTATTTTGTGTAAATACGGTCTATTCTGGTCAAATATATGCGTTTAACGTGTGAAAAAGAGCGTTTTGTGCTTATACCATCAAAGCATACACAAAAAAAGGAAGTTTAATTTGAATATAAAGATGAAAATAATAAATACCTGTGAAACATGTAAGGATTTCTGTAGATACTTCCGTCAGGGACATAATCAGGATCATTAAGACGAAGGGATGAACGGCTGTGATTAATCCCGACATCTTGTATCAAAACCCTAGCTTTACCAAGCTCGGCTTTAACCTTCTGCGTCTTCTTGTTCCTCGGCCTCCTGTTGTTCAATCTTCTCAACAAGCTTTCATCTCTCAATTCCTTAATCAGTTTACTCACGACCTTATTCATTTTCCCATTTTGCTTCTTACACGCATCGGAATCACACTAATTTCACAAAAACTAATATCAAAATCATGCAAATAAACAAAATTCAAAATAATATATTCACACAATTGGTTAATTAGGTACAATATTTAGCTACAGAGTTGTTATGAGATGGATGAATTACATTGAACATGGAGTAAAGTGCGGTTTTAGTGTTGAACTGTGGTGGTGGTGGTGGTGGCTGAGGGTGGTGGAGATTGAGGGAAGGCGGCCATCGCCATAGCCATGGTGAGGAAGGGAGAGAGAGGAGAGAGAAACGGTTGGAGACGGCGGCCACTAAAGCGACGGCGAAGAGTGTAACAGATATGAGAGTAGACAATTGATTGTTTTTACAAATCATGGTTTATGGATGAGTGATCTGATTGTTTTTGTTTCTCCCTCTAGAGTGGCTAGAGAGAGAGAGAGATGAGGGGAGGAAACGTGAAAAGGAATTGAAGGGGTGAAGAAACCCCAGGTGGTCCGGTTTGCATGCAATTCGGAAACTTCCGATTCCTTACAATACGGCACATGTTTTTCTAATTGGGATAACATCCCTTTTTACTATTTAGATACCCTAAAAATTTAATAATTTTTACATAGTTTCCATACTTCACCGCTAATCACCACTTCTACCAACTCACTCACATCAGAATCATGTTAATAATTTTTTGTGATCTTATTTTTTAAGTTTTGACTTTGGTTGGGGTGTTTATTTGCTACAAAGGGGTGTCCAAATAGTAGGACCCTTATAAATTAGAGTTTTGATAATAACACTTCGTAAGAATAGATAAAATTGGACAAGAATGAGCACCTTTGATTTTAATTGAAGGAAGTATTTGAATGTTGCTAGAAAGAAAGAAAACAATTTGACTTATGTAGTTGAAAGTAGATTAATAATAGTATAATACTCCCTCCGTCCCATAAACAAATTTACATTTCATTTCGGCACAATTTTTTAGAAAATAGTTAGTTGTGGGGTCCTTTATAATACTTTTGATTAAAATATAAAGTTAGGTTGGAGAGAAAGTGTTTTATTGGTGGAATGATTGGTAATAATATTATTTTATTAGGTGGAGACCCCAAATTTGAGAAATATAAACTTTTTTATGGAAAAAATTTTAAAGAGAAATGTAAACTTTTTTGTGGGACAGAGGGAGTATGTAATTAATTTTTTCTTCAACTAATTATTCATTTCTTGACCGCTGTCATTATCAAACCCTTATAATTAATGGAGTAAATTACACGAATGATCCCTGTGGTTTACACGATGTTTGGAATTTGGTCCCTAAGTCTCAGTAATTACACCCGTGGTCACTGTGGTTTACACTTCGTATTGATTTTGGTCCCTAATACTAACAACCGTTAAAATTTGTTGTTAACTTTTTTTAATTGACAATTTTACCATCACCATCTCATCCCTCCCACCTGTTGATCCATTTTATACACTCATCGTTTCAAACCCCTTGTCATCGCTTCAAAACCCTTATCATTTTATACGCCCATCTGGTTTGGTTTCTCCATAGTTGAAGGAAGTCAAGAATAAATCACAAAATCTACCACCGGAAATGACAGTTACAGTTTCTCCATAGTTGAAGGAAGTCAAGAACAAATCTACAAAATCTACCACGTTTCTCCATGATTTGGTTTACCTCCACAGTCGCCGGACCATCTTGCCGGCCGAATTGGGTCACCGGACCCATCTCAATCAGTTATGGGTGGTACACGCTTGATTCGCCGGGAAAAACCTTCAATCGTGCCATATCTGAAAATCCCTAACACGGCAGTTTTTTGACGCGACAGTCGTCCTTCCCGCCGGAATTGACGTTCGAGACCTATCTCAATCGACTCGTAATGCTCCATTTAGTCAACATCCATCTTCAATTTGTCAAAAGCTGGAGTCGATCCTGCTCCGACCATCGGCGACAATAAGACAGGTGCGAGGGTTGTTGATAACTATTCGCTGCATCATCTTCATTAGGGACCAAAAGAGGAAGGAGATGGTGAGGGTAAAATTGTCAATTAAAAAAAGTTAACAGCAAATTTTAACGACTGTTAGTATTAGGGACCAAAACCAATACGAAGTGTAAACCACAGTGACCACAGGTGTAATTACTGAGACTTAGGGACCAAATCCAAAACATCATATAAACCACATTCGTGTAATTTACTCTAATTAATGCATCAATTAACCGATTATATTCAGATTTAGAGTATTAGGAGAGGATTCATACGATATTTTTTTTAGTAACGGATTTAATTCTTATTATTTATTTCTAAGATAAAATGTATAGAAGGGTAACCTACTTTCTATCAAAGTTTATTTAAGGGTATATACTATTATATTGATCACCAAAGGGTAACCTACTTTCCATTAAAGTTTATTTAAGGGTATGTGCTTTTATTTTGATCACTAAAGGGTAACCTACTTTCATAAAAATATATAAAAAGGTAAAATGTGACTTGTAAAACTGGATACCGGTAATAATTAATTCCATTTGTTTCCCACGTGACTTTTTAAGGCTTATAGCCTTCAATCTAGGTCAAAATACAGTCGATCAATTCTTCCTTCAAAATCCAAATTTTCATCTTTCTTTGAATTAATGGTTAAGGTATGTTGATTTATTTTATAACATGATCATTGATTTTGTTATTGTAGTAATTCTTATGATGTAATATTATAAAATGACTACTTCCCTCTTCTTCCAATAACCTCAATGTCATAAGAATTACTACTTCATCTTCTATGGTAAAATTTACTACTTCATCTATGGTAAAATGTGACTTGTGAGGTTTTTGGAAGAAGATGAAGTAGCCATTCTATAATATTTCGTCATAAGAATTACTACAATAACAAAATTAATGATCATATTATAAAATAAATTAACATACCTTAACCATTAATTCAAAGAAATATGGAATTTTGGACTTTGAAGGAAGAATTGATCGATTGTCTTTTGACCTAGTTTAAAGGCTGTGAAACAAAACTAATTGTATAATCCTTAAAAAGTCATGTGATAAACAAATGGAAGAAATGATTACCGGTAACCGGTTTCAAAAGTCATATTTTGCCTTTTTATATATCTTTATGAAAGTAGGTTACCCTTTAATGATCAAAATAAAAAGTACATACCCTTAAATAAACTTTGATGGAAAGTAGGTTACCCTTTGGTGATCAAAATAAAAGTACATACCCTTAAATAAACTTTGATAGAAAGTAGGTTACCCTTTTATGCATTTTGCCCTTATTTCTACTAAATATATAAGAGCATCATTATTTTTTTAACTTCTTTTTTAATTTTGTTAATTAAATCAATACAATTAATATTTTCTTTATTTAACTAAAAAGAGGTTGTGTTCATCATTGTTTATCAACTAATTGCCTAATTTCGCAGAGAAGCTTTAGTTTGGAACTATTGCCGTCGCCGGAACAAAAGATAACCAAATACCCCAAACGATATTTTTTTTCCATCAAAGCCACATGTAAACCTTTTTTTTTTCCCTCATTGTGCATTTAAGATGAACAAAAGATCCCAAACGATATTTTTTCCCATCAAAGCGACAACCCAAGCCCATCAGATGTAGACAAACATGTAAGCCTGCTAGAACCTCATTCCTTCCTATGTTGTTTTTCTTTTCCCATTTTCCTTTTCAATAATGGATGATTTGAGTTGAAACCCTTATGTCCACTTTTCAAGAATTTGATTAAAAACAATAATTTTATATCAATAACTAAATAAAGGTGGTGAAGTTTATTTCCTTAAAAAAGATATGTCAACCACTAACTAACTTGTTCACAAAAAAGAAAAACTAAATAAAAACGAGTTAAATACTCAATAAATATTAATGGCTTCGTTGTAAAAGTTCTTTAGCTTTCATTTTGAAGTAATTAAGGAGATTAATGTTTAACCCATACGTTATAAAACAAAACACCAACATACTGACGAGAAATAGCATTTTAGGTTGCACACGTACATGACTGACTCTTACTATTATCATATCATGAACTTGGTGTCTAGTAAATCATCATGGTCTTCAACTTCATCTTTATTTGGATGATGATTATTAAGATAACCATCACCAATCTTTGGTAAGACAAGGTCTACATGAATGTCTGCAATCTTTAGATGGTTATCACCGACCTTCATTTCTCGCACACAATCATCAAGATCATCACTTGTTGGAAGAACATCATCTTCATCATTTAGAGTATCATTAATCTTCTTCTCTAGTACAAGAGCAATAAGATCATCAACAACTTCATTCTTTGGAATCTCAACATCAACTCTGTCACGATCATCACTGACTTCATCTTTCTTTTGAAGATCGTTACTAACTTCAACACCCTTGAAATCCTTATGACCATGATCATCTTCATCCTTCACCTCTACTACATGCACTTCGTCAGCATGACCTTGATTCTTCATCTGTAACACATTAACTTCATCTTTCTTTGGATGGTTGTTATTAACAGCCTTCGGTAAATCAAGAACAAACTTAAAAGTAAAAGCACATAAAATAGGAAAAGTTTTATTGGAGTCAGCATCCCCTGATCCTCTTGAATTTTGATAACCAGGATAATCACTTTGTAGAAATGGCACTTTCTCCTTCATCATAAGACCAACTTCACCAGCCAAATTAACCACATTCCAACTGGCATATGGATGGTCATCTCTATGCCTCAAATGTACCTCACCCCCTTCATTCAACATCTTGCTTGCACTTTTAAAGTAACCTCCAACCAACTTCCTATGCTTCCTGTCATATCCATGGAGAGTTAATTACTATTTATATATTTATAACCGTAAATTTTTATAAATACAAGTTTACGCAAGTTAATTTCAGGTATGATCTCTACACGCTTCAAACGACTATTTTTTACCCTATACTGACGACATGTCGTCGTTACAACAATTAGTCTATCCCGACAAAAATTCGTCTCTATAGCTTAAAGTTTTCCGTCGCTTAGGTGTTAATCACAACAGAATACACCTATACCAACGACAGGTAGTTAGGACAAATATTCCACAAAAACAAAAGTTTTCTTTTATATATATATATATATATATATATATATATATATATATATATATATATCGATGATCAATCGTGGTAACAGCTTTGGCCTGTAACAAGGACATAGGTTAGAACCAAAAATCCCAGGTCAACCAGTGACGAGATACTAAAATTTTAATATAATTATTTTCTGAGGTTTGCACGAACAGTGAATAAAATCACATAATTGTTGGATGTTAGTGTATTATCTTACTCGATTAATTCAAAAGAACGTTCACGCAAGTGAAGGAAATGTCCAGCATGAGGGAAGTTGAAGATGATGACATCGAATTTCATTTTCCTGAGGATGGGATGAGTTTTCATTTTGTGAACATCAACTTCATACAATAATAAGGCGCCTAATCTTTTCAGTTCATCAAGGTGTGGTACACTTGTCCGATGCATGTAAACTAGCCAATCTGTGAAATGTACAGATCGACTTGGTTAGTTAATTAGTTCAAAATTAAAAAGCTGTAAAGATTGACAACAGGGTTGCCAGAGAATTTGGAGTTCCTATTCAAATTTCAAGAAAAGGCATTAAACTTGTATGATAAGTAATATTATATTCTAATTTGTAATTGATTTCGGGTCAAATGTGTATAAACTTATCAAAGATTTGGCCCTTAATAAACATATGTATTAATATACATATGTGAAAAAATTGGGCTCTATAGGAGAATAGGTCCTGTTAGGCACATTTGTGGCAGGCAAAGACAATCCGTCATATGTGGAAGAAAGGTCCAACAACCCGTCAATTATATAAAAAAAGGTTTTTGATAATGACACTTTGATAGAATCTTTCATTTTAAAAAGGAAATTTTTAGTTTAATTAATTATATAAGTAATTTAATATTTCTATAAATAAGGAAGAAATTTTACTATTAAAGACAAACATAAGTTAATTTAATTAATTAATAGTTTTCAAAATAAAGATTCTTTCTTAATGACAGCCATTATCAAAACCCTAAAAAAACAAGCAAAAGACAGATAACTTCAAACGGCCTCAACTGTAACTTTTTTCTAATTTAATTCCTTCAATTTTGTTTTAGTATATGTGGCATAAAAAAAATTATATATTTCATTAGTAACACATTATATTTGTTTTGTACGTACATGATATATTATTACTTTTGACACATTGACAAACTCGTAAAAGATAATTAATTTTAATTATTATTTTAATTTAAAAACTTTCTGCTAGCTTCTGATCATTCATTTTCTAGAAAAGATATATATCATGTTTTCTTTGAAGTGGTAATTTTGCTTTTGACAGATCCGGGTTTAGGGATACCAGATCTATTAAAAACTGTGAAACCTGGATTTCTTACCCGTGATAAATACAAGGATCTGTCAGAAGCAAAGGTATTACTTCAGGGCAGATTTCCTAAACCCAGATACAGTTGAAGTGATCAAAGACAAAAAAAACCACATTAGGAACGCTAATCTTTAAAAAAAATGCATTACAAAAGCAAAAACTTCGTTTTCTTTCTGGTGTCGGTCAAATAAATAAGCAAAAAAATATCAATCTTATCACAAAACCCAATTATGAATTTATGATTATTGCAAGAGCAAGATTAACAATACAACAGACTTGATTAGGTAAGCCCTTAGATATTGACAAATCATGATCATTGCAACCTTAAGCAGATTTTATACGTATTTTCCTAAGCAATGCATTGATATATCGAAGCAAACCCGGCCAAAGACAACTCGAGATTAGTGATATATGTTTAATTATTACCTTCACTGAGGTATGAAGTAGCAACCATGTTTTCAGCAGTGCCAAAGGCTCGAGCCAAACATCCAGAAAAAGAAAAATCACCTTCGCCTACAAGTAAGATTTTCTGGGAGCTATTGTAACAATGGATCCATCTTTCTTTTCCTTGTGATGTGTTCATGTCTCTCTGATCTCACACACACGGCCGATGTATGGCTATAATATATCCTGAAGTTAAAGTAATTATAAGGGAGACGTAACGTTCTAAAAAACCTTTTCATCTTTCCTAGAAAAGAGTTTCAAGTTAATGCATCAAAGTGGCAGACGTTCAGATTTCATTCTTAATTTTAATAATATTTTAGGTAGTGCATGCCGTAGTGTTTAGTGATGCTAAAGATTAGATTTTTTTTTAAAGCTAAATCTTAATTAACTCCTAAATATACTAATGTTGATTATGACTTGAATCCTTAATCTCAAAATTAGGTGCAAACACCTTAATTAATCAATTATGATCAACTGAGATTATCCGATGCTTGTAGTTATAGTGTAGCGGTATTAGTGTAAGATAATTCTCATAACCTATATGTCATGAGTTGATCAAGCCCCGTTGTGGATAAATAGAATTTTATAAAACCTAATTTTTTCAAATTTTTAGATATAATTGAACAATTTTAAAGTCTGAAACATACAAAATATTCAAATTTGTTAGTTCATTAAAGTAACGCAATTGAATTCATAAGATTTTGGGAAGGATTTTAATTACAACGAATAATGTATTTTGGAATTACGTAAGAATTGAATTACGAAAGACTAATCCATCCATACATCCCCCCGGGGATTAAACTGAATTCCAATTAAGAAGGATTACAGATAATTACATCAAAACGAACGCCCCCTAGGTGTTTCTAGATAAGTTTAATAAATTACACTTAACTACTAATGTGTTCCTAGATTAGGTTTATGAAATGCTATTTTGATTAGCGAATTCAAAAATCCAGAATCCGAATACCTAAAAAAAAATTGAAATACGATTTTATATTCCGAAAATTTGATTATCTAAAATTTTGGGTACCCATAATTTGGATGTCAGAAATTTCATATTCAGATTCGGCTATTGATTTTCAAATTTTCGGGATTCTCGGGTGGAAAAAAAAATATTATGTTTTTGTTATATTTTTAAATAATATAATATACGAAATGAATACAAGTAAATATTAAACAATTAACCAATATATTTTGTGTTTACATTTTAAAGTAATTTCCAATATATTTTAAAGTAATTCCCAATTAAATATTAAACAATTAACCAATATATTTTGAATTTTCAGTATTTATTTTAATCAAATGTTGGTATTTTTTTGAGATTTTAATTGAAGATTTTCAGATATCAGATATTTGAAATTTCTGATATTATAAATTTGCTATCTGAGATTTCAAATATTTAAATTCTCAAATACCCCTAATTTTAATATTGGGCTCAATCATAACATTATGTATTTTTACGTTGTGGAAGAAACCTTAGACAAGTTTAGTAAAATATGTTTAATTAATAATGTGTCAACAAATATATAGGGTAGTTCAGAAACTATAGAATTCCTCAAGCTCATAAACTATAAGAATCTTTCTTCATGAAACTATCTTGGAGGTAAATATGTGGTAATATGATATTGAGCGTTGTTTATGGGCTTCATATATGACTAGTTATAATTTTCAACGATTAGTGCTGAAACAATTCACTAGTTTAGACTTTAGAGGTGTGCAAAATAAACTAAGAACTAAATTAAACCGAGTAATATTAGTTCAGTTTTAATTATCTTAAAAAAATGGTTTTTGGCCCGGTTAGATACGGTTTTGAACGGTTCAGTTCCGAACGTCATCGGTTCAGTACTTGATCCCATTAAAATCATTTTCTCAATTGTCACCTTGATTTAACTACAAACATGCTTTTTTTGAAATAGCATCTAATCTACTCCTATTGTCCACTAAGAGACATAAATACATAACCTATTGATTATGAACAACACATTATTTCTCCACCATGACCACTAAGCTACAAGCGTTAGGTTAATTATAAACAGTTAAATTCGATTATTGCACATTACATGTGCTTATGCTAGTTAAATATAAAGTAAAATCGTCAATAGAAAGGAAGATTGAAGAAGTAAATAAAAGGAGTTGTAGCAGTTAATAAAAAAGGTTGAACTGAAAGACACAAAAGAAACGTGACACCGAGGACCGTAAACTGTCATTGGTGTTGTGGCGGGAAGCTGTTTATAGATCGCCACGTAGCCATCATCACACTCCACGTACCCTGCTTTTTCCATCCACTTTCCTTGCTTTTTTCGAAAAAAATTTTTAAGGCCAAAAGTAGTGGTTTAAGACTTCAATCAAAACTCTGTTATCAAAATCACACACCCCAGAATCCCCGTTAACTGCTCTGTTTTTTATTTCTTCCTGAATTTGTTATCGTTGATGATAAACCGTATATTACAAACTTAAAACCTTATTAATTGTCATCAGATTCATCGTATTTCTAGGTTAATTGCAAAATGAAAGTACCAACAGGGTTTATAGCCAAGTTATGGAGCTTCATTTCCTTTCTTCCCCTTTTCTTACTCCTACTCTCGCTTGGCATCCTTAAAGGTATTTATCCTCAAAATTCGAAATTTTCACGATCACCCACTTAAAAAATTGAAATTTTGGGATATACAGGGGTGATAATTGGGCCAGTAGTGGTGGTGATATTGGTGGCCGGAAATTCATCGGTTGCGATCGGACTTTGGACGGCGCATATATTCTGGACTTACTACTGTGTCCTCAAGTAAGCACTTACTCTACACACCATGAAACATAAATATTAAGGTTATTTCAAAAGGAACAGTTTTAATAGGCAATCCATGAAACATATTGATATTAATTTTGCAGGACTAAAAGGCTTGGATGGGTGTTGAAAACGCTTCTAATTCTGTTATTGCCTCTGCCGCTAGTCCTATGGCCGGTTATCACCGTCACCGGCAGCCTCATTGGCGGCATAGGTTTTGGGTTTTTTGCTCCGTTAATCGCAACTTTTGAAGTTATTGGCACCGATCACAAAGACAAATGCTTTCATTGCTTTGTTGTAAGCATATATAATTAGCATATAAAAGTAGCAAATATATAACTTTTTGTATGAAGAACAAACCAAATTGAGAATTAGAGCATGAACATACTTCACAAGTTCATGTTCAATAACTTAAGCCATTACATATTATTACATGCCACTATTATATAATCATTTAATTTTTTGTTTGTTTTCTTTTTTGATCTCATGTTTAGGATGGCTGTTATTCCACACTCGAAAGCAGTTGCACGGTTGTTCGAGACTTTACAGATATTTGCTTCCATTCTTATTTCTCATTTATGGACGATCTCAGTGAAGAAATGCCCGCTGACGAGAAACCAATTGACATCAGGTTCAACAAAATTCAATTTTTTTAAACTTTTTAGACACCCTTTTCCATAAATAACAAAACCCAACTAACAATTATAATCTTTTCTTTAATGTTTTTGCCATCAGCTTATCCAAATTACCAAAGTGTTTATTCATCATTCTGGTAGCAATTCTCATTGATGTGCCTCTGATAACCGCAGTAGCTGTATGCAAAAGCCCATATATGTTGATTATAGGATGGAAAAGATTGCTAGAAGATCTAATTGGGCGAGAAGGCCCGTTTCTTGAAACGGTTTGTGTGCCTTTTGCTGGACTTGCAATCGTGTTGTGGCCTTTAGCGGTTACTGGAGCAGTTATTGCTGCTTCCATATCCAGTTTCGGGCTTGCTCTGTATAGTGCTGTTATTGTCCACCAGGTTCTATCACCTCTTCATATCCCGACACTATTTCTGGTCGCTAAATGTATAATGTACCTATGTTTTTCAGGAAGATTCAACCAAGTTTGGACTTGCATATGTTGTGGCTGTGATTTCGTTGTTTGATGAATATACAAATGACTTGCTTTACTTGAGGGAGGGATCATGCTTTCCAAGGTACCACCATGGTTGTTTGTGCTTTACACAATAAATTGTCAAAATGGTTTACGGGTCGGTCAAAACTTATAATATTTGTCAATCTTTTGTATTTTTTTAAGACAGTTATTATAATCTACAATTTTTGTTTTAATGCCAGACCAAGATACCGTGAGAACATGAAAACTTCTGACGGGCTCGAGAGAAGGACTTCAGTTGGTAATGATTTCAAGAACGAGAAAGAAAGTTTTAGGGGTTCTAGATTAGTTTCACAACGTTCTAGAACTTTAAAGCAGGCTATACAATGGTACACACCTGTACAGGTAAATTGCATAAATACATTACATTATGAAGTTGGGCTTTTTATCGATGAAGTATTTGATTCATTATTTGATGTATTGTGACAGGTGTGGGACTGGTTGTTCAAATCATGTGAGGTAAATGGAAGAATACTTTTTCGCGACGGTTTGATAGATGTTAAAGACATTGAGGAATGCATTGTTAAGGGGAAATGTAAGAAGTTGGGCATCAAATTGCCCGCATGGTCTATACTGCAGTGTCTTCTTGCTTCAGCAAAATCTGAATCTTCCGGTTTGGTTATATGTAAGTTCCGTTCCCTCGACTTTAATACGTGATTTTTTCTAATGACCAGTTAATTAGTTAGTTATTCGAGTCGGGCAGTGATATCCACAATGGGCAGTATGCCTTCCCTCGAACCTCCACCTATGCGTAATAGAACCCACCACCTTATTCGTCCGAGGAAAAACTTTCATCAAGACTTGAACCCAAGACCTTGTGAAGGAAAACCCCTCGAGGTTTCCCTTGGTGGTCAGTTGATCTACCCCAACTAAGCCACTAATTTGAGAGACAAATTTTTAGTGACATCTATGCAAGCGTCACAAAAGGTATTTACAGGAAGTCTAGAATAGATCTCAAGTTTGACTCATTTACTTAGAAACAAGTTGGGTTGTTATTTATTAATGGGTCAAGTGGGGTTGAATAACAAAATTTAGCTAAAAGCAAATTGGTCAAATGGGTCGAACGGATAGAGAGTTGCACAAAAATGTGTTCTTAATGCTTACAACTTTGTGAATCATTTTATACTAGTTACTATGTTATATTAGAATCGTAATAATGTATTTCACAATCATATTTTTTTCATTATTATTTATTAGAAAGTTTATTTTTGACAATAAGTATTTTGGGTACACATACAAAATGTACCCGCTTTTTACTCGTTACTCAACTCTCCTTATTTCAAACTCTTGGTAGTTAGGTTAGCGTATGGTAGAAAGAGAGCTTAATTTAAGGTAAAAAACAAGTGTAGGAAGAACTTTGGTGCCGACATGTGTCATGATGCAACACTTTTACACTTTGATGCACTAGTTTTTTTGGTACATCAAAGTGTAAGAAGTAATACATGTGTCAACGCGTATCAAGGTTTTTGGTTAGACGTACTAATTTACCCATTTTTTACTCGTTGCTTAACTGCCTATTTTTCCAACTCTTATAGGTAGGGATGTGTTCGGTTCTGGAACCGGTAAACCCGAAAACCGAAAAAAGGAAATTTCAAGGACTGAGAACCGGACCGGTTAAACCGGTTCCGGGCCCGGTCCGGTTCCGAGTCGGTTCGGTCTTCAAGCGGGTTTAGAACCGGTAAACCCGGTTTTTGTGTTTGCCATCCGAATATACATTTTCGGTGCATATTTTCATCTGAAAATATATAACTTAAATATTTTAGCGTATGTTTCTATTAAAAGCCTATATACCTATTATTTCGACATATATATGAAAACTCGTAAGTCTATATACCTATTTAAATGCCGGTTCCAAACCCGAAAAAACCGGAACCGAACCGGGACCGGAACCGGTAAACCCGGTTTGTTAATTTTTATCAAATCTAAGAACCGGGAACCGGACCGCTTAAGCCGGTTCCGGTTCGGTCCCGGTTCGGTTCCGGTTTTCCGGTTTTTATACACACCCCTACTTTAGCAAGAGGATTTCGGGTCGTTACTATTTTTGGTCATTGATTATAATCGAGTCTATATTGTTTTAGCGGACGAGGTGGAACTAACAAGAACGAATCTACCAAGAGATAAAGTTTTCGAGTGGTTCATTGGGCCACTCTTGATCATGAAGGAGCAAATCAAGGGACTAAAATTGAGCGAAAATGAAGAGATTTGCTTACAAAAGCTCGTGATGATGTACAAGAATGAGAAACCCGAAGACTGGGATGACACCGGTTTCCCATCTAGTGATCACGTTAGACGTGCACAATTACAAGCCATCATACGAAGGTACATAATTACATATTATTCTCGTTTTCTAATTATAAAAGTGGTAAACACGAGTTTTAATTACAGATTGCAAGGGATTGTGGGTTCGATGTCTAGATTGCCAACATTTAGGAGGAAATTCAAGAACTTGGTGAAGGTTTTGTATCTTGAGGCACTACAAGCGGGAATCATAGCAACCCAAGGTGGCGGTGGTTCGAAAAATAGGCTTAGTGGTCAGGGTTCGGTTGGACCAACGGACGCGAAAAGTGTAGCCATGGCCCGTGAAGAGAAACCACATGACACTCAGGTTTCTGAGGACGTGGTATGACAATAGACCGTTTTTATGCAATCGTGTTTAATTTCGGTCTTTGTTGTGCTTTGGTGGTTCATTTTTGCACATTGAAGACCACTTCAAGCATTTGAGCCAGGTGAGTCCGAGCCTGGTTGCACTCATTTGGGTTGGGCCATGGGTACATGAGAGCCCTCCTAACCTGTTTTGTAAATGTTGCTTATAGTTGAATTAACTATGTCAAGTTATTAATTGTGGCATTGGCTCATGATTGCTTCTCTTTGTATTATATTTGTAGTCGCATTTACTCCGTATTAAAGTTTCATTGAACCCTTAATAGCATTCTTTTCGTAGTTCGGTACAAAAGAAATTATGTTTCAACATTTTGCTCGAAAGAATATGATGTTATCACAATTTTCTTTTGCTAAACTGGCAACAGTTTTCTATATACGAAGTATAAAAGAAGTTTGTTGTGGAATACATTATTATTCCAAATTTACATGGACTAGGGATAAGATGGGGCCGAGAATTGAACCGAATTGATCCGAACTCGAAATACACAAGATCCTATATTAGAGGATTAGTAAACCAGAAAACTGAACCGTGAGTAATTTGGGTATAGACTATTGGGATCAATTTAGTAAATTGGGTATAGACTATTGGGATCGAAATAGTAATTTGATCTGTTTTCAGGTATTTATATCATATTTGTTAGTTTATACATGTAATATCTTGATTTACAAATAATAATTGTATGATAAATTCCAATAGTTAGTTAAATTTCAGTTCAGGGTATTAGACGGGTATTGGACCTGATTTGTTTTATACTAGATGCACTTGAATCTAAAAATACCTAATACTTGACTTCACAAAAAAGATCTGTTTTCAGGTATCTGTATCATATTTGTTAGTTTATACATGTAATATCTTGATTTACAAATAATAATTGTATGATAAATTCCAATAGTTAGTTAAATTTCAGTTCAGGGTATTAGACGGGTATTGGACCTGATTTGTTTTATACTAGATGCACTTGAATCTAAAAATACCTAATACTTGACTTCACAAAAAAGTTGGACTTGTTATCGGAACTAATTTTTAATGATACGGTTCCAATTCGATACATGTATTCAAATATCCGTATCTATATCACATTCCTAATGGGAGCCACAACGTAGATGTAATAGTATATACTTTTCGATACATTAACTCATACCCTTAGGGCATGAGATAAGAAACATTAAATGATCTAAATGTACTATTCTTATTCTTATTTGCAAATGCATTTAATACATGTCAGTTGTCACAAATACAATTGGTTAAGTTGAAATAAAGAAATTTTAAGTCCATTGAACACTTATTATCTCATGTTCTTAATATATGAGCTAGCCAAACCCTATTTCCAAATTACTGAGTTTATGTTTTATGAGCTAACTTTATTGGCCAATATCATGCAAACTTGTAAAAATTGGCCAAACCATCAACCCGGGGCCTGTTGAACTCAACCTATTTAGTTGGAAAATTAATTTTTATATCATAAATCACACACCACATTGTACAAGTTTAATAGTTAACTGTATAACTATATTAAGCAATGATTTTAGTAAATGCATTAAAAATTGTGATGTATAAATTACTCTCCATTAAAATGTCTACAAAATTAGTTAAACGTTTTTTATTTTGCGAAATTAAATTTTTTAGTTTTTTAAAAGTGAAGAAATCCAAGTCTGTATTTGGTACAGTATATTTGGGGTTGGGCTAGGCGTATATAACCTACCCAGCCGAATTACCCATTCACCCAAAACCAAACGGAAAGCAATGAAGACTGCTGCGCAAGTAATATTCGTCGATGGCGGCTTCGCCACCGCCATCACCGACGCCCTTCAGCCAAACGCCGCCTCTTCTCTCAAAATATCGTTAGTCACTGACTTTTTTTCTATACGCAATCACTGTTACAAAGTTACTGGGCTTAGGTCAACTAATGCCTGCTCTTTATTGCTATTTTCTTTTACAGAAAAGAGTCGTTCGATCTGTCACTTGATCGATATGGAATCAAGGATACCAAAGCTTCCGGAAATATCACTCACTTCGTTGATACCACTGGTGTTCCTCAAGTAGGTATTTTTTTTTTCTTTTAATCTAAATTTTTAAATCAAATCCTCGTGTTAGGTTTATATTATTTGTTCAACTTACAATTTTGCGACTTGAGTATGGAGAATCAAATATATAGCATTATTTTCTTCGAATCAAATTAAGTGACCTAAGACTGAGATTGATTAATATTTGGGATCGATATTAGAGATGAATGCTAAACATAATGGGTAGGATTTTATTTTTGGCAGTTTGCTTTTTTAAACCATTTTAGAACAGTGAGAAAAATGTATTGAAATTAAGGGCAAATTGTTCCTGTTTAATTTTATCTATTCTTTCATCAGGTGTCCATCTTGGTTATGCAAAAATACGAATCTCCAGTATTAGCATGTGCAATGAATGAAGTATTATCATCATTAGGAGGAGCAGATGCATCAAGCATGCCTTCATTGATTTTTCCATTCATACTAGACTCAACAAAGATTAAGCTGGAAAGAAAAAACTCAATGGATGAGAACGTGTTTGGTATCCAAATAGGTCCACAAACTGATATGATGAAAGTTCTGGCTAGCAGGCATGGAACTGCACCTGCATCGATGCAGATTCTTGATGAATCTTTGTCTTGTGTTCTTCAATTGGTTCGGGTTATCAATACACCAACATTTGTTCTCGTTGGGCAAATTGGTCAACATAAAACTCCCAGTGATGACCTTGAGGTACCCCTGGCCCTACTTTCTTTTAATCTATTTTTAAAAAATGTGGAACCTAGTAGCTCTTGTGTGCGTCTGCTATGTTGCACGGATACGGATACGACACCAGGAAACGAATACGGAAACGACAAAACTCAAAAATTCAAGATACTAAATCTATTTTCTAAATTTAAATCTTTCAAAAATACTAAATCTTTCAAAGGTAATTAATTAACAATAATTAAATTATTTTTTAAATCCGGTTCATCTAATGAGAGATCGACAATCTCCAAAAACCGTACATCTTCCATTGAATCAAAAGCATCTCCACCCACATCCCACATCCCACATCTTCATTCGGATTCATTGGCAAAAGTCGGAGATTATTGTGCATGTAAACCAAGTCTTGAACACGACTTGTAGTCAACGTGTTTCTTTTAAGGGGGTGAATAAATGCATAAGTACTCCAATTATGCTTAACACAAGAGGAAGAACTACGTAGGGCTGTCAAATCGTGCTATCGTTTCGTGTTTCTGGATAACACGACACTACACG
The DNA here is from genome assembly GCA_963853835.1 of Calendula officinalis. NCBI lineage: Eukaryota > Viridiplantae > Streptophyta > Magnoliopsida > Asterales > Asteraceae > Calendula > Calendula officinalis. Next base: position 56,736,363 of record OY970823.1, on the reverse strand, counting down.
AATTCGTTCAACACGAAAACGACACGACACGAAGTCGTGTTTTATTTTGCTAACACGAACACGACACGATTAAAAAAAACGATAAACACGACAACACAAAATAAATAACAAATTTCTTACTTAGCACATGCTAAAAACACGACAAACACGACAAAATCATAACTACCGTGTCAATTTCGTGTTAATATCTAAACACGAACACGACACGACACGACTTCGTGTTTGTTTTACACAACACGAACACGACACGAACACGAATTCAAATTTCAGTTTCGTCCCAATTTCGTTTCGTTTCGTGTATTTTTGTCATGTCGTGTCAGGTTTTGACAGCCCTAGAACTAGGTTTAACAAAAACGAAAAGAAGAAGAACTAGGTTGTCCAAGTAATCTAAAAGCAAAAGTTTGGAGTAAAGGAGTTTGAGCACCAAAGTTAACCCACCAATTCTTGGGTTCCATAGTACCCATCTTTGAAATACTTGTTAAATCCTCAAAAGTACAAGTCTTCATTCTCAGTCACTGAAACATTCTAACGAAGTTTTGGTTTTTTAAGGGTTGTGATGAGCTTTTTAACTCCAAAGAAGGCTAATGGTAAATTCTAAAGTCTAGACGACTAATGAATAATGATCCCTAGCGTCATTCCTTAAACTCGTCGATCATTATCATTCCTTCGTTCACCAATCACCATTCACGTCGATCAGTGATCACCATTCACCAATTATGAAATTCAACAATCAACACTCTTGATTCTCCTGAGTTCTAATATCTAAAACTATCGATTATCACTTCTCAAGAACAAGAAACACAAGGATCATCATCAAATACATCAATTGACCGACCGCCATTGTGGGACAATGTGACTAAACTGGAAAAAAAACTTTTTGGAATTGAAGGTTGTTGAAAATTTAAGTGACAAGGATCATATTCTAGAATTAGAGCACATTTACTTGGTATCAAAGGTTATCTACTAATCTTTACATTACGATTTTCGCCTTTTCGGTTCTGTTAAGTGGGATCATTGTGATTGCTTTCTCTATTTGCAATATAGGTTTTTAAATTTTTATCTGCAAGAAACCAACACCAGCTTACAAATTTAACATGCAACAATTGAAGATGCTTATGAAGAGAAGAAACTCAAGTCACATGCAAAAGAAGTCGAGTTGCCATGTGAAGCTGGTGTTGGATTTAAGAAAAGAAAAGGTATTTCAACACCTATTGAAAGAGCTTTTGGTGTTGAAATTAGGGACCAACTGGATCAAGAAATAGCAATGATGTTTTATACCGGAGATTTACCTTTTAATCGTGCAAGAAATTCACAATATCTCAGGTCTTGTTAGTTTGCTACTAATAACAAAAATGATGGTTATGTACCTCCTGGCTACAATAAGCTAAGAACAACATTACTAAAAAAAATCATGTTCGCATGCTATTGGATCCACTTAGGTCTACATGGAAAGAAAAAAATGTGACTATTGTGAGAGATGGCTGGAGTGATCCTACAAGAAAACCTCTAATCAATTTCATGGCTACCTCAGGTAATGGTTCATTGTTTCTAAAGTCAGTGAATTGTTTTGGGGAAGTAAAAGATAGATTTTTTATTGATGAATTAATGAAAGAAGTCATCAATGAAATTGGTCATCAAAATGTTGTGCAAATCATAACTGACAATGCAACGAATTGTATGGCTGCGGGAGAGATTATAGAGAGTCAGTTCCTCACATATATTGGACACCATATGTTGTTCATGCGTTTAATCTTGCTTTGAAGAACATCTGTTCAAAGGAATATGGAAACAAATCAATTAACATATGAACAGTGCACCTGGATAAAAGAAGTTCATGTAGATGCGCTTGCAATAATAAATTTCATCATGAACCATAACATGAGACTCTCGATTTTCGCCAAATTTACCCCTATTAAACTGTTATCGGTTGCCGACACTCGCTTTGCCTTCATCATTGTGACGCTCAAGAGATTGAAACTTATCAAAAGGGGTCTTCAAGATATGGTCATAAGCGATGAATGGTCTTCTTATAGATTAGATGAAAGCAACTTCTTTGAGATGTCCAACGTTTTTCTTTCTTGTAGATCTCAATCTTCGCTTTCTCAATCATCGCATCCCACATCTTATACACCAAGTGTAAACATGGCTTGTCAGTGTTACAAACTCTAATCATCTCATATATAGGTCCAGTGAAACTAAGAATATATGTTACCTTGTCCCACTCCCACCATTCATCATTCAAAATATATTCTTTCACAGAGTTTGCTTGGTCAGTGTCTTCTAATCTATAAGAAGACCATTCATCGCTTATGATCATAGCTTGAAGACCCTTTTGATAAATTTCAATCTCTTGAGCATCACACTGATGGAGGCAAAACGAGTGTCGACAATCAATAGCAGTCTAAGAGATGTAAACTTGGTGAAAATCGTGAGTCTCATGTTATGATTCATGATGAAATTTTTTATTGCAAGCCCATCTACGTGAACCTCTTTTGTCCAGCTGCATTGTTCATATGTTAGTTGATTTGTTTCCATATTCCTTGGTGAACAAATGTTTTTCAAAGCAAAATTAAATGTATAAACAACACATGGTGTCCAATAATTGTGAGGAAACTAACTCTCTATAATCTCTCCAGCCGCCTTACAATTTGTTGCATTGTCACTTATGATTTGCACAACATTTTGATTACCAATTTCATTGATGACTTCTTTTTATCAATTTAGCAATAAAAAATATATCTTTTACTTCCCCAAAATAATTCACTACCTCTAGAAACAAAGAACCATTACCTTAGGTAGCCATGAAATTGATTAGAGGCTTTCTTGTAGGATCACTCCAACCATCACTCACAATAGTCACACTTTTTTCTTTCCATGTAAACCTAAGTGGATCCAATAGCCTGTGAACATGATCTTTTTCTTTCTGTAGTAATGTTGTTCTTAGCTTATTCTAACCAGAAAGTTTATAACCATCAATTTTGTTGTTAGCAGCGAACTGAAAAAGCCCTGAGATAGTGTGGATTTCTTGCAAGATTAAAAGGTAAACCTCCAGTATAAAACATCTTTGTTATTTCTTGATCCAGTTGGTCCCTAATTTCAACACCAAAAGCTCTTTCCATAGGTGTTGAAATACCTTTTCTTTTCTTAAATCCAACACCGGCTTCACATGGCAAGTCAACCTCTTTTGCTTGCGGCTTGAGTCTCTTTTCTTCATACGCATCTTCTAATCGTTGCATGTTACGTTTGTCAGGCGATGTTGGTTTCTTGCAAATAGAAATCCCAAAACCTATATTGCAAATAGAGAAAACAATCACAATGATTCCACTTAACGAAACCGAAAAGACAAAAATCATAACAAAAAAATTAGTAGATTACCTTTGATACCAAGTAAATGTGCTCTAACTCTAGAATATAATCCTTGTCAGATTGCACTACAAAGGTTACACTTAATTTCCAACAACCTCCTGATCTAGCAAGTTTTTCCAGTTTAGTCACATTGTCCCACAATGGCGATTGGTCAGTTGACGTATTTGATGATGATCATTGTGTTTCTTGTTCTTGAGAAGCCATAAGCGATAGGTTTAGGAATTAGGACTTAGGAGAACCAAGAATGTTGATTGCTGAATTTCAGAATTGGTGAATGGTGATCACTGATCGACGTGATTGGCGATTGACGAAATGCTAATTGGTGATTGATCGAGTATATGGAATGACGCTAGGGTTCATTAGTCGTTTAGACTTTAGAGTTTTGCCCATTAGCCTTCTTTGGAGTTAAAAGCCCATCACAACCCTAAAAAAAAACCAAAACTCCGCCGAAACTTCGTTAGAAACGTTTTGGTGTCTGAGAAACGTTTCCGAGGCGTATCCGTTTCCGAAACGGGAATGGCAATGTAAGAGGAGTTCCAGTGCATCCGAGTGTGTTTGTGCTTGTCTCTATTGTCATGTGGTTATTCGTGAAATATATTTGGCTTAAAAGTTCAGTTCTGAACACTGGAGGTCCGGGTCAATATGGGCAATTTTATTTGACTGGTTGGTTTAACCCAAATCGTTTTTTGTCCACTTTATATGTAACCTGCCAAAAGGGATTATTGGATAGAAATTAACCAACTTTTGGCTGATTTCAAATTTAGGTAACACTTTATTTGCAATTTTGCACCTATGATAAGGCTCGAACAATAATAAATTTGACATGAGAATAATCTGACCCTGTCATCCTGTCTAAATGATGATTTGGCCACTGGCCTGTCGGTTATTTTATGTTGATATTTTCTCTGACATGTCATTAATATGGTGGTGCCTGGGAAACAGTTATAAGCTGGAAGATTCCCCTAAACGGAAACTTTTTGAAAGTTTAAGCCTTTTATGGTGCAAATTATTATGATATAAATTTAATTCTTTGAATTAACTAAATAGGAGGCTGGATGTGTTCAAATGTTATATTACTATTATGGCTTTCAAAATTATATTAGTCATTTAACACTAGACACATGACTGAACTAGCTAATTATACAATTTCTTAACAATAAGCTAAACTCAAAAGGTATTAAAGTTTAATGATCCAGCAGAATATGTACATGCTTAATGCATTTATCGTCTGGTTCTTTAATTGGTCAATTAGAAGTCAAAATACCTAATTGACAGTTTTTTTTTTTTTTTTTTTTTGTTTCCCAGGTAATATGTAAGATAGGGGAAACGTTGGGTAGCACCTCGTCTTGTATGCAGTTTTTGAAAGAAAAAGTTACTTGGAATCCAAGCATGGTATCAAAAGAACAAGAAAAAGAGCCATGGCGTGCACTATACGGTTGAGATTATCATCATGTTTCCTGACTCCAATTTAAGCGTTTCTTATTAACATCAGAACAGTACTACACTATTACTGCTTATAACATCTGTGTTGTATTTCTATTATGAGCTTTACCTTTTTGTCGATCAGATTAAATCCAAATGTGTGAATTTCTATAAGCTATTTCACTTAATTTACTACTGGTTCCTACATCAAGTGTTATCTAATTACCGAGTGTCTGTCGTGTCCTTTAGCAGTTCTTTTGTTAGGAGTAGTATCAGCAAAGGTACAAATTCAAAGGAAATTAGGTTCAACGTCACAAAATACATCATAAAAAGTAAAATAAATATACTGTGTTTACAATTATTTCTTTTGCGTTCATAAAAAAGAAAAATCTATATCGATCTAAATTCATTGCCTGAAACGAGTGCTCAGGTAACCCAACTTTATGTTTGATAGAATTATTTGTTTTGTTAATTTTATAATAATCTCTTCTATTTTTTATTATATAAAAGAGTAAAAAATAGTATAAAAGTAAACGAACTATTGGTTATGGGTGAGCATAAAAATCGAAAACCGAATCGAAACCGAAATACCGAAAAAACTGAACGATTTGAAAAACCGATGTGAGCTGTTTTGATTTTTAGAAAAACTGAATGTTTGGGGCGGCTTTCGGTTGCATACGAAAAACCAAACCAAAAAAACCGCCCCACCATATATGTTTTTCAGTTTTTGTAAAGATATTCTTATCCATATAAAGATTTGATGCTTGACCTTTTCAAAAAAAAAAAATTGAGTATATATCATTTGAACTTTTTAACATGTTTTACTCATATATTTTGTAGTATTTATAATTGTATAACACTGAAATTTTGGGCTATTTGGTTGTTTTATATATAGAGGAAATGAGTTAAACTTTGTAAATTTTATTCTCGATTAACTATTCAATTTAGTCTAATATTTGTTATAATTATTTATCAAATAAATGTAAAATCTTTTGTGTGTCTTATTTTGAAAGGACGGTATTGGTGATGCCGCATAATATGCATCTGATTGCACAAATGTTAACAAAAATAAAATAAAATGCAACATTTTTTTTGAACGGAAAAAAAATGCAACATTGTTCCGTAGATCTGCCACCCGGGAAAGATTTTACATACTGCTGCAAATTTTCCCGCTTCCGTTCAGCACTCCACTGGCACTGACTGAACCCTAACTACGAACTCCACAATTTGCTCCAGATCAAATCCACACAATTGTTGTTAATTCCTGTAATATATACACCGGTGCAACCAATGGCATCGCCGGCGGCCGTTGAAGATCACTCTAACACGAAAACGGAGGAAGGAACGATGGCATTCCACAAAAAGCGGTCTCGGCGCGTGAGCTTTGCAGAGAATACTTCCGTTCACATCTTTGACCGTGATGAAGAATCCGGAACTCCGTCTGCTGCTGTGCTTCCTAATTCCCCAAACGAGGACCTAGGGTTTTCTGAACGAGATAGTGATTCGAGGCGGTTTTTCCGGGACGAAGAAGAAGACGACGGAGAAGATGAAGATGGTGATATGCATGACCTTGGTCCGAGGAGTCCGTTTGTGCGAGTGGTTGGATCTCCATCTCCATCCTCCGGTGGAAGCACTATTGGTTCTGCTACCTCTAACGACGGCAAGTGTTCCTGATCCTAAATCCTAATTACTTCTTTGCTTGAAATTTCAGTTACTTAGTTCATGCACTCTCCTGTTAATTGATGAACTAATTGTTACGTAATAAATTGGCCATCTTGGAGACATGTCTGCTTTTGCTTGTACTGAGTTATACTATAAACACCAAAACAACTAGTACATTGGATACTTAAAATTGTTGATATATTAGTTAATTACCATCATGAGGTAATCATCTTCATGATGTGCATAACTGCTGCTAATTGTTTTCTTTTCCAAATAAATCTGTGCCTGCAGAAGCCAACTTTTTTGGTCCTGTGTCAACAAGTTTTATAAGAAGAGATCTGTCAGATTCTGATGGCTCAGATGATAATCATGATCAAACAATGGATTCAACAGCATTTAATATGCATTTTCGTAGTATTGCTGGATCAGAATCAGGAGATTTGAAAACTTCCACAGGGATTCCCCTTTCATTTGAGGAAAAAACCCCAAATTCTAGCTTAATTCCATCTAATACAAGCTCCATGTTTCTAACACTAGCTAAAAAACCAGATTCTGAACCCGATGATCCTACATCTAAATCGAGTTCTGGATCTCAATCAAATGACATGAGTCTTGTTGGAGAATATCATGATAAGTACAATTATGGGAAACTATCACCTGCATTGAATGCACTCTTGGCAGAAGACAACAATGATATGCATATGGTTTCTCAGATTTCTGTGATAAAGTCACCAGAAAAAGATGGAAACCAGTTTTTATCAAACAAGGAAAATGGGTCTGATCTTATGGATTTCAGTTACAATCAAGATGATAAAATGGAAGACATTATAAGTTATAAGGAAGCTAATGAAGCTGTTTCTGTTAAGCATAACGAGACACCTAATCAATCTGTTAGGGTAAGGATCCATAATTAAAATCAGTTTGTTATTACTGTTGCTTCTGAAAATTGCATTATTGTAGTTGGTTGTTTTCATTTATGTACTAAATTTCTTTAATTTTCTCATTTTTAGGGCACTCTTAGTGGAATCAACTCAGAACATTTGGCTACTAGTCAAAACACTCCTTCAAATCTTAGAAATACGGTTTTTCATTTAGATAATATTATGGAAAAAGAAAATAATTTTCCATTAATAGGGTCAATATCCCATTTAACTCCAGGAACTGTGACCCCTTTATATAAACAAGCAATTGTGTTTCCAAAAACTGATAGCCTACAACGTGTTGGTAATATTTCATCAATACAAAAAAGCATTTCTAAATTGAGAATTCTGGAAGCTTCTCCTTTTTCTGCTGCTTTGAATGCTAAACTTCAAGATTCTAATTTAAGATCTGTAATTAGCATCTCTAAGATGACTCCTTTAACCACTTTGTTGGAGAAAAACAATAAAATCGGTTATCTTGAGGACCCATTATCATCTTCTGTTACAAACATGGATTATAATAATAATAGTTATCATTATAATAATACCGAGATCACACCAAAAAATTCCAAAGTTGAAACAGAGTTGGTTTCACAACAAATACAGCCAAATGTTTGTGCAGATACTGGAAATGGTTATAAATATGATGAAAATATGATTGGTTCACCACAAACTTCTAATCGTTCTTCAAAGAAATTAAATAAAAAAACATCAAAGGTTAATGTCAGTCCTCATAGAGATGAAGAGCAACCCAGTCAGCATGATGAGTCATTAAAATTTGGTGAAAAATCTTGTCAGAAGGTCAGTGCTCTACTTTTTCATTTTTTGTTTATTAAAATGAATTGTTTTAGTATATTTGCTACAAAATAATTGACTCTTTTGCTGCATTTTTTTTTCAGAATTTGGCAGATCATTTTGCTAGAAGTCCCTCAAATTATAACAATGATTCCTTACACGAGGAAATTGTACATGTAACACCTCAAATTTTAATACAAAACATTGGCCAAAATAAAACATTTTATAAATAGAAGAACATCCTCAAATTTGGATTTACAAAAACCTTGGTATGAAATCAGAGTATAAAAGTAGGTGTTACAAAATAGATCATAACCAAGCTAAGACTAAATCCAATCTAGTGTTCTTCTAATCTAGGTCCCGCATCTCTATCCATGCGTACCTAAGCCTTCGATCCCGAACCTGAGTACATAGCAAAACAAAACAAGGAGTACGTGAGACAAAACGTCTCGTGAGCTACATGGGTTTAGACCCAGAGTCAATAATAATAACCGAATGACAAACAAACAAGCACGTAAGCAATCATCCATTTATCTAGTCACCCTATTGTGACTCTAAAACCTTGCTTTCCTAGCAATCATATCTAGTTGTCGGGACGTCCCCAACCAACTAGAACCACATTAACTTATTAACCGGGGATCCCCCGCATTAACAAGCTTCAAGGTAAAAGCAAGAGGGAATCGCCCAATCTACCAATACCTGCCTTACCCACCGGACTACTTCCAGTTAGCAAGACTACTATCATGGAATGGGCCGATGGGGATCCGCCCAAATGCTCCCCATTCCATACCTCATGACCGGGGATCCCCCGAATCATCACATCATCTCTCCATATCATAACTCGATGGTTATGTCAATCTAGCTCTCGGCTATCACGTCTATCATCAAACAAGTTAGTTCAATACAACTATCGGTATAACTAACTACTAGCTACTAGTCTATACAATTAAGCAAATAGACCATAACACAAGTAATAAAAATGTATTTCATAGGCTATGTACTCAGTAAATTCCACACGTACTCACCTTAGTAACAAAGATGCTTTAACCGTATTCTTTCCGCCGGTTCCTTGCTCACAATTCGTCCACTTCAATACTTCACCGAATGTCTAAAACAATTATCACAACAAGATTATCATCACAAACTACTACCAATGTGTTCATCTACCTCTAGATAACACCCATCAATCCATTCCCCCAAATATGGTGATTTACCAAACCCTAGGTTTAACCAACCCGTAAGATTCTTACAAATCATACTCATACACTTGTTTTCCTTGTTAATATACCATCTATTAAGTGTATACAACATATATTTCACCATAAATCACCAACCCAAGAACTAGGGTTTCAAACCCAAGCTTCTAAACCCATAGATCTAAAACTACAACTACAAAGGATTGAAGATATACCTTTAATCTTCAACTAGGAAAGAAATCAACCAAGGTTTTGAGAAGGAATCACCCAAGATCAGCCACTATGCTCGAAAATCGCCAAGGAGAAAACTAGGGTTTTGGTTTTGCATTTAATGAGCTAAAACCCGACTTTAATGCTGTCGTCCAGAGTTCACGGCGCGAACTAAGTTCGCGTCGCTAACTCTGCATAACGTACGCATACTTAGCGATCGCTAACTCAACGCGAACTACTTCGCGACCCAAAGCAAAACTACCTGGCCCGACCTCCCGATTGCGACCAAAGTTCGCGTCGCGAACTCCCTTAGGCAGCAGGGCTGCACTTTTTCATCTTTGTCTCGACCCGGTTTCGCCCATAACTTCCTCGTACGGTCTCCAAACGACACGAAACCAATTCCTACGTTCTTTAAACGATTTATCCTTATTTATCATATTTTTGTACAATTTATTTATTTACAAATTTCGGGTCGTTACAGTACAGTCTTCCTGTGTGAATCAGTTAGTATCTAATGAAGTTGTAAACTCAACCGAACGAAAAAGAAAAAATGAAGATGTGAATACTGAGAAAATTGCTAAAATCAAAATTAGTTCAAATTCTGGTTTTGAAATTCCAAATGACTGTGAGATGTCAAGTGTTGGTCTTAATTTGGAACATTTGGCTAAGGTACGGTCATCAGCTGCTAAAAAATATTAATTTTGGTTGTTTATTAGTGTTTTTTCTGATATTTGATTTTGCAGATTTATACAACATTCTTCAAAGAAAGAAGACTTCTTTCGAATTCAGTTGAAAAGATGAATTTGCACGCGGTATATTTATTATAATTTTAATCTTTTATATCTCTTGCTATATCTATTGGCTTGTATAATAGTGTAAACATTAAATTACACACAAATTTAATGTTGTTGGCCTCTGTTTTTTTAGATCGATCATTTGGTTGATATTGTGGGCCAGCTTCAGAGGTCAAAAACATATCAGCTTCTTTCTAATGAAATTCAGTCAAAGGTTTGAATACTTATAGCTTTATTTTAATTTTAATTGTGAACTATATTTTACAGATATTATTCTTTGATTTATTTTACAGAATCCCAATAGTAATATTCAGCGTAAAAGGTAATTTATAGTGTATCCATATTCCATCCTGAGATCAATAAATTTCATGAGCCAAGCTTTAATTTTCTCTGATTTTATTTTATTTTGTTTTTTTTACTTTTTTTATGAATGAAAAATGCAGAGTGGCAGAAACAAAATTGCTGTTGTGCAAAATTGTGCATGAGAAAGCAAAGTTGCAGTTATTGCTTGTGAAGCAAGAGAAGTTATTGGTATCAATTGTTTAATACTCTACTCCAATCTATATTTTTTAATAAAAGTCCGTCTTTTTGTATTTATTTATAATTCTTTTTACGTGTAGAAAAATAAGCGAATGATTGGTTCGGGAATTCAAGACTTTGAAGGTATAAAGCTGAATCTTTCATCACAAAAGTCACAAGATGTTGAAGTTATTAATAAAAACATTCAAGAGGTATATTAAATATTAAACCCCCAATTTTAAATCTGATTATGGTCAACCACTAATTATTAAAGAAATAACAGAAAAAATTTGATTGATTTGTACAGTGCCAGGTGTCCAACAACAAAGTGACTTCAATGAAGCAAACAGTAGAAGATATTAATGAAAGAATTTCCAATTTGACAAAATCTTTCAACATATCATGTAAAATGAAAGAAGAAGTCAATCCTAGTGATACAATTGCATTTGTTAATCATCATTTGATGAAAAGAGCACATTGTCAACTCATACGAAAGTATATGCAGGTTATTCATATACTTAAGTTACCAATTCATTTTCTCATATTAAATAAATAAATAAATATTGTTTCAAATTGACAAAACTTTTGTTTTTGTTATTATTACAGCTTTGGGTTTTAGACGATCTTAAGAGTTGCAAAGATCATTATGATGTTGCTCTTAACTACCTTGACCTACTATCTCAAAGGTTCCATTTGATTTTATATATAATAATTTTATATTATTGGTAAAGTTTTCTTATATTTCAATTTTTGCTATTACAGGTTGACGGTCACTGCTGGTGTAGTCACAAGTGTTTCCATTTCTAATTTATTAAATGAAGAGAATATACAAAAGGTAATTTGTTTTATATTTCTATTTATAATTTCATAAATGACCGTTTTGTTTTGCAGAATTTTAAAGATATAAATGCTTCAACTGCATTTGGGTTTGTCTTTGATGCTGGCCCAATACAGAAGAAAGTTGGTACTACAAATATGGCACAAGAAATTCAAGTAAGAGTTTTAAGAAAATTAAATAAAAACTTGTAACCTTTTATATTCGATAATTAAAATTGTTAATTTAAAAAAAAAAAAGATAACTAGTCAGCTTTTGGGAAATTTGGTTGATGTGATGGAGGAGATACAAGTTGCAAGAATAGAGCTAAAGAACCTGATTTATGCAAGATTCGAAACTGTCTTAGGTAGTCCTATCTCAACACTTTTTTTCATAAAAGATAATTTTCATTTAAATTTAAATTTAAAAAAAAATGTATTCGTATTTTTAAAATGACAATGTTGATTTACAGGAGAACGCCTTGATCTGGAACTCTTTTTCTTCGATTCAAACAGCCGAAGTAAGGCAACAGTAACGCTAAACACTTCATGTTTAAAAAGGTCCAGTACATTTATTTATTTATTTTGATGCATATTAAATAAATAAAAATAGACATTATTTAGCCTTGCTGACCTAATTAATGAAATTCAAACAGCGGTATCTACCCGTCAGAGATTGTTGCATGCCAGATTAACATCCCAGGTTATGAATCACAAAATTCATTTTCTCAGAAAGTGTCCAATGAGATTGCAGCAGCAGTTAAAGATCTCAAAGTTGGATTTTTAAGGATTTTACAAGTATGCAGGTGTGTATCACAGTTAGTCAGCCGTCAAGGTATAAAGTAAAAATGTAACAAGTCATGATCAACCACCTGTTGAACTCTTTCCTGTTTGCAGCTGTAAAATCTCAAAAATTGTATTATTGGCTCATTTTTTTTAAACTAATACTAACTGCAATAATTAAAAAATGCAAAATTGTTTCCATTAGGTTGATAGGGACTGAGGTTTTGCCATATATTTCCTTTTCTTTTTTGGTTGATTATAATCTGCATTGAATTATGATTATAAGTTATAACCTTTTCTAGATACTTTAATTCATTAGTGTGGTGTAGTTGGACTTAACTTTCCTCATTTACATCGACATCGTAGTATCAAGTGCCCCTACTTGTGGGGAAAGTTTCTAGTGGGATTGTAAAGCCATAAATGTCTTGTTCTTGATCTTATCCGTATTTGTACTAGGAAGAATCGTGATTTTTCAAGAATAAAAATAATCTTGAGTTTTCTAAACTCTCAACTTGTTATCTACTCATGTAGTGTTAGGTTCCTTTTATACAAAGTTAACTATCAACTAACTAGACATGTAGTTGTCAATTAAGCTTTTTTCCATAATTAGAAAGAGACTAGACATATGGGTTGCTTGTGAAGATAGGGATCGAGTAACGGCTATATATTTATGGCAAAGCAAGTCAGGTTTAGTCGACCCACAATTATTGATTTGTTGTTTATGGTTAGAAATAAATAGTCTATTTTGTATAAAACATTATTGAACCTAGATATTTGTATAGCTCAATTTGTTGTTTTCCTATGATTGTATTAACCTATTCAACTTTTTTCACATAATAATTACGTGACTTGCCTGTGCAAGCAAAGCAAGCAAGCTGATTAGTTATTTACAAAATAGAGGTGATTTTATTTATAGTGTTATTATAGTTTACTTTGAATGTTGTATAGTGTAGTGTATGAAATAATTTTTATAGTGTAGAAATCACCTATTTATGAAATGTAGGGCATGTGGCCCATCTCTTTTGGTCATGTGGCGAATCCCGTAAACTTTGGATCGAGTTTTGTGATTGGTGGGGTATTAATATTTCTAGTATTAACGAGTTGAATCATATTATGGATTGGGTCCTCAAGAATGATATTCAAGGAAAGAAGTTAAATTTATTTTATACCGGGTTATATACCACATTTTGGTTCATTTGGACGAATAGAAATGAAATCATTTTCAAGAACGGTGTGTCAAAGATGATATCCATTATCTCTCAAATTCAAGTTCAATCTTTCTTTTGGATCAAATTTAGATCAAAATTGTCGGTATCTAGTTTAGATTGGGGTCTTTGGTGTAATAGTCCCATGGACTTATGCTAGTTTGTTTGGTTCTTTTTGTTTTTCTTGTGTTGTTCGTCTAGCTCCTTGCTAGTTTTTTAATCATTTGCTTGTCGTTAAAAAAAATGAAATGCAGGGCAGACATGACCAGTATCCAAAGTGAAGGGACGTGACTTAAAGAACAGGCTGGATATGGTGACCAACACATGTGAATTGACTAAAGTCTATTTGGAAGACGACAAAATTAGAACCCAATAATTACATCCACAATAGGTTTGGTTAGATATTGGACTCTAGGGTTTAGGGTTAAGACTAGGTTCGGTTTATAGGCCATGACCCTTTTCCATGACCATGGGCCATGGCACATCCCTCTTCTAAGACAATAAACATGTGATCACCAATCACTTGCCACTCTTAGACTAAGTATAACTGGTTTGATCTATGTTGTTTACATTAGTTTTCTCTTTATAGATTAAATGTATTGTGAATAAAAACACAATCAAATATTTATTAACTTACTATTTATAATGTACAAGTAACCATTATACGGTATATACGACCTTCATCGGCCGTTTTGGACGACCAAGTGCAAGGGAAAAAGGAAATTTTGGTACATACCAAGGGGAAATCAACTCTCAAAATCAGATGTTTGATACATGAAAACAAATGTGAGTAGGTTGTCCTACATTAGAAGAATACCAAACCAAAGCGTGATTTATAAGGTAGGAAGTGAGATGGGGGTTAAACCCTTCTACTTGGGTTTTACCCGAAGACCTATATTGGCTCATAATTTCTTATTAATTTAATATTAAAAAACATGAGTTACAATTCTACCATATAAAATGATATATTTGAGTTTATTTGTAGACATGCTTCAAAACACTAAAAGATCACGACATTTCTCTCACGCATTTGTAAGCACAGATAATTCTTGGTAAGTTGTTCGGACATTGAATCATATTTAGTACTATAATATTATGCCGTTGTTGTACCTTGAAAAATATTCACTGAATATATTTTAAGGAGATGATGTTAAATGTCAAGACTCAATTGAGTTTTCCTATTCAAATATACAATCTTATATGATTAAAAAATGATGTTTTGAAACGTGGAGGACCCTTCTACACTTAACTCGAAAAGAAATAAAAGTGAAGATAGATGAAAAGAGGACCAAACTTTTTAAATGCGTGAAAGTGACGTGGTCCCACCTTCCAAACCATCTCTCTCTCTCCTTGCACTTTTTGCCCTTTTTGTGATATTTTATTTTGGTATTTTGTGTTGTCAAGATATCATTCACAACACAGTACCAACACCTACCTCACAAAACACACACACCAAGAGATATTAACAAGAAAATAAACAAACACTGCAAACTTCTCATACTTTTTAGGGTTTTCAAAGCCGGCAACAAAATCTATCTGATTTCATCAAAAGTTTACAAACTTGGTAAGCTTTTTCTGGGTTTTGTTTGTTTTTGCTTTACCGAAATGGGTTTTAATGGATTCGGTTTAACTTCTTCATAATCTAAAGTTAAAACAGTCTTTTTCTTGTGAAAGAAACTCTATTTTTTTGGTAAAAAATTGGTCTTGTTATGTGTTTTCCTGTCTCCCCTGTTTTTTCATGTTACATGTTTTGATTTTGCCTAAAAATTCAGCTCGGACTTTGTTCTAATCTTGATCTTTACACTTGATTTTCAGTTAATCTATTGTTGTTTTCAAAGATTTTACTTACTTTTTCAATATTTTTTAAAAACTTGTTAAAAGATGCTATACTGGAATCTTAGCATAATAACCATTCGTGTTGATAAGTTGTTCTGTAATTGACCCTTATCGTTACTGTAGAACATATTCAAAGTCAATAAATTATGTGCTTTTTTACTCAATATTTCAAGATTCCAAATCCCCAACTTAATTTCTCATTTCCTTTATGCAGATTGCTTCATCTTACGCTAATTCGATTAGGGTTTTGAAAAAAATGGGTTACAGTTGTGATTATTGCCGTGAGGCAAGATCAATGGTGTATTGTAGATCAGATGAAGCTTACTTATGTTTATCATGTGATCGAAATATTCATTCTGCAAATGCTTTATCTAAACGTCATTCAAGAACACTCGTATGTGATAAATGTAATTCACAACCAGCATTTGTTAGATGTGTTGAAGAAAAATTATCACTTTGTCAAAATTGTGATTGGGCGGGTCATAATGGGCCGAATTCGGGTTGCGGGTCACATAGTAGACAAACATTAAATTGCTATTCGGGCTGCCCATCGGCTGTTGAATTATCTTCAATTTGGTCATTTATGTCCGATTCACCAGCTGTCATTGATTCCACTTGTGAGCAAGAAATGGGATTAATGAGCATTGAAGATAATAAAAAAGATCAAGATTTATCAGTAACAATCGAGGGTAATTTTTTGCAAAATGTTAAAGATTCATCTACATCGAAGGTGAGTTGAAATTTGAGTTGGGTTTTTGAATATTTTCAGTTAATGAATTAAAAATTGGATCTTGATTACATTTACGGTTTCTTTTTTGTTTGCAGATTTGTACAAAAGGGGGTGAACAATTCATTAATGATGATGGGTTTTATGATGATTTTAATATGGATGAAGTTGATTTGAGTATTGAAAATTATGAGGTGTTGTTTGGTGTTGGGCATAACGATCCAGAACATCTTTTTGCAAAAGACGGAATTGATAGTTTGTTTGGTACTAAAGAAACGTCTTTTGCTGAATCTGTTTGTCATGGTGCAAATGCTGCCAAGGTATAAAATTAAATTATCATATTAGTGATTAATAATGTTGAGTATATCGTCAAGACTCAAGATTTAAGTATTAAATTGTTTTATTTGTCTAAAATACCAACATGCTTAACATTATTAAATGAAAAATCTCATTTTTGAAACAATAGTTTTTTTGTATAAGAAATCTTCCAATGATCCAATTGGACACAAAACCATCTTTTAATGACCAAATGGGACAAAAAGTTTGTAGAATGTCTGAACACTGACAAATGTAAAAGTGTGTTATCCTTTTAGCAAAAAAAAAAAACTCAATATTAAACAACATTGAGATGTAAAAGTTTATGAATCAAAATATAGTTAGTTAAGAGGGGTAAATTCATCTTTTTTTGGTTCTTTTTCAGGAATCTTCAACTGGGCATGCAAATATGGTTCAACCAGCATGTAGTAACGCAGCATCAATTGATTCCTTAAGAAGTTGCAAAACCGAACCAAATCATTGTTATGGAAGACAACATTCTAATTTATCATTTTCAAATGTAACGGGTGAAAGTAAAAGCAGTGCTGCTGATTATCAAGATTGTGGTGCATCATCTATGCTTCTAATGGGTGCACCACCTTGGTGCACCCCGGCTCATGATAGCACCACCTCATTGGGTATCAGGAATGATGCCGTTTTGCGTTATAAGGAAAAAAAGAAGACCCGAAAGTGAGTACTTTTGATGTTCTGAATTTTGATCTTTTTATGTACATTTTTATGACTAGTTTTTACTAGAGGCGGTAAAATGGGTCGGGTTGGGCGGTGGGTTAACGGGCCAAAACGACCCGAAACTCTTTCGTCCAAAGTTTTTTGTAAGTAAATAATAGAATAAAGTAAATGACAAATATTGTCTCTGTGGTTTGCTAAATATAATTGTTTTGGTTTCTTTTTGATACTTTTAGCGTTATGGTCCCTAACGTTGCTATTTTCTTTCAATCTTGGTCCCTCCTCCATTAAAGGGCGGTTAAACTTTTCAAAATGACCATATTACCCTTTTACAACTTACACTTCTAAGTTTTGACCATTAAACGATTCGTACCTAAAACCATAAAAGTATTTCAACTTACAATTTCTCTATTATTTAATTTTTGTACATTCAACAATTGTTTATATATTAATAATATGTATTTGTAAACGGGTAAATTTGTCAATTTGAAAAGTTTGACTCCCCTTTAACGGTGGAAGGACTAAAGATCATTGTTTTAATTTAATCTAAATACCACGTCCAATATGGTTGCAAAAATGTAACATGTTTTCAGTCAAATTAAGATTTTATGATTAAAACGCTTTAAAGGTTTTATGCATAAAAATACACTTTGGCGACTTTTTCCCTTTTTGACCCAATCTCCTTTTTAAGGGTTTTTTTTGGTTGTTGCACCCAATAGGGATAAACTATGCCCCCAATCGACCCATGAATAAGAATCAAATGAAAATTGACATTTCTAGTTTTTAAGATTAAATTATCTTATATTGGTTATTTCTTTTTTTTGGTAGATTTGATAAAAGAGTACGGTATGCAACAAGAAAAGCAAGAGCAGATGTAAGAAAGAGAGTAAAAGGGCGTTTTGTGAAAGCGGGTGATGCGTATGATTATGATCCCATGAGTCAAACAAGAAGCTACTGATCATATATATATATATACATTTCTTTATCATATGCACAAGGAAAGTAATGATATATATAATTTTATATCTATCCTCAAAAGAAAAATTACTTTCCTTAAGCAATGACAAATACTTGTATGGTTGTCTTTCAGGGTATTTGCTTCTTGTCGTCCTGGATTATAAACAGAACAACACCCGGAAATCAAGATTCTTGGTCAAAGGTCGGACCAAAAGAGAGCAAACTTTTGAAACCATTGAGCAAAAACGTGATTTTAATCTGTTTCTGTTGTTAGAAAAACCATATTAAATGGATTAAATCTTGTTTTTGAAGAAGAAACAACCATAAGCATGATCCTTGCCGAGATGAAGATGGTTGTAATTATTCATGTATTTACATAAGCAATGAAGCATGTGATGATGATACACAAATGTGATTTTAATGATATGTACAAAATGAGAGATCTTTTAAACTATGCTTGATTTAGGGTTTGATTGTAACATTTTTGTAGCTTGTTTTTTTGATATGTTGTGTTGGGGGAGAGTTTTCAATAAAACCCCAATCTAGATCCTTCTAGGAATCAAGAAGTTACAAGTTGATTCAAACACCAAAGGGTTTGTAATTTAGCGTTATAAGGGGCTAAAAGATATTCAATTGACCTATGGTTATGAGTTCAAGTTTTGTGGATAATATGATGTAGATTTAGTATGTTTTATTGTAAAAAAAACAATTTGATTCAAACAATCTAAATGTGTTTGTTACTTGCAAAAAAGAATCGAGACCCACTTTGTTAAAGATCAAGCAAAATGTAAAGTCATATTTGATTCATTGTATTTTGTTACATTAATTACTTAACCATAATAAAGTTTGCATATTTCAAGATCCTCAAAATCCTCTAGTGCTTGTAAGATTGTAATTGATTCGTTGTATGCAAATACATTTCTTATCTACCATAAAGTTTGTGCTTTTAGAAACGATCGACCTCAATTCTAGGATTCGGGATTTCTATAGAGAATAAGAAACGCGTTAATCAATGTTGATCCATTGTATCTAGGATAACATGGCGATCGGGTGTTCAAAGACATATAAAGTTTTGGAATTATATTTGATTCATTGTATCTAAATATATATAGGTTTTTTTATGGCTGAATTTGGGTCATAAACAATATTTCTACCCCATTCAGAAGTCATGTGCGTAGGGTATAGTAGAACATTTTCCTACCAAACTAGTCAACATGCAATGAATTTGGTAAGGTCCACGAGCAAATATACACTGAAAATATCAACTCACTCTTAGAATATGGAGTATGGTTTACACAATGACCACATATGCCACTTAAAATATTAAGTCACTTAAGATTCATAAACTAAAGGACATTTGGCCAAATATGTTTACCTCTATCCTTGTGATTCAAGTTTCATAGTAGACCAGAAATTGCCGTTCAAAAAGAACTTAAAATTTAGAACTTAAATTACTATTATATCTTCAAAATCTTAAATAGACCAACAATTATTATCCCCTTATACTGTATAGTACTCCCTCCGTCCCACAAAAAACTTCCCATTTCATATGGGCACAAGATTTAAGGTGATAGTTAGTGGTGGGTTATTGGTAATAATTTTGATTAAAATATAAGATTTGTTGGGAGAGAGAAAGATAGTTATTGGATAGTTAATGGTGGGGTTATTAATAATAATAATATTTTATTATGTGGAGCCCATCAAATGTGAAATGGGAAGTTTTTTGTGGGACAAAAATATGTGGTGAAATGGGAAGTTTTTTGTGGGACGGAGGGAGTATTTAACATACCCTCTCTCTCCATCCTTTATACTGCCACAGTGCCACCACATTTTCCCCGCCTAATAAAGAAAATTTTACATCACTTTCTCCCTCTTTTACACCACCATCAACGTTGTCCAGATTCGATTGACTCTGAGAACCGCTAAAAATTCAAAAGACTGTTTGATGTTAAACATCAACCCACTTTTTCGGTTTTCATATATACAAAACCTACATGTTCAGATTTCAAGTTTGGAGTGCTTTTTTGGGTTATCTGATTCGATTTTGCTCAACCCTAGTTTTATCCGTTGAATTAACTACATTGTTATTAAGTTGATGCTATGAATCACCTAATTTGAATTTTAATTAAAAGGAATGCATGGTATTATAAAAACTAAGAACCATCTTAAGGTTTATACTATGAGCTATCTTAAATATAGAATAGAAACCATCTATTGATATAAAACTTTAAGGACATTAATAAATCATTATAAGTTTTGTATCTAAAGAATGTGAACATATAAACATGAATGAATACACAAACACTTAAGTTATCCATACACAACTAAGTCGTATTTTAATGGTATCATACATGTATCTTACTAATATGAAATGTCTAAACTAGTTATAAACAAATAATATTGATGTTATGTAAATCATTTAGCCCATTTCAACTGTTTATTAATTTACCTGTTTCATAACTTCATTGTCGTTTTCCTATGTTTGTCGCATGCATTGACTAAAGTCAAAACAAACTAAACGACATAAAAGCGGGATACAAGCGAACGTATGACTATTTATGGTGATATTTAGTTCTCATCGTATCAGAAACGGAAACCCTGGCCAACAAACATGGCATGGCACGTGATTACGTGAATATGCTATGGGCTCTGGGCCCATGCACCTCAGCCCACTTTGCTCATTCAGTGAACTTACATTGCTTTTTTTTTATATTAATTGATATTTGTCGTTTTAGAGAAATGTGATGGTAGGTCAAATAATTAAGATACAATATTCAAAACAGATGAAAATTGCCAAAAGAAATAAAACAATAGTCAATTGACCTACAAATGATCTTTTATATTATGAAATCGCTAGCTATCAACACGTATCATATTTCCCAATTTCGTAAGTTGTGCCTCTAAGTGCAACTCTCTTACGTTTTGTTTTACTTATGTAGTATAAGGAGGTGTTTGCGTGCGTGCTTGCTTTGGTGGAGCATGAACATTTTTGAAACCGAAAAATTTGAAATCAAATAGACTGAAATAATAGTTTTGGTTTCGGTTCGGTATTGATTAAGTCCGGTTTTTATCAGGTTAACAAATGGTTAGATCCGAAAATTACATTGTCAGCACAAAATATATGTTAAGTTAGACTAAAAGTTGTCAAATTCGAGTTATAGAACCGAAAATCCCAGAACCGTACTGGGTCGGAAGCGTAAAAACTGGAACGTAATGAGTTGGAACTGAAAAACCGAAAAATACAAAAAAATAATAATAATAATAAGAACCAAGAATTGACCTGAAACTGAAAATCAGGTCCAACTAGTTCCAGCTCAATTTCATTTTTTCAATTAGAATACACCCGTCCCACCATTCAAATTACCAACTGGATAAATAAAATTACCAATGACGTTTCCATTGCTAAATTACCAACGCCTATAACGTTTTTGCCTATCAAATTTCCAACGAACAATTTTTCAATCACCAACGGCTTTTCGGTTGGTATTTACCAATGGGATCGTTGGTAAATAAATTTACCCACGGGCCTTTTACTGAAAGACGGTTTCCGTCGGTATTCCCGTTGGTAAACCCGATTACCAACGGATTTAGCCCATTGATATTGACAGTTTTTCTAATAGTGTACTTCAAGAACTAGTAAGAAGTTATTCGCATAAAATAATAACACACTGTATGTTAATTGTATTGCTGGCAATCAAACTCTAAAAACTATATATATAATTTAAGGAAAATGATAATGACAGCCCTAAGGGCTGTCATTAAGAAGACAAAATAACAAAAGACAACTCCCCCTGAATTTTAAGAATAATACTTTTTTAATCAATGTACAAGTTTTTTATACATATTAGTGACAGCCCTAAGGGCTGTCATTAACAAGACCCATAATTTAATTTATCTAATAATATAAACAAGCTTTCGTTTTTGTCATTTTCAAAAACATATATGCTCCTTTCGTCTTAAAATTATTGTCCATATACAAAAAGCAATTTAAAAAATGCATTTATTGCACTGTGTAATTTTCAATTTGACAATAATTGTAGTTTCACTGTGTAATCAATAGAATTTTCATCTTTACCGGCTAACTTCATTTTATATGTGAAATTTTCAATTTGACAATAATTTTGAAATATATAAATAAAAAGGTGGATAATAAAATTAGGATGGAAGAAGTATTATGTTTTTAACATGTTGTTGATCATTTTTCCAAAAATACTAAAATATTTTTGTTTTTTTTACCCTCAATTCATTGATTTACAAAAATAAACGGTGTTATATACCTATAAAAAAAACATTACTAGTTGTTTGTAAGAAAATACCATGATGTTAGTTTCTAACAGATATACAGGGTAAAATGATTTTACTTTAAAAATAATACGGAGTAATTAAAATTTTATTTATATTTTAAGTCATATTAATAACTGATTGCTTGAAATAGAATTATAGTGGATTATTATCGTATACAAACAACCCATTACAATGAAAGCCTATGTCCCCATCACATGCTTTCGTAATGACAACGTGTTTTGGCAAAACATTTATCCTAAAAATTTTAAGATTCCTTCCTCCCATATCTAACGTGTTTTGGCAAAACATTTATCCTAAAAATTTTAAGATTCCTTCCTCCCATATCTAGATTTGGTTTAGCAAATGAATCAATGTCATAGGAGCTTATCCGATAGTGTTCCATATTTTGGGTAAATTCTATCAACTAACACCCAATGTCTTTTTACTTCTTTATGTCTGTGTTACATCACGTTGCGTAACAAAACATCTGAACATATGTATATGTTATGAATATAATCTATCTAATTCCTATCATCCATATTCTAATTTTCTACGAATTTACAACAAATCGTCTAAATTGATTAACGGTTGTGACATTTTTATTTACCCATATACTGCCTTTTAAGAAAAGCATTGTAGTTACAAACAAGCCTATCAGAGAAAAACTAGAGTGGGCAATTGGATTGGTTTTGAGGCGTTTGGGTGTTTATGTGTGTGTAAATTGTTATTTCTTCTTATGTTTATTATTATTATTATTGTTTTTACGTGTGTATATTGTTGGCGATTTATATAATTAATATGATTTAAGTATAATATGATAAATTCGTTGACCATATGCAATCATGATAAATATTGAATAGGTAAAGGTAGTGTGGAGTATACATTTATTTGAATTTGTTAAGATAAAAATACACAGACTCAACGGGGTCTGGAGGCAGCGCCCCTGGTAACGGGGTCCAAGGAGCATAGCAGTTTTCCGACCCGTTAGATCCGACATGCTTTTGGCGGTTTTGACCAGCTATGAGCAGTTTTGGAAACTGCCTTTGGTAGTTCTTTGTGGTTTCTCAATGATGGAATTAATCACTGTTTTGGTCATAATCATCTGGTACGAAATACATAACACAAATATAATTCTCTTTTCTTGGAAATTGTGATTTTATCCGATCAAAGATTTCGTAATACCAACAAAATACTTTGATATGCAAATGTTTCACGACTTCACATGAATTCCAACAAAACAAAATCAATACAAAATTCTAACATAAATTATTATTTCTTCTTATGTTTATTATTATTGTTTTTATGTGTGTAAATTGGGGTGTTTCTAGATCATGTAACATGTGTAATGAAATCCTGAATCATTGGCATATAGAGAAACTAGGCGGCGGCAATTGAATTGGATTTGAGTTGGTAGGTTGGCCGGTTAGGTTGGTTGGTTGGCCGGTTAGAATCAGTCAACTCAAATTTTAACACCAAGTCATTTGAATACTTATATTTAGTTGAAATTGCTCGTGCTCATTTAAACTTGATGAAAGCTGCTCTTTAGACATTCATGTAAAAGGCAAAAGGAACAATGTAAGGATAGAAGTTATCCAATTTTTTAATAACCCGCTCAAAATGGCTAGAACGAAGTGATCTTTTTCGGAAAAAGAAGCTCCATCAACGTGCATTAAAAAAATAAGGACAACGATTTGACAATTTAAAACGAAAACTCAATGAATTAACAGAGTTGAAAAAGAGATATCTAATTATCAAAGAAAAAAAACTCAAACTTAAGATAAATCACAAATAAAATAAACTGTAGTTAGAAATATTATACAGCTTTAAGTTTTTATATATATTAATTACGCTTTTAAAAATTATGTAATTTTTAAATTTAAAACGAAATAAAATGTAATTTTACTTTATTAATTTATATAATAAAAAGAAAAAAAAAAGTGAAAAGAAAACAGTTTAGTAGTATAGTGTTTCATAAAATTATATTAATAGTGGTTAATGGTGGTGAGTTAAAATTTGATGTAACATTAATACTTCCTCCGATTCAAAATAAGTGATACACTTTGGATTTCACGGATTTTAAGGCAAAAGTTTATAATGATGTTTAAATTAGATTAATTAGATGGTTAGTGGGAAATGAGTCCCACATTTTTTGAATAAAGTGGAGTTAATGATGATTAAAAGTAAAAGTAAGGGTAAAGGGGTCTTTTCACTTTGATAAAGTAGATAGTTTGTGGGTGTGGGTCCCACTATTTTTTGTCAAATAAGGTAAATTTTCAAAGTTTATCACTTATTTTGATACACCCCAAAAAGGAAAGTGTATCACTTATTTTGAATCGGAGGAAGTATGACATTTAGTGATACAGCGGTGGATTATCATATCTAATGCTTTGATATATATTTTTTTTTCCAAATGATAAGTCATATCTACTATCAAATATCATGTATGTATATTACTTCCTCCGATTCAAAATAAGTGATACACTTTTCCTTTTGGGGTGATTCAAAATAAGTGATACACTTTGAAAAGTTTCCTTATTTGGCAAAGAAATGGGACCACACCCACTAACTATCTACTTTAACAAAGTGAAATGACACATTTACCCTTACTTTTTACTTTTAAACATCATTAACCTTACTTTATTCAAAAGGTGTGGGACCTATTCCCCACTAACCATCCAATTAATCTAATTTAACCATCATTATAATCTTTTACCTCAAAAACCGTGAAACCCCAAGTGTATCACTTATTTTGAATCGGAGGAAGTATAAGATTTAAACTCCCAACTATAAAGATGCAGGACAAACATCTCACTCCTTCTAATACTCTAATGCGTATGTTTTTATTTTCTTTTTATATGGTTAAATACTTAAATAGATGTGATCAGTGGCAAATCCAGGACTAAAATTAACTGGAACTTTCACAAAACTTTAACCGGGGACCATATACAATTTTTTACACTAATTTAATTTTATTAAAAAAAAAATTCACGTAGAAGTGTCCCACCAACCTTGGACCGGTGGACCCCTTATTATACATTGGATCCGCCAGTGTGTGATTTCAAATAAAAATGTGTTTAGGACGATAAACACACAATGCCAACTTGACATTGTTTTGTTATTTTTAAAATATTCTCACACCACTCCGCATGCTTTCGTGAAAATTTACATTGGAAAATGAATAAATGAGACTACGAATGACCACCTCTCACATCTGGCAGGTTTCTATCCGGTTGATGATCGACACGTAGTACAGAAGGTACAAGAAGAATGGACACGTATGCAATACTTTATTTTGTTTTTCTAAAAAATAAAATGAATGATATTGCGACAAGATAAATTCCTCTCATTTTTTTTAAAACGACAAATTTTATAATAAAGACAAACCTACTTAGCAGCTAACGGTGGGAGGGCCATATGCCCACAACATCAATTTGACTAATTACACAAATCTTTATCTCTATATCTAACCCAAGTAAAGCATGTTACTCCCTCCATCACACACAAAACTTCTCATTTTATTTTTGCACAAGTTTTAAGATGATAGTTAGTGATGGGATCACTGGTAATAATTTGATTAAAATATAAGATTTGTTTGAAAAGAAAGATAGTTAGTGGATAAATAGTGGTGTGGTCCTTATTAATAATAGTATTTTATTATGTGGGCCCATCAAATGTAGGAAATGAGAAGTATTTTGTGGGACAAAAATTTAAGGTGAAATGAGAAGTTTTTTGTGGGACTGAGGAAGTAATATATCTCGCCCATGAACATCATTAATGATTTGATTCGTCCGTTGAAAATATTTTCGTTTCTTGTTTTTTATGTACACCATAACATACAATATAATATTGCACCGATCACCTCTCTCTTTTTTAGACAGTTTCCCCAAGTTGCTGCATAGTCAAGAAGGGAGACCACCGAATATGTTTGGGGGACGGGAATGTTGCACTATTTGAAGATCCATCTTTCCGGGCGGACAAAGATTTTATTACTCTACATCCTGCCTGACTGATCGCTCGCCGAACAGAGGGAGTGCAAGCCCTCGTCCTTTGACGTGCCTGGATTGATATTCCGGGTTTGCGGGTCTTGCATGATGACAATTAATTAAGGCATGGTCAACACTCATCCATAATACTTTCTCCGATTCAAAATAAGTGACACATTTTCCTTTTTGGGTGATTCAAAATAAGTGACACACTTTGAATAATTATTATATTTGGCTAAAAATAGTGAGACCCACATCCAGTAACTATCTACTTTAACAAAGTGAAATGACTATTTTACCCTTAATTTGTACTTTTAAACATCATTAACCTCACTTTATCCAAAAAATGTGGGACCCATTCTCCACTAACCATCTAATTAATCTAATTTAATTATCATTATAATCTTTCGTCTCAAAAACCGTAAAACCCAAAGTGTGTCACTTATTTTGAATCGGATGAAGTATTACAAACCTCGTTTAAATATTTGTATTTTAAAATTATATATATTTATTTGAATAATCTATTTTTTATATATGTTTTTTGAATTTTATAAAACTTGTTTTCACCTTATACAAATTAAATGTTGAATAACCATGTGATTATGCACTAATAGAATAGGAATACAAGTTGTCATAAAGTTAAGTTTGTAAGAAAAATATGTTAAATGATTTATATGTACTTTTTTTTACGCCAAACACACACTTCTTAATCGTATATCATTTATTGTCTATGTTTGGATTTGAACTTACAACACACCTAATAACATTGATACCGCTAGACTATAAGCCATTTGAAATTTTAAACGGAGTATGTACTAAGATAACATTATTTTTTTAAGAAAAATGATAATGACAGCCCTTAGGGCTGTTATTAAGAAAACAAAATAACAAAAAACAACCCCTTGAATTTTAGGAATAATACTTTTTTAATCAATGTACAAGTTTTTTATGCATGTTAGTGACAGCCCTTAGGGCTAGGCTGTCATTAACAAAACTTTTTTTTAAACATGTTTTAAATTGATAATTTTGTTAATGATTTTATGATACCAAAATAGAGAATTGATGGAGTAGTTTATGAGGTGGTTGCACATGGATAAATGCCCACGATTTTATTTCGATGATGGAGGGTATTATGATAAAATTGGTTTAATTAATAATTTAAATTATGTGGTTTGTGAAATGGTCAAAAGAAATTGCGGGTTATCAAGATTATAAGATGACAAGATTAGTGGGTTTGGCAAGATATTTTTTCAAGTTATTAAATTAATATATTTGGGGCCTTCTATTTATTTAATTTTTCTCACATTTAATTATGTTTTTATTCCTCAAATAATAAAATAATAATTTATAGTATAACAATTTTCAAATAATATATTTAACTAGTAGATTTACCTCGTGTGTGACGCCACTAAATTTTTTCATATGATACTCCAAATATTGTTATCGGTAATATTAGCAATTAAAAATACCAAAGATTTAATACCTAATTAACAATAACAAAATGCATATCTCACGAAGTGTATCCACTACAAATATTTAAAGGATAATATTTTGTAACGGGAGAAAAAGAAAGTCAACAAATAAAAAGATTGATAATGAAAAAAGTCAACAAAAATGGTAGACACAAAAAAAATTAAGTTGTCTTGAAATATTCATTATATGACATCAAATTGTGAAATAAAAAATATAATATGTATGGTTCAATAAAACACACATTTAAACAACTGTAATGTATGACTTCGCGACTTCACATATAATATAACGTGCATTTGATGGACATGAAGTTATTACGTTATACTTTTTTTTCCTCTTTCAAGTAAAAAAAAATTAAATATGGAAAAAACAAAATATTGAAAACAAAATGATTTCCATTATGCATGTAAATTTATTAAACTTTAAGTAATTTTAATTACCTCTCGGTCTAAATATATTATCCTTAAATTTTGTAAAATCATATTAATATCACAACTAATGGTAAACGTTGACTTATGACCCAGGTCGGAGATAGTGGTGAATGGAAGGTGGGAAACTACAAGTCAAAATTTAATGGTCAAAATTTGCCTAAAACATACGTCATAACCCATTACTCATGTTTCACTCATGCTAAGAATTCTTCTAAGAGCTAAATAGGTAAAAAGAAATAAAGGGATGTTGAAAAAGAAAAAAAGACTTAAATTGTACAAATCAAACCATCAAAGTACTTATAATTTAGCCGTATTTGATGTTTAGTGTCCTACAAAATTATAGGTCCAAGTTATTGTACTTATAATACAATTATGGTACGTTTGCACTGTTTATTAGGTTTATAATACAATCATGGTACATTTGCACTGTTTATTAGGTTTTAATCCCGTTCCTTTAACCCCGTTCTGTAATATCTTTAAAACTATTCGCTTGCTAAAGATAAATAAAAAACTGCTATCCAGTGCAACTGGTAAAAAATATTGACTGTTAACCATTGGTCAGAGTTCTCGCTTGGTGCAACTATTCTACCCTTTTTAACATTTTGAATTGTACGGACTATAAAACTAGATTATTATAATTGTAATATTCTTATATATTTTTCAGATGTACATTTTTAATATAATAGAAGTTAATATAACTAAATAAAAATGTACATTTTTATTATAAAAGAAATTAATATAATTAAATAAAAATATACTATAATTACTAATAAAGAATATATTATCATTGATGATTTGGTTTAAAGCTTAGATAGATTTATATTCATAGTATGTTTTAAAGAAATTGAGATCAAAATATATTGGTAAAAATAATCATGACGATGAATCTTAGTAGTTTAAGGACGCAGCGAAGCGCGCATCCTAACTATCTTCGTTTTGTGTACAAACATGATGCAGTCTGTAGATGTACTTGTTAGCCTTTAAACAATGAAAGTTAGTAATACTAAACAAGCATGTCATCAGAAATCGGGACGAATTTACAAATCGGTGTTTTAATAAATTGCGGATTTATAAATCAACGTTTAAAAAAGTAGTTATTTATATTATAAATAAAATATTATTTTTAAAGCATTTAAATATATAATCCTACCCTATATATGAGGCCTAAATTTGAAGAGGGTTTGACACCATGGTAATTCCAAGCATTCCTATTCGTCCATAATGCCACTTGGAATTCCCTGATTGGTTCACGTCATTTGCACTAATACAAACGAATCTGGTACAGCTTACGGTCTACATTCATACGCTTCATATACGGCAAACGAATCTGGTACGGCTTACGGTCTACATTCATATGCTCCATATACGGCTTCCTACATACAAGAAAATAAATAAATAACTATTTAAAAGATCCTATATACAAGGAAACAAATAAATATTTAAAAGATCAATCAGCGACTCAATCGTATTTATTCAGAAGTGATACACGACTCAATATAATTTCCATAAAAGCGGCATTCTATGATTACGGCATAAAAAGTTGGATTGTGCAACGGAATCAGACTTCAGATATTACGGATTACGGCATAAAAAACTGGATTCTTCATTTAATAAAATGCCTGTGTAACATTTCTTCATTTACTGTTTTTTTGTACAAAATCATCTTCACATCTATCGATTATTATGTCATTTAGAAATATATAAAGTTTTTGGACATTTTTCTACATACTAAAATTTACAGCATACCCGCCAATCGGACGGGTTTTGTAGCTAGTTATATATATATACATACTTTAGGCGGTGTTATTAAGGTAAGGTACCCATGATCATCTTCCAATAGCATTACCCTACCTCCCCTCCCCTTCCCTCTCTTCCCCACTCTTGTTTCTTACTGAAATTAATTTATAAATCAACTTCAATTTTCCATTCGAATTCAACAATTTCCTGTTCAAGCTCACTTATGCTCTGCTCTAGGTATGCTTTCCATCTCTATTTATTACTTAATTTCTTCAAATTTCATTGTTTTTTAACTTACTGGTTTAGTAGTGCGATCTGTTATAGATCTCGCCTCTAGATTTCACTTCATTTTTCATGCTGTTTTTGAATTTGGATCTCTTGTGGGTTTTACTTCAAATTATGAATTTGTCGTTTTGATCTTTGTATTATGTAAATTCCTTTCTTCTTACCCACTTTAACCAGTTTTGAGCACCAAGTTTTGTACTGTATTTCTTTGGATCTTTCCTTTTAAATCAGGAACTAGAAGCCTTTCAACATTTTTCTGGGTTGATTGGTTTATATTATTATTATTATAGCTCAATCATTGCAATTAAATAAAGTGTTCAAATTGTTTTATTTATTTATCTATTTATTTTGCTATTTTATTTAGAAAAGGAAAGTGGAAGTTGTTCAAGATGAGTCTTTCTTTTTACTTTTCTTTTCCAATTATAAAACCTAAATTATAGACTTGAAAAGAATTGCAAGGTCTAGATCATTAGGATATTTAATTCTTGTGTTACTCAAAATTTCCCCTAATTTGATCATAACTTTTAGGGTTATATAAACACATTTATACAAAGATTTTAACCCAATAAGTGATTATTAATAAAGTTTATATCTTTTTAAATCTTGTGTTCTAATCTTGAAATTTGTGGTATCTTTGCAGAGCAAATTAGTCGAAGAACATCACATTTATCCAAGATTTTTGCCTTCTTAAAGGTATAAACATAGCTAAAGCTACATCAATCTTTTCAATTTTCAAGCTAAACAACAAAAAAAGATATGAAATTTGACCCTTTTTATGTGATCAATTTATAGGTTAAAAACAACAAAATGGGCCTCTCACCGTACCAAAGCCCATCAGATGCTGGCGTTTTATGCGTGATTTTGGTCAACACCGCGATGTCAATATCGATTATGAAAGAAATAGTTCGGTCAATCCTTCACGTAATCGGTATCCATATAGCAGCCTCACACGAAGAATATTCTAACAACCAAACCCTAACGGTAACAGAATCAGTTGATTGCAACAGAGGAACGCCTTCAGAAACATATATGGAAGAATTCAGAAGCCGAACACCGTCAATCCTTTATGATTCCATCTGTAAACAGACCAAACAAGAATGTTCGGTTTGTCTGGTCGAGTTTAAACCGGATGCAGAGATTAATCGGCTTTCATGTGGACATGTTTTTCATAGAAATTGTGTTGAGAAATGGTTAAAGTATTGGAATGTCACGTGCCCACTTTGCAGAAACGATATGATGAAAGAAATTGAAGAAAATAGTTGCCCGATGTGAGGTTTTTGGTTCTTCGGTTTTAGTATCCAGATGACTCTAGACTCGAGTTTTGGATGTTTTTTTAGTGCTTATGTTGTTGCACAAAGTACAGACTTGAATTTTTTTTTTTTCTTTTTTTTTTCTTGATGTTTTGTTGTATATATAAAAAGTGTAAGGTTTCTGGTGTTTTATGCACCTGGGAAACTGCTGGTTTTTTTTCTTCTTTCAGTTTTGGGTCGGTTTGGATTAGAAAAGAAGTCATCTTTTGATATGTATTTGTGGTTTAGTTTCTGATGAACTTGATCTTTGATCATAGCTATGCTACAACCTTATGTAAATTCGATTACATACATGATTTATTAACATCACAAAACCTACCAACAGTAAAACGTAATCATTTCTTCTATTCACTAAATAGGGAAGAAAATTACACTACAACTTAATGGAAAATGACATTCGTTCTTATATCACAAAAAGGTATTTGTACGCTAAAGTGTTGTAGTATTATTTATATTTATTTGAATGCAAAATATTACAACTTACATAGTATTTACACGTCAGATGTTCCTAAATGGGACTTCAACTCACAAATATTTAGTTGTAAGATCATTGTTGGTATATAAATATTCGTTTGTTTTAAGGCAAAAGAGCACAAGTAACTTGCATAGTATTTACATCTCTGGTGTTCCTAATAGGCTACTAGCCTAATATGACTTGAATCCCCTTGGTTGTAAAATCTAACAACTTTTTGGTTGTAAAATCTCACATAATGAGATTTGAATACACAACTTTTCGGTTGTAACTTGTAAGACCACTCACATACTACTAGACTAGAAGTACTTTGGTATATAAAGCATTGTGGTATGTAGGGAATTTTTTGTATGAATATTGCTTTTTGTTGTGTACAAATCAGCTCCTTTTTTGTAACAATTGCAAGAAATAACAAGTCTATAAGCATCAAATACGAGCTATTGACATGGAATATTATCTGTCCACATTGCGACTGTTGTGACGTTAAATCTTTTACTTGTCATACATGGATGGTAGCAAATTTGACCAATCTACTTATAAACTGATCTATAAGGGTTATATACTACCTCCGTATCAAAATAAGTGATACATTTAGGAAATTGCGGTTTTTGAGGCAAAAGATTGGAAAGTGATTTAAAATAGTATAAAGTGGATAGTTAGTGGATAATGGGACCCACTTCTTTTGGATGTAGTGAAATTAATGATGTTTAAAAGTAAAAGTAAGGGTAAAAAAGTAATTTTACTTTATTAAAGTAGACAGTTAGTGGAGAAGGAGTCCCACTTTTTTGCCAAATAAGGAAAGATTTTGAAGTGTATCACTTATTTTATTCCACCCCTTTTAGGAAAGTGTATCACTTATTTTGATACGGAGGTAGTATTATCTTATACGGGTCAAAATCAAAAGGTTTAACTAAAATAAAATAGGTCAAAACATGTAGCATACGACTTGGAAGAGGCTGTATCTAAATTAAGCTTGCTGTGACATTTAGGCTTTACATAATGTGAATTGGTCGATTTATTTTGTGTTTTATCTTAAACAAGTCAAATACAACGAATAATAAATAGGGTCAAAAAACCAAAAATCAATTTCCAGGAAGGCTCAAGTGATACGATAGCAAGAATGTAGGATACAACAAAAGTGGGCATTATATTAAAAGAAAAAACATCACATAATCTTAAACAAAAAACTACATTCTGAAAAACAAAAAAGAAAACTTTTCTGAAAGAAAAAGACTTCTGACTGACTGACTGGCGTGCTACTTAATATCATAATTATATGTTTAATCAAAATAAACAGAGTTGTAGAAATTCACATACAAACACAAGAGAGATCGATCGGTATCAGCTAGTTGATGAACTGCACGTGTTAATCCCATTTTTGCAGTCTCTAGTAAGATCATTAAAAGTCTCAATTTGCTTTTTACCCCTCAAGAAAACTTCTGTGTCAACAGAAGCCCTCATATACCCATCAAATTCAACCGGAACACCATTATTCAGCTTTGTAATTTCACTATACCACTCACTATTTTCATCCCAAAGATTTTTATATTCATCAAGAAAATGAGTAGAATACTTATCTTTCAAAGGATCGAAAAAAGATGTATCTTGTTCATCAGTTGCAATATACAGATTCCTTCCATCATCAATCTTGTCTTGTAAAGAAGAAAGAAGAGATTCAGGTGAAGTGTCAGATGCTAGATTTGGCCATTGTTCTGTATTTCTTGCTTTTTCACCTCGAACAACATGAACAGAATCGAAATCCCAGTTTAATTTTGCTGAAATTGCAGAAACAATATCCATTAATCTTCTGGATTTCCATATCATATGCCATGGTCTTTTAATAACTGATTCTGCATCACCTTCACATACTCTGTACCAGTAATTGTCGGGCTCTACACTGCCAAATTTCCTCATTATTAAAGTATCTTTCACTCCAGCCATTTTCATTGGGCTGACCCTGAAATCATCCACAAGTGAAATACTTAAACCGTCTTTCTGATGCCATTTGTTCCAATCTGACCAGAATTGACCTTGATCTAAAACGGCTGCAGATTCCTTCAAATGCTCAAAATCAAAGTAAAATCTGAAATCTTTTCCTTCTTCATCTTGACCTGATTTAGTATAGATAGAAGATAAACAAATGCTTAAATCCATTACAAGTGTTCTGTTCAAGTATTGAGCTTCACCTAACGCACACATAAAACTCCATAAATAATGATCCATACTCTTGCATCTTTCACCACCACCATTGTATAACAAATACTTTCCTTGATCAAACGATTTTTCTGATTCAACAACAGGCAGAGTATCATTTCCAGATTCACCAATCACTTGAACACCGATATTTTTATCATCTTCACCCATTGGTGTTTTCTCAAATCCAGGTTTCTGATGTCTTTTTCTCTTTCTAGCATTCCCACCAGAATGGTAATCACCTATACTAACAACACTAAGAGAACAATTAACTGATCTAGAGATCACAAAGCTGCGATAATCCTTATAAAGTGCTGCAGTTTTCCCTTCATTAGGTCTAAACCGCCATGCCATATGACAAGAACTGTCATTCGATCCACGAACCGGTTTCCCAAACCTGTAGAAATGTATATCCTTAAACTGCTCAATAGCAGCACTCATCATCAAATGAAAAACTTCAGGATCAGTACAATCTATAGGTTTATCAAGCTCACCACTACAATCAAGTGCCCCTTTTTCTTCAACTTCTCCCTCTGATTCAGGGAGTGTGACTGCAGTAACGATATCAGAAGCATTTATAGAGCTACCAAATGCTGTTTCATTGACCGTCATAAAATCCTCGCCCGTTTTTACGACGGTGTTATCGGTCACGAAAGTTGCATTTGAAGTGGAAGTAAGGAAGTTTGTGATTTTAGTTGAAGGATGAAATAAAGGATCTTCAGGTTCGTAAGTAGCAGCGATAATTGTGAAGACTAGAACACCGATTACAAAAAACGTAAAAAACAAGTTTCCGATTATAGCTAAGGCATTTTGACCTAAATTCTCCGGCCGGAAACTACTGGATCGCGACGGTAAACCCCGTCCAAGCATCATTTTCTTTCGATATAAACAAACAGAATAAACAAATGGAGGGTTACAAGATGAAGTGACAAATATTCGAACAGATAGGGTTTTGCAGATCTGAAAAGATTTAAACCTAACCTAGATAACCAACAATCTGGATCTATGAATTCGACTTACCTTTACAGAATTGAAGTGTAATCGGAGTACACATTCATGCTTGTTTTTTTTCAGATCTGTTGTGTGTGTAGACTGTAGAGTGCGATTGATTGCGAGCTGCTTGATTTCTTAGTGAGAATAGAAGTCAAATGTGATGGGAAACGATAACACGTGTACGGTCAAGATGTAATATTACACTGTGCACGGCGCAAGTTATCATTTATGAATTTATTTTGGCTAACATAGTCGCACGACTAGATCCACCGACAGAAAGACAATTAAGAAGTGGGTCCCACACGGTAGTCGTTGTTTCTTTTGACGTGTGATAATATATTTTAGAGAAATGATAC
Organism: Calendula officinalis; assembly: GCA_963853835.1. Taxonomy (NCBI): domain Eukaryota; kingdom Viridiplantae; phylum Streptophyta; class Magnoliopsida; order Asterales; family Asteraceae; genus Calendula; species Calendula officinalis. The sequence goes on along the minus strand of OY970823.1, from coordinate 56,700,639 downwards.
CTGTGCTTACAATTTATACTTATTCATAAATCTATTCATTTTTAAACTTGACATGTGTCGTCCACTAATTCTCTCTCTTCATATCATTCTTGATTTTAACATTTATTATGATCAAATTAGTAGGCAAATGAGTAGTATAAATACTAAGTATTACTCTGTATATTAATTTGTTCCTACAATTTATGAATTTCTAATTATTTAAGGTTTTTGATAATAACAGTCCTTAGGGCTATCAATAAGAACGCTTAATAGAGTTGTTATTTTCTTATTTAACTCCTCTTAACTCCATTAGTCAACTTATGTTTCTTATTTTTAGTAACATTCAAAATCCTCATTCAATCAAAACAAAAACTGTTCATTCTTATTTGTTTTTTATTGACAGTCGAGCTATCATTATCAAAACTAATTATTTAAAATCAATTACATTCCTAAAGTTAGATCATTAAAATGAAAAATTAATAAAAATAATTATAATTGTCCTCTCCCTTCTCTTACAAAATCATCGTAACTCAATACCGAAAGCCTTCGAATATTGTTAACAATAATGAAAAATAATAATAGAGAGAATTATTAACCATCGCTTTGTTCGAGTACAAATGCTATTAACAGTTTAATAATTGTTAGCCTAGTGGTATTGGTGAAAAAGATAAGGTGTTGCCCATGGTCAAGGTCATGGGTTCAAGTCCCGTCGTGGACGTGAGGTTTATTCCTCATAGGTGGAAGGTTCGAGGGAAGACATACTGCCCCTTGTGAATGTTACTATCTAGGCTCGAACCACTAAATTACTAACTAGTCGTACAAAAAAAATAAAAAATTATTCTAACCACATTCCATTTGGCTTTTTTCCTAAAACTTAATTTTAAGACATGTTAAATTACTATTATACCCATGTACCATGTTCATTTTCTTTATAAAGTTATCACTTTCATTTTATTTTAATTAACTAGGTTAACCGTGAAAAATCACGGGATGAACCCTAAATTTACTGAACATAATCTTTATAAAATAAAACTTAAAGTATAAAATTTCTCTATAATTGATACTATTGTATTATGTTTGGAGAGAAACATTCAAGAAGGTCTATTATTTTTACGAAGTCCTGGGGAACAAATCTCAATCATTGATCAATAAGATCTAATGGTCAAGATTAACCACATATTTTATATATGAGATGTATTTTGGTCATTTGGCACTAAAAATTTTTTGAATATTTTTATCTTCTATTTTTTATTTTAAAATTTGTTTATTTGTTTATTTATTATTATTTTCGTTAAAAAATAATATTTATTTGATAATTACGTGTAATACTTAATCACGTGTTATTTTAGTGTAAAATCACATATGATTGTATATTATTTAATCATATTTGATGTTTTAGTACAATGACATGTGATTCCGTATGCAATCACATTATGAGTTATTAATGGAAAAAATAAATATTTTTTTAAAAAGAATAATACAAAAAATAAAAAATAAAAAAAATTCTTTTTTTTAAATGACCAAAATAACCCTCCATGTATAAAATATGTGATTGGTCTTGACCATTGCTTATAATTAATCAATGGTTGAAATTTGTTATTTGACAATTCATAAAAATCAAAAACTTCCTTGAATACAACTCTATGTTTGGATTCTTATTATTCATTAACAGTTTTCTAAATTGTATTCTATTGCTTGACTCATTTTGTTATTTGGTACGAAGATGTGTATTAAATAAATGAATGTTGTGTATTTGATGTGGTAGAAAACTGTTTGAATTTCATATTCTCCAGATTAGTTTTTCTCGATTTTCTTCCAACTTTACTATCGGTAAAATCTATATTCTAATTTGATTTGAAAAAAGTTCAAAATATATACACATTCTAAAATTAAAAAGTAATCATGAAGATGTAAAGAATTAAATTGAACTTATGTAACTTAGGAATGTTTAAAATAAAGGAACTGGTTTGTTAAAGTTAAGTTTGAACAATCTAAAGCAAATTTAATTCATTTGATATTTATACCTCGTGATACTTTTACCTTTTTTAAAATAAATGCTTTTCTAAAAAAGTACATGTTAATCATTTGTATTTATCATGGGTTGATAATTTTGCATCCATCATGAAAATGTCTAAATATCATGGGTTGTTTAATTTAGTCTCCATAACGTATTTTGACTAATTTGTGTCACCTAAAAACCTCCATATACGTACTATATAATTATCCAATATATAATGGTATATGCATCTTAGAGCATCTCCAATGAATAATCTTACAATAACTTATTATTTTTGCTACATAAACTTTTCAGTTTTCACTAATCAAAAACCTATTCATAAAAAGCTTTTCCAATGTTAACTTTTCTAAAAGTTTTTTGTTATTAATAATACTAATTTACCTTTATCAAAAGTTTATAAATGCCCATCATATATATAGTTTGACAATTTTTATAACATTTTTTAAACTTAGCATTTTTAAAAATGTCTCACACAAAACCATTATAATACTTGAAATTAAGATTGAAATGTTACATTACAAATAATAAAGGATTCACATATATATATATAGGATTTAAAATGTAAAACTATTAGATATAGAGACTAAATTAAACAAACATTGAAAGAAGAATAAGTGGTTATGGAAGAATATGTGGTTAGACCAACCTTTTAAAAAATCTCAATATTCCAATAGTAAAAAGCTATTAAAAAAACTTATGTTTGAATAAACTACCATTAGAGATGCTCCAAGATATTTTGTTTAAAATTAAAGAACTGTTGTTTTCAATTTGCAGCATGCTTAGGAGTAATGTTACATGTCTTATTCACAAATTTAGAAGAAAAAAAAGATATAAAGAATTAAGTTGACTACAACAGTCAACTTACAAAAATATGTTTTATCATATATAAATTGCATGTCTGTTATAGTCAAAGTTAATGAAAGAAGTCAAAATAAAGGTCAAATTATATAACAGTGATTTAGGGTTCGGGTTAAAGCTTGGGAATTTAGGGTTAATATTAGGCTTTAACAGCCTTAATTGTTTTGAAAAACAAATAAATAAAAATAAAAAAGAACAATCCCTGTTAGGGTTAATATTAACCTTTAAAAGCATCTGCAACATAGATAAGTAAACATCTTCAACATATATCACATAAAAAACAATTTGTTAACATCAGCAACATATATCACATCTGCAACATAGATAAAAAAAAAGCAACATATATCACATCTGCAACATAGATAAAAAAAGCAATTTGACTGTTGTAGTCAATATATCACATGTAGATAGCTGCAAAAAATAGAAATTTGCAGCATGTAATGTGGTGCTTAAAAAATTGTTACTTGTAAACAATAATAAAATTATAAGTAACATAAACAGAATTAACATAAACACCTAAATCTATGCCACAATCAATATTAACAGACAAGATATATTAACACAAACATTAACACTATCATAATCAAGTTAACAGCAACAAAAACTGAATTAGAAGTAACTGGATCAGTTAATATTAACAGACAAATATATATTAACAATATCTGTATATAATGAACAATACTGGACTTTTAGAAATCGGTTAAGGCTGCTTTTATTTTAAAAAAATACATAATCAAATAAACAGTTTTATAAAAAAACGAACTTAAGAATTACCTGGTTGAATGTACCGGACTTTTAGAGAGATGTTTTTGCAAAAAGGTGTTGAAGGCTACTCAAATTTGTATGATTACAACCTTAAATACTAATCTCGTTGACTTAGAATCAATATGGGTCCAAAATTAGTAGATTGTTCCAAAATCTTTGTTGATAATTAAGGAATACTAAAAATCAATACTAAATCAAATTTGTTGATAATTATGGAATATTAAAAATAAATACTAAAACAAATTTGTTGATTTAAGAATCCGCCTGCATATTTGTTAATTTTCATTTTAAATTAAGTAAGTGGATAGTGAATATAAAATTTCGGTAATGGCACTCATTAAATAACAAACTGTCCCAAAAAAATCTCCATAAAATCGCAAGCTTCTTGGGCGGGAAAACAAAACATGAGCTAATCAGAAACTGTCATGTGGCAATTAGAAGGTCTAAGAAAATGAACTATATATATAAGTAAAAATAGATTATATAGAAAAAAAATGTACTTTATATTATATTGGTTGAAATACATTTACTATAAAGTTAAAATAGTTATAAGTTACGAGTAAATTAACTATATAAGTAAAAATAATACAAAACTTAAAAATATGTATAAGAACACAACACTTTATATATCTTGCATTATTGTTTACCTTTTAATTTTGTTGAATAAATACATATAATGCAAATTGAGTAACTTGAGAACACAGAAGTACGAATTAAAACCTATTTATTTAAATTGAACCATTTATCTCTACTACTTATAAAGCATTTAGGACATTTCCTTAAATAGCTTTATGAAATTTCAGCCACTTTCTTTCTATTTTGAGATTTTAAGAAAATCAATAAAAAAAACCTAACTGCCATGCTTCAAACCTGAGATCTCCTGCTTAATTGACACACACCTAACCACTTGGCTCCTGCTTAATTGACACACACCCAACCACCTGGTTTATCAACTAACTGTGAATTGATTTCAAAACACATTACTATTAAACATTTCCGGTTTTCAGCAGACATCTACATGCCCTTTCAAATACAGACCTTTCACTCCCCCTACTATTACACAGTTGGCCTCCCTTGCGTGTTCATCTGCCTACCTCGAACGCTGCAATAGCGCTTTCAAATCCTCACCTCGAAAACAACAATTATCTCGATTATGCAGCAGCCCTTTTAAATGCCCACCTCGATCCAACAAATTAGGCTCTTAAGTGAAGTTTCTAAACCCTATAAATACAAAAGGAGATGAGAAAGACACCATTCGGATTCTCTACCAATTACACTCCCAAAATTCCGTTTTAATTCCCGATTTGCTCTTAACAGGTATGCAATTCCCCTAATTTTGTTTTAACGAAAACTTTGAACAGATAACGTAATTCCCGTTTTGCGTTTTTTTTCATTTTTTCTCGATTTGATAAGTTTATTTCGTTTAATAAGCTGTTCATACGTTGTTCATATTATTTGATTATTTTGTTTAATACGTTGTCCATATTTTATATTTACAGAGACAAAACCATAGAGATGAGTCTGATCATCAAGATGAATTTGTTGGATGCTTAGGATCAATGAAGGAACACAAAATAGTCAGTTTTGGAATTTTTTTTAATAATTTAACATAAACGGTGTGTCATTAGCATGTTAAATGCTATGTAACTACATTGAGTTATCTCGGAATATCATCTTTCTCTTATGTTAATATCTATCGATGTTGAAGAATTAACTATAATTGTATCTTAAAATTTTTATAATGAATGTTATTTTCTATTTGTGTTTATTGAAGCCCGATTTTAGTTCACAATTGGATATAAAAGTCACTGGAATGTTTTTCTTCCTTAGAGACAGAGAGCAATTCAATAAGCTTGTCGGGGCAAAAAAAACCTGAGCTTCTAAAAATGATAAGTGGAATTGTGGATTCATAACCTGGCGTCATATGTAACCAACTACTTCTTGGTGTTGTTTCTGATAAGCTATCGCATATAACTTTCAATTTGGTTTTCCATGAATGTTAATGTAATATTTCATGTACTTGTAGCGAAATGAATGCCTTGTGCTTTTTTTTTTTGCCAGAAAAACAAGCCTAGAAATTATCTCCATAGGCATAGACAATACATAACAATGGTCAGTTGGGTGGATCTGGAACCAAAGTAGGTGAATCGAATTGGATTGTGTTCATTACAATATGGTTTTGAAGTGTTAAAACTACGTCGTGAATGAAGCATTTATACAATTTGGTTTTTCTTTCACACCTAAATACATTGTTGAAGAATAACCATGAAAGCTACAAACGATTAGATTATAATGGGTATTGAAAAATCCTTTTTTAAAAGAAATGTTTGGACTAATGAGTTATATCATTGGTGTACTTGTTTAGGTCCCTTAGTCGTAAGAAAGTTGCGTGTTTAGGTTCTTTAATCTGATAAGCATTGCGTGTTTAAGTTCTTTAATCTGATAAGCATTGCGTGTTTAAGTTCTTTAATCTGATAAGCATCCTCATTTCACAACTAATATTTGTATTACACTAAAAAGCGACCTCAAAAGTTGTGACCTTCAAAAGTTGAAATTACTACCATCTGCCACCACTACCAACTAGGGGTGTTCAAAACCGGGTATCCGGATTTTCGGATAGTGATTTTTACTACCCGTATCCGGTATCCGAAAATTCGGATACCCGGATTTCGGATATCCGAAATTCCGGGTATCCGAAATTCGGATATCCGGTATCCGAAAAAAAACAAAATATTTAAATATTTTTAGGATATTTCGGGTATTTTTTTGGATAATTCGGGTATTTTTCAAATATTTCGGGTACTTTTCAAATATTTCGGTTATTTTTTGATATTTCGGGTATTTTCTCAAATATTTTGGGTATTTTCCGTATATTTTCTATATATTTTTCGGATATTTTTGATTTTCGGGTAGTTTTTCGGATATCGGGTACCCGGAAATATTGAAAAACACTACCCGGATTTGGTATCCGAAATTCGGATACCCGGATTTTCGGATATCCGGATTTTCGGATAACCGGATTTCGGATATCGGATAATTTTTCGGATACCCGTTTTTTCGGATATTTTTGAACACCCCTACTACCAATAACCACTATCACTACCACCACTCAAGCTACCAATTTGTCGCAGCAAAATATAGTCACATGGTACCCGCCACCGCATTGCGCAGATACCCTGCTAGTATAATGAATAAGGCGTTAATTATTCGCTGCTTAGCGTTATAGCGTGAAATATAATAGTTAGGCCCCGTTTGATTTCGTCGGATTGAGTCAGAATCGGATTGAGTCGGAATCGGATCGAGTCCGGTGGTTTTCTAGTTCGGACCCGATCAGAGGTTTTCATTGGACCGAGTCCAGCATTTGGACCGAGTCTGATCAATTAGGAATCTATCAAACAAGACTCTTTAGACCGAGTCCGAATTAGGACCCAATCTGACGAATTGGAAGGAAATCAAACAGCCCCTTAGTTTATTACCTATTAACATGATCAATTTTTAGATAGAATTGCATGTTATTTTAGGTTATATAATATTGTTATTGGGTAAATATTAGGTTACACCTATATGAAAATGCGATGCTAGCAACAACAAAAAAACCCGTAAGAGCCTAATTAAAATTTTACCAATTCTTTAAAAAAGGTAAATGAGTCAAAATAGTTGGGACGTTTGCAATTATCACACTCCCACTACAATATTTCAATTAATTTCACTTTACAATCCCTATAAGGTTAGTCAAAATCACCTCATTTTCAACGTGTTCATACTTCTTTGAACCATATCTTGCAACAACATCTTAGCAGTCTCAACCGTTTTTCCCGACCCATCAACCCGAGCCGCAATTTCATGGACCATTTTCTCCAAAACACACGGGCTCAATCTCTTTTCTTGACTCGGTTCCCGAAGTAAATCCAACAACAACCTAGCCTTGTTCTGTGCCTCGTGGGTCCCATCAACGGTTAACCGTAACAAACCCGGGATCGCACCCTCGTTAAGAATAAGCTCCCGATATCTACTTCTCGAACTCATACACAAATCAAGCAAAACCGAAACCGCGTTTTCGGTACTCACTAATGATCCGTCTTCAATTGTTTCAACTAACGTTAGTATCCCGTTTTCGGCGTTTGTGATTTGGATAATTCCTTCTTGAGATTTGGAAATGAGTTTGAGTAAAGCGGTGGTTTTGTCGGCAAAATTGGAGTATCGTTTGCACTCTTTGAGGAGGTTGATGAGTGGTGATGTGGCGGTTGTGTCGAGGATGATTGTTGGTGGTTCGTTTGAGGTTGTTAGGTTGTGTAAAGCGGTTACTGCATCGACTCGGCCTTGGATGGTCCCACAACTTAGGATTTGGATTAGAAGTGGGATTGCTCCTGAATTTGAAATTTCTTGTTTGTTGTTTGGTGCTGCTGATAATGTTAGAATTGCTGCAGTCGCTAATTCTTGGAGATTGTCGGTGTTTTGAAATTGGAGAAGCTTTACGAGTGGTGGGATGGCCCCACATGTTACTATTTGTTCCTTGTTTCTGAAATTTAATACGGATGAATATGTTATTATTATTTTAATTATATGCACTATGCAGTCAAAATAAATTTTTTTTTGAAGAAGTAAGAAGTTGATGCAACAAAGATTAGCTTTAGCCAATTTTAAATAGTAAAAATTTTGAACTTGAAACAGAAAATGCACATAAAAAATGGTCTCCTAAAACCTGTTTTATTAAACCACTTCCCACTAATTTCGACAATTAAGTGAAATAACAGAGCTAGTAAGGTAATAAATCATTAGATCTTATATTTCTGATTTATTTATTTGGCGCTTTAATACATGTTGTCATGTTGTATCCAATGTTTCCAATAATGCCCTTGATGATTAAGATAAAAGCCTAATTGCGTTCAGACAACATTGAATAAAAATTACTATGTGCTACCTCTATACGAAACAGTAAGTTTAGAAAATTTTCAAGAATTTATTACCGTATCTAAGGCTGCACTTGAGTTTAACCGACAAAAAATCAATCTATTGTTCGTAAGTTATAAAACCGGATAATAATAATATCGTCACAAGAAATAAAGATAACTACATCCAAACTCAACATTTTCCTATTCTCATTTGGCACTCACCAAACAAGGAGACCCCCTCGGATTAATACTACTATAATGATGAACTGATTGAAGATATGTTGATATTTACATCTTAGATTGAGGATACATGTTACATTTCATACCTCTGAAATACAGATCTGTACGAGTTTAAATTCATGCTCACTCTCATAATCATCCATAAAGTTTGTGCACAAAGCTTTACTTTAGAGCCAAAATTGTCCAGTTATTCAATTATAGTTCTTAGAATCATACCTTTAATAATCCTTCCATATAATTTAATCAGTATTTTCTAAAACCCTAAACAGTAATAACAAAAATTGCAGAGAATTCTGATTCATACCACATTCTACACTCAATTCCATTATCTAAACAGTAATAACAACCATTCCCAATCTTCAATTCATCATTTGAACCAAAAAATTTACAAACCCTATCTTAACTAATTTCCCGAAAACCCTAACATGAGAATCTCATCTTTTCATTTTCAAATCACCACAAAACACACACGATAAACGTAATATTCAAATACTAACCGTTCATTTCTGGATGCTAGATTGAGGAGAGCGAGTAGCGAAACTTCACGAGCATCGTGATGTTGTGAGCAGAGCATAAGAACAAGGGGCTGAATGACGCCGGCGGCGGCGAACTTGGCGCGAATCTTAGCGGAAGAATTACGATTACGTATCATACTCCTGATCTCTCTAGCAGCTTGAATCTTAGTGATTAGGTCTCCTTTGATCAATTTATCAGAGATTTCATCGATTAATGTTACTTTCTTCTGATCCCATCTCTCCTCTTCCTTCTCCATCAATTTAACAAAATATTGTTCGTGGATTGTTCGAAGTGTTCAACTCCGGCAAGCAATGGAATGGTGATTTGGAGATTGAAGTCTTGATAGTTGAAAAGACGCATACATACAAATACTGCACTTGATAAAAGAGGGTCTGAGGACCAAATATACATTTGGCTTTTATACTCGTTTTTTGGTTAAGATTTCTAGATGTTTTCAACTTTTTTATAATCTAATAGAAATGCATAAAATAATTAATATTGAAAACACGTGTTTAACCAATTTGAGTATTTGGAAACTCGGTTTTAATAAAATCGTCATTCTTAATAATTTAAACCCATACGAATATATAATCTTTCTATTACCAACTGTCTCATTCATTTTGTTCTTTGAAGGCTACTCAATTATTTCATATGAGAAATGGTATTGATGGTTATCTTATGTGCTTATTTTGATATTGATGCTCATCATAAAATAACATATATAATTCATTATTCTCGTTCTTCATATTATCTTTTGACGTGTCTTGATCAGGTGATCAAACACATAATTAAACACAAATAATAGACACCAATATCAATTCTCATTTCATAGAGATCATGGATTCAATTTTTCACTAAATAAATATTTATCAGATGACCAATGGAAGCATCTGAATAGCCACCGAGAAAATATAATCATCCGAACAAGCCCTTAAATATCCTTTAAAATGAGAATGACATGTTCATTTGTTTTGTAAATGACTTTTTTTGGCCTTCTGTTATTAATATATTATCTTCAATAATTGAATCAACGACTTGATTGACTTTTCTAGCTTTTTGTTTTACTTTCCAGCATCATTTATCTAGAAATGTTTTCCATATATCTAAAATTGGATCGATAACGATTTGATTGAGTTCATCTACTTCCTAATGATTCATCAAGTCTTTCATTTTTCATTAGTATGTTCTGTAAATGTGCTTACATTTTCTATTTGGAACTTATTCTGGTTCTCTGGTAAGTATGTTTAATTTGAATATTCTGAATGCTTTATACTAATATCTCTCGTAACAATAACATATTTTTTCCTTTATTAGTTTTGACATCTCAATGTCATAACATACCATCAGGCACATACTCACATATAAAATAATTTGGGCCTACTACCTGCGTCACTTCTATTGTTAGATAACCAATTGTATCACTTAGTGACACTTTCACTTAAAGTAGAATTTTTTTTACTTTCAAAGGACACGTCCTTTTTAGTCTAAATCGGTGTACACTTCTTAAATTAAGAATCTAAGACCTAAAATAATGATATTTTTGTATTTCACGGAGTCCTTATAATATTGGTTTTAAGTTTTAACTAATAATTAGGATGTAGTTGACCATCGAATATTTTTCTTCCTGTTGGTCTCGGGTATTGACCACGTGGGTCTTAAGTGGCTTCCAAAACCATGACTTTTTTATGACATCACCACGATAACATTCTCATATTAATATACCTTATTTTAAAATCATGGATAAGAGAGACATCAAGACATATGATGATGACGTATATATAGGATGTTTGAGAGAGCTTATTAATTTATCTAAACTTAATAAGCTCTAAAAATATTACTAGCTTATTATTATTATTTGTAGTTTGAAACTTGTATAAACAATCCCTAAAGTAGATGAAAAGTAAATCCCCTCCAAAACAATTCGTAACCTTTGCCACTTCTTCGATTCGACCAAGTTAACGTTAACTTCTTTAACGTCAATTATGATCCAAATATTTGTCTGATAAAACAATTAAAATTGCTGATTTTGCTTATACCAATTACAATAAATCAAGTACATCTTCTCTTGCTATCAAAATTCACTTTACAAGTAACACCAAACCCTCTAAAACCCAAATCATACTCCTATAAAACCTCAATTTTCAAAGGAAAAAAACAAACAAGAAGTCAAAGAAAACAAGAATGAAGATAGTCAACTCAACTCTCGAGGGGAAAAAACGGGCATAATTAATCATATACCAGACAAGACAGCATCAACAAATCGGTCTCAACTAACTTAAAAATGGTCATCATAATCAGTTACAAAAAGGACATTACCTTTTATAGTTTTATATCCTCCAAAAAGATACCCAATGGCCAATAATCAACCCTCCTATAAAATGATTTACAGTTACACTCACCTCCACCCACCGTTATATCTTTAATTCCATATAATTCTTTTTTTTTTCTGCTGGAATTCCCCGATTAAAAAAACAATGATTTAAGATTGGGTATATTTCTTCAGTAGTTATTGGGCCAGTTGATTTGGGTGGGCTGCTGCTGATATGGGCCAGATGTGGGTCCCACCATGTCAACGGGCCCAGCCATTGTTTGGGGTTGTTGGAGAAGCGGGTGAATTGGGCCCGTTGTCACGGGTTGTGGAGGGTGGTGATAAATACTAGCAAACGGGCCATGTGCAGCTTGTGTTGGGGTGTATGCAACTTGACCACCTTGAGGAAGATTATAAAAAGAGCCTGAAATGTCTCGACCAGGTGCAGCAGCAATCCATACGCCCGAACCTTCACTCTATAAATAAAAATAAAAATAAAACATATAAACGCGAACGCAAAATAAAATAAAATTACATAATATAAGAAAGATGACATGAATGGTGAAAGTATGAAACTCACCTGTTGTCCTGTAACATAGACATTATTATTCTCCTTAAACTGGGACCCACCAAGATCTTCATTAGAAGCCGAATTGCCAGCTGTCACACCCGGGTTTGACCCATACGGGCCATAGGGTCCCGGGTGACCCGAATTCCCAGTATTACCCCCGGGCTTGTATTGTGGGACCGGATATTTAGGGTTTGCAACTGGTGGAACGGGATACATGCCACCACTTTGAGGTTGTTGAGGGAACCCACCATTGCTTAAAAATTGATGAATTGCAGGGGGTGGAATGAAAAATGGGGAGAAATACGGGCCATATGGGATATAATTTGGGGGGTAATGTGGTAAATGTAACCCAGTTGGTTGTCTGAAAACAGGCAGTGGTTGCTGAGTCACAGCTATAGAGCTCTGCATTGACCCACCTGCTTGTGTAGCTAGTGGTGTGGGACCCGCACCAGACAATAACGGGTTCCCAACCTGTAGTTAATATTAATGAGAATGTTAGGATTAAATAAAAATTAGGGTTGTTATGGTTTACGACTTCAATCCTCAAACTTTCACCAATTTAGCAGTTTAGCCCTTAACTTTTTTTTATCATGATGGTCTAGTGTCATAACATTTATATATAATTTTACACAGACTGTTGCAAACTTGCAATAATACTAAGTAGTAACTAGTAATAACAATAAATGTGATAATAACAAGTTATAAAGTTAAAAGATAGGTGGAAACATTGAGAAAAAAGTTTGAGGGTTAAACTGTCAAAAATGGAAAGTTTAAACTTTAAAGATACAGCCATATTTAACAGCAAGAAAAGTTACATCTCAACACATAATGACCAGTTTGATTATTAGTCGGTCAACAAAAGAGTTAAAACGCCAAGTCAACAAAAGTTTAGGGGTTAAATACTAAGTCAACCGAAGTTTAGGAAACCAATGCCAAAAATAGTTGAAGGGTTAATATGGCGAGTTGGTGAAAGTTTGAAGATTAAACATAATTAACCCTAAAAATTAAAGTAAAAAAAAAAGAAAGAAAAAATTAAAATACAAACCTCTTGTGAAGATTGAGAAGGTTGTTGAGATAAAACTGGAATATTTCCATTATATTTGCCAGGTGGATGAAAAGGTGAAATTCGTCCATCATTATCAGCACTGGGACGATAAAACTGAGGATAATAGCCAGCTGGATCGAACGGTTGTTGAACCTGTACATAACAAAAAAAAATATATAAATAATTTACATTAACTAAAAACCGAATTGGTCAACAAGAATGTTAAAAAGTCAACAACTTACAACAAAACCTGGAACACGAGAAGCATCACGGGCTTGAGACTCAGTTTCAAAAGGTGCAATTTGGGTCCCGATTACTGGTGGAACGAATCCATAATTTAAGTTAGAAGAAGGGTGGATAATTGGGTATTGATGATTTGCTGTTGGGAGTGAAGTTTCTTGTGTGGGCTCGTTTTCTTGTGGGCCCACATTAGATGATGACGTGTCACCTTCTGGTGATAGATTTTCAGGTACATTTGATGAGGATGACGGACGGTCAAGATCATCTTCATCTTCATCTTCATCAGCAGCAGTTACCAAAACATCTTGATTCCTGAAACCAAACGTGGAAAAATGTTAAAAAGTTTGTACTTTTTTAGTAATAAAAATGTGAAGATAATTAACCTGGTTGGTTGTTCGTCTACATGTTCAATGATTTCAGAAGCCTCAGAAACAGATGGACTTTTTGAGGTTGAATTCATAGCAAAAGTAGCATCAAAACTTCCAAAACGAAACCCTAATTTCTCGATTTCGGGAACATGAAGGTGATTGGGGATAATAACATGTTGACTATCTGAAATGTGTGATTCCTCTCTCTCCTTTGACTCAAGAATATTGGATGCTGACTTTAATGAAGAATGATCTTCAATTGGGACAGCTGGCACTTCAGTTACAAGTTCTTGAGCAGGAATGGGATTTGTTGGTTTTGGTTTCCACTCCTTAACAGGACCAACTGTAAAAATAAATAAATAATTAATTAAAAATTTATAAATCCATAATACTTCAAAATCCCATCATAAAACATTTGTATAAATTTAAATTAAAAAAATTTAGTACCTTTTTGAGGCCCAATTGCTTGTTGTGGCCTGTTATTGTAACCAGAAGGTGGCCTATTATTATTCCCTTCTCCTTGAAACATTTTTCCTTGCATTAACGAGCTTCCAACATCGTTGCCAGCTGTCATAATAGACAATTTAAATATATGATTTTTCACAAATTGATATTTATCACAATTCACAAGTAATATTAATTATAGAGTCATGAAAATATGGTTTAAAAGAAACAAAATATAATTTTCCTCGAGTAAAAAATAAGATCCTTACAGGCAGTTTTAATCTCAGCAGGGGTCTCTTTGACTTGGTCAACAGGAACTTGTTGACAATCAATTTCACGACTAATAGGATCCAAAGCAGACAAACCGGGATTTTTATTTTTCTCAGAAACTAATTCAGATGGTTTATTTGTGGCAATATTGGATGAACTGCAAAACAATAGGGTAAAAAATGTAAATTTGAGAGACTTAACCACAGTAATTTGTGATTATTTCAATTAAACAGTTACAACACCTTGCAACAACAGATGTCTGTTTATTCTTGTTATCTTGTGGTGCAGGCAGGATCACACCATCATTTGCACTTTTATTGATTTCATTTTCCTTTGCAGAATAAGCATTCTTGCGACTGCCTGCATCTGTTTATGCATTATAGTTACTACCATAATTGAATAATTAAAGATTTTTTTATTAAATTAATTTCAATTTGTAAAATTACCATGATAAATGTGGCGGGAGGGGTAGTTACCCCGACCACCCCTATTCCCCCTCCCCTGCATCCCAGGTTTCCATCTAGACTCTGTCACTTCTTTATTATGAGTCTGCAGAAAAAATGGAAAATATAATAAGTTGACTGTTAAAACAATGAATCAAATTGAAATGAAAGAAGCATAGAGAACGCATAATTAAGATTATTAAAAAATCCATTAACAGAATAAAAGAACAATTATCGTACCTCTTTCTTACGGTCGCGTTTCCTCCTTACCTCGTGAAATGGATCTGTGCAAGAATAAAGTAAATATTTTTACATATTAAACTATAAATAAATATATAACAAATTAACAATTACAAACATAACATTCACATATACTTCCTCAAATATAAGATTGCTGCAAGACATATCCAGCTAACCTTACACACGAACAATCAATCGAAGATTGAAAATGAACAACAAATAAACATATAATTTCCAGTTTTATGTTAATATAGTAGCACAACATTGTTAAAATTCTAATGAGAAACTTGGCTAAGTGCAGCATCTGTAATCATTCCAACCATAAAAAATCACAAATTCAAAATAAATAAACATCAATTCAGCTGTGAAGCAAAAGTATAAATTACAACACTTCAAAAACCACTCTAACCCTAACAATAAGTACACTCAGTTACACAAAAAAACTTTTTTGTCACACCAATCACACGATACACGCAATCAATTACATTCAGAAAAATCAAATCCCTAAAAAATGAAAAACATATAAAACTCACAAAAACAAACCTAAATAATGGATCTTGAAACGAAATCTATAGACAAAAGATTACCCTGCAATAGAAGCTTCTGTGTCGTCTCGTTTGGATCCATAGAACATTCTTTAAGCATTGCATATATCTCATCTTCACTGTGATTACCGGTGATCTCCTTAATGTTCTGGATCGTCTTTCGTACGCTGTTTGGAATGGAAACCCTAGCTCCACTGTTCATCTTTTTCCTTATTTGAAACAAACAGTAACAATTCCTCTTCAATATATGTCTATATATGTATAACAAAATAAGTTTACATATAGATAGGGGAATGATTGATTGAATAGATTAGAGATTGAATGTTTATGAAGACATTAGAAATCAGAGAAATTGGGGGAAAGAGAAAGACTTTGGTTATGGGTTTTTGAATTGATCTAATTTTGTGTTTTTAGAGAGAGATTGAAGAGAGAGAAAGTAGAGAGAGAAGGGGGAAGAAGAGCAAAAATAAGTGTGTTTTGAGTGTAGGGCTTTTCCCTGTGTTTTTTTCTTCGATCTTTGTTTGGAAATAATTTGAAAACTAGTCATCTTTGGTCCCTTTCTATTTTACTTGTTAAGTTAAGGCCCTCCAAGCTTTGTAAGTTGAACTCCGTTAGAGAAATATGATAAATGTTAAAGAGAATGTACATAAAAACAGCTTGAACTCGTGTACGCCCGAGCGACCTGCGGGCACGAATGCAGCTCCGCAATTCGGGCCCGTGCGGGTCAATTTTTGCACCTCATCGACACTGCAGTTGTCTCGTACTGACCTCCTCAGTATTGATTTTTTCATACTGACCACCTCAGTACTGAACCGATCAATACCGACCTCCTCGCACTGAGTGTTCGACGTGTACTGAGCTGCAGTCTGATACTGAGTCTGATACTGACCTGTGCAGTATCAGTCTGATACTGACCTGCGCAGCAGGCAGTCTCATACTGACCTGCAGTACTGATCTGCGCAGCAGATGTCTGATACTGACTTCCAATACTGACCTGCGCAGCAGCAGTCTGATACTGATCTGCGCAGCAGCAGTCTGATACTGACCTGGGCAGCAGCAGTCTGATACTGACCTGCGCAGCAGCTGTCTGATACTGACCTGCGGTACTGAGTTCGTATACTGACTTCTGATACTGAGTTCTCGGACTGACCAGAAGGACTGAGCAGAACAGTTACGAAAATTCTGCAATTAGTGCAGATTACTGTTTTGATTTCTTGTTTAATGATAATGAATGCATTTAATGTTTTGAGTAAACATTAGTCTTCATTCTACACTATAAATAGAGACCTTGGGTCTCATTTGTAAATACACCTTCTACACCTACTTCTTCTTTCACAGCTTTCTCTCTTAAAGAAAACACTCTAAACTTGGTTAGTGTTCTGGCTTGAATTATATCCGGTAGTGTAAAACTACTCGGTTGTTTTACCCTGGGAAATAGACAACGAATCTATTTTAAGGGGATCGTGAATTTCACGAGACTCAACCAAAACCTTGTACTTGTTTGTTCTATTTAGTTTGTTTCAATCTTTTGTAAACGTATTCGTCAATTTCCCTTATTGTAATTGTATTTTATTAATGAAAATTGGTATTAGCTCCTACAAACTTAAAATAGATTTTCCTCTCTAGCTAATACCGGTTGGAAAATACATTTTTTTTTCCGGATTTTGCTCGTTAATAGCATAGATTCGGAAAAGTGGTGATTGAAACGTTTATATAGAACAAAAAGGTTCAATTGAGTTTTTAGAAAAGAAAAATTTCCAATTTTGTTTTGTTTGAATTTGTTAAATCAAATTTTTGGATTTAAAGTACATTATATCAAGTTTTTAAAGTTTGATTTTAAATAACTTGATATATTGTTTAAAACAATTTTGGATTTAAAAATTTATATTTGTTGACATTGGTTGTAAGATACAAGATAGTCATAGACTTCTTGAGTTAACACTTGAAAAATATCTTACTTCTAATCGAAATAAGTATAATTGTTGAGGCTTATTGGTCAAATATTTGCATTTTTTATTTGATAAAAATGACAAATGTTGTGACAATGCCTAATATGGAAATGCATATGAAGGAAGATGTGCATATTGTGGCTATGATTTCCGAGTTGTCGGAAGTTAATTTGGTGGGAAACGATTCAAGTGGATGGTATGTCGATACGGGTGCAACCCGTCACGTGTGTTTCAATAAAAGTTTGTTTAGCACTTTCAAAGACGTTGAAAATGGACAAAAACTTTTTATGGGAAACTCGGCTACCGCGGATATCAAAGGTGAAGGAAATGTCATCTTAAGGATGATTTCCGGAAATGATGTCACATTAAGCAATGTGTTGTATGTTCCGGCGATTCGTAAGAATCTTGTGTCCGGATGGTTGCTTACTAAGTTTGGATTTCGAGTTGTGGTCGAATCCGATAAAATTGTGTTATCAAAATGTGGAATGGATGTTGGTAGGGGTTATGCCCTTAATGGTATGTTCAAATTAAATTTGAGAAATTTTAAACGAAATTTTAATAAAAATGTTACTAATGTCGTTCATTTACTTGAAACGTCAAATGTTTGGCATGGTCGTTTAGGCCATGTAAATTTTAATTCAATTCGTCGTTTAATTAAATTAAATAGCATACCAACATTCCATATTGATTCGAATCACAAATGCAACACGTGTGTTGAAGCCAAACTTACGAGAACATCATTTCGATCGGTTGAAAGAAATACCGAACCACTTGATATGATTCATACGGATGTGTGTGATTTGAAATCAATTCCTACCATGGGTGGTAACAAGTACTTCATTACGTTCATTGATGATTGTACTAAATATTGCTATGTATACTTACTTAAGAGTAAGGATGAAGCAATTGAGAAATTCATTTTGTATAAAAATGAGGTTGAAAACCAACTTAATAAGAAAATCAAGGTTGTACGAAGTGATCGAGGAGGTGAATATGTTTATCCTTTTGCGACATTATGCTCTCAAAATGGAATAAGACATGAATTCACTGCTCCTTATTCGCCACAGCAAAACGGTATTGCCGAGCGAAAGAATCGTACCTTGAAAGAGATGGTTAATGCCATGCTTATAAGTTCGGGGTTAAACCACGAAATGTGGGGGGAAGCCATTTTGTGGGCTAATTATCTTTTAAATAAGATACCACGTAAGGAAAAGGATGAAACACCGTATGAACTTTGGTTTGGAAGAAAACCTTCGTATAAGTACTTACGAGTGTGGGGGTGCCTTGCTAAGGTAGCCATTCCTCTTCCTAAGACTCAAAAGATTGGGTCTAAAACGGTTGATTGCATATTTATTGGTTATGCACATCATAGTAGTGCCTATCGTTTTCTTGTGCATGAATCTAAGATTCCCGATATACACAAAAATACGATTATGGAATCAAGAAATGTGTCATTCTTTGAAAATGTGTTTCCTTGTTTAGACAAAGAACAAGGAAGTTCGTCTACACGTGTTGACGAAGTTGTCCATGATGAGAGACAACAACAACCTCAATTAGAAGAGGTTGAGCCTAGAAGAAGTAAAAGGGCAAGAATTGAAAAATCCTTTGGTTCGGACTTTGTCACCTATATGGTAGAAAGTGAACCAAGGACCTACCGTGAAGCGGTAACTTCTTCGGAAGGACCTCAATGGAAAGAAGCCATTAAAAGCGAGATAGATTCTATCTTACAAAACCATACGTGGGAGCTAGTTGATCTTCCTCCGGGTTGTAAAACTTTAGGCTACCGATGGATTTTTAAGAAAAAGATGAAAGCGGATGGTTCCATTGATAAATACAAAGCGAGGTTGGTGACCAAAGGATATAGACAACGAGAAGGTCTAGATTACTTTGATACCTACTCACCGGTTACGCGAATAACATCAATTCGGATGATACTTGCGATTGCTTCCATAAGAAATCTAGAGGTTCATCAAATGGATGTGAAAACCGCCTTTCTAAATGGTGATTTAGAAGAGGAGATTTATATGGAACAACCGGAAGGCTTTATTGCTCCCGGTCAAGAGGCAAAAGTATGTAAACTCGTTAAATCATTGTATGGATTGAAACAAGCTCCTAAATAATGGCACCAAAAGTTTGACAATGTCATGCTAGAAAGTGGCTTTAAAATTAACGAGTGTGACAAATGTGTTTATGTGAAAAACACAAGTCATGGATATGTCATCTTATGTCTTTATGTAGATGATATGCTTATCATTGGAAGCAATGATAAGATGACTCAATCTACAAAAGATATGTTGAAGTCAAGGTTTGACATGAAAGACATGGGCTTGGCGGATGTCATTCTTGGAATCAAGATTGTACGCACCCATGATGGACTTGTGTTAACTCAAAAACACTATGTTGATAAAATTCTTGAGAATTTTAGTGGGGGAGACACTAATAAAGTTAGTACTCCAATTGACACCTCTCACCATCTATATAAAAATAGAGGTGAAAGTGTGAATCAATTAGAATACTCAAGGATTATTGGTAGTCTAATGTACCTAATGAGTTGTACAAGACCGGATTTAGCTTATGCGGTGAGTAGGCTAAGTCGGTACACTAGTAATCCAAGTGTCGAACATTGGAAAAGTATTACTAGAGTACTTCGGTAATTGAGGTACACTAGAAATTATGGACTACATTATACTAGATATCCCGCTGTGATAGAAGGATACAGTGATGCGAATTGGATATCGGATATAAAGGATTCCAAATCTACAAGTGGTTATGTGTTTACCCTTAGAGGTGCGGCTATATCTTGGAAATCGTCCAAGCAAACGATTATAGCTAGATCCACAATGGAATCTGAGTTTATCGCCTTGGATAAAAGTGGTGAAGAGGGGGAATGGCTACGCCAATTTGTGGAATGTATTCCAAATTGGTCATTGCCTTTGTCTTCCATTTGTATACATTGTGATAGCCAATCGGCTATTGGTAGAGCCAAGAGTGCAATGTATAATGGTAAGTCAAGGCATATTCGACGTAGACATAACTCGATACGACAACTACTCTTAACTGGAGTTATCACGATTGACTATGTAAAGTCAAAAGATAACATCGCGGATCCGCTTACGAAAGGCTTAAGCAAAGAGTTAGTTAATAAGTCGTCAAATGGAATGGGACTAAAGCCCTTGGAATAAAAGTTTATGCGAAGGAAACCTAACCTAGTTGACTGGAGATCCCAAGATCTAGGTTCAATAGGACAACCTAATTGTATAAACGAAGGGATGTCACTGTGGGGGTAACGGAATTCCTCCATACATTCTTAAAGGGAGTACATTGTACTACTTCCTAGTCCATTCCTAGTTCAGTGACAATGAGGATAAACACTATGGCTTTTAATGATTCGTGGTAGAGAATCACCTATGTGAGAGAGAAGTGGGGTCGCTTCGAATGGGATTGTTGGGCACAATTCTTAGTAGCTCTTGCAGAACCAGGCAGTGTCCATGACCAAGACGGGCACGATAAGAGGATATGAACAAGTTAGCGAGGGTCTTGTGAGAATGTATACCGTCGTCTACACAAAAGGCGGACTCAGTTCAAGGACATCGCGTCTACTGACTGCTAGGAGACTAAGTGTGCTTCTCAAGGGAGGGTTCAAAGGCTAACACCTACCCATCCTTTGCAAGACTTGACTGTTGAACATTTATCGATGGTTTGTGGTGTTTTCAATCGATCTCTATTCATGTGGGGGATTGTTGGAAAAAGTTGTGATAAAATGATTTTTCACCAACTTTGGACCTATATAATTATATATATATGTGTTATATATAGTTATTGGTTGGTAGCTATGTGTTCTCCTATATGAGAGCTACGCAACGGTATATAGCGTGTCCAAAGTCGAGTTGTGGTGAATGAGATATCGACTCTCAAAGTAGGGTGTTTGATACAAGAAATCTTGGAAGTGGGGGATGTGGGAGAGTATCCCACATAGGAAAAAGATGAAACCATTTGTTGGTTTATAAGGTTGGAAGTTGTATGGAAGATTAAATCCTTATACATGGGTTTTACCCGCACGCCTACGCGGGGGGGGGGGGGGGTGGGGGGTGCAAATAAATTGGACTGAGTTGCCCGAAATAGCTTGAACTCGTGTACGCCCGAGCGACCTGCGGGCACGAATGCAGCTCCGAAATTCCGGGCTCGTGCAGGTCAATTTTTGCACCTCATCGACACTGCAGTTGTCTCGTACTGACCTCCTCATTATTGATTTTTTCATACTGACCACCTCAGTACTGAACCGATCAATACCGACCTTCTCGCACTGAGTGTTCGACGTGTACTGAGCTGCAGTCTGATACTGAGTCTGATACTGACCTGTGCAGTATCAGTCTGATACTGACCTGCGCAGCAGGCAGTCTCATACTGACCTGCAGTACTGATCTGCGCAGCAGATGTCTGATACTGACTTCCAATACTGACCTGCGCAGCAGCAGTCTGATACTGATCTGCGCAGCAGCAGTCTGATACTGATCTGCGCAGCAGCAGTCTGATACTGACCTGCGCAGCAGCAGTCTGATACTGACCTGCGCAGCAGCAGTCTGATACTGACCTGCGCAGCAGCAGTCTGATACTGACCTGCGCAGCAGCAGTCTGATACTGACCTGCTGCACTGACTTCCAATACTGAGTTCGTATACTGACTTCTGATACTGAGTTCTCGGACTGAGTTCCTGGATTGACCAGAAGGACTGAGCAGAAAAGTTACGAAAATTCTGCAATTAGTGCAGATTACTGTTTTGATTTCTTGTTTAATGATAATGAATGCATTTAATGTTTTGAGTAAACATTAGTCTTCATTCTACACTATAAATAGAGACCTTGGGTCTCATTTGTAAATACACCTTCTACACCTACTTCTTCTTTCACAGCTTTCTCTCTTAAAGAAAACACTCTAAACTTGGTTAGTGTTCTGGCTTGGATTATATCCGGTAGTGTAAAACTACTCGGTTGTTTTACCCTGGGAAATAGACAACGAATCTATTTTAAGGGGATCGTGAATTTCACGAGACTCAACCAAAACCTTGTACTTGTTTGTTCTATTTAGTTTGTTTCAATCTTTTGTAAACGTATTCGTCAATTTCCCTTATTGTAATTGTATTTTATTAATGAAAAATTGGTATTAGCTCCTACAGATATCTGGGTGAAAATATTTTTATAAATCCCAACGAGTCCTTGACCGCCCATATCGAATCGTTCAAGTTTTGGAAGATGATCGAGCCGTAAATCTATCGGTTGAATACCATGGTAGGTAAACGACAAAAGGTCAAAATCAAATAAATAAATGGATTCAACCAACAAACAACCCGCAATTTCAAAGTGTTTTAAGGTAACACCTCGTCCTCCTATACGAATATGCTCCAAGTGTCCCGAGCAATGGATTGATAGTGTCTCAAGATGTGGAACATTTGTCAAAAGTTGATCAATAATTGTTTCACTTACGTTAACTCTCTTTAACATAAGTTTTTTTAGCGACACTAGCCCTTTAATGGCTGTAGCATTCGTTAACCTTGGCGGGAAATCAAAGTTATCACCAGCATAAGAAAAAATGACATCATCGTTTCCGGCTAAATTGAGTTCAAGAAACTCGACTTTTTTGTTTAGTGCAAACTCGACCCATACATCAATTAACTTCTTGTTGTACCACCCTTTACTCAAATAATAACAAATACGAAAGTCTTTAACAATTGGGTGGTTGTATTTTCCTATGACAGTGTTCACTTGATCGATGTATTCTTCATAAGACCCTGGGGCCAAATTACCAAAGGTGCCCCTGCCATCGAAGTTCAACCGGGTTGGATCACGCCGCCATATTCTCGAGAGAACGCTGGTGACCACCGCATCTCTAACAGGCAGAAACGACACGATGATAGCAAGAATATCATCCGTCAGTTGGTTGATTAAACCATCTGAATTTGATTCTTCACCACTTTCCTTCACTCATAAAACGACTCGTCAATAATCTTTGTAAAAAATAACAATTCAACCAATTAAATTACAAGGTTTTGCTATTTATGTATAGTGTCTTTTTTTATAAAAAGTAGTGTTACGAGTACATTAATTAGTTTGCTCGTTAATGCATATGAATTTACTGGTAAAAAAAATATGATATATGTTTATGTACAAAACCTGCAGTTGAAGACTAGTTGAAGAGCTCTGTAACGATAGGTCATCCATGAGAAACTAACTAATTGTTTTCATTACCTGCAAGTTCTACATAAACCTAATAAAAATCGATTCATACAACTTATATTTAATGCCGGTTGAGATATCTCTTAATACTAAATTTAAATTTTCGAATCAGTGACTATCCAATTGAAGATAATTCAAAACTTAAATTTGAATTTTGATATTTTGTTGAGGAGAAACGTGATTAACTACCTGATTATAAGGACCTTTTTCAATACTTATCCAGTTTGTTAAGCTAATTAAGCGGGGGAAATAAGATGTAATCATACAATTATACTCAAAATTCTAATAAAAGGATAACTAAGAAAATATAGCACTATAATGTTAAAATTATTATCAACTCTTTTAAATGCAATCAAGACCTAAATTGAACTAATAGCAACATTAGCCCGACAAAAATCAGGAGTAAAAAATAAAATAAAGTCTGAAAAAATCAATGATTAGAAGGAATTAACAAACATCTAACATAAACAAGACAATCCATACAAAAATTACACATAAGGCCATCAATCAATAACTCATTCTGTTTCATTGAACCTAAAACAACAGCATCATGACACGTTCTTAGCATCCTATGAACCGCCGCCTACTGCCATAAGGATGATACCGACTACCGCCACCATAACCTTCTCTACTCCATATACCAATTTTGAAGAAGAATCGATTAATTGGTCTGTGAAAAGTGATAATTGTGAAGAACAGAGAGATCTAATTTTAGGATACTTTGGAAGAACGGAAAAATCACGAGTCTTGCAAGTGAAAGTTTAGATTATGAGAATCGATCGTCGTTAACCAAAATCTAACTTTGGCTTGACGGTTCACGTTAATTTCATTACCTAAACGATGTTATTTCATTAAAATGGAAAAGTAAAACGAAAAATCGAACCAAATCAAACCACGAATGTTAGTTGTTATTGTTAGAAAAAGTTTGTGATAAAATGACTCACTAACTTTGAACCTAGATAATTATATAGATATTTTCTGGGAAATATAATTAATTGTTGATAGCTTTGTCTTCTCCTATATGAGAGCTACAGCTATAGAATGTCCAAAGTATAAGTGTGGTAAATGAGATATCAACTCTAAGAGCATTAGGTGTGGTAACTTAAGCCAAAGTGTCACGTCTGTGCCACCTCTGCGCCACATCACCATTTCACATCTCACATTCAAAACCCCCAAATACCCCCTCTACCATCACTTAAGCCATTTGGGCCCCACCACCCTTTTTTTCTTTTTTCTTTTTTTTAAAAACATAACACTTCATTAAAACAACAAATACAAACTACAAATTAAAAAATACAAATACCGAATTAAAAAAAAACCGAAAAAAACAATAAATTGGCGAATTTTTTAAAAAAAAAATTCCCGAAAATTACACACGATTTTCTTGATATCGTTGCCAAATATGGTCCATAATATTTCGTTGGAGCGATTCGTGTGTACGTTTATCACGTAATTCCCGTGATCTCAGTCGTTGTATTTCGGCTCTCTCGGCCCAAGTACGTTCTAAATTAAGTTGTGGAGTCACATACAACTCGATCATATCGCTTATGGCAAAGTTTTGATCTTTTACAATCATGTTATGCAATATGATGCATGCGTACATGGTTCTACGTAGCTTGTTGACACTCCACGAACGAGCCGGTTGGCGAATAATCCCCCAACGCCCCTGTAAGACACCAAATGCACGTTCTACGTCTTTTCTTGCACTTTCTTGTCTTCTTTTGAAGTAAGCACGTTTTTCATCTCGTGCAACAGTAAATGATTTGACAAAGCTTGCCCATTGTGGGTAAATACCATCAGCTAGGTAATACCCGTTTTGATAAGTCACTCCGTTTACAACAAAAGGGACCGAAGGAGCAATATCGTCAAGAAGGTTATCAAACAAGGGTGAGTTATTTAACACTGTGAGGTCGTTATTGGCACCCGCAACCCCAAAAAATGCGTGCCAAATCCACAAATCTTGCGAGCCGACATCCTCTAGTATTATAGTTGGGTATTTTTTTATCAGCCCTACCATATTGGCCGTGCCATGCTTTTGGACAGTTGGTCCACTCCCAATGCATACAATCTATACTACCAAGCATTCCAGGAAACCCATGAGCGTTCTCGTGTTTTGTATATAGGTTTTGAACGTCATGGATGTCGGGTTTCTTTAAATACTCAGCGGTATATAAGTCGATAATACACTTGGTAAAATGATTTAGACAATCACGTGCACAATGTTCACCAATTTTTAAATATTCATCAAGTGAATCAGGTGTTATGTCATACGCCAATTGGCGAATGGCAGACGTGCATTTCATTATAACACTAAAACCCATTAGACCGGTGGCATCCGGTCGTATTTTAAAAAATTCAAAATGGTTAGGAAGAGGTTCAGCAGTATAGTTAGAAATACCTTCGACTATTTCTAAGAATAATCGCCTGCTCATACGAAATCGACGCCGGAAAACCGTCTCAGGGTACTTTGGATTATCACCAAAGTAGTCGTCCAATAAACGTTGCTCGGCAGCTTCGCGATCTCGATAGACTGGCACGCGACTCCGGGTTGGTTGAGCTTGTTAGCGTTGCATGTATTGATGCGCTTGAGTCATAAAAAAAATATCCATCTCGTCGTCGACATCGGACGAATAACTTCCGGGATCCATCAAATTTCGACGCATCTTGATAAAAGATTGTGTAGAAAATATTGTGTGAAAGGGTTTAGTTTGAGGAATGGTGAGAAATGTTGTGTGGAAATATTGTATAAAAGGGGTGGTATTTATAAGGGTTAAAGGTTTATTTAAAAATAAAAAATAAAAAAAAAATTAATTTTTCAAAAATAGCCGTTGCCCAACGGCTAGGCCACGTGGCGGCCTCCCATTCGTCCGCTGGAGTCGTCGACGGGCAGGCGCACCTCCTCGCTGGCGTAGCGCCCGGTGTCGTGGCGCGTCCGGCGAGCCCATGTGGCGTCCGGCGCCCACCCCTTCTCGCCACCATACCGCCTACTCTAAGTTGTATGTTTGAAACAAGAAATCTTAGGTTGAGAACTTGTTACACATTGGAAAAATACCAAACTATATTGTTTGTGGTTAAATTTGGATTGGAGATGAGTCAGCCCTAATATATAAATACTATTTTAATATTCAAACATCATTTTATAAAAAAAGACATATTTAAGTACTGTATATGAAAATTATTAAATATTACTCTATAATAATGTCATAATATCATACAATCTTTACTTGATTTTAAACCAAATACACTTACAACATTACTTGAGATACTAAAGATATTTTGTGATAAATAAAGGATATGCACAACGAGATCATAAGAAAAAGAGATATCACATTATCAAAAAAAATTTGAAATAGTCGGTCGTTTGTCATGTAGCAAAAGCTGTAAATTAACGAATTATCTTCCTCTATATATGAGGCCTAAATTTGAGTTTTGTTTGACAACTCATCACTTTAAAGCATCTCCATTGGTTGCCAATGCCACGTGTAATTGGCCCTTAATGCCACTTGACATCTTGCTCCATATTTTCCGCAAAGATTTGAAATTTTAAATAAAATTCGGTATTAATGGTGCTTTACGCCCATTAATATGCTTTCCTATGTATGGAAGATACACTTTCCTATGTATTTGGCATTTTTTACGCCCAAATTTTCAAAAATTACCCCCATAAAACCGGACATTAAATAACATCTTTGTAAAATATGTTAACTTTCACAAACTGGAGGCCATTCTCTTTGATAAATGCAAATGAATTTGTCCATTTCAAATCTTTTTAAGCATGACAATATTTTCCAGATTTCGAAATCATTTGACAATTTCGAATGAATTTTGACAGTCCATTGCATACGTAATTTAAAGTATGTCCCTTGCATACATAATTATTTGACAATATTTAAATGATTTTTAAAACATGCCAATTTCACAATCCCTTGCATACAAATTTTATTTGAAATTGTTGATTGTACCTCCAAAATCGAAATCATTCTTGGCCAAATCTTTGATGCGATTCAAGTATGTCCCCGGCATGCATAATTAAATCACTAAATTTTCCCAAAGATTAAATATGATTTAGTTCTTATTAAATTTAACGTAAATAACATACTACAATAATAGAAATCGTATATTAATAAAATTTGTCCAAGAATGAATACTTTGATTCAAATTTATAAAATTGAAATGTCAAACTTAATTTAGTAATGAATAGGATTTCAAATTAAAATCGAAAAGATAATTTCCTATTCAAATATGTTTTGCTATGACTATAAATAAAAGTCAAGGTCAGACGTTTGAAATCCAGTATTCTCACTTGGTCAACTGTATGTCGCCGTCTCTAGAGTTAGAGCAACAAATGATTGAAAGTTATTTGTTGCGACCAAGGTGACAATTACACTAACTTATAAATAAATGTCGTATACAAAGAAGTTTTATTTTGTTCTCTAAATTTTATGTACCATTTGTGATATGTATTAAAACACGTTTAGCATCAATTCAATAATATATTACTATATACATTTGTTAAGTTTTTTTTATATTTTCTTTTTATTTCTCGAAGCATGCCCGCCCATCCGGGCGGGCTATGAAGCTAGTTAAACCTATATAACTAAATAACAAATTAAGTTTATTAAACGTTGTTCAAAGGTGAATTAGAAAATCACCAACTCTACGCCTGCAGGCGTTATTGATTCAAGTCGTCGCTTGGTAACAGATTGATAATCACACACCTTCTGATCAGCTGACCGCCCACGATGATGAATCACAATTTTCTCGAGCGTAATAGCATTGCGTATAACGTAGGCAACAAGCTTGAGGTCAAAATCGCTTATTATTTTGTCATGATAAACGAATTTTAGAAGCTTCATGTGTTTATGGGGATGATAAGGAACAACATGCCTTGTTTTTTTCCTTTTGAATGGTAAATAACGAAGTTGCTGCAAAAATTTGTTTACATAATGCGGTTAAATACTAAGTCGGTTAATTGGAGATAATGAAATTAAGTACCTCGATCATAAACGTCTCCAAATTGAAACATGCATTTGTTATAGGATACCAGTCGTGAGGGCAACTATCTTCATCGAAACCAATCCTTAATCTAAGATTCTTGACATTTGGTAGCTCAGGAATAGAATTAAGCTTTGATTTTTTCTGAAAAAACATGATATGATGATAAGATTGTATGGTATTATCTAAATTGATGATAAGATTGTACAGAATTAAGCTTTGATTTTTTCTTGACATTTGTAGTTACAGGATATGGTTCCATTGAGAACTTTTTGAAGGTTGCAAATGTGAGAATTATTGTATTCACCTAGCTATGATTGATAAGATTGTTTATATTCATATATATGAATAAACCAAACAACTTTGTATTATGTAATCATAGATGAATATATTAATTCTCACATTTGTTAATTTCTCAAAGGAACCCTCCCCTACCCTTACTACCTACGTATACTTTTATTAATGATGATTATGAAGAGATTAGAGATGAAAAACTTACATTGAGCCAATATAAACTTAAGGAAAGAGCCTGCAGAGATGAAGCGCAAGATGATATCTCGGTGAAAATATTTTTATAAATCCCAACGAGTCCTTGACCGCCCATATCGAATCGTTCAAGTTTTGGAAGATGATCGAGCCATAAATCTATCGGTTGAATACCATGGTAGGTAAACGACAAAAGGTCAAAATCAAATAAATAAATGGATTTAACGAACAAACAACCCGCGATTTCAAAGTGTTTTAAGGTAACACGTCGTCCTCCTATATAAATATGGTACAAGCATCGCGAGCAATGGATTGACAGTGTCTCAAGATTTGGAACATTTGTCAAAAGTAGATCAATAATTGTTTCCATCACGTTAACTCTCTTTAACATGAGTTTTTTTAGCGACACTAGCCCTTTAATCATTGTAGCATTCGTTAATCTATACGGGAAATCATAGTTATTATAGTCATCAGAAAAATTGATATCATCGTTCCCGGCTAAATTGAGTTCAAGAAACTCGACTTTTTTGTTTAGTGCAAACTCGAGCCATTCATCAATTAACTTGTACCGCGATTTAGTCAAATAAAAGCAAATACGAAAGTCTTTAACAATTGGGTGGTTGTATTTTTCTAAGACAGTGTTCACTTGATTGATGTATTCTTCATAAGACCCTGGGGCCAAATTACCAAAGGTGCCCCTGCCATCGAAGTTCAACCGGGTTGGATCACGCCATAAGAACCGCCATCTTTTCGCCAGAATGCTGGTGACCGCCGCATCTTTAATAGGCAGAAAAGACACGATGATAGCAACAATATCATCCGTCAGTTGCTCGAGTAAATCATCTGAATTTCCCTTCACTCATAAAACAACTCATCAATTAAAAAGTAACAATTCAACCAATGAAATTGCAAGGTTTTGCTAATTACTAACCGTTCATGAATAATGTTTTTTTATAAAATGTAGTGTTTGTTTATAAATACTAAGTGTATGGTGCATATGAGATTACCATAAAAAATATGATATATGTATATGTACAAAACCTGCAGCTGAAGACTAGTTGAAGAGCTCTCTAACGATAAGCCATCCATGAGAAACGAATTCATTATTTTCATTACCTGCAAGTTTTACATTTTACATAAACATAATAAATACAGCTTCTATTTAATGCCGGTTGAGATATCTTTTAAATTTAAATTTTTGAATCAGTTACTATCCAATTGAAGATAATTCAAAACTTAAATTTGAATTTTGGTATTTTCTTATGTGATTAACTAACTGATTATCAGGACCTTTTTTCAACACTAATCGAGTTTGTTAAGCTAATTAAGCGGGGAAAATAAGATTTAAAATTCCCATCGTTCAATAAACACATGTTTTATAAGTTATTTTTCATTTTTCTCTCAACAAATTTACATCAAATTTAAGGCATACAAATAATCGTTTAGTGACAAGGATTCATAGGGAAAAAACCTTTTTTTAAAAGGAGCAAAAAATAATCAATTTTTCTACTATTATCGTACAATTATACTATAAACGAGTGGCGATTCAATCAAGTTTTGGTTAGACACGTGGAAAGGTCAAGCTCCGTTTGCGCAAAGATTTAACCGTTTATTCCGGCTAGAAATGAACACTTTTTGTAAAGTTAGCGATAGATGGTGTAATGGTAGTTGGCGATTCAATTGGAGAAGAGGTATTAGAGGTGGAGTGGAGCAAGAGCAACTTGATGATCTCTTGGCTATTATTGGTGATACCGCGCTTAGAGATGGTAGAGATAAAATTGTTTGGGGTATGGGAGATCAATGTGTCTTTACGGTTGGTGATACGAGAAGGCATATAAATGCCACTTTGTTCCCGGGAATTCCCTCGGACTTTATTTGGTATAATTCTTGCCCGATTAAAGTGAATATTTTTATGTGGCGGGTATATTTGGATAGGCTTCCTACTCGTTTTAACCTATCTAGAAGAGGGTGTGAAATTGGCTCCATTATGTGCCCGGTATGTGATGATTCGGTGGAGTCCATAGCTCATCTCATGTTTACATGTTACATTGCGAATCAGGTTTGGGTCGCGGTGTTCAAGTGGTGTGACGTGGGTCAATTTTCTTCCTGTTCGTTTAGGCAATGGTGGGAATTTGGAGAAAAGATTCCTAATTTTAATAATCGTCGGTTAAAATTCCGGATTATTGGTTATACTACGTGTTGGATTATTTGGAGGTTTAGGAATTCTTTGTTATTTGATAGTGGTAGAATGCGTGTAGCAGAACTAGTAGATAGTATTCGTTTATTTTCTTTTGTTGGATCACACATCGAAATCAAAAAGTTAAGATTTCATGGGTGGATTGGTTAAGAAACCCTTTGTATTAATGTTTTTAGTCTAGCTTTTTGCTAGATTCTAGAGTAATAAATTTTCGTGTGGAGGTCTTCGAGGGGATGATGGCAATGCCGAAGCTCATCCCGTTGCCTTCTTTTTGCTGTTCAAAAAAAAAAAAAAAAAAAAAAAAATTAATAAAAGGATAACTAAGAAAATAGAGCACTGTATAAAATTATCAACTCCTCTAAAAGCATTCAAGAGCTAATTGAACTAATAGCAACATTAACCCAACTAAAACGAGTAAAAATTACAAATAAAGTCTGAAAAAAATTGATGATTAGAAGGAATTAACAAACATCTAACATAAATAACACAATCCGTACAAAAATTACACACCCATAAGGCCACCAATCAATAACTCATTCTGTTTCACTGAACCTAAAACAACACCATCATGATACTTTCTTAGCATCCAATAAACCGCCGCCTACCTGCCATAAGGATGATACCGACCACCACTGCCACCACCGCCACCATAACCTGCTCTACCTCCATATGGTCCTCCTACTCCACCATAACCAGAACCAGCACCGGATTCATAACCACCACTGCCGCCACCTGGCCCGCCATAATCACCGCCACCTGGCCCTCCATAACCACCGCCACCTGGCCCTCCATAACCACCACCACCTGGCCCTCCATAACCGCCGCCACCTGGCCCTCCATAACCGCCACGACCATATCCACCAAGCCCGCTCCCGCCATACCCTCCACCACCATATGAGCTAAATCGACTAGAGTAACCACCAAGTGGCGGCTCACCGCCCCTGTAACCACCGTAATCACCGCCAAAATCACCATAACGGCTGCTGAATTCACCGCCACTTGGTCCATATCCACCATAATCACCACCACCATATCTACTGGAAATTCCTCCAAGCGACCTATACGGAGGGCCATAACCGCCACCGCCACCGCCGCCATAGCCGCCGCCACCACCATAACCGCCATAGGAATCACCACCATATCCACCATAACTATCACTATACCCACCACGTCCCCTAGGCTCACCACCATATGACATAGGTCCTGAATTTGAGGATTTCTTTGGTTCTGCCTTCTTGATCTCAACCTACACCAACAAACCATGTTAACCTAAAGTCTTATTTTGACCTATTTATTTATAAACGGGTCAAATTTGGTTATCTTTTATCTCTAACAGGTCGAAAGTTTCCTAAAATCTGTTTATCATTGCATAAATTTCCTAATTATGTAATTCAAAAATTTATACCATTATTGAAATCATACAAATTTTGTAATCAAATTACAACACATTAATCTATCAATCTATACTTACTAATTCTCTATTTTACCAATTTTAACTTTAAGCCCTCCTATTTAATAATATTTTAGTAAACCCTTTAAGATGTTACAACTTTGAACTTTTTACAATCATAATGGCCTCTTTCATTATTATTTTAAAAAAATCAACTTAATTTTAATTTCATCATATTTCCATGTTTGTAATTAGTTGTATATTTGTCAATCTTCAACTGTTAATAGCCAATGATACATTTCACAACTTTTTTTGGTCACCATCATATTAATGAGAACTACATGTTCAATTTAAATTTTATCAACTAATATTAAAGAGACCTGACCCGTTAGAAATCACACCAAAAAATGTTTTGACCCGTTATCCAACCCGTCAACCACAAGCAAAAAAACATATAATTAGGCAGACAATAACTGACCTGTGTACCATTCATATCAATCATATTTCCATCAACAAGGACCGTATCAACAACTTGCTCACTATCAAATACAATAAATCCAAATCCTCGGGAACGTTTTGTGGCATGATCTCGAATAATTTCATGTTCAACCACGTTTCCATACTTTGAGAAGAAACCTTTCAGCTCCTCTAAATAAATAAATAAATCATTAATGCAAGTTACATAGGGTTTCAGATAACTAAAAACTTTAAAATACTAACCTTCAGTAACTGCTGTCGGGATCCCACCAACAAATATCTTTTTTGTTTTGAAATCTTTAGAATCACCAGAACCTTTTGGGATGGTCCTCTTGATCTCAACCTGCCCAACATTTATTCCCATATAATCAGTGGCCAGATATAATTAAGATGTGAAAGACAGATGCTTAACTAGAAACACACGCATTATATTAATATAATTACACTCAGGCTCAGCTTCCTTATTTATAAACAAAAAAAAACCTAAAAATTGAACTGAAATTAACTCACTTGTTTCCCATTGATGATATGTGTCTCGGCGATAACTGTATCAACCACAGAAGGATCCGCATAAGTGATGAACCCGAAACCCCTGGGTCTACCCGTTTGTCGATCCTTCATGATAACCGAATCCGTGAGCTCTCCATACTTACCAAAGTACTTGACGAATGTATCTATATATATACACACATACAGCTATATCAAATCAGATACAAATGATGGTGTTATAACTTACAGAAACACAAAACATTTAATGGCTAACCTATGGGAGTATCTTTCGCTAGACCTCCGATGAAAATCTTCCTGTAACAATTCAATTAACCAATTTCAAAATTCTGTCATTAATTATAACTAAAATTGAAAACACTGAGAGTAAATCGTGTGCTATTATAGAGAAGTGACGAAGAAGACGAACCCTGGACTAGCACCGTCCCCAAAATCAGGTCGCTTGGAACCCATTGGAGATGAAGATTTCTGAAATCGAAGATTTTGTTGCAATTTACAGTGGTGTTCTTGAATGGGTTTAGAAGGAATGAGAGACGACTACGAAGTACGAAGAGCTCCTGAGCTAGGGTTAGGGCTTTACGGTAAGATACGGATTTGGGGGTGCAGAAAAACTACAAAATATTGGGAGAATTTGGAGTATGGTGTTTCTTTATGAATATTTTTCTCTTTAATTTTTTTAAAACTCACAATTACAGAATAAACACACAAAAATATCCATTTGAACCTCACCTCACTAATCGATCCCTCCCTCAAGCACGTACCCAAATCGGCGCAAGAAACCGACGCCTCCAACCGGCCACATGGTGCCAACGGTGGAGGAGGGAAAATGGGCAAAGCGATGTGAATGACCGCTGCCAGCCACATGGATATTATTTTATACTTCGTTTGATTCAAAATAAGTTATACTCCGTATATTGTTGCTTTTATGGTTTTCTGAGCAAATTATTATAATAAGTATTAGATTAGATTAATTAGATGATTAGTGGAAAATAGATCCACAATTTTTACTAAAGTGAAATTAATAATGTTT
This sequence comes from Calendula officinalis, assembly GCA_963853835.1. Classification (NCBI taxonomy): domain Eukaryota; kingdom Viridiplantae; phylum Streptophyta; class Magnoliopsida; order Asterales; family Asteraceae; genus Calendula; species Calendula officinalis. The sequence continues at coordinate 56,665,637 of OY970823.1, read as the reverse complement.
AAGAGTAAAAAGATCATTTCACTATATTAAAGTAGATAGTGTGTGTAAGCCCCATAACTTTTTACCAAATAAAGTAAATTATAAAAGTGTATCATTTATTTTGAATTATCCAAAAACTAAAATTATATCACTTATTTTGAATCATATGAAGTAAGGCCTCTACCAATGGCATCGGTAGGAACTCATCGTTAGCCTTCAAACACGTCAAACTACCGACGACAATGGCACATGGCTATTCTTCAAACGCGTCGGTAGAAAATCATTGCTAAAAGGATGGGGGTTAATTCTTTATTACTTTTTTAAGTGGGGATAAGTTTGGTGATGAGTAATTGTTGGCATGATGTTGTCGGTAACTCATCGGCAGGGATGAAGGTGACGTGGCACTACTGGCGAGTTTAAGAACGTATCACTGTTGGGAGAGACCTAAGTAAATTAGGATTTGTTTGTTAAAAATAACCAGTGAACAAAAAATTATGAATCTTGCTAATAAATATTTTTAGGAGAATGGTTAGAGGTTTTTATATGTAAAAGTTTATATACTTTTTTTTAAAAATCATCACCCTTTAAATTCACAAACTACCTAAGGAAGTTATACTTTAAAATTTGTATATTTACCAATATTATTAATCGTTAATCATTGTCCTAACAGTAATTATTAGCAAAACCTAGAATTTATGTATTTATATTTGCTTCTTAATTCTTTGTTTTTTATAGTAATACTATAAAAAATATTATCAGTAATTAATTAACTTTCAAATTCTTTTAAATTAAATATTGTATATATAATTTTTAAAGACTAAATATCCAAACATCTTAATTGTTAACCATTTTCATTTTTCTCTAATTATTTTAAAATATTATTTTATTATTTATGTATTATTATTTTATATTTATAAAAACTATTATATTTTATATTAATACTAACTTATAACCTGTGATATATCAGGGTGACTTATATAAGTTTTGGTTTATTAAGTTAATAAATGTTTACTTTTTATAATTATATTTACTAAAAGTTATAACTTTCAGTATTAGCTTATAAGCTAATAGACCACTTAAATAAGTTTTCGCAAACAACCCCTTAATAGAGTAACTCAAGAGCATACTAATTTTATTTTTGAGCTTATTTTCCATTAATAGAAAACCTTAAAAGCTTTAGACGTAAGTTTTTTTCTCCTTGTGGTTTCTTCTGATATACGTGACCCGTTCACTATAAATTCTTCTGATCTCCAAACAAGCACTTTTTTAAAAGTTATTAATTTGACCTCATCTTAATATACTATTTTAGTATACCTATGGTGAATTCCTTATGGCTATTTGAAACTCTTATACTACCAGTAAGGGTGCGTCTCACCTTTAACATTGTCGGCCGTCAACCCATGGCCAATGCGTCCCACCCCTTACACCCTCAAGCTTGATGCGTCCCCAAGGTCCAATCGGCTGATGCGGCGACCAACTGCCACATTGTTTTTCCCCATGCTAAACAATTTCATTTTCTTGCTGTTTTCTCAAAAATTATTTATATATAAAATATATAATCTAATAAACTATATACTAATTTCAAATTAGTAACTAATAATGTCTAAATTCGATATATCCTTGGACTTTTGTGTGTATTTTGAAGACATATCATATTCAAATGCGTATCGAAAATCACTAGACATCCCTGAATTAAAACAACATGTGCATCACTTTTTGGCGTTTCTTACTTACCAATAAAGGGTAATATACCAAGACATTTATTATTTGAGGTATGAATAAGGGACTACTTACAAATCTATGTAAATAGTTAAGTCAACGAAGGTGGACACATATGGCAAAACTATCCTCGAGGCTTGAGCTTTTAAAAGTTCGCTTTTGGTCATTGCGAGGATAATATAATACTCCGTAACATGTTTATTTCGCAATCTTACTTCTATAATCGGGTTTTTGTAAGCTAACATTATACTTGCGTAGAGCATTAACAAGAAAAAAATTTCTGACTAGTTTATGATTAATCTAACACAGTTTGAAAATATGGGCGGTAATGACTTGTCGTGATGGTGCAAGAGAGGGGCAAAACTATAATATATGACGTGTGTCATGATATGTTGTATGTCGTCATACATGCAATATTATGATTTAAACAAACTACTATTGATTATAACATATATATTTTTCATTAATTCATTCCCTACCATCCGGCCGCCAACTGTGACACTACTTTAAACTTTAAATTTTATCAAATCAGTTGATATTTTAACTGACATACTCATGCCAATAATATATCATTCACTTAATACTTTATACATAAAATATTCACTTAGGAAATAACAATACCCGCTATATTACTCACTTACCCCGTCGCCTAGCCGAAGGAAAAAATCGACGACACCCAAGTGAAGGGGCTTGCACTAATCTTAATGCCACACATCCATTTTCTAATGTGTATATATAATACTAGCTACAAAACCCGCCCGATGGGCGGGTATGCTTCAAATTTTAGTATGTAGAAAAATACCAACAAAGATTAATAATTTTCTAAATGACATAATAATCGATAGATGTGATGATGATTTTGTACAAAAATTCGATACATGAAGAAATGTTACATATAATTTACAAACGAAATAAGATTTCTTTGTAAACGGCATTTACTGTTGAATTAGTGTAATTGTCATCTCTGTCACAACAAATGACCTTCAATCCTTTCTTGCTCTTAACTCGAGATACAGCTACATAAATCTGGCCATGTGAGAATACTGGTTTTTGCAGAAACAAACCAACCTGAGACAACGTCTGACCTTGACTTTTATTAATGGTCATAGCAAAGCATGGGAATTGCCTCCGATTCAATTTGAAAGGCATCTTGTTGTCCTCGGTCCTTCTCAGCTTTCCAAACATGTAATTATGAGCAACAAACAGAATTATTCAAGACATGTAATCTAATTATGAGCCCGTTTGCTTCTTTTGGTGGTTCAGTAGTAAACATCATGATTTTTTCATCAATCGACAATCAGTCAGGATATACTTATACGAATACTGCCAGTTCCATCATCAATCGGTGAGGATTTTCCAGGTAGATGGGGACTTTACTTCTTAACATTGTGATTGCAACACGTGGATGAAAAATGTGGATATGGAGGGTTGATTATTGCTAACGGCTCCAAAATTGCTTATGATTGGTTTCAAGTTGGTCAATGTATTTCCGATCCCAATCAAATTCATAGTTATATCCCTCATTAGAGATACAAACAATTTCACAGTTCCTTTAAAAAGAAAAAAAATGCACAAGTTAGATATCATTATTTATCATGTGTCAAGGTGTAACAATATTCAAATAAATTAAATAATAATTTAATACCTCGAATTATATCTTCCATTTCTCACAAAGTAATCGCTTACCTCTTCCCCTTCCACATCCCACCCCTGGTAGCTTTCTTCTATCTGCAATTTCATACAATAACATTTGTTTTTACTAATATTATATGTGCTCCACGTACATGCCAAATTTATGCTCAAATATAATACTAACATTGAATACATTCCCTGGTTATAGAAAAATTATTAATGGCTATTGCAGAAAATTTTTCTTAACGGCCTCAGTTAAAGATAAAATGGATCCAGAAAAACCTAACATATTGTTTTATTATCAAAATATTAAAATTAAATAAAAACAAAGTTTCATGTGGCAATCATACCAGTGGGATTCTGGGTTTCTTCATGAACCATGTCAACTACCTGGCAAAACAAATACGACAAGTTTATATACTTCAAAATGAATTTTCATATAATTTCTAACTGAAGAATATAGCAACATAAAACTAATATGCATCAACACCCCACACAATCAACTTTTTATAAATACTTAAAATGGTTACAATAACAACATAAATTTTAGAATTTGGTCAGCTAGTGACCTATCTTTGTTTTATCATCAATCGTATAAATTTAAGCCTGAAACAAATAAACTTGACTATAAGTTATCCATTACTGATTTGTAAAGAGGTAAAGGATATTTTTTTATCCCTAATTCAATATGCTAGGTTAATTTCTAATCTAATCAAGTTTATGAGCTTGAAACAAAATCAAGCTAACCTGGTTCTTCATGGAGCAAATTGAGGCAGAGAACGAATAGTCGAAACCATCAAACAAGTATCCCTCCTCCTTCTTAATCCCGCGACCTAATCAGTATCTGAGAAAAAAATGAATGACCAGGTAACAACATAAAAAACGATTGCATATTGAGGTTAAAACGAATCATATAAATTAGGGTTGGGTGGAAGAAGATTGTGGAATTGCTGTAACGACCCGAAATTTGTAAATAAATAAATTGTACAAAAATATGATAAATAAGGATAAATCGTTTAAAGAACGTAGGAATTGGTTTCGTGTCGTTTGGACACCGTACGAGAAAGTTATGGGCGAAACCGGGTCGAGCCAAAGATTAAAAAGTGCAGCCTGGGCTGCTATGGGAGTTCACGGCGCGAACTATTGTTCGCGATCGTGAACTCGGTCCAGCGAATTGGGCCAATCGTCGCGAAGTAGTTCCCGACCCGGTAACGATCGCGAACTGTGCGAAGCATGAAAGAGTTAGCGACGCGAACTAGTTCGCGATCGCGAACTCTGCCCGACACCAGCATTTAATTCGGGAAAACTTCATTTATGTCATTTTGAAACCCTAGTTTTCTCCTCTCTTTGGTGTGTGCGATTTTGGAGTTCAAGGGGCTGTTTGGAGCTCAATCTTCATCAAATCTTAGTGATTCTTGCTCCTAGTTGAAGATATAAGGTAAATCTTCATCTCTCTTGTGATATAAGTCTTAGATTTGAGTATGGAAGCTTGAATCATAAACCCTAGTTATGGATTTGTTCATGAATGGTTAAATGGAAGTGAGATAACTTAGATCTATGGTATTTTAACAAGGAAAACGTGGTCATGTCATGGATACACGAAAATGTGGTGATTTATGAACCTAGGGTTTGGTAATTTTGGGGAAAATGGTGCTAGTAGTTAACTAGCCATGGATTATGTAGTTAGTATAGATGATTAATGCAAACCATTGTATTGGTTTTGATAATAGATTGTCGGTCGGAAGATTTGAGGCATTCAAATCTCGAGAAGTGATATTGGTGATTAAAGAACGCAACAACTGGTTAAGCTTGGCTAAGGTGAGTACATGTGAACTTACAAACTGGGTACATAGCTAGTAAATGTTTTTATGATTAAATGATTTTTATCGAGTCTTTAAGTAATTTAGTCATTTATGTGATATATGATGAATTGCTTGTATGATGGTTACATGATTGATTGAATAAGGAAAGATGGAGTTATAAGCTCATAACGATAAAAGATAAGAAATGATGACGATGATGATATCCCTAGGGCCGTAGTAGATTGGAGGCATTCCGGTTATTACGGTACCTTAAGGTTAGTGGTAGATTGGAGGCATTCCGATTACCCAATACCTATGAGTCCCGGTAGATTGGAGGCATTCCAATTACCGTGGAAATGATGGTCTTGATAGATTGGAGGCATTCCAATTATCTTGACACTGGCCAATGATGAAAGTGATAAAGTGACCCAAAACAAACTTAGTAATATTATTTTAAGATTAAATGATATTATTTGACTATTTGTTTATCGGGTCTAAAACCCATGTATCTCACGAGGCAATTTTGTCTCACGTACTATGTTTGTGTTTTTGCTATGTACTCAGGTTCGAGATCGAGGATCTAGGAGGCCCGTTTAGAAGAGGCCTTGTTGAGATTAGCTCGGTGTTGATGATTAGAGTCCTTATCCTATGGTTAAGATATAATTTGTAACACCGTTTTTGTAAACTCTGATAATCTCGAACAAGAAACCTTTTCGTTTTTGTAAAACCGGTAGTTGACACCGATACAATATTATGTATTTTGGATTAAATGTTATTTAAATATTGTTTTGAAAATTGAGGTGTTACAATTGCGAACCTGGTTCAGCTAGGACTTTCGTCAAACACATGATGGGCAAAGGGATTGAAGATTGAGGAACGATTGAGAAACAACGGTCGATTGATGAATGATTGAGAAGCAGCGATCGATCGAGAAGCAGCCGATTGAAGATTGGATCGTGACAAAGGGATCGAAGATGGAAGAAATCCGCATTGAAATCATTCCTTAATGTTGGCCTATTATTTTGGTTCTTTCCTTATATGCAGGAAGACCGCAGTTATGATGCTACGAATTTGTGTGTGAATGAGGTGGACCAATACCCGAATTACAGGTGGCATTTAGGACGAATCAAATTGCTTGGAAGTGCCATGTTGTCAAAACCTCTTCAAAATTAGGGGCCATATATAGGTTAAGATATCATTTAACACGATATCTTCTTGCTTATTTTACTTCTCATTAGGCTTAAACATGCACTTATTGACATCACACAAAAACTTCCATGAAAGTTTTGGACCGTTTAAGTTTTAGGAAAATGTTAGTAATTATTGGTAGATATGTATAATGAGTAATTGTGTTTATAATGATGAGATAATTATATACTATTAAAGTTATAGGGATACAAATAATGTTTTTAATTACTATTTGCTGTAATTTGTTTGGTGCAACCAAATCATGTTTTTCTTCCGCTCATAAATTAATTATAATTTTATACATTACAATATTTGAATTCATGACCTTAGGCCATGAAAAACACCAAAAACACTAGATTGCAAGCCTTGCATGAATCAGAGATGTTCAAAAACATCCGAAAACCGGATATCCGATAAAAATATCCGCTATCCGAAAATGTGAGTATCTAAATTTCGGTTAACGGTTCCGGATAGTATTATCATAATTTTCGGATATCCTATATCCAATATATATAAAAAATCCACAAATATATGAAAAATATCTAAAATTTCCGAAAAATATATGAATAATTTATATTCTCCAGATACCAAGTATTTCACGAAATAGCAAATATTTTGACTGAAAATTAAGTTTTGTTAATTTAAAAAAATTTCAAATACATTATATACAGAATTTAAAATTTTCCTTTTTAAGAATTAAAAGTTGAAAACGATGGAAATTAAATGTTTATAAAGATGGCAATGGACACAAAGAACTACTAAAATGTACAAAACTATCCAAATACCCTTTTAAGTCAATACACTTATGGACCACATATATCATTTAAAACTAAAAGAGATGAAATCCAATGTTTATAGTGGTGGCTTAGAATTTGCTGATCGGAATTAGAGGTGTACATATGGGTTTTAGCCCGAGCCCGGGCCTAAAAAAAGCCTGAAAAAGCCCGGTCCGAAAAAGTCCGGTCCGAAAAAGCCCGGCCTGAAGCCCTTTTTAGCCCGAAATCCTAAACGGGCCTGACTTTAGTCACGAAAGCCCATTAAAGCCCGGGCCCGGGCCGGACCGGGCTAAGCCCGAAGCCCGAAAAAGCCCGAAAAAAAGCCCGAAAAAAAGCCCGAAAGCCCAAAAGCCTGAAAAAGCCCAAAGCCCGGGCTTTTTAGCGTTATAAAGCCTGGGCTATTTCTAAATGACCGGAAAATCTAGAGTTTCTCTTGTCTTTTCTACCTTAATGATATAGCCATATAGATGATAGGGTAGGAAAATGCCCGAAAGTAATAGTTTGTTGATTTATTTAATTAGTTATAAAGAATATTTTGATTATTTATATATTTTTATAATTATATTATTATATAAAAGATATAATAGAAAGAAAAAAAAAGCCCGAAAAAGCCCGGACTAAGCCCGCTAAGCCCATTCAGGCCTAAACAGGCCTAGTTTTTTTTCTTAAAGCCCGGGCTAAGCCCGGCCAGGGCTTTTTTAGGCCCGGGCTTTTTTACTCCAAAAAAGCCCGGTCTTTTTTAGGCTCGGGCTAAGCCCGGCCTGGCCCGGGCTTTGTGCACCTCTAGTCGGAATGATAATTTACATCTTCTATATAACTACACTCTATAAGCAATGTTTTTCTTTTAGGGTAAATTACAGTTTTTGTCCCTGACCTATACCCGATTCGGGGTTTTTGTCCATAATCTTTATTTTCCGTTTTTTTGTCCTCTAAGTTTTTAAAATTCTGCTTATTTGTCCTTCCGTCCAAAATCTTCCGTTAAATGACTAAAAATGCAAAAAAATTAAGGGTATTTTCGTCTTTTTTCCTCGTTCTTCATCTTCTTCCACAAACCCTAAACCCCCAATCTCCTTCTCCGATCACTTCTTCACTTCTCCCCCACTCTGTCACCGACGAAGTGCAGCCGCCGGCGCAGCTCCTCCGCCGTCCTCCTCCACCGTTTCATCTTCTCATCCGCCCTCCTCCTCCGCTGTTTCATCATCTCTGGCGAAGCTCCAAAAAGAGGAGAGAGAGATGGTTGAGTTGATGTCAGTTTCTTTCTTCATCACAATTTCATGAATTTCATCGGAATCCATGGAGATATGACGTGAATGTATGAATTTACAGCAATTGAATAAATGAATGTTTATTGAAGCTATACGTATCTTTAGAAACGGTATGAACAACGAAATAACCTCCCAGTTTCAGCGTCCGACAAACTTCTGCAGCGAATTCAGGCGATTTCTCCGATCTGTCCAACCCTCCGGCACCGGCGAATATAAAATCAAATGTGTTATTCTTAAATGGTTGCCGGAACGCTAGCCCGTTGATCACTAGCGGCTTCGCCGCTTTCTTATAAATTCCAATGGCATCATCGACGCCGATCTCTTTCAAAGCGTACACGTCATCACCGAGCATCTCCGACGAAGCCAATCGATCTCCTTCTCCGGCGGAGCCAGTCTCCGAAATTCTGAAGATTCAAACCCTAAATTTGTGTTCTTCAAGATCTATGAAGATTCAAACCCTAAATTTTGAGCTTTAAAATTCTGGGAATAGAGAAAAGATCGAAAGGGTGTTTTTGATGATGATGATAGGGGTACTTTGGGGAAATCACCAAAAATATCGTCAGTTAACGGAAGATTTTGGACGGAAGGACAAATAAGCAGAATTTTAAAAACTTAAAGGACAAAAAAACGAAAGAAAAAAGATTAGGGACAAAAACTCCGAATCAGGTATAGGTCAGAGACAAAAACTATAATGTACCCTTTCTTTTATTAATACAAGTAACTGCAGATTAAATTTTCATGTAATGAATATGTTTGCTCAGAAGCAATGTTACAACTAACTCATAATATGTACATCTCAAATATATTCAACAAGACAAAATTAAACTTATATAAATTAAATCGACGGAAAAGGAATTAGATTATACTTCTACTACATATCATTCCAAATGTTAGAGCTTTTAACTTTTATTTTAGAGAAATGATATTTAGTCCTATTATTTGGTCTTACTCATAGTCATACTCACTTGATAGGATGACATGTGTACTCCATTAATTCTCTCTCTTAATATTATCCCTTGATTTTGACACATGTCTTCATCTAATGAGTAGGACTATGGGTAGGACCAAATTGTAGGACTAAATACCATTACTCTTTATTTTAACATTGAAAAATTGCGTATAATACGGATGCAAGAACCACAATGTTACAAACGTGTAAGCCGTATATGCTGTTTATATATATAAAAAAACTAGTTTCAAAGCCCGCCCGATTGGGCGGGCATGCTTCGAGATATAGAATTCATAACAATGAGAATAACGTATTCATCATATAGTCAATTATTGTTTAAACGATAAATAAACATTTTGTTATACATGAATAATCCGATAGAAAAAACTTAAAGACGAAATAAAACTTCTTTATATACGACGTTTGTCGTTGAGTTGGTGTAGTTGCCATCGTGGTCACATCAAATAACCTTCAAACCGTTCTTGTTCTTCACTCTTGAGACAACAACATATAGTTGGCCATGTGAAAATACCGGTCTTTGGAAAAACAAACCAACTTACGACAATGTTTTCCTTTGGCTTTTATTAATAGTCATGGCAACACATACTTGAACAGGAACTGCCATTGATTCAATTTGAAAATTTTATTATACTTTCAATTCTTGTTACACTCAAGATTAAAAAAAAATTCAAAAGAGACAAACTTATTCATCTTCAACTTCAGCTAGTTCTTATGACTATCCGTTAACAGTAACAAAATTGAACTCCATAAATGTCAAATTAAGTTCTTTCGAAGATTATAATATTTTAATTAAATTAATTGTGAATAGAAAGTAAAATAAAAGGTTACCATTCATGAAATGCATCGAATAAAGACCAAAGTGTAAACCATAAAAACAACATATTGTGGAAATATGCTTAGTCAACGTTCGTGAGATCTGCATTATTACAATCACCGGATTAAAATTTGTAAAATAAAGAGTATTATTATTATAAACATCATAACCACACATAAAAGATTTATCACAATCAATAGCAATTGTTTTTCTTTCCTATTTAGCATAACCATTAGAAGTCATTATCATAATCCAAATAATGAAACAAACTTACTTAGTTTGGAGTAGCCCACCCAAAACAGCAGGCAATATGGTCATAGCCTAGAAATCAGTAAAATAAATAGATGTTGTGAATAAAATTAGTAAAATAAAGAGTTTTATTATTATAAACATCATAACCACACATAAAAGATTTATCACAATCAATAGCAATTTTTTTCCTTTTCAATTTAACATAAGTAGATGTTGTGAATAAAATTAGTAAAATAAAGAGTTTTATTATTATAAACATCATAACCACACATAAAAGATTTATCACAATCAATAGCAATTTTTTTCCTTTTCAATTTAATATAACCATTAAAAGTCATTATCATAATCCAAATAAGTCGAGAGTATAATGTAGGAGCTAATATCAATTTTCATTAATAAAATACAATTACAATAAGGGAAATTGACGAATACGTTTACAAAAGATTGAAACGAACTAAATAGAACAAACAAGTACAAGGTTTTGGTTGAGTCTCGTGAAATTCACGATCCCCTTAAAATAGATTCGTTGTCTATTTCCCAGGGTAAAACAACCGAGTAGTTTTACACTACCGGATATAATCCAAGCCAGAACACTAACCAAGTTTAGAGTGTTTTCTCTAAGAGAGAAAGCTGTGAAAGAAGAAGTAGGTGTAGAAGGTGTGTCTACAAATGAGACCCAATGTCTCCTTTTATAGTGTAGAATGAATACTAATGTTTACTCAAAACATTAAATGCATTCATTATCATTAAATAAGAAATCAAAACTGTAAACTGCATTTACTACAGAGTTTTCGTAACTGACTGCTCAGGTCAGTCCTTCTGGTCAGTATTGGAGGTCAGTACGAGAACTCAGTATCAGACTGCTGCTGCGCAGGTCAGTATCAGAACTCAGTATCAGCAGGTCAGTATACGCAGGTCAGTATCAGGCACCAACTGCGCAGATCAGTACTGCAGGAACTCAGTATTGGAAGTCAGTATCAGACATCTGCTGCGCAGATCAGTACTGCAGGTCAGTATGAGACTGCCTGCTGCGCAGGTCAGTATCATACTGATACTGCGCAGGTCAGTATCAGACTCAGTATCAGACTGCAGCTCAGTACACGTCGAACACTCAGTGCGAGGAGGTCGGTATTGATCGGTTCAGTACTGAGGTGGTCAGTATGAAAAAATCAGTACTGAGGAGGTCAGTACGAGACAACTGCAGTGTCGATGAGGTGCAAAAATTGACCCGCACGAGCCCGGAATTTCGGAGCTGCATTCGTGCCCGCAGGTCGCTCGGGCGTACACGAGTTCAAGCCATTTCGGGCAACTCAGTCCAAATTATTTGCACCCCCCCCCCCCCCCGCGCGTAGGCGTGCGGGTAAAACCCATGTATAAGGATTTAATCTTCCTTACAACTTCCAACCTTATAAACCAACAAATGGTTTCATCTTTTTCCTATGTGGGATACTCTCCCACATCCCCCACTTCCAAGATTTCTTGTATCAAACACCCTACTTTGAGAGTCGATATCTCATTCACCACAACTCGACTTTGGACACGCTATATACCGTTGCGTAGCTCTCATATAGGAGAACACATAGCTACCAACCAATAACTATATATAACACATATATATATAATTATATAGGTCCAAAGTTGGTGAAAAATCATTTTATCACAACTTTTTCCAACAATCCCCCACATGAATAGAGATCGATTGAAAACACCACAAACCATCGATAAATGTTCAACAGTCAAGTCTTGCAAAGGATGGGTAGGTGTTAGCCTTTGAACCCTCCCTTGAGAAGCACACTTAGTCTCCTAGCAGTCAGTAGACGCGATGTCCTTGAACCGAGTCCGCCTTTTGCGTAGACGACAGTATACATTCTCACAAGACTCTCCCTAACTTGTTCATATCCTCTTATCGTGCCCGTCTTGGTCATGGACACTGCCTGGTTCTGCGAGAGCTACTAAGAATTGTGCCCCAACAATTCCATTCGAAGCGACCCCACTTCTCTCTCACATAGGTGATTCTCTACCACGAATCATTAAAAGCCATATTGCTTATCCTCATTGTCACTGAACTTGGAATGGACTAGGAAGTAGTAAAATTTACTCCCTTTAAGAATGTTTGGAGGAATTCCGTTACCCCCACAGTGACATCCCTTCGTTTATACAATTAGGTTGTCCTATTGAACCTAGATCTTGGGATCTCCAGTCAACTAGGTTAGGTTTCCTTCGCATAAATTTTATTCCAAGGGCTTTAGTCCCATTCCATAACTAACTCTCTACTTAAGCCTTTTTCATAAGCGGATCCGTGATGTTATCATTTAACTTTTAAATAGTTAATCTTGATAACTTCGATTGAGAGTAGTTGTCATATCGTATTATGTCTTACCATTATTCATTCTACACTTGACTAATGTAAATGTAAGACAATGATATATACCAATTTATACATCAATTATTTGGAATATCTTCCTTAATTGATGTAACTTTAGGAAGATGAATGAATACCTTAGCAAGGTACCCCCACATTCGTACGTATTTATAAGATGGTTTTCTTTCAAACCAAAATTCGTACGATGTTTCATCTATCCTTCACGAGATATCTTGTATAAAAGATAAGTAGTCGACATACGACATACCCCCACATTTGTACGTACTTATGATACGGTTTTCTTTCAAACCAAAGTTTGTACAATGTTCATTTTATCCTCACGGGTATCTTATATAAAAAATAATTAGTCGACACACGACGTACCCCCACATTTGTACAAATTAATGTATCAATTACTTTCTATTAAGTAAAATTACACCCTTTCGTGTATATGAAGGAGTTTTGGTTATTTTTTTCAACCAAATGGAAGGATGACTTTGTTATTTTTGTGAGTTGAATCAATATGGAATGTTGGTGGTATGTAATTCAATTAATTAAAACAAATTTAATTAAATTTATATGGCATAATCAACCATGTTAAATATTTAACAATTTAAATGAACAACTTTATTAGTATTTTATCAAAATCGCGGTTACAAGTTGTCACATTTAATTTTAACATTTTTACCAACAACACTTTCACATTTTGATAACACAATTCCATTGGATTCAATCACAACCCAAATAACAAACTTAGTAAGCAACAATCCAGACACAAGATTTTTATGAATCCCCAGAACATACAAGATGTTGCTCAACATGACATCATTTCCGAAAGTCATCCTTACGATAACATTTCCTTCACCTTTGATATATGTGGTAGTCGAGTTTCCCATAAAAAGTTTTTACTCATTTTTCAACATCTTTGAAAATGATAAACATATTTTTATCGAAACACAAATGACGGGTAGCACCCGTATAGACATACCATCCACTTGAATCGGTTCGCACCATTTAATTTTGACAAATCGGAAATCATGGCCGCATTATGCACATCTTCCTTCATGTACATTTCCATGTTAGGCATTGTCACAACATTTGTCATTTTTATCAAATAAAAAATGCAAATTTGACCAATAAGCCTCAACAATCAAAATGTTCCAATTAGTAGTGAGATATATTTCAAGTATCATCTTATCAAGAATCAACTCAAGAAGCCAAAAACTATCTTGTATCTTACTCACTAATTTAAACCAACATTTTCCCAAGGCTCACAATTTGAAAGTAAAATTCTAGATGCCAAAGCAATCCATAGATTTAAAATCCGAAGAATTTAACTTTTACCAAATTTGAGAAATTCAAGTAACCAAAGTTATCTTGAAATCTTAAAACAACAAAACCGTTTTATTTCAAAAATCTTATAATTTCCAAATATCTCACATTATAAGACTATATTCAAGAAACTAAAGTAATCTTGATATGTATAAAATGGAAATTAAAATTTTTCAAAGGAAAATCTCTATAATTCAAGAGAACAACAATAATGTGAAACTTCAATCCAAACATTCAATTTCTAAATATCCTCACAAATTGAAACCATATGTCAACAAGCCAAAGCTACATTGACATGCATAAAATGGAAATAACATGAACGAATGTACTTTTCTTAAATTCAAAATTTTGAAAATTATAAAGTAAACTTTCACAAGATTGAGAATAAATTCAAGATGCCAAGGCAATCTTGATAACTAAAAATTTTAAAACCAAAGATTCAAGTACATTTTCTCACTATATGAGATTAAATTCAAGAAAACCCAAGTTATCTTGATACTTGAAACAAAATAAATCAAAACATTTATATCCAAAAAACTTTTAATTTCCAAATATCTCACACAATGAGACTATATTCAAGATACCAAAGTATTCTTGATATGTATAAAATGGAAATTACGAAAAGTTTATAAAATATTTTCTCAAACAAATTCTTTATAATTGAAGAATAACAACAATATTATGAAATATAAATCCAAAAAATTTGATTTCCAAATAGTCTCACAAATTGAAACCATAAGTCAAGAAGCCAAAGCTACCTTGAGATGAAGAAAATGGAAATCAAAATCACTTACAAACCAACATAATTTTTAATAATTAACAAATTTCACAATGATATACAAATGTTTGTAAGATTTATTTCAAATATCATGTCTAATGAGAATCAACTCAAGAAGCCTATGACTATCTTGAACCTTACAAACAAATATGATTGCAAAACTTATAATTAACAACAATAATTTTTAAATCCAAAATTGTTTTAAAAACAATATATCAAGTTATTTAAAATCAAACTTTAAAAACTTGATATAATAAACTTTAAATCCAAAATTTTGATTTAACAATTTACAATAAACTTAACCAAACATCTAGTTTTACATAAACATTTCAATCAAAAACTTTTTCCGAATCGATGCTATTAAAAAGCAAAAATCGAAAAAGAAAATATGTATTTTCCAACCGGTATTAGCAAGAGAGGAAAAATCTATTTTAAGTTTGTAGGAGCTAATACCAATTTTCATTAATAAAATACAATTACAATAAGGGAAATTGACGAATACGTTTACAAAAGATTGAAACGAACTAAATAGAACAAACAAGTACAAGGTTTTGGTTGAGTCTCGTGAAATTCACGATCCCCTTAAAATAGATTCGTTGTCTATTTCCCAGGGTAAAACAACCGAGTAGTTTTACACTACCGGATATAATCCAAGCCAGAACACTAACCAAGTTTAGAGTGTTTTCTCTAAGAGAGAAAGCTGTGAAAGAAGAAGTAGGTGTAGAAGGTGTGTCTACAAATGAGACCCAAGGTCTCCTTTTATAGTGTAGAATGAAGACTAATGTTTACTCAAAACATTAAATGCATTCATTATCATTAAATAAGAAATCAAAACTGTAAACTGCATTTACTGCAGAGTTTTCGTAACTGACTGCTCAGGTCATTCCTTCTGGTCAGTATTGGAGGTCAGTACGAGAACTCAGTATCAGACTGCTGCTGCGCAGGTCAGTATCAGAACTCAGTATACGCAGGTCGGTATCAGGCACCAACTGCGCAGATCAGTACTGCAGGAACTCAGTATTGGAAGTCAGTATCAGACATCTGCTGCGCAGATCAGTACTGCAGGTCAGTATGAGACTGCCTGCTGCGCAGGTCAGTATCATACTGATACTGCGCAGGTCAGTATCAGACTCAGTATCAGACTGCAGCTCAGTACACGTCGAACACTCAGTGCGAGGAGGTCAGTATTGATCGGTTCAATACTGAGGTGGTCAGTATGAAAAAATCAGTACTGAGGAGGTCAGTACGAGACAACTGCAGTGTCGATGAGGTGCAAAAATTGACCCGCACGAGCCCGGAATTTCGGAGCTGCATTCGTGCCCGCAGGTACACGAGTTCAAGCCATTTCGGGCAACTCAGTCCAAATTATTTGCACCCCCACTTCCAAGATTTCTTGTATCAAACACCCTACTTTGAGAGTCGATATCTCATTCACCACAACTCGACTTTGGACACGCTATATACCGTTGCGTAGCTCTCATATAGGAGAACACATAGCTACCAACCAATAACTATATATAACACATATATATATAATTATATAGGTCCAAAGTTGGTGAAAAATCATTTTATCACAACTTTTTCCAACAATATCATCTTGCGCTTCATCTCTGCAGGCTCTTTCCTTAAGTTTATATTGGCTCAATGTTAGTTTTTCATATCTAATCTCTTCATAATTACCATTAATTAAATAAAGTATATATATATATATATATATATATATATATATATATATATATATATATATATATATATATATATATATATATATATATATATATATATATATATATATATACTATATCTTGTTTTTGCAGAAAAAATCAAAGGTTAATCCCATTCCTAAGTTACCAAATGTCAAGAATCTTAGACTAACGATCGGTTTCGATGAAGAAAGTTGCCTTCACGACTGGTACTCTTTAGTCAACGCATGTTTCAGTTTGGAGACTTTTACGATCGAGGTACTTAATTTCACTATCTCCAATTAACCAACTTTATCTTTAACCGCATTATGTAAATAAACTAGGGGGCTTCTACCCCAGACTAATTTTTATTAATATTTCTACAACCATTAATTCGTATTTTCAATAATTTGGATAATTATATTATTAATCCACATATTATATTTTTTGGAAAAAAAATCAACAAATTAAAATAAGTGGCGCCAAAATATAAGCATATAAAACCTCAAAATATCAAAATATTAAAAGACTAAAATTAGAAAAAGAAAAAAAAAGATGTCAAACCTAACATCTATAAAAAGAAAAAGAAAATACTAAAAAGTGAAAATATTAAAACGTGCAGGGTGCTTTTAGAAAGTTTCTAAACGATCTTTTAAATATTTGGACAGCTCTAAGCCAGAGTCTCAAACTATATGAAAATTGACTTAAGAAAAAACAAAAATGCTGACGTACAAAAAGTCAAGTGTGTGGCATTATTCACCGAACTTGGAAAATGTAGTATATACTAATACTGCCGTGTCTTATTGCAGCAACTTCGTTATTTACCATTCAAAAGTAGGAGAAAAACAAGGCATGTTGCTCTTTATCATCCCCATAAACACATGAAGCTTCTAAAATTCGTTTATTATGACAAAATAATTAGCAATTTTGACCTCAAGCTTGTTGCCTACGTTATACGCAATGCTATTACGCTCGAGAACATTGTGATTCATCATCGTGGGCGGTCAACTGACCAGAAGGTGTGTGATTATCAATCTGTTACCAAGCGACGACTTGAATCAATAACGCCTGCGGGCGTAGAGTTGGTGATTCTTTAATTCACCTTTGAACAACTTTATTTGTTATTTAATTATATAGGTTTAGTTCGTTAATTTACAGCTTTTGCTACATGACAAACAACCGATTGTTCCAAATTTTTTGATGATCTGATATCTCTTTTTCTTATGATCTCGTTGTGCATATCCTTTATTTATCACAAAATAGCGTTAACATCTCAAGTAATTTTGTAAGTGTATTTGGTTTAAAATCAAGTGAAGATTGTATGGTATTATCAGTAATATTTAATATTTTTCATATATAGTACTTAAATATGTCTTTTTTTATAAAATGGTGTTTGAATATTAAGATAGTATTTATATACTAGGATAAAACCAGCGCGATGCGGCGGGTTGCAAAATATATAAACCTGGCGATTAAAAGTCCATTGGTTACATATTTTTATAACGAATACAATACATAATCATAAACTGTGTATACAATAGAGGTAAAAAGCAAGAATTAACATTGTCGTTGAAATGTTGTTTGGTTACATGTTTTGATATATAGTAAGGTACCCGCGCAAATGAGGCGGCGGGTACACTGATACATCTATTCCGCGACGATGTTGATGGTGTTCGTGTACATGTTTTTGTATAACGATTATTATACAAATGACTGATAGTTGGGAATGAAATATGTATATAACTACATTGAAAACTTATCGGCGTTTAAAATTTGTTAAATTACATGTTTTGAAAAAAAAATCATACATGGGGAAGAATTATCACGTATATAAGTCTCGTGCCATTACATAATCCATGCGAGGGATCGAGATTCCGTAAAAGTATAATCGGACACCCAATTTTGAGCCGAAGAACATGAGGCAGCAGACCACTCACACTAAGCGAGTTTAAGAATTCCATTGGATATAAGCCGTTTCTGTCGTCTCCTGCTTCATCGAAACTATAATACGTTTTCTCTTCACCAGAAGATCTGTTAATCAACTTATCGTTAAGTTCATCAACATGGTCGTTTTTTGTCGATATAATATTGCCCTAGAAATGATATAATCAGCTGATCTTCCATTGACGTCCATAGAAGGAAATATCGAATTAATCAACTCTTCCTTGGACGCCTCATTATCAATGTACGGAATGGCCATGCCGTCTGGGATGCGAATATACTTTTCATCTATAACTTCTTCGTCCCCATCCCCCACTCGTAAAAGAAAGTCGAAAAACCATGGATCCGTTTGCGCTCTCATATTGATAGTCAGCCTCATCTTTTTAATGACAGACCACGGCGGTGATATTCTTAGGCTGGAGTCTACAATTTGGGCTCGCGTTCCACGTCTAACAACCGGCAAGACTTGCCTAAAGTCGCCTCCCAACACCATAACGTTACCGCCGAAAGGGACTCTCCTCCCCGTGATGTCTTGCAATGATCGATCTAATGCCTCCACAGCCTGCCTCTTAGCCATGGAAGCCTCGTCCCATATGATTAGCTTTGCTGCTATAAGAAGCTTTGCGGTCCCACTTTGTTTCTTAATGCTACAGAGTGAGTTGTTTTCAAGATTTATTGGAATCTTGAAGCGGGAGTAAGCAGTTCTACCGCCCGTCATGTTATTGGCTGCCGCGCCAGACGAAGCTGTCGCGAGTGCAATGAAACCACGAGAACGGACCTTTGCAAGGAGAGATTTATACAGAAAAGTTTTTCCTGTTCCGCCAGGCCCATCTATAAAGAAGACACCGGGAATGTTGTTATCCACATGCCTCAATATATCATCATACGCGACTCTCTGGTCGGAATTTAGTGAGTCAGAAGCAACCAAGTCTTCTTCTTCCACAATTATGGAGTACTCCTCTTGTAATTCCCGAACAACCCCAGATGATAAACTCGTGCCAACATTGAACGTTTTTATAAAAATGGTAATTCAATTTTTTAGTCGGTATTTAAAAACGTAAAATATATACAGTTTGATTACGTGTTGACAAAATATTTTCATTAACACCACAAAATATATAATTCGAGTAGGTGTACAAAATTGAAGCGTACACCAACAACAATTATTTGGTTCAGGACAAAATTAATATTATTAAGGCAAACCATATTAATACAAAAAAAAAAAAAAAAAAAAAAACACCAATTGTGTCACAGAAACTAAGAGTAACCTAACAATTAATTATTGTCGTTCGATTCGCAGGGTTCTATTTTTTGTGTGTAAGTCGATAGACGCTTATTTCCAAAGAGGGTAGTTCTTAAGCGTCTCAAACTATTATTTGGTTGCGTGTCGGACGCGACATCGGGTTCTTCATCACATAAAACAATGGCATCATCATATTGCACTATCGAATGGATGCGTTGAAGTGCATATGTTTCTGGCATCGGCGGGTTGAACTCGATGTTTGTAACGTCAGTAGAAACAAGATATTTGACTGAAATTTTACCAAATAAAAAAGAGAAGACACCGCCTTCTAGTTTTCAGTTTTGGTATGTAGAAAATAAGATGGGGGGGGGGGGGGGATAATGGCTGCGAATTTGTGTCTCTGAAAATAAATGGTTAGTAGTTAAAACCAAAAACAAAAAATAGTATCTTAATTAGTAGGAACTTACAAATCTGTCAAGCAGGAACAAATATAGTTTGTTATGTTTGATGTCAAGCCAAACATATTCAACGCGAACAAATTTTCATTTGTACCACAAATGTGGATTCCAGAGGTCTTTAAAGTTTTCAACAGGTTCGTATCCATCAAAATCCTTTGAAAGAGGAAAAACAAAATTTTAATTAACACAGAATTTATGATTGTACAGTAAGTAGTTGTAAGTCTGAATTTTGGTAAATAGACGAGTTACCTCTAATTCTTGTGTAGGTCGTGGAAGTGGTTGAAGCACTGAAGTACCATATTGGGTGATTAAAGACATTTTTGGGTTATATTCGTTTGTATGTTGCACAACAACTCCATCTATAGTTGATGGAGTATAGATATAGGTTAAAAAAAACGTAGAATTCAATATGTATTTAATATTTAAAAAAACATAAATCAAAATATTTAGTATCTGCCTATTTAATATTCAATATGTATTTAATATTTAAAAAAGCGTACATCCAAAAAACGTAGAAGTCAACATGTAAATTAATGTGTGTTTAGTTTGTAAACGGTTTTATAATTTTGGAAGGATAATAAATGCGAAATTGCTGTTAAGGCATTTGTCTCTTAATTGTTACGTATAATAGGTTAGTTAATTGTATATTAATTGTAGTTATCAAAAGGATAACAAAAAACCACATGACCCAGTGGTTATCACCTTGCTTGTTTTCCATAAGGTCTTGGGTTCGAATCTCGGGTAAGACACTTTTATTTTGAATTTAAAGGGTGTTTGAACATTGCTAAAAGTGGAAGTGTTGAAAATTCAGACTTCCTCTTTTAGAAATGTCAAGCATGCTTTTTAAAATAGTAAGATAAGATAAGATTAGGGTGATTTTATTGATTGATGGCCTTATGTGTAATTTTTGTATGGATTGTCTTGTTTATGTTAGACGTTTGTTAATTCCTTCTAATTATTGATTTTTTCAGACTTTATTTTATCTTTTACTCCTGATTTTTGTCCGGCTAATGTTGCTATTAGTTCAATTAGCTCTTAATTGCTTTTAAATGAGTTGATAACAATAAGGTAATGTGATTTGCCATTTATTAGTCACAATCTCTTAACTTCATCTATTACACTGCACGTCCTTGGTGTATACAATTTGTTACACCTATGGTCCTTACTGCCCTTAACTGTTTTCTAAATGACGAAAATACCCTTTGGCCTTTTATAATAAAGCAAATATAAGGGACTGTGAATGTAATAAATGGTAAATTACAGGTACCATTTGTAAAATTTACTCTATTAATTGAACTTTTATTCTTTTATCTCTTTAATTCATGTTCTTCCACCACATTCAGACCACCCACCTCTATCTCCTTGAATTCAAACATCAATCAATCAACCTGAATTGATTCAGACAATTGATGCACGTTATCATCAGAGGAGTTTGTGGTTTGCACACAATTGATGCACGTCGCAAGAGGAGTTGGTGTTTTGACACTCAGGTCGATTGAGATTCGAATTCAAAGAGATAGATGTGGGTGGTGAGTTTGAATGTGGCGAAAGAATATGAATCAAAGAGCAAAAAGATAAAAAGAAAATCAATTAATAGAGTAAATTTCATGGATGTGTTTTATCACTTATTACGTTCACGACCCCTTATCTTCATTTTATTACAAAAGATCAAAAGAGTATTTTCGTCATTTAGAAAACATTAAAGGCAGTAGGGACCATGGGTGTAGCAAATTGTATACACCAGGGACGTCTGGTGTAATAAACGAAGTTCATGAACTATGGCTGCAATAAGTGGTAAACCACATGGACCTTCGGTGTAATGTACTCTAATTTTAACATTATAGTGCTATATTTTCTTAGTTATCCTTTTATTAGAATTTTGAGTATAATTGTATGATTAAATCTTATTTTCCCCGCTTAGTTAGCTTAACAAACTGGATACGTATTGAAAAAAGGTCCTTATAATCAGGTAGTTAATCACGTTTCTCCTCATCAAAGTATCAAAATTTAAATTTAAGTTTTGAAATATCTTCAATTGGATAGTCACTGATTCGAAAATTTATATTTAGTATTAAGAGATATCTCAACCAGCATTAAATATAAGTTGTATGAATCGATTTTTATTATGTTTATGTAGCAATTGCAGGTAATGAAAACAATTAGTTAGTTTCTCATGGATGGCCTATCGAAACCGAGCTCTTCAAGTAGTCTTCAACTGCAGGTTTAGTTCATAAACATATATCATATTTTTTTACCTGTAAATTCATATGCATTAACGAGCAAACTAACGTATTCATAGCACTACATTTTATAAAAAAAAAAAAAAAAAAAAACTATTTGATGAACAGTTGGTAAATAGTAAAACCTTGTAATTATATTGGTTCGGTTGTTATTTTTTTAATTGTCAAGATTATTGACGAGTTGTTTTATGAGTAAAGGGAAGTGGTGTACAATCAAATTCAGATGATTTAATCAACCAATTGACGGATGATGTTGTTGCTATCATCGTGTATTTTCTGCCTACTAAAGATGCGGCGATGAAGATGACGGCGTGATCCAACCCGGTTGAACTTCGATGGTAGGGGCACCTTTGGTAATTTGGCCCGAGAGTCTGGTGAATTTATGTACATCATTCAAGTGAACACTGCCATATTTAGATACAACCACCCAATTCTTCAAGACTTCCGTATTTGTTTTTATTTGACTAAATTGCAGGACGACAATGGGTCGAGTTTGCACTAGACAAAAAAGTCAAGGTTCTTGAACTCAATTTAGCCGGTAATGATGATATTATTTTTCTTATGCTGGTGATTTCCCGTCGACCATTGAAGGGCTAGTGTCGCTAAAAAAACTTATGTTAAAGAGAGTTAACGTGAGTGAAACAATTCTTCATCGACTATTGACAAATGTTCCACATCTTGAAACACTATCAATCCATTGCTCGGAGCATATACGTATAGGCGGACGAGGTGTTACCTTAAAACACTTTGAAATCGTGGGTTGTTTGAATTCATTTATTTATCTGATTTTGACCTTTTGTCGTTTACCTACCATGGTATTAAACCAATAGATTTACGGCTCGATAATCTTCCAAAACTTAAACAAGTCAACATGGGTGGTCAAGGACTCGTCGGGATTTATAATAACTTTTTCACCCAGATATCATCTTGTGCTTCGACTCTGCAGGCTCTTTCCTTAAGTTTATATTGGCTCAATGTTAGTTTTTCATCTCTAATCTCTTCATAATCATCATTAATAAAAGTATATGTATGTAATGTTGGGTGATTTTTATCACAAATATGATTTAAGTGTAATGGGTGTTTGACCAAATACAATCCTAATAAATATTAAACAAGTAACGATGGTGCGGAGTGCACGCTTGTTTAAATTTGTTACGATAAAAATACACTGACTCAACGGAGGCCCGACCCCTGGTAACGGGGTCGAAGGGGTCTGCCCCAGGCTTCCCGACCCGATGGATCCGACCTGAATCCGACACTGTTTTTGGGCAGTTAAGTACAGTTCGAACAGTTTTCAAACTGCATTTTAGCAGTTCTTGGTGGTTTTTCAATAATTGAAATAAAAAATTCTTTGTTCTTGAAGTAGAAATCTAATTTATCCGATTAAGGATTTCGTTGTACCGACGAATTACTTTAATCTGAATGTATCACGACTTCATATTATCCAACCAAACGAAAATCAGTACAAATTTCTAACATGTAAGGGTGTATATATATCTTGTTTTTGCAGAAAAAATCAAAGCTTAATCCTGTTCCTGAGCTACCAAAAGTCAAGAATCTTAGATTAAGGATTGGTATAGTTGCCTTCACGACTGGTATTCTATAGCCAATGTATGTTTCAATTTGGAGACTTTTACGATCGAGGTACTTAATCTCCAATTAACCAACTTAATCTTTAACCAACCGCATTATGTGTAACCAAATCGTGGTGTCTTAATTTTTGCAGCAACTTCGTTATTTGCCATTCAAAAGTAGGAGAAAAACAAGGCATGTTGTTCCTTATCATCCCCATAAACACATGAAGCTTCTAAAATTCGTTTATTTTGACAAATTAATTAGCGATTTTGACCTCAAACTTGCTGCCTACATTATTCGCAATGCTATTACGCTCAAGAACATTGTGATTGATC
Source organism: Calendula officinalis (assembly GCA_963853835.1). Taxonomy (NCBI): domain Eukaryota; kingdom Viridiplantae; phylum Streptophyta; class Magnoliopsida; order Asterales; family Asteraceae; genus Calendula; species Calendula officinalis. The sequence continues at coordinate 56,641,294 of OY970823.1, read as the reverse complement.
ATCGTGGGCGGTCTGCTGATCAGAATCGATCTTTTACCGAGCGCAGACTTAAATCAATAACGCCTGCGGGCGTAAAGTTGGTCATTCTCTAATTCGATCGCCTTTGAACAACGTCTATTAAACTTAATTTGTTTTATAGTTATATATGTTTAATTCGTTAATTTACAGCTTTTGCTACATGACAAACAAGCGACTGCTTCAAAATTTTTGATAATGCATTAATGTGGTATCTCTTTTTCTTATGATCTCGTTGTGCATATATGTTGGTTTATGGGGTTCCATCTTAAAATCAATTGGTTGTAAGAGAAGTAGATGAGAACCCGCACATTACAGGTTTGATATTTGTCCTATGTGAGACATCACTCAACAATATCTTTTGTTTACTACAACATATCTTTAAAAAGAAAGTAATTTTATATATATACAAAGTGTATTTGGTTTAAAATCAAGTAACGATTGTATGGTATTATGTATAATAACATTTACTATCTGTGTACATGAATGAATAGTGCTTTTTTAAATACTCCGTTGTATGTAGTACGATGAATATATAAATATGGCATGTATCTTTGTAAATTTGTCATGAATTGCGAGCATAGTTGTACACAATCATCAATAATATCAGATGGGAGTGTACACAAAATTTGAAACAGACTTGTGTAACAGATAAACTTAGTAAGAACTTTAATTATAACAACCAATGATTCGGGGTTTGGTTCCATTTTTCGTTTTACATTAAATCTTTAGTGAAAGAGAAATGGTGATGCCTACTTTTTTATGTTTACTTCATATTGATATCTCTTCTCTACTACTTATAATGCATTTAGACCCTTCCTTAAATGGTTGGCTGAAAATCTGTACTACTTATAATGCATTTAGACCCTTCCTTAAATGGTTGGCTGAAAATTCAGCCAAATTCTTTCCATTTTTAGAATTTAATGCTTTTGCTAAAAAAGTTGACTTAATAGGGATTCGAACCCAATACCTACGAGTTAAGCACAAACGCCCAAACCATTTGGTCTAGCTACCGACTGCGATGTTAACAAAAAAAAAAAAAAGAAGTCTATTAAATGGCTAAAGATCTGCCTCAAAACCCCTAATCAGTTCCCAAACTCGTCGATTCCATGAAAGCCCCCTCGATTACATTAAAACCCCTTGATTCCATTAAAAACCCCCGATTCCATGAAAGCCCCCTCGATTACATTTAAAGCTCCTCGATTCCATGGACTTGGTTCCTTCAAACTTCAATTCGTCTTCAAAACATCTTGAATAGATACAGCTCTCCTTCAACCTTGGGTCCTTCAACCATATCGATTTTGAACGGTATCGATTTTGATTACTGAAGTTAAATCAGTTTGTTACTTTACGTGTATGTAGCATTTGTTTTCTTTTGGATACTAATTAATTCATATTTATTGAACAATTGTTATGTTATGGCTTAGAATGAATCGATTGTTGGTATTTACGCTAATTTCGATTTTGTAGCTTTTTGATCATGCACTCAAAGTGTTTGATAAGATGACTCAAAGTATTGCACTTAAAAATGGCTCAGAGTATTGCACTTGATTACTATGTTCGCCAGGTGAGTTTAATCTGAATTCTACTTCGAGTTTCTGATTTAGGTTGATTGGATGGTTGGAGAATTCACTGGCGTGGTTTGGAAATAACTGGAACTTTTACAATGAGGAGGAAAACGTTATTTCAGTTGGCGGGGAAGGCAAATTCAAATCTTGTTGATATCATTCTTCAGGTTGGACTTTTTGAGCTGTAAATTTTAAGTTACGTAATAGAATTATGAAAGAGCATAATATTGCATTATTGCCTGGTTCACTTATTGAACAAGGCTCACTTATTGAACAAGGAAAAACAAAATTACTATTTAATTTAAGGTTTGATGAGAAAGCATGGTCAGATTTAATATGTCCTGGAAGGATGCAAAATACGCTCAGATCTGGGAGCATCTCAGGGATGAATTTGAGTTGACTAAGAGATTTGTAAGTTTGGATTTCAAATTGAAATTTGTAGAGATAAAATGTTTCTTTAATTAGTTTTTATTTTTTTTTTCATTTTCAATTTGCTCTTTTTTTTTGCAGCACAATATTTGTTTCCTTCAAGAAATCCTGCATAACAGAAAAGCAGATTTTCTGGAATGTGTAGTTATTTTAATCATAGGTGCTGAAATTCTTATGTCAAGTGGCCTGCAAATGTATTATCTTTCCTCTATATTGGTCAAAACGAAACGGGTTGAAAAAGGGCATGTCATGTGACTTGTAAACACATTTTTGTACATATTAAATCTTTGAATGCATTTGCCCTATTTCTCTTTAGGCTACGTTCGTTTGTTTGGACCCTTTGAGAACCTCCAAAGGTACGGTGTCAATCCGCAACTCCTACTGTTTTAGCTTAGTTTTATTTGGAATTAAGCGTTAATTGTTTGGATTTATGTGTTAAGATGGGTAATTGAGGTCAGCTGTGCACCGGGGACTTTGTATGCTGATGAAACTTTCCAGATGCAAATTGATTTATGTGTTAAGATGGGTAATTGAGGTCAGTGCCAAAGCCTTTGATTTACTTCCATCTTTTTTATCAACCATAAAAAATATTGTTACCCCGAGGCTACCTATGGCGTCTGACTGAATAATATGGTATCCATAACCTTGAGTGGATTTATGTGTGATTTGTATCCATACATGTTACTGGTCTTTGTAATTCAAGTCAGCTAAACCCTTTTGAGCTTAATAAGCTAATAAGCTCATAAGCCGCATTAATAAGCTTTCCCAAACATGCCCTATATCTAGAAGCAGTGTGTTGGTTTACTAAACTTATAAGCGGATATTATCAGTTATTAACTCATTTGCAATCTCGAATGATTAAATCAGTCATCTCAATAATCTTTTTTATTTTATTATTTATTTTATATTTGCATTACTGACGTTTCATGGTGGGGTTCTGTATGTTTTACATTTTAACACCTTTGTTCTGCTGGTTTGTTATTTACTTATAGAAAACACCATCTATGTTTTGATACTAATCAGTTGTCGCGCATTTCGAACTTCCACGATTTTTTTAAATTTTATTTTCTACACTTATAATCAGATTGGAGTGTTACGAGATAAGATTCATTGGCCACCTGGTCTCCCATAGACGAGATGTTGTAAAATAGTGAGATGAATCACGAGGAAAATTTCGTCCAGACAGCTAGATGAACTATATGAAACAAGAACATTAACAGATCCAAATGTGGTTGATCAACTGATTCCTCTTGCTGATTCCTAAATTGTGAGTTTATGTAGATAATGAAATGTAAAAAAAAAACATGTTTTTTTATCAATATATTCTCTAATGAAATGAATGAAAGACTAGATTACATATTGTTATATAGGATATAACATGTCTCCTTACATCTATAGTGGATTAATACCAATTTAAATAAATCGGGATAATGAAGCCTTCTCCAATAGTTCCTGCAAGGCTGCAACTCCCCGCTCTTTAATCGATATGTAAAATGAGACAGTATTTAATTATAAATTTAGTATCTTTATCTTTAGTGAGAAATGTTCAAGGAGGTCCATTATCTTTATTAAAAATACCCCTTCATAATAAAAAATTAAATAAAAATTAAATAAAAATTTTAAAATAAAAAAAATATATTTTTATTTTTTAAAAATTGACCAAAATACCCCTCAATATATAAAATATGTGATTAATCTTGACCATTAGATCATATTGATCAATGATTGAGATTTGTTCCTCGGGACTTTATAAAAATCATGGACCTTCTTGAATGCAACTCTATCTTTAGTATATGTAATGTATTTGTAACCTATCCAAATTTGCTACTTCCTCCGTATCAAAATAAGTGACACAAATTGGCTCACACGTTTTTTGAGGTAAAAGATTAAAGTAGATGTTAGAATAGATTAAAGTACATAATTAATGGAGAAATGGGTCCCACTTTTCTTGAATAAAGTGATATTAATGAGTTTTAAAAGTAAAAGTATGAGTATAAGGGTAATTTCACTTTATTAAAGTGAATAGTTAGTGGGTATGGGTCCCACTATTTTTACCAAAAAAAGAAAGTTTTCAAAGTGTGTCACTTATTTTGATACACTGCAAAATGAAAAGTATGTCACTTATTTTGATACGGAGGAAGTATTATGCCATATTTTTTTATTTGACACAAAATTATCTTTATTAATCCCTTAAACTTTAAAAAAATGAAATTACCACCAACACCCCCCACCTATAATCCATGACCACTACCATCCGCCACCGTCACTACAGCCACCCCGATTTGCCTATTGGTCGCCGCCAAATATAGACTTATGGTACCCGCCGTCGCATTGCGCGGGTACCTGCTAATTCTCTACAATGTGTAATCCACTAATTGTATTTTCTTCATATTATTTTTAATTTTAACACTTTTGATCAATTAAATTAAATACATACATGACGTAAATAATAAACACCCATATTATTTATGTTAATGAAATAACATCGTTTAGGTAATGAAATTAACGTGAACCATCAAGCCAAAGTTAGATTTTGGTTAGTGACGATCGATCCTCGTAATCTAAACTTTCACTTGCAAGACTCGTTATTTTCCGTTCTTCCAAAGTATCCTAAAATTAGATCTCTCTGTTCTTCACAATTGTCAGTTTTCACACACCAATTAATCGGTTCTTCTTCAAAATTGGTATATCATTTGAATCGATATCATTATCTTAATGCATATATGGCGGTTAGAACATTAAAATTTAATAGAATTCTAATAATTGGCGGTGTTTTGTTATCGATGTTATTAAGGGAGGTTATCGGAGTTAGATTTGTGATCGATAGAGAAGAATGTTTGTCGCATAACGTTGAATATGAAGGAGATACAATTCATGTCTCTTTCGTTGTGATTAAGGCTGAAACTGTCTGGCCTTTCACCGAACTAGGTGTTGATCTGGTGGTAATTTTATTTTTAATTCTTTAATTTATCTATTCGGGTATTAATTACATCATCATATAAATCACCCAAGATTGTCTAGGGATAAAATGCATTAAATACAATTTTTTATATTAGAAAAACTCATGTTTTATAACCGTCTGTAAATAATAATACCAGATAAAAGGCCCCCATGATGAACAGATACAAGAGCTACAGGACAGAACTAATGAGAAATACAAGTTTATGGCACACAAAAGAGGTGTATATCGTTTCTGCTTTACAAACAAATCTCCATACTATGAAACCATAGATTTTGATGTTCAAGTTGCCCATTTTGTATACCATGATCAGTACGCCAAAGATGGTACGTGACATTATTCATCAATCATTCTATGTTCATTATTTTTAGATTCTTTTTAGTTGTGTTATTGTTAACCCTTGGTTTTAAAACTGCAGAGCAAGTTAACCCTTTATTTGAACAATTATCTAAATTAGAAGAAGCTTTTTACAACATGCAGTTTGAGCAACATTGGTTAGAGGCTGAAACCGCTCGCCAGGCAGTAGGTATAAACCTCTCACTTTCTTCTCTTTTCATATTTGTGATTAATCTTGCCATTTAATTTAGAGGTGGCAGTGTTATCTGAGGTCTAAAATGTATATTTGGCTTAATAGAAGGTGTATTTTTATGAAGACAACTTCCTAAAATCGATTTATTCAAAAAATTAGATTATTAATAGACATAATATACTATCTTATTTGTCATACAAAATGTTACTGAACTTAACATTACTGATTCTATTTATATAATGGTTATAAGTTTGATCCAAGAGCCAAACTATATTTTTCGTTTGTTTGACTTTTGAAATCAAAGCTCGTCATATTTTCATTGATTGTGTCTTGAATTTAACATTACCATGTTTCAGTGATCATAAAAAATGATCCAGCAGAAAATTTGACTCAAGACAGTTTGATAACGTCCATGAAGCTGTGAACGATAGTTTATTTGACTTAAAAAGTCAAAGTTGCATATATATAGAAGTGAGAAACCTGCTGATGTGACTTAAAAAGTCAAAGTTTCATATATATAGAAGTGAGAAACTTGCTGATGTGTACTTGATCTGAGTTATATGGCTGTGAACCATGTTGATAGTTGTTTCTTTTAGCCCAAAAACGACACGTATGATCTTGATGAGGTGGCAGCGTGAGGATTCAACTAAGATACTGTTTTAGTGTATATATAGATTGTTGTTTACTTAAGATTATTAGTTTGTATACTATTTCCACACTTTTAGGTCTTGAAATTGATTGTTTCTGTTAGCCCCAAAAGCGACATAAAATAGGTAAAATTGTTATTGGCTGCACATAAATATTGACAACTTGAACTCTTAAAGGAACTCAAATTGATCATGCAACTGTGACCAAAAAGAAAGCAAATATCATAAAATTAACAATTGACTAACTAGACACACTAACTGTAAAAACAGAAAATAAAACTAGTGGGAAACACAGAATAACTGTAAAAGAAGGAAAGAGAGACGAAAGGCAATCAATCACAAGATATAACTGTCTGTTTGTTTAAAGGTTACATTATCATAATCATAAAAATGAAAACAGAATAAATTCACTCCAGCTATTGGAATTTGAACAAGCAATAAGATACAAGTAGTCTCTCATCACTTTTATGCCATGCAACAAAACCATTTTTTCTGCAAAAACCAAACCAATGTTTTAAGTCAACAAGTTGACTAAATCTTTAAAAAACTAAAATTTTATAAAAAGCTTACAGTTTGAGGTTTGCCAAGAGTGGCGGTCCCGGGTTTATTATATGTGGAGTCATTTTTGGGTGGTGAGTCAGCAGTGCCACCTGTCTTTTTCTCGTTTCTAGCCTTGTTGAAAATTACTGTAAATCCTTCTGCTGATGCAGGGTCGTTCACATCCCAGTCACCAAACTTTGGCAATGGTGGACCTTTTTCCTGAAAAAAAAATTATTTTTTTAATTAAAAATATAAGTTAGCACACATGTAAATACTTATCTTGCTATTAAAAACCAATATGTAACACCTGGAACACATCATAAAACAAAAATACAATATTGTTTCTTACAAAATAGTAAAGTTATATAAGAAGCCTAGTCATTAATTTATGTCTGAAGAAGATTATGAGGAATAATTCTTTCCTCCACAGAAAAAACATGAGAAAATATATGCTTAGTAAATTGGCAAAAGCTTGTTCAGTTCATATATCATATGTTATGCTCTTTGTAAAGCTTTAAATGAGACATACAATTATAACCTACAACTTAGAGACTATAATCCAATGACTTAAGATATTAATGACTAATTGTATTATTTATGATCAGCACTTAGCCACCTAAAAGAGGAGCTGCACTTTGACTTTTTATGTCAAACCTAACACTTACCAAATGTGCAAATCTAGGAACCTCTTTTACAAAATTAACACCAAGTCACCAACACTTTGCATAAAATGATGGAAAATGCCCTTAGGGCAATGGTTAAGAAAAAATAATGGCTTAAAATACTTGTAAATTAACTAATAAAAACCACCCCCCTTGAATTTCATTAACCACTTTAGTTGTGCTTCCTTAATTCTACATTAACCATCCTTAACCCTTTCCCTGAGGGCAAAGGTTAGCAAATCCCTAAAATGATACTTGTTTTGAACTTTATTCTAGCAAAAACATTTTTTCCAGAAAATATATCAAATCCTCATCAAATTTAAAAATGAAAAAGAAGCTATTTCGATTCCTAAAGTCAAAGTGTAGCTAAGTATTACCAGATTCCAGAAATTAATTTCTTCCATATACATGATCATTTCCTAATAGAAAACAGAAAATGAATCTATATGAAGTTAATATATCCTATACCTATAATCGATTTCAGTTACACATCGATTGAACGTATTAAAACCATCCGAGTACTAAAACAAACTCGACGAACAATCAGAAACAGCGTCTTACTCCAAATTACACAAAAACAGCAAGCAACTAGAGTCGTAAAATCAAAAGGAACGAATCTAAACAAGCGATAACTGCTAAAATCCATGGAGACACGATGCGAGTTGTACATTGAAATAGAAATTAAGCTAGATTGAAACGTACCGCCATGATTTGAGCAGATAGAGGATGATTGAGAAGTGTGTGTGTGCTTGGGCTCTAAGCTCGATTTGATTTGATTGAAAGCTTTTTGGGAATTTGAAGAAGCACCCGATACCTAACTTTTTAGAGAGAAAACCCAGCTGGCTTTGTGTGGGTCATATTCTACATACGCCATCAGACATGGGGTAAAGTAAACGGCCTCTAACGCCGTTTTTTATTTTTCATTTCTTTCAATAAAATATTAAAAAATAGTGTGTTTACGTCATTATGTTTTTGACAATAATATATATAATTTAGTCCTAATGGACAATTATTAGCCCTTATATCAAGAAAAATCAATGGTCAAGAATAAGATTTAAATCACCACCACTGCTGCAAACACATGTGCTTCTCCGGTGGCGGAGGCGGCGGCCGGCGGAGGCGGACGGCGGCGATGGGCGGCGGACGGCGGTCGGAGGTGGCCGCCGGTGGTGGTGGTCGTGACTGGAAGCACATGCGTTTGAAACACATGTGTTTTGAAAATAAAGGAGTGTATATATACAGCTAAGCACATGTGTTTCATAACGTTAAGCACATGTGCTTCGTGATTTAAAGACAAATGAATTGCTTGTAAGTTACATGTGTTCAGGAACAAAAACACATGTGCTTGGCTTTATGAAGCACATGTGCTTCATAATGATATGTTCGTCACTTGTTTTGATTTTTTTTCTATGTAGTGAAACACACGTGTTTCATAACGTCAAGCACATGTGCTTCGTATGCTTCCTTGTGTGTTTAGAAACTCATGTTTTTAGTGACTTGAAACACATGTGTTTCGTGACCTGAAGCACATGTGCTTCGAAGTAATATGCTGTGTTTTAGTGAAGCACATGTTTTTCAATACATAGCGGACGGCGGCGGACGGCGGTGATCGGCGGTGGCTGTAGGTGGGGGATTTGATCTTGACCATCTTGATCCAATGGATAGGATTTGTCCTTTGGGACTAGACAAATCCTTTAAACTTCCTAGAATACAACTCTAATAATATATAAGCATTATTAGCACAACATTCTAAACAACTGAGATAAAATGTCATATATTCATTATTCCATTATAATTATGATTATTAATCTTTTAAATATAGAAGGTTAAAATTATCAACACATTATTACTACCACCATCAATCGTTGTTTATAATTTTCACATGCATTGACCGGGTATAGTGGTACATACAATGTCACAGACTAATTTAACTAACCTAACGATGGTTTGGAGTATTATTGTTCACCAACCAAATACATCAACCTGAAGCATATCGAGTTCTCTATTTATTTGATTTTGCGTATTTTCATGATATACATGTTATGTTCAAGTTTATATTAAAATAATACTAAATTGTACAGTTTCTAATAAAATTAATAATAAAATATTGCTTATTAAATATATTTTGCCAACTATGCGACAAGATATTTATGTTTGTATGTTGGTATGATACAATAATTTATGAACTGTGAGGAATTATTGGTTTTCAAACGTTGCAAGTTGTTTGTCTAAAACATTTAGTGTTTAATTAAAGTACACAATTAAATAAAAATATTCAATTATTGAGAAAATTAAAATGATTGATAATAAAGATAAGCCGGAGAAACTTGTGAAACACAATCAATACGAGTTTTGGGAATGACCCCAAAGATTGTTACTTGTTCAAATACAATATGTTAGTTTTTGTAACTAACCACACATTATCTCATAAATAGGTTTCTTTTAATATTTTTGATGAGGTTAGTAGGGATTAATCCCCAAAACCTAAAGGAGGATGGGCTCACGAGCCCACTTAGACCATGGCCCACGTCACAATTCCGCCGGTCATGACCGTCTGTCAAGACATGACCGTCTGTCAAGTTATCAACGCCTGTCAGAATTGTCAGCGCATGTCAGAGTTGTCAGCGCCTATAAGAATTATCAGCGCCTGTCAGAGTTGTCAGCGCCTGTCAGAGTTGTCAGCGCCTGTCAGAATTGTCAGCGCCTGTCAGAATTGTCAGCGCCTGTCAGAATTGTCAGCGCCTGTCAGAGTTGTCAGCCTGTCGGAGTTATCAGCGCCTGTCAGAATTGTCAGCGCCTGTCAGAATTGTCAGCGCCTGTCAGAAGTGTCAGCGCCTGTCATTGGAGTCGTGGCTGACGTCGTGATTGCTTTATTGCAGTCATAATAGTAAGGCGTTACACACGATCATTGACGCCATCATAATGGCGCTTCATGACTGCTTTATTGCAGTCATAATGGGCCAACGCTCCATAAACCTGAGAATGGCTATATAAATACATGGTCTAACTCATTGTCGTGGACACACTGGCACAGAGAAAAGAAGCCTCAAACACAGAGTTAACTTACACTCACTTTCACCTTCGCACTCAACCTCGATCACCCTAGGTTCGCCAAGAACTTGTTGGGTCTGCACTATGATCATCACAGGAGATCCAAGGTTGACGTCGCCTAATCTTCGTGTTTGACAATCGTTGCTCGAACATTGGCGCCATCCGTGGGACCCGTTTTTAAACGGCGTTTCACTTTTCCAAACTTTTTTTTCCCTCAATAATCAAACCGTTCCTATGGCAGATACACAGCCATCGCTGATCACTTCTTCATCGCCACTAATAACCACTACCGTGACTACGACTATACCCGAGGCGGTGATAACCTCGCCTAGTTGTATCATGGAACCGTACGTCGATTCTGAGTGGACATTATCGGATGTCAGGTCGACACGAGGGTATCCCTCTTTAGCAAGTCCACTTTTCTCCACAAGGCTGGTTGGATCAAGTTCGTTTACCTCACCACAGCCAGTGACGCCCATCCCTTCATGTCATCCTCTTTTATCCCATGTGACAAGCTCTCAGGAGGATGGCACGGATCCGGTCAGGCAGCCTGTTTCCAACTTTCCACAGGCCGCTATGCCGGGGGTTCGGGAGGATCCAATTGTGGAGTTACTCCGAAGGTTGGCTCAGAGTACTCAGCCACCACCGCCTCCTCCACCACCTACTTCATCGGACCTGTTGTCTCAGTTGGTGGCGGCGTTGCGCCCAGCACCGCAGCCAACAGTTGTTCAACCAGTAGATCCGTTGTCACAATTATTGGAGCAGTTAAGAGAACCACCCATTCACACCCCACCACCACATCCACCACAGGACACATCTAATGACATGTTGCGCGTGTTGCAAGCACTCGTGTCCGCAGCCGTACCACCCCGAGCGGCCACTATGCCTTTGTCGGCGGTTAGTTCGAAGTTCTGTGACTGGGTGGCCAGATTTCCACTCCCTGACAAACAAAAAGTTCCGGCCATCGTTGGTACTTACGACGGTACACAAGATCCTGATGACCACCTTGCTCTTTTTGAACATGCCATTATGACAGAGAAATGGCTAGACCCCGTCGCTTGTCACATGTTCCCTGGCACGTTGCAGGGTTTCGCTCGTGATTGGTTTGCTGACTTACCGGAGAGGAGTATTCAAGACTTTGCAGATCTAAAGGCTAAATTTGTGACTCACTTTGTCCAGCAAAAGAAGCAGCAGAGAACTCATATAGAAGCACATTTGCTGCGACAAAGGGAAGGCGAGGGGTTACGCGACTTCATTCAGCGTTACACGCAGGAGTGCCAGAAAATTGTCGCCTTACCCGAAAGCCAACAAATTTCAGGTTTTACCCTCTCCTTGCTTCCAGGACAACTGCAAGAAAAGTTAATCAAGAGAACTCCAATTACTTTCAAAGAAGCCACGGACAGGGCATATGACTATCTAAGGTCAAAAGAAACTGTCTCCCTGTAACACCTCAAAATCTGAACCATTTTTTTTTTTTTACAACAAATGCGGAAGCGTTTCAAAATTACATATATATAACTTGTTATTCACAAGTTATAAAAAAAAAACATAAGATATATAATTTTGCAAAAGTTAACTTTCCGAAATAGTGTTACTTAACATTACGGCTCAACATCAAAATCATTTCTTTAAGTCCTGGTCAATCATTCCTAATCTTAATCTCCGAAAGACTCATCCATCTACAACCTGTAAAAGATTCAACATAGTGGGGGATTAGCACAAAGCTAAGTGAATGAAAATATAACCAAAGATATTGTATAAATACAACAATCTCGATTCACAATCTTCGCAGATTCACAATCTTCACAGATTCACAATCTTCACAGATTCACAATCTTTACAGATTCACAATCTCTATCACTTAATCACATATAACGAGAGGTACGGCGGTTTTGCGGAACCTTACAACTGTTGTGGGCCTAACAACAGCTTACCGATAGCCCTTTACTCATTAGCAATGGTAAAGCTTCCTTAAGACACAACGAATATGCCAAGGTACAATTACCGTTATCTAACAGTAACGAAAGCCCAGCCACCCAGTCAAGCTGCCTCTATACTTTTTCATGTGCACATATCAGATTCCATGTGCACATATCATTCAATTAACACATAACCAGTTAATTATCATTATACTACTAATACTGGTCCAGAAATAAGGGAGCAGTACGAACGGATCAACACTAACTAAATCAGCACTAACTGATCAGCACTAACTGATCAACACTAACTCATCAACACTAACTGATCAACACTAACTGATCAGCACTAACGGGGTCAGCACTAACTGATCGGCACTAACTGGGTCAGAACTAACTGATCAGCACTAACTGATCAACACTAAACACTTTCAATTGCAACCAAAACCATTGCAATTTAAACAATACAAAGGTTATAAATCCACTCACCTTTGCCAAATCTCTATCCACTCAGCTGTCTAATATTACTGAGTCTTCTCTTTTCCTTTTCCTGATAAACAAAACCATACCGAATTAGTACCCATTTGACCCGAAAATACCAACTAACATTTCATGGTTTTAATAACAAGTTTTGTACTAGTACTTGCAACAACAATTGTCACTTCAAAACATTTATGACCATTTACACCAAAACCATTCCAATTCATTTTTATTTTTTTTTTACGCAAGTAGTCCTTAACAAAAAATCATGTTGCTTTTTCTTTTGCTTATACGCAGGTAGCATGTCTCAAAACAAAAAAATATCAATTTGTTACTTTCTTTGTTCTTAGTGCAGATCATAAAGGCACAAAACAATATAAAATTTCTTTATTTGTATACATAATAAAAGCATACCAAAACTCCAAAGCAATACCCCCTTTCTTTCTTCTTGCTAGAACCATATTAACATTTTTTTTTTCTTCTTTTGGTTCACGCAGCAGTAAGACATAGAAATGTTCATATTAACAATTGATTTAATTAAATTTATGTATATATATAATTCATAAGATGCAAAGATTACAAGTTTACACAAATCAATTTCACTCAAACTCCATTAATGGAGACTCAAGTTCTTATCACCAAAAGTTCTAACCCTAATTCATATTTTAACAAGAACTTAAAAAAAACTCCAATGATATGATATAATAAATAATTACCTGCTTAATTCTTTCACAAAACGAGATTAGGGGCTGTCAAATATTGAGATTTTAAGTTTGAATTCTTGAGTTTTAAAAGAAAGAGAATATGTATTTGTGTGTTGTCTGGAACAAACAAAAGAGATAAGACCAACAAAATTCTACTTTTTACTTCCTTTTTCCTTAGCCCACACGTACACACCATGTGTCCATTATAGAATGGGCAATATTTCATTTAATATAATATAATACGGTATATCTGATTCACATTTAATTAATTTAAAATACCTAACTAATTTCGTTCCCAACAACGAAGATATATTTGGAACTTTGGTTCAAAAATGAATCTAATGATATAAAAATCATTAGAATACTTAAACATTTTATTTCAACTAATTTTAATATCTTGGTTAAAATATCAATTAATTCAAATAAATTATATAGAAATCTTATGAATTTAAATAAATTAATAAATAATATTTTTCATTTATTGAAAGTGATAAAACACTAGGCCGGGTTTCGGGGTGTTACACTCCCTGACAAGAGAGGTAGGCGGCAAGTCATGGACCGACACGTCAGATTGCAGGCATGATGCTCTAACTGGTGACCATCAACGAGATGAAAGGAGCAACCGGAGGTTTGGCCCATACGATAAACATCCGTCTAGCGTGCTCTTAGCAAAACACCAAAAGAAATCTTGATAACAGAGCAGGTGTGCGCTACCTTCACACCTCCACCCCAGATGGAGCATAGGTCGGGTACGAAAAACATGAATAAATACTGTGATTTCCATGAAGATCATGGCCACGACACGAATGTCTGTAGAGAGCTAAAAAGGGAAATCAGGCGGGCTTTGGAAGAAGGCAAACTAGAACACCTTGTCCCTGGTGCTAAGCAGCAAGCAAATAAAACTCCACTTAAGAAGAGTTATGCCTGGCAAAAGAAGGGGGAAGACACAGAACAGCCCGGACCACCTGATGGCCACATCTTCATGATACATGAGGAAGCCAATATTAACTGACCTATCAAGGTGCGGTAGTCTTTACTGTCATTTTTTTCTTTATGTTTTCAATACATGTTTCCAAGCACATGGAATGTCATGGTCATGCATGAAACTGGCGATAATAGCATTTGGTCTGATCTTGTATCCCAATATTATCTCACAATATCATTTTTCTATGGTTTTTGCATAAACAAATAAATATTGAAGTAAGGATTCAATACAAAAAGCATAAGGCCACAATAGACATCTCAGTCTATAGCCAAACATGCACTTTCATTACGTACAATGTTACAACTTGAACACGCATGTGCATGTACACAACTAAGAACATAGTTCAATACAACATGTATGAAGCCAAGAAAGACAACCTTGTCTGGCCAAATAACATACAATCATACTCGTCTTTTAATCTACTTGATAAAAGATAAGCACTTCTCACTGGGAAGCGACAATCCTCGCGAGTAAACAAAGTAAAGGTTAACCAACAAAAGTGCCATTGGCACAGTGTCACAGGCACAATATGAAGCATACATCAGAGATACCCAAATCTATCCAGGTCATTGGCATACAAAGGCATCATGGGCTCTCAAGAAAGTGTCATACGAACAACCAAATATACACACTGTCATGCACACCCAAGACGGTGTCATGGACACAACATCCATAATAAAAAAGATAAAAACAAAAATGTGTTATTGGCTTGATCATCCAATAAAACATTATTTTTCAAAGCAAAGCAATGGAAACGCAAATACGTACCTGTAAGTTGGCGAGCAACCCAGTTAAACCTGCAGCAAAGCATACAATTACAGTTAGGAAGAAGTTAACGATTTAAAGCGTAAAAACGTATAAGGGTCCGACTAGACCGCCGGCTCACTTTGGCTTGCGATTGTCGAAAAGCGTATAAGGGTTCAACCAAACCAAAAAACAGCCGGTCTGCTAAACCCCTAAACCGCCGGCCCGTAAAACCCTATACCCCCGCTAAACCCTTAAACCGCCGGCCCGTAAAACCCATATACCCCCGGTCGGCCTAAACCCTAAAACCGCCGGTCAAGGCGATAAACCGCCGGTCAAGGCGATAAACCGCCGGTCAACCGGGCACCCCAAAACCACAACGGTCTAAACCCTAAAGCTGCCGCCGCCGGTCCCCTTATCGAACGCCGGACTCACATAAGCGCCGAAATGATCATCTTATTCGACCGCCGGTCGCCCCTACCGCCGGTCTAAAACATTATCCTGGCCCGAATAATTGACAGCCGATCTCCCCTACCGCCGGTCTACTGGATTATCGACTGGCCCGACAGCCGGTCTCACCTAACCGCCGGTATAAAAGATGTCGAGCTACAACCTGCACAGCCGGTCTGCCTGAGGCAGCCGGTTCACTCGATCGAATTGACAGCCGGTCCCATCTAACTGCCGGTATAAACGCAGATCTCGACTCCAGTCAGCCGCGCTGCTGGTCTAACTTGCGGCCGATCCGATTTGCCGAAGATATTGCTTACGATGACGATCGACGTTACAGCCTGCATCGCCGGTCTGACTTGGGCAGCCGGTTCGCTCGATCGAACAAAAAAAAAAAAAAAAAAGGAAAACGGGAAGAAGACTTACAAGTGATGATAGTTACGACTTGCAAACCGCTGTTTTGGATTTTGTAAAGATATTGCTTACGATGACGATCGACGTTACAGCCTGCATGATGAGGTTAGTAGGGATTAATCCCCAAAACCTAAAGGAGGATGGGCTCACGAGCCCACTTAGACCATGGCCCACGTCACAATTCCGCCGGTCATGACCGTCTGTCAAGACATGACAGTCTGTCAAGTTATCAACGCCTGTCAGAATTGTCAGCGCATGTCAGAGTTGTCAGCGCCTATCAGAATTATCAGCGCCTGTCAGAGTTGTCAGCGCCTGTCAGAATTGTCAGCGCCTGTCAGAATTGTCAGCGCCTGTCAGAATTGTCAGCGCCTGTCGGAGTTGTCAGCGCCTGTCGGAATTGTCAGCGCCTGTCGGAGTTATCAGCGCCTGTCAGAATTGTCAGCGCCTGTCAGAATTGTCAGCGCCTGTCAGAAGTGTCAGCGCCTGTCATTGGAGTCGTGGCTGACGTCGTGATTGCTTTATTGCAGTCATAATAGTAAGGCGTTACACACGATCATTGACGCCATCATAATGGCGCTTCATGACTGCTTTATTGCAGTCATAATGGGCCAACGCTCCATAAACCTGAGAATGGCTATATAAATACATGGTCTAACTCATTGTCGTGGACACACTGGCACAGAGAAAAGAAGCCTCAAACACAGAGTTAACTTACACTCACTTTCACCTTCGCACTCAACCTCGATCACCCTAGGTTCGCCAAGAACTTGTTGGGTCTGCACTATGATCATCACAGGAGATCCAAGGTTGACGTCGCCTAATTTTCGTGTTTGACAATCGTTGCTCGAACAATTTTTATAAATAGTATTCTTTTATAATGCTATAAACATATTAATTAATAAATATAATGTTTATATTTACACGGATGAAAGACATATTAAACAATAACACAATCTACATAATACGATAAAAATAAAAAAAAAATCTTAGCAATCTTTTATGACATTTATTAATGCATACATTAATCTAAAATTATTTTTTGGATTTTGTAAATACCATAGATGAAGCCCAATAAAAACATACTAGCTAGTCCAATGGGCTTAATTTTGAGAGAACCAGAAAAATAACAAATCCGCTGTCTCTCCCAATAGCCCCTATTAACAAAGCCCTAATTCAATTTCACACCCAGATTTCGATTCAATTAGGTTAAAAAAACCATGGAATTCTGTAAAACTTTTATGTTCATCTTGCAATTGAATGCTAGGGTTTTCATTCCGTTGAACTGTTAACATCACTTCTACACGTACTTCACCCTCACTCTGTGTATTCAGTTAACCAAAATGCGGAAAGTTTTACAGAAAAACTCTAAATTATTACTCGGTGTTCATCAGAATGCGATCAAAAGATCCATATATTCATCTCACGGATCACATTTCACCAAACAGAATCAGTTATTGCTCACTGAAATCAGAAATATTCTTCAATCAGATAACTGGGAAAACACTCTGCTTTCCTCAAATGTACCCAGAAAGCTAAACCCACATGTAATCTACACTCTGCTTCAAGAAAACCAGGTGGGTATTCAATCAAACACAAAAAAGATGATTCTTTTAGCAATTACTCTTTGCAATTATAACTTATATGGATGTGTCAGTCTTGTAATTGATGAAATGATTGCAAGGAATTTGTCTCCAATTTGGATTCTGGATTCTTTTTTAAGTTGTTACAATAAGAATTTTTCATCTCATGTTAATTTGAATCCCAAGGTTTTTGAGGTGATTGTTGATAGGTATAGAGTAAAGGGTTTGCTAGATGAAGCTGTTGAGATTGTTTTAAAAAATGATCAATTTGTTCCAGATACTCTGTTTTTCAATTCACTTATAAAAGATTTAATTAATGGTAAAAAGTTGGTGCTTTTCTGGAAAGTATGTGAAGCAAAGTCAAAAAAAGTCGATTTGTTTGACGTATACACTTATACTAATATGATAAAAGCTCATTGTATGGTGGGAAATATCGATGATGCAAAATCGGTGTTTGTTAAGATGTGTGATGAAGGTTGTAACCCTAGTTTAGTCACTTATAATGTGATAATCGGGGGTTTGTGTAAAACGGGTCGTTTTGATGAAGCAATTGAGATGAAAAAAAGCATGGTTGATAACGGGTTAAACCCTAATGCATACATCTATACAACAATATTTAATGGTTTTTGTGTGATGAAGAGATTTAAAGATGCAAAATCGGTTTTAAAGGAGATGATTGATATGTGTGTGGAACCAAATATTGTGACATATAATGCATTGGTTAATGGGTTCATATCACAAGGTGATTTTGAAAGTGCATTTAGGGTTAAAGATGATATGGTCGCTAGTCGTTTTGGTGCAAATTTGGTAGTTTATAATACAATTCTTTACGGTTTATGCAAAGAACATAAGATGGAGAGAGTCCATGAGTTGATGAATGAGATAAAAAGTTTAGGAATTAAACCGGATTTAAAAACTTTTACTTTATTAATTGACGGTTATTGTAAAGTGAGACAAATGATTGATGCATTTGCATTTGTGGAAGAAATGAAGAAGTTTGATTTAGAACCGAATGCTAAAACGTATGGGCTTTTAATCATAGGATTATGTCATAATCAGGATCTTGAAAAGGCGAATTCACTTTTTATGGAAGTGAAAAATGTTAAACTAGATTATGTAGTTTATGAGACCCTTATAAGTGCTTGTTCAAAAGAAAATGATTACATCAAGATAAAAGGAGTTTTTGAGGTAATCAAGGAACACGGAATAATACCAAATGAGATTTGTTATGGAAGTCTTATAGGAACTCTTTGTAGAGTTGAGAAAATTAACGAAGCTAGATTTTTCATGAATGAAATGATTGAAAACGGTTTAGAACCAAATACTCACATATTTGGAGCATTAATCAATGGTTATTGCAAAATAATGGAATTAAAAGTTGCAAATAGATACTTTTATGCAATGTTAGCTCGTGGTTTAGTCCCGAAAGATGCAACTTATGCAATTTTAATTGAAGAAAATTGTAAAAGTGGTGAAGTAAGTGATGCGTTCTCTATTTTTAGATGTATTCTTTCTAAAAAGTTCTTTTCGGATACTTATACTTATAAAATCCTCATTGACGGTCTTATAAATTGTAACAAACTTGAAATTGTTTGTGAGTTATTAATTGAACTCCAAAACAAAGATCTCGTTTTAAATATTTTATCATTCGATTATCTTGTTTTGGGTTTGTGCAAGAAGAAAAAAGTCGAAGAAGCTTATAAGCTTGTTAAAGATGTCGGTTTTACCCCAAATATAAATACATTTAATATCATGATCAAGGGGTTTTTCAAGATTAGTGGAACGGAGAGAGCGAATGGATTGTTTGATGAAATTAAGGAAAAAGGTTTGAGCCCGAATGATGTTACATATGGTACGATGATTATTGGTTTTTGTAAGTTTAAGGATTTAAAAAGGGCGTGTGAATTACTAGATGAAATGGTACAAAATGGTGTATCTCCAAATAGTTATATTTATAATTGTGTTGTAGATTGTTGTTACAAGATTGGGGATTTGGAAAAAGCTAAGGACTTGATTCGACATATGACTGAAAAGGGTTTTGTGTTGACTTCGTCTTTTGACCCGTTGACTTCTAAAGATCAAGAACCCGAAAGAAGTCAAGTGGGAATATGATTAAGGAAGGAAAATTGCAGCTTTATTTGGTGCTAATATGTACGGGCCAGAAACCCAGAAGAGATTTGTAAACGGGCTAGATTTCTCCTTGAAAAGCCTTGAGATTGGAGGTAATAATAAATTAATAAATCATTACTCTTTCTTTTGTTTTCTTGATTATGGAGTGCGGTTTGACTTTATAGGCTGACTATTTGACTCTGACTCTATTCAGGTAAAAGAAACATGGTCACCAGTTTCAGGTGTTGACTTCGAGATGCAAAACAGAGTTTGATAACGATCTTACACAATGTTTAAATTCTCTTTTTAAAGTTATCAAGCATTGTTACTCTGTTCTTAGACCTGAGGGAAAACGTGCATATAAAGTATATTTTTTTTAGTATTTAGCAGTTAGAAAGTGATTTAAAGACCATGACAAATGAAGTTTATTAAATGTTACATGCACGGTTAAATAATACTTTGTTGTCGTTTGTAATATTCTTGCCTTTTTAGCTGACTGATGCAGTTGAGAAATGATATTTTGTGAAAAAAGGTTATCCGTATATGTGGCAAATTGGGTGCATTAGGAAAACGGGTAATTTATTAGATTATTTACAACGTACATGGTTAATAATATTCTCATGTCAATGCTCGATAATATTGGGTCTAATTGCAAGAAAATGCAAATTTGAATTCATCAACATCAATTGCAAGATTTCCAGAATGAGAATTGGCATGAAAGAAAGTTTTATAATCCATACAGATTACACTAAATCAAAATATATGCTCAAGAAGATTACACTAAATCAAAAGAATATACAAAAGATATGTTCATGCTGTTGCTATTTTTGTATATGTAGTGCCACCAGGTTGTTGCAAGTTGCAACTAGATACACACAAAGATAGTCAGTAACTCATTACAAGTTTTCATTAGTCAAACTCACAACTGAGTTGACTATTATCTTCAAAGTTGACTCACCTACCGTTGACTTTCTTTAACAACAATGACACAACGTATAGTACACCACAACACCAAGATTCACACAACTATTCGGTCAACAAACTCGCACTTTTTTTGCAGGCACGCCATTGGTTGGTATATCTACGCCACCATCAATGTTGACTTTTTCATAGTCTTCGTTGACTTTTTCAGAGGCTTTTGAAGATGTATCGTACTGAGCAATATTTGTAGCAACTGCATATGTAGAAATTGTTTTTCCAGTATCTGAAATGGTTTTTCTGTCAATTACAAGTGACTGCCCACAATATTGTTCTTCATTTGCCAATTTTCTAAGTTGCTGAATCACAGTATCCTTATCTTGGCTGATGTCATCAATTGAAGCCTGCATTACAAAATCTGAATTAGGTTGAAAAATGGCGTTTTAATTTTTCATAAATAAATTCCATTTTAATTTCAATAATTTACCTCAAAGTCAACCGGAAAGTCAATGCCGATAAAACGACAACCACAACCTTCACTGAAGTTAATCCAGAGCACCATGTTAAGTGGTCTTGATTTAAGTGTTTCCCTGCAATTGTAAATAACAAAATAACATTGAATAATAAAAAATAAAAAATAAAACGATTAACCAACCACAGGTAAGAGTAATTACCTTTTGAGC
The DNA here is from genome assembly GCA_963853835.1 of Calendula officinalis. Classification (NCBI taxonomy): domain Eukaryota; kingdom Viridiplantae; phylum Streptophyta; class Magnoliopsida; order Asterales; family Asteraceae; genus Calendula; species Calendula officinalis. The sequence continues at coordinate 56,619,914 of OY970823.1, read as the reverse complement.
AAAAATGGTTGTTTATTTAGGACAGCAGTTTTCAGCTCTGGTCTTTCAGGAAAGGTAACCTGGAAATAGAATAGTATATTGATTAAAAAATTAAATATAAAAATAGAATTAAAAAAATGCAATTGCGTAGCGCAATAAATAGAATAAAAAATATCATACATCAACTGATTCGATAAATGGCAGCAGAGCTTTTTCTCCATGAACACTAGCAACTCTAAGCGACCATTTTGCACATTTTGTCTCTGCAATTTGAAGTTTTATAAAATTAAATAAGGTGGCAACCATCAAGTATTAATTTACAGCATTATATATAAACTAAAATAAATAGTTGTTTGGTTTGATGATTGAAGAAACAAACATACCTGAGACACACTGGAATTGATCAAAAATTATTTGGAAAAGATCCACCCGAACATATGGAGGAATTTGCATTTTAAGAAGATGTAATACCCCTGACATTACCTACAAATCTTAAACTCATTAATTATAAAATAATTCACATACACAAGAACAATTATAATTTTAATAATAATAATAAAATAAATGGAAAACATATTAATAAGTTGAGTGTCTATACCTTGTCAACAAAACCATGAATCACCAAACTTGCTTTCTTATCTACTGGAGTTTGCTGTATTTTTTTTAAGATCATTAACACCAACAACTTGATAATAACAATTAATTAAATAAATATTATTTATACTTTGGACAAAAAGTGTTTTGGGTCAACCCGACCCGTATCATAATTACCCGTTTTGACCCGTTACCTGAAGATTTACAATTACTATCTTTCCTCCATTGCGGCGACACTTAAGAGGGAGATTGCATGCAGGGGTTATCTGCAAACTGCACATAATGATGAATTGGGTATTGAATTTAAGTTGTTATCATTTTGTACATTTGGAATTTTAATAATAATTAATCATTATGATCAATTTTGCTAAAAAATATTAAAAAGGAGATACTAAACAAGCATAAGATTTACCTAGTTCCCAAACATAACACAACATCTGCACTTCGACAATGTTTTTCTGCTGCTTTCATCTCTGTTGGAGGTAGTTCATCCTATATAATTACAACAAATATATAATTTTGAACAGATAATTATTAGTTTTTTTTATGATTTGACCCGTTTGGGGATAGAATATTACCCATATTGACTATTCATGAAGAATAATAAAGAGAACAATTTTTAAGGGCTTCCTTAAATTGCGACATATCACAAAAAAAAGAAAAAGAAAAAAAAAAAGATTAGTACCTCCCAATCAAGAACAGAGTCTTTAAGTTTTGCACCACAATTTGGATCACAACAAAGTCTTGATGTCTCTTTTAGACCTACAGTTTCCACCTCAAAATCTCGCAAGTACCTAATTATTTCATACAAATACATATATTGTTATAAAAAAACGATTCTTGTTCCAAAAGAAGTGATAAACAGAGCTTACAGTGTATATTTAAAGAATATCAAAATCAAATAAGTAGATTAAATAACAAGTATTACTCTGTTCCACATGAAGGGCACACCTCCCTAAATGAATTTCCATGCAATTCTGAAAGTTTTTGCCTCGGTATTCCAGAACGTAAATGCAGGCTATCCACATTCTACAAAAAAAAAAAAAAAAAAAAAATTTAAAAAAATTAAAATAATCCCGCAAATAGAAATAAGTAATATACTAATATTCAACCTGACTGATAACAAACTTCAAAATTCCAGCCCGTTCGAGTTCAACCAAAGCCATATGAGTAATACTTGGTGCTGCACGATGAAATGGCAATGATGCTTCAGGTACACCTTTTCCATCACGCTGCAATTAAACAAAAATAACACATTAATTAATATGTTTTTTTATTAATTGTGACATTTATGAGCATATAAAAGTATAATTCGGCACCTGAAGAGTCCATACTCCTTTTGGGCCTCGAAAATCAGGTATCCCACAAGATGTTGATATTCCTGCACCTGTAAATGCCACTAGATGCTTACTCTGCACCAACATAACAATTTTGTAAGATATATAATGAACAAATATATCAAAATTCTTAGAAAACATAAAACTGCATATTGGAAGTCAACCTTTTGAATCATCTTTGCCAGTTGTTCAATCTGCAAATGAAAATACAAGTGTGATGTCAGTAGGATTAATTGAACAGCTAATTGCACAAATTATTAATTTACAAAAACAACATTACCAAAAAGTTTATGTTTACATTGATATAAATGTGAATTAGGGTTTTGCTAATATGTGCTTAAGGGAAAATGTTAAGGCCTATTAACTGAGCAAATATTTCCATATACGAAACCTAATACAATGCATAGATGAAAGCAATTAAACAAATAGCCGAATAGGTACCTAAATCCATCAACAACATGATCACTACCAAAATTATTACGAAAAAAAAAACAACATACGAAAATGAATGACTGCTAGGGTACGAAAGAAACCAATACTGTCCAAATTGAGTATTTATACGAACAAATATTAAAAGTTGAAACAAATAGTAACAAACTTTTTGTTGCAAAACATCAGGGGAATCGAAGAATTCAGACATTCCGACATCCCCAACATCTTCTTTGTAAGAAAGCTTCTCTGCGTATCCCAGTGACATTTTTTTGAATTCGGTGATGAAATTAGGGGGGTTTAAGAAACAAATCAAGTAATTGCGAGTAGTGAGTTTATGTCAAGTAGATTGTGAATTGTCAACGATCAAGATGCTTCTTTCACTGGGCCCAAAATGGTTTTGCATGTCTCAATGGGCCAATTAATATGGTTTATTTACAAAACAGTTTATCGATTGACCCGTGACCCGTCTATTTTACCGGCTCGAATAATAACCAGAGGAAATGTTTTGAAACAATAGCATTCAAGTCAGTTATGTTTCATTTAGTTATGGATGAGTTGATTCGACCTACATAATAGGGTCAAATGAGCAAACTCATACTTCATTACCTACATGTCAAGGGTTAGAATTTGTATTTCAAAGTTAAAATACTTTCAAATTAATGTAATATCCGTAGTCATGGCTGCCAAATTCATCATCCCCAGAAGATTATAAGTTATGGAGAAACAACTTTTTTGGGCCAACTCGCCTAATGCGGCAGCCCATTTCGGCCCGTACCAAAATGTTATTCAAGTTTATTTTCCCACTTTTAAATTTTAGGATTCTTCATGTTAGTAGTACTCGTCATGGTTTCATTTTGTAGACAAACTTGTAAGTTGTTACTTTGACATATCGCTTAATTATTCATGTGTGTTTTGCAAGCTTTGTCCTTCAACATCAAGCAGAAAATTTACGATCTTGAACATTACCCAACTGTTCCAGTTTTCTAATTTTACTTTCATGATTCTTCATTGCTCATAGTGGCTTCATTTTGAAGACAAATCCGTAAGTCAATCTTTGACTGTCAGATTATATAATAAGGTGATCATTTCACTATTCTTCTTTATAAAAACATATTTTTTTTAGTTATGCTTCTTAATTGGTATATATATCTATAACTTTTCAAAAATAAAGACCTAAGAGAATAATTGCTAAGTAATTTAATAATGTTTGTTTTCATATCAACGTATCAAAGCAGACGCCAAACAGCATGCCCCATGCTAAAACGCTACCTAAACATATTTTTGTCGGTCCCACACCTTAATATTATTCATCCATGACCGTGTGTGAAACTTGGTCTTTGGTGAAATATAAGGGATCCGTATGATGAAAGAAAAAATAAATAAAATTCAAACTGTAAACATTATCTTAAGCATTACTTCTATACAACATTAAAAGTGGTAAACAACAATATTATTATATAAATAATTGCTTAGTGATGTCAGTCTTCACATAAAATTATTAGGATTTCAAATAACCACTCCACCACACAATTCCAAAGCCATTTAGGCTTCTATGCTTTTGGTTCCAAATAATATAAATTTTAATTTGATAAAGACATCTACCTAGAATTTATAATTTATAAACAATATTTAACATAGAAAAACTGTATTAACTTATACTAAATATTCCCGTTTCATTCTTCTATTTATAAAACTATTGACATTTGAAATTGACTAATTATTTTTTACAATTTTATTTTAATTTAGATATTTAAACATAAATATGAAACAACATGTTTCATATTTTATTATCATTAACTAAAAATTTATTTACATGTTATTGCATATTAACTAAAAACTTATTTACATTATATTGCATATAATTTGTTTTTTAATTATGTGACGTCCAAACACGGGAAACGCCCACCCCAAATGAGCACCAACTACCGAATGAGCACTAGTTCCTATATAAGTAGGACAACATTTCATAGCTGAGCAACAACGATGGCGGTCAAGCAAGGCAAATGGATTAAGGTCAGCTACTTCTTCTTCTTCAACGTTGTCATCGTTTATCTCTTTCAATTATGCATACGATCATCATTTTCCTGCTTAATTGTCTCCCACTCGTTTGTTCTGATCATATAATGATGTGCTGTAGTAAACTTTTTCTATAATATTATAATTTCTTCCTATCAATTGAAATGTTTATTGACACCGATTGAAAAATTGCGTGTTAATTTTATTAATACTGGTCTCTTTCTGAAATATATCGAGTTAGGGTTTTAATAAAGAGTTGGCAGTTGATGATCATCTGTGTACGTCAAGAAGTGGGTCGATTTTGCGCTTGTTGAATGAATTAAACTAATTTGTTTTGTTTGAGAATGATTATAAGGAAGTTATGTTAATATTAGGTTACATCTTGTTCATCATCTGAACTTACAATTAGAGCACACAACAAAATTCCTTAAGATGAAAGTGCAAAATTTGGGATCAATGAATTAAAATTGTTCTTAAATTCGAGGTGAATCAATATCATTGTTGTCAAAATCATATGATTTGATTCATGGACAGATGATGTGGATCCCATTTCAAAATTGGATTCCTACATGATAACTATATGTGCTTGTATATTCACCGTTGATTTCTTATCTGAGTGTGTCAATCCATCCAAAATATACCAGTAGCCACTTGCATAAAAAAATGTCTTTTTGTTGGTGTTCAGTACAGTCATAACTCATAAGCAACACTTTATAGGACATGATAAAGTTCTTGTGATCAATAAATCATGATTTTATTATTCTATACATCGCAATGCTAATCTAGTCCATTGTCAATTGTTCATGTTTTTTGTGGAATTTGAGAAGTGGTCTTAACACATAATTTATAATTTGTAGTTGAACCAAAAAGGAGCGGGTCCCGGTGCAAGAAGCTCTCACGCAATCACCATTGTTGGAGAAAAAGCTTACGCCTTTGGTGGTGAGTTCAAACCCCGTGTCCCAGTGGACAACTCACTCTACATCTTTGACCTAAATGACCTAACATGGTCCATAGCCGAAGTAACCGGTGACACCCCACCACCACGAGTCGGTGTAACCATGGCTTCCATTGGGGAAACCATATACGTCTTTGGTGGTAGGGACTCCACACACGCAGAGCTCAACGAGCTCTATTCTTTCGACACGTGTACAAACAAGTGGGCCCTCCTGTCCACTGGGCCCGCCCACCGTAGCTACAGATGACCGCCGAATGTACGTGTTCGGCGGGTGCGGTGTTGCGGGTCGACTTAACGATTTATGGGCTTATGATGTTGTTGAGAAATCATGGGCTAAGTTTCCTTTACCCGGGGATAATCTCAAGGGTAGAGGCGGGCCCGGGCTCGGGGCGGTTGGAGGGAAAATTTGGGTGGTGTATGGGTTTGCGGGTATGGAGGTCGATGACGTGCATTTCTTTGACCCGGAAACCGAGAAGTGGGTCCAGGTAGAGACATCTGGTGAGAAACCGACACCAAGAAGTGTGTTTTCGAGTGTTGTTGTTGGGAAGTATATATTCGTGTGTGGTGGAGAAATTGACCCTAGTGATTTAGGTCACATGGGTGCGGGTAGGTTCACACACGAGGTATATGCATTGGACACTGACACACTTGTGTGGAACCGAGTGGAGGATGGTTCAGCTGGCGGGGATCACCCTGGTCCCCGCGGGTGGTGTGCGTTTTCTAGTGGGAGGAGGGATGGTAAAGAGGGGTTGTTGGTGTATGGTGGCAATTCGCCGAGTAATGATCGGTTAGATGACATTTACTTTTTTACCCCTTGCTTGGATTATGCATAGAGAAAAATCAAACTTGATGTTGGTATCTTAGTTAACATGATTGTTGATGTTTAGTTGAATGTTGAAAGATAAATGTGAGTGTTGAAATGGTCATGATTGATCATTGTTGAGAGGTAAGTCGTTTAGGTGATGTATATAGTGTAATAATTAAATAAACATGTGATGGTACGAGATGTGACTCGTAAATAAAGATGAGATATTGTTAATTTAAGGTATTAACTCAATTTAATTTGTTCAGTTAAAAAGAAACATCGAATAAAGTTGAAAATAAAAAATGATATAGACGAATACAAGTATGGGTTCTCAAGTATCTTGAAAAGGGCATGTGTTACCTGATTATATCATTTAAAAGCGTGAATATCTAGCATTTTTTGGGCTTACAGATTTTGTTCCAAATCCTTTGCTTACAAACTATGCCCATATTGCTTACCCTTTGCTTTTTTGTGCTTTTCTGATGCATGTTTAAGAAGGGTGATTAATGCACAAACACAACAATAACAAGGTAACTAAAACATGCTAGGTAAAATTTGCTCGATGACACGACAAAATCGTTGACATAGTTGTTTCTGAATATTTTTCATGGTCATTTGGTAAATGTTTACCTAGTAAAGGGATCGAACTCGTGATCGTGATCTCTAGGTGATCATTTCAGGTGCTTTTGTGGCTAGGTAGCTGCCAGATGGTTTGCATAATAATTATTAATCGTCTTGGCTAAAACCTGTAAATAAGTTCAGGAGAAAGATATAGTTAATTAATACTTAATACAACAGTTTGAAATCTCATTATATCTACCCAATTATACAAATGGATCTAACAAAACAAAGAGAACATGTGAGAGAAAATATGTCCAAAGTGGGGGCCAATTTATTAAATGGAACATATTAGTCTAGGTGGTTCATGAAATCAAAAATTGTTTGAAACCTGTAAATTTCAAGCATACAGCTCATACGATTAGAATATATGATATAGGCATTTAGTTTTCAAACTCACAAGTTTTACCACATCAACACTACATCAATCTCTTCTCTTCTCTACTGAAAAGAAGCAAAAACTGTTGAAGAAATTTAACTCCTTTTAACAACTCATTTCATGAAATGCACATTATTTAATTTTGCGGAACACTAAAATGTGGGCATTTCTTGAACTGAAAATGACATTTCATTGAACTGAAAAAATAAAAAAACATTTCACATATTTATAATTGTTATGGCGTTCTCAGATTTTGCAAAATGGTTTTCACATATTAAGTGATTAACTGAGTATTCTATATAACTTTTTTTATATATGGACATTAAGGTATTGTAGCTACTTTTGTAATTATCATTTTTTTGGATGTTAAAAGAAATTGAGTAAAGGGCCATAGGTGAGTTGGAAGTGTACATTTTTGTTGGTTCTTGAGGTATGGTGATGGTCCACCAATAATGACAAAACATGATTTCTAGAAATCGTATTTTTAAACCAATTTACATCAAATTATGAGAGTAAAGCAGCTGCAATTTATTTTTTTAAACAACAGAACATAAACAAACTCTAAATTACTTTTAAATCTACAATTTTTTTCTTCATTGGGACTTGAAACTATGACTATACGTTAATGTAGAACATTTTCCAACACTTTATACCGTTAGGCTACAAGCTTCTTGGTTACAATCTGTTTACTAACATGTTATGAATACTTTGATAAACAATATTTTTTGGACTATTTTTTCATTTGTGTGTGTTATCATTAAGCGTGGATCATGCTAGTATTCTATGCATCTTAACAATGTTCTGGTTAACTTAAGAAGTTTTTGTTACACACTTCTGAATCATATTAAACACATCCAGATATCCCCATGTAACAATGTTTGTTTTTCTCTTCCTTCAATTATGTAAGTATATATTATGAAACACAAGTATCCAACACATACTTGCTCAGCATGTTTAATCCCTAATAAAATCCCACACATACAAAGACAATATATCAAAGCTGTTTAAAGAGGAGGAGATAGAGTGTGTTTGTGAAAGAGATTCCTTCTCACTCTTATAATTAAATTTTTGGCTTTATCTTGAGATTTTATTATAAAATAATCAAAAAATTAGAAGATGTCTCTTAGAAATATATATACACCAATGTCTGGTTATAATTATGAAAAGTAAATAAGGGAATTTGTGTTACATGTTGCCAAATTAGAAATCTGTATTTATTGGGACCATTTGAATATGTTATTTTCCTTAGAAAAACAGAGTACATGAAGCTAGAATTAAAGGGCAAACAATGGGTAAACATATGAAACCCAACTACTCCCAACTACACACATGTCCACAACCAGTTGGCAGATTCTTTTTTAATTTATCTTATCCCTCCGTCTCTAAATAAAGTTCTCATTTCCCCTTCAAGTTTTGTCTCTAAATAAAGTTTCTATTTCTCAAACTTAAGGGCCCACTTAATATAATAATATTATTGCCAATATTTTCACCACTAACTATCTCCTAAAACACTTTCTCTCTCCAATCAAACCTTATATTTTAATCAAAAGTAATACCAAATACCCCACCACTAACTATCTCTTAAAAAGTTATGCCCAAAAAAAATGGGAACTTTATTTAAGGATGGAGGGAGTATAACTTAGTTTATTTTAATGTTTAAAATATGTTTATAAGTAACATTTAAAGATAAATCGTGTAAATAGAGAAGAATTCATGTTCAACTAAGTAAAGTTAAGTTTATGACATTAATGTATGCAATATAACAGGTATTCTTGTGGCTATCTCTAAAAAATTTAGATAACTATGTTATCAAATGAGATTTAAATCATGATATTTTGTAAAACATTTTTTTCACCGGGACACCTACTTCTGTTAGTTTATTAGTATTGATATGTTTGTCCTTCTAAGCAACAAAATTAAGCATTTATCACTATATTATTTTGTACTGCTATAAATAATTCCAACATCTAATAACTTTAAACAGAGAGAGTAGTATACAAATATTTTCCGTTATATGGCACAAAATAATTAATTACAATGAAAACAACCCCAAAAGGAAGAAAAAGACTCATTATTTTTCTTTGTTGACATATAAAACCAAATAAATATATCATAATTTAAAAACAAAAAATGAAAGAGAATTCTATTCTTGCATGAGGACGTCTCGTGGGAGACCCATGATACCCGCTCTTACTTTATCACACCGACAAAAGAAAAATCAAACGAAAGCCAACCACGAAAAACAGAACGCCATAACCACCGACGCCACCATCCTTCCACCACCGTTAGCCGTCTGATCCGCCGCGTCATCATCGCTATAGTCCTCGGAAGAATCTGGTCCCGGCGCCTCCGCGTCCGACGTATCTCCCTTCTTAGCCGCCTTCTTCTTCTTCTTTGCGGCCTTCGGTGCCGGTGCTGGCTCGTCGGCCTCCACCGTACCTTTAAATAACTCCCTAGGCTGTAGAACCTTATCAATTGTGTAAATTGCGATCGGCTCGTCGTCAACCACCGTCCCGCTAATCGTCGCAGTCACAACTTTAGTCTTTAAAGTCACATCGTTGCCGTCGTTTTGAATCGTGAAATCGTACTTCTTCTTAGCTCCTTCCGTCGCTAAAGTATTCATCAATCCGTTGCTAGATCTGAGCATTCCCATGGAATTGTACACCGGAACGCCGTGGTAAAGCAATAATGAAGTCTTCTCCGCCGCAGTTAGGTTCTTGTATTTTGGCGCGAAAGCAGCAATTGCTTCATCGTCGGGACAAAACACGGTTACGCCACCGTCGGCACTGCTCAAAAACGTTCCGATTGCTCCCGAGGTGGTCAATAGGTCGTAAAATGCTTGACATCCTTCGCGTTGTAATAGAGAAGTTAAGTTCAGATCTGGTGCGGCAGTCGGAGCTTCGGCCTCCGGCGAATTTAGAATCGCGCTGATTTGGATAACAGAGATGTTGTACGGCATTTCTAACACGGATTTGACGTAAACGGTGTCGGTTTGTGATGGATTGTCTTCTGGAGTGAACCGGACTTTGCCTCCTTTGATGTCGGTTATGTGAACGTAACCGGCGGTTCCTGGAGCTTCACCGGTGGCTTGATACATGGTGGCGGTGGAGGTCGAACCCTTGGTGACCTGGTGGAGCTTTTTGGATCCGAAGTAATCGGCGAAGACATGGAGAGAGAGAACATTTTTAATCGTTTGAATTGAGAGACCTTTTGAGATCAACGACGACATGGCGGCATTGTCAACGGCGCAGACGGTGATGGTTTGCCGGCGGTTGATTTCATTTGCGAGGTGAGTGATGGTGAGGTAGTGGTTGAATGTGGAAAATTCGGGATGTTTGGCGAGGATTTTGGTGATGTTGTGGCCGTTGACGGCGGTGGAGAGAGAGAGGAGGAATAGGAAAGAGAGAGAAAGCGCCGACACCGCCATTGCCGGAATGGTGGTGGAGGTAAAGGATAAGCAAGTTGAGTGAGTGGTCTGTGTGTTTAAAGTGTAGTTATATATCCATGTGAAATACGTACAAGGATTGCTTTTCAACAAATTTATGATTAAATAAAATAAAGAATAATATTTAATTTGGTTTGGTAAAGCAATTATGATATCAAATTATTGTTTGATGATGTTTTTTTTTTCACCTAATCAACATTTCTTAGAGCATCTCCAATGATAGCTTTTTTAAAAGCTTATTACTATTTCAATAAATCTTTATATGAATTATTAGAGCATCCCCAATGGTTAACCTCTCAAAAACTTATTACATTTGCCACATCAACATTCCACTAATCAAAAACCCTCTCCAAAATAACATCTCCAATGGTGAACCTTTCTAAAAAGCTTTTTCTTTTACAAAATTTCTAATTTAGCTTAATCTATATCAAATGTTTTATAAATACCCCTATATATAATTTGACAATTTTTTGAAATTCTACTAAATATAATATTTTTTAAAATATTTTCATACATAAATATTGTAATAATTAGCATTAGATATTATATAATTTATTTATTAACTAATAAAAATATAATAAAGAATTTATATATAACATATCTAAGGTTTAAAATGAAATGTTATTATATATGGAGGATTAACAAAGACAAGCATTAAAAGATGGTTAAAAGCTTAGTAGAGAATAAGTCTTTGCAATAAGCTTTTCAAAAAACTAGGTATTTCAATGGTAAAAAGTTTTTCAAAGACTTATTGTAATATTAATAAGCTTTAAAAAAAGCTACCATTGGAGATGCTCTTACCATTGCAATGACTATCTTTTCTAAAAGCTTACTGTAAAGACTTTTTTTCTACTAACCTTTTAACCTACTTTTAATGTTTGTCTTTTTTGATCCCTCATATTTAATAACTTTTCATTTTAAACCTTAAATATATTATATATAAATTCTTTATTATATTTTTGTTAGTTAATAAATAAATTATATAATATCAATGTCAATTATTATACTATTTTTGTATGAGACATTTTTATAAAAATTATATTTAGTAATATGTTAAAAAATTGTCGAATTATATATAGGGGGTATTTATAAAACATTTGAAATAGATAAAGGTAAATTAGAAAAATTATAAAAGAAAAAACTTTTGCAAAAGTTAACCATTGGAGATGCTATTTATGAAAAAAATTTGGTTATTGAAATGTTAATGTGGCAAAACCAATAAGCTTTTATGAGGTTAACAATTGGGGATGCTCTTATAGTAATTAAAGATGTTTCGTACATCATTGCTAATTTAAAGATGTTTTATACTCTTTAATATAAAAATGATTTTATAACTTATGTGAGCATGATATAAAACACATTTAATGACCCGTGAAGTAGACAACAAACATTATGGACTATTTTGTAAGCGTATCTTCTTCTTTTTCTTTTTGAAGAAAAGTAGATTAGTTATGAGATATCATAACTACGAAAGTATGAGCGATTAGTTATTATTAGTGATAATGAATTAATGGAATGTTAACGTGCAATATATTATAATTGTGAGTGAATTAAAAAACCAAGTAAGAAACCAAAACCTATAAAATCAGATACATATAATCTATAATAGAAACTCGAATAGAATGTACCATTCCAATTTCACGGTTGGAAAACTTGCAACGGTAAGAAAAACATAGTCTTTTATACTTAGCATAATGTATAAAGAGAAAAAAATAAATAAACCCCATTAAACCATAATTATTGTTTGTGACACAGAGATTATAAATGTACTTTCAAAAATAATTTAAAAATAAATTATAATTGAAGGGTGTGAAGGAAGTTAATTCCAGACTGTCGATGACTCAATCAAATTATTTTGGTACCCATCACCATCAATGCTAATATTTTGCGGTGTTAAAATAAATATAAATATTACCCAAAATATTATATTTCAGTAAATATTTTACTAGTTTAATATAGTACGGAGTAGTATTTAAGTCTAATTTAACAATCTCGGCTAAATACAAGCAACCGTATCACTGTCATATTGTCCACATCCACACCCTCCAATTATTTAGTCTTTTTTACCAAAGCCCTCTGTTTTTCTGGTTTGTAACATATTTAGCTCATATATTTATTGAATATACAATTACCCCCTTGATTTATGTTGGTTTATTTAGTGCAAGTGTGCAACATTTGTTCCATGACGATAGTAGTTGATTTGTATACAATTGTACAGCAATGAACAAAACATAAGTAATATGCCACTGAACTGTTTATATTTGTAATTATGGAAAAAGGTAAATAATTGTTTTAACTTGTTTTGTATATCAAATGCATCATGATATTCTCCGCTTATAAATCGACGGATCGTATAGTTTAAGGGGGTAAAGTGATCTATATATTTTAGGGATTAATTTGAGTTTCTTTTGCTAGTGGTGTGCCATTAAAGTCGAAAATCGTGGGGTCCAGATAAGTGTCGGTTGCAATATTTAAACAAAAGAAATATTAAAATAATATTGACTCATTATTTTTGTCTACTTACTTGATTAATAGTAGTGGCAAAAATTAATAGATGATATGGGTAAAGAATTCGTGAATTAACGATGTCAATTTATAATAAATATTAGAGTAATGGTATTTGTGCTTATCAAATGTGCCTATTCATGTGCCTACTAATTTGATTATGAGAAGTGTCAAAATCAAGGGATGATATGAGAATACGAAATTAGTGATGACACATGTCAAGTTTAGAAGTGAGTAAGTATATGGGTAGACACAAATTGTAAGCACAAATATCATTTAAATGAGTAATGGTATTTGTGTCTACTCATGTGCCTAACATCAAATATTTAAATCTGTCTACTTATTTGATAATAAGCACCAATATCATTTCTATTTAAGCAATCAATTTTTGTTTAACATGTTTGATAGTTTGTCGCCATTGTCGGCTAAATACTTAAATCTGTAAGCCTAATATTAATTCCTACATATCGTTAATAAAATAAATAAAATCTTATAATGTAGGACACTAATAACTCATAAGAAAAACTAAATTTATTGAAAAGAATAGAACTTTGATGTTTCACAAAAGTTACATAAAGCTAGAAAAATTTACTAGTAATGGCGTACTTGGGAGTTATTATTGTAAAAACAAACAAATAAATATATAAGTTGTTTTATTAGCTTTCCCCGATTGCCAGTCTGTACCTGCCACAAGTCCACAACCAACCGTTGGCAAGAAAAACCAAAATTTCCAACGTTCAATTGCTAATTTCGTTGTTTTACGACTTTTAATTCTATATGTAGTTAATGCAAAAGCAATAATGTTAACTTTTGAAATGACTGCGCACAACATTAAAATAAATGGTTTTAGATCGTTATTCATCAAATCTTATTAGGGCATGTTTGGATAATTGGATATGCTTATTGAAAATGGTTTATTGGCTTTTTAACTTCTTGAAAACTAGTTTTAAAAAGTAAATACCTCATTACTTCTAGAAATCTTTTTTTATGGGTTTACCGATAAACCTTTTAACGGATCGTGCTAAGTTAGGTGTTGATAAACATTTTGATCTACCAACTCGCTTAACTAATAAAACAAGTATATATATGCTTTTAAATTCAATTCATCAACCCGTTTACGATCTTTGGCCCGTTTATGGCCAGGTAACCATATACCACATCTATATGATCTTTTTAACTTGCCAATGTGGTTGACATGCTTAAACAAATGGGTTAGACATATAGTGTTCAGGTCTGATTATAATAGCATGCCAACCCGATCATTTAATGAACTTCAACTTTCTAACTAAATCAAATTAATATACAATATATATATAAACTGTGGTATAATTTTACTTTTTGAAATCTAATACTATTTAATTTATAATGGTGAAGGAAATGTGCATGATAATTGTTTAGTTGATATGATTTTTTTTTGTTCCTAATCCATGAGTCTGAACAGAGACAATTAATTTTGATTCATAGTTTTTTGTTTGCTATTTAAATTTTATGTAATTTATATTTACGAAATGCAGGGATATTTATTAAGAGAAAGGAATAAAAAGTAAAAACTAGTTGAAGAACCATACAGAATAGGAAAACACAGACATGGAAGTAAACGGCCAATGGTCTGTAAGACTGTACGGAATAGACCGGACCAAGCCTAAAGGACTAGGTCCACTAGGATACATAAACCCAAAGAACTAGAACTAGGCCCAAAACAAAACGAGACTAATAAACAGGCCCATAAAGCAGCAGCAGCCCTTCTAAAAACACAGCAAAGCCAAACTAGAACAAGAACACAAACCAAGATCTCACTAACCAACAAAAACAAAGGATGCTCGATCCTAACAAAGTCAGGCTATGTGGGATGTACACAGTCTTTCCTCTAACTGATGATGATGCAGAGACTGCTTCCAGAAGGATATCTGACATATGTTTAAGGCATGATTATGGAATGGTCAATGGAAGGTGATCCTAGAAGAATGGTTAAATCCGTTGTAGGAGGTATGGGTGGGTTAGTACGTAACACAACTCTGGTTACAGAAGTCTACAATGATCAAGCAATTCAACGATGCTTTAATTGTTGGGCATGGGTATATGTATCTCAAACAAACGGTGTCAATGAGTTGTTAAGATCCATGATCTAGAAATGGTTTGGGCTAAAACGTGAAATGGTTCCTAGCAAATGGTTAGGACCCGTAAAGCAAGTTCTTTTGGACCCTCTTGGGGCTTGCTTTTTCTAAAAAGGCATTTTGGAGTGGTTTGGGTTATTGTTGTCACCTAGAACTAAAAGAATCAGGTAAGGCCATTACTAGAAAATGTGAAGAATTGGCATTAGTTATTGTGCCAATAGGAGGCCTTGTATGTTCAAGAAACAAAACCGCAATTGATTCGAAGAAAATATACAATAGCCTTAACGGGGAATTGAGCAATATTACAACATTTGCTTCTCTGTCGGCACAATAGCTCCGGTCGTCATTGTGGCTTGTGGGTCCCCGCATAATAACGAGAATACAAATTAGCTTACAAACTCGTAACCAAAGTTGGAAACTTAACCAAACTCAATAGATTGGATATAACAAAGTCGAAAGTAGTAAAAGGGCTGAAACTGTGTGGTCTAATGGAGAAAACTTTGCGGCCTAATATTTTTCTTGCATATGTATTATCATAAGTTCATTACTTGAGCAATTAATATTTTTCACATTCTCCTCCGACTCTCCTAACTAACGTTGATTGAGATCAACTCTTGACATGCCTTGAATAGAAACCGGGTTCAAGAAATCAACCCTTGCATCATCTTGGACACATGTTTTGCAATTTCATGAACACCTCATGTAAAACAAGCTATCGGAGAACCTTGCAAATATCTATCCATTCTTCCTAAGTTCGAATACAAGGAAGAAAATGTATTTATGTGACTTGGAGAATCCTCTTACAATACTTAAAAGGGCGTAATCATAGTTGAGTCGACATAACGATAAATTCTAGTTCAGTTCGATTATAAAACTCGAAATTCATCTAGTTAATCGACACTTTCAAATTCGACTCGATTTTTGGCATAATTCTTCTTTTGATGATCTTAATTGTCACTTATCGGGGGAAGGATGAAGGATATGAGTTTACAGACTCTAGAGTTATGAGCATAACCCCGAAAAAGTCAAATACTATAGTATATATAAACAAGACCTAATCTTATTACAATGACAATAATCATAAGAAAAATATTATAAGTACTCAAGAACCCTAAATTCACATAAATCAAATCCTTTTTCTTTGGGTTGAAAGGATACCAAATCCACTAAGGATTACAAAAAACCTTTAAAAACCCTAAAAGGAATACACAACAACATTATCATCATTCAAATTAATTCCTCATGCTTTAATTTCAAATCTTGAGCACTTAATTGACCCCACAGATATGTCAATTTCTATCATATTTTCTTCCTCATTCATCTCCGGCCACCATAAAACAGATTCCGGCGACCTTTTCCGATAACAAAACTTGGATTCTTCATAATCTTTGTAGTCTCTATACCCGACATAATGACCACCGGGGAGAGTGATCTCTATTAAACTCTCCTCATCGGATATCGAGCCGTCGTCGGAGAAATCCGTCCTCCGGCATGTCTCGCCGGAAAATTGCCACCCATCATCGGAATCTTCTTCAGTTGTACATGAAAACTGATCAATAACTTCACTCTCGGAGCAAGAATCCGTCGCACACACATCTAAACACCCTTTCTTTAATACATTTTCAGCTTGATTTGAATCATTCTGATGTTGAAGGGGTCGTTGTACTTCCTGCTCAAGAACTTGTACGTTGTGAGTTGAGTGTGACGAGTATAAACATGCAGAAAAACCCAAAACTAAACTTGTGATGATGAAGACAGTGAAATTCCCAGAAGCAAACGTGAAAATGAGGATTATAGGAGAAACAATCCATGGGTTCCTGAGGGAAAAAACAGAGGAATTCATCTGATCTGACTCTGTTTTTCAGATCGTAGATTTAAGAAAATAAATTAAAAATGGGAAAAAGAAAAATCAAACTTTAAACAAATAAAAAAGATGGGTGTTTTAGTTGATTGAGTGAGATTCAGAAAGGGAAGAAAAAGAAACAAAAAACAGAGTCTAAAACAGAGTCCACAGATGTGTGTGTGTGGTGGTGAAGAGATATAAATATAGAAATTTGAAGTGATCAAGAAATAAAAATTGAAATCTTTTTGGTATAATAAAGATGATCAGAACTCAGACAAGTTTACACACAGTTCCCCATCCAGTGTGTGTGAAATTGTGGCATTTAAAAATTGGGAACCAATGAGAATGGTGTTTGCTGCTTCCTCTGCAACTGATGATTCTCTTGGAAAACCCAAAACCCTAGCTTGGGAATTGGGAAGCCATGTGCAGACTTCTGAGCTCACCACATGGCACTTTCCTCTTAATTTTTCCTTACAAAAACACATAATAAATCTCAATAAACATGAAGAATTTTACATCCCCCCGTGGGATTCAAAAGAATAATATAAAATTACACATATGCCATTCACCACTTGGATTAATGGTACACAATAAGATTATAATTACTTCCTCCGATTCAAAATAAGTACTACACTCTTCATAAATAGGTGATTCAAAATAAGTGCTACACTTTGAAAAATTACCTTATTTGGCAAAAAATAGTATTACTCACACTCACTAACTATCTACTTTAACAAAGTGAAATAACTCATTTACCCTTACTTTTTACTTTTAAACATCATTATAATCTTTTGTCTTAAAAACCGTAAATTCAAAGTGTAGCACTTATTTTGAATCGGAGGAAGTATTTCTTTTGTTGCTAATCTAAGATATATATTGAGTTTTTTATGCTAAAAATCAATTAAAGAAACAAAAGTAGAACCAATTTGACAATACTAGAAAGTTGAAAGGGATGGCTGCATTTGGTTTGTGCATCTAATGATGTTTTCATGCAATATGGGTCATCAATATGTCTCCAAATGGTTTTCAATAAGCTTTTTGTCTCTTTCATTTCATATGGATATAAAATTTAAAACAAAAAATTGCATATAATGATTATTTTTTTTGGTAATTTGTATCACCAATATTATTTAAGTGTAATGGGATAAACTTGTTGACCAAATGTAATCCTAATAAATATTGAATAAGTAAGGGTGGTGCGGAGTGCACGCTTATTTAAATTTGTTATGATTAAAATACACTGACTTAACGGGGGTCCGGGGGCAGCGCCCCCGATAACGGGGTTCCAAGGGGCAGCTCACCTGGCAGGGTCCAAGGGGCAGAGCCCCTGGCTGGGGTCGAAAATGCATGGAAAATATTCCTTTATAGAAAATGCATGGAAAATCCGAATTCGGATTCAAAACCCAGTTTTCCGACCCGTCGAATCAGACCCGAAACCGACCCGTATTTGGGCGGTTTTTAGCAGTTCCAAAACTGCTTTTGGTAGTTTTCGGTGGTTTAGAGTCTGCATGAATTTAGCATCGATTTGGTCATTTCCTTCAATAGAACTGGTACAAAATTTCTCTCAAAACACTCTCGAAAATTCTCTGTTCTTGAATTGTGATTTTATCCGATCGAAGATTTCGTAGTACCGACGAAATACTTTGATCTGAAAGTGTATCACGACTTCACAGTTTTCCAAGTATACGAAATCATTACGAAATTTCTAACATTTTTACCCTATATTAGAATGTTAACAGAGGTGTTTTTGAGGAGGTGCAGTCGCACAATGCCCATATTTTATAAGGGTCTAATTTTTATACTTCATCTTATATATATAATATTAAAATTTAAACCAACTTAATAATTTAATAGAAAAAAATTAAAAAGTCCAAAATTTTATAAAAATCTTGTATTTAGGGGCTATCTTCGTGTTTTTACACATGACACTTAAAATCTCAGATACTCCTGGAATGTATTTAACTCAAAATTTAAATTTCTGATATTTAAATACCACTCGGTGTTTACTTAATTTTTTTTTCATTTCCCCCACACATTAATTTATTTATATTACTAGTACTGTCCTTTTAAGGGCTAAAAGGGTATTCCATCAAGGGTCAATGCTAATGTGTCAAAATTACCTTCAACTCTAATTTAATCAATAACAGACCTTCCAGATTTCATTTGTATACAATCAACCCATTAGGCAATCATTTGTGTATGCTAAGATATTATGGCCAGTATAATCTTAGACATAGCAAACTTAATATAGAAAAAACGGTGGTACTCAGATTTTTCATTTATTTGTTGTGTTTCTTTTGTTTAATGTTCCTTTCATTGAATTGTAATAGAACGGCAATGAATACAATTAGAACTCAAAAACTATAGTTGATATGCGGATGAGACAAAAATTATCGATGGTACATGTCTATTTAAATACTGCATGTTTAGGAAAATGATTCCTAACATGATTCATAAATTCATCCGGTTTATTGTAATCTTAAATATATATATATATATATATATATATATAGGGGAGGGTTCGTTTGAGAATTGGAAAAATTGTGAGAATGCGAGAATTAGTGTAATCATCGATGATTACCCTATATGTATTCATAGGGTAATCATCGATGATTAAACAGGGCACATGTGCCCCCTCGCGCCGCACGGCAGATTTTGTCGGGCCGTGAGCCCCAAATCCACCAAGATCAATCGCTGAGATCTATTCTCACATTCTCACCCAATATATTAATTCTCAAAGGAACTCATTCTTATATGTATATGTTTTGTTGGAGGATTTTGACGGATTAAGATTACAATACACGGATGATTCTCTAGAATCGTGTTAGTATTCATTTTCCTAAACTGCAGTATCATATCCTTACACATGGTTTTTTTTAAGAACACTGAAAACGATTAGATTGCATTGTTTATTCGTTTGGTTGATACAACACTTCATGAGAGTATGGAACGGTTGATAAACGTCCATAAACTGCATCAGGAAGTCAACAAAATTTGGATTAGGGTTAAGCTGTTAAGCAACTAACACAAGTTCACAACTAGCACAACCAAATTTGAGTTTTTTCAGTCAAAATTAGGCCCGAATACACAAATTTTATGGCTCTATCCCTACGATTTTCTAGAAATATTCATCTAGTCATTTTTAATATGTTATATGAAAAAATGCGACATACTTGGTATAGCACAGGTTTTTACTGATACTATGTATCACTATAAGTTTATAAAAATACGATAACTGACCAAGATCTATAAATTTTCTATCTCATTCATCCAATTATTTTCTATATTTTGTCATCTATTATCATCTTATGTTTATAATATAACATGATATAATTATTGTTCTATCCTAAAATAGGCATAACTAGGAATTTGTTTACCATATCCGAAAGTGGTTGTCTCTAGATTCAAAGCACGGGTAATAAAAATATGTATAATTGCATCAAACCAAGAACATTCATCAACACTAAGATATGGTCCCCTACAACCTTTGTTGAATCAAAATGTGCACACTTTATAGTAATTTATACATTACCCAACATTGGTAGGCTTTAATAATCATATTTTGATAATAATTGGATTGTTTTTCTTGTTTGGTTGCTAAATTATGGGGCAAAGTGGTTCTATGGTTGAGGTTACAAAGTCACTTTTCTTCTGGCCGAGAAAAGTAGACGCGTAATTGACTGACAGCTGCTACGAACTATTTTTTTTTTTTAATTTGACACATCGGATTTACATATGTTCCCTTTGAGGATGCAATTTCTCATATTGTTCATAGCCATTAGATGATTTTTCTTTTATCAAGAATGTCAGATATTGGCTTTGCTAAACAAAAATATTGCATCATTTTACTATAGTTTGCATTTTATTAGAGTGCAACACTTGGCTCTACATTTCCAAGTAGAAAGAGAACTTGTGGACAGAATGTGCCATATAATATGGTTGTTCAAAATCTGAGTAGAAAGTGTTTACGAAAAATAGGTTGTTTCTAATTAAGACTACTTCCGTTGATGACATTTATCAATGGCTCACCAAGTTTTAACTAAAAACAAATGAAGAAAAAAAAAACATTCTTGGTGGCCTAGGTTGTGGATATTATGGCCCAATTTAACACAAGTTCATACATGTACTTTAACAAGCACTATAAGGCACGCGCGTTGCTGCGGTTAAATTTTACTTTTGCATTTCCTAACAATGTTTTCTGATACAAAATACAACAGGTCTAATTTTAACATTGCTAAGTTGCTATTGTTGTGAAAACATTTAGTGACATTCAGTACATACAAAAACTTAGTGTGTTGTCTTGTAGATTTAGTTGCCAGAAGATAATTTAACAAAAACTTTGTTTCAGATGTTGCAGAAGATAATTTGACCAAAACCTTATTGTAGATGTTGCATCTTTTATTCTGGTGCAGCTAGGAGTTGCAAAAAACCAAAAGAGGTTCCTTCATATTCAAATAATGATGGATTATAGTTATGTGACCAAGAAATGTTTGTTAATATAAATTTTCAGTTGGTGTTGTTTTACCATAGATGATCATTTTTCGTTTTCTTCTCTTATTGTCTCTATTCTTTTCTTCTTCGTGTCTTGTGCTTCACATTTAACCTAACTTTAAATTCTGGTATATCGGTTTCTTTACATTTATCCCTTGTTGTTCTGAATAACTTAACTAACTCGTTATGCTCATTCAAGAAATTCAGGATCCCTTGAACAATCTCAGGACTTAAATTGCTAAAACTATGTCCACCATAATGATGCATTCTATTAGTAAGCTCATTTTCTGTATCATATATATATAATTGCAAAAATCGAGGTGTGTCCCCTTCTATTGGGCTTATTCATTTTCAATTTATAAAAGATCATTATATATATATTCAGTCATTATATAAGCCATAATTAAGCATGAAAGCATAAAACGGATTAGATAAGATCTTAATATTAGAAGAAGACACAACTGAAAGGGGCAAAAGAGTATAACCAAAACTACCTTTGTACCAGGAGATTGAAATCGACCCTTCAGATTAAAAGCGACAAATCTTCAACCTGAGAAATAGACTATAGACCATCTCAAATTTATTAACATTCATGATATATACATATAAAGCCTCAACATACCAAAACTTCAATATACAAAAATGCTCACCCCTATCAAAACCCTATCTTTTGCAACTTTTTTTTTAAGTATTTGACCCATTAAAGAGCATACACAATCCAAATTAACTCATTCATAACTAAATTTGTTGAAATTACAACCTCCAACCTGACTAAAATTCATATACTTATATTTAATTTATTTATTCTTCTTTCAGGCCTGTATACCATAGATTTTGATGGGATAAATACATGATGAGTATGACTACAATGGTTTCAGAGTTTTTGCTCCATATTTAGTAAATGTAGTATGACGTCAACAATTTCAAACAACTTCAGTAGTTCTAAATGGCCAGTCAAGCAAAAAAAAAAAAAAAACAAAAATCTTTGACTAAATTAAACTCTGGCTAAACATTGGATTTCCGCAACTCACCAAATTCAGTTGCTAAAAGGGAATGCATATAAACTTCTACCATTACATGCATATCTTAACTTAGAAATTAAAGAGTTCAGAAATCAAAGACGCAAAAAAACCCAAAAATCTTTCTTTAAACACTGGATTTCGGATTTTGACCACATTCAACTGCTAAAACAAAATACATAGAAACTTCTACCGTTACACGCACATGTTAACTCCGAATTAAAGATTGAAGCAATTAAAGACTATCTTAGCTGAAGATAAAAGGGGAAAACTTACATGCATTCATCAAACTACTGTAAACATTTGAAATTAGGGCTGTAGAAACATAATATTTGCTTTATTGAAAACACCCAAACAAATACGTGTTAAGAAAAGAAATTCCATTGAAAGTTTCAATTTTGGAAAGACTATTTTACCCCTTATCCAAGCTTATTGTATTGCTATTCCACCTACTTTTACCCTTTTCCACCTATTGCTATTTTCAAGCCTTTTCAACCGGTAAAAATTAATATTGTAATACATCCTTATGAACAGTGTATTTGAATGGTGAATGTATTATAAAGAGAATTCTTTTTTTATTTGTTTTTTATAATAAAATACCTTTTTATGCCATGTATTAAATATAAAATATCATATTAATAAAAAATAAAATAAAAAATATATATTTAAAACCAAATACTTTATTAGTTTTATATTTAAAATAAATAATTTATTTATTTTGATATAGTATAATTTGTTTAAAAAATAAGAATAATCATGTATGACATTTTAATAATTTAAATTTGGTTTGAGTTAAGTTAATGTGTTTGAAAATTAGTTTGACTTGTGTTGTGTAAATAAAAAAACTGAGTAATTATTTAATAAAAAGTTAGGTTATGTTGAGTTTGATTGCTAGCAAAGCTGATATAAAATCCTTTGTAAAATTAAGTTGTTTTCTTCAATTCTTGGTAAAAATGAGTTGTATTTCATAAAATCTAACGTTTGAAATGTCACACGTCAACCATTTTGCTTCTTTTTTTCCACTTTCAAGTCCTTCAACATAGATATATTTTCTAGTTCATATATGTTATTTTGGAATATATAAATTTGTTTATTATAGATATATATATATATATATATATATATATATATAATAAAATTTATGTATCAATTTAAACAAATTGTAGCATTATAAAATTTCACATTCTACTCTTTTTTTATAATAACACTAGCTTCAAAGCCCGCTCATGCTTCAAAAAATAAAATATATAACAGCGAAAAACATGGGAAATCATATAGTAAAATATTATTAAAATGATAAAAAGAACGTATGATAATACATATATAATGGGTAGAAAGAATTCAAAGACGAAATAAAACATCTTTTTATAAAACATTGGGTGGGCCAAAATGTCTCGATCCTTTACTATTACTTCATTTGTTTTTGGGATTAAGGATTTATTCCCAGATTAGGAAGAAGGGAGCCCGTACTATTAATTATTGGGTGGGCCAACATGTCTAAAACTAAAA
Organism: Calendula officinalis; assembly: GCA_963853835.1. Taxonomy (NCBI): domain Eukaryota; kingdom Viridiplantae; phylum Streptophyta; class Magnoliopsida; order Asterales; family Asteraceae; genus Calendula; species Calendula officinalis. Next base: position 56,595,873 of record OY970823.1, on the reverse strand, counting down.
GCTACAACTTCGACATATCAGCTAAAGCCCACATACAGTTTAGGCCTTTAGGGACCGTGTGGCTGCATCGTTTTAGCTTAGAAACCATTTATAGAGAAAATCTAATTTTCCAAAACCAATTTTAAGATAATATTAAAAATAATACATAAATCTTCAAGTAAACCTTAGACTGTGTATTTTATACTATGCATAATGGTTGGTCATTTGGTGACCGTGACCAATGTTCACGACCACGTCCTGCCATTACGGACAAATGGTGACCGTAACCCGCTTCATTTCTCTATCGATTTGGTCTTACATGTGACCTTTGGTGATCACTTGTATATTAAGCATGATCGCTTGTAGATTATGGATGACTAGCTGGTATCCGCGCAATGCGGCGGCAGGTACCTTGTAACTTTACTTTGCGGTGATAGTGGTGACAATAATGATGGTGGTGGGTGCTTGAGTGGTGGTGTGTAGTAACACTGGTCGTAATGCATCGGTCGCCAGCCAAAGGTCACCACTTTTCGTCCCCTGCGACGCGTCCAGCCCCGTTACACCATCGATGGGTCGTCTGATTTTCAAAGGGAGGGGTTTCTCCAAAGAGAATGGTTTTGTCGTCTGGTTACGTAAGTTTGGTCAGGATTTTTTATGTGTTTAGTCGGGTTGATATGACGTTGATGTCTCAGGGGTGACCACTAAAATAATGGTCACCCATTTTGTATAATCTAACGGTGGATGACAACGGTAGTAAAGTGTTGGTGGTGGATAATGCTTGATAAAATAATACTATGATTCGGGATTAATAAAGATTATATATTACATAATCATATTTGTCATAATAGCACATCAGTTGGTTAGACCTCTATGCTAATAATAATAATAATAATAATAACAATAATAATAATAATAATAATAATAATAATAGAAAAATCGTACGCTTAACATATACTCGTATATTTTACAGAATAGCAATATTAAGAAAGATCCCAAAATGTATTATATATGTAGTAAAGATAATAACCAAGATCTAATGTAGTACCGAAATACCTATTGTTTACCAACAAGTATTGTTATGCCCCGCGCGTTGCTGCGGGTTTATTTTATTCCAATATTTCACTTTCAACTTGAAATAGAGTGCTCGTTGTTGTCATAATATGAAACGACATCGTTAGGAATGATTAACATGTTGTATATGTGGTTTTAGCATGACAATTGGGGATACAATGTTCTCAGAGATGGTAGAAGCATATGAGATGTGCTATGTGGCAATTTCTGACATGACTCGATATTTGACATAAGAGTGACACGAATATAAGCAGGTTAGAGTTTAGGTAAATACGTTTCGTAATGGTGTTAGTAAGGGGTATTTGTGTAAAACGAAAAATAAATCACGTTACCCATATGCGAAATAATAGCCCCTATTTAAAATTCTTTTCTATCTTTCTAAATTATCAAGTTTTATATTAACCAAAAACTTAGAGTATCGTTTTCCTTCTTCCGTTCCATCAAATCCGTTCTGTTAAGATGTAATGAACAGTAAATGGGAATTGTCCGGGCGAGCCTGGGATAATATTATTATTTAGACCTTGTTTGGTTTATGCTATTTGTTTTAATATTGCTATTAACCAAAAGTCTGCTTTTTTTAATATGTATTGGTTGAGGTGAATCATCTTTTATGTTTCTGTAAAAATATCTAGAAATCAGTTACATCATTAATAATCTTTAATAAGTAAAATGTTTAATGTTGTTATAACTTTTTAATTATTTTAATTTCAAACTCTATAAAAGATATTTCAAATTTAGTTGGAGTCATGCTTCATTGTTGACTCTTATTTTTTGTTTGGGAGTTGATATTTATGTCACAAAAATTTAGTTATACACTATAACTATGCTTTAGTATAGTTGTATAAACTGCTTCAAAACTTGTTCAGTGTGGTGATGGAAGTAATTTTTATGGTATAAACCTCACCACCCTTTTTGTTTATATAGCTTCTAGCGCTATTTTAATAATCAATGATGCTTTCTATTACATCTACTTATAATATGAATATAGCAAAACATATTAATACAGTATTTGGGGTGCAGAAATATTCGGATTTATAGTGTCTTATTTATATTATATACTATCAAAATTCTAAATTCTTGATCTAAAGTTTTGTACCTTATATCAATAAAAAGATAATACTCGAATAAATAAGTGACTTTAGGTATATAAAACATCTAGTCCAATTTTATTAGTAACAAAGAAAATATTTAAAAAAAATCTGATTTATAAAAATTTAAAGATTAAAATTATAAATAATAAAAGTTTATTGGAGGCCAAAAATTTTAGTAGCCAAATATTATTATAATATTAATGAGTTAAAAATTACAAACTACTCCGTATGAACTCTATTTTGCCAAAAGCTTAAACAAAATGAAAAAAGAAAAAAAGAAAATAAAAAGATTGGTGGTTTGTGAGAGTCAAAATCAATGCTAAAAGCTTAAAACCTTCAAGTTCTAACTGGGCTTGTATACCTACTGGCCCAACTTATCTTTACTGCAAATTTTTACTCACACGTCATAATTCTTTTTTTAAAACCTTGTATGAACTCTGTTTTGCTTAGAACGCCGTTTAAAAAGTCTCTAATGAACAGTATCTGAGGATGACAATTGTACTTGGTGGTTTGTGAGAGTCAAAATCAATGCTAAAAGCTTAAAACCTTCAAGTTCTAACTGGGCTTGTATACCTACTGGCCCAACTTATCTTTACTGTAAATTTTTACTCACACGTCATAATTAATTTTTTAAAACCTTGTATGAACTCTGTTTTGCTTAGAACGCCGTTTAAAAAGTCTCTAATGAACAATATCTGAGGATGACAATTGTATATAAGAGGAATTAAAATCAAAATCAGTTTGTTCCCATTCATAGTATAACTTTAGATGCCTAAGGTACAAGTAATTATAAAAACACAATATTATGAGATGACCACTTTGTTGAAGCAAGTAATAAAGTAAAGCTGGATATGTCTTTCTTTGACTTCATAATTCAAGAAAGAACACAAAAATGTATTCCAAGGACCAAAAACTACAAAGTACATAAATTAACAAAAACTACAAAGTACATAATCTAAGGCACACAAAAATCTTGTTTCAAGATGCAAGTTATTGCAAAAGCTATAAAATCTTGTCAATAAACGTTTCGTATACCATGTTATCACTCTTCACCGGTTAAATCACCATGTGTCTGTCTTTCTACAAGTGAAATTGCAATCGACCTTACAGATCTCAAAATGTGGACCCATTAAATTTAACCAGCAGATGGTTCAAATGACTGGAATTTAAAAAAGCGCATCCATTCTTTTTCTAACTTTCCAACCATTCTAATGCCCATTGCTTCATAAATCTGTATACACACACACACAAAAGCTTCTGAGAAAGACTTTTTAAGACTACAAATAGGAACTAAAACAGCAAAAAAACTCATAATATTTGGAATTATAAACCAGTTGCATAATTTAAACAGAAAATGTCTTTATTTTACCTCCATTTAAATTCACATTGTTTAAAGCAGCAGTCACTCCAGTTGACTGTTGGTACTGGTTTGTAACTTGCTCATTTTTACTCCTTCCAAGTTTTATCAATAATCTTGACTTATTTTCTTTCTTTCTTCCATTGATGGCAGTATAAGACCCACCCATTTAGAATGGAAACACATTAACACAAACCTTACATCCTGACAATTGTGAAAAATACAAGAATTTAGTATGGAAACAAATTAACACAAACCTTACAAATCTCAAGTGTAACGAATTGCAAGTTCCAAAACCATCGTCCCTATTTGAATTCACATAATTTGGGAGTTTGATCCTCATTTTTCTTCAAAGTTGAAATCGTTAAAACACATTAACGAAAACCTTACAACCATCAATTAGCAGATTTAATTAATTTAGGATAATCTTTAAATGCCTAGTGTACAATAGAAAAATAACCAAAAGACATAACGGGAATTGAAACCATAATTGCTTCCAAGCTGATAAACTGAAAACTAAAATTAGATAGTTACCAATAGTTCGAAGATTCTGAAGGTGTTGACGCATAGAAGCTTCCTCTTGAAGGATCATAAGGAAGGGTTAATTTGAAGTGGACGTTGAGACTGTTGTCCGCCGATAAAGAGAGCTTCGAGGAGGCAGCCAGAACGAGTCTAATTTGGGCGATGAGTCTCTTAGCATTGGCCAAATGATCGATTGCTATGCCCACATGCACACGTGTTTCGGAGGAGCATCCGTCCTTGAAATTTTGAACTCCGGCGGAGAAGAGATGGGATTTCCGGCTGAATGCAGTTGTGGTTGTGCACATTGGTTCTGCATCTTGCGTGTTGATAATAGCAGTGAAGTTATTTGTATTTGTAGGTTGATGTATACAATGGCCATAGGTCCATTGAAGGCGGTGGTTGAAGGAATCGAGGAGGTTGCAGAGGTATTGAAGTTTACGATGGGGCAACTTTGGAATGTCAATCGACTAAATTGAATGGTTAGGACGTATGTGAAACGACGACTTCTTTTTGGCCATGGAAAATAAGGTTAGCATAATTTAGATATAGTTATGTTTACAGGACAATAGACGTCCCACCTTGTAGTTCAGATGGTTAGTGCGCCTTTGTAGGCATCTGTTGGTCCCGCGTTCGAATCTCCTCGGATGCATTAATTTTTAATCGCAATTCAAAGATAAAAATGGAAAGTGTGTTGGCTGAATTTCCAGCCTTTCTATATATGGAAGGGGTAAATGCTTTATAATATAGTAGAGATTAGTGGTACATATATTAATAAAATCAATTTTATAGTTTAATTGGTTGTGTATTTGTTCAACACTACGAGCTCTATTCACTGGTTTCGCCCGAAGAGGTAAAAATGATGTGATATATAATGTGGCATTGATGATTAAACACGGGTTTGTTAACCATTATAAATAGTCTGAATTTTGCTTTTGACTATCATATAAAATGAAATAGAATTACAAGTATGCGAGAGGTGCATCTACATTAGCCGACAAACTTACTTTTGATACTAGTAGAATTAGGGTATGTTTGGATGTGATTCTTGAAGAGTGATTATTAGCTTATTGACTTTATGATGAGTTATGAAAAGTAAGTAAGCACGAAAACCGAAAACCCGAATTGAAACAAAAATATTGCACTGAAAAAACAAACAAAAATGAAAAACCGATGTGAGCAGTTTTGAATTTTAGAAAACGAAATGTATTGGGTGGTTTTCGAGTGTGTAACACCCGTATTTTTAAAACATTAAAATACATTTTCCCCAATATTTGACATGTTGTCCAAAATACCGTTTAACAAAAACTTTAAAACCTTTATCAGAGTTTACAAAAATACGGTGTCACCAAGTATATCAAAACCATAGGCAAGCGGGATCTACCTACGAGCTCCCGAGCTAAACATCTCTAGGCCACTTCTAGTGCAACCTTCTATCACTTCAAACCTGTACCTGAGTACATAGCCACAAACAAACGTAGTACGTGAGACAAAATAGTCTCGTGAGATACATGAGTTTTAGACCCCAATAATAATAGTCATTTCATAAATATATAAACATATATATATATAAACTACATAAATACCGTCTAGTCACCCTATTGTGACTCTAGCTACTTTGCTTCCCTAGCAAACATATCTAGTACCTAAACATATAGGTACCAGAAGCACAATCATATCTAGTACATAAACATATATATACTAGAAGCACAAACATGTCTAATACATAAACATATATGTATTAGAACTTAACATACCTAGTACCAAACATATGCGTACTAGAAGCACCCGTGCTTAGTGTATAAACATATATATACACTCGGTGTATAAACATATATACCACCGCTCAGTGACCGGGGTCCCCCGCGTCACCACCATCTATCTCTTATCATAACCTAACAGTTATGCCAGTCAAAGCCTTCGACTATCACATCAAACATCAAACAAGTTAGTTATCTAATAACAACAGTATGTAATTAGTTCAACATAGTGTGAACTTACCCATATAGTCCCATGGACTCGATCTTTAACAACTCACACATACTTCCACACCTATGAACCCTAGGAGGTCCATATTTACTTATTTCATAAGATACATTTCTTATTTATCGATATCATAATACTTTTATCTCTTCGTTGGCTATAATACATAATTATTACTAGTCACATCATAATCATTTTCATATATATTCGTTCTTTACTTTTATTAGTAAGTCTTACCAATAGATACTCATTACTACAAAATCATTTCCAGTTGCTTTACTAATACATATTTATTAATAAAGGCTCAATATGCATCCTTTTACTCATTACCTTTATTATTATGGTACATAAATAAAGATTCCATTATTACTTAGTTTATCATACTACTTCCAATATCATCAATCATACTAGACATATTCTAGTATCACAATATACCTATTTTCTTATCTTTTCAGTCACTATCTTTATCAAAATATTCATTAATAAAGGCCCATGACATATCATATGTATTTTCAAAACCATTTGCTATGTACTCAGTTTTAAAAGTCTCATGTACTCACCTTAGCAATAAAATGCTCCAACCGTATTTTTTACGCCAATATCCTTGCTTCATAATTCGGTCAACCTTCCAAGGCCTCACCAAATGCCTAATACAATAATCACAAGATGATCAACATCACATACTACTACCAATGTGTCCATCTATCTCTAGATAACACTTACTAACACATTTCCCCCAATTATGGTGATTTACCAAACCTTAGGTTAAACCACCCATAAGATTCTTACAAATCCAAACCATACACTTGATTTCCTTGTTAAAATACCATCTATTAAGTGTATGCATCATTTATTTCATCATTAACCATAACCCCAAGAACTAGGGTTTCAAACCCATACATCAAAACCTATAGATCTAAAGCTACAAAGGTCAAAGAGTGAAGATTTACCTTAAACTTCAGAAATGGAAGAAGAATCACGCGATTTGGAGTCCAAAATCAGCTCCAAATGCCCTTTTCCACTCAAAATAAGTATAAACACTTGTGGTAGAGAGCTAGGGTTTCATTTGAGCAACAAATGCCCAAAACCCGTCTTTAAATGCACATCAGACAGCAGGGACGCTCGCGCGGCTCGACAGTCGCTCGCGCCGCTCGAACACGACTCACGCCGCTCGACGGGGTCTCTCGCGTACTCGACCAAGCCCTCTGCCCGATTTCGGTGCTGCTCGCGTACTCGACAACCCACAGCTCGCGTGCTCGAGCCTGACTGATCCCCATACTCGATTTTTTTTGGTTGTTTCGGTCAAGTCTTTGACCCGTAACTTTCTCATACGATCTCCAAATGACACGAAACTAATTTCTACGTGTTATAAATGAATTATCCAAAATTATCATATTTTTGAATAATTTATTCGCTTCAAAATTTCGTGTCGTTACAGAGTGCATATGATAAACCATCCCAGCCTCACCATATATATACCTTTCAAATTTTGTAAAACTATTATTATCTTTATAAAAGATCTGATATTTAAGTATTTGAAAGATAAGATTTGAATATGGCATTTGAATGGTTTCACACGTTTTACATCTATATTTTTTAGGTATTATAACTGTATAAGCGTTGAAATTTAAACTATTTGTTTGTTTTTTCTTTATGGAGTTAAAATTCGAAAATTTGAATAATAATCTTCAAGTTAACAAATTGGTAAATCTAATGTAAAACAAAAAACCGAAAAAGAAAACTGAAAAGATTTATTGAGAAAAAAACGAAAGAACCGAAACCGAACCGTTTGTAGTTTTTAAAAATTGAAGTTTTCGATTCAGGGTTTGATTTTAGTTAAAAACCGCCACACACTCACCTTTACTGAAAAGTATAGATCCACGTAATTTTTGAAATCTCTTTTTTGAAGATTTTTAACTTATCCACCTAAACAATTTTTTTAACTTATCGACATCTTGAAAAGTCAATAAGTCAAAAGATTAATTTATAAATTACTCCCGAACATGCCAAGAAGCAGAAAATAAAGTATCCACTATATTACTTGTTGGTGTCACGCTATTAGCACTTATTACACTAGTGAATTAAAGTTTACTACTAATTATATTTGGGTTTTTTAAAGTGTGATAATTATTAACTGGGGTTATCATAGTATCATATTAGAAGCATGTATGTTATATGTGTTACATATCAGTTATCTAACTCCCTTACTTACACAATCATCAATTCATTAAGAGTTGGTTGCAAATCTTATTGCATTTACATTTAGAAAGGAAATACTTAGGGTTATAAAAGTTACTAGTTTTGAGACTTTGATGATTGAGAAAAAGTTGAATAAAGAAAAATCCATGGCATTGCCATCAATGGTGGAGCCTACGAAGGTGACTCCTCAAGAATCTTTCCAACCTATGTGATGCTAACATCTACCAACCAATTTAACCTCTTTGTAAACATTTTAGACAAACAAGAACCCTTTTCTTCCCTTTATTCAAAGCCATTGATTCTTGGCATTTAGATTCTCAAAATAATTCATGCCTTTAATTCTGTCGAAAATGTGTATTTTTGACATGAAAGGATTCCAATTTTTCAATGCTTTTGAGGTTGTTACCTTCTATTGGAGGAACAAAAGTGAGATGCCCACTCTCTTTAGACCACATGTAACGGGTGACTACGACCATGTGTCCCCTTACGTGACCACCTGTCGATGCATCCCTCCTCCAATTTTTCGTTCAGTTTGTTCACTCGGGCAACCAAACTTCTTATGAGATGGTGTTTGTTGTATTATGCATAAAATGTTGTACCTTTTACTTTGATTTGATGATAAACTAGTTTGAGTTTTATTACTATTACGAGAGTTTGATCCGGAAAAAATTGAAGTGACCCTAGTTCTAATGGATAAGTTTGTTTATACCCTCCTTTATTCTCTACGAGCATATTAATTACTCCACGTCTAGGAATATAGATGAAATCATGAAATCGTTATTAGAATATTAATTTATAAACCTATGGTGTGTTGATCTTTATCATACACGTATTATAAATGGGATGAGACTATTTAATGGAAGCTTTTTCCCCCCCCAAAAAGTTGATAAATCTAGTTTTTTATAAAAGAAATGTAAGACAAATTCATTACCTAAAAGGGTCGGTTAATTCAGCATTTACCCAAAAGGCGTGTGCTTATTTTTTTTTTTTGTTCGATACCAAAGTATGAAACCATTTGTGGGTGAGCGTGAAACAACAATCGGTCGCCGATTGAACCCTAATTTCAAAGGTATAAATTAAGGTTTAGCAAGTCATCCGAAGTTAAAATAAAGATATTAGAAAAAAGGTTTGAGGGTTAAATTGGAAATAGGGTGAAAAAGTAAAGGTTAAACCGTTATTAACAAATTTTCGTAAGCAACTATTTAAATTTAGTTTATGAACTAACCAACTAATTTATCAAATGATAAATTCTCTACTTACAAAAACGTATGAATAAACCATTGGTAAATAATTAAATATCAAGGGTAGAAATTAAAGAATGATGTAACATTCCAACAAAAATTAATAAATAAATATCCCAAAGAAAGGGTCCTCCAAAGTCATTGGAGAATAAAACACTCCAACACAACACTAACCTTTTTTCTCCACCGAGAAGCAGGGCTTTAGAGAGAGAGAGAAAGAGAGACCCACTGTGGGTATTTATGTGAGAGATAAAGATGACAAAAAGACCCTTCCATCAATCATACCAAAGCTGCTAAAATCATGTTACCTGCTCTCCCTCTTTGTGAAATCTGTCAATTTCCCATTTTCTTTATAAAATAAAAAATAATCAAAGAAGTGGGTATGTATAAAAACCACTTTCTTCTCATTCTCTGACTTGGGTTTTTCCAATTTATGTTCTCCATAGCTTTTAGTGATATCTTGAGTGCTAAAGTTGTGTTCTTGATTGAAACAAGATTAGGGTTTTGAGTGTGTGGTGATAATTTGTAACAAAGTTGTGTACACTAATGGGTAATTTTAGTGGTAGATATGAAAAGAGTAAACAGTTTAAAGAGTACTACATGGAATGTGGTCATGACCAGGCGCAAGTTAGCAGTGGTAGCAGCTATCCTGCGCATATGGTTGAACCCCCTAGGGCTTCCCAGCTACCTAAGATCGTCACTCCTCAGGTATTGTTTATGATTAAACTTTTATTATTTGAAATATTGGGTCTTTGATGAGGTATAATCTTCGTTGAATTAAATTAATTGATATTCTTTAATAAAAATTTGTATGAGTAATTTGTAAAAACCTTAAAACTTAGATGTGAAAATCTGCCACCAAGAGTGTATCAAAACACAATTCGTCATTGATAGACTTGTATTTGTCATTAAACAATGTTAATAAATTAATTTGCTTTGTACGATGCGTTTATTTTGTTAAATCGAAGAAGTATCAATAATTTTAACTAAATTGTTTTTGAGTAATAGATTAATTATAAGCATACTCATAGAACAATTAAATATAATGAGATATTAATCCACGAGATTCGAGTCCACCGTAGTATAACCTAAAAACTCTCCCAAAAGAGAAAATGACATGAAAAACATAGCTCAAAGTAGGTTTTAGACTCGACTTTGATAAGCCATCCGTTGGGGTTAGTTGTTAAGCATCTTGACCGTTGGTGATTTGTATCACCAATATGATTTAAGTGTAATGAGATAAACTTGTTAACTAAATGTAATCTTAATAAATATCAAACAAGTTAGGGTGGTGTGTGCACACCTGTTTGAATTTATTCTGATTAAAATATATAGACTCAAAGGGGGTCGAGGAGGCACCCCTAGCGGGGTTCGAGGGGCAGAGCCCCTGCTGGGTCAGCCCTATTAAAAACGAATAGAAAATTCGAATTCGGATTCAAAACCCGGTTTTCAAACCCGTCGAAGGCAAGAGACGCGGGTAAGTCAGCCGCTAGAACTCCTAGATACAATTGCATAAAACATGTAGTAAGGAAGAGTTTGATGAAATGACCCGAATCTGAACTGGTTTTTAGGAGTTTTGGGAAGTTTTTAGCAGTTTAAACTGCTCTGAGCATTTCCTTTCAGTTTCCACAGATTGTGGGTGATTTCTAGTTTTGGTCATTCATTTTCCTGGTATATTTTGGGCATAACACTCTAAAATTCTATGTTCGAAAATCTGTCTGATTTCATCCGATTGAAGATTTTGATTGTACCATTGAAATACTTTGATCTGATAGACGTTACACGACTTTAGATTCTACACTATTGACCACCCCTTAGTTAGTGGTTAATATTATAAATCTAGCTATTTTAATATGCATGTAAACAATGTCTTTTACTAATTGGTAAATGCACAATAAATGTAATGATCGATTCTATACTTCAAAACTTTGCATATGGAGATCAACAAATATGCATGTTTTAAAGTATGTGAGTATAATTAAGGTTTCTTGAATATGTATTATAACACACAATTTTGGACAACGGCATCGTGTAAAAACTTATGGTTCACTACATATATCATTAATTTTCCTCCAACAAAAATCTGATGCATATTTGTTTTTGCATTATCTGACGTGTCAAACAATTCATAGAATATTCATTTTTCCACATGGTATAAACTTTCATATAAAAACATCAAAACCAAGTATAGAAAACACACCCTTCTCAATGTTTTATAGATAATATGCAAAAACTTATATTGTCAAGGGAAAAACAAATGTTTCTAAAAAGACACTTTTGCAAGAGTGCAAGACACCATTATAGCATGCAATAAACTAGGTGGAGCATTTGAAGAAAAAAAAAACCGAACCGAACCGAAACCGATAAGATGTAATTGGTTCGGTTTAGATTTTGAAAATTCGTAATTTAAGCTAAATAAAACCCGACATGTGACAATGAAATTACCAAAAAGACCTGTTCTTGTAATCAAGCGTAAGGTGTGTTAAATAAGCTGTAAAAGACGTTATTGCGGGTACCATTTGTGGTTAAATGTTCCCTGGTATCACGGCAATTGTAAATTATTGTGTTTACACCACACATTCACACAATAATATCAACCGAGTATGCAGATTCAAGAAGACGAATATAGATTTGGAAATGAAGAAAAGAGCAAATTGGCACTCATAAGTTGGATTCATGGTGGCACAAATGTAGCAATTGAGGGATCATGGGATAACTGGAGGACAAGGTTCACACCCCATTTACTTATGAACGAGTCAATACGGGTTATTTTTTCATCTATAACAGGTCAAACGGGCAAAACTCTAAAGAAAATAGCGACTGTAACAGGGTTCTTTATATTTGATACACTAAATATTTATAGGAAACAATACAATCTTGGTTAAAAAGTATTATGGGTCAACCCAAGTAGTATCTATATATTGGTTTTGGCCCGTTACCCAACCCGCATGGCCCACCCATCTAGTGTTTCTTTTATCAGTGTTGTTGAATCTTGTGTTTTGATCAGGGAGCTATTAGAGGGTTCGGGCTATGATTTCTCTGTGGTTAAGGTGCTAAATGTTGGTGTTTATCATTATCGGTTTGTTGTTGACGGGAAGTTGACTTATGCTCCTGATTTACCACACGAGCGTCATCATTCAGGGAATGTTTTCAATGTTTTGGAGTTGAAGGTATGTTAAATTACTTCATTTGCTGTTCTGTTTTCCTGTTTTAGTTCAATAGGGTTTTGAATCTTGGATTTTTGGTTTTCTATATCTGTATAGTTTCTTTTAGATGTGGGTCGACTATGTTCTGACCGAAACAGGGTCACTGGGTCAAAAGTCGAACAAGAAAGGTCGGGTTAGGTTGACCCGCAAAAACTTTTTTTCTCAGTTGAAAAGAAAACTGTAATTCTTGAAATGTTAATTATAATTACTTAAATAATATATTTTTCTTAAAATGCTATCAACTTACTCAAATAATATCAACACGATAATATATAAATATTCAATTAAAATGTTTAATTCATTAAAATATACATTGACGACATTCTAAGACTATCCCCAACCCAATCTAATTTTTCCATTAAAATATAATATCTCTCTCTTCCACCTACACAACCCAACCCAATCTTATTTTTCACACACATTAACAACTCAAGCCAACCTAAATTTTTATTACTTATTAAAATCAAAACAACCAATTACAAAATTCCACCTCACACTAAAAACAAAAAGAAAGAATAAAATAATGGGTGACCCTCATGTGACCTTGGTCTCCTCCACCAACCTAGGTCACCTCTTTTGGTGACCCCCTATCTCCTTTTATTATTATTTTATTAGGTGAGCCAACCCCAAAACTATACCAATGGGAGTAGTCTAACTTGTTTGGCCCATTTAGCCACTTTTTTTCTGACACATCTAAAATAAAACACATCCCCAGATTGATCAAATTCATACACTGGGCTGAAATTGCTACTTCCATTTATCAGAAAACTAAATAAAAACACCCCATTTTTATTTTATTTTTTTACTTTTTGATATTACAGGAAAATTACCATGAAAAAGTGGAAAGAGATGAAGAACCCGAACACCCTTCATCCCCGTTATCAAGCTACAACAATGCTACGTTCATGTTAGAAGATTTTAATGAGAAATTGCCCGAATTGCCCCCGTTGCTACAACAAATGCCTCTAAATCAATCATCTTCCTCCAACAACTGTCATCGGGCTCTTCGGGAGCCTTTATCAGCTAATTTGAACCATTTGTACGTTAAGAGAGACGTTAATAATCAGCCCGTTGTTGCTCTGAGTTCATCCAACCGTTTTCGCACCAAATTTGTGACAACTGTGCTTTACAAACCATTTAAGAAAGTAAGAAAATGAACATTTTTATTTGTTTTTTTGTTGGAATTTGTGGTTTTGAGATTGGAAACTGCTTTTTGTAGCGAGTTGAGTTATTAGTTTAGGAAAAAGGTAGGATCTTGATTTATAAAGATTGTTATGTGATTTACATTCATTCTGCAATTGGAAGGTTTTTGACTTGTCCCTGTTACAAATATTTAGAATCAGGGTTTTATTTCTTCTACAAACTTGATGTTAACGGCAAAACTATAACATTAGACTAATAAAAACTAGTTACAAAACGGAAGTTAGCAACGTTTTACATTAAAAAGAAACTGTTGCGTTTAAATTGGTTGGTGAGAATCGTCTACGGCCACATGATGATTCAATTTTCATTCGTTCCTTCATTTTTGTTATAAATTCTGCACATTTCTTGTTGAATTCCTCTGTTTCTCCTGCTTCATCAGATTCCCCTGTTTCTTGTTCTTCAACAACATAAATACGGTGCTCTACCTCTTCATCTACAGAGATTGGAACAGTTTTTTGGTCTTCAATTACAGAAACCCGATTCAAATTTTGCTCAATTTCATCATCCTCATTTTTTTCTTCGATTTCTTCAACAACATAAATATGGTGCTGTAATTCTTCATCTTCAGACAATGAAACAGCTTTTTGATTATCAATTACAGAAACTCGATTCACCTTTTGCTCAATTTCATTCTCATCCTTCTTTTTGATATCTTCTTGTTGTTCTTCCATGGCTGATGAAACCAACAGAGGTTGCTGTTTGATTTCATATATGATGACTGATGATTGATTATCCTTAACTGAAGAACTGTGTGTCGAATTAAAGTTGATTATCAGGAAAAAAAGGATCCCATTGCAGAGAAGGAAAATGTAATGTCTATCGTTAGAATCGGTGAGGCTAGAGAAATGGCGAGCGTAAGAACAGAGAGATAGAAAAAAAGAGAAGAAAAACACGAAAATGAAGATTGAGAATATATTATTGAGTTTGAAGAAATGGGTTTTTGGAATGCTCTGGTTCTTGATTTGTTTTGCTGATTTCTCCATTGATGCAAAAGCAGAGAGGGAGATGAATATGAAGAAGATGATGTCCTCATCTTTAGATTATATACAAGTTCAAATTGGAGGAATTTACCAAGTTACCCTTGGTCACCAAATGGTCCAAATCCAAGTACTATTGAAGTTGTGTCGGGCAAGCTATACAAGGTTGAGAACCTCAGATAATAACTTACTCAGTACGCCATAAAAAAATCATTGTTGTCACATTAAAAAATATAATAATTTCCTAAAAATACTTTTTAATGTTGTAGTATGCCCATCTTGTCCACACAATTTGTTTTCTTTCGTACCACTTATTTGGACTATGTATGATGTATCCATGCAGACAAGTAGATGTCTTTACGAGATAGTAATACTTATCATTAAACTTTAATTGATAAATAATGTTATTTAGTTATTGAATGTTGATTTTCTAGTTCTATAATGATTACTCAATATTTCTAAATTAAACTAGTTGTAATAACAATCTCTATTTAAAAAAAAAGAAAAAAAAAAGAAGGTATTTTCATTATAAAGCTTTTCTGTGAGGTTGAACTTTGCTTCTAATGTACACGGCCTAATTATTTTCGTGACTTTTTCTGATATTACTCTAGCCATCTAGTAAATATTTATCAATGAATGACCGAACTTTTGAACTTTAAGAAGTCATTCGGAAGCTCTTATCACTAGGTTATCACCAGATAGTTGAACATCGATGGTCTCTATCTACATTCTAGATATCATATGATAAAATTGTATGATAACTATTTTGCTAATTATAATCCTTAGGCCGGGCAATGGTTAAGAAAAAAAAAAAAGCTTAAATTAACCATAAAAAAAAATCAACCCATAAATTTCATTAATCACCTCAAAATAGTTATACTTTAATAATTGTACATTAATATCCTTAACCATAGTCCAATAACAATGGTTGGTAAAGCCCCTTTTTTTAATCATAAAAGATAGGTTCTTTAGAAAGGCTATATCAGTGCATCGGATTATTGGATATACGGTTCACTATATTAAGTGAACAAGTGGTAAGAAAATATATAGACGTGATACTTATGAAAAGATCATCTTATAAGTCAACTTAAAAATATACATGACATTATTTAGTACTGTATATATCTTGAAGAAATCAAAGTCTATAAGTCAACTTGTAATTTAGGAAAAAATTGCAGACACGGTGACCCCAGTTTGAATGGAAACGCGGTGTATGTCGCATATATAACTCTTATGAATCTTCCTCACAAAAACCCGATAAAGGCTTCAAGACTTTTGGAAGCATGAAAATTTAAGAGGCTGTGTTTTTTAGATTTTGTTTATATAGTAAACTGGTATACAAAATTATGTAAATTAACATTAAATATTGTTCACTACAATATATAAACTGACGGATCCACTATGAAACAAGGGGGTGCAAGCCCCTGCTTGGTGGATAACTCCCATGTGGAAAATTTTTTGATAAAAGAATACTAGTGGAAAATTTATACATAATCCTCGCTCAAAGTTTTGTGAGAGACCTGGTTAACTTTAGTTCTGGATTCGTCACTGTATATAAATATGTTCTTTTATTGGTTTTTCTTATGAAATAGTGTTTGAATATTAAAATGATGTTTCATTATTAGATTTGATTATTCTCTAAAAAATTTCAAAACAACAAATATAGTGTTTTATGTAGTGTTATGAATATGTTTGATTATAAATATTATATGTATCTTTAGAAAACGTATTGGCAATGGATATGATACAAAATTTTAAGAAGATATATGTGTTGGTAATACCCGATTAAAGGACGAGTTTGCTAACCTTTATGCTTAGGAGTTGAACCTACATTGTTCGGTTAAACAAAGATTCCATGGTTCAAATTAATGTAGTCATGCTACATTGCTACTAGTCCGATTAATCAACCGACCATGTCACCATACCTACTAATACTATCGCTTTTGTCCATTATAGAATTCCTAATGATGGGCCATGGAACTTCACTTCTTTTAACAACGATTCCCCACGTTTAATTGATACCTCGTCTGACATGCACAACATGTCGCCTATGTACATGAATTCTTCCTTTGTTGGGCCTTGGCGGCCATGTTGGAGTTACAAAATCTTATGGCCCAACTAACTTAGGGTCTGTTTGATATCATTCGGATTCATCAGACTCGGTCCAAATTCGGACCCGGTCCGAATCATACCTGTTTAATAACTTTTCAAATCTTCCGATTCGGTCCAAAGGTTGGACTCGGTCCATTTTGATCGTATGATTCAGTCCGACTTTATAATCTCACCGATTCAGTCTTTTTTGCCCTAAACTCAACCATCTCTGAGAGCAGCTCCGGCTTCCATCAGATTCCGCCGCCGCCGATTCGCAGATTCCGCCGC
Source organism: Calendula officinalis (assembly GCA_963853835.1). Lineage (NCBI taxonomy): Eukaryota > Viridiplantae > Streptophyta > Magnoliopsida > Asterales > Asteraceae > Calendula > Calendula officinalis. Next base: position 56,578,668 of record OY970823.1, on the reverse strand, counting down.
CGCCGTCTTCCTCCTTCCTCCGCCGAGGCTGCACTCACACAACCCTCTTCCTTCTTCCTCAAGTTCGCCATCTTCACTCTGTAATCTTCGTTTATATTACTTGAACCGTCGTCGTTATAATACTGCCATCTTCACTCTGTAATCTTCGTTTACTCTGTAATTTTCGTTTACGTCTGATTTGGATTGTTATAACCGGGTTTGGGTTTAAGAATGTGATGGGTTTAAGAATCTGTTATAACTGATTCCGATCTCCGGCGTCGTTATCACGTTGTTCCGATCTCCGGCGGTGTTGTTTCCGATCAAACCATTTGGTCCTAGGTTTAGAGTCTGGGTTTGGGAAGAAGGTGTCGATGATTGGTTAATACTGATTTGTAAATATTTAATAATATAATTCTTTTTTTAATATAAATTATATAAAATAAAATCTGATTATGTAATATATTATTTAAATAATACAGATTTAAATATTTAATAATATAATTCTTTTTTTAATATAAATTATATAAAATAAAATCTGATTATTTTATTAAATATTTAAATAATACAGATTTAAATATTTAATAATATAATTCTTTTTTTAATATAAATTATATAAAATAAAATCTGATTATTTAATATATTATTTAAATAATACAGATTTAAATATTTAATAATATAATTCTTTTTTTAATATAAATTGTATAAAATAAAATCTGATTATTTAATATATTATTTAAATAATACAGATTTAAATATTTAATAATATAATTCTTTTTTTTAATATAAATTATATAAAATAAAATCTGATTATTTAATATATTATTTAAATAATACAGATTTAAATATTTAATAATATAATATATTTTTTAATATAAATTATATAAAATAAAATCTGATTATTTTATTAAATATTTAAATAATACAGATTAAAATATTTAATAATATAATTCTTTTTTAATATAAATTATATAAAATAAACTCTGATTATTTAATATATTATTTAAATAATACTTGGGTTTTTTTGTTTTGTTAGCTTTATCCTAGATATGGCACCTAGATTTTCTTGGTCAGACGATGTAACTAAAACCTTTCTTGAAGCTTGCTTACATGAGTTATCAATCAACGGCCGGGAGGGTGTTGGCCTGAAACCAAAGTCATGGGAAGTAGTAAGTGAGAAACTAAAAAATGATCATGGTGTGGTGGTTGACTTGGAAAAAATGAAATATAGATATGACTATCTGAGAGCCAAGTATGGAATGTGGGTCAAATTGAAAAACAAAACGGGGAATATTTATAATCCAAAAACAAACAGCTTTAATTTGACTGATGAAGAATGGAAAGCGGAGGAAATGGTATTCTTTTATTTTAAAAGTTTGATAATGTCTTTAACTTTTTCAACAATTTGATAATATATTATAATTTTTTTTAAACAGATGAACAAGAATATAGTGAAATTAAAAAATTCGGCTCTCATTTTTCCCGATCTTTGCACCAAATTGTTTGAAGGGGCTACCGCAACCGGTAGTCAGAGTTATGGGACATCTTCTAAACTCCCTCGTCCTAGTGTAGTGTTCAATGATCATGATTTTGAGGATATGGAGATGGAAAACCTAGCCCCCCAGCCCCTCAGATTGAAACCTCGGCCCCTAATAGGGGAATCTCATCCTCAACAGAGCAACCCGTTGCAAGTGAAGAATCACCAGGTCAGTCAAAAAACAAGGGTAAACGGAAGCGTCGTGTAAACACACTAGATGATGATTTAAGAGAAGTTGGGAAAGATATTGTGAAGGCTGCACAATCATTTGTGGAAAAAAATAACATCGACAAAGACATGGATGAAAGCATGGCAAAACTGGATAACCTGGATTGGGGGAATTGGATCCAAGATATCAGACGACACTTATGCTATTTGGTGAAAACCCTGGTAATTTGAAAGTCTGGTTACGCCTTAGGTCGTCGACTTGTGACACGTGGGTGAGGAATGCAGGAAAGAAGTTTGGATTATTTGAGAGTCCTTAGACTTTATGGATTATTTTAGATCACTTTATGGATTTTTGTGGATTTTTGTGTGTTATGACTTTTTATGTGTTATGGATTAGTACGTGTTATGGATTTTTATATGTTATGGATTAATATGTGTTATGGATTTTTGTATGTTATGGATTAATATGTGCTATGGATTTTTATATGTTATGGATTAGTACGTGTTATGGATTTATATATGTTATGGATTAGTACGTGTTATGGATTTATATATGTTATGGATTAGTACGTGTTATGGATTTATATATGTTATGTGTTATGGATTTTTATATGTTATGGATTAGTACGTGTTATGGATTTATATATGTTATGGATTAATATGTGTTTTGACTTTTTACGTTATTTATAATAGGTGACATGGATACGGATGGGGAATTTCTAACTTTCCTTCTACTATCGTGGTATTGGTTGATGTTGGTCAGGAAAAGGCAAAGAATTGAAAGAATAGGAGCTTATGATCCGGTAGTAAGCGGACATGCGTATACACAAGATTTGATACACGGAAGTCCAAGACAATGTTACGATATGATGCGTCTTTCACAGGAGGCATTTGTATTATTAAGCGATCATTTTAGACAAAGAAATTGGTTGACATGTAGTAGGACAATAAGCGTTGAAGAGAAGATTGCTATGTTTTTACATGTCATAGGACATAATGAACGTTTTCGAGCCGTTAAAGGAAGATTTTCACACTCCACGCAAACAATTCATCAAGGCTTTCACGAGGTCCTAGATGCAATGATGTGTTTTGCAAGAGAAATTATAGTACCAACTCATTCTGACCCAACAAGAAATACCTCGGAACGACATAGACGACTAATAAACATATTTCCCAGAGCAATAGGTGCATTAGATGGAACTCTTGTACATGCAGTTGTGCCGGTTGACCAGCAAACTCGTTTTAGGGGAAGAGGAAGAAGTGAATGTTATCAAAATGTATTAGGAATTTGTGATTTTGATATGATATTCACCTTTATATGGGTTGGATGGGAGGGCATAGCACACGATTCAAGAGTTTTAAAAGAGGTTGCATTTAACCCGACTTCCGGATTTCCATTCCCTCCAACAGGTTTGTAATCATTCTGATTTTAATTATGCATATTCTTTAAATAATATATATATAAATATCTCACTTATCTACAGATAAGTATTACCTTTGCGACGCCGCATATACCAACACTCGTGGATTTATGGCTCCCTACCGCAATACTAGGTATTGGTTAGCCGATTATCGAAGACGCAGAGCTTTAACTAAGGAAGAAAGGTTCAATCATGCACATGCACAACTTAGAAATGTTATTGAGCGTGCTTATGGTGTATTGAAGGCGAGATTCTCAATTTTAAAACAAAGGGCTCCTTATCCTTTTCCAGTGCAAAGAGACATAGTTATTGCTTGTGTCGCGGTGCATAATTTTATACGGAAATATAATATTCAAGATGACTTATTTCCGAACTTTGAAGAGAATACTATGGTTCATCCTGACGTGCAAGGAGAAGGAAGTGATATCGAAAACATACATGGCATGGAATGGGGTACAGAAGGCGTTACATATATGGCTAGTTTGCGTAACCAGATTGCTAATCAACTACTTTCAAGTGGTTCACATTAGATTATTATCTTTTGTTTTTTTAGTGTGTTTAATCTAAACTTTTGTTATCATCATATAAAAATTTATGTAATATGTTTGCATCCGTTTGTAGTATTTGGATATGCTAATTGAACTTGTAACAATCAACTATTTTGGAATATTTATTAGATAATTTTATAGCTTTTATTTTGGAATGAATCAACTATTTTTGTATAATAGTTATCATCATATATAAATTTATGTTTACTTTAAATTTTATATGATGATTTTTATGTAATTATTTTTAATTATTTAGCAATTTAATCAAACACGTATATTTTATCTAGTACAAAATAGAAGAGTAATAAGGTCATTATTCATCAATTAGCAAATTCAATTAACAATCTAATCAAATACATGGACTCAATCCGATTCTAACTCAATCCGATTCCGACTCAATCCGATTCCGACTCAATCCGACGAAATCAAACGGGACCTTACTTCAGTAAATAGTAATGATCAAGATAGATGGGCTTCTCCTTTGATTTTGTTTTCTTTCGGATTTGAGAAAAAAATTACTTGTAAGGCTTTCATTGGAACAAGCTTGTTGCCTCTAAAGTCTAACATTTTAGTATAAAGAATTGCCAATGAAAAACGTCCAACTAGAACCAACCTTGAAAATGAGACTCACATCTTCGTCGATTGCACCATTGCAAGAGATCTTTGGGATATGATTATTAGTTGGTGGAACATTCAAAATATCAACCCCAATCGTTCATCTTCAAGAAACGGTTAGAGGCCGTAGTTTTCTCAGCTTTTTGGATCATTTGGAGATACATAAACGACATGACATCCCAATCTTCCAATCCCCGAAAAGACATGCTTGGAGATAATGTTACATTTTACTCCTTTCTTATGGATAAATAGTAGAAATAAAATGTTAGTTTAAATTGGGTCGATTGGAGTAGTAACCCTTAGTCCTTACTTCATGTAATTCTTGTTTTCCTTTCCTTGTAAATTTTTTTTCTAGCTCCTCGCTAGTTAATTCATTGCTGTTAAAAAAATTGACAAATTTTAATGCAAGAATTACTATGAATGTTAATCGTAGAATTAATGTTTCGTGACCTTTAAAAGGTATGAACTTTGGGCGATTGGAAGTTGTTCTGGAGTTTAAGAAAGGTAGGACGATAAGTTCCTATTCTGGCGGATATTTTCGTTTCTTCAATCAAATTTGTCTCGATGCAATATGCGAGCAGGTCTTGTTTCTCTAGAATCATCAAAATACTTGAACCATTTAAACCATCAATGAGACATCTTGGAAACCATTTTAATAATTCTCCATAAGGGATATTGATCTCAAACTCTTTATGCCAAGTCCCATGTTCCTTCATCACCCAGATAGTAAATCCAAGACAAGACCGAGAACAAATATTAAGACGGTCTTTTAGTATTCCGAAAAACAACTTCAAAAGTTTTAACGGGCCTTTTCAACACTTTTTGGAGGTTTTGTTATCTCTATATGTATTCCATAAAAGTGATTGCAGTTTTAATTTTCAATTATACCCATGTTTTATAATTAAAACAATTTATACAAATTTGTTATACCAGTTTTTTTTATAAAAAATATCAAATAATAAATGTGTTATTAAGTAAAAAGATTTGGGAAAGACAGAGAAACAAAAAGTAAGATGTCCATACCTACACTATAAGAAAAGTTACACCAATTACAAAATGACTGGTTTGAGAGTCAACTAAAGTTTTAGGTGTCTTGTTTCAGTTATCAATCGTCACCAAATTAAAGGTTGCACTTAGTTCATTAATATTTTAATTAGCTTAAAATCAAGTCAAAGGTTGCAAATACTTGCAATGGTACATATAGTGTATCTATTAATTTAATTAAACACTATAACACTTAAGCTTCTTCAGTGTCCTGTATGGTTATTAAAGGACATACACAATCACCTACATAAGTGATAAGTTTATTATCTTGTGTTGTCTAATCCATAGGGTTTCTGTCAGGATCGATTAACTATAAACAAGTTAATAAACACCTTAGATCTATTTGATGATAGAAGTTGCAGCGGATCAACACTATATCAATAATTAAGAACGATGAACTGTATGAACAATATGAGAAATATTAAGAACACAGTTTCACAAAAAGCTTCAATGTATATTATTAAGTTAACAATACACACGTACGTTTACAATTCGTAAGGAACTATATATAATAGTCCTTGAAGCTAAACTATTTACCCTAGTTATTCTAGGATACGATTTACATCTAATTATAAACGATATACATTGATTTACATTCTATAACTATCTCTGCGAAGATCTCGGACTTGATATGTTCCATAAACGCGTATCAGTAGTAAAACCAATCACCAGTAGTAAATAAGTAACATCAGTAGTAAACTTGGTGATCAGTAGTAAGTCCATAATCATCGTCAGTAGTAACTACAATGATCAGTAGTATCTTCAATCTTTGTATGATCAGTAGTAACTAAGTTATAGAGAACACCAGCATCAACTTCATCAGTAGTAAATGTTTCTGCCCCATCAGTAATAAACATAATTATCACTAACTGCAGCATCAGTACTAAGTTGATCTGTGATTTGCTCTAACAATCTCCCCCTAAACTTATTGATTATCCTTTAATCAATCAAGTTTTCTTCTGTTCTTCTTCTTCTTTCTTTCTTCTTTCTAATGTTCTTTGATTTTGTTGAAGTCTTTGTTCAATTATGTATTTGCTGTTCTTCTTGGTAAAATAATTCAATTTATTTTGGAACATAACTGCATCAAAGGGCTTCATTAGAGTGTTGATGAATATCTGATACATTTCCTTTTCTGAATGAGGATATTCTCTTTCATATAAGTACAACTCACAATTTTTACTTGATCTTTCAAAGAAATACATATTGCAAGTTGGGAGAACATTCCATGCATACACATTTTCTGGATTTGTAAATAACTTTGGATAGTTATCTGGATAAAAAGCTGCATCAATCATTCTTGTTAAATATCCAGCTCCAGATTCTTTCCAAGATTTCTTTGACATTCTAGGTTTTCCAATGATCAGAAGTTTAATCACATCACTTCTTGTACAGGATCTGATCAAAGGTAACCATCCAGTAAACTTTTGAATGATTTTGTCTTCCCTTACAACTAATAGAACATTATTGGGCAAGACTTTCCAGTTTAGTATTGGATTATTTTGAAGTGGAGTAACAGGTACTTCAAGAACAGGTATAATTTCTTCTTGTTTTGCTTTCTTTTGAAAACTCTGTTCTTGAGCTTCATTCTTTCTTTTCTTTGTCTGAGAAGATGAGGATTCACCAATAGTAAACACACTATTATCTTTAATTAAATTTGGACTTATTGGGATTAAGGTTTTTTCTGATTTCAATTTCTTTTCTTCTTCAGCCTCTTGTTCAATTAAATCTTTCCTTTTTGCAGTACAGTACTTTTCAATTATGGTTGTCATCTTCATTCTTCCAAAAGATTTTGCACTGTGACCTTTTGTCTTTAGAAAGTCTATCATAAGAGACTTTTGTTCAAATATATCATCTGGTAAATCACATTTTGTTCTTTTGCATTCTGCTACAAGATCTTCAAGACAATTTAGATGTTCTTCTTCTACTTTTCTAAGCCTTTTGAACTCTGCTTCTTGGGCTTTTATCTGAACATCTTTAACTTGAACAGGTAATTTAACAGGAATTTCTCTTTGATTTTTCTTCTTTTCAAGAGCTTGATATTTAGCTACTTTCTCCCAATATCTTTTATCCTTCACCTTCCATTTATCTTGTTTATCAGCTCTCACCAGATTAATCTTGTTTACCATGTAATGACCAAGAGCTCTGTTAGGGTAATCTTCATCATATACTTCTTTACCCTTTCCAATATGTGCTGTAGGTGGAGGTGGAATATACTTCATGTCTGGAACTTCTCTTATTATAACAGAGGGAGAAAATGATCTGATTTCATTTTGTTGAAGTATTTTTGGATGTGGAGGAAGTGAGCATTCATCAACCTCAAACCAATTCACATTATCATCAATGTCAGGTATGATAAGTGGTTGATCAGGTGTTGGTGGTTTGGTAATGATGACATGTCTCCTAGCATCAATGAGTTCAGGAAATTGTAGTTCTTCCTCATCAGTAGTAACCAGAGTAGTTACTACTGGTGTTATTTCAGGAGTTACTACTGATAGGGCATCAGTAGTGTTTAGTGCAGTTAATTCCTCTTCTTGACTTACTACTGCTATATCATCAGTAGTAGGAGTTACTACTGGTATCTCTGTTTCAACTTGTTCTTCCATTGTAGCAGTAGTAATTGGCTCATCTTCTGTAATCATCATCTCTAGGCCTTCATCAACTTCTGTTTCTTTTAAATTCAAGAGGGAGGAAGCTGCTGCTGCAATTGATTCATCAATCATTGTCTGTATGTTATCCTTCTCCCCCTTAGTGAGCTCAACTGGAGGAGCCTCACTATCATCAATCCTCTTTTTCAATTTTCTGATAAGCTTTGATTGTTGATGAAGCCTAAGTTCATATTGTCTCATTCTTTTGTTGATGATATTGACATTTCTTTTCATAGCAGCCATAGTTTTTCCTTGATTTGTTTGGTAATAAAGACAATCTTGTACAGTGGATTCCAAGGAATCCACTTTAGCCGTCAATTGTTGGATTTTAATACTGCCCTCACTCCATCTAGCAAGATCATCGGGCTTACTAACAGGTACATTGGTTTTAAGGTTTTCCTTCCTTTCCATCAATTCCACAGATCTGCCCTCATCACTGCTTGGTGATTCATTGGGTCTTTTAGACATTCTCTTCTTCCTAGAAGAAGCAGAGATGCCCCCCCTTGTGGTTTCTTGGCACCGGGGTCCTTTGAGTAACTCCTCAAATGAGTCATCACTCAAAGTTGCCGAGGTTTGGGTCCTAATGATGTTTTCACTGTCCTGTGCACCCACCTTTGGGGCATCAGTAGTGAAAGCCCTCCCCTCATGTCCTCTCTCCTCCTTGGAGGACAACTCTTTGAGCCTGGGGTGTGACTCGATTTGTCCCCTGGTGTCCTTTGAAGAAATTTTCTTTCTATGATAAATTGTGGATATATTTTTGGTTTTGTCTGGTAGGTCTTCCACAGAGTGAAGAGTAGCACTCTGCAGATTTATATCAAGTTCCTGGGACACATTCAGGACTTCTGTTTGGGTTGGTGATTGAGTGGCTATATGGGGTGGTGTTTGGGCTGTATTTGGGGGTGATGGAGTGGGTTGAGGTTCAACTTGGGTTGTAGCAATGGTTGAACCTTCTCCAATATTGGGTTGATCTTTGATCATGTTTGGAAACAAAGGGGTTTCCTTCCCTGAAAATTTAAATTGTTTTCTCATATTTGAGAAAACTTTCTTGTTCAACTCAGGTAATACAAAAATGTTTTTAGGAGTTGACAAGTTTTGTAATTCACAGTTTATGATATGTTGTAGAAATCTGGGATACATTAAAAATTTAGAAGAACTAAGATTTCCCAACATACCATCAAAAATCATATTAGAAAAATTGAATACTTGGTCTGTGCATAAACATACAACAGCAGATGCTATTGCCTTGTTAAACTCATTCCAAGTACTTCTTTTAGGAGAAATACAATGCTGAATGGTATGAACCAGAAATTTCCATTGTGGGGATAGAAGGCCTTTTTGAAAAGTTACAATATTAAGTCTGCCTTCATACCCCATTTTATTTAAAGTATCAGCAATGTATTCCTTAGGAAGAGTATACATACCTGAATCATCATGAAGTTGTAGATGATGTCTGATTGATTGTTCAGTTACAGTGATGTACTTTCCATCTACTTTCGATTTTATCATTGATGATGTGGTTCCTTCTGTTCGCTCAGCATTGGTCCAGAAATCCACCAAGTGCTGTTGATATGCCTTCGGCTTTACAGTTAAGGCAAACTGTATATACGAATTTCTCAAGAATTTTACGATTGGACGGAAATCTTTTGTTCCGTCGGGATTTTTTAAAAATGCAACCATGTTGTGAAATTCTGAGTATTTGAGATCGGTTTGCACATCGAGAGCTTGTAAAGTTGCCATTGTTGTTGAGATTTTGCAAGAATTTTGTTAAAGATGAAGGGTTTTTGATCGTAAACTAGGGTTTATCGAAAGGTGTTTAGAGAATCGAAGTGAAGATAATGCTAAATTAATCATCTGCCGCCTTTTATATCTTTCGATTAAACCTGCAAAACTACGAAAATAGCCTTCGAATCATAACATAACGGTTATTTTCATGGGGGTTAGTTTGGTAATTGTGTTTATGAAAGACCAGTAGTAAATAAGATATCAGTAGTAAAACGTCAGTAGTATCTACTAACATCAGTAATGACTAAGGATTTTGACATCAGTAGTAATTATAGACATCAGTAGTAACCATTACCACACAAGACCAGTAGTATATGTGAATACCAGTAGTACTGACTTACCAGTAGTATCCTTTGTCCTGAGAAAGAAAACCCATGTATATCTCCTTTTGGGTTCTCACCAAAAGCCACAAATCCACCATCAAAGGACTTGAAATCTTTAAGAATTTGCAGATTTCCAGTCATGTGCCTTGAGCATCCACTATCAATATGCCATGTTCTACCTTCTTCTGGGATCTGAATGCTCTGCACAAGAGAGTAAAGGATTAGTTAAGTTTGGGAACCCAAGCTTTATATGTCTTGGGTTCATCCTTTGAGAAATGAGCTTTTGGGGATTTAACTTTAAAGACTTTTGGTACCCATACTTGTTTATTACTGGTATTTTGTTTTACTACTGTCCTTTTGTAGTTATTACTGGTGTGAAAATTTCCTACTGATCTTGGTTTATACCCATTGTTTTTAGCTTTTGAATACTTTACTACTGATGGACCAGTAGTATTTGGGTACTTATCATGTTTAGAATGACCAGTAGTGTTTTTAGGGTTAACACCAGTAGTGTTTTTGAAATTTGTTTTGGGAGCAGTAGTATTTTTGAAATTAGGGTTATTACCAGTAGTATTCTTGTACTGGTACCATACAGCATTATAATTAGGGTTAACACCAGTAGTAAATTTGTTAGAGTTTCTACTGGTGTTGGAAAATTTAAAATATTGTTTATTTTGATTGGATTTTCCATTATTCTTGAAGTAATTGCTGTACTTTGGGCTTCCAGCTCTTCTGTTTTGAACAAACCTTGTTTTACTTCTTCCAAATCTTGGATTTTCAACAATTGGATTTTTAATTTTATTTACTACTGAATGACCAGTAGTAACTTTTAACTTTTGAGTTTTAGCATTTTCTTTAAGAACTTTAAATTCTTTTAACTCTTTGCAGTTTATTGGATTGTAGTGACAATCCTTTGCTAAATGGTTCATTTTATTGCATATAACACATCTTAGTTTCTTATTTTTAGCACCTTCAGGTATTCTTTGGTCTAAGAGTTGTGTTTTATTTCTTTCATTCCCCCTTGTTAAAATTTTTGGTACATTATCTGCATTATATTTGGGAGATTCATTTGGACTTTGAGCTGTGTGAAAACTTGTATCAATTGATTTTGGTGATTCACTTTGAGATATAGTAAATTCAATTGATTGTTCATCATCAGAAGAATTATTTGATTCAGATGTTTCATTAGATGATTCAGTTTGATTTTCAGTTTTTAATTCATTAATGATTCTTTCTGAACTGTTTTTAAGAGGTGGAATGATTTTATATGGAGGTGGTACAGCATGATATCCCACCCCATGAACAACCTTTTCTGTAGTTTGATTATTAGTTAATTCATCAAGAATTTTAGTGCTTCTTTCAAACTTTTTAATTGTTAATTTATTTTGTTCAATTTCAAGTTGACATTCTTCTATTTTACTTGTAAGTTCATTATTTTTTGTTTCATAAAACTCTTTCTCATCCACAGCTTGAAGCAATTCTTCCTTGATCCGTTGATCAATCATCTTGTACACCTTTATTTGATGTTCTTGATCAGCAATCACCCCATCAAACTCATAATTTCTTCTGATTGCTTTTGCTAAATCTTCATTTAATTTATTGTTTTCTTTTTCTAGATTTTTAATAATTTTAGCACATTCAGGAGTACAAGGTTTAGATTTTACCTCAGTTTTGTTGTCAGTAAAGGCCATGAGAGCTTGATTTTGAGCATGCTCTTCTGCTTGGAAGCTCCAGTCATATCCTTGTCCTTGTTGTGACACAAGAGCAGTTGATTTTGATCTTTTGTCTGGATGAGGACATTCTTTTGCAAAGTGACCAAGGTTGTTACAGTTGTAACATTTGACTTTAGTTTTGTCAAATCCTGCTTTGTCACCTTTGTTGAAATTGAGGCTTGTCCTTCCAGTTCTTTTTAGGAATCTTTTGGTCCTTAGGCTCAGCATAGCCATCTGCCATTTAAGATCCATCTCCTCAAGATCATCTGGATTCAGTTGTTCCAAGTCATCACTAATCAATGCAGTATGCACATGACTAGTGAAGAAGGATTCTCTTGCAGTATCCTCAGAATCTGCAGCCTTTCCTGCGGAGGTTTCCTGTCCTTGACCTGTACTAGACACAAAAGCAGCATTGTTAGAAGAAATAGAAGGGTTTTTGTGATTTACCTCAGTTTCAAACACTCTGAGATCATTATAGAGTTCATCTAACTCCTTTTCTTCTAAAGCATCTCTTTGTCTGTACACCACTGTGTACATGGCCCATTCTTCACTAAGAGACCTTAGAAACTTCATGTTGACATCCTCTTGATCCATCTTTACACCAACTTGGTTGAGTTCACCAATTAGTTTGTTGAATCTGTCAAACACTTGAGTGAGTGTTTCATTGGGCTTTCCTTTGAAATTTTCAAAGTCTTGTTTGAGAACAGACTTCATATTCCTCTTGGTGCTCTTTGTCCCAACGAATCTCTTCTCCAGTGCTTCCCACAGTATTTTTGCATCATCATATTCAACAAAGAGATGTTGATAATCATTAGGAATGGCCAGTAAGAGAGTGCTTAGAGTTTTGAGTTCAATGCCTTTATCTTTCTTCTCCTTCTCACATTTAAGTTTGTCTGCCTCAGTTGCAGAGCTACTTGCTTGAAGTTGACCAGTTTTGTTTCCTTCACAAACGACTTCCCACATGGAATAATCTGTAATAAGCATGTATTGCTTAATACGATTCTTCCACATCCCAAAGTTATTGGGTGTGAGTATAGGAATTTTGTTGGCCTGAGTGCTTTCATTATTATCAGTCATGATTAATAATGTGTGTGTTTTAAAGATTAAAACTTTTTGTTGTTCTTAACAATTAGTAGATCTAGAACCAATAAGCTCTGATACCACTTGTCAGGATCGATTAACTATAAACAAGTTAATAAACACCTTAGATCTATTTGATGATAGAAGTTGCAGCGGATCAACACTATATCAATAATTAAGAACGATGAACTGTATGAACAATATGAGAAATATTAAGAACACAGTTTCACAAAAAGCTTCAATGTATATTATTAAGTTAACAATACACACGTACGTTTACAATTCGTAAGGAACTATATATAATAGTCCTTGAAGCTAAACTATTTACCCTAGTTATTCTAGGATACGATTTACATCTAATTATAAACGATATACATTGATTTACATTCTATAACTATCTCTGCGAAGATCTCGGACTTGATATGTTCCATAAACGCGTATCAGTAGTAAAACCAATCACCAGTAGTAAATAAGTAACATCAGTAGTAAACTTGGTGATCAGTAGTAAGTCCATAATCATCGTCAGTAGTAACTACAATGATCAGTAGTATCTTCAATCTTTGTATGATCAGTAGTAACTAAGTTATAGAGAACACCAGCATCAACTTCATCAGTAGTAAATGTTTCTGCCCCATCAGTAATAAACATAATTATCACTAACTGCAGCATCAGTACTAAGTTGATCTGTGATTTGCTCTAACAGTTTCAAATACTACAAACAGATATACACTGATACAACCAATATAATAAATTACTAGATTGATACTAAATTTCAAATTAAAGAAAACAAGTGATTAGAACACATGAACAATTTCTGGTTCAAAATCCCGGAGTTTAAGAAAGCCAGGATGATAAGTCATTCCGGTCGCAAACTTTGGTGTCTTGAATTGTTTTAGTTTGAGGGCAATATGCAAACAATTCATCCATACGAAAAACCATCAAAATTGTTCCATCTTTTAAACCCTGTATCATATGCACAGGTTCCGTCATTAACCAATATAGATCAGGGCTAATACTTTCCTTGATCACCATCTCTTTTTGCCAGGATTTCTTCACCCCATACTCCTTCATCACCCAAATCGTGAGTTCAGAATCAAAGGTATCAGATTGACATAAGCAACCCTTTAGGACTCCCAAACTTGTGTAATGGATATAGCTTTCTTCTATAACTTGAGAAGGAGGAGAAGGAAACAACTGAAATGTCTCCTTATCGAAATCAAAAGTACAAATCTTTTCGGGTGAATCAAGATCAAGAACAATCCAATGAATGTGGCCCGCCAGAAAAGGCCCGTCATCATATCCACTACGCCAATAAGGAACATGCCCAAGATTTCTCCATTGGCCCGTTCCAAGTGTGTAAACCTCGGCTTCTAATAGAACGGGCCGAGATCCTCGGGTGGTATATTCCCTTGAAAAGTCCGTACCACTTTGAACTCTTTTGTGTGTAATCCGACTCCAAAGCCATAAACGATTGTGGCATAACTTTTTCTATAATATCGTTGTCTAGGTAGGTTCATGTATTCTCTCGTGATTGGGTTGCATATGTAAGTGTTATCGAGTTGATCGGGACCGTATTGCCACAAGCAAATCAAACCGTTGACTGAACCCACCACAAGTATTTGAGACTTTTGGAAAACTGGTGCGAGATTAAGGTCTAGACTCATGATAGGGTCGTGATGTAATTGGTGATGATTGGGTTGGTCTAAGATCTCGACCCATTTTAAAATACCCGGTCTATGGCAACCCGTTTGAGCTTTTTCAGAGTTATGATGGATCAAGAGGCCTTCGGGTGATCTCGAGAGATGAAGAGTAGCAAAGTAAGGGTCCAAAATTAGATTCCGCCATTTGTTGGATACACACTTGCAGTGGATGATTGTTTTGACCGGAAGTCGTGAGAGAATATCGAGCATGACGTGTGTTGGTAAGTCTTCGATGGATCGATTGAGAGAAGACATCATAATCGATCCTTTGGTGTAAAAAAAAAAAAGGCTAGATTTTGCTATGAGGGTGGCTAGATTTTACTAGTGTGTTTGTGTTTTATAATTGAGAAGCTTAATAAAAATCTCCTACTTGGAAGATACGTAAAGTTAAGTTACACTATTGTTTGGCTTTTGTAGGTTGCCAACTTTGACCAGGAGTGAAGTCAAAGTCCAAACTTCCTACGTCCTAAAACAACGTTGTTATTATTATTTTTATTGTCCACTTTTTTCTTATAATCCTAGTTATTATCACCTAGTAGTACTATTATTATAGTAAAAAAAAATATTATAGTGAAGAGTCAGCGGGATGACAATCAACATCTGTCCTCATGACCATCCATCTGATCCGCTCCGTCGAAGGTAGATATGAATGAAGTTAAATGGGTGAATATTTGATGTGGAGCGGATGTGGATGTTTATTGGGGGCGGATATGGATGACGATTTTCAATGCATGGATGAAGTCACTTAACTCGAAATTAAATTTTCTATATTATAGTTTTACATAATTAAGAATATATATCTACACATTTTTCAGATTTATAAAATTTATATACATAACACAATATTAAAGATAATTGAATTTGTAAAATTATATGCCATGATATAAACTTTTAATTATATCAAGTCATGTTTTTTTGTATCTATCAACATCTGAGATTAGCTACCAATTAACTATACTCTATGAATCGAATCTAGATTCATAGTTATTTTCATTTGTATCTTCTATTGAATAAATTATGTATATATACAATAAAATTGTAAATTATGTATAAAATTATCGTATTTCCTTTAAGAAACAAAATTCTTTCGACATCCAATGGTGTCCATTTACCCGCTCTAATCCAATGGATATGGATATGGATGGATGAAACGATTTTAAATTGATATGGATACGGATATGGACGATGTAAATCTAAATGGATATGGATGTGGATATGGCATCACCCGATCTATATCCGATCCATTGCCATCCCTAGTCAGCATCCGAGCTTCTTAGCAACGTTCCACGTGTTTGACAACAATGGTTCACAAATCACAACCCTACGTCGTTGCGTCCTTAAAAAGAAAATCAAAGTCAAGGACTGGCTAATAAATTCCTATACATCCCTTATGATGCAACCAAATGATCCTGTCACTGAGCCTCAAAACCGTGTGAACAAATAAGCTATATTATTTTAGACTTTTTTTTACTCAGTTTTTTGCTTATTTTTCTTTTTAAACTTATTTAAAAGTCTAGATCTATTTTAAGGTTTCTTTGACACATTGGTAATTTTAATTTTATAAAAAATTATTATTCTTTAGAATTTGTGTTCTTTAGTTGAACTGGTTTTAAAGAGTAAACCCGACATATTTTTTGAATTAACATGGTTTTTACAATAGGTTGTATTTGTGTTACTATTTGTAACTACACCAGTTTACATACAAAGATATCTATTTGTGACTATACATCAGTTTACATACTAAGATATCGAATAGAAACATGACATGAAATTATAATTAGAGAATGGGCCAAATATATCACAAATATAACAATATACTTTAACAAGTTGTCTCCGTGATGAAGTACATACAACATAAATCATGTGACAAGTTCAAATCTTACCCCGTGTCTTTTTAATTGTAGTTCAAATCTTCTTTTCACTTTAGGATACGTGTTGTCCATTTTGTTAATTAATAATTTATAAAGTCAATTTTGATTGTTACAAATTTTTAGTTGGTCTACTTTAATAATTATAGAGTTTAGTTATATAATAATTTCAACCTAAGTATTAGCATCGAGTGGGCTTCGTCACCAAAAGATAGAGAGTATCAGATTCCAGTTTATGATTGAATTATATTGGAGTTAAATATTTGTCTTTGAATCCTTGGTTTCTTTGTTTACCTTTTTGTCTCTTGTTTTGTATTCAAAACTCTTTAGTCTTTACAAGTATTTGCAATATTTATAATATATTTTGACTCATCTCTTACTCTTATTTTCTTGTTTTTCCTATTTTGTGATGTTATGTGAAAACTACCTTACACAGAGTCGGTTCTGAGTATGGATCATCAGAGCATCAGTCAGCCAGTCAGCCGTTCAGGACTTACAAAATTTAGTAATTCTTTCTCAAAAAAATAGTTTATGTATATATATGTGTAAACTCACTTAAATCAAAATAATTTTAATGAAATATTGAAAAGAGACAAATTAAAGAGCATAAAATTATAAAACTGGACATATTACTTGGGATTTGGGACCACACTTTTAATTTACGGTAAGAACTTTACTTATTTGGAAGAAATTTTTTTACTTTAGCATACTTTTATTGTTTTTAAATAGAATATTACTTGCTTCAGAATTCAGCCCTTTGTAAACAACTTGATGTTGTTGATTTAGGTTTATAAGTTCTCTATTTTATTTTCTTCAAAAATATCTCAAGGACTGTTTTAAATTGAATATTACGATACCTGAATCAAAAACTGCAAATTAACACTGGTCATATTGAATTGACCAAATCTCTAAGTGTTTGGCTCTCTTAAAAACCCATTTAATCTCAAACCAACTGTATACGAAACAAGTACAGACATGGATCACTTGAATTTTACCTAAACGGCGTTGTTTCAAGATTACGATTTGGTTATGATCCAAACAATTAAGTTTTGTTATACAATTGAGAGAGAGAAAAAAAAACTAGTTATATATACTTGGCCTTAATAAGGTTTAACAAATTAGTATTCTTGTTTAGTTTGTGTAGACATATTTAACAAATAACTAAACACCATGATGATTTTTTTAACATTTTTATCGCAGGAAAGATATAATATATGACTTTCATATATAGCTTTTCGATAACTATTTTATAAAGGATTTAAAACTAAAATCTTAATTTTAAATAAGTTGAAATGATTAATACGTTCACAAGCCACCTCCCATAAAATAAATAAAAATATCATTCCCTTATATGTGGGTTTAATCAACTTGCATACAGAAATGTAGATGTTAACTATTACTCATAAAAATTAAACGAAAGGTATTTCTAATAATAATAATATTGTATATTCGTTTATATATTCAGATTCATAATTTAAGCACGTGGAAATTATAAATAATATAAATGATAATCTAGAATAACATGTAAGATATATGAACAATTATGAACATCTACAAGACTACAATCTACATATTCAATATTTAATTTAAGTCGCTTGTGTGATGAAAATGAAACAAAATAACATTCCATTACTTTTAAGTACAATGCTAATTATATTTATAAGTATATAGCCCGTTTTCAATTATATATTTATAAAAAAAAATCTTATATACTAAAGCAAAAAGTAAGTAATTCCAAAGTAATGTTATAAATATATAAAAGGGAATGTAGATATAGAAGGCATTTTGTCCCTTTGGATTTTGTAGGACCCTAAATCGAAGCACTTGTGAAATGAAAGCAACTTGACTATGATCACTTGGTTTTCTTTTGTTTTGGTTGGACCTTGACCAACATTATTCTCTTATATGTATATCAAATATACATGTTTGTTTGATCCCTATTGTATTTAACGAGTAAAAATGTGCGGCACTTTGTTGTGGGTGTTTTTCAGTAGTGTTAATATGTAGTTATTTAAGACTCATGTATAACATAAAATATACTAACAAAAAGTTAGTAATTATCTTATTTAAAATATAATTTATATTCACAAATGTTAAAATGAGAAAACTTTAAATATACTATGTTGATTAAAATAATTAACGATTGAAATATTTATGTTTATTAAAATAAATTATTTTCTACTTTTAGAAAATATCAACATAGCTATATTTTTGTGTTATTAATAAAAGTATAGGGGTAAATATTAAAATTTTGATATATACCAAACCACTATTATAGGTTATGAAAAGGAAAAGTTCGGTTCCGAAAAAATGAAAAGGAAAAGTAAATGCCGTTTTGTTAAAAACCTCCGTTCCATTAATGTCTAATAAACAGTGGATTCTTATGAGGATTGTATATTGTGTTTAATTTAATAATAAAATGATTTCTTATAATATCATTAAAAATATACTTCTATATGGTTATAATTTCGTAGCCCTAGCTCGTACGTAATGTAATATACGCAAATACTAGGATAGCATGCTTAAGATAGTTCATAAATGAAATAAAAATCATATTATTTGACTTCCTAACTAAACAAAAGAAAATTTCAAGAACCTTCGATTTGAGGTGCGAAATGATATTTAGTCCAATTTAGTCATAATTCTATTCACTTACTAGGATAATATGTATATTAATTTTTCTCTTAATATCTAACGAGTAATATTATAAGTATGCAGAAACGTTTAAAGAGGTCCATTATTTTTATAAAATCTTGGGAAACAAATCTCGACCATTAATTAATAAGAACCGATGGTCAAGATTAATCACATATATTATACATAAAGGGGTACTTTGGTCATTTGACACTTAAAAAAATAAATTTTATTTTATTCTTTATTCTTTATTTATTTTTTTTTATTTTTTTTCGTTAAAAAATAATATTTATTTGATAATCGTGTGTAGTACTTAATTACATGTGATTATATTGTAAAATCACATGTAGGGGTGCCCATCGGGTTATCGGGTCGGGTTTGAACTTTTATCGGGTCGGGTTTGTCGGGTTTGAGGTTAAAAAAATCTAACCCGAAACCCGACCTGACCCAATAAGCATTCGGGTTAGTCGGGTTTGGGTTGTTCGGGTTTGTCGGGTTGACCCGATCGGATTGGTCGGGTTACAAACAAAAAAACTTCAAATAAATAAAACATTTGTATATTAACAAATGGTGCTTTTTGTAAGCAAGTAGGCAAACATCTAATATGAAATGATGATTTTGGTATGCAAGCATTCAAACAGGTAACATCAAACGGTGTTTTATGTATATTAAGCAAACCATTCTTTGTATATTAAACTTCAAAAAGAAAGCAAACGTCAAATTCCCAAACACTTTCGGTAGGTATTAAATGTTACTTTTGGTTTTCTTTTCTCTCTTTATATATATGGTACAGATGTATAAAATTTTAATCTTAACCTTAATCTTAATCGGGTTAACCCGAAACCCGAAAAAGTAAGAAATCTTAACCCGAAACCCGACCCGATAAGGAATCGGGTTAGTCGGGTCGGGTTCAAAAAACCCGATATCAACACAAGACCCGAATTCACCCGACCCGACTAGCATTATCGGGTCCGGATTCGGGTCAGGTCGGGTTGACCCTTTGGGCACCCCTAATCGCATGTGATGGTATACTTAATTATATTTGATGTTTTAGTTCAATCACATGTGATTCAGTACACAATCACATGTGATTCAATATGCTATCACATTATGTGTTATTAATGAAAAAAATATATATTTTTAAATAATAATAAAGTAAAAAATAAAAATAATAAAAATATTTCTAAATAAAAAATAATTTTTTTAAATGACCAAAATACCCCCAATGTATAAAATATGTGATTAATCTTAATCGTTATATCTAATTGATCAATAGTTGAGATTTGTTCCTCGCGACTTCATAAAAATGATGTAACTCCTTGAACACAACTTTATAAGTATGAGTAAATAATAGGAGCTAATATCATTACTCATAAGAAAATTATAGCTATATTATACTATATAGTGGACCACATATTTGATTAACTTTCCTTTATATAAGATGTAATGAAATTGAAATGTTTGCAAAATTAAAGTAGATTTAAGATAAATGCAATCACATTATATGAAATGTTAAAAGCTATATACGCACTCATTAGTTTTTTGTCAAATTAATTTTATGTTAGTTAACACTATATCTAATATATGAATTCCAACAATATTAATTCACTTATTATTTGTATATACAAATTACAATACACACATTAAGAATACTAGTACTCACAAAATTTCTCTACAATCTCGTCATTTTACACTTCCTCAAACTAAAGGCTTGAACTGAAGCTTAAACTGAAGAAGCGTGCCAATAGTGTCGATTTACCGACATAACTAACGTCCAACCAAAGATACCATTAGCAGCTAATCACTCAAATTCGACCGACGTGCTATGACATAAATAAATAAAAGAGAACACGCACGAGCATAGTGGAACGTGATCTTCTTCCATCCTATTTACTTTCTATCTTTTCAAAATAATGAAATAAAGTACATAGATGCTATTATATTTATATAAATATTTACAAACAATGGATTTCCCCCAATTTTGTGTCGTATGTGAACAATTTCAACCCAACGGATCAAAAGGAAAGTATCGAAATCCGAAACAAAACCATGAAAAACAACAGCAACAAACCAATATTTTTCATTTCCCGATAAGCAAAGAAATTGACTAGTTCTTTATTTTTAGTATTTCAAATGAGATTGCTAAAATGATGCAGTAAATGTTTATACTCATCCCAAAGAAATTGACTACTTGTTTATTTTTAGTATTTCAATTATACATAGAGAGATTACTAATATGATACAGTAACTGTTATACTCATCCATTGTTTTAAACAGCTAACATATATAACATTTAAATTTACACTATTTTTTCTTTACACAACTGAACTTGAAACAGTAATATACTTCTCAATATAAATAAAAAAAAATGCCTTTGTACCCATTGAACCAATGACGGTTCAAGATTCTATAACTGAATCAATTTCATACTCATTCTAAAATAGAGCAATGGTATGTTAGATTTCATTTAAAATCTCCTTAAAAGATAAATGAACATCAGATACCACTTGCCTATAATTCCCTTAGAATAGCTTGTCCTTTCACTTAGGCTAGACGGAATGGGTCCACGCCCCTCGAGCGTGGGGGTGTGACTAGGCGGCCACGGCGTGGCAAAATCGTGGAACACCGCCCCCTCCCCACTGCGTTGGGGGTCGGCGTGGCCGGACAACGCAACAGGCAACGGCGGACCATGCGGTTGTTTGATCGAAGGATGCGTAAAATATAGCCGTTGAACGGCTATTATAGCCGTTGGTGAATAAAAAAAAATAAAAAATAAATGAATTAATTTAATTTATTTATTTCCTATATAAACACACTCAAAACACTACCAAAACACACCACAACTCTACCAAAATACCCCAACTCACAAATAATGAATTATCTTGATTCATCATCTGACGACGATGACGCGTTTATGCTAACAATATACTCAGAACTCCTCGATGATATATCCTCCGATGAAAGTGAAGAAGTCTTTGATACTAGAACCGCGAAGCTAAATAGAAATCGAGAAGCTGGACACGACATGCTATACCGAGATTATTTTGTGGATGATCCTGTTTATGACGACAACAATTTCCAACGAAGGTTTCGTCTGTCCAGAAATTTATTTATGCGCATATGTACCGCATTAGAAAATAGGTATCCTTTTTTTCAATTGAGATATGATGCTAGAGGTAGGCGGGGATTCACTGCTTTGCAAAAATGTACTGCAGCAATTCGATCTATGGCTTACGGGTCATCCCCTGATTCTCTTGACGAGTACCTGCGCATGTCTGAAAGAACTGCTAGGGAAAGTATGTATAGATTTTCACAAGGGGTTTTGGAAATATTCGGACCTATTTATTTGCGAAAACCAACAGTAACCGGTGTTCAAAAATTATATGAGGCACACGAAGAGAGACATGGTTTTCCTGGAATGCTTGGTAGCATTGATTGTATGCACTGGGATTGGAGGAACTGTCCACAATCGTGGAGAGGTGAGTACACCGGTGGACATCATGGAGTACCGTCGTTGATATTAGAAGTTGTTGCTTCCCAAGATTTATGGTTTTGGCATGCTTACTTTGGGGTTGCGGGTTCTAATAATGATATTAACGTGCTTGATCAGTCACCAATATTCAACGACTTGTTATCAGGAAAGGCACCCGATGCTCCTTTTACGGTGAATGGCAATCCATATAGATTCGGTTATTACCTTACCGATGGTATATATCCTCGTCATGCGACGTTTGTCAAAGCCTACCGACATCCAGTTGATCCAAAAGAGGTCTTGTTTACCAAAAAACAAGAATCCGCACGTAAAGGTGTGGAACGGGCTTTTGGAGTTTTAAAGGCGAAGTGGCACGTTGTCAAAAACGCGGCCCGTTCATGTGACCTTGAAAGATTAAGATATATTTTGTATGCATGTGTTATAATGCATAACATGGTTGTCGAAGATAATGGTCGGATGATTTCTCCATATGTGTCGGACGGTCCCCGACATGCTTTGTATGTACCGGGAAGTGCAAAGTATTTGCACAGGGTTGTCGACATTCGAGACGAAACAACACACGAACGACTTCAACGGGAACTCTACAACAACGCACATGCCGACGATGAAGACGATGAAGATGACGAAGAGTAATAATTTATTTTAATTATTGTAATTTTTAATTTCTAGTATTTTAATGTTTAATTTCTAGTATTTTCATTTTAATTTAAAGTATTGTCATTTTAATTTTATTTAATGTAATGTAATTTTAAATTATATAAAATATTATTTGTGTGAAAAATAAATGGAAAAGAAATGATGAGATGGAAAATAAAATGGTGTGGTGTGGTGTGGTGGGTATTTCCACCAAATGATGTGGTGTGGTGGTGGTGTGGTATATGAGGTGGCGATGATGTGGCAGAAAAGGGCACCACCACATATGGTGCCCATACCCACTAGCCTTATAGCTAAAAGCCTAAAAGTGAAGTATATATTGGATTGTTAGACACTTTTTAACCTTAATAATTGTAGTTGGATCATTTAATTTGATACTCGTATTAGATATTATAATTATAATTAATGCACTACAAGTATGTGAAATTTTTAAAAGGCGTTGGCTTAATAGTGTGGTGTTTATTCTCATTCCTTATAGTTAAAAACATTTAGAAGTAGATTAGTATTTCACGTTAAAGATAACAAAATATGTGAGATTTTTAGAAGATACAGTAGGTACATATGGTTGGTACAAGCCAACCAGATTGGAAATATTTTACTATGACTCGCTTTATTTGTTTATTCATTTCCGTCACTTGAAGATATAGATGTGCATTTTCGAGATAAAATTATATTATATAATCCGTCATAAAAGAATGAGTTGTAGCATATAGTATTTAAATATATTTTTTTGGCTTAAAGTTGTATTAACAGACGATCGTCAAATCATTAAATTTTAAGTTTAACTGCCTATCAAATATTAAATTTTTTAATTGCAAAAACGTAAAATATAATTATTATTTCTTGAAAAAGATAGACCCAGGCATATTATGTGTTAAAGGAGTTAGTATCTCCAACGAAAAAATTATATCACACCTCAATGTAATTTTAAAATACTTATATAATATGCTTTAAAATTTATTAAAATAGGGTAAATAAAGTAGGCTTTATGATATATATCACATTGCATTTGCATTTGTTAATCTCATAAATACTTTCTAAAATTTCATACTTAGATAGTTACCCCTCCCCCGGGTGTTTTAGGAGGTGCAGGAGATGCAGCCAAGTTAAAAATTTGTATATATATCTTATATATATAATATTAAAATTTAAGCCAAGTTAAAAATTTTAATAGAAAAAAATAGAAAGTCCAAATTTTATAAAAATCATGTATTCAGGGGGGCCCATTTTCATGTTTCGCAAAAGACCTCCAAAATCTCGGAGGCGCCCCTGCCTCCCCCAACCAACCCACTCGAAAATTTTAAAGCTGATGATCAAATCCAACTTTCTATACCTAAACATATCAATGACAATTCAGCTTTCTCTCTTCAAACAAAACATATATTCAAACTATTATAATACTAATTAAACTCACATCAATTTATCATCAAAACATAAGATACAACACATTTATGCATAATACACTAAAAAGAGGGTAGAGAGGAATCGCTTCACTTAGAACAAGTTAAGTCTCTAGAGTGACCTAATCAAGCCTAAATCAAAGAGATCACGTGTCGAAAGGAAGTGACATAGTGGGAGGACGCATCAAAAGGAAGTAACGGATGGTTGGGGTGGGGAAACGGTTCAATCATCAACGCATATGTAACACCTCAAATTTTAATACAAAACATTTGGCCAAAATAATCATTTAATAAAGAGGAAAACTATCCCAAAATACGGATTTACAAAAACCTTTGGTATGAAAATCAGAGTATAAATTCGGTGTTACAAAATATATCAAAACCAAAGCTAAGTCTAAATCCGTTCTAGTGTTCTTCTATTCTAGGCCCCGCATCTCTATCCATGCGTACCTAAACCTTCGATCCCGAACCTGAGTACATAGCAAAACAAACAAGGAGTACGTGAGACAAAAACGTCTCATGAGCTACATCGGTTTAGACCCCGATAATAATAAGTATCATATAATATATATAAACAATTATACAAGTAATTCGTCCATATATCTAGTCACCCTATTGTGACTCTACCGTCCTTGCTTCCCTAGCAATCATATCTAGTTATCGGGTTGCCCCCGAACTGTAACGAACCGAAATTTGTAGATAAATAAATTGTACAAAAATATGATAGATAAGGATAAATCGTTTAAAGAACGTAGGAATTGGTTTCGTGTCGTTTGGACACCGTACGAGAAAGTTATGGGCGAAACCGGGTCGAGACAAAGATGAAAAAGTGCAGCCCTGCTGCTTTAGGAAGTTCGCGACGCGAACTAGGGGTAACGATCGTGAAGTCGGGCCAGGGAGTTTGGTCAGGAGGCGTGATGTAGTTCGCGTTTGGATAACGATCGCTAAGTATGCGTTCGACATGCAAAGTTAGCGACGCGAACTAGTTCGCGTCGTGAAGTCTGGTCGTGCAACAATAAAGTCGGGTTTGAGCTCATTTATTGCAAAGAAAAACCCTAGTTTTCTTCCTCTCGAGTTTGTGGACGATTTTGGGTGTAAACCATCATTTGGAGCTGATTTCTTCATCAAATCTTGTGATTATTCACTCCTAGTTGAAGATTTAAAGTATATCTTCAATCCTTTGTAGTTGTATCTTTAGATCTAAGGATTTAGAAGCTTGGGGTTGAAACCCTAGTTCTTGGGGTTATGGGATATGGTGATATAAATGGTGTATACACTTGGTAGATGATATATTAACAAGGAAAACAAGTGTATGATTATGATTTGTAAGAATCTTACGGGTTGGTTAAACCTAGGGTTTGGTAAATCACCATATTTGGGGGAAATGGATTGATAGGTGTTATCTAGAGGTAGATGAACACATTAGTAGTAGTTTGTGATGATAATCTTGTTGTGATAATTGTTTTAGACATTCGGTGAAGTATTGAAGTGGACGAATTGTGAGCAAGGAACCGGCGGAAAGAATACGGTTAAAGCATCTTTGTTTCTAAGGTGAGTACGTGTGGAAATTTACTGAGTACATAGCCTATGAAATACATTTTATTACTTGTGTTATGGTCTATTTGCTTAATTGTGTAGACTAGTAGTTAGTAGTTAGTTATACCGATAGTTGTATTGAACTAACTTATTTGATGATAGACGTGATAGCCGAGAGATAGATTGACATAACCATCGAGTTATGATATGTGGAGATGATGTGATGATGCGGGGGACCCCCGGTCATGAGGTGTGGTGTGAGGGGCAGTTGGGTGGATTCACATCGACTCCACCACGATAGTAGTCTTGCTAATTAGAGGTAGTCCGGCGAGTAAGGCAGGTATTGGTAGATTGGGCGAATCCCTCTTGCCAGTATCTTGAGGCTTATTAATGGCGATGGATTTCGGTTAATAAGTCAAGGTGGTTCTAGTTAGTTCGGGGGCAACCCGATAACTAGATATGATTGCTAGGAAAGTAAGGTATTAGAGTCACAATAGGGTGACTAGATAGATGGATGATTACTTACATGTTTGTCCGTATGTCATTCGGTTATTATTATTATCATTGGGTCTAAACCCATGTAGCTCACGAGACGTTTTGTCTCACGTACTCCTTGTTTTGTTTTGCTATGTACTCAGGTTCGGGATCGAAGGCATAGGTACGCATGGATAGAGATGCGGGACCTAGATTAGAAGAACACTAGATTGGATATAGTCTTAGCTTGGTTATGATCTATTTTGTAACACCTACTTTTATACTCTGATTTCATACCAAGGTTTTTGTAAATCCAAATTTGAGGATGTTCTTATATTTATAAAAATGTTTTATTTTGGTCAATATTTTGTATTAAAATTTGAGGTGTTACACGAACTAACTAGTCCCACTATCGTGCCCAACTATCGGGTTGCCCCCGAACTATCTAGAAGCACCATCATATCCAACTATCGGGTTGCCCCCAAACTAGTTAGGAACACTATCCTATCTAACTATCGGGTTGCCCCCGAACTAGCTAGAAGCACCATCATATCCAACTATCGGGTTGCCCCTGAACTAGTTAGGAACACTATCCTATCTAACTATCGGGTTGCCCCTGAACTAGCTAGAACATCACCATGTCTAGTTATCGGGTTGCCCCCGAACTAACTAGCATCACATCATCTCGTTCTCACCATAACACAAGGTTATGTCAATCTAGCTCTCAGCTATCACATTCAACATCAAACCAGTTAGTTAAATATTAACAATAATACATAACTAACTAAACAACTATAAGTCTATTCAATCAAGCAATTATACCGTAACACAAGTATAAAAATATATTTCAAAGGCTATGTACTCGATAAAGTCCACACGTACTCACCTTAGCAATATAATGCTCCGAACGTATTCTTTCCGCCGGTTTCCTTGTTCCAACAATTCGGTTAACTCCAAGACTTCACCGAAAGCCTAATACAACAATCATACAATGTTCAACATCACATACTACTAATAATGCATCCATTAATCATTAGATACCATCAACTAACACTTTCCCCCAATTATGGTGATTTACCAAACCCTAGGTTTAACCAACCCTTATGATTCTTACAAATCATAATCATACACTTGTTTCCTTTGTTATTATACCATCTATTAAGTGTATACATCATCTATTTATCATAAACCATAACCCCCAATAACTAGGGTTTCAAACCCAACCATCAAAATACATAGATCTAAAGCTACAAAGATCAAGGAGTGAAGATATACCTTTAATCTTCACTTTGGAGTGAAATCTATCAAGATTTGATGAACAAATGGACCCAAATCAGCTCTTGCACTCAAAAATCGCCAAGGAGAAAACTAGGGTTTTGGAATTGCATTAAATGAGCTAAAACCCGACTTTAATGCTGTCGACCAGAGTTCACGGCGCGAACTAAGTTCGCGTCGCTAACTCTGCGCTTGCTCGCCAACTACGCGATCGTATAACGAATCGTGAACTACAATCGCCAGATACAACAATCCCTGGAGGGAGTTCACGATCGTGAACTATAGTTCACGCCGTGAACTTCCCTTGTACAGCAGGGCTGCACTTTTCGGACTAGGTCTCGACCCGGTTTCGCCCATAACTTCCTCATACAGTCTCCAAACGACACGAAACCAATTCCTACGCTCTTTAAACGATTTATCCTTATTTATCATATTTTTTATAAATTTATTTATTTACAAATTTCGGATCGTTACAGCATAGTCTAAGACTGGACGTAACGGAGGGTCGAGAGGCGACAATAACCGGCAACGTATCCTCCCATTACGGTTATTTTCTTCCATTTGGTCGTCCAGGCTAATGACGGAAATCGATGTTTGTTGTGCATTGGTCGCTTATACATTTTGCAATTAAGTACTATATGTATTTATAAGATCAATCTTAAGATTTGATTGTGTGTTTGTTCACCACAACAGATGTTTGGTCTAGCTTTGTTCATCATTATGCTTAGGGGTGTTTAGGAAAACTTATTTAAAAAGTTTGTGATTATTAGCTTATAAATTTAATTAAGTTAATACAGTTTTTTTTCAAATAAAGTGTTTAGAATAACTTATATAACTTATACTAAAATGACTAAAAATGATATTATTTATAAGCTAATAAGTTTAAATATTAAATTTCTTATCAAATCATAAAGATAATAATATAAAAATTCATAAATATACTTATAATCTCTCATGAAGCAACTTATTTAAAAATCTCTAAATAAATTAATAAAAACAAGTTTATAATTTCTTCCAAACAATTTAAAATACTTATTAAACTTAAAACAAGTTTAAAAGAACACACTCATTTTCCTATAAACTTAGAATATTTACTGAACTGACCCCTATTCAATTGTCACTGTTCTCACACGCCCCTTGGAATTTTGCGGATTGTCATTTCCCCCTGTCCCGTCGATACCCAAGCTTCCTTCTATTACAAATACCCTCACTCCATATATCCTACACAATTCGACATTTGTATTTTTCCTTCAATTAACTTATTGATGTTGCAGATTCACATCAATGGCGTCGATTTGTTAATTGAAGTGTTGCAGAGGCTTGACGGACGGTCATTAGCTGCAGCGGCGTGCGTGTGTCGACAATGGTGTACCATCGTTCAGAACGACTCCTTATGGGAACATTTATGCTTCCGTCAGTTGTCTTCGCCGCCGTCGGTTGGTGTTCGGTCGGTGGTTATGGCGCTGGGTGGGTATCGCCGGCTGTACATGATGTGTGTACGGCCGGTGGTCAGTCGACTGAAGAGGAAAAGATTAAATGACGGCGAGTCGGAGGTGGTGCGGCGGGTATGGAATCGGCATGAGGTGGAGCTGTCCTTGTCCTTGTTTTGTGTGGAGTATTATGAGAGATTGTTAGGCGGAGGTGAGTCGCCAGCGAAGTCGCTTAAGTTTCTATGCAAAGCCGTGAATGTTGGTATATGATTGAGCGATTGACGAGCAACGTTTCGTATTAAATTGCAATGAAACCACGGCGTTGGGTTTTTCATTTTTAACTTTCTAATTTTCAATTTTTTCCTTTAATCTCAATAATTGTTAATTCATCTTCCTTTAAAATGAAAACATTTTAATTCCATCTTTTAGGCAGGTATTTGTCCACCATCGTGTAATCTCATTAATTTTTTGACCATATAATTTGATTATAATACTTCCTCCGATTCAAAATAAGTGATACACTTTGGGTTTCACGCTTTTTGAGACAAAAGATTATATTAGGGGTTATATTAGTTAATTAGATTAGATGGTTAGTGGAGAATGGTCCCACATTTTTTGAATAAAGTAAGGTTAATGATGTTTAAAAGTAAAAAAGTAAGGGTAGAGGGGTCATTTCACTTTATTAAAGTATGTAGTTAGTGGGTGTGGGGTCCACTTTTTTTTTTACCAAATAAGGTAAATTTCAAAGTGTATCACTTATTTTGATACACCCAAATATGGAAAGTGTATCACTTATTTTGAATCGGAGGAAGTATCTTATTATTATACTAGTATTACTACAGATTATATAAGTATATAAAATAAATATTGTGATATATATGTTAAAATGCGTAGCGTAAAAATCACCACCTTTAAAATATGCATCTAGTTATCTGCTATACATTCTAGCTTTAAAATAACACCAAAAAGTCATTATATGCTACTTAATACTCAGGTACTCGTTAACCACGAAGCTAGTTTATGTCTACTAGGGGTGTGTAAATAAACTGAAAAGTTAGATCCAATCTTTAGTTTTGGCCTTTGGGTGCGGTTTGGTTATGGTTCCATGTTCCGGGCCGGGTTGGTCCTGGTTTTTTCAGGTAAAACCGGAATTTTAATAACCACTCTTTAATGCATATCATGTCCATAATCAGTACAAGGACTTAATTCACACTTATCTGTTTTCGATTGTTGTGATTTGCTGTCAATTGTTGGTGCAATTCACAGTTTTCACGCTATTCCAGGTTCAAAACAATAATTTGGACTCAATTGTTTTCGATTGTTGGGAGGGTTTTTTAGAAGTTTATTACTATTTGAATAAGCTCTAAAATGATTTTTTACCATTGAAATAGATAACTTTTTTAGGAGATCACTCAACCACTTATTCTTCCTCAACAACTTAATTATGTTTCAATGTTTGATTCTTTTAGTCCTTATATTTAACAATTTTATATTTTAAACCCCTATATATATTTTTATGTGAATCATTTATTATTTTTATAACTATAAATTATAACTTTATTATATTTTAATATTTTTTTAAGGTCAAGCATTATAATATTTTTGTAAGAGATATTTTATAAAAATGTTAAGTTTTTTGTTAAATTAAATAAGAGGGGCATTTAGTAACATTTGATATAAGTAAAAGTAATTTAGTAATATTAATAAGAAAAAATCTTTGAAAAGTTTAACATTTGAGAGGTTTTTAATTAATAGGTTATTAAATAATGTGACAAATATAATAAGTCGTTGAAGAAGTTAACCATTGTGGATACTCTAAGGTTGCTGTCAAATTGTTGAAATTGTAAGGTTTTAAGTCAAATCCTAATTTGTGATTAGATCAAAACACTAAATTGTTTTAACCCTAATTAACACTAACTTGTAAATCCGAATTAATGTATGGTTAGTTATCGAACTTATATTTCTTGAGAATCTCTGAACCTGTAGTACTGTTGTACTGTACGAGTATAGTTAAAATCGTGATACGAGTATAGTTAAAATCGTGCTTCGTTGCGAGTTTATTTTTTCTTTCATTATTTAGTTGTCGAAATTACTTAACCGAATCACCAAATTTGTATACTTAGTAATTAAGAAATACACATGACACATAATGGTTTATACGAAGTATAAAATTTTCTTGAAACTATTATGTTCAGTTCAATATTGCTAGCATGTGATTTTACGCTACTTTTTATATTTATAATTATACTTGTCAATATAAAAAGATTAAATTATTTTTTAAATAAATTATCTATTGCTATATAAAGAGTAGAGTAAATTACTGTTTTTGTCCCTGTGGTTTGGCCGTTTCTGCGTTTTTGTCCCTGTGCTTTTTTTTCTGTTTTTTTGTCCCTGAGGTATGCAAAATTCCGTTTTTTGGTCCTTCCGTCCACCCTCCGTTTATTTTTTGCCGTTAAACCCCTCACGTGCTGAAAACGTGATGGTATATCTGTCTTTTTCCATTTTCTATTTTATTTTTACTTTTTTCTTTCTCTTGTTATTCTTCTTTGTTTTACTAGACTTGTACCATGTGCTTACAAACTTGTACTTTATTATATCTTCTTCTTCATCATCGAGTACAAGAGCAAAAGCAAATGGCAGCCATGGCAACACCCTTGCTTCCCGTTCACCGGAACCGGCGGGTAAAGCCTCATGCTTTCGGTGGTCAACGGTCAACGGTCAAAGCTATGGCTTCCTCGATGCTCGCCGTTGATCCATCGCTTCCTTTCCGGTCAATTAACACACTTTCATTTATGGAATCGTTGCCGGAATATGCTACCGACGGCTTCGATCAGCTGCCGGACCCTATAATCCTCACAATCTTCAACAATATCTCCGACATTAAAACCCTAATTCGATGCCGAGCTGTATCACGCCGGTTCAACTCGCTTGTACCTCAATCGGACTCACTCCTACTCCGAGTCGACCGAGTTATCTCCTCAGTTGACTCCGAAGAAGACGGCGATACATCCTCCGTCATTGGATTCATCAAATTGATTGTGAAATCAATCCAGGAGCTAATTTCACCTCCTCAAAGTCATACAATACAAAGCAGTAGCAATCATCATCAATCGCAAAACTCTCCGGCGACGATCCTCCGTGGATTTGAGAGGATCAAAAAGCTTGAGATCGAGTTACCTACCGGAGATCTGAGGTTAGAGAAACGAGCAGGGATCAAGTGGAAGGCGGAATTCGGTAAAACGTTGAAGAGCTGCGTGATCTTAGGGTTCCGGTGCGGCGGCGTTGGTGAATCGGATCTAGGCGGTGGTGGGGGTTTGAAGACGAGAGTTGTGTGGACGATTAGCGCGTTAATTGCTGCTTCTGAGAAAGAAGATAAAGGATAACAAGAGAAAGAAAAAAGTAAAAATAAAATAGAAAATGGAAAAAGACAGATATACCCTCACGTTTTCAGCACGTGAGGGGTTTAACGGCAAAAAATAAACGGAGGGTGGACGGAAGGACAAAAAAACGGAATTTTGCATACCTCAGGGACAAAAAAACAGAAAAAAAAAGCACAGGGATAAAAACGCAGAAACGGCCAAACCACAGGGACAAAAACAGTAATTTACTCTAAAGAGTAACTAAACTATAATATTGATTTATAAGAAAATATAAAATTAAAATGAAGGGTCTAGATGGAAAGGTATGTCATTAGAAAAGCATAAAAGCTTGAAGATGCACGGATGGAGGGAAAATAACGGATGTACGAGATTAAATTTTTTTTGAACGGTAAATCTAATGTACTACTAAATGTTTACTATGGGACTCGAACCCTCAACCACTAGGTTGGAGGGCAAACACCTTACTACTAGGTCATTGGCCCTTTGGTGTACGAGATTAAATACAACTATGAACAGTGTATATTGAATGCCAAATGTATATAAAGAGTAATTTGTCATTTTTTTTGGAAAAAAATGTAAATTTTCCTTGAAAAATTACCAAAACAGAACCGAACCAATAATTCAGTTTGATTCTCAATTCTTGAATTTCGATCTATAGGTTTACCAGTTATGGTGTTATTCTAGAACTAAACACACACGTATTGTTAGCACATAGTGGGACGTGGTACTACTCAGATTTTATTACATGGGTTAACATTTTTAGAATTTTAGTGCTACTACCAAATTTATGAAAAAAACTACCTAATAGTCCATAGTCTTTTTTTGTTTTTTGTTTTATGAAAATTAAAATTTTTCTTGTAGGTTATCAAATTATTTTTTGGATACTTGCTGATATATATCAAACAAGTTGTTTTGTAATAAAGTCTCTTATAATAAATTCGTTATTGTAATAAAGTCTCTTATAATAAATTCGTTTTTGTTTCGGGACATTGATTCGAGCCACGCAACTCAAGTGCTACTGCCGATGTGCACCTAACATCTAGTATTTAAACCCGACTCTGCTTTTAAATGATGGATTTCAGGTGTATTGTGTACTTGTTTAAGATAAAAAGGTTGGGCAACAGCAATTGATTTAGCATGTGGATATTTAGTAAAATCCATCTACTAATCGTAGAATTCTGTTACGTTATGCTTTATAGATTCGGTAGCAATAAGATATTTCATCAAGGATGGATGACAAATTTACGATATTAAGGACAAGAAATTACTACATTTTAACTATGCATGATGGTTAGTATTCACATCAACAACTTTCATTTCATCTCGCTTACTGTCCAGTGTCCACCAAGCAAAAAAATAATACTCAAATCTCACTGGCTATGCAAAAATTAAATTAGCTTGTATGTGACTTGTTAATGATCCTTGTTCATAATTAACATTTAATGACAAACTTCAGGACCTTCATTTAATGGATCTAATGTCTAATCATTTATTAGAATGTCAAATGTATAACTTAAATTTCAGACTATGAAGACAATTATCGCAAAAAAGTCAATCTGCGGTGGATCTGATTACACCCGCTCTTCGAAAATAAATTTTATATAAAAACTACCAACTAAGAAAAGGAAATGAAACAACTCAACAGAACAAACGAAGCTTCACTAATTAAACTCTTGTTATCTTTCGCCAATGAACCACTCAAAGGACCTAATTTCATCTGGCAGTGTTTAATGTCAATTATATGCAAAATCAGCAATTGAATAAAAAAAAGAATTCATTTAATTTTCATTTATTGCTATTTATATCTGAATATTTTATTACATTTTTCTAAACTGATCAATGTCGAATTTTGAAGCAAATTTTTATCAAACTCGGTTATGGTTTAAATTTATGTCGAATTTTATTAATCTAGATAAGCTTATACATCAATATGTCGTCACTAATAGACGCAAACCGCTGGAAAATCTGAAGCATATTGCCTGGAAAGTGACTGGATTTATCTTAATATGTGAGAATAGATAATTAAAAACGAAGAACATATAAAGCGGCCGATTGCATTCTAACATCTGTTTCTCAGATTATTTCAATAAATTAAAAACATAAATAAACAACAATTAAACAAAACTAAAAGATTAGAAAATGTATGAAGTTCGGTAAGCAGATTTATCGACTGAATTTAACGACAACCGGCCAGTAAAACCTCAGATTAGATTTAGCTACAGCCGCTGTGGCAATCAAGAGAAAGGTATTTATCCACCTTACTCTTGGTACAATGCAGCAACAAATTCTTATTTTCAAAAACAAATCAGAAAGGAAATCGGCTACTTACGATGAGATCCTACGAGATTAAGACGCGATGTGAGATACAAACCCTAAGTTGTGACTCTGTTTTATAGACCTTTTTTAAGAGGATGAGTCTTGTTTTTTGATGAGATCTCAGCCGTACATTATTGGGCTTCATGGGCTTCTCGGTTTGTGAATATGGTAGTAGTCTTCGTTTGAATTTGAGCTATTTAGTACATTTAAATATTAACCTAGTGGGCTTGTTGCTTAAGACTATTTGTAGGGGTGTTTGTTTGCACGGTTTGGTTTTATCCGAATAAAAGAAATAAAACTATATAAAGTCCAGTTTTAAAAAGTTCAAATCGAACCGTCCAAACTAATTGAAAAACGAACCACTCCAAACCAAATTGCAGTTTGGATGGTTTGGTTTTGTCCGTTTGGTTTTTCAATAATATATTTCATAAAACTATAAAATATATGACGTAAAATAATATTAAGTTCAATAGGTATAATTCTAAAATAATAAACAACTTTGTGACATTTACAATTGTATATGCAAAAATCTTGACATAACACTAACCAAAGAATCAAAGTGGGGTGTATATATTATATATTACTATTACTATTCGGTTTTTTTGTACAATCCGGTTTTAACAATGAAAACCAAATTCAATCCGAAAATCAAATTATTAATTTGGTTCAAGTCCAAACCAATCCAAAAAACCAAATAATCAATCCAAATAGTCCAATTAGACAATCCGTTTATATCCGAATAGGTAACACCCCTAATTATTTATATTTTGTAATGGGTGACAAAAACCCAAAATGATCACTGATGTTACCTTATCGTCATATCAGTTTTTTTCTCAACCGATTAAACACATGAAAATCCCCGATCAAACTCACTTAGCAGGCATCCAAACTTCTTTCCCTTTGAAATCAACATTTCCTCTTGAAAATGAAGCGGCCAAACAACCATCGGGACGTGTCGAGCGCAAGACATGTAATATTATGAAAATATTAAGCAAGAGAAGTAATTTTAATGCATGTCAATGCAATTTTCCCGTTTTTCAAATTCTGATTGATTTGAGATTTTCTTTTTTTGTGAGTTTTAAGTTGGACGTGTGGTACATGTTGGCATGTTGCGGACATGATTATTTAGGGGATGACTTGAAGTCGAAACTATTATCAACAAGCTGATGGAGGGACAACTGAGATGGTATGGACATGTCAAGAGTAGATAACAATCAGCACCAGTTAAGAAAGTGCATTTTCTGATCTACATGTTTTATATGATTTAGTTGTCTTTTATATTTATATTTATAATATGGTCATTCATATCTTATATATTTTACTTTCACCACATGTCTTATATGCATACATAGTTTACATGTACTACAAATACTTTCACGTGTTTTATATATGCTTTTCATGATTATATGTCTTACATGACCTTTTAAAACTGTAGGTTTTACATATTTCTCGTACCTTTCATACTTTGTATGTTATACATGTTGCAAAATATTTTATCTCTTTACTTTGTAT
The DNA here is from genome assembly GCA_963853835.1 of Calendula officinalis. NCBI lineage: Eukaryota > Viridiplantae > Streptophyta > Magnoliopsida > Asterales > Asteraceae > Calendula > Calendula officinalis. The sequence continues at coordinate 56,542,145 of OY970823.1, read as the reverse complement.
TATCTTGACATCACACTATTTTCAACCACACAATTTTATGGGAGGTTTTAATAAATTAGTCTATATTCATGTGGATAGAAGTATGGTTGTTTAAATCTCACCTTACTCATACATCACCTTTGATGAGATTGGATATAATTTTATTGCTTTCACAAGTTATGAACCTTTTTTTTAACGGCAAATTAGTATGTTAGTGGTTCGAGTCATGCAATGACATCAAATCGGGTAGTATGCATTCCTCGAACATATCTCATTTTTTATGGGAATAAACCACACCACCTATTTTAATCTCTTGATGAATGCTCCCAGCAGATTGTGAATCCAAAACTTTTTTAAGGCAAACACCCTAAGACAACCCTTAATGACCTGTTGATCTACACGAATTAATTTCACAAGTTATGAATCTAAGAATAACAATATTATTTAGCTTCTAGAGGCACGCTACATAGACATTTAAACTTAAATTTGTATCATAAGTTCATAATACATATCTTACCTCAAACTCGACAAACCCGATCCGATATCCTGATGTACACAGTACACCCAACCTACACATGTCTATCACATTTATTATCCATATTGTGTGTACATTTATAGCGATGTTATGTGACACATTGAGACTTTCCTATTGAAGGTAACATGCTCATGTATACAAGTATGTACATGTACATATATATATATATATATATATATATATATATATATATATATATATATATATATATATATATATATATATATATATATACACACGCATATACACCAGTGTATATGTATGTATATAGAGGGGACATGGACACATGCCCAAAGCAAAAGTGGTCAAAAAAGTTTACACATGCGTGAAAGAAAAATACTAATGATGTTTTAGTTGCAACCAAAAATCGTACCCATTTTTTTCATTATCGTATATATGATTAGCTTACTGAGTTTTTTTTTTTCAGTTTTTTATCTGTTTATAAAGCATTCGTTATTTTTTTTTTGTTATTTTTCACAAATTCAATGTCTATTTTTTTATTGTATGATTATGCAAAATATCTTATAAGAACGAATATTTTGTTACTACTTTATATTTTTACTTCAACTGATGATTTATAGAACGTTTTTAGCTATTACTATATTTAAAGTCACTATATTTTCAAAGAAGTAAACTAAAGATAAAGAAATTATAAAAAAAAAGAATGAAAATTTTGAATGTATTAAAGAAAAATTTATAAGACATACTTTGATTTATTATAAGTTATAGGTTAGTACATATTAAAACAAAAGAATATAACATGATATAAAAAATCAAAATGTTTTACACTTTTACAATCTAAAGTCGAACTCTAGGTTGGTACTCATTGGTTGGATTTTGAGGTTTGGCGACGAGCGGAGAGGCTGTAAAAGGTGGGGCACAAGGTATTTGGTATTTTCTGTGTGTCTATATTTTATAATAGTAGCGCCCAAAAAACTGAAAAAAAAATATTTATTGATGGAATGAGTATGTCATTTGAAGTTTCAACTGTTTTTTTTTTTTTGAACAGCAAAAAGAAGGCAACGGGTGGAGCTTCGGCATTGGCATCACCCCCCCCCCCCCCCCCCCCCCGAGGACCTCCAAAACTTTATTAAAAAAACGTGAGTCTAGCAAAACGCTAGACTAAAAAAAACAAAACCAACCACATTACAAGGGCTTAAGTAACAAGTCAACCCACAGAATCTTAATTTTTTGATTCCGGTGTACAAACCACGAGTAAGAAAACAACTTAATACTATCTACTAAATCCGACCTACGCAATTTACCGTTATCAAACAAAAAAGAATTTCTAAATCTCCAAATCATCCAACAGGTCGTGTATCCAATCGACCGAGTCTTCAATCTTCTCGTACTACTCGTAGGAACCGCCGCACAATGAAGCCACCATTGCTCAAAATTCCCGGCAACCCACTCTTGAATATTCCACCATTTATAAACCGCAGCACAATGAAGTTTCAACTGTTGTAACACTGATTTAACAAAAATTAAAATATCAATTAGCATTACCGCACAAATATAACAATTTAGTAACTTTATAAACTAAAACTATTCACGTGATACAATGTGATAGTTACATAAAACTATCACAACAATTACGTATTTAAGTTAACAATGTATTTTTTGTTTACTTTGTGTTAGAAATATAATCCCACTTATAATTGTCAATTTTTTCTATCTTTCAATTCCATTAATTACTTTAGCTTGTATTAAAGAATAAATATAGTAAAATCTAAATTCTCAAAAAAATAACTATATTTTCAAATATTTTAAAATAAAGCGTTCGAATTGTGTCACCCTACCTAAAATTTAACAAGTGCGGTCTAGTCACACAAAAAATATTTGGTCGGAAAAAATAAGTTACGATTGTAACCGAGATTTTGTAAATAAATAAATTGTACAAAAATATGATAAATAAGGATAATTCATTTCAGAACCGTAGGAATTGGTTTCGTGTCATTTGGACACCGTATGAGAAAGTTATGGACGAAACCGGGTCGAGGCAAGGACCGAAAAGTGCAGCCTAGCTGACTGGAGAAGTTCACGGCGCGAACATGGGATGGCGATCGTGAACTTCGTCCAGGGAATTGAGGTTTTCAGACATAGAGTTCCCGACTAGTTATACTAATTTATTCCTAAAAAGTGTTCAATAACCAAAAAAAAATTATTTCCATAATTGGCCGATAACTGTTTGCTTTACATAATATAAAAATTAACCAAACATATATTTTATATTTTTCAAACATTCAAGATCATTTTTTCAACTTTCTTTTTGTGTGTGCCAAATTTGCTATAAACTAAATTAAATACATATTTTAGTATTTTTAGTGTTATATATAATAGTTTCAATAGGTCGTTTTTGTTAACAAACAAGTTTAATAGAAACACATAAGAAATGAGTATAGTTAGGATAATTTGTTTTGAGTTTGTTATAATCATTAATTAACTCTGATTTTGTAATTTTGATTATAATTTCTAATACATCTATTATTTGATTAATAATTTTAATATTAACAACCACATTTCTTAGCCCATTTGCCAAATGTGTATAACCTATTAATACTTTCTAAAACATCTATTATTTGGTTAAAATTTTTAATATAAACAACCACATTTCTAAGCCCATTAACTTTTCAATGTACATAACCTATTAAAACATGTATTACACACGTATTTTACTTTACAATAATTTTAATTTCTATTTTCAATAGTGCATGTGATCGGCGACATGTCGGAATATTCAATTCCCCCCGCCGGCAGCCGGAATTGCACAATTTGCTTTTATTGTGTGTTTTAAATTACCAAATCTACCCAATACCCTAATATTTACTTTAGTATAAATAATTACAAGGTATATTTATATTTATTTAAAGGTTAAGTTTTATTTTTATTTTTCACTTTCCTAAATTTACAAAAGTTAAGCTCGTATCGTTGATCGTAGATCTGAAGCAAACCTACACGAATCCGCTATCGGATTTTAGATCTAGTTGCAGCTCAATTGTTGTTAGATGCGGATTCAAGTAAGTATTACTTCAATTTTATGTTTATATACAGTATAATGTAGAAATTTTTTTAATATTTTTTAGGGTTTTCGTAGTTTTTGAATTTGACATTTTGACTGATCGGAGCTGAGATCTTACTGTTACGTTGGTGAATATGTTTGAATTTGGTTATATTTTTTGTGTTTTGACTTGTTTTATCCGTTTTGATTATCAATTTGAGTTAAATTTGAAATCTTGTTGACCTTGACGACCTTTCCTGAACTGGTAATTGAATTAAATTTGGGAAATTTGAGCTGGAGGATCTCGTAATTAAGCTTTTAATTAACTTGATACTTAATTTGTTTTGTAGATTAATCATGAAAATGAGTAGTTTTTTTATCCAAGTTCCTATGATTATCAGCTTGATTTGGTAATTTGGGCAAATTTTAGTGACGATGGTTAAAGTTATTAAACTCATGAATTCTTATGTTTTCTTTCCAAATGTATTATGCATCTATAGTTTTTAGCTAGTAAATTAGGGAAATTTCGAAACTTTTACCGTCAATTTTTGATATATGCATGTTTCGAGTTATTAGCGAGTTTCAATAAAAATACCGTTTTTATGCTTTATTGTAGGGCTGAACTTTATAAATGGATCCAACAGTAGAAGAAGCTCTTAGAGCTAAAGAAAATGCCGAAAAATTATTTTTATTAAAAGATTTCACAGGTGCAAAACAATATGCTTTAAGGGCTCAAACATTATGTCCTCAACTTGAGGGAATATCTCAAATGGTGGCTACATTTGAAATATATGCAGCAGCTACAGAAACAACAAACATTAATCGAGAAGTTGATTTCTATTCAGTTCTTGGATTAGATCCATCTGCAGACAAATCGGTTGTTAAAAAACGCTACAAAAAAATGGCTGTTCTTCTTCACCCCGATAAAAACAAAACAGTTGGAGCAGATGAAGCTTTCAAACTCGTGTCTGAAGCATGGGCTGTATTATCAGATAACACAAAAAGGAATTCATATGATGCAAAAAGAAATAAACAATTATCTGCAGTTTATAATAATAATAATCATACTTCTGGTGTTTCGGGCTCAGAAAGTTCTAGACTTGATACATTTTGGACCGTTTGTACCTCGTGTCGGGTTCAATATGAATATTTAAGAAAATATGTGAATAAAAGACTTTCGTGTAAGAATTGTCGAGGTGTTTTTGTGGCAGTTGAAACGGGTGCAGCACCAGTTACTTATACCCCGTGGGCTTATACATCTGAAAACAGTTATGCTAACCATACGTATAATACGGGCCCAGGTTCAGGCCCGTATATACCGAGTAGTTCAGTATGTTTTGCAGGAAACGAGCCCGCGGGTATTCATCCTACACACGGGTATGGATATGCAGGGACAGTTTCGTTTCAGAGTAACCCGTTGGATCCTAATGGTGCACCTAATAAGCCCGTTAACAGCAGTAGATCAAGAGCAAACGGGAAACACCAAACGAGGTTAAATGCGGGCCAGAATGAGACCCACCCGGCTCCTAGAATGGGCCGACCTCCTAAGAAAAGAAAGATGGAAAACGGGGAAACGGGCTCAGGAAACGGGCCCGATTCGGTTACAAACAATACTAACGGGAACAGTGGAATTGATGTGTTGATGAGACAATACACGGTTGCACCTGCTTTTGATGCAAGAAAGCTGTTAATCGAGAAGGCTAGAACGGTAATTCATGGTAAATTGAAAGAAATGAAACTAGCTCCCGTTTTAAAAGCTGAAAAAACGGTTAAAACGGTTAAAAAGTCTAGTTCAATGGCGATAACGGTCCCTGATCCTGATTTCCATGATTTTGATACGGATCGATCTGAAGAAGTTTTTAAAGCGAGACAAATTTGGGCTATTTATGATGAAGAAGATGGTATGCCTAGACTTTATTGTCTTATCCGCCAGGTCATCAGTGTGAAACCGTTTCAGCTTCATATAAGTTACTTAAACTCAAAACCCGATTCTGAATTCGGGTTCAATAAATCATGTGGAAGTTTTAAGGTTTCTCATTCTGATTTCGTCGACCAAGTCAACATCTTTTCTCATCTTTTGGGTAGAGAAAAGGTTGGCAGAGTTGAGTCGGTTAATATTTACCCGAAAAGAGGCGATATATGGGCGGTTTATAGAAATTGGTCGGAAAATTGGGGTAAAAAAACGAATAAAAAAGTTAGGCGGCAATATGAGATGGTGGAAATTCTTGATGATTATAGTGAAAAAGTTGGAGTTTGTGTGACACCTTTGGTGAAATTAGACGGTTATAAAACTGTTTATCAAAGAAACCCTAATAAAAATGCGGGTCGGGTAATACCCAGAAAAGAAATGGGTCGGTTTTCACATCAAGTTCCATCTTGTTTACTAAAAGGTCAAGCTTTGAATTTGCCAGATGGTTGTTGGGATCTTGATCCTGCTGCTACACCAGAACAACTTCTTCAAGCAGAAGAAGACAAAAAAGAAGATTGAAGGTAAGGACATTTTAGTCATTTACTTTGACAAGTGTGTGACTGTGAGTGTATAGATCCAAAAAACACGTAGTGATGGGGTCATAAGGTGATCCTGACGGCTGGAGCTTAATTACAAATTTGGTTTATAAAATGTGATTCAAATGTTGGTTGAGAAACACGTGCTAATTACTTGTTATGAATTAATTAGGTTTGAGATGTACTAATTACTTCTATACCCCTGGGGTTGTACTCTCGAGTCTTTCGTTTTAGTGTCTTATCGAAGTTATTCACTTGTTGTCGAGTGATTGTAGTTGAGCCTGATACTCATATGCATTGTTGGGTTGTACTCTCAAAACATGCAATCTACAATGAAAACTTTACACGCTTTTAGGGATTTTATAAGCATTACGAGTTTTGATAAGTCATGTAGTCAAACTCTGTTTTTACCTTGGAATAGATTTCTTTATTAATGTTTCAAGACTTCTTAAATTATGATTATCACTTTGCTTTCTGCCAAAATAATTGTTTTTTTTTTTTTTTTGTACATTTTTATACTTTGTTCAAACACATGATTTTATACGTATACCTTCTTGACACACCAAAATATGGTTGAAATACGATTTTTCTTAAACAGCATAAAATGACCCTACCGTCAAAACCTTTACTAAGGACCAATTAAATGAGTAATGTTAAACAAAGAACTATAAACTGATGGTTCAATGCGTAAACCTTTTTTTTTAAGGTTTCCTTCTAAATGATAGTGTACATTTTTTTTAAAATATGTGGCTTAAATTTTATCCATTTTTTTATAAACTAGACAATGCAAACCTCAATTCACATAGAAAACAAAACATGGGCCACGCAACCTCTAAAGTAACAGAAGCCCATGAAGTCGTATATTATTAGGGTTTTTGAAAAAACCCTACTCAGTATCTATTTAAACCACTCTCCCACCAATTAATCTTTTTGAAGCCGTCTTCTTCAACATTGAAATGCAGGTCGTTTAAGTATTTTTTTTAGTTTCTCCTGCTTCTTCTCAACGCAATAGTCGTAGATTTTGGTTTTTTAATTTTAATTTTAAATCATTTAAATTCTCTCAACCCTACTCAATCTAGAAATCCATTTCCCTTTTTAAAATTGTTTCAACTTTATTTTTGTTAAAAAATATACGCGGTGAAAATACCAGCCTACGCGTTTTATGTGTACGCGTCGGAAGTAGGGGTGAGCACAGGGATGGACCCCCTTGGAGCCCAATGGGCCCTGTGCTACCCCTTAAATATAGCCCATATATGCACATAGCCCAAATACAAAGCCTAGTAACTTGGACGGTGACAATATACAATTGGGGAGGAAAAACACCTAATTATTTTCAATTAAGGGGCTAACATTCATATTTATAAGGGGATAGTAGGTCCAATAAGAAAGTCTATATGTATTTATAATTTATTGAAACACCAGGAGCAGTTGATGGCCACATAACATATTTCTTGAAAAGAGTCTAAGTTCAACAAATCAATGAAGATTGGAGCTTTATGTTATCATGTTATTTTTATATTAGGGTTTCATTAATTTTTTTAAAAAGAATGTTAGATGTTGGAGATGACAATGGCGAAGGACCTTTAAAAAGAAATGGTACTATTGAAACCTCACAAAGTGAATAACAGATTTATTGCACTTGTCTACATAACGAGTACATTTTTTTTACTCTTAAAGCGGTCATTGATACTGCATTTACCAACAATTGTGCTACCCCTAGACTTTCATCCTGGGTCCGCCACTGGGTGAGCATGAGGCGGTTTGGGGCGGTTTTTAACTAAAACCAAACCCCGGCCCAAAAGATCGGGTTTTAAGAATTACACCCCGTCCGGTTTCGGTTTTTTCGGTTTCAGGTTTTTCAGTTCGGTTTCGGGGTTTTTTTCGGGTTTTTATTTTCTTTTAAATGTACCAATTTGTTACCTTAAAAATTAATATTATGATTCAAACTCACAAACTTTAACACATTTCGTTATAAATAAAAAACAACTAGTAAGTTTAATATAATGTAATGATAAATTCAACTAACATAACTTGAAACTTAGAAAGTATATGAATAAATCACCTAGAAATTCAATCATATATTTTATTCAAAAGATAATTAAATGTCAAATCTTTTATAAATATAAGAATATTTTTTTAAATTTTTTGAAAGATATATAATGGTGGGGCGGGGTTTTCGGTCGGGTTTTTCATATGCCCCCGAAAACCGCCCCAAACATTCGGATTTTCCAATAATCAAAACCGTTGACATCGGTTTTTCAACTGGTTCGGGTTTTTCAGTTTCGGTTTGGTTTTTCGGTTTTTATGCTCACCCCTAGTCGGAAGTACGCGTTTTGTGTATACGCGTTGAAATACGCGTTTTGAGTGAAATACGCGGTTATTTACACGCCAAAATACGCGGTTTAATACACGGCTATATACTCGGTGAAATACGCGGTTATGTACACGCTAAAAAACGTGTATACGCGGTGGAATACACGGTTTTTTACACGCTGAAATACGCGGTTAAATACGCTGAAATACGCGGTTATTTTATACGCTAAAAAACGTAATACGTGTTTTTTACAATACGCGCTGAAATACACGGTTTTTTACACGCTGAAATACGCGGTTAAATACACGTTGAAATACGCGGTTAAATACACGTTGAAATACGCGGATACACGTTTAAATACGCGATTAAATACACACTTCAATCCTTCAATCCGCGGTTAAATACAAGTTGAAATACGCGGTTAAATACACGGTTAAATTCACGCTGAATACGCGGTTAAATACAAGTTGAAATACACTGTTAAATACACGCTGAAATATGCGGTTAAATACACGTTGAAATACGCGGTTAAATACATGGTTTTTTACACGTTGAAATACGCGGATAATTATACGTCTAAATATAATACGCTTTGAAATACACGGTTATCTACACGTATATACGGTTAAATACGCGGTGAAATAAAATACGCGTTGTCAAATATGCGGTTATTCACAGTCTGAAATACGCGGTTAAAAATACATGGTCATTTTGAAATACGCGTTTTAGTACACGGGGAATATGCGTGGAACTTATCGGTGAAAATACACGTTTTCTCCATTTCATATATCTGAATGTTTTTGGGTCACGTAGCAGACCCCTGGTGGGCTCATTGGTATCATAATTTTGTTGAGAATATACGCGGTGAAAATATAAATTACATAAATTAGCAGTTAATTGTCTCTTAAGAAATTACTTGTTTCTCTACAAAGACCACTATTAAATTTTATATTGCGCGAGAAATTTTAATAACTTAATTTATGTAATATTTAAATTGGATTGTCACGATAGGGTTTCATAATATGAAGGTTTTAAGGCTATTGAGAATGAGCACAATAATTTTTTATGTCACGTTTGTCATTTCAGCAATATCACTATATTATTTTATCTAAAAAATATTACCATACCAATCACACTATTTTTATTTTCATCTCATCATTTCTTTTCTATTTATTTCTTAAACAAAAAACTAAATTTTTATTAAAATTAAAAATTAGAATATTAATAATTAAAGTCATAGAATTTAAAAATTACAATACTAAAAATTAAAATACTAAAAAACTATTACACTGCTAATAGCGTTCCGCGCCTTCTCTTTGTATTGTGCCTTTGCCTGCCATCACATTAAAATCACTCATCCCGCTATGTTTTTCTGACATAAGACTGTTGTAGATACTGCTTTGATTTTCTTCCCATTCCCATCCTTGGATTGTAACCTCCTGTGTTGAGTATATTAATATACGGCTTGTACGCCGCAAATCCAAAGGTACTGTTTGAAGTGGACGTTTCTAGAGTGTCTGGGTTGGAATCAATTTGTGTTTGAGAATTTTGGTTGTGAGAGAATAACTATTGTGTAAAGGTTGTGTAGAGAATTGTGAGAGAATTGTGTAGAGAATAACTATTGTGTAAAGTTCTTTATTATTGTATATATATAGGGAAAAAAATATTTTTTTTATAATTCAATCGATATGACTGTTGCATGGGGTCCAACGGTTAAAAGAAATCAACCCAACCCTCGTTACTCGCCGTGGCCGTGGCCACCTCTACCCACGCCGCACCCCCCACGCCGTGTTGTTTCCATTTCCTTGCACGCCGTGGCTCATCGCCACATCATCGCCACACCATGCCCGTGTGGCCCATTCTGAGTAGCCTGATAGAACTAACCACTTTCGGGTTATGGTTAGAAAAAAAAATATACACATAAAGTTAATGTATCTTAATCATAAAAAAAAAACTATCTCTCTAAAAATCACTTATGCTTCCTAACTCGTGCATTAATCAATCAACTAAATCTTGGAGCTATAATTAACAAAAGCCTTATAAGAATTATGAATTTAATTTTTTTAGGGTGATATATCTAACAAGGATTGTGTCGCCTACGTTGCTCTGGGTTTTAAACAGTTTGTTTTTAGTATGAGATTAAGATTTTGGTTTTAATTAAATTAGTATTTTTTCTATTCTGTTTCTTTATCATAATATTAAGGTCTACGATTTGCTGTAGATAGTTAAGATTGTAATCAGTTATGTTATATTGATATGTACTAAAATATTAGAGCTTACTAATAAAGATTGTAACCTTCAAACTACGGAGAAAACTAATAATGTTGTACTTGCCGATTAATGATGATGATACCCCTTAAAAAACTAATATATTTATATATCTTCGCATAAGTTACAATTATAAAACAAAAACTGAAAATGCCTATAAAACATCCACCGACATGACATGATCCTCGCTAGAAACAAACATGATTAGACCGTGTGAGGTAAAAACTCAACTTTTCGTCAATTAAAAATGTATTAAACGAATGTTCAAATTACAATATAATAATATAGTTGATTAGTTTCTTCCAATTCTATAAATATCAAATTACTAGATCATATATATTTATGTGATACCAACAATGTAGTTTAGTGGTTGCTAGTTCTCTAATAGGTCACAATTTAATGTCGTAATCTATATATGTAAAACTTACGGGTCCAGTGAAGATATTATGAGAAATAAAGAGTTAAAAATTTTAGTCTCTTATGTTCACTCTAGTTGATGCCTAAGTAAGCCAAATGTGTCAAGGGTTAGAGTGTACCCGCCAGTCTATAATTTTGCATTTTATTCACTTTGTTCGAATAGAAGTTTTTGAGGAATATATATTTATTTGATGATAAGTCACATGTAATCTAGCTTGCATAATGCTTCTTTCACTCTTTTGAATATATTTAAACTTAGCAATTCTAATTTCTTGGATCAATTGGTCTTTTACTTTTAGGTTGCTAGTATTTTACTTGTTTTAAATACTATTAAATTTTAAATTCATCGAAGCATCTAAAGATTTCAAGATTTCATACTTTATCTTATTAAATAAACTAATAAAAACTAAAAACAAATAGTCTAAATCCTTTTTGATAACCAAAATGAATAGCTATTTTTTAAAATGATAAAATATACTAAAGTTTATAGCATAAATTTGAAAAGTCTAAAGAACTGAAAACTTGTAGTAAAAGATATAAACAAAATATTTAAAAGAATATAAAAGTTTAGGTATTAATATAATTTATTAAAACACAATTATAGAAACACACAGCAAAAAGCCAAAAACACATAAATATTTTGTTTAATTTTCTTTTGAATATATATTATAAATATATCCGTGGACAGACAAGTAAAAGAATCAAAAGGATTTACCCTATAGGGGTAATAAAAAAGAGAATGGTTTGCGGAATTGAAATCGGGTCCCACATTATTTAATATTTTAATATACTACTTTGACCTGTACGACGGATAACATTTTTTATACAAATTTTTAAATTTTTACCTAACCAATAGCTTTCTAATGAATAGTAAAAAATCATATCACATTTGTATAATAGACATAATATAAAAAAACCAATATTTAACCGGTTATCAATTTTTGAAATCAATCGACACACAATAGAGATTTTTAAGAGTAAAATACATACCATAGGAAAAAAAATATAAAAGACAGATAAGCGTTCATGATATCTCTAGAGGTGTTGACATTCAATTCCAATCGTAAAAGGATAAAACTGGGAAAAGAATTAAAATTCAAAAAAAGAAATAAAATAGTTTTATAGAGTGGTTGTTAAAGGAAGGTGGAAAAAGTTAAAATAGCAAAACAGGAGAATTTGTACGTCACTTAAAGCTAATTTCCGTCTACCTTGCTTTTCAAACTTGTTATAACTTGAAATTGGCAATATGTTTTTGCAGAAATTATGCGGCTTAAATAAAGAAAATATGTTTATAAAATAACCTCATCAAAACCCAAGACTCACAACTCTCTTTATAACAAGTAGCAACTCTAAACAGCCAAAAATACAAACATTAATAACACTAAACCACCTCTAAAAAGTCTGCAGGCATTATTTCCAAGAAGCGGTTTCAACCGAGTCAACTCATTTCTGAGAACCAGTTGACTCAACCACCTCTCCTTCAAGGGTTGGTAAGGGCTCAGCCACTATCTCAGCCTCTTGTGGTTGTTGAGAGGCCCATTTGTTTGATAAAGCCATGTTCATCATCTCATATATCTTCCCACCAAGCTGTGATGGACTCTCAGGCTACATCAAAATTTTAAAAATTAAATTATAATTAACTAGTAAATCATTAATCCAAAATATTGCCAGGTGGCACTCACCGTGAAACCACTAGAAATCAATGCAGTATCATACAAAAGATCAATAGCTCTCAAAGCTTCTTCATCATCGCCATTGCTTTTGCAAGCAGCCTGAATTTAAACAATATTTAAAAAAAGAATATTTAAAAATTAAAAACAAATGGAGAAAATTAAACGTACACTCAATGTTTGAATAATTGGATGTTCAGGATTAATCTCAAATACTCTTCGGCTTCTCATGAAATCCAGACTAGAAGAATCACCAACTGCTTGTGCCTTCATCAACCTAGGTTTTACAAAAATAAAATCCTAATTAAGAGAAAAACAAAAATTGAGAAAAATATAATATTAAAAATTTAAAATAATATTCACCTTTCCATGTTTGCAGACCAACCGAATTTTCCAGAAACGAGAACACAAGGTGATGTTTTGAGACGACTTGAAATTTGCACACTTGCAACTTTATCACCTAATCGTTTCTTCATCCAGTCACAGATATGTCCAAATTCCTGTTTCATTTCTTTATCCTTTTCCTCATTCTTGTCACCTAAATCAGAAATATAATTAATATAATTATTAACAGAAATTAGCATTCAGTTTAGAGACTAACTAACCAATATCTAAGTCTTCCTTGCTAATGTCAACAAAGTTCTTTTCCTTGTAAGATTTTAGATTTGTGACAGCGACTTCATCAATGGGATCAACTAAGAACAGTACCTGTTGAAAAATACATAAATATAATTAACTATATAATATATGTTTAAAATATAATGACAGCTGGCATTACTCACTTCAAGATTTTTTTCATATAATCTCTCCAAGAAAGGTGTGTTTTTTGCACTTTTGACACTATCAGCAGCAATGTAATAAATATCTTTTTGGTCAGCTTTCATGTTTTCAACATATTCATCCAAACTGATCATTTCTTCTTCACTTTGTGAAGAGAAAAACCGAAGTAATGGTGCAAGACGTTTGTGGTTTTCACGGTCTTCAATACATCCTAATTTTATATGCTTCCCAAAATTCTCCCAAAACTTCTCATAATCCTAAAAAAACAAAAATAAATAAATAAATTTGGGACTTTTTTATGAATAAGATCAAATGCTTACCTCTCGGTTCTCACTCATGGATATGCCAAGAATCATGTCAAATGCTTTTCGAACCAATCGTTTCCTCATTATACGAACCTTTTCGATATAAAAATAAAAATTAAAATCAATATCACTTTTATCTCCAAACTAATTGTGACAAAGATATGAAAATGTAAAATTTACTTACAACGCGGCTTTCTTGGAGAATTTCACGTGAGACGTTCAAGGGGAGATCGTTAGAGTCAACAACACCTTTGACAAAGCTTAGATATCGTGGAAACTACTCAAAATAAAATAAAAAACAAACTCAAAAATTATAAAACTTTTCAAACATATAATATTAAGATTTCTTTTTATGATTTTACCAGTTCTCCATCAAAATCATCTGAAATGAAAACACGTTTGACATAAAGCCTTATATTTTTAGTTTTTGGATTAACAATATCTTCCTTCCCCATTGGAGTAACTGCAGGCACATACAGAATCGATCTGAATTCAACTTCTCCCTGCAAATTGTCAAAAATATTATTTAGTTTTGCATAAAATATTTAAATCAAAAAATTGCATTTTACATACCTCTGTTGTGAAGTGTGAAGATGCTAAAGGTTCTAAATACTCATTAAATGCCTTCTTGTAAAACTCATTATAATCCTCTGTAGTAACTTCCTTAGGGTTTCGAAGCTGCAAAATAAAAAATAATAATTTATAAAGTGCTACAAACATAATATTAACTAGATTAACTTACCCAAATAGGTTGTGTCTCATTGGTGAGTTCCCAATCCCAGTATTTCTCAACAATTTTCTTAGTTTTCTTCTTTTTCTGTTGCAATACAACAATATTATAGTTAAATCTATATCTTGTATAACATTAACTCAAATTTATTTAAATATTATCACTCACCTCAACATTGTCATCAGCCCCATCCTTTTTAGCCTCAGCTGGATCGTCATCAACTTCAACCTGTTTCAAATAAATATAATAAAATAAAATAATTGAGCTAGAAAAACGTGAAATTAACATTAATTAAAACATAATCTGGTAAATTAAGAATTACCTCTTTTGTGTATCCCTTTTCTTGCCATGTGTAAATTGGAAATGAAACAAACTGCGAATAATTTTTAACGAGTCTCTCGATTCTCTCAGGGTGAGCAAAACCTTTATCATCACGCTGAGTAAAAACAAAATATATATTAAATTATTAATACTGTAGTTAAATTTTGAAAATAAAAATTTAAGATAAAATTATGTGCATATATACTATTATAGACCTTGAGATGCAATTTGATTGAAGTTCCTCTAGGAATTAATTTCTCAGGATCAGTTTCCTCTCTGACAATATAAGAGCTAGAATTTGCTTCTCCTTCCCAAACAAATTGTTTATCAGATTTAGGACTTTTTGTTGTGACAACAACCTGTTGACAACAAAAAAATTAAAAAAAAAAAGATAATAAATAATTAATAAATTCATGAAAGAAAGTGAGTTGCAGATTTGAAGCAAAGCATACCTTATCAGCAACCAAAAAGGCTGAATAAAATCCCACACCGAACTGACCAATCAAATTGCTGTCTGAACCAGAGTCTTTGCTATCCTGTAAAATGCAAACATTTTGCATAAGTATATCATATTTGATGATTTTTTGGTTAAGAAACATAATAAATTATTTACATAGTTAGAAAAAAACAGCATTATCGACCTTTAAAGCTTTTAAAAACTTAGCGGTTCCACTGTGAGCAATTGTTCCTAGAGAATCAACTAATTCTTGGTGGGTCATACCAATACCAGAGTCCCTGAACATAGCAAGCAAGTTAGAAAATGTTTTAAGTAAATTTTTATAATTTAACAGATTGTTTTAGCAGTTATAAATCTTACGTGAGAGTAATTATTCCATTTTCTTGATCGGTTTGAATGCGTATGTCAAGTTCAGGAGCACCTTCCATAAGCTCTGGCTGAGTAACACTAAGAAATCGTAGTTTATCCAATGCATCACTTGCATTGCTGAAACATAAAATATATATATTTAATTGTATCAGCAGTAGAACCTAACCAAAAAGTTACTACATTTTAGATTTGCTGAAAAGTTTCAAAACTTACCTGATAAGTTCACGAAGGAACACCTCTTTGTTGCTATATAAACTGTTAACAATAAGGTCCATGAGTCGACTTACCTGCAGCAGAAAATAAACATTGTGATATCGATTGCTTATGGCAGAAATCATATTCAAAATTTTTATTAAAAGATTATTGAAAATTTGAACTCCATAATATCTAATTGCACACCTCTGCTTGATACTCATACTTCTCGACAGGTGCATCAGGTGTCTGGATATCAGAAGCAGTTGATTCATACCGGATTCCGGAAGGAATCATACCCAATTTCAAAGGTTTTGTAGAAGCAGTGTAAGTCGAATTCGTTAGAACTGAATACCATCTGCCACTGGAATCCCTCTCTCCACCCTGTTTATGTCATATCATCACTTTGATTAACAAACAAAATGATAAATAGTTTGATCTAAATGATAACATAACAATCAGTTACTGTATTAAGGCTTCTAATAATCGTTTTAACAAGCTGATTATGTAACAAAATGTTATACTGCTAAATAGAAATGACGAATACCAATACAAAGGTAAACAAAGCTATTGACGGTAGGAAATGTGAAATAGATTACGAAGAAATGAAGAATCATACCGATTCTATAAAATTGGGGGAACAAATTGAGGCCGCAGCCATGGCATCACGGCGGCGATGGCCGCCATATCGGAGGAGAGAGTTGACGGAACGCCTAGATAGCCTGTGCATATTTGTGCGATCGAATCTAACGGAGACGGAGGAGAGTGATGGGCTGATGGCTGCAGTGATGTTGAAGGGTTTTGGTAGGGTTTGAACAAAAATAGGGGTTTAAGGAAGCTTCTGGAGATGAGAAATCTGTGACCAATTTCTAATAAAGAAAACCAATATCACAAATTCACAATAACAAATTAAAAATTATAGTTTTTCCATTACAATTATCACCGATTTAACCAAATTAATGGGTGCATAACAAAAATTTGAAATTTTAATATATTATTTTAGGATTTAAAATATATTTCCAAGTTTTACGAGGAAATGAGAGAAAATAGAAGAATTGTATTGAAACATATATCATGATTTATTTCTAATCGCTAAAAAATATATTTGATCAATGTAAAAATATGAAAAGATTTTTAGTATTTTTATTTTGAATAAAAAGATACATGTAAATTGTCACTAGATCATAAAAAAAAAAATATAAATGTAATCATTTAAATCTTAAAATGCACTTCTAATGTATCCCAACTTCCCAAAGGGTTTAATTTAGGTCCGTGCAAATTGGTCCGAGAACCAACAAGAAATGTAGAACCGTAAGTTAGACGAGCAATTGATGTTGTTATCCAAAAATTCGGGCATTATGAACCTCGTATAAATGAAACTATACCCTAAGAGGATGTGTTATGCAGCCGTTAAACCCACGCCAAAGGGCAAAAATCACCCTTTAACCTCGTTAAACCATATCTTGCCCACCGCCAAAAGGCACTTCGCCGAGGGTACAACAGCTCGCCAACGTTTATTATTTTTATTTTATTTTTTATTTTGTAAATTGTGATTGATTTGAGTTATTTTTCATGGTCCCTAAAGAGATGTTAGAAGATGTTAAACCAGATATGGTAATTTTGGGTGTGTGTTAAAACCATGTTAAAAGGGGAAAAAAAAACTTTTAACATGACTAGGAGACCGTACCTTACGCTCTAACACAAAGAAAAGAAACCGCCTGATAAGCTTCAATTTTATCATCAATAAACAAAACTCTAAATAAATAAAAAAATCAACTTTGAAAAAGTGATGCAAATTATTCAAATCTTTGTTGCATAATAAACAAGAAACTTATTAACATGGTACAAATCAAATTCAGAATGAAACTCATATCTAGTAAAAAAAATGGAAAATTTTTGACCTTCAAAGTCAAAAGAACTTCATAACTGATCAAAATTGCAGCCTTGCAGATGTTTGAGCTTCAACCTATCTACTAAGACAATTCATGATATATTTGAATAAAAAACAAAAATCTACTTTTAAACTATCAATAAATATTCGTCACTCTACTATGGCTTGTAACGGTTGCAGAAACGTATTAAAGAATTAATTTCTTTTTGCCTAAAGTATTTACTATCCAACTTGTCTGGCTTTTTTGTAAATAGTGAGAAAGATATCATCTTGCTGAACCATGTATGAGTTTATGCATAGATACTCAATATGCTGTCAAATATTTGATTCCTGCAAAAAAAAAAAAAGATTTGATGAAAGTTAACCAACAGCCATATAAATCTCATTAAATAAATGACGTCACTATTTACCTGAATATAATCTTGTTTTATAGGCGGGTCAAGTTTATTTACAATTCGAATAAATCCGGCCCATTTTTTAACAACCACCACATTTCACATAATAATAATAATAATAACTTCAAACAGCTTTATTCCCTTTGTAAATTTTCAATTTATCAACAACCTCATGAATATCACAACCCTCATCAACTACCAACAGTTCTTTTGCCAACATTACATAACTCTGAAAATTAGGAATTCTATTTTTCAATTCCATTATATGTAAAAATTGTAAGCATATATCCACCTCAGCATCTTTCAAAACCCCATCAATCAGAACCGTCCAAATAATCTCATCTGCATCAAATTCTCGATCTAACATGTTCTCAAATAACTCACGAGATTTACTCTTTTGCCCTTCTTTGCATAAAGCACAAATAAGTGATTTATATGTTTGAATTTCAGGTTCAAAACCTTTTATATTCATCGAATTAAAGAATTCTAAAGCGGTTTCAACTTTTAGGTTATTACAATGAGTGGTAATAAGAGACTCGTATATAATTCGATTAGGGTTTATATCATTTTCTTCCATTTTGTGTAATAATTTAACTGCTTCTGTTCTCTTTCCTTCTTTACACAAACCAACAATTATAGCACTATAAGTATCAACCGTTGGTTCACACCCGTATTCCAATATTCTAACTAAAAGGTCAACAAAAGTCAACTCTTTCTCGTTTGACCCAAAAATGTCAACTGCTTTTTCATGTTGACCTGCAGCTTTTTCTAAAAGTAACCGCCTTTCGTTTTCCAATCCTTTCATCAAGATTCGATAAGTTCGATAATTCGGTTTGCATCCTCTATCAACCATTTTTTTAAAATATAAAAATGCATGATCCACTCGATTTAATGATGCAAATCCATTAATTAATGAAGTGTATGTCACATGATCAGGATTAATTCCTTTTTTCTCCATTTTTTCAAGTAATAATTCTGCTTCATCTACACGTGCTTCCAAACATAACCCATAAATTAGTGAACTGTAAGTTAATAAATTTGGAATAATATTTTTATTTTCCATTTCATTAAAAATCTTGAAAGCAAGATGAACACTACCATTTCGACACAACCCATGGATTAAAGTTGTGTAAGTAATCACATTTGGTACAACGTTTTTCTCCACCATTTTATCACATAATTTTTGTGCTTCAGATAATTTATTACTTTTTGATAAATAAGATATAATTGCATTATAAGTTTCAGTTTCGACCCTACAACCATTTTTTTCCATTTTTTCAAGCAACATAAGTGCATCTTCTACATTTCCTTGTTTACAATAACTGTCAATTAAAGTGGTATAATGTACCTTATTCGGTATTAAACCTTGGTCAACCATTTCATGGAAGAAAGTCAAACCTCCATCAAGATCCCCTGTTTTACAAAACCCTAAAATCAGTTCACCATAAGTCCACTCATCTGGTTTGCATCCATAAGCCTTCATTAAATTAACTAATCTTAATGCATTATTTAAATCCCCTTGTTTAATAAACCCAATAATTAAAGTGTTATACGAAACAACAGTCGGCAACGGGCCTACTTTCGTCATTTTGCTCAAAAGAACCATACCCTTTTGTAAGTTTTTCATCAAGCACAAAACTTTAATAATTTCATTATACGTTTCAATATTTGACAAATTACCATTTTGCCCCTGCATCCAATTAAAAATCATAAAGGCAGCATCAAATCTCCCGATTGCACCTAACTCATATATTAAAGCATTAAAAGTAACCGTATTTGGAATCAAACCATCTTTCAACATTTTATGGTAAAACCCGATTGCAACTTCGGGTTGACCCGTACGAAACAGCCCACTTATAAGAGCTGTGTACGTCTGCACATTTGGCAAACAACCCGTATTTTTCATAATAATTACAAGATCCATAGCTTTTTTAACCAACCCACTTGCACATAATGATGAAATTGGGACTGTAAATGTATAAACAGTTGGTTCAATGTTTTTTTCCATCATTTCCTTAAGCATGTCCAATGCTTCATCGACCCGACCCACATTGCATAACCCGTTTATAAGATTGGTGTAAGTTGCAGAATTTGGATCAACCCCTTCTTTCACCATTTCATCAAAAACCTTAAAAGCAGATTTTAAATCTTTAATCCTACAATAACCAAGAATCATGGAACTAAAGGTGAATACATCTGGATACAAATCATACTGACCCATTTGATCTAAATACGATTCTGCTTCTTGAATTTTCCCCTTTTTACACAACATATTAATCAATGTATTAAAAGTCAACAAATTTGGCCTAATTCCATACTTTATCATCTGCATAAAAACCTCACGAGCAGCTTCAATCATTTGAAACTTTCCCATCTGAATTAATAAAGTGTTGCAGCTATACAAACTATAACCAACACCTTTAATCCTAATTTCATTCAGATAATCAATAATCCCTAAAAGTTCTTCCTTACTTTTACACTCTTTCACCATCAAAACCCTTATATGATCAGTATCCCCAAATCGTCCTTCGCGAACTAACCTACTTAACATCGCTTTATAGCAATTCAAATCATGCTTATAAGAATATGTTTTTGAAATCCAATAAAAGAATCTAACAACAACATCTATATCTGTATGTGAATTCACAATTTTGGCAACATGATCATGCTGGAGTTTATGACTGACATGCTTAAGTTCTTTGTTTTCAAACCAACGAGGATCAGACAACATTCTGGAAACATTACTGACTAAATTAGGGTAAGTAAAATTAGGCTGCGATGAGAATCTGAGAAATGTGTGAGAACCTAACAACGGGCAGTGTTTTCGGAGATCAAAAAGAGATTTAGGTTTGAAAGGTTTTACCATTTCGATTGAAAATTTATTCATTCATTCGTGAGCTGATTGTTGCTGATGTTGAGAAATTATCAGCAATTGCATTGATGAAGAATCGGTTAGGGTACTGATTTTTGTAGTGAAATGTAATGGTGGCATGATTCGATGCGTAAACGTGGTCAATTGAAGACCATGTTATGAGAAATTGGGTGGTTGAAATATGAATTTGGGAATCGGTAGATGGGAATCGAGCTACGGTTTGATATTGCTTTTTTCTATTTTCTTTTGGTTCTTGGTAATTGTTGTCCCTTCGGCTGTTAAACCCCAACGTCGTAGGGTTTATTTTGCAATTAGGGCAGGGGTGATAACTTAGCCTCACAAATCGGTTAACTCATTTTTATCTTAATTTATCAGTTTTGTTACATCTGTATTACTCCGTATTATATTTACCAATGATAGAAAATTGGCAATTTATACCAACAACATATCTTCATTTTTCTATCTCCATTGGCACGACTGTTATAAGGCATCTTCCAACCGTGACGCATTTCGTAACTCGTCAGCAGTCTCTTACCAACCATCGAGTTATTGACAAGATAATATCAACAACAATCATCACTAACCATCCCTAACTCCCCCCCCCCCCCCCCCCCCACACACACACACACACAGAGCTCACGACGAGTTCTTGAAACTCTTCCTCCTACCGACGAGGCTTTTGATGAACCCGTGCCATTGGTGACGAGCAAGGATGAGTTCATCGCCCTGATGTTGACAAGGGTCTAAGTTACCTCTTTTTAACTTGTTGTTTATTTAAGTCCAAAGTGAAAACTAATAATAGTAATAATGAAAACAAATAATGAAACCAAAAGCTAAATATTTGTTATGGTTTAAAACAATTTGGTCATTGACAAAACCTTGACATATGAATTGGTTGAGTAGTTAATAAAACACGAGATAGACCTTTACTCAAAATGTATGTGAAAGTTGAATATTTGGTTTTGATTTACATTATACGCAATTTAAATGATATTATGGTGGTTATTTTTAGACTCTTTTCTAATCATTGTAAAGTCTTTTACCTAAAGATATTTCCAAACCATACTACTTATGGAGATGGTTTGTTATAGTAACATTGTTAAAATGGCCAGGTTAGTGTTTACCTTATATGTAATTACATTATTATCCCGACCACAAGAACATGTTTAATTAAAATTAACACATTTTCCCTACTTGAGCTGGATCTTGACAAACCATTCTAAAGGGTCGTTTGATAGTTACTAATTGAGTTAGTCGGATTGAGTCAGAATTGGATTGAGTCAGAAGCGGATTGAGTCACAACTTCTAACTGAATCCATGTGTTTGATAAGACGCTAACTGAATGTGCTAATTGATAAATAATGACTTCATTACTCTTCTCTTTTTTATAATTTGATTTAAATATGATTATTTAAATAAAATATAATTATGACCCGGCCAAATTTGGCCTTAATGGGCCAATCCATATTTGAAAATATATAAAATTATAAACTAAAATGTGTCTACTTTGGCCCATATATAAATTTAGGATTAGGAAATTAGGTTTTCTTTTAGAACGATCACACCCCCAAAATCTATGCAGCTTTTCATATTTCTTTTAATCTCTTTAGACGAACGCTATTTGCTCCAACTCAGGTATATTTCGACTGAAACTTTACTCGTATGTTATTGATACCTCGTCCATGGAGGAAGGGAAGAAAAACGCTGCTTGTGGAATGTTGCGTCAAGGGAGATGACAAGAAAAAGACCGAGTCCGTCAAGTTTTCAATTCAGACTCGATCTGCATATTGGATTGGACCGAATCTGAGTTTTTGACCGAGTTAAAGAAATGATGATGAAAACAAACGCCCGGATTAGACCGAATCGGAAAATTGAAACTGGGTCCGAATCCTAAGATCAAATCAAACAGCTCCTAAGTCTCCTATCGAAGATTTAAGAATTCCCATATATTTTGGTTATAACTAAAACCAACTCAATTGTGGTCTTAGCATAGAATGATTAATGACATATAATCAAATTCTTTAAATTTCAAATTTCTATCGAATTCAGGTAAAGATAAAGATCACATCTAAGTACATCCTAACTAAGTTTACAAGTCCAATAACCAAGATTACTATATATAACTATTAGACATCTTTCAACAATTAACTCTTTATTCATTTGTTAATTTTATAATACCAGCATCACATCAATAATCCTAAACTGACACACCAAACGACATACTAAAAGTATCTTTTCACTTACTTCATCACTTTGGTAACATACAAAATATATATTGTAAAATGTGTAAGTTTTCCTTGCATACGTACTCACTTCCTCGTCTCTTTCTCATTACTTAATCGAATAACAAACTGGAGATAAATTAAGTTGAAGGAAATTGGGAATCAAAGTAGAGGTACCATGCCATCAATCGAGCTTACTGTAGTAGTACAAATCAAGGCGCGAGGCGCGGCGTCGACGTTACAAAACAGACCATGGCGGCCAGACTAGGCGCGACGTGAGATAAGGCATAATAATTCACGATTTGGTGCGCCTTATGACGAGTTTTTGTAAGGCGGTTGGGAAATTTTTTTTTTTTAAAAACATGATGACATATATAATTATAAATTTGGATATAACACTTTTTGTATATGAATTATTATATAAATCAATAGATTTATAAAAAAATTAATTTGATATACGTATATATATAAATTATATAAAAAATTGGGTAAATGTCAGAAATTGTCCATGTGGTCTTGGGTTTTCTGGCTTTTTGTACCTAAATTTTTTTTTTTTCAAATTTTTTGTCTCTGTACTCTTTAAAATTCTGATTTATTGTCCTTCCATCCAAATTTGGCTGTTAAGTAACAGAATATGCTAAAAAAGTGAAGGCATTTTCGTCATTTTTTTTTCTTTTCTACCATCATCACCAAGAACACCCCCAAATTAGTGTCCTTCCAGAAAAACCTTTCAAAAATAAACCTAAATTAAAATAATCTAAATCAAATTGCACTTTTCTTCTCTATCGATTTCACCTCCTAATTGTCGTTCAAAAAAGAAACCCCCACAAATCTCTGAAATATTCATAAAGCAATCACATTCGAAGCAAAAACCTTTGAATTCTTCACCGAAGAAGAAGAATCCTCTGTAAATTCGTACTTCTCCACTGTTCTTCTCCACATATCGTCGCCGCTCCACCGCATGTGGAACCCTAGGTGACCGGAGAAGACGACCGGACGAACCATAGATCTGGTGGCGGAGGTTACCGTACCAGTGAGAGTGAGGGGGGGGGGGGGGGGGGAGAGAGAGAGAGAGAGAGAGAGAGAGAGGGAGGGAGGTGGTTGTGAAGCCTTTTTAAAGTTTATACCAGTTACAAGCGGAGAGTCGACGGAAGAAGAGAAGTTTTCAGACGAGTTGGGTGGCGGAGAGAGAGGGATAAAGTATGTGATTACTTTCGTTCCTTTTTCATCTCACTTTCGTTCAATTTCATCACAACGATTGCAATTTCTCTGTATTTTCCATGAACAATTTAGTACCTTTATTTTCCATGAACAATTTGTCTGTATTTTTTTATATCGATCTACCCTTGATTTGTTTGATATGCACAGTTGACGGAAATTTGATTTTGATTATTGTTAGAGATTTTGTGGTTTAGGTTTAGTGTTTATCAATTTGGGGATTATGAATTTTAGTTTTGTTAGCTAAATTTTGAGAAACGAGAGAAAGGGATGAAGATGAATGTGATTAGGGATGTTCTTAATGATGGATGTTCTTGGTTTCATGGCAGAGAAGAAGAAGATACAAGAATTGAAGAAAATGACCAAAATACCCTCACATGAGGTTAGTTAACAGTCAAATTTGGACGGAGGAATAATAAACAAGAATTTTAAAGAGTACAGAGAGAAAAGCCAGAAACCCAAGACCACAAGGGCAATTTTTGACATTTACCCTAAAAAATTTGTCGCATTAAGTACGCTTTAAAAAACGTCATGGTCCACCATAACTTGATGCTAGACGGTGTCGCCACGCCATACGCTTTCTTAAACCTTAGTTAAAATAGTGTCTAATTAAAATTAATTAATTAATATTTTGTTTTTGATATATATATATTTTTTTAACAAACAGTGGTTCGAATCAGGTAGGAACATCCAAGCAGATGATTTCCTCCATTTTTTTTATTTTTTTTATTTATAGATAAACTCATTTTTTATATTTTTATGGAATTCTCTCAACAAATCTAAAACTCGAAATTAAAAAAAAACCTTATCTTTAGTGGCCCAATTGATCTACACTGTGTTTTCTGATTTATTTTTGTGTGTTTTTTCTGTTTCTTATTTAGGCCTCTCTAGAGATGCCAATTTTATCCGCGGATTCGGGTACCCGCGGCTACCCGACCCTAACGGGGCGGGTATTACCCGCTTAAACGGGTAACGGGGCATGGACGTGTATTGATTTTTACGCCCGAAGCGGGGGCGGGTCGGGTACAGGTACTCATCTACCTGCACCGTTTCATACCCGAATATATATATTCTATGTACAAATACTATGTATATTGCATATTACATACTAACACAAAGTTTTATTTTTATTTATCAATGCCCTTCTCTTTTTATAGTGCAATTGTAGATGATTTGTTCTTTCTAGAAGTGATATGGGACAACAACAAAGAAAATAAGATCCCATATTGCTAGAATACAACTCATAAACAAACTTTCACATCTATAAAAGTGTACTCTCTCCACATAGCAAGTTATTATCCATCAATCAACATAGATACATGTATGAGTGTATTAAAATACACCAAACACATATGTTGTGTTTACTATATTTTTTTCTTGAATATTTGAACAAATACCCATCGGGTAACCCGTACTCGCACGAGGATTTTTCTACCCGAACCCGACGGGGATTACGCGGGCGCAGGCGGGGACGGGTATGGGGATTGGAGTTCGGGTGCGGGTACGGGTTTTGCAGTATCTGCTACTACCCGCGCGCGTTGGCAGGCCTCTCCCAACAGTTGGCCGTCAGTAAACCCATCAGTAACGCCACATCAACACATCCTTACTGACACGCTACTGACACGGTCGTGACAACAATAACCCATCACCAAGACCCGTGCCAACGGCACGTCCTCGGCACCCGTCGTGGGGTTTTTTTGGCCGTCGCCCGCCGACGCCGTTGGCACGGAGGCGTCGTGCGGGGCGTCGTGGGGAATCCATCGTGGTGAGGACGGATGTGGTGGTGCCGTCGTGAGTTTGGGGGAGAGAGAGGAAAGGGGAAGGAAGAGAGAGAGGGGGTGGGGTGCTTTGGGGATTTGTACATTAGGCTGAAAAAGTTGTACATGTCATGTTTTTTTTATAAAAAATAGTTTTTTTTTCTGTTTTTTTTTTAAATTTAATTTTTTTTATATATATATTTGTTTTAATAATACAAATATATTAGTCATTTTTATAATTATTTAATTTAAATTAAAAATAATGATGTGGAAATGATGAGTTTAGTGATGGGTTAGTGATGGGTAGGGTTGGCACGACCGTGTCGGTAGCGTGTCAGTAAGGATGTGATGACGTGACGCTAGTGATGTGTTTAGTGATGGGTAAGGGTTGGGAGAGGCCTAACCCTTAAAATATGACATTTAACCCCCTCACCCACACACAAAAAGGCTACTGACGCACAGTGTATCAAGTCGTGATGGAGACGGGTTTTTGTTGACGCTCTTAGTGACGGGTGGTGCCAAAGGGTCACCCCGACGTGTTGAAGATGCTATTGACGTGCCTCACGACGTAAAGTGTACACAATCAAGGGTTTGTCAAGATGCTTCAAGTCGCAGCTTCTTGTTCTCTTCAATCAAACTCAAACCTGTATCCTTTCCAAATCTTTAGAAACCCAATTGAACCAGCTCAATTACACGCTGTATCAATCAAAACTGCAACCTTTCATGACCCAGTTATATCATCTCGCCTTATATCTCTCTACACCCACTCTAAAACCAACACCCTTGATCACGTCCGATCAGTCTTCAACCAAATTCAACAACCAACCTTGTTTTCATGGAACACCCTCATCAAATCCTACGTCGAAAAACAGCGATCACAAGAATCCCTCATTATTTTCATCGAATTTATGTCACGGTCTGGTTTAATACCTGATGTATTTACTTTACCATGTGTTATCAAAGCTTGTGGAAAATTAATGGCAGTTAAAGAAGGTGAGCAGATTCATGGTTTGGGTTTGAAGTTCGGGTTCGGGACAGAAGTGTTTGTTCAAAGCAGTTTAGTCAGCATGTATTCGAAATTTAAAGATATAAATTCTGCACGCAAGGTGTTCGATAAAATGTCTGAGAAAGAATTGGTTTCTTGGAACTCGTTAATGGACGGGTACGTGAAGTCTGGTAACATCGAGCCTGCAAAGGAGTTATTTGATGAGATGACAGAGAGAGACGTTGTTTCATGGACTATAATGATTGATGGGTTATCAAAAAGTGGTAAAATTGAAGATGCACGAAAGGTGTTCGATGAAATGCCCAGCAGAAACTTACCATCATGGAATGCGATGATTAATGGGTATATGAAAGCTGGTGATTTTGTTTCAGCACGTGGTTTATTCAATCAAATGGAAGATAAAGATATAATCACATTTAATTCTATGATAGCAGGGTATGAACTCAATGGACAGTTTTCAGAAGCTTTAAAGTTGTTTATCGAACTCTTAAATTTAGGATATATGCCTACAGATAGTACTTTGGTTAGTACACTATCTGTTATATCATGGTTAGCTGTACTTAGCAAGGGAAAATGGGTTCATTCTTACATGGTTAAAAATGGACAAAAATTAGATGGTATAATTGGTACTTCACTAATCGAAATGTATTACAAATGTGGGAGCATCGAGTGTGCTTTAAAGGTTTTTGACAGTATACCCAAGAAAAAATTAGCACATTGGACTGCTATAATAGTTGGATTAGGAACACATGGGCAAGCTAAACATGCACTTAAACTGTTTAACAAAATGCTTAAACTTAAGTTCATCCCTAATGATATAACCTTCATAGGTGTACTAAATGCTTGTAATCATGCAGGTTTGGTTGAAGATGGTAAACGGTATTTTAATTTAATGATAAATGATTATAAAATAGAACCGACAATTGAACATTATGGCTGTTTAGTTGATATTCTTTGTAGAGCAGGTAATCTTGAAGAAGCAAAGAATGTGATAGATAAAATGCCCATTAAACCGAATAAAATCATTTGGATGAGTTTACTTAGTGCTTCAAGAATCTATAAAAATATAGAAATTGGGGAATACGCTGCTCATAATATAACAAAAATCGACCCAAAATATATTGAAAGTTACGTGCTTTTGTCTAACATGTACGCTGCAAACGGGAATTGGGAAAAAGTGTCAAATATTAGAGAAATAATTAAAAAAACGGGTGTGAAAAAAGATCCGGGATGCAGTTTTATAGAGTTTGGAAATATTGTTCATGAGTTTATTGTGGGTGATAAATCACATCCTCAAAGTGATGAGATTTATCAGAAGTTGAGTGAAATTAGGGGAAAATTGAAATCTTTAGGGTATGTAGCGGATAAATCACAAGTTTTGTTGCATATTGAAGGGGATGATGAGAAAGAAATGGAATTAGAAAGCCATAGTGAGAGATTAGCTATTGCTTTTGGGTTAATTAATTTGAAACCCGGAATCCCGATTCGGGTTGTGAAGAATCTTCGTGTTTGTAATGATTGTCATTCGGTTACAAAACTTTTGTCCAAGATTTATGATCGTGAAATTGTTGTGAGAGATAATAGCCGTTATCACCATTTTAAAGATGGATTATGTTCTTGTATGGATTATTGGTGATGTGGCGAATTATTATTAGAGGTGGCAAGATAGCGGGTTAAAACGAGCCTCTTTTTTTTTAACTTGTGAACACCTTTTGTCCATTTTGTACCTTTTTAAATTGTTAATGCATTAATTGTGATTACATAGAAAATGTTGTTACATTATAATCCAAATCTCAGAATTGGTTCTATGCCTTGAAAATAAGACTATAGGTTGTGAGACGTCATTTTTATACAAGTGATATTTGGGAATTAATTATGTTCTATCATAAAAGGCAAAGCTTGAAATATGAAAGCTTTTACTTGTAATATTGATCATCAAAAGTGTACATAAGTTTAGCTCACTTTCCGGGCACAAAGTTGGTAGCGTAAGCCCATGCGTTATTAGCAACGGGGTCACTAAGATGGTCAAACAAGTTCTCAATCGGGCCCTTTCCTGTAACAATGGCTTGAACAAAGAACCCGAACATCGAAAACATCGCCAATCGACCGTTCTTAAGCTCCTTAACCTTCAACTCGGCAAATGCTTCTGGGTCATCAGCCAACCCAAGTGGGTCAAATGACCCACCCGGATAAATCTTGTCTAGCCCTTCACCGAGTGGGCCCCCACCAACACGGTACCCTTCAATGAGGCCCATGAGAACCACTTGTGTAGCCCAAATAGCTAAAATGCTCTGGGCGTGGACTAAGTTTGGGTTTCCTAGGTAATCGAGCCCACCTTCTGAGAAAATCTGGGATCCTGCCTTGAACCAGACTGCTTCACCAAACTTGACACCGTTCTTTGAAAGAACCTCGGGGAACACACACCCGAGTGCACCGAGCATGGCCCACCGAGAGTGGATCACTTCAAGCTCACGGTTCTTGGCGAATGTCTCGGGGTCGGCAGATAACCCTGCGGTGTCCCACCCGTAGTCACCGGGGAATTCACCGGTTAGGTATGATGGGGTTTGCTCTGAGAACGGGCCCAAGTACTTCGGGCGGTCCGGGCCATACCTATTAAACGAATTTCGGTATCATATAAATTAGTTTCTATTGCTATAAATTTTGGAAATTAAAACTAAAAACATGAATTTGTGTGTTTTTTTTTTACCAAATGCTTTGTGGTACGCTTTTGACGGTTCTGCGCATGGTGAAACGGCCGCCATTGAAGCCGCCGGTTTTCTTGATGAGCTCGTTTTGAGGCTTCAATGCCGCCTGACCGGCGAATGCTGACTGTTGGATTGTAGAGGTTGCCATTGGGATTAAAAGGAATGCTTAAGAGTTTGTAAGAGGATGTGTGTAGATGGTGGAGAATTAGACAGTTATATAACGGAAGTTAACAAGTTTAATGGATAGGATGATGTACAAGTCAGCATCATGTTATTGGCTCACAGGATTTGGTTTCTGATTATGAAGGATTCCATGTAGGTCCTCATTCTGCCATGTGGCTTTCATCTTGTGTTGATTATAAGCCACACAAAAAAGAAAAAGAAAAAGAAAAAATATAACAATAACAATTTAATTATTTTAATAAATTTTAACTATATATTGAAAAAGGATTTATCAATTATACATTTAAAAAGTTATGGTTACATAATTGTATTATTTTTGTTTCATTTTAATCAAGTAATCAAACATAAATTATAAATCACATTTGAGTTGTCAATACTTGATTTGTTAAATTGTATTATCCATTGTCTTCTTCTCTAAATTTACAATCGATGATACTCAATTCGA
Source organism: Calendula officinalis (assembly GCA_963853835.1). Classification (NCBI taxonomy): domain Eukaryota; kingdom Viridiplantae; phylum Streptophyta; class Magnoliopsida; order Asterales; family Asteraceae; genus Calendula; species Calendula officinalis. The sequence goes on along the minus strand of OY970823.1, from coordinate 56,511,611 downwards.
TTATAAATAAACAAAAACATTGTTTAATGAAAACATTATTCAAGTTATCAAAGATAAATTAGACCATGCATATCGCACGACCAAAATCTCGGTCGCGACCTCTACCTCGGACGACCCCGACGCGTCGCCCCCGTTACACGCCCCCTTGCTCGACGCGTCGACCCCCTTGAACGGTCGGGAAGTCGACCGTTGGCGAATGGTGGAAACGGACGAATTTTAATGGGGCAACGGCTATAAACGACTAGTTTGCCCCACACCTCTTCAAATTTTACCCCTTTTTTTACCTTATAAATACCCAATCTTTTTCTAAAAAAATTCACACTTCTCATTTTTTTTCATCATACTTACTCACATCACACACACTATCTTAAAAATGAGTTCCGACGATGAAATGAATGTCGCTAATTTCATTTTTGGCGACGAGGAAGAGGACAGGGTTATACATCTTGGTTTTTTACAAACGACGGTCGCTTTCTTGAAGGTTCTAGTTCTACTATCCCTAGAACTCCTAGAAGATACGTGAATAGGGACCGTGGCGGTGCGAATGACCGTCTCGTGGCAGCTTACTTCGCTGAAAATCCGACGTATAACGAGCATGATTTTCGCAAACGTTTCAGGATGAGTCGTGATCTTTTCACACGCATTGTTCGCGATCTTACTAATATCGTCCCATTATTTGCACAACGATATGATGCACTTGGGAACCCAGGTACTTCTCCGCTAATGAGGTGCACGTCTGCAATTCGTCAGTTAGCATACGGGACCGTACCGGATGCTCTAGACGAATACTTACAAATTGGTGAGAAAACTAGCCGTGATAGTCTCGCAGAGTTCTGTAAAGGGGTTATGCACTTGTATGGAGATGAGTTTCTGCGAAAGCCTACTCATACTGATGTGGCGAACCTATACGCTTTTCATGAGGAGAAACATGGGTTTCCCGGTATGCTAGGAAGTATTGATTGTACTGATTGGCCTTGGCTCAATGTCCAAATGCTTACCGTGGGCAATATGTTAGAGGGGATCACGGGAACGAACCATTCATCTTACTTGAAGCGGTTGCCTCACAAGATTTGTGGATTTGGCACGCGTTCTTTGGTGTCGCCAGGTCGAACAACGACATCAACGTGTTACGAGCATCCCATATTTTCAATGATCTCAAAGACGGGAAAGCACCTGAGGTACCCTTTTTGGCAAACAGGGTGTCTTACAAATGGGGATATTATCTTACTGACGGCATATATCCGGAATGGTTTGTTCTTGTTAAGTCCATTTCACACCCAAATGCGAATGATGTTAAGCGGGTGAACTACAAGAAAGCACACGAAGCTGCAAGGAAAGACGTTGAACGAGCATTTGGCGTTCTAAAGAAAAAACGGGGTATAATAAAAACGGCTGCAAGGTCCCCAAATGTTAACAAAATAAGGGATATAATGTACACTTGTATCATATTACATAATATGATTATCAAAGACAAAGGCAGGGCCATATGTCCCGACTTTCATCCGGAAGAGCGACATAGTGAAGCCGACCCCGTACGATCACATGAAGAAGTATTACAAGTTATCAGGGAGATCAATAATCAACAAACTCATCTTAATCTTAGATCTGATTTGGTGGAACACATTTGGAATCGACAAACCCACCAGTAGTTTTTTTTAATGTTTTTTTTAATTATGTTTAATGTAATGTTTTAAATTATTTTTAATGTAATGTTTTAATTATTAATGAAATTTAAAAAAAAAAAGGCGATCGGTCACCCATTACGGGCATTTGGTCGCTGTCTGGTCATGTGTTTGGTCAGGAGAGAGAAAGCTGATGTGGCGCAGATGTGGCAGGGGTGACCAAACTGGGTTTGGTCACCCATTACGCACAGTCTTATGAATTACATATGACTCGGTATGTTTTCTATGCATAAAAAATACAGCTATGACGGATAAATTTGAGCCAATTTGTATCTTAATATACGCCAAACTTTAAAGCCAAGTCTTGGACCATGGCGTGACGGCATGGTCAAACCCTAAGCCTTTGCAAGCTAGGACGAACTTTTTACAACTATGGTTAAAATCTTATTAAAGAGGCATTTTTACTTTTAATACGAGTTTAAGTTGTGCTCTGATTAAGGTGTGTAATATGGGGTGAATACAAAAGCCTGATTTATCAGATAAGAGTTAAGCCAGCTATTAATCTTACTACTATATAAAGCATTTAGGCCTACCCCATTAGGCAAGTTTAAGGAGCTCCTTAAACTTGATTTTAAGGACCTTTCCACTTTTGTTAGTTAGTTCTCTACCTTAAAAAAAATAAATCGCGGCTAATAAGATTCGAACCCAAGACCTCTCCTAACTTATCACTATGTGTTAACCACTTGCTATACATTACACTTTGGTAACACCACCCACACTTAATAACAAAAGTCTGTTACTCGAAAACCATTTTACCCAATAACATTAAATATACGACGCTGTAAATCATCAACTCTTACCAAAATCCACATTTCCGTTTAATTATTTATTTCTAGCAACAATTATTATCGTGTAAACGAACAACACTTGCTCGCCACGAAATATGGTTTCTGGGTACCCGTCGCCGCATTGCGCGGATACCCTGCTAGTCCATGTAATACATGTACAGGTAGAACTTTCTTTCTAGGTGCAATTCGGTCAATTTCGGGTTATTGTTGGGTTTTTTTAGTTCCATGCTAAACGTAACCAAAAACCTCAATAAAAATTGTAAAATATAAATTAGAAATTCTAGTAGTATTTTATATTAAAATTCCAAAACTAAAAATATTGAGTTAATAAAATTGAATAAAAATAGACTAAATAATAACGGCATTTAAAATTTATTAAACTATGGTTGTTTACAAACGAGGACTATAAGACAGCGCTACGCTGCGGGATTATTAGTGCAACTAATATGTTACATATTAGAGTCTTATTACAATTATTATTTTTCATATGATTCAGATGGTCATAAACCATCCTCATATGGAAACATGAAATTATATAATTGAAAAATATAAAACTTTAGTAACAAAAGGGACTTTCAAACAATGCTTATTACTATGCTCAGAGCATAAGGTATGGTCGCTTAGTTATAGCTTAGTTATAACATTTTTTTTGTCTTATAACTTGACTATAACTAAGAGCATCTATAATGGTAGCTTTTTCTACAGCTTATTACTATTACAATAAGTCTTTAAAAGACTTTTTACCATTGGAACACCTAGCTTTTTGAAAAGCTTATTGCAACGACTTATTCTCTACTAACCTTTTAACCATCTTTCAATGTTTGTCTTTTTTAATCCTCCATGTATAATAACATTTCATTTTAAACCTTAGATATGTTATATATAAATTCTTTATTATATTTTTATTAGTTAATAAATAGATTATATAATATCTAATGTTAATTATTACAATATTTATGTGTGAAAATATTTTAAAAAGTATTATATTTAGTAAGATTTCAAAAAATTATCAAATTATATATAAGGGTATTTATAAAACATTTGAGATAGATTAAGCAAAATTAGAAATTTTGTAAAAGGAAAAACTTTTAGAAAGGTTAACCATTGGAGATGTTATTTAGGAAAGGGATTTTGGTTAGTAGAATGTTGATGTGGCAAAAGTAATAAGCTTTTGAGAGGTTAACCATTGGGGATGCTCTAAGAGAAGGAAATGTGGCTCCTTGGTAGCTTAGTTATAGCCATGTTATAGGGGTCCCACTTAGTTTTTTTTTTCTTTTTTGTATATTTAAAGGACGAAAACATAAATTAAAAATACGATTAATTAAAATACGAAACATACTTTAAAAAGACGAAAATTAAAAATACGATAAATTAAAAAACATAGAAATCAAGATCGATATTTGTTTCGAATCCTTTCCTTCTCCAACTTGACCAACGCTTTATCTTCCTCCGACATATGTGTCGTGTCAATTCCAAGGAATGACAACGCCTTGTATCTCGATCTTTTTTTTTTGGTGCTCCGATTTCAAAGCTCGATCTTTCTCTAAATTTGTTTCAACCATTTCCTTGAATTCGTCTTTTTTAGAAACACTTCCCGACGTGTCCGAACGGGCACTTTTAGATTTTCGTGGGGGCCCTGCGGGATGTTGGATGGTATCGCCTCAGAAAAGCTCGTTCGGGTCTTCAAAATCTTCAGAGTCACCTACAAGTGCTTCCACATGTCGCCTTCTACCGGGTTGAATGGGCTCGGGTGTGTACCATTTCGAGTGGTGTTTCAAAAATTCCCACGCCTTGATATGGTTGAACGATCTAAGTTCATTGTGTTGGTATTGTTGTAGACAACGAGTAAAAACACCCTCGTCGTTTCACCGCTAAGTTGTTGTGTTCGTTCGACAATTGCAAGAAATTTTCCACACTCCCGGGTCAAGGATGTCCACTTTCCGGTAATCATGTCCTTGTTACGGGGAAACGATACCACGGAGTTGTATTCGGCAACAACTTTATCCCATAACGAATCAAGATCTAGGTTCCGCCCGCGGACAGGATCTTCTGAAATGGAGATCCAACTTTGTGCCAACGTCAATTCTTCGTCTTGACTCCACCGTGTGCGTTTTTTTTTCTTTGGCCTTACCCTTTCCTTTTGCCCTCCTCCTTACGGAAGACGGTTCTTCCGGTTGTGTGTCCGGAATAACTTCGTTAGACAAAGTGAATTGTTCGGTAGGGGTGTCGGGTTGTTGAAACATTGGTACATTTGGGGCGGTTTGTTGAAACATTTGTTGTTGCGTTTGCAAGAACGCAAGTTGTTCCGGGGTTAAGGTGTAACGACCCGAAATTTGTAAATAAATAAATTGTATAAAAATACGATAAATAATGATAAATCGTTTAAAGAACGTAAGAATTGATTTCGTGTCAGTTGGACACCATACGAGAAAGTTATGGGCGAAACCGGGTCGAGGAAACAATCGAAAAATGCAGCCCTGCTGCACAAGGGAAGTTCACGCCGTGAACTTGGGTTCACGATCGTGAACTTGGGTTCACGATCGTGAACTCCTTACAGGGATTGGTGTTTTCTGGCGATCGAAGTTCACATTCAGGTAGCGATCGGGAATTGTTCACGGAGCGCAAAGTTCACGACCGTGAACTAGTTCACGGCGTGAACTTGTGACGTCTGCAATAAATTCGGGATTTAGCTCATTAAATGCCATATCAAAACCCTAGTTTCCTCTTTGGCGATTTTTGAACCCATGTACACATTTTGGTTGATCTCTTCACAAATCCTTGGTAGATTTCACTCCCAAGTGAGGATTAAAGGTATACCTTCACTCATTGATCTTTATAGCCTTAGATCTATGTATTTGATGAATGGGTTGGGAACCCTAGTTATTGGGGGTTAGGGTTTATGGTGAATAAATGATGTATACACTTAATAGATGGTATATTTACAAAGGAAACAAGTGTACGATTAAGATTGGTAAGAATTTTTAAAGGTTGGTTAAACCTAGGGTTTGGTAAATCACCATAATTGGGGGAAAGTGTTAGATGATGGTATCTAGTGATAAATGGATACATTGTTGGTAGTAAGTGATGTTGAACATCTTATGATTATTGTATTAGGCATTCGGTAAAGTCTTGGAAAGTTGACCGAATTGTGAAGCAAGGAGACCGGCGGAAAGATTACGGTTGGAGCACTATTTGCTAAGGTGAGTACGTGTGGAAATTACTGAGTACATAGCCTATGAAATACATTTTATTACTTGTGTTATGGTCTATTTGCTTAATTGTGTAGACTAGTAGCTGATAGTTAGTTATACCTATGATAGTATTGAACTAACTTGTTTGATGATAGACGTGATAGCCGAGAGCTAGATTGACATAACCATTGAGTTATGATATGTTGAGATGATGTGATGATGCGGGGGACCCCCGGTCATGAGGTGTGGTGTGAGGGGCAGTTGGGTGGATTCCCATCGACTCAACCACGACAGTAGTCTTGCTAACTGGAGGTAGTCCGGCGAGTAAGGCATGTATCGGTAGATTGGGCGAATCCCTCTTGCCGGTATCTTGAGGCTTATTAATGGCGATGGATTTCGGTTAATAAGTCAATGTGGTTCTAGTTAGCTCGGGGGCAACCCGATAACTAGATATGATTGCTAGGAAAGCAAGGTATTAGAATCACAATAGGGTGATTAGATAGATGGACGACTTACTTGTATGTTTGTTTATATGTCTTACGATTATTTTTATTGTTGGGTCTAAACCCATGTAGCTCACGAGACATTTTTGTCTCACGGACTCCTTGTTGTTTTTCCATGTACTCAGGTTCGGGATCGAAGGTGTAGGTACGCATGGATAGTGATGCGGGGCCTAGAGTAGAAGAACACTAGAACGGATTTAGACTTAGCTTTGGTTTTGATATATTTTGTAACACCAAACTTATACTCTGATTTTCATACCAAAGGTTTTTGTAAATCCGTATTTTGGGATAGTTATCCTCTTTATTAAATGATTATTTTGGCCAAATGTTTTGTATTAAAAATTGAGGTGTTACAACTTGGTATCAGAGCTACTGTTTAAGTGAATTAGGTTGGATGACCATCCTAGTCTTAGACTGTAGCATTAGGAATGTAAGATTCCTTAAGATCATAGGTTGACCTTGAGACTTTATATTAAGTTTAGGGTTGAACCTAGGGGACCGATGAAAAGCTGATGTGATTATGGATATTGAGTCTTATGCGACTAACGGTTTGTACGTAAGGTACTAAATGTTTAGTGTCTTTCGTATAGTCTTGATCGAAAGAAATGGTGACCACGCGTAGAAGTGGTAAAGCCCCGGAGGGCCGGGAGGAGGAGGTACCTCATGTCGAGGTTGTGGTTGAACAAGAGAGTCAACCGTCAATGCATCGGGTGGATGAATCGGAAGTTGGAGCTAATAAGACTCCGGTAACCATGGCGGATCTCCAAACTTTTATTGAAAAAATCAAAGGGACGGTGGCCGATGAAGCGCACCGTATTATTGGTGACCGTGAGAGGTCGGGAGGGGACCGTGAATCCGAGGCTAAATCGGACGGGAGAACCGGGGGTAGTGGCACCGGTGAAGGGAAATCCTCCACGGGTGGCCCAAGTGATGCTAGGGCAAGGCCCAATGAAAAAGAAGGTTGTTCGTTTAAATCCTTCATGGCTTGTAAGCCGAATGTGTACAAGGGTAGTTCGGACCCGAAAGTAACTATGAGGTGGATCCGAGAGACCGAGCGGGTCATGGGTAGTAGTAAGTGCAAGAAGGCCGATATGGTGACGTATGCGTCACAATTGTTAAAGGAAGATGCTATGGTTTGGTGGGATATCGTGTATGAAACCCTCGGGAGGGAGGTGATTGAGGTGATGTCATGGGATGAGTTTACCACGAGGTTGAAAAAGAAGTTTTGTCCCGAAATGGATTTGGAAAAGATGCACGAAAAGTTTGTGACCCCTAAGAAGGGTGATATGTCGGTTGAAAGTACTCAAGAGAATTCACGGGATTGCTCCCGTTTGTTGCTAAAACCTACTCGGATGAGAGGTTGAGGGTGGTCCGGTATGCTAGTGGGTTGCCGTGGGACTACCAATTGGAGGTTAAAAGGGCGGTCACACTTGATGAGGCCATTAGTGCCGCCCGGGGTGTTGAGGAGGTTAATGAGGCAAGGGTTTCCGAGAGGGCCCATGTGGGCGAGAAGAGGAAAGCCGAGAGCGGCTCTAGTTCGTTCAAGATAGGGAAGTTCACATCGAGCTTCTATAAGCCAGGAAGTGTTGCCTCGTGCAAGAAGTGCGGGAAGAATCATACCGGCGTATGCCGAGGGGAGTCAAAAGCTTGCTATAGTTGGGGCAAGATGGGGCATCTAGCCCGGGATTGTAAGGCCAAGTTGTCGGCCGATGTGGAGTGCTACTCATGCCACGAAAAAGGGCATTATAGCAATGTGTGCCCGAAGAAGGGGACCGAGTCAATGGTATCCACGGCTCAAAAGAAAGTGGAGCCGGCTAAGGTGAAGGGGCGATCCTTCCAACTCACTCGGGAGGAGGCGAAGGAGGCACACGATGTGGTGTCAGGTACTTTATTCATTAACTCCTTGCCAACTCATATTTTGTTTGATTCGGGTTCCAATTATTCGTTTGTGTCTTATGAGTTCGGTTGTAAGTTGAATGTGCCGTCCGAGATGTTAGATGAGGTTTATGAGGTAGAGGTAGCCGACAGAAAAACTTCTATGGTTGAAAGTGTTTATAGAAATTGTGAAATAGAAATAGACGGTAGAAAGTTTAAGGTAGATTTGTTACCCATGGGAATAAAAGCGTTTGATGTGGTTATCGGTATGGATTGGTTGGGTATGCACCAAGCCAAGATATTATGTGGTAAGAAAATAGTGTCGATTAAGACACCCGAGAACGAGAAGGTGTATGTGTATGGGGAGAAACGACATCACATGCCTGATGTGATTACCGCCATTAAGGCGAGGAAAAGTATATCGAAAGGTTATGCATCGTTTATTGCATATGTATTAGATGGCCGAAAAGAAAAGAAGTCGATGGATAACGTCAAAATTATTCGGGATTTCCCCGAGGTATTTCCCGATGACTTGCCCGGTTTGCCACCGAAGAGACAAGTCGAGTTTAAGATTGATTTAGTTCCGGGAGTGACGCTGATTGCTCGTGCTCCATATCGTTTAGCCCCCACCAAGATGCGAGAATTGATGACTCAATTGCAAGATTTGTTAGATAAGGGTTTTATTCGTCCGAGTTCGTCACCGTGGGGTGCACCAGTATTATTTGTCAAAAAGAAAGACGGTTCGATGAGAATGTGTATCGACTACCGAGAGTTGAATAAGGTAACTATTAAGAACCGTTACCCGTTGCCGAGAATTGACGACTTATTCGACCAATTGCAAGGTGCTAGTTATTTCTCAAAGATCGATTTGAGGTCGGGTTATCACCAAGTTCGGGTGAAAGAAGGCGACACCGAGAAGACGGCTTTTCGCACGCGTTATGGTCATTATGAATTTCTAGTGATGCCGTTTGGTCTTACAAACGCGCTGGCCATTTTTATGGATTTAATGAATCGGGTTTGTAAACCGTTTCTTGATAAGTTTTTGATCGTGTTCATTGACGATATTTTGATTTATTCGAAAACCGAGGAGGAACACGAGGGTCATTTGAGGCTTGTGTTAGGTGTGTTAAAACGGGAGAAGTTGTATGCCAAATTCTCGAAGTGTGAATTTTGGTTGCGGGAAGTACAATTCTTAGGTCACGTGGTGACGTGTGATGGTATTAAAGTTGACCCGTCCAAGATTGAAGCGGTGTCAAATTGGGAGCCTCCGAGGACTCCTACCGAAGTAAGAAGTTTCCTTGGATTAGCCGGTTATTACCGAAGATTTATACAAGACTTCTCGAGAATCGCGATTCCACTCACGAAGTTAACGAGAAAAAGTGAGAAGTTTGTGTGGGAGAAGAAGCAAGAAGAGGCGTTTAAATTGTTGAAGGAAAAGTTGTGTAACGTGCCGATTCTCACGTTACCGGATGGTATGGAAGATTTTGTAGTTTATAGTGATGCTTCGAATCAAGGGCTCGGTTGTGTGTTGATGCAAAGAGGTAAAGTGATCGCGTATGCTTCGCGACAATTGAAGAACGCGGAATTGAGGTACACGACACACGACTTGGAGTTGGCGGCGATTATATTTGCCTTGAAGTTGTGGAGACATTATTTGTATGGTACTCGGTGTACGTTGTACACGGATCATAAAAGTTTACAATACGTGTTCACTCAAAAGGATCTTAATATGCGACAAAGAAGGTGGATTGAGTTGATCGCCGACTATGATTGTGAGATTGTGTATCACGCGGGAAAAACTAATGTTGTAGCCGACGCCTTGAGCCGAAAGGTTTATGAGAACCGAACCGAGGAATTTTAACACGTATAGAAGTCGTCTCGAGTATTATCGAAAGAATCAAAAATGCCCAACGAGAGGTTATGGGAAAAGACGAGTTAAGACAAGAACGATTAGGGAAGAACCATCATTTTCTCGAAAATGCACAAGGGTTGAAGACCGTAGGCGATCGTATTTGGGTTCCTAAGTTCGGTGGTATCCGAAAAGAGTTGTTGAATGATGTCCACAAATCAAAGTATTCGATTCACCCGGGAAGTACAAAGACGTACCAAGATATGAAACGGGTTTATTGGTGGCCCGGAATGAAGGCGAGAGTGGCCAAGTACATCTCGAAGTGTGCCACGTGTGCACAAGTAAAAGCCGAGCATCAAGTACCGTATGGGGTAGCTCAATCATTGTTAGTACCGGCCGGGAAATGGGAAGATATAACTATGGATTTCATAGTAGGGTTACCGAAGACGAGTAAGGGTCACGATGCCATTTGGGTCATAGTTGACCGGTTGACCAAGAGTGCGTTATTTTTAGCCATTCGGGAAACGTTGCCACTTGAGAAATTGGCTAAGTTGTATGTTGATGAGGTGGTTCGACTCCACGGGGTTCCATTGTCTATTGTACCCGATAGAGACGCGAAGTTTACCTCGAGATTTTGGCGATCTTTACAAGAAGAGTTGGGTACAAAGTTGCGGTTGAGCACGGCTTATCATCCGCAAACCGACGGTTAAAGCGAAAGAACAATTAAAACGGTTGAAGATATGTTGAGATCGTGTGTGTTAGATTTCGGTGGTAAATGGGATGAACATTTACCGTTAGTCGAGTTCTCGTATAATAATAGTTATCACTCGACTATTAAGATGCCGCCTTATGAGGCGTTGTATGGGAGAAAGTGTAGAACTCCATCGTGTTGGCTTGAGGCGGGAGAGACAAAGCTCACGGGTCCCAAGATCGTGAGGGTAACAAATGAGAAAATTGGCATTATACAAGCCAACATGAAAGTCGCCCAAGATAGACAACGAAGTTATTCGGGTTTAAAAAAGAGACCATACGACTTGGATGTCGGTGATATGGTAATGTTGAAAGTGTCACCTTGGAAAGGTGTAATGCGGTTTGGTAAGAAAGGAAATCTAAGTCCAAGGTATGTTGGACCGTTTAAGATATTGAAACGGGTCGGGCTTCAAGCGTTTAAGTTGGAACTTCCACCCGAGCTTCAAGGTGTGCATGACACCTTTCACGTGAGTTATTTGAAAAAGTTTATCGGGGAAGTTGAAAATATTATTCCATTACAAGAGTTGCGGGTTGACGCCCCGAACCGGTTAATTGAGGAGCCCGAGGGTATATTAAAAACTAAAACGAAGAAGCTTCGAAATAAAGAGATCGAGTTGGTATTGGTCAAGTGGAAGCATTCACTTGGGCCAAATTTGACTTGGGAAGTCAAAGACGAGATTCGGAAGAGGTACTCGGATTTCGTGAACTATGATGAGATTCCGAGGACGAAATCTTCTTAAGGGGTAGATAGTTGTAACTGTTGGATTATGGTGGGTTCAAAACGCAGCGGAAGAAAGTATTTTAAAATTAAAGTTTAACCACCACAATCCACCAAGGACCATATCTCTAAACCGAAAAATGCAACAAGATGAGAGAGAACATCATACCCTTGAAGAAACCCGCAAGAATGATGATGTTGATGAGTGGATGAAGGTCACGAGTTGGTTCCCCTCTATCGTTGATCCACACCGAGTTACCGTTCCTTTCGAACCGCTAACCCAACACCGGAAAACTCAAGATCTTCTTAGTTTTTCGGTGAACTAACACTTGTATATTTTTGAGAGAGAAAGTTATGGAAGCCTTTTTTTATTTCTGCCATGAAGATGATGTATTTAAGGCCACACAAAACGTGCATAAGGTGTGACAAAGAGTCAACATCATCTCTACATGCATTGGACCATAAAGTGGTCCAATAGGAAAGAAGCACTAACTAGTGGAAGAGTAATTATTAAGTCTCCATGCATTGGACCATCAAATGGTCCAATCACATCTTTTAATAAAGTCTTCCATCCATTAACTAAGAGTCTCCCATATTAAACATGGGTCTCCCTTATTAACGGAGCTGCAGTAGGGGCAGCAGTAACTGAGCATCAATAGTAGGGGCATCAATAGTAACTGAGCAGTAGTAACTGTGCAGCAGTAGTAGGGGCATCAGTAGTAACTGATCAGTAGTAACTGTGCAGCAGTAGTAGGGGCATCAGTAGTAACTGATCAGTAGTAACTGTGCAGCAGTAGTAGGGTCATCAGTAGTAACTGAACAGTCCCTTATTAACTAAGGTTCTACCTTATTAACTAAGGTTACCCCTTATTAATTCTCTCATATAATCAAGTGTATTCGAAAAGGAATTCCCCCGGTGTGTGACCCGATAGGCTCGTGTATTATCAGCCATGATACCCGAACGCGTGTGTCGGTGGGCACGATTCTAACAAACTCCCACTTGCACACGACGCGACGTGTTTTATGTATCACAAACAAAGAGCGGCCCTAGCTAGGCATCTTTGTCCCTAAGTCAACACGAGTTTGTCATCCATGACAATGACAATCACCAATCATATTAATGATGGTCCTATAGATAAGTGATCATATCATCCCTTTTGTACACGATATCCTTGTGAACACGAGGCATGGATTAATGTCGTCATTCTCCAGATCGTTCACGATTATGTTTCTCGATCTAGTATTTAGTGGTGACCAAATTGAGTTGTAATTGAACCACTTTCAATATAATCGAGCATGTCCATGCTTTTGGGTGTCAGCGCTAAATCATCGAGGGGCCCATGGATGTCTCTCTTCATTGAGGTACAAATCCTTTTGACTACATAGTCCCTCCACATAAGTTATCCTTACCCAACTAAGCCCCTTATAACGGCCATTTACGAACCGCGTTAGAGCATTAATCTAAGTAAAGTAAACTTATACTTTGGAATCTCATGAATCTCTGGTCTAAGGATAAAAATGATACTCCCGAGTTACTTGTGACAGTTTCCATGAAGTAAACTTGGGTGTGGGTCTCCAGTCACTTGAAACTCATTTCAAGCACAGGCAATTGTCGCGTCTATATCTCATAACCAACACATTGCCTCAACCTTCATTCATAACTTACTTCCATTTAAGTATGACTGACTGTGGATGTTTAGATAAAAATCTAGGAAGTGTTTAAACATGCAAAGATGGAACACAATAAAGATTTTGAAAGTAACTCCAACACGCATATGTATAGACATATTTATACATCAATACAATCAAAAATTACAATACTGCTTCAAGTTCCCAAAATAAACATCAAATTCAAACTAAAACAGTACTCAAGCTAAATCACTGGCTATTCTCGCACCTATTCCTCTAGTGTGAGAATCATGTACAACCTGTGACAACGGCTTAGTAAACGGATCGGCAAGGTTCTCTTCCGATACTACTCTGCTTATGACAACATCACCACTTTCAACCTTATCTCGGATAACGTGGTATTTACGAGCAATATGTCTCGTTCTTTTGTGAGCTCTAGCTTCCTTAGCCAAGGCTACCGCACCCTCATTGTCACAAAATATTTCAATGGGGTCGACAATGCTAGGGACAACTACCAAGTAATTGATGAATTTCCTCATCCACACAGCTTCTTTTGCAGCTTCGCTTGCTGCAATGTATTCTGATTCTGTCGTGGAATCAACAACTGTGTCTTGCTTGGAGCTCCTCCAACTCACAACACCACCATTCAATAGGAATACATAACCCGATTGCGATCGGAAATCATCCCTATCAGTTTGGAAGCTTGCGTCTGTGTATCCAACTACACGCAACTCTTCCATGCCACCATATACCAAGAACATATCCTTCGTTCTTCGAAGATGTTTCAAGATGTTCTTGATGGCTATCCAATGAGCTTCTCCAGGGTTTGCCTGATATCTACTTGTCACGCTCAACGCACATGATACATCAGGTCGTGTGCATAGCATGGCGTACATGATAGATCCAACTGCCGAAGCATAAGGGATCTTCTTCATTGCGTCACGTTCCTTATCGGAACTTGGACATTGAGCCTTGCTCAAAGTCACTCCATGCAACATAGGAAGATTTCCTTTCTTGGAGTCTTCCATTCTAAACCGCTTTAGAACTTTGTCAATATATGCACTTTGGCTCAACCCGAGAAGTCTTTTAGATCTATCTCGATAGATCTTAATTCCCAAGATGTACGCTGCATTTCCTAAGTCCTTCATTGCAAAACATTTTCCAAGAAATGTCTTGACATCACTCAAAATCGGAATGTCCTTCCCAATGAGTAAGATGTCCTCAACATATAGGACTAGGAATACAATTGCGCTCCCACTAGCCCTGACGTATACACAAGGTTCATCTTTACTTTTAGAAAATCCAAATTCCTTGATTTTCTCATCAAAGCAAAGATTCCAACTTCGAGACGCTTGCTTAAGTCCATAAATAAACTTCTTAAGCTGACAGACTTGACTAGGATACTTGGGATGTACGAAACCCTCAGGTTGTTTCATATATACCTCTTCTGAAAGCTTCCCGTTAAGGAAGGCGGTTTTTACATCCATTTGCCAAATTTCGTAATCATGAAAGGCGGCAATAGCCAAAAGTATCCTGATAGATTTCAACATAGCCACTGGGGAAAAGGTTTCATCATAGTCAACACCATGGGTTTGAGTGAAGCCTTTTTCGACCAGTCGTGCTTTGAAAGTATCAGTCTGTCCATCCATGCCGGTCTTTACTTTATAGACCCATTTACACCCCCACAAGCTTACAGCTGGGTTTAGGATCAACCAGTTCCCATACTTGGTTGTCCTTCATGGATTGCATCTCGACTTCCATTGCATCTCTCCATTTTTCAGACTCTGGGCCTGCCATCGCTTCCTGGTAGGTAGAGGGTTCATCATGATCCCCTAGTAACACACTACCCTCAGATATGAGAAACCCATATCTCTCTGGTTCAGTGCGAGTTCTACCACATCTACGAAGAGATAATGGTGGAACGTCAGTTTCTACCGCATCCTCTTGATCGGTACCAACCTCTTGAGGTTGTGTGCTAGTGCCAACATCAGGCGTTTCATCAGATATATCTCGAGTTTCCTCAAGATCTATTTTCTTTCCTTCATGAGAATTGGATAGGAGTTCTCTTTCCAAGAAAACTGCCCTTCGAGCAACAAATACCTTGTTCTCTGAAGGTTTGTAGAATATATATCCAACTCCCACTTTGGGATATCCAATGAAATAACATCTTTCAGAACGGGGTTCTAGTTTGTCATCTACCTCACGCTTCACGTAGGCTAGACAACCCCAAACTCTAAGATAGGATAGTGGAGGTTCACTCCCATGCCATATCTCGAAAGGTGTCTTTTCTACCTTCTTTGTTGGTACGAGATTAAGAAGCTTACATGCCGTTTCCAGAGCGTATCCCCAAAAAATTATAGGTATTTGGGTTCTTGCCATCATTGATCGAACCATGTCAAGTAATGTTCGATTTCTCCTCTCGGCGACTCCATTCAATTGAGGAGTCCTAGGAGGCGTTAATTGTGAGACAATCCCACAATTCTAAAGATGGTCAATAAACTCTAGATTAAGATACTCTCCGCCTCTATCAGATCGAAGTATCTTGATTGTCTTGCCCAATTGGTTTTCAACTTCGTTTTGGAATGTCTTGAACACCTCAATGGTTTCTGACTTATGTTTGATCAAGTAAACATATCCAAACCTACTATAGTCATCTATAAAGGTTACAAAGTATCTACAATTATTCCTTGTAAGGTGTTTAAAAGGACCACACACATCAGTGTGTATAATGTCTAATAAACCCTTAGCCCTCTCACTAACACAGGTGAAGGGAGCTTTAGTCATCTTGCCTAATAAGCAAGATTCACATACATCATTTGAACCATTTTCAAATGATTCCAAGTACCCAATTGCTTGAAGCTTGGAGATGCGAGTCTTGTTTATATGGCCAAGACGACTATGCCATAAGGATAATTTATCCAAAGTATCTTTGGATGTAGAACCAATTTGCATGATTGATCTTTCGTTGCTAACATGTGCTATCACCTCATAAATGCCATGACATGGTAAAGCATTAAAATAACAAGTACTATCTTTAAAACAAGAAATAGAACCATTGTTATTAAAGGAAAATACAAAACCATCGTCATACAATGCATGAAAAGAAATAATGTTTCTTGCCACATGAGGCGAATAACGAACATTTTTCAACAAAATAGAGGAACCAGATTCAAAGGACAACTTCACATTTCCTTGTGCTTCAATTGGGACAACATGATTGTTTCCCATAATAAGATCTTGTTCCCCTTTACCCAACCTCTCACTATCTAAAAGCACACGTATTGTATTACAAATATGAGTGCCACAACCAGTATCTAAAACCCAGTTTTCTGAAGTAGAGGTTTGGTATAATTCAATCATGTACACACCTTGTTTTGAGGTTCTAACAACGCTCTTTTCTTTGAGCTTGTTTAGTTCCTTGAGGTATGTTAGACATGAGCGGCGGTAGTGACCCTTTTCCCTGCAAAAGAAGCAATCCACATCCTCCATTGCCTTGGCTTTAGCTTTGGCGGTTGGAGTGGGTTTAGGCTTGGTTACACCAACCTTATCATTACCCTTACTTGCATGGGTATGGGTGGATTTCTTTTTCTTGAGTGCTAGTCCGTCAACTACATGCATCTTTCCTTCATTGCGGAGAACATGCTTTAATTGTCTCTCCCAATCAAGGAAATTTGCACCATTGAGTTTCTCCTTTTCAAGGATAACTATTAAAGAAACATTGGTGGTGGTGGTGGTGGTGGGGTTTGAAGATGCCATCTATTAAAATAGGAAAGTAGTTTTAGTTAGTTTGATGGGTCCTTGTAAATATATTACCCAAAACATTTTATATTTAACAAGGGCTAAGATTCCATATTTCACAATACATTATGACGGGTATGCCGCGGATCATAATGTAAAGCTATTTCCGGTGGTATCAATTGTACCATTGTAATCACCATATTGTACTAATGCCATATTGTACCAATTGTACCAATACCATATTGTACCAATTGTATCAATAATCATATTGTACCAATTGTACCAATAATCATATTGTACCAATCGTACCAACTGTATTTATCTTGTACCAATTGTGACTTACAACTCTTAGCTTCTTGCGGGATCACTTGACAACCATTGTGTCAATTGGCATGTTTGATCCCTACTAGCATCAACCTCAAATTAAAATTCAAATGACTCGGCTAAGCCCGACAATCATTTAGAATTCCAACTTTGAGTTTGTAAATCGTCCATCTTGATACACGGTAAAACACTTATCATACTAGCTCGGCTAAGCTCGACAACTAGGATGACACATTTTTACACTCACTCCCCTCTTGCGCCACAAGGAGTGGCTCGGCTAAGCTCGACAACTATCCTTGCGAGGCAAGATTCAAGTGGTGACATCTTATGGATGATGCAAGATTTACTTTTGTGAGAAATCATATAAATCATCCAACAAGATACGCGGTGAAACACTTTGACTATAATGGTTCGGCTAATGCACGACGACCAATCATAGAAAAATGAGTCACACTCACCTTCCACACTGTCCATTCAAAGATCGGCTCGGCTAATGCACGACAACCGACTTTGTTTAGCAAGATTTTGGTGGCGTCATCATTAGGATAATAAAAATGATATTCTCAAAAACGGGTTTTGTTTTCTTTTAAAATTTTGATTAATTACTTTTGTGACAAAAACATTTTTCACCTTTTAATTAATTCCTTTTAAAATTTTGATTAATTACTTTTGTGACAAAAATATTTTTCACCTTTTAATTAATCTCTTTAAAAATTTTGATTAATTACTTTTGTGACAAAAACATTTTTCACCTTTTAATTAATCTATAGCGAGTGATTAAATTAAACCATTTTTAATTAATCTATTTGTTTATTTAATATTGCGAAAATCTAACAACCAAGCAAATAAATAATCATCACACGCATACAACATAAAATTGGTAACCATGCCCAAGTCCTATGCGTTTTTCCCGTGAGCCAACCCGGGAAAAACAAGGTCAACTATGGACAAATAACGACCTTCCATGTGAGCTCCCACTAAATCCGCCGTCTCCATTAGACTTCATCGAATCGAAGGTTGCCTAGACATCACTTCATGATTCCATTTGGTTGTCTTTTGATCTTCATTTTACAAGTACATAGAAAATATAGAAATGGCTAACAAGCCACGAAATCCTACTAACTAGTACAAATACAAATGAAAATCAATGGCATGCAAGCCATAATTAATAAATATTACATACCAAAATTAATAGATTATTAATTACAAACCATTGTGACAAAGTCACCAAATGAATAACAACCAAACACACGGCACAAGGTCAAGGGCATGATGGCTACCAATCTACTAGTTACTACATACATGAAAGCTAAAATGGTGTGCCAAAAACCATTGATGAATATTTTGACAAAGATTCGAAATCAAACACTCAAGGCACAAAGAATCTTTGTATGTATAGAATTACATACATCAACACAAATATATGCATGCATGCATTTCATGCCAAAATCATGACAAGCATATAAGTGTGTGAGCCAAAATATTATGGGTTTAACAAAGATGTGCTCTAAGAGCACATGCATGGTTAAAATCCCGAAATCTATAAAAATGGCAAAACCGATCCGCAAATCGTTTTCAAGCCCGAAATGTGCAAGATTCAGTTAGAGTAGGCTCTGATACCACTGTTGGATTATGGTGGGTTCAAAATGCAGCGGAAGAAAGTATTTTAAGATTAAAGTTTAACCACCACAATCCACCAAGGACCATATCTCTAAACCGAAAAATGCAACAAGATGAGAGAGAACATCATACCCTTGAAGACACCCGCAAGAATGATGATGTTGATGAGTGTATGAAGGTCACGAGTTGGTTCCCCTCTACCGTTGATCCACACCGAGTTACCGTTCCTTTCGAGCCGCTAACCCAACACC
The DNA here is from genome assembly GCA_963853835.1 of Calendula officinalis. Classification (NCBI taxonomy): domain Eukaryota; kingdom Viridiplantae; phylum Streptophyta; class Magnoliopsida; order Asterales; family Asteraceae; genus Calendula; species Calendula officinalis. The sequence goes on along the minus strand of OY970823.1, from coordinate 56,492,693 downwards.
GAAAAACTCAAGATCTTCTTAGTTTTTCGGTGAACTAACACTTGTATATTTTTGAGAGAGAAAGTTATGGAAGCCTTTTTTTTATTTCTGCCATGAAGATGATGTATTTAAGGCCACACAAAACGTGCATAAGGTGTGACAAAGAGTCAACATCATCTCTACATGCATTGGACCATAAAGTGGTCCAATAGGAAAGAAGCACTAACTAGTGGAAGAGTAATTATTAAGTCTCCATGCATTGGACCATCAAATGGTCCAATCACATCTTTTAATAAAGTCTTCCATCCATTAACTAAGAGTCTCCCATATTAAACATGGGTCTCCCTTATTAACGGAGCTGCAGTAGGGGCAGCAGTAACTGAGCATCAATAGTAGGGGCATCAATAGTAACTGAGCAGTAGTAACTGTGCAGCAGTAGTAGGGGCATCAGTAGTAACTGATCAGTAGTAACTGTGCAGCAGTAGTAGGGGCATCAGTAGTAACTGATCAGTAGTAACTGTGCAGCAGTAGTAGGGGCATCAGTAGTAACTGAGCAGTCCCTTATTAACTAAGGTTCTACCTTATTAACTAAGGTTACCCCTTATAAATTCTCTCATATAATCAAGTGTATTCGAAAAGGAATTCCCCCGGTGTGTGACCCTATAGGCTCGTGTATTATCAGCCATGATACCCGAACGCGTGTGTTGGTGGGCACGATTCTAACAGTAACGACCCAAAATTTGTAAATAAATAAATTGTATAAAAATACGATAAACAAGGATAAATCGTTTAAAGAACGTAGGAATTGATTTCGTGTCATTTGGACACCGTACGAGAAAGTTATGGGTGAAATCGGGTCGAGGCAACAACCGAAAAATGCAGCCCTGCTGCACAAGGGAAGTTCACGCCGTGAACTCCTTACAGGGATTGGTGTTTTCTGGCGATTGAAGTTCACGTTCAGGTAGCGATCGGTAATTGTTCACGGAGCGCAAAGTTCACGACCGTGAACTAGTTCACAGCGTGAACTTGGGACGTCTGCAATAAATTCGGGATTTAGCTCATTAAATGCCATATCAAAACCCTAGTTTCCTCTTTGGCGATTTTTGAACCCAAGTGCAGATTTTGGTTGATCTCTTCACAAATCCTTGGTAGATTTCACTCCCAAGTGAGGATTAAAGGTATACCTTCACTCCTTGATCTTTGTAGCCCTAGTTATTGGGGGTTAGGGTTTATGGTGAATAAATGATGTATACACTTAATAGATGATATATTTACAAAGGAAACAAGTGTACGATTAAGATTGGTAAGAATCTTAAGGGTTGGTTAAACCTATGGTTTGGTAAATCACCATAATTGGGGGAAAGTGTTAGATGATGGTATCTAGTGATAAATGGATACATTGTTGGTAGTAAGTGATGTTGAACATCTTATGATTATTGTATTAGGCATTCGGTGAAGTCTTGGAAAGTTGACCGAATTGTGAAGCAAGGAGACCGGCGGAAAGATTACGGTTGGAGCACTATTTGCTTAGGTGAGTACGTGTGGAAATACATTTTATTACTTGTGTTATGGTCTATTTGCTTAATTGTGTAGACTAGTAGTTGATAGTTAGTTATACCTATGATAGTATTGAACTAACTTGTTTGATGATAGACATGATAGCCGAGAGCTAGATTGACATAACCATTGAGTTATGATATGTTGAGGTGATGTGATGATGCGGGGGACCCCCGGTCATGAGGTGTGGTAAGAGGGGCAGTTGGGTGGATTCCCTTCGACTCAACCACGGTAGTAGTCTTGCTAACTGGAGGTAGTCCGACGAGTAAGGCAGGTATCGGTAGATTGGGCGAATCCCTCTTGCCGGTATCTTGAGGCTTATTAATGGCGATGGATTTCGGTTAATAAGTCAATGTGGTTCTAGTTAGTTCGGGGGCAACCCGATAACTAGATATGATTGCTAGGAAAGCAAGGTATTAGAATCACAATAGGGTGATTAGATAGATGGACGACTTACTTGTATGTTTGTTTATATGTCTTACGATTATTGTTATTGTTGGGTCTAAACCCATGTAGCTCACGAGACCTTTTTGTCTCACGTACTCCTTGTTGTTTTGCCATGTACTCAGGTTTGGGATCGAAGGTGTAGGTACGCATGGATAGTGATGCGGGGCCTAGAGTAGAAGAACACTAGAACGGATTTAGACTTAGCTTTGGTTTTGATATATTTTGTAACACCAAACTTATACTCTGATTTTCATACCAAAGGTTTTTGTAAATCCGTATTTTGAGATAGTTCTCCTCTTTATTAAATGATTATTTTGGCCAAATGTTTGGTATTAAAAATTGAGGTGTTACATAAGGGTTGTTGAAATGGATTTACAAACGGTTGGCTAAATGGTGCGTTTGATGATTGTGGAGCCGAACTAGATGAAGTCGTTGACGGGAAGACGCTTTGGAAAGCAAACAATTGATTAATGAAATCGGTGTGGTTAGACATTGTGAAAGATTTGAGAAGATGAAGTGTATAAAAATTGTAAAAGATGGTATAAATTTTGGATGAAAAAGATTGGTATTTATAAAAGATTTGGAAAAGGCCAGCTGGCGGGACAAGTTTTTCTGTTATTTCCACATTGTCTTGAACGAGTTTTAGTATTTCTTGCTGCAAATTAATAAGTTAATTATAATTACAATAATAGTTTAGATCTTTGATAAAAACAATTTTAACTTATTTGACCCACCTGCAATTTCAGAATTTATTAATCAGCTTCGATCCGCTTCAGTTTGGTATCATAATCACCACTTTTTCCTGCCAATATACAAGAAATATAAAATCATAAAAACATATATAAATTATAAAAATCAGTACCTGCAGCAGCAGCAATCTTAGAAAGATTCAACAGCCGTCTTCTGTCAGCCAATGTTGGTATATCATAACATGTGGGTCCCTCATCAGATAGTGCCAAAAGATGAAGACTTTCACAAGAAGACGAAAACTGGAGTAAAAATATCTCATGAAGCCATAACAGATCTGGCTGATCTTTTAAAAATATACCTAATTCCTCAGGAAATTCTTCCCCAAGTCTCATAAGTTTGGAGAATTGTTTCTTGTGGTACATTTGTTTGAAAACAAAGTTACTAAATCCTCCTTTTGGACCCATGCTGCAGTAAAAAATTAATAATAAATATAAATATGATTAAATTCAGGATACCAATTAGCTTGTTCATCACGAACTATTTGGGGAACTTCACCAACATATACAGGTTGAATGGGGTCCACTTTGTAACTTTTCTTTGCAGTTGAGTAATAGAAATTAAAGCTTATAACATATGAATATTCCCTGTTTCCACAATAAGCATCATGAATTGATTTTAAAATGCTAAACCTAGTACTCTTAACATTTTCAATTTTATCTTATGTCAAATTTTTCATCAGATATGCATAAATTAGGGTGAAATGCTTAAATGTAGTTGTTCATTTCCAATGCAAGCAAACCAGATTCATGATTGGAAGCCAAAGAGTTGACTGTTATAAGTTAATCAGCACATCTAATTGTAAATCGAAGGAGTAAACAAAAGGAACGCACACAGATTTATTCAGTGCTAGCAATCCAATGTTAAAACGAACATGACGCTCAATTGAAGTCAAGAATCATGAGCGTGCTTGAGGTTGTAGCAGATGTAATCGAAGCAGATTTAAAATTAGACGACATACATGCAGAAATGATGTAAATAATGAACGGAGTTGAGGTAGCAAGAACAGACAACCGAGATGCCCAAGGAGCGGGTATTAGGTCGGTCCGGGAGAACATTTTCCGTCACCGGAGAAGCATTACCAACAGGAGGCAGATGCGTTCGATCCTTTCTAGTTGGATTTCTTGGTGCCTGGAGAAAACATTGCTGAAGCAATTAGATCAAAACATTGCTTGTCTACGTACACGACCGTTACGGATCTTCTCTTCTTTCTCTCCTTTCTTCCCCCCCTGCTCTCTTTCTACACAGAATACAAAACATATACTTAATGGCCTTTTAATTTTTAAATAGAATATGGGTGGGTACTTGGTATTATTTTAATATATTTAAGTGGGTATGGTAAATGCCCATTATTTTATATATTTAATATGTAATATATTACATATATTAATATTATATATATATATTAATATTAATATATTAATTAAAAAAAATTATTAAAAAGAAAAGATATCGGTCACCCATTATGTGGGTTTGGTCACTGTTTGGTCATACGTTTGATCAGAAGAAAGAAAGTTAATGTGGCGCAGATGTAATATCCTAAAAAAAAAAAAATTAACTAAAATACTATAACTTTGGAAGATTTATAAAATACATGATTTAAGATGGTGAACCTTAATAACTAAATACTTTATTTGTATCATAAGTTTAATAATTAAGTTTATCCTAAGCTGTCACATAATAGAGTTAACATAGTTAAATATTAATTAGTTTGTCACACAATTAATGAATTCTTAAAGTATTTATGTTTTATTAATTTCATAAGATAATTATGAATATTAACATTGGATTTTTCTTTGCTCATAAAGATCTAAGTAAATACAATTATTATTTAATCTTACATCTAAAATATATGTCTAGATTAATAAGAAAACCTTTAAATTTCACATACTTGTAACCTACTCATAAATTGAGTTTAATAACCATTTATCTCTAAATTAATTACATCTTAATGTGTAAGTATTAGTTTCATTTAATGTTACAATTACAAAGAAATTTCTTACGTTTTCTTCCTCTTATTAATCAACCTCAACTCTAAAAATATTATTCCATCTCTTTCCATCAAATTTTCTAAACTTTTGATTCATCTTGGTGGAAAAACAAGATTGTTTTGGCGTCCAAGTGTTAAAGGTAATTTATCTATTATTTTTCTACATTCTTAAGAGTATAGTATCATTTTGTAAACTCAAAATTTATAAATAAACACAATATGAGAATCATGTCTAAAATTAGTTTAACATTTTATACTTTGTTGTCAAAATATAAGGAAAATGATAAGGTGTTAATCACACTTGTAACTATGGGATAATAATATGAATGAACATATGAAAAACCATATATTAATATAAAAAATAAAAGGATATTACATACTCCCTATTTGAATATGTCTTGTGCTCATACTCTTGTATTTGTTAGATTCGGTTCGGTGATTGCATTCTTTTGGTGGTTCCTTCGTTTTTGCAATTGTTGTGATTGGAGATAAGGTACGGATATTCTAGGTGGTACTAGGATCGTTTTGGTAAAATTCTTCCTCTCAAATCCTTATTGAAATTGTGTATGAACATTATTGGTATGACATGCTTATTTGGAAAATTATTTTGTTAGCCTTTAAAACGTGTTATGATTTTTCCTCATTTTTGATGTTTAAGGAAATTGCTAACCATGTGTGTAATTGGGGAATTATAATATTTTTGGTCTCTATAAATCATGTCAAAACCGTCTCTTGAAACCCGATTAGAAATTTGTTCCGAAAGAAGTGTGTTTGGGTGTTACATTTGATACGGTGATTCGTACAAGTGTTCTCTGATTAAAATGACCTTATATGTCGCTCGAGTATCCGTTTGCCCTAAACATTTGACACAAACTCAGAATATAAGTCATGAAAGCCCATTTAAAATTTCGTAATAATCGGATTACCGGAGATGTGGTTTTCAAGTCAAAACAAGAAATTCTGAATTTAAAACCAAACGTTTTTTTTCTTTCATTTTAAAGCCTTTCAAGCCTTTCGAGTGTCGTTATCAAATCAAATAATTAAGTTCATTTTGTTTAAAATATTTTACCATTTATAAATGACCGGAAATTAGTTTGAACTTTGGAAACATATTTGGTAATTTTAAACGTATAAGTCGGTCAAAATGGTTTTCTTAAAATATGCGTAAGAGTTAAAAACCTATCCATGGAGGTCCCGTGGGCGCATTATGGTGACACCTATAATGTGGCATCGACCGTAGCGGTGTATTTTGTTATATCTACGGCGTCTCCTTTTGGTTGCCCGGTAGTTGGTACGAGCTCTTTTGATTACATTATTATAGGAGGCGTATGGATCGGTCCTAGCTATTTTGTTTGTGTGTGATGGTGGACGTTTATCGTAGTGTCATACGAAACGTTTGGCCCCGAAATTATTGATTAGTGGAGTAGCTACCCTATGATCTCATTGGATACTTGGTTATTTATTTGTTAACTCTTGGTGCATTAATTGTGAAAATTGGATTTATAACGTATTGATGTATCTTGGTAACATTTTGACATCTTATTAGAAATATGGAATTATAAACTTTGTACATTACCTTGAAAATAAGTTTATTTTAAATAAGTCAATGCATGTCATACAAAAATAAATGCTTTTATACTATTGTCTTTATTATATCCGCTCATTGGGCTTTGGCTCAGTCGTATTCCTTTTTGTTTTTCTTTCTTATGCGACAGCTAATCAAGGGGGCGTTGGGAACGAGAGAAGAGGTTAGAGTTGAAGTGGACTTAGCACTTTTGCCTTAGAGTTTTCCAACCTTTAAAACTTTTATTGTAACTCATTAGTCTTATGGTTTGCCCATATTTATGTGTATTAAGACCATGACTCTTGGCTTGCATCTTTGGCCTATATAAGGAAGCTACATGTAAATTTCTTTCTAATATGATTGTAACACAAATACATATATATCAATGAATGAGAAGATCCTATTGATTGAGCTAATTAGTTTACAACACGTTATCAGCACTTTGCTATGGATCAAGTGATCTAAACAAGTTCTTCACAACAAGTTCTTCACTTTCACTACTAGAATTCTAGTATGTAGATGAATCTCTAGTTGGTAGTTTTGTAAGTGAATCTTTCCATAACCTAAACAATGCTTCTTCACATCAACTCCTAGTTTTAAGGTACGCGTGAAAATTATTTTATCCATGAAAAAGCTTGATATATTGCAACTTTGCATATTTCCTTTATACTGTCTCATAATAGATTTTTATTAACTGATAGAATTTCTAAAGAGCTAGAAATCAATAAGAAGTGCAGTAATTAATTTTTTTCGCACAAAACAATTTATAGAAAAGGTTGTTATATGCATTATAAAAATCTAAGAATTGTTGCTTTTTAACATGTGGCTATGTTCCATAGTTATTTAAGATCAATTTTTTTGCTTGATTTTCATGTGGTGCAAATTTTGAATGAACAATTAAAGGACTGTAAAAGGTCCAAATTTGTGTACTAAGTTAATGATGGTTAAAACAATTAATTTCATTAATAAAATCATACGTTTTTTTTGTTTGCCTTCAATTTTGAAATGTTTTCATTTGGTTATAATATGGAATTGATTTCAATGATAATATGTATTACGTAGTATTAAATTTTTTCTAATGAAAATATAAATATTTCTAATAATGGAATAGAAAAGTGGTATGTTTCTTAATTAGTTATAATTTTTTATTGGAAAAAATAATTTTGTACTAATTAACCATGAATTTTGGGTTGATATGCATCGACAGTTGATACACTCACGTGATATACGATGTGTATAATTGGTATTTAGCATTTGAGATATCTAAAAATGAGCATTGTATTAAAACTACTTAAAATGAAAAGTTTTGAATCATCCCCCAATAGGCTCACCTATTTCTACTACGATGTCTAGGAAAGATATGCGGTTTTTCTGACTCCTAATAAGGGTGGTTCCGATACGCACAAGCGCTGTCTACCCTTACCGTCTTTCCTGGTTGTATTCGAATAGAGCTACCAAAAAGGGTTGATTAAATAATCTTTTTCCTAAATGTGGTTCTATACATATGATGAATCGTATCTATCAATCGACATGTCGTTCGATATTTGAGAACCCATTCGTACTTGTGTTTTTCGAACCTGCTGATTCGTCACACAATTTATGCTCATACAAACCATAAGAATATAAACTATCATTCTATATGATAATTAAATCCAATATTTCTCCTCCCGTTGTAGGAACGTATCGAAACAAACATGAATTCTTTGAGTCCACTGATTTTGTGGCTCAAATGGAATAATAAACTTATTGTTTAACTCAGGGTTTCTGTTTTTTTTATTATGCTTTCCCATTTGAATAATGGTTATCTTTTAGATTATGGTTTGTTTACATTGATTATGTTTCTCGAGATAATTTAAAGTTTTTTCCTTATGAAATTAGTACGTGTGACCGACTTTAAATTATTTTTACTTTAAGGCATGTGTATTGGGTATGTTTATAGTCTGGTTGATTGTGGTATCCAGATACACTTTCATAAAACATAAGGACTACTTTATCAACATTACGCCTAAAAGTAACTTCAATGACAACCATTTCGGGCCTGTCCACCCTTGGCTTTGGTATAGCCTTATATATGTTGTCAAATGGGACTATTTTGACCATAAATGAAGCCTTAAATTGTCCAAGTTCCAGTCGTAACTTGTGGAGTTTTAAGGTCATTCGAGAAAACATGTTTTCATCTCGAAACTGATCGAGAAAATGGTATCGAATACCTTTACGTTACCTCTGATCAATACGACCAAAAATCGTATATTGGAGAGGTTGAGATGCTTGTCAAATGGTTTGTGGATCAGTATGATCTAACCATTGAAAGCAACCTAACCGTTTGTCGAGCCCCATTGATGAGGGAACTTATATGTTATGGCATGACCGGCTGGGACACCCGGGTCAATATACGATGCTTTGAACTATGAATGCATCAGGATATAATTTCGTGATTAATCCGAAAAAGCCCAGGACAAATATGCTCGATTGTAAAAGACACATCTCAAACTCAAACCACTTTATGTATAATCTCCAAAAGTGATATCCCGTTTTCTTGTGAGAATTCATGGGGATATTTGTGGACCTATCTAACCAACATGCGGACCATTTAAAAATTTCATGATCTTGGTTGATGAATCAACAAAATGGTCACACGTAACCTTGTTGTCCACAATGAATGCAACATTTTCTAAACTCCTGGCCCATATCATTAAGTTGAGGGCTAATCATCCGAATTATCCAATAAAGTCAATTAGACTTGATAATGTCGGTGAGTTTACATCGAAAATGTTCGATAATTATTGCATAACATTGGGCCTTGATATTGAACACCCTGTTGTGTACGTTCAGTCTCAAATTAATCTTGCGGAAGCGTTTATGAAACGAATACAAATAATTGCAAGAACTTTGGTTATGCGCACCAAAACGCCCCATTTTTATATATGGTTATGCGATAATGCATTGGTTCGTCTGAGGCCCATGGGCACCCAATAACTTCTTGCGTACCAGCTGGTAACTGTATATGAGCCCGACGTCTCATATCTACGCGTGTTTGGGTGTTTGGTAAATGTTCCAATTGAACTTCCAAAGCGTTCGAAATTTGGACCTCAGAAACGACGGGGAATATATGTTGATTATTAATCCCCATCCATCATATTCTATTTAGATCCCTTGACAGGCGATCTCTTTAATGCTATAAATGTGTATTGTGACTTTGATGAGACAATCTTCCCGTCGTTAGGGGGAGATTTGCACGTTCACGTTGATAAGGAACGACGTGAAGAACGTGGCATGTACCCAATTTGTCTCATATGGATCCCCCGACTGCACATAGTGATAAGGATGTGCAAAGAGTTCTAAGTCTATAAATTGTGGTTAATCAGCTACCAGACGTCCCTGTGAGACGCCATGTTCCGTTTGAACATGTTGCATCGGTCGAACCCACCGTGCAAAGGACGCTACCGTTGGCTGTCCAGTCCGCCGCTCTTCCTAAGAAAAGAGGAAGACCGGTTCGGTTCCAAGGATGTTCTGCCTCAAAGGAGGAGAAATTCTGTTGTATGCGTTTTGCCACACTAGATCATTAAGGATCTCGGGAGTGTATTGGAGAAGCGTGTTCCTGAAGAAACACCAATTTCTCATCATCCCGATAATTTCAAATATATGTCGAGTATTCTAGCTTAGACGATATTTTGAAGCAAAACGAGACTGTCATCGATGATTTGCTCATATACGCAGTGGCCACTGACATTATGAGCAATGATGACATGGAACCAAGTACTATTGTTGAGTACAATGGACTGGTCTTTATGGAAACACACAATCCAGGTAAAATTGGATTCCTTACCGAAAGGATGAGTGTTTGGACTTGTTGCTCCAAAACCACCTAATGTTAAACCAACTGATTATAAATCGGTATTCATAAGGAAGCGTAAAGAGAATAATGAGATTGTAAGATACAAAGCTCGCCTCATGGCGCTAGGCTTCTCTTAAACGCCCTGGTATTGATTACGAGGAGATGTATTCTCCCGTAATGGACGTTTTAACGTTCCACTACTTAATCAGTTTAGTAGTTTCCGAAAAACTGAATATGCAGCTTATGGATGTGGTCACAACCTATCTCTATTGGGATCATGACACAGAGATACACATGAAAGTCCTCGATGGACTCAAGTTGCCTCATTCAGTAGTTCCAGACCACGGAACACGTTCTCGATATGACTGAGACTATCACTTTTGGATTAACATTCAGACGGATGTGGTATTGTCACACCCCGCCAAAAATGATTTTATAGTATTAAATGATTTTTGGCGGGGTGTGACAGAATGGTATCAGAGCATTGGTTATAGTGAATTAGCGAGTCTAATCTATAACTACAAAAAGATTTTGGGTCAAAACGTTTTCGTGGCATCAAGATTCTCATTCATATAAAGTTACATTTAATTTAAAGTCTCATTTCATATATGCTTGCATTTCATATAGAGTTACATTGCATACATAATTGCATCCCATTTCATTCATCTGGCCTATACCTTAGAATTAGGTCGCTTGGCTTACACTTACATTAGATAGATTAATTGCACTTCATTTATCACTTACACAAAATCACGCACTCGAGAATTTCTACGAAATGTATATGTAACATCCCAAAAATCAGAGGAAATAAAAAAAATTAAATAAATAAAATAATCATTTTCCCCAAAAGTACAAGTAAACCACCGGTCCTTTCTCTAAAGCCGAACTTGGGCTCATGAATTAAATATAATTCGGCCTTGGCCCTCCGGCCGGCCTCCCGCACTTGCCAAAACACATGCTCATTAAAACTTGGAAGTCTAACTTCGCGATAACTGATACTCGTAACTAATAAATCCCGACCGCCACACATTTAATTAGTTCGATTAAGCTCACAATAAATGCACATAACACAACATCACAATTAATCTCACAATTAATTATACCCAAGTTAAATAACCATCTAGTTATTTTCTCGTTCGCCATAAAATTTCCTCATTACTCTATATTTTTAAAGATTCCCCAGTTTTGCAACTCATGGCATTTTAATAACATTTTATTTCTTAATTCACTTAATATTTTTTTCTCATTTGCTCATTTCAGTAACCATTCGCGATCCGATAATTATTCTATTAAGCGTAATATTTGATGACATTCATTTTAGTAATTTAACCTGATGATCCCCTTAATTAAATTTTAATATCTGCTCATAAATAAAATTTTCTCATTTGATTCATTTTAATAATTTATCCGCTTAGCTTGATTTACTAGTTCTCCATTAGTTTAAATCTTTATCTTTTACCTTTATTATAATAATTTACTCATTTAACTCATAATTAAATTTTCATTACTCTAATTTCATAAATTCTCATTAATTATATAAATATAGTACTTGCTACTTCTCATTTGCACCATTACTCTTGATTTATGAATGTCTTACAACTTTATAATTATTTCATCACATGGAATTAATTATTCTCAATTATCCTTTTAAATTCTCCAATCATATGCACATATATCTCGCTCAGAATTACAATTTTATTGGTCAATCCACGTACTATTTATATCTTTTACTTATTTCAGTAATTACTTTGGATGTAATACTTACTCAAGAATATATAATACTCAACACAATAATTTGGCTCAATAACTTTCTCGACTAAATTTAATAATTTCTCATAATCACGTTTTTCTTATTTAACTTGACTTGAACACTTCATAATAAATTTCTCATATTTTAATAATATATTTTTATCTCATTATATTCTCACATGAATAATCACTCGATTAATTAGTCACTCTTATCACTTTCTAGCCAGTTATATAAACATATACATTCATAACAATTATAATTAACACATAACAAAAAATTTGTCTTGATAATTCTCTTAATTTACTCCAACTCGTATAAGAGCAATAAATATATTGGATAATCTACTATAAAACAAAAGGTATAATGACACAACATTTGGCGTCTTCATACAAGAAATCACTATTACACATGCACTACATACATTTCTCTTTATATACATTTATCATTCAATCGATATTGTTCAAAAAAAAAAAACAAAAAAAAATGAGAAAACAAATAAATAAAATCATTATATATAGTGAAATAGTTATCAAAAGTTTTGAATGCCCAAGTGGCTATACTAAGTTTCCTTTAAAGCATTGTTTTCTTTTGACCACCGTTCAAATCAAGTTACCATCAAAATTGTTTTTTTTTTTTTTGTTATTTTTTTTTTGTTTACGTTTTCACATCTCCCCTCGATGCAATTAAGTTATCTTTTTAATTCTAAATTTTATTTAGCATAAAACTAGAATATATTTATTCTATAATTTCATTTTTTTTAGTAATTTACAAAACTACAATTGTTTTGTCACATAAGTTAGTTCATATATTTTCTATTATTTATTCAATGAATTTATAGTCATTTTTGAGCAATTTATTAAATTGAGTTTTTAATAAAATGATTCAAGTATGTTGCATTACATTCATTTTATGGCGAGTAAGAGCTTTAAAGAAATAAATGGCAAAAGTATTCGATTGATTTGTTTTGGATGATAAATTTGCTTTTTGTATAATGTCTTGTGGAGAACATACACATTTTTGAAATTAATATTATAACATAACATTAGATGAAATTACGTGCATTTAAATCCCGCTGCATCGCGCGGACCCGACAATCGTTGTTATATATCAATTACTGAAAAACTACTAAAATTACATAATTATTTTTTACGTAGCGGTACTTCCATGATATTAGATACAGTATTAACATATTAACATTGCTAAATATCATTCTCAAAAAGTGATAAACAAGAGTTGCTAAAAGTCGTTTCACATTAAATAAGAGTTGGGTCAACAAATACCAAGAATGGTGGAGTAGGGCTACCAGATTTGATTAAAATATTTTTTTTTCCTCTCATCAATTCCAAATTAATATTCGTATATAATATTTATCCAACAATAAATCATCACTGCTTTCCCTTTGCTGACCATGTTATTGTTTACACATTTAGGTTTTCGATTCAATTTTCGTAACAGCGTGTAAATACTAAATACATCTTTTTGTTAATCACATTATATATTTCTTTCACACATCATTCCCCACGTGAGTATCGCTAACTCATGAATAAAGTTATGAAGTGACAATGATGAAGAAACATCGTATGATGGTATTATAAAAACGGGTGGCCAACGTGTTTATAATCACATACTACGATATGGATTTATCAGGGGCATGGAATAATAAAAGTTACCAATTAATAAGAATCATTAACCAACATCATTAATAAGAAACCTAATGAAACGAAAAATATCTACTCCTTGTTCCTGACGCTTAACCTATAATTAAATTTTTTAAAATTTCGGGACGAAATTTTTTTTTAACAGTGATCGTATGTGACAACCCTAAAATTTGGGTATTTAACTCGACATTTATTGTAACCCAAGTAGTGCCCAAGAACCCTAAAATAATTTATAAAAACATTTACTCGCATTTATGTCTAGCGAAGAACCCTAATGTCATTTATGATAACAACTATGGTGCATTTAAGTTTGATGAAATCCTAGAAATCATGTCTCATCGCATTAATCATTTTGGTTACATAAATCATCAAATAGTTATTTAGCAAGTTGGTGACACAACTTAATTATTAATTAAATCCAAAACATAAATTTTTATAATTCACAATGAATCATTTACTCAGACAATGTTACTGGTACAAAAACTTTTCACACAATTACATGTAACAAATAAACAGATAGTTTATCACGCGATCACTGAAAGCGACAAAATAAATACTCGAAGAGATAATTTTCTATTAGGAAATAACAAGTGTCAAAAACTGATTAAACACCGATGAAAATATTCTTATAATTAATTATGTTAGTATCTACGTATAAGATATACATGATACCACCAATATAAATCATCTACAATTTAAATAAGATCCAATCCCAAAATCTCGGTAGAAACCGTATACCATATAATAATAGTTTTTTTTTAACCAAACATAATGCTCTTACTTGAATTAACAACCAATTAAATTGATCTCTTTAAATAAATCAACCAATTGATATTGACCTACTCCCTCCATGATTTCAGTCGAGCATCCCGACCTTTCCAACTAATTCCCTATAATTTTTGGAATGAATTCAATTTTCTTTTATTAGTTTAATATATCCCTAAAACTATTAACCAACCACAAGACACTTTCTCCTAATACACCTACAATCCTACCTCTTATATTTTCCTTCCTTTTTATCAAAGAAACGCAGACCTCTCACCCTATTTCCTCTACAACTCAGTCGACACCCACCACCATCTCATCTTCCTCGTATGAACCAGAAACATCACCATCATCACACCATACAACTCATACTAGCCGCCCCTTTTTTTTTTTTTTTTTTTATTAAATCTCGATCCATGCTCGTCTCTTTCAGGGAACAATAGCAACAACTCCATCTCTATTTCTCTCATCTCTCTCGTTGCCCCATCTCACTCGAGCCAAGCAGCAGAAGCAACCTTTCTAACACTCGTCCTTTCTGTTTTCATGTCTCCGGCGAGCAACTAAATTCTGGCAAGCTCAAGAAACAGCCGACGAACATACCCCGATAACCCCAACACCTCGACCGTCTCCAAACTCCGACGAGTAGAAACATCATTAACCACCATCCCTCTAAACAAAGCTTCTCCTCCGTTTTGTTTGCTACTTCGGCGACAGTGAGAACTCCGGCGAACACCTCAGGCGGACCAAACTCTCGCCTTACTCTCTCTCAGCAGTCTCCTCATCTATAAACATAAGGTATAAACTCTTATATTTCTTTTCCTTTTAATCATACGTGTACATTCGTGTATGTTTGATTGTGTGCGTTTTTCACCGTCGTCGACAAAACGCAGCGACGCACAGTTGCTTCCTTCTTTTTAGCCCAATATATATTTTTATAAATCAGGCTGCAAATTAAGTATAGTTAACATTCATTTTTAAATTATCAAATAATACTTATTAAATGAATAATTACTTAAATCGTAAGTCAGATATAATATTAAAAGTCATTGAATTTTTGTATTAACTATCTGATTAGTTATTTAATTGATAATTAAATAGTTAATCAATTATTCCTAATTATTTTGTTAAATAATTATCAATGGCACGTCTAGCCATTATTTTCGATCAAATCAATTTACCAAAACTTCTAAAATAAAATTCATCGTATTTAAGATACGAAATCAACCCAATAAAGTCACCAACGTATCGTTCATAATTTATTTTACTGCATTTAGGGCGCTAGAAATCATTTGGTTGGAAATCAAGCATCATCGTTGCATTCACTAGTTTCGCATCAGGTGAGTCCACAACCCCACTTTTTATTGTATTTTTATATACTATTTTACAACAGGGGTGAAAAACATACAAAAATCACTTTTGCTATTCATATTTTATTGTGATGATACACTACTCAGAACATGACATTCAGTCCTTTATGCTCGAACTAAGACAAGATGTAGTGACATTGGTAGATGTCTACATACTGTAACCATTAACTAGTTGCGACTAGACCCTGGATATGCAGATAGTACTATCGACTGAGACTCACCCTCCCACATTTGTTTGATCAGTTTTAACGGTCTACCGAACCGTCATGGGAGTGCATATCTTAGATTCGGTAACATCATTTTGGAGTTGTAGGTTGGTTATGGGCTTAGGGTCGGCATTCTAACTCGAGGGTTTAGCTAACCTTAGAGGGACATCAGTTCATGGTGATTTTCAATATCCTTTTTAGGATATCAATTTATACAATTTTATTAAATTATTTTACATGTCTCCACATGCCAAACATCATTTCAATATTGCCTTTGGGCAAATCATTTTCAAACATCATATCATCACAACAGTTTTAGCCTTGATGGCTCACAAACATTTTAGATAACTCAAAACACTCTTTAAACCTGTGGATTCACTCAACAATTTTTGTTGATCATTTTACTTATGTTTTTCAGGTAATTCATTGAAGCATGAGTCTTAGTAGCATTGGATCATGAGCATGCATATTGTCAAGATGCCACGAACGTCTTTTCATTTCCAAACATTAACTTTTACTTTTAATCGTTTTCCATCACATTAAATTTTGAGATGTACTTTAATTGAAATATTAATTGAAGTTTTTAAACATTTATTGTTACGATAATCATAGTTGTGTTACTCATTAATGTTACATCCCGTTCTTCCGCAAATCATTTAATACTATAAAATCATTTTTAGCGGGGTGTGACAGGTATAACCGTCTAAGTGAGTACTTGATCAGACTGGGATATATGAAATGGATATGCCCATGCGTGTTTGTAAAGATATCCACTTCAGGATATGTTATTATCGCAGTCTATGTAGATGATTTGAATCTCATAGGTACCTCGGTAGAGTTGTTTGAAACTGCTGAAATCCTGAAGAAGGAAGTCGAGATGAAAGATCATGGGAAAATACGGCATTGCCTCGGCCTGTAGATTGAGGACAGTAAAGATGGGGTTTTCCTCCATCAAGAGAATTACACCCTAAAGGTGTTAAGACGCTTTAGTTATCGTGATACAAACCTCCATCTACCCCCATGGTCATTCATTCTCTAGACATTAAAAGGGACCAATTCCATCCAGATGAGGATGATGATGAGATATTGATCCATGTGTGTTCATGTATGGGTGCAATAAGCGTAATATTGTACTTGGCCCAATGTACTAGACTAGACATCTTGTTTGTTGTGATATGCATAACTAGGCATAGCAATGCGCCAACACGCCACCATTGAAATGGTATTAAAGACATCTTCCGTTACTTTAAAGGTAGTACGGATATGGGCTTATTATATCCCTACGCGTCATCGAGTGGATCAAACGTGATTGATACTCGAGATAAAGCGACCCTTATCGGATATGCCGATGCAGTTTACTTATCAGACCTGCATAAGTGACGTTCCCAATCTGGTTATGTCTTTACCATAGGGAATGCGGCGATATCCTAGAGGTTTTGTAAATGGACTCTAGTTGATACTTTGACAAATCACTCCGAACTAATCGCGCTTGTTGAGGCGACTAGAGAGTGTGTATGGCTTTGAGATGTAAGTGGCCATATTCGAAGTAAATGTGTTTTGACTTATGATCCCAGTTAACTAGTTGTCATATATGAAGATAACACCGTTGTTATCGATCAATTGAAACAAGGTTATATCAAAATAAGATAACACCAAACACATCTCGCCGAAATTGTTACTTATTTAATCAATATAAGACCGTTGCCTACAACATCGGCAAGAACTCGTCGTAGATGACTTGGACCTCGTCGGCCAGTGATGCCATTGGCACGCTCTCGTCTTTCTTAATCGTCGCCAGATCTCATTGGATTTCGACGAAATTGAGAACCGGAGGGGGGGGGGGGAGTTTATAATATATACTCCATCCGTCTCATAAAAAAGGGGTAGTGATTTTGGAACCACATAAATTACTTCATCTATCATACTGTATAACATTTAAAGCATATTGTACAAGTACTGTAAAGCAGTGGTTGTGGTATTTGAAGTAATTTATGTGGTCCCAAAACCAGTACCCATAAAAAAGTACCCATTTATCCCTAAACTTTTGTCCCACAAAAAAGTTCTCATTTCTCAAATTGATGGGGGTCCACTCAATAAAATAATATAATTTTCAAAAACCCCACCACTAACTATCCAATAACTATCTTTCTCTCTCCAATCTAATTTTATATTTTAATCAAAAGTATTACCAATAACCTTACCATTAATTATATTCTTAAGACTTATGCCCAAGGGAAATGTGTACTTTTTTGTGGAACGGAGAGAGTATTTAATTAATGGGTTTTGATAATGACAGTCCTTAGGGCTGTCTCTAAATGCATTAAAAATTGTACAATTGAGTAATTCCGAAAATTCAGGAGTCGGTTATAGATGGATGTACAACCTTTTTATGCATGTCTTATGACAGTCCTTAGGATTGTCATTATCAAAACCCTTAATTAATAACTTGTGATTTAACAAAACTGATAAGATAAGTTGTGAGACCGTGGGGTACTAGCAGGGGAGAATGAAGGAAGGGGGAAGTGGGTGGTTTGGGTTTTGTTAATTTTAGTTCTTTTTTTTCCTTTTTAAAAATATTTTTTATAATAATAAAATAAATCATTTTCTTTTTTAAAGTTTAGTTTTTTTTTCTTTTTTTTTTAAGTTCTATAAATGTTTTTTTAATCTAATGTCTTTTTTAATTTATGTAATATTTTTTAAAATTAATGCAATGATTTATTTTATAATTATTTTATTTAATTAAAAAATTTAATATGACAAAAATGATAATTTTAAAAACTCGTCAATATTGAGAGAGACTTGTAGGTTTCAGTGTTTTATGTTTTTTTTACAGGGATCCAACGATACCTTCTTGACCAAAGAGCATTTCATCAATTTGGACATAATTAACACGACAAACGGTATTCACATGTTAAAATAGAACTTATAAGGCACAATCTTAATAATGGTCAAGAAACAGATACAATAACATATCAGAAAAGATTTCAGCTTATAACCTAAAGATTAATTCACACAATAATAACACATTAATCTTGCAAGTTAAACGGTTTTCACACATTAAAAACAAGTGAAAACCCCAAAACTCAAAAACCATGACATAAAACTAGTTTAATATCGACAAATGATTACCAGTTTAACCTTGAGCATACTAAAATCACCCATATTTACACTTTGGTAAAAGCTCGATTTATCTGGTATGCACTACAATCATCATCATCATCATTAATATCCATGAGAAACGAATCCTTGAGAAGATCAGAAGCAGAAGGGCGTGCTCTCGGTTGACCAATACACTTTTCAATAAACGCTTTCAACTCTGAATCATTTACTTTACTCAATGCTAAAGGCATCACGCCACTTGTCACTTTCTTGAATATTTGAGCAACACCATTGCACTCAGTGTACGGTATCTCCAATGTTGCCATTTCAACCAAACACATTCCAAACGAGTAAATATCCACCAACTCATTGTAATCCTCTTCATAAAGCTCTGGTGCCATGTATTCTGGTGTTCCTATCAACGAGTGAGCAATATGACTCTTCCCCACAACTGCTGCTAATCCCAAATCACCAATTTTCACTTTTCCAATATTCCCATTCATGAAGATGTTGCTGCAGTTCAGATCTCTGTGAATCACACATGGCTCGTGCGTGTGGAGATACTCTAACCCTCTTAGAATCTGCTTTGACCATTTCTTCAATGCTTTGACCGAAACACGCTTATGTTTCTTCCTGTAATCCCTTAAATTTCCTGATACGCATGCTTCTGTGATGAAGTTTAACGTGTTATGTTTGGTGTCTCTCCAGAATCCGTAGAGAACTATGAGGTTTTCGTTGTTTAAGGTTTTTAGCAGTTTGACTTCTGAGAATAATCTTTTCAACATGGCAGGGTCTCCACTGAAACTTCCTAATTTGACTTGATTCCAAGCAATGTCTCTGCCTTCTGTTTGGTCAAATCCTCTGTACACTTTCTTGACTGCACCACAACCCAGTAACTCACTGTATCGACCAAATCTTCCTGATGGATCCACCTCGACAAATGGCTCTCTGTCTTCTTCCGATTGCATCATGATTTTCTTCTGTAAATCTCAAATTATCCAGTAGAATCCAACTGATGTACCCAAACACTGAAGAAAAAAAAAAGCATAAATCAGTTAGATATATGAGAAAATGGTTCACATGTAGAAACAGAATAATGTGGCTAGGGTTATAGATTCTGTGGATACATTTATACAATTTGCGTTCATATGATCAACTTAAATTGGTGATTGAAGTTTTAAGCGTTATATATAATCAGAAGAAACAGATCCAATTAATGCACTCCTCAGTAAGTAAAATTGAAATCTGGATATCTGTAACGTAGCTTTTATCATCTAGTACCTTATCAACGAAGTGGAATACCTGATTGAGTAAATCAAATTTTACATAAATTTTTTACCTAAATAAAAAAAATAGTAATCAGCGCAATTAACTATTGCATGCTCAGCATTGACAAACGATCGATTTATTACGCTATTAAGCACGAGAAATCACAGCTTATACACATAAAAACGTAGGAATTCAAATGAGACAGGAATTTACACTAGCGTCATATGAACTAGGGTTATGATAAGCAGAGTTTCACTAATCGAATCAAAATCGAAGCAGATGAATTACATTGGATGTTGGTAGGGCTACCTGAAAGGTGAGTAAAGTGGCGTGAGGAGCACGTCTTCGATTTGCTGCTACTTGGTGATTTGTGAATGCGGATGTGGGAGGCGAAGGGTATATATACGAGTCTTGGGAAGAAGTCCGTACCTGAAAACATGTACTTCTTTCGTTTTAAAATAAGAGTTTTGATAATGTCAGTACTTAGGGTTGTCAATAACATGCATTAAAATATTGTACTTTTATTACCGGATGAGTGATACCTAAAATGCAGAAGGTGGTTGTTGCTTAATTTACAAGTTTTAATGCGCTTATTGACAGCCCTAAGGGCTGTCGTTAACAAAACCCTTAAAATAATTGATATAATTTGAGTTTTATGTTTTTAAAATAAAATATTATTATAAATATTAAATTAGGTAGATAGTAAATAAACAGTGAGTTTAATAATATTTAAAAGTAAAAATAAAAGTAAATAAATCATTTCATTTTATTAAAAAAATATAGTTATTGAGAATGAACCTCACAAAATTTTACCAAATAAGATAAATTTTAAAATGAGAATTAATTTTGGTATCATACTTTTTGATGTCTACATCACACAGTACAAGTGATATTACAGACTGTACAAATTTATAAAGTAATCAGTGTGAAGAGTTGATTAAAAAGTGTGGTTCAAAAATCACTCCCTTTTTAAAATGTATCACTTACTTTGAAACAAGAAGTATATAATTTATTTTGAAATGAATGAAGTATTAAATATGTTAGTTATATTTATGGTGTTCGAGTTTTGACGTTGTCTTCAAGCTTAAGTAGTCACGTGCCTATTGCTTAAGTGGTTATGCCCATTTTGTGCTTAGTAGACGAGTATGATACTTTGATGGAAGGGGATTCTGTAATAAATGTTTTTCTAACTTATCTATTAAGGGTAAAGATTAATTGAAGTTACCATTATTTTTTATATTTTTGTATTTTAATAGTTGTAAAAATTAGACTTTATTTTTTTAGCATTTAAACGTTTAAGTTTCTTGTACTTGAGGCGGTATAGCTGCTCAACAGAGTTCAATGTTTTATACATATTATTGTTACGACATCTAAATCCATAAATATTATTTTCAAAATAATTAGTTTTACCATTAAGAAAAGACCAATTATGCAACATATTGCTCATTTGTATTCCTCCTCTATATGAAAATATATTTTATTATTTTAGAATACATATATTTTGTATTTAATTTATATCTAGATATTAGGTGGAATTTCACTACTACTTACTATTAGCTGTCTTACTTTTAAATGAATGAGTCGATTGCAAATTTGCAATTAGAAATATATATCTTAGGAAATATTTTCTTCAACTAATATTTCTTATTTCATATCTTTTATAGCATGAGTTAACACAAAGTCTATGTACTACTAATATAGATAAAAGTATGAAAAGATTTTATGGCTACAAATTACATGATATGATATGTCTAACAACTGTATTGTTTTGTCGGTGATGTTAACAAAAACGTTTAATCTATTATTAGCTAATATTAAATGTTTTAAAATCTGGTAGTACTAGAATATTCTTAAATGAGATGTTAAAACCTTTAAAGGGTGTTGTAGGGGGTCACTAGAATTTGATAAAACTGTAATTCAAATTTTCTGATTTTGGATGTTTGATGCAAAAGAAAATGAGATTCAAATTTATTTTACAATATTCCCATCAAATATAGAAATTCATAGTTCTTAGCAAAGTGAGACGTTTAAAGTTCAAGCCAAACTCACTTTTGAAAGGAAAAAAAAAATCATCCATAATTACATATTAAAGAGAGTGGTAGCACCAAAGATAAAGTTGTGACAAAAACAAATTACGAGCCAGTTCATGCCGTTGTTGAGACCACAACTGTAGTTGATATTGTTAATGGCCATTATCATTGGCGCAAATACTGCAAAAGTTAATTAAAGGCAATCCAAATCCTAGTTATGTTTTTATTTAATTGGTATTCGCAGATACAAGAAAATTCAGAAACTTTGATATGGATCATGATGCCCCCTAGGTGCAAATTTGACTTACATTTTTTGAACGAGTCGATTTATGCTACGTTTTGGATCAAATGAATGGGTTAAACTGAAAGAAAAAGAAAATATAAAAAGGTGAAGGAGTCGAACACCCTTGAGATATATGTCATAAAACGATTATATCTTAAAGTATGGTATCCACATTTTAGGGTCCGTGTAAACTCGTATAAACAATTTTTTATAAGATGAACAAAACTATTCACCAAAAGACACAGTTTGCTTTTTTCAAGCTCGAGTTTAGTAACAAGTGACATCTAAATGTTAACATCGGAACAAAAATCCCAAATTTGGCCTGCTTGATTGTGACAAGTATTCAATTGGATATATCACATCATGATTTCAAGGTTCACAAAGAATTTAACAAGTGGCTCGTTATGGGATCCACAAATCTTAAAATAGATTTGCAAAGCCCACCATGCGCAAATCTCAAATAATAATACTGACCATAATAAATAAATAAATAAATAAATATGAAGCAGGCTGATAAACAAGATGGATTTCTAGGGGCAAATTATCCAAAAATCATTTCTCTTATTGGCTCCCATATTCCCTTCTTCCTGGTGAACACAGTCCACACACCCTAAATTATTAGTATACAATATAAGCTGGTAAAACGTGCATGTGGCATGAATTGTGTGTGTCTTCTAATTAAAAACAGTACAAATTTTTTTATGGATTTTGTTAAAATCTATCTCGTATTTAATAAATTATTGTATGCGTAAATGATTTATATTCATTAACAGAGAAACAATTCCTAAAATGCATAGTTATTAATTGACGTATATATTCGTGATGCATCATGCATATATTAACATCTTAATGATAGCTCTTAAGACTGTCGTTATCAGTTTCTATTTTTATAAGTGTGTTAAAACAAGTATTATAGAATTATGTCGAGTTACTTAATAGAGTGTAACAATACTAAACTGTATTAAATCGATAAGTTGAATTTCCTACTAATATTTTTTTTTATAATGGTGAAATTATTGTTATAGAAATTTAGGCCGAAAAACATAATATATTATCTATATAAGAACGAAGTGACACCATTATGTTTTATTTAATAAATGGAAAAAAAATATGATCAAGAAGATAAGATGCAAAACAATGATGACAAAAAAACCCAAACTTGCAAAATTGGATTTTCAAATTAAAGGATAATACTTTTGGATATGATTTATAAACAAAAAGAGTTTTATATACTCATTCAAGGGTCCTACTAATATTTGGTACAAAGAAGCCATAATTGTGTTTTCTTAATCATTAGTAATTCATGCTTCACAGCTAATGACTTGTAATTAATCTTAATTAACAATGTTCAACACCTTCAACTTCAACTTTTATTGCATATAATATACTCCCAAGTCATATTAAAGGATAATGCTTCTTTTATAAAATTGTCAAAATGTAGCAACACTTACATTTGCCTATGATGTACACCATGTTTGACCTAATTCATGATCTTGATCGGGTCAAGGGTACAACTATTAATTTTAACAAGCTATATATCTTTCTCGCTTAAAATGTCAAACTGTAACTTTAAAAAAAAAAAATATTGCAAGTTTTTCTATACACCTTATATTCATTGCAACATGCTTTTTTCAATTTAAAAACCGAACCTTTTTGTTATGAACCTTGTTGTAGTATTTGACCATTTTCATATTGAAATGGACTTTTTCATCTTCATTTATAAGTTTGCTCTTGTTTTTTTATTTCAAATGAAGAAAACTTATGTTGCTGTTTTAATTCCATTTCCTAGTGCTGATGCAAATGGACTATCTGGAAGATTTAGTCCCTGACTGCTGCAATTTTAACCAAATAAATCATTTAGAGAAATTTTAAAATTAAAATCTATAAACTAATGGGATGAAAATTAAAAAATAAATCTATGAACTTACGTTTCCTGATCGTTGTATTTGGTATTTATCTTCCTAATTCTTCCGTCGCTAGATGAACAATTGTTAAAAGCATCAAACAAATGACCAAATTGCTCTGTACAAGAGAAATTCATCTGCCCTCTATTACCTACAAAAATTAAAAATTATAAAAATAATAATAATAATAATAGGATTTTAAATTTGACAATTTATAACCTTCTGATAGCTGCTGCAATTCTTCAAGTGAGTACCCAAAACATGTCAACTGGTTTGTTGGTTTTGCTGCTAACTCAAGTGATGTTAAATCATCACAAATTCTTGACACTGCATCAATGTTAAAAAAAGTCAACTTATTTTAAAAAATAAATAGAAAAATAAAAATATTTCGATGTCTCACTTGATTGAAGCTCAGATTCAGCATCAAGATTATATGCACCGTAATACATAGTATGCCGAATTTTTTCTCCAAATTTCCTATATTAAAAGGCATTAATTAATACACAAGAAATAAAAATTCCAAAATTGCCAAAAGAAGATTTTACCTATCGTCCCTTGACTTTTCGCGATACGGTTTGACCAAAACCCGTGCACCACACACAAAATGTGGGTTACCTTTATTCAAAATCTCCTTAACCGTTTCCATAAAAGCAAATGTTACAAAACCAAACATTCTCTTTTGCTGACATGGAATCCTCACATCATGAACAGGCCCAAATTTTCTACATCAATATAAGAAAATGCAAATCAATTTGGCCCAATTGTTATATATATAATTATAATAATTATTGTATGTAATTGAGTTACTTGAAATAGTTTGAAACATCTTGTTCTGTGAAAGTAGTCTCGGCAGGAAATGTTAGATATATTTGTTTAGAACCTGCAACTATACCACCTTGTTCATTTTTGTCTCCATTGTAATCCATATATTTATTAATTTCTTCAGATAAAATCACTGAATGCTGCCCGTGAGGCCTATTCACACAATGAAATTGAGTTGATTTGGATCTCCAGTGGGTCAAATTCAAATATTTGTTAAAACTGAAACCGGTCAAACGGGTTTACCGTGGCCCAAAGTATTAAGAAAATGGCAAATTTCACAGAAAAGTACCGAACTTTCTGAAATTTTCCATTTGAGGCACAATACCTTTTTTCACAATTAAATCATATTAAAGTCATTTCATAGCCAAAATAAGGACTTCTTTTTTATTTTATTTTTAAAATGTCAAAAAAAATTCTGGTTTTGGTCGTAGATAAAAATTTGATACCTTTAATTCACACAAAAAAAAGTTTAGTACCTTAAATGAAAATTTTCGAAAACTTCATTACCTTTTTATGCAGTTTACTCTTAAAAATTACAAATAATACTAACAATTTAGTTCTTATTATCTTATTTAATATACCAGATTTATATAATTAAAAGAAAATAAACAAAAAAACCATTGACATGTCGGCCCAAACCGACTGACCCGTTTTGACACATACTAAATATAACCCATTTGACCTGTTACCCAACCCGTCCATTTTACCAATCCTAACATTAAGAAATCAAGATCTATTAATAACAAATTAAAATGCATAATAAAGGGTTAAATGATATAACCTATCAATGAGAGTTATTCTCTTGAGTCTTGCAAGAAGTTTAGTCAAACTATAACCAGCTTTCCCATGCCTTTGACTTTCGGTTAAATACCCTTCGGCTTGAATCGTTTTCCCAAATTTCTCATAATACAACATCGGTAAAGAAGCAATAGAAACAGGAAAACCTTTTCTTGATTTCAGTAATTCAATAAGTTCAATCTCTAGTTTTTTAAGACACCCGTGTGAAAAGACGTTTTCGTCCTCATTTGAACCCGGGCTAAAGATTTCAGGCATAGTATTTCCATGAGAATACCTACAACTATTCCCATGTCTACAACAACCTTTCAAGAAATAATGGCAAATCTTGATTCTTGGACTCAATGTAGGTTCAGAGTAATAATAATTGTTGTTAGTAAAATTTGGCCCGTTTGCAGGCTCGATTTGATCCTCTAATGATAAGAAATGAAGTTGGTTTTGAAAATGGTAATCTTCATGAAATGAAGTGGGAAAAACGGTTAAAGATTGGCTGCTAGGTGAAAAAGGTGTGAACTTTATGGGCAAACCCGAAACAGAATTGAGCCCGTTTGGCGAAACTGGGGTTGAAACGGTTAAATTTGAGGGTAAATTGAGGTGGGTTTTGGCTTTATTGATTAAACTGTGGATTAAATTATCTGGGCCAAAAGCTAATCTTATCATTTCTCTTTCACCATGATCTTGTAACAAAAGATAACCAATAATCTTGGAAACTTTATCAGGTTCGAGTTTTTGGATTCTGTCATATACAACTTTTGTAGATTCTGAAAAGTCCATCTTAAGTTGTAACCTACATATGAAATTATAAATATAAAGTTAATTATATCTCAAAGAATGGTAGATTTAATATTTAACAAATAATTAATTATTCTAAGCAAAATTTGAAAAGAAATGAATAACAATACCAGAAAGTGAACACTATTACCAAATTTGTTATTCTATGAGTTCTACCTGAATTTGAGCTAGTCTCTTTTGCTTTTGCATAGTGGAAACTCTGAAATCCAGAGAAATGTACAAGTTTCAATGCATGATGTACAAGTCTAGGATGAACAATTGCTCTGGATTTGAGAGTTTCACTTTAGAGAAAAGGAGTTACCTGAATTGGGAACAAGAAAGAAGATATATTCTGTATCCATAAATATCACTAAAAATAAAATAAGTAAAAATTCATAGTAAAAAAGGGTCTTCTTCAACATGGTTAATGTGTGCTCTTTTTCCCTTTTCAACAAACAATTGGTGTCTGAATTTATGTTCAAGCATGAAAAAGGAAGAACACAAGTTGGGTATGATTAACAATTTCTCACAGAATTCCCATTTATCTCACATAAAATTGTGCACAAATCTTCAAAATTACCAATCTTTATGTAAATAAACAAACTACCCATATCAAAAGTCAACACTTTTTGTATGATAAAGGAGTGTAAAACAAGAACTTAATAACAAAAATTCAAGAAAATTAATGTGAAAAATAGAAACAGTTTAAAGGAAAGATTTTTAAGATACCCACCAAATCTATTAAGCTTCTGAAGAAAGAACAAAATTAGAAGAAACTATTACTGATGGCCTCAAAAACTCCTCCATGATTGATTGAATTTTGTATACATGATTTTCTCTCTCTAAAAAACATACTTCTTTCTCTGTTTCTATATCTATATATGTATATATCTATATATCACTTTCTCTCTTGCTCTTGTTGTTAATTTTTAATAATCAATCTATATATAAACTATGCACTCAATTCTCCACACAAACGACACCATTGTTAAAAGAATACCGAAAACGACAGCAAAGGCGCCCTTTTGTTTTTTGTTCATTATTTCCATTATTATAAATTCAATAATCAATTTTTTTTAAATTAAAAATAGAAAAATAGGGAAAATGACAAGTAAATTGGAATAGGTTTTTTTTAAACAAATGGGTTTTGGCCACACTGTTTACAAACAGACTTGGATTGAAAAGGGGAGAGATATTAGGCGAAAGTTACAGCTTTGAATATACTATTTTGACTGTGTTTACTGGTTCAAAAAGGATTTAATAAATTAAAGGGAAAATTTCTTATATATCCTTGCAAAAACTAGAAATTATTCTTATATCCTTTTAAAATTAATAAATTATCTTTATATCCTTATAAATTTTTTAATTACTTTTATATCCTTCTAAACCTTAAAAATTTTCTTTATGTCCGAAAACCTATTTTATAATTTATTAAATCATTATAATATCAATAATCATTATTATCAAATTTGTTTAATTAAAAGATTACTATTTTACCTTTATTCTATCCCAACTTAAACCTAAATTTAAATTAAATTGTAAGGGTGCCGTCATGTACGCGTAAAGATTAAACACAAAATACGTACACAGGCTCGCTTTAGTGCAGCCTAATAGAAGAAAATGATGGAACAATTAAAGATTAATATCCAATCCTAGGTAGCTCTTTCTGGTTGAATAGTTATTATTAGCTTTTGACCATTTATATTCAATTTGAAGCTTTGTCAAACCATATTTCTTTCGTGAATAGCAGGCATTAATAAACGTATAACACCGGCGGAAACAAATGCAGGCAATAATGTTGACCAAAAACATTGATAGCCAAACCCAAAAACCTTCGTGAACAGCAAATATGATATGCAGCCACTCTACGGCAATGTATCATTTAATTTAGGTTTAGGTTTAGGTTTAGATTTAGGTTTAAGTTTAGATAGAATAAGGGTAGTATAGTAATCTTTTAAATAAATAAACTTAAATAATAATGATTGTTAATATCATAATAATTTAATAAACCATAAAATAGGTGTTTGGATATAAAGAAAAATTTAAATGGTTTAAAGGATATGAAAGGTAATTAAAAAGTTTATAAGAATATAGAGATAATTTATAAATTTTGAAAGGATATAAAAATAATTTTTAATGTTTGTAAGGATATATAAGACTGGTGCCATCGGGGGGCCGGTTGGCCGCCGGTTGGCCACCGACGGAACCGGCGCCGTTGGCACGGTCCGCCGGTTGGCCGCCGGTTGGGCCGCCGGTCGGTATACTGACGAGAGAAGCGGCAGGTGCGGTTGATTTTTTAATTTTTTTTTCTTTTTTTTTTCTTTTCTAACGGTAATATTACCGTTAATATATATATATATATATATATATATATATATATATATATATATATATATATATATATATATATATATATATATATATATATAGGGTTGAATTCCATACAGAACCCATATTATATACAGAACCGATAGAACTATTTTCAGCCAATCAGAATTTAGTAAATTAATTTCTGATTATTTAATTCATTTAATGAGTCAGGGGTATTTAGGTCATTTAACTTTTTAATTTTTGTTTCCTTTTTCGGAGGTTTCCTAAAATTTAGGAATTAAATTCAGAATTTTTATAATACATGCATGTTATATTTACAGTTCGGCATATATGTATTTATACAAAATAATATTTATTTATCTAAAAACACTTATGTTATTTAACCCTATTTTAACCAACTCAAACAAGTACTTTAATATACCAATAAAGATATACTGGATAGCATTTAGGCAAAACATAACACTTATGTATGTAAAAATCGTGAATAAACATACATGCACAAATAACATTTATGTTCAAAAAAAACTAAATAACATATATATATATATATATATATATATATATATATATATACAACATTGATGTTTCTAAATTATCCTCTTCATCTTCATCTTTGTAGAGTTTTGAATATCTTTACCGTCTTCATATTCATAACAATCTTTACCCTCGCCACGAGTTCTCGTTTGAATATGGTACCAAGATTTTTTAAACTTTGTTTCTCTCTCGAGATTGACATAACAAGCTGGAAAACACAAAATAACCACATTTTTAAACATAGTTTTTGATATATACATGTGTGTATGTAGAGTAACATTGATGTATATAAATATGGTAACATCGATGTAAACACACTACAAACATGTTAATATCGATGTATATAGACATCGAAATAACTTTATATCAACATAAAGTTTTAGGTTCTTCAATAAACACTCCAAAAACTCCTTACAAGCCATGATATGATTACTTGTAGAGTTGTAGTAAATGTATTTATCAATCACTAATCTTAAGATTTTATCAATTACTTCAATCCTACATACAAAACCCAAAAAAAAAAAAAAAAAAAACAATTAATATCAAAAAGAAGAAACAATAGTATAATTGACAAAAAAATAATAGCAGAAAGTAATGAGATCTATAGCTAGAATATGTCTAGTTGAGATAGATGTAAATTAAAATCTTACGATCTTATCAGTTACTTCAGTCCTACACAGCAAAAACAAAAAAACAAAGATTAAAATAAAAAAGTAAAAGGTAAAAAAAAACTCAAAACAAACATCAGTTATAATCTTGTAATCCAGAATTTTGAAATTTGGAATGTATTAATGGTCTACGAAAATGAAGAATTTCAATTCACAATTGCATCAAAAGGTAAAAGAACTCAAAAGTCATCAAAATTCAAAGCATAAATATCACTCATCAGATTCTCTTTGTTCTTCCTCAAGAATCAACTAAACCCTATAATCAATTATATAATTGAGGAAAAAATTGAGGAGAAATTACCGTAATTATGAGAGCTTCCATATAGGCACTGTTATAAACAGTCATCGCCTTCTATAACTTCACCTTCAGGATCTGAAATATTCGCCCCCGTTTTAATGTAAAACCACGAGCACCACCAGGTTCAGATTTAGATTGTACGAAGAAGATGAAGATGTAGCGGAAGCTGAAGTAGAAGCCAATGAAGAAGATGGAGGAATCTTAGTTTTGAATGGGGGCTAGGGTTAGGGGGAGAGAGATGGAGGAATGAGAAAAAAGTGGGTGACGGTTTTAAGGGTCATATATTTTTTGATCAAATCCCTATTCTACCCTTTTATTAATTTCATACTAAAAATACAATTGGTTTTATTTACTAAAATTACATGATTAATCTCAACCATTCACTTTAAATTCTATGGTCTAAGATTGGGTTCTAAGAGTTCTGTATAAAAAAAGGGTTCTGTATGGAATCCTTCACTATATATATATATATATATTTTTTTTTTTTCCCTTTTAAATCCCTATAAATACCCCACTCTCATTCTAAAATTCTCACAAAAAAAAAATCTCTCTTCTCCCACCCAACCATACTTACAAAATGTCAAATGCTTCCGATTCCTCTGCCGAATATGATTCCGATTTGGAAGCTATTTTGGCGTGTGCCAATGCGTACAATGCCGAGATGGAAGCCATTGTGAATGTTTTAGTTATATTTTTGTTTTAATTAAAAAGAAAGTAAATTAATTAAAGTTGGTGAAGTGACGGAGTGCTGTTGGCACGGGTACGTCAGTTTAGTGTTAGTTAGTCTGTCTGCTGACGTGGCGCTGAGTTGGCAGAAACTGACGGCGTCAGTTTCCGTCACCATTGGCACCGGTCTAAGAAATTCTCCCTTTAAAAGAATTATGCGAAGGTGGTGATGTGGCAACGTAAGAAGATTTTTTTGTATCTGAATCATGATTTATGACTATACATTTTGCTTTTCACTTACTTCCAATTTGATTGACTTTGCTAAAAGTCAACTATATCGATCGGTAAATTACTAGTATAGTAAATTATGCAGAAGACTATAATGGGTTAACATGCATTCATTTTATATTTTATGGAGTACTATGATATAGCCCTGAAGTTTGTTACTAAAGAATCACTAAAGAAAATATATAATTAAAAGTAATTCTCTCTCACAAATAGAATTTGTCCAATTTGATATTACTTAGTATTTACACTTGACCATTCGTTAAATATATCGTAAAGAGTTGCCAAGTTAGAATTATCAGTTGTCAATAACATGCATTAGAAACTTGTATTTTTATTAATTAATAATAAATATCTAAAATGCAAAGGTTAATTTTTTTATTAATATACAAATTTTAATACTCTTATAAGCTGTCATTATCAAAACACTTATTTAAATATATCAGTGCGAAGATCCATCTATATAAGTTAGTTGTTGTTTCCAAAAAAAATACTTCCTTCGTTTCAAAATAAATGATACACTTTTCATTTTGGGGTGTTTCAAAATAAGTGATACACTTTGAAAACTTACCATATTTGATAAAAAGTAGTGGGGACCACACCCACTAACTATCTCCTTTAATAAAGTGAAAAGACACATGTACCCTTACTTTTACTTTTAAACATCACTAAATTCACTTTAATCAATATATGTGGGACCCATCATCCACTAACTATCAAATTTAATACTTCCTCCGTATCAAAATAAGTGACACACTTTCCATTTTTGGGTGTATCAAAATAAGTGACACACTTTGAAAACTTTCCTTATTTGGTAAAAACAATGGGACTCATACCCACTAACTATTCACTTTAATAAAGTAAAATTACCCTTATACCCTTACTTTTACTTTTAAAACTCATTAATATCACTTTATTCAATAAAAGTGGGACCCATTCTCCACTAACTATGTACTTTAATCTATTTTAACCTCTACTTTAATCTTTTACCTCAAAAAATATGTAAGCACATTTGTGTCACTTATTTTGATACGGAGGAAGTATAATTAACCTTCATTATCATATTTTGCCTCAAAAACCGTGAACACTAATTTGTATCGCTTATTTTAAAAGGGAGGAAGTATAAGTTAGTTGGATCATGGATCAGATCCAAATCCATTAGCTAACTGGTCAAATCCAGTTAGGTCATGGGCTGATTTAAATTACATCCGATCCTATCCGCCACATTGACAGGCCTAGGTGGCAAGATGAGCTAGTCAGGCTCGTTAGTAACGCACGTGCTCAGGTTCAAACAAGTCATGTTTTAGTATAACAAAATCAATATTCTTACAATAACAAGTGTCTAAGATTGCATTTGAAAGTATTTAATAAGATTATTAATTAATTTTAATAGCTGTTATGATACTAAAATGATTTGTTGATAAAGCCCTGGGTCCTGATAGTATATGTCTTTTAAATTTATTTAAAAAATTTGGAATTTATTTAAAGATGATTTATTGAGATCGGTGGAAGAATTTTTGGTGAAAGGTTTATTCCAATTGGTTGTAATGCTTTGTTTGTCACGCTTATCCCAAAAATACCGAACCCTACTCTTGTTAAGGACTTTCTGTAACACCGCAAAATTTAGAAAACGTTTTTTTTAAGGTGTGCGGAAGCATAAAGATAATAAATAGTTTAGGTTTACAAACCAAACGTCCCAAATTAAACTCCAAAACAATAATATTTAAACGGTGTCACTTATCGACATGGCTCATTTTATAAAACATATCCATTTGAGCTTGGTCACCCATTCCGTCCAAAGCCCCGATCAACCTGAAAAGAGTCAACGAAGGAGGGATTAGCACAAAGCTAAGTGAATGAACATAATCTGCAAATTATATAAAGCTCAACAAGCAAGCACCAATATCTCCACGATCGTTACTCCTCGTAACCACTTAACCACTGTTCCACTGAACCACTGTTCCACTGAACCAGTAACCGCTAACTGTCTAATCACTAAGCACGAAAGTAATTTTACATCTCCGCCTACTAACCTCGGAAGTAATTCTACATCTCCGATTGCTAAACACGGAAGTATTACTACATCTCCGCTTTGCGGGCCTTAAACCATGGTCGGCCAAAACCACGGTAACCGATAGCCTATATCCAACACCCCGGGTAAACCCCCTTAACCGTGCAACGTATACAAGTAAGGTTGAATACCCTGTTAGTCGATACACTATGCTCAGTCGATATCCTTCTGACACTGACCTCATCCCTACCTCGGTCACCAAGTTCAAATCGAGTTGTTGCTACCATTCAAGTAGAAACCCTTCATCTATGTGCACATATCCTATTTCGCTTAACCCGATCAAACAGGCACCAAACAAGCAAAGTGTCAAAGATTCGCGCCCGAAAAACGACCCGAAAACCTGAAATCTGAAGTTCACGATCGTGAACAATAGTTCACGAACGTGAACTATAGTTCACGACGTGAACTAGAGTTCACGATCGTGAACTCACGACAGTGAACCATCCCTGCATTTTTCCTGTATTTTCCTGCATCTTTCCTGCCAAACATGCGATACCGAATCGGTTGTAACCAAACACAAGTTGGAGGTTAAATCCACTCACCGTTACTTCCACTTGTCGAACTCAGAGGTCTAATGTTTCTGAGTCACGATCCCGATTCCTGTACACCAAAGGAATACCGAATTAGTATATAATACCACCAAATTATAAACAATGTTAAATATACATTTAACATTAACACTTGCACCACATGAATAACCAAACACTTATAATATCATATAAACATGTCATGGTCATGTTACACTTTTGCAATTTATGTCAAATACAACCAAACCATATCTAACCAATATAGCATAATACATCCAAACGGGTCGAGACCCGAATTCAACTACAATAAGTCAACATATTACAATTTACCAAAATATGTAATTACCATGTTATTGACATTCCTAGTTCAAGTCAAAGCATACTAAAGCACATTTAATCAACTTTCACAATATTTACCCAAACGGGTCAAAACGTTGTATTTGACTTTTGCACTTTCCAAACACCACTTTAAAGCTATAGTCATATCATTTAACAATTCATAGCTAACTAGTCATAATCATGTAATAATTCATCAAGTTCATAGCTACCAAAATCCATGTATTTTACTTCCAAATTACTAGTCCATTATTTTAATCAAAAACATCCAAGCATTAGTTAGTTTATTTCTCAATCCACCAATGTTTGGTTTAATACAACTAACATATTTAACATGTCATTTTAACATATCTAGACTTAACATCCATAAAACATATAAATGACATTTTAGCCCAACTAGTCACACCAACACAATTACTAGTTCATATATCAACATACACCACCCAAACACCATAAATCTAACACTTTCACCAATACTTGACATAAATCATAACTCACATCTCTAAAATGTTCATTTAACATTTCTAGCAACAAAAGCCATAGAATTATAAATGACATATTTCCAACATATCCATGCCACAAAACCCATAAAACCTACTTTTAACATAATCACACTAACTTGTACATTTTGCTAAAATGATTGTACCTTGTGCTAAATTACTTGTACTCATACAACAATACATGTCAAACCTTGCATAAACACTTAATATAACATCTAACACAATAATCACCAACAAAACCTCAAGAATCATAAACCCTAATTTATCAACTTGCAAGAACTCAAAAACAAATACATATAGGTTGAAGCTTACCTCAAGGCCTATTCAAAAACGAGATTAGATTTGAGGTTGAGCAAGAAACAAGCAAGAGATCTTCCCAAAACCTCAAGAACACAAATGAGTTTTTGAGAGAGTTGCTTTATAAAAGTCTAAAAGAAATGAAAATGGGAAAAGGTTGTGAAGGGAAAAAGGAGAAAGAGGGATGCCCCTCTTTCACTCACTTCATCCGACAAAACAAGGGGAGGGGCCCATTTGTCTTTTTTTCTAATTTTTAAACAATACAATCCAAAAGGTCCCTTTCGTAGTTAATTTATTTAAAATACCAAACGAACTCTATTTTTAGCAACGAAAATATATTCGGAAACGATATTAAAAGGAGAATCCGAAAATATAAAAATCATACAATCCTTTAAACATGTCAGTATTCGGATATTTTAATCCCTTGATTAAAATATCACAAAATGACAAAAGGTCAAACAATTCATTTAACACTTAATCAATTTATTCCACTTAAGGTCAAATAGATATTTATCAAATATCAATATATACCTAAAACTACTAGGCCGGTTTTAGGATGTTACACTTTCGTCCTATTGCTCTCATCGGGGTGCAATATAAAATTATTGCCAAGCTTCTTGCGTTGAGACTTGCTAAGGTGGTTGATAAATTGGTTAGTAAAGAACAATCCGCTTTCATTAAAGGGAGTCAAATTCTTGATGGCACGTTAATAATTAGTGAAGCTATGGATTGGTACAAAGTTAAAAAAAAAAGAAAAGAATCTTCTCCTTTTTAAAGTCGACTTTGAAAATGCTTATGACTCTTTGAGTTGGGAATACCTGGATTTTATTTTGTTGAAAATGGGCTTTGGTTGTCGATGGCGGGGGTGGATTATCGAATGTGTCAAATCTTCCCAGCTTTCGGTACTTGTTAATAGTAGCCCTACGGACGAATTTGATATGTTTCGGGGTATTCGTCAAGGTGATCCACTTTCATCTTTTTTATTTATCTTAGCAATGGAGGGTTTACATATTATGATCGAGAAGGCGGTGTCTGATAGACGATTTTATGAGGGCTTCGGTTGGTATTGATAATTTTCAGATTTCTCACTTATTTGATGTAGATGATGTGATGTTTATTGCGGATTGGAATCCAACGAATATCGAAGGTATTGTTGATATTTTGGCAAATTTTTATGAACAATCGGGGTTTAAGATTAATATGTCCAAATCGCAATTAATTGGAGTGGGTATGACAGACGATGATGTAGATGCTGCATGTATTAATATTGGTAGTAGCCGAGGTGATCAAGTCTTTGATTATCTTGGTTTGAAGATCGGAGGTAATAGGCGTTCATCGAGATTATGGGATTTGATTTGTGATCGTATGTGTAAAAAATTATCGACTTGGAAGGCTAATATGCTTTCCATCGGTGATCGTTTAACGCTTATCAAATCAGTCCTAGGTAGTTTGGGGATATATTGGATGTCTATTTTTTGAGCCCTGGTTGGTGTTATTAAAAAGATGGAAAAAATTAGAGCTCAATTCCTTTGGGGTGGTAATGAAAACGAGAGGAAAATGAGTTGGGTAAAATGGAATACTTGTTTGGCTTCTAGAGAAAATGGCCGCGGGTTGGGCATTACAAGTCTTGACTCGTTGAATTTAGCTCTTTTGGTGAAGTGGAGATGATGAGTTTTTAATGGAAAGGAGGCACTTTGGTGTCGGGTTATTCAAGCAATTCATGGTGAGAATGGTGGTTTTAAAATTGATTTCAACCCGGCTAATAAAAAGAGGTTTGTGGAATAATATTATTGGCACTATAAAGTATTTACATGATAAGAGACTTGTTGATTATAATACTTTAAAGTATAGTTTGGGTGATGGTGATTCCATTAAATTTTGGATGGATACTTGGAAAGGTAATGTGCCTTTTTGTCAATTATTTAATCGGTTATTTCGATTAGAATTGAATACTTTTGGTAAGGTTAAAGACAGATGGAGAAATGATAGATGGTGCTTTAATTGGCGAAGAAACATTCGAGATGGGGCGGAGAAAGAACAATTGGATAATCTAGTTGATCGTTTAAGTGATTCTCGTGTTATTGAAGGAAGGGACAAAGTGTGTTGGAGTTTAGGGGATTCGTGTGATTTCTCAGTTGGTGATACAAAAAGCTATATTAATTCTATTCTTTTTCCAGGGACGGGTACATCATTAAATTGGAGTAAATTTATACCGATTAAAGTTAATATTTTTATGTGGCGTGTGTTATTAGACAGGTTGCCTACAAGACAAAAGTTATCTACAAAAGGATTGGAGATTGAGTCAATTATGTGTCCTAGTTGCAACATGAGCATGGAATCGGTGGCTCATGTATTTTTTTCTTGCGACATGGCCAAAGAAGTTTGGAGAGCTGTTTATCGTTGGTATAACATGGATGTTTGGGTATGTGATTCGTTTGACGCGTGGTGGCACCATTGTTCAAGTTTGCCCGTAATTAATATTCAAAGAACGAAGATGCATGTTATCGGTTTCACGGCTTGTAGGGTGATATGGAGATTTTGTAATTCCCTTGTGTTTGATAGTGGTAATTTCGTAGATCAGACATAGTTGATAGCATTAAGTTGTTTTCGTTTT
This sequence comes from Calendula officinalis, assembly GCA_963853835.1. NCBI lineage: Eukaryota > Viridiplantae > Streptophyta > Magnoliopsida > Asterales > Asteraceae > Calendula > Calendula officinalis. The sequence goes on along the minus strand of OY970823.1, from coordinate 56,454,728 downwards.
CGTGGTTGATTCATAGGAATCATAACTTCTGATTCCGTGGGTGACTTGGTTAATTAACCCGTTGTAATTATGTCTTTTGTCTAGTTTTCTTGCTAGACTCTCGTGATAATAAAAATTTTAGAGGTCTTTAAGGGGGTGATGGCAATGTCAAAACTTCACGTGTTACCTTCTTTTTGCTGTTAAAAAAAATGATACTAAATTTCGTATTGAATTATTATTTATTGGGAAAAACCAACTTTCTTGTTTGCTTAACACTTGAAATAACATATACAAAGGAAAATAGTTTCGCACTCTCCACTGGAACTACCTCCATGTTTTTGAGCGCACAAGGCATTACATTTCTCTGAGTTACACACAGTTGTTTTGTTAGAATCCTTACAAAGTTTCACAACATTGCGTGACTCCATTCCTGTAAATACAAAATACAACATGTTTCTCGGTAGTAAAACTCCGATCGATTCAATCAACAAGAGAGGGATGCCCCCTGAGTGGGTATCCCGATCGATAACCACCAGAAGGGAAAAGTGCCTATTCACGAGAAGCTTAATTACTCACATATGGTTAGAAAGAATTTTGATAATGACAACCCTTATAGTTCAATAAGAATTAATATTCTGTTTTTTATATTTTGTTTTTCTCAATTACAAATTTAGATTGCTAATGAATATCTAGGAAAATAAACTGAATTATGTACAAAAATATGGATAATATATAGAATCTAATTTGTTATATTTTTTTAAATCAAACTTTTCATTATTATTAGGGTTGTCATTATCAAAACTCATATAATAACGTAACTAATGGATTTTATGAAATTTATCGACCATTGTCTCCATAGAAATCAAAACCTCTCTTAACAAAATTTAATCAAGAAAAACTAAAACGAAAATTACCTGTAATTATAAGAAACATAAAAAATATGCTCACAGCCAAAGACTTTGTCATGTTAATTTGCTTTTGTGGTTGTTTATAGATTATTTGACTTGTGTTTTGCCATATTTATATACGAGATTAACTTGATATAAAAGAAATTAGAAAAGAAGTTTCAATATGCATATTGATTATACAGTTGCATTAACTATTTACAATAAATATGAGAATGAATATGATCCTATATGATAACGGTGTACATGCATATTATGTAATTCTTTTATGTCACGTATGTTAAAATTATGCAATGCCTTGTATTGCACGCTTTATTGAATATATGACGTATTTAGTTTCATTACCTTTGTTGTTAGGCATATAGATATAGAGTTGTATTATAGGAAATCAAAAGGATTTGTATAGTCTCAAGGGATTGATAAATTCTAGCATTGGATCAAGATGGTCAAGATCAAATCCCCCACCTACAGCCACTGCCGGCCGTCGCCGACCACCGCCGATCGCCGCCGTCGTCCGCCGCCGGCCACCGACCACCGCCGATCGCCGCCGTCGTCCGCCGCCGGTGGCCGGCGGCGGTGGTGGTGGCTGAGAGTGAAGGTGCTGGTGGCAATGGGGGTAGTGGTGGTATTGATGTATTGAAACACATGTGCTTCACTAAAACACATCATATTACTTCGAAGCACATGTGCTTCAGGTCACGAAATACATGAGTTTCAAGTCACTAAAAATATGAGTTTCTAAACACACAGGGGAGCATACGAAGCACATGTGCTTCATTACTTGATGTAATGACCCGAAATTTGTAAATAAATAAAATGTATAAAAATATGATAAATAAGGGTAAATCGTTTAAAGAACGTGGGAATTAGTTTCGTGTCATTTGGACACCGTACGAAGAAGTTATGGACGAAATCGGGTCGAGACAACAACCGGAAAATGCAGCCCTGCTGCATAAGGAAAGTTCACGCCGTGAACTTGGGTTCCCAATCGGGAACTCCATACAGCGATTTGGTGGTTTTGGTCGATCAGAGTTCACGCCTAGGTCACGATCGGGAAGTATTCACGAAGTGCAAAGTTAGCGACGCGAACTAAGTTCACGCCGTGAACTTCTGTCCACAGCATTAAAGTCGGGTTTTGGCTCATTTAATGCCATATCAAAACCCTAGTTTTCCCTTTGGCCATTTTTGAGCTCAAGAACAGTTGGAGGTCGATTTCTTCACGAATCTTTGGTAGATTTCACTCCTAGTTGAAGATTAAAGGTATATCTTCACTCTTTGATCTTTGTAGCTTAAGATCTATGCATTTTGATGCTTGGGTTTGAAACCCTAGTTCTTGGGTTATGGGTTATGGTGATGTAAGTGATGTATACACTTAATAGATGGTATTTTAACAAAGGAAACAAGTGTATGATTATGATTTGTAAGAATCTTAAGGGTTGGTCAAACCTAGGGTTTGGTAAATCACCATAATTGGGGGAAATGTATTAGTAAGTGGTATCTAGAGGTAGATGGACATATTGGTATTAGTATGTGATGTTGATCATCTTGTGATAATTGTATTAGGCATTTGGTGAGGTCTTGGAAGGTTGACCGAATCGTGAAGCAAGGAAATTGGCGTAAAGAATACGGTTGGAGCATTTTATTGCTAAGGTGAGTACGTGTGGAAATTTACTGAGTACATAGCCTATGAAATACATTTTTATTACTTGTGTTATGGTCTATTTGCTTAATTGTGTTGACTAGTAGTCGATAATTAGTTATACCGATGATAGTATTAAACTAACTTGTTTGATGATAGATGTGATAACCGAGAGCTAGACTGGCATACCCATTGAGTTATGATACGTTGAGATGATGTGATGATGCGGTGGACCCCCGGTCATGAGGTGTGGTGTGAGGGGCAGTTGGGTGGATTCCCATCGACTCAACCACGGTAGTAGTCTTGCTAACTGGAGGTAGTCCGACGAGTAAGGCAGGTATCGGTAGATTGAGCGAATCCCTCTTGCCGGTATCTTGAAGCTTATTAATGGCGATGGATTTCGGTTAATAAGTTAATGTGGTTCTAGTTAGTTCGGGGGCAACCCGATAACTGGATATTATTGTTAGGAAAGCAAGGTATTAGAGTCACAATAGGGTGACTAGATAGATGGACGATTTACTTATATGTTTGTTTGTATGTCTTGCGATTATTATTATTATTATTATCGGGTCTAAACCCATGTAGCTCACAAGACGTTTTTGTCTCACGTACTCCTTGTTGTTTTTGCTATGTACTCAGGTTCGGGATCGAAGGTATAGGTGCGCATGGCTAGAGATGCGGGGCCTAGAGTAAAAGAACACTAGAACGGATTTAGACTTAGCTTTGGTTTTGATATATTTTGTAACACCAAACTTATACTCTGATTTTCATACCAAAGGTTTTTGTAAATCCGTATTTTGGGATAGTTCTCCTCTTTATTAAATAATTATTTTGGCCAAATGTTTAGTATTAAAATTTGAGGTGTTACACTTGAAACACATGTGCTTGGCTGTACATATACACTCCTTTATTTTCAAAAGATATATTATTAGTGAAGCACATGTGCTTCTAGCTTAAACACATGTGTTTCATTACTTGAAACACATGTGCTTGGTTGTACATATACTCTCTTTTACTTTCAAAAGATCTGTTATTAGTGAAGCATATGTGCTTCTAGCTTACAAACACATGTGCTTCATTACTTGAAACACATGTGCTTCATTACTTGAAACACATGTGCTTCATTACTTGAAACACATGTGCTTAATAAAAAAAATTCAAGAAAACTAATGTGAAAAACAGAAACAGTTTAAAGGAAAGATTTTTAAAGATACCCACCAAATCTATTAAGCTTCTGTAGAAAGAACAAAATTAGAAGAAACTATTACTGATGGCCTCAAAAACTCCTCCATGATTGATTGAATATTGTAGACATGATTTTCTCTCTCTAAAAAACATACTTCTTTCTCTGTTTCTATATCTATATATATCATATATGTATATATCTATATCACTTTCTCTCTTGCTCTTGTTGTTAATTATTAATAATCAATCTATATATAAACTATGCACTCAGTTCTCCACACAAACGACACCATTGTTATAAGAATACCGAAAACGACAGCAAAGGCGCCCTTTTGTTTTTTGTTCATTATTTCCATTATTATGAATTCAATATCAATTTTTTGAATTACAAAGTAAAAAATTTGGTAAAAGGACAGGTAAATTGGAATGGGTTTTTTGTTAAAACAAATGGGTTTTGGCCACACTGTTTACAAACAGAATTAGATTGAAAAGGGGAGAGATATTAGGCGAAAGTTACAGCTTTGAATATACTATTTTGACTGTATTTTACTGGTTCAAAAAGAATTTGATAAATTCAAGAATTATGTGAAGGTGGTGATGTGGCAAAGTAAAAAGATTTTTTTGTATCCGAATGACTGAATCATGATTTATGACTAAACATTTTGCTTTTCACTTACGTCCAATTTGATTGACTTTGCTAAAGTCAACTATATCAATGGGTAAATTACTAAAGAATCACTAAGGAAAATATATAATTATCCGTACCGTAACACGTCTAAGGTTCAATCAGTGCTTCAAAATCTGGGTACGATCGGCCTGACTGGAAAATGTAAGTATGACGGGCATTTCGACCGAATCAAAAGTCTGTTTATGAACTGGTTTGAACCAGGCCAGTTAACACTGAACCCGGTCGAACCGAGATGATTAAACCGTGTTTTTTAATAAATTTTCTTTTAATCTCATGTTTTTTTAATTAAAGTGACTATTTTGTATAATGTTTTATACGTTTGAATATTTATTGTATGTTTTGAAGTTTGAAATATCACGTTTTTAATTAAATATTAAGCGTTTGGTATCATTTAACATAAATGCTCATAGTATTGTAATCCGGTTGAACCGGTCCGACCGGCTCGACTATATTTGAAGCATCGACCGGTTCAATTCAAAATCCAAGTTATAAACAATGGATTCAATATACACAAGTTGCAAGTATACTACTATTTTTTTATGACTGCGTCAAACAAGTTACTTATGATACTAAATTTCATATTGAATTTTTATTTATTGGGAAAAACCAACTTTCTTTTGTTGCTTAACACTTGAAAAAACATATACAAATGAAAATAGTTTTGCACTCTCCACTGGAACTATCTCCATGTTTTTGAGCGCACAAGGCATTACAACTCTTTGAATTGCACACAGTTGTTTTGTTCGAATCCTTACAAAGTTTCACAACATTGCGCGACTCCAATCCTGTAAATACAAAATACATGTTTCTCGTTAGTTAAAACTTTATTATATGTTTAGTTAAATTAATTACGTAATATGGCCCAAAAAAACTTTTTGAAAGGATTCCCCAAATTAGCTACCAATACTCCTTTTAGCTTTTCCTACTAATATAACAACACAAGTACGAATGGATTTTATGTAAATTTAGCCACCAATGTCTCCATGTAAATCAAGATCTCACTTAACAAATTAAAAAAAAAAAAAACTGAACCTGAGATTACCTTTAATCATGAGAAATATAAAAAATATGCTCAAAACCAAAGACTTTCTCATGTTAATTTGCTTTTGTGGTTGTTTATAGATTGTCTGACTTGTGTTTTGCCATGTTTATATACGAGATTAACTTGATATAAAAGAAAATAGAAAAGAAGATTCATTGTGCATATTGATTATACAGTTGCATTAACTATTTACAATAAATATGAGAATGAATATGATTCTATATGATAATGGTGTACATGCATATTATGTAAATCTTTCACATATGTTAAAATTATGCAATGCCTTGTATTGCACGCTTTATTGAATATATGACGTGTTTAGTTTCTTTACCTTGTTATAGTTAGGCATAAAAATCACCATGCATTCGCTATATCCTAAAATATTTAAATTTCTCGAACCCTCACAAAATTTTATTGTATACATGAAATGGTTTATAAATTGGATTTTGTCAACTAGAAGTATGTAAATAATTAAAATTTCTTCACATCACCGAATATTCAACTCGGACTTGCGTCTAATGAAGTGGATGTATTCCCTTTTTACTCACATACTGAATACATACATTTAAAAAAATACATATATTATGTTTGGCTCGATGGAAATGAAATTGGAATCCATGTAAATGATAAAATTGTCATTACTTTCTGTATAATTTGACTTTGTTTTATAACTTATAAATGGTCGTGGTGGTTTGATTAGTGACGGTGGTGGTGGTGGTGGTGGTGTTGGTGAGCAGTGGTGGTGACTCGTGAGTAATAGTGATTGGCGGTGGCATATGGTGATGTAGTAAGTAGTGGTGGTCAAGGGCGGATCTCTTGTAGAGTCTGCAGTGGCACGTGCTACTACTCAAATTCTTTTTTCTAAGGTATTTTTTTTTTGATGTTACAATGCTACTACCTGATTAAAAACTTACCAACCCGAAACAATCTTAAAATAAACCTCAAGTTTAGCAAATAGTCCAAACCCAAAACTCAATCTAAAATCTAATGAAAATAAAAACCCCAAAGTGTGTGGTTTGTTTTGTGTATAACGGCTACCGGCCATTGGCCAATTCCTAAAGCCCAAACACAAAGCTGGAAATAGTATACATGAGACTAGGTGTAGGGTAGTTAATAGTTGTCTTGTAGGTTAAATTTGTTTCCGTAATAGAGTTCCCAATGTTAAATTCATTTTTATTTCGGGGGGCTACCCCTTAGACCCCAATATGGTGTTGCCCCCTAAGACCCCGTAAGGGGGGCGCCCCCTTTACCTCCACTATTTGGATACTTGGATTTTTTGAATACCCAAATTTCAGATACGATATATTGTTTTGTACCCACAAAATTTCGGATATTTTTGAACGCCCCTAACCACCACCTACACACCACCTACACAAGAAACAACCATTGGGAAACCCGGATAAAGGGGGAAAACGAGGCCAAAATCACAACCAAATTAACTGCGTGGCCACGGGGTTGTGTGTTGGTGGAGTCCGGATCATTAAATTCTATTAGTCGAGTGCTATGTTATCATTTCCTAGGATAGCCAAACTGGAAATGACCAACCAGATAGACTTATTTTGATACCGAGTCCTTAATGAGCACAACAAAAATATGTGAAGTAGGGAAGACAACTATCATCCGATCCGATGATCATCCACCCGATTCGCTCCACCGGTGGTGGATATGGATGAAGTTAAATGGGTGAATATCGGATGTGGGGCGGATATGGATGTTTATTGGAGCGGATACGGATGATGATTTTCAATCCATGGATAAATCCATTTAACCCGAAATTAACTTTTTTTATATTACAATTTCACATGATTAATAATATATGTCTACACATTTTTTTTCAATAAAATTTATACATAACATAATATTGAAAATAACTAAATTTATAAACATTACAAATCATACTTTAGGCTTCTATATATATTAAGTTATATTTTCGATTGTATTCATCAATATTTGTGGATTAGTTGCAAACTATGTTCTATGCCTCAATGCATCGAATGTAGATTTGTGATTATGTTTTCATTAGTATATTTTTTTGTAAGAAATATATACATATTCAACAAAAATTGCAAATTTATCTACAAAACTATAGTACCTTCTTTAGAAAATAAATTCTTTTGATATCCAACGGATGACCATTTACCCGCTATATTCTGATGGATATGGATGGATGAAATTATTTTAAATAGATATGGATTAGTATATGGACGATGTAAATCTAAATGGATATGAATGTAGACATCGCATCACCCGGTCCACATCCACTCCATTGCCATCAAGCCCACGTTCCAAAAACACGTTGATGGGGTGGTCATCGTTACGAGTATGATCCGATCCATATTCTTAAAATACCCGATTTACTGACATGGGTGATGGGCCGGCACTGGCAGGGACATCCGGGTCCTGCAGTTGAAAACGAATATCTAAATCCAAGAACGACACAACAAACACGTCCTCTCTTTTTACCTTTTTATTTTCTTTTCAGTTTAATCTATTTTTAATTTCCGCAAGTGATCGATCGCAAATTCTTCAACTATTGCGTATCGGCATCTATAGATTGAGATGATTATAACTGGTTAGAATACTTTGTACATCGAATCGATTTGAATCCGCTGAAGAAACATGTATCAATGGAGGAAATTCGAGTTCTTCGAGGAGAAATACGCCGGAAATTGTTTGGTCCCCGATGAAGTCGCTGGAAAAATTGAGTGTTGCTCTAGCGGAAGGGGGAAAATCGCGGTTGGATGTGAAGATGGAACTGTTAGTTTACTGGATCGAGGTTTTAAGTTCAGTTATGGATTCCAAGCTCATACGTCCTCTGTTCTTTTTCTTCAACAGCTCAAGGTTTTTTCGTAATTCTCAATATTTAATTTTTAATTACTGATTTTTACCGCAATTCATTCGATATTTGTGTTATTATGCCAATGTTATGTCAAGTTGTACATCAATTTAGCAATACAGATTACAGTACACAAAATTGTGCAGAAAAACACTTATACAGAATTGCATAAAATTAGGTTTTCTAAATCTAATTGGTGGAATTGAGTTCTAGATCAAATAAGAAGATAGAAGATTGTAATATTTAGAGTAATCTACAGTTATGCATATACACTTGTTGTTTGATCTTTTTATCTTATAGTTGATCATGCACTTTAAACAAGCGGATAGTATTTCTGGAAAACTGAAGAAAAACATAAACTTGAATTCAGAACTGTATCGTGTATATTTTATTTAATTTATGATATAAGGTTTTAATCTATGTTTTAAATTGACCAGCAACGCAACTTTTTATTAACCGTTGGAGAAGATGAACAAATTTCTCCACAATTATCATCTGTTTGCCTCAAAGTTTTTGACCTAGATAAAACACAACCCGAGGGTCCAAGCACACCAATTCCAGACTGTATCCAAATATTACGAATATTCACCAATCAATTTCCAGAAGCAAAGGTTTGAACTTTAATCCTTTCATTCTTCTATAAATGTTTAATTTTTTAATATATTTTTTTATTTTTGCAGATAACATCATTTGTAGTTCTAGAAGAAGCTCCACCAATATTACTTATAGCTATTGGACTAGATAACGGTTGCATTTATTGCATTCAAGGAGACATTGCGCGTGAACGTATCAAACGATTTATGCTTCAAGTGGAAAAAAGTCAAGATAAAAGTCAATGCTCTATTACTGGAATGGGATTTCGTGTTGATGGGAAAGCTTTTCAGTTATTTGCAGTTACTCCAACTTCTATAAGTTTGTTTAATTTGCAGACTCAACCAGCTAGCAGACAAACCCTAGATCAAATTGGATCTAATGCCAACAGTGTTGCAATGAATGACCGTTTGGTATCATTATTCTCCCTTTTAGCTACTTTATATTTGTTACCTTTTGTTTTTTATTTGACCCGTTTGACCGGTTTGACCCGTGCAATGTAATCAGGAGCTAATAATTGGTCGACCCGAAGCTGTATATTTTTATGAAGTTGATGGAAGAGGCCCGTGTTGGGCTTTTGAAGGAGAAAAAAAGTTTGTTGGTTGGTTTCGTGGATACTTATTATGTGTTATTGCAGACCAAAGAAATGGTAACAACACATTTAATATTTATGATTTAAAAAACCGTTTAATTGCACACAGTATAGTGGTTAAATCAGTTGCTCACATGTTATGTGAATGGGGAAGTATAATATTAATAATGAACGATAAATCGGCAATTTGTATTGGAGAAAAAGATATGGAAAGCAAATTAGATATGCTTTTTAAGAAAAATCTTTATACGGTTGCAATTAATCTTGTTCAAAGTCAACAAGCTGATGCAGCTGCAACTGCTGAAGTTTTAAGAAAATATGGTGATCATTTATATAGTAAACAAGATTTTGATGAATCTATGAATCAGTATATTCATACAATCGGTCATTTAGAACCTAGTTATGTGATCCAGAAGTTTCTAGATGCACAAAGGATTCATAATCTTACAAATTATTTGGAAAATTTGCACGAAAAAGGTCTCGGGTCAAAAGACCATACTACCCTTCTGTTAAACTGTTATACAAAACTGAAAGACGTTGATAAACTGAATGTTTTCATCAAAAGTGAAGATGAACTTAAATTTGATGTTGAAACTGCAATTAGGGTTTGTAGATCTGCTAATTATCATGAACATGCAATGTATGTTGCTAAAAAATCTGGAAAACATGAATGGTATTTGAAGATTTTGCTTGAAGATTTGGGGAATTATGATGAAGCTTTACAGTATATTTCTAGCCTTGACCAAAGTCAATCTGGTGTGACGGTTAAAGAATATGGTAAAATATTAATAGAACATAAGCCCGTTGAAACAATTGAGATTTTAATGAAACTTTGTACTACTGAAGAAAGTGGTAATTATGGTTATATGTTACCATCACCCGTTGATTTTATAAATATATTTATTCATCATCCAAGATCACTTATGATTTTTTTTGAAAAATATATAACAAAAGTCAAAGACTCGCCAGCTCAAGTTGAAATTCACAATACATTACTGGAGTTATATTTATCTACAGATTTAAATTTCCCATTAATGTCACAAACAAATATAACCGAAAATGGGAAATTAAATCCACAAAAAAAAGATTCAAAACCCGAAAACGATCATGTACAAAGACTTCAAAAAGGGCTTGAATTACTGAAAAACGGGTGGCCTTCAGATCAAGAACAACCGCTATACGACGTTGATTTAGCCATAATTTTATGTGAAATGAATTCTTTTAAACAAGGATTATTATATCTTTATGAAAAATTGAAACTTTATAAAGAAGTAATTGCTTGTTACATGCGGGCTCATGATCATGACGGGCTGATTGCTTGCTGTAAAAGGCTTGGGGATTCAGGGACAGGTGGCGACCCGACACTTTGGGCTGATTTATTGAAGTATTTTGGTGAAATTGGGGAAGATTGTTCAAAAGAAGTTAAAGAAGTTTTGAATTATATTGAAAGAGATGATATTTTGCCTCCAATTATGGTTTTGCAAACATTATCTTCAAATCCTTGCCTTAGTCTTTCTGTTATTAAAGATTATATTGCTCGAAAATTGGAATATGAGTCAAAACTTATTGAAGAGGACCGAAAAATGATTGATAAATACCAGGTTTGACTTTGACATTAAATATCTATTTTTGTTACATTTAAATTATTAAACTATTGCATTTTAAACAATATTACAGGAAGAAACATCAACAATGAGAAAAGAAATCCAAGATTTAAGAACAAATGCGAGAATCTTTCAACTAAGCAAATGTACTGCTTGTACATTCACACTTGATCTGCCAGCTGTCCATTTTATGTGTATGCATTCATTTCATCAACGTTGTCTTGGTGACAATGAAAAAGAATGTCCAGAATGTGCTCCCGAATACAAATCTGTTCTTGAAATGAAAAGAAACTTGGAACAAAATTCCAAGAATCAAGTTCAGTTTTTTAATCAGCTTAAATCTTCAAAAGATGGGTTTTCGGTAATTGCTGAGTATTTTGGTAAAGGGATTATTAGCAAAACCAGTAAAGGATCGAATGGATCTTAGAATACTTCAACAACTGGATTTTGAGTATTCAATGTTTTTCAAACTTTTGTGTGTTTGTGTTTGTGACATTTGAAAAAGTTTTGTGTTGTTTTCATAATGAATTTTATGTCTTGTGCTTTGATTTTTATACACGGATTTTGTGTTGTATCTTACAGACTTTATTTTTATACACGGATTTTGATTTTTCAAAATCGCTGAGCCCTTGCTTGAAGGACCATGTCTACTTGCACCATGTGTTGGTCAAATCCACACCAAATTCCCCTTTTTAATTGGTCAAACAATTTTGTTACTAGCATTATTATGGAAAATGATAATGTCATATCAAAAACTTGTAGGATAATTAATAACCATCCCTTCACTTTAAGAATTAACCACCCACAAACATTAAAGAAGTGTTATCAACAAAACCTTGTTATTATTATCTACTAAATACAAATGGGCCTAACCACTTAAGCCCAATGCATGCGATGACTTTAAGTTGAAGCCAACGTCAAAACTCAAAAATAAAATTGTTGTTTTCAAATACGGACTTCTTCCCAGACTCGTATATATCTGCCCTTCGCCTCCCATATCGCATTCACAATTCACCAACTACCAGCGAATCGAAGACTTGCGCCTCACACCACTGTGCTCATCTTTCAGGTAGCCCTACCAACCAATTTTCCTTTAATGTAATTTATCTGCTTCGATTAGTGTAACTCTGCATTCGATTTGATTATTATTTTGCTGATACATAACCCTAGTTCATATCGCGCTAGTGTAAATTCCTGTTTCTATTGAATTCCTACGGATTTTATGTGTAAAACCTGTGATTTCTCGTGCTTAATAGCGTAATAGATCTATCGTTGTCAATGCTGAGCATGCAATAGTTAAATGCCATGATTATTATTAGATTTACTCAATCAGGTATTCCACTTCGTTGATAAGGTACTAGATGATAAAAGCTACGTTACAGATATCCAGATTTCAATTTTGCTTACTGAGGAGTGCATTAATAGGATCTGTTTCTTCTGATTATATATAACGCTTAACACTTTAATCACCAATTTAAGTTGATCGTATAAACACAAATTGTATAAATGTATCCACTGAATCTGTAACCCTAGCTAACATTTTTCTGTTTCTACATGTGAACCATTGTCTCATATATCTAACTGATTTATGCTTTTTTTTTCTTCAGTGTTTGGGTATATCAGTTGGATTCTACTGGATAATTTGAGATTTACAGAAGAAAATCATGATGCAATCGGAAGAAGACAGAGAGCCATTTGTCGAGGTGGATCCATCAGGAAGATTTGGTCGATACAGTGAGTTACTGGGTTGTGGTGCAGTCAAGAAAGTGTACAGAGGATTTGACCAAACAGAAGGCAGAGACATTGCTTGGAATCAAGTCAAATTAGGAAGTTTCAGTGGAGACCCTGCCATGTTGAAAAGATTATTCTCAGAAGTCAAACTGCTAAAAACCTTAAACAACGAAAACCTCATAGTTCTCTACGGATTCTGGAGAGACACCAAACATAACACGTTAAACTTCATCACAGAAGCATGCGTATCAGGAAATTTAAGGGATTACAGGAAGAAACATAAGCGTGTTTCGGTCAAAGCATTGAAGAAATGGTCAAAGCAGATTCTAAGAGGGTTAGAGTATCTCCACACGCACGAGCCATGTGTGATTCACAGAGATCTGAACTGCAGCAACATCTTCATGAATGGGAATATTGGAAAAGTGAAAATTGGTGATTTGGGATTAGCAGCAGTTGTGGGGAAGAGTCATATTGCTCACTCGTTGATAGGAACACCAGAATACATGGCACCAGAGCTTTATGAAGAGGATTACAATGAGTTGGTTGATATTTACTCGTTTGGGATGTGTTTGGTTGAAATGGCAACATTGGAGATACCGTACACTGAGTGCAATGGTGTTGCTCAAATATTCAAGAAAGTGACAAGTGGCGTGATGCCTTTAGCATTGAGTAAAGTAAATGATTCAGAGTTGAAAGCGTTTATTGAAAAGTGTATTGGTCAACCGAGAGCACGCCCTTCTGCTTCTGATCTTCTCAAGGATTCGTTTCTCATGGATATTAATGATGATGATGATGATTGTAGTGCATAACAGATAAATCGAGCTTTTACCAAGTGTAAATATGGGTGATTTTAGTATGCTCAAGGTTAATCTGGTAATCATTTGTCGATATTAAACTAGTTTTATGTCATGGTTTTTGAGTTTTGGGGTTTTTAATGTGTGAAAACCGTTTGCATAATTTGTTAATATTATTTGATTAGTTTGTTTGTTAACTGTTCATATCCAATTGAATCTTGATGAGATTTATATAAGCTATAATTTTGAACAATCTCGGCTTTAAAAATTATAAAATGACACTAGAATCATCGAAGTATAGTGACCGTTACACGTATTAACAAAATGGAGAGAGAAGAAAAAGAACATGGACAAAATAGTGCCGAAGAATGTAGTTTTCAATTAATAATGGGATACCTCATCTCTGCCTAACACGGTATGGGCCAACAAAGCTCTGTCTGTAGATCCTCTTGTTACCTAACATAGAATTGTTTTCAATTTTCCCCATCAAATGCTTATTTACATTACTTTAACTTTAATAAACAAATCGACCAAATGTTGTGTGAAAAGTAAATGGATCAAGATCTCCTTACCGAATCTTGTAAAAAAACCTATCACTAACACAAGTGCTTTACCTTTCATGCTTTAATATTTGAGTTACTGATTTCATGCGTATACAAAAAAATTGACGAAAGAGTAATCGAAACAGAAACTTAAACGTTATGTTTAAAAACACGAGCGTTGAATTTATGGTCTTTTAAAACCCTTTTTTTTAGAGAAAGAAACATCTTATTTTTTAGTAAAAATAATTATGTGTATGTGACTAAACAAGTCTTGTCATAAGATTAACACATATGACATCAATGAAGATAAAATGTAAGAAAATACACAAGTTATTTGTCATAAATTTGTATAAATTAAACATTTTTATTTGGAATGTATGTGTAAAATTAATAATACATCAACCTCATAATCAACGAAAATATAAAATAAATAAAAAAATTTAAACAGGTAACACACCTTAATTCTACACATTTTTTTATTACGATTTTAACCCACAAAACCTAATGACACAATATTAAATCATCATTAAATGGTTTCAAGTTTCATCAATGCTTTACAAAATTATCTCAAACTATTCAATCATAAAAACCACTCAAATTCCAAACTTATTTAAATGTTAAGTGCAATTTTTCGTAACTTTGTAAATTGAGTAAGATACATGGAAAAATTACAGAAGTTGATTATTATTTGGGGAGTTTTTTTTTTTTTTTTTTGAATTTCTTCCAAAGTAGCAACTTTACGACGAAAAGCCAATAGATATTAAGAATGTTTCATTAATGTTTCATATAGTTCATCGAGTTTGAAAATTGGACAAGAACAAATTTTTTTGGAACTTAAATACTTTTTGTTTACTTTAATGAAATAGTATTAGGACTTAATTACTTCCCTTTGAACGGCTAAAAGTCCAAAACACACACCTTTATCTACACTATTTTTTCTCAGAATTTGAACTCAGAGTAATTATTTAGCTGGCTTAATGTACCTTTGACAGATAATTTAATTCTTTTTTATTTACAAAGTACATCAAAAAGGCCAAAACAAGTGCCCTAAAACCTATATACATATGGTGTGAAATGACACATAATAAATCCCATGGACATCTGATCTGGACCGTCCATCAATCATCTACCATTAAAAAATTCACAAACATGGCTTCATGACCATACGCTATGCATGTACATACATAAGACTGGTACATGGTACCACCAAAGATTTTCCCAATAAGTATAAAAGGATCCAATTGAAGGACCAACATTGCTTCCATTTATCAGATCAAACACCCAAAATTATTTCTCTCTCTCACACACACAAACACACACTACCGCATATATTCATCATTCCAATAAAATTATAAAAATTTCATCTTTTTCGACATCCCCATTTTATACCTACAGAACAGAAGCCTCACATCAAGATTTCCTTATATAGTTATTATCATTCTCAAATTGAAATTAAAACTGACAATTGAAATCTGAACAACCTTGAAATTAAAGAGGGCGATTTTGAGGAGGATGAACGTGCCCTCAGTTCTTATCGTTCCTCCTCTCAGATCTTAAGTTTGTTTTCAAGATTTACCATCTTGGTATTTCTTTAATCGTCTTAATTTTTAATCCTTTACGATTTCGGTTATTGGTTTTTTTTAATAATTTCATAAAGTTCGTTTCTTGATTGATTGATTTCCTTAATTTTTGTGAACCCCTTTTCCAGGAGGACTAGGGATCCGATGTTTTCTTGATTTAATCCGACAATACCCGTTTTTAATTGGCCGTATTAATCTGCGTGTAATATAAAATTAAGGTAAATTGCTTATAATCTATGCTACTTTGATCTACATTTTGCTCAATTTGGGACAGATTGTTGAACCCCTTTTTCAGTTTATTAAAATTTAGTTTTTTTGATTGATCGATTGATTGATTTTGTTGTTCAGAAAATGCAATCGGATCTTGGTAAGTTATTCATCGGCGGGATATCATGGGATACAAACGAAGAACGTTTACAAGAATATTTTAGTAGTTTTGGTGAAGTTTTAGAAGCTGTGATCATGAAAGATCACACCACGGGCCGTGCACGTGGCTTTGGTTTTGTTGTTTTTGCCGATCCTGTTGCTGCTGAAAGAGTAATCAAGGAGAAACACAACATCGATGGCAGATTGGTAATGAAATTAATCACAATCATAAGTTTTTATTATTAATTTCATGATACTAAAACTTGAAATTATATCATGTTAGGTTGAAGCAAAAAAAGCTGTTCCTAGAGATGATCAGAGTACAATCAGTAGAAACAGTAGTAGTATTCAAGGCTCTCCGGGCCCGAATCGAACCCGAAAAATATTTGTAGGAGGTTTAGCATCAACAGTAACCGAAACCGATTTTAAAATATATTTTGAACAATTTGGTACAATTACAGATGTTGTTGTTATGTATGATCATAATACACAAAGACCAAGAGGATTTGGATTCATAACTTATGATTCAGAAGAAGCAGTAGAAAAAGTGTTATTGAAAACGTTTCACGAATTAAACGGTAAAATGGTTGAAGTGAAACGGGCTGTCCCGAAAGAGCTTTCTCCCAGCCCGAACCGAACCATGCTCGGTGGTTATAACCCGTATGGTTTGGGTCGACCCGGTAGCGTTCTTAATGGGTACACTCAAGGACCGTATTCTCCGGGTGCGGTTAGGATGACTGGTAGAAGTGGGTTCAGCCCGTTTGGGTCCGGGTATGGAATGGGGTTAAACTTTGAGCCCGGTATGACTAGCCCGAATTACAATCGGGCCATGAATTATGCACAAGGGATGAGCCTGAGCCCGAGCCCCGGGCCCGGTCCGTATTTTGTCGGGAATTCAAATCGGTTCGCGGGTCCAATCGGGTTTGATGTTGGGAATGTTGGGAATGCTTCTTTTTTCAGTTCAACTCCTGGCAACTTGTGGGGTAATTACGGGTCGAATTCAAACGGGTCGAATGCTATTGGATCCGGGCTAACTGGGAATAACGGGCTCAATTGGGGTTCTAACCCGGTTGTGAATCAAATTGGCGGGAATTCTTCTAATCAAATTGGGAATCTTGGTTATGGTGGTGGTGATAATGGTTATGGGTTGGGTGGTGGTGGTTATGGTAGAAATGGTAATATTGGCGGTGTTAATGGTGGTTATGAAGGGCCTTTTTCAGACTTTTATGGTGGCAATGGTGCTGGTGTTGACCAAACTTGGCGGTCAACAATTAGTGAACACGAAGGGTCTGGTTCGTTTGGATATGGTATAGGTGGCAGTGATGGTGGTTCTGATATTCAGGCTAAAACTCCTCCTGGTTATGTTGGTGGTTATAGTGTTGCCAAACGACACCCAAACAGAGGTAAATTTGTTATTATAACCATCTAGAATTACAAAAATCATTAAGATATATGTCACTAATTTTTAGGTTTAATCAACTAACCCAAATCCATCGTGTCGTGCATATTAGGTTAATAATATCACAAATTTTGTAAAATTATGGTTGATATTAGGTTAAGGGTTGGGATTTAAATTTTAAACACTTTATGGTTGAAATTAGGTTTATAATATCACATATTCTTGTAAAATTACTAATCTGTGCATTTTGCTTGATACAGGAATTGCAGGCTAGTTTGGAGGTCATATTGCTAAAATAGATGAAGTTTAGTGTACCGTATGAAAAAAAAAAAACATCAAAAGAAAAAGAAAACTACAAAAAAAAGTTGGGTATTTTCTCAAGAGATAAGTAGAGTACTCCCTTAGAGATTAGAAGGCTTATAAGTGAGTTCTTTTAATTTGTGTTTTTATGGATTGATTTTGAATTACATTTTTGGTCTTTTTGAGTGAGATGTAAAATCAGTTTGCGGCTTATAGTCAAAGTCAAAGTCAACATGTGTATCATCTTGCATCTCTCTGTTGAGAAAGGCGATGCATAAGAAAAGATTCGTTTACGGTTTAGTTTTTCTTTATTTGTTTCGTTTTAAGGAAAAAAACCCGCAAAAAGTTGTAGTTCATCGTTTCTACTCTATATTTTAGATTTTGTTTTAGTATTTTGTTTTTTCTGCTAAGAATTATAGCAGCAGGATTGTTGTTGGTTTTGCTAGTGTGGAACATTTGAGGGATACCCATCTAGGGTTCCTACTAATAAGTTACTTGAACTATATTTGTTTCTTTGATTTAGGGTTTTATTTACATTAAACATTTGGTTATTGAGTGAACTTATGTCATATTTGGATGTGATTTGTTTACGTTGGATGTATGTATGTGGTCTTACTTTGAATATATTAAATTCAACAAGGTATACTTAATGTTATACTTATAATTTTAAAGAGACTTTATTTTTTTATGGATATTTGGTAAATGAGAAATGATTTAGCAACCAAATTAAACAATCTAAATATCAACATAGCCGACATCATCTTTGAAGTTAACCAGGATACTGCTGCGAATTTTATAAGATAAGGTTATTCTTAATTTCAACTTGTTATGTAGTTCAGTATTTGTATATCTTGTATAAGGGGTTTTAATCTAACTTAATAAAACTTTATATTAAAATGGAAAATATTTCTCTAACTTATGTCCAAGGATATTAGATTAAAATTATTAATAAATCAAATGATTTCATAGCATATTGAAAAATGCATTATATACTTTCTACAACTATTAAATATAATTTTAGTATAGATGGTGAATTTAATAGCAGTTACTACTTCTGATATAATGCTTTTAGTTTATAAGCTAAACTAACCTAAATTAAAAAAGATGCTTTTAATATATATCTCAAATGAACCTTAATTATACACATGTCCTATTTATTAAGAAGTATCAATTTGTCTTTTTATTAATTTGTAACCTTTTATGTACATACCTTTTAATAAAATAAAAAGTTCATTGACAATCTTTACACTTACAATAACCTCATTTATCATATGCAAAATAGAGAAAAAAAATCTTCTACTATAAGTCTATAAGTATGCTTATAATAAACAAGATAAATAAAATAATGTCTATGAAATTAAAAGATCATTAATTAATGGAAATTAATTTTCCCACCACAACTTTTGATTTATATACCACATAGTACAACTATTAACGCAAACTGTACAAACATATGAAACAACAGTTATGATAGATGCATTAAAATATGTGGTACATTTATCACCCCCTTTAATTAATGGGCTATAATTGATAACTAGCAGGGTACCCGCGCAATGCGGCGGCGGGTACCCTGCGATTACATTTCGGCGGCGATCTGGTGGGTGGCAGTGATGGTAGGTAGTTAGGGGTGGCAATTTCTGACCCGACACGAAACCCTACCTGAAACCGATACAAAAATAAACATGTTTGGGTTGAGGTGAAAAATATTTGGGTCAATCTCAGGTCTACTCTACTGACCAGTTTATTAAACATGTGTAGTGACCCAAAATCGATACGGTGTTGAAGATGGTCAAAACTTCACTGCTCTCTGGTGATGTTTTCTGGCACTTTGCACGGCTAGAATTTATATCCATGGTTCATACAATATCATGTTCGGATATACAAGTTTAAAAAGGGGGTGTCCGTATGTTTTTGTTATGTTTGATGTATGTGGTGTTCCCATTTGATTAGGTGGTTTTGGTTTGTTTGTTGTCTAATGTTGTAAACTTTGCTGGCCTCTGCATTGCATTCCTCTATTTATATATAAACATATTTTCGTTGGTTGGCATCGGAGGGGGTGATAGACTGATAGGCTGATAGCAATGCTGAAGCACATTTCCGTTGTCTCCCTTTTGACGTTAAAAAAAAATAGTGATGGGCTAAAAGTACTAAGTGAACCCACATTATTTTGGCTGCCTTTTTTCTCTATTAACAAATTTCTTTGTAGCCAGTAAATCTTAGCAGCTATCTCTCTTGGTTCCCTCATGACTCTTTATTTCTTTTTCTCAGATTTCTTAAGAGAGTTTTGTATTGATTCATAATGTTTATGAATTGTAATCTCAATCGTATCAGTATTTCACGTTGTTCTTCTCTTTAAATTGATTTGTTCTTGAGTTCTTAGAGTTTTGAGGATTATATCTGTAAATTTAACACATACCTAGTAAATCCATTATGATCTTCATTTACCAACACAGTTAGCTACAAGAAATGCAATTCCACCACAACAACATGTACGCAGGCAAAACATTGACTTCATTGCATTCAATAATATCAAAACTTCGACCCGCCACCCAACCCTTCTAACCCACCCATTTTGTCTTCTTTTAACTTACCTATAAATCCTTACATGACAAGAATTTTAAATTACAAGGGAAAGACAGAAACATCAAAATTCTCACATTGATTAAAAGAATCATCAAAGACTAAACATAAACAATCTTTAATAAAAAACACAATCACACACATCAAAAATTACATAAATGTAGTGGTGATCAAGATTCCGTAGTACCAGTATTGGGATCAAGAACATGGAACTAACAATTCTTCATCTTCAAGCTGAAAATCAAAGCCACAAAACAAACAACATGGATCTGGTTAAAATAATCACATGTACGATGTTAAAAAACTTGCTAATTAAAGATATAGGGGAATATAGCATTAGGCTGCAGTAAGAAGAGGTAGAACACCGTATTTGAACGTCAACTTTCTCTTTAAAAGATTAGCATTTCTATGGAAACTGCTCCTCGGTTTATCAAGAGCAGTATGAATTTCCTGAAATTCGTGTGAAAATCAAAAGTAATACTGATAACCCAACATTTGTTTCATAATATAACGCTCTTTCTTATCATACCACAATCAAAGTTTATCATAGATTCATTTAATATAACATAAGGTATTTAATTTCAATAATCATGACATTAAGCATACTCTGGTCCAACCAGACCCGTTTCACCCGGGACTCGTTTTGAATTTATTGCCCGTTTTGTGACACCAGGATATGTTGCTTCCAATATATCTTCATTTGTAAAATAATCTGTTGCTATGAAACGGATATCAGATGCATCATAAAATTAGAAGGACAGCATCAAAGTCAAAGCATTAGAGGATAAAAGTCATGAATACCTGCTATTGAGTCATTTTCTTTCTTTGAAAACTTACAACAACCATGGAATTCGTACTCAACTAAATTTAACATAAAAATGCTACAATAAAACTAACCTCTGATGCTTTAATGTACTTCATCACAAGCAGTTTCGCACTTGATGTTGGTGTTCCACGAAAATCGTGAGAAGAAGTAGAAATGAAGTTATAATTCTAAAAACCAAAAAATCACACCATTCATGAACATAAAAGGGGTTTTGTTAAGAATCCTATAATTAGATTGGTTGATCCCGTGTTTATAGTGTGAAGAAAAGGGTATCTGAACAGGTTACTTCATGAATCGAGGACAGCATTTGAAATGGCTAATTGCAGATTCGAGGTAATCGGCATGATCGAGGTGGGCATTTGAAAAGGCAAGTGAAGGTAATCATCGGTTTTAGGAGTGCAATATGCACAACCGCCTGAAAATTGAGATGGGGATGAAGTATACTACATGTTTCGTAAATTTAATTTCAATTAAAGGACAGTCAATCGTAGTCCAATCGGGAGTATAGTCCACATAAATCATGGGCCAAAGCCCAGTCAATTGGGAACATGCACATATTTTATTGTTTGGACGAAGTGTTTAAGTAACTTATGTTTAGCATTAAAATTGTATACCACGGGCAGAGCAGATGGTTTGGGCGGACGCAGTTAACCTGAGATTTCCGTGTTCGAGACAAGGCTGATGCATTTTTTTACTCATTAGATTAAAATCTAAAAATAGCAAGATTTTGGCTGAATCAGTATGCTATTTAGGGAAAGGTCTAAATGCATTATAGATAGTAGAGATATGTTGAATTTTAAAGTCGAATTGACTATCCCGATCCTTAAATACTGACTGTTTGACTATGAAAGTCAAACAGTCCTAAATAACAAATTTATCTAGAATTATGACCTTCAAATATTTCCTAAACACATAAATGAAAGAAAAAAAAAATCATGATTAGGATTTAGGGTTGCTAGCGGATAATTAAGGTTTAGGGTTTTTAAAAATTTACTAAGAGTTACTGTAATCAGTATGTGCTAAATTTGCTAATTATAATCAAACTATTTTAGTTGACTTCGTAAGGGTCAAGACTATAAAAGTTAGTACTTAGGTTTATATTGATTACATAACATGTGTTTGATTCTCTTAGTAAATTGTATATTCTTTAAGTCAATTATACTATCCCTAAATACTGACTGTTTGACTATGAAAGTCAAACAGTCCTAAATAACAAATTTATCCTGAATTATGACCTTTAAAATTTTTCCTAAACATACCTGGAGCGCGTTTTAGATCTTCATATACTTCGTATTTGATTTTACCAAATTATTTATGCTCTTTAGGATGTTATTTTGCAATTTCTACCACATTATTTATAAACTCAGTTACTTCAGTTTGTATAATTTTTTTACTCTTTCGAACCCAGGTTATTGGTGATCCAGAAAAAGTGGTTAATTAAGCAAATTTGGGTTCCGAGAATGCTTTGAGAAGAGAACAAATCAGTAAAGATTTTTGGCAATTTTCAGCAGCTTCATATCTTGATCTTGAAGATATTAACACAAGATCACCACTTCAGGCCAAAAAGAGAACATAATATTGGGAAACTGATAACAATGTTGGGGTTATTTAAAAAAAATGATTAGAATCATGTTTTTCCTTTATGGTCAACTCAGTTAAAAAGGGAATGGGTCAAACGGGTCAAAGGTAACCCAAAGTGTATTCATATGTTACAACTTCTTGAATCATTTACTTTTTTCATAATGTGCTTCAAAATGAGATTTAATGCTAATTATGGTTCTTAGTTAACCGTTTATTGTACTTTTGTTTGAATTTTAAGTTTTGTATAGTAATTGTACAGCTAGAATTACTTCAACATCATGATAAAGAAGTTAAGCTTCTTTGCAACCTGCAGATGTAAAATAACCGGAGTAACAGCAGCATATGATGATGCCTAACTTTGCTATATAGAACTTAACGTTTATAGAGTTTGTGAGATTGATGATATCTCTAACTTTTCGTTCACATCTATTTATGCATCAGTTTTACTTGCATAAATCATAATTATATCTTGAACTTAAATTGTTTCAGCAGAGACATTATAATTAACTGTTGTATGTTAGTAATTTTCTTAATATGTTTTTTGCTTGACTATTGTAGCTTAATCTGGTATTAAGAGACTCAGAATAACTGTTGATGAACAGAAAGCTTCAGTTCACGCCATTTATAATTACTTAACAATTGTTAAGTTTTTAGGGACGGTTGATGTATTAAGCTTCAAATAGAGCCCCTTAATAGTGACGGTAGTAGGTGGTAGTGTGTAGAGATGGTGAGTGGCTACAATAGTGACGTTAGGTGGTGGGGCATAATGATAATGATGGTACTAGTGGCTGTAGAGATCTGAGATTGTGGTGGTTGTGGGTGGCGTAGGTACTTAGTGATGATGGTTAATAGAGATTAATAAAGATAATATGATATATAAGTAATTGTGTTCAAGTAATTTTTATCATAATGACTCAGTTATTAAAGTTCTTTATTAATAACATGAGGTCTCATAAATATATTAAATGGACATATGATATAAACCAATTTGATGCAAATCTACACTCACTATTCAAGGCAATTTCACATTTACCCAATTCATAGTAAATGTTCACATTTGAAATCAAATTGGCATGGGTTTAACAAGAAACAGAGTTTATAAATTTAAATTAAGGGTAGCAATGTAATTGCATCATAATCAAAATAACAACATATTCTACCAACTAAATATCCAAGAAAAGAGATTATAAACTAAAGTGATCAAACTCAATTTCTGTATTGTGTGCATAACGTGTATGTTTATCCACATTGAAATATTTTAAAGGCTATCTGTGATCTGATTTTAAAATGAAATCAGTGGAGCCAATTCGTAATTTAACAGGGTAGTTATAGGTCTTATAAAGATCAAACTAAACCTAGAGGTATTCAAAAAGTACATTGAAAGTCCATTAAAATGTTAGTAGAAAAAAAATCTTTGCAATAAGCTTTTAAAAAAACGGATTATCCCAATGGTAAAAAGTCATCAAAAAACTTAGTGTAATAGTAATAAACTTTTAAAAAAGCTATCATTGGAGATGCTCTAATACATGCTTACAGTATCTCCGACAAATACTTTTCTAGTTTGACAGGTCAAAATCCAAAGTGGAGCTAATCACACAATGTTGATTTAACTCGTTTTGCAATGCTTATAAACATGAATAAATTCAGAAATATACTAAATCCACATAAACATATCTCATAACAATTAAAAAAGTGTTTTTATGTGATTTAAGGAGAAAAATATTGTAGAAACAAACCAATTGTAGACACGGGACTTTTACCAATGATTATTCTCGAATTAATGATGGTTTACCAAGTGACTGTGTAATTTTTCACAAAAGCACATGGGCTATTTTCGTAATTTAATCTAAATTAAGTTTGAATCACATGATAGTAAACCTAGATGATTAAAAATAATTAATTTGTCCAAGTTTCTCACTGTAATTTCCATCGTGATAATGTCATCCCGTTAAGACGCTATGCTTGGAGTAAAGTTCTCTTAACTGTTTTAAGGTAACCATCTGCGGGTATTATAACCTGGAAACACATAATTAAAAAAAATAATTATTCAAATTTTGTTATTAATATGGAAATTAAGCGTAATGAGTTACATACACCAGCTTCTCCTTGAATGGGCTCAAAATAGAAAACCAGCTATGTGTTGTCCTTTTTCTGCATACAATCATAAGTAATCAAATAAATTAAAAGAAACAAAACTTTATCATTAAATCTAACATAACACAACATAAATCTAAAATAAAATAATGATTAGAGATTATCTAATACCTGAAAATGAATATTTGAGACGAATCAAACGTCTGTGACAACGATGAGTTCTCTATGCGAAAGATGAGGAATCGACGGAGAAATTAGGCAGCGTTTCTCACAACCAGCTTTCATGGGAATCGCATTTCTCACTTCTTCCATTGACGGGCTGAGGGAAGATTGTTGGAGTAAAGAGATGATTTGGAGAAGAGGGGTCATTAAAGAGTAGGTTTTCAAATGTGGAGACATGATGTGAAAAAGAGGGGGTAATTAAAGCCTCTGTAAAGTGTCCTTCCACTTCCCGACTGTTAGATATCCAAGAAGAAAACGAATCGACCTGGGTTTAATGTTGTTTGGGAATTTAGGTCTGGCCAGATGCATATAACTCGTATTGAAAGGAAGTGAAAACGTATTCCATCTTGTAGGTTAGTTGGCATGACTCCAAGGGTGTAAACGAAGGGCCCTGTGTTCGACTCCTGCTAGATCCTCCATTTTTTAAATCGCAAAGTGAACCTAAAAATAGAAAGAAATTGGCTGAATTTTTAAAACTCTATATAGGGAAAGGTCCTAAATCCTTTATATATAGTAGAGATAACTATATTCATTTTTCAAGCTAATAAATTATTTAGATAATAACAATGAAAGTACATACAATATGTGATGGACCGTATGCATATTATAAATCTCCTATAAATAGTAAGCATGACTCGATTATTTGATACCTCAAATTCTGATAAATCATTCAAACACATCTACCACCCTAGATAAATGGATGTATCACTCATAAAAAAAGGACAGCCACAGGGAATCTAAGTCAAGAACAACAGCTCGATACCATATTTGTGCTATAGATAAATAGTTAATACTAGTTTGTAGATATAATTAATTGA
Organism: Calendula officinalis; assembly: GCA_963853835.1. Classification (NCBI taxonomy): domain Eukaryota; kingdom Viridiplantae; phylum Streptophyta; class Magnoliopsida; order Asterales; family Asteraceae; genus Calendula; species Calendula officinalis. The sequence goes on along the minus strand of OY970823.1, from coordinate 56,428,834 downwards.
TGTACTCATTTTGAGACATTATGAAAATAAACAAAAAAACGTTCAATTTTAATAGAGACGGTGGTGATAGTTGGAATCCATAATAGTCAAATTGACCATGCTTGATTGGCCTAAAATAACTATAAAAGGGTAGATTAAAGGTATTACTAGAGAACCTTTTTCCTTTGCCAATAAAAAAATCATACAGCATTATACTTTGTCAATCAAATCAAAACATGCAACATGGTGTCTTATGGTCCCCAAATACAATGAATTGGTTACTAAAATACTGGATATGTAAACTTGTGGGGTTACCTTCATGATCAAAGCACTAGAACATGAAACACCCATGAGTTTAACCATATACGTCCAAACTTAGATAATTGAATCTTTTTGGGATGTAAAACTTTAATATGACATTATTCCTAAATATGCATAAAAAGAGCTATTGCGAATATGAGTGTCAATGAAACGAACCGAAACGAACTTCAAGTCTGAATTGTGTACTCAAGAGGAAGCATCACAACCTAGGTTTGGGCCACCATGGAATTTACGTAAGTGGTTGGGTGGTCAGGTGAGCCCTAACCCGACTAGGTTCGGGCTCAACTCGTTTACTTCTAGAGAGCTCGAGCTCAACTCGATTTGAGCATTATGTGTAAAGCTTGAACTCGACTCGTTAATGTTTGATGATTCTTTTTATTGTCCGTTCTTGGAAAGAATAATCTTATTGGCTAAAAAACTAAGGACCCATGGGTCGGACCTTATGTACACCTTTAATTATCATTATAAGACCACTAGGTGTGGTGTCCGTCAAAGGCTCGCCAAATGCACTCTGGGGGCACCAAAGTGTGCGAAACCACATCATCGATCACCACCCCCAAAGTTATCTACGCCAAGGAAATTAAATGACGTTTAGCAAAGATTACTCTGTGTGGTTTTTTGTTTTTGTTTTGGTTAATTGTAATTGATTTGGAATATTTTTGTGGGTCTTAAAGGTATGTTATAGAAGTGTTAATTGTTAAACGAGAGAGAATAATTTTGAAGTGTGTATTAACACCGTGTTCAAAAATACAAAAACTTCATTACATAGTTCTGACAATACACCAAATATTAGTATTCTAAGGAACCATACTAATAGAAAACTTACACACAAGGAGTAAAAGTGAAATTCATTGTCAATAAAAAAGCATTCATAAATTACTATTCGGGTATCACTTGAAGAACAATAATGTAGTTTTGGATACCCCTATAAAAGGGACCAAAGTTTCCTAACATAATCATCTTGCCTTCTAACTTTTTTCAATATTCTCAAATGGATCAAATGTTGGTTTGAACATAAAAAAAGGGCCAAAAATGGGAAAACAACGGCATTCTCATCATCACCTTTCCACATCTTGTGTAAAAGCTACTTGCTTGACCTCATCGATCTTTTGACAAGATGTAAAGATCTTCAAGATTTAATTTGCTTTACATGATACAAAACAATAACACAAGGGTAGATATGAAAACTCCGACTCGTACTTTGTCTGCTGAGCAAATCAAGTAACATGGTTCAGAAGAACTTCCATAAAAAATAACAAAAAATGACTTGAGTGTCTAAAACGAAAGCTCGACATATTAACGGGGTGAAAATAAAAGAGATAGTTATCAAAGAAACAACAAAACTACATATTTTAAAGTAAATGGAAAACAATCGAAATAAGCTGGATCTTAATTTTTATGTAATGTTGAAGTTGTATTATAATTTAAAAATTATATGTCTTTTATTAATTATTTAATGAAATAAAATGTTAATTTATTTATTTGTGTTATTAAAAAAGAAAAATAAAAATGAGTCATAGGTATAGTCTACAACAATATTATTGTTGAGTGGAAATCTGATGTGATACTTAGTGGTGGTGCAATGTGACTATGAACTTCAATTCTAAACTTATAGTTTATTTAAATTTATTTAACTTATAACTTATAATTGTTGGTTATGAACTATGCAACCAAATTAGGATCTCGAAAACGTAAGACTTTGCCCAACAACATTTTCTATTCAACCTAGATTGAATTCCCATCTTCATATAACACCTAAATTTTTAAAATAAAATCGATTTAGAAAGAAGAGAAAAACAATATGATGGTTCTACCGCTCGTTGTTGAAAACAACAATCTTATCGGTTAAAAACTTAAGATCCGAGGGTTGGACCTTTTGCACACCTCTAATTATTATTATAGAGAACCATGCTAACACAAAACTTACACACAAGAAGTAAAAGCGAAAATCATTGTCCACAAAAGCATTCATGTTTTACTATTTGGGTATCACTAGAACAAGAATGATGTAGTTTTGGATATTGATACGTATAAAAGGGACCAAAGTTTCCAAACATACTCATTTTGCCTTCAACTTTTTAGTTTTTAAATACTCTCAAATGAATAAAATGTTGTTGAACATAAAAAAAAAAAAAAAGAGGAACAAAAATGGCATAACGACAACTTTTTCATCATCACCGTTCCAAAATCTCGTGTTGACAGGCTTTACATGACGAAAAAGAGAACAATACCACGAGAATAGATATGGAAAACTTCGACTCGTTTATATGCTAATGTGTCAATTTGGATTTTAATATATTTTTAAACAAGTTAATTAAAAACACTTAGCTAAAAGATAAATGAGTCAAATTAGTCAAAAGGGTTAAAACTCGTCTAAAGTTTATGTACGCAATCTCCTATACAATTTTATTATCATAATCATACTAAATGCATTATAATTTGATTTTAGATGAACAAAAAAGTGTTTGTGGGTCAACCCAACTTAACTGACCCGTGTTGACCCGCCCATTTTACCACCTCTATCTATCTTATTTCACATACAAAAGGGGAATTGCACATGATTAAGACCCCTCAAAAGAGTTTTCTTGATTTTACAAACTCATGCCCGAAACTGTATCCTTTCGGGAACAAAGAAACATCAATCATTCAGACCGTTTTGGAGGTTAATCATGAGTTTTGTTCACATGGTAATGCAGTAATCTAAGGAAAACACTTATGTTTGTCATCCAAAAACCATGTTAACATATAAGCGGATATAGAAAATAACTTCATTATTTGACCCTAGTTACATAAGGAAACTAACTGCAAGGAATACATCAAAGTAAATACTCTCTTCAGAAGAACGCTCTGCTTCCATAAAACACTTTCGGCCCTTCACCTTCCTCCTTTGACTTTGACTTTGACTCTGTACAATCGTTGACTCCTGAATCAACTGATTCATTTCCTTCTTCCATTGGAAAATTCATTTTTGCTAAAGCCTCAGTGAACTGCTTCATGCTTTTTAAATACATGTCTACAATTTCTTGCTGCACAACTTTCTGTTCAGGTTCAATGTTTATAATCGAGTCAACTGAACTTTGGCTTTGACTTTGACTTTTCTCTTCTTTCTTCTCTGATGTTTCTGAATTGGAAGTAATTTCTTTTGAAAATCTTAAAATTAAATGATCGTTCGAATCTGAACTAACAGAATAATCGGTTTCGCTTGTTGTTTGACTTTGACTGTTGACCACATTTTGTGACTCGATGTCAGCACACGCAGAAACCATCATTTCGTTTTCGTGCATGATTTTTGGATCTGGGAACTCGATTTTTTCAAGCTCACAAGAATCATGATCACATTCGTTTGATTCCTGATTAGATAAACAATGAAAAGTTGGGATTTCCAACAATTCGGGTGGTGATCCAGTGTAAATGAAGCTTAATTTAACAAAACCAGAAGGCGAATGACAAATTTCACTTGTAGAAAGTTCAAATTCTTTCTCTAATTTCCCATTTTTAACAAGAATTTCACATAATGGTACTAATGTGAACCCTAAAAGCTGATCTTGAAGATAATTTCTAACCCTACTAAGCATCCAAATTTCACATCTTAATGAAGAATCCCCATTTCGGATATTGATTCTAAGATTTTCATTAAAAACGGGATTTTGACCGCCCCCGTTAATTGTCTGAGTTGACTCGGTGGTTGACGCAGGGTCATTAGTCAAGAAAATTTTGGCATACACATCTTGTTTATGGTAAATACATATATTATGTATATCTCTAGCTTGGTGTATAAATACATCAAGAACCCCAATAAACCCTTCTTTGTTCCCCATCATATCTTCCATTTTGTTGTCGTTATGTGGAGCTATTGGATTAAATTCACGTTGACCAACATCTGAGGGGTTTGACTTTGACCAGATGACATTTTTATGAGACCCCATAATGACTATAACTGATTTAAGATCACAAATTTGACAATATATATTTGGGATTTCAAGAAAAAAGAGTAATAAATTAACACTTTGCAACAAATTCAAGCAATTTCAGAAAGAAAAGCCTAATTAGAACTTACCCATTTTAGAGTCGAAGACTATCAATCTTGAAAACTCCCTTTTGAATCCAAAAACCCTAATTTCTCTTCAATGATGAACAAGAATGCCCAAAAGTGAAACAGACCCAATTAAAGTTTAAGTTAAAGCTCAAGACTTTGAACCTTTTTCCTCAAGAAATCTTGGAAAACCCGTTTGAAATTTAAACCCCAATTGAAATTTGACAATCAATGATGAATCCTAAAGAAAAGAGAAAACCCCAAATGATGAATTCAACAAAGGGTTAGTACTTGGAGCATGAATATTAAAAGAAAATTCAGTAGGATGTTAATGGGACAAAGAAAGGGTAATGAGATTGATACACGAGTCTTCCATAAAGCAACAAACTTTTTGGTTCAATAATTAGGACACTTGTACATAAAATAAAGATTATTCAATGGAGAATATTAGGTATTAGTACAACTATTTATATTGTTTTTCGTTTTAAAAAATATTTGGAGATGAAACCTAGAAGAACAAGGGTGGTTTTAATACATATGTAGCTTTGTCCGTTTGTTCAACAAAAGTCAATACTATCTGCTGCCTGATCATGTTTACTAAAATAATTTGTCCAACTTTTTCTAGAGAACCCCAAAAAACATTTTTAAAACTCTGTTAGTCTGTTACGGCAACCATCCATTATGTTGAATACTGTTAAGTCAAAAGTTTGCTGGTGAATCAAATGATTTTTGAGTTTTGATTTAGGATTAGGAAGATTTTGAAAATATTAGGTTATTGAATTGAATTTGTAGCAAGGTGATTAGAGTGAATCAGTGATATTGAAGAAGATGATGCATTCCAGTAACACATACACATCCTTAAATTACTCATAAACTAACTTTTAATTAATACATAATTCTCAAGATTTTTGAAACTCATTTGGAGGTATTAAATTAGAGAATTGAAATTGATACCACAACTTTTAATGATTATACCACACAATACAGATTTTACAGCTAACTTTACAAGTATATTAAGCATTAGATGTGATACATTTGTGGTAGAAAAATCACTCCCTATTACATTAGTAAGAAATTTGAGATTTGACGACTCAAGTATAACCGAATATGATTTGCATAAATGGCTTGAATAACAAACGTGGACAAGATATTGATTTTATTGACTCACAACACATATCAGCATGCTTTACAGTTTACAGGATATGGGCTACAACATACACGGCCCAATCTTGTCCCTGGTGTCCAATAAGGAATTTTCTTATACTCAAAATGAAATTTCAATTATGTTTAAATATGTTTGATACAAAACATGGTTTTGTCCAACTTTAGTTAAATAAGCTCTTTTAAATGATTAAAATGAGTAGTGTTTGATACAAAACATGGTTGTATATATTAGTACTAGTTTCAAAGCCCGCCCATTCGAGACATAAAATTCATAATAATGAGAATAGCATATTCATTATATAGTCAATTATTGATTAAATGATAAATAAACATTTTGTTATACATGATTAATCCGATAAAAAAAACTTAAAGACGAAATAAAACGGCTTTATATACGACGTTTGTTGTTGAGTTGGTGTAGTTGCCATCGTGGTCATAGCAAATAACCTTCAAACCATTCTTCTTCTTCACTCTTGAGACAACGACATATAGTTGGCCATGTGAAAATACCGGTCTTTGGAGAAACAAACCAACCTACGACAATGTTTGCCCTTGACTTTTATTAATAGTCGTGGCAAAACATACTTGAACAGGAAACTGTCTTTGATTCAATTTGAAGGGCATCTTGCTGTTTGAAGGACAAATAACCATGCGCGTGATAGCATAAATTGTACCAACATTTCCACCATATATGATTTTACATTCAATTATGTTATTTGTATACCAACCTTGCTGTTTAAACTTTAATGAACTACAATCCTTTAAAAAAATTACAATCCTTTCAAAATTTAATGATACCAACCTTGCTATTTAAACTTTAATGAATTATAATCCTTTAAAAAAAAATTACAATCCTTTCAAAATTTAATGCTGGGGATCTGTAGATAAAAATTGAGGTGATCATTTGACCCAATTATATTACTTTCCATATCAAATTTCAATTAAGTTTCTTTTCACATTTAAAGAATCTAAAATTTACAATTTTGGTTTTAGGTAATATAATAAATTGATTTTGGAAAACTTATTACCAATTTTCGAAAACTGCCTATTAAATGACTTATTACCAATTTACAATTTTCGGAAAATTTATAACCAGTTTATAATTTTCAGAAACTTAATTCATGCGGGTAGTAATGTATTATAACCTGAAGATTAGGCGTTGAAAAGTCTAAATTTCAATTTCAATTAAATGACTACAATCAAATATCAATGCAAAACTTCTCTTTCTTCACTTGAATTCAAATACCCATCCGAAAAAATTGTGTTTCATTCCCTTCAAAATTTAAAATACATACTAAATGACTTAAAATCCTTTCAAAATTTAATTGTGGGGATCTCTTTGACATAAATTGAGCTGATCGTTTAATCCGATTATATTACTTTTCATATCAACTTTCAATTAAGTTTTAAAATAATAAACAATTCGTTTGACCCAATTATATTACTTTCCGTATAAACTTTCAATTAAGTCTCTCTAAATGAATATTAACTGTGAGAAAAGTAAATACACATAAATGAATATTAAATAATTTACTTATTTATTTTTTGTAATAATATTGAAAAAGTATTTTGAATCAATACATGTATCATAGGTATCGTAAAAGTCGGAGTTGTGCGGCTACCTGTTTCTGCACATCCCAAAAGATCCCATGTAATGCAATATCCTTCATTATGTTGAAGCCAAACACTGAACATGAGAAGTATTTGATTCAATGTTAATACGGCTTGATAAAGGTTGATGAAATAACATAGTGAAAATCGAGACTTATGTTGACCAAAAACACAACCCTAGTTTAAAATCAAATTCAATCAACACCTTAAACCAGAAACACATAAAATTTAGTGGAGCCAATTTTTTTGTTTTTTCTGTTAATCTTGTTGGTGTTGGCCATCTTCTGTATCATAATTGCAAGCTCCGATGATTACACTAAGTTGTTAAACAATTCTGTCAATTTGAAGTCCTTCAATGTGTATTTCGATTGGAGATTGCGGCTAATTCTGAAGTCGTTCATGGAGACAGCGGCCGACTTTGAAGTCGTTAAATGCTATCTTCGATTGGAGATAGCGGCTGCCGGATTTTTTATGATGGAAACAGCCGTCACGTAGTTGAAATCGAGGGGTAATAGCAAAATCAAATGTCGCGGCTGGGAGGGATTAGGGCAGGTTAGGGATTGAGCGGAATTGAAGGATGCCGAAGGGCAATCAGGTGATGTGTAATTGACGTGGAATAAGCAACCAATAATTAGAAGGCAAAGTGCCATGTCAAAAAATTGACTTAAGGTCTTGCCCCATATATAGGTGGGAGATTTATCAAATATTATCATTGTTCAAAAAGTTTTATAAAAAGTTTTTTGGAAATCCTTGGGCGGGTAACGACATTGCCGAAGCTTGACTCGTTGTTTCCTTTATGTCGTTAAAAAAATCATTGTTCATCAAACTTGATAAATAGCTTAAATTATTTACGCAAGGATTATAACTATTATAACTCTCGGTTTTAAGGATATTGAATATCATTGATTATTCATTATATAATGTCGTGTTAAATTTCACACTTTAGTTATGTTTTAATTACCTTTTTTACTAGGTGCTAAACAAAATACGGATTATTATAAAGTAATCCTGGATTAGAATCACATATAAAGCTAATGTGTCTAGGTCAAATGAACGATTCGTTCTAAACCGAATCAACCTAGGGTCTTGTTTGGTATGTTAGGTCCGACTTCAGACTCAATCCTTCTTATCATGTTTGATTTGCTCATTTTTTTTAATTCAGTCTAAACTTGTCTTATTTCTTGATCTTAACTTATTTTTAGTCATTCAATACAACCAGTTCGAGAATAATTAAACAAAATGGTTTCAGTCACAAATTTTAACTCAACAATCACTATTCAATTATCAAATATCAAACCTAACAATTTACCACGAGGTAGAAGAACAACAATAAAAACAATTGCAGAAATTGTGTTTTTTTAATATGCCATTAACAAATCGGATGGAAATGTTTGTTCAAAAGTTGAGCAATCACATAAGAAAAGTACTAATTTTATGACCTTTAAATAGTAAAAAAAGATTACTTGCGACATATAGAAATTAGTAAATTAATGATACATTTCTAACTTCTAGAACTTTAATAACAAAGCGTATTGCTAGGGGTTTTTTTATCATTAGAAATTTAGACTACTGACCACTTCAAAGTAACAAAATTTAATGATTTTATTGATCCAAATAGTCTACAAAATTACACACATGCATACATACATGGATAAATCAGGAATATCGTACATGTACAAATTTTTGTATAAAGTTAAAATATCTTAGATGCAGATTCAACATGGACATATCAGTAATTAATTCATAATAAAAATTATAAGTAATGTGTTAATTGCTACTAAGTATTTTAAATGAATCTTAAATTTTAGAATTCTTTAGAAAATTTGTTTATATCAAATCTAACAGTAAGTTCTATTGATTTATGTTTAAATGTTTTATTGATGCTTGCAAGCTAACCGTGTTGTATAATGTTAACATCTATGATAATTCTACTTAGAGATGTGACAACATTAATTTTAGTAGACAACAGTTGGATGCATCGGTCGGTGCTTCAATTTGCCGAAAGAGGAGGAGAGAGAAAATGTGATATTCATTTGAATAAAAGTAAGTATTTTATTCGTGTACTAATATATTTATAATATGTGATGTAAAAAATATTTACTAAATATGTATTATTATAGAAATATGTCAGTAATACTAGTTATAGTCACCCTTATAATGATCGTTATCATTATAATTGTAAGTTTAAAGGGGTATTTGTTTTGGGCAAGCATTCTAGAACCATGTTTCAACTTTAGGTCCTTTTTGTCTTTAAGTAAGGGTTGGCGTAAAATACTTTAATCCGGGCACGAGTCTTTTTTCAGATTAAATTTGTTAAACTAGTTTACCTAACAAACTCATTTTAAAGTCAAATGTTCATTTTGGACAAAACTTAACAAATCATTTTGGAGTCAAAAATCATCAAACATGACGTGTCTTATGCAAGATGGCTTCCGAGCAAAATGCTAATTGGTCTGTGAACTATTAGTTTTAAATTAAATCATTTGGAAACTAATGTACGGAATGATCTCTATATTATGCGTTCGATATAAGTAAATATTACAAGATGATCAAATGAAAAATCAAAAATGTTCATGGCAAATGTTAGAACACATAAATCCCAAGCAAAACTCAGCCAATCAGAAGGATCCGAAGGAGACCATTATAAAGGAGGATACACTTTTAAAAAGAAAAAAGATAGAAGATCAAACGACTTCCCTAAGAAAAAAAAAACATCGAAATAATATTTCCAAGACAAATCATGTTCAGTATTAAAATTTTTGATTTCACCTATAATATTATAGTTGAACAACCTTTTCAAAAAAACATCAATCAAATTGTATTTATCATTTTATCTTATTATTAATAGAAAGAATAGTAATGGAGCGGATTCAAGACAGGCAAGCCATCCCGTCCCGAATCAATAAGTAAAATATGTCCCGTCCTCAAGTGAGATTATTAAGAATATTTACAAAATTGTAAAGGATACAACAATGAAAGAGATAACATTATTTTACCCTATAAATGTTTAGATGTGTCACTTTATATATATAAGTTAGCAATAAAAACACGGATACGCGAATCAAACCGAACCATTACGTGTCATTTTGATTCAATAATACGCAGGTTTGGTAATATTATTAAACAACGGAGTAGGTGGACCGTGGTCGTGTCAAATGGAGTAGTTGGATTATTGACAATCAAACACCCATTATTTAATAAAAAGTTTATATTTATTATTATGTATATGATTTATTCATGGATCAAAACAGAAAGATTTGAAAAATGTTATATTTGAGTGAAAGAATTTAGACTCTCGATTAAGTAACATGTATTAGGTAAATTAATAGACATGTCAAAGACTCAAAATACGAGAATTCAGCTAATTACCATTGTTTTCTTTTTCTTTTCTGATAACGAAATCTCAATCACTTCAGGGTATGTTTTGTAACTACTTTTTAAGTTTTTTCGAATCCTTTAAGTTTATAATTTTGTAATAATAAAATCTATTAAAATGAACATTTTGTTTGGTCATTAGAGCTGTAAGTTTTATTTTAAAAGAATTAGCTAGTTGAAGTAACTTTTAAAATTTTAAACATTTGATTCATAAAATTATTGGAATACCCATTATAAAATAATGAATCATATTAGAGAGTCAAAAGATTTTTTCATATTGTTAAGGGACAAATCCTATTCATTAGATCAATATGGTTAATATTAAATCACTTAGCCACTGCCACCTACAGTCACCGCCATCCGCCACCTACAAACGAGCATATTACTTCGAAGCACATGTGTTTTAAGTCACGAAACACATGTGTATCAAGTCATAAAACACATGTGTTTCAAGTCACTAAAAACATGAGTTTCTAAAACAAAGGAGAGCATACGAAGCACATGTGTTTCAAGTCACAAAACACATGTGTTTCACTAAAAACATGAGTTTCTAAAACACAGGGGAGCATACGAAGTATGAAACACATGTGTTTCAAGTCACAAAACACATGTGTTTCAAGTCACGAAACACGTGTGTTTCAAGTCACTAAAACATTAGTTTCTAAAACACAGCGGAGCATACGAAGCACATGTGTTTCAAGTCACGAAACACATGTGTTTCACTAAAAACATGAGTTACTAAAACACAGAGAAGCATACGAACTACGAAGCACATATGTTTCAAGTCACGAAACACATGTGTTTCACTAAAAACATAAGTTTCTATAATAAAAGGGAGCATACGAAATACGAAGCACATGTTGGAAATATAATTGATATTTATATTAATTAATTCTTGCAAGTTGGCAAGTTCCCACGTTGGTGGGGGAAAGAACAATGAATGGGTTTATAAAGCTTTTAATTCCTTAAGCTTTCAAAGGCTTTAGTGGAGGATTAAAGGCTAGACCCACACGCGCGCCGAGCCGAGACTGATGACGCGAAATGGCGCGATTTAGGCGCACTTCGCACGACACATCGGTCGCTGGGAGCTGAGGAGCTTTCTTTTTGGCAGTCCTGTGAACAAAACGCTCAACCAGTCAACTGAAACGTTCGGGATTAAAGAGTTGCTTAATGCCTTGTCCGTTTTTTGAAGTTTTAAAGGCTGTTAATGATTTCGAACGTTTTGATATCACAGCCTATATAATGGACGCTAATACAGTGTTGTTGAAAATAATAGAAATCACAGAGAACTCTCTCCCTCTAGCTGCTTATGTTCTTCCTGTTTCCGAGTACTCATCTTCGTGTTGTGCGGTGTTTCGTTGCTGTAGAAACATACCATACAAACTGCATCAAATCCTGGGTGTATACGTTTGAGGCTTGCAGCGTATAAGCACGTATAAACCTTTAAGGACAGGGATAACTATTCCGTGCGGTTACTTTTTCATCTTCGCCAATTTTCAGGTTAGTACATTTCATTTGGTTATTTGATATTGTAACAGAATATACTTAACAGCACATGTGTTTCAAAAGGTGAAACACATGTGTTTTAAACACATGTGTTTCAAATCACGACCACCACCGCCGGTGACCACCTCCGGCCGCCGCCCATCGCCGCCATCCGCCGCCGCCCATCGCCGCCGCCCGCCGTCTCCGGCCGCCGGAGGTGGATGGGGTATTGATGTATTGAAGCATATGTGTTTGAATCTTGATCTTGACATTTGACTTTTTCTTGATCTACTGTCCCTTGAGACTAGATAAAATCCTTGAAATACCTTGAACATTGACCTCATATTAGATTCTAATTCTGGTTAAGATAGTATATCTAGATCTTATTGTCGATTCGTAATTGAGTTGTGTCAAGCCATTAAATGTTGAGTAGACGAGATGTATATATTTTGAGTCGTATAGTTTTGTCATCATCATACCTTCTAAAGGTTTGTTTAGGAGTGTGGCGCGGTCTATTTAAAGTATTCTGCTCTATTTAGATTAGTTCTGTTTTGTGCGATAAATTTCTGCCTTTGAAAAATTTACATATCAAAACATTTAGCAAGTTATGCTTTCGTATATGTCCTTTTATACATTTAAAGTGTGCTCTAACTATTTTGCAAAACAACAATTTTCTTTTTGGTAATTTTATCAAAAATACCTTAAGAGAACTAACCTAGTCATTGTATCATTAGTTAATCGGCAAATTCTTTTAAAAATGGTTAAGATTTTCTTAAACTAACTTGAAATTGGAGGTGTGCTCGTATGTCTATGAGTATATCCATATACGACAATGAACCAACAATAAAAATAATAACGTGATATATGATTTCCAGATATTTCTAGAACGATTTGTGCTACGAATTAATCATGTTTAAATTAAATAATCACATGAAATTTCCGTACTTTATTAATGATGACACGACATGATGTTAAGATGACATACGTTATTACGATGGATATTTTTATGAACAATGTATAAGATGTATTTGTTAAAAATCGTTTGACGTGTTTTACATAAAACATCTATTTCGTATAGTCCTCATGTGGTAATAACCTAGAAATAAGAGTTTAATTTAGAATGATTTCTTAAAATAAGTTCAAAATTTAATCCCTTATTTAAACATTCATCGAATTATCATGTGAAGGTTTGTAAATAACACGACAATAACTAGGTCGTGTAAATCACGAGCAAAACTCAATCACCTAAAAAACCCTTCATAGATGTTTTTTAATCTATTTCATATAGTCTAGACAGCTAGAATATATATATTCGAAAAGTTGATATCACTCAAAGAAATATGGAATGGAAACTTGATGTTTTATGACTCGAGCCGGCAGGTCACTATGGTAAAATAAGTTTGATTGACTTATTCTTATACTACACTAAACATTAAAGGTTAAATATGATACCTTAAACTTAAAATAATATTAATTTATCATTAGTTGAATTTTCTTATAATAATAGTTATCACTCAACCATTAAGATGCCACCGTTTGAGGCTTTATATGGGAGAAAATGTAGGACGCCTTCTTGTTGGTTAGAGGCGGGTGAGACGAGACTCACGGGTCCCGAGATTGTAAAAATAACAAATGAGAAAATCGGAATAATTCAAAAGAATATGAAAGTGGCACAAGATCGCCAAAAGAGTTATTCGGGTTTGAAAAAGCGACCTTATGATTTAAATGTCGGTGATATGGTGATGTTAAAGGTCTCGCCTTGGAAAGGCGTGATGAGGTTTGGTAAGAAGGGCAAATTGAGCCCAAGATATGTTGGCCCATTTAAGATTTTGAAACGGGTCGGTTTGCAAGCATTTAAGTTAGAACTTCCACCCGAGTTGCAAGGTGTCCATGACACCTTCCATGTTAGTAATTTGAAGAAATTCATGGGTGAAGTGGAAAATATTAACCCACTTCAAGATTTGCGGGTCGATGCGCCCAACCGATTGATTGAAGAGCCCGAGGCCATATTGGAGGCCCAAACAAAGAAATTAAGGAATAAAGAAATTGAGTTGGTGTTGGTCAAGTGGAAGGATTCCCTTGGGCCAAATTTGATTTGGGAAGTCAAAGACGAGATTAAGAAACGCTACCCGAACTTTGTTGATTACGATGCGATTCCGAGGACGGAATCCTCTTAAGGGGTAGATAGTTGTAACGACCGAGATTTTGTAAATAAATAAACTGTACAAAAATATGATAAATAAGGATAATTCATTTCAGAACCGTAGGAATTGGTTTCGTGTCAATTGGACACCGTATGAGAAAGTTATGGACGAAACCGGGTCGAGACAAGGACCGAAAAGTGCAGCCTAGCTGACTGGAGGAGTTCACGGCGCGAAGTGGAGATGGCGATCGTGAACTCCGCTCAGGGATTTGGGGTTTTATAGACATGGAGTTCCCGACCAGTTACCGATCGCGAAGTGGTCACGACACGCGAAGTTCGCGACGCGAACTTGAGTTCGCGATCGCGAACTGGTTGGCTCTGTATAAAAACGAGTTGAGGCTAGGGTTTTGACACCTACACCCCTAAAACCCTACCAGCCGTTATTTTGGAAGAAGTGCACGATTGTTGCTGTTCTTGAGCTCAAATCTTCATATTTCTTGGAGATTAGTGATCTAAGGTAAGAATCCTTGCTAGTTTATGCTTCTCTTTGGTATTTTGAGCTCTATTTGGGTATTAATGGTGGTTTTGGGAACCAACCACATCATCTTTGGGGAAGATGATCTATCATGGGTGTAAAACACTCATGGTAAGCTTGTAATCAATGTGTACAAACTGGATTTCGATTTTATGGATAAAAATCTTGAACTAGGGTTTGAGATTTCCACCAAGTGGTATGAACTTGGTGGTTGGGAATGTTAAGATGGATTAACTAGTAGTTAGTTATGGTTTATGACTAGATTTGTAATGATTTTGATAATAGGTCAAGAAGGAGTTGAGATTGGAAGTACTTCCTTGATTGGGAAGTAGAGATTTTGTTGATTTACACAAGTATTGGATAGCTTTGCTAAGGTGAGTACATGTGATCTTTCTGAGTACATAGTAAACCATGTTTTATGAATTGAAATGATTTTAGAGTCTTTATTAGATAAATATTTTTAATAAAGAAAAGATTGAATTGATAGAGTATGAATTTAATTAAATTGAATTGAGTTGAATTGTGAATTTACTTGCTTAGTTACCACTAGTATGATTGAGTTGTGATATGGGGTTTGACCCAAGTTGATGAACTGTTATGTGGTAGCTAATCGATTGGATCCTAGATAACCCACACAAGTTGGGGGAGTTAGTGACACCTACTTGGGGCGGTACCACCCTGCGCAAGGGTAGTGTGTCGAGAAATAGATAACCCGGAAATCGGGGGAGCAAATAGATAACCCGGAAATCGGGGGAGCAAATAGATAACCCGGAAACGGGGGATTTTACCTAGATAACCCATATCGGGGGAGTTATTTCGGGGAGGCTCGTTACGTATGTGTTTGGGCTTATAGCAAGCCTTAGAGATTGATTGACTATGTGCAATTTGATAATTATTTATTTATTATTTTATTTCAAATTATTTCTAACCGGGTCCAAAACCCATGTTTCTCACGAGACAATATTTGTCTCACGTACTACGTTTATCTTGGCTATGTACTCAGGTTCGGGAGCTAAAGATTAGGCGGCCCGTGGTTAGCATTTGGAAGTGATTTAGCTCGGTGTACTTATTTAATTCCCTAGACATTGTTTTGATATATTTGTAACACCGATTTTTGATACTAGCAATTACTCCAAGTGTTTTATTGAAACTTATATTTTTGGATATTAGGTTTGTAAAGACACATATTTTATATTTTTAAAAGTTTTAAATTCGGTTGAAAAATTGGTGTGTTACATTAAATAACTAATTTTATCGTATTTACTTTTATGATTTACACTCCTATATTTTTTTGACGAACTAAATATATATAAGTTCAACTTGATACATTGAAAATAGAAGCAAATGACGTGAAAATTCGACCTTATATATGTTATTAACACGAGACCCTAACCAACTGAGCTTCTAGGATAAATGTTGATTTTTTTTAACTTCGGTTACTTACTTATTTATTCTATTATCTTTATTAATATATAAACCATATCATCCCATTAACGATCACCCACCACCATCGATAATCACCACAGCCGTCAACCATCACCACCATCACTCACCACCCACCATCATCCACTATCATGCACAAATCATTTCTGCCGCCGCTCACCATCAATATGCACAAGCACCATCCACCATCACTATCATAATCATAGAATATAGTTATATGATACTCACCATTATATTACACAACACAAGTACCACATACTATAACTAGATTTAAGATAGTTTAAGAAACATACGATTAAAAAAATTTACGCGTTTAAATGTGATACCGGCCAAAGTGTTCGAATTTAAAATATAAAGAAATGATCATATAAAGCGTTCATACCAAATATTTGATCATATGATATGATATGATATAAAAACACAAGTAGCACCACATCAACCTTCCTGCCTTCTTCCGTTTCGTACAGATAAAGAATCAGTCAACTTCATTTTGCTTTATATAAAGCTTCCTTGTTTTATTGTTCTTCCAAAAAATACACACTTTTGATCAGTTATTCATTTTAATCATTCGATCTTCAAAACCCATTAATATCTTCCAAATGGGTAAAATCTTAAACCTTCTTTTTTGCATTTTGATATCGAATTGTATCTTATCATCAGCACAAGACTGCAATTCTTACACCTTCAGAAATAACCAAGTTTATGCCACGTGTATTACTTTACCGGTTCAAAACTCAAATCTTCACTGGAACTATAACGCCGGCAACGGCACCGTCGATATTGCTTACCGGCACACCGGGGTTTCGACGTCGCAATGGGTCGCTTGGGCTTTGAACGTTGGTAGGTCGGGTATGATTGGCGCTCAAGCTCTTGTTGCTATACCCAACTCAAACGGGTCGGTTCAAGCTTACACGTCAGCAGTTACCGGTTACGATACGACGTTGCAACGGAGTTCGTTAAGCTTTGATGTGCCGTCGATTAGGGCGGAGAGAGTTAACGGCGATGTGGTGATTTATGCGACTTTGGTGTTGCCTAATGGGACAACGAGTTTTAATCAGGTTTGGCAGATGGGTCCGGTTTCAAATGGAGCTCCAGGTGCTCATGCGTTGAATTCGGAGAATAGAAATTCTGTCGGAACGGTGGATTTTGTCACCGGTCAGGCTGGTGCCGGCGGCGGGGTTGGTGGTTCAGTGCTCCATCGTAGAAACGTAAGATTTCTTTAAATAGATATACATAATTAATTACACATGCATAAGGTATAAATGATTAAAGCACCTAATTTTCTACTTTTTCTTATAAAGCAAAAACATGGATTAATTTGTATTTACTTGGTGTTAGAATTGATCAAAAAGGTACAAGTTATTGATGCATGTCGGACACAATTTCGACTCCATGATTTTTTTTTCTTTTTTTTAACGGCAATCTTAATCTATATGTCCACTATGTTCAACCTTAAAGTTAGGGCAAACACATTTACCACTAGGTCATTGATCCTTGGTTCGACTCCATGACTTGAAAACACGAAATATAGGGACTTTCGCATATGGGTACATAAGTACAAGTGATTAATGCATATGTGACATAAAACTAAGATTCTTTGAATGTTGTTTTCAAATTTCAGCATCTAATAGACAAAAAAATTGGATCTTTTTTTCATTTTACATATGGGTTATGATAATGATTCCAAGTGATCAATCTTTTTAATATTTTAACAGACTCATGGAGTGCTAAACGCGGTTAGTTGGGGAATCTTGATGCCAATGGGAGCCATGGTTGCAAGATACTTAAAGGTATTCAAGGTGGCTCACCCTGCCTGGTTTTACATGCATGTTGCATGTCAAGCAATCGCCTATGGTGTCGGTGTTGCAGGATGGGGGACCGGACTTAAACTCGGTAGCGACTCAGTGGGCATCAAATACACTAGTCACCGCAACATTGGAATTACCCTTTTTACCCTCGGAACTCTACAGGTTCAACACACTACGATTACTTTTTAAATTTTTTGCATCTACTTGACATTTGGTAAGATAAGTTTGGTAACTTGTCAAAACAGGCCTGCCCAAAACATCGTTTGTCACTTTGCCCAAAATGCTTAAATATGATTAATCAATTATCCCTCCGTCCCATAGTTATTGTCCACGGACAAGATTCACACAGTTTAACAAAAATGCATTTACTACATTGTGCAATCAATGGAATTTCATATTTACCACGTAACTGTTTTTTGATTGGTTGGTTTTTTAAACGGATAATAATTTTTGTACATATAAGAAAAGGAAACGTGGACAATAAAATTGGGATCGAGGGAGTATATTATTTCCAGTTTTTAATATTAATCAACTAAATGTGATGATGATTATGATTTAGGTATTTGCGCTTCTCCTGAGACCAAAGCCCGACAACAAATACAGGAAATACTGGAACATCTACCACGGGAGTGTTGGGTACACTGTGATTGTTCTTGGGATCGTGAATGTATTCAAAGGGCTTGATATTTTGGACCCCGAAAAGAAATGGAAACACGCATACATTGGTGTACTTATATCTTTGGCAGCCATTGCAGCCATCTTAGAAGCTTTCACATGGTTCATTGTTTTGAAAAGAAAGAAAGAAGAAAAAGAAGGACCCGTAGGAAACGGGAACGGTTATGGTCACGGTCACAACCAGGCGGCATAGAGGCGGTGCTTCATGAATTGGTTGTGGTTGCTTCCATTTTTGAGGTTTTCTGACACATTAGGTCTTGTGTATAGATTATGTTTTATTTTGTTTTGTTGAGGTTGATTGTCATTATTAGTAGTTACTCTATATTCTTTGTCGTGATTTATATTTGTAGTTTTTGGACATGGGTTGTAATTTGGTTTGTGATATATGTAGACATAGATATATATACATGTTTGTCTCTATTTGAAAACCAAAAAAAACAAAATCCTGATTCAAAAATCAAGATTCAATAATAAAATTGAAAATGAGCATTTCGCCAAAAAGGAAAAAAGAAATATAACATTTTTCATGAGTTTGAGAAAGGGATGTGATGCATACACCATAAAAACTACTCTCACCATATTGTACAAGTTTTAAAACAGATTGTACAATAACTTTTTGTGGTATAAATATCACCTCCTTTTTTAGTGGCTAAATCTTTGGTGTTAACAATTTAATCCATCACATTCCTCTGAGCTGCAGCATGTCTCACATTTGGGAACAAGGCTATTTATCTCTTCTATCACTTGAGCTTTCTCTGCTTCAAATTGCTCATCCGCTACAACCAAATTACCATTTTTAAAAATCATGAAAAATTAAAGATTAATACAAATTATAAAATTGATGTGTTTTTGTACCTTTTTCTAAAGTAAATTCATCTAAGAACCGAATGAGTTTGTCTCTATTTGCAACTAGCACATTCACAATATTTTGCGGTTTGTTTTTATTTACGACAAAAATCTGTTTTTTAGTGAACAAGGGAAAACACAATTAGATGATGGCATCTTAATTGAAAACAAACACAAATTATTACTTGTGGGTCGGGTTACGGTTTATCCTAACGGGTCAAATGAAATTTTTTTAGTGAAGTGGGAAATAAGTCAAATGGGTTGAAAATTGAAGGTGTATTACTACCTTTTAGATTGTTCTCTTTTGGTAATACCATAGTTTATGCAATCATATATAACGTGTTAGCTAGTTACAAAAAACAATGAAAAAGGAAAGTAGTTGCGGGTCAACCCAACCCATACCGGTTTTGACCCGTTATAACACCACCACCCTGGACTCATAAATATTAAATTACCTTAAACACATGGAAAGCTTCCAGCTGTATGGCCTTGTTTGAATCCTAAAATAACAAAAAAAGAACGAAAATAATATACAAGTTTTTATAGAAATATAAAGGTGATATTTAGGGGAATAAAAAAAAAATACCAGAATAAGATTCATTAGTATCCTCATGTTTTCCAATGAGCTCACATACCGAGCCTTTATATCAGCATTTGCACGATCCGGTAACATTATCCCTAACAGCTGACATATAAACAAAAATTCAAGAAAAGAAAATGGGTCAATCATTTCATTTTATAAATTTATATATTATTGAAAAAAATATATATAATTTTTGTAACTGCATGTGACACACTATTAATTCACAGAAGATTTAAAAGATTTGGAGAAAAAAGGTGAAGTGAAAAATAGTAGACCTTGATAGCATTTCGCCTAGTGATGTAGTTAGAAGATTCTAGTAACTTATTATACTCTGTGAAAAACTGCAATAAATACATGTTAGTCAACTATAGTCAAACTTATATAAACTACACTCATAATCAAACAGTTACCCAATCATAATTATTGTTGAGATATTCAGCAACAGTGGATTTGTGCCTGGTTAATAGCTCCTATAATCCCAACAAAACAAAAAAAAAATCAGAAATTATGTGATTTGGATTATGAAACATGCTTCAAATATTTAAACCTTAAAAGTTGATGCTGCATCTGATGATACATCAAAATTGGTATCATGTTGATATTCGAAGAAGGATTTCATGTGATCTGATTCCAATATATATTTTGCAACTGCTTGATGTCGAATGCAGTCTCTTAAAATTGCACCAAATGATAAGGCAGCTTCTGGATCTTCATAGCTGAAAATAAAATAAATTAATATAAAAATATTTAAACAACAATAAGAGGGTTATTACCCAGGTATCAACATATCAAGAATATCAGTATTTTGTTCCAAATATTCAGCAGCAACATAATGTCCATGAACCCGTTGCCTTTGTAGATTTGCAATCACATGAGTGATATCTTGGCGGTTCTGCAACATAAAAGTCATTATTATGGAAAATATTATAATAAAGAAATTAATAACGGGTTGCTGGTACGGACCCCAGGGTCCAAATGAGGAAGATGTGTAATTAAAAGGCGTAATATATCTTCTTTAAAGAATTCTTGGGTTAATTTTGCACAAGCATCTGCATGTGGCTCTGACATATCATCACCATAAAGTACTATCTTCATTTCATGAATGAGCCTTGTTAATTCACGAATCTGCATATTCAGTAATGGGTCAAATCTGGTCATTTATAAGTGTGTGCTAAATTCACCCTAACAAATGTGCATATTATTTATTACCTTCTCTTGGCGCTTGGCTTCACGAACTTCAGGATTAGGGCAGGTGTAAGTAAGAAGCTCGCGAATCTGGTGAACTAGCTCAATAGGCGTAAGAGGCTTCGTTTTGAAGAGTGCCTTCATTATGCGATCCCTTTTTCTCTTAATTAACAATCAGTTAATTGATCGGAAAACTCAGAATTCCTCCGATCTAAGAAAATTTTCGATTACAGTTAAGGGGAATTTGCTGTGGGATGGTAAATAACCTTTGATTGAAAATGAATACCACATAAACACAAAAGGGGGGAAATTACCACAATTTAGGTTAGAGATGGAGCGATTTATACGACAATAATCAATTTCATTGTCGATTTAAGGGAATCCGCCATTGCAGGTGTTGTAATTCTTTTGGTCCATTGAGTAATTTCTGGAGGTGGTGTTCCTTTCTTGAAGGAATGGAGGGATGGGGTTCGAATGCATGCAACCGTTAATAAGTTCGGTACGTATTATACTTATTTAAATTCTCTATGAAAACTATTAAATAACAATCAATTTAATTTTTAGGGGTGTTTGAGATTAAGTGTTTATTACCTACTGTACTTAGCTTTAAGACTCGTGTATTGCACATATAATTTATTTGCAGCTTAATATATACTTGAATTAGTTAATATAGATAAAATGTTACTCCCTCCGTCCCTTAATAAAGTTTCCATTTGTGTTGGGCACAACATTTTAGGAGATATTTAGTGGTGGGGTATTTGGTATTACTTTTAATTAAAATATAAGGTTTGATTGGAGAGAGAAAATGTTTTAAGAGATAGTTAGTGGTGAAAGTATTGGTAATAATATTATTATATTAAGTAGACCCCTTATGTTTGAAAATGGGAACTTTATTTAGGGACAAAATTTGAAGGCAAAATGAGAATTTTATTTAGGGACGGAGGGAGTATATTGTTTTGAATTTGAAATTAAACTAGTTATATCCAAATTTATTTCATATTAAATGTCAAATGATTCAATAAACTTATTTTTACATGTTCATATATTCGTCAAATCAACAAAATACAAACAATATAATAGTTTGTAAATAATAAATTGAAAATAAATTGAATTCAGAATTTTATTGCAAAATATCTTTATACAAGTATACTACATCTGTTGTAGTATTATGAATGGATAATGATGGATATACATACCAAAGGGAGAAATCGCAAACAGAACAAAAAAGGGGGAAATTGAAATATTGATATAAAATAAAAACTCTTGATTGCAATATTAAAACAAAACAAATAGTGATCACATAAGCAAAAAAGAAAAAAGTAGTTTGAAGAGAACTGGTGAAATAAAGGGCTCCTATTGGTTGCTACTTGCTAGAAATGAAATTGAAGAGATGATGATTTCATAGAAATGATTTGTTCAAGATAATTTATAATTTATACAAGGCAAATTAGAATTTTTCAAGGCAATTAAATAACTTTATTTGCCTTAGATAAGTAAATTATGCCTTGAACAAATCAATTCCCTTTCATAATCTAGTATTTTATAGTTAGTAAGATAAGATGATTATACAACCGTTAGAAAGATGAGCTCTGGGAAGCCCAACTCGGAACATCATTAATGTGTGAACCACGGGTGAGCATCTGGGCCGAAAAACTAATCCGAACTGAAAATCGACCGACCAAACCGAATCGAAACCAGTAACATGTTATTGGTTCGGCTTTGGTTTTGAAAATTCATCGTTTTCGGTTTCGGTTCGATTCGGTTCATTTTTTGAAACCTGGCTCACCCCTGGTGTAAACCAGTGTTGTTCTTGTTTTCTTTTCTCACGAGTTAATTATGCGTATTATAGTACGTGTTCATAATTAGTTCGTTTAAGCAGTTGCATAATAATATGTACACATGTATTGTTTAAATGTCGTCATAATTCGTAACATAATGTCACAATACAGACAAAAATTATATCCAAAAGGACATTGAAGTGCAAAATAACTTTATATAAAAAAGGACATCTAACATCTCGATAACGCGTACAATACATATTTACAACTAAAAAAAGATCTTAAATCTAATACAAAATCTGTATGATCGAAACTTGAATCAATTAAGCATCTGCTGCGCCTGTGCAGCCAGGAGGGATCATTTCACCAGAATAAATTGGCTTTACGTGTTGGCATTCTTGAACTGCAGCTCCTGAAGGACCTTCATATGTCAAATTAATGTCCGTTAGATGCACATTTTCACACCCATTATCCGCTTTGCTGCATACAAGCTTTACTACTTCTGCCGAACTTGAACTTCCTTTCACGTTCTTGATGAATATGTTGTGAACCTTAACCAGCGATGGTTTCTGTACAAGTAACACGACAAGAAAAAAAAAACAAATTAATTAATTGTATGCTTGGCTATGCCATATTACTTAACAATAAATGAAGTACCTCTTTGTTGCATTTATTAAAAGGGCAATAATCTTGATCAATGAGAATCGGGTTTTTAACTTTATCCATAATAAGATCTTCAAAAATCATATCCGAAACCTCACCCGCATGCGAATCGAGCCACGTTTCGATCCTCACACCGTTTTCTGAGCCTGAAAACGTGCAATTCTTCACGCTAACCGCAATCACGGGCTTCTCCCCCGTCTTTTTACCCAAACTCCCAACGCTAATACCATGGCCAGGACCACATTTCACTCCCTCAATGAGCACGTTTTGGCACCCATCGCCAACCGACACACAGTCGGCACCCGTTTCCATCACCGAATTCTTTACGGTTATATTTTTTGACCACCCGATGTGGATCCCGTCTGTGTTCGGGCTCGCGGGGGGCGCGCTGACGTGGAAGTTGTCGAATGTTACGTTGTCGCATGTCATCAAATCCGCGTGGAAATTCTTGCTGTCTTTTGATGTTATTCCCGTTATCAAAGAATCTTTGATGAAGTTAAAGCTAAGATTCTGCCACATTTACAAATATTATTAATCATCTTTAACATATATATCATGAATTCATTCGATTTAATACATTAATCATGGAATTTCATATATATAGACGTACATATTGAAGTTCTGACCCTTTTGAGACTGTTGTCGCTGGATCATCTGTTGCCCATGCCATGGCTCCTCCAACCCCATCCAATGTACCAGAACCTAAAAAAGGAAATATATATTATGATCAGTTTTGTTAATAACAGTCTTTAAAGGGTATTTGGATGCATAAAACATTTGTACTTTTATCGATGGGGGATAACCTAAAGGGGCCGGGTTAGTTATTGATTTTTGTATAAGTTTTTATGCATTTTTTGGCATCTTGTTGACGGTCGTCATTATCATTTTCCTATTATGATTATGATTATTAATATATTTTGTACCCGACACCGTCAACCCGACAATATAGCTAAACGTGATCCATTGAACTCCTGCTGGAATCGTTACAGGATCTTCGGGACCAATCACCTCTCCGTCAATTTGAACCTCGATTGGAGCCTCGCACGGTCCCTTAAACTCCACAACATTTAAGGGAAATCGGCCTTTTGGAATGACCACTTTGCTCGGTTGTCGTGAAGCGCATGCGGCCTTCCATGCTTCGGTTAGAGACTAAAAATTATTATTATATAAGAAATTAATGGATAAATTTCAATGAAATGAAAATTACATCGTACATGTTTACCTTGCTAATATCGGCATCAGGCTTAGCGCCAAATTTTGTGATATCAAAAACTTCAGCCTGCGCAATTGCTACGAACATGAAAAAGGCGAATAATAGACATAATTTGGATCCCATTGTGGCTAAATTTTTGGGGTTGATTTGAATAATTGGATCTTCAAAATCTGGCTTAATGATATTTATGGTGTTTTAGACAATCTAAAATTAGAACCAAGTTTGCAAGAAACACCCGGTTGAATGATATTTATTTCAAAATGTTTATAGTTTCAATTTCCTTCGTTCATAAATGATTTTTTTTATTTGTGTAATTTAATTGTTTAAAATTTAAGATAAAACTAGAGTAAATTACCGAAATTGTTCATGTGGTTTCCTGAATTCTGCTTATTTCTCAGGATGCTTTTTAAAATTCTGGTTTATGTCCTTCCGTCGAAAATTGGTAGTTAACTAACGGAATATGCCAAAAAAATTGAGGGTATATTCGTCCTTTTCTTTTTTCCCTTTTAATTTTCTTTTCTCTCTCTTTTTTCATATATTCCCTAAACCTTCCTCTCCAGTCTCCACCATCATCACTAAGAATACCCCCAAAATTAAAATAATTTAAAGCAAACAAACCTAAAATTAAAAGAAGATGAAGATTTCAAAACGAGCCCTAGATCATTCTTCTGTTCAGATATTTGTTTGCTGATTTCAAAACGAGCCCTAGGTTATACTATGTAATAACTGATGAATAATTAGGGTTTGTTTCCCTTATAAATGAGCCTTTTGATGAAGAATTTGAATCCACGATATCAATTTACCTTTATCATCTGAAAGAATCTCGCCACCACAATCATGGAATCAAGATCAATGTGAAGTTGTAGATGTTGGGTTAGTCTCACACTCATCGTGGCTTCTCGACGACGACTGTGAATTCTCATCAGTTCCCGCAACTGCCGAAGCTGCTAAAGCCAGATCCATAAACCGCCTCGCCGCCGGCGACATTGTAGATCCACCTCCGTCGCCTTCTTCTGTTTGGTTTTCCTTTATAATCCTCGCGAGTGCGTTGTAATCGACGATCACTTGATTCAAAACCTCTCTCAACCGTTGATTATCTCCGGTCATCCTCTCCATTTCAGCTTGAACCGTTGCTAACTACATAACGAGTTAATTAATCGATCGATTGATCAGATTTCAGATTCAATTAATAATTTTGTCGCTATTAAGTTTGTTGGGTTAGGGATTAGGCTCTTGTTTTGTGATGACTGATGATGGAGAAGAATAGTGTAGAAAAGACTAAAGGCCAAAATGCATTTTAGTACCCTGAATTTGGCTACCTAAGTTCTCTACTATCCTGAACTATTAAAGGTGCAGTATGGTACCCTGAACTTGACAAAATGGTCAATTTAGTACCCTGACTCACTAATTTGTTCTTGTTTTTTTCCTTGACTTACTTTCGTTGGGGCTTTTGACGGACTAAAAAATATATGATCATCTCAATATATTGATATTAGAAGCAAATCTCGTGAGAAAACAAGACCAAATTAGTGAGCCAGGGTACTAAATCGACCATTTTGTCAAGTTCAGGGTACCATACTGCACCTTTAATAGTTCAGGATAGTAGAGAACTTAGTTAGCCAAGTTCAGGGTACTAAAATGTATTTTGGCCAAGACTAAAATACCATGTATGTTTAGCATGTGAGGTTAATTTTTTATTTTTTTGAACCGAAAAATATTACATATGTTAGTGGTTAAAAATTAGTATCATCTAGTTAGAATACATCTTTATCAAGATTTAAACTCATGACTACTTAGGGAAAATCCCTCAAAACAAGCTTGATGGCTGAGTGAGCTAATCCACTTAGTTAGCATGTGAGGTTAATAACAGATAAATTTGGATAGAATGATGAAATGAGAATTTTAAAAAGTATATGTACAGAGATTTAAAAAACAGAATCTCGAAGATTACATGGACAATTTTAATAATTTCTCATAAAAATATTAGCAGTTTTATTCTACACATATTTGTGGGGAAAAAATCATTTTTATCTCTTTCTTTATTAAATTTATAGTTAGTAGTATTTCTATCGTATTAGATATACTCCCTTCATCCCACAAAAAGGTTTACATTTCTTACTAAACTTTTGTCCATAAAAAAATTTACATTTCTCACATTTGATGGACCCCACATAATAAAATACTATTATTGCTAAAAACTTCACTATTAATATTCACTAACTATCTTTCTCTCTTCAATCCAATCTTATATTTTAATCAAAAGTATTATTAGTGACCACACCACTAACTATCACCTAAAAGTTTGTACCCAAGAAAAATATAAATTTCTTTGTGGGACAGAGGGAGTATATGTTAACATATAGAAATGTTTAAGTTAGTCTATATTTTTGGTAAAGTCTTCAAAGATAAATTTTAACCCTTCGATTAGATGATCAAGATCAACCTCAAATCACCACCATCATTACCACAATTATATGTGATTTAATATACCACCACAACCACCACCCCACCCCCACTACCGCTGCTCACTGCCACTGTTGGCCACCACCGACGCCGGCCGCCATCACCACCACCGGCAACCTCCCGCCACCTCCGGTCGCTTTCAGTCACATGTGATTGTGTATTACTCCCTCCGTCCCACAAAAAACTTCCCATTTGACATGGGCACAAGTTTTAAGGGGATAGTTAGTGGTGGGGTCATTGGTAATTATTTTGATTAAAATATAAGATTGGTTTGGAGAGAGAAAGATGGTTAGTGGATAGTTAGTGGTGGGGTCCTTAGTAATAATAGTATTTTATTATGTGGAGCCCATCAATTGAATGAAATGGGAAGTTTTTTGTGGGACAAAAAATTAAGGTCAAATGGGAAGTTTTTTGTGGGACGGAGGGAGTACATCACATGTGATTGTACACTGCTGACCACCACCATCGCCAACCTCTGTCAGCCACCGTCTCAACCACCGGCAACACAGCGTAACCGCCGGCCGCTTTCAATAACATGTAATTTGTGTATCCAATGACATGTGATTGCGGCTGCGGCGGTCTGTGACAACGGTGGTCAGCGGCGGCAGTGACCAACGATGGTGGTGGAGGCCGGCAATGGTAGTTGTTATTCAATCACATATGATTTGATAATGGTGGTCAAGAGATTGATCTTGAACATTTGATTTTTTTTTATAATCTAACGGCTAAAATTTATCCCTTAAAACTTTGTTTTATTGATCGACTTCCTAGAACACACCTATGTTAACATAACCTATCAAATACTATATGTGAGAATGCAACCTTTTTCACACAATTATATCGTTACATAACGAGATAAATAGTTAGAGGGGCTAGGTATGTTTCGCCGCATGAGCATAAAAGTGGTTTGGCGGGGGGCCTTATTGCTCTTATTAAGAGAAAAAAAGAGAGTAGAATTGAAACTTTAGTTTATTATCAAAGAACCTATAGCAAAGTAGTATCTCAGTTATATTACAACTAAAAGATTATGGATTTGAGATTTGAAGTCGTGTTGAAAACTTAT
Source organism: Calendula officinalis (assembly GCA_963853835.1). Taxonomy (NCBI): domain Eukaryota; kingdom Viridiplantae; phylum Streptophyta; class Magnoliopsida; order Asterales; family Asteraceae; genus Calendula; species Calendula officinalis. Next base: position 56,400,468 of record OY970823.1, on the reverse strand, counting down.
GGGATGTAATATCATGTGAGACGTTAGCTTTAATCATTTGCCTTAAAAAATAAGAATACTAAATAAAAATAGCAGTTAAATAACATCAGGTTGTCTTATCTCTACTATCTATAATGAGTGCATGACTTTCTAATTATAGCAGGTCTTAAAATTGGCCTGCTATTTCTAGAAGGTCTTAAACTCACGTCTTAAATGCAAAAAAAGAACCATCCGTAGGTTTCGAACTTGGGTATCTAGACTCCTTTTTATTCACCTTACCACTTAACCACATCACATTATTGAAGCAAAACCGAAACACTAATACGGTATGCTTTAAATGTCCGGACACAACTAATTAAAAGCCGTTACAAATAAGACTTTTTGCTACTCTTATTTTTAGAAACAACAAACCATAATGTTATCTATTTAAGGCGTTTTTAATATTAACACCTTAATTAAAAGCCGTTAAAATTACTTATGTTTTGTAACATTGAAATCCTTTAAAATTTTACTATCCGTTTTTTAACATCGAAATCATTTAAACATTGAAACAATCATTTACTTCATACGTTTTTTTGATTCATACATTTAAACCGGAATTGACTTACAAATAATACTTTTATGCTACTCTTATTGTTAGAAACAAGAATCCATAATGGTAAGGTGAATAAAGCGTTTTTAATTTTAGCACCATAAAAACCATACGTTTTTTATGGATTAAATCATTCAACATTTGACTGAACGTTTTTCATTGAATTCCTCATTAATTTTACGTTTTTTTTAGCCATAATTAAATCATTCAACATTTGACTGAACGTTTTTCATTGAATTCCTTAATAATTTTACGTTTTTTTAGCCATATATATATAGTGCACGAACTTACGATGGGGTTTGTAACACCCCGAGACCCGGCCTAGCATTTTTAAAGTTGTCGGTAAGTTTATTTTATTATTTATAATTTTATAGAATTTTATTTGATTTATTAGAATTTTTAACCACGGGGTTAAAAATTAGCAAAACTGAGATAGATATATATTAGTATGATTTTTATATATCTGGGTCCACTTTTGAACCGGGTTTCTAGTGATATTTTTAGTTTTATTATCAGAGTTCATTTAGGGTTCCAAATTAAACATCGTATTTTAGAATAATACTGATTTATTAAAAAGATATGACCATTTTTTGTTGGGCACGTGTTATGTGATGTGGGTTTTGGAAAGTTTGTCTCAATCTCAATCTCATAATCTCTCTCTCGTCTCTGCTCTCGTTTAACACACACAAAACACACACAAATATAAGAAACTTTGATTTGAGCTTGAATCTTTGAAGTTGTTTGACCAAATTTCGAAATTGAAGCTTCCAACTAGTAAGTAATCTTCTCTTTTGATTAGGATTAGAAGTTCTTGAGTAGTCTTGCTTATTTGAAGAATTAGGGTTTAGTGTTCTTGGTGGGTTTTGATCAAAAATCCGAAATTGATGATTTCTATGGAATGGATTATAGTAGTGAAGTGTTATAGATGCTATATGAATGATTAAATCATCCAAATTAAACCTAATTCATAAATTATGATTATTGGTCAAGAACCCTAATTTTGGAGATGATGATTTCTGTGAATTTGTGATTGTTTAAGATTGTAATTAGTGTTATAATTGTGTTAGAAACTAGTTATAACATTAAAGTAATTGTTTGATAATGTTTAGACAAAAATTAGTAAGTTATAAAATTGTGTAGTTTGACTTTTGAAAAGTCAAATCTGGATTTGATGAAGATGAGATTTGATTGTATGCATTTCTTAAATTAGTTATGAAGTTATGATGGTATGAATTCATATGTTGATATGTTATAGTTAAGAATCGGGTCTTGGCCCGTTTGGGCCAAATTAGTACCTTAGATGTGCAATTACAAGTTAGATGTTGAATTTGACTTTTGTGGAGTCAAAATACTTGTTTGTGCAGAATTTTGGGTATGTGTAATGGTATAGAATTGAGTTTGAAGTTTATGTATATTTTGACTTGAAATGGTACCTTAATTGTGAAAGGGTAAGAAATTGGTCGAAATTGACTTGTCAAAGTCAAAACTGGAAATTGACTTAGTCTATGATTGGTTAATTAATCTTAAAATAGTATTTTGATATTAAATGAGGATATGATATAAGGTTGTTTAGGGTGGTGGATAAAAGATGAGATTTCGACCCGTTTGGGCTAAAATAATAGTATGTTGTTAAAGATGTTAGACTTTGACTTTGATGAAGTCAAAGTGGTAATTGTATGGTAATTGGAAGGTTTTAAAGTAATTGGTCGGTATTTAGGATTCTAGTAGATAAAAATCGTATTTTGACTCGTTTGGGCCAAAATGATTATAAATTGCATAAAGTGTTGCATTTCAGGACAGCTTGCTGTCCTTATGTTCAGGTCCGTTTTCGACCTTGTTCGGGACAGAATCCGGGCTCCGGGTCTTCTGGGCTGTTGTAGCCTGAAGAGTTAGCTTTCCATGGCCGCTGACCGCTCGTCAATAGGACTTACGGTTTGTGAGTTACGACAATTTTCGTGAAGTGTCGCAGTGCTGAAACACTGTGTGTTTCTGCAGTGTTGTGAGGCAGTTTCGAGGCCTTTAGGGTCAGATTCGAGCCGAGCATTCTGAATAGGAGTTGTAGCATTATGAGTCTAGAGTAAGCTGTGAAAAGTTGGTAAAAAAAAGATAAACGGTTTGAAAGTTATGGCAGTTACGGTGAGCTGTCGCGGGTTTGACAGATTCTGGGTTTCCTCTATAGTCATACTTTAAATGGTTGACTTTGTATTAGGTCAAATCTGGGATTTTATTATTAATTGGATGATAATTATGATTTGGTATTTGTATTGTGAATTAATCGTAATAGTAAGGTAATAAAAATGGGCTTTTGACCCGTTTGGGTATTTTTGGTTAAAATGGACCAACTGTGTAAGTTTTGATCAGGCTTGACTTTGTTGAGTCAAAGTGTCAATGTGCAGAATTGTAGTGTAGATTTTGAGTTAGTACACTTGTTGTTATATCTTTATAGTGTATTGTGCAGTTTTACACATTTGGGTCAAATGATTACTAATTGGGGTGTTACTTGTGATTGCAGGAAAGGGAAAAGAGGCTCAGTGATATTAGACAACTGAGTGGAAAGAGACTTGGCAAAGGTGAGTGAATTTATAACCTTTGTATTGTTTAAATTGCAATGGTTTTGGTTGCAATTGAAAGTGTTTAGTGTTGATCAGTTAGTGCTGATCAGTTAGTTCTGACCCAGTTAGTGCTGATCAGTTAGTGCTGACCCCGTTAGTGCTGATCAGTTAGTGTTGATCAGTTAGTGTTGATGAGTTAGTGTTGATCAGTTAGTGCTGATCAGTTAGTGCTGATTTAGTTAGTGTTGATCCGTTCGTACTGCTCCCTTATTTCTGGACCAGTATTAGTAGTATAATGATAATTAACTGGTTATGTGTTAATTGAATGATATGTGCACATGGAATCTGATATGTGCACATGAAAAAGTATAGAGGCAGCTTGACTGGGTGGCTGGGCTTTCGTTTACTGTTAGATAACGGTAATTGTACCTTGGCATATTCGTTGTGTCTTAAGGAAGCTTTACCATTGCTAATGAGTAAAGGGCTATCGGTAAGCTGTTGTTAGGCCCACAACAGTTGTAAGGTTCCGCAAAACCGCCGTACCTCTCGTTATATGTGATTAAGTGATAGAGATTGTGAATCTGTAAAGATTGTGAATCTGTGAAGATTGTGAATCTGTGAAGATTGTGAATCTGTGAAGATTGTGAATCTGCGATGATTGTGAATCGAGATTGTTGTATTTATACAATATCTTTGGTTATATTTTCATTCACTTAGCTTTGTGCTAATCCCCCACTATGTTGAATCTTTTACAGGTTGTAGATGGATGAGTCTTTCGGAGATTAAGATTAGGAATGATTGACCAGGACTTAAAGAAATGATTTTGATGTTGAGCCGTAATGTTAAGTAACACTATTTCGGAAAGTTAACTTTCGCAAAATTATATATCTTATGTTTTTTTTATAACTTGTGAATAACAAGTTATATATATGTGATTTTGAAACGCTTCCGCATTTGTTGTAAAAAAAAAAATGGTTCAGATTTTGAGGTGTTACAGGGTTGTTGTGCAAGCTACAACCGACGTGAAAACTTACAATCATATTATCTTCTACATGGCTTTAATCACCTAATATGGTGCTTCAGTGCTCCAGCCACTGCCACGACCAGTTGAAGAAGTAGAGGTAACGTCTATTTGACTAAATTCAGAGTTTCAAATTCTTACTTTAAAATCATAAATTCGGTGTTAACTAATATTTTTCTATTTCTCTTTCAAAGGAATTTGATGGATATGAACCGATTGAAAACTTTGAAGACCTCTGGCATCCACATTACTGGTACAAATGCAAATATGTTCGAGTTGAATATGTTTGGTTTGACCACAAACATAACAAATTATATTTGATCCAACTTGATGAAGATTGACTGTTATTATATTTTGACATATTGTGAATTATATATTTTTCAGTTAAAAAATTAATGCTCTTATAGATTCCCTAATTTATACAAAATTGTAATAAAAACGCCGAATCAATGCTATTAGTCCAAAATTAAGCTATATCTTTTCAAATTAAATATAATTTTATACCCCTACTAAACATACCTTTTAAAGCAACGTTTTATATATACGTTTTTATTGCAAAGAGGACAAATTAATTATATGAACTAATTGTAATTCATCCCACAATTATATATACATTTTTTGGTTCTTAAATTGCGATTACATTCAAAGAATGATTCACTTATTGCCGACCAAATGGAATAAAAATTACCATATAAATATATTATATTATGATTGTATAACTATCAAATCCTTGATTTTGAGCGGTTCTACTAAAATATAACTATAATATAACGTGAAAATAACTACTCAATTTAGTGTGATACTTAATAAGGAAGTTGTGTGATTTTTAACTTCATAAAATAATTCTTGTTCCAATTTACGCATTCAATAGTAAGATAGTAACCGTCCAACTTAATGAAAATTAAATGCTTGTAAAGACTTAATTATACGATATACGTTTGTTTTTTTCAGTTTTAACAGGTCTTAAAACAAAAACGTTCAGTCAATGCTATAACTAGGTATAAAGACTTAATTATGTATACGTTTTTTTCATACTTACGTTTTTTCAATGCTTAAGAACTGTTAGAGATAATATATAGTAACCAATGGATATTTCGGATACCAATATAAAGACTAAATTATACGATATACATTTTTTTTCATTTTTAGCAGGTCTTAAAACATAAACGGTCAGTCAATGCTATAACTAGGTATAAAGACTTAATTATGTATACGTTTTTTTCAAGCTTACGTTTTTTTCATCCTTATGAACTGTGAGAGAATATATAGTAACCAATGGATATTTCGAATACAAATATAAAGACATAATTATACGATATACGTTTTTTTTTCATTTTTAGCAGGTCTTAAAACAAAAACGTTCAGTCAATGCTATAACTAGGTATAAAGACTTAATTATGTATACGTTCTTTTCATGCTTGCGTTTTTTTCATGCTTACGAACTGTGAGAGAGAATATATAGTAACCAATGGATATTTCGGATACATATATAAAGACTTAATTTTAACCTATACGTTTTTTTATTCATTTTTAGTAGGTCTTAAAACAGAAACGGTCAGTCAATGCTATAACTAGGTATAAAGACTTAATTATGTATACGTTTTTTTCATACTTACGTTTTTTCAATGCTTAAGAACTGTTAGAGATAATATATAGTAACCAATGGATATTTCGGATACCAATATAAAGACTTAATTATACGATATACGGTTTTTTTCATTTTTAGCAGGTCTTAAAAGATAAACGGTCAGTCAATGCTATAACTAGGTATAAAGACTTAATTATGTATACGTTTTTTTCAAACTTACGTTTTTTTCATCCTTATGAACTGTGAGAGAGAATATATAGTAACCAATGGATATTTCGGATACCAATATAAAGACTTAATTATACGATATACGGTTTTTTTTCATTTTTAGCAGGTCTTAAAACATAAACGGTCAGTCAATGCTATATCTAGGTATAAAGACTTAATTATGTATACGTTTTTTTCAAGCTTATGTTTTTTTCATCCTTATGAACTGTGACAGAGAATATATAGGAACCAATGGATATTTTGGATACCAATATAAAGAATTAATTATACGATATACGTTTTTTTCATTTTTAGCAGGTCTTAAAACAAAAACGTTCAGTCAATGCTATAACTAGGTATAAAGACTTAATTATGTATACGTTCTTTTCATGCTTACGTTTTTTTCATGCTTACGAACTGTGAGAGAGAATATATAGTAACCAATGGATATTTCGGATACCAATATAAACACTTAATTTTAACCTATACGTTTTTTTATTCATTTTTAGTAGGTCTAAAAACCGAAACGGTCAGTCAATGCTATAACTAGGTATAAATACTTAATTATGTATACGTTTTTTTCATACTTGCATTTTTTCAATGCTTAAGAACGGTTAGAGATAATATATAGTAATCAATGGATATTTCGGATACCAATATAAAGACTTAATTATACGATATACGTTTTTTTTTATTTTTAGCAGGTCTTAAAACATAAACGGTCAGTCAATGATATAACTAGGTATAAAGACTTAATTATGTATACGTTTTTTTCAAGCTTAAGTTTTTTTCATCCTTATGAACTGTGAGAGAGAATATATAGTAACCAAATGGATATTTCAGATACCAATATAAAGACTTAATTTTAACCTATACGTTTTTTTATTCATGCTATAACTACCCATTAAATCTTTGGATTAATATTAATTTAATTTGTTAAATTAAAATACGTATTACCTCCACTCTATATAAACAACGGTATTATAAACCGAGAAAACCCGTCACTGTTTTCATCCAAAACCGAGAAAACCTTCATAACCAACGGTATGAGTTATCACCCGCAAGTCTGTTTTTTCATTCTATTCTTTAACAAATGATACATATGTTATTCCGACCGTGTATGATTTTCGTAATCTTTTTTATGTAAGGTATTCTTAACATGACAACAATCGGATCACACTATATAAGAAACATTCATGATTTCAAGGACAAAATTCACCTCAAGGTCAGGATTTTACTAATGTGGCCCCACACGAACTTCAACAATAAAAATGAGATTATATCAGAGGAGGTAAGTTGTGGCAGGCCAAGTCAAGTTTTACATTTACTGGCATGAATGAAAATCTTTCATTTCAATCCAGCACAACGATTAAAGAATGCGCTGAGTGGTCTGGTCCATTACATGGTTTTGAGTTTGCTGCATACGAGAACATTTTGAATAACTCATTACTAGCCTCGAAGTCAATTGGTAAAATTAACTCCATTTTACTATGTAGGATTTATATGTTATATAACCATATACCCCTACTAATTAATGAATTTTTTTTAGATGTAATCAGAGAAATTTGCGTCGTTGAAAGCCTTAATTCTTCAAGTGAAGACAGAAGCAAGCACAAGCTGCCAATCGAAATAAAAAACATACAGTTCGTTGCAATTATGTATTGTATTCGTTCTAAAAATATGTTATGAATGAAGTTTTAATCGCCAGTAATATTTACTTCGCAGCCCGCCGCATCGCGCGGGTTTTATCCTAGTTTGAAATATATATTAATAAGAAAATTTTAGAGTAACTGAGGTAAAGATGTGTTCAAGGTATTCTTCAATTTTTCGATTGATTAATAATAATTAATGGTAAAGATTAATCACATTTTTTAATGGAGAGTATTTTGGTCATTGGATTGAAATTCATGTAGGTGTCAAATGACCAAAATACTTCCCCATGTAAATTGGTGTGTATTTTATATCTTCATGTATTCACTATTAATATTAATGATTCAATACTTAGTGACGAGTACCTTAATATTCGAATATTTGGAATGAATATTATAATAAGATGAAATTCAATCGTCACGGCATTTCATTTATACATCAGTTTGTTGTTTGTTATGAATTGCTTAAGTTAATCAATATTGCACTTACATGGGGAATGATTGTTGGTGATTTACATCATCAATATGATTTAAGTGTATTGGGTGGTGCAGAGTGTACATTTATTTGAATTGGTTATTATCAAAATACACTGAATCAATGGGGGTCCGGGTGCAGCGCCCCGGGGAACGGGGTCCAAGAGCAGAGCACCTAGCTGGGGTTGAGCTGTCAGGTCAGCTTGTAAAATTTTTTTTGGTTAATATTGCTTTATAGGAAACGCATAGAACATTCAAATTTAAAATCCAGTTTTCCAACACGGCGAATATGACCCCCCCCCCCCCCCCCCCCCTTTTTTTTTTTTTTTTATAGTTTTGGACACTTTTAAGCAGTATTGGCAGTTCTTTGTTGGTTTTGAAAATTGGCATGATAATCGTTTTGGTCATCTCTTTATCTCGTATACAAGAACATAACATATATACGGATTCTCTATTCTAGTGATCTCTGTTCTAGCAAACGAAGTCGGTAATTTTTTTCAACATTTCATACATATGATTCATATTTAAATCAAAACAGCTTAATTGGATTTTCGGGTTGACAAATTTTGTGACACTATCATATTAATACTTGTAATATGTTCTCATACATTGCAGGAAATGATAGGTGTTTGAGAAAGCGTATTCAATGGGCTTTTAATCTTCTAAGCTTAAGTGAAGTTGTATTTGTAAGCTTATATACTTGAAAGAGCATTCAATAAGCTTTCCAAACTCCACGTGGTATAATCTCAAGTAACATGAATTGAATGGCTGGAGAAAATATAAAATAGAAAACAATCTACAATACACATTTAGTTTTACACTTAACAGTTAAGGTAATATAAAGTGAAAATAAACTACCATTATCCGATCCCCATGATCAATTAATTCAAACCGGAATCACGAACAAGGAATTCGAAACACTCGAAATGAACAAACAATCTCCATGATTCAAAGTGGTATAAAATCACGAAACTGGAGAGTATGTAATATTGTGAGTTGATTTGCAGAAAGTATACTAGCTAGCTAGAATCGCGTGCATGGAGGAGGGATCATTTTCCCTCGGTAAATTGGCCTAACATTGCAGCATTCTTGGTGTGCTGGCCCTTGGTTACGAGGACCTTCATATCTTATATCAATGTCTGAAATATGTACATTCTGGCAACCCTTATTCGCCGTACTACATCTAAGCTTCACTACAGTTGGTGTAGTCGCAGTTCCTTTAATGTTCTTGATGAAAACTCTGTGAATTTTAACTAATGATGGTTTCTGTATGATTCCCATGATAAAACAACCATGTTAGATGCATAGTTTGCTACATAAAATAATGGGAGACAATTTAATTATACACCACACATTTTACTTCATCCACCTCAACTATATACCTTTTTAGTAGTTATACAATTTATTATAAAACTTGTATTATATGTGCATAAAGTACTATTTGTGGTATATAAATTAGCTTAATTTCTACAATAATTAGATAGCATATGCATATGTCGCCAAATTACTCTTTAAAAGGTCATATCAAGTTCCATCCATATATCAACAACAAAATTACACACCGCTAGACTTTGAAATTTGATAATTTTGGTAAAAAAAACAAAAAAAAAACTTGCCCAAAACGTTGTAGTTAAATGACAATGAAATCCCATAACCTTAAACCTTTTGCCACATCTATCTATTATTGTACATCGACAAAAAAAAAATGCTCCTATATCTAATCCGGATCGGATGCGGCACAAGTTTCAAAGTTAATTAAGGACAAAAATGTTATATTTTACAAATTTCATGAAAATGTTATACTTGAACCAATTAAGTTAATATTTGATTAATTCATAATGTTTTGATATTTGGTGGAAATTAGTTTAATTTTTTCAGTATCCCTCTAATAATCCTTATAATAAAGCTACGAATGCAAGCATTAAAACGTACCTTTTTGTTGCATGCGTTATGCGGGCAATAATCTTGCTCAATGATAATAGGGACTTCAACTTTCTCCATGCGAAGATCTTCAAAATGCATATCCGTAACCTCTCCCGGAAGTGAATCGGGCCACGTTTTGATCCGAACACCATTCATCGTGCGCGTGAAGACACAATTCTTGACGAAAACCCCCTTCACGGGTTTCTCCCCCGGGTTTCTACCCAAACTTCCAACACTAATCCCGTGGCCCGGCCCGCATTTCACCCCCTCAATGTGCAAGTTCTCACATCCATCACCAATTGAGATGCAATCATCGCCCGTTTTAATGACCGAGTTCTTGATAGTGATGTGTTTTGACCAACCGAGATGGATTCCATCGGTGTTTGGGCTATCTGCGGGTGCGGAAATGTGGAAGTTGTCAAACGTTACGTTCGTGCACGACATCACGTTAGAGTGGAAATTCTTGCTGTCCTTTGAGGTTATTCCCGTGATCAAAGAATTTTGGATGAAGTTGAAGCTAAGATTCTGTGTCATTACAACATTTAACAGTCATCAGTTCACGAATTCGTTATTAAGTTCATGGAATTTTGAGTCAGGATCACATTTTTTTTTTTTGAACGGCAAAGAATTATATAAATAAGAGTCAGGATCACATAAGAACCTCAAATATCGTCAAAACGTGAAAATTAAAAAGAAATGCACATATAACAAAGAACATGATAATATTTTGTAAGAGACATTACGTAATGACCAAAACAGAGCAAAAATGCACCACATTCCAAAATAAAAGACCCAAACTCATCAAATCTTCTCATAATAGACCATAATAGACCGTACGTGCGACTTAATGTTTTTTGTGAACTGTGGTTTCTTCTGTGCGACCTTGATGTTATTTGTGCAGCCAGACCATTTTTATGTGCTACCGGACCATATTTGTCAAAATTTGGGTGAAATCCCAAAGTCGCACGATATATTTTGGAAACATTTAAAAGTGAAATTTTTGAGAAATTTTAAATTATACTAGATATATATTTGAAATCACTCCTTTATGTAAATATTGCAATATATACAACAATTCCATCTCGTTCTCTTCATGTTTTTGCAATATATTTGCGTTTCATGGGTTTTATTGTGTATAATTTCTTTCTTGTTCTCACGTTCTCATCATATTTTAAGGTTTATATGTGATCATGTCTCTATGTATATTCATATATACACATACATACTGAAGGCCACACGGTTTTTTGCTGTGAGCATTTTTCTTAGGATTGTTCGATGGCCATGCAATGGCTCCTCCTAGCCCATCTAAGATACCGCAACCTAAAACAATATAATAAAACATGATCATGATATATTGGCATCCATTGTCGAATAATCTATCCATATGAGCAAAACAATTATAAATTAAATGACAATTTTGTACCTGATAATTTCATGCCATTGATGTAACTAAATGTAATCCATTGTTTTCCTTTTGGAATAACCGCAGGATCCTTGGGACCAATCAATACTGCATCGAGTTGGATCTCGACAAAACCTTTGCACGGTCCTTTAAACTCGAATGAGTTTAGGCAATATTGGCCTCTTGGAATGATAAGTTTGCCTTGTTTGTGTGAACCACATGTGGCCGCCCATGCATTTTGCAAAGGCTAGAAATCGATTAATTACAATGTAAACAATAAGGGATTGATATTAACATATATTGTAAAATGAATTCTTAGGGTTTCATAAATATTTACCTTACTGATTTCGGCACCAGGCTTTGCGCCAAACTTTGTGATGTCGAAGACATGAGCCTCAGAAACCACCATGAACATGAAGATAACAAAACCTATCATTTTGAATCTAATCATGATTAAATATTGGTTTGAGTTGAATGATAGGATCTATGCATGGAACATGTTCTAATGGTATTTATGATATCTTTCAAAGCCATTATTTTTAAATCGCAATCTTTCTTAGATTTTTGTGGCAGAAATAGATTGAGGTTTGTAGACCAGAAAGGGTCTAACACTAAAAATTCTAATTTTAGAAACTACTTTTGTTGCCAAAGTATACAATATACATGTTTGGAGTCAAATCTCCTAACAAGAAAAACAAAATATTTTCTATTTTGGGTTTTAGCAAAAACTAACTTTTAAAGTTTGAGTATTGTTAAACATGCATGAAACATGTGCTTAAAAATGTGTGTACACTATTAACCATAAGACGGGTATCTACGGATCTACCACTAGTTATCTCTCTTTTAATTTTTTTTTTTCATATTTGATGTTGTCACACGCCAACATCAGTTAGACATACTTATAGGCTTATTTATTTAGACATGTTTAACGTTCTTCTTAAAGTTTTAAACAAGAAGCTATAAACAAGATTACAATAATTATAGAATAATGCAGAAATACAGTGTCAAAGCCGGAGATAAATTGTAGGTAGGCCCTCAATAAAATTTATGCGATAAATCATATAAGTAATAAGTCGAACATGTCGGCCTAGGTCAAACGGGTAGTTGGGTTGAGCGGGTCGGCTTAGGTCAAACGGGTTGTTAAGTCAACTGCTGCCTTATAACCTGAAATACGTTGGAATTAATGATAAAATCAAACAATGTTTATTATTCAATTATTTTATAAATATATGTATATAAAGAATTATAGTTAGATTTGACCGGTGTTGACCTTAACCGCTACATGCAGTTGTAAGTTGTAACCCTTCGGAATGTATAAATACTGTATTGATCGATAAACAAATTATCTCCCTGGAAAATTGTTTCTTGTATATTTTGCATCAATTATTTCACAATCACACACATTAAAAACACGTTGCTCTGTTCTTGATAGAAACAGAGTCATGACCGGAGGAAGTCAAAACAGAGATCGTACAATAAAGATTGGGTCAATCAATTCATAAACTCAACAAAAATATACAAGACATTCAAAAGAATTGATAAAAATAAACTAGTAAAAAAGACGCAAAATCATGCTCCCTTCCATAAAAGATATTAAGACAAATAATTATTAAAATAAGTATTGATTCTTTACTTTTATATTTACTATAAAATATTTAAATATTAAAATAATACTCCCTCCGTCCCACAAAAAAGTTCCCATTTCATCTTGGCACAAGTTTTTAGGTGGTAGTTAGTGGTGGGGTCATTGGTATTAATTTTGATTAAAATATAAGGTTTGATTGGAGAGAGAATGATAGTTAGTGGATATTAGTAGTGGGGTCCTTAAGAATAATAATATTTTATTATGTGGAGCCCATCAAATGTGAGAAATGAGAACTTTTTTGTGGGACAAAAGTTTTGTTAGAAATGAGAACTTTTTTGTGGGACGGAGGGAGTAAGTAAATTTGTATCATTTACTTTGGAGACGTGGATACGTTACTCATGAAATGCTTACCTTTAATGCAAACAAGAATCAGAAGATGGGCAGAAAGTGCAACATTTCCTGTGGTACTCATGTTGCCTACACCCTCTCTCATAAGTATTGATTCTTCCAATCAAAAAATTATCCATCCTTGTATTCTTGAAAATAAATAATTAAACAAGTGTGTGTGTATAATAATATAAAAAGGAAAAATCCATAAAACCAACTGCATAGATAACCGAAAAACAATGGTCACAGGATAAGATTCAAGATCTTGCTAAGAGAACCAATTGAAAATAAAATTATTCCACCCAAAATTCTGCAAAACTATGGGATCTTTAATTTTTAGTGTTTGTATGTTTAAGTTCCCTTATAAATACCCACATAAAAAAAATAAAAATAAGTGGTCACTCAAAAAGCACTTTGTGACAAGTACCACCACTCACCACACCATTATAAACATATTCATAGCCCAAATAGAAAGAGGACTCCCAATGAGTTCCTAACTTCTATCACCCAACTCCTTCTCTTCATTCCCACAAACACAAAACCACTAAAAACAGTACCAAAGTGGCGGTGATGTGGCGGGTATTGGCGGTAATGAGGCGGAACATGAAGAAAAGTACGAAAGTGGCCGATGAGAACATGTTTGGTGAAGGAAATGGAGTTGAGTTCCCGGTTGTAGCTCACCGTACAAGGCAAGGGTACAACGGTCTTTCTATCATTTACAACATTTTGAGAGCACCACTCTCGCTTCTATCGTGTCTCTCTTCTCGCCCGCATGGTGCTGCTGACGGGGCGTGGGTTTCTGCTGATGTGGCGAGGATATCGGAGGCGAATCATCATCTTATGGTCAATGATAGCATGCGCTATGCAATCTTGATGTGAAACTATAAGTTTTCTTTATCTTGATGTATTCTTATATTTTCAATTCTATCTATGATATCATGTTCTAGATTAGATAGAGATAATCAGATGATAACAATAACATTTACGGTATCCATACATTCGGTAGTAAATTTTGCAATAAAATATGTAACTTTGCAAATACGGCGTCGTCTTGTTGATTTTAATGGTATTAAAGTGAACAAATATCAAGCATATTGGCCCTCAAGAGTGTGGAAGTTGCAAACAAGCATATAATAAGAGAAAAGATTCAAGTGGCAATCATTCAACAAAAAGGTGAAAAAAGAACAAACACAAATGGTTGGTGAAAGTGAAAGAAAGCTACTACTTACTTGGCTATATATGACGAAACCGAATGAGAGTCGACTAGACCACATTTTTAGCATCTAGTGTGTGGTTCATTAAAACTCGAGAAACCCGTGTACAAATTGTTCTTTTTAGACCACATATTTAGTGACTAGATGTTGGTTAACACTATAGTTACGTTCCATTGTCCAATTGTTCATCAAACTATCAAATGGGTATGACATATTAAAAAGTAACATTAATCATGGGATGTGTTTGATCTTTTTGTACTGGCTTAAAAGGGTGAAAAGAAGGAACCCGATTAGTTATTAATAAAGGAAAAGGTAAACAACTTAAAGTGCCTTTGAAGTCCCATCGTTTTCGCAACACCATTAGAAATCAAGTGCTTTCGTCTCATGAAATGACAAGAGGAATAGTTTGTAATTCATGACGTGAAATTAATCGCCTTTTGATACTCAAACATATAAAATACACTTGACCTAAACTTGACATAAAAATAATCAGGTTTGAGTTGAGCCCAAATGAGTTCCAGTCAAAAACAGGTCGGCTCATCCAACCCATTTATAAATCTGGCTGTGTTTGAGTTGGCTTATGTATGAACAGGTCGACCTGCCAACCCATTTAGTTTTTACATATTTTTAATTTTTTAAAAATGATGCAAATACTATAAAAATATAAAATAAATTATTGACTGCATTGAGATTTTGTTACCTTTTAAAATGAATTTGAGATTTTGATTTTTGTTATCATTTAATACAATGAAATCTTGTAATGATTAGCCTTATACTTTGGTCCATTTTTTATTTCTGGTCTGACAATCTGGTTTAACCCGCTAATCCATTTGACACACCAGCGACCAACCTGATAAGTTATACGGGTCAGACGGATAGTGTTTGAGTTCCCATGATTTAAATGTGTCTAGGTTAATGTTGATTTTTTTTACCTGAAATTCTAAACATATCTAGTTTTAGTTGACTAATCTCAACTCGCCAACCCAATTACCACCCCTGCAATAAACATTGTTTAATTAGTGCAATTCATGACCGACAAGGTATATATTAACAAAATGCTAGTATAAGATTTTGATATTGCAGCACTTTAACTTTGGGATTATTATGCCTAATTATGTTCAGTGGAAGACCAAAAGGTTTAAGTGGAGCATTGTTTGTCTTTATTCAAATATACAAACTACTTTTAGAGATTATTTACCTTAAAGAATATATGCTTTTTAATCCCATTGATTTTATACCAACAATAGTTGATACCAAGGGGAACGTACCTAGCAAACAACAAATTTAACCAAATAAATCTGTGTCAGCTAAAGCAAAATACGTTAAAAAAAAACTTATTGAATCGATCCTAACTTTATAAGCAATTACAATTTGTTAAGCAAAATATATAAAATGCTAACGACTGCGCGAGAATCTTTTCTGAAAATCGATTGTATTAATAGAAAATGGTAATTACATATAATTAAGTACAAACATTTACAACTCAAATGCATACAAACTTGCTGTATAAAAAGTTGATTGTGTCTTAAGTGATGCTGTTTTG
This sequence comes from Calendula officinalis, assembly GCA_963853835.1. Classification (NCBI taxonomy): domain Eukaryota; kingdom Viridiplantae; phylum Streptophyta; class Magnoliopsida; order Asterales; family Asteraceae; genus Calendula; species Calendula officinalis. Next base: position 56,384,352 of record OY970823.1, on the reverse strand, counting down.
ACTTCTTTTCAGACGATCAAGCACATACTTCTCGCCCGTGAGGCATTCCACCAACCCTTGCAAGTAACGAGGAGTTAGAATAATATCAAGAAACAAATACTTCCTTTGTCCCATGGACATTACAAAGTGTTTGACTATTTTTGAAATGTCAACATTGACCAATTGACAGCATTAGAAAGATGTCAAAGTTGCAATATTGATCATGGGATATCAGAAAATGACATTAGTTGCAGTTAATTACCATGAGATAAAGGGACCATTAATCAAAAGAAAAGTAAACGATTATATTAATTTTAATACCATTTGTGTAATGTCGACAATCATGCTGGCCAGCTATAAGTTCAGTATCCCAATTGTTGTTAAACTTGTGTATTGCATCTTCAACGTCCAAAATACAAGATCCTACATTCCAACATCTCGTTCTTGGCAATTTTGTCATCTTCCTCGTTTGTACAACTCCTGTAACAAAAAAACAAACACAACAAAGGTAATACTACTTTTGGGTTTTGCCACCACATTACAGCCCAAAAGGTTGTTTCAACTGTAACGCATTGTAATGGAAACTTAGATAAGTTTTCAGTAAGAAATGTTTGGCAGAATTTGTGCCCTGCCTAATGCAGGGTCACTCAATTGGTTTAAAGTTGTTTGGTTCTCTCAAGGTATCTCTAGATATGCATTTATCATTTTATCTTTTGGCTTGCTGTGAAAGGAAGACTCCTTACTCAGGACAGAATGATGAGATGAGTAACTTTTTGTGCCCCCAGACTAATGACTCACATAGCCATTTATTCTTTGCTTGCAGTTATACCAATTGGGTATGGTTGGAGTTGAAAAAATTGTTACATGATGTTAATTTGAGCTATGATTGGAGTTTGATAATTAATCAATTAGTTGGGCTCCCATGTAACAACAGTATTGGTAGTGTGCTTAGACGAATTGCAGTTCAAGTATGCAGGAAATTAGTATGAGGGTCGCATGTGGTAGTTTGTCCCTTTATTTTGTTGTATTCTGGTTTGTTATAACTGGTTGTATGTTTCTTGATTACATAAATATATTCCGCTGGTTGGCTTGGTGTGGGTGATGGCAATGCCGAAGCTCTAATCCAAGTTATCCATTTTTTTCAAAAAAAAAAAAAAACTGTAACGCATTGTACTAATATTCAAGGTTTATGTCAAGGGTTAGAATTCCTTTACATTAGACCTACTGTTTGTAACGAATTAAAAGGTTGTTACAATTTTTGTGCAACAAAAAGACCTAGATTGTAGTAGTGAAACTTGAGTGTGGGAATGGCAATAACCGACTACAATTTGGATAAATGATCTTAATTGTGTGAACACTCGGGTTTTCAATAAAGAACTAGAGCAAAACCCGTATTATTTCGTTTTCTTTATAGCCAAAATTCCAGTCATATAGAAATGACAGTTACAATCGGTTGAAAACAGTTGATGAGATTTAGGCGGGAAAAGCTGGTTCAATGAATATTGTTGGTGCACAGGCACCCGCAAGGGGCACGCTTGGCCCCTGTTATTTATCGGGTCCAGATTCATATACGAGGTTACATTGCGCACCTCATAATCAGTAATAGAAGTTAAAATAAAATCACTAACACACATTATAGTAAAAAAAAAATTGGTCAACAAATACAATGAAAGAGTTGAACTGTACCAGGTATTTTCCTGCCAGATAGAGCTGAAATTGCTGCGTATATACTTTCAGGATCTTGTGGTTGAAAATCAAAAACTAATACCTATCAAACAAAAGAAAATTATTATGCTACCACAACTAGGGTTCAAAATAGGAGGTCCCAATTGAGGTAAAACAACACAACTATGTCACTGTTGTTTCCTAAAAGTTTTGAATTGGATCCCTAAGACGTAAACGGAAGGGTCCTGATACGCTTTTGGTCCTGGATACTAACTGTATCCATTAAATACAGAACTTCGTTAAGCTTTTGGTCATGATATTCGGCCCTTGTACCTATTGAGTAATGTCTCACATAGTACAAAGAAAAGATGAATTTGCAATGTGCTTATAGCCAATTGGTTTTGAGTTAGAACCCACAAACTTACATTGCGATTTAGGGAACAAATTTACTCTTTTTATTCTTAGATAATTAATAGCAAACTAATGGATTGCAGTACTAAATCACTAAAATTTGATAGTCTAAAATATCAAATAATATAAAATTAAAAACCTGTGAAGGAAGAGCAGGGGAGGTGGAGAGGACCATGAAGTGTTGTAAATCCCAAGAAAGATAAAGAGAGTAAGCGGTGGACATAAGCAACTGCGGTGGCCCCCTGGTGGCTCTTAATGGCACTGCCGCCACGAACACATCACTTCCTATCGCCGGTGCCGGTAGCTTTACGGACGAATTAATCACCGTCGATCCCATACCACCCGTTTTTTCGGTGATTTTTATTTTTTAATATTTTTGCATCCAAGATAACCAACTGTTGGGCCCATTTATAATTTTATTATTATATCGCGTGTGGTTTGTTCAAAGTAGTCCATCAAATCTAGTCCTAAAGGATAATTATTAGTTCTTGGATTAAGAAAAAATTAAAGGTCAAGATCAAGATTCAAATCACAACCACTACAAACACATGTGCTTCAATACATCAATACTCCACCCACCTCCGGCGGCGGCCGGAAGTGGTGACCGGTGGTGATGGTCGTGACTTGAAGCACATGTATTTGAAACACATGCGTTTCACCTTTTGAAACACATGTGCTTCGTAGTTCGCATGCTCCTGTGTTAGAAACTCATGTATTTAGTGAATCACATGTGTTTCGTGACTTGAAACACATGTGTTTCACCTTTTCAAACACATGTGCTTCGTAGTTCGCATTCTTCCTTGTGTTTTGGAAACTCATGTTTTTAGTGAAACACGTGTGTTTCGTGACTTGAAACACATGTGTTTGAAGTGACTTGAAACACATGTGTTTCACCACCACCACCACCAGCACCTTCACTGTCAACCACCACCGCCGCCGCCGGCCGGAGGCGGCGGGCGGTGACGGCCGGAGGCGGCGGGCGGTGGCCGGAGGCGGCGACCGGCGATGGTTGTAGGTAGCAGTGCCTAGGGATTTGATCTTGACCATTTTGATCCAATGGCTAGGATTTGTCCCCTGAGACTATGTAAAACCCTTGAAATACCTACAACACAACTCTATATCGCATTATTAATGGAAAATGTATTATATGTAGAGTTAGTGATACATTTCGAATTTTACAGTTTTTAAGATAAAAGATTATAATGATTGTTAACTTAGATTAATTGGATGGTTATTGTAGATGGGTCTCAATTTTTTTTAATAAAGTGGGATTAATGATGTTTAAAAGTAAAAGTAAGGGTAAATTGGTCATTTCAGTTTGTTAAAGTATATAGTTAATAGGTGTGAGTTCCATTATTTTTTGTCAAATAAGGAAACTTTTCAAAATATATCACTTATTTTGATTTACCTAAAAAATAAAATATATCACTTATTTTGAATAGAAGGAAATATAAAGTCTAGAAACAAACATAAAAAGGGATTTGTTGGGCCAAAAATATAATAATAAGTTTATTTAGAACCTGAAATAAAGAAGATAAAAAAATCTTTGGGCAAAAGAAGCAAAAGTTAAGAGGTCAGTTAGACCACTCTCATTTGTGACTTAAATTGACATTTTATTTTCTGCTTAATAATTATAACATCAACTAACATACCTATATCATCACATTTCTTTAGTTTCTTCGACTCCGATGGATGGTGGATAACTATGTAAATTATTTATTTGTGAATACAATTTTCTAGGTAAAAATAGTTAATTTTAATTAGGATATTTATCCAGGCAACAAAGATCGAACTCAAGTGGGGCTAAAGGCCGCAAAGCTATAGTCCCTAACAATATAGGCTTTCTTATGGGCTAAAACCAAATGACTTGTACTAGCTAATTTGCATACGGTGTTTAGGTATCTCTAAAGTTGCAAGTTAAAGTTTTATAGGTATCTCTAAAGTTGCAAGTTGAAGTTTTATTGTAGACAAAAATAATTTAGATTCAATGGTGTCCTGTTAGGCATTTAAAAAGAAAAAACTTTGCACTAAAATAAAATTTTGGGCTTCTTGTAGGAATATTGGTTATATAATTATCAGGCTTGCTTGGCCCACTTGATGTACCTTTTTCACCACTTGCTTTTTGATAGGGCGGTTTTTCTTCGTAGTTCGATCTACTTTGATTTGGAAAAATGAAGTGATGTGTATCTTGAGAAATTGTAGAGTTTATAGATGGTAAATTAAACCTAATTATAGTTGTAATTTAAAGATTATATACCTGTAAGTATTCAAACTATAATATTTTTGCGATAATATATAATATTAAACGAAAAGTTGATTAAACATTATAGTGACTCATAATTGCAAAGCAAAAGCATTACAACTTTACAAGCCACGTTAATTACATCAACGTACACACTTTATTATGACAATTAAACTAAGTACTCCACCTGAGAACCAAATATTTTATTACCAGCTAACCCTAGCTAGCTTGCATGTTCCATTTCATGAAACCAAACCCATGCTTGCCACGTGGCCAAGGCTGCCATTTGATTACACAATAACTTGGTCCCAGGTGATCTAAAATTCAACGAAACTTTTAAATTCAAACTATAAATATATAGTAACCATACGATCGAGAATTGTACCACCACTTCAATTCTACTCCTCAACGGCACCACCTTCTTCTTTCTTCTCAGCAGCCTTCTCTTTTGGTAGTTCGGGTTCAGGTTTTGTCACCTCGTGAGTTGGCTCGGTTTCGGTTTCGGTTTCAGTTGCGGTTTCGGGTGCTTCTTCCTCCACATACGGCTCAGGTGCCACCTTTGCAGGCTGGTCCACAGGGATATCTTTATCTACTTTTTCTTCTGTCAGGGTTACTACGGTTTCAACTGCAGCTGCAAGGACTTCTGGTTCTTGTTCAGGTTCGGGTTGGGACTTTGGTTCGGCCGGTGCAATAGTAGGTTCCTTAGGGAGTTGGTCCTCTGTTGGTTGTGGTTCAGTGATTGTTGTTTCTTGATCATCTATGTTCTTGATGTCCTCTTGAGGTTTATAGACAGATTGATCCTCTGTTTTCTCATCATGCAATATTGCTGATTCAACCTGCATGATCATTTGTATAATTAATTATTATATTCAATTCGATACAGAAAAATATAAGAATTCGTCGCTATTGTAGCAACGGGTTTTTGGTACATCAGAGAGTTGATCACTGTTAATTACTTCATGCATATGATATATATTGAGGGGATGTGATTCATTATAAAAATTATAAACGTTAAGCAAAATAATAGTACCTGAGCAGTGGCCATTGTATTCTAGATACAGATGCAGAGAAGAAGACTAAGAAAGAGGTGAGTAACAGAGTTTTGAGTGTGAAGATAAATGGTAGAGAAGAGGGATTTATATAGAGACGTGATTGATGAGAGAGAAGCCAATGTACAGGGTGTAATCTGTAATTTACACAAACTTTGGTTTTGATGGAAGTCTTAATTTCAAGAAGAAGAAATATCTCGTAATTATCATAGAAACTTAATAAGCCGATAAAAAGTTAAAAAAAAATATTGGTTAAGAGAGGATATAAGAGCATCCCAACGGTTAAGTTATTACCGTGACTTAATAGATATTTTCCACTCAAAATTATTGAGTAAACTTTTAAAAAATATTTTGCTCCAATAGATATAATATAGAGATAAAATTTTTTGGAAAAAGCTTGCATTAGAAAATGCTCTAAGGCAAAGCTTGAAAGTTCAAATATTTCATGAATAAACACAACAATTTGAAGTTTCCCTAATTTGTATTTTTAGAGTAAATTACATGAATTGTTCATTTTTGAAAACCTTGTTATTCTAGCATCTTTGATTTTAATTTGTTGTGTATACGGGTTTTTGTCCACATAAAATGACTAGCATTTCATTTAAAGACGATAATAGTCTCTAAAATGTTTTTAAAATGACTTTCAGACTTTTTTTAACCACTTTGATAGTAGTTTTTAAAAGTCATTTGCTTATAGTACTATTCCCACCTAAAACACTTTAGTTGTGTCACAACGGACAACACCACAAACACCCCTCCCCAGCGTTGCTCCATTCACCTCCTTTAGCCGAATGTTTCATGGATTGTTTGAAGATACAAAACGAACGCATGTATAGCTCAAATAAATCTAAGCAACAAAATTAGATTATTGTGACTCGTATATCTATTTGGTTTCCTACGTCTATGTCATTCATAAACATAGATTATAACTATTTATTTTGTGACTTTTAATTTACCATATTCTGTCCTATATAAATGAGTTATGGTGTACAATGGTAATAGACACAAGCAAATCAATAAAAATATTTAAAGATATTTGGAATGATTCTATAAGTTATAAGTTGAGCTAATTTATTTATAATAACAAATAACAAATATCAATTGTACAACATTTGATAGATATTATTCTTTTATGATGTATAGTTCAAAATAGTCCTATGTATAATTCATTAATTTGGAAGAAAATTTGGAAAAGTTGCTATCGATGGATGACAGGAGTAGAGTTGGACGGCGAAAAGCATAGCTGGTACATATTAAACCAAACAAAAGATAATTGAGGTAATGACGTGGCGCATTGAATCTGATAGACATGTGTGCTAAAGAAACAACAGTGGGACCCTTATCCACGTCGGAACATGGTCATGCCTTGTCTTCATTCCCATTTTCACTTATATTTCGGTCGCAAATCCTTATTTCCATAATTAAATGTTGCCAATATTTATTATGATTATTAAGTAGGCACCTTAACGTGATTTAAGACTATAATAAAAATACAATGGCATGTTAATTTTATTTCAAAAAGACAGTTGCATGCATACAGTAGATTATACTACTATTTTTCATATATGATATGCATATAGTTTCTATGGTTTATGGTTTAGATATGTCAGATAGCTTTCAGTGACATATTTTTTTGTGTATTTTTATAAGTGTGATATTATTTATTTATGGTTTACTTTTTAGGAACTATAAGTATTTATTCAATTATTATCTAACTAGCTTATAACTAATAATAAATCATGGATGACTTATAAATTTTTTCAATAATTTTTGTTGTTGTCCAAAGATATGTTTCAAATCGTATTTATCAAAAGATGTATTTAATTAAAATCGTTTCTATCTTGAATTTTAAGTTGTCGTCGAAAGATATATTTATTAGTTAAATTCATAATTATTTTGAATTATTAAGTTGTTGTCAAAAGATATGTCTCAAATCGTACGTGTCAACTTAGGGTGATGTCGAATGCTTTTATTGGTTTATGATTAATGACGTGACAATGATGACATGAAATGCTTTTTTTTACTAAAGATAGAGATAGAGGTAGATATAGAGATCGCGAACATTGAAATTTAAAAAAGTTAAATAACAATAAAATATATACAAAAGAAATAAAGGAAAAATATCATATAAACTTGCATGGCATGATTCTTATATTAACAAATTTGTTATATTATTTACCGTCCACGAATTTATAGTAATCCATTTTGTTGATAAAGCTTGATTATCTTATGTAGAAAATATAGGATTAAAAGCATTAGGTGTGATCACACCAAGTCGAATGTCACCTCTGCATCACCTATGTGACACATCACTATTTCACATTCAAAACCTCAAATACTCTCTCTATCATCACCTAAGCCACTTGGGCCCCACCTCATTTTTTTTTTCCTTTTTTCAAACAACTTAATATTTCATTAGAACAAAAAATACAAACTAGAAATTAAAAATTACAAATACCGAATAAATAAATAAAAACCCCGAAAATTTTAAAAAAAAATTACCGATTTTTAAAATAAAAATATATGTACAGATGCGCTTGAGTCATAAAAAAAATCTGTCTCATCGTCGGTATCAGATTAATAACTGTTAGAGCAAATCACAGATCAACTTAGTACTGATGCTGCAGTTAGTGATAATTATGTTTATTACTGATGGGGCAGAAACATTTACTACTGATGAAGTTGATGCTGGTGTTCTCTATAACTTAGTTACTACTGATCATACAAAGATTGAAGATACTACTGATCATTGTAGTTACTACTGACGATGATTATGGACTTACTACTGATCACCAAGTTTACTACTGATGTTACTTATTTACTACTGGTGATTGGTTTTACTACTGATACGCGTTTATGGAACATATCAAGTCCGAGATCTTCGCAGAGATAGTTATAGAATGTAAATCAATGTATATCGTTTATAATTAGATGTAAATCGTATCCTAGAATAACTAGGGTAAATAGTTTAGCTTCAAGGACTATTATATATAGTTCCTTACGAATTGTAAACGTACGTGTGTATTGTTAACTTAATAATATACATTGAAGCTTTTTGTGAAACTGTGTTCTTAATATTTCTCATATTGTTCATACAGTTCATCGTTCTTAATTATTGATATAGTGTTGATCCGCTGCAACTTCTATCATCAAATAGATCTAAGGTGTTTATTAACTTGTTTATAGTTAATCGATCCTGACAAGTGGTATCAGAGCTTATTGGTTCTAGATCTACTAATTGTTAAGAACAACAAAAAGTTTTAATCTTTAAAACACACACATTATTAATCATGACTGATAATAATGAAAGCACTCAGGCCAACAAAATTCCTATACTCACACCCAATAACTTTGGGATGTGGAAGAATCGTATTAAGCAATACATGCTTATTACAGATTATTCCATGTGGGAAGTCGTTTGTGAAGGAAACAAAACTGGTCAACTTCAAGCAAGTAGCTCTGCAACTGAGGCAGACAAACTTAAATGTGAGAAGGAGAAGAAAGATAAAGGCATTGAACTCAAAACTCTAAGCACTCTCTTACTGGCCATTCCTAATGATTATCAACATCTCTTTGTTGAATATGATGATGCAAAAATACTGTGGGAAGCACTGGAGAAGAGATTCGTTGGGACAAAGAGCACCAAGAGGAATATGAAGTCTGTTCTCAAACAAGACTTTGAAAATTTCAAAGGAAAGCCCAATGAAACACTCACTCAAGTGTTTGACAGATTCAACAAACTAATTGGTGAACTCAACCAAGTTGGTGTAAAGATGGATCAAGAGGATGTCAACATGAAGTTTCTAAGGTCTCTTAGTGAAGAATGGGCCATGTACACAGTGGTGTACAGACAAAGAGATGCTTTAGAAGAAAAGGAGTTAGATGAACTCTATAATGATCTCAGAGTGTTTGAAACTGAGGTAAATCACAAAAACCCTTCTATTTCTTCTAACAATGCTGCTTTTGTGTCTAGTACAGGTCAAGGACAGGAAACCTCCGCAGGAAAGGCTGCAGATTCTGAGGATACTGCAAGAGAATCCTTCTTCACTAGTCATGTGCATACTGCATTGATTAGTGATGACTTGGAACAACTGAATCCAGATGATCTTGAGGAGATGGATCTTAAATGGCAGATGGCTATGCTGAGCCTAAGGACCAAAAGATTCCTAAAAAGAACTGGAAGGACAAGCCTCAATTTCAACAAAGGTGACAAAGCAGGATTTGACAAAACTAAAGTCAAATGTTACAACTGTAACAACCTTGGTCACTTTGCAAAAGAATGTCCTCATCCAGACAAAAGATCAAAATCAACTGCTCTTGTGTCACAACAAGGACAAGGATATGACTGGAGCTTCCAAGCAGAAGAGCATGCTCAAAATCAAGCTCTCATGGCCTTTACTGACAACAAAACTGAGGTAAAATCTAAACCTTGTACTCCTGAATGTGCTAAAATTATTAAAAATCTAGAAAAAGAAAACAATAAATTAAATGAAGATTTAGCAAAAGCAATCAGAAGAAATTATGAGTTTGATGGGGTGATTGCTGATCAAGAACATCAAATAAAGGTGTACAAGATGATTGATCAACGGATCAAGGAAGAATTGCTTCAAGCTGTGGATGAGAAAGAGTTTTATGAAACAAAAAATAATGAACTTACAAGTAAAATAGAAGAATGTCAACTTGAAATTGAACAAAATAAATTAACAATTAAAAAGTTTGAAAGAAGCACTAAAATTCTTGATGAATTAACTAATAATCAAACTACAGAAAAGGTTGTTCATGGGGTGGGATATCATGCTGTACCACCTCCATATAAAATCATTCCACCTCTTAAAAACAGTTCAGAAAGAATCATTAATGAATTAAAAACTGAAAATCAAACTGAATCATCTAATGAAACATCTGAATCAAATAATTCTTCTGATGATGAACAATCAATTGAATTTACTATATCTCAAAGTGAATCACCAAAATCAATTGATACAAGTTTTCACACAGCTCAAAGTCCAAATGAATCTCCCAAATATAATGCAGATAATGTACCAAAAATTTTAACAAGGGGGAATGAAAGAAATAAAACACAACTCTTAGACCAAAGAATACCTGAAGGTGCTAAAAATAAGAAACTAAGATGTGTTATATGCAATAAAATGAACCATTTAGCAAAGGATTGTCACTACAATCCAATAAACTGCAAAGAGTTAAAAGAATTTAAAGTTCTTAAAGAAAATGCTAAAACTCAAAAGTTAAAAGTTACTACTGGTCATTCAGTAGTAAATAAAATTAAAAATCCAATTGTTGAAAATCCAAGATTTGGAAGAAGTAAAACAAGGTTTGTTCAAAACAGAAGAGCTGGAAGCCCAAAGTACAGCAATTACTTCAAGAATAATGGAAAATCCAATCAAAATAAACAATATTTTAAATTTTCCAACACCAGTAGAAACTCTAACAAATTTACTACTGGTGTTAACCCTAATTATAATGCTGTATGGTACCAGTACAAGAATACTACTGGTAATAACCCTAATTTCAAAAATACTACTGCTCCCAAAACAAATTTCAAAAACACTACTGGTGTTAACCCTAAAAACACTACTGGTCATTCTAAACATGATAAGTACCCAAATACTACTGGTCCATCAGTAGTAAAGTATTCAAAAGCTAAAAACAATGGGTATAAACCAAGATCAGTAGGAAATTTTCACACCAGTAATAACTACAAAAGGACAGTAGTAAAACAAAATACCAGTAATAAACAAGTATGGGTACCAAAAGTCTTTAAAGTTAAATCCCCAAAAGCTCATTTCTCAAAGGATGAACCCAAGACATATAAAGCTTGGGTTCCCAAACTTAACTAATCCTTTACTCTCTTGTGCAGAGCATTCAGATCCCAGAAGAAGGTAGAACATGGCATATTGATAGTGGATGCTCAAGGCACATGACTGGAAATCTGCAAATTCTTAAAGATTTCAAGTCCTTTGATGGTGGATTTGTGGCTTTTGGTGAGAACCCAAAAGGAGGTAAGATCACAGGTAAAGGTACTGTTACAAATGGAAAGATTACCTTTGATGATGTATTTTATGTAGCTGAGCTAAAATACAATCTTGTCAGTGTGTCTCAAGTATGTGATAAGAAGAATAAAATTCTTTTCACAAACATTGAGTGCTATTTGACATAGACATATTAGATGAAAAATATGTTGTTTTAAGAACCCCAAGGAGAAACAATGTGTATTGCCTAGATATAGGGGGAGAACTCATTTCTTCAAATGAGGTCAACTGCTTTATATCCAAGGCAAACACCACTGAATCAGAACTTTGGCATAGAAGGATGTGTCACACAAATTTTAAAAACATGAACAATTTAGTAAAAAGAAATCTGGTCAATGGACTACCTCAAAAACAATTCATGTGTGATCATCACTGTGTTGCATGCCTAAAAGGTAAACAACACAAGACTTCTCATAAGTCCAAAACTGTGAACTCTATTTCTGTTCCTTTACAGCTCTTACATATGGACCTTTTTGGACCTACAAATGTAATGAGTATTGGAAAGAAACAATATTGTCTTGTTATTACTGATGACTTTTCCAGATATACATGGGTTTTCTTTCTCAGGACAAAGGATGAAACAAGTGAACTCATAAAGAACTTAATTGTCAAACTGGAAAACACATCTGATCAAAAAGTGAAAGCCATAAGATGTGATAATGGCACAGAATTTAAGAATGCTAACCTAATTAACTTTTGTGATCTTAAAGGTATTGACAGGCAATACAGCTCACCTAGAACTCCACAACAAAATGGTGTAGCTGAAAGAAGGAATAGAACCATCATTGAAGCAGCAAGATCAATGCTAGCAGACTCAAAATTACCAATCACTTTTTGGGCAGAAGCTGTTAATACTGCTTGTTATGTTCAGAACAGAGTATTAATAGTGAAGCCACATTTTAAAACACCATATGAACTTTTTAACAAAAGAAAACCTTCTATAAGTTTCTTAAAATCATTTGGTTGTCCTTGTACTATTCTGATTACAAGAGAACAAATTGGTAAGTTTGACTGCAAAGCTGATGATGGAATATTTGTGGGATACTCTACTCAAAGTAAATCATACAGAGTATTCAACAAAAGACTAAGGATAATTGAAGAAAGCATCAATGTATCCTTTAATGAAAATATACCTAATGAACAAGGAAATGGTCCAGATTGGCTATTTGACATAGACAATCTAACCAAATCCTTTAATTTTAATATAAATTTCAATGCAGGTAATTCAAATTGTCTTAATCAAAAGGAAGGAACATCATCTGTTTATACTGGTCAAGAAAAGATGAGATACATAGTTGTTGATACTGCTCCCATAGTTAATACTGATGTCAGTAAGAACTCAAATATTGAAAGCAGTAGTAACTCTGAGAATGAGGTCAGTAGTAATTCCATTACTACTGGTACCAGTAATAGTACTGAAAATACTACTGGTCCCAACTATAACCTAGATTCTCAAGATACTACTGATACCAGTAACAACTTCAATACTACTGATCTCAATGAAGATGATAGCAGTAGTAACTCTGACCAAGATAATGATGAACCAAATACTAATGACAATGAAGGATCTCAAGAAGAACAACTACCTGAGGCAAATGAGTCCAACCTTGAAAATCAACTAGTGGTGGATAAAGCTACAACAACAAGGACTCAAAAGAACCATCCTTTAGACCTTGTTCTAAGTGATGTTAACTCACCACTTCAAACAAGAAGCAAATTAAACAAAAGTTTAACTGCAAATATGTGTAATATAAGCTTAATTGCTAATGAATGTATGTATGAATGCTTTCTGTCTCAGGATGAACCAAAGAAGATCCAACAAGCAATGAAGGACTCAAACTGGATTGAGGCAATGCAAGAGGAACTCCTTCAATTTAAATTACAAGCTGTTTGGACACTTGTACCTCTACCCAAAGGAAAAAGAGCCATTGGAACAAGATGGATCTTTAGAAACAAGAAAGATGAAAGAGGTATAGTGATCAAGAATAAAGCCAGACTTGTAGCCCAAGGATACACTCAAGAAGAAGGTATAGACTATGATGAAGTATATGCTCCTGTTGCCAGAATTGAAGCAATAAGAATATTCCTAGCATATGCTTCATTCAAAAGGTTTAAAGTCTATCAAATGGATGTGAAGAGTGCTTTCCTGTATGGGAAGATTGAAGAAGAAGTTTATGTTTGCCAACCTCCAGGATTTGAAGATCCAAAACATGGTGATTATGTGTTTAAATTGGATAAAGCTCTATATGGCCTACATCAGGCACCAAGAGCATGGTATGACACACTATCATCATACTTATTAAAGAACAATTTCAAAAGAGGAGCCATTGATAAAACTCTATTCACAAAGAAAGTTAAAAATGATATCCTACTGGTACAAATCTATGTAGATGATATCATCTTTGGCTCAACCAATGATTTATTATGCAAAGAATTTGAAGAACTGATGCAAATTAAATTCAAGATGAGCTCCATGGGTCCAATGAACTTCTTCCTTGGACTCCAAGTCAGTCAAAGAACTGATGGTATTTTGATAAATCAATCAAAATATGTCAAAGACATCTTGGAAAAGTTTGATTTGAAAGACAGTAAAAGTGCTAGTACACCAATGGAAACACACAAACACCTACATCCTGATGTTGAGGGGGAGGATGTAGATGAACACTTATATAGATCAATGATAGGCTCTTTGATGTACTTAACTGCATCAAGACCTGACATTATGTATAGTGTTTGTGTGTGTGCAAGATATCAAGCAAGACCCAAAGAACTACACTTACAAGCAGTTAAAAGAATATTCAGATACTTGAAAGGCAAACCATCACTAGGTCTATGGTATCCACATGACTCACCCTTTGAACTAATAGCCTATACAGATAGTGACTATGGAGGTGAATGTCAAGATAGAAAGTCCACTACTGGTGGATGTCAATTCTTTGGATCAAGACTAGTGTCATGGCAATGTAAGAAGCAAACAAATGTATCAACATCTACTGCTGAAGCAGAATATGTAGCTGCATCTGCTTGCTGTGCTCAAGTACTATGGATTCAAAATCAACTTCTAGACTTTGGTATCTCTATCCTTAAAACTCCTATTTTTATTGATAATCAAAGTGCTATTAGTATTGTGAATAATCCAGTAAAACATTCAAAAACTAAACACATTGAAATAAGATTTCACTTTATAAGAGATTGTAATGAAAAGAAATTAATCAAAGTAGTTAAAATCCATACTGATGATCAATTAGCAGATCTTTTTACAAAAGCATTTGATGTAGGAAGATTCAACTTCTTGGTCAGTAGTATTGGAATGATTTTAATAACTTAAAATCTCACTTAAAATTATGTGTAAAGTTAGTGTTGTAAAATATTATTTTCTTAAGTGTTTTACTACTAGTATTGCTGTACTACTGGTGTGAAAGTGTATGCACAAAATACTACTGATAGTTCATTACTACTGGTGCATTTTAGGTTTACATGGATACTACTGGTAAGTCAGTACTACTGGTATTCACATATACTACTGGTCTTGTGTGGTAATGGTTACTACTGATGTCTATAATTACTACTGATGTCAAAATCCTTAGTCATTACTGATGTTAGTAGATACTACTGACGTTTTACTACTGATATCTTATTTACTACTGGTCTTTCATAAACACAATTTCCAAACTAACCCCCATGAAAATAACCGTTATGTTATGATTCGAAGGATATTTTCGTAGTTTTGAAGGTTTAATCGAAAGATATAAAAGGCGGCAGATGATTAATTTAGCATTATCTTCACTTCGATTCTCTAAACACCTTTCGATAAACCCTAGTTTACGATCAAAAACCCTTCATCTTTAACAAAATTCTTGCAAAATCTCAACAACAATGGCAACTTTACAAGCTCTCGATGTGCAAACCGATCTCAAATACTCAGAATTTCACAACATGGTTGCATTTTTAAAAAATCCCGACGGAACAAAAGATTTCCGTCCAATCGTAAAATTCTTGAGAAATTCGTATATACAGTTTGCCTTAACTGTAAAGCCGAAGGCATATCAACAGCACTTGGTGGATTTCTGGACCAATGCTGAGCGAACAGAAGGAACCACATCATCAATGATAAAATCGAAAGTAGATGGAAAGTACATCACTGTAACTGAACAATCAATCAGACATCATCTACAACTTCATGATGATTCAGGTATGTATACTCTTCCTAAGGAATACATTGCTGATACTTTAAATAAAATGGGGTATGAAGGCAGACTTAATATTGTAACTTTTCAAAAAGGCCTTCTATCCCCACAATGGAAATTTCTGGTTCATACCATTCAGCATTGTATTTCTACTAAAAGAAGTACTTGGAATGAGTTTAACAAGGCAATATCATCTGCTGTTGTATGTTTATGCACAGACCAAGTATTCAATTTTTCTAATATGATTTTTGATGGTATGTTGGGAAATCTTAGTTCTTCTAAATTTTTAATGTATCCCAGATTTCTACAACATATCATAAACTGTGAATTACAAAACTTGTCAACTCCTAAAAACATTTTTGTATTACCTGAGTTGAACAAGAAAGTTTTCTCAAATATGAGAAAACAATTTAAATTTTCAGGGAAGGAAACCCCTTTGTTTCCAAACATGATCAAAGATCAACCCAATATTGGAGAAGGTTCAACCATTGCTACAACCCAAGTTGAACCTCAACCCACTCCATCACCCCCAAATACAGCCCAAACACCACCCCATATAGCCACTCAATCACCAACCCAAACAGAAGTCCTGAATGTGTCCCAGGAACTTGATATAAATCTGCAGAGTGCTACTCTTCACTCTGTGGAAGACCTACCAGACAAAACCAAAAATATATCCACAATTTATCATAGAAAGAAAATTTCTTCAAAGGACACCAGGGGACAAATCGAGTCACACCCCAGGCTCAAAGAGTTGTCCTCCAAGGAGGAGAGAGGACATGAGGGGAGGGCTTTCACTACTGATGCCCCAAAGGTGGGTGCACAGGACAGTGAAAACATCATTAGGACCCAAACCTCGGCAACTTTGAGTGATGACTCATTTGAGGAGTTACTCAAAGGACCCCGGTGCCAAGAAACCACAAGGGGGGGCATCTCTGCTTCTTCTAGGAAGAAGAGAATGTCTAAAAGACCCAATGAATCACCAAGCAGTGATGAGGGCAGATCTGTGGAATTGATGGAAAGGAAGGAAAACCTTAAAACCAATGTACCTGTTAGTAAGCCCGATGATCTTGCTAGATGGAGTGAGGGCAGTATTAAAATCCAACAATTGACGGCTAAAGTGGATTCCTTGGAATCCACTGTACAAGATTGTCTTTATTACCAAACAAATCAAGGAAAAACTATGGCTGCTATGAAAAGAAATGTCAATATCATCAACAAAAGAATGAGACAATATGAACTTAGGCTTCATCAACAATCAAAGCTTATCAGAAAATTGAAAAAGAGGATTGATGATAGTGAGGCTCCTCCAGTTGAGCTCACTAAGGGGGAGAAGGATAACATACAGACAATGATTGATGAATCAATTGCAGCAGCAGCTTCCTCCCTCTTGAATTTAAAAGAAACAGAAGTTGATGAAGGCCTAGAGATGATGATTACAGAAGATGAGCCAATTACTACTGCTACAATGGAAGAACAAGTTGAAACAGAGATACCAGTAGTAACTCCTACTACTGATGATATAGCAGTAGTAAGTCAAGAAGAGGAATTAACTGCACTAAACACTACTGATGCCCTATCAGTAGTAACTCCTGAAATAACACCAGTAGTAACTACTCTGGTTACTACTGATGAGGAAGAACTACAATTTCCTGAACTCATTGATGCTAGGAGACATGTCATCATTACCAAACCACCAACACCTGATCAACCACTTATCATACCTGACATTGATGATAATGTGAATTGGTTTGAGGTTGATGAATGCTCACTTCCTCCACATCCAAAAATACTTCAACAAAATGAAATCAGATCATTTTCTCCCTCTGTTATAATAAGAGAAGTTCCAGACATGAAGTATATTCCACCTCCACCTACAGCACATATTGGAAAGGGTAAAGAAGTATATGATGAAGATTACCCTAACAGAGCTCTTGGTCATTACATGGTAAACAAGATTAATCTGGTGAGAGCTGATAAACAAGATAAATGGAAGGTGAAGGATAAAAGATATTGGGAGAAAGTAGCTAAATATCAAGCTCTTGAAAAGAAGAAAAATCAAAGAGAAATTCCTGTTAAATTACCTGTTCAAGTTAAAGATGTTCAGATAGAAGCCCAAGAAGCAGAGTTCAAAAGGCTTAGAAAAGTAGAAGAAGAACATCTAAATTGTCTTGAAGATCTTGTAGCAGAATGCAAAAGAACAAAAGGTGATTTACCAGATGATATATTTGAACAAAAGTCTCTTATGATAGACTTTCTAAAGACAAAAGGTCACAGTGCAAAATCTTTTGGAAGAATGAAGATGACAACCATAATTGAAAAGTACTGTACTGCAAAAAGGAAAGATTTAATTGAACAAGAGGCTGAAGAAGAAAAGAAATTGAAATCAGAAAAAACATTAATCCCAATAAGTCCAAATTTAATTAAAGATAATAGTGTGTTTACTATTGGTGAATCCTCATCTTCTCAGACAAAGAAAAGAAAGAATGAAGCTCAAGAACAGAGTTTTCAAAAGAAAGCAAAACAAGAAGAAATTATACCTGTTCTTGAAGTACCTGTTACTCCACTTCAAAATAATCCAATACTAAACTGGAAAGTCTTGCCCAATAATGTTCTATTAGTTGTAAGGGAAGACAAAATCATTCAAAAGTTTACTGGATGGTTACCTTTGATCAGATCCTGTACAAGAAGTGATGTGATTAAACTTCTGATCATTGGAAAACCTAGAATGTCAAAGAAATCTTGGAAAGAATCTGGAGCTGGATATTTAACAAGAATGATTGATGCAGCTTTTTATCCAGATAACTATCCAAAGTTATTTACAAATCCAGAAAATGTGTATGCATGGAATGTTCTCCCAACTTGCAATATGTATTTCTTTGAAAGATCAAGTAAAAATTGTGAGTTGTACTTATATGAAAGAGAATATCCTCATTCAGAAAAGGAAATGTATCAGATATTCATCAACACTCTAATGAAGCCCTTTGATGCAGTTATGTTCCAAAATAAATTGAATTATTTTACCAAGAAGAACAGCAAATACATAATTGAACAAAGACTTCAACAAAATCAAAGAACATTAGAAAGAAGAAAGAAAGAAGAAGAAGAACAGAAGAAAACTTGATTGATTAAAGGATAATCAATAAGTTTAGGGGGAGATTGTTAGAGCAAATCACAGATCAACTTAGTACTGATGCTGCAGTTAGTGATAATTATGTTTATTACTGATGGGGCAGAAACATTTACTACTGATGAAGTTGATGCTGGTGTTCTCTATAACTTAGTTACTACTGATCATACAAAGATTGAAGATACTACTGATCATTGTAGTTACTACTGACGATGATTATGGACTTACTACTGATCACCAAGTTTACTACTGATGTTACTTATTTACTACTGGTGATTGGTTTTACTACTGATACGCGTTTATGGAACATATCAAGTCCGAGATCTTCGCAGAGATAGTTATAGAATGTAAATCAATGTATATCGTTTATAATTAGATGTAAATCGTATCCTAGAATAACTAGGGTAAATAGTTTAGCTTCAAGGACTATTATATATAGTTCCTTACGAATTGTAAACGTACGTGTGTATTGTTAACTTAATAATATACATTGAAGCTTTTTGTGAAACTGTGTTCTTAATATTTCTCATATTGTTCATACAGTTCATCGTTCTTAATTATTGATATAGTGTTGATCCGCTGCAACTTCTATCATCAAATAGATCTAAGGTGTTTATTAACTTGTTTATAGTTAATCGATCCTGACAATAACTTTCGGGGTCCATCAAATTTCGACACATGTTGGTCAAAGAGTTGTGTGAAAAATGTTATGTGAAAAGGTTTAGTTTGAGAAATGGTGAGAAATGTTGTATGAAAATTTGTATAAAAAGATATGTATTTATAAGGGTTTAAGGTTTATTTAAAGAATTTTTTTTTTAATTTTTTCGAATTTCAGCCGTTGAGTAACGACTAGTACATGTGGCGTCCCCTGATTCGCTCGTGGCTCTCGTCGATCGTCCGGCGCCGGACCTTGCTCACGTAACGAGGCCCGGCGCCGGACGATCGACGAGAGTCACGGGCGAATTAGGGGACGCCACGTAACGAGCGGTGTGATGGCGAGCCCGACGAACCGACGTGGCATCCAGCGCCACACCACCCTCATTACCATACCCCTTTCTATAAGGTTGTCAACTATGTAAACATATTATTAAAATTGAGTCCTAAAACAAGAAACGACGAAACTAAACGTCTAATGAAAAAGAGAAATGATATTCTCATATTAGTGTTTACTTTTTGTTTTGTGTGTATTTATGACTCTACTTACTTGATAAGAGAATATGTATAATTTACTAATTTCCCTTCTTAATATTATCCACGAAATTTAACACATGTTTTGATCAGATGGCTAGACACATAAATAGAGATAAAAAAATTTTGGTATCAAAACCATTACTCTTGAAAAAAAAAATTCAAGATATAATATTTCATAATATTTTTTTAAATAAATATTTAATTCTATTTGTTTTCTGATTTTAACTAGTTAATTAATTAATCACCTTTTAAATCCGCTAAAAAGCTTTTCGTCTCGTCGGAAGTGAAATGTATAGAGGTGTAAAACTTCAGATCCCGACGGTGGTGCGGCCGAGTTCCGAGAAGATAGAGTGATGCGATGCAAGCCAACGTGCCGTCGCGGTTAAATTCAAAAGCAGTCATCATTTGGATCACTATCCCTTTTCTTGATTCCAGATTTGAAATTTGCTGTTCAAAGCTATAAATTAAAGGTCGCAATGAGTGTGGCCGGTGTGTTCCTGGCCCACCTTCTTACCACTTTTATATTAAAAAACAGGGAGTAAATTACACGGAAGGTCCCTGTGGTTTGCCACTTATTATATGCATAGTCCCTGAACTTTGTTTATTACACTGAAGGTCCCTGGTGTATACAATTTGTTACACCCATGGTCCCTACTGCCCTTAACTTTTTCTAAATGACGAAAATACCCTTTTGGCCTTTTGTAATAAAGTGAAAATAAAGGACTGTGAATGTAATAGGTGATAAACCACAGGGACCATCCGTGAAATTTACTCTATTAATTGATTTTTTTTTTCCTTCTATCTCTTTAATACATGTTCTTCCGCCACATTCAGACTCACCACCCACCTCTATTTCTTGGAATTCAAAAATCAATCAATAGAAATTATCGTCGTGCCACCAAACCCCTTGAAAATTCGATCCGTCACCAACCCCTGCCTCTGGGTTCCTTCTCCAGTTGTTCCGAACCAATGACGTTCTATCGACCATAATTGATTCAGACAACTGATGCACGTCAGCAGAGGATTTGGTGGTTTGCACACGCGGTGATTCAGACAATTGATGCACGTCACCAGAGGAGTTGGTGTTTTGCACACTCAGATCGATAGAACGCCATCGGCGGTGGAACAACTGGAGAAGGCAACCGGAGGCAGGGGTTGAATACACGACGATAATGGTTATTAATTGATGTTTGAATTCAAATAGATAGAGGCGAATGGTGAGTCTGAATGTGACGGAAGAATGTGAATTAAAGAGAGAAAAGAAAAAATCAATTAATAAAGTAAATTTCACAGATGGTCCCCGTGGTTTATCACTCATTACATTCACAGTCCCTTATCTTCACTTTATTACAAAAGACCAACAGGGTATTTTCGTCATTTAGAAAAAGTTAAGGGCAACAGGGACCATGGGTGTTACAAATTGTATACACCAGGGACGTCTGGTGTAATAAACAAAGTTCAGGGACTGTGGCTGTAATAAGTGGTAAACCACAGGGACCTTCGGTGTAATTTACTCAATGGATAGGAAAAAATCAAATATACTGATAATACGTACTTGACATAAATAATTGAACAATTAAGAAATGGCCCTCTAAATTCACTAATAAGTAAAATTATGATGATTAGTTTAATGTTGGAAAGATAAATATAATGATTAGTTTAATATGATGATTAAAAAATAATTAGAAAGATTAAACACTTTCACAAAATACAATATGATGATTAGTTTAATATCCCGGGTGATTGTTTTTAGTTTTTTAGCGGTTGCTTTTTCGTTTTTGCCTTGGGTTCGTTTTGGTTGTATTGACTTGGTTGTACTTGCTTTTGCTAGTTTCTGGCTAGCGTTATAATATATTTTGTTGCGGGTGCTCCGAGGGTGTTGACGTTGCCGAAGCTCTTGGGGTTTTCCCCTTTGCCGTTCAAAAAAAAATGATTAGTTTAATATGATGATTATATTTTATTTTTTGTTAACTGATTGATTAAATTCATTTAACAAGTTTTTTTTTTTTTTTTGGTAAATAAAAATTGAGATAATAAAAAAAGATAATAATGAGGAGAGATATGAGAGACATGACGACAGTCTAAGGTGTAACGTAAGATGATCGATATAGTGACGGAAGAGGCGCCTTATCGCTAGTTTTCTAGGCACATTATAAAATTTGATTTTTTTATAAAAAAAAGATGAAAGAAAAACTACTTTAAATGGGCGAGTGTAAATGAAAAGATTAGAAAGATGCACTTTTTAAAGTAAATAAAAACGATTTTTTTTAATCTTTTTTTTCCATTCTATCTATTTTATTTGTTTATATTTAATCTTTATATTTTAGATGAAATCTCTAAATGCAAAATCTCCATCGATATGTTATTTTATTTTTTTTAACTTTTTTATTTTAACTTTTTTTTAATTTTCAATCTAGTCCTATTAATTTTATTTAACTAAAATTTAGGTGTATATGTAAGCTATACAATTGTGTTTCTTTACTACGATTTAAAAAATATATTTAAAAATTAAATATGAAAACACATGTTTTTATTGCGATAGCTTATATTATATGGTAACTTATTTTAGATAAATGATAATATAATTAAAAGATAAATGATAAACATATAGTTATGAAACAAAAAAAAATATATTTAATATAATATTTATATAAGAAGAAATGAAAGAAAAATAATGGCTTTTTAACTCTATCTGTGCTTAAAATTATCGAACAAATTTTATCTAAACAAAAAATTGTCCATAAACATATAATTATAAAACAAATAAATATATTTAAAGTTAATATTTATTATAAAAAGAAATGAAAGAAAAAAATGATTTTAACTTTCTCTCTCCTAATAATTGTCTCGCAGTATTTTACTTTTTCTCTTATCTTTAATAACTTTCTCTCTCATCTTATTTAGTGTGATTAGTAGGACCCTTAAGAAATTGATGCTAATTTTTTTAATTTCAATCGGCTCAGTAGTAACGAAGAGTCGAAACGAAAATAAATTGATAATACGAACTTGGCATATGCACGGTTTAAGTACCGGGCAAATCTGACAGACCCAGCTTCATAACACGATCCGACAACCATATAGATATTCGTTCATCCCAAAATTGTTGAAGAAAACAACATAATTATATTTTATCACCAATAAAAAAAAAATTCCCACTTAATTTTTTTATTGTTGAAACTTAAAAGTAGATTAATTTATAACATACCAAAATATAAAGATATAAAATAAAATTGGGACGTAGGAAGTATGAAACTGGTTACTTTTTATCGTTTATGTACAGTAAACAATGGTAATCAAAAACTTGAAAAAGAATTAATCATTTTATATATTTTACTATAGATGTATTCAAGGCGGTATTTGATTTTTATATAGTTTTAAGTAAAAATCTCAACAATTAATTAATTATAAGTAACGATCAAAACTAATCATATATTTTATACACGGATGGTTATTTTAGTCATTTTTACAAAAAATAATAATAATATTTTTTATTATATATTTAGGAATTATTATTTTTAATTTATTTTTTTTATTGTTGTTATTAGGGTAAATGCCAGAAATTGTCCCTGTGGTCTTGGGTTTTCTGGCATTTTGTCCCTAAACTTTTTTTTTTCAAATTTTTTGTCCTTATACTCTTTAAAATTCTGGTTTATTGTCATTCTGTCCAAATTTAGCTGTTAACTAACCACACATGCCAAACATGTGAGGGTATTTTAGTCTTTTCTGAATCTTTCTTCTTCATCGTAATAAAACAAGAACCCTAATCCCCAATTAATGAACACCCCCCAATTTTTTTCTTTTTCTTCAGACATCTATTGTTTTCTTCTTTATCATCATAAAACAAAAACCCTAATCCTCATAAATGATTCACCGGCAAAATGATAAAGAAAACTGAAAAATTACCGTAATCGCTACAATCATCCTAATCGGAATTGCGATTGCAATTTGGTATTACAACAACAAAAAACTCACAAATTCGAAACGTTAGAGAAAAATTACAGGAAATGAAACCAATTCAGTATCTGCTCTTGATGCAATTACCGGAAACACAACTCTAATCAAGTACACAATTGAAGATATCAAAGAAGCTACCAGAAATTTCTCGAGAGAAAACATAATCGGCAGAGGAGGTTATGGAAATGTATACAAAGGTGTGTTACCAGATGATTCGGAAGTCGCATTGAAACGATTCAAAAACTGTTCAGCTGCTGGTGATGCAAGTTTCACACACGAAGTTGAAGTAATCATAAAAACCGTAATCCTCAAAAACCCTTTTTCTAATTTTATATGAAAATGCGAAGTGAGAACTGAAAAGTGTGTGTTTGTGAGTGTGAATTTGTGCCTGATTTCAAGAAAACTGAAAAATGAGATAGGAGAAGTTTATTGTGATGGTGGGGGTGGTGACCGCCGGTGCATTTTTTCTTTGCATTTTTCTTGGCATTTGAAGGAGAGGAAGGAATGAAGATAAAAAAAAGGAAAATAAAAAAGGAAAATGGAAAAGGACGAAATTGCCCTCATTTTTTTGGCATATTCCGTTAGTTAACAGTCAAATTGGACGGAAGGACATAAAAACAGAATTTTAAAGAGTACGGGGACAAAAAATTTGAAAAAAAAAAGTTTAGGGACAAAATGCCAGAAAACCCAAGACCACAAGGACAATTTCTGACATTTACCCTTGTTATTATTATTATTTCCGTTAACAACACGTAATGTGATAATCACATGTGATTGTATATTTGTATATTTAATCACATGTGATTGTATAATGAATTACATCTGATTGTACTCCAAAATCACATGTGATTACGTACCAAATGTAAGTATCAAATATTATTTTTCTTTTAACGAAAATATAATAATAAATTAATAAATTAATTTTTTTTAAAAAAAAATCATGGTAAGTGAAAATGACCAAAATACCCTTCATGTATAATATATGTTATTAATCTTGACCATTAAATTTTATTGATCAATGTAAAAAAAGTCTAGAAAAATATAAAATAAATATTAATCCTCCATCCCACACAGAAGTTTACATTTCTTTTGGACACATGTATTTAGGTGATAGTTAGGTGCTGTTTGTTTTTTACGGAAGGTCTGCGTGGGGTCTTTTGTCTGCGCGGCGCATACAACGGGCAGAAAAGCACTCACGCAGCTGTTTGTTTTCTGGAAGCCCGCAGATCCGAAAACATTTGCCCAAGGTCTGTACCACACAGACTTAAAATGTAGCTTTTTGTAGCTTCTTGAACCTTTAAACACCTAAAAATGAAAAAGAACATATGAAAATGTCTGCCCTCTGCCGCCCTCTTCCGACATCCTTCATATTTACCGGCAAGAGGCGTTTAAACCCCTCTTTTGTAATATTTTTGATTAAAATATAAGGTTATTTGGAAAGAGAATGTGCTTTTAGGATAAAGTTAGTGGTAAAGTACATGAAAATAATACTCCCTCCGTCCCTAAATAAAGTTCCCATTTCACCTTCAAGTTTTGTCCCTAAATAAAGTTCCCATTTTCTCAAACTTAAGGGACCCACTTAATATAATAATATTATTACCAATACTTTCACCACTAACTATCTCTTAAAACACTTTCTCTCTCCAATCAAACCTTATATTTTATTCAAAAGTAATACCAAATACCCCACCACTAACTATCTCCTAAAATGTTGTGCCCAACACAAATGGGAACTTTATTTAGGGACGGAGGGAGTAGTATTTTATTAAGTGGTCCCTCATATTTGAGAAATGTAAATTTTTTTGTGGGACAAAATTAAAAGGGGAAATGTAAACTTTTTTGTGGGACGGAGGGAGTACTTCGTATAAAAAATCCAAAAAAGTACAGATACTATTTTTCAAACAATATTCAACAACTTCGAGTTCACGATTTATAAAAAAATAATACCAAACGATTCATATTCAACTAGGAACTTAGTCTACTAAACTTCAAAACATATAAGTTGAAATAAAACTTTAAACATATAAAACAAATGACACAAATATATTGACAGTAATATAAAAGAGTAAAATTAAAAAAAAAAAGTATTAAGAAAACATGTGTCAAAACCGGTTCAATCTTTCTGATCCCACCTGGTTCACAGTTAATTTGTCCGGTTCGAGTCGGTTTATAAACAGACATTTAACTCTGTCTATTCAGCCTGACATACTAAAATTTTCTGATCAGACTAGTCCAAAAACGCAATAGCAAAAGATTTTGAATAGAATTAAAATTGCAATTTTTATCGAACAATGGACACCATTTTTGCAAGTTATTCAGTTTTTTTTTTTTTTTTTCTTTTTCACAGTTTTGTACTTTTATACGCACAACTGCACAAGGTGAAAAAACGTCGTTCCCAAAATACCCTCGCTACACCCCATCCCTAACCCTGTAGGGGCTCTCTTCTTCTTGAAGACACACAATTCGGATCACCACAAACACCATTTATTCCTTTTCCAATTACACCCCTCATTTCTCTCCTCCATTCAAAACCTCCAAAATTTCAACAAAAAGACTTCAATTACGATTCCCCAATTCAAATAAAAGTTCTTTGTTGTTCTTTTCCTCTCACATTTCACATTTCTTGACGACCCAGACAAACCCCACCTTTCAAGATTCCCTAAACAAAGCACCCCTTTTGCTTTTTCTACATTTCTTGGCCTTAATCTCGTGAATTACCAAGTGGGTATTCGTCAAGATCTGACCTTTTGTGAAACAAAAAGTAAAATCTTTGACGCGGGTAAGAGTTGATTAGTGTGTTTGATTGATGTTGGAGCTGATTTTAGTTCCACAAAAATGGGGTTCGAAGAAGATAAGGAAGGAGACAAAAGTGGAGTTGAAGAAAGTGGTGATGAAGAAGAAAATCATGGTAATATGAAAAGGGTTGATAGCGAATCATCTTTGTATGATACAGAGGATGAAGGTGAAGATGGAGAAATTCAATTGGGTCCTCAATGTACCCTCAAGGAACAATTTGAAAAGGATAAGGTACATTTTTTTATTACTTATATTAAATCTCAATATTTTATTTTATTTCTACACAATTTATGTGCAAATTTTGTGATTTTGTTTGGAATTTTAGGATGATGAGAGCTTGAGAAAGTGGAAGGAACAGCTTCTTGGAAATGTCGATATTAATAATGTTGGAGGTATTTTTAATTTTTCAGAATAAGATAATTGTTTGTATGTGTTATAAAAACATATAATGTCATAATAACATGTACTAGAATAGTTGAATGTGAACGATATATAAGCGCATACACGGACATTTAGTTTAATGGAAGTGATCAATGAATGCTGCCAAAAATAATGTTATCGAACTAACTAGGGGCAAAATGGTAAATCTCTATCTCGACAGTCCGAAAAGGGAATATATTATCAATTGCGTATGGGTAACGAGTGGGGCTCAAAACATGTGGGTGAGTTCGGGTTGACCTACAAATATGTTTTTATACATATTTATACCTACTATGTGAAATCTGATTACATATATATTAAACTAAGGATCAAATTCACTTCAGAAATTTAAAAAACTTCTCAGAAGATTGACATATGAACACATATAATCTCAAACTACTCATTTGTTGACAACTTTTAAAGTGTTGATCTGTTTAACTCATTTCTTTTTTAGCCAAGTTTTTCATTTTACCACATACACTAGGAAAATAAAAACTCTACCTTTTTTTTTTTTTTTTTTTTTGTAGAATCATTGGAACCCGAAGTAAAGATCCTGAGCCTTTCAATTGTGTCTCCTGGTCGATCTGATATTGTTCTTCCTGTACCCGAAAATGGGAAAGTTGAAGGTCGTTGGTTTACTTTAAAAGAAGGGTGTCCTTACAGTCTTAGGTTCACTTTTCAAGTCAGCCATAACATCGTTGCAGGCCTCAAATACACCAACAATGTCTGGAAAACTGGTGTCAAAGGTAAGCTTCGGGCCGGCCCGTTTGACCCGTAATCAACTCGTTCATAAGTAAATGGGTCGAAGTTTCCACCTTTGATTTGTGGTTGACTTTTTTGACTTTATGTTTGCAGTGGATAGTGCAAAAGAGATGCTTGGAACTTTTAGTCCACAGGCTGAACCGTACACATATGAGATGCCTGAGGATACTACACCTTCTGGTTTTTTTGCAAGAGGTTCATACTCTGCTAAAACCAAGGTAAATTGAAATTTTTATCTCAATTTTGACTTTTGAAGTCAAAATGGGGACTTTCTAAAGTCAAACTAGTTTTCTTTCTTTCCTTCTACCTGTTATCCGATGTCTTTCCATTTTAAAATGTCATTAAAGAAAAAAATCATCGAATTCTATCATTATATAATGCCGTTTGACTTTTGATGTCAAACTTGAAACTTTTTATATTCAAAAAACAAGATAATTTTTTTGGAAAACTAGTGAAGGTGACCAGTGTACTATTTCTAAATGTATTGTTTTTTAGCTTTCTTGTTACAATATCCTGTGAGAGTTGAGGAATCCTTATTATTGCAAGTTGAAGATTAGTTGTTTTGACCTCAAAAGTCAACCTGTTCATCTGGTTACATATATATGGGAAACTAACCTTTATCATACCAAGCTTTAAACTTTTGGTTAATGTGTGTTGTTTAACCCTTTTGTTATTTAAATTTTATGTTATTTTTTGCAGTTTGTGGATGATGACAACAAGTCCTACTTGGAGATCAGCTATTCGTTTGAGATCCGAAAGGATTGGGCAACCAGTGAATAGACAAATGGCTATGTTTTTTTAGTAGTACAAAACATTAGAAAACCTTAAAAAAAAGGTTTTGATTTCGTAGTGTGATGTGTAGGTAAATTCAATTGTAGTGTTGATTCCATAAGTTGTTATTTCATGTTTGTGTATGCTCGGGTTAATCCTCAATAAATGGGAAGATTATGGTTGAAATCTCATTGTTTGTTTCAAGATTTGTTTGAAATCTCATTGTTTGTTTTCCTTTTTCATATATATGTTGCATTTGTAAGCCATAGCCGAATATGTAAAAAAAAGACAACTTTTGATATGTTAGGTCAGATTTTCCTCTTTCATTAATCTCAATTGCTCTGTTTTATCACATTTAATGATCAAGTTTGCATATTTTTTGTATATTCCAAGTGGGTTAATGTTCTCATTGCTTAATTTAACATTTTCTTGATTGATTTAATTGACCTAGATCGAACAACGTACCCACTACATTGCATATTATTTTCTTCCATACAATACTCTAATGATTCCAATAATGTCTGCTACTGATTCAAATTTTTGATCTTGAAAATCCATTTTTCAAATTTGGGTGTTTTCAAGAACTTTTTGCAGTCATGATGGGATCTTAAACATTTGATGTGTGAAGTTGGTACAACTGTTCTGTTTCATATCTTAACTAATGGTTCTTCTGTGTTTATTTGATTCATATTCCTCCAATTCAGTTATCAAGTTCAAACATTTTAATCTTGATTAGTAAAATTATTGTGTTATATCTAGTTTTTCTTCTCTATAAGTACAAACATTTTATTCAAGGTAATTCTATATAATATATTTAGCATTTGATGAATAGTAGACGACCAATAAGATTTTGTCAACACTTCATTTTTCGTTTCTCTATATATTGGGTGTAGGCCAAATGAAATTACTTAGGCTTTGCGGTATGGTCCCACGCCACACCGGCGTTGGGTTTGACGTGGACAAGCCACGCCGTGGCCATGAAGAACAACACCCCCCCCCCCCCCCCACAACGCCGTTGGGGTGCGGTGTGGCGAGAGAGGGGCACGGACGACGCAGACCGACGGGCGTGGAAGGCTTAAATTTGATCGGAAATAGCCGTTTGACAACGGCTATATAGCCGTTGTAATTATAAAAAAAAGTTTTTTTTATTAAATTATTTACCTATATATATTACACACTTTCACTCATTTTATACACACAATTAACCCATTTTACTCTCTACAAACTCCTATCTTCATACCTCTCTACTTACAATGGATCCACACAACAATCCTCCACAAACACCCAACCAACCTTCACAACAAAATATACCACCGAACCTAGGATTTGGTTGCTTCGACCAATACGCCAACATCTTAAATCCCGGTGTTGTCCCACATCCACAATATTATCCACAAACCGCACCTCAATTTCAACTCCCTCAATTTCAACAACCTCAATATTCACAAAATGTATCCGAATTTGCACCCACCGGCCAATATTTTCAACAACAACAAATTCATCAACAAGCCCAAACACAAGAACAACAAGCGGGGGGAGCAAGAGAAAGGCGAAAGGGAAAGGGAAAGGGAAAAGGAAAGAAAAAGAGGTTGTTGAAGACGTTGGGGGAGAAGATGTGGAAGAAGACACACAACTTCCATGGACGGAAAAGGAGGAACTTGCGTTGTGCCGAGCTTGGTGTGCGACTTCTAAAAACGAGAAGGACGGGAATGACATGAGAATTAGAAACTATTGGGAAGCCATTCTTTCTAAATTTCATACCTTCATGGGAGTCGCGCCATACCGAAAAGACAATAGTCTTAGTAGCAAATGTCGTGACATAAACAACAAGGTTACAAAATTCAATGGTATATACAACAAACTCGCGTCGGAAAGAAGTAGCGGAATGGCCGCGTTTGATGTTTTGGAGGCCGCCAAGAAACAATACAAAATTGAAAAAAATGGCCATGCTTTTGAGCTAGATCGACATTGGTTGATTTTAAAAGAGGATCCAAAATGGATGAGCACAATTACTAAAGATCAACAACAATCGAAGCGCTCAAAAAGTTCACAATCGGTTGACGTTTCTGATGGTCGTTCTCGTGTCGACCTTAATGCAGGGGACGATGAATTTCCCGATGACCTATTCGACGACATTGATGAAACCCCAACTCCTCTTGAACGACCAATTGGAAGAGACAAGGCTAAAAGAGCGGGTAGGCATGCGGCGGAAAAGGAAGCGAAGAGCAAGCATAGGCAAGACATTCAAAAACGATTAGACGAGCACTTTGAGGCAACGAAAGAGCGCGTAGAGATGCGTTGTCAACAAGTTCAACTAGAACAAGAACGACGTCAGCAAGAGAGGGAGAAAGAAGAAAGAGATAGTGCGCTTGCAACCGAACAAAGAATGATCAATAATTTGAATATTTTGAGTATGCAACCGCCGCCAGGCATGCCGCAAGAAGATCTTCAACATTTCCTAGCCGCGAAGGAAAGGGCTCGAAAAGACATGAGCGATTTATGATTGTAGTTTTTTTATTTTAAGTATTTTTAATTTTAAGTATTTCTACTTTTAATTTTAAGTATTTGTATTTTTAATTTAATGTATTGTTATTTTAATTTTAATGGAAGTTTAATATTATGTTTAAAAAATAAATGGAAAAGAAATGATGAGATGGAAAATAAAATGGTGTGGTGTGGTGTGGTGGGTATTTCCACCAAATGATGTGGTGTGGTGGTGGTGTGGGGGTGTGAGGTGGCGACGATGTGGCGGAAAAGGGCACCACCACATGTGGTGCCCATACCCACTAGCCTTAAGGAGTCCTACCCAAGTAGTCAGCCACCTCTCTTTTCTCTTTATTATCGACACGTCTCTTGATCGACCCCTGACAATCACTCTTTTCTTTGTTTTAGTGCTTTTTTTTCCTTTTTTGCAATACGTAGTATATTGTTAAAGTTTCAATAACTTTTACTAATATTATAATAATTAAAAATGATTTTTTAACAACTATTATTATAATAAATTTTATTTTAAATACTATAAATACTATTAATGTTTTTATTTTATTTTAATAATTATTATTATTATTATTATTAATTTCTTATACAAATTTGGTTTAAAAAAGGCGTAAATTTTCAAAATAAATAAAATTATATAATCTTATTTTTATCATAAAGTGTATTTTGTTGACATAAGTAGCATACAATCCTACAGAGTACAACTAATGGTCCGATAGGCATAATAAGTAAGGATAAAAATAATTTGGTTACAATCAACATGATAACATAGACCGTGTATGTACTATGTAGCTAGACGTTGTGAAATTGAACCGTTTACCGATGTAACTTATTTTTGGACGTCGTATGAAAAACCCCGCGGCATCGCGCGGGGTGCTTTCTGCTAGTTCATATAATTAAAATAGGATTT
Organism: Calendula officinalis; assembly: GCA_963853835.1. Classification (NCBI taxonomy): domain Eukaryota; kingdom Viridiplantae; phylum Streptophyta; class Magnoliopsida; order Asterales; family Asteraceae; genus Calendula; species Calendula officinalis. The sequence continues at coordinate 56,352,339 of OY970823.1, read as the reverse complement.
ACATAGAGGAGCTAGACAAACGAGCAACAAACTGCATTACTATGCGCGAAACGGCTCGAGCCGGATGACCGTTGTGATTTCGCATTTTTTCATTTTTAATCTGTATCTATATAACCAAGTTGTTTTTGTTTGTTTCCAATTTTAATCTATATCTATATAACATAACATATATAAATTAAACAACAAATGAAATAATTACAATGAAATTACTGCATGCCACTATATAAATGTAACGACCCGAAATTTGTAAATAAATAAATTGAATAAAAATATGATAAATAAGGATAAATCGTTTAAAAAACGTAGGAATTGGTTTCGTGTCGTTTGGACACCGTATGAGAAAGTTATGGGCGAAACCGGGTCGAGACAAAGATGAAAAAGTGCAGCCCTGCACTCATCAGGAGTTCGCGACGCGAACTTAGGTTCGCGATCGGGAACTAGCTCCATGGAGTTTGGCCAACGAGCGCGAAGTAGTTAGCGATGTGTTAGCGAGCGTGAACTATGGGGAGTCGCAGAGTTCGCGACGCGAACTATGGTCGCGTCGTGATCTTTTGTCTGGCAGCATTAAAATCGGGTTTTCAACCATTTGTGCCATTTTCAAACCCTAGAAACCTCTTTGGCGATTTTCGGAGCTCTAGTGCAGATCTTGGTCGATTTCTTCTCAAATCTTTGATAGATTTCACTCCTAGTTGAAGATTAAAGGTATATCTTCACTCTTTGATCTTTGTAGCTTAAGATCTATGAATTTGGATGGTTGGGTTTGAAACCCTAGTTATTGGGGGTTATGGTTTTTGGTGAATAAATGTTGTATACACTTGATAGATGGTATATTAACAAAGGAAACAAGTGTATGATTATGATTTGTAAGAGTCTTAAGGGTTGGTTTAACCTAGGGTTTGGTAAATCACCATAATTGGGGGAAATGAGTTTATAAGTGTTATCTAGAGATAAATGGACACATTGGTGGTAGAATGTGATGTTGATAATCTTGTGATTATTGTATTAGGCATTTGGTGAGGTCTTGGACGGTTGACCGAATTGTTGGAACAAGGAAACCGGCGGAAAGAATACGGTTGGAGCACTTTATTGCTAAGGTGAGTACATGAGACTTTTAAACTGGGTACATAGCAATTAATTTTGAAAGTACATATGACATTGTATCAGTCTTTATTAACAAATATTTTGATAAAGATAGTAGTTGAAAATGTATGAAAGTATGTAGAATGTGATACTAGAATGTGTCTAGTATGATTGATGAATTTGAAGTAAATTATGATAGATCCAAGTAGTTATGGAATCTATGTTAATGAACAACAATAATGAAATAATTGATTAAGAGAATGTATACGGAGCCTTTATTAATAAATATTTATTAGTAAAGCAATTGGGAATGATTTTATAGTAATGAGTACCTATTGGTAAGATATACTAATAAAAGTAAAGAACGAATATATATGAGAAAGAATATGATGTGACTAGTAATAATTGTCTATTATAGTCAAGGAAGAGATAAAAGTATTATGTTATCGATAGATAAGAAATGTATCTTATGTATAAAGTAAGCATGGACCTCATAGGATTCATAGATGTAGAAGTAACTGTGGTTGCTTATGATCGGGTCCATGGGACCATACAGGTACGTTAACACTGTGATGAACTAATTATATGTCGTTAGTATTAGATAACTAACTTGTTTGATGTTGGATGTGATAGCCGAAGGCTTTGACTGTCATAACTGTTAGGTTATGGTAAGAGATAGATGGTGGTGACGCGGGGGACCCCCGGTCACTGGACTGTGGTATATATGTTTATACACCGAGTGTATATATGTTTATACACTAAGCACACGGGTGCTTCTAGTACGCATATGTTTGGTACTAGGTATGTTAGGTTCTAATACATATATGTTTATGTATCAGACATGTTGGTGCTTCTAGTATATATATGTTTATGTACTAGATATGGTTGTGCTTCTAGTACGCATATGTTTGGTACTAGGTATGCTAGGTTCTAACCCATATATGTTTATGTATTAGACAGGTTGATGCTTCTAGTACATATATGTTTATGTACTAGATATGATTGGGTTTCTGGTACCTATATGTCTAGGTACTAGATATGTTTGCTAGGAAAGCAAAGTAGCTAGAGTCACAAAAGAGTGACTAGACGGTATTTATGTAGTTCATATATACGTTTATATAATTATGAAATGTCTATTATTGGGGTCTAAAACCCATGTATCTCACGAGACTATTTTGTCTCACGTACTACGTTTGTTTTGTGGCTATGTACTCAGGTACAGGTTTGAAGTGATAGAAGGTTGCACTAGAAGTGGCCTAGAGATGTTTAGTTCGGGAGCTAGTAGGTAGATCCCGTTGCCTATGGTTTTGATATACTCGGTGACACCGTATTTTTGTAAACTCTGATATAAGTTTTAAAGTTTTTGTTAAACTGTATTTTGGATAATATGTCAGATATTGGGAAAAATGTATTTTAAATGATTTAAACGATGTTTTAAAAATACGGGTGTTACAATAAAAGTAAGCGTCAATAAAATGTAGACATTTACTTATTTCACATTAACTTATCATCAGTTCAATATTAATGTTTCGACGAAAAATCTTATGGTAATATGAATTGGATTTTTTAATGTATATCTGGAGGCACATGGTAGGATGAACATAAAATTTTATTTGAACAGAAGATTATATTTAATATATCTTCTGAAATTGTAAAAATTAAAATTAATTAATATTTTTCAAAATATGTTTAAAAAATAATTGCTTAGATAAATACACATGGACCCTAATGTATACGTATGGGGCATACTGGCATAGTTAATCGATATGAATTTAATCCAACAATAACATGCTAACAATTATAGTACGGAGTATTACTTTGTGATGTCATTGTATGATTCGAACTATTAACTTACTAACCGTGTAATTGTGTTCATATTAATATGCTCTAAATAGCTTTCTTTTTTTTAATCCAATTTTATCTAAAAGATCATTTAATTCTGTCTTATAAACTGGTAAGAAAAGAAACTCAATAATTGGTTTTAATAAATATCTTTTTGCTGTCTTATTGTTTTTAGCTTTTAAAAATTCATATATAATTTATGTAAAACATGATTATAAAAATTATACTATTACAATATAAACTCAATAGTTTTATTGTATGCATTTAAAGTACAAAAAAATATGCTTGCTTTTTTTTACTTGTTATACACAAACAAAAACTAAATAACTGATTCAATCAATTATATAATCGAACATTCTTTCGAAAGTTATACTAAAATATAAGATACTTCTTTTTTAAAATAATACTTTTGTTATTACAGATTATCTCAATGCCCGAGTTTATATTCGACTTTCAATTAAGTTATTATTAATTTGAGAGGGGAGAAACAAACAAAATCGGAAATCTCGCGCACACGTAACACGTTGTAGCTGTGTAGCAGCACTACTATTTCCGGCATTTCCCACCATCTCCGTTCTTCCTCACTCAATTCCTCTCAAGTTCTAGGGTTTTTCATGGCTTCTTCCGATGAAGAAGGCGAAATCGTGCCTGATTGTGTCACGAAATACCACCTTGTTAACTCTAGCAATGCACTGATTTCATTTTCAGTTTTACCGTTTTATTGGATTGATCACGAGAATGTGATCGAGGAAAACGAACCGTCGGCTGTGTATTTGCTAGGAAGTACTGATGGAGGTCTACAATTAGTCTACAAGGAAGTTATAGGTTGGAAATTTGACCTCTACGACGCAGTACCTGAAGTTTACATGCTTTCCAAGAGGAAGTTATGGATAAAGCTCGATAAACCTAAGAAAAGTTACGAAGGTTTTATAAAAAGTGTTACGATCGTGCTTCATTGTCTTCACTTTGCGAGGAGGAATGTCGATGCAAGTAGAGATGAAGTTTTGAGTGATTTGATGAAAACTTTGAGGTATGTATTTGTGTTTATATTAAGCTGCAGTAATTTGATCTAATTTGTTAGTTTTTTTTTGTGTTTGTATCTCGATTCTTAGTCTAGCTTTTGTACGATTTTGCAGCTCGTATGATATGGCTGAACCTCTCGAGAAGTGTCTCTCTGCTCATGTGCCGTTAATCCAAAATGCTGTTGCTAAAGACAAGGATTTGGCTAAATCTAAGGTATGATTTAGCTTCAGTTTAGCATTTAGAGATCCAAAATTTGCAATTATTAAGTTCAATCCAGTTTGTGCATGTTGATTTAGAATCATAAGGCTATGTGATTAGAAGGAGTCAAAGAGGAGATATTCACGTGTCTAATATATTGCAGATATGTTATATTTCTAGGGATTTTGATGCAAATCGTGAATTAAGATGAAGAGATAATAACAATCATAGGTGATAATACTGAAATTAGAACAATAGAATAGACAATCAACCACAAATTGGATGAATGTTCCAGGGATGAATCCCTCTCTCAAAGCTAAAAGCTAAGAGCCCAATACGAACCCTAATAATAAATCTCGATGATTGCTAACATACGACCATTTACTATATATTGATTTTACCTTTTAACTATTATTAACCTATTTTACTCTTTTAACCCTTCTAGAATACTACTTGTCAATTCCTATCAGATTTAGAGGCATTGTGTTTATTGTTAAGTTTTAGAGCTTAATAGTGTTTTGCAATTTCAGTTACTAGCATTTTAGCCTTTTTAGGGAGGTATATGGAAGAATAATAAAATACTTAACATGTATTGACCTCTTTTTGTGACAGTATCTTGAAATATTTGTTACAAAAGCATTGCATTTATTGAGAATTTTAGTGTTGGATAGTGTATCACATTTTCAGTTGCTTTTGAAGGAAATACATGGAAGAATATAATAAATACTCAAACATGTATTGACACCTGATTTCTTGACAGTATCTTCAAACATTTCTTATGGATATTGAGAATCCTGGGTGGAGAGAAACTCTTCATAAGGTAATACATTAATACCAATATTTCTTAATAATTCTCAAATGTTAATATACATAGTCTTTTCTTGTGCTTTGATATTTGAACTTTTAATTGAATTTTCTTTATCTTTATCTTTTTTTATTACAGGAGAATCAAACAAAAAACAAGTCACAATTCATAGTTAGTGATGACGAAATGGAAATCGATGATGATGATGATGATGATGATGATGATGATGATGATGATGATGATGATGATGATGATGATGATGATGATGATGATGATGATGATGATGATGATGAAGGTGAAGGATTATTTGATGCTGTTTGTGCATTCTGTGACAATGGTGGTGATGTTCTCCCGTAAGCATATATTATAATCCTTCATAGGTTCTTAATGTTTATAAATCAATTTGAATTATATAACTTTACACCAATTCTCCACATATGACAGCTGTGAAGGACAATGTATACGATCTTTCCATCCAACTGTAGAGTCAGGGATTGACACTACTTGGCTTTAAAAATGCAGCTCAATATGAGGTATGTACAATTGTACATATCTATAATCTACTCCCTCCGTCCCACAAAAAAGTTCCCATTTCTTTTGGGCACAAGTATTTAGGAGATAGTTGATAGTGGGGTCTTTGGTACTATTTTTGATTAAAATATAAGGTTAATTGGAGAGAGAAAGTATTTTTAAGAGATAGTTGGTAGTGGGGCCCATAATAATAATATTATTTAATAGAAATGGGAACTTTTTTGTGGGACAAAATTTATGATAGAAATGGGAACTTTTTTGTGGGACGGAGGGAGTATAATATATTACATATATTATATATATTCCCTTTTTATCATAATCATTTTTTGATTCTGTATGCAGGCAATTGCTACGTTTCTTTGCGATAACTGTAAACACCAGAAACATCAGTGTTTTGTTTGTGGAAAGTTGGGTTCGTCTGATAAGTCTGCTGCTACCGAGGTTATATTATACCACATTTAAATTCTAATTAAATGCTATACAATTGATTTTAATAAATAATAATGCCATTTAAATTCTCACATTAGGTCTTCCCTTGTGTTTCTGCAACTTGTGGACATTTTTATCATCCAGAATGTGTTGCAAAAATGCTTGAACCTAAGGATGAAAAGCTAGCTAGTCAACTAAAAAGTCAAATAGATGCAGGAGAATCATTCACTTGTCCTATTCATAAATGTCGCCGTTGCGGGCTTGGGGAAAATAAAGAAATCAGAGAAAAACAATTTGCAGTCTGTAGGCGTTGCCCAAAAGCATATCATCGGGAATGTTTACCTGAGTAACAACATTTATTTATTTATATATTTATTTTAATTTAATTTTTAATAACTCCATTAAAGAATCTGTTATGAACTTGATTTTTTCAGGTCAAAACCTTTCCAGTGTATTATTTCGGATGGAACTTTCGACCAAAGAACATGGGATGATCTCTTGCCAAAACGCATCTTGATGTATTGCAAGTAAGTTTCTTTTTTTATACTAGTTTGTAATCATTATAATTATTATTTTATTATATATTATAAACAAGTGATTAACAATTTGTTAATCAATAAATTGGCAGGAAGCACGAGATGGTTCCAAATATGGGGACACCAGAAAGAGATCATCTTTTATTCCCTTGTATTGTACGGAAAAGAAATCAAGAGGGAAGAATAATAGAGAAAATATCAGAAAGAAAAAGCAACGCTCTTGGAAATCATAAAGAAACTGAAACCAAAATTATTCCAAAAGTGGTTGAAAAACAACATAACACAGTTACTTATGGTGATAATAGACTTGAGAAATCTAAATCTCTGACAATTCATGAAAAAAGATCCTCGTTTGAGCAGCCTTCTAAGACAGTAAAGAACAAGGTGTTATATACAGATATACAGAGAGAACAACAACGTTTAGTTGTGAAACCTGAGAAAAAGATAGCAGTTACTACACCTACTAAATTAGATTCTGACATGAAAGCAAGGTGCATATTTCTTACTTCTTAAATTGTAATTAGTTATGTTTTAATCCTCAAATTTTCAGAGTTCTAGCGTTTTAACCCTTAAACTTTTGAACCATTCTTTAAACATGGCTTAATCCTTAAACTTCCACATATTTGACAAAAGTTGTTATTATTACTACTTACCTTTGTAATAAAAGTTGGTATAAAATTTTATATAAAAGTTAAGGTCTAAATCATACAAAAAAAAATTTAGGGTTAAACCGCCAAATTGGTGAAACTTTGAGGATTAAAACATAATTAACCCTATCTATTTATTTATTTTTCACATTCAAGTGTCATAATGATATTTTATTTTTTATAGGATTCTGAAATTAGTGAAAGATACTACATCTTCTTTTGATTTTGAAGAATATATAGAGGAGAAGAAAAGGAAATGTAGTCATGAAATATATGCCCCACAGACTGGATTAGATAAGACAATTACTATGGGAAAAGTGGAACTTACTGTGAAGGTGGTAAACCAATTAATCTATAATAACACTAAAATTAAGTATGATTAAATTAAGTATGATTAAACTTGTAATTAAGTTAATGTTTTTTTTTTATTATTTTTACAGGCAGTACGGGCAGCTTTGAAGATACTGGAAGATGGAGGTACTGTTCAGGCTGCAAAAGCTGTTTGTGAACCAAATCTTCTTAATGAACTTGCTAGATGGAAGGTGTGTATATCATTTAATTAATTAATTATATTCTGTGTATTTTGTTATATATTGGTATTTATTTATTTAAAGTAAAAAGGATTTGTTTTGTGTTAATATGCAGAAAAAGCTACATGTTTTTCTAGCCCCTTTTCTCATTGGACCCCGTTATACCTCGTTTGGACGCCATTTTACAAAAGTAGACAAGCTTAAAGAGGTACCTTTTTCTGTGTTCCTTAATTCTTTCTATATGTTTTAATTTTGGATTATAAAATGTTCACATTTTGTATTACCAAAACTTCTTATTTACAAATTATGTATAGAAAGTGTATCTGACACTAGATTTTTTAGCAAATGACATTGCTTTTAATGTGCAGATTGTTGATAGGCTCCATTGGTATGTGGAAGATGGTGATATGGTAAGAAACTTTAACTATAGTTTTTAATTGTAATTAGCTCTTGACTTCTTTTATTTTAGTATAATTAATGTTGACTTGATATTTTATCAATGTTGACTTCCGATCCTCTGTTTTTAGATAGTGGACTTCTGCTGTGGTTCAAATGATTTCAGTTGGTTCATGAAAGAAAAACTGGACAGCACAGGAAAGAGATGCAGATTTAGGAACTATGATTTGATCACACCAAAAGTACTCAATTAATTACCAGTTTACATTATAATTTATTATTTCCAATATGATATCTAAAATTCATTCTCTCAGAACACATTTCAATTTGAAAAGAGGGATTGGTTCAGAGTCAAAAGAGAATCACTGGCAGATGATTCTCGTCTGGTACGCTACTCAAATTTTTTCTTTTATTTTTTTTCTTAAGTTTTAGTTTTGATTAATTATTTTCCTTAAAAAGATAATCGGGCTAAATCCACCATTTGGAATCCAAGCGTCTCTAGCAAACAAATTTATTGAACATGCTCTCAAGTTCAAACCCAAACTTCTTATCCTTATTGTTCCACAGGAAACCAAAAGGTAATAAAATAAATTGGTTACATTTTCATCATTTAATTAATTAGTTTCGTATTGACTCTCATTTTGTTGTAATATTACAGGCTTGACCAAAACAGATATCCATATGATTTAATCTGGGAGGAAGCAGACATGCTTGCTGGCAAGGTCTTGTTATTAATTACTCAAGTTTAATTCATGTCTAAAATTAATTAACTGTTTGTGGGTCAACCCGGCCCATTTTGACTCAATTATTATTTTTTCAGTCATTTTATCTACCTGGATCAATTGATATAAAAGATCAACCATTAGATGACTGGAATGTAAGACCACCACCACTGTCACTCTGGAGCCATCCTGATTGGACCAAAAAGCACAAAACAATTGCAAAACAGCACGATCACATACAAGAACCATCTGAACGAGTGGTTTCCAATTACCTCATGGAAGAAAAACACGATTGTTTCCAAAATTTCTCAAATATCATGCCACAATATCCCGATATTTCAACCATCTTGGATGATGTCCCAGAAGAACCCAATCCCAATCCTAATCCCAGTCCCGATCCCAATCCACCCACAATTGACTTTGAAGACATGTCCATGTCACCAGACACCCATGATGACATGGCAGATGACATGGCGGGTATTATTCTACCCAGTCCAGTGATTTCCTCAACTAACTCACGATCTGAACCAACAACACTTAACCCACCATTAATCCAACCGAACCATTATGAACCCCACCCCGGTTTCGGTCCACCACAGTTTGCACCCACTGGTATCCCGTATGGACCAGGGCCACCTGTTGAGTTCAGGTATTCTCTATCAGGTCAACCCACTTTACCAACACCCTACTATGGTCAAGGTGTTTACCCAATGCACCCTCCTTACACTAACTATGGTTACCCGACTCAAATCCCACCACCCGGTCCTACTAACTATGGTCAACCAGATTATACCTATATGAATGAACCTAGTGTTTGGCCACCAGGTACCATCCCTCCCAATTATAGGTACAATTAGTATAGTTTTATACTTTTATTGTCAGTTTCATCTAGGACAAGTGCATATGGGGTGAGACAATATATTCTGTAAACTGATTTTCAAACTTTGAAATTTAAAACTCAAAAGTTTAGTTGCATTTTTCACACGTGCGGAACAAACACCATTTTTTACAATGCCAAAACAAAAACGACTCACGGGGCTCTTAATAGCCCTCAGCAAAGTGCTGAAGAAAACATTTTTCTTTTTCACATATACTACAATTTGCATAAAATTGTACCAATTACATCAACCGGTTACAGTTAATTTGCTAGTGTTTAGCCATGTTAATCGTTACATGTTTCGTGTTTATAAATCTCATAAAACATACCGGAAATTGAAGAATTGTTTACCTTGAAAATAGCCAAAGCTACATTAAACAAGACTTTTGCCCCTTCAAATGGTGAAATTGATTGGGGGTACGTAATATTCTCACTTTCTTCTCTATTCTACAAATATAAACATTTTTATTCAAGGTAATTCCATACATATAATTAAAATAGGATTTACAGAGAGGAGGTAGACAAATGAGCAACAAACGGAGCTCCAGTCTTTTTTGAATTGCAAAACTAATACTTGAAATAGGATTTTTGGATCTAAATGTTTATTTTGTTAACACTTTTAATCTTCTATAGCATTTTAGCAAAATAAAAATAAAAATGTTTGTGACTTGAAGTGATCACATAAAACTTACCATATATATGTTTGGTTGAAGGATAATACTGTAATTCCACAAATCGCAAGCAAGGTAGATTTCGTTGAATATCAAAACTTTGCCATTTGATAAAAGCCAAATTAAATGCACTAAAATTCATCACTATTTAGAAGTTTAAGAGAGAAGTGTTACTTGTGACTTGAACCCGTATAGGCCTAGGGTATACTTGTAATTTAACCACAAGCATGTTACACTTTATTAAAATCAGAATCTTGAGATTTAATAAAAATTCAAATCTAATGCACAAGATTCCTATAGTAAAAAAAAAGTCATATTAGAGGATTGGGTGTCGTGGCGCCGGGGGTCACCACACCATGCGTGGGTTGCGCAAAACGGCTGATGTCGGATTACTGTTGTGGTTTCGAATTTTTGACAGTTTTATGTTTTTTTAAATATATTTTTAAAAACCTAAAATTAAGAATTTTTTCAAGAATCAAGAATGTGATATGGGTATTTATTAAATTGCATGAATTTGAAGATGTCATTCGTAAAGATGAATACCACCAAAACATTAATAAAAACTTGTACCATTTTGTTTTTATATTGTACATTAGCACATGCTCAAGCAGGAGGATATGGTGCGACATCTAATTCAGTTTATGGTTCATCCCTACTAGCACTTTCATCCCCAACCACCCCAGCACCTGCACCCGAACCCTATTACGTGAACCTAACCGACCTCCTAAGTGTTGCGGGTCCATTCTCAACTTTTTTAAAATACCTTGAGTCCACTAAATTAGTCGAAACACTACAAACTCACGCCAAGGACACCGAAGAAAGAATAACTCTCTTTGAACCAAAAGATCATGCGTTTTCCAACCTTACATAGGAGCAATTAAAACAATTGTACCTTCTACATGTTTGACCACATTACTATTCGTTATCGTATTTTAAAATCCTTAGTGGCTCCGGGCCCGTCAACACATTGGCAGGTGGGGTTAGGGGATGTTATTCAATTATCTTTCACGATGTGGTGAGTTGACACATAAGATGACACCACATGCATAATTAATAGCCTATACCGATTAGCATGAGAGTTTGTGTAATTAATGTTATAAGGACATGAGATATACACATTAAATGGGCAACAAATTTCCTTAATAACTGAAAATACATTTAATGCATCTTATATACTTTCTTTGAATAACTAAATAAGTTATACACATTCAATTTTTAGGTGTATCAAAATAAGTGATAAACTTTAAACTTTACCCTGTGGATCTTTACCCAGAGTAGAACATAAACCTAAAAATATTCAAGACGCCATTTAATTTAGTAAAAGGTAGTGAGACTAATAGTCACTAACTATCTAATTAAATATAATAAAATGACTTATTTATCTTTAAATGCTTTTAAATATCATTAACCAAACTTTTTAAGATAACTAAATTAATGGGTCTTACAACATGTCCTTAGGTTGTGCGGTGCAGGCATCATAAAGCACGTTGTTGTTGCTTATGTGGAAACTCTTTCACGTCGTGGAGCAAGGGGAAGTGGCCACGACCCCATTGAACACGACTGTTGAAACTGATTTTTAAGGTGTTTTGGTGGGGCTCTTTTCACATGTACTGAGTAAGTGTGGTAGTGTGATGGATATTTCAATAAATGATGTGGTGTGGTTACTTAGGTAACATCTGATTTGATAATTTTTTTGTTGTGACCAGTAGTCTTAAGACATGAGTTAGATAAACCCAATTGCTAAAATAACCAATAACCAGATAAAAATATACGTATTTTGAACACGTTTTTAAAACTAAAATTGGTCGGTCATCCCAATTTTTAATGTAGTGCATTGTATATGGTTATGAGAGTAGTCACTTTAATTTCATTTTGCTCGTGGTTCAGGGCAACAATAACATACTTCCTCCGATTCAAAATAAGTGCAACACTTTCCAAAAAGAGGTGATTCAAAATAAGTGCAACACTTTTCTTATTTGGCATATTTTTATCAATAAAATTACTATTTTATCCCTACTTAACTTTATTAAACATCATTAATTTCTCTTTCTTCAATAAAGACAAAAATTATGGTGGGACCATTTTCACTAATTATCCCTTTAATTTATCATAATCTCCATTAAACTATTTTACTTCAAAATCCGTGAAAATGCAAATGTTGCACTTATTTTGAATCGGAGGAAGTATTTAACATAACAAACTTTATTACAAAAACATTCTACTTTATTGTAGATATCAATAAATCTTTATGAACTAATTTCATAAACTTATAATACAACTACCAATTTCATAAAACGAAACGAAATTATGAAGAAATTGAAATTTGAATCCGTGTTCGTGTCGTGTTCGTGTTGCGTAAAACAAACACGAAATCGTGTCATGTCGTGTTCGTGTTAAGAGATTAACATGAAATTGACACGATAGTAATAATTTTGTTAGAAATTAATGTTATATTTTTATCGTGTTTGTCGGGTTCGTCGGGTTTTCTAGCATGTAATAAGTAAGAAATTTGTTATTTTTGTTATTTATTTTGTGTTGTCGTGTTTATCGTTTTTTTAATTGGGTTGTGTTCGTGTTAGCAAAATAAAACATGACTTCGTGTCGTGTTGTTTTTGTGTTGAACGAATTCGTATCTGCTGTTCGAGACCATAATGTATTTAACCAAACTGGCTACTGCAGAGGAAATATAATTTTAACCACACCTCAATGTGAGGTGAGAATTATGTATTTATAATGATGATATACAAAGAGATAAATACAAGGATACATATTTAAACTATAATAACCCCCTCAAGCGAATAGGTGGTGGACCAAGACGTAACATAACTCGAAATTGTTCAAATTGAGCACGCAGAAGACTCTTGGTAAAAATGTCAACCACTTGAAGCTTGGTTGAGATGAATTTAGTGTATAGTTTTCCAGAGGTGACCAGTTCACGGACAAAATGATAATCTAGATCGATATGTTTGGCACATTTGTGAGAAACCGGGTTTTGGGTTATAAAGAGAACACTTTTGTTATGACATAGGAGGGTTGGACGAACGTGTAATTCTGACAAAATGTCATCTAACATACTCAAAATGTTATCAGTAGTTTCATCGGCCAACACCCCCATTGCCCGTCTAAAGCATCCACCAGTTGCCACCAACCATTACCATCAGCCCGTACACAACCACCTTATTCCCCGCTCAACAATTTCAATTCCTCCATCACAACCACCATGCTTTTAAACGCAACCACAAACATGCAAAAAAAGACCACTAACTTCCGTAATTAAACAAAAAACCCCAACTTAAATCAAAATTGAACCGCGTTGATGTGGTTTAAAGCATATACATTATCTTTGTATGTGTGAACTTAAGGGTGAGCATTTGAGCCCAAAAAATCAAACCGAGCCGAAAACCCAAACCCAAACCGATAACATGTTATCTCGTTTCGGTTTCGGTTTTGTAAACTCATCATCTCACTTCCAGTACTTCAATCTGTTCCGATTTAGTTCGGTCTACGGATAAGGATGAACATTTGACATAAAAACACCGAATCGAAACCGAATTGAAACCGGAACGAAACGGAAAACATGTAATCGGTTTGATTTCGGTTCTAAAAATTCGTCGTTTCCAAGTTCGGTTCAGTTTTTAGAGCTCACCCACCCTATATGAATTGCCAGATATGGTGGTGGCAAAAGCCAAAATGAAATTACATAGGAACCTTATATCACCAAGTTTTGCCCAAGGTCCTTTTCCTTTTTCCGTTTTGCCGTTAAAAAGAAAAGTGTTATATTACCAAGTTGTGTTTGTTTGTTTCCAATTTTAATCTATATAACATATATAAATTAAATAACAAATAAAATAATTACAAAGAAGTTAAAGTATGTTTCACTATATAAAAGTAAACGTCAATAAAAAATGTAGACACTTGCTTATTTCACATTAACTCATCATCAGTTCAATATTTATGTTTTAAAGAAAAAATTACTGAATGCTAATTATGAATTGGGGTTTTCTATTGCCCATACATATATGATAGCGTACAATTGATCAACATAAAATTTTCATTTAAATAGAAAATTATATTTAACAAATCTTCTAAAATTTAAAAATTAAAATTCATTAATATTATTTAAGACATATTTAGTAAATAATTGTTTAATTAAATACACATAAGTAATAGTTTGTGTAATCTATGTTTGATTAAATATAATGTAAATAGCCTTTTTATCCAATTTTATCTAAAAGACCATTTAATTTTGTCTCATTTACTGGTAAGAGAAGAAACCAATAGTGGGTATTAAACTTCTAATGTTCTATGTATGACAAAATGGTGGTTGGGTAGTGGGTTAAAATACATAATTTTTTGCTATCCAATTTTTTTACAGAAATTATATGCTTGCTTTTTTACTTGTTATACATAAAAAATTCTTTCCGGTATTTCCCATTATATAATTGCACATTCTTTCGAAAGTAATAAAAAATTCTAATTGCACATTATATAATTGCACATTCTTTCAAAATAAGTTATTATTGTAATTATTAGGGAGGGAAGAAACAAAACAAATGCGGAAATCTCTCGTACCACGTAACACGTTATAGCTGTGTAGCAGCACTACTATTTCCGGTATTTCCCACCATCTCCGTTCTTCCTCACTCAATTTCTCTCAAGTTCTAGGGTTTTTCATGGCTTCTTCCGATGAAGAAGGCGAAATCATGCCTGATTGTGTCTCAAATTACCACTTTGTTAACTCCAGTAACACACCGATCTCATTTTCAGTTTTACCTCTTTATTGGAGTGATCACGAGAATGTGACCGAGGAAAACGAACAGTCGCCCGTGTATTTGCAAGGAATCACTGATGGAGGTCTACAATCACTCTACAAGGAAGTTATCGGTTGGAAATTTGACCTTAACTATGCAGTACCTGAAGTTTTCATGCTTTCGAAGGGGAAATTATGGATAAAGCTCCAGAAACCTAGGAAAAGTTACAAAGGTTTCATCAAAAATGTTATGATCGTGATTAGTTGTCTTCACTTTGCGAAGAGGAATGTCGACGCAACTAGAGATCAAGTCTTGAGTGATTTGATGGAAACTTTGAGGTATGTATATGTGTTTATATTAAGCTGCAGCAATTTGATCTAATTTGTTCGTTTTTTTGTTTTGTTTTTTGTATCTCAATTTTGAGTCTAACTTTTGTTTGATTTTTCAGCTCGTATGATGTGGCTGAACCTCTCGAGAAGTGTCTCTCTGCTCATGTGCCGTTAATCCAAAATGCTGTTGCTAAAGACAAGGATTTGGCAAAATCAAAGGTATGATTTAGCTTCAGCTCAGCATTTAGAGATCCAAAATTTGCAATTAATGAGTTCACTCCAGTTTGTGCATGTTGATTTAAAACCATAAGGCCAGTATGCGATTAGAAGAGTCAAGGAGGACATATTCACGTGTCTAATATATTATATGTGTTATATTTCAAAGGGATTTAGAGGCATTGTGTTTATTGTTAAGTATTAATGTTTTAACATTTCCTTTTTAGGGATGTATATGGAAGAATAATAAAATACTTAACATGTATTGACCTCTTTTTTGTGATGGTATCTTGAAATATTTGTTATAAAGGCATCGCATTTATTGCGAATTTTAGTGTTAGATAATGTATCACATTTTCTAGTCAAACATGTATTGACACCTGATTTCTTGACAGTATCTTAAAACGTTTCTTATGGATATTGAGAATCCTGGGTGGAGGAAAACTCTTCATGAGGTAATTCACTAATACCAATTTTTCTTAATAATTCTCATATGTTATTATACATAGTCTTTTCTTGTGCATTGATATCTTAACTTTTAATGGAGTTTCCTTTTTCTTTATCTTTTACTTTTTTATTACAGGAGAATCAAACAAAAAACAAGTCACAATTCATAGTTAGTGATGACGAAATGGAAGTCGATGATGACTTTGATGATGATGAAGGTGAAGGATTATTTGATGCTGTTTGTGCATTCTGTGACAATGGTGGTGATGTTCTCCCGTAAGCATATATTATAATCCTTCATAGGTTCTTAATGTTTATAAATCAATTTGAATTATATAACCTTACACCAATTCTCCACATATGACAGCTGTGAAGGACAATGTATACGATCTTTCCATCCAACTGTAGAGTCAGGGATTGACACTTGTTGTGAATCACTTGGCTTTAGAAATGCAGCTCAATATGAGGTATGAAAGTATCTATATCTATAATATATATATATATATATATATATATATATATATATATATATATATATATATATATATATATATATATATATATATATATATATATATATTATATAATCATTTTTGAATTCTGTATGCAGGCAATTCCAACATTTCTGTGCAACAACTGTAAACACCAGAAACATCAGTGTTTCGTTTGTGGAAAGTTGGGTTCATCTGATAAGTCTGCTGCTACCGAGGTTATATTATAACAAATTTACAAACTAATTAAATGTTATACAATTGATTTTAAATATATAATATTATAATAATGCCATTTAAATTCTCATGCTAGGTCTTCCCTTGTGCTTCTGCAACATGTGGACATTTTTATCATCCAGAATGTGTTGCAAAGATGCTTGAACCTGCTGATGAAACCCTAGCAAATAAATTAAAAAGTCAAATAGCTGCAGGAGGACCATTCACTTGTCCTATTCATAAATGTATCCGTTGTGGGCTTGGGGAAAATAAAGAAATCAGAAAATTACAATTTGCAGTCTGCAGGCGTTGCCCAAAAGCATATCATCGGGAATGTTTACCTGAGTAACAACAATTATTTATTTATTTATTTATTTTTAATTTTTAGTAACTCCATTAAAGAATCTGATATGAACTTGATTTTTTCAGGTCAAAACCTTTCCAGTGTATTATTTCTGATGGAACTTTCGACCAAAGAACATGGGATGATCTCTTGCCAAAACGCATCTTGATGTATTGCAAGTAAGTTTCTTTTTCTTTTTTTTATATTAGTTTGTAATTATTATTATATATTATAAACAAGTCAATAACAATTTGTTAATCAATAAATTGCCAGGAAGCACAAGATGGCTCCAAATCTCGGGACACCAGAAAGAAACCATCTTTTATTTCCTTGTATTGTAAGGAAAAAAAATCAAGATGGAACAATAATAGAGAAAATGTCAGAAAAAAAAAGCAATGCTTTTGGAAATCGTAAAGAAACCGAAACCAAAATTATTCCAAAAGTGGTTGAAAAACAACATAATACAGTTACTTATGGTGATAATAGAGTCGAGAAATCTAAATCTCCCACAATGCATGAAAAAAAATCCATTTCTAGAAATTATGAGCAGCTTTCTTCTTCTTCTACTAACACAGTAAAAAACAAGGTGTTATATAAAGATATACAGAGAGAACAACGTTTAGTTGTGAAACCTGAAAAAAAGATAGCAGTTACTACACCTACTAAATTAGATTCTGACATGAAAGCAAGGTGCATATTTCTTACTTCTTAAATTGTAATTAGTTATGTTTTAATCCTCAAATTTTCAGAGTTCTAGCATTTTAACCCTTAAACTTTTGAAACCCCTTCTTTAAACATGGCTTAATCCTTAAACTTCCACATATTTGACAAAAGTTGTTACTATTATTATTATTATTATTATTGTTACTACTTACTTTTGTAATAAAAAGGGGGTAAACCATTACAATAAAATTGTTTAGAAGTTAAAATAGTTTTTCTTAACAAGCTAACCAAAGTTAAAGGTCTAAATCATACAAAATTAACCCTATTTATTTATTTTTCACATTCAAGTGTGATGATAAAATTTTGTTTATTTAGGATTCTGAAATTAGTGAAAGATACTACATCTTCATTTGATTTTGAAGAATATATAAAGGAGAAGAAAAGGAAATGTAGTCATGAAATATATGCCCCACAGACTGGATTAGATAAGACAATTACTATGGGAAAAGTGGAAGCTTCTGTAAAGGTGGTAAACCAATTAAATGATTAATTTATTATAACACTAAAATTAAATATGTTTAAACTTGTAATTAAGTTAATTTTTATTTTTATTTTTACAGGCAGTTAGAACAGCTTTGAAGATACTGGAAGATGGAGGTAGCATTCAGGATGCAAAAGCTGTTTGTGAACCAAACGTTCTTAATCAACTTGCTAGATGGAAGGTATGTATATCATTTAATTAATTATCTTATGTGTATTTTCTTTTGTTATATAATGGTACTAGTTTCATAACCCGCCCGATGGGCGGGCTAGCTGTAAGAAATATAATATATAATGATGAAAAAAACGTAAGAAATTATATGGTCAACTATTATGGTCAACTATTATTAAAATGATGATTAAAGGTTTTGTTGTACATGAATAATCGGTAAAAATAAATCATAAAAGAAAACGAAATTTTATTGTATAAGACGTTTGTTGTTGAGTTTGTATAGTTACCATCTTGGTCGCAACAAATAATTTTCAAGCATTTGTTTCTTTTTACTCTTGATACAACAACATATAACTGGTCATGTGAGAATACTGATATTTGGACAAACAAATCAACCTGTGACAATGTTCGCCCATGGTTTTTTTAATAGTCATTGAAAAACGTACTTAAATACGAAATTGTCTTCGGCTCAATTTGAAAGGCATAGTTTTGTCGTAAGGACTAATTATCATACGTGGGATAACACAAATTGTACAAACTTTGTCACGATCTTACCTTCAATTATATTAGCCTAGTTCTATTGCATAAATCTACTTTCTGATCAATGTTTTGCATGCACATTACATGAGCATCTATCTTTAACTTCAATGTATGATGTGTGACACCTGACATTTTTATAGTACACAAGAATTATGTGGTGTAAAGATCGAGGCTAATCATAGTATCATCAACAATTTCATGTGTGAGTGTTGATAATAATATGTTTAGACTATAATATTTTTGGATCATAATATTTTTAAACATTGATTATTATAACTTTCGATCATAATAAAATTGGATTATAATAAATTTGGATCGTAACATTTTGTGATCATAACATTTTGTGACCATAATAAATTTAAATTACATTTTTAGATCATAAGATTTTTTTCGTAAAATGTTTGAACCATGGCATTTTTTTGTTCAAATTTTTATGTCTATACTCATTTCGTAAAGAATTTAATTTTAAAAACTTTTATTTTCTTAAAATTTTTGTGATTATAACATTTTGTGATCATAATAAATTTAAACTACACTTTTAGATCATAAGATTTTTTTCCGTAAAATGTTTGAACCATGACATTTTTTTTTCAAATTTTTATGACTATACTCATTTCGTAAATATTTAATTTTAAAAACTTTGATTTTCTTAAAATTTTTGAGATTATAACATTTTGTGATCATTATAAATTTAAATTACATTTTTAGATCATAAGATTTTTTTCCGTAAAATGTTTGAACCATTGTTGGGTCACATTTATTGTAACCAATAGTCTAGGGATCATTTTGTATTTAGTCGAAACTTTGGCTAGGTATATATAGTAAGTAGTAACCTAATTTGCATAACATTTGCCCAAATTGTAGTAGCCCCCATCAATAGCAAATTGTTCAAATATTCCATCCATCTTAATCTTCCTATATTATGAATTAATCATTGAATTCACAATCTACAACCATGACATTTTTTTTTCAAATTTTTATGATTATACTCATTTCGTAAAGAATTTAATTTTAAGAACTTTGATTTTCTTAAAATGTTTTGTTTACAAATAAAAAACAAAGCTATGGGCGAAAAACGAAGCGAGGGAAGACATGAATATGTTTCCATATAAAGAATAAGTTAATTGCCTATTATGCCATTTGAGTCAGCGTCCATGTCATCATTAAGAAACAATGTTATTGGTACATGTCATCAAATTAAAATCATGTCCTTGCTCCATATATAGGTGGGAGATTTATTTATTTCAAGTAAAAATGGATTTGTTTTGTGTTAATTTGCAGAAAAAGCTACATGTTTTTCTATCCCCTTTTCTCATTGGACCTCGTTATACCTCATTTGGACGCCATTTTACAAAAGTAGACAAGCTTAAAGAGGTACCAAAACTTCTCTGTGTTCCTTAAATCTTTTTATATGTTTTTATTTTGGATTATAAAATGTTCACATTTTGTGTTACCAAAACTTCTTATTAATAAATTATGTATAGGAAGTATTATATCTCCCAATATATTTTTTAGCAAATGACATTGCTTTTAATGTGCAGATAGTTGAGAGACTCCATTGGTATGTGGAAGACGGTGATATGGTAAGAAACTTACACTGTACTTTTTAATCGTAATTAGCTGTTGGCTTTTTTTAATTAATGTTGACTTCCAATCCTTTGTTTTTAGATAGTGGACTTCTGCTGTGGTTCAAATGATTTCAGTTGTTTCATGAAGGAAAAACTGGACAACACAGGAAAGAGATGCAGATTTAGGAACTATGATTTGATCACACCAAAAGTACTCAATTAATTACCAGTTTACATTATAATTTATTATTTCTAATATGGTATCTAAAATTCATTCTCTCAGAACACATTTCAATTTGAAAGGAGGGATTGGTTCAGAGTCAAAAGAGAATCACTGGCAGATGATTCTCGTCTGGTACGCTACTCAAAATTTTTTCTTTCATTTTTTTTTCTGAAGTTTTAATTTTGATTAATTATTTTCCTTAAAAAGATAATCGGACTAAATCCACCATTTGGAGTCCAAGCGTCTCTAGCAAACAAATTTATTGAACATGCTCTCAAGTTCAAACCCAAGCTTCTTATCCTTATCGTTCCACAAGAAACCAGAAGGTAATAACATAATTTGTTTTAATAAATTTTTATTATTATTTAATTTCATATTGACTCTCATTTGTATTGTTAATTGTTATTACAGGCTTGACGAAAACAGATCTCCATATGATTTAATCTGGGAGGAAGCAGACATGCTTGCTGGCAAGGTCTTGTTATTTTAAAATCTATAATAATTAAACTGTTTGCGGGTCGACCCGGCCCATTTTGACTGGATGATTTATTTTTTTGCAGTCATTTTACCTACCTGGATCAATTGACATAAAAGACCAACCGTTGGATGACTGGAATGTAAGACCACCACCACTGTCACTCTGGAGCCATTCTGATTGGACCAAAAAGCACAAAACAATTGCAAAACAACACGGTCACATACAAGAACCATCTGAACAAGTGGTTTCCAATTATCTCATGGAAGAAAAACACGATTGTTTTCAAAATTTCTCAAATATCATGACAGATTATCCCGATATTTCAACCATCTTGGATGATGTCCCAGAAGAACTCAATCCAAATCCAAATCCACCCACAATTAACTTTGAAGACACAAACAAGTCCACGTCACCAGACACCCATGATGACATGGCAGATGACATGGCTGGCATTATTCTATCCAGTCCAGTCATTTCCTCAACTAACTCACGCTCCGAACCAACAACACTTAACCCACCATTATCCCAACCCAACCATTATGAGCCCTACCCCGGTTACGGTCCACCACAGTTTGCACCCACTGGTGTTCCGTATGGACCACCTGTTGACTTTAGGTATTCTCTATCAGGTCAACCCACTTATCCAACAACACCCTACTATGGTCAAGGTGATTACCCTCCTCCTTACACTAACTATTGTTACCCGACTCAAATTCCACCACCGCCTCCTCCTAACTATGGTCAACCAGATTTTACTTTCATGCACATTTGGCCGCCAGGTTCCGCCCCTCCCGATCATAGGTACAATTAGTATATTTTTATTATCAATTTCAACCAAGACTAGTTAGTATGGGGTGACACAATATATTCTGTTAACTGACTTAAAACTTTTAATATTAAAACTTGAAAGTTTAGTTGCATTTTTCACACGTGCGGAACAAACACCATTTTTTACAATGCAGGAACACAAAAAAACAACTCACGGGGCTCTTAATAGCCCTCAGCAAAGTGTTGAAGAAAACATTTTTCTTTTTCCCATATACTACACAATTTGCATAAAATTGTACCAATTACATCAACCAGTTACAGTTAATTTACTCGTGTTTAGTCGCCTTAACCTCTGATCAAGTTCCGCCATTACCGCCGTTTCTTGCTTTTTCCTTTGCTTCGATATATTGGTTGTCATAAAGCTGATTTTATCAAACGCAACAGTCAACAAATCATCGGGATCAAATAGATGATGGGTTGTATGTTGTATAATCTTGATTGCATCCCCAACATAAAGCGTCAATAGCAACTCTTCTTCCTTCATCTACAATTTTATAACCACGTTAAATCGTTACATGTTTAAAAATCTCCTAAAACATACCATAAAATGAAGAATGATTTACCTTAAATATAGCCAAAGCTACATTAAACAAGACTTTTGCCCCTTCATAAAAGAGGACATCCCACACTCGCATAGTCGTCTCGGAAGGCAAGCTCTTACAAAAGAGGCAAAGAAACCACTCGGTTGTAACAAGCGAAACATCGAACCCCAAATCATCCAAATGTGCAGATAACCTAAGTTTTTCAAAATAAAAAAAATCCATATTATGATAATGATCCTTGAGTCATGACTAAATTAGGTAACAAAGAATACCTTGGACATTGTTTAGTCAACAGATCTTTGAACACCCGTTGTTCGACATGACATCCCGACAAATTATCCGTGTAACAATCGTTAACCAATACATTCTCCAACAGAACAGCTAACATCCAAAAAGCTTCTTCTTCGGTTTTCATCACAAGTAACAACAATGCCGCCACATAATTCAAACCCTACAATTTCCCCAATTACAAATTAAACATCTAATCTAACCACTAATCATAACTAAATATTCCTAATCAATCACACCTGACAATAACCAACATCGGAGTCACGAAAAGAGTACCCCACAAGAACACGTCTCACCGCCGCATGGCCCTCCGGCGTGTCCAACCATGGATGACCGGGAAACGTTCGTTTCAGATCCTACACATACACAATAACAAAATTACATCAATATTATAATTAATTTAATTAAATATATAAAAATTACATGATCAATCTGCTTGGTGGCAGGGGTGACTCTGTCTTCAACGGCGGAGATTAGATCATTATAATAGCTATCAGGGACCGTAGATTTCTTTTTAGCAGCACCAGATAATGAAAACCAAACTTTGGGCCTTAAAGCTGGAGGAATTCCACCTTTTCTAATAAGCTTTTTTAATGCCATAGCATTAACCAAAACAGAGAATTTAAGGGCAGCAGCAGAATAAGAAGAATATTCATAATTTTGTAAATACCAATTTGCCCCTTTGCTAGCTTCTAATTCCCACCATACCTTACCCTGTTCCCTCATCTTTTCTCTCACATCGTTCAATATATTCACATCATCAACATTACCTTCAACCATAAACCCATACAAATCTTGAAACTTTACAACAATATTTGCCCTTCTTGCATGAATACTCGGCCTTAAAATCTGTAATTCGGATTGGATTTCGAAGGGCGAATCCTTCTTTCGTTTAGTTGTATACATTTGAAATTTGTTCGACGAATTCAAGAATGAAGATGGATTGATGGGTGTACTCGAATTCTTGATCTTAATTTTAGATTGTGGAAGAAACCACCCACTTTTTTAAAGAATCTTGAACAAACAAGAAGCTTAATCTGTGGGTTTCTTCAAGAAAAAAAAAATTAAGAACAAAATGGGTTGATTATATATATGCAATGGAAATAATCAAGAAAGCTCAAATTGGGTGACTAGGTGAGATGGGTGAGATTAAATTCGAATTTTTTCGACGTTTCTCCAAATGGGTGTTTGAGAAAACTTGAATTTGAAACCAGTAATATACTATAATAATAACGGCAAACATAAACCAAGAGACAAAAGGCAAATTTTGATTATTAATAATAAAATATATCTAACGAAACGCTCCACGAAATATCCGCTTGTACTTGTTGTCTTTGTTGTGGGAAATTAAAAAAAAATAAAATCCAAAAAACCCTCGATTTTTCAAAAAAACTCGAATGATTGAAAATGTGGAAATTAGTAGAAAGAAAGGCAGAATCTTTGGCTTGATAAAAGAAAGTTTGTATTTTCTAATGTTTTAAATACAGTTTTTGGGATTATTAAACCTTTTTAATTTGATGGTATTGTGGAAAAGATATGGAAATATTGGGACTATCATATATTATAAGGAAATGAAATTTATATTCGATTAGGTTACTATTAAATCTTGTTTCAATGATGTCAATGATCTATATGATAATTTTGTTGTTATGCAACGGTAAACTCAAAATTTCAAATTTTGTTACCTAATATTTAATTTCATGGTTATAAGAGAAAGAACTGAATAAATTAATTGATTGTATCTCCATCTACAACGGTACATTTACTCCAATAAACTTAAAAAACAAAATTACAAATATTATTAACTTGACTAATTTGAACATAAGTTTGGTCTGTTTGGATGTGTTGGATACACATTTGGGGTTGAAATGTTCAGTCCGCCGGAGAACGGCACAATTAACCGATTTTATTTATAAAAAAGAAAAATGTTAAATAATCTCATTACGGCAATTGTTAAAGAATTTTTTAGCTTAAACTACTTGTAAATTAAATGATACAAACTGTCTCTTAAGTTTCATTAACCATTAGATGTAGGTAGAGCGCAAGGTGTGACTCTAAGTTATAGCTATGTTAAAGGCATTTTTGTTTTTTAACATGGTTTTAACACTTACTTCAAAATTATTCTCCCTAGTTTAACATCCTATAACATCATTTTAAAACCCACAAAAAATACCTCAAACCACTTAATGAGTCATGCATGATCTCACATTACATATATGTAATCGATAAGATGGTCGGGATTTCCGGTAATAAATATTTTGTAACAAAAATTAGCAGTCCTTAGATTACATATGAAATCAAATACAAGTTGTTCTTAGTAAAATTATCCTCCCTGATTACATATGATCCTCGTTGTAACTAAAAAAGATCTTTTTATATATTAGACAGACAGAATATATTGCAATACACAGGATCACAGGGGGAATGTATCCTCTTTGCCCAATTTTTTAATTAGTGGTGTTTCTGTCCAAGGTCGTGCCACAGACTAAAAAATTGTGACCTCACATGAAAATAAAGGAAAACCTTAATTATTGGGAAAGTAAATACTTCCTCCGTATCAAAATAAGTGACAAACTTTCCATTTTAAGGTGTATCAAAATAAGTAATACACTTTGAAAACTTTCCATATTTGGTAAAAATAGTGGGACCCATACCCACTAACTATCCACTTTAATAAAGTGAAATTACCCTTATACACTTACTTTTACTTTTAAAACTCATTAATATCACTTTATTCAAGAAAAGTGGGACTCATTCTCCACTAACTATGTACTTTAATCTATTTTAACCTCTACTTTAATCTTTTACCTCAAAAAATGTGTAAACCAATTTGTGTCACTTATTTTGATACGGAGGAAGTAATTGTGATTGATAATGGATATTTTTATTTTTGTCTTGGAACTTGACAAAATCTTAAGTTAAAGTTTAAATTCTGTTATTATCAATTTATTATATACTCCCTCCGTCTCACTTTAATTGACCACTACAAAAAAAGCACACAATTTAAGAAAAATGCATTAATTATATAATGTCACCAATCAAATTTTCTCTTTCCCACTTAAATGTTTTTTGATTGGTTGAAATTTAGGAAATGACACTTTTTGTGGGACAAACTAAAATAGTATACTGGACATTTAAAATGGGACGGAGGGAGTAACATTCTTTTTGTATGTCTTTATGATATGCAGTACAATAGTTATTAGAAATATGAAAACTGGTTTTGATCTAACGGTAAGTTTTATTGGGAAAATATGTGATATTTAGTAATAGATTAATATTTGCAGTTAACAAAAAGATATTAGAAAAATTTTAGGATAAAACAGCAAACGTGTACGGTATGCGTTTCGATAGACGGAAAAAAATATTTTCTCGTAGAATAATGGTATTGGTGATAATTTGTACATATTCATGTGCCTACTAATTTGATCATGACAAATTCAAAATCAATAGATGATATGAAAAGAGAAAATTGGTGATGGACATATGTCAAAGTTAGAAATGGATAGGCACAATTAGAAGATAAGGTATGGTGGCTTAAGCCATTTGGCGACCTATGTGTCACCTATGGGTTAAATCACTATTTTACATTTCAAATTCTAAACCCCAAATACTCCATTTACCATAACTTAACATAAAATACTTTTTTAGAACCCATTAAAATACCTCTTACCCAATAAAAACATCCAAAAAACTCTCTCTCTCTCTTCGCCAGCCTCACCAAGCATCCGGCGCACACTCTCACTCACCCAACGGGCGGCGTGATGGCGAGGGGGTCAAGCCGGCTTGAGGTGCCATAATAGAGATGGCGAGCTTGGGTGTTCGTTATTGTACCTCAACCTCTTAGTAGGGACAAATATATGCTAGTTGACTAGTTCTTGAACTTTTAGAAAATAGAGCGCTAATTAACATTTATTATATAGAATAAGTGAGTTGAATTTTCAACCATAGTTCATGGTGCCTGTTGACCCTAACACAACCATGGTTAGTAAAATGTCTCCTTGTCACCATGTGCAACCGTCGTGTAAGCACGCTGCTTCAGTGCTTCCTATTACTTTCGAAAATCCATGCTTACGTTTTCGGTATAAAAGTTTTTAATAAAAGAATCCACGTTATATTCCGATCACTAAAACTCAAACCACTGACATGTATTGTTGTTAACCATTTTTATCAAGCTATCATTGTATTAGGTCGCAGTCCATGTGACTAATTAAATAATCCAAGGTCGTGGTGCACGACCTGCAACCTTATGTCGACCTTTTTTCGTGCCCTATTATATCGGTCATGGGTTGGGTTCTTTCTATTCTACGTATCAAAGTTCTATTATTATTGTCTGTTTGTAGTAATTTCCGGTTTTAAAAGGTAGTCGATGTTTTAATTACTTATATCTTAGCTTTGTTGTGGCATCGATCCCTGTTTTGTGGCTTGTGCTCAAGTTTCTAACTTTGTAGTGTCTTATATTTCTCTGCTAAAAAGATACTCTTTGTATCAAAATAAGTATTGCCATGTTTATTTTTCAGTTTTTATGATAAAAAATAATAAAAAGTTAGGGTTAAAAAAATAAATTGACTTTTTAATAAATTAATAGTGTTATAAAGAATAAATTAGTGATGCTAATAATATATTTAAAAATAAAATAAAGATTAGTCGACCATAAGAATAGCATATGTTATTAGATAACCTGTGCCTAACCTTTTGACGCTTACGATAATAACTAAAAGAAATCACGAGATGAAATAAACTTATGTTAACGGATGACAATACATAGTGGGACCACCGTACAAACACACGTAATAATACCGTACTACGCTAAAACACTCGACACTACAAATTCTCTGAAACTAAAGGTGGCAAATTCTTTTATTTCACATGCAAACGTACCCTATATCCTAGTGCTCACCACCCTCTTCTTTCTTTTGAGCCATACCACCGCCACCCCATCCCGGACCACCACCGCCCATTCCAGGACCGCCGCCGCCACCCAACCCAGGGATACCGCCCATTCCACCACGCCCACCTAGCCATCCAGGACTACCACCACCGCCCCATCCACCTCCACTTGTTCCACCAGCTCCACCTGGACCAACGCCACCCCATCCGCCACCTTCACCGCCACCACCTCCGGGCCCTCCTCCGTATCCACCGCCGGCACCCCTCCCTCTATTACCCAACCCACCACCTCTACCAACCCCCCATCCTGCACCAAAACCAGCAACACCTATTTCCTGTGCTTTCCCACTTCCACTTTCTGCAAACATTCAAAACAAAACAAATACAGAACATTATTTAAATCTATCAAAATAATTCTATTCGATTTCAACAATATATAAACAAAAGACACTAACTTTTACTTGGATCAAGACTTTCTTGACTCTTGTCAGCTTCGGAAGAAACAAGAACAACTGCAAACACAAGAGTTAAAAAGACAAGTATGCCCATGGATGAAGACGCCATTGTTATCGAAGATTGGTGCTTTTTGTGTCATTGTTGATTAGGTCAATGGGTTTATATGGATTTAGAGTGTAAGAAAAGCCAAAAACGAATTGAAGAAGCCATTAATGGAAGATTCAGAAGCAGTGATGAGCTACAAGAATTAGGGTTTTGACTTTCGACGGAGTCTTCTATGTTGGTACAAATGTCATGCATGCATCCTCCTATTGACCCGTTTTGCCACGTGTCTTGATGTCTACATTATGGTAGTAGCTTAATCGGTGCCCTCAAAATATATGTCCACAAAACTTATCCCTTCTATTCCGGATTAATTACTTTTTAAATAGCTAGTTTCAACAGTGTATGTTTCCGAAGTTTGTTAAGTAAGCTTTGTAGTAAAATCTATTCCTTCTGTCTAACACGTTTCTATTTTATTATTTCCCAAAAATAATTATCTATTACGATAAGTTTCAGTTCTATCCTTAGTTCTCCTTGAGATTAAAGATTATAAATTTTCTCGAGTAGTTAGTGTCTTAAATATGGTGGCATATATATCTAACTAAAATAATATTAAACCCCGAATTTCTAATTATCGCTTTTCACAAAATGAAATGGCTCATTTATCGTTATTTTTAATTTTATTTATTAAACTTAATTTAATTATAATACATGAGATCTATCACTCAATAATTAATAACTATATCCAATTTAATATGATTTAATATTTGTTATAATATATTAATACCTTAAAACACATGAAACTAAAAAACTAATAACTATATTCAATTTAATGTGATTTAATATTTGTTATAATATATTAATATCTTAAAACACATGAAATTAAAAGTGTAACACTAATATTGAAACGGAAGAAGTGTAATATTATTGATTACATTTAATATCGTTTAACAGTTATAAAACTTTTGTATAGTGTGTTGGTTGGGTGAAATGCTAAGTAATGAAATTGAATTTAGAATTATATTGAAATTGAATTATGATATTTTTCATACCTATTTTTTTTAACTTTTTTTCATTATCTTATTTTTTATATTTTTTATATAATTAATTGTTTTAATTGTTATTTAATTTTTTTATGTTTTAAAGTTATAATTGTTTTTTTAATATTTTTTACTATATTTGATCAATTTTAAATTCTGAAAAATATTAATATTTAAGTTTGTCAGTTCATTTAAGAAATATAATTATATAATTTTTTAGCTATTTGTTAAGTAATTTTAGTTATAATCAATTATATAAATTTTTAGTTACATATAATTAAATTACTAAATGTTCCTTGATTTGTAATATAATTAAATTCTAGATAGAAAAATTACGAAAGATTACGTAAGATTACGTCAAAACAAACGAAAACTTTATCTTACAAATATGTAATGGGTGTCTCAAATAAGGGTTCAAAAATACAAAGTACTTTTTCAATTCATATATTTGATAGTAAAATAACAGAAAAATCAAGTTGTAATTCTAGATCTTTAGTACATTATTACTATATTTGGAGAAGTTATACTAAATTTAGAAAATATATATAGAGGATTAAATAAATAAAATTATGGAAAACGTGACATATAGAGTAGAGTAAATTAGATGATGTAAACAATGTAATTGAATGATATTTAGGGGTTTTTCAATAAAAGATTGAGTTTTGGTAATGTATATAGTAGAGTAAATTGATATTACCGACAACGTATCGCTCAATACCGGTGGAAATGACCTCGCTATCCCTATTCATTCCTATTGGTATTGGGGCTCTCAGTGTGTGGATTCGGATATGGGTATTTCAAGCCTTAAGACTAATGAAATAATGGACACATTCTCTCAAGTTGGGTCACAATTCAATAATGGTGATAATGGGCCTCAGTTAATAAACGAGGAGATTGGGGACATGAAAGAAATTAAATTGCCCATCCGTTGGAGATAAGGAAAGCAGTCCTCCGATCAAATTCAGTTGTTGCCACTCCTCCAAAGGTGATGATTCTTTCGAAATTAAAAGGAAACAAAATTATCCAAGGAAGTGAAGGAAACAATAAATGTGGGTAATCAAACAGGGTTCCAAACTTGTGTATAATGAATTATTATTTGTCCTTAAAACATTCGTGGAATTGGGGGGAGTGATATATATAGCAAAAGTTATAATGGAATAAAGCATTTCTTTTCAAATCCTTGTTAATACCAAACCCATTCGTAAACCAAACACCACCTTAATTTGGTTATTTCTTTATTACAGAGTATTGAAAGATAACCTACTAAAATTTTATTCGAAAACTTAATTATCATTATGGAACATATTGGTTATTGTTTCTTTTTTATTACTATGAAAAATAAAGTATTTTGCGATTGTTTTTTTTATTCAATATGTATCTTTTTAGTATAATTTTCTAAAAATATTATTTGGCTAAAATTAAAGTAGGGCCCAACTTGTATTTTACACATTTTTTACTTACAAAAAAAACAAACCCAAATCGATTGAAAAACCAAACTAAACGGATTATATGGTTTCAAAAACCGAATTTTTGTTTGTGTTCGGGTTTAGGTAAAAATCAACCCAACCCGGTCATGCACACCTACTAAAAGATACCAATTTTAACCTCTCTTTAGTTTTATAGTAAAAACAGAGCAAAACAAAGGTCCATTTTCTTGGTCAAGTTGGTCATCGGGTGAGTGCTGGACAAGAGTTATAATTTATCTTTTGTCACACTTGTAATTAACTTGGAGGTCTTAAGTTCTGAGTATTAAACTTATACACAAATTAAGCAACAAATAACCGTTCAATTCAAACAGCAAATTATATCATAAGCCATATCCACCAAAATGTTATTAAAGGAGTTCGAAACAACAAAACATTACAAAAACAAACCACCTAGGCAAAATCTCCACGTGGCTGTGACCTTTTTTTTTATATAAACTAATGTTTTTAAACTTTACGGGTCGTTCGAGTAACCAAATCTTTAGAAAATGAAATGGGCCACAATGTTTTTAAACTAAACTGAAAAGCATCATTAACAAAGTAAACGACAACCAAAGATAGCGGATAAAGAGCGAAAGCAATGAACAATGTCCAGTTGGGAAACTTGGATCTGAAACTCGCAAGAAGCCCCATAATCATATAAGGAGTTTTTATTGGCACTTATTACACAATAAAAACAACTAGAATGTTTTTTTTATATTATCAAGATGTTTTTGTAAGTTTGTGGGATTCTAACTCAAAACCAACTGATTATATAAGGAGTAGTATCCTTTTAAACATATTACAGATTCAGTTTTTGTCAAATGTAGGACATTACTCATCAGTCTCTTACTCTATAGATGCCGTGTGAGTGTTTATATATTTCGGTGAGCCACTTTTTAAATCCTGAAATGAATTCTTGTTTATCGATGTCTCCATTTCCATCAATGTCTAAATGTCTGACTATGATATCGGACATCTCGTCGTCTACTAGGATCTCGTGATAGTTGACTTCCATGATGAAGTTCTTCAGTTCGGTTGGTGTGATGGATATCAATGCAGTCGAAGAATCTGAATTTAATCATGTTTAATTAACATCGAGTTATATATATAGATGGATCCTCTCGATGGCGGATACATCTTGTGATCCATCTTCTTTAAAGAAAACCTCTCCGGAAGCATGTTCCATCATAAAATGAATTAGATTTAGCAATTTATGTTTCTCTTCAAGTAACAATTCCATAACCTGAAATTAAGATTCAAAAGAGAGCAATCACTCACTAATAGCTCAAATCAAGTAAAAAAAAAAACTCTAGTTTTTATGTTAAAGTGTACGTACCTCATTGTATTCAGTCATTGGATCATCCATTAATCGAGTTGTGGCATCAAGCCATTCTTCAAACCTATCATACCATACTCATGGTATTGTCTTTAGTCTCGGGAGCATCTTTTCCATCCTTTTTTGCATAACCATGATCGAGCTTTTTCCCTCTGTCCACCATAAGTGCATTTCCACTTTTACTTCTCCAGCCTCCTTTTCTGTATCCGTTCATCAAAACGCTGCAAATAAATCAAGATTAAATAACAACTGCTTCAATATCTATAATTCTATATTGATTAGATTTCTTGCACTTTTGTGTGCCCTTTCAATTTTAGGGAAACTCTAGGTCTTATTTGGAAAGTTTATTTGTAATTTTCATGAAAAATTGATTTTTTCCCCCAAAGTTCACCTTCTTGATTAGATTGTCCTGATGGACCAATCTGGATTATACTGTAACTTTTATGTAAGTGAAAGGTACCTGATAGCCGAAGTAAGAGAATAAGCAAATAACCGCAGCAGAAAGTGACACAATTGTGTATTCTTGACTCTAAACCAAATACACTCGGCAATAGGATGACTAAAAATGGTATCAGTGAAAAGAACATAACTTGCGCATGGTTTCTGCATCTGTAACAACACCAGATCCTAAAAAAACAAATGTAAGAACACCAGAGCCAATGAATATGATCATAAAATCATCCTTATCAACTTTTTTAATTATACAGATAGTCTCTAATTTTGAAATTTGTAACATCAATTGCTCATGGTTTTAAAACTTGTGACAACAAGTTTAGGGATCATTGGTATTACAAGTTTCAAAATAATCCACTTAACAAAAATAATAATCAAGAGATGAAATCAATAATTTCATACAAACGAGATGAACAATTTATGTAATTTACTCTCATAATTGTTAAGAGAAATGAAGAATGCAAACCGTATAATAACTGTTCCAACTGAATATTGACTCCAGAACCAGGTTTGACGTAGAATTCTCTTCTGGCAAAAATGAAACAAACTCCCCACAAAAGTAATATTGATGATCCAGCAAGCAACCCAGCACCCGTTACAACATATTCTTGAGCTTTTTCTTTACTAGTCGAAAGTCCACTTGCTATTTAAATCACATATCAAAAATAAATTTATTTATTTCTGGATAACAAAGAACAGATAATAATAATAATAAATATAGGTTTATGTACAAGAGAAGTTACCAATAAGTATCAAAGAATCTGGAAGTGAATCGAGAAGCTGAGAAAAACTCGAAACAAAAAAAATTCTTGCCAAGAACACGAAAAATCCTTCCATCACCACCCGCGTAAGATTCACCGTGATATAATAAGTACTCATATATCACAATGAGAAAAATATGACTCGGGATATTGCTTGAACATGGTAAAAAACCGTACATTAACTCACACGGCTCTTCAGAAGAATCCGTTTTTCTGAAAAGTAGAACGGATTCTTCCTCTCGAGCAGTAAGACTGTCATTGACACCATCTGATACCAAATGATCAGCAGTTTCATAATGCAAATGGCGACTTAATACCGTCCCAACTAATAGGAAAAGAATAAAAGTGAAATAATATGCAATTTTTGTAACTAATTTTCCCATTATGAAAATGGTTATTGGGTTGAGTGAACTGTGGGTAGTCGTTCTGCAATATATAGATCGAGCAAAAGGGGATCCTAGTTTGTTAAAGAGGGTGGGGTAAAGTCAACGTGAACTATTTTTTTGTCTTTTTAAACAAATAAATAAGTAAGTTAAATAAAAGTAGGATGCTTGGAAATCTGAGTTAATCTAAATATTATAATAAAGTCTTCCTTACACATTGATGATTCACAATTTCTTTAGTTATTTAGAAGCAATATTAAAGTCCATGTTCTCATCAGTATGTGGTACAGAATAATAAATGAAAAATAAAACTTAAATGAGTTCACATGAAGTGATAATATTTTTAATTGTTACGTACTCTTTTTTTAAGTAGCATTCCGGTTTATAACATGATTTCAGGAGTCGATTTTTTTTTTTTTTTTTTTTTTTGTCTATGATGTAAATGACTAAACTGTTTCGATCATTGTTTTCAAAATTTCCCTAGTGATGCAGCTCATATGTAGAAGAGCGGATCTTTTTATTTCTTGAAGCTTATTAGCGTGTCAAGAAATGATTCCACTGAAAATGACATAACTTTTGTTTCGGTCTCTGTCAGGATCGATTAACCCAGACAGATTAATTAATCTAAGATCTACTAACAATAAGAAGTTGCAGCGGATCAACACTTATGTTAATTGATTAAGAACAATGAATACTGTTAATGAATACGAATAAGAATAAGAACACAGTAATCACAAAAAGCTTCAATGTATATTAATTTGATCGATCAATACACACGTACGTTTACAATTCGTAAGGAACTATATATACTAGTCCTTGAAGCCTAAATTATTAACCTAGTTATTCTAGGATTCGATTACAATCAATATACATAAAGATATACATTCTATAACAAACTAAGCTAGAATCTCGGACTCGATCAGCACCATAAATAGAATCAGTAGTAATTGTTGATCGTCAGTAGTAAGTGTCATCAGTAGTAACTTCCAAGATCAGCATCAGTAGTATATTGCTTTTCTGCCCCATCAGTACTAACTTCAATATGCATTGATCAGTACCAACTGCGGCATCAGTAATAGAATATGTATATCTGTTTCATATCCCAACAATCTCCCCCTAAACTTATTAACTCACTTTGAATAATCAAGTTTCTTCTGTTCTTCATTCTTCTCATTTTGTTCTTCTAACAATTTAGCTCTTCTTTGTCTCCCTTCAATTGTTCTCTGATTTTGCAGTTTTCTTTGAGCTATAATGTACTTGCTGTTTCTTTTAACAAAGTAATTAAACTTTTCTTGAAACATCACAGCATTATACGGTTTCATTAATGTGTTTGTGAATATCTGATACAAAGTTTCTTCTGAATGTGGATATTCTTTTTCATATAAGTACAATTCACAGTTTCTGCTTGATCTTTCAAAGAAGTACATGTTTACTGTGGGGAGCACATTCTAAGCATAAACAATTTCTTTATTTGTGAATATTTCAGGATATTTATCCGGATAAAATGCAGCATCAATCATCTTGGTTAAGTATCCAGCTCCTGAATTCTTCCAAGATTTCTTTGTCATTCTTGGCTTACCAATGATCAAGACTTTAGTAATATCAGCTCTGCTACAGGGCATAATCATTGGTTTCCATCCAGTGAATCTCTGAGTGGATTTGTCCTCTCTTATAACTTCTAGGACATTATCAACAACTCTCCAATTGATAATTGGATTATCTTCAATATAAGCAACAAGAATATCAAGTACTTGTATTTCTTGCTTTCTTTTCTTCCTTGATTCTGTTTCAGGCTCACTTTCTTTCCTCTTTTTGGTTGTTGAGGATTCACCAGATGTTGGTGTTCTTGAGAGAATGACTGTTGGATCTATTTCAGTTAAGACTTTTTCTTTTTCTTTTTCTTCTTCTACTTTACTTTCTGCTAATTCTCTCTTTTGGGCAGTACAATATTTGTCTACTATTGTCATCATTTTCATTCTGCCAAAGGATTTAGCACTATGCCCTTTTGACTTTAAGAAGTCAATCATTTTCTTCTTTTGTTCAAAAACATCATCTGGTAGATCAGCCTTCTCTCTTTTACATTCTGCTACTAAGTCTTCAAGGCAGTTGAGATGTTCTTCTTCTATTTTTCTTTGTCTTTCAAACTCTGCCTTTTGACCTTCTACCAGGACTCCTTCTATATTTGGAATTTTTATTTCAGCTGCTTGAATTTCTGGATTTTTTAATCTTTCTTCTTCAGCCTTTTTCTTGTCTTCAAGAGCTTGAGTCTTAGCAACTTTTCTTAAGTACCTTATCCTGTTCACCTTCCATTTGTCTTGTTTTGCAGGTCTGACATGGTTCATTTTGTTTACCATGTAGTGACCTAGAGCTCTGTTTGGATAATCATCATCAAACTTTTCTTTTCCTTTTCCAATACAGGCTGAAAGTGGAGGTGGAATGTACTTCATATCAGGAACATGAGTGAATACCAATTAACATTGTCATCAATGTCAGGTATGACAAGTTATTGTTCTGGTGTTGGAGGTTTAGTTACAATTATAACCTGTTCTCGTTCAAGAATTTCTGGTATTTCTTCATCTTCATCTTCAGTAGTAACCAAGGTGGTTGCTACTGGTATAATTTCTGGTTTAAATACCACAATCTGTTGATTTTCATTTACTACTGGTGAGGTTGCTGTTGGAGTTACTACTGCTAGGGTATCAGTAGTATCCATGATTTCTTCTTCTGGAACATTTACTACTGGTGTATCTACTTCTTCAACATGGCCAGTAGTAACAACCTCTTGATCCTTTGCCTCAGTTATATCCATAGGATCAGTAGTTTCTATGACCTCAGTAGTAACTTGAGAGTTTATTTGTTCTGCTGTTTGAGATTGATTTGCAGACACAAATATATCCTCATCCATACTTTTCATTTCTTTGTTCAGGTCTTCATTAAAACTTTGACATGTTTCAC
Source organism: Calendula officinalis (assembly GCA_963853835.1). Lineage (NCBI taxonomy): Eukaryota > Viridiplantae > Streptophyta > Magnoliopsida > Asterales > Asteraceae > Calendula > Calendula officinalis. Next base: position 56,315,638 of record OY970823.1, on the reverse strand, counting down.
CATGGACCTCTTTCAGATTTAGGAGAGCAGCTGCTGCTATGGATTGATCAATCATCCGTTGAATTTGATCTTTCTCCCCCTTAGTGATCTCAACCTGTCGAGCCTCACTATCTGCAATCTTCCTTTGTAATTTTCTGATCAAATTGGATTGCTTTTGAAGCCTATACTCGAACCTCTTCTGTCTTCTGTTCAGAGTATTGATGTAGTGCTTCATGTAGGTCATGGTTTTCCCTTGGTTGTTCAGTAAAGTCAGACAATTTTGTACAGTGGTTTTAAGGGTTTCCTTCATATCCGTCAATTTAGTTTGTTTAATACTGCCCTCAATCCATTTGGGTGGATCATTGGGCTCATTTGGTACATTGGTTTGACGGTTTTCCATCCTATCCGTCAATTCAGGTTGTTTCTTTCTACCCTTATCACTTCTTGGTGATAGATTGGGTTGTTTGGACACACTCTTCTTCCTAGAAGAAGCAGTAGTGCCCCCCCTTGTGGTTTCTTGGCACCGGGGTCCTCTTAGTGCTGCCTCAAAAGATGACTCATCACTTAGAGTTGCCGAGGTATGGGTCCTAATGATGTTCTCACTAGCTTGTGCACCCACCTTTGGGGCATCAGTAGTGAGAGCCCTTTCCTCATGCCCTCTCTCCTCCTTGGAGGACAACTCTTGGAGTCTGGGGTTTGACTCAATTGGTCCCCTGGTGTCCTTTAAGGAAGTTTTCTTCCTTTTGTAGGTTTTAGAAATTTCTTTGGCTATGGTCTGGTCTTCCTCAGAGTGAAGAGTAGCACTCTGAGGATTAATTTCATGTACCTGGAATTATTCCTACTGGTGTTTGAAAACTTTGAATATTGAGGAAATTGATTTTGTTTTCCATTGTTTTTGAAATAATTGCTTCTGTTTGGACTTTTATACCTGATATTTTGCACAAATCGTTGTGCAATTCTTCCAAATTTGGGAGTTTCAACTTGTGATCTTTTAAGTTCTTTTGCTTTTGTTTCTTCAATTTGTTTTAATTTTAAAGCTTTTTCCTTTTCTTTGTTAACTTTAAATTCTTTGAATTTTTGACTGTTTATAGGATTGAAGTGACAATTCTTAGCTATGTGGTTAACCTTGTTGCAAATTAAGCATGATAATTGTAACGACCCGAAATTTGTGAATAAATAAATTGTGCAAAAATATGATAAATAAGGATAAATCGTTTAAAGAACGTAGGAATTGGTTTCGTGTCGTTTGGACACCGTACGAGAAAGTTATGGGCGAAATCGGGTCAAGACACTTGATGAAAAGTGCAGCCCTGCTGCCTTGAGGAGTTCGCGACGCGAACTTAGGTTCGCGATCGGGAACGAGCTCCAGGGAGTTTGGCCATCGAGCGCGAAGTAGTTAGCGATGAGTTAGCGATCGTGAACTATTGGGGGTTCGCAGAGTTCGCGACGCGAACTTTGGTCGCGTCGTGATCTTATGTCTGGCAGCATTAAAGTCGGGATTTGGCTCATTTATGGCATTTATGAACCCTAGTTTTTCTCTCTCGAGTTTGTGAGCGTTTTTGAGGGTAAAGCATCGTTTGGAGCTGAATTCTTGGTCAAATCTCGTGATTCTTCACTCCTAGTTGAAGATTTAAGGTATATCTTCAATCCTTTGTAGTTGTAGCTTTAGATCTATGGGTTTAGAAGCTTGGGTTTGAAACCCTAGTTCTTGGGGTTATGGATTATGGTGATATAAATGGTGTATACACTTAATAGATGGTATATTAACAAAGAAAACAAGTGTATGATTATGATTTGTAAGAATCTTAAGGGTTGGTTAAACCTAGGGTTTGGTAATCACCATATTTGGGGGAAATGGATTGATGGGTGTTATCTAGAGGTAGATGAACACATTGATAGTAGATTGTGATGTTGAACATTGTATGATCATTGTTTTAGGCTTTCGGTGACATCTTGGAAAGTCGGTGAAATTGTGAAGCAAGAGTTTTGGTGTCAAGAACACGGTTGGAGCATTTATTGCTAAGGTGAGTACGTGTGGAATTTACTGAGTACATAGCCCTTTTAAATATTTTCATTACTTGTGTTATGGTCTATTTGCTTAATTGTGTAGACTAATAGTTGATAGTTAGTTATACCGATGATAGTATTGAACTAACTTGCTTGTTGATGAAAGTGATAGCCGAGAGCTAGATTGACATAACCATAGGGTTATGATGAGGTTGAGATGATGTGATGATACGGGAGACTCCCCGGTCATGAGGTGTGGATTGAGGGGCAGTTGGGATGAAATTTCCATCGACTCTTCCACGTTAGTAGTCTTACTCATTGGACGTATTCCGGTGGGAAGGCAGGTATCGGTAGCGTGGGCGATCCTATTGCCGGTACCTTGTTTCTAGTTAGCTCGGGGGCGACCCGATAACTAGATATGTATGTGGTTCTAGCTAGTTCGGGGGCGACCCGATAGTTAGACGTGATTGCTAGGTAAGCAAGGTTGATAGGGTCACACTAAGGTGACTAGACTGGATAGTTGGATATATATATATATGTATATTGATTGATTGGTTATATGAAACGTGACATTTCATTTTATTACCGGGTCTAAACCCATGTAGCTCACGAGACGTTTTTGTCTCACGTACTCCTTGTTTTGTTTTGCTATGTACTCAGGTTCGGGATCGAAGGCTTAGGTACGCATGGATAGAGATGCGGGACCTAGATTAAAAGAACACTAGATTGGATTTGGTCTTAGGTTGGTTATGATCTATTTTGTAACACCTACTTTTATACTCTGATTTCATACCAAGGTTTTTGTAAATCCAAATTTGAGGATGTTCTTCTATTTATGAAAAATGATTTATTTTGGGCAAATGTTTTGTATTAAAATTTGAGGTGTTACAATAATTTTGTTGACTTAGCACTTTCAGGCTTTCTTTGTTCTTTTAACTGGTTCAAGTTTCTTTGATTTCCCCTTCTTAAAATTTTTGGTATATTTTCTGAGTTGTATTTTGGGGATTCAGTTTGACTTTGGGTTGTGTGAAAACTTGTATCAGTTGACTCAGTTGTTTGATCATCATCAGAAGATTCATTTGATTCATTACTGGTTTCAGTTTCAGTTTGATTTTCTATTTTTAAATCATTTAAAGTCTTTATGTGCTTGATTTAAGAGGAGAGATACAATTTGTTGGAGGTGGAACTGCATGATATCCCACTCCATGCACGACTTTTTCAGTGGTTTGATTACTTGTTAATTCATTGATAATTTTAGAACTTCTTTCAAATTTTTTAATAGTTAATTTATTCTGTTCTAATTCCATTTGACATTCTTCTAATTTGATCAAAGTTTCTTTTAATTTTAATTCAACATGTTCTTTTTCATAAGTGGTTTGTAGCAATTCATCTTTTATCTTTTGATCAGTTATATTATAGATTTTAATTTGATTTTTTAAATCAGCTATACAGCCATTATATTCAATTCTTCTATTTCTGTTTAGAATCATCTCTTCAAGTGTTTCTTTATTAAGTTTTTCTAATTCTTTATATGCCTTAATGCATTCAAGAGTGCAAGATTTAGAATGTACCTCAGTAGTAGAATCAGTAGTGAAGGCCATGAGAGCTTGGTTTTGTGCATGTTCCTCTGCTTGAAAGCTCCAGTCATATCCTTGTCCTTCTTGAGATACTAAGGCAGTTGAATTGGAAGTGTCGTTTTTGTTGTAGCTTGATCTTTGGTCTTTGTTTGGACATTCTCTTGCAAAGTGACCCAAATTGCTGCAGTTGTAGCATTTGACATTGGTCTTGTCAAATACAGCACGATCACCTTTGTTGTAAGACAGATTTTGCCTTCCAGTTCTTTTAAGAAACCTTTTTGTTCTTAAGCTCAGCATTGTCATCTGCCACTTGATGTCCATCTCTTCCAAATCATCAGGATTGAGTTGTTCTAAATCCTCACTAATCAATTCAGTATGCACATAACTAGTGAAGAAGTATTCTCTTGCTACATCTTCAATGCCTGCATTCTTTATAGCCTCCTGACATGTTCCTGTACTAGACACAAAAGCAGCATTGTTTGAAGGTAAATTTGGAGTTTTAGTACTTACCTCAGATTCAAACACTCTTAGCTCATTGTACAACTCATCCAGCTCTTTTTCTTCCAAAGCATCACCTTGTCTATATATGACTGTATACATAGACCATTCCTCACCAAGAGATCTGAGAAACTTTCTGTTTACATCATCATTGTCTGGTTTGTAACCAACTTGATTCAGTTCACCAATAAGTTTGTTGAACCTATCAAAGACTTGTGATAATGATTCATTCTTTTGGCCTTTGAAGTTTTCAAAGTCCTGTTTCAGTACAGACTTCATGTTTCTTTTGGTGCTTTTGGTGCCAACAAATCTCTTCTCCAGTTCCTGCCATAGCTTCTTTGCATCATCATATTTAACAAAGAGATGTTGATAATCATTGTGGATAGCCAGCAAAAGAGTGCTTAAGGCTTTGAGTTCAATGCCTCTGTCTTTCTTCTCTTTTTCACACTTGAGTTTGTCGACTTCAGTTGAGGAGCTTGCTACTTGAGTCTGGATGGTTTTGTTGCCTTCAACAACAACTTCCCACATGTAATAATCAGTAATAAGCATATATTGCTTGATTCTGTTCTTCCACATCCCAAAGTTGTTGGGAGTAAGAATGAGAATTTTGTTAGCTTGAGTGCTTTCATTGTTATCAGACATGATTAACAATTTTGAGTTCGAAAGTATGAAACTTTTTTCCGTTCTTAATTCGTAGATCTAGAACCATAAAGCTCCGATACCACTTGTCAAGATCGATTAACCCAGACAGATTAATTAATCTAAGATCTACTAACAATAAGAAGTTGCAGCGGATCAACACTTATATTAATTGATTAAGAACAATGAATATTGTTAATGAATACGAATAAGAATAAGAACACAATAATCACAAAAAGCTTCAATGTATATTAATTTGATCGATCAATACACACGTACGTTTACAATTCGTAAGGAACTATATATACTAGTCCTTGAAGCCTAAATTATTAACCTAGTTATTCTAGGATTCGATTACAATCAATATACATAAAGATATACATTCTATAACAAACTAAGCTAGAATCTCGGACTCGATCAGCACCATAAATAGAATCAGTAGTAATTGTTGATCGTCAGTAGTAAGTGTCATCAGTAGTAACTTCCAAGATCAGCATCAGTAGTATATTGCTTTTCTGCCCCATCAGTACTAACTTCAATATGCATTGATCAGTACCAACTGCAGCATCAGTAATAGAATGTGTATATCTGTTTCATATCCCAACAGTCTCCATTCCAGGTTAGTCACTTGTCAATAGTTCCATATTGACGAGGGCTACATACTGGTAACTTTCGGGCCCAAAAACGACGTTTTTGGAGATTGATCTGCATTTTTAGTTTTTTCTGTTTAATTGTTGCTTTATTTTAGTCCCAGTTTTTAGCACGTTCGAAATTCTTAGGCTTATTTATAGTTTGAGTGAGATTGTAATGATCGATTTAAGATTTGAAGAAATTCGACTTTTTCTCCCAAAATTCTTGTTCTTTGTGTTGAACCGATTTTTAAGATTTAAATCCACAGTATTCTTGAATCAAAGTGATTTTTGGTTTAAATTGTCCTAGGTATTCTTAGAAACAACAGACCAATTTGTGTTATCGTTTTTAGCCTACATCACCTAGTAATCTGTGAATGTTTACCTATAGAAGAGATCGAACCCGTGACCTCTAAGAAATTATTTGGAACGCCGTTACAACTAGACAATCTGGTTAATGATAATATATACATCACACTTCATATATATATAATACATCACACACCATGACATCATGTCAAATACGTTACAAAATTTCGTGCTGATAATATGCAGGGCACATGCCCTCGATGACCTGTGGCTGTTATACATGATTTTTAAATAGAACAGGGGCCAAATGATCTTTCAGAAGAACGAAGAGTACTTGGAATTTAAGCAAACAACACAACTTATATGGACTTAGGTAAAATGGTGTTTATATTGGAAGAACATGTTTAAGAGCAAGTCTTTAGGAAAAAAAACAAAAACAAAAACAAGATGTGGTTTTGTGTTAAATTAAATGCATTTATATTTTTTTAACATTATCTTAATACTCACCTTAAAATTATCCTCAATCGTTTAATATTTTTACAACATTTATTTTGATGCCCACAAAAATAACTAAAACCAATTACAATTTAAAAAATAAATAAATAAGGAAAATATTCTTTAACTATTCCTTTGCCAACGGGGTATTCAGCGCCAGAGTGGCGTGGTTTGGCACCGCTAAATCGACTTTGGCGTGCCTTGGCGAAACGACACCCACAACATTAAAAAGAACATATATGTCATCCAAAATATACAACTTTTTTCATTGATTTTTGTAACGAGATCTATTTGCCACTTATTTGATTAAGAATGTGGTTTTAATCTATTATTATAGGCTGAGCTTGGGACAAGCTTGTTTTTTTTAACTTACTTTTTATATTTTTGAGTTATTCTAGCTCTCATACAAAATAAACGTATATGTTTCAATCAAGATCCGAGTTTAAGCCTGCATCAAAAAGACTAAAAGTTAACACAAGATAACTCTCATTAGTGACACTTAGAAAAGTGTCAGTAAAAATTGGGTAAAGACTAAAGAGTATAACATTTTACTTTTACCTACACATACAAGAGTGTAGGTAAAATCAGGTACAATATGTAAAAATCTATAATGATGCAAAAATGCGTAACATTATAAAGCACATTAACTTTATTTGTGACGCATGCTAATTAAGTATATTATATATTAGCGAAAACACTTGAAAGTTAATTTCAGAATCGATATCATATATTAAAGTTTTATTTGTATTAAGTGATAACCTTATAATATTACAAGTACCAATTTAATGGTTCACCATTCAATGTTCGTTCATATACAGATATTTCAATACTATTATATCATGTCCGGTTTTATGACTTGTAAACCAACAAAATATATAAATTTTGTTGGACTTGAAAACAAATAAATTAAATACACGTTGAACAACGCATCATATCGTATCTTTGGCAAATGATAATCCCACTGGGTACGGCCTGTGGAATCTTGATTTAACATTGTTATTATCATTGTTGACTTTTGTACTGCTTTTGGTCAACACAGCCTTTTCTTTTGGATTCGGGTCATTGGACTCTGTAAGAAACTGAAGCCCCTGAAATATTCATGTCAACCATGAGTGAAATATAATGTTGACTTTTGACCATTTACTTACTAACAGGTTAATTCTGGTAATGATAGCATAAAAGTTAAAAATTCTTGTAATTACAAATTTATAAATATATTCAAGACTAGAGACAAACCTTCAAAGAAGTCTCCTCATATGTAATTCTTGATTGTTCTCCTATCTTTGATTGAATATCCTGTTATAGGTTAAAGAAACATATATATTATATACAAAATTACCAACAAAAATCAACTTTTTAATTAAAGATTGTTGAATCTGATTGACACTGACCTGAAAGAGCTTAGCATTAATCCCATCTTTAATCCCACCAGCTACTTGCAATAAATAGTGCAAACCGGAATTTGTCATATCCTGTTTTCCTTCAATAAGGTCTATTTTTCCTTCCTGTTATTTTAATTATAATTAAAATTATTATTTAGTAAAAGATTACAAAGTTTATTATTAAAAATAAAAAAGAGAAAAGTTACCAAGCCAGCCACCATTTGGTGGATCATATCTATGTCATAACCTATTTGATTAAGATTGGACTTCACATCATTTACCTGCACAAAAGTCAGATTGATACATCATTTATATAAAAGCAAACAGATACTTTTATATAAAATGAAACTAAAAATTGTTTGTCTTACATCCTCTGCAATCAGTTTACTTATTTCCTTCTGCTCGTCTAACTTCCAGTCCAAGTTTTCAAGTCTTTTTGATAAATGCCTTTTTGTAGACTGCACACAAACAAAAAGGCAAAAGTTAGCATATATAATAAAAAATAAGAATAAAAAGATTAAAATTTATGAATTTGGTACAAGTAACTCACAACTAGTGCATCTGATACATTCTCTAACTGTTTTGAGACCGTTGTTACAGCATTTGCCATATTGCTCTTGGTTACAAACATAACATCAGAAAACGAGAAACCCTGAAGAATAATTATATAATTTAATAAAAATCATGAATTAATGTTATTTATTAGTAATTGAAATTAATATTACCTTCCACCACATATAACAATATCCCATTGCTCCTAATGCTGCAGCTGGCATCAAGTAAGATGAGTAACCCCCTGCATCAAGAAAAGATAAATATGTTGATTTTTTTAAGGATAATGTTCCTCTAAATAAGCATGTAATACTGATAATTTTACCTCAACATGGATGAATTATTCAAAGCATGAGAATTAAATGCAAAAAACTATAATTAAAAAGATAATGTCATACCGCTAGAGCTAGTATTTCCATTAAAAATGGTAACAGGTCGAGAGAGAGATAATTCCCGGATCTCTTGTGCCAGCTGTCGGATCTGAAGTGATTCCAAGAATGAAACAAGAGCAATTAGTTACTTTTTTTAATAAAAGAATATTCAATATTGAGAAATGAGAATAAAATAAGTGTATTATTCAAAATTAGGTTTTGAAATACCTGTGCTGCAAGAGCTGCACTATCATATTTTCCAGGTTGGATTTCAATTTCATTAACACCTTTCATCAATTCCTGAAGCTCTGATATTACATCTGACAGTTTTCCACTCCTCAATATAACAGAACTAGTCAGGCCTAGAGACACAATTCATTAGATTCTCATTGTGTTCTTGATTCCAATTTGTGAAAACAAAGATACATAATAAAATTAGGAAGCATGGCTTCTTGTTCAATTACTTCAAAGGACGTAATAAATTTAACTATCACCAGCAGCATTTAACACTTTCAGCTATAATTCTTAATGGACATAATTTAATCATTATGATAAACCCTAAACTTTCAACAATTTGTAACGGAGCTTACCGATAACTTCCAACCATAAGATTTACAACGATTCAAAAATTTTAATTCTATAGAAAGCATACGAATTTCAAGTTTTAGGGTTTGGAAAACAACATGGAAATAGAGTGCACAAACCTGCTCCGACGAGGATGAGAACTTTGGAGGTGCTAACTCCGGTTTGCATCGCCATTTTCGACGATTTTTACTCTAGTTTTGGATCGATCGGAGCTGTTCGGTTGAGCAAGGGAGGACGGAAAGATTTTTTACGATGTCTGAAGGGGAGGCTTTGGTTGAAGTCAATGCTCTCTGAAAAAGCTTTTTTCACTTTGCCCCTTCAAGTTATGTGTGAAATTAACACACATCCTTAAGGTTTTTCTTTTATTTCTTTTTGAGACTTTTAAGTATGAAAGCCACACTAGAAAGTAGAACCATTTTGGTTTCAATTGCAATTAAGCCTTCAACGTGATTCGTCTTGTTATTTTTAGATTTGTATCATCTAAAAACTTTTAAGCATCTTCTTTTCCTAAATTTTATATATATATTTTTTAAAATGTAATGATATTGTGATTCGTAATTCGTAGGGTGAGGCAAATAGCGGATATATACGCTTCACATGTTAACCATTCATAAAATGTAATAATATTGTGTCCAGGGGCGGATGTGTGCATTAGCACACGGTGGCACGGGCTGCTACCCAAATTTTTTTGAATAGTACAAAATTTTAATTTTTTTTGGCATTATGGTGTTACTATAAGATTAAAAAACTACCCAATAACATAAAACAATATTAAAATAAAAACCATATATTAGCAATAGTCTAACACAAAGCCCAACTCAGAACCTAAATCTAATTAAATAAATGTTTTATATATTAGCATGTTATGTGTTCGTCAAAAATTTTGTGCTTTTCGAAAGTCCTGTGTTTTTCGAACTCTTTATACAAGTATTTTTTTTATATCCCAGAGTCCTAGGTACTTTGTAATTCTTTATACTTCTCCTAGAGTCCTAGGTACTTTGACTAATACATACAACTTTTTCTCATTTGTATAATATTTAATTATCTCAATTGGTATATAGGCTACAAAATGTACTGATCGATGTAAATTGTGATGTACTTTGTGTATGTATAAATGATCCACTATCTAAAAGTATTCCAAATACAAGTGTTAATATAAATGACCGCTTTCAAAAAATGTCTACATGGAGATGTCAACTTTAGAATGCAAAATCTTACACTATTTTTATTTTTCTATATTTGATGCAGTCGTATTTTTATAACTATTTTTTTTTATATTTGACGCAATCGTATTTTTAGAACTTTTTTTTATTAATATTTAATGCAATCATATTTTTAACTTTTTTTATCTTTCATTTTATATCCGATTTTTTTTTGTGCTACTACTATTGCAAAGTTCTAGTTCCACCGCTGATTGTGTCATGTCTACTTTGTGATGTCTAAGGAAGAGTTTGCCTAGCAAGATAGAATGTTTCTCACATGCAATATCAGAATGATGAAAATCACATTGTCGTGCGCGAATGTGGCCTAATGCTCGCGTTTTTTGTAAAAAAGATCAAGAAAGAAAGATATGGTTTCGTTTTTAAGCTCTCGGGAATTTAGTAGTTATTTTTTGGACTTGATAAATAGTCATTTCTTTGACATGCACTCCTCAAGTTTACAATAATCTCATTCTCAACATAATCCTTGTTGATAAAAATATTCTCATTCTCAATATTTGGGTGAATATTAGATTATACGCTTAAGCGTTTCAGTATTTTATTTTCTCTATTGGTTAATATATATAAATACATGATTATTGATCAAATGTTTATAACATTAGTTCGGAAGTCAAGATAGTGATCAAACGTACTAGAATATATACACACAATGACACAATATTCATTATTTACTATGATATGAATTAAATATCTTGGAAAATTTTCAATCAAATATGCATGTCATCTATAACTTCTAACTAGAGGGTGTTTAATTGTGAAAAACAAGCAATAAAATTCAAGGAAAAGTTTTAATTTAAACACTGTTTTTTAAATATCATACACCAAAAATATAAAACTAGAACTTATATTGCAATACTAAGTAATTTCCAAAAGTAACTACTATAAAGAAGTACTTGGGCTATAAATGCACCTTTCAAGCGCCATTAAAAAAACTAATAAAGCTTGGTTTTGAGCGTTTTTAACAAATAACTACAGGGACCAAGAAAGTCATTTTAGCATTTAGGAAAGGTGCAGCAAAAATAACGCCGTTGTAGGGAATCGAACCCGGGTCAACCGGGTGACAAGCGGGAATACTTATCACTATACTACAACGACCGATATATTCATTGTTCAATACAAGTCGCTAAATAAATTAAAAGTGACAGGTTTCTTTACGAGAATATAGACCCAAAAACTCGTGTTATGCATTTATCATGGGAAGAGTAATTGGTGTGTAATTTTACAAGGTTTGATGTACTAGTTAAGGATAGTAATAGTATAAATCGAGAGATATTGAGAAAGTTTATTTAAGGGGATATTGAGCTTATTAGCTATAATAAGTTTGATTTTTCAAAGATTAAAAGCCCTTTAAATAAATTTGCCCTAAATATACAATTTTAAAGGCTCTGTCAAATAGCAAAATAAGAATGTGAATTAAATCACTACTCGAAGGAGTTATATCATCTACGCTAACAAAATATGAGATCTACGTAGTTGAATTAATCTAATACAAATGATGTATTTTAGATTTGTGTGGCACGTGAGATTACTTATGTTCAACCATGATGAATATCTTTTCATCATATGTTTCTTTGTGACGAAAAGGGGTATGAAAAGTGTAGTTTGTTATTGACAAGGGGATATATAATTTATCCTTTGGGTAGAAAGAGCAAATGAAATGGATAGTAGTATAAGTTTTGACGGAACTAAAATAAAAAAGTAGCTAGTAGAATAAAAATGAAATAAAAAACATCAACCAATCACTCTCACAATTCATCTTTATCTGAAGAAACATCATCACCCATGAGTTCCTCAAGTGAGAATTCATCTTCTTCCACAATCTCTCCATCTTTACCGTCCCACGCTTCCGTCTTCACAACTACAGCTGTCCCCTCTAATGGCAGGGTACCCTTTCCTCCTAGTCCAGCCGTTTTCACAAACTCACTGCATCAACAACCATCAGCAGTTTTTATTTTTTTAATTTCAAAAATAAATAAAAATAAAAGCGTACATGATTTGGTCTCGTTCAAATGCACTTCGAAGTGGCGCGTATACACCTTTTTTAGTGTTTAAAGCTATCAAAGCTGGATAACCGTAACCACCAACACCAACATGCTTCTCCAGTTCTGCTTGTTTACCTGCAGCAGCCCACACATAGCTGCACCAATATTTTATTCATTACTATGTTTTTTTAGTGCAAAATTATACATACCTGTAAGGACTCCTTTTGAATTTGTCTGCAATTGATAGCAACGTCTCCAAATACTTGTTCCTTCCCTCAGCTTTGGAGTCCAAAATGTCAGGGAGGAAAGCAACAAAACAGATGGCTGCTGAGCCACATTTCTCTTCCATTACATCCTAAAATCAAATAAAATTATTATATACTATTATTTCAGAAGAAAGAAAAAAAAACATGATTTGAGAAACTTACTGGGCTAGTCAACTCAGTTACTTCAGGGGGAGCAATATTTGTTTCTAACTGAACAAGTGCAAATGATTCAATTGCTGATGCACTTCTTGCGCCTTCATATGTGGTTGGTGTATCTTTGTCTGCACCAAACACTAAAATTGTGGGGAAACCTTGTACCTTATATCTGCTCATTAAAGACTGAAAACAAATGGTATAATTTATCAACGTGTATTATTATGAGCATTAGTTTAATATATAATACCTTTTCATCATCACAGTTTACATGACCAAGTTTCACCTTTCCTTGTAACTTCTTTGCAGCCTTTTTCCACTCGGGACCAAGTTTCTTACAGTGCCCACACCTGAAAATAAATTAAATTATCTTTAACATGTCATTTTCGGTAACAATTGAACAAATTAACTCATAAAAGTAACATTAACCTTTGTGCTTAACTCAATAAGCACCATTAATGGACATGTTTCGATAACATTTACCAAATAAACCACTGATTAAAGAAACATGATAAAGCAAATATCTCCAAGATCAGAATAATATAATTTATTACCATGGTGCAAAGAATTCCACCATCCAAAGATCTTTACTTTTAACCACCAATTCATCAAAATTACGTGCATTTAGTTCAACTGATAAACTTGCTTCTGACTTTTCACTTGATCCTGCTGATGATTTTCCACTTAATCTCTCTTTAAGGAGTGCCTTCACCTGTTTACAAGAATCAATTTAATATTACAAACGTTAAATATATATATATATATATATATATATATATATATATATATATATATATATATATATATATATATATATATATATATATATATATATATATATATATATATATATATATATATATATATATATATATATATATATATATATATATATATATATATATATATATAGGTTATGACCTCGGATGCACGGATACGCCTGAAAGGAAGCCGCTCCCGTATCGGATACATGGGGGATACAGATACGCCATGGATACGCCTGGATACGTATCGGCGATGGAGGAAACGTATCCGGGGAAGTATCCGGCGCGTTTCCGTGGTCTATTTTGGGTGGATGAGCTTTTTGAGTCTAAAAAAATCTAATGGGCTAAAGTAATCTTATAATAATCCCTAGAAAAATACCTATAATCTATAAAACAACTCGTCGATTTCATAATTCATACCCTCGTCCAGTCGTCTCTTCGTTTGATTATTGATACTTATTTGCCGTTGAAATATTTATTATTTTTGTAGTTCATACTTTACATCAATATATACCTATTTTGGAATTTCTTTAACATATATATATTTTTTATATATTTTATATTTTCCGTATCTCTGCCGTATCCGTATCCTGAATTTTTTATTTTTCCCGTTTCGCGTATCCGTAGCGTATCCGTTTCCCCGTGCCGTATCCGTATCCGTGCAACATAGGTTATGACACCTAGAAGTGGGATCCTGTGAGGACTCAAAAAACGATGAGGACTCGTGAGGACACCTCAAAAAAATTTCAAAAAATTCCGAAAAAAAAATATATAACTCCACATGATTATTACTACATTTGACCACAAAAAAAATTTGAAAAAAAAATTTGAAAAAAAAAAATTTGAAAAAAAAAATTATGATCGACCTTTTTTTGCGGATCATAACAATGATCCATATTTTTTTGCGGATCATAATTTTGATCCATTTTTTTTTTGGATCTTATAGGCTGCGATTTTGATTTTTAAAAAAGAAATTTTTTTAAAAAAAGTTTGTTTTGGATCATTTTTAGAGTTTTTTTTTGGAGTCCTCGCAGTCCTCACCGTATCCGGACCCATGACACCTAAATGTCTTTTCAGCATGTAATATAAAAATAGAGAAAAAAATCAGTTTTATAACTAGATGTAACACTTGAAATTGGATCTGATAACCTGTTTGAGTGCAAATTCTGCAATTGGTTTTGCTTCCCTAGCTCCTTGGTAATCAATAGGAGGTTTTCCAGGCACAAACACCTTAATGGTTGGAAATCCTTTGATACCATATTCCTGTAAAAAGCAAATTGGCAAGAGAACAAGAAATTCATGGACTGTCACAGAATTAGATAATTAAACAAAACAAAATGAGAAAAAATAACTTTTTTTTTGTCGCTTAGAAGAGCCAATTATTACAATTAAGCGTCCATCTACCAGCAGTTATAATGTGTATGGTACTGTTAGTGTTTGTTTAAAAACTAACTAAAGATAATTGACAATTATTCATCTTAGCCGAATGATTGAATTAACATTTCAGAGAAAAAAATGTATGCACATATATAGACCTGAGCAATAGCCTGGTGTGCATCAGCATCAATAGCTGCCACAGTTGCTACACCTTCCAAGATAGTAGCTGCCTTCTCCCATATTGGTGTCAAAGATTGACAATGACCACACCATGGTGCGAAGAACTCAACCAGAACAACGCTCTTTGAATTTACGACCTGAAAGAACATCACACTTAGTTATCAGTTAAACCATGAACAGATCTCCAATTCATTTGTCTGCAAATATTTGCAATCTAGAAATATCATTGCTAAGAACTGTGTTCGACACGCAGAAAAATATGATCTCGAGATCAATAACAATTAAACAAGCATGAATATAAGAATTCGTAAATCAAATTTAGTATGAATTTCAAATTATTCGTAACTGAATATAACGATCAACGAGAATCGTATAAATGGACATTGATCTGGTTACCTTAGACTTGAAATTAGAAGGAGTGAGTTGAACCACTGGTGACGATGAGCCGTAAAATGCATCAACGAGATTCAAATTAGAAGTAACTGATAACAAGAAGGAAATTAAGATCAACACTTTTGATGAGTGATTCATGCTTTCTTAAACACACAGACACACAGTGAAGAAGTGGTGAATGAAAAAAAACCTTGCGGGCGCAGAGTAGAAAAACCCCTACTGAGTTTGATACCGTGTACTGGATATACGTGTTTTAACCAATGAAACTGGTACACGTCATCTTGTCATGTAACTTTAGAAGAATTGAGACGTGGACGAACAAGATTTGCTGGATACAAGTCTATGTTAGTACGTGTATGCACGCGATTGAGTCGAGCATATGCTCTTCTAGTTTGTAGCATCGTCTCCTATCCCAATAAGTGATACATCTCTTTAATTATTTTTGAGACAAAAAATTAAAGCGTAAACTAAAATAAATTAAGAGTGTTGGTATTTAGTTTTAGGCTATAAGGTATGGGTATCACATCCCACATAGCTGAGGATGGAGGCGGGTAGGGGTGCCCAACGGGTCAACCCGACCCGACCCGGTTCTTATCGAGTCAGGTCCAATGAGTTTGATGTTAAAAAAAATCCTAACCGGAAACCCGACCCGATAAGGATTCGGGTTGGTCGGGTTTCGGGCTTGTCCGGTTTACCCGATCAGGTTGATCGGGTTACACTTGTGTTAGGAATTTTTGATAAAAATTAAATAAATTATTATATATATTGACTTTTATGAGTTTTTATTTAACATTTATAATTATTAGTTGATTTTTATTGAATACTTTATCATATAATTTGCTAATTAATTGATTTAATAGTAAAAATTTCTTAATTTTTATAGGAAATATAATACTTAAACTTTAATCGGGTCTAATCGGGTCAACCCGAACCCGAAAAAGTTAAGAAATTCTAACACGAAACCCGGCCCGATAACGAATCGGGTTGGTCGGGTCGGGTTTGAAAAACCCGATAATAACATGGAACCCGAATAGACCCGACCCGATTAGCATAATCGGGTTCGGGTTTGAGTCCGGTCGGGTCAACCTTTGGGCACCCCTACCCCACAACTTTTTCATGCCACATCATCTGCCGCCTCAGTAACCACACACCACATCATCTCTAAGAAATACCCACCACACCGAACCACACCATTTAATTTTCATCTCACCATTTCATTTCCATTTATTTTATAAAATATAACCTAAAAAATAATTTATTTTACTTATAATACAATCACCATTACAAATGAGTAACAGAACGGGCATAAAGGGGAAAACGGGATTGCAATATAATTTATTTTAATATTGTCACACCCCGCCAAAAATGATTTTATTGTAATAAATGATTGCGGAAGAACGGGATGTAACATTCATGAGTAACACAACTATGATCATTGTAAACAATAAATGTTCAAAAGTTTCAATAAATAATTGATTTAAAGTATGTCACAAAATTTAATGTAATTGAAACGATTGAAAATAAAAGTTAACGTTTGAAAATGAAAAGACATTCGTGGCATCTCGACAATATGCATGCTCTTGATCCAAATGCAACCTATGACTCATGCTTCATTGAATTTCCTGAAAAACATAAGTAAAATGATCAACAAAAATTGTTGAGTGAATCCACAGGTTTAAAGAATGTTTTGATTTACCCAAAATGTTTGTGAGCCATCATGGCTAAAAATGCTGTGATGATATGATGTTTGAAAATGATTTGCACAAAGGCAATATTGAAATGATGTTTGACATGTAGAGACATGAAAAATAATTTAATAAAATTGTATAAACTGATATCCTCATAAGGATATTAAAAATGTAGTGAACTGATATCCTTGAAAGGATATTAAAAACCAACATGAACTGATATCCCCCAAAGGTTTGCAAGGCCATTGAGTTAGAATGTCGACCCTAAGCCCATAACCAAACTACAACTCCAAAATGATGTTACTGAATCTAAGATATGCACTCCCATGACGGTTCGGTAGACCGTTAAAACTGATCAAACAAATGTGGGAGGGTGAGTCTCAGTCGATAGTACTATCTGCATATCCAGGGTCTAGTTGCAACTAGCTAATGGTTACAGTATGTAGGCATCTACCAATGTCACTACATCTTGTCTTAGTTCGAGCATAAAGGACTAAATGTCATGTTCTGAGTAATGTATCATCACAATAAAATATGAATAGTAAAAATGATTTTGTATGTTTTTCACCTCTGTTGTAAAATAGTATAAAATACATTAAAGTAGTAAAATGTGGGGCTGTGGACTCACCTGATGCAAAACTTCCAAATGGTTCAAATAATGATATGATGATTCCAACCAAACAATGCTAGCTTCCTATATGCATAGAAAGATAACTAGATGAGCGGTATGTTGGTGACGCTTGATCAATTTATATTAGATTTTAATTACGATTGGTTGGGCTTATATAGTTATGATGAATTTATTTACTTGATCAAATTGATAAGTATTTGTAGAATGGGTAATTATTTAAAATAATTATAAATAAATAGATGTATGTTAAATGATGAAATGATTATATTCAAATTATTTATTAATAATAAAAATTGAAAAGTAATGATTAAATAATTCTTAAATAAAATAATTAATAAAAATATTAATTATACAGTGATTCATTAAAACTGATTTAAAACAAATAAATCATATTTAAATTCGGCTTAAAATAAAAATTGAGTTTGACAGAAGCTGGGCTACGAATTTGTCGTGGGTTCGAGATTCTGGGCCGGCCATTAGGCCATGGCCCAACAAACATTCGGTTGGGTTAGTCGGTCAGTCTTGGCCGGCGAACAGAGGTCGCAATATTATTTGGCCGGCGATGGGGGTTTCACAACACATCCGATACAACACAGACATCCACCGGAAACTCACACAAACATACTCGCACACTTATAAACAAAATCAAATGTGTTAAAAATTATACCTTTGGAGAGAGAGAAAGAGAGAGAGCTCGATATGAAGATAAAGATTGCTGCCGGAATTTCTGATGTGCCGGAGATCGCTGCTGATCGGAGGTGGGTTCTTGTTTGGGCCAGAGGTGTATCGGAAGACGAGCACACAAAGAATATACTTCCTCCGATTCAAAATAAGTGATACACTTTTCTTTTTGGGATGATTCAAAATAAGTGATACAATTTGAAAAGTTTCCTTATTTGGCATAAAAAATGGGATCCACACCCACTAACTATCTACTTTAACAAAGTGAAATTACCCCTTTACCCTTACTTTTTACTTTCAAACATCATTAACCTTACTTTATTCAAAAGGTATGAGACTCATTCTCCACTAACCATCCAATTAATCTAATTTAACTATCATTATAATCTTTTGCCTCAAAAACCATGAAACCCCAAGTGTATCCCTTATTTTGAATCGGAGGAAGTATAAAAGAAAGGAAGTAAATTTCGGTTAGGTGGGGGTCGACTGAATTATAAAGAGGGTGCTTTTGAAAACCTCCCTCCCAACTTAGTGGATATTTTGGGACAATTAAACTCTTTATTAAAAGAAAAAGAAACTAATAAAGGAAAATGGGAAATGTTCGGTTGACATAACTTATGGAAAAGAGAAGTAATAATTTAAATGATTATTTACTTTAGGGTAAATTACAGGTTTTGTCCCTAACTTATGGCCGATTCGGGGTTTTTGTCCTTAATGTTTTTTTGTCGGTTTTTTTGTCCCTTAAGTTTTTCAAATTCTGGAAATTTGTCCTTCCGTCCAATTTTAACCGTTAACTGACGGTATTTTTGGCAATTTCCACAAATTACCCCTATTTGAACTCTTTTTCTTTTACATTTTTCTTTTTCTTTTTTTCTGCAACCCTTGATTTGCCGAGAATTCTGGTAAAAAAGCGAGTGAAATTGAGCTGTTGCTAGAAGCAGAAAGATACAGAATTCAGGAACTCGAAGAACAGATAAACACACTGGAGAAAAAATGTCTGGAAACAGAAGAATCTTCTAGAATCCATTCTCAGTAAGTATCTGAACTTGAATCATTACACGAGTCAAAAACACGAGATTTTGATCTTAAATTTCAAGAATCGGTTGCAAATTCGCTAGTAAAGATGCAGAAGCTAAATCATTGTTGGAGAAATCAACTGCTCTGGAGACGGAATTATCTGAAGAAAAAGGAAGATCTGCTTCACTTAAAGACGAATTGGAGTAGCTTGATTCTGCAACCCTTGATTTGTACAGCATTTTAGTCTTTTTGCAAAAGAGAATCACCACCACCACCGATTCATTTGACGAAGATGACCGGAGGGTTTCAGATTTGCAAAAAGACAGCACACGCCATCCGCCGCCGCCGCCCCTCCTCCTCCTCGGTCTTCTTCTCCGGTCAGAACCGTCACTACAGATCTAGCGTTTTTGGGTTTCGATTTCGATTTTGGGTTGCGATTTATAGATTTGGGTTTCAATTTGGGTTTAAATCCTTGACGATTTGAATCCTCGAGCTTCACCATCGCCGGAGATGCCAGTGGTTTAATGTTTTTGATTGTGGAGAGAAAGAGAGACGGTGGTTATGGTTAATGTTTTGAGTTTTTGATTGTGTGGTGGTTTAAATCATTCAAAATCTATGGTTTTGTGTGAATAAAAAATTGATTTTGCAGATTAGGGTTAGAGATGAAGGTGTGATTTTTAGGGTTTGAATGATGAATAAGTGGGGAAGAAGATGAAAAAAGAAAAAAATTAAAAGAGAAAAAGAAAAGGGGAAAAAGACTAAAATGCCCTCATATCTTTTGCATTTGAGGTCACTAACGACCAAAAATAGACGGAAGGACAAATTTTCAGAATTTGAAAAACTTAAGGGACAAAAAAACCGACAAAAAAACATTAGGGACAAAAACCCCGAATCGGCCATAGGTCAGGGACAAAACTTTTAATTTACCCTTTACTTTAATTTATTGTTATTAGTTATATGTAATTATTGATACTATCTACATAAAAAATGTTTTCACCGGGGTTTTACTTGGTTCTTGACGATGGTTATTTCCTGATAGAATTTTTTTTTCCTTTGAATATTTATTTTGTCGTTTTTAATGTTTGCATATTGTACTGCGTGTTGTTTGTGATTTATAATTGGGTGAAATGTTTTGATTGTTGCTTTCTGTACCAACTGACTTGGTTGAGCTACTGCTAACTACAAAAGTTATATGATTTTGATTTGATTCATATTAATGTTGTTTCACCAACTCGCTGACTAATTGAATGTTGATTTTATGCAACAAAATGATCAAAATGCATCAAATGATGACGTGTACCGATGATACATGATTTCTAAGTTTCACCAAACTTAAATGCACCCTAGTTGTTATCATAAATGTTACAAGGGTTTTTCGCTGGATGTAAATGCGAGTAAATGTTTTTATAAATTATTTTAGGGTTTTTGGACACTATTAGGATTACAATAAATGTCGAATTAAACACCCAAATTTTTGGGTTGTCACAAAAATAATACAATAAATCACTTTCTGCCACATAATAATGTCATGCTATATTAAATTATAAAAATAATATTGAATTGAAAGAAGATAAATATTACCATATTGGTGGTCCCAATTCTCAACCTCCAAAGGCTTTGCTAAAATATACATTTTTTTTTTATAGACAACTTTCATTAAAAAACTAGCAAAACGCTAGAAGAAACAAAGAACAATTAGTTACATGGGAGAATAAGCCATTCAGGCCAACTAACTTTTAACTTACTACTACGATTACAAATCCAAAGATACGAAATTTCTTTTACATAATCGACAAGAACACTTCTTCGGGTTTCGCCACTATTGAATGTGATCGCATTCCTGTGTCGCCATATCAACCATATCGCCGTAAGGGCCACGACCTCTACAATCAATTTAGACTTCGCACTAATGGAGCTAAAGTCTAGATTAAAAAGGAAGTCATCCAAGGAATCGACATCCGTATTAACAATTTGAAGCCAATGACCAATCGCCCGCCACACATCTTTGGTAACTTCACAATCCCAAAAAATATGACCCGTATCATCTATACCATCCACGCACATAACACAATTAAGATCATCAAAATTTATACCCCTCATCGATAAATTCACTTTGGACGGAATTCGATTAAGATTAATCTTCCAAAATAAAATATTCACTTTCCGTGGGACCAAAGTATTCCATCTAGTTTGTATGACAGACGAAGGAAGCATTAAGTTATCAAGCCACCTTCTAGTGCTCTTGACCTCATACTCCCCATCTTTCCCTATGTCTCGCTTCCACTTTTCCGAATCATCCACCAACCCGACACCCTCAATCAACCGAATCAAGTCATTAACTTGTTCCTCCTTTCTCCTACTTCTGATTTGCCGATGCCAATCCCAAACGACCGACCCATGTTGTAATCGGTCCGCCACCATGCAATTAATATTGCAATCAAGTAAACAAAGTCTTGGATATAACGATTCTAAAGTGTGTGACCCAATCCACAAATCCTTCCAAAACTTAGTCGATCTCCCATCTCCCACTTGCTTTTTAAGATGAGACAATAAATCAATCCCACCTTCTTTGAATCTACTAATCATTTTTACAATTTGAGCCCACGGAGTTGTCCCAAGACGATGACAGTTGATCAAATATAACGCCCCATTATCACCATAAATGGATTTGATGATCTTTGCCCATAATGTATTTTCATATTTCACAAATCTCCATATCCATTTCATCACAAGGGCAATATTAAAAGCATAAAGGCTACTAATATTTAAACCACCATTCTGAAATGACGCCAATAACAACTCCCAATTAACCCAATGAATTCTCCTTTTATCCATAGTACCACCCCAAAAAAACGTAGCTCGTACTTTTTCTAAGTTATTAGCAACAACCTTCGGCATAACAAACAAAGACATATAATATATGCCTAATCCACCCAAAACCGTCTTTAGCAATAAAGACCTACCGCCCACCGACAAAGTGTTAACTTTCCAAACCGAAAGCTTACTTTTAAAACGATCCATCAACAAGTCCCAATTCTTTTTTCTAGACATATAAGCCCCGACCGGTAACCCAAGGTACGAAAAAGGAAGCTTACCATGACATACCCCGAGCAAGGCCGCCATATGGGAAACATCAATATCCGAGACCCCTACCCCATATAAATTGGACTTGTGCACATTTAGCTTCAACCCCGACGTCATGTGAAAGAAATGCAAAATAATTAGAAGTTTTTGCATGTTATTGAACGACCATTCACCCAAGAATATAGCATCATCAGCATAAAATAAATGAGAGATGGATAATGAATTTTCTTTCACCATAACCCCTTTAAACAGATGTTGAGAGGTAGCTTCTTCCATAGCCACATGAAGACCTTCCATGGCAATAATAAATAGAAATGGTGAAAGTGGATCACCCTGTCTAAGACCTCTTTCAAGCTTGAACTCTTTCGATGCATTGCCATTTAAAATAACCGAAGTTCTGGAAGAATGAAGCATGGCACTAACCCACTTCCGCCATTTAGCCGGAAAGCTCATAAACTCCATCATACGGTCTAAGAACTCCCAACTGATAGAGTCATACGCCTTCTCAAAAATCTATTTTTAACACCATGGCAGTTCGCTTTTTCTTTTTATACCAAACTATTATTTCATTCACGATCACAGGGCCATCCAAGATTTGACACCCTTTGATGAAAGCCGTTTGGTCATCACTGACCACCGAATCCACCACCAATGCTAGCCTGAGAGCCAAAAGTTTTGCGATAATTTTTGTTTGCACGCCAATAAGACTAATTGGCCGAAAATCAGTCACTGCTAGCGGATTGACCACTTTTGGGATCAAAGTAATAAACGAAGAGTTGCACCCAGAAGGAATGAACCCTGTTTCAAAAAACTCCACAACAAAATTAAAAATATCTAATTTTAACAAATCTCGGAATTTTTTAATAAAAGCGAACGTAAAACCATCGGGTCCCGGCGCTTTGTCGTTTCCACAGCTCCAGACAGCCGCCTTTAACTCCACCATTGTAAACGGATCCGATAGCAACTCCGACTGATCTTGAGACAACCGCTTGAACTTTTCGCTTCGCCTTGCCACTTTTATCACCTGCACACACTTAAACTTGTTTGCATAATAATTAAAAAAGATATTTTTTACCTCTATAGGAGACGTAACCCAAACACCATCTTGCTTTACTCCCCGAATCATGGAATGCCGTCTCTTGCTATTTATTATCCCATGAAAATACTTCGTATTTTCGTCGCCTTCTATACTCCACTTGACCTTTGCCTTTTGAGACAAATCTTTCCACTCTTTCGCTTCTAGTTTGTACAAAGCATGTTTAGCTACTTGCCTATCATTTAACTCCTCATCTGTAACCACACAAGCATCCATTTTTTTTTTCAATATCACTTACTTGATCGACCAATTTTTTTCTGTCTTCACTTTGGTCGACTTTTTTCCTATGCCACCAAACCCTACATTTTTCCTTAAGAACTTTAAGCTTATCTTTGAATTTAATAAAGTGACTACTATCTGAGTTATCCACTGAATCCTCCCACGTAGATTTCACCATCTCCTCAAATGATTCATCATCCATCCACGAGTTAAAGAACCGGAACACACGCGGGCCATAATCTACCGTGGCTTGAGTCAGGACAATCGGTCTATGGTCCGAAATAATATCCGACATCACATTAGCCGTGATATCCGCACAAGCTTCATCCACCCCTTCAGTCACAAAAAACCGGTCTAACTTGCTCATTTTTTTTCCATGAACTGATTCTAGTATATGCGGATCCCCCCATTGGAACTTCAATCAAACTCGAAGAGTCCACAAACCCATTAAAATCAACAATTTCCCTGTCATTCTGACCACAACCCCATCTTTCCCCTTCTTCCCGAACCGCATTAAAATCTCCAAACATAATAAAGTTCCCTTCGTTAGCCTGCATATACGTACCGATATCTTCCCACAATCTCCTTTTATCTACAATACTTTGAGGAGCATACACGTTCCCCATAATACATTTAAGATTATTACTCTTCCATTCCCCATGCACGAACAAAACATTCTGAAAACTAACTATCCGAGAACTAGTGAACAACGACGGATCCCATATAGAAATAATACCACCCGACAAACCCACGGCACTACTAATCGTGAAATCAAATGACATATTAGCCCATATTTGCTTAACCATGAACCGGTCAACCTTGGAAACTCTGGTTTCTTGAACACCAAGAAATGAAATCTTATAATTATTACAAACACCACCAATACGTTTTCGTTTCACACTATCTCCAATACCACACGTATTAATGGACATAATATTCATTAATGACCTTTTGTATCTCCCATACTACTAATCATTCGTTCATGTGATACTTGGTACCCTTCCATATCAAGCCTCATTGCATGACCTAAATCAATATACCTGTTCAAATCTTCAATCAAAGAAACTGATTTTTACCTTTTTTGACATAAATCCGGTGGAAGCGCATGAGTCTTCCGACTTAGGTATGCTACCCCCTATCTCATCCTTCTTAGATTCACGAGATAAATGTTCAAAACCCGGGGGGTTTTGACAAAAAAGAAGGCTCTCCATTCTCTTTCGCACCGGCTTTTTGTTCCCGACCCACGTGTTCTTTATCATTAACCACGTCCTCTACCCCTTGACCATGTGTTTCTCCCGATCCATGCACTGTCCCGCCATCACAGTTTTGACCCGAGACCTCATGCAAAGCCGGACCTGTTTCAACATTGGTTTGTTCTTGTGCCTGCCCCTCCTCTTTGTGAGTAAACTGAGGTGACTTGTCATCTTCTCCATCCTCGACTTGATCTTTCTCCCTATCATCCTCATTAGACTCCAACGAGCCGTCTTGTGAAACCGAGTCATCGTCTTCACCGTAATTTGTTTCCACCTCTACGTTTCTCATAGAAGGCTGCCAAAGGGCGATCTCATACACCCAAACATTGTGCTTTTTCTCACCAATAACAACTTCAACTTCCTCATGAATCTTCCCTCAAAGGGAAGTCTTTATACAAACCTTTTCAGTGCTACCATCACCCGTCTCGCCCTCCGCAAACATGACCTCTCCCCAGCCTTTCGAAATTTTTTGTATAGCACTAATCGTTCCCGCCAACAAAGGTAGACCGTCTATCCGAACCCATACTACCCTGTCATCCACTATGAATGTTTCATCTAAATACCTAAGCTGAGTGAAGTAGAATACCATATCCTTATGCTCTTTGAACTTATTGCATGTCATGTGATCATCAAATTCAAGCCATACCCACGAGCCACCAATGTAACGAGCTTCGATATCAGAGAAGCCTTCTTTCACGCATACTACCCTGAGATTCTCAATTAGCGATAAGTCTCGCACCTTCCCAACCAAAATAGTACCTCCATCATTTAGAGGCATAACATCACTTTTCTCTTGTTTGATCATCGTTTTCTTCTTATTTCCACCCGATTCTGTAGCAGTATGGGTTTTTGGTTTTCCAGCACTTTTAGAGCTATCTAACACAGGTTTAAATAAGTCTGTGAATTTCACATTCTTTTTCACCTCCCTCGAATTTGCATTGGAAGAACCCGAACCCTTATCACTAGTTTTCCTGACCGGGACCGTCTGCGTATCAGCTCTACTATTCTTACGACCAAACCTAGATAAAGAGGCAAACAAGTGGTACGAACCATACCAAGTGGCATTCAACCGGGCGATAAGGCTTTCAGAATTGTCTACCCGAATGAATCGTACGAATGCAAACCTCCTGCCGATTTTCAATAACCTCCGGGGAATGAAAGCATCGACTACAATGCCAAAAACCTGCATTGCTTTCCACAAATCTGTTAAATCTCACGCAGGCGGAAAATTCGTCACGTAATACGTTGTCGCAATCTTCTTCAAATCGATTTCTTCCCTACGCCTGAATGAATTCTGCATTCTGCCCTGAGCCACCGACGACCGCTTTCTGATCTCCTTTGACATCGTAACACAAACCCAATCCTCCCCCCTCCCGACCGACGGGAAAGAGCCGACGAAGAAAGGACGGCGAAAGAACCCTAAGACCGTCGCAAAGACCGCCGCAACCCTAGAGAGAATTTTACTTTGTTTTTAGTTATTTTTAAGTAGGTTTAACTACAACGAAAAACTGCTAGAATATACATACTTATATATTTACTACGTTCATTTTGTATTATTGGTTATGTTATTGTCATTGGTAAAGGATTTATTAATGTTAATTAACATTTATTGTTTTATTATTATTATAATTAAAATTACTATAATTATTACTACTATCGTTATTATAATTGTTAGTGATGCTAGAATCCAAAAGCGCTTAAGATTATAATTTCATTTTATTATAAGGAACGGAAGGTAGAGAAACGGGGTTTTAGTTTTGGCTGTAAGGAGGCTTTTATATAATATATAAAAGATAAAAGATTATAATGATGGTTAAATTAAATTAATTGGATGGTTATTAATAAATGAGTCTCATACTTTTTGAATAAAGTGAGGTTAATGATGTTTAAAAATAAAAAGTAAGGGTAAATGCAGTGTTTTAAAACCCGAGTTGACCCGCCCGGTTGAACCGGTTCAACCGCGACCCGGTGTAGGAGGCGGTTCAACCGTGACCGGGTTTTTGCTTAGAATTGACCTGGTTCGACTTGGCCGGTTATGGTGAAAACCGGCGACCCGGTGATCCGGATTGACCCGGTTTTTAAATCTTTTACTTTAAATATGCAAACGTTAGTGCATGATGCACACATCTGTTATATAATATTTTTATATGTTGTTAGTTGATTCGTTTTTTAATTTTTTTTACTTCAAATATACATAAATGTACAAATTTTACTGTATGATGTACATATGTTTTATATAATATTCTTTTATATGTTGTTAGGTGACCCAGGTTGACCCGCCGGTTGAACCGGTTGACCCGTGACCCGGCCATCTTAGACCAAGCGTAACGCACGACCGAAGGATCGGTCACGACCGCCACCTCCTCGCTGCCCGACGCGTCCCGCCCGTTACTCCCGCCCATCCTCGACGCGTTGACCGTGCCCAACGGTCGACTATTCGACCGTTCGTAGCCCACCTCCAACGGCTCCAAAACACCCTTTTCAAACTTAATTTTTACAACTTCTCATTTCTTTTCTTCATACTTACTCACATCACACACACTCTCTTAGAAATGAGTTCCGACGATGAAATGAATGTCGCTAATTTCCTTTTTGGCGACGAGGAAGAGGACATGATTATATATCTTGGTTTTTTACAAACGGCGGTCACGTTTCTTGAAGGTTCTAGTTCTACTATCCCTAGAACTCCTAGAAGATACGTTTTTTTTTGAACAGCAAAAGGAGGCAACAGATCGAGCTTCGGCATTGCCATCACCCTCCCGAAGACCTCCAGAAAAATTATTCATTCACAAACGAAAGCTAGCAAGACACTAGCAAAACAAAACTAAGCTAACTATACATCAACGGATTCTTAATCCAATCAACCCAAGTGATCTTATACGATTGATCACGTTGGGATAACCAATTAAACGAAAATAAAATAATGAAATCAACAATGTCCCCTTTTCTAATACTACCAAAATCAAACAAAATCGAATTTCTAAATCTCCAAAGCATCCAACACGTAGCTATCCCGATAGTTTGCATTTTAACTTCTTGCAGTTTATTTTTTGCCGACGCATTGCACCATATCCACCACTCTTCCAAAGTACCTCCCGAGAAGCAGCTGATATCGCACCATCTACCAACCGAAGCCCATACTTGTTTCGCAGTATTACGTGTGAATAAAACATGCTGCAACGACTCCATCCCATCTTGACAAACCGGACACAAAATGGATTCAATTTCCAAACCCCTACGGGATAAATTTTGTCTTGTTGGTAGACGATCCCAAGTCACACGCCACATAAAAATATTGATTTTGATAGGTACATGATTGACCCATCTATAAGGAAGATTAATACCCGGGTGAAGCTTTTTATCAATAATCTTACGAGCACTAGCCACCGAGAAACCATTTTGCAGATCTAACACCCAATGTAATCTATCTGACCCATGTTGTATGTTTACCATCTCGAGCTTGGAATTTAGTAACTCAAATTGTTCCGCTTCAAGACCACCTCTAACTTCCCTTCTCCAATTCTAAACCCAACTTCCATCAACCCATTTATCTTGAACCATATCGTTTTTCCGGTTATCTAATCTAAAAAGACGATTGTATGTGACACACAAAGGTTGCGGGGTAATCCACACATCTGACCAAAATTTGATCTTGTCACCACTCTTTAACTCATATCTGATGTCTTTATAGTCAATTAAATTATTATCATGAAGAAAATTAAAAGAACCAATTATCCGTGACCACATTCCGTTTCCATGAATCGTCTCACCCTGTCTAATAACGCCACCATCTTCACCGTGAATTGATTTAATAGTCTTACACCAAAGAGACTCATATTCTGAAAAAAATCTCCATCTCCATTTAAGAAGAAGAGCTAAATTTAAGGCTTTTAAACTTGCAATACCAAGCCCTCCATTCTCTTTTATTGCTAAAATGTTCTTCCACGAAACCCAACTTATTTTATTTTCTAAATCTTGGCAACCCCAAAAAATCGAGCCCGGAGACTTTCTAACTTGGATAAAACAGATTCTGGAACTCTAAACAAAGCCATCCAATATAAACTCATACTACCGAGCACGGACTTTAAAAGAGTTAAACGACCTCCACTAGATAACATTTTAACTTTCCATGTCGAGAGCCTTTTTTTGAAAGCAGTCACCACCGGATCCCATGAAGACTTCTTAGCCATGTTACCTGCCATCGGCATTCCAAGATAAACGAATGGAAAAGTGCCTGCCGCACAACCCGTTCTATGAGCCATCTCTTCAATATCTTGACTACTAACCCCCACACCATAAAGATTTGATTTTTGGACATTTAACTTCAATCCGGATTCGTTATGGAAGTCGTTTAAAATATTCATAATATTATCGAGCTCTCCTCCATTCCACTCAGATAACATAATAACGTCATCGGCATAGAAAAAATGCGAAATATTTAAACGATTACTTCCTAAATTCGCCCCTTTAATCCTGTTCTGTTCTCTCGCTTTATCTAAACATAAATGCAAACCTTCCATAGCTAAAATGAAAAGGAAAGGGGATAGCGGGTCTCCTTGTCTAACTCCCCGCCCCATAGAAAATTGATCCGTCGGGCTACCATTAACTAACACCGATAAGTTAGCCGACGATAAACAAGATCTAATTATCTTTCTCCATTTAACACCAAATCCCATACGCAACATAATGAAATCCAAATAATCCCAACTCAACGAATCATAAGCCTTCTCAAAATCGACTTTAAATAAAAGAAGTTTTTTATTTTTCTTTTTATACCAATGAATAATCTCGTTAACCATTAAAGGACCGTCTAAAATTTGTCTGCCTTTTATGAAAGCAGATTGCACATTACTAACCAATTTATCAACCACCTTAGATAGACGTTGAGCTAACATTTTTGCAATGATTTTATATTGGATCCCAATAAGAGAGATAGGCCGATAATCTTTAACTAACGTCGGATTACATACCTTTGGGATCAACGTTATGAATGAAGCATTGCACCCTGTTTGGAACTGACCCGATCTGAGAAAAACGTTTACAAAATCAAGGATGTCATCCTTCAACAGGTTCCAAAACTTTTTAACAAATTTAAAGCTAAAACCATCCGGACCCGGAGTTTTCTCGCTACCACAACTCCATACCACACTTTTCAGTTCGTTCATAGAACATTCAACTTCAAGATCATTCGCCTCCTCTACTGCTAGACATTTGAATCTATCGGCTTCTATAGAAGGAATCAATGTATTTATATTGCTGAATTTAGTTTTATAGAATTCAAAAAATACCGATTTAACTACAGTTGGGTCTGTTTGCCATTCACCTTCATGCATCACACCCTGAACCATTTGTTTCTCCTTCTCTGTTTTAATAAACCATGAAAGAATGAGGTATTTTCGTCTCCCTCAATATTCCATTTAATTTTGAGTTTTTGCATGGCATCAATATTATCAATTCTCTCCTTGTCTTTTAATTGTTTTAATAACTCCACCCTTAATTCTCTTTCTTGAACACTCGCTATCCCACTGTCCATCCGATCTTCAATAGATTTTAAATGATTTTTACATTTTAGAATATGATCACCACGAGCAGCAACCAATTTACTTGACCATTCTTTACTACATAATTTCAACTGCTTAAGTTTATTTTTAAACTTAACCATAGGGTGAACGTTATGAGATGAGAAATCGTTGCAACATTTCTCAACTAAAGCATTATATTCATCCATCTCCAACAAAGAGTGAAAAATCCGGAAAGGGGTGGGCCCGAAATCACTTCTTTTGGCGGATAAAAGAATGGGGCAGTGATCCGACCAATTCCGATCCAGCGCTATAACTTTCAGATCCGGTTCACTATTAAACATATTCTCCGACATTAGGAATCTATCCAATTTACTCATCTTAGTTCCCAATTTGTTCATCCATGTGAACTTTCGACCTCCAATATCAAGGTCAATTAAACCACAAATGTCAATAAAATTATTAAAACTTTCCGGACCATGAGCATTATAAATCGTCCCGAACCTTTCCGATTCATTTCTAACTTCATTAAAATCACCAAACACTATAAACTTACCCGTGTTGGAGCCAATATACTCACGGATTTCATCCCATAAACAACTCCGTGATTCTACATCTTGTGGTGCATAAATATTTATAAAGTGCATCTTCTCGTTACTTCCAACCCATGAACCTTCCACAATCACGTAATGTCGAGCACACACAATATTTTCTTTAGAAAATACCGCCGTGTCCCATATCGACACTATACCTCCCGAATGACCACATGCCGAACTGCATGCAAAATCAAACTGATAGTTACCCCAAATAGATTTGAACCGAAACAGATTTGGGCTTGTCATCATTGTTTCTTGAACCCCCAAGAAAGACACACTATTCTGAAAACAAATATTTTTTATCCACTTCCTTTTGTCCACTTTACCCAGACCCCGAGCATTAATAGACATAACATTTAACATTAAACACAATCAGCTTCACCAATCCCTTTCTTGAGTACATGAATCTGACCCGAGCTATAAGTACCAAATAAGCTGCCACAACTACGTGCATGGCTCACATCATTCCCTTGCAAACATTTGTTACGAGATAATGGTTTTAAGAATTCAAAACCAGGTGGGCCCGAGAAAGAGTCAGATTCCTCACTGGACACCAAAGGCATCCCCGCTACTTTTTTATTCAATTCATTATCATCATGCAAATTGTTAACCTCGAGTAATTTGTCATCTGCTTTATTTATATTAACCACCATCTCCTCCTCCACCATTATAGGTTCTTCCACTACCGTATTATTTTCAGAATTATCGTCACTTTCCCCATCATCACCAGATTCAAATTCGTTTTTTTCATCCGAATCTGATACATGACTAGAGTTTTTGAACGTCATCTTCCATGTCTCCTTTTCTTTTATTCGGACCACATAAATTTTTCCAGCAACTTCAACATTGATCGCTTCATTTATTAGATTCATCTCTTTTGTGTTAATACACAACCTCCCACAACTCGGGTCTTCATTGGAAGCCTCATCAAAAAACATGAATTTTCCCCAAATTTCCCCAATTTTTTTAAACGCCTC
This sequence comes from Calendula officinalis, assembly GCA_963853835.1. Lineage (NCBI taxonomy): Eukaryota > Viridiplantae > Streptophyta > Magnoliopsida > Asterales > Asteraceae > Calendula > Calendula officinalis. Next base: position 56,283,519 of record OY970823.1, on the reverse strand, counting down.
TGAATTCCATGCACAAAGTGGTAGTCCATCCACTTCAATCCAAACCATTCTTTCGTCAATGACAAAGTTACTATGCACTTGTCTGACTTCCACAAACATATGAGATAAATCTAAATTCTTGAACTTCATACATGATTTCCATGAAGTGAATTCAACCCACACCCACAAACCTCCAATATGGTGGAGATCGAAATCACCAAACCCTTCACTTTCCATATGAGTGTATAGATTTTCCATCAACGCCACTTCCCTGACTTTTGCTAAAGCCACCTTATTCGTATCATCGATTTTGATTAATTCTTTTTCATTTAATATCACCTTTTTTGTGCTAATGGATTCTTCTGATACTGCCTTTTTCCTTCCTTCTTCCTTCTCATTCATCCACGATTTTCCAGCCACCACTGACGCATAAGACATATGTTTCTTCCTTAAAGAATCCACCTTTTCACCATCAGACTTCACCGATTTGGATCGATTGAACCGTGCAACAGACACGAATATATGGAAGGACCCAATCCACTGTTTGGACAAATGACGAGCAAAACTCTCATCATCCACAATTCCCAGGAAACGAATAAAGCCAAATCGTTTCCCAAGTTTCGATAATTTCTTAGGAATAAAAACATCAGGCACCTTCCCATGCATCATACACCATTTCCATAATGAATTTGTTGTGATTGAATTCGGAAAATTGGTAATGAAAAACGAAGATGCTACCTTTTCTACCGATTTTTGGAATGGGTTCTGAATTGGTTTATCCATACGTGCATAGGGACCGTGGCGGTGCGAATGACCGTCTCGTGGCAGTTTACTTCGCTGAAAATCCTATGTAAATCTTAAATCTGATTTGGTGGATCACATTTGATTTCGATATGAACTTCTGCAAAGTTCCTATCTATTGTGATAACACGAGTGCTATTGCAATCAGCAACAACCCAGTTCTTCATTCTAGAACCAAACATATCGATATAAGGTATCATTTTATTAGAGATCACATTGAACAAAGTGACGTGGAACCCCACTTCATTTCAACAGACCTTCAGCTGGATGATCTATTCACTAAGCCTTTAGATGAAAAATGATTCTTTTTGATCAGCGAGCTAGGTATGTTGAATGCTTGAATCAACTGCTGAAGTACTATCAGCAGCTGATAAGATTCACCTTGTTACTTAGTACATTCAGCTGGCTAAAACCGTTTGAATTTATCAGTCAGCCGAATAAAATCTCTTAAATGATAACTTATCATGTTTTATAAGTTAAAACATTTGGTTCTCCTATAAAAAGGCATCTGTTAACCCTATCCACACGTTCTCTGTGGCAAATATTTCCACTCGAGTGGAAATATTTGGCATTTATGAGGGACAAGACACCCTGACACAGAAACGGCTCCACTACCCTGACACAGAAACGGCTCCACTTTCTCACACTGTCACATCCAACCACCTTTGCACGATAACCAACGTGTCTATAGTTGGTTTGTAACTATCCAATTATGACCCGATTTGAATTCAAAACTTTACCCAAACCGACCCATAAATCTCCAATAAATACCCACCTCTCTTCTTCACTTCATCCTCATCTCTCCCACAATTCTTTCTTCAAAAACCCTCTATTTCTAACCTTTATCTTTCTTCTCTCTCTGAAGAAAGCTCAGAAGGTTTCTCTTACTAGGGCTGCCATTGAGTTCTCTCAGAACTCAAACCTAGTAGCCAACACTTCCCCACCGGATGATCTTGTCGATATTTATCGACCGGTTGTGACGTTTGTGCGTCACTGCCCTATCCATGGTGCTTTTACCAGAGTCACCAAGAGTATCATCGAACTCTTGCGTGATTTCTGATGACCGCCTCCGCCTCTGGAGACGACATCACTGCGCAAGTAGGGAATCATCAAATGACCATTACTCTTGATGATTTCCGAGTTGCTTGCGGATTCGATTATCTGCAACCTGAAGGAATATCAGCAGACTAAATCTGCTGATGAAGCTAAAGCGAGCCTAATCCGTATCACTGGATACAGATTAGAAAATGAAGAAGACAAGGTGCCGATCTTCAAGAAGTCTCAGCTGACGAGACCCTGTGCCTATTTCTTTACCCACATCATTCAGGGTATAGGCGGCAATTCCGGGTCTCTCAACCAGTACAACTCTAGCATGCAAGTCTTTGCTGAAGCCCTAGTCACCGGTCGGAGGATCGACTACGGGAGACTGGTGTACGAGGAGGTCAAGACCAAGCTGAAAGGCAAGGGAAATCATATTCCATATCTTCGCTTTTTCACATTGTGCGTCGCACATGTGATGCTTGAAAAGCTGAAGATAGATTATGAAGACATCCCTGGGGAATCGGTGATGGTTCGTTCCATTTCCAGCATCATCTTCCTGAATAAGGATGATGAGAAGGCATTTCCCCTCACCTCGTACATGCTGAAGATCATAGATGATCGAGTCAGATCCAAAAGGGATCGAAAGAAGGGCGTAACATCAAAGAAATCTGCCCTACAAGAAGGTTCGTCCTTTTCTCATATGAAGTGTTTTCCATCAACTGATCGTACACAAACTGTTGATGGAAATACCACCACTTCCACTGGGATCTCAATGCCCATTAACGTGGAAAATGTGGAAACGGGTGATATTCCACGTGGTGGGAAGAAGCGTGTGAAGCGATCTGCTCATCGCCATCCTTCTTCCTCTTCATTCTTTTTATCATCCTCTTCCACTTCCAGCGCCCCTGTTTCTCCTCAGCTGAGGGTAAGAGGGTCTGCTACCTGTGGAGATGATGATGTTGTTGATGATGTTGAACTGGTGATCGCAGCATCATCAGGATTCAGCCGGAATCCGTTGGGTTCTCACTCGAGATCCCAATTGGAAGGATTACAATCAGAAGCTGTGCCAGCATCTGAGAGCAGTCCTTCTCATTTTCTCTCTTGCAGTGTTTTTCCATGAACTCTACCAACAATTGGAATTCCTGTCCAGACACTTCCGGCTGACTCTCTTTTTCCCTTTCCTTCTCTCTCTGCTGATTTCTCAACAAGTCGGGAGACTTCAAAACGGCAATTTCGTTCTCCAGGAGTTAGTGCCGGCTCCACACCTCTGCGTAGCTCCTCGACTGATTCATTATCTGTCGTTGTAACACGGGAACAAACTCCACAAGCAACCTCAGTCTCTCAACAGACTGTTGGTGAAGTCTTCGGCTCAACCCAAGCCACCCGAGAGTCAGCTGCACACACACCACCCCCAACTTCTTCATCACCCCCTGAGTCTTCAGCTGATGATAGATTGACTGGAAACCAAGTCAATCTTGAAGCTGACCCTTCTGTTTCCCACGACGTCACCGGCTTAAACAACCAGGTGATCAAGGAAACCACCACCGCCAATGAAGAGACAACATTAAACCAAGTTATTACTGAGGCACTAACCCCAGCTGCCAATGATCGCGAAAGTAATCGCCAACCGAGCTGTGAGGCAGCTAACACACCACCCAGAGGAACTCTTCCTCCAGTCTCCATACCAGTATCGCCGGCTGGTGAGACCGAAGCTCCAGAAACTCAAACAACTTTTTATCTAATGTTTGAGTCGACTGATGATCTTATTCAGTCTTATTATTCGTCATCCGACGGAGAACATTCTGAGCTTCAAACTATTTTGACAACTGATGTCGGCACTTCTGTTATAACCCCATGAGTATCAGTTGGACCCAACTCACCCCCCATAGTCCCTGAGCAACACCATAGGAGCCATTCCTCCTAACTCAGGAACACTCACTCCCACAGCTGAGGTTACCCTTCAAGCTGGAGACATGCCGGACCCCTTCCCCCAAAGCGTCCAAGTGTCCCATGCTGAATCCAGCAAAGCTGGAGGACGCATTCCCATCAGAGCAACTGCTGCTCTGATGTCTAGAGTTGTTACATCCCAGATTCGACCTGGGATGGCCACGCTGAGTAAGCAGATGGACTCCCTTCGCAAGGATGTTCCAAAGAAGTTTGCCCAAACTGCTGAGAATATCTCTTCCAACGTAACTTCTCTGCACACTGAGGTTCATTCTCAGGCTCCTCAGCTGGCTCTTCTTTCTGATCAGATTCGCCTCAACACCAGCGGGTTCATCTCTCTTAACGACTACGTGCGTCAAGCGTTGAACTCCCTTCGCGATTCTGACAGAGTCGATCAAGACCAACTTCTCTCCGAAGTTCGGGACAGCCTGGCTCTTGCCTAATCAAAGCAAGAGTCTCTGCTGACACTTACTCATAGCCACCTTTCTAAGGCTATTGAGGAGTCAGCTTCTGCTGTGTCCACCAGGTTGGACAAAATGGAGACTGAAGTCCCAAGTCGCTGGTCTCCAAGGCACCCTTGACCTCATTCTTTCAAAGCTCAATGAGGGTGAACAACACGAATCTTTAGTCACCTCTGCTGTTGGAGCCAATACTGAAGACGTTCCAGCAGGTGATAACTCAAGAATTCCACCTATCACCACTGCTGGAACACAAGAAGAAGAAGCTGTACCCTCAACTGGTTGTGTTAAAATCGTTGATTCCTTTGAATCAGTTGAGGGCCCACAAGTCCAAGCCCCGAAAATCCAAAACCCTCAGCCTATTATACAGGAGATCCCTTATCCTGCTGAGGGGGAGCCTACATCTGTTGTGGTTAAAAACTTCATCCTAAATGAAGTTGGAACCGCTGCTGATCTTGATACAACCATTGCCCTTCAAAGAAAAACTCATGAAGAGCTGTATCAAAGAGCTGAAGCCCAAAGAGCAGAGAACATTAGGCCCCCAGATTCGATCCCAGCTCTCCTGATGAAATTGTAATAACAAGATCTGGAGGAACTGTGGTCAATGAAAAGTTCCCTCTGAACAAGATCAGCTTCGTTCTCAACTACGATGAATGGAAAGAAGTTGAAGCAGCTGCCAGATCTGCAAAACCATCTCGGATTATAACAGATCTGGAAAACGAGATAAAATTCGCAATCCACTCTTTCAAGATTCTATGCGAGGCAATCAGGAGACAAGCTCCTGAGTTGGTATATCGCATACCTCCTGAATTGTGTGAATCTCAAACAGCTGCTGTCGGAGGATCTGCTGGTGAAAGCTCCTCAGCAAGAGGGGAGAAACGTAAGTCCGTTCTCCTCGAGCCCCTTGCTGACTCCAGACCACTGGATATTGGGTCATCGATCATATTTTCAAAACGACCAAGACCCAATATCACAAAAGCCATCCGCACGGGATTTAACTTCGTCCCTGGGCTGATCGTAAAAGAACCAATTTATGGCTTTTGCTATCTGGAGAAGAAGAAGGAGCAGTGCTTTCAGCGAGCAGATGAGTTGGATCTATGTGATGTGGATCAAATTATGATCTATCACAAGCTGCTGAGTTCCTCCACTGAAGAGGGAAGAGAAATGAAGAAATTAATAACCTCAGCCTTCAACTCACTGTATCGCAATGTCGTTGGATCAGCTATATCCAAGGCATTATAGTTTTTTTTTCCTTGTAATATACTTGTAAAAATTGTAAAAAGATATACATATACAAAAGAACCCTAAGGGTCAAAGCACATAAGTATTCAGCTGACTTCATCAGCTGAATCATTACAGGGTTACACTTATATGGCTATTCGATTGCATCAAATAGGGGGAGATTGTTAGTCCCAAGACTAAGTAAATAAGATTTGATGATCGATAGCCAAGAAGAATAAATATCAGCTGAAGTATGTATCTCAGCTGAAGCAAGTATATACAATAAACCTTCAGCTGAGTACGTACTTAGCTTTAGGATACAAGTCAAATCAGCAGCTATTAACGAGAGTTCATTCGAAGTCTATGACCAAAGGACAAAGATAAGAAGAAGACTATTCAGCTGATTGTGGAATCAGCTGATAGTATGTGCTGCAGATGAAGACTTAAAGGAAATGTTCATTGACACCTTGAACATTTCCCTTTCCCGCTCAAAGAAGAAGAAAACGATGAAGATCTTCTATTTTGGAATAGAAGATAATGTCAGTACATTATCATCGTTTGTCCCTCAAGCATGTAAAGAGAAAGTCAACTATTTCTGTACTTATGTAGTACACCTTTCACTGTGCGTCAGAAAGGGTACCGGAAGTAGTTGACACAAAGTACACTTGGGACAATAACTTGTGCAAGAGCATTTAATAATCCATTGACAAGTCCACATCGACGAATAATATGCTTACACGTCGTCAAACTTGTGGACTAAGGAACATGGATCTTGGGCTATAAATACAGACGTAAATGCTTGCATTTACACATACCTTTAGAAATCACAGCACAAGAACATTCTCTGAGAGTTAGTTATTTGTCTAAGTATTAACTCCTCCATAGTTATTACTAAGGCATTAATATCAGCTGTTGGTATCAGCTGATATAACAGGTGGTTTTGTGTCTGATCCAATGGACAAGGCGTCCTTGGAAGTCATTTCTTAGTGGTAAGAAAAACGATCGAACAAAATTTAAGTTTGGAGAATGAGTTCGGGCCGAAGACTTGTAAGAGTTCGGGCCGAAGTTTGACTATAGTTCGGGCCGAAGATTGACTAATTTCCGGGCCGAAGATTGTTTATAGTTCGGGTCGAAGACTTTGAAGAAGTTCGGGCCGAAGGTTTTGAGATGTTCGGGCCGAAGACTTGGAAGAAATTCGGGCCGAAGATTGAGCAGAAGTTCGGGTCGAAGATTGACCAGTGTTCGGGCCGAAGATTTGGGTTGAGTTCGGGCCGAAGATTGATCAGAAGTTCGGGTCGAAGATTGACCAGTGTTCGGGCCGAAGATTTGGGTTGAGTTCGGGCCGAAGATTTGGGTTAAGTTCGAGCCGAACTTGTTACTGTTCTCGGGCCGAGAACAGTTGCGTCGTTCTTGAGCAGAACATCTCCGAACAGCTATGAAATACCACTAATTTGATCCTAAAACGCTCGTTTGTTAACCAAATTCTTTGATTCTTTTTGCAAAATGACCCAAAACCTTTTTCATTCAATCCATTACTACAATCTTAACCAAAAACAACCTATATCTAATAGGAAATTTGAATTTAGAAGGTTTTTTAAAGCTTTAATGGTTTTTACTAAAAATCCAAATTCTTCATCAGAATGGATTGGATTCGATCCTAACTTGATTCTAAGCTTAATATATTAACAAAATGAAGCTATTCAATCCATAAGAACAAGAATTAATACCTCAATCCACTTTTTGATTTTAGACCCATTTTTCTTCAAAAACCTTGATAAACCCTTTGGATCTTCTGATTTGAACAGCAAGCAATGGAAATGGATCGTTTTCAGAATGAAATTAAGCTCTGATACCAATTGAAATGCTTAACAACACTAAATCATCCCATTGCTAGTTGTTTGATGATGAATATGGAGGAAAAGATGAAGAACACTTAGGGCTTTTAGAGAGAGAATTAAGAGAGAGGGAGAGTGAACAAATGCAGAGAAATTGTGAAATGATTAATGGCAAAAGTTGGGGAATTAAGGCTTACACTTTGGTTTATATACCAAGACCTTAATTCCCTAATTAATTAAGACTAATCTTAATCCTAACTAATACAATATGCAATGTTACACATTGCCCCCTAGACTATTCATTACAACTAAATAATACCTAACACTATGTCTATGATCCTCTGTTAGGGCTTTGCAAGGGATGCTACAACCATAAAAAACTAACACATGATTAATGATATGATCAAAAAGCATATTGATTATGTGAATACAATTATTTATGTACAGAAATTTTTTGTCTCCTTCTGAATTTAGACAAAGCTCCATACTACATGAATATGATGTTTAGTTCTAATTAAAAAACATGTTAATTTAACCAAAAAAATAAAATAAAACTTCCCATGCTTAGATTGTGGATTGAATCATTGTTATTTTGATTGCAACAATATTAAACAATCATATACATCCTTTCTGAAGCCATGAATAAACAGTCGTATACCTCCTTACGCGTTTGCTGCATATTTTTTTATGTGAATGGGTTCACCGAAGATATACATTGCAAACTTAATACACTTCAATTAAAATAACAAATGCTACGCGGTTAAATGTAGAAAAAGGAAGAGTTTAGTGGGACGTGAATGGGTTCACCGAACATTTATACCACTAGTGAAGATTGATGTTATTTAAACTCAACTTTAATACATGATAATCTACATGGACGGTTAATATGAAAATGCAATAAAACTCAACTTTAATACATGGTAACATGAGTTAATATGCAAATGCAAATGATACTCAACTTTTTATGATACAAATTTAATACATGGTAATTATTGCTACATCAACCATGAAACTCAATTTATATATATAGATATAGATAGATATTTGAAGCTTATGCCCCCTTTCTAGTTTATCATCAAATTAGCATGTTTTCGCTTAATAATTCTAGCACATCAAACTGAAGAAATTAAACACATAGGATATAAATATGTGATGGGCAGTTAGTGTAAATAGGTAGTATAACTATATTAACGTGACATTTATTATTACAAAGTAGTTGCACCACAATGACCTCGTCACAAGGGTACGTGTGGCAATTATAATTATTTTACGAAAATAACAATCAAATATAATAAAAGAAACACAATCCTCACTCTCGAACTCACAGTTCATACTTTAAATCTCCTGATAGGTCCGTCATTTCAGGCTCTCTAAAAAAGTCACTGTCAATTTAAATACGTGATATGTTATTAAATTATTCACATAAAAAAAAAAGAAAAAAAAGATATAAGGAACATACGCCATTGGGGCCACTTCCCATGCGCCTTTATATAGAGCGTATTTATTATTTGGCTTGTCTACAGCTGCCAAAGCTGGAAAAGTAGTAACCCCGAGAGTTTTCTCGAGTTCCGGTAGTTTACCGGGAGCAGCCTGCGCACTAAAGCTGCACCAAAATTTTATTTGTTATTGATGTCCGAAAAGAAATTAAATTTAGATAACTTACACATTATTATTATAAACACTAATCCGTATTACAGAGGCCTTTTGTAGTGTTTCCATATTCTTGGCCTTGCCCTCTTCTGGGAGGAAGGCCACAAAACAATATCGAGTAAATCTCCAATCAAATTCTCCCTAAAACGGAAATGATTGTAATTAATTAGTGTGATAAGAAAGAAATTAACGGGAAATTAAATTACTCACTTGGCTTGTCGAAATGTCGACATATTCTACCGGAACATTCAATAGTTCTGTTAGTTTCATTGCTTCCCATTCGATTGATCCAGCATCCCTCGACTGAAATGGGGTCGGTATTGTTTTGTCTGCGCCGAACATGTAAACTGTGGGGTAATGTGGTACTCGATATTTTGAGATAGCCCCCTGAAAAGGGTACGGTACGTATTTTATTAGTAAATGGTAAATAAAACTCAAAGTAACATATTATTGGATGAAAGACAATATAATATATACCTTTTGCTCATCGGAGTTAACTGTACCCAGCTTCACCTTTCCTTCTAAGGCGATTGAGGCCTTCTTGAACTCGGGAAGAAGTTCCTTACAGGGCGGACACCTGCAAATCATTTATAGCTCAAGATCGATTGGATTAATTTAAGTAAATAATTAATTAGAATTACCAGGGTGCAAAGAAATCAATAACCCAAAAATCCTTGCTATTAGTAACCATTTCATCAAAATTAGCGTCAGTTAGTTCAATAGTTGCACTTGGTTCATCAGCTGCGAGTACTTTCACCTGACATTTTCAAACATTAAATACCTAAGTTAATGTATGTATAATTCAGATTGATTTGATCCATGAATTGTGTATAAGACTGAGGTTAAGTTGTTTTGGTCAATCATTGATGACTGAAAGAGAGGGACAATTTTAACCGAGTTGTATGGACTTTTTAATAAATTCCTAGAGGTCACATATTCGATGGTTTTGGTTATATATACAGAAACTAGATATATCGGTCATAAAATAATTGATTAAAATTAAGACATCAAATTAAGAGATGTATTTAAATTACAACTAATTATTACCGTAAACAAGAAGAAACAAATCAAGATCAACGAGCGATTCATGCTTTCTCTTTCTTACCCACACCGGAGGAAAATTAATTAATTGATGAATGGAAAACCAAGGGAAAAAACTTTCAGAAATAGGCCTTCGTTTGTTTCATTTTAACCAATCAAATTGCTACACGTCATCTTCCTATCTATTTTTACGAGAATCCAGACTTGGACCAACAATTTATGGGTCTTTGTCCCGAAATTCTGGTTTAGCCTTTGGTATTCGTTGGTAAATATAAACTGGAAAATATTCTTCCTAGAATTATGGTTTCCAATTTAAACATTGGTTGTAAATTTTTTCTAATATATATGTATATAAAAAAATCATATTTATTTGTAACACGTTTTAACTTGTAAGAATCAAAATATGTCTCTAGTAACCTTCTTTTTCACTAAATTACATATATTGCATTATGTGTAATGATGGGAAATATACCTGCAAAATTCAATTCACTTACTTAAATAAAACATGTCATTAATGCATACATTTTATGCGGACATATATAATTATTCAAAGCCCGCCCGACTGGGCGGACATGCTTCAAGAGATATATATTAAAGAAAAATAAAAAAAAATTAATACAGTTTAAGACATAACAATCTATAGTTGTAATGATAAGTTTGTACAAAGTTTGATACATGAATAAATGTTACAGACAATTTACTAACGAAATAGTGGTATACTGTTTTGGGATTTAAAATATCCCTCGTATTGGGTAAGTATCTTTGGAAAAATGTCGTGTGTAAATATGTTTAATGATTTCCTTTAATTTAGGAATTACCAAATCTTTGTTTTTAGCATGTTTAATTGTTTCCGGATTATTTGTGTTAACAATTGTGTGGATTATTCCCCATTGGTTTAAAATCCAGTGATTCATGGGTTAATTTGATACTTCAGGATTTGAGGAAGATTTTCGCATTTTAGTGTTGAAGATGCCAAGTGGCATTAACGACCAATTACACGTACGTGGCATTGATAGCCAATGAGGATGTTTTAAAGTGATGAGTTGTCAAGCAAAACTCAAATCTAGGCCTCATATATAGAGGAAGATTTGTGACAGGGACACAATAGATGAAAATTTTAGAATGACATAAAACATGAAATGATAAAAAGAATAGTTTTAATGTAGTTCTACGGGCATTTGCTATCCAGACATCAAACCCGTTATCTGCCAAAAGGAACCATCCGACCCTTAATGGCTGACTTAGTTCACTTTAAAATTGTCAAGTAGTGAAAGTTGAGGGTTGTTTATGTAAATGTTTTAATTAAAACTATATAATAAGATTTCTTTCTTTCCCGACATTCTCTCTAGAAGTCATCTTTTGGGCTCTAAATGAGAAGATCGAGCTTGACTAGGTTCGAGCGATTTTCTTGTTTTGAGTCTTATGTGTAAAGATTGAGTTCGGCTCGTAATTTTTGCGGGCTCGAACTTTAATCTTATACACGAAATATATAAATATTTTAATTAATTATGATATTTAATATATGATGTAAATATTCATTTAATATCTTATACATATGCTTCTCCTTATCCAATCAGAAGATCACCGACGTCCACCGCCTGTAAGATGTTGATATTAATGTAACCAACCCTTTATGCTCTCATAATAAAACACTTATAAAAAAACAATATCAATTTCTATACTCATTTTCCTCTTTCTTATTATCTCATTCTCTATAGTTGACACCGTATGATAGAGACCTATTTGAGATGGTCAATCTCGCAAGAATTAGACTAAAAGAAACTAGACTTTATGTAACAATTTTCTCTAACTTTCTCAAATGCAATTACAATACTTATAATAAAGATGCAAGCTAAACTTTAGGAGATAATGGAAATCATGGAAATATGCTTTAACTACTACGTGCATTTAACAACTAATAAAATAAAAGGAAATGGAGATCATGGGTTCTGGCAGTAGAAAAACGTGATCATGGATGTGGAATTGGTTAACAATAGGTGTAGGAGATATCACTTAATAGAAGTGGCAGTGAATAACGTATCACCGTAAGCCAACATAGGGCATGTGTCGGATGTATTTTTTGAAAAACGCTTTTAAAACTAGTTTTGAAAATTTTGATATTTCTTTTTTCATACTTTTACCCAAACCTCTTTAACTTATTGATTTCTTAAAAATACAATTACTGTTTAAAATTAACCGAAGAAGAGATAAAAAAGAAAAATTTATATAGGTGAAAACTTTGTGTTTAACTCAATAAGCACCATATTGGATATGTTTCGATAACATTAACCAAATGATTTATAAACCACTGGGAGTGATTAAACAAGGCTCCCTCTAAATTCACTCATTAGTAGAAAAATAATGATGATACCAATGATTGGAAAAGTGTGTTTAAATCAAAAGGATAATGATTAGTAATAATTATTGAGAGATGACTTTTTTTTTTGTCTCTTTTTTTTTTCACTTTTTATGATAAACAAAAGACACTTTTTTTAATCTTTTTTTTTTCATTTTATATAAAATGTAATCAAATTTTAAAATATTCATATATTAATAAAATACAATTGACATAAAAATAGCGTTACATAAAAACCCTGAGACCCGGCTTAGTATTTTATTTTAATTATAATGTAACACCCCGAGACTATGCTTACTATTTTTATTACTTTCAGTAAGTAATATTTTATTATTTTTTATTTTATATAATTTTATTTGAGTTATGAGAATTAATTATATTTTTAACTATGAGGTTAAAAATTAACAAAGTCTGAGACATTTAAATATTAAAATGATTTTTATTACTTTCGGTAAGTAATATTTTATTATTTCTTATTTAGTTATAGTTGAGTTCTCTTCCTTTCTCGGCGAAAACACTGATGAAACGGACAAAGTATAAGAATAGATGTCAACTTGTTCTTCAAAAAATAAAAAATACATAATATATAAATAAAGGTATTTATATATTTTTTAAATAAACCTAAAGTTTTCCTCCTTCATAATATATAAATAAGCATGTTGGGGAAAAACGCACATTCGTAGATTAAAAAAATATCACCCGTCAAATAATATTCACATTACAACAAAACTTATATCAAAATATTGACGAATACAAATTCAGGAAAAGTGTTTTAAAAATAAAATACTCCTTCTGTCCCAAATGTATTGTCTACTATAAAAAACACGCAGTTTAAGAAAAATTATATTAACTAAAATAAGATACTAGATAATAAAAATGAGACGGATGGAGTAATACATTATATTAAATAAAAGAAAAATAAATAAGTATAATTTTACATGTCTATTAAACAAGTAAAAGATAAATTGCATTGAGTGACACAAACATCCCATCATTCTATCAATTGAAAATTAATTGCAAAAAGGAAGATAGTCTTGTCTTGGAAATTGAAATGTGAGAAATTAAAAAAGTTGACTAGGGGTGAATTTAGTAGGACCCATTAAACAAACATGATAAAGCAAATATCTCAAGGTCAGAATAATAAAATAAATTACCATGGTGCCACAGTTGCTACACCTTCCAAGATAGTAGCTGCCTTCTCCCATATTGGTGTCAAAGATTGACAATGACCACACCATGGTCCGAAGAACTCAACCAGAACAACTCTCTTTGAATTTACGACCTGAAAGAAAATCACACTTAATTATCAATCAAAACATGAACAGATCTCCATTTCATTTGTCTGCAAACATGGTACAGTTTTGAGTATCTAGAAATAACAATTAACAAGCATGAAAATAAAAAATCGTAAGTCAAATTTATTATGAATTTCAAATTATTCGTAACTGAATATAACGATCAACGAGAATCATCGACAACCTTAGACTTGAAATTAGAAGGAGTGAGTTGAACCACTGGTGACGATGAGCCATAAAATGCATCAACGAGATTCAAATTAGAAGTAACTGATAACAAGAAGGAAATTAAGATCAACACTTTTGATGATAGATTCATGCTTTCTTAAACACACAGACACACAGTGAAGAAATGATGAATGAAAAAAACCTTGCGGGCGCAGAGTAGAAAACCCCCTACTGAGTTTGATACCGTGGATGGATGTACGTGTTTTAACCAATGAAATTGGTACACGTCATCTTGCCATGTAACTTTAGAAAATTGAGACGTGGACGAACAAGATTTGCTGGATACAAGTCTTAGTACGTGTATGCACGCGATTTAGTCAAGCATATGCTCTTCCAATTTCTAGAATCTATTAATGCATTATTGTATACTAGCAGGGTACCCGCGCAATGCGGCGGCGGGTACCCTGTGGCGATAGTGATGGTGGCGGCAATAATAATGATGATTGTGGGTGATGGTGGGTACACTTAGTGATCCTAAATATTTAATCAAGTGACCACATACACTGATCTTAACAATGCTGCTTTCTCATGAATCCCTGGGCAGATTCTACAAAGTGATTTTCTACATCAGCTCTACATATATGTTTGCAAAGCAGTTACAAATGAATCACAATTTGTAATAAATAAGTTATTCACTACAAGAAATAAATTGAACCACGGAAATTATCAGTAGAGATGGCGAATCAATTTCAAAGAAGTTTTCGCCATGTCAAAAACGGATACTAAGATCTTGAAATTTTCCAAAACCTTTTCTAGAGATGTAACTAAATTTCTAAAAGTACAAAATAATTACCAAGTAGTTTAATCCCTGTCAAAAGTTTTAATCATTACAATTCCACAATTTAAAATTAATTCACCAGATCAAAATCTTTGATAATAAAAGAAAGAGTTGTTAAAACACCAAATGTGTGAAATTTTGGATGATAAAAGAAAGAGTTGTTATAAAAACAGATGTCATATTTTTATGTAAAAATATAAAACCTGTGACAAAAACCTTAAATTTTAATTTAACAATCCAATTTCCATTTAAATTGGCCATAAGAACTTAAACTGTTCTTAAGCATAAACCATTTGAACGTGTTGCATTTTATCTCCAATATTTCGACACTATTTCCCCGTTACCTCTTACAAAATTAACCAAACCTACTTACAAAACTAATTAATCAAACTCATTAAAGTGATTATAATTTACAACAATAAATTAGTCTTGTACACCATCCCTTTCTTCTGAAGAAAAAGCTGAACCAAACATCAACAATAAATTTACAACAATGTTTGACAATAAATAGTTCTGCTAAAAAACAACATAGGTTTAGAGAATTATAATTAAATTTATAACTAAAATTAATTAAATGTTACTATTAAATTTTTGGTAGCTTGATTCGATCTGCAATCATTAACATATTACATATAAAAACTACTTTATACTTGAACATCATACAACTCAAAACATTTTTCATCAACATAAGTAATCTTTGAGAAATTGGCCAATTTTTCCACCACTTGTTTACCTTGAGCAAATGACACAATTAGTCCAGCTACCTAAACAATTCATAGAAATAAAAAAACGTAAGCTTCTTGTTTTTATAAATTGTCATTTCAAACAAAAGCATTGGTTAAGAAATATAAGAAATTAGGATTTTATAACTCACAAGTGTGCACTCAGAAGAATGGTAAAAGGCAGAAGGACTCTTATCACAGGAAACAAGTATTTCATTCTTGGTCTCCGAATTTGCATTGGCAATAGATCCAACTTTTGTGTTCTTTTTCCTTTTGTCTTCACTGGTATGACTTTTAGTTCCAGAGGTGCATTGACTATTTGTCAAGATTTTCAGCTGGTCCGTTTGATAAATACCTTGCTAAATTTTGAAGAAAAAAAAAAACACAATTATAAAAAAAAGCCATATTACTAAATAGATTACTTGTAAAACCAATCCATTAAGTGATCTAAGAACGAATGATTAACGTATTAAACAAAAAAAAGGTATCAATTTTGTGATCTAATTAAACAAAATAAACAAAACGAAATAAACTGAACTGTACTAATTGGTTAAACAAAAACGAATTTCATGGAAATAACTTAAGCCAAAACTGAAATTAAACGCTTTTCATGGAAAAAAAAGGATAAACGTGTTAAAAGATTTCGTCAATACAAAAGATGAAGTGATGTATGCTGTGTTCAATGAAAAAGGGAATTGCAGGCTAATTGGTGGAGCATCCGTATGCTGTGTTCTCCATCCCCTTTTGTATTTATAGGGTGAAGAAATGTGTAAGGTGAACCGGAAAATTTCTTGAATCGAGGTTGGCATTTGAAAGGGATAATTGCATAATCGAAGTAATTGGCGTGTTCGAGGTGGGTATTTGAAAGGGCGAATTGCAGTTTCGAGGTGGCGATATGAACACCGAGCGATGAAGATTGAATCGTTGAGAGAAGCATATGAACAGCCGTGGATGAAGCGGGTCAAATACCGAAGGATGTAGCGGGACCTTTCGAAGCCCAGTAAAAAGAATTGTTTAGCATTAATTTTTGGCCAGAGGGTTAATAGGCGATTGTTTAGTTTTTAAAACACGAGTATTTCATAGATCAGCTGGTTGGGTGCCTGAGCAATTTGTGGGAGGTTACGGGTTCGAGGCCTGCAGGTGGCTTTTTTTTTTAACTCATTTTCAAAAACTCTTAAAATAGAAAGAAATTGGCTGAATTTTTAGAATGCTATTTAGGGAAAGGTTAAAATGCATTATAAGTAGTAAAGATACAGTTAAAATCCGATGAGTACTTAAAAATCGGGTAAAAATAGCAAAGACAATTGTCAACCAATCCTATTCATTAACGGTATTTTCCATCATAGGTTTTTAATTTATGCAAAATTAACAATAATGCAAAATTAATGAAATGATTCAATAATTGATATTGATGAAAAAGTATACAAAATGATCCAAACTTAATAAAATTATCCAAAATTATGTATAATAATTAGTTTTTGATAAATTGTTTATACAAAATTATGCTTATAGAAAATTAACAATAATTTAAAAATAAAAAATGATCTAAAAATAATAAAATAATCCAACATTTCATCTCAATTTTTTCAAAAAACAAATTTAGGGTTAAAAAAACTCCAACAAATCAGATATGATAAGTGGCGGAAAGAGATAAAGGTTCTTTGCTAATTACCATTTTAACATTCTTAATTTTATTTTTTCCCACTATATTGCTGAACTTTAATAAATCATTTATTTTGTTTAATTTTCTTCATAATAAATTTTAATAATTTATTTTGTTTGATTAAATGCACGAATTTGTCTTCACTAAAAATTGTCATCGCCCGATCTCAATATATACGAGGCAACATGGCCCGTGCGATGCATGCACGGGCTTTGTTCAAAATAAACACAAATTTTGAAGGTAAATTGTATACATTGAAATGGTGTTACAGACAACGTATCTAAAACATGATCACTAACATGTTTAGTTTTGAAATGGAGTTTAAACTTTTTCATCCCAATTCTTCTAAGAAGTTAGATTTATATATATGCCAATTAACTACATTTAGAAGATAAATTTGCACATGCAAGACAACATCGTAAGTTATAATTTCAATCAAATAAATTTGAACCAACAATTATATATAAAGTTACCATTTTATAATTTTTGTAATACTTAACATTTAATATTGTTCTTAAAAACATGAACATACAAAAAGAAGCCTAAGGGGACTTCTTTCGTGTTTTACCATCAACTTGATCCAACACATGTAATCATTAAATATATGGAAAAAAATGTATTACAACTTATATATGAAATGATGTGATAAGAGTAATATAACAACCAAATGTGATTGTTGTATCCTAATTAATTTAATATGGTAACAATATGGTTCAATTTTGACCGGGTTGACATGTTCCAACTGTTTGATTCGATTCTTTTTGAGCAATTTTTTATTTTATTTTAACCATTCGACACATAAGAGATAAAACATATCGCTTAAATTTGTTAATAGTATATAAAAATTACGACACGTAGAAATATTAATATGAACACATCAATTTCAGTCAATGCCTTTTCCTTGGGTGGAAGATGACCCATTAGTTGGTGCTACATGAACAGGTTCGTTCTTATCTATAAAGCTAATTGTTGAGTTGATAAAAAATAATGTGATGATCCCAACAAAATCTTGGAGATAATTTTCATATAGTTATTTAAAAGAAAACAAAATGATAAATCCTTATGAAGTTAATAGTATGAAGTTTTACCCTCCAATTTCCATAAATATGGTAAAAGATCATATCTTCAGTTTTACTAAAATACTCCATTTTATTCCTCAGATCTTCACCTTTTGAGAATCTAATCCAAAGAATATTGAAAAAACATGAAATTAGTAATGATATAACAAATAGTAAAATAACAAATTGTATAGGAGTTTTTGGTTGTTATTTTTTTTTTTCATTAACATATATAAGTTCATATAGTTGTTTTGTCGGACAAATACATGAAACATAAACATGAAAGTCATCGGAAATTGAAAAATTCAAGTTCTTATTACAATGAAAATTCAAGAAATAAATGGTATTCAAATTAAAATTGGTTTATGACTTACATCAAACACCTTGAGTGCGAACAAAACAGTATGAATTGAAACGAAATTAAATTAAGGACTAACCGAATGGAAATAAAAAGTGTGAAGAATTGAAAGAAACCAAATGGATATAACAATCGAGGCAAACCTATTCAAAAGGAAATCATTTTGAATTTTCACTTAGAGTTGAACCAAATGGAAATAAAAAGTGTGAAGAATTGAAAGAAACCAAATGGATATACCAATCGAGGCAAACCTGTTCAAAAGGAAATCATTTTGAATTATGAATTAGAGTTGAATTGTATTGGTGCCCTAAATTGATCAACATGTAACAGAGTTTGAATATAATTACTTTATTTTATTAAAGAAAGATATGAAGGATACCTTAGAGCAAGAATATAATGTATAAACTGGTCTTTCAACGCAGATGATTCAACTTTGAAACCATACATATACTTTTTCGAATATTGTAATCATATGAATATGTAGATGATTAATTGAAAATGTGTGGGAACTCATACCGTTTATCCTACCGATTGGTGAATTTAATTAGGCAGGTAAATGAAAAGATAAAGGCTAATAATAAAGGCTATAGTCATGGTAATAAAGACTAATAATAAATTTCGGTTTATAAATATTTCGGTTACACATATTTCGGTCACTTTTAATTGCTGTGTATTTAGTCTTAATTGGGCGAAATGCACACTCATGCTAATAAAGGCTAGTATTTTCATGCAATTAATTAGACGATTTCTGATTAGATTAGTAGACTTGCAAATTCAATACATAGTAATAAATTCTACAGCGAACATGAAACTCAATTTTTTATTATATAGAAAGATATGAAGGATACCTTAGAGTAAGAATATAATGTATAAACTGATCTTTCAACGCAAATGATTCAACTTTGAAACCATATATATACTTTTTCGAATATTGTAATCATATGAATATGTAGATGATTAATTGAAAATGTGTGGGAACTCATACCGTTTACCCCACCGATTGGTGAATTTAATTAGGCAGGTAAATGAAAAGATAAAGGCTAATAATAAAGGCTAATAATAAAGGCTATAGTCATGGTAATAAAGGCTAATAATAAATTTCGGTTTATAAATATTTCGGTTACACATATTTCGGTCACTTTTAATTGTTGTGTATTTAGTCTTAATTGGGCGAAATGCACACTCATGCTAATAAAAGCTAGTATTTTCATGCAATTAATTAGACTATTTCTGATTAGATTAGTAGACTTGCAAATTCAATACATAGTAATAAATTCTACAGCGAACATGAAACTCAATTTTTTATTATATATATATATATATATATATATATATATATATATATATATATATATATATATATATATATATATATATATATATATATATATGGTTGAATTCCATACAGAACTCATTTTATATACAGAACCCGCAGAACTATTTTGTAATAGATCTAGACCACACATTAAGCAAATCAAGGGTTAAAAATAACAGTGGCCTTTTTGTAATTACCATGATCTATAGAACCGGATTTTAAATATAAAAAAGGTATTATTGGAAAACAAGGTTTTACATTTATTTGAACATATTTTCACCGATCAAAACATGTGTCCTTGGAAAACGGAAATTAATCATGGGTGCTTAAAATCAGGAACTTCCAAAGGCAAGAGATAAGTTACATAAGTATTCAAGAATACATGTATGTTTACCAAATCATTATTAGATAAAATATCATCCATACACACATGTATCTATGCAAGTCAAACGTTTTTTATAATAAATTTACGTAACATATAAACAAAACATGAATGTAGTACGTGCATATTTTCTTAACACAACTATTATGTCATATTGTACATCTATGTATGATAAACATTACATGTTTGTTTAATTAATATTCGTATACTAAACCAGTGGCATTGACAGTACAAACATGAATACAAAACATACAAGAATGTTTTGTGTCGTTTATGTACAGAACCAAACAAATACATCAATGTATATGTTAAAATTACATAAATGTGTAAAACAATGTAAACATTAGATAGATGTATAAATGAGACGTCTGCGTGATTTACAATGTCTTCAATCCTATTGGGAAATATACATATATGTATACTCAATACTAATGAAAGATAACTTAAATAACTCAAACAATCAATAGAATCACAAAAAAAAAAAAAAAAACAGAATTGATGATCTAGGTCATCCACAGATTCATGTGTAGAAGATTGATGGTCTTGATCGGAAAAACTACGCCCATATATGTCGATAAACTCGTTGTTTACAGGAAGATCTTGATTAATTTCGGTGTCATTATTATTCAACATTTTTCTCTGACGGAGGTGGCTATTCTCAATTGTTAATTGAATGAAAATCGCTCGAAGTTTAGACTCTAGAGAAGAAGACATACGAGAGATTTAATTCACCTATCCGAAAAACCTATAAACTAGGAATTGATTAAATCTTGGCCAGTAACTTATTATAAACCACCTATCCGAAAAACCTATAGTACCCCTGGTATATTAATTACAAATAATTAATACAAAATATTTATCTTAAACGTGATTGGCCAAGAATAGTTCTATAAGTTCTGTATATAAAATGGGTTCTGTATGGAATCCATCACTATATATATATATATATATATATATATATATATATATATATATATATATATATAATGAGGAGTTATTTGCAGAACCCAAATTTTGGGTAGAACAGAGCAGAACTCAATTTAAACCATTGATTTTTAAAATGAAACGATCATGGAAGATACATGAGAGGATTTGACGAGGGACCCCCAAATATTGTTTTGCATGTATGTTTTTCATGCATATATATATATATATATATATATATATATATATATATATATATATATATATATATATATATATATATATATATATATATATATATATATATATATATATATATAGCGGTTCATGCGAGAACCAATAAAATTGCGAGAACCATTTTTAGCCATAGGATTAAATTCATTTAAATTCAAATGGATAGGGGTAGATTTGTCCATGCATAATTATATTAATTAATTACTATTCTTTATTTATGGAAACCGAATAATTTAAGTTTTATTATTGAAAACATTAACCAAGTATCCTATTCTTTTGAGATTTTTCTTATAATCTCCATAATCAACCGTCTTCCCCATTTGAGAATTTCATCCGATGATCTTGCGACGGAGGAGCTTGTTTCATAGCTGTTCTCGGCTGTTACAAAATTCCTATGGCTAACATCGGTGTTCATCAGTTTTAAATGTTGTTCATCAGTTTTAAATGTTGTTCATTAGTTTTAAATGTTCAATATTCATCATATTCTATCAGCAATATTTAACTAACCCTCATGGTGTTAATCAGTTTTAAATGTTCAATATTGATCATAATCTATCAGTGTATAAAAAAATTAGTATCTTTGGAAAATGTAAACTTCAACTAACATACATACAAACAAATTTTAAAACCCTTGAATCCATTGTTGTGGACAAAACAAAAAAACAAATCTAAAAGTGTCATACAACAAACAAATCGTGTGTTCATTACTGATCACATAGAGATAGATAGATGATGAACAGCAAAGGAGAAAAACCTAAATCTGCCGTTGTGTTCATTACTGATCACATAGAGATAGATGATGAATAACAAAGGAGAGAACCCTAAATCCGCCGATGTGTTCATTACTGATCACTACAGCTTCAAAGCATGCTCACTGTTTCCGGTGGAATCAAATCCCTAGTCATTGGTGAACCCTACATCTGTGATCCGCAATACAAATTAATTCCCACAAACCCTCACTGTCCTCTCGACTTATACATATTATAGTTTTCTATACAACATATAATAGTTATACAAGAGGCCAATTGAACTAAACACCATAAACGAACACAGACAAAACAGAAAATGAAGATGGCAGCCGAGATCTGGCCGGAAAAAGACATCCTCCTTTTTGGCGGTCGACTGAAACCGTAGATCTGGACGGCGACAATATCCTCTCGATCTCTGCTTCTTCTAGTCGCGATTGTGCGGGCCGGTTACATCGTAGGCTACCGGCTACATCGCTGGTCGTGTCGGGTGTTTGTTGAATCGATGGGGATCGCCGGCTGTTCGATGGACTAGGAACGCCGACTGTTTGATGGTCGGTTGTCGCCGGCTGTTTGTTGAATCGACGCACGGCGGTTGTGATTTGTGAATTCCATGTTGACACTGGCAGCCATTAAGATGAAAAAGGAAACAGACGGAGAGAGAGGATATTAAATTCACACAACTAATTTGTGTTTCTCTTAAACAAAAATTTAAAACGGCGTGTTTATTGCTTTCCCTAAAATAAATTATGGTTACTTTTACCATTTTACCCTTGATCCTTTGTTTTTAATCTTTTAATTTTCAGTTTTTGTTATAGAAATGTCATTTTTCATCTTGGCCATTGATCATTTAATCTTACGGTCATGATTGGTTCTCGCAGTTCTCGCAAAAATAGATGTTCTCGCATTAACCGCTCTATATATATATATATATATATATATATATATATATATATATATATATATATATATATATATATATATATATATATATATATATATAGTGAAGGATTATATTGAGAACCCTGATTTTAAAAAGAACTTTGAGAACTCTTAATTAACCAATCTAAACCATTGGATTTAAGATTAACGGTTAAGATTACTTATGGTATTTTTGTAAATAAAACAAATTGTATTTTTAGTAATACATTAATAAAAAGGGCATATTAGGTATTTTAGAAAAAAATAAAAACCCTCTCTCCCTTAAAGATCGACTCTCTCTCCACTATATCTCCACTTTGTTTAAACCAATATTGTTCACTTTTTTTAACCGTCTCTCTCCTGCGTCAAACCCTAGATCCTCCACTCTCGTTTCTCTCAAGCATCCATTCCATTTTCGTTCAAACCCCATAATCCTGCCTTTTTACCGACCAAACCAGGGTGCACCACCACCACCATTGAAACAACCTCAATTTTCTGACCTTCGGGTTATATATATCCCGGCGGAATAATAGTAACGCGCCGCAATGACCACCATCTTCTTCT
This sequence comes from Calendula officinalis, assembly GCA_963853835.1. Taxonomy (NCBI): domain Eukaryota; kingdom Viridiplantae; phylum Streptophyta; class Magnoliopsida; order Asterales; family Asteraceae; genus Calendula; species Calendula officinalis. The sequence continues at coordinate 56,260,005 of OY970823.1, read as the reverse complement.
CCGTTCATGTAGCTGCCGTCGGAAATTTCACTGGATCTGCCCGACGAGCTTTTCTTCAAGGCCGTTAGTTGCCGGACAAAGAACTGTCGCCGGATCTGCCATCTGTAAAAATAATTGGAAACCGTCTCTCTCTATCTCTAATTTTTTCCGCCAGATCTGCCATATTTATGAGAAAGAAGATGTAGAAAACTACTGGTGAATCTGGAGGCTAGTAAATTAAGTAGCAATGATTAAGAAAAAGAAACAAGAGAATGGAGACGACGCCTTGGGTATGAAAGGGAATGAGTTTTTAAAACTCAAACCCTCACCTGGTTCTCCATCCAAGACATCATATGTCTTTCTTGTAAGCACCAATTATAAAGATTTCTTAATATACTACTTCCTCCGATTCAAAATAAGTGATACACTTTCCTTTTTGGGGTGATTCAAAATAAGTGATACACTTTGAAAAGTTTCCTTATTTGGCATAAAAAATGGGACCCACACTCACTAACTATCTACTTTAACAAAGTGAAATTACCCCTTTACCCTTACTTTTTACTTTTAAACATCATTAACCTTACTTTATTCAAAAGGTGTGGGACCAATTCTCCACTAACCATCCAATTAATCTAATTTAATTATCATTATAATCTTTTGCCTTAAAAACCGTGAAACCCCAAGTGTATCACTTATTTTGAATCGGAGGAAGTATATATCTTTTTTTTTATCACGCCCCTATGAGTCTCATATTTAGCAGTTCAAGTGGCATTTTTTTATTAAGTTTTCTTAGTTTACTGTATTTATGTTTCTCAAATGTTATCAAGTGAACAATATATAATTGATGCATAAATCCATGTATATAGAAGTCCGACACATATATGTTCTTAATTAAACATATATGGTTTTTTTTGTTGTTGCAGTGGTTGGTATAAAGAAAATTGGCAAGTTATACAAATAAAGAGGAAATGAGCATTTTGTGTTAGGATATATAAAGAAGAAAGTTGCTTCAAAAGAGAATACAATTGCAAGCCATCAACCATTTGGATACATATATGTTATTCCTTGGATACATATATGTGTTTTTTGAAATAACTTTTGTTTTTTTGTAATAATAAGTTCAACATGTATGTATTATGTTTATTTTATCAGTTTTGTTGAATTTAGATATAAATTTCATTTGTTAAATATTTTTGTTTTATGTTACATATATGTTCAACAAATCTACAAAATAACATATACCCATAACCGGAAATAAAACAAAATTTTGAAATTAATGCCATAAACATATATGTATATCTGTAAAATGACATATATGCACAACCGTAAAATAAAATAAATGCACACCCGTAAAATAACATATACGCAACACAAAATATCAGAATATTAATGCCTAAATTTTAGGGAATTTTCAAAAAAGGAAACAAAAGAATAAAGTGTAAAATGTCCTAAATACCCCCGAACAATTAATATGAATTAAATTAATCAAAATTAATTTACTAAATTCTGATTGGTTAATAAGAGTTCTCAGAGTTATTTTTGAAATCAGGGTTCTCAATATAACTCGACCCTATATATATATATATATATATATATATATATATATATATATATATATATATATATATATATATATATATATATATATATATATATATATATATATATATATATATATATATATATATATATATATATATATATATAGTGTCCGATTCAGCGCAGAACCGATTTAAGCGACAGAACCACAGAACCATTTTAAGTTTTAATCTGGACCCTTGATGATCAGATCTACGGTTATTATGAAAGATGCTTTTTCAGAATATTTAATTATAAAAAATCCCGTATTTTTTGTGTGATGAGGGGTAGAACCGGAAGTTTAATGGCAGAGATATTAAATGCCATTTAAAATCAATAACCATTTCCATTTGTGTGCAAAATATTCCTTAATAACCGTCCCCCATTTCTCTGGTTTATCATCTCTCTCTATCAACACTAGCCTCCATTTGAAACCTCCAATTTCGATCGTGAAATCCTGGCCAGAGTAAGGACGGACAGAAGTATCCTTTTGGAAGTATCATCATCTCTATTTTAATTCTTTTACATCATCATCATCTCGTCTCATCATCATCATCATCTCTCTCCCTTTATTTTAATTCTTTTGATTCGTGCAGACGGACTTCTTGTCCTGGAGGCTCTCCAGCCGGAGTTATCCTTTTGGATTATGCATAGACTTTTCATGGTGGGGCTTATATGTATTATAATGTTTTATATAATTGGCTTATTACATTTCCCATTATCACAGGTGTCAATTTGAAGGTGAATGTGTCACAATAAACAAGAAGATGTTAAAGTTTTCCTATTATTGATAATTATTCGTTCATTATAGTCATGAAAAAGTTATGAGAGTTTTCTTGTTTTCAATTCTATATGTATTGAACTGGAAAAATTAGTATATTGAAAAATTAGTATATTTTCGATGTTTTTATAGTTTTCAATTGTATAGGCCTAAACCGGTGGTCATAGTCGGTGTGTTGGTTTGATTTATTATTGTATGTATTTAATCTAATGTATGCTATTTGTTCAGATTTAGATGATGAAGAAAAAGATCGACTTGATCATAAACGGATTTGGGCAAACATCAAATGTAATTCGTTAATAATTGTATGTATTTGGGAAAACATCCAATGTATTTCGTTAATAAGTGTATGTATTTGGGCAAACATCCAATGTAATTCGTTAATAATTGTATGTATTTGGGAAAACATCCAATGTATTTCGTTAATAATTGTATGTATTTGGGAAATCATCCAATGTATTTCGTTAATAAGTGTATGTATTTGGGCAAACATCCAATGTATTTCGTTAATAAGTGTATGTATTTGGGCAAACATCCAATGTATTTCGTTAATAAGTGTATGTATTTGGGCAAACATCCAATGTATTTCGTTAATAAGTGTATGTATTTGGGCAAACATCCAATGTATTTCGTTAATAATTGTATGTATTTGGGCGAACATCCAATGTATTTCGTTAATATTACATGATCTGGGGTGCGTTGCTGATTATCATCTTTTTCTGGGTTGATTGACGAATTTTAGGTTGTTTAGGGTTTTTGTAAAATTGCGTTGATTACAATTATAAAATCTATAATTGGTTCATGATATTTAATTGATTACGGGATAAATGAAATCAAACCCACCTTCCATATTTTTAGGGCTACAACACACGTTTTTTTAATTACCATATATAACTGATTTTGTTATTTGACTATAATACCCTTTCCGGATTATAATAATAAATATATAATAAATAATATTTTGCTGCAATCTGATTGGTCGACTAAGGGTTCTGTGGTTCTGTCGCTTAAATGAGTTCTGCGCTGAATCGCACCCTATATATATATATATATATATATATATATATATATATATATATATAAGTGGGATCGAGTGAGGACTTTTTTTCCGCTGAGGACTGCGAGGACAAATCTGGGCCTTGGATCAAAGAAAATCAATGACTAGGATTTAATGTGAAGAAATGTAACAATGTTAGAAGGTTAGGGGGTTTTGTGTTAAGTTTAACAAAATAGTGGGGGTAAAAAGAAAATTTGTAAGGTTAAAATGGTCATTTCGCACACATACTCCCTCTCTTCGCCACATGTCAATTTCTGATTTGGTGGGTTTTATTTTTACCCTTAAGTTCGTATTTCGGCCATAACTTTTTTTTCTTTGTAAAAAAAAAACTAAAAATGCCAAAGTTCTTATAATTAAATTTTCTACAAAATTAGTATAGTCATGAAAATTTGAAAAAAAAAACCCGGATAAAATATTGCATCATTTTGTTAAATTTGGATCATTTTGTTAAATTTGGATCATTGTCATAATTTTGGATCATTTTGTTATTTTTGGATCATTGTTAATCTTGCATAAACATAATTTTGCATAAATAATTAGTCAAATAATATATCATATACTTCCTCCGATTCAAAATAAGTGATACACTTGGTGTTTCACGGTTTTTGAGGTAAAAGATTATAATGATGATTAAATTAGATTAATTGGATGGTTAGTGGGGAATGGGTCCCACACCTTTTGAATAAAGTAAGGTTAATGATGTTTAAAAGTAAAAAGTAAGGGTAAAGGGGTCATTTCATTTTGTTAAAGTAGATAGTTAGTGGGTGTGGGTCCCATTTTTTTTTTGCCAAATAAGGAAACTTTTCAAAGTGTATCACTTATTTTGAATCACCCCAAAAAGGAAAGTGTATCACTTATTTTGAATCGGAGGAAGTATAATTTTGAATCATTTTGTTCATTCATGGCCATTTTGTTTACTTTGTAATATTGTTAATTTTTGGATCATTTTGTTATTTATGGATCATTGTCAATTTTGGATCATTTTTTTTTTCAAATTTTCATGACTATACTCAGTTTGTATAAAAAATTAATTTTAAAACTTTTGGCATTTTTAGATTTTTTATTTTACAAATAAAAAAAAGTTATGGACAAAAAACAAAGTGCGGGGGAAAAAACCCACTTCCAATTATAAGAGGACAAGTGACAAAAGGAGGAAAGGGGGGGTTTCGTAAATGACCTTTATGCCCTTTTTAAGATGAGTGGGCGATAATTGTCCTCGCAGTCCTCACCGGGAAAAGAGTCTTCAACGGATCCGGACCCTATATATATATATATATATATATATATATATATATATATATATATATATATATATATATATATATATATATATATATATATATATATGGTCGAGTTATATTGAGAACCCTGATTTTAAAAAGAACTTTGAGAACTCTTATTAACCAATCAGAATTTCGTAAATTAATTTTGATTAATTTAATTCCTATTAATTATTTAGGGGCATTTACGACATTTTACCAAAAAGAAAATTGTTTCCTTTTCTGAAAATTTCCTACAATTTAGGAATATGTTATTTTATGGTAGGTTGTGCATATATGTCTAGACGGTTTTGCAAATATGTCATTTTACAGTTGTTTTTACGGATATACATCAATGTTCTTTTAGCATTAATTCCATAAATTTATGTTATCTTCAGTATGTGTCACACCCCGCCAAAAATGAGTTTTACTTCATTTAAAATGTTTTGCGGAAGAACGAAGGTGTAACGTTCATGACAACATAGCAAAAATTAAGTAAACAAACAACCACGCAATAACGAAAAATAAAGGTTTGTTTCACCTTCCAAAAGTAGAAAGTTTCCAAAAATAGTAAGTTTCCTAAAATAGAAATTGTTTGAAATGAAATGATTGTTCGTAAACTTAATGTTTTAATCATGGCTCACGACAATCCCAATGCTCATATCCTCCAAACTCCACTGCACCTAATTACCTGGAAAAACATAAATAGTAAAAGGGTCAACAATAATGTTGAGTAAATCCACAGGGTTAAAGTAAAGTGTAAGGTAAAGTAAATGTTTTTGCTACTCAAAATGTTTGTTATGAAAATGATTTATGACTGAAATGTATAAGGTTCAACACTCACATGATATGAGAAGTAAATATGAAAAGTGAAGTGTAATTGTAGAATATCTACAATTACTAGTTATGTTTATGAAAATGTGTTGAACAAGTTGTTATGTTTGACATCGCATGAACTGTTATCCCCAACAGGTAGCTAGTCTATTGAGTTAATATACCAACCCCTAAGTCCACAATCAACACTTCAACTCCAGTATGTTGTTATTTTATGGATATACACTCCCGAAAGATGTCTTGGATAAACCAAGTAATGATCAAATAATGTTGGGAGGATGAGTGTCAGCCAATAGTACTATCTGCATATCCATGGTCTAGATCCACTAGCTAATTATTGCTGGTAACCTTAGTCCGGTATAATAATTGTTTGTCATGCCAATGCGATAATGAAAATGTATAGATGTTGTTGTACGGTCATAGTAAAACAGTAGCAGTTGTGTTTATGTTTTCCACCCCAAAGTTTATAAAAACAGTAAAAGAGTAAAAGGGGTCTGTGGACTCACCTGGCAAAGCTTAGCGAAAAATACTTAAGACCGAGGAATCCTTTGGAGACTCCTAGCTTCCTAAATGATTTAACTAATGATTAGACTAAGCTAACACAGGCGATTCTATATACGATATAAGTTAAGCATTATGTATTTCATGTTATGTTTTATGTTTTGTGACATCGAATGAATTTGGGTTATTGGACCTTAATAGGTCGAAATGAAATGAAATGAAATGGACTTCGAAATGAAATGAAATGAAATGGGCTTGGGGTAGGCTTATTGGGCCTAGATTGGGCCTAATGGGCTTAATGGGCCTAAATGGGCCACTAGGTTGGGACACTTGGGCCTCTTATTGGGCTTAGGTCCACTTAGATTGGGTCGTGGATTGGGCTTGGCCCAATTGGGTTCGGTTTGGTTAAGTATGGGCCAAAGGTTTGGGCTTTGGTCCAAATGGGCTTGGATACTAATGGGCCAACTAAGGTTTGGGCCCGATGGACTAAAGTAGATCGATATGGGCCAAGTACAGGCCTTGGCCCGATTGGGTATTCGGGTTTGGGTTTATCGGTTGGGTCAAGATCCGGCCTTGACCCGGTTTGACTTATTGGTCAATATTGGTCAAAATTAGTCAACAAAAGTCAACTAGGGTTTCTAGATTTCTGTTAGGGTTTAGGGTATGATACAATTCAGTCAACCAAGGTCAAACATGGTCAAATTTGGTCAACCTAAGCTCGGTTTTGATAGTGGTTTGGTTAGGGTTGGCCGGCTAGGCCGAAACCCTAATGGTTCGGTTCTAGTTTGGTCTAGATCGAGTCTAAGCACGGTTTTAGGTGTCTAGATCGGTCATAGTTCGAATCTAGGGTTCTAGATCTTGGGTTTTACATGTCATGGTTCGGGATCTAGGATTCAATTCTAAGTCTAGGGCATCAAATAACAAGGAAGTATCGAATGAGCATGGTTTGGTCGAGATCTGTATGCATGGTGTGACCATGCACACGATCGGCTAGATTAACAACACAAGCAAATTGCCGAGACCTCTTGGCCTTTGGCCTAGGTCTCGGGTTCGAATAGAAGAACCGAAACAAGGAGAAAAACAATACAATGAATCAAGATCATACCTTGCTACAACCGACGAACAAGATCAAGGGAATGAGAGGATTGTTGCTTGCGATCGGACGAACGAACAAAAGGGGTGTTCGGGTTTGCTTCGGCCGAATAGGAGAACAAAGGGAAAGAAGGAGGGTTAAGGGTTCAATTTATAGTGTGGAGATTAGGGTTTAGGAGTTAGAATCATGGTACAACAAGGACTCTTTTAAATCTTATAAGATAAGGATAAAAAATCAAGGGATAAGGCCAACACATTTTGCACCACACCCTAAGGGGTGTCGGCCGAGTTTGGGGTCAAGCAAGGAGGGGAAGGCCGGCCACTTATGTGGTCGGTCAATCTTGGTGTCGGGTTTAGAAGCTAGTTCCATTCGAGTCACGTTTGTATTAAATTGTTACGTTTATTGCTTTACCGAAAATGTTATCATTTTAGAAATGTTTTAAGCTCAAAGGTGTCACCATAAGTAAATAAGATGTTGTGTTGACTAAAATAATCAAACACTAATGTATGGTGTGAAATATGTATGTTTGTTGTGTATAAGGAATGCCAAAAATAGAAATGTCTAAAAATAGAAACTTTCTAAATGAGGAAAGTTCTAGAAATGAAATGAAGTTACATACCAGTAATCTGACGATCACCAATTTCAATCCAACAAAGTGGCGAACGACACTTTCTTCCATACAGGGCTTCAAACGGTGCGGCCTTAATAGTTGTATGATAACTATTATTATACGAGAACTCAGCTAAAGGGAGATGAGAATCCCAACTTCCACCAAAATCAATAACACATGCTCTCAGCATGTCTTCCAAAGTTTGAATTGTTCTTTCAGTCTGACCATCTGTTTGGGGATGATAGGCAGTACTCATATCGAGGCGAGTACCGAGAGATTTTTGCAATTATTGCCAAAAACGAGATGTAAAGCGACTATCACGATCAGAGATGATCGCGACTGGCACACCATGTCGAGATACAACTTCCTTTAAATAAATTCTTGTTAACTTTTCCATTTGATCAGTTTCTTTAATAGGAATGAAGTGAGCTGATTTGGTCAATCGATCAACAATTACCCAAATTGTATCATGACCATTAGATGTTCGAGGCAATATAGTTATAAAATCCATAGAGATTTCTTCCCATTTCCATTCAGGGATCTCTGGCTGTTGTAGAAGACCGGAAGGCTTCTGATTCTCTGCTTTCACTCTAGCACAAGTTAAACATTTGCTGACATAAACTGCGATTTCTTTCTTCATCTTTGGCCACCAATATAACTCTTTGACATCTTTATACATCTTGTCGGCACCAGGATGAATAGAATATTTGGATCGGTGAGCTTCATTCAAGATGACATTGCGAACACTTCCAAGATTAGGAACCCATAAATGATTCATGAAATAAAGAGTTCCATCAACCTTTGCTTCTAACTGCTTCTCCATACCACGCAAAGCTTCACTTTTGATGTTCTCTACCTTCAAGGCTTCAGTTTGGAATTCTTGAACTTGGGAAGATAGATTAGAATGAACAGAGATTGGAAGGGCTCGAACACGACAAGGTTTAGGTTGCTCTTTCCGACTTAAGGCATCAGCTACCACATCAGCCTTACCAGGATGATACTTAATCTCACATTCATAGTCGTTCATCAACACTATCCACCTACACTGTCTCATGTTGAGATCTTTCTGATTGAAGATATGTTGTAAACTCTTGTGATCGGTGAATATTGTGCACTTGGTACCGTAGAGGTAATGTCTCCAAATCTTCAACGCGAATATAACTGCACCCAACTCAAGATCATGAGTTGTATAATTCTTCTCGTGGTTCTTCAGTTGTCGAGAGGCATAGGCGATCACTTTGTCATGTTGCATCAATACACAACCTAGCCCTTGGTGCGAAGCATCACAGTACACCACAAAATTATCGGTTCCTTCAGGGAGAGATAGAATAGGAGCAGAACATAATTTAGATTTTAGAGATTAGAAGGCTGATTCTTGCTTTTCACCCCAGACAAATTTCTCATCCTTATGTGTTAACACCGTTAAATCCTTTGCAATCTTCGAGAAATTTTCTATGAACCTTCTATAATAACCAGCAAGACCAAGGAATTGTCTTACTTCAGTTGGGGTCTTTGGAGCTTCCCAATTCTTTATAGCTTCTATCTTTGCAGGGTCCACGTGAATACCTTCTTCGTTGATAATATGACCCAGAAATTGGACTTCACGCAACCAAAATTCACACTTGGACAACTTGGCGTACAACTTCTCTTTCTCCAACAACTCAAGAATGATTCTTAAGTGCTCTTCATGCTCTTCTCTCGAATGCAAATAGATAAGGATATCATCTATGAAGACGATAACGAATTTGTCGAGATATTGCTTGCACACTCTGTTCATGAGATCCATAAACACAGCAGGTGCATTGGTCAAACCAAATGACATTACCAAAAATTCATAATGACCATAGCGAGTTCTAAAAGCAGTTTTGGGCACATCTTCATCACGAACTTTTAACTGATGGTAACCAGAACGAAGATCGATTTTGGAATAGAAACTCGATCCTTGGAGTTGATCGAATAGATCATCAATACGGGGAAGAGGATATCGATTTTTAATTGTTACTTTGTTCAATTCACGATAGTCAATGCACATTCTCATTGAACCATCTTTCTTTTTAACGAAGAGGACCGGAGCTCCCCATGGCGAGAAACTCGGTCGAATGAAACCAAGATCAAGAAGTTCTTGTAATTGCGATGAAAGTTCTTGCATTTCAGACGGTGCAAGACGATAAGGAGAACACGCGATAGGTGCGGCTCCTGGAATCAGATCAATGCGAAATTCAACTTGTCTCTGAGGCGGCAGTCCAGGCAATTCACTAGGAAATACACCAGGAAATTCACGAACAATAGGAATGTCCTCAATCTTACGATCTTTGGACTTTGTGTCAACGACATGAGCAAGAAAGGCTTGGCATCCTTTACGAAGGTATTTTTGAGCTTTCATAGAAGTTATGATCTTTATGTTTTTGTTTCTTTGTTCACCTTGAATTATTAAAGTTTCTGTTTTGGATAAGGGGATTCGGATTTGTTTGGTGTAACATATTATTTCAGCACGGTTTTTAGACAACCAATCCATCCCTATGACGATATCAAAACTACCTAGCTCTACAGGCACAAGGTCTATATTAAAAATGTGATCATCTAGGTCAAGCTTACAACCTTTAAAAACTTCACTAGACCTAACAACTTTGCCATTTGCTAACTCGATTTCATAATTCACTTTCAAACGATCAGGATTTAGATTTAAGAAACTTTTAAAGTCGGTCGATACGAAACTCAAGTCGGCTCCCGAGTCAAATAAAATAGAAGCAACATGATTGTTGACGATAAACGTACCAGTGACGGTATCAGGGTTTTCACGAGCTTCTTGAGCATTCATAACAAATGCACGAGCACGACCATTTTGACGATCATTGTTGTTGTTGTTGGCATTGCGATTGTTGTTGTGATTGTTGTTACGATTGCCATTGTTGTTATTGTTGTTGCCATTCTGGTTGTTGTTGATCTGAAGTTTAGGGCAACGATTACGATAATGGTTAGGATCACCACACTCGTAGCAGACAGGATTTTTAGGAGGATTGCTAGATGAACACTTTCTGAAATTATGACCCCAGCGGTCACACTTGAAGCACTTCACACGCTGACCACCATGATGCCAGTTACATCTGCTAACAGAGGCTTGCTCCCAGCATAAGACTTAGGTTCTGAATTAGACTGATTGTTGTTCTGATTAGAGGCTGCATAATTCTTAGTCTTTTGATATTTGTTCCCTTTGTGATCACGCTTGTTATCGTAGGTAATAGTGATTTTCGGTTAAAACAATTAACAAAACGCAGCGGAAAGTATTTATCACCATGAACGGATCTTGATATCAATCATACAATTAAACTATAAGAAAATCAAAGAGAATGGTATAAGAATTCATACCCTAGTTGCCTTTGATTATTATGAAATCGGATGGAGTTGGTGATGGATTGAAACCAAGTATTCAACAAGAATACCTCTAAAAGAAATCCACACAACACTTGCAAGAACACCAAATGATGGATGCTAGTCCTTAAGCCTTGAGAGCAAAAAATAAGAAGAAAACAAAAACACCTTCTTGTGTGTGTTATGGTGCACGTCCAAGAGAGGGGTCAAGGGAGTGTTTATGGACTCATTCATCACACATAATTGTGCCATAAAGACCCATTAAAGATTTCCATAAACCATACTTCTATTTTCACTCTAGTCCCTTGTTATTTGTTTCTTCTAGTTTGCTCATAATAAAGTTTCAATATTAACAATTAATATTAAACTTATTATATACAAGCATGAAGCTTTTATATATTAATAATTAATGTAATTACACTAATTACACTAATTATATAATGGTGTTTAGTGTTTAAGTGTGTGACCCTTTAGGCTCACAAACAACTAGCCATATAACTATATGTTATACGCGTGAAGCATATTCCAACAGCTCCCACTTGCGCACGTGATAACATCAAGTAGTTATACAAGCAAAGGTTAGAGTCTAGCAACCCGCCAATGCCCCTAGAAGTACATGAGGAGTTTCATAAAATCTTTGTTCAAAGTTTTCGAGCAGTTATCCTTTTGTTACTGATACTATGTTGAATTTTAGACAAGGATAAATGTCAATCTAAAATTTCAACGATTCTGTTTCTCGATCTATACATTGAAGTAGATTACCAAAACCAATCAAGATTCATCTTGATTACCTTTTGGGTGTGGCCACACATACATCTATTCAAATCATCGAGGGGCCCAGTAGTATCTAATCCACATGTGTGGAGGAACAAATTCTTTATTGACTGCACGTGTCCGTCATATGCTTAATGACAAACCCGATAATGGTTGTTATAGCAGCCTTATTCAGGTCAGCGTTTAACCATATCAAAGTTTGCCCCTCTACATACACAAACCAACTTGCATCTCAAGTCAGAGGATAAGTGACAAAGCCTTTGTGAGATTCACTTGTGACATAAATCCATGAAGTGATTTCTCATAGGTTGGGTCAGTCCAATTATGCATCATTATGAACAACATGTGAGTTTGATTTCATCATCCTTAGTCATACTAAGATAATGTCATCAATGCCCTCAGATTTGTCTTAATAATATTCCCATATTATTAATTACGACAATGGACAATTTAGAATATAAAACACAGTAAATATTCAAGGATATAAACATGCAAATATAGAACACAGTAGATATTCATATAAAAACGATCATATCAAATATATCAATTTATTCCAATATAAACTGCTCACAGTTCCATTATCCAAATACTAAAACAGATTTACATGAAACTACTAGCTTGTCGAAGTCCAATGTTCCATTCATATTCAAGATGTTTGGTACAAGACATTGAGTTCGATAAAGCGTCAGCTAGTTAGTTATCTGTTTGAACTTTAAGTGTACGAATTTCACATATCATGATAAATCATTCGAATGTAGTGAACCTTCGTAAATAGGATCTAGCGTCATCACGCCCTATTTCAAAACCAACATAAGTATAGCAAGTATACTTAGTTTCAGTTCAGTATCTCCACCATGACCAAGAAACATATATCCAGTACTTTAAAATACTTCAATGTGTTCTTAACAGCAATCCAGTGACTCTCTCATGAATTCTGTTGGTATTTTCTAGTAAGGTCCCCTAAGGACGTTACATTTGGCCTAGTACTTCTTACAGCGTACATGATGAATGTAATAGCCGATTCATAGGGGATTACATTCATCCGCTTCACCACATCAGGTGTGGAAGGTCCTTGAGTCTCACTCAAGTTTACATTGTGTGGCATACGAGGACTTCCTCGTTTGGGAGTACCACTCTAAACCATTTAGAATTTTGTCAATGTAAGCACTTTGACTTAAACCAATTAACCGCTTTGATCTATCATTATAGATCCTTACTTCAAGTATGTATGTCGTGTCCCTACAATCCATCATGTCGAAACATTTTCCAAGCCAGGATTTTCATCTTGTAGCATGGCATATTGTTTCACATGAGTGACATGTCATCAACATGTATGACTTGAGAAACGACAACGCTCCCACTAGCTTTCATATATACACATACTCAGTTTGGGCTTCAGGTGAAACAAACGTTTTGATTTCATCATCAACCAAATTTCATAGTCATAGTACACTACTTTGGCTATAAGAATCCTAATGTCTTTAGTAACAGGCGAGAAGGTTTCATCATTGTCAATCCAGTAGGATTGAGTGTAACCTTTTGCTACTATGAGAGATTTATAGGTGTGTATATTTTCATCCATGTCAACAGTCTTACTGTTTTGAGAAAGATCAACTAAGTTCAAAACTTGATTGTCTCTCATGGATTTTATTTTCGCATTCATAGCTTCAAGTCATTTTTCGAATTCAAAATTCGATAATGCAACTTGATAGTTAGGGGGTTCATAATGATCCTCAAAACTTGCTCCTCAACATCGACATAAATCTATATCGTTCAGGTGCATGAAGTGTCCTTGCGGATCTATGAATGGGAACAACATCATCCTGTGGTCCAACATCTATATGTCCAGCCTCAGAATGATATTTGCTAGTGTTACCAGAAGGTTGTGTATCTTCACTTTGAATCTTGTCAAAGTCTATAGTGCTCCCACTTGCTTTGTGAAATGAGACTGTTCTCAAGAAACTCAGCATACCGAGTAACAACAATTTGTTCTCAGTTAGGAAGTAAAATAGTAATCAAAGATATACTTGATAGATATGGGCTCGAGTTTGTTCGGCATGTCTCGTTCCACGAGATCCTCACAACCCCAGATCCTCAAGTAAGACAAATTAGGGACTTTCCCACGCCATATCTCATATGGTGTCTTTTTAACCTTTTGGTCGGAACCATATCAAGTATTCGAGCAGCAGACTTCAGTGCATGCCCCTCAAAAGGATAGTGTAAGAGTTGTAGGACTCATCATAGATCGCACCATGTCATACAGGGTCCGATATCTCCTTCCAGACGCACCATTATCTTGTGGAGTGTATGAAAGAGTGAATTGTGAGACAATCTCACGATGTGAGGGATGATCCAGAAACTCTTGACTCATGTACTTTCATCCTTAATCAGGACTGAAAGCCTTTGTTGTCTTGCTGAGTTGATTTTCTACTTTTACTTTAGAAAGCTTTGAACGTTTCAAAGATTTCATGTTTATGTCTAATCAAGTAAACATAACCATATCGACTGATATCATTAAAGCTTCCATGTTGATGTTTAATCAAGTAAACATAACCACATCGAATGATATCATCAGTGAAAGTAGGTTGCACCTTCCCTAGTCTTAGTTCTAAAAGGGCCACATACATCAGTATGTATGAGTCCAAGTAGATTTGTAGCTCTTTCGCCAACTTGGGAGAAAAGCTTTCTTGTTATCTTTCCATAATATACAAGAGAGGCATTTTAAATGATTCATAATCATTTGTAAAGAAGCCCGTCGAGTTTTAGTATCAAAACGCGTTTCTTGTTTATGTGGAAAAGATGACGATGCTTTAGGTAAGTAGAATCCAAACCAATTTGGATTCTTGAGTGCTACATTTGTATATAGAACTATCGTTTGAATTAGGATCATGCATATTAATTTCAAACATACTATTACAATGAATAGTTATAAAAAATGTTATTTTTCATAAAACAAAATGTCATAATCCATTATTCAACAAACGATAAAGCTAAACAATGCATAATTGACAATTGTTCAAAACAATAATTAACGCATTAGGAAGGATAAGATCACAGCTTCCATTCATTTAGCTTTCTACTTCACATTCAATCTTGCACATTTGTGTAAATGTGAGTTCCACAACTAGTGTCATACACTCAAGATTTTATCACGAAAAGTATAGAGTTCTATAATGAAGATACCTAATGTGCTAACTAGAACACATTTGTCCTTCATCAACTTTGCCACGTTGGCAGGACAATTCCTCCTTCAATGGCCAGTTTCATCGCAATGATGGCAAGAAATATCCTTTGCAGGGTGCTCCTTTTTAGCAGGTGGGGGAATCGTAGGTTTGGAAAAGTAAACTAGCTTACCCTTACCTAGACTCTTGCCTTGTGCTTGCGGTTTACCTTCCCTGATTGCAAGAAAGGTATTGGGTAACCCTTGCTCAACCAGTTTTACCATAGCATGTTCAACGATTGTCTTCCCCATGCTATGTACTTTTAAAACACTTTCCAAACTGGTCATAGTCCTTGGATAGTGAGGTAAGAATCAAGCTCATTCCAAGAACTTGTGGTAAGGGTAACCAAGACGTTCCATTGGATCAAGATAGCATTGCATATTCAAGATGTAAGTGCTAACTGATTGGCCGTCCTCCTGATTGCAAGCATGGAATGCTTTAACTGTTTTGAACAGTTCAAGTTCTGCCTTTTGTTGAAATATCATTTTCAACTCGCTTATCATGTCATATGCTGTGAGTTCCTCGAAGTACTTTCGAATCTCGGGGTTCATGCTCACAAGCATATGAGTAGCAACTTCTTGGTGTTCGTTAAACGTTTCGGTAAAGGCTTGACGAACAACAGCAGAATCACTGACAGGAGGTGCCTCAGGTAAGGCCTCTTATAGGTGTATCAACTTTCTCATCTCTAAGGATAATCCTTAGAATTCGATATCAGAAGATAAAGTTGATATTAGTCAGTTTCAGTTTTCAAGAACTGATTTTTGAGTGGAGATACTTAGGTTTTGATGTTGTTGTTATCTGTATAACAACCAAAGTTCAAAAAATAGTATTTTCAATAATAATTTCTTTTAATCAATTAACTACCCAATTAATTTTAATTAAAAGCTAAGATCCCATTGAGCTTCTATCACCGCATCAGTTGATCTGCTAGAGGTGATAGATCCAATAGGTAGGTGACGATCAACAATTGCATTACAAGTGCAACTCTTAGAGGTATGGGACTTCATGGCACCTAGTGAACAAGCATCTAGGGTCAAGTGGCATGTTTGTCGCATCGTCGCCTCGAGTCAAGGTCTCACCGTTAACTCGATTAAGTCATCCAATGTGAAATCATGTCAAAATAGCTCTAGGTCTCACGCGTAGAGAATAATGACCTCGGATCTAGATTCAAACCACGTCTCACGTGAATTCAAAAATAGAAGCAAGTGATTTACAACCGATTGGACGGCGTGACTTAAATTTTAGGTATATTAAATTTTAATTGATAAAATTTTATTAAGATATGAATGAATCATGTACTTCATTCATATCACTTCATAAGTCGTTTAATAAACGGTAAAAACATTTAACGATTATTAAGGTTTAAGTTTCAAATCGTATTTAAACTTAGTTTAATCTCAAAACAATTTTAGATTAAAGGTTTAATCATCAATGATTAACTATTATTTTAAGTTTCAAATCATATTTAAACTTAGTTGAATCTCAAAACAATTTTAGATTAAAGGTTTAATCATCAATGATTAACTAGTAATTATCGATGATTAAATGTTTGGATGTTTTAATGTTTGTGTCTAAAAACCATTTTTAATTGTTTTACTACTTGTATCTAATAGAAAAGAAAAACAACCACAAACAAAGAATAAAACATGCAACAAATTTTGTGCAAACCTCGACCGATGAAATCCTAGGTTCGGTCACGTGAGTCATCACGACGGACCGAAAGGTCAAACTAGGGGACGGGCCAACATGAACCCAAACGGGCCTACATAAACCCAATGGGCTCCCACTTGCTCCAAGACATTCTTGAGCAAGTAGAACCCAAAATTGTGAAAAAGTGTAATCTGCCAGAAAATTCCAGCAGACTTTGAAGCCCGAAAAGTCACTGAAGGAGTCTTCGTTGGTCTTCCCGGCCTTCTGGAAAGTTGTAGCCCACGACTTTGCAAGCATTTTAGGCTTTTGAATCGCCCAAAATGGAGTCCGTATGCCTCTGGAAAACCTGTTTTCGTACAGCCCTCGCTTTTGTGACGGAAATTTGTTGTTTTCTTCATTAGTCTTCAATATTTTTTGTCAACAATTTACAATAAAAAGATAAAATAAATACAATCTATTCTATTACTTTTACATTACAAATTGCCCCAAAAATGGCACCAAAAATAAAAGAAAAATAAATGAAACAAATTACAACAATTAAGCCAAAAAACAAGGCTTTTCCCAAACAACCAAACAACCAAACATCAACCACATTCATTCACAAATGGTCTAGGCTTTCATCGGTTTGCACAAACTAGCAACAATTGACAAGGCTTTGGCTTGGGATATGGCAAAAATACATGTTTTGCCATATCAACAAAATGGAATTAAAAATTAAATTCCAAGCCAAATAATCAAAAAAATACAATAACAAGATTAATTTTTTTTGATATGATTTTGTAACAAGTGACAATGGGGTTCCAAAAATACCATATTTTAACCCACATTTGTATAAAAATCCGAAAATTAAAATAAAAAACCCGTAGGGTTTTGTTTTTGTCCGATCGGATTTTTAAAAAAAATACAAAAATTGATTGATTTTTGCCACTTTTCACAAAATCTAGCTAATTATATGATTAATATAATGACTCGTGATACCACTAATAGTGATTTTCGGTTAAAACAATTAACAAAACGCAGCGGAAAGTATTTATCACCATGAACGGATCTTGATATCAATCATACAATTAAACTATAAGAAAATCAAAGAGAATGGTATAAGAATTCATACCCTAGTTGCCTTTGATTATTATGAAATCGGATGGAGTTGGTGATGGATTGAAACCAAGTATTCAACAAGAATACCTCTAAAAGAAATCCACACAACACTTGCAAGAACACCAAATGATGGATGCTAGTCCTTAAGCCTTGAGAGCAAAAAATAAGAAGAAAACAAAAACACCTTCTTGTGTGTGTTATGGTGCACGTCCAAGAGAGGGGTCAAGGGAGTGTTTATGGACTCATTCATCACACATAATTGTGCCATAAAGACCCATTAAAGATTTCCATAAACCATACTTCTATTTTCACTCTAGTCCCTTGTTATTTGTTTCTTCTAGTTTGCTCATAATAAAGTTTCAATATTAACAATTAATATTAAACTTATTATATACAAGCATGAAGCTTTTATATATTAATAATTAATGTAATTACACTAATTACACTAATTATATAATGGTGTTTAGTGTTTAAGTGTGTGACCCTTTAGGCTCACAAACAACTAGCCATATAACTATATGTTATACGCGTGAAGCATATTCCAACAGTAGGAACGCTTTCCATTTTCATTGCTCACATTATCAGTAGATTTGCTAGACACCACTAGCTTGTCTTTGAACGATCCACTTCTCATTGCATCATCAGTCAACCTTGTTGCACGATTCACAACATCTTCGAATGTTGTTGGTTCAGAAGCAATAACATGAGTACGAATAAGATCATGAAGACCTTGAAGATACTTTTCAATACGCTTGAATTCAGGAGAAACCATATGAGGAACGAGACGAGTGATTTCTTGAAACTTAGTTGTGTAGGTAAGAATATCAGATCCAACCATGGACAGATTCCATAGTTCCACTTCAACTTTTTGTAGCTCTCTCCTTGGACAAAACTTCTGAGTTAACTGATCCTTGAACGTATCCCAAGTCATGGCATCAACAGTTGCACGGCCTAAGACTTGCACTTGAGAATTCCACCAGGACAACGCTTCCTTGGACAACGTACTAGCAGCAAACTTTGTCATATTCTCAGGGGCACATTGAATGACACTGAAAATGGATTCCACCTTCTCAATCCAGTGGATGATAGCAATAGCACCTTCAGATCCAGAGTAGGTCGGAGGATGACAGGACGTAAAGGTCTTATATGACTGACCTTGACGATTGGTATCTGAAGTTTAAACAAATGAGGAAAGAAAATGAACAATGGGTTAAAATAAAATGGAAAATAGATGAATCTTCTTTCATGGAGTCGTATAATATACCGTTGTTTCCCACATTAGATGCACCCGCGGCATTTTCTCTTGCAGCGTTCATTTGAGCCATTGCTTCAGCGATTCGGCGTTCCACCATTTCTTCGACAGTCTCAGCGTTTCCTCCTCGAGCCATTGATGAATTGCTGATACAAATAATATGATAAGAAATTAAGAAGTGAATAATGTAGGAGGACTATAAGGAAAATATATACTTATAATAAGGATCAAAGAATAGATATACAATTGACGTAATAGTAGTAGTAGACGTAGATATAACTAGTCGTAATTATAGTAGTAGTAGTAGAGACGTATAGAAAATACAGTTTATAAGAACAATAGAAATTACTAAAATATCACTTTTATTAAACACATTCCTAATACATAATAGTTTTAAAACTTGGGCATATACGCCAATACTAAAGAACAAAAATACTAAAATAGTTAAACATAAAATCTAATAATAGTAAATAGAAAAACAAATATAGACGATACGTAGATGACTATCATCTTCTTCTGGCTCAGAGTCTTCTTCATGCTCTGATTCTGGTATCACTTCTGGCTCTGGTTCTCGACGTCGTTGAGTTCTTGGAGGAACATCACGCTTGGGTTTAGCAGGCGAATATAGATAAATAAGACCGCCCTCACGCTTACGATAGACAATAGGACGCTGACCACGAGCTGGAGTAGGAGGACCATTAGGAATAATAGGAAAGGGACGTCTTCTTGGGCGACGATGCCATGAGACAACAGAAGGTTGTACCACTGCTGGCACTGGAGCAACAGGCACTGGGACTACTGGGACAGCAGCATCACGATCACTATCGGAATCAGACGAAATATCGAGGACACTAGTAGGCGACATTCTACTAAACACGACGCATAAAAATTTATTAGATTATGAAATTTTAAGGCTCGCTGACGAATACTAACTATAACACTAAGGCAAAACTAACTAAGGCAAATGTTCTAAACTAAGAACAATGGAACTTCAGGATATGAGACTGAGCGTGCCATGATTATTTTGATTTTATAAAAGTGTTTGTTTTTCCCAAAAATCTTTTGTAGTTATAGACTAGGCTTGCTAATTCACTATAACTTAAGCTCTGATACCACTCTGTCACACCCCGCCAAAAATGAGTTTTACTTCATTTAAAATGTTTTGCGGAAGAACGAAGGTGTAACGTTCATGACAACATAGCAAAAATTAAGTAAACAAATAACCACGCAATAACGAAAAATAAGGTTTGTTTCACCTTCCAAAAGTAGAAAGTTTCCAAAAATAGTAAGTTTCCAAAAATAGAAATTGTTTGAAATGAAATGATTGTTCGTAAACTTAATGTTTTAATCATGGCTCACGACAATCCCAATGCTCATATCCTCCAAACTCCACTGCACCTAATTACCTGGAAAACATAAATAGTAAAAGGGTCAACAATAATGTTGAGTGAATCCACAGGGTTAAAGTAAAGTGTAAGGTAAAGTAAATGTTTTTGCTACTCAAAATGTTTGTTATGAAAATGATTTATGACTGAAAATGTATAAGGTTCAACACTCACATGATATGAGAAGTAAATATGAAAAGTGAAGTGTAATTGTAGAATATCTACAATTACTAGTTATGTTTATGAAAATGTGTTGAACAAGTTGTTATGTTTGACATCGCATGAACTGTTATCCCCAACAGGTAGCTAGTCTATTGAGTTAATATACCAACTCCTAAGTCCACAATCAACACTTCAACTCCAGTATGTTGTTATTTTATGGATATACACTCCCGAAAGATGTCTTGGATAAACCAAGTAATGATCAAATAATGTTGGGAGGATGAGTGTAAGCCAATAGTACTATCTGCATATCCATGGTCTAGATCCACTAGCTAATGATTGCTGGTAACCTTAGTCCGGTATAATAATTGTTTGTCATGCCAATGCGATAATGAAAATGTATAGATGTTGTTGTACAGTCATAGTAAAACAGTAGCAGTTGTGTTTATGTTTTCCACCCCAAAGTTTATAAAAACAGTAAAAGAGTAAAAGGGGTCTGTGGACTCACCTGGCAAAGCTTAGTGACAAATACTTAAGACCGAGGATCCTTTGGAGACTCCTAGCTTCCTAAATGATTTAACTAATGATTAGACTAAGCTAACACAGACGATTCTATATACGATATAAGTTAAGCATTATGTATTTCATGTTATGTTTTAAGTTTTGTGACATCGAATGAATTTGGGTTATTGTACCTTAATAGGTCGAAATGAAATGAAATGAAATGAAATGAAATGAAATGGACTTCGAAATGAAATGAAATGAAATGGGCTTGGGTTAGGCTTATTGGGCCTAGATTGGGCCTAATGGGCTTAATGGGCCTAAATGGGCCACTAGGTTGGGCCACTTGGGCCTCTTATTAGGCTTAGGTCCACTTAGATTGGGCCGTGGATTGGGCTTGGCCCAATTGGGTTCGGTTTGGTTACGTATGGGCCAAAGGTTTGGGCTTTGGTCCAAATGGGCTTGGATACTAATGGGCCAACTAAGGTTTGGGCCCGATGGACTAAAGTAGATCGATATGGGCCAAGTACGGGCCTTGGCCCGATTGGGTATTCGGGTTTGGGTTGATCGGTTGGGTCAAGATCCGGCCTTGACCCGGTTTGACTTATTGGTCAATATTGGTCAAAATTAGTCAACAAAAGTCAACTAGGGTTTCTAGATTTCGGTTAGGGTTTAGGGTATGATACAATTCAGTCAACCAAGGTCAAACATGGTCAAATTTGGTCAACCTAAGCTCCGTTTTGATAGTGGTTCGGTTAGGGTTGGCCGGCTAGGCCGAAACCCTAATGGTTCGGTTCTAGTTTGGTCTAGATCGAGTCTAAGCACGGTTTTAGGTGTCTAGATCGGTCATAGTTCGAATCTAGGGTTCTAGATCTTGGGTTTTACATGTCATGGTTTGGGATCTAGGATTCAATTCTAAGTCTAGGGCATCAAATAACAAGGAAGTATCGAATGAGCATGGTTTGGTCGAGATCCGTATGCATGGTGTGACCATGCACACGATCGGCTAGATTAACAACACAAGCAAATTGCCGAGACCTCTTGGCCTTTGGCCTAGGTCTCGGGTTCGGATACAAGAATCGAAACAAAGAGAAAAACAATACAATGAATCAAGATCATACCTTGCTACAACCGACGAAAAAGATCAAGGGAATGAGTGGATTGTTGCTTGCGATCGGACGAACGAACAAAAGGGGTGTTCGGGATTGCTTCGGCCGAATAGGAGAACAAAGGGAAAGAAGGAGGGTTAGGGGTTCAATTTATAGTGTGGAGATTAGGGTTTAGGAGTTAGAATCATGGTACAACAAGGACTCTTTTAAATCTTATAAGATAAGGATAAAAAATCAAGGGATAAGGCCAACACATTTTGCACCACACCCTAAGGGGTGTTCGGCCGAGTTTGGGGTCAAGCAAGGAGGGGAAGGCCGGCCACTTATGTGGTCGGTCAATCTTGGTGTCGGGTTTAGAAGCTAGTTCCATTCGAGTCACGTTTGTATTAAATTGTTACGTTTATTGCTTTACCGAAAATGTTATCATTTTAGAAATGTTTTAAGCTCAAAGGTGTCACCATAAGTAAATAAGATGTTGTGTTGACTAAAATAATCAAACACTAATGTATGGTGTGAAATATGTATGTTTGTTGTGTATAAGGAATGCCAAAAATAGAAATGTCTAAAAATAGAAACTTTCTAAATAAGGAAAGTTCTAGAAATGAAATGAAGTTACATACTAGAAATATCGAGTTGTCACAGTATGCATACAACATATATGTTACTTTACAGGTTTGCTTATATGTTGAACATATATGTAACGTAAAACATATATGTTTTACAACCGAAATGTATATCCAAATTTACCAATTTTATCTTAATAAATTATGTAACATACAAGTTTTACGGTTTTGCACATATGTAACATAAAACATTAATGTCGAACAAACAGAATTTACATCCAAAATTTACAAAATTGTTACAACAAATGGAACACATATGTTTTTATCTGTCCACCTTGCAAATTGCACTTGTGCAATCATGATTGCGTCTTCAATTCTTTAGAAGCTACTCTAATTTACAGCATCCATAATTACTTGTGCACTTCTACATATCTACACAATTTTAAAATGAAGATGTTAGGTAGTCAACTAAGAATCTCACATGTAACAAAAGAAGAAAAATATTTGAATACTAACAACCATCGTGAAATGAGGCTTTTTCACCAAATATCTCTATACAAAAGACTAATTAACCAAAAACATGAAGATTCGAAAAGCATGAAACTAGAAGTTAAATATACAAATAAACCATACATTGTGACAAATCCAATTGACAAACACAAATTGTCATAACAAAAACTTGAAGTAAACGTAGATCTATTGTTTAAACAATAAGCTTCGAATAATTTAATGGTTTATTCCATGAAGAAAAATACAAAGAGTTGGTAGACGGAATAAGGGCAGAAACATCAATTTAATAGGAAAATACAAAGAAAAACTTGCAATTCTAAAAATAAAGTTAACAAATTAGGTTTACCATTATTGACGGAGCCACTGACGCGTGTAGGTAATGGCTTCGAATGATTTCTTCACAGCTTGAAATGCACAATGAAGAATAACGGTGATGTCTGATTGTGAAATCGGCGGTGGCAGTGGTGGCGTTAGCAACGATGGATACTTCCGATCTGTCGTCAGCGTCATTTTGGGCCTTCAATTAGTTTCCGGCAACGGAAGATTTGTTTAGGGAAAGGATTGAAGAAGAAATTGTCGGTTGTTTGAGGAGGCATCAGAGACAAGAAATGATGATTTTAGATCTAGGGTTTGAGTGAGGAATAAAAGGAACGATAGTGATAATTGAAGGAGAGAGGAGCTATTTTTATGGAAAAGAAGTTACAATGAGAGAGAGATGACATATTATTTTAATATATAAATTATCTTTTATTTATACAAAATACCTATTGTGCCCTTATTAATTACTTTTTACTTAAAATATAATATATTTATTTACAAAAATAGCATAACTAATCTTATCCGTTAATTTTGAAATTCAATGAACCAGATTAAAATTGAATAGTTCTCAAAGTTCTTTTTAAAATCAGGGTTCTTAATATAATCTTTCAATATATATATATATATATATATAAGTGGGATCCTGTGAGGACTCTTTTTTCGGTGAGGACTCGCGAGGACACCTCATAAAAATTTCAAAAAATTCCGAAAAAATATATATAACCCACCATGATTATTACTACATTTCACAAAAAAAAAAAATTTCAAAAAATAATTATGATCCACTTTTTTAGCGAATCATAACAATGATCCAGATTTTTTTTGTGGATCATTATTATGATCCATATTTTTTTTTGGATCATTTTTGCAATTTTTTTTGTGGATATTATACATAGCGATTTTAATGTTTCAAAAAGGAATTTTTTGAAAAAAGTTTGTTTTGGATCATTTTTAGAGTTTTTTTTGGAGTCCTCACAGTCCTCGCGAGGAAAAGAGTCCTCACCGGATCCGGACCCTATATATATATATATATATATATATATATATATATATATATATATATATATATATATATATATATATATATATATATATATATATATATAGGGGCGGACTATTTGCAGAACCCATTTTTTGCGTAGAACCAAGCAGAACCGATATAAGAATATTTGAATTTAATAAAAAAATATGCAAAACAATAACATTTAACCCAGATGAAACATATACTTTAAGAAAAACATCAAAAATACTGAAAAACATATATGTTCAAATAATGCAAAAATAACACTTATGTATACATACATGAAAACATACATGCACAAAAACATATATGTTTTCGTGCATGAATAACATACATGCATGGGGATCTCTCATTAAATCACTTCATGTATCTTCCATGATCATTTCATTTTGAAATTCAATGGTTTAGATTGAGTTCTACGGGTTCTGTAGCATAAAATGGGTTCTGTAACTAGCCCTTCACTATATATATATATATATATATATATATATATATATATATATATATATATATATATATATATATATATATATATATATATATATATATATATATATATAGGGTCCGATTCAGCGCAGAACCGTTTAAAGGTGCAGAACCGCAGAACCATCCTAACATCCAATGTTTTCTATGTTATACATAAGTTGTAAATATGCATAAATGCTGTAACCATCCTAACATCTAATGTTTCCAATATTTTATACAAATAATATATAAATATATTTATATATTATGTGTATAAAAAATTGGAAACATTGAATGTATAAATGCGTTACAACGTGTATGGAAATGTACACCTTATGTATAACATAGAAAACATTGGATGTTAGGATGGTTCTGCGGTTCTGCAGCTTTAAACGGTTCTGCGCTGAATCGGGCACTATATATATATATATATATATATATATATAGGGTGCAATTCAGCGCAGAACCGTTTTAAGGTACAGAACCGCAGAACCATTTCTAGACCAATCAAAAAGCAGGAATATTTATTTATTATTTGTATTTTTATATAATTCGTAGAGGGCATTTATGGTATTTAAACAAAAACGTATATTCATGGAAACCATATATGATGATTACTACTTTCCTAAAATGAAGCAAAAGTTAGTTACTTTAATATTCAAAACATTGAATGTTCCAAAATACATTAAATGTATTTTAAAAACACATTATAATATTAAAATTTAAATCAATGTTATTTATTTATTTATTTTATGAAGCAAATATGTGTACGTGTTGTTACCAACTCCAGAGGAAACTATATTAAACATGGTGTTTAAATTTGTAATGTTATTGTACACTCATGTTTGGTAAAACTCACTATTCTGAATCATACATGAACTAATTTGATACAAATTGAGTTGTAATGTTATTGTACACTCATGATTCAAATACAGTATATAAAATGTACATAAATGTAGAATACACATCCCGATAAGTAGAACTACTATTAACATTATATGAATGTACATCTGATGTATGCATGTACATGAATGTACATCTGATGTATGAATGTACATAAATGTACATGAATGTACATTTGATGTATGAATGTACATTTGATATATGAATGTACATCTCATGTTTACTAGTCTTGACTTCTTTCTAGTTTCTACCACTTCTCCTAACACTTGAAACAAACCAAATACAGAACCTGAAACAAACCAAATACATTATATGTTAATCTCAACAATTCAAAATTACATTAAAAATATATTAGTACATTATTGCAAACTTCATCACTGAATCTAACATTCATGTTTTATTTTACGTATAATCTTATATGAAAATTAACCCACCTAAATTCACTACCTTTTTTGAAGCACATCCCAACTTCAACATGTTTAAATTAATAAAGAAAAACAGAAACATTGCTGTAATAGAACATCAAACTTTTATATTCGCAAGAATTATACTTACAATCTTCAAAAACTCGTTAAATTAAAGATATTTTCAGCATAAATTACTTTTACTGTCATTCTTCTTCAATTTTTCATTTTGATTCTCCTTACTCCTGCATCGCCGATAAAAAAAAACCCTAAATCGAAGAAGAACTCGTTCTGGAACTATTATATGTAAACGAACTTTTAAGACCATCATATATAGACTCAATTGAAGTTGGCGTCGGCTTCAACAGCAAGCGACCGAGGCGACAACGACACTCAATTGAAGGACCCCTGTCGCTGATAGACGAACAGTTGTACAAATTGGAGGTCGATGACAGTGGATTTGAACCAAAAACCCTAGATGACTTGTGGTGCGATGGATCTGCACGCACAATGTGACGAATGAGAGATCTAGATGTGAAGACGTTTAACAATCACAAACAAACCCTAGAAAGGTTTGAGAAAAAAAATGTTGTGAAAAGAGAAACTGTTTCTTTGAATTAAACGTGGAGAGAGAGAGGGGACGGTTTTGTAGGGATAATATTTGTTTTTTAATTTTTATTGTTTTGAAAAATTACTATCTTGCCCTTGTTATTTAATTTTTACCAAAAATATAATTTAATTTATTAATTCAAATACCCAATCAATGGTAACCATTGATTTTAAAATTCAATGGTCTAGATTGGGTTCTGCGGTTCTGTAGCTTAAAAGGGTTCTGCGTTGAATTGTACACTATATATATATATATATATATATATATATATATATATATATATATATATATATATATATATATATATATATAGTGCCCGATTCAGCGCAGAACCGTTTAAAGCTGCAGAACCGCAGAACCATCCTAACATCCAATGTTTTCTATGTTATACATAAGCAGTACATTTTAATACACGCTATAACACATTTACACATCCAATGTTTCCAATTTTTTTTTACACATATTTGTATATTATGTGTATAAAAAATTGGAAACATTGGATGTGTAAATGTGTTACAGTGTGTATGGAAATGTACACCTTATGTATAACATAAAAAACATTGGATGTTAGGATGGTTCTGCGTTTCTGCCCTCTAAATGGTTCTGCGCTGAATCGGGCACTATATATATATATATATGGGTGAATTATTTTCAGAACCAATTAAGGCTACAGAACCAGCAGAACTCAATCTAAACCATTGATTTTTTAAATGATATGATCATGGAAGACACATTAATGTATTTGATGAGAGACCCCCAAATATTGGTTTGCATGAATGTCATTCATGCATGTATACATATATGTTATATATATATATATATATATATATATATATATATATATATATATATATATATATATACAGAACCCATATTATTTACAGAACCGGTAGAACTATTTTCAACCAATTAGAATTTTGTAAATTAATTTATAATTATTTAATTCATTTAATGGTTCGGGGGTATTTACGTCATTTTGCATTTTATTTTTTTTGTTTCTTTTTTTGTAAATTTCCTAAAATTTAGATATTCATTTTTGAAATTTAATGTTACATATATGTTATTTTATGGTTCTGCATCTATGTATGTACATGTACAAAATAACATTCATGTATCTAAAAATAACATTTATGTTTTTTTACCGCTATTTTACCTAACATAAACAAACACTTTAATAGAAATATAAAAAATACTGAATAACATACATGTACAAAATGACACTTATGTATATAAAAATATAGAGTAACATATATGTACAATTAAAACTGAATAACATACATGTACAAAATAACACCTATGTATCTAATGTTTAATACAATCAAAATGTCAAAATAATACAACAACGTCATTAGTGTATTTGCCACGTCAAACCACCATTGTAAAACAACGCCATTAGTGTAAAGCAACACCAACGTATCCAGGTTGGTTCAAATATAAGAGACATCTCCTCAGCATGATGAACTCCATCAGAAGTTGTTCCGCAAATTACATTACCTAAATTACAACATTCAAAATTCAAATCAAAAATCAAAAATCTAAAACATGTGTGTGTAAAAATAAAAACTCAAATGAAATTCAACTAAGTTAATTATTAACATCTTTATGATAAGATCAAATCTATAAATGAGTGGTTTAAGAGTAAATGCCAAATAGCACACATTTCGTAGAATAATAAATAACAAGATTGGAAAAATAATAAATAATACAAATACTAACATCCCACCATGGCAACATCGGAGTTTTACCTGTGACGACATGACAAAATCATATATATCAAAAATCAAAAGTAAGATCACACCCAAAGATCATTTGACACTAAATTTAAACGTGAATATAGATCGAAGTGAAATTGAAATAATAAAAGTGAGTTTTGGTGTACTCACCACAAACAAAAAAAGAGAAACACGATGATGAAAATTAACCTGAAATTGAGAATATAGACAACTTATTATTTCTTTGTAGATTCATAGATTTAGAAGTAATTGAAAGGCGAGGATGGTTAGATGGTGGTTATGTTAGATGGAGAAGAACACGACGGCTATTTTCTTTAGAATTTAGGGTTAGAGTATCTCTAAAATTGGTAGTGAGATATACGTTTGTAGATGAAGAGAGATAAATACGGTTTCTAATTGTTTTTATTTACAATTCCTTTTCTGCCCTTTTCATTTATTTATTATTAAAATCTAATTTAACTTATTAACATAAATACGTAAATCAATCTTAACCATTAATTTTAAAATTCAATGGTTTAAGATCGAGTTCTACGAGTTCTGTATATAAAATGGGTTCTGTATGGAATCCTTCACTATATATATATATATATATATATATATATATATATATATATATAGGGTGCGATTCAGTGCAGAACCCATTTAAACTACAGAACTACAGAACCATGTTTCGGCCAATCATATTGCAGCAAATAGTAATTGTTATATATTTATTATTATTATTCGAAAAGGGTATTTTGGTCACATAACAAAAACCGGTTATATATGGAAACCAATTAATTGTGTGCTGGATCCCTAAAAATATGACAAGCTGATTTTTTTTAATATCACGTAATGAATTGAAAATCATAATCCGATTATCTTGTAATTCTTTGAAATCGATGGAGTTTTCCAGAATAAATACAACATGCAATGTATAGTCGTCAACTGCATAATTTCAAAATTCAAAACAATAGCTGTGCACGATATGAATGTAGAACTATGGATTGTGCATTGAATGATTATGACATTGAATGTCGTATTATATTACTCTATAAGTAACGTAACAGTTATGAAACATTTGATGTTTTCGAGAATAGTTGATTATTAAAATACATACATACGTTTACGTTACGTTGTTTTGTTCTGACATTGAATGAATTACGTTAATTATACATTGGATGATGGCGACATTGAATGATTTACGACATGACTGTATTAAATTAAATGTAGAAACAGACAATGTTTTAATATACACAGCATGTATGATTTAAAAAGTATTGATCTGATCGTGCCTTCTTCCCACTTTCATTGTAATTAACTGACCTTGACTTCTTCTTGCTACTTCTCCTAACACCTGCAAACATAACATAACACACTTTAACTTGATTTAAACAAAAAATCATGTTCAATGCTAGTATCAAATTAAATCAACAAATTAAATCTTCATAAAAAACATTATAATCAATAGTAGTATCAATCTAAAGTCAACATATACGTAGAAAACTCCTACTGATAATTAAATCGCTAAATTAATCAACAAATCAACTTTCAAAAATACAACTTCACTATAAATTAATTTGAAACAATTAAATCTTCATAATTGATACTACAGAGGACACATAATCATATGAATTAAACACATGAATATCCACTCAAAACCAATTTTAAATATTTACCTGATTGTGGCGTTTGAATGATCGAAAGTTCTGTACCTAATGAATTGAAGAACACACCGAACCAGATAATGCCATAACCGCTACTGCCATAACCGCCGTAACCACAGGGTAACGCCCGGATATGATAGGGGGAGTCGATCAGCACTACAGAAACGATAATGAGCCAATAAGACGCCGGAAAACGTGGATTCCGGCCATAAAATATAACTCCGGTGGAACCCAACGGCGTCACTTCCGGCAGAGGAGGGTACCACCGTGATCACAAAAATGAGCTGGTTTCAATGGTGGTATTAGATCTCTCTAGTTAGGCCGAAAAAGTGACCGGATCGGAGGAGAATGTTTGATGGTGAGTTTTTGTTGTTAGAGAGAGAAAGATAAAAAGGGAATGTGAAAGTTTGTAAAATACACGGTGATGAAGATAGTCAAATAGGGTTTTTTTGTTGTTAAAGTACCGATAATACCCTTTTCATTTAAATTTTATTAAAATATAATTAGTTTTATTTACAAAAAAGGCACATCTAATCACAACCATTCATTTCAAAATCTAATGGTGTAAGATTGGGTTCTGTAGTTCTGTAGTTTAAATGGGTTCTGCGCTGAATTGTACACTATATATATATATATATATATATATATATATATATATATATATATATATATATATATATAGTGTCCGATTCAACGCAGAACCGATTTAAGCGACAGAACCGCAGAACCCAATCTTACACCGTTAGATTTTAGAATTAAGGGTCCAGATTAATTGTAGGATTTTTGGAAATTTAATTTTTTTAAGAAATTAATAAAAGGGTAATATGGGCATTTTACAACAAATAACCCCATAGAAACCGTCACCCACCCCCAATTTCTCTCATACCTCCTTCTCTCTCCATGAACCCTACCCCCAACTTTCTCATGACTTCTTCTATCTATTATCAAGATCGGCGACAACAACACACGATTTCTTCTTGGTGACAGCAACACCCTATGTTTTAATGTAGGTTTCTTCTCCCCTAAAAGTTTGATTGCGAAAGATCCCGATCTGGTTGGTGTCGGTGGTCGGTGCTCGTATGATGTCGTTGCCGGCAGTCACCAGACCTCCGACGTTTCTCGAATTTGAGGTTAGTAGCCTGTGATTTTGAAAAAACATGAGTGTATGTTTCATTATATGGAACCATTTTCTCATACTTTTTCCTTATAAATGTTGCAAGTTTATTGCTTTTGTTCTTGATTTTGTTCCTATTGATGTGCCGAATTGGAACATCCTGGTAATTGTTAATTATGTTCATTACCATTTCACTAAAATATGTTACATTTTGTTAAATATGTTGATTTTGCGGGTGTTTTTTTATCAATCTATGTACATGACACTATAAGCACGCCAAGTGTTCGACAAAATGTCTAGCTGACCATTTCCGTTACTTCATTTTTTATATGTATTATTTGTATGTTGTGCTGACATTGAAGTTATAATTGTGTGTATTCATCACATAAATTTGACGCATATGTGGTTGGCAAAGAAGATGTTGCCGAAATAAAATTGTAGTGAAAGCAAACAAAGATCGAGAGCCATTCAATTGTTGTCGATCGCCTTGACTGCTCGATGTTAAAAGTTCGTCTTCAAAATGGTTATGTCATAAACATAAAATGTTTTTCGTATACATCATCTGTACATTTCCATCCATATTGTAACACATTTACACATCTAATGTTTTTATTGTTTTTAAATCCAATGTTTTTTATATCCAATGTTTTATTGTTTTTACATCCAATGTTCTAACCTTGACATTAGATGTTTACCCAATATAGAACACATATTTTATTAACTTTGTCATTCAATATCACGATCATTCAGTGTATAATGAATAAGTCTACTTAATGTCATAAACATTCAATGTTTCGCTAGTGTCTATTGCTTTAAAAAAATAAAAATAGTCATGCTGACATCTACTGTTTTTTTCATTTGAATATATTCATGCTGAAAACATCTAATGTTTTCGTTTTAAAAATATTCATATTTGGTGCGTTTTCTGTATTTATCTAAATTGGTGAAGAAGAAAATGTTGAATTACTCTTGGAATCGATTGATACAGGATCGATGATTTATAAAATGAATGGGGTATAGAAAATGGAAACCGAATCTGCATATTTTTAGGAGGTGTGTGATGATATGGTTAGTTACTAAAGATAAAATCATCTATTCATTGACCAATATGCCCCTCCATATTTAATATTAATCAAATATATGTAAATTAATTTACTTGATTTTGATTGGTGGAGAAAAAGTTCTGCGGTTCTGTCGCTTAAATCGGTTCTGCGCTGAATCGCACCCTATATATATATATATATATATATATATATATATATATATATATATATATATATATATATATATATGTGTGTGTGTGTGTGTGTGTGTGTGTGTGTGAGCTTTCATGCGAGAACCTATATTATTACGAAAACTGCGAGAATTGATTATGATCGTTGGTTTTTAAGATGTGTGGATTGGATTAAAAGTGGCAAGCTTGTAAATAAAGGCTATTAAATTTAAAATGAAAGCTGTTATGGAGGGGTAATTTCGTCTATAATGCGCGCCCCTAATTAGGAAGATATTTAGACCGCTGCCAACGGGACGTCGGGGGGACGCGTCGGGGGGCGTCGAGCCACGACGGCGTTGGCACCGAGCCGTCGTGGCCGGCGTCGTGGCGAACACGTCGTGTTTTCGACGGAAGAGAGAAGGCGTCGGGGAGCGTGTGTGGGGTCGGGGAGCGTCCAAAATTGAATTCAAAATTCAATTTTTTTTCCTTTAACCTATTTTTTACCTATAAATACAACACCCTCCCATTCATAATTTTACACCACTTCTCCCACTTCTTCATTACCTTCATTACCTATTTTCCAGATTTTCATCATGAGTTGTAGATCGAACTCCTCCCCGTCAAATGATCACTTCCAAAATTTGTTAAACACCCGTATCGCCGGAGTTTATTGGACAAATACGCCGATCCGGACTCATCCGATGAGGGAGAAGAGGAAGACGAGGACGACGAGTAGTTTTTTTTTTTTTTCTCCAAAGTTTAATGTTTTTTTTTAAGTTTAATGTTTTTTTTTGTCTAATGTTTTTTTTTAAGTTTAATGTTTTTTTTAAAATTTTAACGTTTTTTTTTAATATTAATGTCTTTTTATAATTTAATGTAATTTTTTTTAATTAATGTAATGTTTTTTATTTAATGTAATTTGTTTTTATTTAATGTAATGTGTTTTTTTATTAATTAAAATGGTGATGTGGAAATGATGATGTGGAAAGGATGTGTTTAGTGATGGGTTAGTGATGGGTAGGGTTGGCACGAACGTGTCAGTAGCGGGTCAGTAAGGATGCGATGACGTGGCGCTAGTGATGGGTTTAGTGATGGGTAAGGGTTGGGAGAGGCCTTAGGAAAATATACCCACTTCCTTAAAAACCCTTCTGCCCACCACACCCCACGAAATCAACTTTCCCTCTCCCTCTAGAAGAAACCGACGACGACTGTGATATTTTTACGGCTAAGATTTGAAGAATCAAAGAAATTTGTCAATAAAATGGCAAATACATGTTTTGGAAGCACAAGTAGAAAGTCAATATGTATGATTTCACTTCTATATGAGTTTGTGTTTACGATTTCACTTCTATACTGTTAGGGTTATATTGTTTAACGAATTTGAAGATTTCAGTTCATAGGGTTCTTAATTTTCATCTTTTTTGTTGTTTCAATGTTCTAGTGGCTAGGGTTCTTAATATTCGATTTTTGTTCATTGTTGAGGTCTTCGGTTTTGTAGAGTATTTACGTTTTAATGGTTCTTAATGCTGCACAATTTTTGTTTTTTAAGATTCTAGTGTTAGATTAATTATTTTTTTAAATATATTTTTGTTGAGGCGATTTAATTGTGACTCACTTTAATTGTGAGGTTGTTTTGTGGATTCAATCGTTAATTTTTTTTTTTTTTAGAGTTATAAATCAATAAATCTGTATTTATTGGAAAAAAATATCCGATAATAGGTGTTGATTCATATAGTTGTTCAAAAAAAAAGGTGTTGATTGATATAAATTGTTTATATTTGTTGTATAAATCACGTATCAAACTTGGACTCCTTTATTTTTTTAGGGAATTGGTTAACCTTTCTCAATGGGTATAGCTTTTGATATAATTATGCGATTTGTTCATAAATGATAGTTTTTATTCAAGTCTGTTCATCTCTCATATTCGTGTTCCAAAGAAGATGTTCATCTCGTGTTCACCCGTGTTCCGAAGAAGCTCTTCACTTGAGGAAGAATGATGTGATCACCAATGATCAATGTTCACTAGATTTCGTTAGTTTGTAATTTTATATTTGTATCATGGTTTTAGTTAAGAGTTTGTAATTTTGTTCGAATTGTTTTTACATTTTGTTCATTAGAAAATAATTTTAATAAGAATTTTTTTACGAATTTGTTCATTGGCGAATATTTAAATATATGTTCATTAATAATCTATTCAACAATTAATAATATATTAAGCAGCAAATTAAAAAATAAAAAATTGTTAGTTACATTTATGTATTCATTAATGAACACGTAAAAACATAAAATAGCATTAGAGGTTATGATTTAATTATTGTAATTTTGGAAATTGAATTTGTTATTAATAAAAAGATTTTTAATGTTAAAAAGACTATAATGCTCTTTTGGATTAAAAAATTAATTAATTGAAATGATTGGTCAGAAATGGTTCTCGCAATAATAATGGTTCTCGCATTAATGCTCATATATATATATATATATATATATATATATATATATATATATATATAAAGCGGTTCATGCGAGAATCACTGAAATTGCGAGAACCGCGAGAACACCTTTACATGATTAAAAGATCAATGATTAAGATTAATAATGGCAATTATGTAATTAAGTGAGAATTTTAATCTAAAATATTAAGGCTGGAAGGGTATAATCGTCATATCCTTCTCTCTAATTTAATTACCCTAACTCACTTCCCCACATTCACGTATCATCAGGCACACACTTTATGTGTGTGTTTTGAAGTTCTCTCCATCTCTCATCTTCATCCAAGAACTCCAGTCGCCACCTACCCCGCCCCGCTCACCCCCTCTGAAATGCTTCCGGCGAATCGCCGCCTGCTCCAACACCACCGGAAATGAGACACATCTGAACCAGCAGAATATCTGAACCGCCATGGTCGTATCCGGCGACAACCACCGTCGAACCGCCTCCCTCACCACCACATACTCGAACCAGCAACCTTCTCTAACACCACCGCCTCCATTAACACTACCAAATCGGAAAAAATAGGGACCAGATCTAGGGTTTCGTGAACGCGTCGCCGCCGCCCGCACCACCACCCAATCGGATTATGCGTTCATCTTTTTTTTCTGAACGGCGTCATCTATCTATGATCTGGTTTCGTAGGAGGGCAGATTTTGTTTCGTTGGCAGCCAGATCTGGTTTCCGGCGAAATTGGGAATTAGGGTTCCGGTGAAGTCGCAAATCACTTCTAGCGAAAATATGTTCATTTGTTTTAGATATGTTCATCTGTGTTTCAGATATGTTCATCTGTTTCAGATCTGTTCTTGTTCATCAGTTTGTAATTTCAGATTTGTATCAGTCTAAGGTTTCAGTTCATAATTTGTAACTTTGTTCATTCGTTCATCATTGAATACATTAAATAAGGTTAATAAAATATCATGTTCATTATGTATATTGTAGATTTGTTCATTAGTAAATCTGTAAATTTAGCAAATGGAACACATTATTATTATACTGAACAGGTTAAATATGGTAAAAAAAAATATTAGTTATTTTTAGGCGTTCATCAATGAACACATACGAATTGCGAAAAAAATTACAAATTACAAAATTCGGATCCTAAAAAAGAGGATTGAGGTAATGAATTAATTTAATTAAGGAAACTGGATTTAATAAAATAAATTTAGTATTAAAAAGACTACAATACCCTTTAGATTAAAAAATGAAATTAAGCAAAATGATTGGCTAGAAAGTGGTTCTCGCAGTTCTCGCAATTTTAGTGGTTCTCACATGAACCGCTCTCTCTCTATATATATATATATATATATGTTAGGTCACAACAACCCTGGTTTGTAAGTTAATTGATAGATTTATTATACTTTATGATATATTAAAGTGATAACACAAGAATATAGTCAATGTATAAATCCACTAAGTGTGGTATGCTGCGGAATAGCAATACCACTGATCAATTACGATATGATATGAAAGTGTAAAGTGAATTGGTGAGTACTCCTTTGCTAAGTGATCTCTATTTATAATGGTATAGAGATCTTACAAGAAGAGCAAAGGAGTAATCGAAGGACCGGACAAGGAAAATAACTAAGATCAAGGGATTTGATCTTAGTCAGTTACATAAGAGAATGTAACTCAGTCCTTCTACTCAGTATTGGATTTCCAATACTGAGTACCGATACTGAGTGGCCAATACTGCCCACTCAGTATCACACCGAGACTTAGCTAATATATTCTACAAACTATTCTAAGCTAGTCTAGGTTGTCTTGTTATCTTAAGATCCTAAAGAGGTAAGGCTTTTTGCCTTAACAGTCTCCCCCTATCTAATGATAACAAGACAATTACAAAGAGAAATTTAAACAAAAATTAACTAGGCAGCAGAGTCTTCTTCTTCATTGTTTGTTGATGGATTCAAACTCATAGAAGACCTCTTTCTTGATATGGATGAACTCTTCTCTTCTTTTCAGTTCATCCTGCCTGTTGTTGAGCACAACAACAATTTTCTTTCTGAACCAAGAATCCTCCTTTTTGGTTATCATCCACTCCAGTCTCACCAGATGACTGATAGGTGCTTTTGGCAGATCTTCTTCAATAATGAAGCACTCCCTATCCTCTGGGTCAGTATACATATATACAGAGGTTGGATATATGGTGCTCTTTTGATCCTGGAAAACAAGTTTAGGAGGTACAAGGTATGAGTTAAAAACTTTGAATGTGTTAAGACATTCAGGTTTATTATTCTTCTAAGCCTCAGTCATCACACTAAGTGCCCTGTAATTTTCTTGATATAATATGCCTTTCTCAAAGCATACTGCAGCAACAACCCATATTTCATCCATCATCACTTGGGCTTCAGAAGATCTTGATGGCAGTTCCTTTATCAATCTGGCAATCTTGACCCAGTCTTGGAACCCCATATTCTGGATATCATGAAGAAAGATCTTCATGGGAGGACTGACTGGTCCAGTGTAGAAAGCAACTATGGACCTCTCAACAGTTTTGACTTTGATTTTGTTGATGTCAATGTTTAGCCAGTGTATGTCCCTCACACCGAGAAATGCTCTGTTTCTCAGCATACCCATTATGTTCTCCCTATACCTTGTTCTTTGAGCTACTATGTTCCAATAATGTTGTATAAGATCATCTCCTTTTCTTCTTATTCTGTGAGATGTTGATGGAACATTAGCCTCAGTATCAGTATCTGGATCTTCTTCTTTGATAGGGAAAATATTTTGAGCCTCATCCTCAATCTCTTGAGCAGTCATTACCTTCTAAGTATCATGAACAGATCTTCTAGGTCTGGTGATTAAAGGAGCTGGATCAGATTCATCACTTGATTTAGAGAACATGACCACTCTTGTCATTCTTCTAGTGATTGGCCTTCTAGGAGCTCTAGAAGCCACTTCAGCATGAGGAGAAATTGGTTGTTTTGGAGGCTCTTCATCATCAGAGGATGATGATGAAGAGCTTTCTTTATCAGCCACATCCAGTGCAAAGTTGAGGAAGTTCTGATATGGCACTAGATGTTCTTCATCTTCATCATCAGCTATGGGCCAGATAAATGGCCTGTATACCACAATCTGCAGGTTGTTCACTTCCTGAGCAGGTGGCTCAGTGTCAACCTGTTGAGGTTGGTCAATATTAGTCTCCCCCTGAGCAGTTGGCTTAGATGGTTCTTCAAGTTGTTGTACGACTGACATCCCTCTCTGTCTTCTTCTCTCATACTGGAACCTAAGTCGTTCAGCATGAGTGACTTGCTGATGTTGTTGTTGTTGTTGTTGCTGTGGAGGTTGATCTTCATTCAGTTTTCTTCTTTTCTCCCCCTGAGCAGATGGCTCAGGTTGATCAACCTCACTTTCTCTTTGTCTCTTCTCCCCCTTATTGTTATCATTGGATGGGGAAGGAGGAGGTTCAGTATCACCACCTATGTCCCCTTCTGGATCATCATTTGTAGGGGATGGCATAGGCTCGGTGGCAGCATCAGTATCACCCTCAGGATCAGCATTAGAGGGTGATTTCCTTGGCTCAATATCATTGCCTCCTTCATCGTCTTCATTGTTTCCATCATGTTGAGACTGTGGAGTTGGTGGAGGCTGATGTTGTGTTAAGGAAAAAAGCTTTACCCCTTTAGAATCTTAAGATAACAAAACAACCTAGACTAGCTTAGTATAAATAGTAGAATTAAATAGCTAAGTTTAGGAGTGATACTGAGTTTGGCCAGTATTGGCCACTCAGTATCAGCACTCAGTATTGGAAATCCAATACTGAGTAGAAGGACTGAGTTACAGTCAGTATTGTAACTGACTAAGATCAAATCCCTTGATCTTAGCCATTTCCTTAGTTTAGTCCTTCGGTTACTCCTTTGCCCATTATGTAAGATCTCTATATTGTTATAAATAGAGATCATCTTGCAAAGGAGAACTCACAAATTTACTTTACACTTTCATATCCTATTGTAATTGATCAGTGGTATTGCTATTCCGCAGCATACCACACTTAGTGGAATTATACATTGACTAAAATTTTGTTCTAAACATTATTTGTCTTAAGTATTAATAATCCAATCAATTAACAAAGTAATCCAGGGTTGTTGTGACCTAACAACTGGTATCAGAGCAGGCTAAAAAAATATTTACTTAGTCGATCTATTACCCTGGCAGCCATTCCCTATATCTATCCCTCAAACACTCAAAAATCCAAAATGTCTACAATCATTGCACCTGTTATGTCTGGAAAGGGAATGCCCATCTTTGATGGAAAAGACTTCCATCAATGGAAGCTTAAGGCTCAGTAGTATCTTGAATCTATTCATCATGAGATGCTCACTTTGCTGAATGATGGTCCTATCATTCCACAAACTGTGGAACCCGTTGCTGCTACTGATGATGCTCCTGAGAGCACAAGAACAGTTCCTAAACTGAAACACACATGGACTGATACTGATCGTCAGTTATACAGCTTAGACTCCAGAGCAAAGGGGGTGATTGGTAATGTTGTTACCAAAGAAATACTCAATGCAATTATGAAATTGCCAACAGCAAAGGCTATGTGGGATAGCCTGTCAGTCACCTATGAAGGCACACCAAAGGTGAAGTTGCAGAGGAAAAGCAACATGAGAAGGAAGTATGAAAACTTCTTCTCAAGTCCAAATGAAGACATCACCACTCTCTATAACAGGTTCAACACTGTTATCCATGATCTAATAAGTGTTGGCATTGTGAAGGAGGAAGGAGAACTTGTTCAAAAGTTCTTGGATAGTCTCCCTCAACAGTTTCTTGATATGACAAATTCTGTCAATGCTGCTAACAACATTGAGTCATATACTCTTCAAACCTTGTATGGCCTGATGTTGAATCAATAGGAGAATAATACTGCAAGACTGATCAACTGGAAGAAAACTGACAAGTCTTCCACTGGCATGGCTCTAGTTGTGCAACAGGCATATACGGTGACTGAGCCTGAAGAACCAGAAGTTGATCTTGCTGATGCTGAGGCAGAAGAGTTTGAAACTCAAATGGCTCTTATGTCTATGAAGCTGGATCAGTTGAAAAAGAAGAGGCTTGGTGTTAGCTCTTCCAATACTGACCCAAGATCAGGTCTTTGCTATAGGTGTGGAAAGCCTGGACACATTGCTGCTAATTGTCATACTAAGTCAACTGAAACTAATCAGAATGACAAGATAGCATACCGAGCTAAACGGTATAGAGACAAGTATGTCAAGCTAAAGAACTGGAGCAAGGTCAAAAATGCAGCAGGGAATGGAGCTTCTCATCAAGCACTTTACTCTGAAGCTTGGATGGATGAAGAGCTTAGTGATGATGAGGAAGAGGTGGAAAACAAAGCCTTTATGGCTTTCACTGAAGATGACTTGAAGAGCTCCTTTGAAAAAGATATCAAAGAAGCTGAGAGGATGAGTGTTCATACTGATTGGGATTCCACTCAGTTGTACAAGGTGAGTTCCTTTCAAACTTATTCAGTGAATGAAAAAGAAAAGATTTTTGAGTATATGATTGTTGATCTTAAAACTTTAGTACAGAGAGAAAAGGCTTTAAAATTAACAATTCTTGAACTTGAAAGGGTAAATAATGAACATTTAGATAAATTAGCAAAATTTAAAGATTTAGAATTAAATTTTTTAAACTTAGAAGACATTAACCAAAGATTAGCTGATAAAGCTCATTTACACAAATTAGAAAAAGAAAAATTTGAAATTCAGTGTAAATCTTGGGGAAATGCATATATTAAATTAAATAAATGTCTAAATCAACAATTTCCAGAAAATGTGAGGGCTGCACTTGGTGTTGATCCTCAGTTAAAAAATAGAAATAATTTTGCTGATTTATTTGAAGAATTTTCTTATATGAACCCTATTCAGTTTGTAAAAGCAAAACCTTTTTGTGAAGTTGGATGTCAAACTGAGTCAGATGATGAGGATAAATTATTTTTGAAAAACCCATAGGTCATTCCATCTGTTCTAAGTGTTATACTGAACTACAAGAGATCAGTATTGAATTTCCTGAAAAGGAGATTCCTGATACTGACCTCGAAATTTTTCAGTATGATACATCTGCCGTTCCTCCATTTGAATTATTATTTAACACAACCACTTTTGAGATATATAATGAAAATAAAACCACCTCCACTTCTACTCAAAATGTTCTATCTAATACTGAGGTTGCAGGAACAGAAAAGTCAATTACTCAAGAATCTAAAGAACCTATTAAAGTTGTCATTCTAAAACATGATAACCAGAAATCAACTTCAACAGGATCTTCAAGTGGCAAAAACAAGAAGTCTAATATTAAAAAGACTTCTCTGCCAAATAAAAAGAATACACCAGATCCATCTCCTTCTAAACCAGTCAAACATAACATTAAAACACCAATAAAAAATGACAAAAATAACATTTCAAAATCTATTGGTGATCAGATTAAAGTTTTAAGTCAAAAGTTTGCTAAACTTACTCATACTGATCAACCAAGAGTCAAACAATTTTCTAAAATTCCTTATGAAAATATGTTCAGAAACAGACCTAGAAAATGCTATAGATGTCATAATACTGGACATAAAGGAGATGAATGCTGGACTGATCTCTCAAATGCTAGGTACTCAGTACCAAAGAAAAAGAGAGAAACCAAGTCAGTATCACCAAAGAAAACCTCCAAGGTTTCTCCTGAAGTGATACTGATCTCTCAAATCAAATAAATCAAGTCTACCCTGTTTCTCCTACCAAAGGTCCCAATTAAAAGTGGGTTCCTAAAAAGAACTAATCCTTATTTTGTGTCTTGTGCAGGGTGACAGAAAATGGTATTTGGATAGTGGCTGCTCAAGACACATGACTGGCAGTATGGAATACCTTCTAAACTATACACCAGAGAAGGGTCCTTCTGTTAAGTTTGGGGATGATTCCATTGGAAAAACAAGAGGGTATGGTGTGATCAAGGCAGGCAACATAACTTTTAAAAGAGTTGCATATATAGAGGGTCTCAAACACAATCTGCTTAGTATCAGTCAGATGTGTGATGATGACAATGAAGCACGTTTCAGAAAGGTTGCAGGAATCATCTACAATGATAAAGGGAAACCTGTACTCATTGCTAGAAGAGAAAAAGATGTCTATGTAGTCAATCTATCTGAAATAGACCCTACTATTCGAGTTTGTCTGCTTTCTAAAGTCAAACCAGAACTGCACTGGTTGTGGCACAAGAAGCTCTCTCATATAAATTTCAGAAATATAAATGAGCTCAGTATGAAGAAACTGGTGAGAGGGTTGCCCACTATTACTTATTCAGAAGATAAGTTATGCTCAGCATGTGAAATGGGCAAGCAGAAGAACATTTCATTCAAATCAAAGGTCAATCATTCCATTAATGAACCTCTTACAATGGTACATATGGATCTTTTTGGCCCCATCAGCACACCATCATTGGCCAAAAAGATCTATACCTTAGTCTTGGTTGATGAATTCTCAAGATATATTT
The DNA here is from genome assembly GCA_963853835.1 of Calendula officinalis. Taxonomy (NCBI): domain Eukaryota; kingdom Viridiplantae; phylum Streptophyta; class Magnoliopsida; order Asterales; family Asteraceae; genus Calendula; species Calendula officinalis. The sequence continues at coordinate 56,217,326 of OY970823.1, read as the reverse complement.
GGTTCATCTTTCTCAAGACTAAATATGACGCAACAACAGAAATCATTGCCTTCATCAAAAGAGAAGAACTACAAAAAGGCAACAAGGTCAAGCAACTAAGAAGTGACCATGGTACTGAGTTTAAGAACTCAGTATTAGCAGATTTCTGTGAAGAAAAAGGAATCGTACAAAACTTCTCTGCAGCATACACACCACAACAAAATGGTGTTGTAGAAAGAAAGAATAGAACATTAATTGAAGTTGCAAGAACTTTGTTATGCGATGATGGACTGGCACTGAGTTTCTGGGCAGAAGCTGTCAATTGTACAAATTTTACTCAGAACAGAGCTACAATAGTCCATGGACATCAAAAGACTCCTTATGAGTTGTACAATGGCAAGGTTCCTAATGTGGAGTTCTTCCACATCTTTGGGAGTAAGTGTTTTGTACTCAGTACTAAACAAAATCTCAACAAATTTGCTCCCAAAGCAAATGAAGGTGTGTTCATGGGCTACTCTCCACACTCTAAAGCTTTCAGAGTGTATATCATCTCAACTAAGATGATTGTAGAATCCATTCATGTTTCATTTGATGAAGATCAGAATGAGCATTCTACTTCAGCAAAAGAAGACATCAGTCCTATAGAAATTCTATGCAATCCAGAAAACTCAATTAATGAACAGCCCAAGTCTCACCCATACTATGTTGAACATGGTATGAGTGACACTAATCAAGAAAGAACTCAGTATAACTCTTTTGCATCAAATTCTGAGGTTCCCATATCTGAGAACCCCAATACTGAGTTCCTAATACTTGATCTGAACAACTCCACCTATGCAGAAGATGAATCCTCAAGTACATTTCAAGAATCCACCTCAGAACTGCAAAATCAAGAAGAACAGCAACCTGAACTGTCTAATATTGACCAGAATTTAGCTCAGTATCAGGCAGACAACACATCAGTTCAAAAAGATATTGTTGACCTTGCTTCAAATGCTTCCTTGGGAAACAATCTAAGTGAACACAGAGATCATCCACATTCCAATATTATTGGTCCTATTGAACAAGGTGTCCAAGCAAGAAGAAGATTAGAGTTTGAACCCCAAGCAACTGCAAACTTTTGCTTCTTTTCAAGCTTTTTATCTACCATGGAACCAAAGAAAGCTGATGAAGCTTTATTAGATGAAGACTGAGTAGAAGCTATGCAAGAAGAACTGACAGAGTTTGAAAGAAACAAAGTTTGGAACATAGTACCACCTCCTGTTGGAAAAACTATTATTGGTACTAAGTGGGTGTTCAGAAACAAGATGGACAAAGATGGAGTTGTCATTAGAAACAAAGCTAGACTGGTTGCTCAGGGTTACAGGCAAGAAGAAGGCATTGACTATGATGAAATCTTTGCACCAGTTGCAAGAATTGAAGCTATTAGGTTGTATCTTGCATATCCAGCTTTCAAGAACTTCAAAGTTTATCAGATGGATGTCAAGAGTGCCTTCCTCAATGGAAAACTACAAGAGGAAGTTTATGTTAAACAACCACCAGGTTTTGTTGATCCTAAATTTCCTAATTATGTTTTCAAGCTTAATAAAGCTTTATATGGGCTCAAACAAGCTCCAAGAGCCTGGTATGACACCATGTCTGAGTACTTAATTGAAAATAAATTTATAAGAGGTAAAATTGACAAAACACTATTTTCAAAAAGGAAAGGTTCTGACATCTTACTTATTTTTGAAAATAAAGTTTTATCAATTTTTCCTCATATAAATTTATTTTCAATTAGATACTCAGACAGGGTATCATACCAGGCTCTGGGAGCTTGTTTGAGCCCATATAAGGCTTTATCAAGCTTGAAAACATAGTTAGGAAATTTAGGATCAACAAAACCTGGTGGTTATTTAACATAAACTTCCTCTTGTAGTTTTCCATTGAGAAAGGCACTCTTGACATCCATCTGATAAACTTTGAAGTTCTTGAAGGCTGCGTATGCAAGATTCAGCCTAATAGCTTCAATTCTTGCAACTGGTGCAAAAGTTTCATCATAGTCAATGCCTTCTTCTTGCCTGTAACCCTGAGCAACCAGTCTTGCCTTGTTTCTGATTACAACACCATCCTTGTCCATCTTATTTCTGAACACCCACTTAGTACCAATAATAGTTTTGCCAGTAGTATGTGGTACTAAGTTACATACCTTGTTTCTTTCAAATTCTATAAGCTCTTTTTGCATAGCTTCTACCTAGTCTTCATCTAATAAAGCTTCATCAGCTTTCTTTGGTTCCATGGTAGACAGAAAATTTGAGAAGAAACAGAAGTTGGCAGTGGCTTGAGGTTCAAAAGCTAACTTCCTTTTTGTTTGGACACCTTGTTCAATTGGACCAATAATATTAGAGTGTGGATGGTCTCTAAGTTCCCTTAGATTGTTTCCTAAGGGAGCATTGGAAGCAAGGTCAACAGTATCTTGTTGAACTGGTGTGTTGTCTGCCTGATACTGAGCTGAATTATGTTCAGTATCAGACAGTTCAGGTTGCTGTTCTTCTTCATTTTGCAGATCTGAGGTGGATTCTTGAGAAGTATTAGATGTTTCACCTTCTTCATATGTGGAGTTGTTCAGATCAATAGTTGGGAACTCAGTATTGAGGTTCTCAGAAATGGGAACCTCAGTATCTGTTGCAGATTGAGTATTTTGAGTTCTAAACTGATCAGTAACACTCATACCATGTTCAACATAGTATGGATGAGACTTAGGCTGTTCAGCAATGGCGTTTTCTGGATTGCATAGAATTTCTATGCCACTTATGTCTTCCTTTGCTGAAGTAGAATGCACATCCTAATTTTATCAAAAGTAACATGGATGGATTCTACAATCATCTCAGTTGAGATGACATACACTCTGAAGGCCTTGGAGTGTGGAGAGTAGCCCATGAACACACCTTCATTTGCTTTGGGAGCAAAGTTTTTGAGATTTTGTTTAGTACTGAGTACGAAACATTTACTCCCAAAGATGTGGAAGTATTCTACATTAGGAACCCTGCCATTATATAACTCATAAGGAGTCTTGTGGTGTATCTAGACTATGGTAGCTCTGTTCTGTGTAAAATTTGCACAGTTTACCGCTTTTGCCCAGAAGCTCAGTGCCAGTCCAGCATGGCATAACAAAGTTCTTGCCGCTTCAATCAATGTTCTATTTTTCCTTTCTACAACACCATTTTGTTGTGGTGTGTAGGCTGCAGAGAAGTTATTGTCTTCACAGAAATCTGCTAATACTGAGTTCTTGAACTCGGTACCATGGTCACTTCTAAGCTGTTTGACCTTGTTGCCTTTCTGAAGTTCTTCTCTTTTGATAAAGGCAATGATTTCTGTGGTAGCATCTGATTTGGTCTTTGGGTATTCATCAACCAAGACAAGTGTATAGATCTATTTTTCCAGAGATGGAGTACTGATTGGGCCAAACAGATCCATATGTATCAGAGTAAGAGGTTCATTTATTGAATGGTCGACCTTTGATTTAAATGAACTCTTCTTCTTCTTGCCCATTTCACATGCAGAACATAACTTATCTTTGAAAAAAGTAATTGTGGGCAACCCTCTCACCAACTTCTTCATACTGAGCTCGTTGATGTTTCTGAAGTTGATGTGAGAGAGTTTCTTGTGCCACATCCAGTTCACTCCTGGATTGACTTTACAAAGCAGGCAGACTCGAATACTAGGGTCTAGTTCACACAGGTTGACCACATAGACATCTTTTTCTCTTCTAGCATTGAGTATAGGTTGCCCTTTGTCATTGTAGATAATTCCTGCAGTCTTCCTGAAGCGACCTTCATTGTCATCATCACACATCTGGCTGATACTGAGCAGATTGTGTTTGAGACCCTCTACATAGGCAACTCTTTTAACGCTTATGTTGCCTGCCTTGATCACTTCATATCCTCTTGTTTTACCCACTGAATCATCCCCAAACTTGACAGAAGGACCCTTCTCTGGAGTATAGTTTAGAAGGTACTCCATACTGCCAGTCATGTGTCTTGAGCAGCCACTATCTAAGTACCATTTTCTGTCACCCTGCACAAGACACATAATTATGATTAGTTCTTTTTAGGAACCCATTTTTGAATGGGACCTTTGGTAGGAGAAACATATTTTGACTTGATCTCTTTAAATGGAGAGGTCAATGTCACTTCAGGAGCAACCTTGGAGGTTTTCTTAGGTGATACTGATTGATTTTCTCTCTTTTTCCTTGGTACTGAGTACTTAGGATTTGAGAGATCAGTCCAGGATTCATTTCCTTTATGAACAGTATGGTGACATCTGTAACATTTTCTAGGTCTATTTCTGAACATGTTTTCATATGGCATTTTAGAAAATTGTTTTTCTTTTGGTTGACCAGTATGAGTAAGTTTTGCAAACTTTTGACTTAAGACTTTGATCTGATCACCAATAGATTTTAAAATGTTACTTCTGTCATTTTTCAAAGGTGACTTAATATTATTTTTAACTGGTTTAGAAGGAGATGAACCTGGTTTCTTCTTTTTATTTGGCAAAGAAGTCTTATTATTTTTAGACTTTTTGGATTTGCCATTTGAAGATCCTGTTGAAGTTGATTTTTTATTATTATTTTTTAAAATAACAACTTTAACAAGCTCTTTAGGTTCTTCAGTACATACTTTTATGTTCTTGCAACTTCAGTATCAGTTAATACACTAGAAGTAGAAGTAGTTTCATTTTCATTATATCTTTCAAAAGTAGTTGTATTAAACAATAATTCAAATGGAGGAACAGCAGATGTGCCATACTGCACTACTTCGGGTTCAGTATCAGAAATTTCTTTTCAGGAAATTCAATACTGAGCTCTTGTAGTTCAGTATAACACTTTGAATAGATAGATGGACCAATGGGTTTGTCAAAAGTGTTTTTGTCCTCATCATTTGACTCAGTTTGACATCCAACTTCACAAAATGTTTTTGATTTGACAAACAGAATAGGGTTCATATCAGAAAATTCTTCAAATAAATCATCAAAATTGTTTCTATTTTTTAACTGAGGATCACCACCAAGTGCAGCCCTTACATTTTCTGGAAATTGTTGATTTAGAAATTTATTTAATTTAATAGAGGCATTTCCCCAAGATTTACACTGTTTTTCAAATTTTTCTTTTTCCAGTCTTACTACTTACTAATGCATTTAGGCTTACCTCTTTTAGTAAGTTTAAGGAGCTCCTTAATTTTAAGTTTAAGGAGATTTCCACTTTTAGTAAGTTCTTTAACTAAAAAAAAAGTGTTGCTTACAGGATTCGAACACAAGACCTCTCATAAGTAGTCACTGTGTGTTAACCACTTCAACTACTTGATTATTTTGATTTATTCCATATACTAATATATATAAGCTTTAACGTCACCAGAACTCAACCATCATTTCTCTATTTAAAAGGCTCATATTTACTTTCACAAAAAAGGCCAATTTCGGATCTGATCCTACCATCACTAATGTCAGCACCTACCATCACTACGCACCACCACTCATCACCATCGCTATTGCCACCACCACCGGTACTGTCGTCACTTCGAAATATGGTTACGGGTACCCACCACCGCATTGCGCGGGTACCCTGCTAGTTTGTGTAAATGAGCTTTGACAGCTAACCTTTGGTTCATGTCTTGTAAATTCAAAAAGGTTAGTACGTTCTAAATCTTTAAATTTTGCTAATTTATCTAAATGTTCATTATTTACCCTTTGAAGTTCAAGAATAGTTAATTTTAAAGTTTTTTCTTTCTGTACTAAAGTTTTAAGATCAACAATCATGTACTAAAAAATCTTTTCTTTTTCATTCACTGAATAAGTTTGAAAGGAACTCACCTTGTACAACTGAGTGGAATCCCAATCAGTATGAACACTCATCCTCTCAGCTTCTTTGATGTCCTTCTCAAAGGAGCTCTTCAAATCTTCTTCAGTGAAAGCCATGAAGGCTTTGTTTTCAACTTCTTCCTCATCATCACTGAGCTTTTTATCCATCAAAGCTTCAGAGTAAAGTGCCTGATGAGGTGCTCCATTCCCTGCTGCACCCTTGCCCTTGCTCCAGTTCTTCAACTTGACATACTTGTCCCTATACCGTTTAGCTCGGTATGCAATCTTGTCATTCTGATCAGTTTCGGTTGACTTAGTATGACAGTTGGCAGCAATGTGTCCAGGCTTCCCACACCTGTAGCATAGACCTGATCTTGGGTCAGTATTGGAAGAGCTAACACCCAGCCTCTTCTTTTTCAACTGATCCAGCTTCATGGACATGAGAGCCATTTGAGTTTCAAGCTCCTCTGCCTCAGCATTAGCAAGATCAACCTCTAGCTCTTCAGGCTCAATGAAAGTATAATCCTGTTGCACAACTAATGCCATGCCAGTGGAAGTCTTGTCAGTTTTCTTCCAGTTGATCAGTCTTGTAGCATTGTTCTCCTCATGATTCAACATTAAACCATACAATGTTTGAAGAATGTATGTTTCAATGTTGTTAGCAGCATTGACAGAGTTTGTCATGTCAAGGAATTTTTTAGGAAGACTGTCCAGAAACTTTTGAACAAGTTGTTCTTCCTCCTTCACAATCCCTATACTGATGAGATCATGGATAACGGTATTGAACCTGTTATAAAGAGTGGTGATGTCTTCATTAAGACTTGAGAAGAAGTTTTCATACTTCCTTCTCATGTTGCTCTTTCTCTGCAACTTCACCTTAGCTGTGCCTTCATAGGTGACTGCTAAGCTATCCCACATAGCTTTTGCAGTTGGCAATTTCATAATTGCGTTCAGTATTTCTTTGGTAACTGTATTACCAATCACCCCCTTTGCTCTGGAGTCCAGACTGTACAACAGACGGTCAGTATCAGTCCATGTATGCTTCAGTTTAGGAACTGTTCTTATGCTCTCAGGAGCATCATCAGTAGCTACAACGGGTTCCACAATTTATGGAATGATGGGACCATCAGACAGTACTGTGAGCATTTCATGATGTATGGACTCAAAATACCATTGAGTCTTCAACTTCCACTGATGGAAGTCTTTGCCATCAAAGATCGGCACACCTTTTCTAGACATAACTGGTGCTACAATGGAAGACATTCTTGATTTTGAGGGTTGGGAAGGGTATGTATAAGGAATGGTTTCCAGGGTAATAGAGCGACTAAATAAGAGTATATTTAGCCTGCTCTGATACCAGTTGTTAGGTCACAACAACCCTGGTTTGTAAGTTAATTGATTGATTTATTATACTTTATGATAAATTAAAGTGATAACACAAGAATATAGTCAATGTATAAATCCACTAAGTGTGGTATGCTGCGGAATAGCAATACCACTGATCAATTACAATATGATATGAAAGTGTAAAGTGAATAGGTGAGTACTCCTTTGCTAAGTGATCTCTATTTATAATGGTATAGAGATCTTACAAGAAGAGCAAAGGAGTAACCGAAGGACCGGACAAGGAAAATGACTAAGATCAAGGGATTTGATCTTAGTCAGTTACATAAGAGAATGTAACTCAGTCCTCCTACTCAGTATTGGATTTCCAAAATTGAGTACTGATACTGAGTGGCCAATACTTCCCACTCAGTATCACACCAAGACTTAGCTAATATATTCTAAAAACTATTCTAAGCTAGTCTAGGTTGTCTTGTTATCTTAAGATCCTAAAGGGGTAAGGCTTTTTGCCTTAACATGCATGCTAATGATAAAGTTGATATAATTCTCTATCGAATTTTTTGTTGTACCAAATAAGAGAAATGATTCTCTGTTGCATTTAGAGTCAATTCTCATTTTCCAGACTAATTCTCTTTCTCTGCAATTCCATTTTCTGCAATTATTTCTCTACAATTCCATTCTCTATACCAAACGCATTAAGGTGAAATAAAACACGACATTAGACCGCTGCCAAAAATGAAAAAACTGACACCGTTACAAATCAGCGCCACATCAGCCCACCCTCTAATCGCCGACTTTCCTTCCACCACCCAAACAAAAACACCGCAATCTTAAATGGACGAAGAATTACGTTTTTTTGAATAGATGGATGAATAATTACTTGAACTAGCAGGGTACCCGCGCAATGCGGCGACGGGTACCCGTACCTATATTTCGAAGTGACGACAGTACCGGTGGTGGTGACAATAGCGATGGTGATGAGTGGTGGTGCGTAGTGATGGTAGGTGCTGACATTAGTGATGGTAGGATCAGATCCGAAATTGGCCTTTTTGTGAAAGTAAATATGGGCCTTTTAAATAGAGAAATGATGGTTGAGTTCTGGTGACGTTAAGGCTTATATATATTAGTATCTGGAATAAATCAAAATAATCACGTAGTTGAAGTGGTTACCATACTAATGTCAGCACCTACCATCACTACGCACCACCACTCATCACCATCGCTATTGTCACCACCACCGGTACTGTCGTCACTTCGAAATATAGTTACGGGTACCTGCCGCCGCATTGCGCGGGTACCCTAGCTAATTATTTTTAATTAAAAAAAGGTATCTAAAATAGTTGTACCAATCAACATTTGTCGACTTGAGTGATCATTCAAGAGCCATGTGAGAGATCTGACCAACGGGTACCTAGGAAACCAGGCATCTTCTCTGTTCGTAATCAATCTTGAAATTTTTTAGTGAAAACAGACCACCTTGTAGTTGTCATCCCTGATAGCAGGTATTAAAACGGAGGGAATTACCGTCGCAATTTTGTGTCTCTAAAAAGAAAAACGCACACAATTATTGATAACTTCTTAAATTTGTTAAATTAATTTGAATATTTATTACGTCATTGTGCACATTAATTCAACGTTGCTAAAAATACGAATACTTGCTTATTTTTTTGCTATAAAAAGAAATGGTTATTTAATACATAAGTATCTTGCACAATTAGCAGTTACATACAAATCTGTCAAGCAAAAACAAATACAGTTTGTTTTGTTTGTGCTCAAACCAAACATATTCAACGCGCATGCATCTGCATTTGTACCAGTACCGAGGTTTCCAGAGGTCTTGAAAGTTTTCAATTGTCTCGTATGGTCCAAAAGCCTTGCAAAAATAGAATGAATAAATTCCATTAGAATAAAGTACCCGTGATATATACACACCTATTGATCACAATGCTCCATAATAGTATTTCTAAATTTGTTATGAAAGTTGTACCTCTTAAGCCTCAAAAGTTGAATCCCCTGCAACCGGATGAGGTGGTGCAGTGAGCATTGAAGTACCAATATGTATGGTTGAAGACATTTTAGTTGCAGAATTTGCTTACACCTAGACAGTTGAAATATGCAAAGTTTAAGTAGTAAGATTAGTATGAGAAGATAACAATCGGTTGTTAATATATATATGATCTCAAACCGACAACAAACCTTAACATCGGAGCATATGTCATGGGTAAAACGTCGCCTGATTTGTAGCATCGTGTTTATGTGTAGGTTGTGTTTATGTGTAGGTTGTGGTCGAAAATAAAAACGTAGGATGGAAACAAAAGATGGTAAGAAAGGTCAAAACGGATTAATAAAAGATGGTAAGATAGTTTCCGGAAATAAAAAGCAAAACGGAAATAAAAGATGGTAAGAAAGGTCAATTAATTAATTTCCGGAAATACAAACCGAAACCGAAAAGCTCAATTAATTAACTTTCATAAATACAAGGCAGGTCACATGTTTGGAATTACAGCGTATTATAAGGAGATTTTCCGGAAATACAAACCGAAACCGAAAAGGTACATTAATTGACTTCCGGAAATATAAGGTGTTGTGGTCAAATACTCGGAATTACACCTTAAGGCATTTAGTGTTGGTGGTTTGAAATAAAGTGTAAGTTATACAAGTGGTTAACACATAGTGGCTACTTAGGAGAGGTCTTGTGTTCGAATCTTGTAAGCCACACTTTATTTTTTTTAGTTAAAGAAGTTACTAAAAGTGGAAATATCCTTAAACTTAAAATTAAGGAGCTCCTTAAACTTACTAAAAGAGGTAGAGTTAAACTTATTAGTAAGTAGTAAGATTACAGGATCAATTAAGTTCCAACCAGCTTCGGTTCTTCAATTCTGAAGGTATCGACTTCTTTTTCTTCTACACACCAAACATTTTTTAAAAACAATCCGAATTCTATTAACTTTTATTCTTTGGATTCCCTTTTCATTCATTTTCTCTCTCATCTGTCTCATTGTGTCTTCCAATTGGGCTCAACAAGGATCAATCCAAGTGGGATATTTAAGTGTTTCCTGTTTGATATTGTAGCTTGGTCTTAAGCTGCTTCGAGAAAAGGTGCACACCACATGTTTCATATTTTGCCTCAGTAAAAAAAAGTTTTGAATAAACATATTGTTTTGCTGTGATTTTAACGAAATATAAATAAATACATTTAGCTTAAGGTTCCCTGAATATGTTTGATGGAATAGCTACTCAGTTGTATAAAGAATTTGGGTGATAACCAATGTATAGCAAAATTAAAAAGATCTAATATTCAGTTTTGTATGATTGCAGACTTGTGACTCAATTAAGGATCGTAATTGAAGCAGAAAATGGCACCCATAGATGACGACGATCAACAAAGAAGCTGTTGATTTGGTACAAATTCTTATTCGAATTGAATCTTTACAATCAATCAACTGTAGCAACTGACAAGTTCTAAGGCGTAATATTATGCTACATAATTGGATTTTAGAAACCTTAATTTGTACATTTTGAGTATGAAATTAACAGACACGGATATTTTGAAACAACAGCTAATTGACATATTAGGCAAATATATCTACTTAATTTCTATGATTTGATGTAATTTTTAACTATTTGAATGATTAGGTTTTAGCTGCAAGTAGATTGTTGGTTTAGCTTATAATTGATATTTCAGTCTGCTAATGCTCACTAGAAGCTTTAAATTAGTGTTAGGGTTGCAAATCTAAATTTTCCTTTGAACCTTGTTAAGTGAACATACTGTTACAAGTTCTATATTGACTGGTCATTCTTATCTATATGTTAGATGATCATTCTTATTATTTTGTGTATGCTTCGAGTATCAGCTAAATGTCGTTGAAAATTTGAAAGCATATTTAAGTTGGATTACTGGGATATGTTGAAATATATTGTATTATTGTGTGATTATTTGCTATTTTTTTCTTTAGCTTGCTTGGTTATGAGGGACTTGAGGTTATTAATCCCGAGGGAGGAACGAAATATGGTGAGGTTGAAGCACAAAGAGGAAGATGGGAGGAAGAGGTACAATATTTATACATTTTTTATAATTTTCACAATCTCATAATTTTCTCCATTTTAGTTACCTAAAACATCCTCCAGGCTTGAGCTAATAACTGTCAGGATCGATTAACTATGAGCAAGTTAATAAACACCTTAGATCTAATTGATAATAGAAGTTGCAGCGGATCAACACTATATCAATGAATTAAGAACGATGAACTGTAAAGTAATATACGAAAATATTAAGAACACAGTTTCACAAAAAGCTTCAATGTATATTATTGATTCACAATACACACGTACGTTTACAATTCGTAAGGAACTACTTATAGCAGTCCTTGAAGCCTAACTATTTACCCTAGTTATTCTAGGACTTGATTTACATTCGAATTATATAAGATATACATTGAATTACATTCTATAACTATCTCTACGAAGATCTCGGACTTGATTTGCTTCCAAATCGTATACCAGTAGTAACTGCAATCACCAGTAGTAAGTTTTGCAACGTCAGTAGTAACTCTGGTGATCAGTAGTAAGTCCAGATACATCGTCAGTAGTAACTACTATTGATCAGTAGTATCTTCAATATGTGCTTGATCAGTAGTAACTAAGTTATAGACTTCACCAGTATCAACTTCATCAGTATTAAGTAATTCTGCCCCATCAGTACTAAGTATAACATTCATCAGTAATAAACATAATCAGTACTAACTGCAGCATCAGTATTAAGTTGATCTGTCATATTGTTCCAACAATAACGAATCGAGCTTTTAACGAGCTACTCGAGCTCGAGCCTATACTAATTCGATCTCGAGTCGAGATCGAACATAAAACATTAATCTCAATAGCCGAGCTCGGCTCATTCGATAGCTCGTTTACTAAACGAGCCAGACGACGAGCCGATCCTAACAAGATGAACAAATGTTGTATACAATAAGTACAAGAAAATACATACATTAATAGGGGTGTTCACGAGTCGAGTAACATATCATCTCCCTGCTGTTCCTCCTCTTCAGAAGCTAAGTACATATCCAGTGAGAAAGTGAATTACATTCTACGAATGAAATGGGTTGTGTGTGATAAATCGGGGAAAAAAACATTCCTTTTGTGTGCAATAAGGGTAGCAGCGCTTTGCTTCATACCACCTTCGGGCAACACAAAGAATACATGAACCCTAACTTTAATTTAAAAACCCAAAGTGGGAGGAGGCCCCACATGTAGTGAATTTCGAGTTCCAAAACATGCCTTTTCAGTTCCCAATTTACAAACCGTCTGTTCATTATCCGAGATTTTAATTCTGGTGTAATATATTACTGAGTTCAAGGTATATAAACTGAAGACGGAAGGAAATCACGACACCAAGTTATAGCCCAGTTGGGTAATTGCTGTGTTAGTTACGCATAGGTCCCGTATAGATATAGATATAGAAATATTATAAGCCACTATTTAGCTTATCATCCACCATTTGCATAACAACATTTTTCTGCCGAGTTTCCACTTATATCATTCGCTCAGAAAAGTATTGAATCAGCTGAATCATGTAATAAGAAAATATAAACTCTCAAACAAAAAATCGTCCCAAAGAAGGCAATTTCATACTACATAACTATCTAAATGAAAATTACAAATTACAGAGTAATGGGTTGCCCACCGTTGCACCGTGGAAACAAAAGTTAATGACACAAAAAGTTGCCTCAAATTAATTATAAAAAAATAAGTCAATCAAAAATTTCCTTGCAGAAGAGGGGTCAAAATAGTCATTCATTTTGTGACATATTTCCATTTTCAATTATATATATGAAAGAGTTGTCTTTCAGGTAGTTCACCTTCAAAATAATGTCCTAAGGACTGAATCCAAGTCATTTGATCAAAAATCTCTTAACAACCATCATCATCAAATCACATGTGATTGAATACACAACCACCACTGCCGGCCATTGCCGTCTTCGACCACCGCCCTCTGCCGCCGCCCTCCAGCCGCCGCCACAATCACATGTGATTGAATATAAATTACATGTGACTGAAAGCAGGCGACGGTGGCGAGGGGTTTCCGGTAGTAGAGACGGTGGTCGAAAGAGGTTGGCGTTGGTGGTCGGCGGTGTTGAATCACATGTGATTTAATAGACAAGAGGTGGTGGTGGTGGTGGTGGTCGGCGGTGTGCAATCACTGGTGATTTAATAATTAATACACGTGGGGTGGTGGTGATTTAGGGGTTGATTGATTCAAGGGTTGAGATTTGTCTTTTAAGACTTAACAAAAAAGATGGACTAACGATTATGAAACATAAATATTTACCTTGCAGCAACCACTAATTAACTATTTCATCTCCATCTTCTAAAAATTTACTGACTTGTTTTACGAAGATACAATTCTTTTGTTCCATTCCATGTTAATTGTAGCAATTAAGCATATGTAAGCGATTACATTGATATGAGAATATTTACATCTAATTTCATTTATGTAAGACCCAAAAGTTACATTCATCCAAGATAAGAGTATTTTTTTTATTGATTTATACTATAACTGTAAAAACGTTATACATACATATTGTATATGTATCAGTTTCTTTATGTACGTCATAAGGAACAGGCTTAATATTTCAAAATTATTGAGGTATAAATCGTCCTCTTTTGATAGTCTGTCCTTCTTTACCGTCCCATGGTTCGGTTTTCACCACTGTAGGTGCTCCTTGTAACGGCAAGGTATCTTTTCCTTCTAGTCCAGCCGCTTTTACAAAATCACTGTCAATTTAAATACACGTGGTGTTATTAACTCATCATACAAATAAAACAAAAATGCAACAAATAAAGAAAAAAACATACATTATTGGATTTTGTTCAAATGGGGTTTTAAGTGGAGCGTATACGCCTTTTTGAGTGTTTAAAGCTATCAAAGCTGGATAACTGGAACCACCAACACCGACATGTTTCTCGAACTCTGGTTGTTTACCTGCCCCAGCCCACACATAGCTGCCCCAAAATTTAATTTGATTTATTTAAATTAGAGATTTGAAACTTTAAATTAAATTAAAATAATTTACCTATAAGGACTCCCTTTGAGTTTTTCTGCAACTGCTAGTAGTGTGTCTATATGCTTTTTCCTTCCATCTGAAGGGAGGAAAGCCACAAAACAAACAACTACTGGTGAACCACATTTCAGTTTCATTACATCCTAAAACGGAAACCATTACAGTTAATTAAGTGTCATTAGTTACTTCATAACAGAACGGGAAAACATGAAATTAAATTAGTATTTACTCACGGGGCTAATCAACTCGGTTACTTCAACGGGATTTGAACGACCTTTTAACTGATCAAGCGAAAATGCTTCGAGTCCTGCTGCATTTCTTTCTCTATCGTATTTGATTGGTGTTTGTTTGTCTTCACCAAATAGTAAAATTCTGGGGAAACCTGATACTTTATACCTGCCCATTAAAGCCTGAAAAAAACGTAATTAGTCTGTAATTGGTAAATAATTTTAGGGTAATTTATAGAAATTGTCCCTGAACTTTTTTTTTTCAGTTTTTTTTATCCCTAAAGATTTTTGGATTTCACTTTTGTGTCCTTCCGTTCAAATTTGACTATTAACTAGCCCCACATGCCAAAAACACGTGAGGGTACTTCTGTCTTTTCCCCAAATAACTTGCAAACTTGTACCCCTCTCTCCTCTCAAAATTGAATCTCCTTCCTGCAACATATATCTTCTTCCCCAATTTAAAGTAAACAAGAATTGAAGCTCCTAATTCAAGCTTCAGAATCTGTTAATTACAACAATTTCACTTCAATACCTTCTGATTTATTTGATGATGTCTTCTTCTTCCTTGCAAAAACCCTAACACCCCTAATTTCACTTGCCACATACCTCCGCCACCATCATCTGCCATATCCAAATCCTGAACAATTAAATAGCTGAGTCTAACAACAGCCCCAGTTTTATCCCAAACAGGGAATTCCGCATCTCGAAAGCTCTGATTAAATGTAGTTACTTCCATCGTAGAGGTCGAGTACATTCCACCACCACCGGCGGCATCGATCCCATCACCACCATTTCTCTCCACCGTAGCTCTCACTGTCGCTCTCGCTGCCTTTTTTAGGGTAACGTTTCAATTTTATTACAGCAGTTACCATCATCCACATACCGCCGCCACCATCATCTGCCATATCCAAATCGTGAACAAGAGCAACCCCAAAATCTGGTTGTTTTGCAGATCTGATATCGTAGCGATTACCATCAAACAACAGATTACAGATCTTCATCACAACATTGCAGATGAGTCTGGAAGGATATTCGTGAAGATGAATTTGAGAGAGAGAGAGAAAAAAAACCGTGAAGATGAATTTGGAACCATTCATTGCAGATCTGATGAACATGGAAGATGAATTTGGAACCATTCTTTGCAGATCTGACGTCGTTTCCGGTGCCACCGCAAGATGAATAAAAAGAAAAAGGAAAAAATTAAAAGGAAAAAAGAAAATGACGGTAATACCCTCATATTTTTGGCATTTACTCGTTAGTTAACGGAGGATTTTGGACGGAATAACAAAAAAAGGAATTTAAAATCTTTAGGGACAAAAAAAATGAAGAAAAAAGTTTAGGGACATAAATAAATAATCAACTATACCACAGGGACAATTTCTGTAATTTACCCATAATTTATTGTTATTTTGTGATATGAAAATTGGATACAAGACCAATAATGTTAGTTCAATTTATAAGAATTTTATACCTTTTCATTGTCACAGTTAACCTGACCAAAGTTCATCTTTCCTTTTAAATTCGTTGCAGCATTGTTCCAGTGGGGAAAAAGCTCTTTACAATACCCACACCTGATCAAAAAGAAAAAAGATGTAACCCAATGTTATAAAGTAACTAAAACGGTTAGATAATATAGTTTAGGTTTATTGTATAGACGGTCCAGTAATATTTTCTATGTATCTTTATGATTTATATATAGTGATCAATCATGTTGTTTTCCTTATAGGGTTTCATTATTCTACAAAAACAATTAACTCAAAATCAAAATAATTACCAGGGCGTATAGAATAACACCATCCAGAAATCTTTGCTTTGAATAATTGTTGTCTCAAAAATGCCTTCATTTAGTTCAACTGATGCACTTGCTGGTGGGTTTTCACCATTCAATATACGCTTTTCCTCAGCTAATCTCTCCTTGAGGACTGCGTGCACCTATGCCATATATGAATATTACAAACACTAAATACCTAAATGATTAGGGGTGAACATGGTACGGTACCACATATATATTCCTCATACCGTGTACCGTACCAACTATACTTGGTACACTAATCTAGCTACCAGTATCGTACCAACTATACTTGGTACCAATTTGTTTGGCTACCAACAATTATGGTTGGTACGAATTGGTACTAGTATATACCAAGATCACAACTTATTTAGAATTATTATTAAAACAAGACATTTTTCTATATTATTATATTTGGTAATGGTATACGTTAAATGTTATATAAATACTATGTACGACAAATTATAAATTATGTAGTATTTTTGTCATAATACACTAGCTTGTGGCATTCTCGTCTGCTTCACACGCTTAATTATCAACATTATATACAAACACAATAACAAAAATGTAATATATTGATATGTTAGGCTGAGAAGTTATAACTTAAATGTTCTCATGTTATGATATCATAACTTTTATTAAAAAAATAATACATATTTAGTTTACCTTTCTTGAATTCTTCTAAATAATTATATATACATATATAATTGGTTGGTACGGTACTACCATGGTATTTAAATTTTTGTACCGTTACCGTACCATGATTACTTGATTGGTATGGTACTACCAACCAAACATGCTGGTTGGTTTTATTCGGTACAAATTTGACATCCCTATAAATGATGCATGCCCAAATGTGAAGGAACATGCCCGTCCTTCCTTGAGGCCGAATATCATGTTAGAAAAGGGGTTGCACTAAAATAAGCATAACTTTTGCTATGAGTTTTCATTTCAGGCGTTTGACCAGTCAAATTGAAGTTAGCGATGTGGACTATGTCGTAGTTTATGGAACTTTCGGGCCCAAAATGGTGTATTTTGGAAGTTATTTACATCTTAAAGTTTTTAGTTTTATTTTTGGACTTTGTTTTAGTACCAGCTTCTGGCCAGTTCGAAAATCTAGGCACTTTGTTTTAGTACCAGTTTCTGGCGTGTTAAAACATTTGTTTTGCTATCAGTTTCTGGCTCGTTCGAAATTCTAGATCTTATTTAGGTTTGTTTGACACACTTGAACTATTAGTTGCTAATTTAATGAAAGTTGAACTTTCTCCAAGAATGTGAGGTCTTGTATTGAACAGATTATAGAAACCAAATCGATAATATTTTTTGAATCAATGTGATTCTACATAAGATTATCCTGAATATTGTAAAAATAAATGGTAAGTTCTGGTTTTTTACTCTACATATGTAAATGTATTTGTGTTTTGAGACGATGATGAAATGTTTTTAGAGAGCAATAAACAGATGTCAAATTAATTAATGTTATGACCTTTTGTTTTGCAAATTCTAGTATAGGGTTTGCTTCCCTAGGTCCTGTGTAAGGCATATGACGTTTTCCAAGTAAAAATACTTTAACGGTTGGAAACCCTTTATTTCGGTTCTCGTTTAATTAATGAATTCAATTAGTATTTACTCACGGGGCCAGTTAACGCGGGAGCAGAATGACTTTTTAAGTGATCAAGTGAAAATGCTTCGAGTCCTGCAGCATTTCGTTCTCTATCGTAATTGACTGGTGTTTGTTTGTCTTCACCAAATAGTAAAATTATGGGGAAACCGGGTACTTTATACCTGCCCATTAAACCCTGAAAAACTGGTAATTAGTTTGTAATTGGTAAAAAAATAAAATTATTTGGTGATATGAACATTGGATACAAGACCAACATTGATGCTATGATATAACGTTATATTTAATTTATAAGAATTTTATACCTTTTCATTGTCACAGTTAACCTGACCAAAATTCATCTTTCCTTTTAATTTCATTGCAGCATTGTTCCAGTGCGGAAGAAGCTCTTTACAGTACCCACACCTGAAAAAGAAAAAAAAAGATGTAACCCAAGGTTATCTAAAATGGTTAGATAATATAATTTTGGTTTATTGCATGATCCTAACTAAATTGTATAGAGGGTCCAATAAGGTATTTCATGTATCTTTATGATTTATATATACTGACCAATCATGCAGTTTTCTTATGTATCTTTATGATTTATATATACTGATCAATCATGCAGTTTTCCTTACAAGGTTTCACTATTTAACAAAACACAATTAAACTCAAGATCAGAATAATTACCACGGTGTATAGAATAACACCATCCAGCATTCTTTGCTTTGAATAACTGTTTTATCAAAAATTCCTTCATTAAGTTCAATGGATGCACTTGCCGGTGGGTTTTCACCTTTTAGCGTACGCTTTTCTAAAGCCAATCTCTCCTTGAGGACTGCGTTCACCTATGCCATATATGAAATATTACAAGCATTAAATACCAAAATGATGTATTCCCAAATGTGAAGGAACATGCTTGTCGTTCCTAAAGGCCGCAGATCATGTTAGAAAAGGGGTCGCACTAAAATGTGCATAACTTTTGCTATGAATTTTCGTTTCAGGCGTTTGACCAGTCAAATTGAAGCTAGCGATTGACCAGTCAAATTGAAGATAGCGACGAGGACTATGTCACAATATTTGGAACTTTCGGACCCAAAATGATGTATTTTGAAGTTATTTTCATTTAAAAGATTTTCGTTTTATTTTGGACTTTGTTTTTGAACAAGTTTCTGGCTCGTTCGAAAATATGTACCGTATTTTGGTTTTGACTTTGTTTCAGTACTAGTTTCTGGCCCGCTGGAAAAGCTAGACCTTATTTAGGTTTGGGCTTTGTTTTACTATCAGTTTCTGGCACGTTCGAAATTCTAGACCTTATTTAGGTTTGTTTGAGACACTTGAACTATTAGTAGCTAATTTTATTTATGAAAGTTGAATTTTCTCCTAGAATGTGAGTTCTTGTATATTCTAGATCTTATTTAGGTTTGTTTGACACACTTGAACTATTAGTAGCTAATTTTATGAAAGTTGAACTTTCTCCAAGAATGTGAGGTCTTGTATTGAACAGATTATAGAAACCAAATCGACAATATTTTTTGAATCAATGTGATTCTACATAAGATTATCCTGAATGTTGTAGAAATAAATGGTAAGTTCTGGTTTTTTACTCTACATATGTAAATGTATTAGTGTTTTGAGATGATGATGAAATGTTTTTAGAGAGCAATAAACAGATGTCAAATTAATTAATGTTATGACCTTTTGTTTTGCGAATTCTAGTATAGGGTTTGCTTCCCTAGGTCCTGTGTAAGGCATATGACGTTTTCCAAGTAAAAATACTTTAATGGTTGGAAACCCTTTATTTCGGTTCTCGTTTAATTAATGAATTCAATTAGTATTTACTCACGGGGCCAGTTAACGCGGGAGCAGAATGACTTTTTAAGTGATCAAGTGAAAATGCTTCGAGTCCTGCAGCATTTCGTTCTCTATCGTAATTGACTGGTGTTTGTTTGTCTTCACCAAATAGTAAAATTATGGGGAAACCGGGTACTTTATACCTGCCCATTAAACCCTGAAAAACTGGTAATTAGTTTGTAATTGGTAAAAAAATAAAATTATTTTGTGATATGAACATTGGATACAAGACCAACATTGATGCTATGATATAACGTTATATTTAATTTATAAGAATTTTATACCTTTTCATTGTCACAGTTAACCTGACCAAAATTCATCTTTCCTTTTAATTTCATTGCAGCATTGTTCCAGTGGGGAAGAAGCTCTTTACAGTACCCACACCTGAAAAAGAAAAAAAAAAGATGTAACCCAAGGTTATCTAAAATGGTTAGATAATATAATTTTGGTTTATTGCATGATCCTAACTAAATTGTATAGAGGGTCCAATAAGGTTTTTCATGTATCTTTATGATTTATATATACTGACCAATCATGCAGTTTTCTTATGTATCTTTATGATTTATATATACTGATCAATCATGCAGTTTTCCTTACAAGGTTTCACTGTTTAACAAAAACAATTAAACTCAAGATCAGAATAATTACCACGGTGTATAGAATAACACCATCCAGCATTCTTTGCTTTGAATAACTGTTTTATCAAAAATTCCTTCATTAAGTTCAATGGATGCACTTGCCGGTGGGTTTTCACCTTTTAGCGTACGCTTTTCTAAAGCCAATCTCTCCTTGAGGACTGCGTTCACCTATGCCATATATGAAATATTACAAGCATTAAATACCAAAATGATGTATTCCCAAATGTGAAGGAACATGCTTGTCGTTCCTAAAGGCCGCAGATCATGTTAGAAAAGGGGTCGCACTAAAATGTGCATAACTTTTGCTATGAATTTTCGTTTCAGGCGTTTGACCAGTCAAATTGAAGCTAGCGATTGACCAGTCAAATTGAAGATAGCGACGAGGACTATGTCACAATATTTGGAACTTTCGGACCCAAAATGATGTATTTTGAAGTTATTTTCATTTTATTTTGGACTTTGTTTTTGAACCAGTTTCTGGCTCGTTCGAAAATATGTACCGTATTTTGGTTTTGACTTTGTTTCAGTACTAGTTTCTGGCCCGTTGGAAAAGCTAGACCTTATTTAGGTTTGGGCTTTGTTTTACTATCAGTTTCTGGCACGTTCGAAATTCTAGACCTTATTTAGGTTTGTTTGAGACACTTGAACTATTAGTAGCTAGTTTTATTTATGAAAGTTGAATTTTCTCCAAGAATGTGAGTTCTTGTATATTCTAGATCTTATTTAGGTTTGTTTGACACACTTGAACTATTAGTAGCTAATTTTATGAAAGTTGAACTTTCTCCAAGAATGTGAGGTCTTGTATTGAACAGATTATAGAAACCAAATCGACAATATTTTTTGAATCAATGTGATTCTACATAAGATTATCCTGAATATTGTAGAAATAAATGGTAAGTTCTGGTTTTTTACTCTACATATGTAAATGTATTAGTGTTTTGAGATGATTATGAAATGTTTTTAGAGAGCAATAAACAGATGTCAAATTAATTAATGTTATGACCTTTTGTTTTGCGAATTCTAATATAGGGTTTGCTTCCCTAGGTCCTGTGTAAGGCATATGACGTTTTCCAAGTAAAAATACTTTAATGGTTGGAAACCCTTTATTTCGGTTCTCGTTTAATTAATGAATTCAATTAGTATTTACTCACGGGGCCAGTTAACGCGGGAGCAGAATGACTTTTTAAGTGATCAAGTGAAAATGCTTCGAGTCCTGCAGCATTTCGTTCTCTATCGTAATTGATTGGTGTTTGTTTGTCTTCACCAAATAGTAAAATTATGGGGAAACCGGGTACTTTATACCTGCCCATTAAACCCTGAAAAACTGGTAATTAGTTTGTAATTGGTAAAAAAAATAAATTATTTGGTGATATGAACATTGGATACAAGACCAACATTGATGCTATGATATAACGTTATATTTAATTTATAAGAATTTTATACCTTTTCATTGTCACAGTTAACCTGACCAAAATTCATCTTTCCTTTTAATTTCATTGCAGCATTGTTCCAGTGGGGAAGAAGCTCTTTACAGTACCCACACCTGAAAAAGAAAAAAAAAGATGTAACCCAAGGTTATCTAAAATGGTTAGATAATATAATTTTGGTTTATTGCATGATCCTAACTAAATTGTATAGAGGGTCCAATAAGGTTTTTCATGTATCTTTATGATTTATATATACTGATCAATCACGCAGTTTTCTTATGTATCTTTATGATTTATATATACTGATCAATCATGCAGTTTTCCTTACAAGGTTTCACTATTTAACAAAAACAATTAAACTCAAGATCAGAATAATTACCATGGTGTATAGAATAACACCATCCAGCATTCTTTGCTTTGAATAACTGTTTTATCAAAAATTCCTTCATTTAGTTCAATGGATGCACTTGCCGGTGGGTTTTCACCTTTTAGCGTACGCTTTTCTAAAGCCAATCTCTCCTTGAGGACTGCGTTCACCTATGCCATATATGAAATATTACAAGCATTAAATACCAAAATGATGTATTCCCAAATGTGAAGGAACATGCATGTCGTTCCTAAAGGCCGCAGATCATGTTAGAAAAGGGGTCGCACTAAAATGTGCATAACTTTTGCTATGAATTTTCGTTTCAGGCGTTTGACCAGTCAAATTGAAGCTAGTGATTGACCAGTCAAATTGAAGATAGCGACGAGGACTATGTCACAATATTTGGAACTTTCGGACCCAAAATGATGTATTTTGAAGTTATTTTCATTTTATTTTGGACTTTGTTTTTGAACCAGTTTCTGGCTCGTTCGAAAATATGTACCGTATTTTGGTTTTGACTTTGTTTCAGTACTAGTTTCTGGCCCGTTGGAAAAGCTAGACCTTATTTAGGTTTGGGCTTTGTTTTACTATCAGTTTCTGGCACGTTCGAAATTCTAGACCTTATTTAGGTTTGTTTGAGACACTTGAACTATTAGTAGCTAGTTTTATTTATGAAAGTTGAATTTTCTCCAAGAATGCGAGTTCTTGTATATTTTAGATCTTATTTAGGTTTGTTTGACACACTTGAACTATTAGTAGCTAATTTTATGAAAGTTGAACTTTCTCCAAGAATGTGAGGTCTTGTATTGAACAGATTATAGAAACCAAATCGACAATATTTTTTGAATCAATGTGATTCTACATAAGATTATCCTGAATATTGTAGAAATAAATGGTAAGTTCTGGTTTTTTACTCTACATATGTAAATCTATTAGTGTTTTGAGATGATGATGAAATGTTTTTAGAGAGCGATAAACAGATGTCAAATTAATTAATGTTATGACCTTTTGTTTTGCGAATTCTAGTATAGGGTTTGCTTCCCTAGGTCCTGTGTAAGGCATATGACGTTTTCCAAGTAAAAATACTTTAATGGTTGGAAACCCTTTATTTCGGTTCTCGTTTAATTAATGAATTCAATTAGTATTTACTCACGGGGCCAGTTAACGCGGGAGCAGAATGACTTTTTAAGTGATCAAGTGAAAATGCTTCGAGTCCTGCAGCATTTCGTTCTCTATCGTAATTGATTGGTGTTTGTTTGTCTTCACCAAATAGTAAAATTATGGGGAAACCGGGTACTTTATACCTGCCCATTAAACCCTGAAAAACTGGTAATTAGTTTGTAACTGGTAAAATAAATAAATTATTTGGTGATATGAACATTGGATACAAGACCAACATTGATGCTATGATATAACGTTATATTTAATTTATAAGAATTTTATACCTTTTCATTGTCACAGTTAACCTGACCAAAATTCATCTTTCCTTTTAATTTCATTGCAGCATTGTTCCAGTGGGGAAGAAGCTCTTTACAGTACCCACACCTGAAAAAGAAAAAAAAAGATGTAACCCAAGGTTATCTAAAATGGTTAGATAATATAATTTTGGTTTATTGCATGATCCTAACTAAATTGTATAGAGGGTCCAATAAGGTTTTTCATGTATCTTTATGATTTATATATACTGACCAATCATGCAGTTTTCTTATGTATCTTTATGATTTATATATACTGATCAATCATGCAGTTTTCCTTACAAGGTTTCACTGTTTAACAAAAACAATTAAACTCAAGATCAGAATAATTACCACGGTGTATAGAATAACACCATCCAGCATTCTTTGCTTTGAATAACTGTTTTATCAAAAATTCCTTCATTAAGTTCAATGGATGCACTTGCCGGTGGGTTTTCACCTTTTAGCGTACGCTTTTCTAAAGCCAATCTCTCCTTGAGGACTGCGTTCACCTATCCCATATATGAAATATTACAAGCATTGAATACCAAAACGATGTATTCCCAAATGTGAAGGAACATGCTTGTCGTTCCTAAAGGCCGCAGATCATGTTAGAAAAGGGGTCGCACTAAAATGTGCATAACTTTTGCTATGAATTTTCGTTTCAGGCGTTTGACCAGTCAAATTGAAGCTAGCGATTGACCATTCAAATTGAAGATAGCGACGAGGACTATGTCACAATATTTGGAACTTTCGGACCCAAATGATGTATTTTGAAGTTATTTTCATTTTAAAGATTTTCGTTTTATTTTGGACTTTGATTTTGAACCAGTTTTTGGCTCGTTCGAAAATATGTACCTTATTTTGGTTTTGACTTTGTTTCAGTACTAGTTTCTGGCCCGTTGGAAAAGCTAGACCTTATTTAGGTTTGGGCTTTGTTTTACTATCAGTTTCTGGCACGTTCGAAATTCTAGACCTTATTTAGGTTTGTTTGAGACACTTGAACTATTAGTAGCTAATTTTATTTATGAAAGTTGAATTTTCTCCAAGAATGTGAGTTCTTGTATTGAACAGATTTTGAAGACCAAATCGACGTTATTTTTAAATCAACATGATTTTTAAATTAGATTATCCTGAATATTGTAAAAATTAATGGAAGTTCTCGTTTTTTACACTACATCAGTAAATGTATTTGTATATTCAGATGATGATGAAATGTTTTTAACGAGTAATAAACATATTTCAAATTAATTATAATTATGACCTTTTAATATTAACCTTTTCTTTTGCAAATTCTACTATAGGGTTTGCTTCCGCAGGTCTTGTGTAAGGCATATGACGTTTCCCATGTACAAATTATATAAAGGTTTGAAAGCCTTTAATTTGATACTACTGCAATTAATGAGAATATGTTAGTATATACTCACGGGGCCAGTCAACTTGGGAGCAGAACGACTTTTTAACTTATCAAGTGAAAATGCTTCGAGTCCTGCGGCATTTCGTTCTCTATCGTAATTAATTGGTGTTTGTTTGTCTTCACCAAATAGTAAAATTACGGGGAAACCTGGTACTTTATACCTGCCCATTAAACCCTGAAAAACCCATAATTAGTTTAACTGGTAAATAATTTTATTATTATTTGCTGATATGAACATTACCATATATATACAATTTCCATACCAAAATACTGTTCATAAAATTTTTTATTATTATTTTTGATATATTTCTTCATTATATATAAGTATGATAAGAGATGAGAATGCAAATATATATTAGTGTAGGTCAAGTGGTAAAATTTATCGTAATCTTCCAAAGGAACTTGAGTTCAAACCCTACCAAATCCCTTAGGCGATAATTTTTTTGACCCCATCGAGGCATCGAGTATCTTTTAACATCAAGTACAACAATCTTTTAACATCAAGTAAAACAATTTCTTTGAGCTATATTATTAACATTTATATTTTAAAAAACTTTCTTATACATATATCTAATTAACATATATACTTTTAGTCTTTCAATTCTTTTGAAAACCAAACTTACAGTATTAATAATAAATATCCATAAATATCTACTGAAATATCTAAAATGTTATATGTGAGTTTATTAATTTTAATGAACGTTTATAAAAGTTATCTAAAAGATTAAAGATCTAACAATGTTTATATAGGTTTAATTTCACATTGTAAATTAAATTTCGCGTTACATTAATTGAATCCAAAACATAACCTAAAAAAATGTATGTTTTAAACCCCGCAGCATCGCGCGGGTCGCATAATACTCGTTGGATACAAGACCAACACCGATGCTATGAAATAATGTTAAGTTTAATTTATAAGAATATTATACCTTTTCATTGTCACAATTAACCTGACCAAAATTCATCTTTCCTTTTAATTTCGTTGCAGCATTGTTCCAGTGGGGAAGAAGCTCTTTACAGTACCCACACCTGAAAAAGAAAAAAAGATGTAAACCAAGGTTATCAAGTAACTAAAACAGTTAGATAATATAATTTAGGTTTATCGTATGATCCAAACTTAATTGTATAGAGGGTCCAGAAAGGTTTTTTCTGTATTTTTATGATATATATATAGTGATCAAGCATGCAGTTTTCCTTACAGGGTTTCATTATTTTACAAAAACAATTAAATCAGGATCAGAATAATTACCAGGGTGTATAGAACAACACCATCCAGAAATCTTTGCTTTGAATAACTGTTTTATCAAAAATGCCTTCATTTAGTTCAACTGATGCACTTGCTGGTGGGTTTACACCTAGCATACGCTCTTCTAAAGTTAATCTCTCCTTGAGGACTACGTTCACCTATGCCATATATGAATATTACAAATATGAAATACCTAAATGACGCATTTCCAAATGTGAAGGCACATGCCCGTCGTTCTTGAGGCCGAAGATCATTTTAAAAAAGGGGTTGCACTGAAATGCGCATAAGTTTTGCTATGTGTTTCCATTTCACGCGTTTGACCAGTAAAATTAAAGCTAACAACGCGGACACTATCGGCAGTTTATGGAGCTTTCGGGCCCAAAATGTTGTATTTTGGAAGTTTTTTCTATTTTAAAGTTTTTTGTTTTATTTTTGTACTTTGTTTTTATACCAGGTTGGTGGCCCATACGAAATTCGAGACCTTATTTAGGGTGTGTTTGACACTTGAACTACTAGTTGCTAATTTTATGATAATTGAATTTTCTCCCAGAATGTGAGTTCTTGAGTTGAACAGATTTTAAAGAACAAATCAACTGTATTTTTTAATTCAACGTGATTTTTTATATTATATTGTCCTGAATATTCAAAAAATCAATGAAAGTTCTCGGTTTTTACTCTACATCAGTTAATGTATTTGTGTTTGAGAAGATGATTAAATGTTTTTAAAGAGAAACAAACAAATGTCAAATTAATTAATATTATCATATTTTCTTTTGCGAATTCTACAGTAGGGTTTGCTTCCTTAGGTCCTTGGTAAGGCATATGACGTTTTCCATGTACAAATACTTTAATGGTTGGAAAGCCTTTGATTTGATATTCCTTCAATTTATTGAAATTAAATTAGTATTTACTCACGTGGGCAGTCAACTTGGGAGCAGAACGGCTTTTTAACTGATCAAGTGAAAATGCTTCGAGTCCTGCGGCATTTCGTTCTCTATCGTAATTGATTGGTGTTTGTTTGTCTTCACCAAATAGTAAAATTATGGGGAAACCTGGTACTTTATACCTTCCCATTAAACCCTGAAAAACCCGTAATTAGTTTGTGATTGGTAAATAATTTTATTATTATTTGCTGATATGAACATTGGATACAAGACCAACATTGATACTATGAAATAATGTTAAGTTTAATTTATAAGAATATTATACCTTTTCATTGTCACAGTTAACCTGGCCAAAATTCATCTTTCCTTTTAATTTCGTCGCAGCATTGTTCCAGTGGGGAAGAAGCTCTTTACAATACCCACACCTGAAAAGGAAAAAAAGATGTAACCCATGGTTATCAAGTAACTAAAACAGTTAGATAATATAATTTAGGGTTATCGTGTGATCCAAACTTAATTATAGAGGGTCTAGTAAGGTTTTTTCTGTATCTTTATGGTTCATATATAGTGATCAAGCATGCAGTTTTCCTTACACGGTTTCATTTTTTTACAAAAAAAATTAAATCAAGATCAGAATAATTACCATGGTGTATAGAATAACACCATCCAGAAATCTTTGCTTTGAATAACTGTTTTATCAAAAATGCCTTCATTTAGTTCAACTGATGCACTTGATGGTGGGTTTACACCTAGCATACGCTCTTCTAAAGTTAATCTCTCCTTGAGGACTGCGTTCACCTATGCCATATATGAATATTACAAACATTAAATACCTAAATGATGCATTCCCAAATGTGAAGGAACATGCCCGTCGTTCCTTGAGGCCGAAGATCATGTTAAAAAAGGGGTTGCACTAAAATGCGCATAACTTTTGATATGTGTTTCCATTTCACGCATTTGACCAGTCAAATTAAAGCTACCGACGAGGACTATGTCAGTAGTTTATGGAGCTTTCGGGCCAAAAATGTTGTATTCTGGAAGTTTTTTGTATTTTAAAGTTTTTTGTTTTATTTTTGTACTTTGTTTTAGTACCAGTTTGTGGCTTGTTCGAAATTCTAGACCTTATTTAGGCTTTGTTTGACACACCTGAACTATTAGTTGCTAATTTTATGACAATTGAATTTTCTCCCAGAATGTGAGTTCTTGTGTTGAACAGATTTTAGAGAACAAATCTACTGTACTTTTTGAATCAACGTGATTTTTAAATTAGATTGTCCTGAATATTTTAAAAGTCAATGGAAGTTCTCGGTTTTCACTGTACATCAGTTAATGTATTTGTGTTTGAGATGATGATGAAATGTTTTTAAAGAGAAACAAATGACTAACAATATCATGACCTGTTGTTTTGCAAAGTCTACTATAGGGTTTGCTTCCCTAGGTCCTGTGTAAGGCTTAGGTGGTTTTCCAGGTACAAATACTTTAATGGTTGGAAAGCCTTTGATTTGATATTCCTTCAATTATTGAAATTAAATTAGTATTTACTCACGTGGGCAGTCAACTTGGGAGCAGAACGGCTTTTTAACTGATCAAGTGAAAATGCTTCGAGTCCTGCGGCATTTCGTTCTCTATCGTAATTGATTGGTGTTTGTTTGTCTTCACCAAATAGTAAAATTATGGGGAAACCTGGTACTTTATACCTTCCCATTAAACCCTGAAAAACCCGTAATTAGTTTGTAATTGGTAAATAATTTTATTATTATTTGCTGATATGAACGTTGGATACAAGACCAATAATGTTAGTTTAATTTATAAGAATGTTATACCTTTTCATTGTCACAGTTAACCTGACCAAAATTCATCTTTCCTTTTAATTTCGTTGCAGCATTGTTCCAGTGGGGAAGAAGCTCTTTACAATACCCACACCTGAAAAGGAAAAAAAAGATGTAACTCAATGTTATGAAGTAACTAAAACGGTTAGATCGAGAATATTGTTTCAATTTATTGTATACGGTCAGTTAGGGTTTTCTATGTATCTTTGTGATTTATATATAGTGATGAATCATACACAGGGTTTAATTATTTTATAAACACAATTAACTCAAAATCGATCAGAATTATTACCAGGGTGTATAGAATAACACCATCCAGAAATCTTTGCTTTGAATAACTGTTTTATCAAAAATGCCTTCATTAAGTTCAACTGAAGCACTTGCTGGTGGGTTTTCACCTTTTAATATACGCTTTTCTCCAGCTAATCTCTCCTTGAGGACTGCGTTCACCTGCTCCACATGTGAATATTACAAACATTAAATACCTAAATGATGCATTCCCAAATGTGAAGGAACGTGGTCGTCGTTCCTTGAGGCCGACAATCATGTCAGAAAAGGGGTTGCACTAAAATACACATAACTTTGGTATGGGTCTCAGTTTCAGGCGTTTGACCAGTCAAAATGAAGATAGCGATGAGGACTATGACGTAAGTTTATGGAACTTTCGAGCCCAAAACTACTGTATTTTGGAAGTTATTTTTGTTTTAAAGTTTTTAGTTTTATGCTTGGACTTTGTTTTAGTAGCGGTTTCTGGCCCGTTTGAAAATCTCTACCTTATTTAGGGTTTGTTTGACACACTTGAACTATTAGTTGCTAAAGTTAAGAAAGTTGAATTTTCTCCCAAAATGTGAGTTTTAGTGTTGAACAAATTTTGAAGAATAAATCTACGATATATATTATTTGAATCAACGTGGTTTTATTTTGAATTAGATTGTCCTAGATACTGTAAGAATTAAAGGGAACAATCCGAGTTCTCGTTTTTTACTCTATGTGCATCGCTAAATGTATTTGTATTTTCAGATGATGAAATGTTTTTAAAAGGTTTACAAACATATTTATTGGGATGGTTAGAACGCCCACATTTTAAAACCTAATCGTTTCTCATGGCTTCCTCATCTGCCTAGGTGATAGCAGAACGTTTTTTTTTTTTTGGTCTTATTTCAAACATATTTTTGCAACCCAAAGTGATTAGGGGCAAATACTAATGAAGGATGTATGTAATTCTGTCTGGACGTGCATGGCTTCAAAATGGTGTTAATTTTTTATTGACATGCTTTTTTTTTATCCTATTAGCGCGCTGTTGTAAAACAAAAACAAAAAATTCTCAAAGGTGTAAACCAAAAATTATTATCAATGAAACTCTCAAAGACATTGATTTGGTTACCTTAGGCTTGAAATCATCAAGAGTGAGCTCAACCACCTCTGATGATGGATCGGCATGAATTAAACTAGAACTAATTGATAGCAAGAAGAAAGAAATCAAGATGAACGCTTTTGACATATTTTCTTACAAACACGAATACACAGTTTGTAATTTTAGAAGAATTGAGTCGCGAATAAATTGAACAAGAATTTGTGAATACCAATTCTTAAATAAAACGTGTATCCAGGTGATTCTATCCATCAATGGGTGTTCCGAATTTCAGGTTTAGCCTTCGGTATATTATATGCTGTTAAATACGAAACGGGAAATATTTTCCTAGAATTCTGGTTTCCAATTTAAACGACCATTATCAAGTTCTTCTGAAAAAACTACATGTATTATATTATTAAGTGGATTAGGGAATTTCGTATTTATTTGTAACTTAATTATAACATGGTTGTAAAAATTAAAATATGTCTCTAGTAATCTTCTTTTTCTTACCCCTAACATTCCTAGCGGAGCTTAAAAGAATTGTAATTACATGATCATATATTCATAGGTTAATTTCATAGAATAGTAAGTAAGTTTCAAAAGTATTTTATTTAGGTTACTCAAACTTTACGTTCACTTCATAATACTGATCAAGTTTGAAAAATATATCAATCATGTGATATTTACCTTTTATAACAGGTTAAGAAGTCACCTTATTTAAATTTATATATAAATACCTCATAACTGAAACACTTAAATTTATATAAGATGACTACTTTACTTGTTATAGAGGGTAAATTTCACATAATTATAACACTTTTGAAATTTAGTTATTATTATAGAGTAAAAGTAAGTTTAAATGACTTAGATGGAACACTTTTAAACTTAATTAATTACTATTGTAGTATTGTATGATATTAACCCTATATTCATATACATCTTTGGAATTCACCGCAAAAACAAAATCAGCATCAGCATAATCTTGTCCGCCCCTCCAATATATATAGCTCACGTACATTGGGAAGTCTTTATGCTTCCCGCATCATAAATTGGTGGTGTCCACTACTCGTTAACGCTTCTTATATATTATCATCGGTATTGCCATAATCATACATAGTAGCCGGCTAATAAGTAAGAAGTGGGTCGGATTGAACCGCTCGAATATATGACCAAACAATATTGAACATAAACAATATTGAACATGGCCTATGAAACTAGGTTGAGCCGGATTTTTTTTTTTTAATCCCAAATACTATTTGACACGGGTAAATTTCAATCTTTGTACTACAGTTTTCATAAGTATTAACAAGAAATTGATACAGAATTGTATTTTAAATTTATCCTGACTGTTCATATCTTCATAATTGTTTTGGCTCGTATCTTCATAACTGGTGTTAGGACTTATAATGTTGTTCCCATTAATCTAGGGACTAGAATTAAACAATAAACTTTATGTTCACATTTATCATACAACAGAGTAAATTTTAATTACACTGATGCAATATTGACTAAAGGGCCAATGGCCTAGCGGTCGAAGTGTTTGCCTCCAATCTTGAGGTTGATGGTTCAAGTTTTATAGTGCACATATGTGAATTTAGGAGTATATTAGGATATCGTTAAAAAAAACTAATTCATTATTGGTCCGATTTAAATTACTGCTTCTGTTAATATTATATCGCAATATTAAAAAGGTTTACAACAATAGTGATTTTAATAAAATGGCAAGAAGTCATGAAAAAGTTAGATTAATATTGTATTAATTTCGTTGGAAAATAAATTTTGGATTTGTTATCATATTAGTTTTGTGTTTTTTTTTTTATTTTTGTTTGTCATTTATGTACCTTTTACGTTTTACATTATTAACATATTATGAATATTGAATAATATTATCAATCGGACTAATCGATTGACCATTTTTAAGGCATCAATAGGTACAATTCAAAATCCAAGCTTTAAGACACTAGTAGAGTATTCGCCCAATACAGTGGCGGGTATCCTTGTAATTATATTTCGTTAGGATTTAAATGTTATTCCGTTACATGTTTTTTCTTACTATTATTGTACAAATAATGATAATTAAAATTATTATAAACGTAAATATGTCAATAATCAAGGGTTTGAAGGATGTCAACAACTAGCAGGCTTTCCATCACGCGCGTTGCCGCGGGGGATTTTCATGTGATACCGAGAAGATTGTTTACTAATATCTACAATACATTCAAATTATCGTTGACAAAAGTTTATTTATTTGCTAATTTTCATGTGATACCGACAAGAAGTTTGTTTGCTAATATTTACTCCACGCGATGTTGCGGGAGATTTTTATATGATGTATAAAAAAATGTATGTTGGTATTCGTACAAACATAAAATCGTATTGTCATTAATTTGGGTACTCTAAATAATTTGAACAAAATCAAGTTGGTAAATATCATATTATTAATTTACACATTATAATATTTAATATGTAATAAAATTGTTAAAAAGAGAAAAAGAAAGTAAATTGTAACTATTGAAATTTAGTTGAAAGAAAAAGAAGATAAATTGTAAGTATTCATAAATCAAACATTCAAGCTAAAACTTAAATATATATATTAAAATGTATAGCTCTTAAATATTAAAGTTTAGGGGAGTAAATTGTTATTAAAAAAGTTAAAGTTCGGGGGAGTATATTGTGATTTTTAAAAAAAGTTAAAGTTCAGGGGGGTAAAATGTAATTTCCACGAAGGTTATAAAAAAGGAATGTAAAAGAATACCCTACATGGACTCGAACCCGATTCGATTTAAGGGTGGAGTGTTAGAAGGAGGCCGCAAACCATGTTGGCAAAAGAACTATATGTGAATCAAAATGCATCTTTAGTCATATATATTGAATAGAAATTCACAAAAAGGCAAAAAAAAGCTAGCAGACACTATTCATTCATGTTGTGAAATGTATATTAGCACTAGTAGATAGTACCCCGCGTGTTGCCGCGGGGATTTTTTTTCATATGACACTTGAAAGATGGTTTACATCAGTAAATTTTTTCAGTTGTACACCATCTAAAAATTATGTATAAAAGAGTCACAATTGAAATTACATTCTACGTTAAGAAAAAAAATCAAATATTTCTATAAAACTAAAAATAAAGTTCAGGGGCTAAAGTGTTATTCTATAAGTGTGAAATATATCATATTAAAGTTTACGGGATATATGGGAAAAAATATTATATTATATGGGGTAAATTGTTACTTTTAAGGTTTAAAATATAAGGAAAAAAAAAAAATGTTGACCATACTAGGTTTCGAACTCTTGTCTCACACAGCGAGGAGCTCTTATTCGCATGGATGGAACCACTCAAACAAACTCACTTTTGATCAACATTTGCGCTACGTAATATTTAATTAAGAAAAAACTTCGAATAAGACAAAAAGACATTACCTTCCCATGGTTTGCCAGAACTGGCCTTACCTTCCAAGGGAAATATTTTTTAGCCGATTGGTAAATGTGAGAGTATAAGTCTAGAGTATAGATTTAGGTGAGTGCAAGGTGATGTAAAAACATGATAATATCAAGAAAACACACCTTTGAGTGCATCCAAACCATCAATAAACCGGGCAACCTTACTAAAATGTGTTCATTCATGTGTTGAATGTTTCACCAGATTTAACTGGCCCAGTCAAGCATTTGCACTCCGCCACCAACCACTCAGATTCCTCTCAATAGGAATTTGTTTCAAATTCATCAGGGGACGTAGTACATAATCTATCGACTGCTCATTCGGAGTATGCTGGTATTGAAATCATTAACCTCATGCCCCGGGTTACGTCTTTATTCAATGCACAGTGTGTCTAGATCTCACCGCCAAATATTTCCAATTTAGGACACATACACTACTGAAAATGAATATCCGTGAATTCATCGGAACACTCATAGTGGCATCACAATCTGGTGCTTCACGAGGATTGAGTGGAAATCCTGCTAGAGCAAAAATTGCGCCAACTGTAAACACAGGTCACACATTTGAATCAACGGTTGTGCAAACGACTACCGATTCATACGGTGTGTTAACGGATACTCTATGTGAGTCTGGTATTACCTTCATTGTTCAAGTTGCTGTGCCTAAATTTTGATATCTTAAAGGCAACAACTTATGCCAGAAACACATACATTTCCGATGAAAAATCCATGTTATTCATAAATCGTAACATCATATATGCTGATTAATTGCACATGAGCGTTATAGTTCACTCTCAAATTACTCCTATGATCTGCTATAACCGGCATGATCTTCCCCAGGAGCCACCTACAATATGAAGGATTTATGTGCACAGATAAGTACACGTGTCACCGTTTCCAATGTTATAAGACACTAAAGGGTCACACCACTACACACCCAATAATGGACAACCGAATAAAGTAAGTTGTGTGGAATAATTAACTAGTTAAGTTAATTATAGAGAAGAGAATAAATAATAATAAGTTAATTATTATTTATGAGGATGGTTAAATATTAGGTTAAGTATTTAACGGACAGTTAATTAATAGTTAATTAATTAACTAGTAAAAGTCCAAGGGTTTAAAGTGTTAATAGGAAGTTTAATTATGAGATTAATCATAATTAAACTCCAAGGACTAAACCGTAACATCTAGCCTTATAAATAAAGGGCTGGTGTAAGGGTTTAGAGGCTAATCACTTTACACACCAAAAACCCTAATTCCCCCTCTCCTCTCTCGGCCGAACTCGACCGAACCTCAAACCCTATAGGGTTTCGGTTCTTGGTGTTCGTCGAACACACACACACACACACACACACACACACACACACACACACAAGTTCTTTGTGTGTTGCTTTGTTGATACAATGTGGTCTTGCAGCGTGTCCAGGTGGTGCAGTAGAGGTGGATCACTTCTTTAGCAATCTAAAGGTAATGTTCATCTTCTTCTCTTTCTCGTGATCTCATTGATTAGTAGAGATCCAGTAATGTGGTATTCAAGTTCCGCCATGTGAATACTACAAGGTTATCATACAGTGGTATCAGAGCTATCTACTAATCTCAATGAGATTCGATGGAGTTTCTTTTCATCTAGAAAAGAACCCTAGAATTTTCGGCCAAGAACATTGTTCAAGTTTATGAACAATTGGTTTGAATAGGGTTCTAGATAAAAAGAAATTAGGCTTCTTTTTCCTTCTTGTGTTTTCCGAATTTCGTAAATATATATATATTATATTAATTTTTTTTATCTTAGAAAGAACCCTAGTGAATTTAATCCAAGAACATTGTTCAAGTTTATGAAAAATTGTATTGAATAGGTTTCAAGATAAAAAGAATTAGGTTTCTTTTCTTGTCTAGTAAAAACCCTAGAAAAATTAGTCCAAGATTATAATCAACCAAGATCATGGTAGATTATTGGACAAATTAAGCTTTAGACAAATTAAGGAAAGTTGTGTTATTCTTAGTATTAGAATAACACATTTATTTATTTGTTATTACTAGTTTTATTATAATTTTCGGTATTAAATAAATAAAAAAGGGTAGTTTCGGTCGAACCAAGCAAGACCGAGTTTCGGTCGAGCAAGGTTCGGACGAACGGGCCGAACGGACGAACCGAACCGAGCCACGGTTCGGTCTTCGTTTAATCGATCCAGCTTTTCCCTCGTTGTGTATTTGATCCAGTTTCGTTAACCTAAGGCTCAGTTTCGGGCACATAGGGTACACGGGATCAAATCGAACGTTAAAAAGTTTACTTTTTGACAAGTTTCATCATTTATTCGTTTATTATAATAATAAGTATTAACATTTAAAATAAACCTAATGTTTTTAAACAGTTAGTTTAAGATCAAGATAATTATGAAATTAAGGCGGAAATAAGAAACCAGTTTATGGGTAATTTAATAATTATTAGTTTGGTAATTTAAATTATCAGTTTATTTATTTAATTAAAATGATATAACCCAAAAGAAATGATATTGTGTTTAATTTAATTTTTCCGAATTACTTTTTACTTTTCGGAAAATTTTATAAAGTTTTATTTTTTTTAAATATATAAAACACAAAACCAAGTCTTTGGGGTTATGACATAGCAATTTTTCGAAATTGCAAGTATTATTTTAATTTTCGTTTATTTATTATAATATGAAATAATAAGGTGGTGATTATAAACAGTTTGTTTAGAAAACCAAGATTTAATTATAAGATGGTAATTATAAACAGTTTGTTTAAGAAAACCAAGGTATAAATTAATAAGATGATGATTAGAAACAATTTGTTTAGAAAACCAAGTTTTAAATTAATAATGGTAAAGTAAACAATTTGTTTATAAACCAAGTTTTATGAAACAAATTAAAAGGTGGAATTTATAAACAGTTTGTTTATAAAAACCAAGTAATTGAAAACTGGCTAACTTTTCGAACAAAGGAAAATCCTTTTTAGAAAATCTTAGATCAGAGTGCAACCCATCTAATGGAACACCTCACTTGTTCAACGATATTCACATTGTAAGGAGAAAGAACCTTAGATGTGGATTCAAATCATTGCGAGTGTTAGGGTGCGTAGGGTCTTGTGATAATCGGGAGTCCCGGCGCAAGGCATCGCACTGTCTTAGATGGTACGATCTATTTTGGTGATAATCGGGAGTCCCGACCCAAAATGTAATAGAGGGATTAAAACATGTACAAGTTTGTTGTTCAACTTGATATCCCGAGGATCTAGGAATCGTTTCTAGTCTAGAGGCGATCGGTATGACTATACCTACCAAAAATAGCGTGGCTCTAATGGGAAGTGCCCAAACCTTGCATTAGAGGGCGTGAAATATGGGTCCTAGTCTAACTATTATTATTAAAAGGTAATAATGTTAGAAGTTATTTATTTTATCTAATCTTACTAACCGTTTGCTTGTTTTTCTTATAGATGTCTGTACTGTCAGAAATTCCGTTTTATTCACCGACCGAATCGCGAAAGTTCATCACTAGAAAATGGAAGCTTACTGGTCCAAACTACAAAGTTTGGAGGGTGCATTTTAGGAGTTACCTAAAAGCACAGAATCTACTGTACGTGATAGACGAGGTGCCCAAGGCAGAACCAGGGCAAGATGCCCAGGATGATGAGTTTGACGCTTATTATCAGTATCTGGCAGATGAATCACAAGTTATGTCGATTCTTATTCTTACTTCATTATCAGAGCTTACTGATAATCTACGTAAGAAACCATGCTTTGAGTTTGTCTAGTATCTTGAGGAGACGTTTAAAGATAGTACTGAAGATAGCCAGCAGTTCATTTTGCAAGAAATCATTTCGTCGAAAATGACAGATGATCAACCATTGAGTGACCACCTTATCAACATAAGGAGGTTACTAGATTGTCTCACCCTAGTTACTGGCACATCAAACGAGCATGAACAAGTCTTGTTCTTGTTTGGATCTCTCACTCAGTACTATCAGGACAAGGTAGTACGTATGATCGGGAATTTTGATTTGAGTGTCGCAGGTCTACACGAGAATCTCTTGTGTATACGCGATGTTCAAAGGTTGGAGGAAGAATCTCACCCTGAGATTCAGCAGGATGAGTTCTATGATTGGTTGAATGACTTTGCTGATTTGTGTTGCCCAACTTGTGGCAGCAAGGATATTTGCGAGCACACGTCAGACGTGGGGCTGTTGGACGCTGACTTTGTCAGCGATTCAGGTATCTTTATGATTGATTGTCTCGTTACTTCTAGTGAATCCTGGGTATTGGATACCGGATGTGGTCATCACATTTGCAATCATTTGCAGGGATTTAAGAAGAACAGGAGGCTGGGACGAGGGGATGTTGAACTACAAGTAGGCGAAGGTTCCAAGGTTGGAGCTGAAGCCGTAGGAACATATCTTCTCAAGTTGCCTTCAGGAAGATTCTTGGAACTTAAAGATTGTTATTATGTTCCTAGACTTATTAAGAATGTTATTTCTTTTGATTTACTTATAGACAGTGGTTTTTATTATGAGTTTTATGGGAAAACAATTTCGTGTTTAAAAGATGACATTTTATATTTTAACGCAAATTCTCATAATGGTCTATACACATTAAATCTAAATAACATAGAACAAGACGTTTATCATATAAGTAAAAGATCCAAGAGTAACTTGAATCAAACTTATCTTTGGCATTGTCGTTTAGGTCATATAAACGAGACTCGCATTAAGAAGCTCCACGATGATGGAATTCTAGAGCCATTTGATTTGGAATCATATGCAATATGCGAAGCTTGTTTATCTGGAAAGATGACAAAAGACCCTTTCAACCACTACAATGAAAGGGCAGGGGAGTTGTTAGGGATTATACACACATATGTGTGTGGACCCTTCACTTCAGAAGCTAGAGGAGGATACCGCTACTTCATTACCTTTACTAACGACTTCAGTAGGTATGGTTAGGTCTTTCTTATGAGACTAAAGTCTAAAAGCTTTGACAAGTTCAAAGAATATCAGAGGGAAGTAGAAAACCAACTAGGCAAGAAAATTAAGTCACTTCGGTCTGACCGAGGAGGCGAATATTTGAGCCAAGAGTTCGACGATCATTTGAAGGAATGTGGGATTGTTTCACAACTCACACCTCCGTATACACCTCAGATGAATGGCGTATCAGAAAGGAGGAATCACACCTTGTTAGACATGGTACGTTCAATGATGTGTCGCGCCCCACTGCCACTATCATTTTGGGGACATGCACTCGAGACTGCAGCATTCACACTGAATAGGGTTCCGACCAAGTCAGTAGAAAAGACTCCGTTCGAGCACTGGGCGGGGAGAAAACCTAAGTTATCTTTTCTCGAGATTTGGGGTTGTGAAGCATACGTTAGATGTAACTTCACAGACAAAGTAAACCCCAAGTCAGATAAGTGTATCTTCGTTGGATATCCAAGGGAAACCTTAGGATACTATTTCTATCATCAAGAAGACAACAAAGTCTTTGTTGCTCGAAAAGGTGTCTTCTTGGAGGAGAAGTTTCTAGGAACTGAAACTCCAAGAAAAGAAATAGAGCTTCAAGAAATTGAAGAGAACGAAGATCCACCGACGACTTCAGTCGAACCAGTAGTTCAACAAAGAATTGTTGATCCCCAACCAGACCCACCGGTTGAGGAAGAAGAAACACGCAATCCGCGTAGGTCCAGTAGACCACGCCAAGAACCAGATAGGTATCTTGGATTCATGATCGATGAAGATGATGGAAGTCTACTAGAACGATTAACCTACAGCGAAGCTGCTAACGGCATAGAGTCTGAAAGATGGCTTGAGGCTATGCAAGCAGAGATGCAATCCATGTATGAAAACCAAGTTTGGGTGTTATCAGACTTGCCACCACAGTCTCGTGCTGTTGGATGCAAGTGGGTTTTCAAGAAGAAAACCGACATGGATGGAAAAGTACATATTTACAAAGCACGACTCGTTGCGAAGGGTTTCACGTAAACACATGGTGTGGATTATTCTGAAACCTACTCGTCAGTCGCCATGCTTAAGTCTATTAGAATGCTTATGGCCATATCAGCATATTACGACTATGAGATATGACAGATGGATGTTAAAACCGCCTTCCTTAACGGGGAGTTGAATGAGGACGTATTCACGATACAACCGGATGGTTTTACTGATCCAAAGAATCCCAATAAAGTATGTAAATTGCTAAATCCATTTATGGATTGAAGCAAGCATCTAGAAGTTGGAACTTACACTTTGACAAAAGAATCAAAGAATTTGGTTTTGTCAAGAGTGAGTTCGAGGCGTGTGTCTATACAAAATTCAGTGGGAGTGTAGTAATCTTCCTAGTCTTGTATGTCGATGACATACTACTTATAGGAAACGATATACCAGCATTACAAGGAGTAAAATCCTGGTTAGGTAAATGCTTCCAGATGAAAGACTTGGGAGAAGCCGCATTTATACTAGGTATAAAGATCTATAGGGATAGATCTAGGCGGCTTATTGGACTTAGTCAAAGTACATACATTGACAAAGTACTGAAGAGATTCAGTATAAGTGATTCCAAGAGAGGAATCATTCCGATGTCACATGGAATTACACTGAGCAAAGCTCAGAGTCCCACATCTAGCAAGGAAATAGCTAGGATGATTTTGGTACCATATGCTTCGGCAATTGGATCAATCATGTATGCCATGTTATATACTAGGCCCGATATTGCTTACTCCATAAGTCTCACAAGCAGATATCAAAAGAATCCTGGTGAACCCCATTGGGTGGCTGTCAAGAACATTCTCAAGTATTTGAGAAGGACGAAAGAAATGTTCTTGGTCTTTGGAGGTTCGATGGAGGAATTGCGTGTAACTGGTTACACAGATGCAAGCTTCCAAACCGACAGAGATGATTACAAATTTCAATCGGGATTTGTCTTCACGCTAAACGGAGGAGCTATATCTTGGAAGAGTCAGAAACAAGATACGATAGCAGATTCGACTACAGCGACTGAGTACATTGTCGCAAATGATGCTGGGAAAGAAGCCATGTGGCTTAAGAATTTTTATCGAGGATCTTAGAGTTATTGCCAGTATCTCTAGACCCATCGAAATATTCTGTGATAACAGTGGGGCAATAGCGCAAGCTGTTGAACCAAGAGAGCATCAAAAGACCAGGCATGTACGCAGGAAATATCACCTCATACGCGAGTATGTTAGAGAGGGTGATATTACAATTAAGAAAATACCAACGGATGACAACGTCGCTGACCCGTTGACAAAACCACTAGTTGGACCAAAGCATGAGAAACATGCGCACGCTATAGGCATGCAGTACCTATATATTGGTAGCTAGTATTTTTTATTAGATTCATAGACATGTTTGAAATCGATACATTATGTAATAACATTTCGTGGGATTGAAATAGAAAGTTTTACCTAATATTTTCACATTGTCTATTCTTAACATGTTTTAAACCTATCCTTGATACACAAAGTTTTTGAGTATCTAAATTGTCTGTGGTTGCTTGAATTTAGTGGGAGCTAGATTCAAGAGTTAATAACATTATGAATATTTATCTATTTCATAGTTATTGAATAGAGAAACAAGGGTTGTTAAAATAAATATTCATAGATGTTTACAGAGTTTGCTAAACATTAGACGTGACCAAAAGATCGATATTACTTCATGGAGCCCAAGCATGAGTAATTTCGAGAAGATGGCCTCTGACCTGAGACGTTTTGGTTTGAGACACGATGACTTCTGATCTTTAGCATTTATCTACCGTCACACCGTAAAAGGGTGATCATAAGGAACTTGACTAAGACAGCGGAAGTCGTGGGCAAGATAACGCAAATGTCAAGATGGAATTTGCACCTTCTTTAACTAGAAGAGATATTTCATGGACGCTCGACGATTAAGACTACTGAAATGCGTGGCCGCGCTCGGAGAATGATTAGATCATTTGGTAATCCGTTACTGCAGAAAGTCGAAATCGGAGTCGAGAAAATTCGAGTATATAGAACAAGATCCCTGCTCCATGTCTATTACTCAAATTAAGAAATATCATGATGCGAAAGGAAAAATCTGTTAGTGTTATTCATTTTATGAATATTATCTCTGGATGTATGAGTGCTTATGACCTAGTTATCCTAAATGTGTGGCTAGGGACCGCTTTAGGCCAACGAAGATCAGAAAGTGTTTCTTAACTTGCACAAGTGGGAGTCTGAAAGATTTACGTGCACAGATAAGTACACGTGTCACCGTGTCCAATGTTATAAGACACTAAAGGGTCACACCACTACACACCCAATAATGGACAACCGAATAAAGTAAGTTGTGTGGAATAATTAACTAGTTAAGTTAATTATAGAGAAGAGAATAAATAATAACAAGTTAATTATTATTTATGAGGATGGTTAAATATTAGGTTAAGTATTTAACGGACAGTTAATTAATAGTTAATTAATTAACTAGTAAAAGTCCAAGGGTTTAAAGTGTTAATAGGAAGTTTAATTATGAGATTAATCATAATTAAACTCCAAGGACTAAACCATAACATCTAGCCTTATAAATAAAGGGCTTGTGTAAGGGTTTAGAGGCTAATAACTTTACACACCAAAAACCCTAATTCCCCCTCTCCTCTCTCGGCCGAACTTGACCGAACCTCAAACCCTATAGGGTTTCGGTTCTTGGTGTTCGTCGAACACACACACACACACACAAGTTCTTTGTGTGTTGCTTTGTTGGTACAACGCGGTCTTGCAGCGTGTCCAGGTGGTGTAGTAAGCTGGATCACTTCTTTAGCAATCTAAAGGTATATAATGTTCATCTTCTTCTCTTTCTCGTGATCTCATTTATTAGTAGAGATCCAGTAATGTGGTATTCAAGTTCCGCCATGTGAATACTACAAGGTTATCCTACACAATATAGGACATAATGTAATCATAATGTGAGGGTCCTTAGGTCAAGGTGAGCAGAATCAAGTATCACGGGATCTTGATTGGGGTGCGCTGAGATTAAATTTGAGAGGGGGAATGAAGAATGGGGTGCAATTCAGCTAAACACATGGTAAAATGAAATGAGGGAGTAGTTGAAAATTGAAAAAGTAAGCTTGAGTGAGGAGGGTGTGACAGGGTTAAAGAAAACTAAAAACCCTTTTTAAACCGATTAAAAGCTGGGTTGCCATGTCTCTATCAAATTGCATTTGTTTCTCTCTGATATTGAAATAGACATCATGGACCTAGTGATGCAATGCACAACCCCCCCAGCCACTCAAGTATTTCTTGAAAAGTACTTGTTTCATTTTCACGGAGACTAGCTCATATGCTATCGACATCTCACTTGGAGATTGTTGATATTGAACAAGAGGACAAGTCTCTCCAGTCCTCGCCTTCGTTTGTCCACTAATTGAGTCTAGATCCGAAATACACTTTTAGGACACAGGCAAAATACCAAGCTTATCTTTGTGATATAGCCGGAACATTCATAGTGATATCTCATATGTTGATATTTCACAATGATTGAATGGAAATCCTATCAGTGCTAACATAAAAGCCAACACTGAACGTAGGTCACACAGTTTTGTAACTGTTGTGTTAACGGGCAATCTATGTGATCCCGGTTTACCCTGTTCGATTCCATGTAAATATCTGATGACTGTTCTCCAACGTTATCAACAACAGTCGGGATATCGGTTGCTAAACACATGACTGTTCTTTTATGTCATCAACACCGGTCATTGAGATTAAACAATAAAAGATTTGATCGTACTTCTTTATACTCATC
Source organism: Calendula officinalis (assembly GCA_963853835.1). NCBI lineage: Eukaryota > Viridiplantae > Streptophyta > Magnoliopsida > Asterales > Asteraceae > Calendula > Calendula officinalis. The sequence goes on along the minus strand of OY970823.1, from coordinate 56,173,806 downwards.
AACGATCTGGTTTATCTGATAAAATGTGTTATATATTGATTCATTCAAAATATGAATATATCATTATTCAACAAATTTTTATCATTGAGCTTCGAAGATTCTTCCTAATTTCTCCCAGAAGAGCCTCCTATTTTACATGATGATTCAGATAAATCTTGTTCATCATGAGGGGGAGAAAATATTACAGAAGTTCTTAATATAAAGATAAATGCTTACATTTAGGAGATAGAGTATATTAGCTCAGTTTACTCCGCATTAAAAAGACATATGCACCGGTTAAGGGGGAGTAAACAAGAAACCGAAGAGTCGATAAGAAATAATTGTTTGTTTGAGGGGGAGCGTATACTTTATCAACATTTTACCCTAACAACAATTATCAATGATCACAAATCGACAAAGCCACAACTTCAAGAAAAGACTTCCGCTACAAACAACTCTATCTATCTATGGGTCTACATTTCGTCGATTTGCATGAAGAAGTTTGTGAAGAAAAAGAAACTGACACATTCATAGAAAATTCTTTCTCAAATTCTCAAACCATTTAAACCCAAAACATCCATATCCATAAACAAATTCTAATCGTTTAAATCATTCTTTCCAAATTCCATAACAACCATATCCATGCAAAAGCTTAACTGTTCAAATCTTTTGTTACATACAAAATACAAATTATCCACATCAAATCAAATCCTAAAATGTACATATAATTCTTTCCTACATACAAAACATCCACACACACACACACATCCAAAACTTTTAACTTTCAAATCATTCATTTCAAAAATCCAAAACATCATCACATCACTCCTATAAAATCCTCTACCTCAAAATCCAAAACAATCTCTCTAGTATCTGAAATCCCAGACAAATCCTTACCTAACTGATATTCCATTTCCCGAACCTTCAAATCTTTAGTAAATCAGTTATAGGATTTCCTCACTCAAACATATTCAACGAAAAATATACTTTCTTTGAGTATTTGAAACTTCCAGATTTCTGCAATGTTATATTCTTGAAATTCAGAAAATATTTTCTTGCCAAAGACAGACTATGAGAAGAAATTGAAGTCGGAAGACTGGGATGAAGTGCTAAAGCTAAAAAAGGGGGAGATTGTTAGGACTAGTTTTGAGCATTCGAAATGTAATTAAGCTTGGTTAACTAGTTAAGTGGTAATTAGGATTAGGAGGTATAAATACCCTTGTGATGACTTGTTTAGTAAGCTTTCCATCATTTGAATGAATTAACCTTTGAAAGCATTCCCTCCATCTCCATCTCTCTCTCTCAAGAACACACAAACAATACACACACTTGATCTTCAATTTCTTAGCAAATCACCATGGATTAGCGTCATTTCAATTGCATTTGATCTCTCAAAAGTAAAAGAAATAAGAGGTTGGTGAGTGAGAAATTTTGACGTCAATAATAATCTTAAACTTCCTAATTAAAATAAGAGTAAATTATACGGATAGTCCTTTAAGTTTATAGCAAATGTCACCAATGGTCCTTTAGTTTCAAAAATTACACTGATGGTCCTTAATTTTGAAAGGTTTTTCACCGATGGTCCTTTACATTAACTGACATTAATTTATTCTGTTAACTCACCCCATGTGCAATGCACTTTGTTAAGTCACAACAACACTGGATTACTTATATAATTGATGTTATAATTATACTTAAGACAATTAAAGTGATAAACACAGTATTAGAGTCAAATGTGTAATTCCACTAAGTGTGGTATGCTGCGGAAAAGCAATACCACTGATCAATTACAAAGATGTTATCGTGTAAAGTAAATCGGTGAGTACTCCTTTGCAAGATGATCTCTATTTATAATGGTATAGAGATCTTACATAATGGGCAAAGGAGTAACCGAAGGACTGAACTAGGAAAATGACTAAGATCAAGGGATTTGATCTTAGTCCATTACAAGACTGACTGTAACTCAGTCCTTCTACTCAGTATTGGATTTCCAATACTGAGTGCTGATACTGAGTGGCCAATACTGGCCAAACTCAGTATCACTCCTAAACTTAGCTATTTATATCTACTATTTATTCTAAGCTAGTCTAGGTTGTTTTGTTATCCTAAGATTCCTAAGGGGTAAGGCTTTTTGCCTTAACACACTTGAGGGTAAAAAAGTCATTTTAATTTCTTTTCATTATTAAATTAATTTTTTTAATCTTAAATAAAAGTTTTTAGTTTAAGTATAAAAAGAAAAAAATGAAACATGACTTTTCTATCCTCATGCATGTGCATTGCACATGGGGTAAGTTAACATAAAAAATTAACTTCATTTAGTGTAAAGGACCATCGGCGAAAAACCTTTCAGAATTAAGGACCATCAGTGTAATTTTTGAAACTAAATGACCATTGGTGAAATTTCCTATAAACTTAAAGGACCATCTGTGTAATTTACTCTTAAAATCAAAAGAACATTTAAACATCACAATAATATAAAAAAAGAATTAATTATTGATTTATACCGTGCGACTGGTTCAGTTCTCATTAAAGACTGATAGACTTAAATCTTCCCAAAATATCCCGTGCGACTGGGCGACTCCATAGAGCAGCACTAACTTTGAGCAGCATTGAATGGTGAGCAACATTAACTGGAGCAGCACTAAGTGTTGAGCAGTAATAACGATCAGTAGTAACAAGATTGAGTAGTACAAACGAGCAGTAGTAACAATGTTGAACAGTATTAAAGATCAGTAGTAACTAGATTGGGCAGTACTAACTCGGACACGTGGCGGCGTTCTAGTGGAGTAGCACGAGAATCTTGGTCGCACATTGTCGCACGGTCTATTGTGGGAAGAATTAAAAATACAAGACTTTTCTAGGTGAACTTTGATTTCATTTGGTATATATTAAGAAATCACCTGTTGGGATAAATATGAGTTGATACTGATGCTGCAGTTAGTACTGGTAACGTCTTGATGCTGCTAATAAGACTTACTACTGATGGGGCAGAATTACAAAGATACTAATGATCTTGGAGATACTACTGACGATGCTGTTTAAAACTGATGTCGATAAAACGAACATATCGTGTACGAGATTCTAGCAGAGTTAGTTTAGAATTTAAATCTTTTTGTAATTCGAATTGTACTCTAGTCCGAGAATAACTAGGGTTAAAGTTTAGGCTTCAAGGACTATTATATATAGTTTATGAATTGTAAACATAGGTGTGTATTGATCGAACATTAATATACATTGAAGATTTTTGTGAAAACTGTGTTCATAATATTGTTCTTACAATTTACAGTTATTCATTGTTCTTATTCAATCAACATAGTGTTAATCCGATATAACTTCTATTGTTGAGTAGATCTGTGATTCAATAACAGTTTGAGTTATTCGATCCTGACAAGTGGTATCAGAGCATAAGGTTCTAGATCTACGAATTAAGAACATCAAAAGTTTTTAATACTTTCAAAATCCAAATCTGTTAATCATGTCTGATAACATTGAAAGCACACAGGCTAACAGGATTCCAATTCTCACTCCTAACAACTTTGGGATGTGGAAAAACAGAATTAAGCAGTACATGCTTATTACTGATTATTCCATGTGGGAAGTTGTACAAGAAGGCAACAAAACCGTACATACTCAACTGACAAGCTCATCAACTGAAGCAGACAAACTCAAGTGTGACAAAGAGAAGAAAGACGGAGGAATTGAACAGAAAGCATTAAGCACTCTTTTGCTATCAATTCCTAATGACTATCAACATCTCTTTGTTGAATATGATGATGCTAAGAAGCTGTGACATGCACTGGAGAAAAGGTTTGTTGGCACTAAAAGTATAAAGATGAACCATGTAATCTGTACTGAAACAATAATTTGAAAACTTCAAAGGACAAAAGAATGAATCTTTGTCACAAGTTTTTGATCGATTCAACAAACTTATTGGTGAATTCAATCAAGTTGGAGTTCAACCAGACAAAGATGATGTCAATAGGAAGTTTCTCAGATCTCTTGGTGAATAATGGTCTATGTATACTGTGATATATAGACAAGGAGATGCATTTGAAGAGAAGGAGCTTGATGAACTCTACAATGATCTAAGAGTATTTGAATCTGAGGTAAGTCAGAAAACTCATAGTTTACCTTCAAACAATGCTGCTTTTGTGTCTAGTACAGCTACAAATCAGGATGCTGCAACTGGAAAGCATAAGGAAACTGAAGATGTAGCAAGAGTATCCTTCTTTGCTAGTCATGTATTAGTGAAGACTTGGAACAAATCAATCCTGATGATCTGGAATATATGGATCTAAAGTGGCAGATGGCAATGCTGAGCTTAAGAACCAAAAGATTCCTTCAAAGAACTGGATTTGACAAAACCAAAAATGCTATAACTGCGGTAATTTTGGTCGCTTTGCTAGAGAATGCCCTAGCAAAGATCAAAGATCAAATTACAACAAGAACAGTTCATCAAACTCAACTGCTCTTGTATCTCAAGAAGGACAAGGTTATGATTGGAGCTTTCAAGCAGAAGAACATGCCCAAAATCAAGCACTCATGGCCTTCACTGATCCAAATACTAAGGTACATTCTAAATCCTGCACTCCTGAATGTCTTAAAGCATTTAAAGAACTTGAAAAAATTAATGTATAAATCTTAGATGATTTAAGACTAGACAGGTATATAAGAATTAAATTTAATGGTTGCATAGCTAACTTAGAAAATGAAATAAAAATTTATAAAATAACTGATCAAAAGCTAAAAGATGAATTATTACAAGCAACTTATGATAAAGAGCATGCTGAATTAAAAGCCAAAGAAGCCATAGCAAAGTTAGAGGAATGCCAATTAGAATTAGAACAAAATAAATTAACAATTAAGAAATTTGAAAGAAGTTCTATAATAATTGATGAATTAACAAGTAATCAAACTATTGAAAAGGTTGTTCATGGTGTTGGATATCATGCAGTCCCACCTCCAACAAATTTCATTCCTCCACTTAAGTCTAGTTCAGAAAAAATATTAGATAATTAAAAGTAGAAAACCAATCTGAAACAAGTACTGATTCACCTGATGAAGAAAATACCATTAAATCATCTGATACAAGTTTTCATACCACACAGAGTCAAGAATCCCCCAAATATAATTCTGAAAATATACCAACTATATTAAGGAGGGGAAATCAAAGAAACTTGAATCAACTAAAAGAACAAAGAAAACCTGAAAGTGCTAAAACAATCAAATTAACATGCTTAATCTGTAACAAGGTTAATCACTTAGCAAAAGATTGTCACTTCAATCCAATCAATTGCAATGAATTTAAAGAATTTAAAGAAAATAAATTAAAATCAAAACACCTTAAATTAAAAGAATCAAAATCAAACCAAACTGATAAAAATCCACATGTTGATGTCCCTAAGTTTGGAAGAACCGCACAAAGTTTTTTTCAAAATATCAGACATGGTAATCCTAAGAGAATTAATTATTCCGAAAATAATCGAAATAAAAATAAATTTTCAAATTATTCAAGTTTTACAAACATCAGTAGGAACAATCCGAGATTTACAACTGATCATAAGCCTAAGTACAATGCAGTGAGATACAACTACTACATGACTACTGATCATCCTAAAAAGTATTATAACCCAAATACTACTGACCCCTCAGTAGTAAAACATTCAAAATCAAAACATGGGTGTATAAACCTAGACCAGTAGTAACATCAAACATCAGTAATAACCAGAAATCAAACACCAAACCTTCATCAAAAGTTCATATTATTAAAAAGTCTTATACTTCCAAGGATGAACCCAAGACAAAACAAGCTTGGGTTCCCAAAATGGACTAAACATTTTTATTTATGTGCAGAGTATTCAGATTCCTGAAGCAGGCAAAACATGGGACATTGATAATGGATGCTCTAGGCACATGACTGGAAATCTTCAAATTCTTAAAGATTTCAGGTCATTTGAAGGGGGATATGTTGCTTTTGGTTAGAATAAAAAAGGTGGGAAAATCACTGGTAAAGGTACATTATCAAATGGTAAGATTACATTTGATGATGTATTTTATGTTGCTAAGCTTAAATTCTTTTTACCGATACAGAGTGCATCATTCTTTCTCCTGATTTTATTTTAAATGAAAAATTTGTTGTTTTAAGAACACCAAGGAGAGTCAATGTGTGTTGCCTGGATATAGGGGGAGAACTCATTTCACCAAATGAGACCAACTGCTTTATATCCAAGGCAAACACCAATGAATCAGAACTCTGGCATAGAAGGATGTGTCACACAAACTTTAGAAACATGAATAATTTAGTGAAAAGGAATTTAGTAATTGGTTTACCTCAAAAGAATTCATGTGTGATCATCATTGTGTTGCATGCCTAAAATGTAAACAACACAAGACTTCTCATAAGTCCAAAGCAATAAATTCTATTTCTAATCCTTTACAGCTCTTACATATGGACCTATTTGGACCAACAAATGTAATCAGTATTGGAAAGAAACAATACTGTCTAGTTATTACTGATGATTTTTCCAGATTTACTTGGGTATTCTTTCTCAGGACCAAAGATGAAACAAGTGAAATCAGAAAGAATTTAATAATCAAACTGGAAAATACAAGAGATCTCTGTTAAGGCAAAAAGCCTTACCCCTTGTGAATCTTAGGATAACAAAACAATCTAGACTAGCTTAGATCAAAATGTAGATTAAATTAGCTAAGTTAGGAGTGATACTGAGTTTGGCCAGTATTGGCCACTCAGTATCAGTACTCAGTATTGGAAAACCAATACTGAGTAGAAGGACTGAGTTACAAGTCAGTATTGTAACGGACTAAGATCAAATCCCTTGATCTTAGTCATTTCCTTAGTTTAGTCCTTCGGTTACTCCTTTGCCATCATGTAAGATCTCTATAAACATTATAAATAGAGATCACCTTGCAAAGGAGTACTTACCAATTCACGAACTTATATTCACATCTTTTGTAATTGATCAGTGGTCTTGTTATTCCGCAACAAGCCACACTTAGTGGATTTATACATTGACTATATTCTTGTGTTATCACTTTAATATTTCACTAAGTATAATATTCTATCAATTAACATTATAAAACAGGGTTGTTGTGACCTAACAACTGGTATCAGAGCAGGCTAAATTAATCTTTATTTAGTCGATCTATAACCCTGGCAGCCATTCTCTATATTTATCCCTCAAACACTCAAAAATCCAAAATGTCTACTATCATAGCACCGGTTATGTCTGGTAAGGGAGTTCCCATCTTTGATGGAAAGGATTTTCATCAATGGAAGCTTAAACCACACTTGGTATCTTGAATCTATTCACCATGAGATGCTCATTGTGCTGAATGATGGTCCCATCATTCCACAAACTGTGGAACCCGTTGCTGCTACTGATGATGCTCCTGAGAGCACAAGGACAGTTCCAAAACTGAAACACACCTGGACTGATACTGACCGTCAGTTATTCAGTCTAGATTCAAGAGCAAAGGGGGTGATTGGTAATGCTGTTACCAAAGAAATACTTAATGCAATTATGAAATTGCCAACATCAAAGGCTATGTGGGACAGCCTATCAGTCACCTATGAAGGCACAGCAAAGGTGAAGTTGCAAAGAAAAAGCAACATGAGAAGAAAATATGAAAACTTCTTCTCAACTCCTAATGAAGACATCACCACTCTCTATAACAGATTCAATACTGTTATCCATGATTTAATCAGTGTAGGCATTGTGAAGGAGGAAGGAGAGCTTGTTCAAAAGTTCTTGGATAGTCTTCCTCAACAATTTCTTGACATGACAAATTCTGTCAATGCTGCTAACAACATTGAGTCATACACTCTTCAAACTTTGTATGGTCTAATGTTGAATCATGAGGAGAATAATGCTGCAAGACTGATCAACTGGAAGAAAACTGATAAGTCTTCCACTGGCATGGCTCTAGTTGTACAACAGGCATATACTGTGACTGAGCCAGAAGAACCAGAAGTTGATCTTGCTGATGCTGAGGCAAAAGAGCTTGAAACTCAAATGGCTCTTATGTCTATGAAGCTGGATCAGTTGAAAAAGAAGAGGCTTGGTGTTAGCTCTTCCAATACTGACCCAAGATCAGGTCTTTGCTATAGGTGTGGAAAGCCTGGTCACATTGCTGCTAATTGTCATACTAAGTCAACCGAAACTAATCAGAATGACAAGATTGCATACCGAGCTAAACGGTATAGAGACAAATATGTCAAGCTAAAGAACTGGAGCAAGGGCAAGAATGCAGCAGGGAATGGAGCACCTCATCAAGCACTTTACTCAGAAGCTTGGATGGATGAAGAGCTCAGTGATGATGAGGAAGAGGTTGAAAACAAAACCTTTATGGCTTTCACTGAAGATGATTTGAAGAGCTCCTTTGAAAAGGATATCAAAGAAGCTGAGAGGATGAGTGTTCATACTGACTGGGATTCCACTCAGTTGTACAAGGTGAGTTCCTTTCAAACTTATTCAGTGAATGAAAAAGAAAAGATTTTTGAGTATATGATTGTTGATCTTAAAACTTTAGTACAGAGAGAAAAAGCTTTAAAATTAACAATTCTTGAACTTGAAAGGGTAAATAATGAACACTTAGATAAATTAGCAAAATTTAAAGATTTAGAACTAAATTTTTTAAACTTACAAGACATTAACCAAAGATTAGCTGATAAAGCTCATTTACACAAATTAGAAAAAGAAAAATTTAAAAATCAGTGTAAATCTTGGGGAAATGCATCTATTAAATTAAATAAATGTCTAAATCAACAATTTCCAGAAAATGTAAGGGCTGCACTTGGTGTTGATCCTCAGTTAAAAAATAGAAACAATTTTGCTGATTTATTTGAAGAATTTTCTGAAATGAACCCTATTCAGTTTGTAAAAGCAAAAACGTTTTGTGAAGTAGGATGTCAAACTGAGTCAGATGATGAGGATAAAATTATTTTTGAAAAATCAATTGGTCCTTCCATCTGTTCTAAGTGCTATACTGAACTACAAGAGCTCAGTATTGAATTTCCTGAAAAAGAAATTTTTGATACTGACCTTGAAATTGTACAGTATGACACTTCTGCTGTTCCACCATTTGAAGTTTTATTTAACACAACTACTTTTGAGATATATAAAGACCCTGAGTCTACAGAAAAGAAAACCACTACTACTCAAAATGTTTTAACTAATACTGAATCTACAGGAACAGCAAAGTCAACTACTCAAGAATCTAAAGAACCTGTTCAAGTTGTCATTCTAAAACATGATAAAAAGAAAACAACTTCAACAGGATCTTCAAGTGGCAAAATCAAGAAGTCAAATGATAAAAAGACTTCCATGCCTAATAAAAATAAAACCCCAGTATCATCTCCTTCGAAATCAGTTAAACATAAAATTAATACTCCATTAAAACATGACAAAAATAACATTTTGAAATCTATTGGTGATCAGATTAAAGTCTTAAGTCAAAAGTTTGCAAAACTCACTAATACTGATCTACCAAAAGTTAAACAGTTTTCTAAAATTCCTTACGAAAACATGTTCAGAAACAGACCTAGAAAATGTTATAGATGTCATCACACTGGTCATAAAGGAGATGAATGCTGGACTGATCTCTCGAATCCTAGGTACTCAGTACCAAAGAAAAGGAGAGAAACAAAGTCAGTATCACCCAAGAAAACCTCCAAGGTTTCTTCTAAAGTGATACTGACCTCTTCAATAAAAGAGATCAAGTCTACCCCTGTTTCTCCTACCAAAGGTCCCATTCAAAAATGGGTTCTTAAAAAGAACTAATCCTTATTTTGTGTCTTGTGCAGGGTGACAGGAAATAGTACTTAGATAGTGGCTGTTCAAGACACATGAATGGCAGTATGGAGTACCTTCTTAATTATACACCAGAGAAGGGTCCTTCTGTCAAATTTGGAGATGATTCAATTGAAAAAACAAGAGGTTATGGTGTAATCAAGGCAGGCAACATAACTTTTAAAAGAGTTGCCTATGTAGAGGGTCTTAAACACAATCTGCTCAGTATCAGTCAGATGTGTGATGATGACAATGAAGCACGTTTCAGAAAGGTTGCAGGAATCATCTACAATGATAAAGGGCAACCTGTACTCATTGCTAGAAGAGAAAAAGATGTCTATGTGGTCAACCTATATGAAATAGATCCTACCATTCGAGTATGCCTGCTGTCTAAAGTCAAGCCAGAGTTGCACTGGTTATGGCACAAGAAACTTTCTCACATAAATTTCAGAAATATTAATCAGCCCAGTATGAAGAAACTGGTGAGAGGGTTGCCCACTATTACTTATTCAGAAGATAAGTTATGCTCAGCATGTGAAATGGGCAAGCAGAAGAAGAGTTCATTCAAATCAAAGGTTAATCATTCCATTAATGAACCTCTTACAATGATACATATGGATCTTTTTGGCCACATCAGCACACCATCTTTGGCCAAAAAGATCTATACATTAGTCCTGGTTGATGAATTCTCAAGATACACTTGGGTTATTTTTCTCAAGACTAAAGCAGATGCAACAACAGAAATCATTGCCTTCATTAAAAGAGAAGAACTTCAAAAAGGCAACAAGATCAAACAACTTAGAAGTGACCATGGTACTGAGTTTAAGAACTCAGTATTGGCTGATTTCTGTGAAGAAAAAGGAATCGTACAAAATTTCTCTGCAGCCTACACACCGCAACAAAATGGTGTTGTAGAAAGAAAAAATAGAACCTTGATTGAAGCTGCAAGAACTTTGTTATGCCATGCTGGCCTGGCACTGAGCTTCTGGGCAGAAGCTGTCAATTGTGCAAATTTTACACAGAACAGAGCTACAATAGTCCAGAGACATCAAAAGACTCCTTATGAGTTATATAATGGCAAGGTTCCTAATGTGGAATACTTCCACGTCTTTGGGAGTAAATGTTTTGTACTCAGTACCAAACAAAATCTCAACAAATTTGCTCCCAAAGCAAATGAAGGTGTGTTCATGGGCTACTCTCCACACTCTAAAGCCTTCAGAGTGTATTTAATCTCAACTAAGATAATTATAGAATCCATTCATGTCACATTTGATGAAGATCAGAATGAGCACTCCAACTCAGCAACAGAAGACATCAGTGGCATAGAAATTCTATGCAATCCAGAAAACTCAATTGCTGAATAGCCCAAGTCTCACCTATACTATGTTGATCATGGTATGCTTGATACTGATCAAGAAAGAATTCAGTATAACTCAAATGTATCAAATTCTGAGGCAGACATTCCTGAGAACCTCAATACTGAGTCCCCAATACTTGATCTGAACAACTCCACCTATGAAGAAGGCGAATCTTCAAGTACATTTCAAGAATCCACCTCAGATCTGCAAAATCAAGAAGAACAACAACCTGAAATGTCTAATACTGACCAGACTTCAACTCAGTATCAGACAGACAGCACATCACTGCAACAAGATAGTGTTGACCTTGTTTCAAATGCTCCCTTAGGAAACAATCTAAGGGAACACAGAGATCATCCTCATTCTAATATTATTTGTCCAATTGAACAAGGTGTCCAAACAAGAAGAAAGTTAGAATTTGAGCCCCAAGCAACCGCAAATTTTTGTTTCTTCTCAAGCTTTTTTTCTACCATGGAACCAAAGAAAGCTGATGAAGCTTTATTAGATGAAGACTGGGTAGAAGCTATGCAAGAGGAACTGACATAGTTTGAAAGAAATAAAGTTTGGAACTTAGTACCACCTCCTGCTGGCAAAACTATTATTGGTACTAAGTGGGTGTTCAGAAACAAGATGGACAAGGATGGTGTTGTCATCAGAAATAAAGCAAGACTGGTTGCTCAAGGTTACAGGCAAGAAGAAGGCATTGACTATGATGAAACTTTTACACCAGTTGCAAGAATTGAAGCTATTAGGCTGTATCTTGCATATGCAGCTTTCAAGAATTTCAAAGTTTATCAGATGAATGTCAAGAGTGCTTTTCTTAATGGAAAACTACAGGAGGAAGTTTATGTCAAACAACCACCAGGTTTTGTTGATCCTAAATTTCCTAATTATGTTTTTAAGCTTGATAAAGCTCTATATGGGCTCAAACAAGCTCCCAGAGCCTGGTATGATACCCTGTCTGAGTACTTAATTGAAAATAAGTTTATAAGAGGTAAAATTGACAAAACATTATTTTCAAAAAGGAAAGGTTCTGACATTCTACTCATTCAGATATATGTAGATGATATTATTTTTGGCTCCACTGACAAGTCAATGTGTGACTGGTTTGCTAAGATAATGTCATCTCAGTATCAGATGAGTATGATGGGAGAACTTACTTACTTTCTTGGTTTACAAGTTGAACAAAAGCCTGATGGCACTTTCATAAATCAAAGTAAGTATGTGCATGACATGCTTAAGAAATATAAATTTGAAAATTTATCTTCCATGCACACTCCTATGGGTACTCAGGATAAAATAAGTAAAGATGAAACTGGTAAACCAGTATGTCAATCCACATACCGAGGTATGATTGGTTCTTTACTTTACTTAACAGCTAGCAGGCCTGATATTATGTTTGCAACTTGTTTGTGTGCTCGGTATCAGGCTGATCCTAAAGAATCACATATGAAAGCTGTTAAGCGCATTTTTAGATATCTTTCAGGTACTCCTAACATGGGTCTTTGGTATCCCAAAGACTCAAACTTTGATCTTGAAGGGTATACAGATGCAGATTTTGAAGGTTATAGATTAGACAGGAAGAGTACAAGTGGAGGTTGTCAATTCCTCGGTGGCAGATTAGTTGGTTGGTCATCCAAGAAACAAAATTCAGTAGCAACTTCTACTGCAGAAGCAGAATATGTTGCTGCAGGAAGTTGTTGCGCTCAACTCTTGTGGATGCAGTATCAACTAATGGACTATGGGTTCAATTTTCAGAAAACACCAATCAATTGTGATAGCAAGAGTGCTATTGCTATCACTGAAAACCCAGTCCATCACTCCAGAACAAAGCACATTGATATCAGACACCACTTTATTCGAGATAATGTGGAAAAGGGTAAGGTTGAGGTTGATTTCGTTTCTACAGATGATCAATTGGCCGATGTGTTTACTAAACCTCTCTCTGAGGAAAGGTTTATGTACTTACTAGGACAATTGGGTATGCTGAATCCTTAATTTTTCATAAAATTTTCTGATACTGATTGATCAGTATTCCTTTCAATACTGACCAACTCAGTATCACTCGTCTGATTTATCAAAATTTATAAATTTTAATTTTTTATTAATTTATAGCTTAGATTACATGTTTTTAATTTTTTTAATTTTTTTTTTTTAAACTCGGTATTGGAGTCCTGGAGTGATAAAACTGACTTTTAACCCTTATACTCCCCAACGGTAACCTTTCTTAATAAGAAAGTTACCGTTGATTCAGGATAAGGCTGTCAAATCAGCCGGTTTTACTTCCCAATACCGTAATTATCACTAAAGTCAGTATAAATAACCGTTTTTTTTCTTTAAATCTTTTTTAACAGTTATTTCTTACTTTCTATTTCGATTCTCTCTGCGATTAATGATTTCACTATCTCTTTGCAAGCAAATTTCTCAAAATCCAAAAATGCAGATGGCTAATTACAGATTCTTTGCACCGGAGGCTGCACCGGCTACTCAATTTCGAAATGACGAAGTACCCAAATTTGCGAGGAACAACATTACTGCAAACTTTAACATTCCTCAGGCTTGGGCGTGCCCTGAATTTACTCATATGATCATGTATTTGAAGCACTGTCCGATCACGCAAGCATTGATTCGATCCCCTCGAGCAATTTATCCAGAAATGCTCTGTGAATTCTGGTACTCTACTAAGCTCGATTCTCCAAACATGATTACAGGTTGGGTAATTCGAGAACAAAGAAGGGCTTTTGTCTCCACTGCCATCATTCGGGAAACACTGAGGCTTCCTGCTCATGCTCAGTATGAGCCATTTGTCGATCGCACAGAGGCTCGCTCAGTATTACCTTTTATTGGACGCAGAGGCACCACTAGCATTATTAAACGAAATGAATTTGGTCCTATGTGGGTTTGTTAATATCTACACTTATTCGGTGTATGACCCACAAAACAGGAGCTTTGGATCAAATCAATGAATTTGGGATGCAGATTGTTCATGCCATGTATCTGTTGGAATATGCTTCACGCGTATAACATATAGTTATATGGCTAGTTGTTTGTGAGCCTAAAGGGTCACACACTTAAACACTAAACACCATTATATAATTAGTGTAATTAGTGTAATTACATTAATTATTAATATATATAAGCTATAAGCTTGTCTATCATAAGTTTAATATTAAAAGTTAATATTGAAACTTTCTTGTGGGCAAACTAGAAGAAACAAAAGATAGGGACTTGTGGGCAAATAAGACTAATGATTTATGGAAATCATTAAAGGATTGTAATGGCACCATTAAGAGATATAATGGTCCATAAACTCCCTCTTGACCATACTCTTGGCCGTCCCTCTCTCTCTCTCTCTTTGTAGGAGTTTTGTTTTCTTTTTTGCTCTCAAGGCTCAAGGACTAGCATCCATTATTTGGTGTTCTTGCAAGTGTTGTGTGGATTTCTTTTAGAGGTATTCTTGTTGAATACTTGGTTTCAATCCATCACCAACTCCATCCGATTTCATAATAATCAAAGGCAACTAGGGTATGAATTCTTATACCATTCTCTTTGATTTTCTTTTAGTTTAATTGTATGATTGATATCAAGATCCGTTCATGGTGATTAAATCTTTCCGCTGCGTTTTGGTTCTTGTTTTAACCGAAAATCACCATTAGTGGTATCACGAGTCATTATATTAATCATATAATTAGCTAGATTTTGTGAAAAGTGGCAAAAACCAATCTTTTTTGTGTTTTTAAAATTCCGATCGGACCAAAAACAAAAACCCTACGGGTTTTTTAATTTAATTTTCGGATTTTTATAAAAATATGGGTTAAAATATGGTATTTTTGGAACCCTATTGTCACTTGTTACAAAATCAAAAATCAAAAAATTAATCTAGTTTATTGAATTTTTTGATTATTTGGCTTGGAATTACTTGTTTAATTATGTTTTTTGATATGGCAAAACATGTATTTTTGCCATATCCCAAGCCAAAGCCTTGTCAATTGTTGATTGTTTGTGCAAACCGATGAAAGCCTAGACCATTTGTGAATGAATGTGGTTGATGTTTGGTTGTTTGGTTGTTTGGGAAAAGCCTTGTTTTTTTGGCTTAATTGTTGTAATTTGTTTCATTTATTTTTCTTTTATTTTTGGTGCCATTTTTGGGGCAATTTGTAATGTAAAAGTAATAGAATAGATTGTATTTATTTTATCTTTTTATTGTAAATTGTTGATAAAAAATATTGAAGACTAATGAAGAAAACAACAAATTTCCGTCACAAAAGCGAGGGCTGTACGAAAACAGGTTTTCCAGAGGCATACGGACTCCGTTTTGGGCGATTCAAAAGCATAAAATGCTTGCAAAGTCGTGGGCTACAACTTTCCAGAAGGCCGGGAAGACCAACGAAGACTCCTTCAGTGACTTTTCGGGCTTCAAAGTCTGCTGGAATTTTCTGGCAGATTACACTTTTTCACAATTTTGGGTTCTACTTGCTCAAGACTGTCTTGGAGCAAGTGGGAGCCCATTGGGTTTATGTAGGCCCGTTTGGGTTCATGTTGGCTCGTCCCCTAGTTTGACCCTTCGGTCCGTCGTGATGACTCACGTGACCGAACCTAGGATTTCATCGGTTGAGGTTTGCACAAAATTTGTTGCATGTTTTATTTATGTTTGTGGTTGTTTTCTTTTCCTATTAGATACAAGTAAATAAAACAATTAAAAATGGTTTTTTGACACAAACATTAAAACATCCAAACATTTAATCATCGATAATTACTAGTTAATCATTGATGATTAAACCTTTAATCTAAAATTGTTTTGAGATTAAACTAAGTTTAAATATGATTTGAAACTTAAAATAATAGTTAATCATTGATGATTAAACCTTTAATCTAAAATTGTTTTGAGATTAAACTAAGTTTAAATACGATTTGAAACTTAAACCTTAATAATCGTTAAATGTTTTTACCTTTTATTAAACGACTTATGAAGTGATATTAATGAAGTACATGATTCATTCATATCTTAATAAAATTTTATTAAATTAAAATTTAACATACCTAAAATTTAAGTCACGCCGTCCAATCGGTTGTAAATCACTTGCTTCTATTTTTGAATTCACGTGAGACGTGGTTTGAATTTAGATCCGAGGTCATTATTCTCTACGGTGAGACCTAGATCTATTTTGACATGATTTCACATTGGATGACTTAATCAAGTTAACGGTGAGACCTTGACTCAAGGCGACGATGCGACAAACATGCCACTTGACCCTAGATGCTTGTTCACTAGGTGCCATGAAGTCCCATACCTCTAAGAGTTGCACTTGTAATGCAATTGTTGATCGTCACCTACCTATTGGATCTATCACCTCTAGCAGATCAACTGATGCGGTGATAGAAGCTCAATGGGATCTTAGCTTTTAATTAAAATTAATTGGGTAGTTAATTGATTAAAAGAAATTATTATTGAAAATACTATTTTTTGAACTTTGATTGTTATACAGATAACAACAACATCAAAACCTAAGTATCTCCACTCAAAAATCAGTTCTTGAAAACTGAAACTGACTAATATCAACTTTATCTTCTGATATCGAATTCTAAGGATTGTCCTTAGAGATGAGAAAGTTGATACACCTATAAGAGGCCTTACCTGAGGCACCTCCTGTCAGTGATTCTGCTGCTGTTCGTCAAGCCTTTACCGAAACGTTTAACGAACACCAAGAAGTTGCTACTCATATGCTTGTGAGCATGAACCCCGAGATTCGAAAGTACTTCGAGGAACTCACAGCATATGACATGATAAGCGAGTTGAAAATGATATTTCAACAAAAGGCATAACTTGAACTGTTCAAAACAGTTAAAGCATTCCATGCTTGCAATCAGGAGGACGGCCAATCAGTTAGCACTTACATCTTGAATATGCAATGCTATCTTGATCCAATGGAACGTCTTGGTTACCCCTTACCACAAGTTCTTGGAATGAGCTTGATTCTTACCTCACTATCCAAGGACTATGACCAGTTTGAAAAGTGTTTTAAAAGTACATAGCATGGGGAAGACAGTCGTTGAACATGCTATGGTAAAACTGGTTGAGCAAGGGTTACCCAATACTTTTCTTGCAATCAGGGAAGGTAAACCGCAAGCACAAGGCAAGAGTCTAGGTAAGGGTAAGCTAGTTTACTTTTCCAAACCTACGATTCCCCCACCTGCTAAAAAGGAGCACCCTGCAAAGGATATTTCTTGCCATCATTGCGATGAAACTGGCCATTGAAGGAGGAATTGTCCTGCCTACGTGGCAGAGTTGATGAAGGACAAATGTGTTCTAGTTAGCACATTAGGTATCTTCATTATAGAACTCTATACTTTTCGTGATAAATCTTGAGTGTATGACACTAGTTGTGGAACTCACATTTACACAAATGTGCAAGATTGAATGTGAAGTAGAAAGCTAAATGAATGGAAGCTGTGATCTTATCCTTCCTAATGCGTTAATTATTGTTTTGAACAATTATCAATTATGCATTGTTTAGCTTTATCGTTTGTTGAATAATGGATTATGATATTTTGTTTTATGAAAAATAACATTTTTTTATAACTATTCATTGTAATAGTATGTTTGAAATTAATATGCATGATCCTAATTCAAACGATAGTTCTATATACAAATGTAGCACTCAAGAATCCAAATTGGTTTGGATTCTACTTACCTAGATCATCGTCATCTTTTCCACATAAACAAGAAACGCATTTTGATACTAAAACTCGACGGGCTTCTTTACAAATGATTATGAATCATTTAAAATGCCTCTCTTGTATATTATGGAAAGATAACAAAAAAGCTTTTCTCCCAAGTTGGCGAAAGAGCTACAAATCTACTTGGACTCATACATACTGATGTATGTGGCCCTTTTAGAACTAAGACTAGGGAAGGTGCCACCTACTTTCACTGATGATATCATTCGATGTGGTTATGTTTACTTGATTAAACATCAACATGGAAGCTTTAATGATATCAGTCGCTATGGTTATGTTTACTTGATTAGACATAAACATGAAATCTTTGAAACGTTCAAAGCTTTCTAAAGTAAAAGTAGAAAATCAACTTAGCAAGACAACAAAGGCTTTCAGTCCTGATTAAGGATGAAAGTACATGAGTCAAGAGTTTCCAGATCATCCCTCACATCGTGAGATTGTCTCACAATTCACTCTTTCATACACTCCACAAGATAATGGTGCGTCTGGAAGGAGATATCGGACCCTGTATGACATGGTGCGATCTATGATGAGTCCTACTACTCTTACACTATCCTTTTGAGGGGCATGCACTGAAGTCTGCTGCTCGAATACTTGATATGGTTCCGACCAAAAGGTTAAAAAGACACCATATGAGATATGGCGTGGGAAAGTCCCTAATTTGTCTTACTTGAGGATCTGGGGTTGTGAGGATCTCGTGGAACGAGACATGCCGAACAAACTTGATCCCATATCTATCAAGTATATCTTCGATTACTATTTTACTTCCCAACTGAGAACAAATGGTTGTTACTCGGTATGCTGAGTTTCTTGAGAACAGTCTCATTTCACAAAGCAAGTGGGAGCACTATAGACTTTGACAAGATTCAAAGTGAAGATACACAACCTTCTGGTAACACTAGCAAATATCATTCTGAGGCTGGACATATAGATGTTGGACCACAGGATGATGTTGTTCCCATTCATAGATCCGCAAGGACACTTCATGCACCTGAACGATATAGATTTATGTCGATGCTGAGGAGCAAGTTTCGAGGATCATTATGAACCCCCTAACTATCAAGTTGCATTATCGAGTTTTGAATTCGAAAAATGACTTGAAGCTATGAATGCGAAAATAAAATCCGTGAGAGACAATCAAGTTTTGAACTTAGTTGATCTTTCTCAAAACAGTAAGACTGTTGACATGGATGAAAATATACACACCTATAAATCTCTCATAGTAGCAAAAGGTTACACTCAATCCTACTGGATTGACAATGATGAAACCTTCTCGTCTGTTACTAAAGACATTAGGATTCTTATAGCCAAAGTAGTGTACTATGACTATGAAATTTGGTTGATGATGAAATCAAAACGTTTGTTTCACCTAAAACCCAAACTGAGTATGTGTATATATGAAAGCTAGTGGGAGCGTTGTCGTTTCTCAAGTCATACATGTTGATGACATGTCACTCATGTGAAACAATATACCATGCTACAAGATGAAAATCCTGGCTTGAAAAATGTTTCGACATGATGGATTGTAGGGACACGACATACATACTTGAAGTAAAGATCTATAATGATAGATCAAAGCGGTTAATTGGTTTAAGTCAAAGTGCTTACATTGACAAAATTCTAAATGGTTTAGAGTGGTACTCCCAAACGAGGAAGTCCTCGTATGCCACACAATGTAAACTTGAGTGAGACTCAAGGACCTTCCACACCTGATGTGGTGAAGCGGATGAATGTAATCCCCTATGAATCGGCTATTACATTCATCATGTACGCTGTAAGAAGTACTAGGCCAAATGTAACGTCCTTAGGGGACCTTACTAGAAAATACCAACAGAATTCATGAGAGAGTCACTGGATTGCTGTTAAGAACACATTGAAGTATTTTAAAGTACTGGATATATGTTTCTTGGTCATGGTGGAGATACTGAACTGAAACTAAGTATACTTGCTATACTTATGTTGGTTTTGAAATAGGGCGTGATGACGATAGATCCTATTTACGAAGGTTCACTACATTCGAATGATTTATCGAGATATGTGAAATTCGTACACTTAAAGTTCAAACAGATAACTAACTAGCTGACGCTTTATCGAACTCAATGTCTTGTACCAAACATCTTGAATATGAATGGAACATTGGACTTCGACAAGCTAGTAGTTTCATGTAAATCTGTTTTAGTATTTGGATAATGGAACTGTGAGCAGTTTATATTGGAATAAATTGATATATTTGATATGATCGTTTTTATATGAATATCTACTGTGTTCTATATTTGCATGTTTATATCCTTGAATATTTATTGTGTTTTATATTCTAAATTGTCCATTGTCATATTGATAATATGGGAATATTATTAAGACAAATCTGAGGGCATTGATGACATTATCTTAGTATGACTAAGGATGATGAAATCAAACTCACATGTCGCTCATAACGATGCACGATTGGACTGACCCAAACTATGAGAAATCACTTCTTGGATTTATGTCACAAGTGAATCTCACAAAGGCTTTGTCACTTATCCTCTGACTTGAGATGCAAGTTGGTTTGTGTATGTAGAGGGGTAAACTTTGATGTGGTTAAACGCTGACCTGAATAAGGCTGCTATAACAACCATTATCGGGTTTATCATTAAGCATATGACAGACACGTGCAGTCAATATAGAATTTGTTCCTCCACGTATGTGGATTAGATACTACTGGGCCCCTCGATGATTTGAATAGATGTATGTGTGGCCACACCCAAAAGGTAATCAAGATGAATCTTGATTGGTTTTGGTAATCTACTTCATTATACAGATCGAGAAACAGAATCGTTGAAATTTTAGATTGACATTAATCCTTGCCTAAAATTCAACAAAGTATCAGTAACAAAAGGATAACTGATTGAAAAAACTTTGAACAAAGATTTTATGAAACTCCTCATATACTCCTAGGGGCATTGGCGGGTTGCTAGACTCTAACCTTTGCTTGTATAACTACTTGATGTTATCACGTGCGCAAGTGGGAGCTGTTGGAATATGCTTCACGCGTATAACATATAGTTATATGGCTAGTTGTTTGTGAGCCTAAAGGGTCACACACTTAAACACTAAACACCATTATATAATTAGTGTAATTAGTGTAATTACATTAATTATTAATATATATATATAAGCTATAAGCTTGTCTATCATAAGTTTAATATTAAAAGTTAATATTGAAACTTTCTTGTGGGCAAACTAGAAGAAACAAAAGATAGGGACTTGTGGGCAAATAAGACTAATGATTTATGGAAATCATTAAAGGATTGTAATGGCACCATTAAGAGATATAATGGTCCATAAACTCCCTCTTGACCATACTCTTGGCCGTCCCTCTCTCTCTCTCTCTTTGTAGGAGTTTTGTTTTCTTTTTTGCTCTCAAGGCTCAAGGACTAGCATCCATTATTTGGTGTTCTTGCAAGTGTTGTGTGGATTTCTTTTAGAGGTATTCTTGTTGAATACTTGGTTTCAATCCATCACCAACTCCATCTGATTTCATAATAATCAAAGGCAACTAGGGTATGAATTCTTATACCATTCTCTTTGATTTTCTTTTAGTTTAATTGTATGATTGATATCAAGATCCGTTCATGGTGATTAAATCTTTCCGCTGCGTTTTGGTTCTTGTTTTAACCGAAAATCACCATTAGTATCATGGTAGAGATATTGATTATGCCAGACTGATCTTCAATGAACTGGCCTCTCTGGTTCAGGCTCCAATCAAAGAACTCAATGTTCCTTTCTGCCCGATTTCTTTCCCTCATTTTTCAGAATGGGATGCCTGCTCATATCTATGATGAGTTCAACAGTCCAAGAGTGGACCTTCCTCCACTTCATGAAAAGATTTATTTTTACAGGCCAAGAGAAGGAGAGCCTGTACTGAGTTACTCCATGTGGGCTATAGTTCAGGCACACATTAATGATGAACAAATTTCTGATACTGAATCAGAAAATGATGATACTGATGATGATGGTAATGGTGGGAATGATGATCAAGATACTGAGATGGTGGAAGCTCAAGCAGCAGTAGTACAAGAACCAACACATATTTCTCCACCTGCACAGGATCTTGATGCTCCTCATATTGAAACAGCATTTGATACTGAGCCCTCAGAAGATACACCATTGGTCATTCAAAGAAGAAGAAGAAATCTTTCCCCTGTTCTTATGGGAAACTTATCATCAGAAGAGATGCAACCCGGAAATGCTCCTTCATTAACTGCATCTCTTCAAGCACAAAGCATAGTTGCAGCCAATGCTGACCTTCCAGGTCCTGAACCAGAACCAACTGCTCAACCTATTGAGGAACCCCATGCTCCTCTGGATGTAGAAATTCAGTATGAGCAGCATACACTGGAAGGTGCAGATGTCAGAAGAGAAGAAGCTCATAAAGGTGCTGGTGCTTCAAATCAGCATACAGAAGATCCAGCACCGACCTCACATGATGCAAGAAGAGAATCCGACAAAGTCTCAGGTATGAATTTCTAAAAAGCCCTAATCTTTTATATATATATATAAACTTTTCCCAAATAGAGACTATGTATTGGCTAGTACCAACTCAATACTGACCACAGTCTCAAACGAACTTTCAAATATATCCACTTATGGCCAACATAGTTAGCCCACTGCTGCTATGCAAAATTCCTACACTGAGCACATCAATGATCATTGTCAGTCTACAGTTGTCTCAACATTCAAAGAGACAATGGTGGTTGATGTCACACTAACACCCATTGGTGCTGCTTGAATTATGTCCAGCTTATTTTTGAGTTGGGTCACATGATTCAAGAAATGATCACAAACCTGTTAAGCCACATTAGCCGAAATTTTCCATGGGTTTAGCCACATTTCTGTTATCACTCTGACACCGAGTGATATACATTGAAAATAATAAGAAGCACATCCCAGGCTTCGATTTCCCAAACCAAAACCTTTTAGTAAATGTGACCTATCCTATACCGAGTTACTTAAAATTTCACACTCACCTTTACTAAAAATATTCTTACACATGCTATGCACAAGTTCACAATATTTCATCATGAACCAGATGAAATACAGACTTCACAAATCTGTTTATATGATTATAGAGTTAAACAACACCACAATTCTATAAGATAAACCTTTCTTACTAACCAGTTTTCTATTTTTGTTTCTTTAGCACCATCTGTGCAGGGCCAAAGGGCACAAGGCACTCAGTCTCAGGAAGTACATGGGGCTTTACAGACTATTCTCAATCAAATCCTAGCCATGCAGACCACTCAGAATAATATTCTGGCCAGGATGGATGCAATGAATACTGAGATTGACAACTTAAAGCAATCAGTGGCACTCCTACGGCAACAACAACAGCCTCCAGCACTTCCACAAACTCCAACTGGAGGCAATCATGATGAAAAAGGTCCTGCCACTGAGGCTCGAAGATTACCCTCTCCTGCACATTCTGAGGGTGCAAGGGATGCTGCTACTGAACCTATGCTCTCCCCAACTTCTGAAGATCAACAGGGGGACATAGGTGGTGATACTGAACCTATTTCCTCCCCATCCAATGATAACAATAAGGGGGAGAAAAGACAAAGAGACCAAGAGGTTGATCAACCTGAGCCATCTGCTCAGGGGGAGAAAAGAAGAAGGTTAAATGAAGATCAACCTCCACAGCAACAACAACAACATCAGCAAACACCTCATACTGAACCACTTAGGCTTAGGTATGAAAGAAGCAGACAAAGAGGAAGGTCAGTCTTGGAACAACTTGAAGATGAACCATCTGAGCCATCTGCTCAGGGGGAGACTGAAACTGACCAACCACAGCAAGTTGTTACTAAGGAAAACAACTTGCAGATTATAGTGTACAGGCCTTTTGTTTGGCCTATTGCTGATGATGAAGATGAAGACCATCCAGTGCCTTCTGAAAATTTTCTAAAATTTGCACTGGATGAAGCAAATAAAGAAAGCTCTTCATCATCATTCTCAAATGATGAAGAGCCCCCAAGAAGTCAAATCTCTCCTGCAACTGAAGGACCTTCTAGAATTCCTAGAAGACCAATAACCAGAAGAATGACAAATGTGGTTATGTCCTCTGAATCAAGTGAAGAACAAGATCCAGCTCCTCTGATCTCAAGACCTAGGAGATCTACTCAGTATACTGAGGAAAAGAGTGATGCTGAGGATGAGATTGAGGCCCAGAAATTCTTCCCTGTTAAGGAAGAAGAACCTGAATTTGAGTCTAAAGATGTTCCAAGAAGATCTCATACTGTAAGAAGAACTGGAGATGAATTGCTTGAACAGTATTGGAACATTGTGGCACAAAGAACAATGTATAGGGAAACAAGGTTGGGTATGCTGAGGAATAAAGCATTTCTGAATGTAAAAGATATATACTGGTTAAATGAGTTTGTCAACAAAATAAAAGTCAAAACTGTTGATAGATCAATTGTTGCAACTTGCACTGGGCCAGTCAGTCCTCCAATGAAGATTT
Organism: Calendula officinalis; assembly: GCA_963853835.1. Taxonomy (NCBI): domain Eukaryota; kingdom Viridiplantae; phylum Streptophyta; class Magnoliopsida; order Asterales; family Asteraceae; genus Calendula; species Calendula officinalis. The sequence goes on along the minus strand of OY970823.1, from coordinate 56,149,423 downwards.
TTCTCCATGACATCCAAAATATGGGACTCCAAGACTGGATAAAGATTGCTAGACTGATAAAGGAGATGCCCTCAAGATCTTCTGAAGCCCAAGTGATGATGGATGAAATTTGGGTTGTATCTGCTATATGCTATGAAAAAGGCATCCTTTATGCAGCAGATTACAGGGCACTCAGTTTGATGACTGAAGCTATCAAGAACAACAAACCTGAGTGCCTTAATACTTTCAGAATATTTCCCAAATATACTGTTCCCTCTAACCTTACTTTTCAGGATCAAAAGAGTACCATATATCCTACATCTGGATATATGTATACTGACTCAGATGACAGGGAGTGCTTCATTACTGAAGCCGATTTGGCAACAGCTCCTATCAGCCATTTGGTGTGTTTGAAATGGATGATAACCAAGAAAGAAGATGCTTGGTTCAGAAAGAAGATAGTTGCTGTGCTAAACAACAGGCAAGATGGACTGAAGAAAAGAGAAGAGTTCATCCATGTGAAGAAGGAAGTCTTCTATGAGTTCGAATCAATCAACAGAAGATGAAGAAGAAGACTTTGCAGCCTGTAGTTATGTATTTTTTATTTCTCTTTGTAATTATTTTGTTATCATTAGATAGGGGGAGATTGTTAAGGCAAAAAGCCTTACCCCTTGTGAATCTTAGGATAACAAAACAATCTAGACTAGCTTAAATCAAAATGTAGATTAAATTAGCTAAGTTAGGAGTGATACTGAGTTTGGCCAGTATTGGCCACTCAGTATCAGTACTCAGTATTGGAAAACCAATACTGAGTAGAAGGACTGAGTTACAAGTCAGTATTGTAACGGACTAAGATCAAATTCCTTGATCATAGTCATTTCCTTAGTTTAGTCCTTCGGTTACTCCTTTGCCATCATGTAAGATCTCTATAAGCATTATAAATAGAGATCACCTTGCAAAGGAGTACTTACCAATTCACGAACTTATATTCACATCTTTTGTAATTGATCAGTGGTCTTGTTATTCCGGAACAAGCCACACTTAGTGGATTTATACATTGACTATATTCTTGTGTTATCACTTTAATATTTCACTAAGTATAATATTCTATCAATTAACATTATAAAACAGGGTTGTTGTGACCTAACAATCTCAAAGTGAAAGTTATTAGATGTGATAATGGCACAATTTTTTAAAAATGCAAATATAATATCTTTTTATGATCTTAAAGGTATTGACAAACAGTACAACTCTCCTAGAACTCCACAACAAAATGGTGTAGCTGAAAGAAGAAATAGAACCATAATTGAAGCAGCTCGATCTATGCTTGCAGATTCAAAGTTACCAATAACCTTTTGGGCTGAAGCTGTTAATACTGCTTGTTATTGTTAGGTCACAACACCCCTGGTTTGTTAGTTAATTGATTAGAATGATTATACAAGAGACAATTAAAGTGTAAAACACAGTATTAGAGTCGGTGTACAAATCCACTAAGTGTGGTATGCTGCGGAAAAGCAATACCACTGATCAATTACAAGATATGAAAGTGTAGAGTAAATTGGTGAGTACTCCTTTGCAAGATGATCTCTATTTATAATGTTATAGAGATCTTACAGAATGAGCAAAGGAGTAACTGAAGGACTAAGCAAGGAAAATGACTAAGATCAAGGGATTTGATCTTAGTCCGTTACTATACTGAGTATCACTCAGTCCTTCTACTCAGTCCTTGTACTCAGTATCACTATCTGATACTGAGTACTGATACTGAGTTCCAATACTGATCACTCAGTATCAGACCTAAACTTAGCTATATTATTCTACATATAAATCAAAGCTAGTCTAGGTTGTTTTGTTATCTTAAGATCTAAAGGGGCAAGGCTTTTTGCCTTAACAGTCTCCCCCTATCTAATGATAACAAAACAATTACAAAGAGATAAATAAAAATTACAACAGCATAGGTAACAATATCTTCTTCTTCATTTGCTGTTGATGGCTTCATTCTCATAGAAGACTTCTTGTTTGATGTGGACAAACTCTTCTCTGCTTTTGAGTTCATCCTTTCTGCTATTCAGTACTACAACAATCTTCTTTCTGAACCAAGAGTCTTCTTTCTTGGTGATCATCCATTTCAGTCCAACAAGGTGACTGATTTGAGCTCTTGGAAGATCTTCATCAGAAATGAAGCATTCTCTATCCTCTGAGTCTGTATACATATATCCAGAAGTTGGATATATGACACTCTTTTGATCCTGAAAGACAAGGTTAGGAGGAAGAGGATACTTTCTAAGATACTTGTATGTATGAAGGCACTCTGGTCTGTTGTTTGAGTAAGCCTCAGTCATCACACTGAGTGTTCTGTACTCTATTTCATGAAGTAAGTCCTTCTCATAACATACTGCAGCTACTGCACAGATCTCATCCAAGACTATTTGATCATAGGTTGATTTCTTTGGAAGCTCTTTGATCAGTCTTGTGATCTTCACCCAGTCTTGAAGACCAATTCTTTGAATATCATGAATAAATATCTTCATGGGGGGACTGGTTAAGCCAGTACAAGTGATAGTAATTCTTCCTTCTTTGAGCTTCACTTTTACTTTATTGACATCCAGATTTAACCAATATATCCCCCTTACATTTTGAAATGTTTTGGTCCTCAAGAACTCCTTTCTTTGTTCCTTATACTGAGTCCTAGCAGCAACCATATTCCAATAATGTTGAATATGGTCTGGACCCTTTCTTGAGATTCTATGTGAAGGACCAGGAGTATCAGTATCTGGGTCAGATTCTGGTTCAGTTTTGACTCCCAACTCTTGCTCATATAAAAATCTTTCTTGTTCTGCCCAGAGTTGTTGAGGAGTCAGTCTTGGAGCCTGCTCGGTATCACTGTCCCTTGTAAGAACAGGTCTTCTTTGTCTTGTTACCAGAGGAGCAGATTCCTCACTTGATTCAGAAGAAGTAAGAACAGCATTGATAGGTCTTCTTGATAAGGAACTCCTTCTTCTAATTACCAGATTTTCTGGTTCTTCATCATCCGAGGATGATGATGAAGAACTTTCTTGTTCTACCAGATTTAGTGCATAGTTTACTAAATCTGGTTCTTCATCTTCATCATCAGCAATAGGCCAGATGAAAGGCCTATAGACCACAATTTGTAAATTATTCTCTTCAAGAGCAGGTGGCTCAGAATAAGTTTGCTGTGGTTGGTCAGTATGAGTCTCCCCCTGAGCAGATGGCTCAAGTGGGTCTTGAACTAGTGATGCTGACCTTGTTCTTTGTCTTCTTCTCTCATACTGAATGAGAAATGGCTCAGTATGAGGGCTTTGCTGATGTTGTTGTTGTGGAGGTTGATCTTCATTCAATCTTCTTCTTTTCTCCCCCTGAGCAGAAGGCTCAGTTTGATCAACCTCAGTATCTCTTTGTCTCTTCTCCCCCCTTTTGTTATCATTTGATGAGGAGGGAAGAGGATCAGTATCACCACCATGTCCCCTTAAGGTTGTTCAAGAGTAGGGGAGGGCATGGGCTCAGTTGCAGCATCAGTATCACCAGCACCTCCTTCTCCTTCTCCTTCTTCATTGTGGTCACCATGTGAACCTGGTGGAGTTTGTGGAGGCTGCTGTGGTTGTTGAAGGAGTGATACTGACTGTTTTATTAAGTCAATATCACCACTCATCTTGTCCATTCTGGCTAGTATTACATTTTGAGTTTGTTGGATGGCCAGAATGTGCTGCATGATTGCTTGCAGAGTCACTTGGTCTGCTGCAGCCTGAGATGCCTGAATGCCCTGCACAGATGGTGCTAAAGAAACAAAAATATAAAACTGGTTAGAAAGAAAGGTTTATCAAATAGAATTGTGGTGTTGTTTAATTCTACAATCATATAAACAGAGTTTGTGAAGTCTGTATTTCATCTGGTATAGGATGAAATATTGTGGACTTGTGCATAGCATGTGTAAGAAGATTTTAGTAAAGGTGAGTGTGAAAATTTAAGTAGCTCAGTATAGGATAAGTCACATTTACTAAAAGGTTTGGGTGTGGGAATTCGAAGCCTGGGATGTGCTTCTTGATATTTTCAATGTTTATCCCTCGGTATGAGAGTGATAACAGAAATGTGGCTAAACCCCATGGGATATATTTGGATTTTGTGGCTTAAGGGTTTGGGATCATTTCCTGAATGATGCTACCCAACTCAAAAATAAGTTGGACATTATTCAAGCAGCACCAGTGGGTGTCAGTATGACATCAACCACCATTGTCTCTTTAAATGTTGAGACAACTGTAGACTGACAATGATCAATTTAGTGTGCTCAGTATATGAATTTTGCATAGCAGCAGTGGGCTAGCTATGTTGGCCATAAAGGGATATATATTTGAAAGATCGTTTGAGACTTTGGTCAGTATTGAGTTGGTACTGGCCAATACTTAGTCTCTATTTGGGAATGAAATATATATATATATAAGTTTAAGGGCTTTTTAGAAATTCATACCTGAGACTCTGTCAGATTCTCTTCTAGCATCTGCAGAGGTCGGTGCAGGATCATGTGTTTGTTGATGTGCAGCACCAACATCTTCAATACCGACCTCTATGTTATGTTGAGCACCTTCCATTGTAGTTTGTGCATATTGAATCTCCACATCAAGAGGAACATGAGGTTCCTCAATTGGTTGAGCAGATGGAAGTAGTTCTGGACTTGGAAGGTCAGCTGTGGCTGCAACTAGGCTTTGGGCTTGAAGAGAGGCAGTTAATGATGGAACATTTGCAGGCTGCACCTCCTCAGATGATAAGTTTCCCATAATGATAGGAGAGAGATTCCTTCTTCGTCTATGAAGAACCAATGGTGTGTCTTCTGAGGACTCAGTTTCATGAACGGTTTCAATATGAGGAGCAGCAAGATCTTGTGCAGGGGGAGAGATAGTTGGTTCTTGAACTTGTGGAACATCCTGCATCTCAATATCTTGACCAGCCTGGGCTCCATTGCCACTATTATCATCATTATCATCATCACCATCATTGTCTGACTCAGTATCAGACATATCTTCTTCATCATTTATATGTTCTTGAACAATGGCCCACATAGGAGGACTTAGAAGAGGCTCTCCTTCTCTTGGCCTATAAAAGAAAATCTTCTCACTAAGCGGAGGAAGATCAGCTCTTGGACTATGAAAATCATCATAAATGTGTGTGGGCATTGAGTGTTGAAAGATGAGTGATAGAAATCTGCAGAAAGGGACATTGCATTCCCTTGTGTTTGCTCGGACCAGAGTAGCTAATTCATTGAAAATTAGGCGGGCAAAATCAATATTTCTTCCATAGTACAGAGCATGTACTATTTGCATTCCAAATTCGTTTATTTGGTCCAAAGCTCCCGTCTTGTGGGTCATACATCGAATAATTGTTGTGATGAGAATACCCCACATAGGACCAAATTCATTTCTTTTGATTGTGCCCGTTGTTCCTCTTCGACCCAGAAATGGCAGTACAGAGCGTGCCTCTGATCTATCAACAAATGGGTCATACTGAGCTTGGGCGGGAAGTCTAAGTGCTTCACGAATGATTGCAGTAGAAACAAAAGCTCTTCTTTGATCCCTAATTACCCATCCAGCAATCATATCTGGAGAATCGAGTGTGGCAGAGTACCAAAACTCGCATAACATTTCTGGGTAAATTGCTCGAGGAGATAATGTCAGTGCACGAGCAATTGGGCAATGCTTCATAAAAGTCACGATGTTCGTGAATTCTTGGCATACCCAGGCTTGAGGAATATTAAAATTTGCTGTGATGTTGTTCCTCGCAAACCTGGGTACTTCATTATTTCGGAATTGGATTTCCGATTCAACGTTTGGAGCAACAAAAGTGTAATTCGCCATCTGTGATTGTGATTTGAAAACGTTTTGCTTGCTAAGAGAAAGTGAAATCGTTAATCGCAGAGAGAATTGAAAATGAGAGAAAGAAATAATAGTTAAAAAAAAATTTGAAGTAAAAATAAACGGTTATTTATAGGAGATTTGAAAGATAATTAAGGTATTTGGAAGTAAAAACGGCTGATTTGACTGCCTTATCCTCTGCCAACGGTAACTTTCTTATTAAGAAAGGTTACCGTTTGAGCAGTGTGAGGATTAAGCTCGGTGTAAGAGCCGTCATACCCCAATACCGAGTTAAAAAAAATTTAATTAAAAAAAATTTTAAAAAATATAAAAACAATTAATTTACTCTTGAAATTAATAAAAAATAAAAAATTTTAAATTTTGATGATAACAGACTAGTGATACTGAGTGGTCAGTATCAACAGGAGTGATACTGAGCGCTCAGTTTTAAAGAAATTTAATAAAGATTAAGGATTCAACATACCTAATTGCCCTAGTAAATACATAAACCTTTCCTCAGGAAGAGGTTTAGTAAACACATCAGCCAATTGTTCATTCGTTGGTACATAATCTACTTCAACCTTACCTTTTTCCATATTATCTCGAATAAAGTGGTGTCTGATATCAATGTGCTTGGTTTTGGAGTGATAGACTGGGTTCTCTGTGATAGCAATAGCACTCTTCTTATCACAATGAATAGGAGTCTTATGAAAGTTGAACCCATAGTCTAAGAGTTGATACTGCATCCATAATAATTGAGCACAACAACTTCCTGCAGCAACATATTCTGCTTCTGCTGTGGAAGTTGCTACCGAATTTTGTTTCTTGGATGACCAGCCAACTAGTCTTCCACCTAGGAATTGACATCCTCCACTTGTGCTCTTCCTGTCCAATCTACAACCTGCAAAATCTGCATCTGTGTACCCTTCAAGGTCAAAGTTTGAGTCTTTGGGATACCAAAGACCCAGGTTAGGAGTACCTGTAAGATATCTAAAGATGCGCTTAACTGCTTTCATGTGTGATTCTTTAGGATCAACCTGATACCGAGCACACAAACATGTGGCAAACATGATATCAGGCCTACTAGCAGTTAAGTAAAGTAAGGAACCAATCATACCTCGGTATGTGGATTGACATACTGGTTTACCAGTTTCATCCTTACTTATCTTATCCTGAGTACCCATAGGAGTGTGCATGGAAGATAAATTTTCAAATTTGTATTTCTTTAACATGTCATGCACATACTTACTTTGATTTATAAAAGTGCCATCAGGCTTTTGTTCAACTTGTAAACCAAGAAAGTAAGTAAGTTCTCCCATCATACTCATCTGATACTGAGTTGACATTATCTTAGCAAACCAGTGACACATTGACTTGTCAGTGGAACCAAAGATAATATCATCTACATATATCTGAATGAGTAAGATGTCAGAACCTTTCCTTTTTGAAAATAATGTTTTATCAATTTTACCTCTTGTAAACTTATTTTCAATAAGATACTCAGACAAGGTGTCATACCAGGCTCTTGGAGCTTGTTTGAGCCCATATAGAGCTTTATCAAGCTTGAAAACATAATGAGGAAATTTGGGATCAACAAAACCTGGAGGTTGTTTAACATAAACTTCTTCTTGTAGTTTTCCATTTAGAAAAGCACTTTTGACATCCATCTGATAAACTTTGAAATTCTTAAAGGCTGCATATGCAAGATACAACCTAATAGCTTCTATTCTTGCAACTGGTGCAAAAGTTTCATCATAATCAATGCCTTCTTCTTGCCTGTAACCTTGAGCAACTAACCTTGCTTTGTTTCTGATGACAACACCATCCTTGTCCATCTTGTTTCTGAACACCCACTTAGTACCAATAATAGTTTTGCCAGAAGGAGGTGGTACTAAGTTCCAAACTTTGTTTCTTTCAAACTCTGTGAGCTCTTCTTGCATAGCCTCTACCCAATCTTCATCTAATAAAGCTTCATCAGCTTTCTTTGGTTCAATGGTAGATAGAAAACTTGAGAAGAAACAAAAGTTTGCAGTTGCTTGGGTTGGAAATTCTAATTTTCTTCTTGTTTGGACACCTTCTTCAATAGGACCAATAATGTTTGAGTGTGGATGGTCTCTGTGTTCCCTTAAATTGTTTCCTAAGGGAGCATTTGAAATAGGATCAACAATATCTTGTTGATTTGGTGTGTTGTCTGTCTGATACTGAGTGGAATTCTGATCAGTATTAGACAGTGCAGGTTGCTGTTCATCTTCATTTTGCAGAGTTGATGTGGATTCTTGTGAAGTGTTGGATGTTTCACCTTCTTCATAAATAGAGTGGTTCAGATCATTAGTTGGAAACTCAGAATGGAGGTCCTCTGATATGAGAACCTCAGTATTAGTCTCATTTGAGTGATACTGAGTTTGAACTTGATCAGTTTCATTAAACTTATTAGGAATAAAGTGTGGATGAAACTTAGGCTGTTCAGCAATGAAGTGTTCTGGATTGCATAGAATATCTATGCCACTTATGTCTTCACTTGCTGAGGTAGAATGCTCATTCTGATCTTCATCGAATGTGACATGAATGGATTCTACAATCATCTTGGTTGAGATGATATACACTCTGAAAGCTTTAGAGTGTGGAGAGTAGCCCATGAACACACCTTCATTTGCTTTGGGAGCAAATTTATTGAGATTTTGTTTTGTACTGAGTACAAAACATTTACTCCCAAAGATGTGGAAATATTCCACATTAGGAATCTTGCCATTGTATAACTCATATGGAGTCTTAAGATGTCTTTGGACTATAGTGGCTCTATTCTGAGTGAAGTTTGCACAGTTTACAGCTTCAGCCCAGAAACTCAGTGCCAGTCCAGCATGGCATAATAAAGTTCTTGCAGCTTCAATCAGTGTTCTGTTCTTTCTTTCTACAACACCATTTTGTTGTGGTGTGTAGGCTGCAGAGAAGTTTTGAATGATTCCTTTTTCTTCACAGAAATCTGCTAATACTGAGTTCTTAAACTCAGTACCATGGTCACTTCTAAGTTGCTTGACCTTGTTGCCTTTTTGAAGTTCCTCTCTTTTTATAAAAGCAATGATTTCGGTTGTTGCATCTGACTTAGTCTTGAGGAAGATGACCCAAGTATATCTTGAAAATTCATCAACTAAGACTAGAGTATAGATCTTTTTGGCCAAAGATGGTGTGCTGATGGGGCCAAAAAGATCCATATGTATCATAGTAAGAGGTTCATTGATGGAATGATTGACTTTAGATTTGAATGAACTCTTCTTCTGCTTGCCCATTTCACATGCTGAGCATAACTTATCTTTTGAATAAGTAATTGTGGGCAATCCTCTCACCAGTTTCTTCATACTGAGCTCGTTGATATTTCTAAAATTGATGTGAGAGAGTTTCTTGTGCCATAGCCAATGTAATTCTGGCTTGACTTTAGAAAGCAGGCATACTCGAATAGTTGGGTCTATTTCAGATAGGTTGACCACATATACGTCTTTTTCTCTTCTAGCAATGAGTACAGGCTGCCCTTTATCATTGTAGATGATTCCTGCAACCTTTCTGAATCGAGCTTCATTGTCATCATCACACATCTGGCTGATACTGAGCAGATTGTGTTTTAGACCCTCTACATAGGCAACTCTTTTAAAAGTTATGTTGCCTGCCTTGATCACACCATAACCTCTTGTCTTTCCCACCGAGTCATCTCCAAACTTGACAGAAGGACCCTTCTCTGGAGTATAATTTAGAAGGTATTCCATACTGCCTGTTATGTGTCTTGAGCAGCCACTATCTAAGTACCACTTTCTGTCACCCTGCACAAGACACAAAATAAGAGTTAGTTCTTTTTAGGAACCCATTTTTGAATGGGTCCTTTGGTGGGATAAACACAATTTGACTTGATCTCTTTATGTGGAGAGGTCGGTATCACTTCAGGGGTAACTTTAGAAGTTTTCTTTGGTGATACTGACTTAGTTTCTCTCCTTTTCTTTGGTACTGAGTACCTAGGACTTGAGAGATCAGTCCAGCATTCATCTCCCTTATGACCAGTATGATGACATCTATAACATTTTCTAGGTCTATTTCTAAACATATTTTCATATGGTTTTTTTAGAAAAATGTTTTACTTTTGGTAGGTCAGTATGAACGAGTTTTGCAAATTGTTTACTTAAAGATTTGACCTGATCACCAAGTGTTTTTAAAATGTTAATTTTGTTATTTCTAATAGATGTATTAACATTGTTTTTAACTGGTTTAGGAGATGGAGGATCTGGTTGCTTATTTTTATTTGACAGAGAAGTCTTTCTAATATTATTAGTGGTAGACTTCTTGTCTTTGCCAACCAAAGACCTAGTTGAAGTTGTCTTTTGTTTATCATGTTTTGAAGGAACAACTTTAACAGGTTCTTTAGCTGTCTCAGTATATAATGTTTCTGTTCCTACAACTTCTGTATTTGATGAAACATGTGAGATAGAAGTTGTCTTATTATCATTATATAATTCAAAAGTTGTTGTATTAAATAATAATTCAAAAGGTGGAACAGCAGAAGTGTCATACTGAACTATTGGTAACTCGGTATCAGAAATTTCTGTTATTTGAAATTCAATACTGAGTTCTTGTAGCTCAATATAGCACTTTGAGCAGATGGAAGGACCAATAGGTTTTTCTAAAATTTCATTTTCTTCATCATCTGACTCAGTTTGACATCCAATTTCACATAAAGTTTTAGCTTTTACAAAATTAATAGGGTTCATAGTAGAAAATTCTTCAAATAAATCAGCAAAATTGTTCCTGTTTTTAAATTGAGGATCAACACCAAGTGCAGCCCTCACATTTTCTGGAAATTGTTCATTTAAACATTTATTTAATTTTATTGAAGCATTTCCCCAAGATTTACACTGTTTTTCAAATTTCTCTTTTTCAAGTTTGTGTAAATGAGCTTTATCAGCTAATCTTTGGTTAATGTCTTTTAAATCTGAAAAGTTTAGTTCTAAATCTTTATATTTTGTAAATTTATCCAAGTTTTCATTATTTACCCTTTCAAGTTCTTTAATTGTTAATTTTAAAGCTTTTTCCTTTTGTACAGAAGTTTTAAGATCAACAAGCATATACTCAAAAATCTTGGTTTTTTCATTCACTGAATAAGTTTGAAAGGATCTTACCTTGTACAACTGAGTGGAATCCCAATCAGTATGAACACTCATCCTCTCAGCCTCTTTGATATCCTTTTCAAAGGAACTCTTCAAATCATCTTCAGTGAAAGCCATAAAGGCTTTATTCTCAATCTCTTCTTCATCATCACTTAACTCTTCATCCATCCAGGCTTCTGAGTAAAGTGCTTGATGAGGTGCTCCATTTCCTTCTGCCCTCTTTCCCTTGCTCCAATTCTTCAGCTTGACATATTTGTCTCTATATCTTTTTGCTCGGTATGCAATCTTGTCATTTTGGTCAGTCTCAGAAGACTTGGTATGACAATTTGCAGCAATATTTCCAGGCTTTCCACACCTATAGCACAGACCTGATCTTGGGTCAGAATTAGAAGAGCTAACACCAAGCGTCTTCTTCTTCAACTGATCCAGCTTCATAGACATGAGAGCCATTTGAGTTTCAAGCTCTTCTGCCTCAGCATCAGCAAGATCAACTTCTGGTTCATCTGGCTCAGTCACAGTATAAGCCTGTTGCACAACTAGAGCCATACCAGTGGAAGACTTGTCAGTTTTCTTCCAGTTGATCAGTCTTGCAGCATTATTCTCCTCATGATTCAGCATTAGACCATACAAAGTTTGAAGAGTGTATGACTCAATGTTGTTAGCAGGATTGACAGAGTTTGTCATGTCAAGAAATTGTCGAGGAAGACTATCCAGGAACTTTTGAACAAGCTCTCCTTCCTCTTTCACAATGTCTACACTGATTAAATCATGGATAACAGTATTGAACCTGTTATAGAGAGTGGTGATGTCTTCATTTGGAGTTGAAAAGAAATTTTCATATTTCCTTCTCATGTTGCTTTTTCTTTGCAACTTCACCTTTGCTGTACCTTCATAGGTGACTGATAGGCTATCCCACATAGCCTTTGCTGTTGGCAATTTCATAATTGCATTAAGTATCTCTTTGGTAACAGCATTACCAATCACCCCTTTAGCTCTGGAGTCTAAAGCATACAACTGACGGTCAGTATCAGTCCAGTTGTGCTTTAGTTTAGGTACAGATCTTATGCCCTCAGGAGCATCATCAGTAGCAGCAACAGGTTCCATAGTTTGTGGAATGATGGGACCATCATTTAGCACAGTGAGCATCTCATGATGAATAGATTCAAGATACCACTGAGCTTTGAGCTTCCATTGATGGAAGTCTTTTCCATCAAAGATGGGTACTCCCTTTCCAGACATAATTGGTGCAACAATTGTAGACATTTTGGATTTTTGAGTGTTGGAGGGATAGTTGTAGGAAATGGCTGCCAGGGTTATAGATCGACTAAATAAGAGATTATTTAGCCTGCTCTGATACCAGTTGTTAGGTCACAACACCCCTGGTTTGTTAGTTAATTGATTAGAATGATTATACAAGAGACAATTAAAGTGTAAAACACAGTATTAGAGTCGGTGTACAAATCCACTAAGTGTGGTATGCTGCGGAAAAGCAATACCACTGATCAATTACAAGATATGAAAGTGTAGAGTGAATTGGTGAGTACTCCTTTGCAAGATGATCTCTATTTATAATGTTATAGAGATCTTACAGAATGAGCAAAGGAGTAACCGAAGGACTAAGCAAGGAAAATGACTAAGATCAAGGGATTTGATCTTAGTCCGTTACTATACTGAGTATCACTCAGTCCTTCTACTCAGTCCTTGTACTTAGTATCACTATCTGATACTGAGTACTGATACTGAGTTCCAATACTGATCACTCAGTATCAGACCTAAACTTAGCTATATTATTCTACATATAAATCAAAGCTAGTCTAGGTTGTTTTGTTATCTTAAGATCTAAAGGGGCAAGGCTTTTTGCCTTAACAGTTATGTGCAAAACATAGTTATAATAGTCAAGCCACATTTTAAAACACCATATGAACTCTTTAATAAAAGAAAACCATCTATAAGCTTTTTAAAATCATTTGGTTGTCCTTGTTCTATTTTAATTACAAGAGAACAAATTGGTAAGTCTGACTGCAAATCAGATGATGGAATATTTGTGGGAAACTCAACTCAAAGCAAAGCATATGGAGTATTCAACAAAAGACTAAGGATCATTGAAGAAAGTGTAGATGTATCCTTCAATGAAAATTTAATGAATGAATAGGGAAATGGTCCAGATTGGTTATTTAACATTGACTCATTAACCAAATCTCTTGATTTTAGTTATGATTTTAAATGTAGGTGAAACAAACAACCAACCACTACATGGAGGATCATCATCATTCAATGGTAGTCAGAATCAAATGAAGTAAATCCTTGTTAATACTGCTCCCACAGTTAATACCGAGGACAGTAGTAACTCAGATAACACAAAAAATATTGATGCCAGTAATAACTCAAATTCTTAAGATACTACTGACACCAGTAGTAACTCAGAAACTCAAAATGATGATGATGATTCAAACAATACTGATGTCAGTACTAACACAGGAACGCATGATTCAAGTGAAATTCAAGTTAATACTGATCCCAGTAACAATGAAGCAAATCAAGAAAATTTAGAAAATCAAGAAGAAAACTAGACTGATGCACAGGTTCCTGAATCCAATGAATCAAATCTTGATAGTCAACTAGTGGTTGATAAAGTTTCCAACTCAAGGGCTCAAAAGAATCATCCCTTAGACCTAGTTCTAAGTGATGTCAATTCAAATATGCAAACAAGAAGCAAATTTAATTCAAGTTTATATTCAAATATTTGCAATATAAGTCTAATTTCTAATGAATGTATGTTTGCATGTTTCTTATCTCAGGAGGAACCTAAAAAGATTCAACAATCTATGAAAGATTAAAACTGGATTGAAGCAATGCAAGAAGAACTCCTTCAATTTAAATTACAAGCTGTTTGGACACTTGTACCTCTTCCAAAAGGAAAAAGACCCATTGGAACACGATGGATCTTCAGAAACAAGAAGGATGAAAGAGGCATAGTGATAAAAAAAATAAAGCCAGAATTGTAGCCCAAGGATACACTCAAGAAGAAGCAATAGACTATGATTAAGTATATGCTCAGGTTGCAAGAATTGAAGCAATAAGGATTTTCTTGGCATATGCTTCATTCAAGAAATTCAAAGTCTATCAAATGGACGTAAAGAGTGCTTTCCAATATGGGAAAATTGAAGAAGAAGTGTATGTATGTCAACCTTGAGGATTTGAAGATCCTGAACATGATGATTATGTGTACAAATTAGACAAAGCTCTATATGGTCTTCATCAGGCACCAAGAGCTTGGTATGATACATTATCATCATATTTATTGAGGAAAATTTTCAAAAGAGGTGCAATTGACAAGACTCTGTTCACAAGAGAAGACAAAGATGATATACTACTGGTCCAAATCTATGTAGATGATATCATCTTTGGTTCAACATATGACAAACTGTGCAAAGAGTTTGAAGAACTAATGGAAATCAAATTCAAGATGTGCTCTATGGGTCCAATGAACATCTTCCTTGGACTACAAATCAATCAAAGATTAGATGGTATTTTGATTAATCAATCAAAATATGTCAAAGACATCTTGGAGAAATTTGCAATGAAAGATTGTAAAAGTGCAAGTACTCCCATGAAAACACATAAACACCTACATCCTGATGTTCAGGGGGAGGATGTAGATGAACACTTGTATAGATCAATGATATGTTCTTTAATGTATTTAACTGCATCAAGACCTGATATTATGTATAGTGTTTGTGTTGGTGCCAGGTATCAATCAAGACCAAAGGAGCTTCATTTGCAAGCAGTCAAAAGAATCTTCGGATACTTAAAAGGAAAACCATCACTTGGCCTTTGGGATCCACATGACTCACCCTTTGAGCTTGTAGCCTACACTGATAGTGACTATGGTGGTGAATGTCAAGACAGAAAGTCAACTACTGGTGGATGTCAATTCTTTGGATCAGGACTGGTTTCATGGCAATGCAAGAAACAAACAAATGTATCAACATCAACTGCTGAAGTAGAGTATGTAGTTGCATCTGCCTGTTGTGCTCAAGTTCCGTGGATTCAAAATCAACTACTGGACTTTGGTATATCTATTCTCAAAACTCCTATTTTTATTGATAATCAAAGTGCAATTAGTATTGTGAATAATCGAGTAAAACATTCAAAAACTAAACACATTGAAATCAGATTTCACTTTATAAGAGATTGCAATGAAAAGAAATTAATCAAAGTGATTAAAATTCATACTGATAATCAATTAGCTGATCTTTTTACAAAAGCATTTGATGTAGGAATATTTGGATTTTTGGTTAGCAATATTGGAATGATTTTAATAAATTAATTTCATAATAATTAAATGTGTAAAGTGGTTGTACATTATTATAAATTGTTAGTTTTCAATTTTATTGTTTTACTACTGATTATTCATTACTACTAATTGTGGGTTGTATTCACAAAGGTTACTACTGACGTTTTACTACTGATACTTAGTTACTATTGATCGACTGTTTCTTATGAAATACGCAGTTTTACAAAACTAACCCCCATGAAAATAGCCGTTAGGCTATGATTCGAAGGGTATTCTTGACCTTTTGCAGGTTAATTCGAAAATTATAAATAGCTGAATTCGATTAATTAAGCATTATCCAAACCTCGATCTGCTAAACCCTACGATAAACCCTTAAGTCGGCAATCTTGATCAAAACCCTACAACAGTAACAAGTCTCTCAACATTCTCAAATCAAACTCTAAAGTTCTACACTCTCAAAATCAAAATGGCAATGAAGAAAACTCTAATAGCTAAATCTGATCTTCTATACTCTGAGTTTCACAACATGCTTGCATTTTTAAGAAATCCAGATGGAACAAGAAGCTTTAGGCCTATTGTTATGTTTCTCAAGAACTCTCCAATAAGATTTGCCTTAAAAGTACATCCAAATTTATGTGAACATATTGTTCAATTATGGGAAAAGGCTGAAAGAGTAGAATAAGAAAACAAAATCAAAATTAAATCAGAAATAGATGGTCACTCTGTCATCATCACAGAACAAACAATTAGGCAACATCTACAACTCAATGATGAGTCAGGTACATCTCTTCTCCCCAAAGAGGAATTAATAGAAAATATTTTAAAAATGGGGTATGAAGGAAGAACATACATCCAAACTTTTCAAAAGGGTCTTCTTTCTCCTCAATGGAAATTCTTGATTCATACTATTCAACATTATATGTCTCCCAAGAAAAGTACTTGGAATGAGTTCAACAGATCTATAGCACATGTTGTTGTCTGTTTGTGCACAGATCAAGTATTTAATTTTTCAAAAATGGTTTTTGAAGGGATGCTTGGAAACATATCTACAACTAAATTTTTATTGTATACAAGATTCCTTGCACATATTTTTGATTGTGTAATTCCAAATTTAGTTAAAACCACAAATATCTTTCCTATTCCAGAATTAAATAAAAAGGTTTTCTCTAACATGAACAAAAAGTTTAAATTTTCTGGAAAGGCAACACCATTGTTCCAAAACATGATCTATGATCATAACCCAACAGGAGAAGGTTCCAGTCCACCAACTGAACCCCAACCCACTCCATCACTAAAAATAGCCCAAACAGAATCCCTATCATCCACTCAATCAACCACACCATTAGATGTCATGAATGTGTCCCAGGTACATGAATTGTAACCTCCGAGTGCTACTCTTCACTCTGAGGTAGACCAACCAAAAACCAAACAAATTTCTAAAACTTATAAAAAGAAGAAAACTTCCTTAAAGGATACCAGGGGACCCACTGAGTCACACCCCAGGCTCAAAGAGTTGTCCTCCAAGGAGGAGAGAGGACATGAGGAAAGAGATCCCACTACTGATGCACCAAAGGTTGGTGCACAGGCTAGTGGGAACATCAATAGGACCCAGACCTCAGCAACTTTGAGTGATGAATCATCATTTGAGGAAGCACTCAAAGGACCCCGGTGCCAAGAAACCACAAGGGGAGGTATCTCTGCTTCTTCTAGGAAGAAGACGGTATCTAAATCACCCAATGAACCACCAAGCACTGATGAGGGTAGAATGAAAACAACTGAATTGATGGATAGGATGGAAAACCTTAAAGCCAATGTACCAAATCAGCCCAATGATTTACCTATAAGGGATGAGGTCAGTATTGAACAAATCCAATTGACGGATAGGATGGAAAACCTTGAAACCACTGTACAAAACTGCCATATACTAATCAACAATCAAGGAAAACCATGAGCTACATGAAACACTACATCAACTCCATGAATAGAAGAATGAAGAGATTTGAATACATGCTTCAAAGACAAACTTCTATAAGCAGGAAGTTGAAGAAGAAAGTTGATCGTAGTGATGCTCCACAAGTTGAGATCACTAAGGGGGAGAAGGATCAAATACAAGACATGATTGATTTTCAATTGCTGCAGCAGCAACCTCCCTCTTAAATCTAAAAGAAGCTCATGGTGAAACAGGTAAAAGTATAGATGAGGACCTGGATAGAGGAGTTAGAAGTATGGATGAAGATGTATTCATGTCTGCACAACAATCACCAACAACAGAACAAGTACCTTCTCCAATTACTATTGAAGTCACGGGTACTACGGATCCCATGGACACTACTGAGGTAATTGATCAAACATAGGTTATTACTACTGATCCCATTGAAGAAGAGATCCAAGAAGTAACATCAGTAGTAATACCAACAACAACAGCAACAGAATTTCAAGTTACTACTGATGCCTCACCAGTAGTAACAACCGAAGAAACCTCAGTAGTAGACTCCTCAAACTTACAACTAGTAATCTACAGACCTTTCAACTTATCAGAACTAATACCAGTAGTAACTACTCCGGTTACTACTGAGACTGTGGAAAAAATACATGAACTGCTTGAACCAGCAGTAGTGATCCTAACTGAAACAAATACTACAGAATTACAACCAATTGTAGTCCCAGATATTGATGATGATGTAAATTGGGATGAGGTAGATGAATGTGCATTACCTCTGTTGGAATATGCTTCACGTGTATAACATATAGTTATATGGCTAGTTGTTTGTGAGCCTAAAGGGTCACACACTTAAACACTAAACACCATTATGTAATTAGTGTAATTAGTGTAATTACATTAATTATTAATATATATAAGCTATAAGCTTGTCTATCATAAGTTTAATATTAAAAGTTAATATTGAAACTTTCTTGTGGGCAAACTAGAAGAAACAAAAGATAGGGACTTGTGGGCAAATAAGACTAATGATTTATGGAAATCATTAAAGGATTGTAATGGCACCATTAAGAGATATAATGGTCCATAAACTCCTTTCTTTGACCACACTTGGCCGTCCCCTCTCACACACACTTTGAAGGTGTTTTGTTTTCTCTCTTTTGCTCTCAAGACTCTAGGACTAGCATCCATTACATTGGTGTTCTTGGAAGTGTTGTGTGGACTTGCTTTAGAGGTATTCCCCATTGGAATCCTTGGTTTCGGTTGCTCACAATATCCATCCGAATTCATCATTGATCAAAGGCAACTAGGGTATGATTCTTATACCATTCTCTTTGATTTTTCTTTTAGTTTAATTGTATGATTGATATCAAGATCCTTTCATGGTGATAAATACTTTCCGCTGCGTTTTGTTAATTGTTTTAACCGAAAATCACCATTAGTGGTATCACGAGTCATTATATTAATCATATAATTAGCTAGATTTTGTAAAAAGTGGCAAAAATCAATCGGTTTTGATGTATAAAAATCCCGATCGGAAAGAAAAAAAAAAACACCCTACGGTTTTTTGTTTTTTTTTTTTTTCGGTTTTTTTTAATTTAAAAGATGGGTTAAAACATGTATTTTTGGAACCCTATTGTCACTTGTTACAAAATCAAATCAAAAAGTTAATCTAGTTTATTGAATTTTTTTGATTATTTGGCTTGGAATTCTTGTTTAATTATGTTTTTTGATATGGCAAAACATGTATTTTTGCCATATCCCAAGCCAAAGCCTTGTCAAATTGTTGATTGTTTGTGCAAACCGATGAAAGCCTAGACCGTTTGTGAATGAATGTGGTTGATGTTTGGTTGTTTGTTTATTTCGGGAAAAGCCGTGTTTTTTTTGGCTTAATTGTTGTAATTTGTTTCATTTTTTTTCTTTTATTTTTGGTGCCATTTTTGGGGCAATTTGTAATGTAAAAGTAATAGAATAGATTGTATTTATTTTATCTTTTTATTGTAAATTGTTTGACAAAAATATTGAAGACTTATGAAGAAAACAACAAATTTCCGTCACAAAAGCGAGGGCTGTACGAAAACAGGTTTTCCAGAGGCATACGGACTCCTTTTTGGGCGATTCAAAAGCCCAAAATGCTTGCAAAGTCGTGGGCTACAACTTTCCAGAAGGCCGGGAAGACCAGCGAAGACTCCTTCAGTGACTTTTCGGGCTTCAAAGTCTGCTGGAATTTTCTGGCAGATTACACTTTTTCACAATTTTGGGTTCTACTTGCTCAAGAATGTCTTGGAGCAAGTGGGAGCCCATTGGGTTTATGTAGGCCCGTTTGGGTTCATGTTGGCCCGTCCCCTAGTTTGACCCTTCGGTCCGTCGTGATGACTCACGTGACCGAACCTAGGATTTCATCGGTCGAGGTTTGCACAAAATTATGTTGCATGTTTTATTCTTTGTTTGTGGTTGTTTTTCTTTTCTATTAGATACAAATAGTAAAACAAATTAAAAATGGTTTTTTGACACAAACATTAAAACATTCAAACCCTTAATCATCGATGACTACTAGTTAATCATTGATGATTAAACCTTTAATCTAAAATCGTTTTGAGATTAAACTAAGTTTAAATATGATTTGAAACTCATCACTTAATAATCGCTAAAAGTTTTTACCGTTTATTACAAGACTTATGAAGTGGTATGAATGAAGTACATGATTCATTCATATCTTAAATAAAATTTTATTAAATTAAAATTTAAACATACCTAAAATTTAAGTCACGCCGTCCAATCGGTTGTAAATCACTTGCTTCTATTTTTGAATTCACGTGAGACGTGGTTTGAATTTAAATCCGAGGTCATTATTCTCTACGGTGAGACCTAGATCTATTTTGACATGATTTCACATTGGATGACTTAATCAAGTTAACGGTGAGACCTTGACTCGAGGCGACGATGCGACAAACATGCCACTTGACCCTAGATGCTTGTTCACTAGGTGCCATGAAGTCCCATACCTCTAAGAGTTGCACTTGTAATGCAATTGTTGAACGTCACCTACCTATTGGATCTATCATCTCTAGCAGATCAACTGATGCGATGATAGAAGCTCAATGGGATCTTAGCTTTTAATTAAAATTAATTGGGTAGTTAATTTATTAAAAGAAATTATTATTAAAAATACTAATTAATGAACTTTGTAATTTTGTAGATGACTTCAAACAATCAAACCCTAACACATACCACCATTCGTTCCGTTCTCGAAAAAGAGAAACTTGATGGAACGAACTTTGTGGACTGGTCTCGTAACCTAAGGATTGTCCTTAGGGCCGAGCATAAGTACCACCATTTGGAGGAGGCGCTGCCCCCTGCCCCTGCTGCTACCGCCACTGCTGCTGTTCGTACAGCCTATACCAAAAGGTTTAACGAACAACAGGAAGTCGCCGCGCTTATGCTAGTGAGCATGATTCCCGATATTCAAAAGAATCTCGTGGACCTCACTGCATTTGATATGATGCGTGAACTAACGACCATGTATCAAAAGCAAGCCGAGCAGGAACTCTTTGACACTGTCAAAGCCTTCCACGCTTGTAAGCAGGAGGAGGGACAGTCTGTTAGCTCTTATCTCTTGAAGATGAAGAGCTACTTAGACCAAATGGAGAGGCTTGGTTACGCTATGCCGCACATCCTTGGGATTAGCTTGATTCTAACGTCCTTAAACAAGGATTTTGCACCGTTTGTCATGACTTATCATATGCATAGTATGGGGAAGACATTCGCCGAATTACATGCTATGCTGAAACAAACGGAAGAAAGCCTACCCAAGAAAACTCCGGCCCCTACTGTCCTTGCTATAAGGCAAGGAAAGATCCAAAAACCAAAACCGCAAGTAGTTGCAAAGGGCCAAGGCAAGGGAAAGCAAGTTTACAAGCCCAAGCCAAAGGTTCCCCCACCTACTCGTAAGGAGCATCCCGCTAAGGATCTTGCTTGCCATCACTGCGGTGAACCAGGCCATTGGAGGAGGAATTGTCCTGCCTACCTGGCAGAGTTGATGAAGAACAAAGCCAACAAGGTTGGCACATCAGGTATCTTCACAATAGAACTATATGCTTTCCCTAAGAAATCATGGGTATATGACACTGGTTGTGGAACTCACATTTGTAATACCATGCAGGGTCTAAGGGGAAGTAGAAAGCTAAACCATGGAGCTTTGGACTTGTACGTGGGCAATGGCAATCGTGCACCGGTCGAAGCTATAGGAAGCTATGATTTAATCCTTCCTAGTGGTTTAATTATTGTATTAGACAATTGTCACTATGCGCCTAGTATTACTAGGGGTATAGTATCGCTTTCTTGTTTGTGGAATAATGGTTTTATTCATACGTTTACGGATTATGGTATTTCAGTTTCAAAGGATAATGTTTTTTACTTTAATGCTATTCCTCGTGATGGTATCTTTGAGATTGACATGCATAATCGTATCACAAACAGTAGTTCTATTTATACATGTAGCAATAAGAAATCCAAGAAGAATTTGGATTCTACTTACCTATGGCATTGTCGCCTTTGCCATGTTAACAAGAAACGCGTTTTGAAATTACAAAAGGATGGACTTATAAAATCAGATGATTCTGAATCATTTGATAAATGTGTTTCTTGCATATCTGGTAAAATGGCGCGCAAGCCTTTCTCCCATGTAGGCGAAAGGGCCAACGATCTACTTGGACTCATACATACTGATGTATGTGGCCCTTTTAGAACTCGAACTAGGGAAGGTGCTACCTATTTCATTACTTTCACTGACGACTTTAGTCGTTATGGTTATGTTTACTTGATTAAACATAAACATGAAACCTTTGAAACGTTCAAAGCTTTCCAAAATGAAGTAGAAAATCAACTCGGCAAGAAGATAAAGGCTCTTCGTTCTGATCGAGGAGGAGAGTACATGAGCCATGAGTTCCAAGATCATCTTAAGAATTGTGGGATTGTCTCACAATTCACTCCCCCTTATACACCACAGCATAATGGTGTATCAGAGAGGAGAAATCGCACCTTGCTTGACATGGTTCGATCGATGATGAGTCCTACCACTCTGCCTCTATCTTTTTGGGGTTATGCACTCAAATCGGCTGCTCGCATACTAAATATGGTTCCCACCAAGAAGGTTGAAAAGACACCATATGAGATATGGCATGGGAAAGTCCCTAACTTGTCTTACTTGAAGGTCTGGGGTTGTGAGGCTCTCGTGAAACGAGACACGCCAAACAAACTTGAACCCAGAGCTGTCAAGTGCATCTTTATAGGATACCCTGAGGAAACGATGGGTTACTATTTCTACTACCCACCTGAGCAAAAAGTAATTATTGCTCGTTATGCTGAGTTTCTTGAGAGCAATCTCATTTCACAAGAAGCAAGTGGGAGTACCATCGACTTTGACGAGATTCCAAGCGATGAAGATGCACAACCTATTGTAGAGACTAGCGAACATCAAGATGAGGCTGAACACGAAACTGTTCCTGTTGCACCTCAAAATGATGTAATCCCTGTTCGAAGGTCCGCAAGGACACCTCATGCACCTGAACGATATGGTTTCCATGTCGATGCTGAGGAGCTGAGTTTAGGGGATCATAATGAACCCCCTAACTATCGAGCTGCATTATCAGATTCTGAATCTGACAAATGGCTTGATGCTATGAACGCGGAAATGCAATCCATGAAAGATAACCAAGTATGGACTTTGGTTGATCTTCCTCCTAACAGTAAGACTGTTGGTAGCAAGTGGCTCTTCAAGAAGAAGACCGACATGGATGGCAATGTACACACCTATAAAGCTCGATTGGTAGCAAAAGGTTATACTCAAACCTACGGGATTGACTATGATGAAACCTTCTCGCCTGTTGCCGACGTTAGAGCTATTAGGATTGTCATAGCCATAGCAGCGTACTATGACTATGAGATTTGGCAAATGGATGTTAAAACTGCTTTCTTAAATGGACATCTTGATGAAGATGTTTATATGGTTCAACCTGAGGGTTTTGTTAATCCAAAACACCCAAAGAAAGTATGTAAGCTTCAAAGGTCCATTTATGGACTAAAGCAAGCATCCAGAAGTTGGAACAAAAGATTCGATGAGGAAGTCAAATCGTTTGGCTTTACTCAGAATCCCGACGAGCCATGTGTATATGTAAGAGCTAGTGGGAGCATTGTCGTCTTTCTAATCCTATATGTCGATGACATACTACTCATAGGAAATAACATTCCAATGCTACAAGATGTAAAATCCTGGCTTGGGAAGTGCTTCGCTATGAAGGATCTTGGGGAAGCGGCATATATACTTGGTATAAAGATCTATCGAGATCGATCAAAGCGGTTAATCGGACTAAGTCAAAGTGCGTACATTGATAAGATTCTAAAACGGTTTAGAATGGATGCTTCCAAACGTGGAAGTCTCCCTATGCAACACAATGTACACTTGAGTAAGACTCAAGGACCGTCCTCACCTGATGAGATGAAACGTATGCGTGATGTCCCCTATGCCTCGGCAGTAGGATCTATCATGTATGCTGTGCGGTGCACAAGACCTGATGTAGCGTTCTCTCAGAACCTTACAAGCCGATATCAACAGAATCCAGGTGAGAGTCACTGGACTGCTGTTAAGAACATACTGAAGTATCTTAGGAATACTAAAGATATGTTTCTTGTCTATGGTGGTGAATCTCAAAATGAACTAAACGTTACTTGTTATTCTGACGCTAGTTTTGAGACTGATAGAGATGATTCCAAATCTCAAACGGGGTATGTTTTCGTTTTGAACGGAGGCGCTGTTGATTGGAAAAGTGCGAAGCAGAGTACTATCGCCATGTCTTCTACAGAAGCTGAATACATTGCAACCACTGAAGCTGCAATGGAAGCTGTTTGGATGAGGAAATTCATTTCTGGGCTTGGAGTTGTCCCCAGTAATGAAAGACCTATGGATATGTACTGTGATAACACAGGTGCTATCATCATTGCCAACGAACCCGGTGTTCAGAAAGGCGCCAGACATTATCGGAGGAAGCTTCACTACATTAGAGATGCGATCCTAATGGGAGATGTACGCTTGCTCAAAGTTCATACAGATGACAACTTAGCTGACCCCTTTACGAAGCCAATGCCATGTACCAAACATATTGAGCATGCTAGAAACATTGGGCTTCGACCAGCTAGTAGTTTCATGTAATCTGTTTTAGTATTTGGATAATGGAACATTGAGCAGTTTTTATTGGAATAAATTGATATATTTGATATGATCGTTTTTATATGAATATCTACTGTGTTCTATATTTGCATGTTTATATCCATGAATATTTACTGCGTTTTATATTCTAAATTGTCCATTGTCATAATTAATAATATGGGAATATTATTAAGACAAATCTGAGGGCATTGATGACATTATCTTAGTATGACTAAGGATGATGAAATCAAACTCACATGTTGTTCATAATGATGCACAATTGGACTGACCCAACCTATGAGAAATCACTTCATGGATTTATGTCACAAGTGAATCTCACAAAGGCTTTGTCACTTATCCTCTGACTTGAGATGCAAGTTGGTTTGTATATGTAGAGGGGCAAACTTTGATATGGTTAAACGCTGACCTGAATAAGGCTGCTATAACAACCATTATCGGGTTTGTCATTAAGCATATGACGGACACGTGCAGTCAATAAAGAATTTGTTCCTCCACACATGTGGATTAGATACTACTGGGCCCCTCGATGATTTGAATAGATGTATGTGTGGCCACACCCAAAAGGTAATCAAGATGAATCTTGATTGGTTTTGGTAATCTACTTCAATATATAGATCGAGAAACAGAATCGTTGAAATTTTAGATTGACATTTATCCTTGTCTAAAATTCAACATAGTATCAGTAACAAAAGGATAACTGCTTGAAAAACCTTGAACAAAGATTTTATGAAACTCCTCATGTACTTCTAGGGGCATTGGCGGGTTGCTAGACTCTAACCTTTGCTTGTATAACTACTTGATGTTATCACGTGCGCAAGTGGGAGCTGTTGGAATATGCTTCACGTGTATAACATATAGTTATATGGCTAGTTGTTTGTGAGCCTAAAGGGTCACACACTTAAACACTAAACACCATTATGTAATTAGTGTAATTAGTGTAATTACATTAATTATTAATATATATAAGCTATAAGCTTGTCTATCATAAGTTTAATATTAAAAGTTAATATTGAAACTTTCTTGTGGGCAAACTAGAAGAAACAAAAGATAGGGACTTGTGGGCAAATAAGACTAATGATTTATGGAAATCATTAAAGGATTGTAATGGCACCATTAAGAGATATAATGGTCCATAAACTCCTTTCTTTGACCACACTTGGCCGTCCCCTCTCACACACACTTTGAAGGTGTTTTGTTTTCTCTCTTTTGCTCTCAAGACTCTAGGACTAGCATCCATTACATTGGTGTTCTTGGAAGTGTTGTGTGGACTTGCTTTAGAGGTATTCCCCATTGGAATCCTTGGTTTCGGTTGCTCACAATATCCATCCGAATTCATCATTGATCAAAGGCAACTAGGGTATGATTCTTATACCATTCTCTTTGATTTTTCTTTTAGTTTAATTGTATGATTGATATCAAGATCCTTTCATGGTGATAAATACTTTCCGCTGCGTTTTGTTAATTGTTTTAACCGAAAATCACCATTAACCTCGTCACCCAAAGATATTACCAGAGGATGAAGCACATACATTCGCTCCTACAATCAAGTTTGTTCCAGTGCTTGATATGAAATATACTCCACTTCCAAAATGTGTTGGCAAAGGAAAAGAAAAATTTGATGATGATTATCCACACAGAGCTTTAGGTCACTATATGGTTAACAAGATAAACTTAGTTAGACCTCTAAAGCAAGATCATTGGAAGGTGAAGATAATGAGGTATCACGGGAAGTGTGCTAAAACTCTTGAACTTGAAAACAAAAAGAAGGTTGAACAACAAAAGACCAGAGATGCAGCCATTCAAGAGATATAAGATTTTTTAGAAGAAGATCAACAAGAAGAACTGAATAAAATTAAGAAAACTGAAAAGGAAAGAATAAATCTTCTTGAAGCTCAAATAAAAGAATGCAAACGTCTGAAAGAAGACATTCCTGAGCAATTTACTATTCAAAAAATTGAAATGATCTCATACTTAAAGACAAGAGGTCATAGTGCAAAATCCTTTGGAAGAATGAAACTAATAACAATTATTGAAAGATATTGCACTGAAAAGAAGAAAGAATTGGCAGAACCTGGAGTAAAAGAGGTTAAGCTAACATAGTTGATAAACATTGATCCCAAACTGGTAATTACAAGAAAACCAATGACTGGTGAATCCTCAACTATGACTGGCAAGAAAAGAAAAGCATTAGATGCTGCAGAAGAGGCAAGGAAGAAAGCAAAACAAGACTTCCCCATTCTTGATATCCCTCAAGCACTTCAACAAGAAAATCCAATAATCAACTGGAGGGTTGTAAACAATATTATTGATATTATTAGAAAAGACAGGTCAGTTCAAAGATTCAGAGCTTGGAAGCCTATGATAATGTCACTATCCAGAAGTGATGTTATAACAATGTTAACCTTTGGATTACCTAGAATGGCCAATGATGTATGGAAAAACTCAGGAGCTGGATACATAACAGAAATGATAGATGCTACATTTCATCCAGAAAGATATCCTAAAAGATTTACAAGTACAGAACCTGTTTATGCTTTGAATGTTCTATCTTCTGTGAACATGTACTTCTTTGAAAGGGAAGATAAAAGATGTGAGCTGTTCTTGATGGAAAAAGACTACAATCATTATGAACAAGCAATGTATCAAGCTACATGTTGCTCATTCATCAGACCACATGATAGTGTTATATTCTCTGCAAAATATAATTATTATCTTGAAAAGAATAAGAGATTTATAGCTGAACAAAGAAGAGAAAGAAATCAGAGAATTAAAGAAGGTGATGAACGAAGAGCATAACTGTTAGAAGAAAAGAAAAGAGAAATAAGAGAAGAAAAAAAACTTGATTAATTCAAAATTGAATTAATAAGTTTATGGGGAGATTGTTGGGATATATATGAGTTGATGCTGATGCTGCAGTTAGTACTGGTAATGTCTTGATGCTGCTAACAAGACTTACTACTGATGGGGCAGAATTACAAAGATACTACTGATCTTGGAGATACTACTGACGATGCTGTTTATTACTGATGTCGATAAAAGGAACAGATCGTGTCCGAGATTCTAGCAGAGTTAGTTTAGAATTTAAATGTTTTTGTAATTCGAATTGTAATCTAGTCCTAGAATAACTAGGGTTAGAGTTTAGGCTTCAAGGACTATTATATATAGTTCCTTATGAATTGTAAACATACGTGTGTATTGTACGAACATTAATATACATTGAAGCTTTTTGTGAAAACTGTGTTCATAATATTGTTCTTACAATTTACAGTTATTCATTGTTCTTATTCAATCAACATAGTGTTAATCCGCTATAACTTCTATTGTTGAGTAGATTTGTGATTCAATAACTGTTTAAGTTATTCGATCCTGACATCACCCCTATGTAAAGTTTGGAGCAACATTAATGTTTTATTGAGTTCATTGAAATAGTTTTATCATATGTGCCCAATCATGTGTGGCACACATGTTAGAAAAATCTTTTTAACAAATACATTGATCATAAGAAAAAACTAATTTTGACAAATTTATTGGATAATCAAATGTAACCTGTTTATACGTTAGAAATAGAATTTCTGCAATTCTAAAATAATGGTGCATTTACAAATTTTTTAAAAAAATATACAATTGTAAACTTATAAATTTTCAATAACCATTTTATGATTTTATGTATGGGACAAGCGAAGCACAATATTCGGTTCGGAGCATGGAGGCTATCGCGGAATCGATGCATGAATCATATAATTCATGAATGTAGAGATAAATCCTTAAGTTGTCAATGAGAGATTGATATTAGTCTTGGTTTTCATAGTCGATTAGAGATTCGCTAATACTGTTGGCAAAGGGCACATCAGTTGGCCAACCGACACCATCGCCCATTGGCACGGCCCATGCTTCGTTCAAGTGGAATGTACCATTATGCCCAACCGACACCATCGCCCATCCGTCAAATGTACCATTACACTCATGTAATAAGAGAGATGAATCATACGTTGTGTGAATAAGCGAGTTGCACTAGTGGACCACACTTCGCAACTCCCGCCAAATTTCCGTCAACATTGATAATAGTTACGTTTTATATTGTTATAATGTTTTTTTATTGTTGTAATGTTTGTTTAAATTAATATTGTAATTTTTTTAACTAATGTAATATATTTTTTATTATAGTATGTTCTAATTAAAAATAAAGTAAAATAGGTGATGAGTCTCAGAAAATGAAGAGAAGTGGTACCGATAGCATGTGTATGTCAGTTGATATGACACTGATTCGATAAAACCTGAAGTGTAAGTCGGTGTCACTATTGACACTCGTCTAATTAGACCACTGACAACGCAGGGTGAGGGATGTCATCGGTTTTCCCACTGATGCCATCACCCATTGGCACACCCCATTGGTTACGTTGAGTTGGTGAAAAATCGTCGGTTCAAGGAAGTGGTGGAGAAGAGTTTTGGTGGAGTTCAAGGAAATTTAATGGGGTATTTGGTATTTTGTGTGTATGTATTTTTTAATTAGTGTTGCCCAAAAAACTGAAGTGAAGATGTATTGGTGACATGAATCTGTCAGTTAAATGTCAGTTGGAGTGTCAGCTGACGTAACACTGTTTTGTAAAAAACAATGGCATAAGTTGCGTCACTGTTGACTCCAGACTTAGATAAGGCTGTCAAAACTTGTCACGACACGATAAAAATACACGAAACGAAATTGGGACGAAGTTGAAATTTGAGTTCGTGTCGTGTAAAAAAAAACACGAATTAATGTCATGTCGTGTTCGCGTTCAGCGATTAACACGAAATTGACACGATAGTTGATATTGACGTTTTTAGACACGTTCAAACCCGTCAATATCGTTCTTTTTTAGTACGTTTTAGAAGCAAATGCATGTGATATTACTCAATTGTTTGTTTATTTTACATTTCAGGTGGTATAGCGGAAAAGATGTCAAAAACGGGTCAAAAGATAGAGAAAAATACAAGAATACAAGCCGGAAAAAGTTCACGATCGTGAACTGTTCGTGAACTAAGTCTCTGTTGGCTTTTCACGTTCGGGAACAAGAATTGGCGATCGGGAATTCTGCACAAATTGGAGTTCACAACGCGAACATTAGTTCGCGATCGCGAACTATGCGTCCGAAAATATGTTAAATCGCAGATCAAAGCCAGGAAATCAGTTATCTTTTTCTCTTGTGCGTGTTTTGGCAGTTAAAGATGAATTTGAGAGCAATTCTTCAAGGTTTTCTTCAACCAAACAAGCAATTATCGATTAATTATCGTTGTGGAACAATTTCATGGTTGTATTTCTATCTTTGAATTCTTGTTTGTCGATTTCTAGCATGTCTATGTGCTAGTAATTTTTATATTCATTTTGTTTGGATGATTCTAGGGTTAAGTATGGTTTAAATTTACGATTATGTTTATGTTCAAACTATTGTTGATGTTTAACTACTCTTTTGTTTAATCTATGAATTTTCATTTATTTATTGTTGGTAATTGGTTCAATTAGGTATTGACAACACTTGGTTTAATTGTTTACTTCCCCAACTTTTCAATTGTGACCTAGTTGGTAATTCACTACAAATAGGGATTAGAGAAGAGATTCCAATAAGTTAGATTAAACGAGAAGTTCAACCCTAGTAATGAAAATTCTAGGTTAGAAGATTTAGGTAATCCAAGTCGGTAATTTCAACAAATAGAAGTGTGATTAATTATAACTTTTGAGAGAAGAAAATCCTATTAGTTGTGATTAGTTTATTAAATGGGATTGAGAGAAATCTAATACCGTGACTTCTTTGAGAGAAATCTAATACCGTGACTTCTAGAACATTGTATTAATCGGTGCTTAATAACCATACTTAGAACTAGATGAATCCATACATAGTGAATATCTCTTAATCATCAAATTAACATCCAAATTACGTTCTTTGTTATTGCAATTTATTGTTTATATTCAACAAAATCAAAACATGATCAAAACTATTTTCTTGATTAACTCTTCAACTTACTTCCACTTGATTACATAACCGTTCCCACTGGATTCGATGACTCGAAATACTTGCCTAAGCTATATTACCCACGATTAGGTATACTTGCCTAAGCTATATTACCCACGATTAGGTATACTTGCCTATGAATGCGGTAGTCTAGATTAGTAGTATTTAGGAGCTTTATTTTATAACTGGATTTATCCCATCAAGTTTTTGGCGCCGCTGCCGGGGAGCGGTTTTATGTACTTAAGTTTTTGAAAGTTAATTAGTTAATTGATCCTTGTTTGGGAATCCATTCTTGAACAAGTTACTTTTTGTAATTTCTGTTTCTCCTCTATTTTGTTTATCAGTTGCGTGTTAATCCTTTGCTTTGAGTTGTGCAGGTGTATGAACAACAAAAATAACCCTAGAGGCAAAAAGTCTAAACCTGATCAACCATCACCGTCCTTCGATCCAGAGAAACTTTTTCGAAGGAGAAAGAGGACTCAATTAGAAGCAAGATATAACGCAACCATCAAGAAATCTCAAAATATTGGAGAACCAAGTCTTGAAAATCAAAATCCACTTTTTGAAGTTCAAGTCCAAAGTTTTGAAAGTCAAGAGCCGATTCTTAATATCCCGAAACAAATTTTTGTAAATCAAGAGCCGATTCTTGATAATAGAATGGGTGAACGAGATCCACCACCGGAACGTCCGATGTGGCAAACGAGGCAAACAGCCCCGGTTGATCCCGTTCCGGCAATTAGAATGCCCGAGATAACTGGCACAAATTTTGAAATTAAAAGCCAATTCCTTGTTATGGTTCGTGATTTGGGTTACGACGGTAGACTCACAAGTGACCCAAATCACCATATAGAATGTTTTAATGACATTTGTCATTTGTTTAAAATTCCAAACATTTCGCAAGATGCGATAAGACTTCGATTATTCCCTTTTAGTCTAATTGGAGAGGCGAGAACTTGGATTAAGTCTCTCGAGCCAAACTCTATTTCGACTTGGGAAGAACTTCGAAATCGTTTTATTCATCGTTAATTTCCACCCGCGAAAGCGGATAAATTAAAAACTGACATTATGGCCTTTCAACAGGAAGAGGGGGAAACACTAACGGAAGCATGAGAACAATTTAAAAGTATGCTAAGAAGGTGCCCGAACCATGGCTTTGAAAAGGACAATATTGTCCATCTTTTCTATAGGGGTTTGTCATACAATGCACGATCTACCCTCGATTCGTCGAGTGGTGGCATATTCATGTATAAGACCCCTACGGAAGGATACCAACTTTTGGAGGATATGGCCATGCACAATGCGGAATGGGCTAACGATCGAAGAGCCAGGAAAGAAACAAGTTCGGTGCGGTTGATGATAGGCAAAGTGATGAAGTTGCGGCCATAAAAAACAACCGAGTCATGCTAGAGCGTAAGTTAGATAAAATAACATCTTCTTTGCATGCTATATAGGTTGGATGTGACAAATGCGGTGGACCACATCTTGCAAAAGAATGTCAACAACACCAACCAATGATGACCGAAGAGGAGGTCAACTACTTGAACCAAGGTTACAGTCAAAATATTCAACGAGGAAACCAGGGGTTTAATAACAATTACAACAACAATAGGGGCTACAATCACAACAATAACAACAACAATAGGGGCTACAATCATAACAATAACAACAACAATTACCCCCTAGACCATCACATCCACCCGGTTTCCCTCAAAACAACCAATCAACTTACCCTCCTCGAAATAATATTAACAATCCCGGATCGAGTTCTAAACCCGATGAACAAATGTCTCTAGAGAGTATGTTTGGACAATTTATGGCTAGCCAAGCCAAAACAAACGAAGAAACCAAACAAGACTCTAAAGAGATGAAGCAAAGTATCCGAAACCAACAAGCAACTATTCAAAATCTAGAAAGAGATATTGGGAAGATTGCCCAAGCCTTAACCGAAAGACCACAAGGCAATCTACCCCCTTCTACTCAAGCTAATCCCAAAGGAGAATTCAACAATTTAAGGGATGTCAAAGCCATTACCACACGAAGTGGTAAAGAGGTAACTTCACCTATGATCAAAATTAATGCTAATAATTCTAGTGAACAGGTACTTGTAGAAGATGACACACCATTGAATGAAGAAGAGGTGCTTGTTGAGAAGATTGTAGAGAAAGATGAACCGGAGAAGATTGACCAAAAGAAGAAGAGTGAATCCAAGAAGGAAGCCACAACAAGTTCTTACCTACCAAAAGTTCCTTTCCCACAACAGTTGAGGAAGGAGAAACTCAAAGAAAAATACGGTAAGTTTGTTGATATGATTAAACAGGTACTCATTAACGTGCCTTTGGTTGATATGTTGGCAGGTATGCCAAATTATGGAAAATTTATTAAAGATTCGGTGTCTAACAAAGTGCAAATGGAGGAAGCATCTTCAGCTGTGTTGAGTGAAGAATGCTCGGCGATCATACAATCCAAGATGCCACCAAAGCTAGAAGACCCAGGGAGTTTCATAATCCTTTGTCTTTTTAATAATTTACCGGTTTGCAATGGTCTAGCAGATTTAGGTGCTGGTATAAGTTTAATGCCCTTGTCGATAGCTACAAAAACAGGATTAACCGATTTTAAGCCGGCTAGGATGATCTTAAGATTAGCAAACCTTTCATACACATATCCCATTGGCATAGCAGAAAATGTCCCTGTTAGAGTAGACAAAATCGTGTTTCCTGTAGACTTCGTTGTCCTAGAAATGGATGTGGACCCCAAAGTCCAACTAATTCTAGGAAGACCTTTCTTGAACACGGCAGATGCCATGTTCCATGTGTCTAAAAAACAATTAAGTCTAGGAATTGATGATGATAGGGTTACATTTTCTATTGAGAAAGCCATGAAGCATACCTCCAAATCCGATGATGCTTGTTATTTCAATGATGTTATCGATTCATGTATCGATGAGGAGGTTACTTCCTTTCTCGACCTCGATTGTAATGATGTCACCAAAAAAGGTGATTTCACCATTGATTCCGATGAAAACAATCCGAGATGTCCAAGAGTTCGAGGATTTGCTTCATGTAGATGATGAGGAATCCGAGGTAGGAGATGTAGATTTTGAGAAAATTGACCCTAAAGACAACCTTCGAATCAAAACTTCTTTAGAAGAGCCACCTACTCTAGAGCTAAAACCATTACTAAATCATTTAGAGTATGCCTTTTTAGAAGGTGATTCTGATCTTCCGGTCATCATTTCATCTAAGTTATCCTCCACCGAAAAAATCGAATTAATAAAAATTCTCAAAACTCATAGACAAGCCATTGCTTGGAAAACGGCTGACATTCCGGGTATCAATCCCGCTTATTGTACACACAAAATCCTCATGGAGGAAAATTTCAAGCCAAGTGTGCAAAGGCAAAGGAGATTGAATCCCAATGTCAATGATGTGGTTAAGAAAGAAGTTCTCAAACTTCTTGATGCGGGACTTATCTACCCTATCTCCGATAGTCCGTGGGTGAGTCCGGTACAAGTTGTACCGAAAAAAGGGGGTATGACAGTTATAAAAAAATGAGAAGGGTGAACTAATCCCTACTAGAACTGTCACGGGTTGGCGAGTGTGTATGGATTACCGCAAGCTAAATGACGCCACCCGTAATGATCATTTTCCTTTGCCATTCATTGATCAAATGTTGGAACGACTCGCGGGAAACAACTTCTATTGTTTCCTCGATGGCTTTTCCGACTATTTTCAGATTCCTATTGACCCCCTAGATCAAGAGAAAACAACATTCACTTGCCCTTTTGGCACATTTGCTTATAGTAGAATGCCGTTAGGTTTATGCAATGCTCCGGCCACGTTCCAACGTTGCATGACAACTATTTTCCAAGACATGATAGAGGATTGTATGGAAATATTCATGGATGACTTCTCGGTTTTCGGGAACTCATTTACTTCATGTCTAGCAAATCTCGAGAGAATATTGAGTAGGTGTGAGGAGTCCAATTTAGTGCTAAATTGGGAAAAATGTCACTTCATGGTGCGTGAAGGCATCGTGTTAGGTCATAAAATTTCTGAGAATGGAATTGAGGTAGACAAAGCCAAAATAGATGTCATATCTAAGCTACCTCCTGTTAGTGATTTACGGTTTAATCAAAGTAAAACGCAGCGGAAAAATAAATAAATCACTAATAACGGATCTACATATTGACAAGATAATTAAGCAACAATAAACAAAGAGGTTAGTAT
Organism: Calendula officinalis; assembly: GCA_963853835.1. Taxonomy (NCBI): domain Eukaryota; kingdom Viridiplantae; phylum Streptophyta; class Magnoliopsida; order Asterales; family Asteraceae; genus Calendula; species Calendula officinalis. The sequence goes on along the minus strand of OY970823.1, from coordinate 56,114,768 downwards.
GTAAAATACATACCCTTGAAGCCTTTGATTACACCAATGGTTGAGTACGGTTTGTAGGGATGAAACCTTGTATCCAAAGTAGGATACCACTAGAGTAGTCAACACTACACGTCGTTGATCACCATAGGATGCTAGTCCTCTTAGTAACAATCTACGAACCAAGTGATTAAAATCATACGACTGATTTTCTTGTCATGTTCGTATATGTGCCAAAACCAAACAAAAAGGATGTGTGCCTCCTTTGTTCAATTCCATCGAACAAGAAAGAAAGCAATTGCTTTCTTACATCACTTTTTTCACGCATATGAAAAAACTAAGGTTTTATGTTTATGCGGCAGTATCGTCTGACATCAAAGGGGCGGCACACCTCTTTCTTTTCTTTTTTTTTTTGGTCGAGATTTAGGTCAAGTAATATCGCATATTAATTAAGCCTAATACACTTTGGGCTTTACTACTTAAGCCTTTTATGGCCATTTAATTAAATATAACTCAACTATTAAGCTCATTTAATTATCTCATGTTACTTAAAATATAAAAATAATGTAAATACAATAATTATATTATATATATATTAAATGGTATCGCAGTGTATAAGTGTGTGACCCTATAGGCTCATATACATCTAGCAATATAATTATAAGTGTCATGACATAAGCATATTCCAACAGCTCACACGTGCGCATGTCATAACAACCAGTAATTATACAAGCAAAGGTTAGAGTCTAGCAACCCGCCAATGCCCCTGGAAGTACATGAGTGAGTTTCAGAAAAGTCGACGTTCAAAGTTTTTCAATCAGTTATCCTTTTGTTACTGATACCATGTTGAATTTTAGACAATGATTAATGTCAATCTAAAATTTCAACGATTCTGTTTCTCGATCTTTACATTGAAGTAGATTACCAAACCAATCAAGATTCATCTTGATTACCTTTGGGTACAGCCGTACAAGCATCTATTCAAATCATCGAGGGGTCCAGTAGTATCTAATCCAAACATGTGGAGGAACAAATTCTTTATTGACTACACGTGTTTGATATACGCTTAATCTCAAACCTGAAGATGGTTGTTATAGCAGCCTTATTCAGGTCAGCGTTTAACCACATCAGAGTTTGACACTTCACATACGCAAACCAACTTGCATCTCAAGTCAGAGGATAAGCGACAAAGCCTTTGTGAGATTCACTTGTGACATAAATCCAGGAAGTGATTTCTCATAGGTTGGGTCAGTACAATTGTGCATCACAATGAACAATATGTGAGTTTGATTTCATCATCCTTAGTCATACTATGATCATGTCATCAATACCCTCAGATTTGTCTTAATAATATTCTCATATTATTAATATAATATTATTAATATTCTCATATTATTAATATAAACATGCAAATATAGAACACAGTAGATATTCATATAAAAATGATCATATCAAATATATCAATTTATTCCAATAAAAACTGCTCAATGTTCCATTATTCAAATACTAAAACAGATTTACATGAAACTAATAGCTTGTTGAAGTCCAATGTTCCATTCATATTCAATATGTTTGGTACAAGACATTGAGTTCGATAAAGTGTCAGCTAGTTAGTTACATGTTTGAACTTTAAGAGTACGAATTTCACATATCTCGATAAATCATTAGAATGTAGTGAACCTTCGTAAATAGGATCTAGCGTCATCACGTCCTATTTCAAAACCAGCATAAGTATAGCAAGTATACTTAGCTTCAGTTTGGTATCTCCACCATAACCAAAGAACATATATCCAGTATTTCAAAAATACTTCAATGTGTTCTTAACAGCAATCCAGTGACTCTCTCGTGGATTCTGTTGGTATTTTCTAGTAAGATCCCTTAAGGACGTTACGTTCGGCCTAGTGCTCCTTACAGCGTACATGATGAATGGAATAGCCGACTTATAGCGGATTACATTCATTCGCTTCACCACATCAGGTGTGGAAGGTCCTTGAGTCTCAATCAAGTTTACATTGTGTTGTATACGAGGACTTCCTCGTTTGGGAGCATTCATTCTAAAACGTTTTAGAATTTTGTCAATGTAAGCACTTTGACTTAAACCAATTAACCGCTTTGATCTATCCCAATAGATTCTTAACTTCAAGTATGTGTGTCGTATTTCTACAATCCTTCATGTCAAAACATTTTCCAAGCCATGATTTTCATCTTGTAGCCATGGTATATTGTTTCACATGAGTGACATGTCATCAACATGTATGATTTGAGAAATGACAATGCTCCCACTAGCTTTCATATATACACATGCTCAGTTTGGATTTTAGGTGAAACAAACGGTTTTATTTCATCATTTACCAAATCTCATAGTCATAGTACACTACTTTGGCTATAAGAATCCTAACGTCTTTAGTAACAAGCGAGAAGGTTTCATCATTGTCAATCCCTTAGGAATGCGTGTAACCTTTTGCTACTACAAGAGCTTTATAGGTGTGTATATTTTCATCCATGTCAACAGTCTTACTGTTTTGAGAAAGACCAACTGAGTTCAAAACTTGATTGTCTCTTATGGATTTCATTTTCGCATTCATAGCTTCAAGTCATTTTTCGAATTCAAAGTTCAATAATGCAACTTGACAGTTAGGGGGTTCATTATGATCCCCGAAACTTTGCTCCTCAACATCGACGTAAATCGATATCGTTCAGGTGCATGAGGTGTCCTTGCGGACCTACGAATGGGAACAACATCATTCTGTTGTCCAACATCTATATGTCCAACCTTAGAATGATATTTGCTAGTGTTACCAGAAGGTTGTGCATATTCGCTTTGAATCTTGTCAAAGTCTATAGTGCTCCCACTTGCTTTGTGAATCGAGACTGTTCTCAAGAAACTCAGCATACCGAGCAACAACAATTTGTTCTCAGGTGGCTAGTAAAATAGTAACGAAGATACAGTTGATAGATATGGGCTCAAGTTTGTTCGGCATGTCTCGTTCCACGAGATCCTCACAACCCCAGATCTTCAAGTAAGACAAATTAGGGACTTCCCATGCCATATTACATATGGTGTCTTTATAACCTTTTGGTCGGAACCATATTAAGTATTCGAGCAGCACACTTCAGTGCATTCCCCTCAAAAGGATAGAGGAAGAGTAGTAGGACTCATCATAGATCGAACCATGTTAAGCAGGGTCCGATATCTCCTTTCAGACACACCATGATCTTGTGGAGTGTATGGAGGAGAGTATTGTGAGACAATCTCACGTTGGGTTGGATGTTCCTGAAACTCCTGGCTCATGTACTTTCCTCCTCGATTAAGACGGAAATCCTTGTTGTCTTGCCGAGTTGATTTTCTACATCACTTTAGAAAGCTTTGAACGTTTCAAAGATTTTATGTTTATGTTTAATCTAGTAAACATAACCATAACTACTAAAATCATCAGTGGAAGTGATAAAGTAGGTAACACCTTCCCTAGTCTTAGTTCTAAAAGGGCCACATACATCAGTATGTATGAGTCCAAGTAGATTTTTAGCTCTTCCGCCATCATGGGAGAAAAGCTTTCTTGTTATCTTTCCATAATATACAAGAGAGGCATTTAAATGATTCATAATCATTTGTTAAGAAACCCTTCGTGTTGTAGTGTCAAAATGCGTTTCTTGTTTATGTGGAAAAGATGACAATGCTCTAGGTAAATGGAATCCAAACCGTTTTGGATTCTTGAGTGCTACATTTGTATATAGAACTATCGTTTGAATTTGGATCATGCATATCAATTTCAAGTATACTATTACAAGGAATAGTTATAAAAAATATTATTTTTCATAAAATATAATATCCTAATCCATAATTTGAATAAATCATTATTCAACAAACGATAAAGCTAAACAATGCATAATTGACAATTGTTCAAAACAATAATTAACGCATTAGAAAGGATTAGATCGCAGCTTCCATTCTCTTAGCTTTCTACTTTACTTTTAATCTTGCACATTTGTGTAAATGTGAGTTCCACAACTAGTGTCATACACTCAATATTTATTAGTAAAAGTATAGAGTTCTATAATGAAGATACCTAATGTGCTAGCAAGAACACAGTTGTCCTTCATCAACTCTTCCATGTAGGCAGGACAGTTCCTCCTTCAATGGCCGGTTTCATCTCAATGATGGCAAGAAATATCCTTTATAGAGTGCTCCTTTTTAGCATGTGGGGGAATCGTAGGTTTGGAAAAGTAAACTAGTTTACCCTTACCTAGACTCTTGTCTTGTGCTTGCGGTTTTACCTTCCCTGATTGCTAGAAAATGATTGGGTAACCTTGCTCAACCAGTTTTAGCATAGCATGTAATTCACCAATTGTCTTCCCCGTGCTAGGTATTTTTAAAACTCTTTTCAACCTGGTCATAGTCCTTGGATAGTGAGGTGTGAAACAAGCTCATTCCAAGAACTTGTGGCAATGGGTAACCAAGGCGCTCCATTTGATCAAGATAGCATTTCATATTCAAGATGTAAGTGTTAACTGATTGCCCTCCCCTGCTTGTAAGCGTTGAATGCTTTAACAGTTTTGAACAGTTCATGTTCTGCTTGTTGTTGAAATATCATTTTCAACTCGCTTATCGTGTCATATGCTGTGAGTTCCTCGAAGTTCTTTCGGTTCTCGGAGTTCATGCTCACAAAGCGACTTCTTGGTGTTCGTTAAACGTTTCGGTAAAGGCTTGACGAACAGCAGCAGAAGCATTCGCATGAGGTGCCTCAGGTAAGGTCAAGTGACGATCAACAATTGCATTACAAGATCCTCATTGAGCTTATATCATCACATCAGTTAATCTGCTAGCAATGATAGATCCAATAGGTAGGTGACGATTAAAAATTGCATTACAAGTGCAACTCTTAGAGTTATGGGACTTCATGGCACCTAGTGAACAAGCATCTAGGGTCAAGTGGCATGTTTGTCGCATCTTCGCCTCGTGTCATGGTCTCACCGTTAACTCGATTAAGTCATCCAATGTGAAATCATGTCAAAATAGATCTAGGTCTCACGCGTAGAGAATAATGACCTCGGATCTAAATTCAAACCACATCTCACGTGAATTCAAAAATAGAAGCAAGTGATTTCAACCGATTGGACGGCGTGACTTAAATTTTAGGTATGGAAAATTTTAAGATAAAATTTTATTAAGATATGAATGAATCATGTACTTCATTCATACCACTTCATAAGTCGTTTAATAAACGGTAAAAAACATTTAACGATTATTAAGAGTTAAGTTTCAAATCGTATTTAAACTTTGTTTAATCTCAAAACAATTTTAGATTAAAGATTAATCATGAATGATTAACAAGTAATCATAGATGATCAATGATTTGGATGTTTTAATGTTTGTGTCTAAAATCGTATTTTAATTGTTTGATTATTTGTATCTAATAGAAATGAAAACAACCACAAACATAAATAAAACATGCAACATATTTTTGTGCAAACCTCGACCGATGAAATCCTAGGTTCGGTCACGTGAGTCATCACGATGGACCGAAGGGTCAAACTAGGGGATGGGCCAACATGAACCCAAATAGGCCTACATAAACCCAATAGGCACCCACTTGCTCCAAGACATTCATGGGCAAGTAGAAACCACATTTGTGAAACAAATGCAATCTGCCAGAAAATACAGCCTGTCTTGAAGGCCCGAAAAGTCACTGAAGGAGTGTTCGGTGGTCTTCCCCGCCTTCTGTAAATTTGTAGGTCTCTGAGTTGCGGAAATTTTGGCGGTGGTTTCAGGTCCAACGGAGTTGCCAATCTCTGGGAAAATCAGTTTTCGTGCAGCTGCGCAGGAGGTGCCGAAAATTGTTGTTTTGTCCTCATCTTTTCTTCAACTTTGGTCAACAAATTACAAAATAAAAAGAAACAAAATACAACTATTCTAATTACTTTTACAATTGAAATTGGCCCCAAAAAAATGGCACCAAAAATAAAAGAAAAATTAATCAATTACAACAATTTAGCAAAAAACACGGCTTTTCCCAAAACAACCAAACACAATCACATTCAATCACAAACGTTCTAGGTTTTTCTTCGGTTTGCACAAACAAGCAACAATTGACAAGGCTTTGGCTTAGAATATGAAAAAAATACATGTTTTGCCATATCAAAAAACAAAATTAAAAAAATTAAATTCCAAGCCAAATAATCAAAAAATACAATAACTAGATTAATTTTTTGATGTTGTTTTTGTAACAAGTAGCAATTAGGGTTCCAAAAAATCAAATTTTTAACCCAATTTCATAAAAAAAAAAATTGCTACTTTTTACAAAAAAACTTGCTAATTAAATCATCGATATGATGGCTCTGATACCACTGTTAGTGATTTACGGTTTAATCAAGGTAAAACGCAGCGGAAAAATAAATAAATCACTAATAACATATCTACATATTGACAAGATAATTAAGCGACAATAAACAAAGAGGTTAGTATGTAGAATCCATACCCTTGAAAACTTTGATTACACCAATGGTTAAGGACGGTTTGTAGGGATGAAACCTTGTATCCAAAGTAGGATACCTCTAGAATAGTCAACACTACACGTCGTTGATCACCATAGGATGCTAGTCCTCTTAGTAACAATCTACGAACCAAGTGATTAAAATCATACGACTAATTTTGTTGTCATGTTCGTATATGTGCCAAAACCAAACAAAAAGGATGTGTGCCTCCTTTGTTCAATTCCATCGAACAAGAAAGAAAGCAATTGCTTTCTTACGTCACTTTTTTCACCCATATGAAAAAACGAAGGTTTTATGTTTATGCGGCAGTATCGTCTGTGACATCAAAGGGGCGGCACACCTCTTTCTTTTTTTCTTTTTTTTGGTCGAGATTTAGGTCAGGTAATATCGCATATTAATTAAGCCTAATTCACTTTGGGCTTTACTACTTAAGCCTTTTATGGTCATTTAATTAAATATAGCTCAAATATTAAGCTTATTTAATTATCTCATGTTGCTTAAAATATATGAATAATGTAAATACAATAATCCTACCCTATATATGAGGCCTAAATTTGAAGAGGATTTGACACCATGGCAATTCCAAGCATTCCTATTCGTCCATAATGCCACTTGGAATTCCCTGATTGGTCCACGTCATTTGCACTAATACAAACGAATCTGGTACAGCTTACGGTCTACATTCATACGCTCCATATACGGCAAACGAATCTGGTACGGCTTACAGTCTACATTCATATGCTCCATATACGGCTTCCTACATACAAGGAAACAAATAAATAACCATTTAAAAGATCCTACATACAAGGAAACAAATAAATATTTAAATACGGCTTCCTACATACAAGGAAACTAATAAATAACTATTCAGAAGTGATACACGACTCAATATAATTTCCATAAAACCGGCATTCTATGATTACGGCATAAAAAGCTGGATTGTGCAACGGAACCAGACTTCAGATATTACGGATTACGGCATAAAAAGCTGGATTCTTCATTTAATAAAATGCCCGTGTAACATTTCTTCATTTACCGTTTTTTTGTACAAAATCATCATCACATCTATCGATTATTATGTCATTTAGAAATATATAAAGTTTTTGGACAATTTTCTATATACTAAAATTTACAGCATACCCGCCCATCGGACGGGTTTTGTAGCTAGTTACATTATATATATATTAAATGGTATCTCAGTGTATAAGTGTGTGACCCTATAGGCTCATGTACGTCTAGCCATATAATTATATGTCATGACATAAGCATATTCCAACACCTCCGCCCTCGAATGTGAAAGCCATTAGGAGTTTCCTTGGTCATGCGGGTTTTTACCGTCATTTCATTAAAGATTTTTCAAAAATCACCCGACCCATGACCCATTTACTTGAGAAGGATATACCATTTATTTTTTCGAATGAATGTGCAGAATCCTTTGATTTGTTAAAGGAAAAACTAACCGAGGCTCCGATCATGGTTTCTCCCGATTGGGAGTTACCATTTGAGTTGATGTGCGATGCGAATGATTTTGCACTCGGTGCGGTGTTAGGGCGGTGAAAGAATAACCACTTTCAACCAATCTATTATACTAGCCGAACACTAAATGGTGTTCAAGTGAACTATACAACCACCGAAAAACAATTACTTGCGGTTGTGTTCGCTTTTGACAAATTTCGACCCTATCTTGTGTTGTTGAAAACCATTGTTTACAGCGATCATTCCGCATTAAAACATCTCTTTGCTAAGCAAGACGCCAAACCTCGACTCATAAGTTGGATTCTCCTTTTGCAAGAATTCGACATTGAGATCAAGGATAAGAAAGGGGCGGCAAAACCTTGCAGCCGATCATCTGTCCCGCCTCGAAAATTCTTATTTAGAGGAATGTGATGAAAACAGGATAAATGACAAATTTCCCGATGAATTCCTTGAAGTAGTTAATGCTTTACAAGTGTCTGATGACCCGTGGTTTGCCGACATGGCTAATTATTTGGCGGCGGGTGTCCTTGTAAAGGGTTTAACTCATCAACAAAAGGGGAAATTTTTCTCGGATCTCAAGTACTATTATTGGGAGAATCCTTACTTATTCCGGGTCGGGCCTGATTTTGTTCATAGACGATGTGTGTCTGGTGATGAAGCTTATGTTATTCTCAACGAATGTCATAAGGGACCCACCGGGGGCCACTTGGGACCCAACCTTACCGCCCGGAAAGTTCTTGATGTGGGATTTTTTTGGCCAACAATTTTTAAAGATGCATTTAAATTGGTCAAGGCTTGTGATGCTTGCCAAAGAACGGGTAGCATCTCCAAACGAGACGAAATGCCTCAACATAGCATTCAAGTTTGTGAGGTGTTCGATGTTTGGGGCATTGATTTCATGGGCCCATTCCCAAGATCCTATGATAATAAGTACACTCTTGTGGCCGTCGACTACGTCTCAAAATGGGTCGAGGAAAAAGCATTACCAACAAATGATGCCCGGGTCGTAGTCAAATTCATTCAAGCTCTCTTTTGTAGGTTCGGTTGTCCTCGTGCTCTCATTAGTGATCGGGGCACTCATTTTGCCAATCACCTAATGGAGATACGGTGTCCATCACCGTTTTTCAACTTCTTATCATCCACAAACAAGTGGACAAGTTGAAAACACTAATCGAGCACTAAAGAGGATCCTTGAGAAAAACATTGATAAAAATCCCAAGAGTTGGTCCAACAAATTGGATGATTCTCTTTGAGCATTCCGAACCGCGTTTAAAACGCCAACCGGTTACACCCCGTACCGCATGGTTTACGGGAAGGCATGTCGCATTCCAATCGAAATTGAACACAAAGCCTTTTGGGCTCTTCAAGAATGTAACATGGATGTAATCATGGCGGGTAACAACCGCAAGTTCCGATTGAATGTTCTCGCCGAAGAGAGATCTCATGCCTACGAGAATTCTAGAATTTACAAAGAAAATACTAAATGTTGGCATGACAACAAACTGAAAACCATTAAATGTTTCAACCCGGGAGACAAAGTCTTAATTTATCAATCTCGTTATAAGTTTTCTCCCGGAAAACTGAAATCCAAATGGGCCGGTCCTTACATCGTTGTTCAACAAAACCCATCCGGGTATGTGGAGCTCATTTGTGATAGTGTCCGTTTTAGCATAAATGGTCACCGTTTGAAACATTATCATGAGGGAGATGGTAATAGTGAGAAAGAGAAGTTGGAAGAAGATCGAGGAGGTGATTCATTTCATCTCGGCTGGGAATCGAAAGTAGGAAAAGAGTAGCATCGAGTCGAGCTTTAGACTCAATAATCTTTGAAGCGCTTCTCGGGAGGCAACCCGTGTGTATTATGGTTTATTCCCTTTCCGTTCTGCAATTTTTTTAGTTGTTAGTGTTATGTTTCTTCTTGTATAAACGATCAATAGGTGTTTTTTTTTAGAAAATTCTGCTTGCAATCATGAAAAATTCATAAGTGTGGATGTAGTGCAAAGTTCACGACCCGAACTTTTCTTCCCGATCGGGAAGAGTGAACAGAGAATTGGGCACAAGTTCGTGAAAAGTTCACGTTCGGGTTCGCGTTTCAGGTTCGGGTCGACCCGGTTTGACCCATTCGGGTCCGTGCTAGTTCCCGATCGGGAATTCGTTGCCGACGCGAACTCTGTTGGGTATAAATGCATCGTTCTTTCCAGCTTTCTTCATAAATCGTGAACCCTAACCCATTGTGAACGCCACTCCGAGCAGAGCATCCAAAATCCGTCCGTTTTTTATCTTTTCTCTCCCAAATCTTCCGATTTCTTCATCAAATCTTCATCCTCATGGGTCCTAAGGTTAGTTTTTCTAGTTTTCTCATAGATTTGTCAAATATTTCGGTATTAGGTCCGAAAATGTTGAATTTTTCTTGAAGTTTTTGAGATAAATCTTAGTTTTTTGTGCTTAATAGTTGATTAGTAGTTGAACTAGTTGAAATCTACAATCTTTGTATTTAGTTAGTCTAATTTCTTAAGATTAGTAGGTGTCATGGCCTATTTTGTATGAAGTTGGAGGAATTGTAGAATAATTGGGGAAAATTTGGGATTTTTACAAGTTTTTTGGTTGGGGTTTAGTTATTGAATTAGCATACTCTTTGATTCTTCATATTGCTTTATAATGCTAACTTCACAACTCGGGTTGGATAATTTTGGATACAACGTGTCAAGTCTTTTGTTCAATTATGTCAAGAATTTTAACAAAGACAATATTTTTACAATTTTTTAAAGAAAATTGAAATAAAATATAATTAACATTGTCAAATCTTTAATTTTATTTTCAATTTTCCTATTTTTAAAACTAAGTGTGGGAAGGGGTACCGTCATTCACATTACATGTTATACATAATTGGACACCCTTCTATTGTTTCATATTTATATCTTTAACATTGTGATAATTGTCTTTGAAGTAGAAACAACAAAAACCGCTGCTTCTTCATCAGCCGGTGGCCGTGGAAGGGGACGTGCCCGTGCATGTGCTCGTTCACCTTCACCTGTACCTGCACCAGGACCCGCACTCCTAGCCGATGGGTTCCCGGTCGAGCTTAAAGTTAATAGGACACATGTGTTCCTAAATTTCGATAATGCACCTCGAGAATAACTAGCACGGTATTGTGAAAGTAGGAGAGATAAAATTTCACACAAACAAGTGGCAGTTGGAAGGTGTCCAGATTTGGAGTTATTACACGAAGTAGGTCAAAGAGCAACAATTGAAGAATACCTGGTTCGATATCACAGGGATCATGATGGCGATGTTCTTTTCACATGTCGGGCGTGAGAGAGAGCTCTTGTCATTAACGAACCAACTTATGATGAGCTCCTCCTCGAATTCTATTCTACTAACAAATTTAAACCCCATGTAGCAATGAAAAATCCTCGCGATCCATGCCTACAATATCGAGTGGCGAACCAATGGACTTCTAGATTAGGTTAACAAGAAAGAAACCTTGTACGAAGAACTCGAACACACACATTGCTTGTGTGGTTCGTTCGACCATCAACCAAAGAACCCTAGGGTTCTTTGGCCGAATTCGTCCAAGAGGGGAGAAGGGAGAAAAGTGTTTCCCAAAACATACCTTGTTGATTGCTTAAGATAGATCCACTGATGATGAATAAATTGAGCGATCTTCTAGTTGATCTAAGCAATGAACTTGGATCTTCAAGACTTGAAGAACACGAAGAACGAAGAACACCAAACTTGGTGTTCTTGGGTGTTCGGCCGAATGGAGTAAAGGGGAAAGGGTTTCGGCTTGTTTAGGTGTAACCTAATAAGTGATGCCTAAGCCCTCTATTTATAATAGATGAACTTTCACTTAGGGCCCTTCTAGTTTAATTAAGATTAATCTCTTAATTAAACTTATCCTTTTACACTTCCATCCCTTATAGTTTAACTAGTTTATTATTGTTGCACTTAACTATCAAATGTCTAGTATTAACACATTAATAATTCGTTACCCATATACACGAATTATTCACACTTGTATTTATACTATTAATAGTTAATTATATAATAACCTTTATATAATTTACACAACAATATTATCCAATTACTATATGATTTAATAGCTTTAAATCATATCATGGATAATCTATAATTAACACATTGTATATTTACTCAACTAGTAAATGTACAATTACTTGTATTAATTAGTTAGTTAAACTAATCTAGTAATAAGTTAAACTTAACTTAATACTTAACTGATTCATAATGAATATTATGAATCATTCCTCTTCGTAGTATCAATGCTTATCTTGCTCGTATTACATGCACTCACCGGTGTGACCCTTAAGTGTTTCGTAGGCATGGATGTATCATCATAGGTTGACTAACTGTGCACACAATTCCTTCAATTATATCACACGTTTGGCCCGAGCCGCAATTGCCATTCCTCAACGAGTTTGGGATAGCTTGACGTATCGACCTATGGGCTCAATGGACGAAACATTGTTATCGGGTATGAATGTAATTGTTAAATTTGCGGGTGATTATGTTTGGAATGAAAATCCCGAGGTGGAAGAACCGGCGAGTAGTAGTGATGATGATGGTGATGATGTGAATATGGAAGTCGCGTCGGGTGACGAATTACCCATGGCGGGTCAAGACTTTGGTCAACCGGGACCAACGGGTCCCCACTTCGGCCATGCGGCCGCCTCGGGATCCGGGTCGGGTCCATCCTCTTTCGATCCTTACTTTTCTTACAATCAAATGGTCGAGAGGATGGATGCGATGCAAGTGTATGTTTCCTATGTTCGATCATCCAACGACCAATTGCAATCATATGTTCAAAATCACATGCAAAGGTCGTACTGCAATGAGATGCGGGTTGGGCAGAAAGTGAATTGGCAAACCGATGTTGCCAATTATAATCTATATCCCGATCAATTTCCACGACCTCCGCCTTTTGATCATTCCACTTTGCCAACTTGGGCACCGAGCTTCCCCGCACCACCAAACTACCCAGATTATGATGCTTGGTACCAAGACTCAAATACTTGGTACCGTCCTTACCCACCACCGCAATGAAGGTAGCAGAAAAGAAAAATAAATAAATAAATAAATAAAATTTATGTTTTTGTTTCTTGTTTTAGGTGTTCATCATGATTGCTGTTTGTTGCGGGATCTTGTCAATTGCTCAGAAATTCAAAGTCCACCAGAAATGAACACGAAGCACCCTTAGGTCGTATACTTTCTTATGACCTCGATTTCCTAAATTTTGTCACGTTTATTGCATTGGGGACAATGCAAACACTTAAGTGTGGGAAAGGGGTGCATTTAAAAAAAAGCCAGCCTTTAAAATTTGTGAAATCTTCGGAAAAATCATCTAAGTAAGAAAACCAATTTAATGGTTAAATTTTTTTTTATGACACATCTCGATGCTTTTGAAAACAATTTTGTGAGACAAGTTTAATTTAAATAAAAAATTTTAACTAGCTTTTATGTTTCAATATTTGTGGCTTTTCACAGATATAAGAATTTTAGCTCTTTAATTATGGTACTTTTAACTTAGGAAATTGGAAATGTCTTTCACAATATATAAGAATCATCTTTAAGAGAATTAAGGTTAGTATTACTAGCTCCCAATGACATTAGGTTAAGTTAAGGGCCTTTAGTTTACGATGCACATCATTGTGAATAATAAGCAAAAATATATTAATAAGTTATTAATTAAATACTGAGGAAGAACAAACAACCGGCCTTGTGTCAGTCGGACAAGTAAGCCCGAGGGGTCCTTCAAACCTAGCATTCTAAGGTCAACTGATCTGGACATGTTGGTGGAAAGTCTGCTACGTGGGTGGCATTCGAGCTGAGGTTCTTCCCACCAAACAAATAAAAAATAAATAAAAAAAAGAAGCAAAAATAAATAAGTTTGGATAAAGCATACATGAATAAAGCGTATACGCTACCCAATGATATTTAAACTAATTTTTCTTAATTTAACCCTACTAATTGGGTAGTTTTCATAAAGATGATATTTGTAGATTATGCAAGAATGAAGAGATTCTAAATTAAAATTAGTATAATTAAGGTAGCCAAAAATTAATAGGTTTATGAAAAGTTAACTAGTTTGGTACACAAAATTGGATATAAAATCTAGGTGAAATTTCATTTGCTAAATTAAACTAAATTCTGAATTTGTTATTGATTGTGATTGAGATGATTGTCATATGCATTGAATTGGTGTCTTACTAACAAGTTTTTCAGGATGATTTGCTTGAGGACAAGCAAAGTTTAAGTGTGGGGATTTTGATATTGACGTTTTCAGACACGTTCAAACCCGTCAATATCGTTCTTTTTTAGTACGTTTTAGAAGCAAATGCATGTGATATTACTCAATTGTTTGTTTATTTTACATTTCAGGTGGTATAGCGGAAAAGATGTCAAAAACGGGTCAAAAGATAGAGAAAAATACAAGATTACAAGCCGGAAAAAGTTCACGATCGTGAACTGATCGTGAACTAAAAGATACGTTTGTGAACTATTCACGATCAGTCACCAAAGTCTCTGCTGGCTTTTCACGTTCGGGAACCAGAATTGATAGGGCTTCTTCCTATACCTATGAATTCCATTGGACCCAGAAATGATACATTGGAAGAATCCGTTGGGTCTTCCAATATCAATAGGTTGATTGTTTCGCTCCTGTATCTTCCAAAAGGAAAAAAGATCTATGAGAGTTCTTTCCTGAATCCGAAAGAGAGTACTTGGGTTCTCCCAATAACTAAAAAGTGTAGCATGCCTGAATCTAACTGGGTTTCACGGTGGTGGAGGGACTGGATCGGAAAAAAGAGCGATTCTAGTTGTAAGATATCTAATGAAACCGTCGCTGGAATTGAGATATTATTCAAAGAGAAAGATCTCATATATCTGGAGTTTTTCTTTGTATATTATAGGGATGATCCGATCCGCAAGGACCATGATTGGGAATTGTTTGATCGTCTTTCTCTGAGGAAGAGGCAAAATAGAATCAACTTGAATTCGGGACCACTATTCGAAATCTTAGTGAAACACTGGATTTGTTATCTCATGTCTGCTTTTCGTGAAAAAATACCAAATGAAGTGGAGGGTTTTTTCAAACAACAAGGGGCTGGGTCAACTATTCAATCAAATGAGATTGAGCATGTTTCCCATCTCTTCTCGAGAAACAAGTGGGCTATTTCTTGCAAAATTGTGCTCAATTTCATATGTGGCAATTCCGCCAAGATCTCTTCATTAGTTGGGGGAAGAATCCGCCCGAATCAGATTTTTTGAGGAACGTATCGAGAGAGAATTTGATTTGGTTAGACAATGTGTGGTTGGTAAACAAAGATCGGTTTTTTCGCAAGGTACGGAATGTATCGTCAAATATTCAATATGATTCCACAAGATCTAGTTTCGTTCAAGTAAGGGATTCTAGCCAATTGAAAGGATCTTCTGGTCAATTCAGAGATCATTTTGATTCCATTAGTAATCAGGATTCGGAATATCACACATTGATCAATCAAAGAGAGATTCAACAACTAAAAGAAAGATCGATTCTTTGGGATCCTTCCTTTCTTCAAACGGAAGGAACAGAGATAGAATCAAACCGATTCCCGAAATGCCTTTCTGGATATTCCTCAATGTCCCGGCTATTCACGGAACGTGAGAAGTAGATGATTAATCATCTGCTTCCGGAAGAAATCGAAGAATTTCTTGGGAATCCTACAAGATCCGTTCGTTCTTTTTTCTCTGACAGATGGTCAGAACTTCATCTGGGTTCGAATCCTACTGAGAGGTCCACTAGAGATCAGAAATTGTTGAAGAAACAACAAGATCTTTCTTTTCTCAGGAGATCGGAAAATAAAGAAATGGTTAATCTATTCAAGATAATTACGTATTTACAAAATACCTTTATTAATTTACTACTTCAATTGAATCCATTTCATGAATAAAATATGACCAATTATCCAACCAACAAAACTACTTGTTACAAATAGCATCTTGCTGTTGCATCGAAACATAAAAATGTTGACTAATCTCGCTAACATTGAACTTGGTAAAATGAAATGATTGAATAATTGAAAAATGAGATTATTCAGGAATACACATTGAATGCTGAGATAACGCATTGAATTTCTGGTAGTAGATCCATAATCAAAGAAGTGTTTGTGATTTCAAAAAAATGAGATTATTCAGGAATACACATTGAATGCTGAGATTACGCATTGAATTTCTGGTAGTAGATCCATAATCAAAGAAGTGTTTGTGATTATTGAATAAGAAATAAAAGAAAAGATACGGTAGAGCTAGGAAAGTTATTGTATGAGGTCTACCCAGTGCTAGATGCAGAGGCGCATAATAGATCGATATGAACATTATGAGTGTGGAAATAATATATCGATAGATACAAAGCACGGTTATTGTTATGAGTGTGGAAATCCAGGTCATTACCGAAATCAGTGTCCAAAACTAAACAATCTCAACAACAATAACCCCAACAACAAAGATAACCGACAGCCTGCTCGTGGGAGAGCATTTGTGATTGGAGCTCAGGAAGCTCGTCAGGATCCCAACACAGTGACGGGTACGTTCCTCGTTAATAACTATTATGCTTCAGTATTATTTGATTCGGGTGCCGATTTAAGTTTTGTATCTGTCGATTTTAAACCATGCTTAGAAAGGGAATCTATTAGATTAGACACTAAATACGAAATAGAACTAGCCAATGGTAAAATAATTGAATCTGGCGAAATTATTAAAGGATGTGAAATAAATCTCGAGGGCCACGCGTTCGAAATAGATCTATTGCCCGTATATTTAGGAAGTTTCGATATAGTAGTTGGAATGGACTGGTTGTCCAAGAATCGTGCTGAAATCGTATGTTATGAAAAGTTGATTCGAATTCCCTTGGAAAATGGTGAAACCCTAGTGATACAAGGTGAGAAAAGAAAAAGTACTCTCAAGATCATTAATTGTATGAAAGCCAGTAAGTACTTACGCAAAGGTTACCAAGCATTCATAGCCCACGTCGTTGACAAGAAATCCGATGAACGAAAAATTGAAGATATTCCTGTTGTATGTGATTTTCCGGGCGTTTTTCCCGAGGATCTACCGGGATTGCCACCTCAGCGACAAGTCGAGTTCCGAATTGACTTAGTCCCAGGAGCCGCACCGATCGCGCGCTCACCATATCGACTTGCACCATCTGAAATGCAAGAACTCTCTACTAAGCTTCAAGAATTGTTAGACCTTGGATTTATTCGACCGAGTTTCTCACCTTGGGGAGCTCCGGTCTTGTTTGTGAAAAAGAAAGACGGATCTATGAGAATGTGTATCGACTACCGTTAACTCAATAAGTTAACCATTAAGAATCATTATCCACTTCCGCGTATCGACGATCTATTCGACCAATTGCAAGGTCAAATTTCTATTCTAAAATCGATTTGCGTTCTGGTTATCATCAATTAAAAGTTCGTGAGGAAGATGTACCCAAAACCGCGTTTAGGACCCGTTATGGTCATTATGAATTTCTTGTTATGCCATTTGGTTTGACCAATGCTCCAGCTGTATTCATGGATCTCATGAATAGAGTATGTAAACCTTATCTCGATAAATTCGTCATCGTGTTCATTGACGATATTCTCATCTATTCTCGAACCAAAGCCGATCATGAAGAACATTTAAAGTTAATCCTCGCATTGCTTGAAAAGGAAAAGTTATACGCAAAATTTTCCAAGTGTGAATTTTGGATGCGTGAAGTTCAATTCTTAGGCCACGTCATTAATGCTAAAGGAATTCATGTAGATCCCGCAAAAATTGAGGCAATTAAGAATTGGGAAACCCCGAAGTCCCCAACCGAAGTTCGTCAATTTCTTGGTCTTGCCGGCTACTATAGACGATTTATTGAAAACTTCTCAAAAGTGGCACAAGCTCTTACCCTATTAACACAAAAAGACAAGAAATTTGACTGGGGCGAGAAACAAGAAACTGCATTCCAAACATTGAAAACGAAACTTTGTACCGCACCAATCTTATCCCTTCCCGAAGGAACTGAAAACTTTATCGTATACTGTGACGCATCACATCAAGGACTAGGTTGTGTATTGATGCAAAATGGTAAAGTGATTGCATACGCGTCTCGACAGTTGAAAATCCATGAAAAGAATTACACCACCCACGATCTCGAGTTAGGAGCTGTCATATTTGCTTTGAAAATCTGGTGACACTATCTCTATGGTACCAAGTGTACAGTCTTCACTGATCACAAAAGTCTTCAGCACATATTTGACCAAAAGGAATTAAACATGAGACAACGACGTTGGGTTGAGTTGTTAAATGATTACGATTGTGAAATCAAGTATCATCCCGGGAAAGCCAATGTAGTGGCTGATGCTCTTAGCCGGAAAGAAAGAGTTAAACCACGCCTAGTGAGAGCGTTAGAAATGTCAATTCATTCAAATCTCACCGCCCAAATCCATATCACCCAAGTAGAAGCTTTGAAGGCCGAAAATTTAAAGGATGAATTCCTTCGTGGAATGGAAAAACAACTGGAACAAAAAACGAATGGAACATTGTATTTTATGAATAGAATTTGGGTTCCAAGTTATGGCAATCTTCTTGAAATCATTCTTAACGAAGCCCACAAGTCCAAGTACTCAATCCACCCCGGTGCTGATAAAATGTACAAAGATGTAAAGGAACTATATTGGTGGCCGAATATGAAAAAGGAAATTGCCATTTATGTTGGTAAGTGTTTGACGTGTGCGAAGGTCAAAGCAGAATATCAAAAACCCTCCGGCCTCTTGCAGCAACCCGAAATACCTGAATGGAAATGGGAAAAGATCTCGATGGATTTTATTACCAAGTTGCCCCGAACATCGAGTGGTCATGATACGATTTGGGTAATAGTTGACCGACTCACGAAATCTGCTCATTTTATTCCCATAAAAGAGACTGATCAAATGGAGAAATTAACAAGGGTTTATCTGAAAGAAGTTTTATCCCGACATGGAGTGCCGATATCAATTATTTCTGACAGGGATAGCAGATTCACCTCTAGATTTTGGCAATCATTACAAAAAGCCTAGGTACACGATTAGACATGAGTATCACCTACCATCCTCAGACCGATGGTCAAACCGAAAGAACAGTTCAAACATTAGAGGATATGTTGCGTGCTTGTGTGATAGACTTTGGAGGGCAGTGGGATGCTCACCTGCCATTGGTCGAATTTTCTTATAATAATAGTTATCACACTAGTATCAAAGCCGCACCGTTTGAGGCACTATATGGTAGAAAGTGTCGGTCACCGCTCTGTTGGTCCGAAATTGGTGATAGGCAAATAACCGGTCCAGAAATTTTACAAGAGACTACAGATAAAATATTTCAAATAAAAGACCGAATAAAAGCGGCAAGAGATAGGCAAAAGAGTTACTCCGACAACAGAAGGAAACCGTTAGAATTCGCTGTAGGAGATCGAGTTCTTCTTAAAGTCTCACCTTGGAAAGGTGTAGCTCGTTTTGGAAAACGTGGGAAATTAAATCCACGGTACATTGGACCTTTTAAAATCTTAGAAAGAATCGGTCCCGTTGCTTATAAACTCCAATTGCCAAAAGAACTTAGTAGCATCCATGATACGTTTCATGTGTCGAATTTGAAGAAGTGCTTATCAGACGAAACACTTATAGTACCAACCGATGAAATATGCATTGATAACCGACTTCACTTCACCGAAGAACCGATCGAGATCACGGATTGGAAGATTCATAAGCTACGAAGGAGTAAAGTCAAATTAGTTCAAGTGCGTTGGAATTCAAGACGAGGTCCCGAGTTTACGTGGGAACGAGAAGACCAAATGAGAAGCAAATACCCACAATTGTTCGCCGAGACACGAACTAGAGATGATACATCTTAAATTTCGGGACGAAATTTTCTTAACGGGGGGAGAATGTGACAACCCTCGGAAATCTCATATATTTTATACTCGTCAATGGTAAGCCAAACCCATATTTTCCAATTGATCATTAATAATCCTCATTTCTATCATCTTTAAAATCTAGCACACATGAAATTCATACTTGAGTCTCATATTTGATTCAAATAATTCGGTATTGTTAAATACACCAAAAACCATATATATCGTAATCCTAATTGTTGGTGACCAAAATTGTATATAATTCATAAATGAGTATATATGTAATTGTTTTTAGATTAGTAAGATATAATATAATTAACCAATAATTCATACAAATCTAAGTTGCTTAATAGACATCTACACACATGCATATAATCCAATCCATTTAAATTAACCATACTTAAAATTTCTTTTACCTCTTTACCTAGCATGTATCTATACTTATCCTATTGTCCTCTTTTCCCTCCTTCTTGCCTCCCTACTGCCGAACATCATCACATCCACACACTTTTCTTTTATTTGCCCATCACTTTTCTAGACATTATTGTACTTACTTACTTACACAAAAGTCAAGCAAGAGATATTGGTGGAGATTTGATAGAACCATCTTGTCCATAGCTTTTCTCTCACTCCCTAAATATAACTGATGACTTCATGTGGGTATTCACCACCCAACACACTTCCAAAAACTCCCTCTTATCCAAGAAATTCGGCCAAGTAACAATCACCCACATTTCCATCTTCCAAATATCATATCTCACTCATTTTAGCTCCAAATTGAGTGATTCAAAGCTCCACATCACCATGAGAACATTCTCTACCACATTCCACCATAAAAACAGCCATTTACAAGCTTGAAGATCACCGAAATCCAAGGAGAAGTACTGCCCAAAATTCGTCTTCACCACTTCCTTAGTGTAAGTGTAGTTTCTTGAGTTCAACATCTTTCCTTGCTTTCGTATCTTAACATACTTGTATTTTACTTCATTTCAAGAAGACTTCCAAGAAGATCCATCCATTTCGGTGCCTTGTAGAAGAAGGAGAGTTCATCTAAGTCACAACACACTCATATCTAAAGCGTTGTGAGATTCCACTTCCTTGTTCCATACATCTCCATATTTTACATGTTTATGCTAGCCAAGCTTCACTCACTTAATACATCTCAAAATTATGTTAAAAACAAGTTAATAGCATCATCCCAAAGAAAACCATGACTAAAAATCTTTAAAACGTAAAAACCGAAAAATGAGACATTCTGACTATAAATCTATGATCTTGAAATTAAATGGATGAAAAACTAGGAAAAACATGTAATACATATTTTATAGTATGGTTGAAACCAATAAAATAAATAAAAAGAAAAGCAAAGAAAATATAGATATAGATATATAAGCATATAATAAACTCATAATATTTTATGAAATTCACTGTGTCCGTCGGTATATATATATGAAGAAAATAGAGTTTTAACAAAAATATGCTTAGCTAATCTGGCTATCGCACTTGTACATTTCAATGAGGTCCCGTGTTCGAATCCCTTCCAGCCTCATTTTTCATTCATTTACATTTTTCTTTCTTGTCTTCTGTTCCGTACACATTATATATTTAACAACGGAAACTGTACCAAGAAGCTGTTTATCGCACGTGGTTGTGGCTTTTGTTCCCATCCGAGAGGTCCCGTGTTCGAGCCTTGTACCACCCATTTTTGATTTATTTATTGGTTTTTCCTTCCCTGCAGAAACTGTTTTGACACATACAAATAAACTTTAAAATATAAACAAACAGTTTCCTAAACTAGTTAGTTAACACTTTAAACATTTTTTCCATTGATCCAAGTTCAAGACACGGCTTAAACTTGTTGCTCTTTTCTTTTTGTGTTTGTATCCCAAACTAATATTGTAATTAACATATAAATTTATTAAATAATATATTAATTAATTTCACAAAAATGTTATATAATATTAAATTTGTACTTAATATTTTATGGTTAACAAATATATATATATATATATATATATATATATATATATATATATATATATATATATATATATATATATATATATATATATATAAATTTTAATAGATAAAAATTTCATATTTTGACAACTTGATATAAAAATAAGGTATTTGATAATAAATATATATATTAAACAACTTAAAGTTATATATACTTTATAATGGTATTTCGGCCTTAAAAACCGCAACAGACCAAGGCACATATGTCTTCCGGGTATGAAGACGACTTTAACTGTTAACGATAAATAAAGTATATTATATAAGCCTATAAAAATACGAATCAGTATAAGCTTTTATTAATAAATTAAAACCTAATACTTTCCGGTCACCAACGAGTCACTATTGCATAATAATTTTTGAAACCGTTCTAGTTGAGTGAACAACTAGCATAGACAAATCGGTAAAGCTGTCTACTTATATTTATTCTCATGCGTTTAGGGCGTTAAGAGACATTTTGGACTTGCATAATTATACTACTTTTCATTCGCTAGCTTGTGTGACTCAGGTGAGTTCACAGCCCCATTTTTACTATTTACTGTTTTACTTTCGGGGTGAAAAACATATGATATTATTTATGATTATTTACGATGAAACTGTTTTTGAAAACATGACAACGAATCGTTATGCTCGAACTAGGTTTAGATGTAGTGCATGGAAGTGCGTATATGCCTACATACCATAATCATTAGCTAGTTGTGACTAGGCCCTGGATATGCAAATAGTACTATTGGCTGAGACTTACCCTCCCCCGTATTTGGTTGGTCGCGCTAACTATCGATGTTTATCGAACCCGTGGAGTATATATCCAGAAGGTGAAATACGTTTGAAAGTTGTTGTTTTGGTTATGGACTTAGGGTCGACATATTAACTCATAGGTCCTGCAAACCTATTGGGGATCATCGTCATATGTTTTCTACTTTGCGATTTTGATCGTACGTATTGCCAGTGAGACAACTATATTAAAATGTTTCATCATCGTACTAATTATGTCAAGTTTAATATACGAAAACTTTAAATCATTAATTTATTTTAAAAACCTGTGAATGCACTCAACATTATTGTTGACGTTTTTTTAATCTATGTTTTTCAGGTAATTAGTCGGAGAGCTAATTTGCATTCAAGTTTTTGGAAATCGTGTCTACGTAATATAATGCCATGGCTTTTGTTGTCAAGAAGGGATTTCATTAGTACTCGCTCCGTCACACAAAAAAGTTCCCATTTCTCATAAAGCTTTTGTCCCACAAAAAAGTTCTCATTTCTCACATGTGGTGGGCTCCACACAATAAAATACTATTATTATTAAGAACCCCATCAATAATATCCACTAATTATCTTTCTCTCTCCAAACCAACTTTATATTTTAATCAAAATAATACCAATGACCCCACCACTAACTATCACCTAAAATCTTGTGCCAAAGGGAAATGAGAACTTTTTTGTGGGACGGAAGGAGTATTATTTAAATGTTTTGAGTTATATTTTTGAAATCCTGAACTTCAGAAATTTATATTATTTCCCAAACTTATTTGTATCACTTTTTGTAAACCGTGAATGGCATTTAAATATATTTTGGTTTCACGATAATCATATGCTTGTGTTTACCCGTGACGTCCACCTCGTTCTTCCGCAAACCGTTTTGACGGTGTGTGACAATGTGAATCTAATTTTATAACTTTTTACATAAATAATTGAAATTTGGCAAAGGGAGGAGACCATTAGATCAGGAGATAAAAACAAAACTCAAGATCAAGATCATCATCATCCAAGTTTGGGGGGGTTTTTTCGTTTACGAAATACACCTTACAGTTCTTGATTCTACGTAAAATTACGATGATCTAAACTAAAACTTCAAAATCAACGAATTTGAAGTAGAACCCAGATCACATAATAACCTCAAATTACACCAATCTACAAATATCATGATCATCATCAACAACAATTGTAATCTAAATAATTCAAGATTTTTAAGAAATTTACCATAAAATTCCCATCTTGAAATATCCCCAAATTGATAAAAAAAGAATTCTTTGGAAAATTAAGCACCGTAAATCTCCAATCGTCGTGATCAATATCGTGGGAATTTAAAGGCAAAGCGTTGTAACGTATAAATCATCATCAGGGTTAGAAGAAAACCCGAATTCATCCGATGGTGTAGGGAGGTTTAGATCAAACGGTAACGGTTTCCGTGAAGATGACGTAAGATCTCCGTCACAATAATAATCGTTAACCACGGATGACGACGAATCGCAATTACTATGGCAATCGTCGTCGTGAATCACTGGTGGCGGTTTACGCCGGTGGTGTGTTTTAACCGGATTCGATGGCCGTGGCCCGCTCGTTGATTCCACGGTGCTGCTCAGACTACTCATCGTCGGCCGTTGATGGTGATTCGCGTAATCAACGGCGGGATGATCGTCGATTTCGTGTGAGGGTAAACATGGAAAATTGGTTTTGGCTTTTGAGCCACGGAGGGAGCGTGCGGCGGCATCGTAGGCACGTGCGGCGTCCTCGGCGGAGTCAAAAGTGCCCAACCAGACCCGGGCTTTCTTCCACGGGTCACGGATCTCCGCGGCGAACCGACCCCATGGTCTCTTTCGAACCCCACGGTACCGTGGCTGGTTGATCTCTTCCGGTGATGCTCCGATCGTTTCTCCGGCGGCGGCTTTCGTTCTGGTTCCTCGTCGCATAGCCATTCTTTTCCGGTGGATTAATACAAGCGGAGAAGCTATATAGGTTCGATCTTGGAAACTTTTATTGGTTCAATTCAGAAATCATCTCGGCGATCCATCAGTTTTTCAAGATTTCTTGATATTCCGATCTGTGTGTCTCTATCTTACCTTATCTTTTTTTGTTTCTCTTTCTAAAATTTCTTGTTCTTAATCTCCGCAATGGAGAAAAGAAATCCGGCATCATTTGCCCGGGATTATTTTAATATTTATTCTGATATGACTAGTGTATGGACCAAAATGCCTGATAATATTTTATTCTTTTTCCTTTTGTTTTTCTTGATTTTTATGGTTTGTGGTTAATATTGTAATTGTATCTACCGGTGTAACCGAGTAAGTGAGTTAAGTTGTTCGTCAGCCACTCAAATTGACTCGGTAAAAGATGGATTTAAGTTTGAATTAAATGAGCTTGAGCTGAGCTTCAGGCTTAACTTATAGCTCGTTCATTAAGCTCGTTAGCCTAAACTAGGTCTTTGCAAATTGGACCGAAAACCTATTAGAACAACAATACCGGACCGGATCAAACCAAGCCACATCGGATCGGTTCTCGATTCTATTTTTTATGAAAAATTGGTTCTCAGTTCCAATCGGTTCGGTTTTGACCGTTCGGTCCAAGACCGAGATAACCAAAAAAAAAAGTCGAAAAATTACTTTGGTTCTCGGTTTGGTTCGGTTCCCGCTAGTTCTTGGTATGGTTTTTTCAGTTTTATGCGTTTTTTCGAATGTGTGCTCACCCCTATTAAGTGCGCATTTTTTTATGTTGTTAAGTATAGTAGGTATTCCGTATTTCAATGATAGGTTGTTTGTTACACTAGTTATCCCTGATGTTAAATTTGGCTGAAAAATTCGTGGCCAGATTACTCTTTGTAATAAATAAACAAAAAAGACTATGCATGTAATAAATAGGATAACCACATTAATATGCATGAAATTTACTCTACTAATTGATTTTTTTTCTTTTTATTTTATTTCTCTTTTATCTATATGTTCTTGCACCATTTAAGAGTGAAGACACACCACTCACTTTTATTTCTTTAATTTTAAAGCTCAATCATACATCATTATGCGAACTCTTCTTTTGACTGCAACGACTGTTAAATACTAGCACAAAAGCCGGTACACAAATTAACATTTCGGTTCTAAGCTAGATAAATTCTAAAGACTTAACCCTAGAATAATTTTATTGTCAAGCTTATGTATATTTGATTAATTAAGAATATAACGTTTATAAAAATTGATTGAACAGGTGCTAGGTGCCTTCTTCTTGCTGATCTAGGATCTGACTCGTTTTGTAAGGCGACTAATCTCAGAGTGACCACCCGTTTTACGGGTGGGTAAGAGTCTGCACGAGTGAACCTCCGTGAATTTAAGTAGTTTTTTTTACTCACACGAAATATTTTCAACTTATGTTTTGTTTTTTAATATAAAATTAGTATATTTATTAGAGACTTATGTCATCAAAATCTTGGGACTCATATTTTGTTTTTGAATACTCCCTCCATCCTTTTTATTTTCTAACGATCTATTTTAGTATGTCCCAAAATTATTGTTAACATAAAAAGTTACACCTATCAAACAATGGTCAGGTGGTAAATATTAAATTTTATTGGTTACACAGTGCAATAAATATATTTTTCTTAAATTATGTGTATTTTTGTCTGTAAACAATAAACTTATGACAGAAAGAGTATAAAATAATGTTAATCACCAAATAATTTTTTTGATATCTTATGAAAATGGCGAGTAAAAACCTATATAATTCAAAACTTACATTTATAATAATGATCAATATGTTACATGTTTTTTTTTTCTAATCTAATATAAAAATGTAAAATATATACATTATTATAACAATGAGTATTTGCGGAAATTCTATTTAATCAACTTTTGTTGGTAGGTAATTTATCAAACCAGGAATGTTAGGCGACTAAAAGATGTGGTGGAAATTTCATTGCATCTGAATGATCATTACATTTAAAGAAAAGACAATTTTCTGTAAACTTGATAGCATCCAAACGAGTAGCGTTCTGAGTTCGGTTTAAAGACTTTAAGCTAATTAGGTTTTAGTGTGATGAACCTTGATGATGTAGGTTTTAGCTTGTTCTTGATTTTCTCGAAAATTTTCTTTAAATTAAATATATAGATGTTAATTATTTCGAATTACACAAATTTTTTGGCTTAATGGTTTGTATTATCTGTATTTTCAGCAAATATAAATTAAGGAATTAATTATCTAACTAGAAAGATATGATGATATAGTTTTTTTCTTGAACGGCTAATATATACACTCAATAATTTAATGGAAAATGATAATGACAGACCTAAATAACAAGACAAAACTAATAACAAAACCGCCCCCTAAATTTTAGGAATACTACACTATCAATGAATGTACAAGCGTTTTATGCATGTTAGAGACGGCCCTAGGGTTGTCATTAACAAAAACCTAATTTTATATACTTCCTCTGTTTCAAAATAAGTGATACACTTTAGATTTCACGGTTTTTGGGGCAAAATATGATAATAAAGGTTAATTAGATTAAATTGTATAGTTAGTTAATGATGTGTCCCACATATATTGATTAAAGTGAATTTAATGGTGTTTAAAAGTAAAAGTAAGGGTAAATGTGTCTTTTCACTATATTAAAGGAGATAGTTAGTGGGTGTGGGTCCCATTACCTTTTACCAAATATGGTAAGTTTTTAAAGTGTATCACTTATTTTGAAACACCTCAAAATGGAAAGTGTATCACTTATTTTGGAACGGAGGAAGTATATTTTTGTCCACGCCGGAACTTGAACACATAAACATGTGGGATACCATAAACACTGGAAACCGTTTGGTTATAAGCTTTTTCCTTATTGTTATGATTTTATATTTTATATTTTATGATACACTGGACACCCTCGTTTTACTTCGAACTTTTGGAATAGCTTGCAACGAGAATTGGGGACGCGGGTGAACTTGAGTATCGCGTATCATCCTCAAACTGATGGGCAATCGGAAAGTACAATACAAACACTTGAAGACATGTTGCCGGCGTGTTTCCTAGAGTACGGTGGGTCGTTGGATTCTCATTTTCCATTGATCGAATTTGCTTATAATAACTCGTATCACTCAAGTATAAAGATGCCACCGTACGAGATGTTGTATGGGCGTCGGTGTCGAACCCCGACGTGTTGGTTGGAAGCGGGACCCGATATTGTTCGAATGACCGCGGATAAAGTTTCCATTGCCCGAGAAAAGTTGAAAGCCGCCCGTGACCAACAGAAGATGTATGCTGAACCGAGACGTAGACCCGCAACGTTCTCGGAAAAAGAGATGGTTTATTTGAAGGTATCACCTTGGAAGGGTGTTATTCGTTTTGGCAAACGGTGAAAGTTGGCCCCGAGGTTTATTGGGCCGTTTCGAATTAGCAAGGTAGTGAATGCTCAATCGGTACCACTCGAGTTACCACCGGAGTTGTCGGCAATTCACAGCACTTTCAACATTTGCTATTTGAGAAAGTGTAACATCGAAGATCCGAGCCAAATCCTCTCGGCGCAAGAGTTGCGGGTGGATACGAGAAAGAGGTTGGTTGAGGAACCGATGTAGTTGTTGGATCGTAAAGTAACAAAGTTGAGAAAGAAACAAATTCCGATGGTTTGGTAAAGTGGAAGCACAGTTTGGGTGCGGATATGACTTGGGAGACGGAAGCCGATATGCAGGAACGTTATCCCTCCTTATTTGATCGAGATGGGATTCCGGGGACGGAATCTTCCTATGTGGGGGAGAGTTGTAACATCCCAAAACCCGGCCTAATAGTTTATTGACCCTAAGGTATTTTAATAAAGGATTATCTGATTAAATGCCAATAAGGGGGCCCACTCTTGTTTGGCCGGTCGTGAGAGAGGGAGAAGGAACCTCCTTTTCCTCTTTTCTCTTTTGTTTTTTTAAACCTTATCCCAAAACACTTTCACTATTCCATTGCAAAACACAATCTTCTCTCTCTACTTGTACTTCTTTATTCTTGAGCTTGTTCTTGGTGATTCTTGGTGCTTGGATCCGAATTTCATACTAAAGTTTGTGTAGAAGAATCCTAGAAGTAAGCTACACCTTCTCTTTGACTTGTTTATGATGTTCTTAAATTTGTTATGAACTAGGGTTTGTGATCTCTAGTGTTTTATGGTTGAATCTTGTAGTGAATGTTGTTTCATGTGTTTTTACGAGCTTTGACATGTAATGTATGCTTGATTGTTGGAAGAAACCTTGGTTTGGTGAAAATCACCTTCAACCTCCATTAATGGTGGATGTTGAAGGTGGGTTTTGACAAACCTTGGATTTCTTGATGTTTGAATGGTTGGAATTGTTTATTAGGCTGAGAAAACATGTTTAGTTAGTTAAGGATGATGAAAACCAAGTATAGATGGATTTGTGAATTGAACTAGCTAGTGTTTGGATAGTTGGGTCAAAATGGTGATCTAGTGATTGTGAAGGTAAAATACTTGCAATTTGGATAGTTATGAACTTGATGATTTGTTTAAACGGTCATGACTTGCTTATGTAGAGGATGTGGTTTAGTTGGTGGAATTTGGGAAGTATTGGGGTCATATTCGGTTTTGGTCCGTTTGGGTCAATTAGTCGTGAAATGGCTAAATGGTTATAATTGACTAATTGGTATGTTGTGATTGTTAAACTAGTTGATGATATCATAAAATGTGTATTTTATGAGCTTTGGGTCGTATTTTGTTAAATTGACGATTTTAACAATTCGGTGGATCGCTCACTAACTCGGTAAATTTGTTACAGGTGTAACATCCTGAGACTCGGCCTAGAAATTTTTTTAATTACTTTCGGTAAGTAATTTATTTGTTTATTGTTTTATATAAATTATTTGATTTAATTATATTTAATTGTATTTTTAACCATGAGTTAAAATTAGTAAAACTGAGATATTTAAATATTAAAATGATTTTTATATATTTGGGTTCATCTTTGAACCCGGGTTCCGAAAATATTCTCGTTGTTAAAATTGGAGTTAGTTAGGTCTATTTAATTTATCTGCGAAGTTAATATCCTATACTGCGTTTTAAATAAAATTACCTGTGTGGAAAGGAGAGGTGTACGTGTTATGTTTGTGGGTATGTGTCAAAAAATCAGATTATCCCTCTTGTTCCTTGCCTGTACACGACACACACACTCCTACACACACACTTTTGAGTTTTCTCCAAAATTGAAGATCAAATCTTGAAGTTCTTGTCCCTTCCTTGTGATTTTCGGATTCTAGAAGCAAAACTAAGTAAGTTCTCTCCTTCCTTGGCTAGGGATTCATGTTCTTGATGTAGGGATGAACTAGGGTCCTTGAGTTAGTGGTTTTTTATGAATTTGTTGATGAATCTTGCTTGTAATCCGAAATTGATGCTTGATTTGGTGTTTATTTGTGTTCTTGCAAGTATTATATGAATTGTTGTTAGTTATAGCTCATTTGGAGAAGCTTTCATGAAGCTCCATCAATGGTGTTCTTCCCAATTTGATGAATTGTGTATTTTGGTGTTCTTGATGTTTGGTTAGGTTAATATATGCATGTTAGAAGTGATAATTGTTGTATAGGTTTGATTGTAACTTAAATTGTCGAATTGGTCATGAATTAACAAGTTTGAATGAGTTTTTGGTAAAAATCCCGTAAGCACAAAAATATGGCAGATTTTGACCATTTTGCAAAAATCATATAAAATCAACCGTAATTCCGTTTTGGGCGTGCGACCAGTCGATTCGAAGGTCTAAGAGTCTACTTTATTAATATCATAATTTCATTAACTGATAAGGTCAGAACAGTAGTCATAATTCTGAGTTAATAGCAGGTGGTCAAATGCATCTTTTTAGGTTAAACTTGTATTGATTATTTTGGGTGTTTCAAAGTATAACTAATTAATATGAAGTTGGTTATTATATGGTAATTGTATACTTGATGAAATGTTAATTAGGTGTGTGTAAACATTGGAAGTTAATAAAATGATTTTGACCCGTTTGGGCCTTATATGATGAAACTTGACTAAATGCATATTTTTAACATTGGACTTATACTTTAAATGTTTAGTTGGAAGTAATATGGCATTAGCATGTTTATGAAAGTGTTATTTGATGAATTGATCTTTACATGGTAGTGTTTGGATGTTTTTTTTAGGTAAAAGACATAAAACTAGTCAAATTGGTAATATATGACTTTAACTTGGAAATTGTTAGCCATTGTTGTAGTTCAATAAATTGATCATATAAGAGTTTTATAAAGTATATTAACATGTCTTAATTGGTAGTTTGTGGTTTTGACCCGTTTTTTAGAATTGTTAGTTAAATTCTTGAATTGTTGACTTTGGTCAAACCTTGAAGTTGACTTTAGTCTTGGATGACTTGTAAACTTGGGACTATCAATTTCATGTCATAAATGTGTTACTTGATTAATTGGAAGTATGTTTGAGGTAGTTTCGGGTCTTGAACCGTTTGGTTGTTAAATTGTGCAATTTGACTTAAATAAAGTCAAAGTTGGTTAAGCTTGTATATGGATGCAAGTAGTATGTCAATAACTTAAATTAGTGATAAATGGATAACTTGACAATGTGGTATTAGTAAATTGCAAGTTTGACTTGATTAAGTGTCCCGACCCGTTTGGGCCGATTATGTGCAATTTGGATAAAAATGCATGATGAATTGCTTGGAAGTGACTTAATGGAATTCTAGACATTGTCAATTAATATGTTTTGAAATGCAAGTGTTAAGTTGTCAATTGGTTGTACACATATAATGGTTTGACTTATAATTTGTACTTGTTGCAAAGTTAATGATTTCGGGTAACTAATTCGGTATTCGTTTTGTTACAGGAAAGGGAAAAGAAACTCAGTGATATAAGACTACTGAGTTCTTCACAAGGGAAGCTAAGGTGAGTGGACTTAACCTTCTTTCTTGTGTGATGTACAAAATTAGGGAATGGTAGAGTTTTGAGAAAAAGTGCAGGATTTGGTATCTGGGGGAGTTCGCGTCGCGAACTCGTGTTCGCGATCGTGAACTCGGGTCAGAGAAATGGGGTCTTGGTCGTGAAGAAGTTCGCGGATCGTGAACTCTTAGTTCGCGACGCGAACTCTGAGTTCACGACGCGAACTTGGTCATGAGCAGATTTTCTTGTTTGATTTGGGAAAATTCATTCTTCTTGGTTTTCATTGATTTTCCAGTGGTACCATTAATTGTGGGATTGTTAATGGTAGTATGTGCACATGTTTTCTAGAGTTTAGCTATGAGTGGGTTTTGGCTAGGCTTCGTTACTATTGGATGGGGTGCTCAGACTCCTACGAATGTGTTCCGTCAGGGGTGAGTACCGTGCTAATAGTAAAGTGGCCATCGGTAAACTGTTGTTCGGCCAACAACAGTTGTAGGTACCTTGCAAGTCCGCCGATACTCTCATAACGTCCAATTGCTTGTGGAAGTTTGGACGGTTTTCTCCCTTTCGATTTCTCTTGATTTCTAATTTGTTGTGGTTATGCAAATTGATGTTTATTTCTATTCACTTAGCTTTGTGCTAATCCCTCATTTGTTGACTCTTTTCAGGTTGTGGATTTGGCTTGACTAGAGTCGGGTTTCTAAAATCGCTTCCGTATGCATATATAAAAAAAAATGGCTCTAGTATTTGTGGTGTTACAATTTGGTATCAGAGCCTCGGTTTGGCGATGGTTGCACATTTAGGTGTACCATTCCCAAATCGTGGCTCGAGTTGGTCAAAATTCCTTAATTTCGAGTGGATTAGTTGAGTGAATATGAATTGTGGTCTAGTAGTAGTTAGTATAATAGGTACTAACGGATTAAACTAAGAGTTTGTGAGATGTTGTGTTTGTTACAGGTATGGCCGATAACGATCCCAACCCGTTGGTAATCCCGTCGAACCCCGAACCGGAAATCATTGGTACATCTAGAAATGCAAATGCAGATAGAGAAGATTATATTTTGAGAATGGAAAGTCGATTGGAACACCTCCAAAATCTTGTTGATAGCATGAATCAGGATCAGAATAACCAACCACCAAACATCCCTCACACGTTTACCTCTATATTATCCGCCCCTACCATGCAAGTTCCCACAACTTCCGCTTTTACCATGACGGTTCCCCTAATGTCAACCACATCCGAACCTCATCCTATAATGTCACAACCACAATACTATTATGTTAACCCAAGCCAAGGTTTACCCCAATATCAATTCACCAATCAACCTTATCCATTCGGTATGAAACCGAATTGTACTTTCAAACAATGTTTAGACTTTAAACCCCCTGAATTTAGTGGAAGCAGGGATCCCAATGTCACTATGAACTGGTTAAGAGAAATGGAGAGAACCTTAGATGCTTGCGGGTGTGATGACCAACACCGGGTGATGTATGCCACACGGAAGTTAGTAGGTGGTGCTATGAATTGGTGGGATACTTTAATTGAACATCTACCCAAGGAAGTCAAAAACAGTATAACATGGGATCAATTTAAAGAACAAGTGTGCAAACGTTATTGCAATTCGTTTGAGATGGATAGAATTCGATCAGAATTCTTAAATTTGCGGATGACTGAAAGGATGACAGTTGATGATTTGATCGAGCAATTTAATGAAAAGCTGAGATTTGTGCAACAATGGGTTCCCGATGAGTCGTCAAAAATAAAACATTTTATTGGAGCTTTACGACTCGAATACTGAACTACAGCGAGGCTCGCAACCACTTTGTCACAGGCCTTCGATTTGGCCAAAACAGTAGAAGGTGATTTGAATACTCGAGATTGGGTGATCAGGGATAGGTCAGAGTATCAAAATTTTAAGTCTGCACAATCGGATTCCAAAAAGAATAAGAAAGGGCAGGGAAATCAAAAGCATGAAAACTCGAATCATATACAGTCAGGAGGTAGTTCTAGTCAGAAGGCACAATGGTGTGCTAGGTGCAGATCTTCTCACACGGGTGGTTGTACAACTCAGACTATGAGATGTGTCAAGTGTGGTCAGTTCGGGCACGAGTGGAATGATTGTAGGTTCCCGCGAAGTGTATGTTGGAATTGTCAGAAAGAGGGTCACAGGGTCGGTGACTGTCCTTCAGAAAGGAGATCGGGTTCAGGGTCGGGGTTGGCGAGTGGGTCGTTATCTTCAACAGGCCAGAAGAGAAAGAATCACCCTACACCCGAGGGTAGGTCATTTCAGATGATCGTGGGAGATACTACCTCCACTGATGATGATGATATCACAGGTATGTTTCGATAAACTAATTACTTATACGTATGTTAATTGTATTGAAGCATATTGCTTATTTGTGATTATGAATTATGTGATGAACTGAAAATTGTTTATGTGTGTGTTTACTCCATTAGGAATAAAGATAGTTAGTGATATATGGATTTAAGTCTTCATCTATTTGTTGAGGTTCAATTTGTTTTGGTAAATGATTGTTGTACTCGTCCGTTAATGTGATGCCTATAGTTAGATTGGTGTAATCTTAGGCATTGACTAAGTAGTCCTATGTAGGATTGCTACTTGATTTAAGAAAATTTAATTCACCTATCAAGTCACATGTAGTGACTCGATAAGTGTTAGCCGAATTTATTGACCATTGTATATTGAATTATGATTATATTGTTAAATGATATACTGAATTGCTAACAAATGAAGATAGTAGTGGTTTGAAAAGTGAAGACTGACATGTTGACTTTTGTTTTGCATGGCCACTTAGTTGAAATACATTGTTGTATGCTTTTAAAAGTGTTAATTGGTTCTTTCATGTGTTATAGATATTAAATAAGAAGGAAAGTTAATGAAATATATCTGAATGATTTCTCTATGACTCGAATTGTTATAGGTTGGATTTTCTAAAAATGCCGTTATATGTGAAAATTGATTAGAATTTGGATTTCGAAAAGTGTAATTTTGAGAATTAGTGATTTATGACTGTGGATTTATTATAATTATTCTAAAATTATGAGATTTTTAACAAGTTAAACCGCTTAAGAGTGCAAAATTTTGGTGAAATAATAAACATAAGAGGATATTTGAGAATCTAAGACACTTAAAATGTTGCATTACTTTAAATAAAAATAGATTGTCTATGCTTTGCAATGGTTTTAATCGTTTAAGTAGAGTTATGCGGACCATGACTTGGAAATTGTGATAAATGACATTACGTAATTATCAACTTTTAAATATAAAACGTGCAAATTGTACATGCCGAAAGAGTTTACAGTGTGTGATTATCTGAAGAAATTATGATTATTTTGCGAATTACTTAAATATAAATGACTTCTTGTTAAGTGCATAAATTAAAAACAACGTAACTAGAGAATTTGTCGAATGAGACACCAAGTTTGAAACTACAAAGAAAAGGAAATGAGGATTTAATAAATTATTATTTCGATAATATTAATAAAATGGAGGAACAATAAGAATTATATTTTGACATGTAAATATGAGACATAGATATAATGATATTTATAAACTTGTTTATTTCTTTTGTGTGTAATCAATGAGATTTCGAGGACGAAATCTTTTTAAGGGGGTAGAATTGTAACATCCTGAGACTCGGCCTAGAAATTTTTTAATTACTTTCGGTAAGTAATTTATTTGTTTATTGTTTTATATAAATTATTTGATTTAATTATATTTAATTGTATTTTTAACCATGAGTTAAAATTAGTAAAACTGAGATATTTAAATATTAAAATGATTTTTATATATTTGGGTTCATCTTTGAACCCGGGTTCCGAAAATATTCTCGTTGTTAAAATTGGAGTTACCTATGTCTATTTACTTTATCTGTGAAGTTAATATCCTATACTGCGTTTTAAATAAAATTACATGTGTGGGAAGGAGAGGTGTACGTGTTATGTTTGTGGGTATGTGTCAAAAAATCAGATTATCCCTCTTGTTCCTTGCCTGTACACGACACACACACTCCTACACACACACTTTTGAGTTTTCTCCAAAATTGAAGATCAAATCTTGAAGTTCTTGTCCCTTCCTTGTGATTTTCGGATTCTAGAAGCAAAACTAAGTAAGTTCTCTCCTTCCTTGGCTAGGGATTCATGTTCTTGATGTAGGGATGAACTAGGGTTCTTGAGTTAGTGGTTTTTTTATGAATTTCTTGATGAATCTTGCTTGTAATCCGAAATTGATGCTTGATTTGGTGTTTATTTGTGTTCTTGCAAGTATTATATGAATTGTTGTTCGTTATAGCTCATTTGGAGAAGCTTTCATGAAGCTCCATCAATGGTGTTCTTCCCAATTTGATGAATTGTGTATTTTGGTGTTCTTGATGTTTGGTTAGGTTAATATATGCATGTTAGAAGTGATAACTGTTGTATAGGTTTGATTGTAACTTAAATTGTCGAATTGGTCATGAATTAACAAGTTTGAATGAGTTTTTGGTAAAAATCCCGTAAGCACAAAAATATGGCAGATTTTGACCATTTTGCAAAAATCATATAAAATCAACCGTAATTCCGTTTTGGGCGTGCGACCAGTCGATTCGAAGGTCTAAGAGTCTACTTTATTAATATCATAATTTCATTAACTGATAAGGTCAGAACAGTAGTCATAATTCTGAGTTAATAGCAGGTGGTCAAATGCATCTTTTTAGGTTAAACTTGTATTGATTATTTTGGGTGTTTCAAAGTATAACTAATTAACATGAAGTTGGTTATTATATGGTAATTGTATACTTGATGAAATGTTAATTAGGTGTGTGTAAACATTGGAAGTTAATAAAATGATTTTGACCCGTTTGGGTCTTATATGATGAAACTTGTCTAAATGCATATTTTTAACATTGGACTTATACTTTAAATGTTTAGTTGGAAGTAATATGGCATTAGCATGTTTATGAAAGTGTTAAGTGATGAATTGATCTTTACATGGTAGTGTTTGGATGTTTTTTTAGGTAAAAGACATAAAACTAGTCAAATTGGTAATATATGACTTTAACTTGGAAATTGTTAGCCATTGTTGTAATTCAATAAATTGATCATATAAGAGTTTTATAAAGTATATTAACATGTCTTAATTGGTAGTTTGTGGTTTTGACCCGTTTTTTAGAATTGTTAGTTAAATTCTTGAATTGTTGACTTTGGTCAAACCTGGAAGTTGACTTTAGTCTTGGATGACTTGTAAACTTGGGACTATCAATTTCATGTCATAAATGTGTTACTTGATTAATTGGAAGTATGTTTGAGGTAGTTTCGGGTCTTGACCCATTTGGTTGTTAAATTGTGCAATTTGACTTAAATAAAGTCAAAGTTGGTTAAGCTTGTATATGGATGCAAGTAGTATGTCAATAACTTAAATTAGTGATAAATGGATAACTTGACAATGTGGTATTAGTAAATTGCAAGTTTGACTTGATTAAGTGTCCCGACCCGTTTGGGCCGATTATGTGCAATTTGGATAAAAATGCATGATGAATTGCTTGGAAGTGACTTAATGGAATTCTAGACATTGTCAATTAATATGTTTTGAAATGCAAGTGTTAAGTTGTCAATTGGTTGTACACATATAATGGTTTGACTTATAATTTGTACTTGTTGCAAAGTTAATGATTTCGGGTAACTAATTCGGTATTCATTTTGTTACAGGAAAGGGAAAAGAAACTCAGTGATATAAGACTACTGAGTTCTTCACAAGGGAAGCTAAGGTGAGTGGACTTAACCTTCTTTCTTGTGTGATGTACAAAATTAGGGAATGGTAGAGTTTTGAGAAAAAGTGCAGGATTTGGTATCTGGGGGAGTTCGCGTCGCGAACTCGTGTTCGCGATCGTGAACTCGGGTCAGAGAAATGGGGTCTTGGTCGTGAAGAAGTTCGCGAATCGTGAACTCTTAGTTCGCGACGCGAACTCTGAGTTCACGACGCGAACTTGGTCATGAGCAGATTTTCTTGTTTGATTTGGGAAAATTCATTCTTCTTGGTTTTCATCGATTTTCCAGTGGTACCATTAATTGTGGGATTGTTAATGGTAGTATGTGCACATGTTTTCTAGAGTTTAGCTATGAGTGGGTTTTGGCTAGGCTTCGTTACTATTGGATGGGGTGCTCGGACTCCTACGAATGTGTTCCGTCAGGGGTGAGTACCGTGCTAATAGTAAAGTGGCCATCGATAAACTGTTGTTCGGCCAACAACAGTTGTAGGTACCTTGCAAGTCCGCCGATACTCTCATAACGTCCAATTGCTTGTGGAAGTTTGGACGGTTTTCTCCCTTTCGATTTCTCTTGATTTCTAATTTGTTGTGGTTATGCAAATTGATGTTTATTTCTATTCACTTAGCTTTGTGCTAATCCCTCATTTGTTGACTCTTTTCAGGTTGTGGATTTGGCTTGACTAGAGTCGGGTTTTGGAAGTCTGACCGTACTCTGATTTTGTAAACCGGGTCGAGCCTGTTTTTAGTAACACCTTTAAATGTTTTATATATTTTGGTTAATATGTAAATGGCCTTTATAATATGTAATAAATAGGGTTTATAGTTTTCTAAAATCGCTTCCGTATGCATATTTAAAAAAAAAAATTGGCTCTAGGATTTGTGGTGTTACAACAGGAACCAGGAAGGAGACTCAGTGATACTAACTCACTGATTTAAGGAACCGAAGGTTGAAAAGTGAGTGGATTTAACCTACAACTCGGGTTTCGTTCTTTTCCGTTTGGTATTTGCATACTAGAGAAAAACGTAGGAAATTAAAATGTCTGGAGAGTTAGCGACACGAACTCCTACTCCCGATCGTGAACTTCGAGTAGAGAATTTGGGGTTGAAACGTGAAGAGTCCGCGGGCAAGTTCCCGACGCGAACACGAGTTCGCGAACGCGAACTGTAGTTCGCGACTGGGAACTTCCACGACACTTTTCGTTGTGTTTTTCGTAGCTAGCCTACTTGATATGTATACCTAGTGTTAGAGGAATACCATACATGACAATGTGCGCATTCGGGACGAGGTCAGTGTCGGATGGATAACGCCTGGGCATAGTGTATCGATTAATATGGTATTCGGACCTTACCTATATACGTTACTGTAGGAAAACCTTATAGGATTCACATGGCGGAACTTGAATCCCACATTACTGGATCTCTACTAAACAATGGAATCACAAGAAGAATAAGATGAAGAACATTACCTTTAGATTGCTAAAGAATGATTAACCTCTACTGCACCACCTGGAAACGCTGCAAGACCGCGTTTTACCAATAAGGCAATGCACAAAGGCTTGTGTGTGTGCGTGTGTGTGTGTGTTTCGACGAACACAAACCCGAAACCCTTTGGGGTTTTAGTTCGGTCGATGGCAAAGGAGAGGGAGAGGGAGAGAGTGTTTAGGGTTTATCTAAGCAAGTGAATTAACCCTAAGCCTTAACCTTAGATCCTTATTTATAAGGACTTAAGTTACAATTAAGTCCTTGGAGTTTAATTATGACTAATCTCATAATCAAACTTCCTATTAACACTTTAAACCCTTGGACTTTCACTAGTTAATTAATAGACTATTAATTAACTGTCCGTTAAATATTTAACTTAATATTTAATCATCCTCTTAAATAATAATTAACTATTATTATTTATTCTCTACTTTGTAATTAACTTAACTAGTTAATTATTCCACACAAGTTATGATATTGACTTTTTAGACATAGTCAATCCCGTCAATATCGCCTAATTTGAGTACGTTTTGTAAGTAAATTCATGTGATATTACTCAATATAGTGTTTTTTTTATGTATTTCAGGTGGTATAGTAGAAACGAATGCGAAAAAAGGTCAAAAAGATAGCCAAAAACATAAAATACAATATGGGAGTTCCCATTCGTGAACATGATCGTGAACTACTCAAAACCAACAAGAAAAATCTCTGGACACTGCTCACGATCGGGAACCAGAGCTCGCGATCTCCAACTTCCCGTGTTTGGGAGTTCGCAACGCGAACTCTTAGAGTTCACGAAGCGAACTCTGCGTCCAGAAAGTCGATATATTGCAGATTAGAGCGAAAATGCAGTTATTTTTTACACCATATACATTTTTTGGCAGTTGAGGGCGATTTCCAGAGCAATTCTTCAAGGGTTTCTTGAAATATACAAGCAATTATTGATTTCTTATCACTTTGGAACAATTTCATGGTTGTATTTCTATCTTTGAATTCTTGTTTGTCGATTTCTAGCTTGTCTATGTGCTAGTAATCTTTTATATTCATCAAGTTTAGATGATTCTAGGGCTAAGTGTGGTTTAATTTTAGGATTATGTTTATGTTCAAACAACTGTTGATGTTAAATTACTCTTTTGGTTTAATCTATGAATATTCGTTTCTTAATCGTTTGTAATTGATTCAATTAGGTATTGACAACACTTGATTAAATTGACTACTTCTCCAAGTTTTCACTTGTGACCTAGTTGGTAATCCACTAGAAATATATTAGAAACAAGACTCAAATAATTTAAATTAAACATTAAGTTCAACCGTAGTAATGAAAATTCTAGGTAAGAAGACTTAGGTAATCCAAGTCGGTAATATCAACAAATAGAAGTGTGATTAATTATAACTTTTGAGAGAAGAAATTTCTATTAGTTGTAATTAGTTTATTAAACGGGATTGAGAGAAATCTAATACCGTGACTTCTAGAACATTAGATTAACCGGTGCTTAACGACCATACTTAGAACTAGATGAACCAATACATGGTGAATATCCTTTAAATCTCAAATCAACGTCCAAATTTGCGTTCTTTGTCATTTCAATTTAGTAATTATATTTCACAAAAAAAATCAAATCATGTTCAAAACTCTTTTCTTGATTAACTCTTTAGCTTACTTTCATTTGATTACATAAACCGTTCCCTGTGGATTCGATAACCCGAAATACTTACCTAAGCTATATTACCCACAATTAGGTATACTTGCCTATGAATGTGGTAGTCTAGATTAGTGGTATTTAGGAGCATAATTTTATAACTAGATCCGACACATCAAGTTTTTGGCGCCGCTTCCGGGGAGCGGTTTTATGTACTTGAGTTTTTGAAAGTTAATTAAGTAATTGATCCTTGTTTGGGAATCCATTCTTGAACAAGTTACTTTTTGTAATTTCTGGTTCTCCTCTATTTTGTTTATCAGTTGCATGTTAATCCTTTGCTGTGAGTTGTGCAGGTGTATGAACAACAAAAATAACACTAGAGGCAAAAAGTCTAAACCTGATCAACCCTCACCGTCCTCCGATACAGAGAAACTTTTTCGAAGGAGAAAGAGGACTCAATTAGAAGCAAGATATAACGCAACCATCAAGAAATCTCAAAATATTGGAGAACCAAGTCTTGAAAATCAAAATCCACTTTTTGAAGTTCAAGTCCAATGTTTTGAAAGTACAGAGTCGATTCTTGATATCCCGAAACCCCGGTTGATCCCGTTCCGGCAATGAGAATGTCCGAGATAACTGGCACCAATTTTGAAATTAAAAGCCAATTCCTTGTTATGGTTTGTGATTTGGGTTACGACGGTAGACTCACAAGTGACCCAAATCACCATATCGAATGTTTTAATGACATTTGTCATTTGTTTAAAATTCCAAACATTTCGCAAGATGCGATAAGACTTCGATTATTCCCATTTAGTCTAATTGGAGAGGAGAGAACTTGGATCAAGTCTCTCGAGCCAAACTCTATTTCGACTTGGGAAGAACTTCGAAGTCGTTTTATTCACCGTTATTTTCCACCCTCGAAAGCGGATAAATTAAAAACTGACATTATGGCCTTTCAACAGGAAGGGGGGGAAATATTAACGGAAGTATGGGAACGATTTAAAAGTATGCTAAGAAGGCTTTGAAAAGGACAATATTGTCCATCTTTTCTATAGGGGTTTATCAAACAATGCACGATCCACCCTCGATTCGTCGAGTGGTGACATATTCATGTATAAGACCCCTACGGAAGGATACCAACTTTTGGAGGATATGGCCATGCACAATGCGGAATGGGCTACCGATCGAAGAACCGGGAAACAAACAAGTTCCTTGAATGCAGTTGATGATAGACAAAGTGATGAAGTGGCCGCCATAAAAAACAATCAAGTCATGCTAGAACGTAAGTTAGATAAAATAACATCTTCTTTGCATGCTATACAGGTTGGATGCGACAAATGCGGTGGACCACACCTTACAAAAGAATGCCAAAAACATCAACCGATGGCAATCGAGGAGGAGGTTAACTACTTGAATCAAGGGTATGGTCAAAATTTTCAACGAGGAAACCAAGGGTTCAACAATAATTATAACAACAATAGAGTCAATTACAACAACAATAACAACAACAATTATCCCCCTAGACCATCACATCCACCCAGTTCCCCTCAAAATAACCAACCCAAGTACCCTCCTCGAAACAATGCTAACAATCCTGGATCGAGTTCTAAACGTGAAGAACAAATGTCTCTAGAGAGTATGTTTGGACAATTTATGGCTAGCCAAGCCAAAACAAACGAAGAAACCAAACAAGACTCTAAAGAGATGAAGCAAAGTATCCGAAACCAACAAGCAACAATTCAAAATCTAGAAAGAGATATTGAGAGGATTGCTCAAGCCTTAACCGAAAGACCACAAGGCAACCTACCCCCTTCTACTCAAGCCAATCCCAAAGGAGAATTCAACAATTCAAGGGATGTCAAAGCCATTACCACACGAAGTGGTAAAGAAGTAAGTTCACCTATGATTAAAATTGATGTTGACAATTCTAGTGAACAGGTACTTGTAGAAGATGGCACACCATTGATTGAAGAAGAGGTGCTTGTTGAAAAGATTGTAGAAAAAGATGAACCGGAGAAGATTGACCAAAAGAAGAAGAGTGAATCCAAGAAGGAAGCCACAACAAGTTCTTACCTACCTAAAGTTCCTTTCCCTCAACGGTTGCGGAAGGAGAAACTTAAAGAGAAATATTGTAAGTTTGTTGATATGATTAAACAGGTACGCATTAACGTGCCTCTAGTTGATATGTTGACAGGTATGCCAAATTATGGAAAATTTATTAAAGATTTGGTGTCTAACAAAGTGCAAAATGGAGGAAGCATCTTCAGTTGTGTTGAGTGAAGAATGCTCGGCGATCATACAATCCAAGATGCCACCAAAGCTAGAAGACCCAGGGAGTTTCATAATCCCTTGTCTTTTTAATAATTTACCAGTTTGTAATGCATTAGAAGATTTTGGAGCTAGTATTAATCTGATGCCCTTGTCAATTGCTACCAAAATAGGGTTAACCGATTTTAAGCCGACTAGGATGATCTTGAGACTCGCAAATCTTTCATACACATATCCCATTGGCATAACTGAAAATTTCCCTGTTAAGGTTGACAAATTTGTTTTCCCCACGGACTTTGTTGTTCTAGAAATGGATGTGGACCCAAAAGTCCCACTAATTCTAGGGAGACCATTCTTGAACACGGCGGATGCCATGATTCTCGTGTCTAAAAAACAACTAAGTCTCGGTGTTGATGATGATAGGGTCACATGTTCTATTGAGAAAGCCATGAAGCATACCTCCAAATCCGATGATGCTTGTTATTTCATTGATGTTATCGATTTATGTATCGGTGAGGAGGTTACTTCCTTTCTCGACCTCGATTGTGATGATATTACCATAAAATGTAATTTCACCACTGATTCCGATGAAACAATCCGCGATCTCCAAGAGTTCGAGGATTTGCGTCTTGTAGAGGATGAGGAATCCGAGGTAGGAGATGTAGATTTTGAGAAAATTGATCCTAAAGATAACCTTAGAATCAAAACATCGTTAGAAGATCCACCTACTCTAGAGCTAAAACCGTTACCAAATCATTTAGAGTATGCCCTTTTAGAAGGTATTTCCGATCTTCCGGTCATAATCTCATCAAAGTTATCCTCCACCGAAAAAGCCGAATTAATAAAAAATTCTCAAAACTCATAGACAAGCCATTGCTTGGAAAACGTCTGACATTCCGGGTATCAATCCCGCCTATTGTACACACAAAATCCTCATGGAGGAAAATTTCAAGCCAAGTGTGCAAAGGCAAAGGAGATTGAATCCCAATGTCAAAGATGTGGTTAAGAAAGAAG
The DNA here is from genome assembly GCA_963853835.1 of Calendula officinalis. Classification (NCBI taxonomy): domain Eukaryota; kingdom Viridiplantae; phylum Streptophyta; class Magnoliopsida; order Asterales; family Asteraceae; genus Calendula; species Calendula officinalis. The sequence goes on along the minus strand of OY970823.1, from coordinate 56,071,094 downwards.
TTCTCAAACTTCTTGATGCGGGACTTATCTACCCTATCTCCGATAGTCCGTGGGTGAGTCCGGTACAAGTTGTACCGAAAAAAGGGGGTATGACAGTTATAAAAAATGAGAAGGGTGAACTAATCCCTACTAGAACTGTCACGGGTTGGCGAGTGTTTATTGATTACAGCAAGCTAAATGACGCCACCCGTAATGATCATTTTCCTTTGCCATTCATTGATCAAATGTTGGAACGACTCGCGGGAAACAACTTCTATTGTTTCCTCGATGGCTTTTCCGACTATTTTCAGATTCCTATTGACCCCCTATATCAAGAGAAAACAACATTCACTTGCCCTTTTGGCACATTTGCTTATAGGAGAATGCCGTTAGGTTTATGCAATGCTCCGGCCAAGTTCCAACGTTGCATGACAACTATTTTCCAAGACATGATAGAGGATTGTATGGACGGATTCATGTATGACTTCTCGGTTTTCAGGAACTCATTTACTTCATGTCTAGAAAATCTTGAGAGAATATTGAGTAGGTGCGAGGAGTCCAATTTAGTGCTAAATTGGGAAAAATATCACTTCATGGTGCGTGAAGGCATCGTGTTAGGGCATAAAATTTCTGAGAAGGGAATTGAGGTAGACAAAGCCAAAATAGATGTCATGTCTAAGCTACCTCTGCCCCTCGAATGTGAAATCCGTTAGGAGTTTCCTTGGTCATGCGGGTTTTTACGACTTATCATAAAAGATTTTTCAAAAATCACCCCGACCCATGACCCATTTACTTGAGAAGGATATACCGTTCATTTTCTTGAATGAATGTGTGGAATCCTTTAATTTGTTAAAGGAAAAACTAACCGAGGCTCTGATCATGGTTTCTCCCGATTGGGAATTACCATTTGAGTTGATGTGTGATGCGAGTGATTTTGCACTCGGTGCGGTGTTAGGGCAGCGAAAAAATAACCACTTTCAACCAATCTATAATGCTAGCCGAACACTAAATGGTGATTAAGTGAACTATACAACCACCGAAAAATAATTACTTGCGGTTGTGTCCGCTTTTGACAAATTTCGACCCTATCTTGTGTTGTCGAAAACCATAGTCTACACTGATAATTCGACATTAAAACATCTCTTTGCTAAGCAAGACGCCAAACCTCGACTCATACATCGGATTCTCCTTTTGCAAGAATTCGACATTGAGATCAAGGATAAGAAAGGGGTGGAAAACCTTGCAGCCGATTATTTATCCCGCCTCGAAAATCCGCATTTGGAGGAATGTGATAAAACAGGATAAATGACAAATTTCCCGATGAATTCCTTGAAGTAGTTAACGCTTTACAAGTTTCCAATGACCCGTGGTTCTCCGACATGGCTAATTATTTGGCGGTGGGTGTCCTTATAAAGGGTTTAACTCGTCAACAAAAAGGGAAATTTTTCTCGGATCTCAAGTACTATTATTGGGAGAATCCTTACTTATTCCGGGTCGAACCTGATTTTGTTCATAGACGATGTGTGGCCTGTGATGAAGCTTATGTTATTCTCAACGAATGTCACAAGGGACCCACCGGGGGCCACTTCGGACCTAACCTTACCGCCCGGAAAGTGCTCGATGCGTGATTTTATTGGCCAACAATTTTTAAAGATTCATTTAAATTGGTCAAAGCGTGTGATGCTTGCCAAAGAACGGGTAGCATCTCCAAACGAGACGAAATGCCTCAACATAGCATTCAAGTTTGTGAGGTGTTCGATGTTTGGGGCATTTATTTCATGGGCCCATTCCCGAGCTCCTATGGTAATAAGTACATTCTTGTGGCCGTCGACTACGTCTCAAAATGGGCCGAGGCAAAGGCATTAACAACAAATGATGCCCGGGTCGTAGTCAAATTCATTCAAGCTCTCTTTTGTAGGTTCGGTTGTCCTCGTGCTCTCATTAGTGATCGGGGCACTCATTTTTCCAATCACTTAATGTTGAAAACTTTGCAAAGATATGGTGTCCGTCATCGTTTTTCAACTTCTTATCATCCACAAACAAGTGGACAAGTTGAAAACACTAATCGAGCATTAAAGAGGATCATTGAGAAAACAATCGATAGAAATCCCAAAATTTGGTCTCAAAAATTGGATGATGCTCTTTAGGCATTCCGAACCGCGTTTAAAACGCCAACCGGTTACACCCCGTACCGCATGGTTTACGGGAAGGCATGTCACATTCCCATTGAAATTGAACATAAAGCCTTTTGGGCACTTCAAGAATGTAACATGGATGTAATCATGGCGGGTAACAACCGCAAATTCCAATTGAATGTTCTTACCGAAGAAAGATCTCATGCTTACGAGAATTCTCGAATTCACAAAGAAAATACGAAACGTTGGCATGACAACAAATTGAAAACAATCAAATGTTTCAAACCGGGAGATAAAGTCTTAATTTATCAATCTCGTTATAAGTTTTCTCCCGGAAAACTGAAATCCAAATGGGTCGGTCCTTACACCGTTGCTCAACAAAACCCATCCGGGTATGTGGAACTCATTTGTGATAGTGGCTGTTTTAGCATAAATGGTCACCGTTTGAAACACTATTATGAGGGAGATGGTAATAGTGAGAAAGAGAAGTTGGAGGAAGAGGAGGTGATTCATTTCATCTCGATTGGTGCTCGTAAGTAAGAAGAGAGTAGCATCGAGTCGAGCTCTAGACTCAATAATCTTTGAAGCGCTTCTCGGGAGGCAACCCATGTGTATTGTGGTTGATTCCTTTTCCTTTCAGCTTTATTTTAATCTTTAGTGTTAATTTTCTGCATTCATTAGGTATTTTTTGTGGTAATTATGCTTGAAATTCTGGAACAAAATCGAGTTTTGGCCAAATTTTGGAGTTCGCGTCAAGAACCAGACCTCGCGGTCGCGAGAGGTGTCCAGCGATTTTGGTCTTCGGACGCGAGCTTGTTCGCGATCGCGAGCCATTTGTTCGCGTTCCAGATCCGGGTCAACCCGAATTTCCATACGGGTCCGTGTTAGTTCGCGGTGGGAACTCTCAGACCTCCCGACGCGAACTCTCCGGGTTTTAAATAGGTTGTTTCTCTTCCAGCCCTCATTTTCCTGAACCATAATTCTCCCCATCATGACTCCCTCGAGCAGAGCAGCATATTTTCGCCCAATTCAGAGTTTTTCTCATTTTGTGCTATGTTTTCGTTCGATTTCGGATTATATGTCCAAAATTCTTGATTTTTCTTCGTAGATTTCTTATGAAACTTAGTATCCTTGTTCTTCATAGTTGATTCTTAGTTGAGCCCTAGTCAAAATTCTTAGTCTTTATGCTTGATTAGTTACATTCTTTAAGATTAGTGGATTTTGTGACCCACATTGTTGAGATTTGGGAAATTTAGGGTTTGAGATGGTTAAATTCCGAAAAAATGGCAAGTATTTGGGTTGGGTTTAATTGTTGAACTAGTTATTATCCATAAATTTTTAAAATTATAAAATAACTAGTTTAAAAATTCGGTTTGTGGCAAAAATTTGGGCACTTTATTTTAAGTCTTATGCTAAATAATGTTAAATGTTTAACAAAGAATTTTTACAATGTTAAATGATTGTAATACACTTAGTTTTTTTTAAAACTAAGTGTGGGAAGAGGTAACGTTATCTAACATTATAAAGCTTGCATCTCGACACCCTTCAATTGGTTGATAATTATATACTTTTTAATATTGTGATTGTGTTTTGTTACTTGTAGAAACAGCAAAAGACTGACGCTTCTACGTCCCGTGGGCGTGGACGCGGACGTAACCGTGAACCTTCACCCGGACCTGAACCTGTGCCTCCCCCGGGACCAGTGCTCTTGGCTTATGGATTCCCAGCTGAGATTGACCCCGATGGGAACCACATATTCCTCAATTTCCGCAATGTTAGAACTGAACAAATTGCAATTGATTGTGAAACTGAAAAAATCCGCCTCTCAGAAAAAAGGATCGAAGTTGGTAGAAGCCCAGACTTTTCTCTATTAGCACAACTGGGAATAGAGGAGGAGATCAGATCATACTTGGTTCGGGAATTTAGAGACTTCACGGGTGACGTTGTTTTCACGTGCCGAGCTTGGGAAAGAGCTCTCATAATAAATGAACCAACTTGTGAACAATTGTTACGTGAATTCCTCGCCACCGTGAAATTTGAAAAACAAACGGCATTTCGATGGCCTCACGTTGAATGTATAAGTTATCGTGTGGCTAACCAATGGGTCAATTGTAGTCTTCTTCATTTTGCGGTAAGAACTCGACGAACACTACTTTACGGAATATCTCGGTAGTTGTGAATGCAATGAAGTTAGAAAGGTGGACGAATTTTTGGCACGAATTGGAGCCGGTCCGTATAAGAATGCACACACAAAATCGAATAATATTCGTCGCGGCACATTCCGATACTTACATCGATGATATCTAACACCATCCGCGAACGTGGTCAAGGGTCCGAAAAAGTGAACAAATACGACATGTGGCTGCTCCACCGATTAATTGACAAAGATGCATTCACTAACATTCCGTTTGTTATTGCTAATTATTTGAGTGGCCAAACCAAAGGTTTACGGACGGATAGTGGCTTGACGGTAGGCCACTATGTTATGAGGCTAGCCAGATCGGCGATTCGATTGAGCCAAAGAGTAATGCGAACCTTGACGGTTCGTGACATGGAGCCGATAGATGAAAATTTATTGCATGGTATGGCAGTTGTTGTTCGAGGGCCGAAAAATGAATGGGTTTGGAATAAGCATCCTCCGGTGGATGAAAATGTTGCGGCGGTAAGACAATAGAACCAAGATGAAAACATGGAGGATGCACCAATCGGTGACGCCCCTATGAACGATCAAATACCGATGGCGGGTCACGGTTTTGATCCTCACGGTGCTTCGGGATCCGGGTCGGGTCCATCCTCGTTCGATCTTTACTTCTCTTATAATCAATTAAACGAGAGGATGGACACTATGTAGATTGATGTTACGCATGTCCGAACATCGGCCGACACTTGGCAATCGCAAATACAAACGCATATGCAACGGTCTTACTATCATGACATGCGGGTTGAACTTCAAATGAATTGGCAAACCGATGTTGCCAATTACAATTTATATCCCGACCTATACCCCCGCCCTCCTCCATTCGATCATTCTACATTGCCAACATGGGCACCACAAACCCCCGCACCACCGAATTACCCAAATTATGATGCATGGTATCAAGATTCCAATACTCGGTACCGTCAGTTGCCGCCACCTTAGCGATGCAGCATATTTTCATTTAAAAAAAAACGTTTGTTTTTGTCTTTATTTTTAGGTGTTTATCGATAGTTGTTGTTCTTGCAGGATTCTTATCAATTGCTCCGGAATTCAAAAATCCACCGAGCATGAACACAACACACCCTCACGTCGTATACTTTCCTTATGACCTCGATTTCCTAAATTTTGTCAAGTTTATTGCATTGGGGACAATGCAAACACTTAAGTGTGGAAAGGGGGTGTATAAAAATCCACCATTTAAAATTTATGAAATCTCGAAAAAATTATCTAAATACACGTAAATGACTTTTATTTACATTAGCCAAAAATTTTTTTAGACATTTCTCGATGTTATGAGGAAAAACAAACTCGAAAAAAATATTTCAATTTAAAAGATAAAATTTGTTCTAATTTTTATATTCAAAGTTTGTGGCTTTCTATTATTTTAAAAAATCTTTTAGTAGCATATTAAATTTTTAGTGGCCTAAGGAATACAACAAGTCTTGCATAAGTCAAATTTTTTTTTTTCTTAAGTTAACTTTTGACCGAAAAGGTTGAGGTTGGGTACTTAGTTTAAAAAATACCTTTGTGTACGAAATATGTCGGCAAAAGTCGTGAATTAAAACACTCAAAGAATCAGGGTATTTCATCAGTTTCAACTCCCTTTGGCCCAATTGGATGTCCAATATATATCATAAATCAATAAGGGGTCCATTGGAAAGTCGAAGTAAGGGTTGGATCTGGTGTTAATTATCGAAAAATTCAAAAAGCTGAATAAATGTGATGTACAATGTGCATAAAAATCATAAATAGGCACACTCGCAAAAAGTTTAAACTGTGTTCAATCCAAAATATCTTCAATTTGAGAGTTCTCGCAAAAGTAATTTTTTTTGAATTATGCAAGAATGAGTAGTTCTTAGGCTAATAAAGATTTAATAGGTTGACTGAAAGTAGATTAAAATGATATAGAGTTGGTTAAAGCTGTACACAAATCCGAATATAAAAGCCTTAACAAATTTTATCCGCTAAATAAATAATTTTCCGATTTTTGTTCGAGTCATAGATTGAAAGAAATGTCAAATAACATGATCTTTAACTGTGGCTAGTGAGATTTATTTAAGTGATGATTTCCTTGAGGACAAGCAAAGTTTAAGTGTGGGGATTTTGATATTGACGATTTTAGACATAGTCAATCCCATCAATATCGCCTAATTTGAGTACGTTTTGTAAGTAAATTCATGTGATATTACTCAATATAGTGTCTTTTATGTATTTCAGGTGGTATAGTAGAAACGAAGGCGAAAAAAGGTCAAAAAGATAGCCAAAAACATAAAATACAACAATATGGGAGTTCCCATTTGTGAACATAATCGTGAACTACTCAAAATCAACAAGAAAAATCTCTGGACACTGCTCATGATCGGGAACCAGAGCTCGCGATCTCCAACTTCCCGTGTTTGGGAGTTCGCGACGCGAACTCTTAGAGTTCACGAAGCGAACTCTGCGTCCATAAAGTCGATATATTGTATATTAGAGCGAAAATGCAGTTATCTTTTACACCATATACGTTTTCTGGCAGTTGAGGGCGATTTCCAGAGCTATTCTTCAAGGGTTTCTTCAAATATACAAGAAATTATCGATTTCTTATCACTTTGGAACAATTTCATGGTTGTATTTCTATCTTTGAATTCTTGTTTGTCGATTACTAGCATGTCTATGTGCTAGTAATCTTTTATATTCATCATGTTTGGATGATTCTAGGGCTAAGTGTGGTTTAATTTTAGGATTATGTTTATGTTCAAACAACTGTTGATGTTAAGTTACTCTTTTGGTTTAATCTATGAATTTTCGTTTCTTAATCGTTTGTAATTGATTCAATTAGGTATTGACAACACTTGATTAAATTGACTACTTCTCCAACTTTTCACTTGTGACCTAGTTGGTAATCCACTAGAAATAGGGATTAGAAACAAGACTCCAATAAGTTAGATTAAACCATTAAGTTCAACCATAGTAATGAAAATTCTAGGTTAGAAGACATGGGTAATCCAAGTCGGTAATATCAACAAATAGAAGTGTGATTAATTATAACTTTTGAGAGAAGAAATTCCTATTAGTTGTAATTAGTTTATTAAACGGGACTGAGAGAAATCTAATACCGTGATTTCTAGAACATTAGATTAATCGGTGCTTAACGACCATACTTAGAACTAGATGAATCCATACATGGTGAATATCATTTAAATCTCAAATCAACGTCCAAAGTTGCGTTCATTGTCATTTCAATTTAGTAATTATATTTCACAAAAAAAAAAAAAATCATGTTCAAAACTCTTTTCTTAATTAACTCTTTAGCTTACTTTCATTTGATTACATAAACCGTTCCCTGTGAATTCGATAACCAGAAATACTTACCTAAGCTATATTACCGACGATTAGGTATACTTGCCTATGAATGTGGTAGTCTAGATTAGTGGTATTTAGGAGCATAATTTTATAACTAGATCCGACACATCAACTTACTTTATTCAGTTGTCCATTATTGGGTGTGTAGTGGTGTGACCCTTTAGTGCCTTATAACATTGGACACAATGACACATGTACTTATCTTTGCACATAAATCCAATAGACTCCCACTTGTGCATGTTAAGTATCACTTACTGATCATTTTTGGCTTAAAGCGGTCCCTAGCCAGACATTTAGGATAACCACGTTATAAGAACTCATATATCTAGAGATAATATTCATTAAATGAATAGCACTAACAGATTTTCCTTTCGCCTCATGATATTTCTTAATTTGAGTAATAGACATGGAGCGGGGATCTTGTTCTATATACTCGAATTTTCTCGACACTGATTTCGACTTTCTGCAGTAACGGATTACCGAATGATCTAATCATTCACCAAGCGCGGCCACGCATTTCAGTAGTCTTAATCGTCGAGCGGCCATGAAATATCTCTTCTAATTAAAGAAGGTGCAAATTCCATCTTGACTATTTGATTTATCTTGCCCATGACTTCCACTGTCTTAGTCAAGTTCCTTATGATCACCCTTTCATGGTGTGACGTTAGATAAATGCTAAAGATCAGAAGTCATCGCGTCTCAAACCAAATGTCTCAGGTCAGAGGACATCTACTCAAAATTACTTATGCTTGGGCTCCATGAAGTAATCTCGATCTTTTGGTCACGTCTAATGTTTAGCAAACTCTGTAAACATCTATGAATATTTATTTTAACAACACTTGTATCTCTATTCAATAACTATGAAATAGATAAATATTCATAATGGTATTAACTCCTGAATCTAGCTCCCACTAAATTCAAGCAACCACGGACATTTTAGATACTCAAAACTTTGTGTATCAAGGATAGGTTTAAAACATGTTAAGAATAGACAATGTGAAAATATTACGTAAAACTTTCTATTTCAATCCCACGAAATGTTATTACATAATGTATCGTTTTCAAACATGTCTATGGATCATAATCAAAATTACTAGCTACCAATATCTAGGTACTGCATGCCAATAGCGTGTGCATGTTTCTCATGATTTGGTCCAGCTAATGGTTTTGTCAACGGGTCAGCAACGTTGTCATTCGTTGGTTTTTCTTAATAACAATATCACCTTCTCTAACATACTCACGTATGAGGTGATATTTTCTGCGCACATGCCTGGTCTTTTGATGCTCTCTTGGCTCAACAGCTTGCGCTATTGCTCCAATGTTATCACAAAATACTTCGATGGGTCTAGAGATACTGGCAATAACTCTAAGATCCTCGATAAAATTCTTAAGCCACATGGCTTCCTTTCCAGCATCATTTGCCGCAATGTACTCAGCCTCTGTAGTCGAATCTGCTATCGTATCTTGTTTCTGACTCTTCCAAGATATAGCTCCTCCGTTTAGTGTGAACACAAATCCCGATTGAGATTTGTAATCGTCTCTGTCGATTTGGAAGCTTGCGGATGTTCTTGACAGCCCCCTAGTGGGGTTCACCAGGATTCTTTTGATATCTGCTCGTAAGACTTATGGAGTAAGCAATATCGGGCCTAGTACATAACATGGCATAGATTATTGATCCAATTGCCGAAGCATATGGAATCAAACTCATCTTAACTATTTCATTGCTAGATGTAGGACTCTGAGCTTTACTCAGTGTAATGCCATGTGTCATTGGAATGAAACCTCTCTTGGAATCACTCATACTGAATCTTTTCAGTACTTTGCCAATGTATGTACTTTGACTAAGTCCAATAAGCCGCCTAGATCTATCCCTATAGATCTTTATAGCCAGTATAAATGCGGCTTCTCCCAAGTCTTTCATCTGGAAACATTTACCTAACCAGAATTTTACTCCTTGTAATCCTGGTATATCGTTTCCTATTAGCAGTATGTCATCGACATACAAGAATAGGAAGATTACTATGCTCCCACTGAATTTTGTGTAGACACACGCCTCGAACTCACTCTTGACAAAACCAAATTCTTTGATTCTTTTGTCAAAGTGTAAGTTCCAACTTCTAGATGCTTGCTTCAATCCATAAATGGATTTTAGCAATTTGCATACTTTATCAGGATTCTCTGGATCAGTAACACCATCCGGTTGTATCATGAATACGTCCTTATTCAACTCCCCAGTAAGGAAGGAGGTTTTAACATCCATTTGCCATATCTCATAGTCGTAATATGCTGATATGGCCATAAGAATTCTAATAGACTTAAGCATCGCGACTGGCGAGTAGGTTTCAGAATAATCCACACCATGTGTTTGCGTGAAACCCTTCGCGACATGTCGTGCTTTGTAAGTATGCACTTTCCCATCCATGTCAGTTTTCTTCTTGAAAACCCACTTGCATCCAACAGCTCGTGACTGTGGTGGCAAGTCTGACAACACCCAGACTTGGTTGTCATACACGGATTACATCTCTGCTTGCATAGCCTCGAGCCATCTTTCAAACTCTATGCCGTCAGCAGCTTCGCTGTAGGTTAATGGTTCTAGTAAACTTTCATCATCTTCATCGATCATGAATCCAAAATACCAATCTGGTTCTTGGCGTGGTCTACTGGAACTGCGTGAATTGCGTGTTTCTTCTTCCTCAATCGGTGGGTCTGGTTGGGAATCAACAATTCTCTTTAGAACCACTGGTTCGACTGAAGTCGTAGGTGGATCTTCATTCTCTTCAATTTCTTGAAGCTCTATTTCTTTTCTTGGAGTTTCAGTTCCTAGAAACTTCTCCTCCAAGAAGACACCTCTCCGAGAAACAAAGACTTTGTTGTCTTCTTGATGATAGAAATAGTATCCTAAGGTTTCCCTTGGATATCAAATGAAGATACACTTATCCGACTTGGGGTTAAGTTTGTCTGTGAAGTTACGTCTAACGTACGCTTCACAACCCCAAATCTTGAGAAAAGACAATTTTGGCTTTTTTTCCCGTCCAATGCTCGAACGTAGTCTTTTCTACCGACTTGGTCGGAACCCTATTCAGAGAATGCTGCAGTCTCGAGTGCATGTCCCCAAAATGATAGTGGAAGTGGGGCGCGACACATCATTGAACGTACCATGTCTAACAAGGTGCGATTACTCCTCTCTGATACACTATTCATCTGAATTGTATACGAAGGTGTGAGTTGTGAAACAATCCCACATTCCTTCAAATGATCGTCGAACTCTTGGCTCAAATATTCGCCTCCCCGGTCAGACCGAAGTGACTTTATTTTCTTGCCCAGTTGGTTCTCTACTTCCCTCTGATATTTTTTGAACTTGTCAAAGCATTCAAATTTTAGTCTCATAAGAAAGATGTAACACCCAAAAATTTACAAGAATTTTAAAAATTTTGTGTGCAAGATTTTAGTTAAAAAGGCCCCATCAATAATTCCCAAAATAATTGTTTGACATAAAAATATATTTAATGCGGAAAAGTCTTAAATAAAAATCGGAGTTTTAAAAATAATAAAAGCGTTCCACATCAGCACTCAGGAGCAGTACAACACTCAACCGTCCACCTTCTCTTTTCCTTTGCTAGTACCTAAAAATGGGAGGAGATTTTGGGTCAGCGGGGAAGCTGAGTGAATAATCTCAAAATGTAAACAACTACAACATACAACACATGAGGCCACATAAGTGGACTCCTACTCAGATACTACTCAGTTAATTTCTCAGTTTTCATCTCTTTTAATTTGTATAGCGCGCTTGTGTAAATCGAGTCGAGAGATCAACCTTGCCCCTCCTTACACTAGAATGCCACTCAGGCTACCACACAGAATTGCCACTCAGGCTACCACTCAGATTTATTATTTATTTTTATGTTTTCAACTCATAACATAAACCACTCAGATAGCCCCATCACATAGTAGCACATAATGACTCTGTACCGGCTCAGATACTCGGCACGTCTGTCTCAGATCAGCGGTAAATAAAAACAGTCACTCAGATACTCAGATAACAGATCAATCACACAGAAAGTAAAAATAGATCAAAACAGTTAACCACATAAGTCATGCACGTATCGTTATAACTGAATACACGGTGAGAATACTCACCTCGAGAAACGTAAGCTCCAACGGGTTCCCGGAAATCAATGATACAGCAAGTTATCTCCTAGACGGTCCTAAAACATAAAACGGAGCCCTGGATTAAAAACCAACCCCAAAGCTTCATTTAGAAAACTGGCAGCATCCGTCAGTCTCACGGGAACTGCCATAACTCCTAAACTGTTCAATAGATTTTGCCCATATTTTTACCACAGAAACTAGGCAACCAAAACTACATATCCCTGTGAGACGGTCACTGGCCAAAACAGATTCTAAGGGTCTCAAAACGGTGTCACAAGACAGACATGTTTCACAGGTCAAGTTCCTAACAGCAGCATAATAAAGCGGGCATAACTTTTGAACCGTAAATCGGATTCATGCGAGGTTTGCGGAATCGGAAAGCTAAGTCAGAAAGCTAGGTGCCAGCACGGGCCAAAAACCGAAAGTATTAATTTAAACAGGTCAAAAACAGCTGTGAACAGGAGGGCAGATTCTGCCAAAAATTTATAAACTTTAAAACCCATTTTTGCAATCCCGACCCATTACCGGAAAACCCGACACCATAAATTTTCACCCGATATCCCTAGAACTCAGATTAGAATGAATCATGATTCATATCCCAAAAAGAACAACCCGATAAAAATAAAGAAAGTTTCCCGATTAGGAAACCAAGAACCCTACGGGTTCGGTTTCCTTTCGGTTTACTACATGGTTTAACCGAAACGATAAGACGAGCCCAGCCCAAAACCCGGGACCCATTAACTCTGAGTAGGCTAAAATCACTGATTAGAACCCAGATAATAACCCCATTAACACTAACCACTTTCCAACCGTTATCGAACATAAGGTAGCAATTAGAAGATTGACAACAAGGTCCCGGCTTGAATGATAACCTAGGTAGACCGAGCCTATGCCAAAGCAATTAGGATCTGAGCAACGACACCAGTAGAATAACGAGTATGAAATAAGGGAAAAAGGTTACTACCGATGAACTCTATCCCGCTCAAACACCAAATCTTCTGTTCGACCAAGACTCCACAATCACTTCTTGATTCCTCCTGTTCGTTAGACCCATGCATCAAAGCCGATTACAACATGATAAACGACAACAAGAGAATAGAACGGGTTGTATAAAAATAGAGAAAATACTATCGCCCTTACCGAACTCAATCAATACAGCTTTTGCACCCTTGACACCGCACCACAGTCCCGATTCTTTGCTCGATCTCCTGCTCACCGGAAAACCAGATACGAGAACAACATCACTACTGGTTACGAGTATGACATGCATGGAAGAAGGACACAAGGAAAGGAAGGTTAGAGAATTACCGGAAATCAAACTAACACCCACAGCTCGGTTATTTGTTTGGGCAAGAAGAAGGATTTAAATTAGAGATGCTTGCTCGATCGAATGGAAGTGAATCACAGTGGAAAACTCCCAATTGGTGGCTGCCGAATGAGGAAGAGAAAAATGATTTTTTCGGCAAGTAGGGATTCTTTTGGCTTAAATATGATAACTAGCTGGAGATGGAAGTTGGGCTTGCAAAAGACTTGGGCTAAATTGATACTAACTCAGCCTTGCTTTCTTTCCTACTCTTGCCGAACTACAGCCCAAAAGATTAGGGGTGTTCGACTTTTATATGGTCACTTGGGCTTGACCGGAACAAAGGCAGTACTCGGGTCTTGGCATTGGCTTTCGGGCGGCCTTGACCCGACACTTAAATTCTCAGGATTTTACAACATCAAATAAAACAAAACGTCAACCTATTTATTAATTTTTCAATGTAATTAATTACGAACACATTTATTACACAAAAAATTGCACCCAGTTAACCAAACGTCGCATATTTATTTCACTAAATAATATAAAGTTTAATAGTAAATAAAACGTAATTAAATTAATAAGAAAAGTTGGGGTGTTACAACTCAATCCCACTTGAATCAGACTTCGTCCCCGAAGTTATCGCTCAGGAAAAGCTCAGGATAGTTATCACGCATCTCAGACTCAGGTTCCCATGTCCACTCGGAACCTTTACGGTGCTGCCATTGCACCTTAACTAGCATAATCTCTTTGTTGCGTAAAGTTTTAACCTTGCGGTCAAGAATCGCAATCGGTCGCTCAATGTAATTCAACTTTTTATCGATCTGGATATCTTCTAATGGCACAACCACAGACTCGTCGACAATACATTTTCTCAGTTGTGAAACGTGAAAAGTCTTACGAATAAGATGGAGTTCTTCTGGTAAATCTAGACGATAAGCAATTTTACCAACTCTAGCGATCACCTGATAAGGACCAAATAACGGGGTCCCAATTTTCCTCTCTTTCTGAATCTGATTACTCCCTTCCACGGGGAAACATTCAGCAGCACATAGTCGCCAACTTGAAACTCTAGAACAGACCGCCTCTTGTCAACATAACTCTTCTGGCGACTTTGCGCAGTAACCAACCTCTCCCGAACCATCTGAATTAGCTCGGTAGTTTTCAACACGATCTCCGTGCTACCTAGCACTTTGTGCCCCACTTCGCCCCAGCATATAGGCGTTCGGCACTTCCTGCCGTATAACATCTCAAATGGCGGCTTACCTAACTCAAAGAAATTATTAATACATTCACACACGAATTAAAGGAAAGAAAGAAAAAATTAATAAACATACGAATGCTCGAGTGGTAGCTATTGTTGTAAGAAAATTCCGCCAACGGTAGATACTTATCCCAGCTACCTCCAAAATCAAGTACACATGCTCTCAGCATATCCTCAAGCGTCTGAATCGTCCGCTCGCTCTGACCGTCTGTCTGTGGATGAAACGCAGTACTGAAATGAAGTCTCGTGCCCATCTCCTCTTGGAATTTCTCCCAAAATCTCGATGTAAAACGAGTGTCTCTGTCTGATACAATAGAAACCGGTATACCGTGTCTCGCCACAATCTCACGAACAAAAATATCTGCCATCTTCTCAGCTGAAGAGCTCTCCCGGATCGGAATAAAGTGGGCACTCTTGGTCAAACGGTCAACAACTACCCGGATGGCATCATACCCTCCTGGCGTTTTCGGTAGCTTGGTAATCAAATCCATAGTAATATGTTCCCACTTCCACACTGGAATCTCTAATGGCTGCAACATACCATGTGGTCTATGATGTTCGACCTTAACTTTTCGACAAGTCAAGCACTTCTCAACATACTCGGCTACCTCTAACTTCATACCCGACCACCAATAGTTGTCACGAAGATCTCGATACATCTTAGTCGCACCCGGATGAATGGAAAATTTGGAATTATGAGCCTCGTCTAATAATATCTCACGATTACCACCATGTGAAGGAACCCAAACTCTACCAAGATGTGTCAAAAGATCTCTACTATCTTTCACAAAATTGCCAATCACACCTGCAACCCGTTCCTTCTTAGTCTGCTCAGCCTCTGAGGCCTCTATCTGTGCACTGCGAATAGATTCTAATAACATGGCTACTGTTGTCAACCTCATGCACTTACTCCTAATAGGATTCCTGCTTAATGCATCTGCTACTACATTGGCTTTACCCGGATGGTAAAGGATCTCGCAGTCGTAATCCTTCAATACATCAAGCCACCTTCTCTTCCTCATATTCAGATTCTGCTGATCCATTAAAAACTTTAAACTCTTATGATCAGTGTAGATGGTGATTTTTACGCCGTATAAATAATGTCTCCAGATTTTTAAAGCGAACACCATTGCACCTAGCTCAAGATCATGCGTAGGATAGTTGCCTTCATTAGACTTCAACTGTCTGGAAGCATACGCGATCACTTTTCCTCTCTGCATTAGAACCGCACCCAGACCATGCATAGACGCATCACAATAAATCACAAAGTCCTCTACTCCCTCTGGCAGAGCTAGAATCGGTGCCTCACATAAACGTTTCCTCAATGCTTCAAAAACCTCTTGCTGCTGACTACCCCAACTGAATGCAGCCGATTTCTTGGTCAACTTTGTCAACGGTGACGCAATTTTGGAGAAGTCTTGGATAAAATGCCGATAATATCCAGCCAAACCCAGGAAACTACGAATTTCTGATGGCGTCTTCGGTACTTCCCACTTCATCACTGCTGAAATCTTTGCAGGATCAACTTTTATACCTTCTTCGTTCACAACATGCCCAAGAAACTGCACTTCACGCAACCAGAATTCACACTTGGAGAATTTTGCATAAAGACCTTCGTGTCTCAACGTATCTAGCACTTCGTGAAGATGAACCTCGTGGTCTGCCTTGGTCTTCGAATACACCAAGATGTCATCAATAAACACAATTACCGAACGATCCAACATACTACTGCACACCCGGTTCATAAGATCCATACTACAACAAAACGATGCTAATGCAACCCCTGTAAAAAGTTGCATTATCCATCGAAAAGGTTGCATTAGGCCTAAAGCAACCTTTTAGCAAGGGCTGCATTAGGTGGAGTTGCATTAGATCTAATGCAACTTTTTTGTTAGCTAATGCAACTTTTTATGAAGGTGTTGCATTTACTAATCAAATGCAACCTTTTTAAATAGCAACCTTTTATATATATATGTGCAACCTTTTTAATATACAAATGCAACCTCATTTAAACATAAATGCAACCTTTTATATACACAAATGCAACCTTATTTAATCTTAATTGCAACCTTTTTTATTTGCAAATGCAACCTATTTTATAACAAAATGCAACCTTTTATATATACAAACGAAACCATTATTATTATTATTTATTTATTTATTACACAAAAGATGCAAGTTTTACAATAAAAAGCAACCTCTATTACAAATTCTTAAAAGGGATATTTTTTAATATTAAACAAATCATTTTTAAATCTAAAGAAACAAATTCTTATAAGTCCTCCAGAATCATGTATGATGCCACCACCATCCACTTCTTTTTATCAACTTGTTGGTAACACCTCTACCATAAAGTCTACAATATCCATGATGTTCTTTATTCATCACAATTGTAAAAGGATCTACCGAATCACTTTCAGCTTGTAAATGTTTGTAGTTCTTCATTTTCTCCTAAAAAAAGAAATGGGTCAAACGGGTCAGCAGAGCATATCAGGTCAAAATTGCAGATTCAGGTTAACACAACATGTAATGTAGATTCGGGTAAAAAAAGCAGGTAATGCAGATTCGGGTCAAAACAGCATGTAATGCAGATTCAGGTCAAAACAACATGTGATGCAGATTCGGGTCAAAAAGCAGCTAATACTGATTCGGGTCATAAAGCCGGTAATGCAGATTCGGGTCAAAACAGTAGGTAATGCAGATTCGGGTCAAAACAGTATGTAATGCAGATTCAGGTAAGAAAAGAACAGGTAATGCAGATTCAGGTCAACACATCAGCTCCTAAAAAATAACCAGATTCTAAAAAATACCAAGATTCCGGTCAACACATCAGGTTCTAAAAATTAACCAGATTTTAGAAATACCAAGATTCGGCAATGCAGATTCGGGTCAGAAAAGAACACGTGGTGCAGATTCGGGTCAAGACAACATATTCAGGTCAAAACTGCAAATTCTGGTCAACCTAGTAGGTTCTAAAAATAACCAGATTCTAAAAAATAAATAGATTCATGTCAACACATCGGGTTATAAAAAATAACTAGATTCGGGTCAACACAGTAGGTTCTAAAAGATAACCAGATTCCTAATTAATCAGTTAAAATTAATCGCATTGCTATATTTTTTGGAAAATATAGTTAAATTAACATATTTAACAAACAAGTATGCTAGAAAGTACCGGCATACAGCTTGTATCATAAAAAGTAGAAAACAATCATTTGCACGCCACATTTTAAGAATTGTCTTCGAGTTGTTTTATCTGAAAAGATAAAGCACACCACATTAGTGATTAATTTCAGAAAGTCCATTAGGTCTTTCTTATTTCTGTAGACATACAAAAATAAATGTTATAAATAATGTTAAAGAAGCAAAGACTTGTTGTTCCATGTGTTTAGAAAGATTGTGACCTGAAATAATGAAAACCTCGAGATGATACACTTGATTAGTAGAATCTAAAGCAAACTTAATCAAGTAAATGATATTATACTTTCTGAAAAATCTTACTTGACTGTTAATGCTCGTCAATCCTCAGGTTCATAAAATTGCCTAATATATACCCGAAAACAGTACCAAATTGCCATCCCCATCTGTGTAAAACAAAAAGTCTAAAATAATATTTTTATTTTACTTTAACTAATACAAAAAGGGGCGAATACTTACTTCACATCTTGTTAGATTATTCTTAATTTCTTTTTAATGATACAATCCATTAAAGTGTCTAGAACTCTAGATCACCATCTCCACCTGTAGTGAGAACTAACAACCATTACAGAATCAAGATTTCCTCAAAATACATTCGTTACGATTTTCAAATAAAACCACTTACAACACCAAGATTCACATAGTTGATGAATCAGAAATGTACAACTTTGATTTTTGTTGGCTGCTGTTTTGCTAAAAAAACTAACATTAGATTAAGAGTGTATCTGAATTAAAGGTTATAATTTTAATTATGTTATAATTTGACTACAAAACACAGGTTCAAAATTTTTAACTAATTTGCTGGTTTAGGTTCAAAATCTGGAACTGATTTTCGGGTTGAGGTTCATAATCAAGAACTGAATTTCACAAATTCGAAAATCATATTAGAGCAGATTCGATTATTACCCAAAAATTACTAGGTTCAAAATGAAGTTAAAAAACCAGGTTAGAACAGATTCAATGTTTATACCCAAAATATTATATGTTCAAAATCTGGTTCAAAAACGTTCATAACATCATAAATGAAGATCAAATTAGTAATGTAATCAAATTTTTTATGCAATTTTAAACTCGAAAATCAGTTATTGAGTTTACCTTAACAGTTAAGATCGAGAAACGCATGGAGTTACTAAAAATTGAAATCGAAATCGAAAATCAAGAATACAGAACACGATAGAGGCCCTATGGAGAAAACGGTTATGGAGTCGAGAAACAATACCTGCGATGGGGGCAACAAGAGCAACGATTGGAATCAACGATGGAGGAATTGAAGCGATGGCACCAACAGATTGCGGAATCGAAGCCCTGGCAGGAAGAGATGGCAGCGAGCGGGATTGAGGGTTTCGGTATTTTGAAGTCTCGTAGGTACGTGAAGCGCAAATAGTAACAGTGATTAAGGAAAAAGGGGATATTTTGACCTAATTTTTTAAGCACCCTCCAAAATAATCTAAACTTAGTTCAATTTTTTTAATTGCCTCCAAAACGTAATGTAGTAAATTTAATTATCAATTCAATTTATTTATAAATATTCAATAATTCTATTATATCTTATAGTATTATAACTTTATATAAAATAAATTTTTATTTCATAATAAGATAAATATATATTAAAAAATATATTTAAATTTAAAACTCAAATATAAAATAACATTATGCCTTACGAATACTTTTAAATTAAAAGTTGCCTTCAAGTTACACTAATGCAACCTTTTAAACTAAAAGTTGCCTTAAAGTTATAGTAATGCAACCTTTTAATAAAAAGGTTGCAAGTCTTAGTAACATTTTGCAACTTCAAATAAAAAGGTTGCATATGGTACTCTAATGCAACCTTTATATGTAACAATGTGATTTTGTAATAAAATGCAACTCATTTAAAAAGGTTGCTTCTAAAAAGTTGCATTAGGCTCATTTTGTAGTAGTGATATAAAGGCCGCTGGTGCATTAGTGAGCCCGAAGGGCATCACTACAAATTCGTAATGACCATAACGCGTTCGGAAGGCGGTCTTCTCTATATCTTCTTCTTTTACCCGCATCTGATGATACCCTGAACGCAAGTCGATTTTCGAAAACCATGACGCACCCTGAAGCTGGTCGAACAAATCATCGATTCTCGGCAGTGGATAACGGTTTTTCACCGTCGGCTTATTCAGTTCTCTGTAATCGATACACATTCTCTGCGACCCATCTTTCTTCTTTACGAACAAAATCGGCGCGCCCCATGGCGAACTGCTCGGTCGAATAAATTTCTTTCTCTTGCAACTCTTGTAATTGATCGTACAGTTCTTTCATCTCTGAGGCGATAAGGAGCCTTAGCAACTGGCGCAGCACCCGACACTAAATCAATGCGAAATTCAACCTGTCTCTCAGGTGGTATCCCCGGCAAATCCTCAGGAAATACATCGGCATACTCGCTCACAATAGGAACACCCTCTATCCATCTCGGTTTCACCTCAAGGATGGTGTCGATAACATACGCCTAGATAACCCACGGCACCGTGCTGAAGATATTTTCTTTCCCTCGCAGCTGAACACAGTGCCGGCACCAATCGATTCACATCACCCTGAATTAACAATTCAATCCCACTTGGAGGTTTGATACAGATTTGTTTTTGGTGACAGAGAATCTCGGCGTGGTATTCGGTCATCCAGTCCATCCCCACGATCACACATAACTCTCATAGCGATAGGAATAAGGTTTATGGGGAATTTCTCCCCACACAACTCGAGCAGACATCCACGGTAAACTTTTGTAACAGCTAAAGTTTTATCATTGGCGACCTCTATCACTAAGGGCTCAGAAAGGTCCTCTATCTTATGGGAAATCAACTTGCTAAAAGCATAAGATACAAACGAGTGGGTTGCCCCTCTATCAAATAACACAAAAGCAGGTATGTCGTTCACATGAAATGTACCTATTTCACAGAGTTCACAAAATGCACACAGAATTAGAATCACACAGTAGTAGTCATGCAATTTCTCCTCAGATTAAAACCCAGATTTTAACTCATATAATAAATTGAATAAACACTCAGAAGTTAAAAAATACCAGCAACAGCATTAGGAGCCTTCTTGGCCTCCTCACCAGTCATCTGATAGGCTCGTCCCCGAGCCCTAGTAGTAGCCCCCTCAGTAATCCTAAGGGTAGCTGGAGCCGGATTAATCACGGGTCCACCTTATTTGACTGTGTGTATATATATATATACACACAGTCAAATAAGAGGGTATGAAAAATAAAAGATTAAAATAATAAAATAAAAATGTAGGAATCGGCACCTCTTCCACCATCCCTCTTCTTTGGGCAATCGTCTCTCACATGACCCTCTTCCCTGCAATAATAACACACAGGCCCCTTAATGGGGCATGCATTCGCCATATGCCCAGTCTGCCCACACTTGTAGCACATCCTCGGTCTCCCTTCATCTCTATCAGATGCATTAAGAGGCGCGATCCTCGTATCGTCTCGACGTGCGTTTCCACCACGCGCGTTACCTCCATTCTGGCCGCTCCTGCCTGAATTTTCCCCTTTGTATGGCTTGAACTCGAACCGTTGTTTCTTTTCATTACCCTGGCTCGTGTTTCCCTGAGACGGTGGCAATGCTCTCTTGTGGTCCTTCTTCTGGCGATCTAGCTCAATCTCGCGACCGCGTGCCGCTTCAATCATATATGCCAATGAATTACGGGTCGTCATCCCCACAAACTCTCGAATATAACTACGCAGCATATCCTGATATCGAGCCATCTTCATCTCTTCCGTCGCAGCATATGCGGGACAAAACGAGGCCATCTCCTGAAACTTAGTAGTGATGGTGTTAACGGACTCAGTAGTTTGCTGAAGGCTCAGAAATTCCCGGGTAATCCGCTCCACCTCTACGCGCGGCACATACTACTTCTTGAACCTTTCCACGAATACTTCCCAAGTCAGTTGCTCCTCAGTCATGGATGCTGCTAGTGGTTTCCATCATTCTTTAGCTTTGCCCTTAAGTGAGTGTGACGCGTAGGTCGTCTTCAAGTCTGTGGGGCATCTGGAGATTCGAAAAACGCTTTCCATGTCAGCAAGCCAACGTATCGCCACCTTCGGGTCAGTTTCACCCTTAAATTCAGGGGGTGAACACACAGAGAAATCTCGATAAGTGAAGGCTTTCGGCGCTGGCGGTTGCGGCATGACAGCATCTCTAGCAGCAAACTCGGTCTGCAACATATGGCTTACCTGATCAGTGATCTCATCAAACATGTCCTGAAACATCTCGGGTAACATCTCACCCAACACTTCAGTCATCATGGTTCTCAACTCTTGTGCAGTAGGTCTGGCCGGTGGCATCTTGTTATATATATAAAAAGAGAATATTATCAGAAAACTTTAACTTATAATGATACTTAGACGTCAAGTTAATAATTTTCTCAATTTCTCCCGGAAACGTAGTCTTAGGTTTGGTGCGTACAATAATAGGGGCCCTTCTATTATTTTTCGGCACCTACCCTTAACAGGTTTCCAACAAAAATTGGGATTATTACAACCCTTCGTTTCCATATCAACCATATAACGCAGATAGTTTCACAAAATATATAATATATATATATAGTATTCTCAGCGCCGATGTCGCGAAACACTCGAAATAACTTTCTCACAGGTTTCTAGCTCAAAACACTCGAAATTTGCCTCTCGGCGAAACTTAATATATAATGTTAAACAAAACTTAAATATTACCAGCAGCATGAGAAACGAGGGGTCGACGTGACATGCTGTACGTTTGATGTGGAAACTTTTCTCAGAAACTGTTTTACTCTTTTCTTAAAAACTCAACTTGAGTTTGAATTCGCCCCTTGCGAACCCAAATCCCTCAAGTCAGTGCTCTGATACCAACTTGTAACACCCAAAAATTCACAAGAATTTTAAAAAATTTGTGTGCAAGATTTTAGTTAAAAAGGTCCCATAAATAATTCCCAAAATAATTGTTTGACATAAAAATGTATTTAATGCGGAAAAGTCTTAAATAAAATCCGAGTTTTAAAAATAATAAAAGCGTTCCACATCAGCACTCAGGAGCAGTACAGCAGTCAACCGTCCACCTTCGTTTTTCCTTTGCTAGTACCTGAAAATGGGAGGAGATTTTGGGTCAGCGGGGAAGCTGAGTGAATAATCTCAAAATGTAAACAACTACAACATACAACACATGAGGGCACATAAGTGGACTCCTACTCAGATACTACTCAGTTAATTTCTCAGTTTTCATCTCTTTTAATTTGTATAGCGCGCTTGTGTAAATCGAGTTGAGAGATCAACCTCGCCCCTCCTTACACTAGAATGCCACTCAGGCTACCACACAGAATTGCCACTCAGGATACCACTCAGATTTATTATTTATTTTTATGTTTTCAACTCATAACATAAACCACTCAGATAGCCCTATCACATAGTAGCACACAATGACTCTGTACCGGCTCAGATACTCGGCACGTCTGTCTCAGATCTGTGGTAAATAAAAACAGTCACTCAGATACTCAGATAACAGATCAATCACACAGAAAGTAAAAATAGATCAAAACAGTTAACCACATAAGTCATGCACGTATCGTTATAACTGAATACACGGTGAGAATACTCACCTCGAGAAACGTAAGCTCCAACGGGTTCCCGGAAATCAATGATACAGCAAGTTATCTCCTAGACGGTCCTAAAACATAAAACGGAGCTCTGGATTAAAAACCAACCCCAAAGCTTCATTTAGAAAATTGGCAGCATCCGTCGGTCTCACGGGAACTGCCATAACTCCTAAACTGATCAATAGATTTTTCCCATATTTTTACCACAGAAACTAGGCAACCAAAACTACATATCCCTGTGAGACGGTCACTGGCCAAAACAGATTCTAAGGGTCTCAAAACGGTGTCACAAGACAGACATGTTTCACAGGTCAAGTTCCTAACAGCAGCATAATAAAGCGGGCATAACTTTTGAACCGTAAATCGGATTCATGCGAGGTTTGCGGAATCGGAAAGCTAAGTCAGAAAGATAGGTGCCAGCACGAGCCAAAAAACCGAAAGGATTAATTTAAACAGGTCAAAAACAGCTGTGAACAGGAGGGCAGATTCTGCCAAAAATTTATAAACTTTAAAACCCGTTTTTGCAATCCCGACCCATTACCGGAAAACCCGACACCATAAATTTACACCCGATATCCCTAGAACTCAGATTAGAATGAATCATGATTAATATCCCAAAAAGAACAACCCGATAAATATAAAGACAGTTTCCCGATTAGGAAACCAAGAACCCTACGGGTTCGGTTTCCTTTCGGTTTACTACATGGTTTAACCGAAACGATAAGACGAGCCCAGCCCAAAACCCGGGACCCATTAACTCTGAGTAGGCTAAAATCACTGATTAGAACCCGGATAATAACCCCATTAACACTAACCACTTTCCAACCGTTATCGAACATAAGGTAGCAATTAGAAGATTGACAACAAGGTCCCGGCTTGAATGATAACCTAGGTAGACCGAGCCTATGCCAAAGCAGTTAGGATCTGAGCAACGACACCAGTAGAATAACGAGTATGAAATAAGGGAAAAAGGTTACTACTGATGAACTCTATCCCGCTCAAACACCAAATCTTCTGTTCGACCAAGACTCCACAATCACTTCTTGATTCCTCCTGTTCGTTAGACCCATGCATCAAAGCCGATTACAACATGATAAACGTCAACAAGAGAATAGAACGGGTTGTATAAAAAATAGAGAAAATACTATCGCCCTTACCGAACTCAATCAATACAGCTTTTGCACCCTTGACACCGCACCACAGTCCCGATTCTTTGCTCGATCTGCTGCTCACCGGAAAACCAAATACGAGAACAACATCACTACTGGTTATGAGTATGACATGCATGGAAGAAGGACACAAGGAAAGGAAGGTTAGAGAATTACCGAAAATCGAACCAACACCCACAGCTCGGTTATTTGTTTGGGCAAGAAGAAGGATTTAAATTAGAGATGCTTGCTCGATCGAATGGAAGAGAATCACAGTGGAAAACTCCCAATTGGTGGCTGCCGAATGAGGAAGAGAAAATTGATTTTGTCGGCAAGTAGGGATTCTTTTGGCTTAAATATGATAACTAGTTGGAGATGGAAGTTGGGCTTGCAAAAGACTTGGGCTAAATTGATACTAATTCAGCCTTGCTTTCTTTCCTACTCTTGCCGAACTACAGCCCAAAAGATTAGGGGTGTTCGACTTTTATATGTTCACTTGGGCTTGACCGGAACAAAGGCAGTACTCGGGTCTAGGCATTGGCTTTCGGGCGGCCTTGACCCGACACTTAAATTCTCAGGATTTTACAACATCAAATAAAACAAAACGTCAACCTATTTATTAATTTTTCAATGTAATTAATTACGAACACATTTATTACACCAAAAATTGCACCCAGTTAACCAAGCGTCGCATATTTATTTCACTAAATAATCATTCACATAAAGTTTAATAGTAAATAAAACGTAATTAAATTAATAATAAAAGTTGGGGTGTTACAAAAGACATAACCATACCTACAGAAGTCGTCAGTAAAGGTAATGAAGTAGCGATATCCTCCTCTGGCTTCTTATAATCCCTAACAACTCGCCTGCCCTTTCATTGAAATGGTTGAAAGGGTCTTTTGTCATCTTGCCACATAAACAAGCTTCGCATATTGCATATGATTTTAAATCAAATGTCTCTAGAATTCCGTCATCGTGGAGCTTCTTTATGCGAGTCTCGTTTATATGACCTAAACGACAATGCCAAAGATAAGTTTGATTCAAGTTACTCTTGGATCTTTTACTTATATGATAAACTTCTCATTCTATGTTATTTAGATTTAACGTGTATAGACCATTATGAGAATTTGCTTTAAAATATAAAATATCATCTTTTAAACACGAAATTGTTTTACCACAAAACTCATAATAAAAACCAATGTCTATAAGTTAATCAAACGAAATAACATTTTTAATAAGTCTAGGAACATAATAACAATCTTTAAGTTCCAAAACTCTTCCTGAAGGCAACTTAAGAAGATATGTTCCTACGGCTTCAGCTCCAACCTTGGAACCTTCGCCTACTCGTAGTTCAACATCTCCTCATCCCAGCCTCATGTTCTTCTTAAATCCATGCAAATGATTGCAAATGTGATGACGACATCCGGTATCCAATACCCAGGATTCACTAGAAGTAACGAGACAATCAATCATGAATATACATGAATTGCTGACAAAGTCAGCGTCCAACAGTCACACATCGGACGTGTGCTCGCAAATATCCTTGCTGCCACAAGCTGGGCAACACAAATCAGCAAAGTCTCTCAACCACACATCAAACTCATCCATTGGAACCTCGGGGAGGGATTCTTCCTATAGCCTTTGAACATCGCGTATACACAAGAGCTTCTCGTGTAGACCTGCGACATTCAGATCAAAATTCCTAACTAAACGTACTACCTTGTCCTGATAGTACTGAGTGAGAGATCCAATCAAGAACAAGACTTGTTCATGTTGGTTTGATGCGCCCGTAACTAGGGTGAGACAATCTAGTAACCTTCTTATGTTAATAAGATGGTCACTCAATGGTTGATCATCTTTCATCTTGTTAGGTCACAACACCCCTAGTTTGTTTGATAATTGTTAGATTAATAATTTACTTAAGACAATTAAGGTGATGAACACAGTAATTTAGTCAAACGTATATTATTACACAACGTGTGGCTTGTAGTGGAAATACAAGACCACTTGAACAATTACAATATATGAGAAATGAACGTGTGAATTGGTAGGTTCTCCTTTGCAAGATGATCTCTATTTATAACGATATAGAGATCTTACATAATGGGCAAAGGAGTAACCAAAGGACTAAACTTGGAAAATGACTAAGATCAAGGGATTTGATCTTAGTACGTTACAGAAGAAAACGTAACTCAGTCCTTCTACTCAGTATTGATTTTCCAATACTGAGTGCTGATACTGAGTGGCCAATACTGGCCAAACTCAGTATCACTCCTAAACTTAGCATATTAATTCTACTGTTTATTCTAAGCTAGTCTAGGTTGTTTTGTTATCTTAAGATTCCAAAGGGGTAAGGCTTTTTGCCTTAACACTCTCCCCCTATCTAATGATAACAAAACAATTACAAAGAGAATATTATATAAACAAAAATTCAGGCAGCAGAGTCTTCTTCTTCACTGTTTGTTGATTGATTCAAACTCATAGAAGACTTCTTTCTTTATGTGAATGAACTCTTCTCTTTTCTTCAGTTCATCCTGCCTGTTATTTAGCACAACAACTATTTTCTTTCTGAACCAAGAGTCCTCTTTCTTGGTTATCATCCACTTCAAGCCCACCAGATGACTAATAGGGGCCTTTGCAAATCTGCTTCAGTAATGAAGCATTCCTTATCTTCTGGGTCAGTATACATATATCCAGAGGTTGGATATATGGTGCTCTTTTGATCCTGAAAGATTAAATTTGGAGGAACGCAGTATGAGTTAAAGATCCTAAAAGTGTTAAGGCACTCAGGCTTGTTGTTCTTTACAGCCTCAGTCATTACACTGAGTGCCCTATAGTCTGCTTGGTACAAAATGCCTTGTTCAAAGCATATAGCAGAAACAACCCAGATTTCATCCATCATTACTTGGGCTTCAGAGGATCTTGATGGTAACTCCTTTATTAGTCGGGCAATCTTCACCCAGTCTTGAATGTCATGAAGAAAAATCTTCATATGAGGACTGACTGGTCCAGTGCAGACTACAACAATGGACTTGTCAATGGTTTTGACTTTTATTTTGTTGACATACATGTTCAGCCAGCATATCTCCTTCACATTTTGGAATGATCTATTCCCCAGCATACTCATCCTGTTCTCCCTATATCTTGTTCTTTGAGCAACAATGTTCCAGTATTGTTGAAGAACTTCATCTCCTATTCTACTTATAGTGTGAGGTTTCCATGGAACATCTGCATCAGAATCAGTATCAGGATCTTCTTCCTTAACAGGAAAAAATGTTTGAGCCTCAATCTCATCCTCAGCATCACTCTTTTCCTCAGTATCATGTACATATCTTCTTGGTCTAGAAATTAGAGGAGCTGGATCTGGTTCCTCACTGGATTCTGAGGACATAACCACTTTTGACATTCTTCTGGTTATTGGTCTTCTAGGAACTCTAGAAGGTCCTTCAGCTTGAGGAGAGATTGGTTTTCTTGGAGGCTCTTCATCATCTGAGGATGATGATGAAGAGCTTTCTTTATTTGCCACATCCAGTGCAAAGTTTAAGAAATTTTGAGATGGCACTGGATGTTCTTCATCATCATCGGCAATAGGCCATACAAAAGGCCTATAGACTATAATCTGCAAGTTATTTGGCTCTTGAGCAGGAGGCTGAGTATCAACTTGATGTGGTTGGTCAATTGTAGTCTCCCCCTGAGCAGTTGGCTCTAATAACTCTTCAAGTTGTTCCAGAACTGACCTTCCTCTTTGTCTTCTTCTCTCATACTGAAACCTAAGTGGTTGATCAGTATGAGAAATTTGCTGATGTTGTTGTTGTTGCTGTGGAGGTTGATCTTCATTCAATTTCCTTCTTTTCTCCCCCTGAGCAGATGGCTCAGGTTGATCAACCTCTTCTTCTCTTTGTCTCTTCTCCCCCTTATTGTTATCATTTGATGGGGAGGGAAAGATATAGGGACTGGCTGCCAGGGTAATAGATCGACTAAATAAGGATTTATTTAGCCTGCTCTGATACCAGTTGTTAGGTCACAACACCCCTGGTTTGTTTGATAATTGTTAGATTAATGATTTACTTAAGACAATTAAGGTGATGAACATAGTAATTTAGTCAAACGTATATTATTCCACAAAGTGTGGCTTGTAGCGGAAATATAAGACCACTTGAACAATTACAATATATGAGAAATGAACGTGTGAATTGGTAGGTTCTCCTTTGCAAGATGATCTCTGTTTATAACGATATAGAGATCTTACGTAATGGGCAAAGGAGTAACCGAAAGACAAAACTAGAAAAATGACTAAGATCAAGGGATTTGATCTTAGTACGTTACAGAAGAAAACGTAACTCAGTCCTTCTACTCAGTATTGGTTTTCCAATACTGAGTGCTGATACTGAGTGGCCAATACTGGCCAAACTCAGTATCACTCCTAAACTTAGCATATTAATTCTATTGTTTATTCTAAGCTAGTCTAGGTTGTTTTGTTATCTTAAGATTCCAAAGGGGTAAGGGTTTTTGCCTTAACACATCTTTGACGAAAAGATTTCTTGTAAAATGAACTGCTTACTTTTTTCAGTACTATCTTTAAACGTCTCCTCAAGATACTGGACAAACTCATAGCATGGTTTCTTACGTAGATTATCAGTAAGCTCTGATAATGAAGTAAGAATAAGAATCGACATAACTTGTGATTCATCAGCCAGATACTGATAATAAGCGTCAAGCTCATCATCCTAAGCATCTTGCCCTGGTTGTCCCTTGGGCACCTCGTCTATCACGTACAGTAGATTCTGTGCTTTTAGGTAACTCCTAAAATGCACTTTCCAAACTTTGTAGTTAGGACCAGTAAGCTTCCATTTTCCAGTGATGAACCTTCGCGATTCGTTTGGTGAATAAAATGGAATTTCTGACGGTACAGACATCTATCTATAAGAAAAACAACAAACGGTTAGTATGATTAGATAAATAAATAACTTATAACATTATTACCTTTTAAGAATAATAGTTAGACTAGGATCCATATTTCACGCCCTCTAATGCAAGGTTTGGGCACTTTCCATTAGAGCCACGCTATTTCTGGTAGGTATCGCCATACCGATCGCCTCTAAACTAGAAACGATTCCTAGATGTTCGGGATATCAAGTTGAACAACAAACTTGTACATGTTTTAATCCCTCTAGTGCATTTTGGGCCGGGACTCCCGATTATCACAAAAAATGATCGTACCACCTAAGACAGTGCGATGCCTTGCGACGGGACTCCCGATTATCATGAGACCCTACGCACCCTAACACTCGCAATGATTTGAATCCACATCTAAGGTTCTTTCTCCTTACAATGTGAATATCGTTGAACAAGTGAGGTGTTCCATTAGGTTGGTTGCACTCTGATCTAAGATTTTCTAAAAAGGATTTTCCTTTGTTCGAAAAACGTTAGCCAATTTTTAACCTTTTAAAATTACTTGGTTTAATAAACTAACTGTTTATAAATTCCACTTTTAATTTTGTACTTTTAAAACTTGGTTTATAAACAAACTGTTTACTTTGCCATTATTAATTTAAAACTTGGTTTTCTAAACAAACTGTTTATAATCACCATTATTATTTTAAAACTTGGTTTTCTAAACAAACTGTTTATAATCACCATTATTAATTTATAAAAACTTGGTTTTCTAAACAAACTGTTTATAATCACCATCTTTTTATTTCAAATAAAGTAAATTAAAGAAATAAAATAAATGCTTGCATTTTCGAGAATTGCTATGTCATAACCCCAAAGACTTGATTTTGTCTTTTGTATATTTAAAAATAAAAATTTTATTAATTTCCGAAAAATAATAAAAAATATTCAAAAATTTTAAATAATATAAATAAACACAGTGTCACTTCTTTTGGGTTATGTCATAATAATTAACTAAATATACTGATAATTAATAAATTACCAAACTGATAATTATTAAATTACCCATAACAACTGATTTCAATTTCCCCTTTAATTTTGAAATTATCTTGATTTTAATAATTTATTATCTTTATATATATATATATATATATATATATATATATATATATATATATATATATATATATATATATATATATATATATATAATCTAGTCAAGATTTATGAAAATCTATCCCTTTGATTTTGTTCTTGATAGTTAATCAAAAATCAAAAGATTTACATAGATTGACTTAACAAGTAAAAGAATATACATAAAATATTGTAGATTCTTTATTCCCGATTTAGGTTACATAAAATATTGTACCCTAAATGCGATAACTTGGTCACCAAGAAACCTTCACCCAACCGAAACTCGGTGAGCTTGGTTTCGGTCGACCACTCGGTCGTCGCACCAAGTCTCAACTGAATCTCGCTTGGTTTGGTTTCGACTCCCGCTTTAATTTTAATTAATTTATAATAATAATTATAATAATAATAATAATAATAATAATAATAATAATAATAATAATAATAATAATAATAATAACCTTTTCCTTTTTTTTCTAAAAGTTCTATTCAATCCAATTGTTCATAAACTTGAACTTTTCTTGGATCAAACTTTCTAGGGTTTTCTTACTAAACAAAAAGAAACCTAATTTCTTTTATCTTGAAACCTATTTAATCCAATTGTTCATAAACTTGAACAATTTTCTTGGATCATATTTACTAGGTTTCTTTCTAAGATAAAAAAAAAACTTAATATTATATATATATGTATACGAAATTTCGAAAAACAAGGAGGGGAAAAGAAACCTAATTTCTTTTTATCTAGAACCCTATTCAATCCAATGTTCATACAAAACTTGAAGAACATATACTTGGATTTCGAATTTTCTAGGGTTCTTTTCTAGACGAAAAGAAACTCAACTGAATCCCATTGAGACTAGTAGAAAGCTCTGATACAACTGCAGGAAAACCTTGTAGGATTCACATGGCGGAACTTGAATGCGCCATATTACTGGATCTCTACTAAACAATGGAATCATAAGAAGAATAAGACGAAGAACATTACCTTTAGATTGCTAAAGAATGATCCACCTCTACTGCACCACCCGGACACGCTGCAAGACCGCGTTATACCAATAAAGCAACACACAAAGGCTTGTGTGTGTGTGTGTGTATTTTGACGAACACAAACCCGAAACCCTTTGGGGGTTTTGGATCGGTCGACGGAAAAGGGGAGGGAGACGGAGAGAGTGTTTAGGGTTTATCTAAGCAAGTGAATCAACCCTTAAGCCTTAACCTTAAGTCCTTATTTATAAGGACTTAAGTTACAGTTAAGTCCTTGGAGTTTAATTGTGATTAATCTCATAATTTAAATTCCTATTAACACTTTAAACCCTTGGAATTTTACTAGTTAATTAATAGACTATTAATTAACTGTCCGTTAAATATTTAACTTAATATTTAACCATCCTCTTAAATAATAATTAACTATTATTATTTATTCTCTACTTTATAATTAACTTGACTAGTTAATTATTCCACACAACTTACTTTATTCGGTTGTCCATTATTGGGTGTGTAGTGGTGTGACCCTTTAGTGCCTTATAACATTGGACACGATGACACGTGTACTTATCTGTGCACATAAATCCAACAGTTAAAGGGGTCTACCGGGGTGTTGGATGCAGCGCCATCGGTTACCGTGGTTATGGCCAACCATGGTTTTGGGTTCGGCAGAGCCGCCGATCCTCTCATTAGTGGTTACCCCAATCGGAGTTGTTATTTGCTTACGTGCTTAGTGTTTAACATAGTTGGTAGTTGTATTCATTCACTTAGATTTTGTGCTAATCCCTCCCTCATTGACACATTTCAGGTTGGAAGGCTTGAACGGGTCGGGCTTGGACGGGGCGTTTGACCATGCTTTAAAAATGTATTTTGTGGAATGAGCCCTATTTTGAAATACCGTCTTTTAACTAACTTCTTAAATTGTATTGTTTTGTGGGACCACGGTTTGTAAACTTAACGTAACGTAGGTGTTAGACTAAATGCTTCCGTAACCTTTTATTAATGCTCAATGGTTGTCTATTTAAAAAAATGCTTTCAAAAATACGATGTTACAACTTGGTATCAGAGCTTCGTTTTGGCGATGGTTACACGTGTAGGTGTTCCATTCCCAAATCGTGGCTCGTGTTTGGTCAAACCTTCCAGACAAGAGGGATTAGAGCAAATGTGAATAGGGTTTTGTAGTTAGTAGATGTTTACTAACAAGTTAAACTGAGCCTTGGTGAGATGTTGTGTTTGTAGCAGGAATGACTACAGATGGAAACTTGCTAGAAGGAGCCCCGCAGAATACGAACCTTGGGAATGATGGGGCCGCGACCTCGAGTGGTGATGAGATACCGAACGAGGAATATATCGTGTTGTTGGAAACCCGAAATATGGAACTTGAGGATACCGTTAGGGCTCTCCGCCAAAACCAACCCGTTGAGCCGCGAACGGTGGCCCGGTACCACAATCCACCACTCAAACGAACCCACCCCCACACTTCACTCAAACTACCTACATTCACGTCTTTCACCGGAATGACCATCCTCCCCAAATGCAAGCATACCACAACCGAATCCCACCCACACCGTACCAATCGCTAATGCTCAACACCAACAGTTCTTTTACCAACCCCTCCCGGTCGAGAAGAAACCGTGCTCATACAAGAACTTCCTCGATTGTAAACCAACCGAGTATCATGGGAGTACCGACCCGGCGGAAACTTTAACTTGGCTTAGGGAAACTGAGAAAGCCCTTAGTGCATGTAGTTGTGAGGACAACTTGAAGGTGTGGTATATGTCCCGAATGTTGGGGGGACCCGCGATGGATTGGTGGGATGAGTTGACCACAAATTTTAGTAATGATATGTTGGATGCGATCACATGGAAAGAATTTAGGGATCAAGTGGAGGCTAGGTATTGTAGCCCGTATAATTGGATAAAATCCGGAATGAATTCATGATGTTGAAGATGAATGATAGGATGACGGTGGATGAGCTTATTCTTCAATTTAATGGTAAGCTCCGGTTTGTGACACAATGGGTACCCGATGAGCCCTCAAAGATCAAGCATTTTATAGGGGCATTGTTGCCCGAGTATCGGAACGTGGCTAGACTTGCGGGAACTCTCTTGCAAGCCTTTGATCTTGTCAAAGCGGCCGAGGGTGATGTCTTGGCCCAAAAGGCCATGAGTCTGGAGAAGACCTCGTTCAACAAGGGGAAATATGAACAATTGGGCTCTCACAATCACAAGAAGTCTCAAGGTAATCAAAGGTCGAGCAATGACCGTCGAAAGCAAATACTTCAAGGTTCCAATTAAAAGAACCCGTGGTGCCTACCGTGTAAGTCCTCTCATGCCAGTCCGTGTATGGCACAAACTAGAAGGTGTATTAAGTGTGGGCAACATGGCCACGAGTCTTCGGAGTGCAAGTTGGAGAATAGTGTTTGTTGGAACTGTCAGAAAGAGGGGCATATGGCCGTGAATTGTCCAACGAAGAAAGTTTCGGGTTCGGGAGGGGGATCGGCGTCGTCGGGAGGTCATTAGAGGAAAAGTCATCCGCCACCTACGGGTCGAGCTTTCAAAATGATGGTGGAGGATGCCACCACTACCCATGATGTCATTACGGGTATGTTTCTAATAAACAGCATACCCGCTCGGGTATTATTTGATTCGGGTGCAAATTGTTCGTTTTCTTCAAAGAGCTTTTGTGACAAATTGAAATTTCCTACTTATTTGATCGCGACACCTCTAGAGGTAGAGGTGGCCGATGGTGACATGGTTCCGGTCACGACATCCGTGTCCGGGGCTAGTATTGATATTGGTGGTGTGAAATTTGCAATTCCTTTTACTTGTTATGCCAATATCCGGCTTTGATGTGGTTTTAGGTATGGATTGGTTAAGTGTTAATAAGGCCAACATAAATTGTCACTGAAAGTTAATTACTTTTTCCCTACCCGACGGGTCACATGTCGTGGCCCGGGGAGACCGGGTGATCCCGACCATACCCATTATATCTATGATGAAAGCCCGTAAATCCTTGACCAAGGGTTGTGAATCATATTTAGCCTATGTGATCGATGTGAAAAAGGAAAAGAAAGTGGTTGAAGATCTCCAGGTGGTTTCGGAATACCCGGAGGTGTTCCCCGAAGATTTACCTGGGTTACCTCCCGTTCGGGAGGTAGAATTCAAAATCGATTTAGTGCCGGGGGCTAATCCCGTGGCTAGGGCACCGTATCGGTTGGCACCGTCCGAGATCTGAGAAATGATGAAACAAATCCAAGAGTTATTAGATAAGGGTTTTATACGGCCGAGTTCCTCACCTTGGGGAGCTCCGATTTTGTTTGTGAAAAAGAAAGACGGTGCACTCCGGATGTGTATCAATTATCGGGAGTTGAATAAGAGAACGGTAAAGAATCGGTATCATTTTCCTCGTATTGATTATTTATTTGATCACTCAAAGGGTCTTCTTATTTCTCAAAGATCGATTTGAGATCGGCTTTTTGAACTCGCTATGGTCATTACGAGTTCTTGGTTATTCCGTTTGGGTTGACGAATGCTCCAGCGATATTTATTGATTTGATGAACCGGGTTTGTCGGCCTTATCTCGACAAATTCGTTATTGTGTTTATTGACGATATTTTAATTTATTCCAAGACGGAAGGAGAGCACGAGAAACACTTGAGGTAAGTGTTAGAAACGTTGAAGCGGGAACATTTGTATGCGAAGTTCTCGAAGTGCGGGTTTTGGCTTCGGAAAGTTCACTTTTTGGGTCACCTGATTTGTTCGGATGGGGTGAAGGTGGATCCGGCAAAGATAGAGGCGGTTATGAATTGGGTTGCTCCCAAGAATCCAACTGAAATCAAGGGCTTTTTGGGTTTGGCAGGTTGTTACCCCCGGTTTATTAAAGACTTTTCAAAGATAGCGGGATGACGAAGTTGACCCGTAAGGATGTACTGTTTCGGTGGGGTGATGAACACGAAAAGTCCTTCCAAACCTTAAAACAATTGTTGTATCAAGCTCCGATCCTTGCCTTACCTGAAAGCCCGGAAGATTTTATTGTTTATTGTGATGCTTCACTCGCGGGTTTGGGTTGCGTGTTGATGCAACGTGATCGAGTTATTGCCTATGCCTCTAGGCAATTAAAACCTCACGAGAAGAACTATCTAACTCATGATATGGAGTTGGCGGCGGTAGTTTTTGCACTCAAATTATGGAGGCATTATTTGTACGGTACTAAGTGCGTGATTTGTACGGATCATAAAATTTTGTAATACATGTTCACGCATAAAGAGTTGAATATGCGGCAACGAAGATGGCTAGAGTTAATTAAAGACTATGATTGTGAAATATGATATCATCCCGGGAAGGCAAATGTGGTGGCTGATGCCTTGAGTACAAAGGGAGATTTGGGACGGGTACAATTTATGCGGATGGAAATTGTATCGGATTTAGTGTCCCAGTTGAAGATTTCACAAATGGAAGCTTTGAACGTTGAAAATTTGAAGACCGAAATTTTAATAAAGAGGAAGGATGATTTAGAAGAAGACTCTCGGGGTTTGAATACGTATCACTCTCGGGTTTGGGTACCGTTACTCGGGAGTTTGCGGGAATTGATTTTGGCCGAGGCTCACAATTCTCGTTTATCGGTTCACCCGGGTAGCACAAAGATGTACAATGATCTAAAAGCACTTTATTGGTGGCCGACGATGAAGACCGACATTGCCCGTTATGTGGGTCAATGTCATATTTGTGCTTAAGTGAAGGCCAAACACCAAAAACCGTATGGAACTTTTACTCAATCACCGATCCCGAGTGGAAGTGGGATCGGATTACCATGGATTTCGTGACGAAATTGGCGCGTACACAAAGGGGGTCACGACATGATTTGGGTTATAGTTGATCGATTGACGAAGAGTGCCCACTTCTTGGCTACTAGTGAGACCGCCTCACTTAGTAGGTTGGCGAAATTGTGTATTGATGAAGTGGTATCCCGACACGGTATTCCGATTTCTATCGTGTCCGATAGGGACCCTCGTTTTGCTTCGAACTTTTGGAATAGCTTGCAACGAGAATTGGGGACGCGGGTGAACTTGAGTACCACGTATCATCCTCAAACCGATGGGCAATCGGAAAGGACAATACAAACACTTGAAGACATGTTGCGGGCGTGTGTCCAAGAGTACGGTGGGTCGTGGGATTCTCATTTTCCATTGATCGAATTCGCTTATAATAACTCGTATCACTCAAGTATAAAGATGCCACCGTACGAGATGTTGGATGGGCGTCGGTGTCGAACCCCGACGTGTTGGTTGGAAGTGAGTGAGAAACAATATGCGGGACCCGATATTGTTCAAATGACCGCGGATAAAGTTGCCATTGCCCGAGAAAAGTTGAAAGCCGCCCGTGACCGACAGAAGATGTATGCGGATCCGAGACGTAGACCCGCTACGTTCTCGGAAAATGAGATGGTTTATTTGAAGGTATCACCTTGGAAAGGTGTTATTCGTTTTGGCAAACGGGAAAAGTTGGCCCCGTGGTTTATTGGGCCGTTTCGAATTAGCAAGGTAGTGAACGCTCAATCGGTAACACTCGAGTTACCACCGGAGTTGTCGGCAATTCACAACACTTTCAACATTTGCTATTTGAAAAAGTATAACATCGAAGATCCGAGCCAAATTCTCTCGGTGCAAGAGTTGCGGGTGGACACGAGAAAGAGGTTGGTTGAGGAATCAATGGAGTTGTTGGATCGTAAAGCAACAAAGTTGAGAAAGAAACAAATTCCGATGGTTTTGGTAAAGTGGAAGCATAGTTTGGGTGCGGATATGACTTGGGAGACCGAAGCCGACTCCTTATTTGATCGAGATGGGATTCTGGGGACGGAATCTTCCTAAGTGGGGGAGAGTTGTAACATCCCAAAACTTCGCCTAGTAGTTAATTGACCCTAAGTTATTTTAATAAAGGATTATCTGATTAAATGCCATGTGAAATTAATTAGCCTTTCGTCTTTTGCGTTATTTTAACCAAGGGGTTACAATACCCGATTTTTGATAGATTTGAAATCAAAATATGATTTTTATATCTTTAGATTCCTTGTTGAATTTCGTTTCCGGAAATGCTTTCGTTTTTAAAATAGGAGTCTGTTTGCTATTTTAAATAAATTAACTATGAACGTGACTTTTTAGACATATACTGAAAAGATGAAATTTAGCCAACAAGGGGGCTCACCCTTGTTTGGCCGGTCGTGAGAGAGGGAGGAGGAACCTCTTTTTCCTCTTTTCTCTTTTGTTTTTTCAAACCTTATCCCAAAACACTTTCACCATTCCATTGCAAAACACCATCTTTTCTCTCTACTTGTTCTTCTTTATTCTTGAGCTTGTTCATAGTGATTCTTTGTGCTAGGATCCGAATTTCATACTAAAGTTTGTGTAGAAGAAGCCTAGATGTAAGCTACACCTTCTCTTTGACTTTGTTTAAAAATGTATTTTGTGGAATGAGCTGTGTTTTGTAATACCGTCTTTTAACTAACTTGTTAAATTATATTGTTTTGTGGGACCACGATTTGTAAACTTAACGTAATGTATGTGTTAGACTAAATGCTTCCGTAACCTTTTATTAATGCTCAATGGCCGTCTATTTTATAAAAAAAATGGTTTAAAAAATGTGATGTTACATCTTCACTGATTTGGATGCCCGGGCATTCTTGAAGATTGTGGTTTTGTTCTTAAAGATTGATGTGTACAATGTGTGTAGAGAGAGATGAAAGAGAAGAATTTGAGTGGGACCAAATCGGTGAAATAACCAAAATACCACCAACCAACGGACTTGAGTTAACATGGTCTGGGTGAAAGACCAAAAAGTTTCAGAAATGCGAATCTGCACTCTTTATTCACCATAGGCACCAAACATGGACTTTCACCTAACAACAAAGACTATTGTTGCAATTTAATCAAATAAAAATTCTAGAACAAATCTCGACCATAAGTCAAAAACTCTTTTAGGGAAAAGGAATATATTCTATATGTTCTTGTTTAATTATGGTATAAAGTATTATCCTATTAAATTGTTAAAAGATACTACATCCGTATCAAAATAAGGGATACACTTTCCAATTAAGGGTGAAACAAAATAAGTGATACACTTTTCTAAAAGTTAGCTTATTTGGTAAATAAATTGGACCCACACTTCATTAACTATCTACTTTAATAAAGTAAGATTACATTTTTACCCTTACCTTTACTTTTGAACATCATTAATCACTTTTTTCAATAGGAGTGGGTCCCACTCTCCACTAACTATCCACTTTAATTCATATTAACTTACATTTTAATCTTTTGCCTCAAAAACCGTGAATCCTCAAGTGTATCACTTATTTTGACACGGAGGTAGTAGATAGTTTTATGTCCGGTTTGAATATTAAGACAAAGAGTTATATATGTCAAATAACTGCTTTTTCAGTATGTCAAATAACCATCATCCACAGTAACAAAAATAAAATAAAAGACAGTAACAAAATGGTAAATAGCAGTAATAAAAGTTAAGCCTGCGCTTTATTCAGAACCAAAAACAAATTCATCTCTCAAAAATACCACCACAATCAATCCGAATGTGAAGGTGAAGCAGCAGCATCTTCTTGTTCATGTTCATATTCAGGTGAAGGTGAAATTGGTGTTTTGGGTTCAACATTTTTTGAAGGAGATGATGCAGAATGGTGGTGGGCCCCACTCCCACCATACGGGTCGATCATTGTCATGTTGGGCAGATAATTGTATGAATATCCCATTAAAGGGTGATCATATTTACAAGTTGGCCCGAATTTGCAGATTCCATATAGACTGTAGTATGAACACACTGCTTGCCCCTGTAAGTCAAGATTTAATTAAGTAAATAACACTTTTTATTAAAAATATTTCATTATAAAAAGGGAAAGGAGCAACTTACAGGTCTAAGAGGAAGCCCAAGTGGGCCCAGTGCCATTTGAGGAATCTTGTCTTTTGGATGATGGTATTTGCAGTCTGGCCCATATTTGCAGTTCCCAGTGTTTATGAAATAACGACATTCGGGTTCACCGGGTCGTTCGGGCAGATTAGAACCAGATGTTAACGGGTAAGAATGGTCAATTGAACCCGAACCACCAAATGCAGTCAGATTTCCCTGAAAAATAAGTATTTACAATTTTTTGTTAATGACAGTTGTCTTTAAATGCATAAAGAATTGCACATTCATTTGTGGAGGGTTGATATATAAGTTTCCGCTCATATTCCTTAATTATGATGCAGAGTATTAAAAGAAAATAAAGACTTGTTTTAAGATGAAAGAATCCTCAGTTTTTATCTTTAAAACTGACACTAAAATGTAATAAACAAAGGAGATTTTATGTAGTGTAATATTTACCATGTAAGTATTCCAAGGTTGTATCCCTTGAGAATGAGGAAGGATCAATGGTAAGTAATTTTGAGTAGTTTGCAACAGTGGATCAGAAACATATGTTGCTCTAGGTAATGACCAACCAGGCGAAGGTACAAGTGTCGATGCATAAGGTACTGATCCATCTACTGATGGCTGTGGGTGATGGAACTTGCACGCAACTCCAAATTTACACGAACCAGTTCGTATGTAATGAGGGCATGCCTTTTCTTCCTAGATTCATGTTTTTTTTTTTCTTTCTAAAGTTAGTAATTATTGAAAAATAATTTGTGATTAGGAATTGAAATAAGTAAGTAATTTAATTTAGAACCTGTCGCATAGGTAGCCCGATCATGTTCAGTACAATTGGTCCAGCACCACGTCTGTCACGAGGATGATTGTATTTGCAGGTTGATCCGTATTTGCAAGTGCCCGTTTTTAAGAAATACTAATAATTACAAACAATGCCAAAATTGAAACATTAAAAGATACAAAAAATATAAACATAAAATGGTATGAACAAGTTACCACACAGTCCGGCTCTCCAGTTCTTTCTGGGAGCTCACCTCCATGCCGATTTGCCTATAAATTAAGGGTTTTGTTATTGACAAATGACAGCATTCACAGCTGTCTTTAAATACATAAAAATCTTAACATTTTGTTATCATTTCCATAAATTAATAAAGGTGCAAACTTTATGCACCAAACTACAAAAACTGGCAACCAAGGCTCCTTCTGATCACAAATGACATGAGTAGTAATTTTACCAGTTTCTATAATACAAAATGAAAATTTATAACGAAAACTAAACTAATTTACCTGCCCAATGTGGGTAGGATGATTAAATCTGCAACTATTTCCATAGCCACATATGCCAGTCCTTAAATAAAATATACAATCCGGTTCACCGGGTCGATCCGGATATGATATAGGCCCGTTTTCTTTTCCATCTGTCTGAATTCTCAATCTACGTACAGCTTCTATAATTCAACAAACTTTAATCAGAATTCAAACGATAAAAACTAAAATTTCCCAGATTTGAAGCAGTTCGTGATCACATCAGTATGTGTCGGATAAAGTTTACCAAAATTATAGTACGGAAACGTAGAAATTTAAACATAGGGCATATAAACAGAAAATTTAGGGGAATTTCCAGCAAACGGAAGAAATTATATCAGACTAACATCATAAACATACACAGAGTGAACAAATTAAGCGGTTTACTATGATTGCATTCGTTAAAAACGGGTGGGTTGCTTCAAAATTAAGCATCAATAAATCATTAAACCGGAAAAAAATGATAAATTAAAACTCAAAACGTAAGTGTTCATGTATAATTGTACCTTCAATGTTATGAACAGACGGATTCGAAGAAGAATTAGCGACGGAACCATTCCTCTGAACACGCCGATTATCCGGCATACCAAAATATATATTTTTATAAATGTAAAAGAGATTAAAAATTAAAATTTTAAATTTGATGAAATTGTTCACACAAGTATCTCTCTGTGCTCTGCGGGTGTTCTGTTCTGTTATTATTATTTTTTTTTTTGTTGAAGTAATCAAACCAAAAATGATGTAAAAAACTCCATTTTTTTTATCGAAACGCAGAAATTGTAAAGAACGATGCCGATAATTAATTTACAAAAACGATCATTAATTGGTTAATAGTTTATGACCGATTTCAACATAAACTTGAGGGGGAAAGGTTAAGAATCGATCGTTGTTGCAAATCAGAAGATAAAATCGAATTGAAAATTAAAGAGAATCTGAAATCGACGAATGATCTATCAATGTGATGAATGAAAAATCTGACAAAAATTATATTCTTTCTTCACCTTTTCCATTTGGGTAATTTCCCTCAACTTCCCCTTCTCTCTCTCTAAAACTTTCTCTCTCTACAAATTTTGTTGATTTTTAATATTGGATCTCCTCGATCTCGAACAAGAATTTCCATTTTTATTATTATTTTTTAAAATATTTATTTTTACATAAATTATTGTCTTTCGCCTCGTGTACGAATGAGAAATGTTGTCGACTGTCAGTTGACTAAAGAGTCCTGGAATCTAGAAGGATGGGTGATGGTACTCAAGGGTAATATTGTAAATAAACGTGGAATAAATACAGTATTTTTTATTTTTGAGAATAATATTTCTGAGTAGAAAATCGTCGCCGTTGAATTAGCGGGAATGTGGGTGGCGTGGAAGAGAAGTTTAATGATCCTGGCCGTTAAAAGTTAACTAGGACATATGTCAGGAAATCACGGCCGTTAGAGGTTTAAGTTACGTGTTGAGCGAACTTAATGGTACTGTTTCGTATTTTTTGCTTTTTCCTATAATTGAGTTCATTCGTTACCCCTACATATAAACTTATAAGTAATGGTATTTATGCTTACTGTTTAGACTTAGTTATAGACATACTCATTAGATGAGGATACGTGTCAAATCAAGGGATAATATTATGAGAGAAAAATTAGTGAAATACACATGTCATCTTATCAAGTGGGTACACCTATGGGTAGACCTTAGAGCATCTTCAACCATAAACTCTATATAATTCCCTCTATCTCTATAAATGGTGGGACCACTCACGCTAAAAAATATCCCAACTCCAACTATAAACTCTAGAGTAATGGTATTTAGGTCTACCTTTTAAACCTACTCATAGGCCTACTCATTAGATGAAGATACATGTTAAAATCAAGGGATAATATTACGAGAGAGAATTAGTGGAATACACATGTCAACCTATCAAGTGGGTAGGTCTATGAGTAGGTCTATTTGGTATGACTAAATATCATTTCTCTAAACTCTATTCTTCCCTTTAAAAGCCTTTAAAAATAGTGGGATCCATATACCACTAACACTTGCACTCAGAAATAGATGTGGGGCACATGGATAGAGTTAATTCCTCTCACTTCAAATATAGAGGGAGTTTTTCTCTCACTCTATATTTGAAGTTGATGATAGAGTTGAATTGGAGAAAAAATAACTTCAAATATAGATATAGAGCCTTTGATAGAGTATGGTTGGAGATGCTCTTAAGTGAGCCGTTCGAAAAATAAAAATACTCTATCCGTCTCATTTTTATTTATTTTTGAACATCGGTGATAAGACAGCGACTCTGCTGAGGAACCGTCTACGTCTCATTTTTATTGTCCATGTTTTTTTTAAATGTCTCAAAATGACTGTGTACTTGAAAATTCAACTAATCAAAAAATACTTAGGTGGTAATAATAAAATTCTATTAGTTGTACAGTGTAATAAATGCACTTTTTTAAACTGTGTGATATTCAAATATGGACAATAATTTTATGACATAGAGAGTAAAAAATAAAATATATAGCACTTAAGTCCCTACAATATTAGCTAATTTTCTTACATGAAATAAAAATAGCCTATTATCTTTTGTGTGATGCTCTATTTATTTATTTATTAGATTTGTAAATGATAGCTTTCAAGGAAATTTATAATATATTATTATATCCACTATTAACTTTTATTTTCGTCAAATCGTGCTATTGTTTCGTGTTTTTATGTAATATGACACCACACGAAATTATTTGTCTAAACACGAAAACAACACGACATGAAGTCGTGTTTTATTTTGTTAACACGAACACGACCCAATTAAAAAACGATAAACACGACAAACACGAGATAAATGACAAAAATATCA
Source organism: Calendula officinalis (assembly GCA_963853835.1). Lineage (NCBI taxonomy): Eukaryota > Viridiplantae > Streptophyta > Magnoliopsida > Asterales > Asteraceae > Calendula > Calendula officinalis. The sequence continues at coordinate 56,027,708 of OY970823.1, read as the reverse complement.
AATTTTTACTTGGTACATGCTAAAAGACCGATAAACACGACAAACTATCGTGTCAATTTCATGTCAATCTTTGAACAAGAAAATGACATGACACGACTTCGTGTTTGTATTAGATGATACGGACACGACACGAACACGAATTCAAATTTCGATTTTGTTCCAATTTCTTTTCAGTTCGTGTGTTTTTTTTCGTGTAGTGCTAAGTTTTGACGGCCCTTATTTTTAATAATAGAAAGAGAATTCTTTAAATGAAGGAGTCGATTATTAATCAATGTACTTTTTTATGCATGTCCGAACATTTTATTGACAATCGCTACATTTCCTTTATTTACTTTATTTATTTATACGGTAACCTAGATTTCGACTCGCTTTGCGAGTCGGCTAATCCAGGGAGACCACCCGCTTTGTCAGTAGCCGGAAGTTAGACACGTATGAACCTCTGTGGCCACAAGAATTTTTTGTTCATAATAAATGAACATGAGACCTCTCAATAATTTCACACCTATGGATACCAAATTCAATCATTATGCCATGACTCTTGCGTTGTGGTGTTGTATAAAAAAACCCAAAATAACGCAATTGAAACATATGTATTATATAGATCAAGGTTCTAAAAAATGTAAGGGGTAACGTAGTGGCACTATCAAACCTTAAGTCTTACGAGCTATAGGAAGTCATGAAGTTCTTTACGGCGTGGCTTAAGGCGGTAAATATTTCGTAACGGCAGAATCACCTCTTAGCCATGACGCTGCTATGACAGATTTTTAGAACCTTGGTATAGAAGCTTGGTATAGATGCAACCATCTTGGTTTAAGCTTTTGATATAAAGAACAAAAATGACATATAACATCACTTATTTTGTGTCAATATTGATGCAACAATAGTATTAACATCAATTTCTAATGAAACCAAAGGGCATGAAGTTAGTCATGTACAGGTTAGGCATGTAAACAAACCAGATGAACAAGAACTTACTCTTATTGGTGTTCGTTTATTAAGGAAAATAAGCGTTCGTTAACATTTAAATGAACGAATTTTTGTATTCGTATTTGTTTGTTAGAAAAATTAAGTGTTCATAAGCTATTTCTCAACAATTTAGTAAAAAAGTAAACTAAATAAACGGAGGAACATATAGAAATAAACCATATTTGTCGCTAAATCCATTCAGCGATCAAGATCACAGGATAAAAAAAACCCATGCTTTTGTGACAAACTGGTGATATTCCATTTATATATAATGTTATAAACTTATAATCAATTTTAAAAGACATCAAATCAAAAGAATCCGAAGTTGTTTGATAAATATTCCATGCAATTCCCAAACACAAAAGTGGGTCAAGATCGATAAAGAAGAAAACCCGAAATAGGTATGGACCAAAGTCCCAAGTTTTATTGTTTTGGGTTCAGACCCACTTTCAATGTACAACAAAATATTGACAGGTGAGAGTTGGGTACCACCACCAGATTTAGTCAAATCTCGAACCAACTAGATCCTGCCATGTGGATAGTCTTTCCACAAATAAGCGTAACAATTAATAAACGAATAAATAAGGCCACTTTAGCTTTGAATGGAGGACTAATAAATCGCACCAAATACGTTTGCAATTGGAAATGACAAATGAAATAATAGAAATTTATTCGTAATAGCATCATGAGTTCAAGCTTCTTCAGAAAAACATGAGAGGGGAGAGAGAGAGAGAGAGAGAGAGAGAGAGAGAGAGAGAGAGAGAGAGAGAGAGAGAGAGAGAACGAAACGACGCTGGAGATGGAAGATGGCAGACGGTGCAGAGAAGAAGGAGTATGCCACAAAGGGATAACAACAACTACTACAATAACAGGTTCGAATCACAAATCAAAAAATCAATCTCATTTTTCATAACAGATTTCGGTGAAGAAGACACGGAGGATACACTATGGAGGGTTTTTAGAAATTATGGGAACTTGGTGGATGTGTATATCGCCAAGAAGAGGAACAAAGCAGAAAATAAATTTGGATTCGTGAGATACACGGGGGTCTCAGATCCACACTCATTCGAGAAGAAACTCCAGAATATCCGGATCGGTTACAATGTGATTACTGTAAACATAGCTAGGCACGATCGGGTACACAAACCGGTGAGACCTAATAATTACCACCATAACCCGCCGCCTCCCCCGGTGAAAGAGCTCCCACCAAAAGGACGTTCTGGATTCATACCCAAGAATAATGGTAGGTCTTTTGTTGATGTGGTGAATAACAAACAGAAACCAGAACCACGACTAGAACCCGCCGTTCAACTAGTGTCGGCACATGGCAATAGAAGATGGATCTCTTCAACCTTAATTGGTAGAGTTCCTAATTTCAGCGCACTATGGAACCTCAGTGCAATCAAAGATGCTGACGGATGTAATGAATTAAACATACGATATATTGGTGGGTTAAATGTATTGTTGGAATTCGAGAAAGACGATGATGCATTGATATTTCTTGAAAAAGCAAAAGAAGTATGGGCAAATTGGTTCACAACTTTGTCTTTATGGTCACCGGAAGTTACCAGTTCAGAGAGATTTGTATCCTTGTTGATATACGGTCTTCCTCCCCATGCTTGGACCACCGTGGCTTTCAATGCTATTGGAAAAACGGTGGGAGAAGTAATAATCGATGAAGAGTGCGCAAGTGATAATGCAAATATGGGGGTTGGAAGAATTGCGGTACAAACAACTGTAACATCCTAAAACCGGCCTAGTTGTTTTAGGTATATTTTGAGATTTGAAAAATATCTACTTGACCATATGTGGAATTATTTGATTAATTATTTAAATGGTGTGATATTTTAACCATGGGGTTAAAATACCTTTTTACTGATATTTTAACCATGGTGGCGGTCGGGGAATCTTCATCAACTGTAGAAAGGAAAAGAAAGAGTACTGACGTCACTGACCGTGACTACTCGGGTACGTTTTAATAAACTCAATACTTGTGTTTATGTAGAATTGTTAATTGAGAAGATTGCTTAATTAAGATTTGCGAAATGTTGCGATGAACTGAACTGCTTACCTTCGGTGTGGTATGTCACTTGAATTAGAATAATTGATTGCTGGTTGATTTGAGATACATCTTATGTGTCAGGAGTTTTGTAGATATAAGTTTAGAGTGATATGATGTATGGTTTAGTCTCGGTGGTTAGAGTTACTCGTTTTCATATTGTGTGAATTGGTGATAAGTGATTGGAATTGTTTTGGTCGTTCCTTCACTTTGGGAGAAGCGAAGTGAAGCAGATGTATGTCAGTTTCGGTCACAACATATGTGACCGTGGATCAATTTGTGTATAATAGTAATTTTTGTAAACTGTGGGAATGCGATGCTTGTAATTAAAATGGATGGAATTGCATGCGTGAATTGAATAGTCCAAGTAGGACTAGTGTTTGTTATGAGAAAAAGTGGAATTTTATTGAGACATGCCGGGTCACATATAATGACTTGTATAGTGAGAGTTAGAAATGTCTGTACAATGTGAATAAATTGATGTTAATTTAGTTATAGACATTAATTATGACAGTCAGTCAATGTTAAATATCTAGATGACCTGGAATGTTATGATACAAATTGTGACTTGTTTCCTATGTTGAATTTGGAGTCTGAAAGTGACTAATGAATTGTGTGTGTAGATCTTTTGAGATGACTTGTGATAGTAATAATTGAAGATAAGAGAGACCGCTAAATGATTTGCATTGATTATGAAATTATTTGAGAAGAGTTTGAAAATGTGATTTATACTTAAATCTAGTGTTTAGATTTAAATGATTGTATAGAAATGATTTATGTTAATAAAAATTGATCATAGTTTAAATTGGTATTTTTTTTTAAATTACTCAAAGTGACGATGATGTTTTATTGATTGTAATAAAAGTTGTTTATGCTTAATTATGAATGGAATTGACGAAAAGTATCATGTTATTTGGATGTTAATAAGTAAAAGTTGACATTTAATTGAAAACACTTATTACTCATGATAATCGTTTGATAATTGCATGAGTCGGTTTGGTGAGTAGCTTGACATGTTATGGAAGTAATAAGAACAATTTTTGAAAAATAAAACTTGTTTTGATCCGTTAGGTCGCGAGTATGACTAATTTGGTATAAAAGATGTTGCTATTTTATATTGCCATGATTGTAATGAGTTATGTAGGGTAGACTTGAATTGTGTAAACTGTGACTAGTTTTGTTAAAACGTGCAACTTGACTTTGTAAAATTTTGTCACCCGTGTAATATGGCCAATTAAGCATGGAATAACATATGATTGTTAGAAGTATGTTTAACTAGGGACTTGGATAGTGTCACGGAGAATTGCTTGGTTTTGACCCATTCGTGCCTAGTATGCAAAATTGATGTGACTTTATGTTATGAAAGGGTATTTTCGAAAATTAATTGATTAAGACCGGAAATTTTGTTGGAAATTCTTAAAATTATGGGTCGTATAACGAGTTAAACTGTGCAAGATTGTAAGTCTTGATAGAATAAAGAAGAAAAACAAGTAGGTATTTGAGACTTGAAATAATTGTGTGACCTGGTGTATGGAAATTATGTTGTAACTTATGCTAGTTGATTAACTTTTATGGCATGAGGAATGCTAACTTGTTATGAATGGTAAATGCTATATGAGTATTGAGATTATTTGGAGTGTGTGTAGACTGCAGGAATGAATTGATTGTTAATTGAAATGGCGATGTTTTGCGGGAACATAATATGAAAAATTTGGAATTGCTAAGCATACTATGAAGTGTATGACAAATTGGACAGGACTTTGTTTGAGCATGTATATGTGAAAGTGATTGGAATAGAGTCGTAAACTTACTGTGATAAATACTTGCTATTTGAATATTGTTTTTGGATTCCGAGGACGAATCCTCTTTAAGGAGGGTAGAGTTGTAACATCCTAAAAACCGGCCTAGTTGTTTTAGGTATATTTTGAGATTTGAAAAATATCTACTTGACCATATGTGGAATTATTTGATTAATTATTTAAATGGTGTGATATTTTAACCATGGGGTTAAAATACCTTTTTACTGAAATATTTTATTGTGGATACGATTTTTATATCTTTAGATTCTCCTTTTAATTAAGAGTCCGAAAATATCTTCGTTGTTAAAAACAGAGTTTGTTTGGTATTTTTAAATAATTTAACCGCGGACCGATTATACTGTATTATTTAATAAAGCTGTAAAGTTGGAAAAGTGGGGGTCCATTCCCCCTGCATTGTGACGGATTGAGGATGGGGGAAAACCCCATCTTTTTCTTTTGTCATCCATTTCCCTTTCTCTCTCTAAATTATCTTTAAAGAAAACCCATTTCCAACCATTTTGTTCTTGTGCATTTTGTGAAGAAAACCTAGCTAAATTCTCCTCTTCCTTGGCTAGATCTCGTTTTGTAGTGTCTCTTGGGGTAAGCTTTTGTCTCTTGTTGCTTGTGTTGAAGTTTTGGCTTAAATGATAAACTAGGGTTTATGTTCTTGAGCGATTCTTGCTATATGTTGTGTTAGTTGCTATATTAAGTGTTTATACAAGTTTTGACATGTATTGTATGTATTATTTGTGGTTGGAACCTTGATTTGTTGAAGTTCATCTTCAACCTCCATTAATGGAGTTATGAGGAAGATGAAGTTTCCTCCAAATCTTGGAACCTTGGATGTTTGTGGTATTATGGTTAGTTTAGGTTAAACTAAAATGTTGGTAGTATTAAATGTCAAGATAATTAATTATGACTTGTTTGGATGAAGTTGTTAGTTAAAAGGTTGTATGGATTTTAGGTATAAATTATAAACTAGTTATTGGGTTAAATAGCTAGTTGGTGAGAAAGATGTCATTTATGTGTTTCATGGACTTTATGTCTAGTTGTGTTAAAATAACATGTTAGATATGTTATTTTGGTGGTTGTTAAGTTATGACTTGCTAGAAAGGTGAAATTAACATGCTAGAAATGTTATTTAATGAATTATGTCAAGTATTATGAGATTTAATAAAAATGTTAGTTTTATAGTTTTGGGTGGTGTATGTCAAATTATTTTGTGACAAGTTGGTGTGATTATGTCAATAATAGGTTTTTATGGATTTTGTTGCTTGTATATGTTAAAAATGACATGTTAAATGTTTTAGTTGTATTATGTCAAGTGTTGATGAGGTTGATGAGATACTAGTTGGTGTTTGGATGTTTTTGGTTAAAATGATTAACTAGTAATTTGGAAGTAAAATACATGGATTGTTGGTGACTTGGAACTTGATGAATTGTTACATGATTATGACTTGTTAGTTATAGAGAATTTGTGCTAATTGATGGAAATTGGAAGTGTTATAGTCATGTTCGGGCTTTTGACCCGTTCGGGCCATTTAGTGGTAAAATGACTTAAAATAACTTGGATTGTGAAAGTGTAAGTATTTTGTTAGGTTTATGTGATTAGAAATGTTATTGGTAACATTTGGTGAATTGTAAGTTGATGATATGATTACAGTTGTAGGATGTATTATTGTTTAATAATCCGGTTTGACCCGTTTGAATGTAAGACTTGCAAATGACTAGTTGACTTGTTATGTAAGTGTAAACGGTCATGACATGTTCATATGATGATTTAAGTGTTTGGTTATCTAGTTAGTGCAAGTGTTAGTGTTAAACATATATTTAACATTGTTTATAATTTGGTGGAATTATATACTAATTCGGTATTCCTTTGGTGTACAGGAATCGGGATTGGGACTCAGAAACATTAGACCTCTGAGTTCGGCAAGTGGAAGGTTTCTGTGAGTGGATTTAACCTCCAACTTGTGTTTGGTTGCAAATTGGTTCGGTATATGCATACTTGGTAAAATTGCAGGAAATGTACCAGCTTCGGGCAGTTCGCGACGCGAACTAGAGTTCGCGAAACGCGAACTCGAGACAGGGAATTATGGAGTTGATCGTGAACACTTCGCGACTGAGTTCCCGAACACGAACATGAGTTAGCGACGCGAACCCGAGTTCGCGATGGGAACTCAGTTGCAATGATTTTTCGATGTGAATTTTGTATCTAGCTTGCTAGTTTAGTACCTATTTGCTAGTATTGAGCCAAATAGGTTATGTGCGCATATGTGAAGAGACTTTTCTTGATTGGTAGCAACAACTCGGTTTGACTTGGTGACCGAGGTTTGAGAAGTCAGTGCGCTGGGCATCGGGTATCGACTAATAGGGTATCTGACCTTACCTGTATTTGTTGCATGGTTAAGGGGACGGAGTTGCCCGGGTGTTGATACGAAACGCTATCGGTTACCGTGGTTTTGGCCGACCATGGTTTAAGGCACCGGCAGGACCCCAATCTTCTCGAACAAACAGTGTTATGTGGTTATGTGGCTTTTAGATCGTAGAGATGTCTATGCTAGCTTGTTGTGCCTTACAGAATTTGTAGATTATATTCATTCACTTAGCTTTGTGCTAATCCCTCCCTCGTTGAATCTTTTCAGGTGATCGGTGCTTTGGACGGGATGATTGACCAAGCTCAGTTTGTTATGTTTTGAAAAATGAGCCATGCCGTTTATTAACACCATTAAATATTATTATCATTTGGAGTTTATTTTGGGACGTTTGGTTTGTAAACCTAAACCTAAACTATATATTATCTATATGCTTCCGCACACCCTTTAAAAAAAAACGCTTTCTAAATTTTGCGGTGTTACAACAACAGAATTGGAATGGATTAATTGGATAATCACAGTTCTAATTGATGAGAAGGAATTCCCGATTAGAATTACCGAAGACCAACATGAGTCTATCAGGCTCACTCCGGGGGTAGCTTGTGAATCACATTGGGATTCTTCAGACGATGAGGATGACGAAGAAGATAACAGTTCTGGCGAGGAAGAAGATGATCTAGAGGAAGGTGAATTCCGGGAGCAATTTCAGCCGGAAAATTAATATTCCGGGGAAAGAAACGCATGTGCGGAATCTGAAAAGCCCAAATCAAATCAAGACAGGGTAGAGGAAGAGACACAATGGGAATATCAAAATAATGGTGGTCCCAAGGGAATAAATGTCGAGGTTGATAACGAGGAAAGTTACACTTTTCCAATGGGTCCTATTGACCCCACTTTTGGGAACTTAGAAAAAGATGACTGTAATCCCATCGATGATTTTGCCCAGAAACCCACTGAGCAAGTTGATTGAGCCCATTACAAGCCCAAATCCAACCTAGATGATTCAGGCCAACATAATAGCCCACCTGGCGAAAATACGGATTCAACTCATCAAATATGGGTTGAAGATGAGCCCAACATCGAAGTATTGGACCGTACACCTACGTTTCCAAGACCTGATATCATGAAACCGGTGGCTAGTGATCCAATTAGCGATTCCGTTAACGGTGAAACAGCCGTATTGGGCAAAAGCAAAATTCCAGTGTTTGATCTGAACATACCTTGTTCCTCAACATCTAATTCGAGCAGGCTTTCGTCTCTTCCTATTAATTTCGGCAAAACTTCTAGGAACAAGATGGGTGAAAAAAAGAAAATTAAGAAAAAGAACAACAAGATATCTACCTCTTCTGGGATTGGTAGTTCGTCATGTTCAGCTCCGATCTCGGATGAAATCTGGAACACAATTGAAGTCGGTAATTTACTAGGTTTCCAAATGGATAATTTTGGACCCGACATTAGACAAGTGATTAATGGTGCAGGTTCGAATTGGGTTCCCAAATGAAGCTCATCTCTATAAACATTAGGGGGGTCAATTGCACCCTGAAAAAAAGGTGGATTCAAGGTATCAGAAATTCAAATAAAGTTCAGTTCCTTGGTATGCAGGAAACAATGGCGAAAAAATTTGAACCAACTTTCGCGAGATCGTTTTGGGGGAGTTCCGGTATGGAGTATGAATTTTCAGTATCGAACGGTAAATCTGGAGGGTTGGTTTCGATATGGGACCCGACATGGATGGCAAAATCAGACGTATTAAGAGAAGATAATTTTCTGGCAATAAAAGGTGTAATCACTGGATCAAATGTAAGTATTGGTTTAATTAATTTATATGCACCACAGGATTTGAAAAAAAAAAAGAAAATTCTTTGGAAGTCTGTCATGGATTTTATTGAAGCAGATTCAAACCGTATCTGGATAGTGTTTGGCGATTTTAACGAAGTACGTAAGAGATCGGAAAGGACTGGATCGTCATTCTCCGCATCTGGAGCTAGGGCATTTAATAGCTTTATATCGGAAGCAAGGTTAAAACAATTAAAAATGAGCGGCAGGCGTTACACAAGGAGTACTCCCGATTGTGGTACGTTAAGCTTAATCGATAGGATATTGGTGTCTGATTCTTTCTTTCATATTTGGAATAACTCGAATGTGAACGTTTTGCCTAAAGGCTTTAGTGACCACTGCCCACTACTGTTGAAATCCCAAACGGTTGATTTCGGGCCCACTTACTTTAAGTTCTTCAATTCTTGGGCCTCCAACCCCAAGTTAGAAGCTGTTATTAACGAGGCATGGGCCCAGCCCGTTTCGGGTAATAAGTCAGCGATTCAAGCATTCTGCAAAAAAGCTAAAACTGGTGAAAATTGCAATTAAGCAATGGAGATCAAATAATACTGATTCGAATCTAATGAGGCTTCAAAAATCGGCCACTGTTCTTGACCAAAAAGCAGATTCAATCGGACTTTCTCCGACTGAGAAATCAAATAGGGTTGGTATAGATATGCAGATTAAGGAAATTGAAGCCCAAAAATAAGGGATATCAAACAGAAAGCTAGAATCAAATGGAATGTTGAAGGTGACGAGAACTCGAGTTTTTTCCACGGCTCGTTAAATCACAACAACCGCAAAACTTTCATACACGGTTTATCTTTTAACGGGGTGTGGACGGAGGATCCCGACAATATGAAAACAGGTACAACGACTTACTTTACTGAAATTTTTTTCGGAATCGACACGGGAAAGACCACGTTTTGTTAGTAATAAATTTAAAACCCTCAACGTCGATAAAAATTATAAATTGAAGAAAATTTTTCCAAAGTAGAAGTTAAAAAGGCGGTATGGGATTGCGGTATTGAGAAAGCACCGGGACCGGATGGCTTCACTTTTGCTTTTTTATAAAAAGTATTGGCATATTATTGAGGACGATTTAATGAAAGCAGTTACTGATTTCGAAAATGGTGGTGATATGAATTGTGGATGTAATTCATCCTTTTTTACCCTAATACCAAAATGTGACATCCCGATCGCATTATCTGACTATCGCCCAATTAGTCTTATCGGTAGCTTTTATAAGATTATAGCAAAATTATTGGCAAACCGTATGAAACCGATAATTGGTGATATAATTGGGGTGGAGCAATCGGCTTTTATTCAGAACCGCAATATATTAGATGGGCCTTTGATCCTAAGTGAAATTATATCTTGGTGCAAAAAGATAAAGAAACAATTTTTAATTTTTAAAGTGGATTTCGAAAAGGCGTACGATACGTTAAATTGGAACTTTTTAGACTCGGTTTTTGAGCAAATGGGCTTTGGAGATAAATGGAGGCGGTGGATCAAAATGTGTCTTTCTTCCGCGAGGGCATCAGTGCTTATTAACGGGTCTCCGACGGCTGAATTTAAAATTAACAAAGGTCTTAGACAAGGTGATCCGATGGCACCGTTTTTATTCATTATAGCGGTGGAAAGTATTCACGTAGCTATGCTTGAGGCAACTCAAAAATGGGAATTTCATGGTCTACAACTCCCAAACGGTGGGCCATTATTGACTCACCTTCAATATGCCGATGGCACTATTTTTGTGGGTGAGTGGTCCGAAGGAAACGCAAAGAATCTATCACGTATACTTGCATGTTTTTATCTAGCTTCCGGTTTAAAAGTGAATATGTCAAAAAGCAATTTACATGGAATTGGTGTATCAAGTGAGGGGGTGAATCGTGTGGCAAATATACTAAGATGTAGTGTCGGTTCGTCCCCTTTTAAGTACCTTGGTTTGACAATTGGTGCCCAAATGCATAGAGTGGAACATTGGGATGTGATTATAAACAAATTTAACAAGAAACTTTCTTCATGGAAAGCGTCAACATTATCATATGGGGGTAGATTAACCCTAGTAAAATCAGTTCTCGGGGCACTTGGGTCGTATTTTTTGTCTATTTTTAAAGCCCCGGAAGGTGTTATAAAGAAGTTGGAAGCAATTCGTGCAAAATTCTTTTGGGGCTCTAAAAACGGTGAACGTAAAATCAATTGGGTTAGTTGGAAAAAGATTCTCGAACCAATCAAGACGGGAGGATTGAATGTTCCAAGTATAAAGGCCCAAAACTTTGCATTACTCCTAAGATGGTGGTGGAGATTGAAAATAGAAGATGGATCATTGTGGAAAACAATCATTGTATCTTTACATAATATATCAAGTGACAATATTCCATCGAGCAAATTCCCCGGTGTATGGAACAATATTGTGAAGGTAAGGAATAAGCTAAACAAATTTAATATCCCTATTGACTCGTGGTTCCAAGCAGTTCAGAACCCGGAATCGCAGCAGTTGCGGTGGTCATGGGTATTTGAAACGGACGGTGTTTATTCGGTATCATCTGCAAGGACTGCAATTCAAAGTACGTGTTCTGGCCCAAGTAGTAACGTCGATATTCCATGGTTAAAAACAATCCCGATTAGGATAAATATTTTTTATTGGCGGTTGTTTCATAAGCGGTTACCTACATGTGTCAATTTGTTAAAAAGAGGAGTTATATTGCAATCGGCAGTATGCTGTTTATGCGAGAGAGAAATTGAGGATGAGACACATCTTTTTTGGACTTGCGGTAAAACAAGAGAAGTCTGGCTCGAGTTTTGTAGGTGGTGGTCTATGGATATTGGTTCAATTAGGTGCCTGGACGAATTGATGGAGTGGAAGGATCGGGGAAATTTGTCAAAAGTTAAGTCAATCCATTACATGACGGCGGTGATTACTCCCCTTTGGCACATTTGGAAAAATAGAAATAGTGTGGTATTTAACAAGAATCAAGGAGGATTGTGTTCTATTTTTGTGGAGGCACAAGCGCAAGCTTTCTACTGGATCAAACACAGGTCAAAGACGAAGTGGGGAAGTATGGAGTGGGCTACCTGGGTTTGCGACCCGAGGAATATATAATTTATGATCGAGACGGAGATAATCTAGGAGATATATAATATAATTGTAATTTATTTAGTTTTGTATGGTTTGTACGTAATCTCTGGATAGGTAGCGTTTTAATTTTTGTATGTAATGGTTCTAGTGTATCCTAGCCTTCGGCTAGTCTATTATTAATACAATTTGGTGGGGGTTTCAAGGCGGGTGATGGCAATGCTGAAGCTCGTTCTTGTTGCCCTTTTTGCTGTTCAAAAAAAAAAAAAAAAGAGTTCAAGCTTCTTTACATGACAAACTCAGCCCCCATAAAGATTTTAAGTTAACTTAAAATAATTAAGAAAAACTTTTTAAATAAAATAATTAAGAAAAAACTTATTAAATATTGTGACACTGGCTAATAACCAATAACGACGTCGACATAATATTAGTAATACTACATTTATCAACGGATGAATAATAACTGAACCAAAAGAAAATAGCCAGCAAACCCAATTTGGTTTTGTTTATAGGGTTTTGCTAATGACAGCCCTTAGGGCTGTCAATAAGGCATAAAGAGTTGTACATCAATTCAAAGGGTGTGGTAATTCCTAAAATCCGGGAGTTAGTTAAGGGTTGAAGTACAAAATTATGATGCATGTCTATTGACACTGTCATTAGCAAAACCCTTGTTTATATATGAACTTAATGGAATGTACACAAATAATTCCTCCAACGCGGTTAAGCGGTTAAGACGCAATAATGTTTGACAGAGGATCATGGTTTTAGTCCTGTAAGCAACAATTTAACCGGAGCATATGTCATGGGTAAAACGTCACCTGATTTGTAGCATCGTGTTTATGTGTAAGTTGTGTTTATATGTAGGTTGTGGTCGAAAATAAAAACGTAGCTCGGAAATAAAAGATGGTAAGAAAGGTCAAAACAGATTAATAAAAGATGGTAAGATAGTTTTCGGAAATAAAAAGCAAAACGGAAATAAAATATGGTAAGAAAGCTCAATTAATTATATGGCTAGACGTATGTGAGCCTAAAGGGTCACACACTTATACACCAAACACCATTTAATATATATAATATAATTAGGGTAATTATATTATTTATATAAACTATAATTACTTGGCTAGTTATGTTTTAATTAATTGTTAAGTTAAAACGTATTAGTTAGTAATTGTAAGGAATCAAAAAAACAAGGGGCTAAGTGTCATATCTCATAACTTGTATTATGGATATATATACTTAAGAAAGATAAACCCTAGCTCTCTTTAATCTAATACACGGCCGCACAAGACAAATGAAATACATTTGGTTCTTGCCGCCTGGTGTACACGCAAAACCAAAAAGAGACACAACCTTGTATGCTATGCTTGCTTGGCATATACACGAAAGGCTTGGAAGATAGTTTTGATTTGACAAAAGATATTATTCACCTTTTGGTGTTTTGGCAGAGGCGCAAGCCTCTAGTAAGGTTTTGGTTATTTGGTTCTTGTTTTGATTCTTGCTTAAGGGACTAGCATCCTAATTGGTGTTCTAGATAAGGTGTAGTGTGGACTAGCTTTGGAGGGATTCCCCGTTGGTATCCTTGGTTTCGTCCGTCACCAACATCCATCCGAATCATCAAGATCAAAGGCTTCAAGGGTATGAAATGTTCATCTAATCTCTTTGATTTTGATTGTAGTTTAATTATATGAATTAATATTAGATCCGTTTATGGTTACAAACATTTTTCTGTTGCGTTTGTTACTTGTAATAACCGAAAATCACCATTAGTGGTATCACGAGTCAATATATTAATCATATAATTAGCTAGATTTTGTGAAAAGTGTTAAAAACCAATCTTTTTTGGTGTTCTTAAAATTCCGATCGGACAAATCAAAACCCTATGGGTTTTTTTTAACTTTTTTTCGGTTTTTAATAAAAATAAGGGTTAAAATAATGTATTTTTGGAACCCTATTGTCACTTGTTACAAAATCAAATAAAAAAAATTAATCTAGTTTATTGAATTTTTTGATTATTTGGCTTGGAATTACTTGTTTAATTTTGTTTTTGATATGGCAAAACATGTATTTTTTCCATATCCCAAGCCAAAGCCTTATCAATTGTTGATTGTTTGTGTAAACCGATGAAAGCCTAGACCGTTTGTGAATGAATGTGTTTGTTGTTTGGTTGTTTGGTTGATTTGGGAAAAGCCGTGTTTTTTGCTTAAATTGTTGTAATTTGTTTCAATTTTTCCTTTTATTTTTGGTGCCATTTTTTGGGGCAAATTTCATTGTAAAAGTAATTAGAATAGTTGTATTTTGTTTCTTTGTACTTTGTAATTTGTTGACCAAAGGTGAAGAAAAGATGAGGACAAAACAACAATTTTCGGCACCTCCTGCGCAGCTGCACGAAAACAGACTTTCCCGGAGATTGGCTATTCCGACGGACCTGAAAACACCGCCAAAAGTTCCGAAACTCAGAGACCTACAACTTTACAGAAGGCGGGAAAGACCACCGAAGACTCCTTAAGTGACTTTTCGGGCCTTGAAGTCAGACTGAATTTTCTGGCAGATTGCAATTTTTCACAAAAATGTTGGTTTCTACTTGCCCATGAATGTCATGGGGGCAAGTGGGAGCCCATTGGGTTTATGTAGGCCCGTTTGGGTTCATGTTGGCCCGTCCCCTAATTTGACCCTTCGGTCCGTCGTGATGACTCACGTGACCGAACCTAGGATTTCATCGGTCGAGGTTTGCACAAAAAAAAAAATTTGATGCATGTTTTATTTATGTTTGTGGTTGTTTTCTTTTCTATTAGATACAAGTAATAAAACAATTAAAATACGATTTTAGACACAAACATTAAAACATCCAAACTTTTTATCATCTATGATTACTTGTTAATCATTAATGATTAATTTTTAATCTAAACTTGTATTTGAGATTAAACAAAGTTTAAATACGATTTCAACTTACACCTTAATAATCGTTACATGTTTTTAGCGTTTATTAACCGACTTATGAAGTGGTATGAATGAAGTATATGATTCATTCATATCTTAAATAAAATTTTATAATTAAAATTTATCATACCTAAAATTTAAGTCACGCCATCCAATCGGTTGAAATCACTTGCTTCTATTTTTGAATTCACGTGAGACGTGGTTTGAATTTAGATCCGAGGTCATTATTCTCTACGTGTGAGACCTAGATCTATTTTGACATGATTTCACATTGGATGACTTAATCGAGTTAACGGTGAGACCTTGACTCGAGGCGAAGATGCGAAAAACATGCCACTTGACCCTAGATGCTTGTTCACTAGGTGCCATGAAGTCCCATACCTCTAAGAGTTGCACTTGTAATGCAATTGTTGATCGTCACCTACCTATTGGATCTATCATCTCTAGAAGATCAACTGATGCGGTGATAGAAGCTCAATGGGATCTTAGCTTTTAATTAAAATTAATTGGGTAGTTAATTGATTAAAAGAAATTATTATTGAAAATACTATTTTTTTTTTAACTTTGTGTGTTATACAGATAACAACAACAAATCAAAACCTAAGTATCTTCACTCTAAAATCAGTTCTTGAAAACTGAAACTGACTATTATCAACTTTATCGACTGATATTGAACTCTAAGGATTGTCCTTAGAGATGAGAACCAGTTGATACACCTATAAGAGGCCTTACCTGAGGCCTCTCCTGCAAATGCTTTTGCTTCTGTTCGTCAAGCCTTTATCGAAACGTTTTAACGAACATCAAGAAGTCGCTACTCCTATGCTTGTGAGCATGAACCCCGAGATCCGAAAGAACTTCGAGGAACTCACAGCATATGACACGATAAGCGAGTTGAAAATGATATTTCAACAACAAGCAGAACATGAACTGTTCAAAACAGTTAAAGCATTCCACGCTTACAAGCAGGCTAGGCCAATCAAATAACACTTATATCTTGAATATGAAATGCTATATTGATTAAATGGAACGTCTTGGTTACCCATTGCCACAAGTTCTTGGAATGAGCTTGATTCGTACCTCACTATCCAAGGACTATGACCAGTTTGAAAAGAGTTTTAAAAATACATAGCATGGGGAAGACAATTGGTGTATTACATGCTATGGTAAAACTGGTTGAGCAAAGGTTACCCAATCCGTTTCTAGCAATCAGGGAAGGTAAACCGCAAGCACAAGGCAAGAGTCTATGTAAGGGTAAGGTAGCTTACTTTTCCAAACCTACGATTCCCCCACATGCTAAAAAGGAGCACCCTACAAAGGATATCTCTTGCCATCATTGTGATGAAACCGGCCATTGAAGGAGGAACTGTCATGCCTACTTGGCAGAGTTGATGAAGGACAAATGTGTTCTGGCTAGCACATTAGGTATCTTCGTTATAGAACTCTATACTTTTACTAATAAATCTTGAGTGTATGACACTAGTTGTGGAACTCACATTTACACAAATGTGCAAGATTAAAAGTAAAGTATAAAGCTAAAATAATGGAAGCTATGATCTAATCCTTCCTAATGCGTTAATTGTTCTTTTGAACAATTGTAAATTATGCATTGTTTAGCTTTATCGTTTGTTGAATAATGATTTATTCAAATTGTTATGGATTATGATATTTTGTTTTATGAAAAATAACATATTTTATAACTATTCCTTGTAATAGTATGCTTGAAATTGATATGCATGATCCATATTCAAACGATAGTTCTATATAGAAATGTAGCACTTAAGAATCCAAAACGGTTTGGATTCTATTTACCTAGAGCATTGTCATATTTTCCACATAAACAAGAAACGCATTTTGACACTACCACACGAAGGGCTTCTTAACAAATGACTATGAATCATTTAAATGTCTCTCTTGTATATATGGAAAGATAGCAAGAAAGCTTTTCTCCCATGTTGGCGAAAGAGCTAAAAATCTACTTGGACTCATACATACTGATGTATGTGACCCTTTTAGAACTAAGACTAGGGAAGGTGTTACCTACTTGATCACGTCCACTGATGATTTCAGTAGTAATGGTTATGTTTACTTGATTAAACATAAACATAAAATCTTTGAAACGTTCAAAGCTTTCTAAAGTGATGTAGAAAATCAACTCGGCAAGACAACAAAGGATTTCCGTCCTAATCGAGGAGGAAAGTACATGAGCCAAGAGTTTCAGGATCATCCAACCCAACGTGAGAGTGTCTCACAATTATCTCCTCAATACACTCCACAAGATCATGGTGTGTCTGAAAGGAGATATCGGACCTTGCTTGACATGGTTCGATCTATGATGAGTCCTACCACTCTTCCTCTATCCTTTTGAGGGGCATGCACTGAAGTGTGCTGCTCGAACACTTAATATGGTTCCGATCAAGAGGTTAAAAAGACACCATATGTAATATGGCATGGGAAAGTCCCTAATTTGTCTTAACTTGAAGATCTGGGGTTGTGAGGATCTCGTGGAACGAGACATGCCGAACAAACTTGAGCCCATATCTATCAACTGTATCTTCATTACTATTTTACTACCCACCTGAGAACAAATTGTTGTTGCTCAGTATGCTGAGTTTCTTGAGAACAATCTCAATTCACAAAGCAAGTGAGAGCACTATAGACTTTGACAAGATTCAAAGCGAAGATGCACAACCTTCTGGTGACACTAGCTAATATCATTATGAGGCTGGACATATAGATGTTGGACCACAGAATGATGTTGTTCCCATTCGTAGGTCCGCAAGGATACCTCATGCACCTGAACGATATAGATTTATGTCGATGCTGAGGGGCAAAGTTTCGAGGATCATAATGAACCCCCTAATTCTCATGTTGCATTATCGAATTTTGAATTCGAAAAATGACTTAAAGCTATGAATGCGATAATGAAATCCATAAGAGACAATCAAGTTTTGAACTCTGTTGGTCTTTCTCAAAACAGTAAGAGTGTTGACATGGATGAAAATATACACCTATAAAGCTCTTGTAGTAGCAAAAGGTTACACTCAATTCTACGAGATTGACAATGATCAAACCTTCTCACTTGTTATTAAAGACGTTAGGATTCTTATAGCCAAAGTAGTGTACTATGACTATGAGATTTTGTTAATGATGAAATAAAACGTTTGTTTCACCTAAAATCCAAATTGAGCATGTGTATATATGAAAGCTAGTGGGAGCATTGTCATTTCTCAAATCACACATGTTGATGACATGTCACTCATGTGAAACAATATACCATGGCTAAATGATGAAAATCCTGGCTTGGAAATGTTTTGACATGAAGGATTGTAGAAATACGACACACATACTTGAAGTTAAGAATCTATTGGAATAGATCAAAGCGGTTGATTGGTTTAAGTCAAAGTGTTTACATTGACAAAATTCTAAAATGATTTAGAATGAATGCTCTCAAACGAGGAAGTCCTCGTATACACCACAATGTAAACTTGAGTGAGACTCAAGGACCTTCCACACCTGATGTGGTGAAGCGAATGAATGTAATCCCCTACGATTCGGCTATTCCATTCATCATGTACGCTGTAAGAATCACTAGTCCAAATGTAACGTCCTTAAGGGATCTTACTACAAAATACCAACAGAATCCACGAGAGAGTCACTGGATCACTATTAAGAACACAATTAAGTATTTTTGAAATACTGGATATATGTTCCTTGGTTATGGTGGAGATACCAAACTGAAGCTAAGTATACTTGCTATACTTATGCTAGTTTTGAAATAGATCGTGATGACGCTAGACCCTATTTACGAAGGTTCACTACATTCGAATGATTAATCGAGATATGTGAAATTCGTACTCTTAAAGTTCAAACAGATAACTAACTAGCTGACACTTTATCGAACTCAATGACTTGTACCAAACATATTGAATATGAATGGAACATTGGACTTCGACAAGCTAGTAGTTTCATGTAAATCTGTTTTAGTATTTGGATAATGGAATATTGAGCAGTTTTTATTGGAATAAATTGATATATTTGATATGATCGTTTTTATATGAATATCTATTGTGTTCTATATTTGCATGTTTATATCCATGAATATTTACTGTGTTTTATATTCTAAATTGTCCATTGTCATATTAATAATATGGGAATATTATTAAGACAAATCTGAGGGCATTGATGACATTATCTTAGTATGACTAAGGATGATGAAATCAAACTCACATGTTTTTCATAATGATGCACAATTGAACTGACCCAACCTATGAGAAATCATTTCCTGGTTTTATGTCACAAGTGAATCTCACAAAGGATTTGTCACTTATCCTTTGACTTGAGATGCAAGTTGGGTTGTGTATGTAGAGGGGCAAACTTTGATATGGTTAAACGCTGGCATGAATAAGGCTGCTATAACAACCATTATCGGGTTTGTCATTAAGCATATGACAAACACGTGTAGTCAATAAGAATTTGTTCCTCCACGTATGTGGATTAGATACTACTGGGCCCGTCGATGATTTGAATAGATTTATGTGTGGCCTCACCCAAGAGATAATCAAGATGAATCTTGATTGGTTTTGGTAATCTACTTCAATGTATAGATCGAGAAACAGAATCGTTGAAATTTTAGATTGACATTAATCCTTGTCTAAAATTCAACATAGTATCAGTAACAAAAGGATAACTGTTCGAAAAACTTTGAACAATGATTTTATGAAACTCCTCATGTACTTCTAGGGGCATTGGCGGGTTGCTAGACTCTAATCTTTGTTTGTATAACTACTTGATGTTATCACGTGCGCAAGTGGGAGCTGTTGGAATATGCTTCACGCGTATAACATGTTGTTATATGGCTAGACGTATGTGAGTCTAAAGGGTCACACACTTATACACCAAACACCATTTAATATATATAATATAATTAGGGTAATTATATTATTTATATAAACTATAATTACTTGGCTAGTTATGTTTTAATTTATTGTTAAGTTAAAACGTATTAGTTAGTAATTGTAAAGAATCAAAAAGACAAGGGGCTAAGTGTCATATATCATAACTTGTATTATGGATATATATACTTAAGAAAGATAAACCCTAGCTCTCTTTAATCTAATACACGGCCGCACAAGACAAATGAAATACATTTGGTTCTTGCCGCCTGGTGTACACGCAAAACCAAAAAGAGACACAACCTTGTATGCTTGCTTGGCATATACACGAAAGGCTTGGAAGATAGTTTTGTTTTGACAAAAGATATTATTCACCTTTTGGTGTTTTGGCAGAGGCGCAAGCCTCTAGTAAGGTTTTGGTTATTTGGTTCTTGTTTTGATTCTTGCTTAAGGGACTAGCATCCTAATTGGTGTTCTAGATAAGGTGTAGTGTGGACTAGCTTTGAAGGGATTCCCCATTGGTATCCTTGGTTTCGTCCGTCACCAACATCCATCCGAATCATCAAGATCAAAGGCTTCAAGGGTATGAAATGTTCATCTAATCTCTTTGATTTTGATTGTAGTTTAATTATATGAATTAATATTAGATCCGTTTATGGTGATGAACATTTTTCCGCTGCGTTTGTTACTTGTAATAACCGAAAATCACCATTAAGTTCATGATACTGAGGAGGAGACTGCTCAAGATATTGAGGATGAGACTCAGGCTAAAAAATTCTTCCCTGTGAAGGAAGAAGATCCTGATACTGATACTGATTCAGATGTTCCATGGAAACGTCACACTGTAAGAAGAAAATGAGATGACATTCTCCAACAATACTGGAACATTGTTGCCCAAAGAACTAGATATAGGGAGAACAGAATGAGTATGCTGAGAAATAGATCATTTCTAAATGTGAAGGAGATATGCTCGCTAAACATGTATGTCAACAAAGTCAAAGTCAAAACTGTTGACAGGTCCATAGTTGCAATATGCACTAGACCAGTCAGTCCTCCCATGAAGATCTTTCTTCATGACATTCAGAACATGGGACTCCAAGATTGGGTGAAGATTTCCAGATTAATAAAGGAGTTGCAAAAGGAGTTGCCATCAAGATCCTCTGAAGCCCAAGTTATGATGGATGAAATCTGGGTTGTTGCTGCTATATGCTTTGAAAAAGTCATTCTTTACCAGGCAGATTACAGGGCACTCAGTGTAATGACTGAGGCTGTCAAGAACAACAAGCCTGAGTGTCTCAACACTTTCAGGATCTTTAACTCATACACTGTTCCTCCAAATCTTGTATTTCAGGATCAAAAGAGCACCATATATCCAACCTCTGGATATATGTATACTGACCCAGAAGATACGAAATGTTTTATCACTGAAGCAGATTTGCCAAAGGCACCTATCAGTCATCTTGTGGTTCGGAAGTGGATGATAACCAAGAAGGGGGATTCTTGGTTCAGGAAGAAGATTGTTGTTGTGCTCAACAACAGGCAGAATGAACTGAAGAAAAGAGAAGAGTTCATCCATATCAAGCAAGAAGTCTTTTATGAGTTTGAGTCAATCAACAGAAGATGAAGATGAAGACTCTGCAGCCTATTTTTTTTCTTTCTCTTTGTAATTGTCTTGTTATCATTAGATAGGGGGAGATTGTTAAGGCAAAAAGTCTTACCCCTTAGGATCTTCAGATAACAAGACAACCTAGACTAGCTTAGAATAGTTTGTTGATTAATTTAGCTAAGTTTAGGAGTGATACTGAGTAGCCAGTATTGGCCACTCAGTATCAGTACTCAGTATTGGAAATACAATACTGAGTAGAAGGACCGAGTTACATTTTGTTATGTAACTGACTAAGATCAAATCCCTTGATCTTAGTCATTTTCCTAGTTTAGTCCTTCGGTTACTCCTTTGCCCATTATGAAGATCTCTATATCATTATAAATAGAGATTATCTTGCAAAGGAGAACTTATAAATTTACTTTACACTTTCATATCTTATTTTAGTTGATCAGTGGTATTGCTATTACGCAGCATAGCACACTTAGTGGAATTATACATTTGACTATAATCTTGTTATATACATTATTTGTCTTAAGTATTAATAAATCTATCAATTAACTAAGTAATCCAGAGTTGTTGTGACCTAACACCAGTATGAGTAACTTTTGCAAACTTTTGAGTTAAGACTTTAATCTGATCACCAATAGATTTTAAAATGTTATTTTTGTCATTTTTTATGGTTGGTTTAATATTATTTTTGACTAGTTTAGGAGGAGATGGATCTGGTTTCTTCTTTTTATCTGGCAAAGAAGTCTTATTATTTTTAGACTTCTTGTTTTTGCCATTTCAAGATCATGTTGAAGTTTTTTTTTGTTTATCATGTTTTAGAATTACAACTTTAACAGGCTCTTTAGATTCTTTAGTACACGACTTTTCTGTTCCTGCAACTTCAGTATTAGATAAAACACTAGAAGTAGAAGTAGTATCATTATATTTTTCAAAAGTAGTTGTATTAAACAATAATTCAAATGGAGGAATAGCAGATGTGTCATATTGCACAACTTCGAGATCAGTATCAGAAATTTCCTTTTCCGGAAATTCAATTATGAGCTCTTGTAGTTCAGTATAGCACTTTGAACAGATGGAGGGACCAATAGGCTTAAGAAAAATAGTTTTATCCTCATCATCTGACTCAGTTTGACATCCAACTTCACAAAATGTTTTAGATTTAACAAACTGAATAGGGTTCATATCTGAAAATTCTTCAAATAAATCAGCAAAATTATTTCTATTTTTTAACTGAGGATCAACACCAAGTGCAGCTGTCACATTTTCTGGAAATTGGTGATTTAGACATATATTTAATTTAATAAATGCATTTCCCCAAGATTTGCACTGATTTTCAAATTTTTCTTTTCCTAATTTGTGTAAATGAGCTTTATCAGCTAATCTTTGGTTAATGTCTTGTAAGTTTAAAAAATTTAATTCTAAATCTTTAAATTTTGCTAATTTATCTAAGTGTTCATTATTTACCCTTTCAATTTCAAGAATAGTTAATTTTAAATCTTTTTCTTTCTGTACCAAAGTTTTAAGATCAACAATCATGTACTCAAAAATCTTTTCTTTTTCATTCACTGAATAAGTTTGAAAGGAACTCACCTTGTACAACTGAGTGGAATCCCAATCAGTATGAACACTCATCCTCTCAGCTTCCTTGATATCCTTCTTAAAGGAGCTCTTCAAATCCTCTTCAGTGAAAGCCATAAAGTCTTTGTTTTCAACTTCTTTCTCATCATCAATTAGCTCTTCATCCATCCAAGCTTCAGAGTAAAGTGCTTGATGAGGTGCTCCATTCTCTGCTGCACCCTTGCCCTTGCTCTAGTTCTTCAACTTGACATACTTGTCTCTATACCGTGTAGCTCAGTATGCAATCTTGTCATTCTGATTAGTTTCAGTTGACTTAGTATGACAGTTGGCAGTAATGTGTCCAGGCTTTCCACAACTGTAACACAGACCTAATCTTGGGTCAGTATTGGAAGAGCTAACACCCAGCCTCTTCTTCTTCAACTGATCCAGCTTCATAGACATAAGAGTCATTTGAGTTTCAAGCTCCTCTGCCTCAGCATCAGCAAGATCAACCTCTGGCTCTTCAGGCTCAGTGACAGTATAAGCCTGTTGTACAACTAGAGTTATGCCGGTGGAAGTCTTCTCAGTTTTCTTCCAGTTGATCAGTCTTGCAGCATTGTTCTCCTCATGATTCAACATTAAACCATACAAAGTTTGAAGAGTGTATGTTTCAATGTTGTTGGTAGCATTGACAGAGTTTGTCATATCAAGAAATTGTTGAGGAAGACTGTCCAGAAATTTTTGTACAAGTTATCCTTCTTCCTTCACAATCCCTACACTGATGAGATCATGGATAACAGTATTGAACATGTTATAGAGAGTGGTGATGTCTTCATTAGGACTTGAGAAGAAGTTCTCATACTTCCTTCTCATGTTTCTTTTTCTCTACAACTTCACTTTTGCTGTGCCTTAATAGGTGACTGATAAGCTATCCCACATAGCCTTAGCAGTTCATAATTGCATTCAATATTTCCTTGGTAACCGCATTACCAATCACCCCTTAGCTCTGGAGTCTAAACTGTACAACTGACGGTCAGTATCAGTCCATGTGTGCTTCAGTTTAGGAACTGTTCTTGTGCTCTCAGGAGCATCATCAGTAGCTGCAACGGGTTCCACAGTTTGTGGAATGATGGGACCATCTTTTAGTACTGTGAGCATCTCATGGTGAATAGATTCGAGATACCATTGAGCTTTTAGTTTCCATTGATGGAAATATTTGCCATCAAACATAGGCACTCCCTTTCCAGACATGACAGGTGCAACATAGAAGACATTTTGGATATTGGAGTTTGGGAAGGGTATGTGTAAGGAATGGCTGCCAGGGTAATAGATCGACTAAATAAGAATTTATTTAGCCTGCTCTGATACCAGTTGTTAGGTCACAACAACCCTGGATTACTTATATAATTGATATAATAATTATACTTAAGACAATTAAAGTGATGAACACAATATTAGAGTCAAATGTGTAATTCCACTAAGTGTGGTATGCTGCGGAATAGCAATACCACTGATCAATTACAAAAGATATATTTGTATAAAGTAAATTGGTGAATACTTCTTTGCAAGGTGATCTTTATTTATAATGATATAGAGATCTTACATAATGTGCAAAGAAGTAACCGAAGGACTAGTCAAGGAAAATGACTAAGATCAAGGGATTTGATCTTAGTCAGTTACATGTGAAAATGTAACTCAGTGCTTCTACTCAGTATTGGATTTCCAATACTGAGTACTGATACTGAATGGCTAATACTGCCCACTCAGTATCACTCCTAAACTTAGCAAATATATTCTATAAACTATTCTAGCTAGTCTAGGATGTCTTGTTATCTTAAGATCCTAAGGGGTAAGGCTTTTTGCCTTAACATAGAGTTCCACAGGGAGCAAGTAGTCGAACCCGCAAGCAGTTCGGAAATCATCAACAGTGATGGTCATTTGATGACCTCCTACTTGCGCAACAATGTCGTCTCCAGAAATGGAGACAGGCATCCAGAAATCACGCAAGAGTTCATAGAAACTCTTGGTGAAGCGAAAGAAAGCACCCCTGATCGGACAGTGGCGCAAGAATTTTCCGACCAGACAGTAAATATCTTGAAGGTTTTCCGGTGGAGAGGTGTTTGCGATCAGGTTTGAGTTCTGGGTGAACTCAATAGCGGACCTGGTAAGAGGAACATTTGGTTTTTCTTAGACATATTTGGGAGAAGAAAGCTAAAGGGTTTGAAGAAGAGATGGAAATTTGAGAGAGTTTAGGAGAGAAGTTTAGAGGGTGGTGAGGTGAATAGGGTGAGATGGATGGGTATTTATAGGGGTTTATAGGATGGTTTGGGTAAATATTTGAATTTAAACCGGGCTATAAATGGATAGTTAGAAACCAACTATGGAAATGTTGGTATTCGTGTGAAAAAGGAGGACGGATGTGACAGTGAGGGTTAGTGGAGCCGTTTCGGTGTCAGGGTGTCATGTCCTTCATAAATGCCAAATATTTTCACTCGAGTGAAAATATTGGCCACAGAGAACGTGTGGATAGGGATGAAAGATTCCTTTTCTTTACAAAACCAAACGTTCTAACTTACAAAACTGGATAAGTATCATTTTGAGATGGATATTTAGCTCATTGAATGAATTCAAAACGTTTTTGTTAAGGCAAAAAGTCTTACCCCATTAGGATCTTAATGTAACAAGACAACCTAGACTAGCTTAGATAAGTTTGTAGAATATTTTGCTAAGTCTTGGTGTGATACTGAGTGGCCAATACTGCCACTCAGTATCAGTACTCAGTATTGGAAATCTAATACTGAGTAGAAGGACTGAGTTACATTTTCATATGTAACTGACTAAGATCAAATCCCTTGATCTTAGTCATTTTCCTTGTCCGGTCCTTCGGTTACTCCTTTGCCTATCATGTAAGATCTCTATATCAATAGTGATCCTCACTTAATTTGGTTTAATACTTTCACTTGATTTGTTTGGATAACTCTTTATCAACTTAAATTAATGATCTCTTATTCATTATTTGTTATTTTCTCATAAATCTCAGTTTAGTGATGTTTTCATCTCATTTACTCATATATTTGAACTTAACATTTTTCTTATTTCCTCGTTTATTTTGCTTTAACGATTGCTCAATCATTCTCGAGGTATTAATAACTCAATTAAATTATTTAACGAATTCAACTCAATTTTATTTATTGGTCTCTCTCCTGACATGTTTTGATAACTGTTTATCAACTCGTGTTTGACGATTCTCTTATTCAATTGATTTCATTGTTTTCTCATAAATATATTTTAGTGATTTTATTATCAATATATATAATAATTGAGGGTTTTCATGATACTTAGATGCTTGACGAATGGTCTCCTTGAATCCTTTCCGAAACATAGGCATGAGTCATGTGCGTATAATAATAGGGGTCGTCTATTATTATCCGCACCTACCCTTGTCATGGTTTCGAGCCAGTATCAAAAATTCCACGATATGCCATCCTCCTACCATCCACATAACAAGTAGTTCACAAAACGAAGCACAATATATATATAGTCGTACAATTCACACTCTTCTCGAGTTAATTCTCTTTTATTCTCTTAATAATCAATGACACTTGCGACATTTTAATAACTAAAAAATCTCATAAATAAGTACTAGAGGCATAAGGTCGTCGTGATGCGCTGCTTCTCGATTTGGATTTAGACTCATTTTAAAACATTTGAAAACTCATGCTTCGACTTGAGTTTGGAATCCACCCCTTGTGAACCCAATTCTCTCAAGCCAGAGCTCTGATACCAACTTGTAACATCCCAAAAATCAGAGGAAATTTAAAATTTTTTAATGAATAAAATATTACATTTTCCCCCAAAAGTACAAGTAACTCAAAGGTTCCAACTCAAAATAAAAATATAAAATCGTCTCGTGGTTTAAATGCGGAATAATTAAAGGTTTTAAAACAAAACATGTTTAACTCAAAATAAATGTTTTAATCCAAAGCCATAAATATAAAAAATAGAAACGCAGCTCTTCAATCATTGACCTTCTCTTTGCCTTTGCTAGTACCTGCAAAATGAGAGGGAGTGTTTGGGGTCAGCCACCGCTGAGTGAATAATCAACACAATAAACATACACATACAAACAATCCACACCACATAAGTGATCCCTAAAGACTCTACTCAATTCTCGATTATTAGGCCTTTTATTAAATCTCATTAGGTTCACCGTGGGTTGTGACGATGCTCAACGTACGCCCACCGCCATACGCACGTCACAACACCCTCTTCCAACACCCGTCCTCTAGGTGCCCCGCAGTACCACGCTGACAGTCGTGTAGTGTACTTTGGCAACTCAAATGGGAAGAGTTGGCTCTCGCCGTCGCCTCTTGCGATCGGTAATTAAAATCTCATAGTTATTAGGTTAGTTTTATTAACGTGTTGACTCATACAACATGTACTCATATAAAACAAAACATCTCATACTCAACACATATCATCTCAACAGATATGTAATCAACGAGCACATCTCTCATGCATATAACTCATAAACATAACTCATGTACGCAGATCAACACATAATGATATGGTACTTAGCTCGGTTACTCAACATCCATATCTCAGTTCAGGATGTATTTAAAATAAACAACACTTAGCACATCATCAAATAAACAAGCTTATCTCAAAGCAATAGCAATTCATGACATATAGCACATAATCATGAAATGAAAGTAAATGCAAGTTTATAGTGAGATCACCCACCTCAGTAAACATAAGCTCCTAGAAGTCCTCGGCACGTACAAAGGTCACAAGACTCACAACTACGTTCCTAGAAGATCCTACATCACATAATAAGACTCGGATTAAAACTTGGCTCAAGACTCGATTCACAACATTCTGCCAGAAACCGACACCCCCACGGGAACTGTAATATCTCCCAAACCGTTCATTAGATTTGTCCCAAAGTTTTACCACGGAAACTAGACTCAGAATACTACAAAACACTCTCAAGTGGCTTCTGCCTAAAAACGGATTCTAAAGCCCTCATAACAAGCTCACAAAACAGAATAGCTGCACAGGTAGAATTTCTGACAGCACCCTATTAAAATGGTCATAACTTTTAAACTGTAAATCAGATTGACGAGCGGTTTACGGCAATGGAAAGCTAACTCAGAATACTAGACTCCAGCACGGGCCAAAAATCGAAAATCTTATTTTTACCAGGTTAAAAACAGACATGAAAAACAGGGCAGATTCTGCCAGAAAAGTGCACTAACTTTAAAATCCGTTTTGAATCCCGATACAAACAATCAATTAGCAAACACCCAAACCCGACACCACCTAAACAGGAACAAACCAGGCTCAAGAATCATCACGTTCGCATTAAACTAGGAATAAAATAAAAAGATGGGGGAAAGTTATACCCAAACAGAAACGGGAGTCGGTTCGGGACGATTGCGGTTCAGCTCAACTCGGACACAAACTTGCACGGAAAAATGTCTCAATGCTCTAAATCGACTTGTACCGCTGCTCGGTCCTTAACACAATTTGATGCTCACATTGCAGCTCTAAAATATACCGATTTCAGCACCGATTGACGAACACGAAATAAAGAGAACATGATAACGGGATTAAAAGAATTACAGAACAGTACAAGCCTCTTGTTCAAATCTGCCATCGATTGCTTGAACCTATCATACAATATCAATAAACTCACAGGTATTAGACACATCACGATTGTATCACGGGAACGAGGGAAAAGAAAAAAAAGGAACAAGATTTACCAAACGAATCTCGTGGCTCCAGATTCTGTTCGATTGTTGGCTCGATCACGGAAAAGAAACGACCAGGGTGGTATTCTGCTTGCGATTTACCCTCTATTTGAACCCGACGAACAACACACAGATCATAAATATCAAAACTGATTGAAAGGTCGAAAGGATTAGAAGGGACAGTGATATTACGGCCGAATATACACTGCACGAACTCGATTCTTGTTGTGACCTCCGCTCTGCTCCACAATGGAGAAAACAAAAATCGGAAGTGAAGCTGCTTGATCTCACGCCTACTCTCTCAGTTCGAAAATCATCACCACACAAGGCAACATACAAGTGAACAATAATTAAAAGAAATGGTTAGGTGGAATCACAAGCTGCTTATGTGTACTTCGAATTGCTTCCTGTTGCCACGTGATTAGAAGTCACCATTCTTTTAATTCTTCCCATCCTCCACCTAATCCTATTGATCCAAATTAAACACCGAATGGAACAAGAAAAGAAAATAAAACCCACCGCCTCTTACTTTTTGGTTGCTTTCTTCGAGAAAAGAAGAAAACGCAGGGGTGGTTTGAGATTGTCGGCGATTAGGGAAACAAGGGAAGGAGGAGAAATAATCTTTTAGGGTATTAATCTTTCCAATTAAAACCCCTATACATACTTAAGAGGCCTAAGCTCGCTCGTTAACTCTATATAATCTTGGCCTTAGCCCAAACCAAGACACAACCCGACTTGTTAAAACAGTGTACCAGGTTAGAAGAAAAATAATTAACAAAGGAGGGGTTCGGCCTTGGCTCTGCGGCCGGCCTCGCCCAACATTCACACGGCTCATAAACACAATAAGTAGGCCCGGGAAAATTAAATGTCTAGCTATAAAATTCTCACACATAAATATAACGTCTAATAGAGACGAACCGTCTAATTACAGGTCGCCCAAATAATATAGAATTAATTAATTATAAATAATAAAATGTGATTGAAATAATACTATT
The DNA here is from genome assembly GCA_963853835.1 of Calendula officinalis. Taxonomy (NCBI): domain Eukaryota; kingdom Viridiplantae; phylum Streptophyta; class Magnoliopsida; order Asterales; family Asteraceae; genus Calendula; species Calendula officinalis. The sequence goes on along the minus strand of OY970823.1, from coordinate 55,997,866 downwards.
TAATTAGTATAAATTTCAGGGCGTTACAACTCAACTCCACTTGAAATAGACTTCGTACCGGAAGTCATCACTCGGAAGAAGCTCAGGGTAGCAATCTCGCATCTCAGACTCAGGCTCGCCAAAGGCACACATCCACAGATGGGAAAAACTATAGGGCTATGAATGAAAAATAAGCTCTTCAGGGTGACCTACTCGATCAGAATCAACTCTGGCTCTTACAACTGCTCATACAAATCTTCCTTCTCTAGCGACGCAAGATGATAGGGCTAAGAGAATGAAAATCGAAACGCTCTCTAAGGATCTCGGTTTATCTCTCTAAAATATGTCGATGATATAATCAAATAATTCACGATATTCTGCTGAAGTCGTCTTCTTGCTCTCGTAGTCGGACACAATTGCTGCACCCATCGGTTAATGTTACGTTGAATCTCCGATTCAACTCCACTTGGAGATTTGTTACGGTTTGGCACGTGGCGACAGATAGTCGCGGCGTGGTACTCGGTCATCCAATCCGTGCCCGCAATCATACTCGGTCCTCTCATGACCATAACAATAAGTTTTTATGGGAAAAACTTTCTCGCACAACTCTATCACATGATCACTTATATTATTAACACCAGAAATTTTATTTTAATTTTTTTTATTATTATTATCAATCTCCGTCAAGAATGACATTTCAAGGTCCTCTACTCTATTGGACATCAGTTTGTTTTAAAGCAAAATAAACAATTTAGCGGTTCACACCGCTATCAAACAATATATAAACAAGTACATAATCCACATAAATGTGTAACGCCTTGAATTTTCTTGTAATTGAATTATTACCTTTTTATTAAAGAAATTACGAGTTATTTATTTATTTGAGATTATATGTGTTGTGTGCTTTAATGAGTAGTTAATATGAGTAATTTAATTACAATGATTTGTGTAATGGCAAGAGTGTCATTTATTTCATGGTTAACTAATCATGAGGATTAATTAATATTAACTAGAGTGTTATTTTTTTATGTGACGTCTTGTGTTAGTTAACCACGAGGGTTAATTATTTTGCTAAATGTTATGAACTTAGACGTTCGTTAGTAATTTCTGAGGCCGGCCGATAGGCGAAGGCCTTGACCTCGTGATCCATTAAGCCTTATTCTTTTCCATCCGTGTGTGACCATTTTGATCGAGCCTGCCATAGTTTTATTCGGCCAAATGGAAGCCCGAACTGCATTGCATTCCCTCGAGCCCACATGCGATTAAATTAAAAGGTTTGAGTTACAAGTGGGTCCAAAGCCCGTGAGTGGGATATTTAAATTAAACCTCCTTCCCTAATCCCTAGACACCGACAACCATACCATCCTGTATCTTCTTTGTCACACAGCCGCAACAACCATACACTCCATCTTTGTTGATCGTGAGCCACACAAAACAGCACCTTCTCACGTTTTCTCCTCAGCCACGTGAAGAACACTACCAATTCTGGGCATCGAGCAATTGATCTAGCGAGGATGTCGAGCAGCAAGTTTTTCTTTGGGACTGAATCATCAAATCGAGTACCGGTGTTGCGAGTCCGGTTCCTTCCTTGATCAAGCAAAAGTTTGGGTTGTTTCGGTAGTTCTTTCTAGTGATTAAACGTTTTGTCTGTGGTTGTGATCAATCTGTGGAGACCGAGAAAACCGTAGCAGCCTTCACCGAGTGGAATAAATAAGAAGCATGTCCGAGCCTTGAGTAATTCGGTATAACCCTATCCCTTTCATTCGATCTTTGTATGTCATATTTAACTCGAGTTTGGTGTAGGTGTTGTGCTCGATGTCGTTTTATTTTAGTTGAGAATCATTTCCTCCTGTTTTGATTATAGTTTTCGGTGTCTCGGGTTGTTCACTCACGGTGATTGTTTTTTTTTTCATCGATATTGTTGAGTTATGCACATTCTGAGTTTTGACAGATCCTGTCACGTTTATTCAGGTCGAGTTTTGCCCCGTTTCGGGTCAGATTCTGGACCCCTTGTCTTCTAGACTTTTGGAGATCGCTGTTTTACCTTTCCGTGGCGGTCGACCGCTCGTTAATTAAGTTAGCGGTTTGTGAGATACCACCCGTTTTGTAACTGACTGCAGTGCTGAAATACTGCACGAATTTGCCTGTTGCAGGCCTGTTTCGGGACCCTTCGGGGCAGAACTGAGCCGAACTTTATATAGACGTTTGTAGTGTCATATGAATACTATATGCTGGAAAATTTGGTGTCATTCGGTGTACCGAGTGGAAAGTTACGGTCGTCCGATTTTGCTTCATATTGTGTTTTGGGTTTATGTTGAAATTTGGGTTTTTGAAATTCTAGTTTTGCGAGATTATGAGTCTTTATTTTTGTGGGTTTATAGAACTGTGTTTCAGGTTTAAAGGCTGTATATATAAGTGTCGGGTTGGGTAAAAACCATCTTGATTATAGCTAAACCTTTTGTTTAACCGAGAAACGGAAACCGAACCTTAGGCTTCTTGATTTCCTAAACCGAATAACTTTCTTAAATAAACTAATGAGGTTTTGTGAATATGAACTTCTGTGATAAAAAGTGATTTTGGGGCTGTCGGGTATCTCGGGAGTAAGTGGGTTGATGTCCGGATTCAAAACAAGTTTTAAACGTAATGCTGAAATTGGGCATAATGTATAGTCTGAGTTTGAGCCCGTTTTTACCACACTTAGAATACGTTTTTAGATTTTTGGCATGTGCTGGTCTCTATTTTTCTGAGTCCTCTTTCCAACGCCGCTGACGGCTCGTTAATCCGATGAGTCGGTTATATTATTTCATGAGTTGGGACCGTTTTTGTTTACTTGTACTTGGGGAAATTGTCTTATTTTATTATTTAAAATTTTTTAAATTTCCCCTGATTTTTGGGTTGTTACAAAATGTACATTATCACCCATAAATCTCAGTCAGTAAGCAACTCATGCCTCTTACTCAATTTGCATGACTCATAATACACTTATCTCTAATTTCTATAACTTGCTTTTAACTCAACGCAAGCTATATTATCGATTTAACTCAAATCTCATTTAACAATTTATCACAAGTCGCACAAAATGCCCATTTTCTTACTCTTTGCGATCCCTCGCGTGATCAATTTAATTATTAGACTACAAGAACATATACTCTCTCTTTTAGACCGCGTTATTAGTTCTCTTGTTAACTTGTATTTACCAATTTCTCGTTAGTTTTTTATTTAAAAATTTACTTGCTCAACTCATTTTAATGGTACTCATCAACTCATTTTAATAATTTTATCATTTGGCTTGTTAATTATGTTCTCACCTTGTTCTCCTTTAATTGGTCTCTCGATTAGTTCGGCTATATGCTCACTCGTAAATCTCATTTATCTTAAGTTTTAAACGCATCAATTAAATTATCTCTCTTTACTCAATTAATTAACTCGTTCGTTATCTCTCATGTACTTGATTACTCAAGTATTTTCTCATTCTCTATAAAAAGTTTCCTCATTACTCTGTATTTTTAGCTCCTTCTCGCTTTAGAAATTTATAAAATGTTATTGTCTATTACACTTGTATTTTTTCTCAGTTGCTCATTTCAATAACTATTCTTGATTAATATTTACTCAACAAAGTATAATGTTTGATGACCTTTAATTTAGTAATTTAACTCGATATACCCTTAGTTTCAATTTAATATTTGATCATAAATAAAGTTTTATCATTTGGTTCATTTTAATAATTTATTCGTTTAATTCGATTTATTAGTTTGTTATAGCTCAGTGGTTTCTCAGTAATAATAGATTATTATTATTATTATTATTATTATTATTATTATTATTATTATTATTATTATTATTATTATTATTATTATTATTATTATTATTATTATTATTATTATTATTATTATTATTATTATTATTATTATTATTATTATTATTATTATTATTATTATTGTTGTTGTTGTTGTTATTATTATTATTTTCATAGTTTTAATTTGGCGATCTTCTCATGACCGGCTCATTAATAACATTCTCATTACTCTAATTTCATATATTTATATGGTTATAGCACTTGCTACTTCTCATTTGCACCATTACTCTCGATAAATTTCTTACAACTTGATAATTATACCATAACATGAAATTAATTATTCTCAATTACTCTTATAAATTCTCCCGAATTAATAATTACTCAGTAATATATACTACTTAACACAATAGTTTGGTTCAATAGCTCTCTCGACTACATTTCTTAATTTCTAATAATCACGTTTTTCTCATTTAACTTGATTTAAATAATTCATAATAAATTCTCATATTTTAATTATCTCTTTCTATTTCATTATATTATCACATGAATAGTTTCTTGATTTAAAAGTTACTCATATAGCTCTCTAGCCAATTATATGCACATATATGCTCATAACAATTTTAATTAACACATAACAAAATTTTTCTCTTGGTAATTCTCTTAATTTACTCCTACTTGTTAAGGCAAAAAGCCTTGCCCCTTTGGAATCTTAAGATAACAAAATAACCTAGACTAGCTTAAGAATAATCAGTAGAATCAATATGCTAAGTTTAGGAGTGATACTGAGTTTGGACAGTATTGGCCACTCAGTATCAGCACTCAGTATTGGAGAACCAATACTGAGTATAAGGACTGAGTTACGTTTTCTTCTGTAACGTAATAAATCCTTATTTAGTCGATCTATTACCCTGGCAGCCATTCCCTATATCTATCCCTCCCAAACTCAAAAATCCAAAATGTGTACAATTGTTGCACCAGTTGTGTCTGAAAAGGGAGTGCCCATCTTTGACGGCAAAGACTTCCATCAATGGAAGCTAAAAGCTCAGTGGTATCTTGAATCTATTCATCATGAGATGCTCACTGTGCTGAATGATGGCCCCATCATTCCACAAACTGTGGAACCCATTGCAGCTATTGATGATGCTCCTGAGAGCACAAGAACAGTGCCTAAACTGAAGCACACCTGGACTGATACTGACCGTCAGTTGTACAGTTTAGACTCAAGAGCAAAGGGGGTGATTGGTAATGCTAATACCAAAGAAATACTGAATGCAATTATGAAATTGCCAACAGCAAAGCCTATGTGGGATAGCCTATCAGTCACCTATGAAGGCACACCTAAGGTGAAGTTGCAAAGAAAGAGCAACATGAGAAGGAAGTATGAAAACTTCTTCTCAAGTCCTAATGAAGACATCACCACTCTTTATAACAGGTTTAATACTGTTATCCATGATCTAATCAGTGTAGGCATTGTGAAGGAGGAAGGAGAGCTTGTTCAAAAGTTCCTGGATAGTCTTCCTCAACAGTTTCTTGATATGACAAATTCTGTCAATGCATCTAACAACATTGAGTCATACACTCTTCAAACTTTGTATGGTCTAATGTTGAATCATGAGGAGAGTAATGCTGCTAGACTGATCAACTGAAAGAAAACTGACAAGTCTTCCACTGGCATGGCTCTAGTTGTGCAACATGCATATACTGTGACTGAGCCTGAAGAACCAGAAGTTGATCTTGCTGATGCTGAGGCAGAGGAGCTTGAAACCCAAATGGCTCTTATGTTTATGAAGCTGGATCAGTTGAAGAAGAAGAGGCTTGGTGTTAGCTCTTCCAATACTGACCCAAGATCAGGTCTTTGCTATTGGTGTGGAAAGCCTGGACACATTGCTGCTAACTGTCATACTAAGTCCACTGAAACTGATCAGAATGACAAGATTGCATACCGAGCTAAACGGTATAGAGACAAGTATGTCAAGTTGAAGAACTGGAGCAAGGGTAAGGGTGCAGCAGGGAATGGAGCACCTCATCAAGCACTTACTCTGAAGCTTGGATGGATGAAGAGCTCAGTGACGATGAGGAAGAAGTTGAAAACAAAGCCTTTATGGCTTTCACTGAAGATGATTTGAAGAGCTCCTTTGAGAATGACATCAAAGAACCTGAGAGGATGAGTGTTCATAGTGATTGGGATTCCACTCAGTTGTACAAGGTGACTTCCTTTCAAACTTATTCAGTGAATGAAAAGGAAATGATTTTAGAGTATATGATTGTTGATCTTAAAACTTTAGTACAAAGAGAAAAAGCTTTAAAATTAACTATTCTTGAACTTGAAAGGGTAAATAATAAACATTTAGATAAATTAGCAAAATTTAAAGATTTAGAATAAAATTTTTTAAACTTACAAGACATTAACCAAAGATTAGCTGACAAAGCTCACTTACACAAATTAGAAAATGAAAAATTTGAAAACCAGTGTAAATCTTGGGGAAATGCATCTATTTGTAACGCCCTAAAATTTTAATAATTAAATAATATTAGTTTAATTGTCATATTTAAATCTAAAATGAAAAATTAGTAAATTAATTTTAATGAAGTTAGACGGTCATATTATTTAGACGACATGTAGTTAGACGAGTCGTCTTTATTAGAGTCGTTTGATATTTATTATTATCATATTAATGGTTAGGTGTCTCTTGTATTTCGAGATTAATCAAGTGTCGGGTCTAGTTCATTTGACCAAATTGAACTATTTTAGTGGGGCTCCGATCGAAGTTGATTATTATTAATTACCTTGTTATTAGATAATAAAGTATGTCACTTTTATTTAATTATTAGACATTTATAATTAAATTATATGTGTCGCAAGTTTACGACATTATATAGTCGCATAAGCATTTCGTGTTCGACCGGTTCGTGATATTTTAAGTGAGTCGGGTTTATTCTGTGTCGGGCCGAAAGAGTAAGAGACCAAGATCTAGTGAGAGAGGCCGGCCATAGGCCAAGGCCCCGGGCTTAAGTATTGTGGGCTAGAGGCCTTATCTTAATTAAGAGTGTGTATTAGGTTAAGAATGATTAGAGTCAATTCTTTTGGTGAAGTCGGCGAGATCGAGTGTCGAAAAGAAAGAGCCGATGTTTCTTTTTGTTGTTCCACGGACCAAGGTGGGGAGGATTGATTTATCTTTTTGGTTGATCGATATTAAAAGAATTGTCATGAGTGGCGACGGAAGTTATCTCTTTTAGCCAGTGGATTCCTTTGGGGTTTATTTGGAATTGTGGGGGTTGGATTTCTTGGAAGAAGAGCACGTGATTTCCATCATTTTTCATTGTGTCAGACAAAGATTAAGCACAAGAATTTTATATCAATTCTTTTGTGGTTCTATTTGATCGACAGAGAGTCAATCTCAATTTCTTTATTTTGTCATCAAGAAACACCACTCCTCTTGGGTTCGACAATTTCCCAGCCCTTCTCTGTTCGTAGACTTGACGCAGCCAAGAACCAAGCGTTGAGTGGTGGTGTCGTGTGGTGGTACCCGTTTGTTCGTTGCTCTCACAATATAATCGTAGGGTATAATCTTTAATTCGTTTTCTTTATCTTTTTTCTTTTTGTTATAGATCCTCTCCGAGACTAATCTGTTTGCGTAGGGACTGTGACGGGACGGGGCTGTGGTTAAACCGAGCCTTGTTGGGTTGAGCTTCGTCTATGATTGATTGTATTTTGGTTTGGTTAAATTAGTTAGAATATCGTTTATTGAAATTCCGTTTTGTGAGTTAGATTATTCTAAAATTGTTGTCGTTCATCCGTGTTGAGAACTTGTGAACCGGGCAGCCGAGGCCGAGCCTTGGATTATCTCGGTGGTTTGGGCTAGCTTTATTGTTTTGTAAAAACCGTTTTGGTTAAGTAATCTAGTCGTTTTATCTAATCGAGAAATAAAACCGGAAACCGAACCTTTAGGTTCTTGGTCTCCTAAACCGAAAAGGATTTCAAAAGAAAAGACTAAATTTCTTATAAATATATTTCTGAGCTAAAAATGAGTTTCGGGGATCGGGTGCCTCGGGAATGAACATGTTGATGTCGGGAATTAAAATGGGTTTTTAATCAACAAACTAAATTCTGGCAGAATCTGTCCTCTGAGTTCAGTGCTGTTTTTATCACACTTAAAATATGTTTTTAGATTTTTGGCCCATGCTGGTCTCTCGTTTTCTGAGTCCTCTTTCCGTTTCCGCTAACGGCTCGTTATCTGATATACGGTTTAAAAGTTATCGCTGTTTTAGTAAACTATCGCAGAATAGTTTTCGGTTCAGCTATTCTGTCATGTGAGCCTGTTGTGTCCCCTTTCTGTTTTGATTTAGTTTCCGAAGTCTTCTGACAAATTGTAGTCCTCTGAGCCGTGCAGCTACTATAAAAATTTGATTAAATTCTAGTGAGCGGTTTGGGAATTATAACAGTTCCCGCGGGGATGTCGGGTTCTGGCAGAATGTTTTGAAATGAGTTTTGAGCCAAGTTTTAATTCGAGTTTTATTATGCGATGTAGGACCTTCTAGGAACTGATTTGTGACTCATACGTGCCGAGGATACTTCTAGGAGCATACGTTTATTCGAGGTGGGTAATCTCACTATAAACTTGTACTTACTTTCGATTCATAATTATGTGCTATATGTTATGAATTGTCTTGTTGATTGAGCTTGAGTATTGATTGTGCGATTTATCTGAGTTACCTGTGATCTGAGTTATTTGTGATCTAAGTTATCTGTTTACTGAGTTATCTGGGTTCTGAGTTCTTGAGTTAAAATATTTAAACATAATATACTTGACTTGACACTGAAGAGTACTGGTGTTAGATGTTGTCTTGGCACCGAAGAGTACTGGTGCCAGACGTTTTGACTCAACACCGAAGAGTACAAGTGTTGAGCCTTGAGGTGGTGTGAGGCGGGTCGAGGTTGATCTCTCGGCCCAAGTCACACTAGCGCGCTATATAAATTAAAATCTGAGAAATAAAATCTGAGAAATAAATTTGAGTAATTGAGAATTGAGTAGAGTATCTAGGGATCACTTATGTGACTTGAGTTGTTTGAATTTATTTGTTTATTTTGATATTATTCACTCAGCGGTGGCTGATCCCAAACACTCCCCTCCATTTTACAAGTACTAGCAAGGGCAAAGAGAAGGTCAATGGTTGATGGGCTGCATCTTGATTGTTTTGGATTTGGACTTAAATACTTTTCAGTCAAACATATTTGGAACACATTTATTATTCCGCATTAAAAGACCATGAGTCGGTTTATTATTATTTCATGAGTTGGGACCATTTTTGTTTACTTGTACTTGGGGGAAATTGTCTTGTTTTATTATTTAAAATTTTTAAATTTCCCCTGATTTTTGGGTTGTTACAAGTTGGCATCAGAGCTCTGGATTGAGAGAATTCGGTGCACAAGGGGTGAATTCCAAACTCAAGTCAAAACATGAGTTTTCAAGATGAGTTTTTCAAATGTTTTTAAAATGAGTCCAAATCCAAATCGAGAAGCAACGCATCACGACGACCTTATGCCTCTAGTACCTATTTATGAGATTATTTAGTTTATTAAAAACGTCGTGAGTGACATTGATTACTAAGAGAATAAAAGAGAATTAACTCGAGATGAGTGTGAATTGTGCGACTATATATAGATATATATACTATACTTATTGATTATTGATGTGGATTGCCTGTTATGTGGATGGTATGAGGATGTGAGATCGTGGAATCTTTGAAACTGGCTTGAAAACATGACAGGGGGTAGGTGCAGATAATAATAGAGGGCCCCTATTATTATACGCACATGACTCATGCCTATGTTTCGAAAAGGATTCAAGGAGACCATTGATCAAACATGTAAGTATCATTAAAACCCTCAATTTTTATATATAAGTGGACAATAAAATCACTAAAAGAGATTTATGAGGAATAATACAACCAATTGAATAAGAGATTCATCAAACACGAATTGATAAAAAGTTATCAAAACATGTCAAGAGAGAGACAATAAACCAAATTGGGTTGAATTCATTTAATGATTTAATTGAGTTAATACCTCGAGAATGATTGAGCAATCGTTAAAGCAAAACTAACGAGAAAATAAGAAGAATGTTAAGTTCAAATATATGAGTAAATGGGATGAAAACATCACTAAATCGAGATTTACGAGAAATAATAAGCATCTGAATAAGAGATTATTGATTTAAGTGATAAATAGTTATCCAAACAAATCAAGTGAAAGTCTATTAAACCAAATTGAGTAAAAATCATTAATGATAAATTGTTAATCTGAGCAATGAGGAGATAAATTAAATGTTTAAATATAGAGGATAATGATTGAGTAAAAGTAAATGATTGAGAATAATTTAATTCATGTTAAATTATTAAATTTATGAGAAATTAATAAACTAAGGGATGAATGGACATTTATTTAAAACGAATTAAGTGGAAAATTATATTCAAAGTTATAAGTAACTACTAAATTGAGTCAAGATGTTTGATCTAATAAATAATTGTGTTGAATAAAAATGCTCGATTATTGAGAATTATTAATTGAGTAAGAGACAAATCCTAATAGAGTTAATAAAAGTTGTAAACATTGAGACATCACTAATTGAATGAGATGAGAAACTCAAACCGAGTTTATTAAATGAGTTAATTGACAAAAACAAAATTCTACGAGGTTTATTAAATACGAAGTAAATGAGAATTTTATCTAACGACAAAAAAAATAAAAAAAAATAAATAATAAAATAAAAATAAAAAAAATAAACAAAAATAAAAAATAAAAAATAATGGTAATAATAATACCAAATATGCTATGAGTAAACCAAAAGGAGGATTAATACTCAGATTTGATCAATAGATTATCGTGAATGCGTAGCACAAAATAAAGAGTTGTGATACTACTAATGTAACAAGCTTGACTTATGAGAAGTCATAAAATGACTAATTATTAATGTGACAATGATAGAGAATTAAATATGAGACTAATAAAGAGTAATGAGTTATAATTGAGAAAATCTAATAAGAATATGAGAATCCATGAGAAGGCTAATGAGAAAGCTGACACCTCATATGAGCAATGATTTTTTTGTGATAAATAAAATAAAATAAAATAAAATAATGAGTAAGGGTGTGAGATGTGCATAAAGAGTATACGTTGGGACCGACTCACACCTGTGTGTAAGAGTTTAATAATCGAGTAATCAAATGAGACCTTAAAATATGTTATCTAAAATGAGAATCAAGAAACTGAACTATCGAGTGTTCGTAGCGAGTTCTATGTGATTTTGAGTGCCACTTCCAAACTCGGGGACGAGTTTTCTCCAAGTGGAGTTGAGTGGTGGTAAAAGGGAAAACTACCAATATTAAGATTTCGAATAGAGAATAATTATAAAGATGTGAATTATTAAATTCGTATTATTAAGCTAATGGGGATTAATAAATCAAACTAAAGGTGAAAAATAAAGTTTGTAAAGAGTAAATTAAGAGAAAATTTTGTTATGTGTTATTTATAATTGTTATGAGCATATATTTGCATATAATATAATTGGCTAGAGCGTTATAAGAGTGGCTATTGATCGAGAAACTTATGAAATTAGAGTAATAAGAAGGTTATTAATGAGTCGGTCATGAGAAGATCGTCATAATAAATTATGAGGAAAATTTATTATTACTGAGAAATTACCGAGCTATGAGAAACTAATAAATTAAGTTAAACGAATAAGTTATTAAAATGATCCAAATGATAAAATTTTATTTATGAGAAAAAATCTAATTGAAACTAAGGGGAATATTGAGTTAAATTATTAAATTAAATGTCATCGATTATTATACTTCATCGAATATTATACTTTAAATCAAGAAGAGTTATTGAAATGAGCAAATGAGAAAAATATAAGTGTATCAAACAATAAAATTTTATTAAAATAGTATGAGTTTCCAAATCGAGAAAGCACTAAAATATAAGGTAATGAGAAAACTTTTTAGATGAGAATGAAAGTTAACTGAGTAATTAAATAGACGAGAATAATGAGGTAAGTAATTGAAGAGTTAATTAATTAAGTAAAAAGAAAGCATTTAATGTAGGCGTTAAAACTTAAAAATAAAATGAGATTTGTAAGTGAACAATTAGTCAGATTGATCGAGAGACATATTAAAAGAGTCAGCGAGAATTTGTAAAATACAAGTTAACAAGAGCATTAAAAAGTGGCTTAAAAGAGAAATTTTCAATTCGATTAGTTTGATAACTAAATTTGATCACGTGAAAAATCGTAAAAGCAAGTAAATGTATACATTATGTGGACTGGTGAAAAGTCATTCAACGAGATTTGAGTTTACATTAATGATATAATCTTGCGTTGAGTTAAAAACAAGTTGTGGAAATTTGAGATAAATGCATTCTAAGTATATGCAAATTGAGTAAAAGGCAGGAGTTGCCTACTATATGAGATTTCTGTGTGATAAAAACATTTCTTGAGAATATTATGCTTGTTTGTGTATGGTTTGATAGTGGTGTGAATCACTAAATTGTTGCTTATGTTTTAAAACAAACTGATGCCCCATAGAGCAGAGGACCTTGAGATATCATTCTTGGTGGAGATTGATAAAAAAAAAAAACAAACAAAAAAAAATCGGGTGTAAAGTGTGTAAAAGTAATACCTTGTAAGAACTGTGCGGAACGTTTTCCCATAAAAACTAATTTTTATCGCCGTGAGAGGGCCGAGTATGATTGCGAGAACGAGTTGTACGATCGAGTACTAAGCCAAGATCATTTGTCGCCACAAACCAAGCCGTAACAAGTCTCCAAGTGGAGTTGAATCGGTGATTCAACGCAATATCAAGCGCTGAGTGCAGCAATTGTGTCTGACTACGAGAGCAAGAAGACGCCTTTAACAAAGAATCGTAGATCATTTTATGCTTTTATCGACATTCCCTTTCCATCGTTAAACCGAGATCTTTTAAGTACATTCCAAATTCCTTTGACCTTATCGTCTTGCGCCACTAGAGACTGAAGATTTATATGAACACTGCTAGAGCCGGAGTCCATTCTGATTGAGTAGGTCACCCTGGCGAGTTTATTTATTCCATAACCTTATCATTTTCCCTCTGTGGATGTGTGCCGTTGGCGAGCTTGAGTATGAAATTCCGATATCGCTACCCTGAGCTTCTTCCAAGCCATGACTTCAGGGACGATGTCTATTTTAAGTGGAGTTGAGTTGTAACGCCCTAAAATTTTAATAATTAAATAATATTAATTTAATTGTCATATTTAAATCTAAAATCAAAAATTAGTAAATTAATTTTAATGAAGTTAGACGGTTCATATTATTTAGACGACATGTAGTTAGACGGTTCGTCTTTATTAGAGTCGTTTGATATTTATTATTATCATATTAATGGTTAGGCGTCTCTTGTATTTCGAGATTAATCAAGTGTCGAGTCTAGTTCATTTGACCAAACTGAACTATTTTAGTGGGGCTCGGACCGAAGTTGATTATTATTAATTATCTTGTTATTAGAAAATAAAGTATGTCACTTTTATTTAATTATTAGACATTTATAATTAAATTATATGTCTCGCAAGTTTACGACATTATATAGTCGCATAAGCATTTTTTGTTCGACCGGTTCGTGGTATTTTAAGTGAGTCGGGTTTATTCTGTGTCGGGCCGAGAGAGTAAGAGACCAAGATCTAGTGAGAGAGGCCACCTGTGACAACCCTCGAAAATGAGTCATTTTCCTGACACTTGATTGTAGCCGAGAACGGACCCTAACCGCGTTAAAGATACACCGGATACAGAGTTTAATAAGGAAACAAAACTCGTTAACTAACGGAAATAAAATAAGTAGGAATTATTTAACTAACCAACAAAAACTTGTACATGTATTAATTTTAGATAAAATAAAAGAAAATACTAAAAGAAACATACTTAACAATGAGGGAAGTATGGTCACCACATCATCCATTTCATATAGTGACCGATTTCATGGTATGGCCAAAGGTCATCTTTAGTCTTACACATAATTAACAATACCTAACTAATTCAAACTTTATATCCGCTAAACTAAAACTATAATATCCATCATGTATCTATATGTGTAATCATGACCTCCTTTTCTTCCCCCTTTGCTCCCTCCCATACGTCCAATCTCCATCACCATACCATCCACCCACTTTGCTTGTCCATCATGACATTTCTTACACCTTTTCCATTGTAAAGTCAAACAATGAGCTTTTGTGGAGATTTGTGAACAACCATCGGGTCTTAGTTTCCCCCAACTCTTACAACACTCCCTCTATTTTTATTTCAACCACACAAACCACAAACAAACTCAAAATACTCTCTCCTACCTCAAAAATCCGGATCCAAACACCACCCACACTTGCATTCATCAAAATCTTCATAACTTTTGATTCACAAGTCCAAATTAACCCATTCAAGTTGCCAAATCATCATAAGACATTTCTCTACAACATCAAACTTTTAAAAACCTCAAAAAGCCACTGAGATACTGTCGATTTTGAGGACCAAGCTGCTGTCCATAATTTAAATGTCATTCCTCTTTGTGTAAGTTTTGGACTTTTGACTTTCTACCTCATGTTCTTGCTTAAATATTTCTTGTGTCTCATTTGTTTCAAATCCATTTTAAGAAGTTTCACAAGAAGAATCACTCCATTTGGTGTCTTGAACAAAGTGAAGGAAGTCTTCAAAGTCATAAACTTCCATACCGAAAAGCTTTGTGAGAATACATCTCCATTTTCATTTACACTTTTATAACCTTGTGTTTATGCTAGAAAAATGTTCACTCACTTTAAACCTTCAGATAAACATGCTAAATACAAGGCTCATAACATTTCCTAATTAAAGGTAATTTGGTTAAAAAATTAAAAGACAAACTTTTGGACCATAAATTTACTATGATGTGGTTGGAATTTGAAAGACATAAAAACACAAGAAGATGCATATATATAAAATACTATAACAGTATTGAATAAAAAGAAAATATCCATTCGTGTAGATGCCAAATTCAAATACCACTCACGAAAAATTATGTTTACAATGGCAAATTGATGATGTTGTTATGTTTATTTATATTATCTTGATTTAAAAATTATTATACATTTAAATACTATATATCAAATTTAATAATAAAAAGAATGTTACATTCTATTAAATTTGGACGTACTAATATAAAAAAAATGGAGTATTTGCTAATTTAAGAATATATATTTTTATCACCACTAAAAATATATATACATAACGGTATTTTCCACCGTGAAGACTACAATGGACGGATGTACGTATTTTTTTTCATATTATGGTGACCACATTAACGTTTTACGACAAACGAAATATTATATATTCAAACTACTTATATAATACGAAAAAAGTATATAAGTACGCATAATTACATATTTATTGGTAAACTGAAACTAATATTTTGCGGGTCCCCAACGAGTAATTGAAACTTAATAATTTTTTATAACGTTCTAGTTGAGTGAACAACTAGCATAAACGAACCAATAGGGTCATCTACTTATATTTCACTCCCATGCGTTTAGGGCGCTAGGAGACATTATCGGACTTGCATATTAGCTTGTGTTGCACAAATAGATTTGCATGACTCAGGTGAGTTTCACAGCCTCACTTTTTACCGCATTTTTAACTGTTTTGGGGTGAGAAACATATAACTGTTTTATAAATGCATGTATGACTGTTATTATTTATCTGGTAAATTTTAATTGTGACGAGTCATGTATAAACAATATTTTGGTAGAACTGGTCTTTTGAAAGACAATTATGAACAATATTTTGGTACAATCAGTCTTTGTGAAAACTTGGATAAACTATCCTTTGAGATAACTGTCATTTAAAAGACATACTCAAACAAGTATTTTTACGAAAAGGTCTTAATGAAGACCTGTATGGAAAAACTATATTTTGCGACATTAATCTTTGTATAACCGTGAGTTGATAGACGATCAACCTATCGCCAGATCGTTTAGATCTAACATTACAGTAATCATCAACTATAGTTAGCCAACGAATATATGAGTAGTACTATTCGGGATTTATCCCCCGCTCATGGCTAGTCGCTCTAGCCGTATAACATATGAGATATATATTCTATTAAAACGTCGTGGACTCGACATGCCTAGGTAAAGGCGGATTTAGGTTTGACTACAGGCTCATGAACTTATACTTTAACTTGTACGCCTAGCTAGCCTATAAGGGATTACGCAATAAACTTATACAATTATGTTTCATGGATTTGAAACACGTAAACTTGAACGTACATAGATTTGTACTAAACGAATTACCTTTCTAAAATCATGTTGAAATGGTTTTACGCACCGATCGTATGCAAATTATGTTTTATAGAGTTAAAACATTTAACAAAAGGGTATATTAAGCACTGAACATGTGCAAATTTGGTTTCTGGGTTTTGAAACGGTTTTCAATGATTATTTTAGTACACAAGTTGTACTAACAAACATTTTGGAATAAATCAACGATTTATAGAGTCACAAAACCTGTGAACTCACCAACCTTTGTGTTGACACTTTTTCTAATACGTTTTCTCAAGAAATGAAAGTTGAAGCTTCATTAACATATTCAAACGCATTCGGATTACCATTTTGAAGAAATTTTTATTTACCAAAACAATAACTTTTGTTTGGAAACATTAAGTATTGGTAATCCATTTTGATTTGCGTTGATTTACTATTATCGATTGTTGTGATTTCCGATGTAATTCGCACGCCCGCTCTTCCGCAAAACCAGTTTTGGCGGGGTGTGACACCAGCCATAGGCAAGGCCCCGGGCTTAAGTATTGTGGGCTAGAGGCCTTATCTTAATTAAGAGTGTGTATTAGGTTAAGAATGATTAGAGTCAATTCTTTTGGTGAAGTCGGCGAGATCGAGTGTCGAAAAGAAAGAGCCAATGTTTCTTTTTGTTGTTCCACGGACCAAGGTGGGAAGGATTGATTTATCTTTTTGGTTGATCGATATTAAAAGAATTGTCATGAGTGGCGATGGAAGTTATCTCTTTTAGCCAGTGGATTCCTTTGGGGTTTATTTGGAATTGTGGTGGTTGGATTTCTTGGAAGAAGAGCACGTTATTTCGATCATTTTTCATTGTGTCAGACAAAGATTAAGCACAAGAATTTTATATCAATTCTTTTGTGGTTCTATTTGATCGACAGCGAGTCAATCTCAATTTCTTTATTTTGTCATCAAGAAACACCACTCCTCTTGGGTTCGACAATTTCCCAGCCCTTCTGTGTTCGTAGACTTGACGCAGCCAAGAACCAAGCGTTGAGTGGTGGTGTCGTGTGGTGGTACTCGTTTGTTCGTTGCTCTCGTAATATAATCGTAGGGTATAATCTTTAATTCGTTTTCTTTATCTTTTTTCATTTTGTTATAAATCCTCTCCAAGACTAATCTGTTTGCGTAGGGACTGTGACGGGACGGGGCTGTGGTTAAACCGAGCCTTGTCGGGTTGAGCTTCGTTTATGATTGATTGTATTTTGGTTTGGTTAAATTAGTTAGAATATCGTTTATTGAAATTCCGTTTTGTGAGTTAGATTATTCTAAAATTGTTGTCGTTCATCCGTGTTGAGAACTTGTGAACCGGGCAGCCGAGGCCGAGCCTTGGATTATCTCGGTGGTTTGGGCTAGCTTTATTGTTTTGTAAAAACCGTTTTGGTTAAGTAATCTAGTCGTTTTATCTAATCGAGAAATAAAACCGGAAAAAGAACCTTTAGGTTCTCGGTCTCCTAAACCGAAAAGGATTTCAAAAGAAAAGACTAAATTTCTTATAAATATATTTCTGAGCTAAAAATGAGTTTCGGGGCTCGGGTACCTCGGGAACGAATATGTTGATGTCGGGTATTATAATGGATTTTTAATCAACAAACTAAATTCTGGCAGAATCTGTCCTCTGAGTTCAGTGTTGTTTTTATCACACTTAAAATATGTTTTTAGATTTTTGGCCCATGTTGGTCTCTAGTTTTCTGAGTCCTCTTTCCGTTTCCGCTAACGGCTCGTTAATCTGATATATGGTTTAAAAGTTATCGCTATTTTAGTAAACTATCGGAGAATAGTTTTCGGTTCAGCTATTCTGTCTCGTGAGCCTGTTTTGTCCCCTTTCTGTTTGGATTTAGTTTCCGAAGTGTTCTGACAAATTGTAGTCCTCTGAGCTGTGCAGCTACTATAACAATTTGATTAAATTCTATTGAGCGGTTTGGGAATTATAACAGTTCCCGCGGGGGTGTCGGGTTCTGGCAGAATGTTTTGAAATGAGTTTTGAGCCAAGTTTTAATTCGAGTTTTATTATGCGATGTAGGACCTTCTAGGAACTGATTTGTGACTCGTA
The DNA here is from genome assembly GCA_963853835.1 of Calendula officinalis. Taxonomy (NCBI): domain Eukaryota; kingdom Viridiplantae; phylum Streptophyta; class Magnoliopsida; order Asterales; family Asteraceae; genus Calendula; species Calendula officinalis. The sequence continues at coordinate 55,979,695 of OY970823.1, read as the reverse complement.
CGTGCCGTGGATACTTCTAGGAGCATACTTTTTATTCGAGGTGGGTAATCTCACTATAAATTTGTACTAACTTTCGATTCATAATTATGTGCTATATGTTATGAATTGTCTTGTTGATTGAGCTTGAGTATTGATTGTGCGATTTATCTGAGTTACCTGTGATCTGAGTTATCTGTTTACTGAGTTATCTGGGTTCTGAGTTCTTGAGTTAAAACATTAAACATAATATACTTGACTTGACACCAAAGAGCACTGGTGTAAGATGTTGTCTTGGCACCGAAGAGTACTGGTGCCAGACATTTTGACTCAACACTGAAGAGTACAGGTGTTGAGCCTTGAGGTGGTGTGAGGCGGGTCGAGGTTGATCTCTCGGCTCAAGGCACACTAGCGCGCTATATAAATTAAAATCTGAGAAATAAAATCTGAGAAATAAAATCTGAGAAATAAATTTGAGTAATTGAGAATTGAGTAGAGTCTCTAGGGATCACTTATGTGACTTGAGTTGTTTGTATTTATTTGTTTATTTTGATATTATTCACTGAGCGGTGGCTGACCCCAAACACTCCCCTCCATTTTACAGGTACTAGCAAGGGCAAAGAGAAGGTCAATGGTTGATGGGCTACATCTTGATTTAATGTTTTGGATTTGGATTTAAATACTTTTCAGTCAAACATATTTGGAACACATTTATTATTCCGCATTAAAAGACCATGAGTCGGTTTATTATTATTTCATGAGTTGGGACCATTTTTGTTTACTTGTACTTGGGGGAAATTGTCTTGTTTTATTATTTAAAATTTTTAAATTTCCCTGATTTTTGGGTTGTTACACTATTAAATTAAATAAATCTCTAAATCACCAATTTCCAAAAAATGTGAGGGCTGCACTTGGTGTTGATCCTCAGTTAAAAAATAGAAACAATTTTGCTGATTTATTTGAAGAATTTTCTGATATGAACCCTATTCAGTTTGTAAAAGCAAAAACCTTTTGTGAAGTTGGATGTCAAACTGAGTCAGATGATGAGGATAATTTTTTTTTGATAATCCAATTGGTCCTTCCATCTGTTCAAAGTGTTATACTGAACTACAAGAGCTCAGTATTGAATTTCCTGAAAAAGAAATCTCTGATACTGACCTCGAAGTTGTGCAGTATGATACATCTGCTGTTCCTCCATTCGAATTATTATTTAATACAACCACTTTTGAGATATATAATGAAAATAAAACCACTTCTACTTCTACTAAAAATGTCCTATCTAATACTGAGGTTGCAGGAACAGAAAAGTCAAATACTCAAGAATCTAAAGAACCTGTTAAAGTTGTCATTCTAAAACATCATAATCAGAAATCAACTTCAACAGGATCTTCAAGTGGCAAAAACAAGAAGTCTAATATTAAAAAGACTTCTCTGCCAAATAAAAAGAAGACACCAGATCCATCTCCTTCTAAACCAGTCAAAAACAACATTAAAACACCAATAAAAAATGACAAAAATAACATTTTAAAATCTATTGGTGATCAGATCAAAGTTTTAAGTCAAAAGTTTGCAAAACTTACTCATACTGATCTACCAAAAGTCAAAAAAATTTCAAAAATTCCTTATGAAAATATGTTCAGAAATAGACCTAGAAAATGTTATAGATGTCATCATACTGGACATAAAGGATGTTGGAATATGCTTCACGCGTATAACATATAGTTATATGGCTAGTTGTTTGTGAGCCTAAAGGATCACACACTTAAACACTTAACACCATAAGATATATAGTGTAATTAGGGTAATTACATTATATAATAATACAAGCTACTATCTTGTATATATATTATAGTTTAATATTAATTGTTAATATTGAAACTTAATTGTGACAAAAAGGAGAACAAAGAAGCAAGGAACTTAAGTGCAAATATCAATTAGGAAACACAGGAGAATTAGGCATGTTAATTAAAAACCCTAATCCCCATTTGACTCCTCAATTCAGCCGCAACCAAAAAGAAATAAGAGATACGTTTGTGTGGGTGTGGTAGTTTTTTTTTGAAAAAAAGAATAATATCACAGCCTCCTTTTCTTGTGGTTTTTTCTTTTAGGCTTTGCACGTTCAAGAAAAGAATTGAAATTCTTTGGTTTCTTGATTTAACATTTGGTTCTTGCTCTTTGCTCAAGGGACGAGCATTCTAATTGGTGTTCTTGATCAAGTGTTGTGTGGACTAGCTTTGGAGGGATTTCCCATTGGTATCCTTGGTTTCAATCCGTCCATATTCATCCATCCGTTCCATCAAGATCAAAGGCTTCAAGGGTGTGAAATGTTCATCTAATCTTTTTGATTTTGATTGTAGTTTGATTGTATGATTAATATCAAGATCCGTTTATGGTGATAAATACTTTCCGCTGCGTTTTGTTAATTGTTTTAACCGAAAATCACCACTAGTGGTATCACGAGTCATTATATAAATCATATAATTAGCTAGATTTTGTGAAAAGTGGCAAAAATCAATCTTTTTTTGATGTATAAAAAATTACCGATCGGATATGCTAAAAACCCTACGGGTTATCTTTTTTTTATTCGGTTTTTTTTTTTATCAAAAGTGGGTTAAAACTTGTATTTTTGGAACCCAATTGCCATTTATTACAAAATCACATCAAAAAATTAATCTAGTTTATTGATTTTTTTTGATTATTTGGCTTGGAATTACATGTTTAATTTTGTTTTTTGATATGGCAAAACATGTATTTTTGCCATATCCTAAGCCAAAGCCTTGTCAATTGTTGCTTGTTTGTGCAAACCGATGAAAGCCTAGACCTTTGTGAATGAATGTGTTGATTGTTTGGTTGTTTTGGTTGATTTGAGAAAAGCCGTGTTTTTGGCTTACATTGTTGTAATTTTGTTTCAATTTTTTTCTTTTATTTTTTGTGCCACGTTTTGGGGCAAATTTCATTGTAAAAGTAATTAGAATAGTTTTATTTTATTTCTTTGTATTTTGTAATTTGTTGACCAAAGATGGAGAGAAAATGAGGACAAAACAACAATTTTCGGCACCTCCTGCGCAGGTGCACGAAAACAGATTTTCCCGGAGATTGGCTATTCCGTTGGACCTGAAACTACCGCCAAAAGTTCCGCAACTCAGAGACCTACAACTTTACAGAAGGCGGGGAAGACCACCGAAGACTCCTTCAGTGAAGTCATGAGGGCAAGTGGGAGCCCATTGGGTTTATGTAGGCCCGTTTGGGTTCATGTTGGCCCGTCCCCTAGTTTGACCCTTCGGTCCGTCGTGATGACTCACGTGACGGAACCTAGGATTTCATCGGTCGAGGTTTGCACAAAATTTGTTGCATGTTTAATTTATGTTTGTGGTTGTTTTCTTTTATATTAGATACAAGTAATAAAACAATTAAAATATGATTTTAGACACAAACATTAAAACATCTAAACCTTTTTATCATCTATGATTACTTGTTAATCATTAATTATTAATCTTTAATCTAAAATTATTTTGAGATTAAACTAAGTTTAAATACGATTTGAAACTTAACCCCTAATAATCGCTAAATGTTTTTACCGTTTATTAAACGAATTATGAAGTCGTATGAATGAAGTACATGATTCATTCATATCTTAATAAAATTTTATTAATTAAAATTTAAACATACCTAAAATTTAAGTCACGCCGTCCAATCGGTTGATAATCACTTGCTTCTATTTTTGAATTCACGTGAGACGTGGTTTGAATTTAGATCCGAGGTCATTAATCTCTACGGTGAGACCTAGATCTATTTTGACATGATTTCACATTGGATGACTTAATTGAGTTAACTGTGAGACCTTGACTCGAGGCGAAGATGCGACAAACATGCCACTTGACCCTAGATGCTTGTTCACTAAGTGCCATGAAGTCCCATACCTCTAAGAGTTGTACTTGTAATGCAATTGTTGATCGTCACCTACCTATTGGATCTATCATCTCTAGCAGATCAACTGATGCGATGATAGAAGCTCAATGGGATCTTAGCTTTTAATTAAAATTAATTGGGTAGTTAATTTATTAAAAGAAATTATTATTGAAAATACTAATTAATGAACTTTGTAATTTTGTAGATGACTTCAAACAATCAAACCCTAACACACACCACCATTCGTTTCGTTCTCGAAAAAGAGAAACTTGATGGAACGAACTTTGTGGACTGGTCTCGTAACCTAAGGATTGTCCTTAGGGCCGAGCACAAGTACCTCCATTTGAAGGAGGCGCTGCCCCCTGCCCCTGCTACTACCGCCACTGCTGCTGTTCGTACAGCCTATACCAAAAGGTTTAACGAACAACAGGAAGTCGCCGCGCTTATGCTAGTGAGCATGATTCCCGAGATTCAAAAGAATCTCGAGGACCTCACTGCATTTGATATGATGCGTGACCTAAAAGCCATGTATCAAAAGCAAGCCGAGCAGGAACTCTTTGACACTGTCAAAGCCTTCCACGCTTGCAAGCAGGAGGAGGGACAGTCTATTAGCTCTTATCTCTTGAAGATGAAGAGCTACTTAGACCAAATGGAGAAGCTTGGTTACGCTATGCCACATATCCTTGGGATTAGCTTGATTCTAACGTCCCTAAACAAGGATTTTGCACCGTTTGTCATGACTTATCATATGCATAGTATGGGGAAAACATTCGCCGAATTACATGCTATGCTGAAACAAACGGAAGCAAGCCTACCCAAGAAAACTCCGGCCCCTACTGTCCTTGCTATAAGGCAAGGAAATATCCAAAAACCAAAACCGCAAGTAGTTGCGAAGGGCCAAGGCAAGGGAAAGCAAGATTACAAGCCCAAGCCAAAGGTTCCCCCACCTACTCAAAAGGAGCACCCTGCTAAGGAGCTTGCTTGCCATCACTGCGGTGAAACAAGCCATTGGAGGAGGAATTGTCCTGCCTACCTGGCAGAGTTGATGAAGAACAAAGCCAACAAGGTTGGCACATCAGGTATATTCACAATAGAACTATATGCTTTCCCTAAGAAATCATGGGTATATGACACTGGTTGTGGAACTCACATTTGTAATACCATGCAGGGTCTAAGGGGAAGTAGAAAGCTAAACCATGGAGCTTTGGATTTGTACGTAGGCAATGGGATGCGTGCACCGGTCGAAGCTATAGGAAGCTATGATTTAATCCTTCCTAGTGGTTTAATTATTGTATTAGACAATTGTCACTATGCGCCTAGTATTACTAGGGGTATAGAATCGCTTTCTTGTTTGTGGAATAATGGTTTTATTCATACTTTTACGGATTTTGGTATTTCAGTTTCAAAGGATAATGTTTTTTACTTTAATGCTATTCCTCGTGATGGTATCTTTGAGATTGACATGCATAATCGTATCACAAACAGTAGTTCTATTTATACATGTAGCAACAAGAAATCCAAGAAGAACTTGGATTCTACTTTCCTATGGCATTGTCGCCTTTGCCACGTTAACAAGAAACGCGTTTTGAAATTACAAAAGGATGGACTTATAAAATCAGATGATTCTGAATCCTTTGATAAATGTGTTTCTTGTATATCTGGTAAAATGGCACGCAAACCTTTCTCCCATGTAGGCGAAAGAGCCAATGATCTACTTGGACTCATACATACTGATGTATGTGGCCCTTTTAGAACTCGAACTAGGGAAGGTGCTACCTACTTCATTACTTTCACTGACGACTTTAGTCATTATGGTTATGTTTACTTGATTAAACATAACCATGAAACCTTTGAAACGTTCAAAGCTTTCCAAAATGAAGTAGAAAATCAACTCGGCAAGAAGATAAAGGCTCTCCGTTCTGATCGAGGAGGAGAGTACATGAGCCATGAGTTTCAAGACCATCTTAAGAATTGTGGGATTGTCTCACAATTCACTCCCCCTTATACACCACAACATAATGGTGTATCAGAGAGGAGAAATCGCACCTTGCTTGACATGGTCCGATCGATGATGAGTCCCACCACTCTGCCTCAATCCTTTTGGGGTTATGCACTCAAATCGGCTGCTCACATACTGCATATGGTTCCCACCAAGAAGGTTGAAAAGACACCATATGAGATATGGCATGGGAAAGTCCCTAACTTGTCTTACTTGAAGGTCTGGGGTTGTGAGGCTCTCGTAAGACGAGACACGCCAAACAAACTTGAACCCAGAGCTGTCAAGTGCATCTTTATAGGATACCCTGAGGAAACGATGGGTTACTATTTCTACTACCCACCTGAGCAAAAAGTAATTATTGCTCGTTATGCTGAGTTTCTTGAGAGCAATCTCATTTCACAAGAAGCAAGTGGGAGTACCATCGACTTTGACGAGATTCCAAGCGATGAAGATGCACAACCTATTGTAGATACTAGCGAACATCAAGATGAGGCTGAACATGAAACTGTTCATGTTGCACCTCAAAATGATGTAGTCCCCGTTCGAAGGTCCGCAAGGACACCTCATGCACCTGAACGATATGGTTTCCATGTCGATGCTGAGGAGCTAAGTTTAGGGGATCATAATGAACACCCTAACTATCGAGCTGCATTATCAGATTATGAATCTGACAAATGGCTTGATGCTATGAACGCGGAAATGCAATCCATGAAAGATAACCAAGTATGGACTTTGGTTGATCTTCCTCCTAACAGTAAGACTGTTGGTAGCAAGTGGCTCTTCAAGAAGAAGACCGACATGGATGGCAACGTACACACCTATAAAGCTCGATTGGTAGCAAAAGGTTACACTCAAACCTACGGGATTGACTATGATGAAACCTTCTCGCCAGTTGCCGACGTTAGAGCTATTAGGATTGTCATAGCCATAGCAGCGTACTATGACTATGAGATTTGGCAAATGGATGTTAAAACTGCTTTCCTAAATGGACACCTTGATGAAGATGTCTATATGGTTCAGCCTGAGGGTTTTGTGAATACAAAACACCCAAAGAAAGTATGTAAGCTTCGAAGGTCCATTTATGGACTAAAGCAAGCATCCAAAAGTTGGAACAAAAGATTCGACGAGGAAGTCAAAACGTTTGGCTTCACTCAGAATACCGACGAGCCATGTGTGTATGTAAGAGCTAGTGGGAGCATTGTCGTCTTTCTAATCCTATATGTCGATGACATACTACTTATAGGAAATAACATTCCAATGCTTCAAGATGTAAAATCCTGGCTTGGGAAGTGCTTCGCTATGAAGGATCTTGGGGAAGCGGCATATATACTTGGTATAAAGATCTATCGAGATATATCAAAGCGGTTAATCGGACTAAGTCAAAGTGCGTACATTGATAAGATTCTAAAACAGTTTAGAATGGATGCTTCCAAACGTGGAAGTCTCCCTATGCAACACAATGTACACTTGAGTAAGACTCAAGGACCGTCCTCACCTGATGAGATGAAACGTATGCGTGATGTCCCCTATGCCTCGGCAGTAGGATCTATCATATATGTTGTACGGTGCACAAGACATGATGTAGCGTTCTCTCAGAACCTTACAAGCCGATATCAACAGAATCCAGGTGAGAGTCACTGGAATGCTGTTAAGAACATACTGAAGTATCTTAGGAATACTAAAGATATGTTTCTTGTCTATTGTGGTGAATCTCAAAATGAACTAAGCGTTTCTTGTTATTCTGACGCTAGTTTTGATACTGATAGAGATGATTTCAAATCTCAAACGGGGTATGTTTTCGTTTTGAACGGAGGCGCTGTTGATTGGAAAAGTGCGAAGCAGAGCACTATCGCCATGTCTTCTACAGAAGCTGAATACATTGCAACTACTGAAGCTGCAATGGAAGCTGTTTGGATGAGGAAATTTATTTCTGGGCTTGGTGTTGTCCCCAGTAATGAAAGACCTATGGATATCTACTGTGATAACACAAGTGCTATCATCATTGCCAACGAACCCGGTATTCAGAAAGGCACCAGACATTACCGGAGGAAGGTTCACTACATTAGAGATGCGATCCTAATGGGAGATGTACGCTTGCTCAAAGTTCATACAGATGACAACTTAGCTGACCCCTTCACGAAGCCAATGTCATGTACCAAACATATTGAGCATGCTAGAAACATTGGACTTCGACCAACTAGTAGTTTCATGTAATCTATTTTAGTATTTGGATAATGGAACATTGAGCAGTTTTTACTGGAATAAATTGATATATTTGATATGATCATTTTTATATGAATATCTACTGTGTTCTATATTTGCATGTTTATATCCATGAATATTTACTGCGTTTTATATTCTAAATTATCCATTGTCATATTAATAGTATGGGAATATTATTAAGACAAATCTGAGGGCATTGATGACATTATCTTAGTATGACTAAGGATGATGAAATCAAACTCACATGTTCATATTGATGCACAATTGGGCTGACCCAACCTATGAGAAATCACTTCCTGGATTTATGTCACAAGTGAATCTCACAAAGGCTTTGTCACTTATCCTCTGACTTGAGATGCAAGTTGGTTTGTGTATGTAGAGGGGCAAACTTTGATATGGTTAAACGCTAACCTGAATAAGGCTGCTATAACAACCATTATCGGGTTTGTCATTAAGCATATGACAGACACGTGCAGTCAACAAAGAATTTGTTCCTCCACGCATGTGGATTAGATACTACTGGGCCCCTCGATGATTTGAATAGATGTATGTGTGGCCACACCCAAAAGGTAATCAAGATGAATCTTGATTGGTTTTGGCAATCGACTTCAATATATAGATCGAGAAACAGAATCGCTGAAATTTTAGATTGACATTAATCCTTGTCTAAAATTCAACATAGTATCAGTAACAAAAAGATAACTGCTCGAAAAACTTTGAACAAAGATTTTATGAAACTCCTCATGTACTTCTAGGGGCATTGTCGGGTTGCCAGACTCTAACCTTTGCTTGTATAACTACTTGATGTTATCATGTGCGCAAGTGGGAGCTGTTGGAATATGCTTCACGTGTATAACATATAGTTATATGGCTAGTTGTTTGTGAGCCTAAAGGGTCACACACTTAAACACTTAACACCATAAGATATATAGTGTAATTAGGGTAATTACATTATATATTAATATAAGCTACTAGCGTGTATATATATTATAGTTTAATATTAATTGTTAATATTGAAACTTAATTGTGACAAAAAAGAGAACAAAGAAGCAAGGGACTTAAGTGCAAATATCAATTAGGAAACAAAGGAGAATTAGGCATGTTAATTAAAAACCCTAATCCGCCTTTGACTCCTCAATTCAGCCGCAGCCAAAAGGAAATAAGAGATACGTTTGTGTGGGTGTGATAGTTTTTTTTTTTTTGAAAAAAAGAATAATATCACAGCCTCCTTTTCTTGTGGTTTTTTCTTTTAGGCTTTGCACGTTCAAGAAAAGAATTGAAATTCTTTGGTTTCTTGATTTAACATTTAGTTCTTGCTCTTTGCTCAAGGGACTAGCATCCTAATTGGTGTTCTTGATCAAGTGTTGTGTGGACTAGCTTTGGAGGGATTTCCCATTGGTATCCTTGGTTTCAATCCGTCCATATTCATCCATCCGTTCCATCAAGATCAAAGGCTTCAAGGGTATGAAATGTTCATCTAATCTCTTTGATTTTGATTGTAGTTTGATTGTATGATTAATATCAAGATCCGTTTATGGTGATAAATACTTTCCGCTGCGTTTTGTTAATTGTTTTAACCGAAAATCACCATTAAAGGAGATGAATGCTGGACTGATCTCTCAAGTCCTAGGTACTCAGTACCAAAGAAAAGGAGAGAAACCAAGTCAGTCTCACCAAAGAAAACCTTCAAGGTTTCTTCAGAAGTGATACTGACCTCTCCAACAAAAGAGATCAAGTCTACCCTTGTTTCTCCGACCAAGGGTCCCATTCAAAAATGGGTTCCTAAAAAGAAGTAATCATTATTTTGTGTCTTGTGTAGGGTGACAGAAAATGGTACTTAGATAGTGTAACGCCCTGAAATTTTAATAATCAAATAATATTAATTTAATCGTCATATTTAAATTTGAAATGAATAACTAGTAAATTGATTGTAATGTAATTTGACAGTTCGTTTTATTAAGACGTTAATATTTAGACGTCCCCTATCATTAGACGTTAATTAAATTAGACATGTCAGGTTAATTAATTAGGTAATTATCATTTCCCCTTCCTAATGATTAGTTATTTTATTTAAGTGGGTAAGTAATAGGTAGTCGTCTCGTAAGGGTTAGACGATAATTTATTGGACGGTTATTATTTTGTAAGCCGCGTTTAATTAGACGTATCGAGTTTATTTCGAGCCGGGCCTTAGAGTGACGGGCTTGATATAAGCCTTTTTAGGTTTTCCTTGTTTAATATTTTGGCCGTTTTCCCCACAAAAGATCACAGGCGTCTGCCATTTGGGAGTGCTAGACGATCGGACAAAAGTTTATTTAGAGTTTATTTAAGAGTATATTTCGCGACGTAGATCGTTTTTTTACTGAGTATAATTTCCGTGTGAAGCTTCTGAGTGCGTGTGATATAAACGCTAAAGTTATGATTACATATATTTTTGTAACCTGGGAGACTTATCCGTGAACGGTACGACTAAATATATTATGTATATATAGAAATACGAATGTGAGATTTTATAATTCTGAGTATAATTTAGAGCATAATTTTGAGTCTGATTCTGATTTTAACTTTCAGAGTTCAATGTACGTAAATATATATAAAAACATATTCTCGAGCAATGCGAAGTCATAAATTGTAATGAGAAAATAAGGAGCAATAAATTTTAATGAGAAAATTATAAAAATTTCCAATTTAGAGGAACACCTAATAGAGTTAATGTGAGATTTTACAAATCTGAAAAATTGTAACCAAAGTCTAATTAATAGATATCAAGTTATGATATAAAATCTATTAATTATTTAATGAGAAATATACTTTGAGTAAATGAGAAACGAGGAAGTTATTAATATTAAAGAGGAGTAACAATTTTTTTTTACAACGGGAAAATATTAAAAGTTTTCGTTTTGGAGAACACGTAATAAACCGAGTTATTGAAACGAGTAAACCAGTGATTATTAAATCAAATTGATTATGAATATCTTAATGAGAGTGTATCAAGTTGAGTAAAGAGAAATTATTAGTTCATGAAAATGAGAAATAATTACATTGGAGCTAAACGAGAAAATATTGAATCAAATAATTGAGAAGTGCGTTTATAAGATAATAATATGAGAATACATAATGAGAAGTTATTAAATCGAGTTAAATAAGTGAATACTCTATCAAATTAATAGTAAATGTACTAATTGACATTGACGAGAAATCTTACGAGAATTAATAATGAAATCTTTATATAGGTAAAAGAAAAATGTTTTCATGAAGAGATAAGGAATCTTGAATACGTCAAATTGAAGAATTTAATTAATGAAAAATAATTAAAATTGAGGTATGACTGCTAAAATTAAATGAATGAGAAATAGTTACGTCGAAAATATATTAGAAAATTTAATTTTATTTTAAAACTGTATTTATTGAAGCGAGCTTAACAATAATTAACAAAGTAGGTTAATGAGAAGCAATCAAGCCGAGTTAATAAACGAGAATTATAAACACGAGCTAAAAGAGAATTATTGAACAGGGTTAAAAGAGAAGTTATTAAATTAAACTTACTAAATGAGGAGTTAAAAATTCGTGAATATCATGAGTCATGAGTTGTACTAATTGAGAAGATTTCAGGTTGAAAAGTCAACAAACTAATATTTATTTAAGAATCATTAAACTGAAATAAAATGAGAAAACATTTCGAGTAAGTGGTTTAAATTGCGGAGTGCAAAACTTCATGTGAATAACGAGTTCGGTGAGAGATTATTGAGTTAACGCTGTGATAATAAACGAGCTAAATAAGCTTATTAGACTAATAACCGAGAATTTGCTGAGTCAAATTAATCATAATTTTTTTTTGTTTGTTTAGCTGATAGAGTATTTATTTAAAGCAAAATAATGAGAAATTATTATCATGAGTTTTGTTGAAAGAGATGTAACCAAATCAAGTTAAATGAGAAACTAATTAACCGAGAATATTGAACTAGAAAGTATTAATTGTCGCTACTCGCTAGAGACGACAATAAATCGGATAAAATCTTGAGAAAGTGTAAATGTTATTCATGAGAAATGATAAATGAGATAACTAAGAGTAGAAGACAAAACGAGATTTGTATTGTGAAAGTAACAAAGTGGAAATATTATATGAATCTGAGTTATCCGAGTATCGCGTATGACACTAAATATACGCAGGATTTTCTGAGTAATGTTTATGAGATTTTGAGTACCCACAGCTGAGTGCATATTTGTATTTATCAGATATTGAAAATATATGTTTCTTAATTCTGAGTGTAATTTGTTGGTGAATTTTTATGTGGGAAGTTGTAAACTTTGGGATCGACTCGTGACCAAACAAAAGTAGGTGTCGAAAGTAATAGAGGGCCCCTATTACCGTACGTACAGGACTTTTGGTTGGTTATAAAGAGATTTTGAGGGGAACGATGGAACGATGCTTGCTATTGTGAATTTATTATATGCATACTATTTGTTTGTTTTATTTGGGTAAAGAATGCGAGTTCCAAACTCGAGGACGAGTTTTTCTCCAAGTGGAGTTGATTAGGGGTAAAAACAGAAATTTCCAAAAATAAAACAATTATCATTATGTAATATTTATAATTATTATGAGCATGATGCTTATGCAGAGACATTTTTGGATGAGGTTTTAAAAGTATGATATATAGATACATATATTTGATTTAAAATTTTATAAGAGTAACTACCGAATAGCTCAAATTGGGAATAATTAAATTACTTCTATGGTGTAACTATTGAGTTTATAAAATCGATCATCGGGATAAATGGGTTGAGTGCAATTGTGCAAAAGAGAAATGGTAAGTACCACAATTATATAATAATGAGATAATGAGTTAAAATGAGCCTGTTAATTGAGTTAGTAATGAAATAATAAAACGAGTTCAACGTAAAAATTTCGTTTGGAATGACCATTGAGTAATTTTGAATTTATAATAAATTTATAGATCGAGTTAAGTGAACGAGTTATTAAAATAAGTTAAAAAGAGAAAAGTGGTAAACAGACCATTAAGAATCGTCAAACTGGAGGAATGAGAAAACATCTATTAAAATATTATCGAGAAACCACTAATTTAGTAGAATGAGAACCTGTTAAAGAGAGTTAAATGACAAGATTATTAATTTGAGCTAATTAGAGGGTTATTAAAATGAGTAATATGCAAACCTAATAGAGTGAGGTAACGATAAATAGTTAAAGCAGAGTTATTCTGAGAACCAATAACGCGGTTGAGAGATAAATTATCAGTTCAAGTATTATAAGTTAGTAAATTGGAACACGCGAGTAGTCATAAGAATGAGAGAAAAAAAAATTGATTTATATCTAATGCCATTGCTAGTAAATATTATTACTTTATGAGTTTACTACCAGAATATATTCTAGTGCTGTTTATGAGTTAAAATTTCTGAGTTTGCTCCTAAGTTATATTTACGAGTTTATTTCTGAGACAGATTTCCGAGTTATACTCCTGGGATATTATCTGAGTTCATTTCTGAGTTAGACTTCTGAGTCATATTTCTAAATCATATTTCTGAATTATATACCTGAGTATATGAGAATTCGATGTGATAGATACATTCTTTATGAATAATGTAATTGTTTTTGTGCTATTTGGCAGTGGGGTGACCCATTCATTTGTTCCTTGCCTTAGGAAAACTATTGTCCCATAGATTAGAGGACCTTTCTGAGCCATTGTTGATAGAGAATCGCCAATAATAAGATTTTTCATGTTGCTAAGATGTATTGTGATCATTTGATTGAACCGTGCGGGATGAAATTCCCCATAAAGTTTATCCCTAACGCCAAGAGAGAGCCGCGTGTGGTACTGAGTATGGATTGGATGACCGAGTACCACGCCGGGATCATCTGACCTCATTAACAAATCTGTAGCAAATTCCAAGAGGAGTTGAATCGGAGATTCAACACGACGTTAAGCGTTGGGTGCACACACCATGTTCGACTGCGAATGCAAGAAGACATCTTCAGCAGAGTATCGTGGGTTATTTCGTGCATGTTATCGACACCATTTTAGACGATAAACCGAGATTCTTAGAGAACATTCTTATTTTAGCCTTATCCTCTTGCGCCACCAGAAATGGAAGATTTGTATGAGCAGTTGCGAGAGCTGGAGATTCATTCTGATCGAGTAGGTCATCATGAAGAGCTTCTTTTTATTCATAACATTTTTTATGTCTCCCCATTTGAGGATGTTTCTCTGAGTAATGACTTCGGGGACGAACTCTGATTCAAGTGGAGTTGAGTTGTAACGCCCTGAAATTTTAATAATCAAATAATATTAATTTAATCGTCATATTTAAATTTGAAATGAATAACTAGTAAATTGATTGTAATGTAATTAGACGGTTCGTTTTTTTAAGACGTTAATATTTAGACGTCCCCTATCATTAGACGTTAATTAAATTAGACATGTCCGGTTAATTAATTAGGTAATTATTATTTCCCCTTCCTAATGATTAGTTATTTTATTAAAGTGGGTAAGTAATAGTTAGTCGTCTCGTAAGGGTTAGACGACAATTTATTGGACGGTTATTATTTTGTAAGCCGCGTTTAATTAGACGTATCGAGTTTATTTCGAGCCGGGCCTTAGAGTGACGGGCTTGATATAAGCCTTTTTAGGTTTTCCTTGTTTAATATTTTGGCCGTTTTCCCCACAAAAGATCACAGCCGTCTGCCATTTGGGAGTGCTAGACGATCGGACAAAAGTGAGGCGGCAGAAACGAGACACACACATCCGTGTGTTTTCTCTTGTTCTTCTATGGAAATTACCAATTAATTGGAATGGTGTGAGGTCAGCAAATATCGGAAATCGCAATGCATATTTCACATGGTTTATGGGTATTGGATGGCAGATCAAAAGAAAACGATGGGGTATTAACCCCACCTACTCTTGTAGGCTTGATTTATTTTCAATTGGAAAATAGGGGAAAGCACAAATAAACATCCTGCCATTTGTTTTGATTTGAAGGGCAGAGAAGGATAGGCAAGGTCGGCGGTTGGTGGCGGTGTGTCGATGTCTCGCGTATTATTGTTATTCTCGTATTGATCCATAGGGTATATTTTCTATCCCCTTCCTAATCGTCTTTCTTTTATTATATTTGAGTTGTTAAGTCAATCCCGAGCCAAGCTCGAAGAACCCGAGAGCATGTAATTCTGGACGCCTCAGTAGACGTTCGGGATGGTTGCGTCGGGTTGGTGTCGGGTTTTGTTGTTGGAATTCGTATTTAGTTCTGGCAGTTTTTCTTAGCGACTTCGTAGGCTGTTTTGAATGGTTTAGATTCCGTTTTAGGGAATGCCCATCTCACAGAGATTTGTTGTGCTCTGAGCTAGCTTTCCGAATTGACCAAGCACTCGTAAAACAGATTTATGGTTTGAAAGTTACGGTCAATACCGTGGACTGTCGCAGTGACATGTCTCTGTGCGACTGTACTGTCTTGTCGGCTGTTTTCGAGACCCTTAGGGTCTGAATTCGAGATGGACGTCTCCCAGTCAATTGTTAGGCTCGGATTCTAGTTTCTGAAAACTTAAAGTGGGCGTCCATTGGACTTACGGCTTGGGCGATACGACCATTCTAGTGAACTGAGTTTATGTTGTTGATGTCAAAATCGTGATATATGTTTATGTAATTGTTTTAGGCTCTAAATTGCATTGAGGAAGTGAAGAAGACTTTGCAGCCTGTATCTATGTATTTTGATTTCTCTTTGTAATTGTTTTGTAATAATCAGATAGGGGGAGATTGTTAAGGCAAAAAGCCTTACCCCTTTGTGAATCTTAGGATAACAAAACAACCTAGACTAGCTTAGATAAAATAGTAGATTAAATTAGCTAAGTTTAGGAGTGATACTGAGTTTGGCCAGTATTGGCCACTCAGTATTGGAAAACCAATACTGAGTAGAAGGACTGAGTTACAGTCAGTTTTGTAACGGACTAAGATCAAATCCCTTGATCTTAGTCATTTCCTTTGTTTAGTCCTTCGGTTACTCCTTTGCCATTATGTAAGATATCTATAACATTATAAATAGAGATCATCTTGCAAAGGAGTACTTACCAATTTACCTTACACGATAACATCTTCGTAATTGATCAAGTTGTATTGTTTTTCCGCAGCATACCACACTTAGTGGAATTACACATTTGACTCTAATACTGTGTTTATCACTTTTATTGTCTTAAGTATAATTATAACATCAATTATATAAGTAATCCAGGGTTGTTGTGACCTAACACAAGTGTTTCAAGTTGACGACGAAACGTCATATTTTCTGCTTTTAAATTAGTGATTTGTGCATTTGAAGTATTATTTGTGCTTACTTATTGTTGTAAACTTTCTTGTAATGCAGATATTTTAAATTGAAAAAGCGATTGTGACGTAGACAACTGATGTTGCAATTCCTTGTTTAATTGTTCAAAGGTTTGCATTTGTGATAATTGAAGAGAACATTGACTTAGATCTTTTAAAAATTGTGCTTTTTCAGTTTCTAAATCAGTTATTTGTTTTGTCAACTGAGTTTTCTCGTCAATTTCAAGTAAAAGATTTTCATTAAACAAGGAATTATTTGATATATCAGTGTCTGAGTCAGATAGAGAAGACTCTAAAGAAGAGGAGTGTACCTCATTCTCATCATTTTGTGGAATGCCCAGTTCAACCCTCAATTCAGTGAAATTATCAGAATTTGATAAAAGAGAACTGATTAACTCAATTCTCTTGTTGGCTTCTTCATTTAATCTATCAGAAACCTCTGCATTAGCTCTTTCCATTTTCTCGATTTAGTAGTGTTGATTGTGTTCTCGGTTTGATAAGTAGAAGATCTCGTGTTAACCAGGTTCTCGGGTTTGAGTTAAAGTTCTCGGGTTTGGGTTAAAGTTATCGGGTTTGGATTTAAACTTCTCGGGTTTAAAAAAATTTAAAAGTTCTTGAGTTTGGAATTGATGTTTAATTGAATTTGGTTTAAATGAATTGGCTTTAAATGGGTTTAAAATGGTTTTGGGCTTAAAATGTAGTTTGAATTGAAATGTGAATTTGGGCCTGATATTGAAATTGGGCCGAGAACCATCAAACTCTGTTGGGCTGATATTGAAAGTTGAGATCTTGGTTGCCGAAGCCAAGATCAGGGAAGTTCGAGTCGAAGCCGAGATGTCAAAATCCGTTCTATCAATTCGAGTCGAAGTTGAGATGTCAAGAATTCAAGTCGAAGTCGAGATGTCAAAATCAGTTCTATCAATTCGAGTCGAAGTCGAGATGTCAAGAATTCAAGTCGAAGTCGAGATCGTTCATTATCGTTCTTCACTGTTGCGAACCGTAACAACCCAAAACTCACTAAATTGAGTTGGCTAAACAATTGTTATACTAGACTAAGGTTACCAGCAATCATTAACTAGTGGATCTAGACCATGGATATGCAGATAGTACTATTGGCTGACACTCATCCTCCCAACATTATTTGATCATTACTTGTTTAACCAACCCTTACGATTCTTACAAATCATAATCATACACTTGTTCTCTTTGTTAAAATACCATCTATTAAGTGTATACATCACTTATATCACCATAACCCAAAACCCCAAGAACTAGGGTTACAATTCCATACATCAAAATCCATAGATCTTAAGCTTCAAAGATAAAAGAGTGAAGATATATCTTTAATCTTCAACTAGGAGTGAAATCTACCAAAGATTTGTGAAGAAATCGACCTCCAACTGTTAGGTCATAACAACCCTGGTTTATAATGTTAATTGATAGATTAATATACTTAGTGAAATATAGTCAATGTATAAATCCACTAAGTGTGGCTTGTTGCGGAATAACAAGACCACTGATCAATTACAAAAAATGTGAATGTAAGTTCGTAAATTGGTGAGTACTCCTTTGCAAGATGATCTTTATTTATATTGGTATAGAGATCTTACATAATGGGCAAAGGAGTAACCGAAGGACTAAACTAAGGAAATGACTAAGATCAAGGGATTTGATCTTAGTCCGTTACAATACTGACTGTAACTCAGACCTTCTACTCAGTATTGGTTTTCCAATACTGAGTGCTGATACTGAGTGGCCAATACTGGCCATACTCAGTATCACACCTAAACTTAGCTAATTTAATCTACTATTTAATCTAAGATAGACTAGGTTGTTTTGTTATCCTAAGATTCACAAAGGGGTAAGGCTTTTTGCCTTAACAATCTCACACTATCTAATGATAACAAAACAATCACAAAGAGAAACAAAAAATACATAAATACAGGCTGCAAAGTCTTCATCTTCATCTTCTGTTGATTGATTCGAACTCATAGAAGACTTCCTTCTTCACATGGATGAACTCTTCTCTTTTCTTCAGTTCATCTTGCCTGTTGTTCAGCACAGCAACTATCTTCTTTCTGAACCAAGCATCTTCTTTCTTGGTTATCATCCATTTCAAGCCCACCAGATGGCTAATAGGAGCTGTTGGCAAATCTGCTTCAGTAATGAAGCACTCCCTATCATCTAATTCAGTATACATATATCCAGATGTTGGATATATGGTACTCTTTTGATCCTGAAAAGTAAGGTTAGGAGGAACAAGATATCGGGGAAAGATTCTGAAAGTATTAAGGCACTCAGGTTTGTTGTTCTTGATAGCCTCAGTCATCACACTGAGTGCCCTGTAATCTGCTGCATAAAGGATGCCTTTTTCATAGCATATAGCAGATACTGCCCAGATTTCATCCATCATCACTTGGGCTTCAGAAGATCTTGAGGGCATCTCCTTTATCAGTCTAGCAATTTTTATCCAGTCTTGAAGTCCCATGTTTTGAATGTCATGGAGAAGAATCTTCATTGGAGGACTGACTGGCCCAGTGTAGGTTGCAACAATTGATCTGTTGACAGCATACCCATCCTGGTTTCCCTATACCTTGTTCTTTGAGCCACAATGTTCCAATACTGTTCAAGCAGTTCATCTCCTGTTCTTCTTACAATATGTGCTTTCCTTGGAACATCTGCATCAGACTCAGTTTCAGTTTCTTCTTCCTTAACAGGGAAGAATTTCTGGGCCTCAATCTCATCCTCAGCATCACTCTTTTCCTCAGTATACTGAGTAGATCTTCTAGGCCTAGAAATCAGAGGAGCTGGATCTTGTTCTTCACTTGATATCGAGGACATAACCACATTTGTCATTCTTCTGGTTATTGGTCTTCTAGGAATTCTCGAAGGTCCTTCATTTGGAGGAGAGATCGGTCTTCTTGGGGGCTCTTCATCATCTGAGGATGATGATGAAGAGCTTTCTTTATTTGCTTCATCCAGTGCAAAGTTTAGAAAAATTTGAGATGGCACTGGATGTTCTTCATCTTCATCATCAGCAATTGGCCATACAAATGGCCTGTACACAATAATCTGCAAGTTATTTTCTTCAGTATCAACTTGCTATGGTTGATCAGTATCAGTCTCCCCCTGAGCAGATGGCTCAGATGGTTCTTCTTCAAGTTGTTCCAAAACTGATCTTCCCCTTTGTCCGCTTCTCTCATACCTAAACCTAAGAGGTTCAGTATGAGTAGTTTGCTGATGTTGTTGTTGTTGCTGTGGAGGTTGATCTTCAGTTAATCTTCTTCTTTTCTCCCCCTGAGTAGATGGCTCAGGTTGATCAACCTCTTCTTCTCTTTGTCTCTTCTCCCCCTTATTGTTATCATTGGATGGGAGGTGTAACGTCCTGAATTTTTAATAATTAAATAATATTTATTTAATCGTCATATTTAAATTTAAAATGAATAATTAGTGAACTAATTATAATGAATTAGACGGTTTGTTTTTATCAGGCGTTATAAGAGTTATAATGCTTTAAATGCATGGACGGTAATTATTTAGACGAACTGTAGTTAGACGGTTCATATTATTTAGACGTTTTATTTATATGGACACTTCAAAATTTTGAAAGACGTTCGTATATTTGTTAAAAATAATTATTTAGTTCGTCTCAGTTTTGGACCGGTTAGTTAACCGTATGAGTTGTGTGGTATTCTTTTGAGTCGGGCCGGCCAATAGGCCAAGACCCCGGGCCTTCGAGTGGCGGGCTTGTTTTATTGATTGTGTAAGTGTTAAACGTTTCATTATCTTGGACGGTGGAGTAAAAAGAAACAAAGTGGGCTGGCCAACTAGAAGAAAAGAGAAATACTTATGGAACAATTTAGAGAGATCTCGGCTAAATGAGAAAAAAGGGGTCACGTGCAAATTGTGAAGGGAAATAAATTCTTTTGGGCCAAAGTTGAGACCAGTGGGCAATAAAACTTGAAGCCCGAAATTCCCTTGCCAACTCTAATACCGTGTTTCCATAAATCATGTAGCTAATCCCTAATTGCCAAACACCAGCCGCTGCTGTGGACTCTCCACTTCGTGCGAACAAGAGAAAAGAGGCAGAGATCGAGACTGTAATTGATCGAACAAAGAGTTGAGGCTGCGAATTGGTGGTGCTCCTAGGTAGCAATCCTTTTTCCGATTCCTTTATTCTTCACATCGTTGCTTTCCGCCATTGGTTGATTATGGAGCAGGGAGAAACCGAGCAGCCAAACAGTGGAGGATCTTCTAACAGCCATCGAGCGAGGGTTGATCGAATTCCGGACTTGGTTCCATTCGGTAATAATTGTCTTTGTTTTGCTTTTGTCCGGTTATTGGTTTCTGAATTGTTGCTGGCTGTATTGTTTATCAGTGATCAAGCAAGAGTGAGCAGGAAGGTTACCATTGGCGAGCCTGTGAACCCGCATCGAGCAGATTTTGAACCCGGTTCTGTATCCCATTCAGTAGCCTATACTTTTGGTTGTTCGTTTTCTGTTCGGTAGATTCTCAACCTTTATTCCGTTATGTTGATTCTTTTTCCCGTCAATCGAATTGCTAATCTGTTTTGTTTAAGTAAAGGTTAAGGGCTGCGGGTTTTGTGAATTTTGATACCGAGCCGAGTTTGGGTTCGAGTTAGTTTATTAGCTGTTGTTGTTATGTCGGTTAATTAAGTTTTAATGCGGTTAGTGTCTTAGTGCAAAACCATTTCGTGTCGGATTTAAATGGTCACGTTTTAAGAGGTCTTTGAGAACAGTCACTGATTTTCTAGTGTCGGGTTCTCGGGTTGGGTAAAACTCACAAGTTAGAATATAAACGTTTTATTAACCGGAAACCGAACCCGTAGGGTTCTTGGTTTCCTAAACCGAGATGGATTTCTAAATAAAGGGCTAAATTTATTATAAAAATGTTTCTGAGATTATAAATGAGTTTCGGGGCTGTCGGGGTCTCGGGAATAGACGAGTTGATGTCGGGATTCAAAACAAGTTTTAAACGTAATGCTGAAATTGGACAGAATCTATAGTCTTAGTTTGAGTCTGTTTTTACCACCCTTAACATACGTTTTTGGATTTTTGGCCTGTGATGGTCTCTAGGTTTCTGAGTCCTCTTTCCAACGACGCTGACGGCTCGTTAATCTGATTCACGGTTTAAAAGTTATTGATGTTTTAGTAAACCTTCGCTGGATAGTTTTCGATTCGGCTATTCTGTCTCGCGAGCCTTTTTTGAGCCTTTTCTGTTTGGATCTAGCTTCTGAAGTCTTCTGTAAAATTGTATTCCTTTGAGTCATTTAACTACTGTAAAAATTTGAATAATATCTAGTGAGCGGTTTGAGAGTTATAGCAGTTCCCGCGAAAGTGATGAGTGCTGTTTAGTTTCTGCTGAAGCAACCTTTGAGCCTAATCCTAACCCGAGCTTCCTTGTACATTGTAGGACCTTCTAGGACCGGGTAGAGACGCTCTTCAGTACCGAGGATATTTAGGAGCTTACGGTTATTCGAGGTGAGTATTCTCACCGTGTATTCAGTTATAACGATACGTGCATGACTTATGTGGTTAACTGTTTTGATCTGTTTTTACTTTCTGTGTGTTGATCTGTTACCTGAGTAACTGAGTGACTGTTTTTATATACCACTGATCTGAGACAGACGTGCCGAGTATCTGAGCCGGTACCGAGTCATTTTGTGCTACTATGTGACAGGGCTATCTGTGTGGTTTATGTTATGAGTTGAACACATAAAATAATTAATAAATCTGAGTGGTAATTCTGTGTGGTAATTCTGTGTGGTAGCCTGAGTGGCATTTTAGTGTAAGTAGAGGCGAGGTTGATCTCTCGACTCGATTTACACAAGCGCGCTATATAAATTTAAAAGATACGAAAACTGAGAAATTAACTGAGTAGGAGTTCACTTGTGTGCCCTCATGTATTGTATGTTGTAGTTGTTTACATTTTGAGTTTATTCACTCAGCTTCCCCGCTGACCCAAAATCTCCCTCCCATTTTCAGGTACTAGCAAAGGAAAAAAAGAAGGTGGACGGTTGACTGTTGTACTACTTCTGAGTGCTGATGTGAAACATTTTTATTATTTTAAAACTCCGAATATTATTTAAGACTTTTCCGCATTAAATACATTTTTTATATCAAACAATTATTTTGGGGATTATTTATGGGACCTTTTTGATTATAATCTTGCACACAAAATTTTTTAAAATCTTGTAAATTTTAGGGTGTTACAGGAGGAAAGAGGTTCAGTATCACCACCTATGTCCCCTTGTTGATCTTCAGGAGTTGAGGAGAGCATAGGTTCAGTAGCAGCATCCTGTTCACCCTCAATATTGGCATAGGAGGGTGATCTTCTAGGTTCAGTATCAGGGCCTTCTTCATCATTATCTCCACCATGAGGAGACTGTGGAGGTGGTGGAGACTGTTGTTGTTGTTGAAGGAGTGCCACTGACTGCTTTAATGAGTCTATCTCAGTACCATGGCATCCATCCTGGCCTGAATATTATTCTGAGTGTTCTGCATGGCCAAGATCTGATTTAGAATAGTGTGTAAAGCACCCTGCACTTCCTGAGACTGAGTGGCTTGTGCTCTTTGGCCCTGCACAGATGGTGCTAAAGAAACAAAAAAATATAAACTGGTTAGAATGAAAGGTTTATCAAATAGAATTGTGGTGCTGTTAAATTCTATAATCATGTAAACAGAATTGAGAAGTCTGTATTTCATCTGACACATGATGAAATATTGTAAACTTGTGCAAAGCATGTGTAAGAAATTGTTTAGTAAAAGTGAGTGTGAATGTTTTAGTAGCTATATAGGATAGGTCACATTTACTGAAAAGTTTGGTTTGGGTAATCGAAGCCTGGGATGTGCTTCTGATTATTTTCCATGTTTATCACTCGGTATTAGAGTGATAACAGAAATGTGGTTTATACCCATGGATAATTTTGGCTTATGTGGCTTAAAGGTTTGTGATCGTTTCTGGAATTATGTGGCCTTACTCAAAATAAGTAAGACATAATTCAAGCAGCACCAGTGAGTGTCAGTATGACATCACCACCATTGTCTCTTGAAATATTGAGACAACTGTAGACTGACAATGATCATTGAGATGCTCAGTGTATAAATTTTGCATAGCAACAGTGGGCTAACTATGTTGGCCATAAGTGAATATATTTGAAAGTTCGGTTGAGACTTTGGTCAGTATTGAGTTGGTACTGGCCAATACATAGTCTTTATTATGGAAGGGTATATATATATATATATATATATATATTAAAGTTTGAGAGCTTTTTAGAAATTCATACCTGAGACTTTGTCGGATTCCCTTCTTGCATCAGCAGAGGTCGGTGCTGGATCATCCAAATTTTGATTTGAGGCACCAGCACCTTCAGGAGCCTCTTGTGTTCGAGCATGTGCACCTTCCATAATGTTTTGCTCAAACTGAATCTCCACATCAAGAGGAACATGAGGTTCCTGAATTGGTTGAGCAATAGGTTCTGGTTCAGGACCTGGAAGGTCAGCGGTGGCTGCAACCAAACTTTGTGCCTGAAGAGATGCAGTTAATGATGGAACATTTCCAGGTTGCATATCTTCTGATGATAAGTTTCCCATGAGAACTGGGGATAGGTTTCTTCTTCTTCATCAGATGGCAAGTGGTGTGTCTTCTGAGGACTCAGTATCAGAATCTGTTGCAATATGAGGAGCATCAGGATCCTGTGCAGGTGGAGGAATATGTGGTGGTTCTTGTGCCGGTTCTGGTTGAGCTTCTATCATCTCAATATCTTGACCACCATCTTCACTGTCATCATCATCATCATCACTTTCTGATTCAGTATCAGAATGAGGTTGATCATTAATGTGTGCCTGTACAATAGCCCACATGGAGTGACTCAGTACAGGCTCTCCTTCCCTTGGCCTGTAGAAATAAATCTTCTCATGTAAAGGAGGAAGATCTACTCTTGGACTGTTGAATTCATCATAAATATGAGCAGGCATGCCATGTTGAAAAATAAGAGAAAGAAATCTGCAGAAAAGAACATTAAGTTCTCTGATTTGAGCCCGAACTAGACGAGCATAATCAATATCTCGGCCATGATACATGGCATGAACAATCTGCATCCCAAAATCATTTATTTGATCCAAAGCTCCTGTCTTGTGGGTCATACATCGAATAAGTGTGGATATTAACAGACCCCACATAGGACCAAATTCATTTCGTTTAATAATAACGGTGGTTCCTCTACGGCCAATAAATGGTAACACTGAGCGAGCCTCTGTTCGATCAACAAAGGGCTCATACTGAGCGTGAGCGGGAAGCCTCAGTGTTTCCCGCATTATAGCAGTGGAGATAAAAGCCCTTCTTTGTTCTCGAATAACCCAACCGGTAATCATGTCCGGAGAGTCAAGCTTAGCAGAGTACCAGAATTCGCAGAGCATTTCTGGATAAATTGCTCGAGGGGAACGAATCAATGCTTGCGTGATCGGACAATGCTTCAAATACGTGATCATGTGAGTGAATTCAGGGCATGCCCAAGCCTGAGGAATATTGAAATTTGCAGTTATGTTGTTCCTCGCAAACTTGGGCAGTTCGTCATTCCGAAATTGACTTGCAGGAGCAGCCTCTGGTGCGAAAAATCTGTAATTCGCCATCTACGATTGTGATTTAGAAAGTTGCTTGCAATGAGAAAGTGAAATCGTTAATCGCAGAGAGAATTGAATTAGAAAATATGAAATAACTGTTAGAAAGTTGAAAAGAAAAGACATAAACTGTTATTTATATTTAATTAGAGATAATTACGGTATTGGGAAGTAAAACCGGCTGATTTGACAGCCTTATCGTGTTTCAACCGTAACTTTCTTATTAAGAAAGGTTACCTTTGAGGAGTATGAAGATTAAAAGTCAGTGTTATCACTCCAGGACTCCAATACCGGGTTAAAAAAAAATTAAAAAAAATATTAAAAATGATAAAAACATTTAATTTAAACTATAAATTAATAAAAAAAAATTAAAATTTATAATATTTGATAAATCAGACGAGTGATACTGATCAGGTCAGTATTGGAACCAATACTGAGAGGTCAGTATCAGAAAATTTTAAGAAAAATTAAGGATTCAACGTACCCAATTATCCTAGTAAATACATAAACCTTTCCTCAGAGAGAGGTTTAGTGAATACATCAGCCAATTGATCATCTGTAGGAACGAAATCTACCTCAACCTTACCCTTTTCCACATTATCTCGAATAAAGTGGTGTCTGATATCAATGTGCTTTGTTCTTGAGTGATGGACTGGGTTTTCAGTGATAGCAATAGCACTCTTGTTATCACAATGAATTGGTGTCTTCTGGAAGTTGAACCCATAGTCCATTAGTTGATACTGCATCCACAAGAGTTGAGCACAACAACTTCCTGCAGCAACATATTCTGCTTCTGCAGTAGAAGTTGCTACTGAGTTTTGTTTCTTGGATGACCAACCAACTAGTGTGCCACCGAGGAATTGACATCCTCCACTTGTACTCTTCCTGTCCAACCTGCAACCTGCAAAATCTGCATCTCTATACCCTTCAAGGTCAAAGTTTGAATCTTTGGGATACCGAAGACCCATGTTACGAGTACCTGAAAGATATCTAAAAATGCGCTTAACAGCTTTCATATGTGATTCTTTAGGATCAGCCTGATACCGAGCACACAAACAAGTTGCAAACATGATATCAGGCCTGCTAGCTGTTAAGTAAAGTAAAGAACCAATCATACCTCGGTATGTGGATTGACATACTGGTTTACCAGTTTCAACTTTACTTATTTTATCCTGAGTACCCATAGGAGTGTGCATGGAAGATAAGTTTTCAAATTTGTATTTCTTTAGCATGTCATGCACATACTTACTTTGATTTATGAAAGTGCCATCAGGCTTCTGATCAACTTGTAAACCAAGAAAGTAAGTAAGTTCACCCATCATACTCATCTGATACTGAGATGACATAATCTTAGCAAACCAATCACACATTGACTTGTCAGTGGAGCCAAAGATAATGTCATCTACATATATCTGAATAAGTAAAATGTCAGAACCTTTCCTTTTAGAAAATAAAGTTTTCTCAATTTTACCTCTTATAAATTTATTTTCAATTAAGTACTCAGACAGGGTATCATACCAGGCTCTTGGAACTTGTTTGAGCCCATATAAAGCTTTATCAAGCTTGAAAACATAGTTAGGATATTTAGGATCAACAAAACCTGGTGGTTGTTTAACATAAACTTCCTCTTGTAGTTTTCCATTGAGGAAGGCATTCTTGACATCCATCTGATACACTTTGAAGTTCTTGAAAGCTGCAACTGGTGCAAAAGTTTCATCATAGTCAATGCCTTCTTCTTGCCTGTAACCCTGAGCAACCAGTCTTGCTTTATTTCTGATGACAACACCATCCTTGTCCATCTTATTTCTGAAGACCCACTTAGTGCCAATAATAGTTTTGCCAGTAGGGGGTGGTACTAAATTCCAGACTTTATTCCTTTTAAACTCTGTCAGTTCTTCTTGCATAGCTTCTACCCAGTCTTCATCTAATAAAGCTTCATCAGCTTTCTTGGGTTCCATGGTAGATAGAAAGCTTGAAAAGAAACAGAAATTTGCAGTAGCTTGAGGTTCAAAATCTAGTTTTCTTCTTGTTTGGACACCTTGTTCAATAGGACCAATGATATTTGAATTAGGATGATCTCTGAGTTCCCTTATATTGTTCCCTAAGGGAGCATATGAAGCAAGGTCAACAATATCTTGTTGCACTGATGTGCTGTCTGCCTGATACTGAGCTGAATTCTGATCAGTATAAGACATTTCAGGTTGTTGTTCATCTTGATTTTGCAGATCTGAGGAAGATTCTTGAAAAGTACTGGAAGATTCTCCTTCTTCATATATGGAGTTGTTCAGATCAAGTATTGGGAACTCGGTATTGGGGTTCTCAGTGATGGGAACCTCAGAATTTGATGCATTCAAGTTAGACTGAGTTCTTTATTGATCAGTATCACTCATACCTGGATCAACATAGTATGGTAGAGACTTGGGCTGTTCAGCAACTGAGTTTTCTGGACTGCATAGAATATCTATGCCACTTATGTCTTCCTTTGCTGAGGTAGAATGCTCATTCTGATCTTCATCAAACGTGACATGAATGGATTCTACAATCATCTTGGTTGAGATGATATACACTCTGAAAGCTTTAGAATGTGGAGAGTAGCCCATGAACACACCTTCATTTGCTTTGGGAGCAAAGTTGTTTAGGTTTTGCTTAGTACTGAGTACAAAACACTTACTCCCAAAGATGTGGAAGAATTCCACATTAAAACCTTGCCATTGTATAACTCATAAGGGGTCTTTTGATGTCTCTGGACTATTGTAGCTCTGTTCTGAGTAAAATTTGCACAGTTGACAGCTTCTGCCCAGAAACTCAGTGCTAGTTCAGCATGGCATAACAAAGTTCTTGCAGCTTCAATTAATGTTCTGTTCTTTCTTTCTACAACACCATTTTGTTGTGGTGTGTAGGCTGCAGAGAAATTTTGTATGATTCCTTCTTCTTCACAGAAATCTGCTAATACCGAGTTCTTAAACTCAGTACCATGGTCACTTCTTAGTTGCTTGACCTTGTTGCCTTTCTGTAATTCTTCTCTCTTGATGAAGGCAATGATTTCTGTTGTTGCATCTGATTTAGTCTTGAGAAAGATGACCCAAGTATATCTTGAGAATTCATCTACTAAGACTAAAGTATAGATCTTTTTGGCCAATGATGGTGTGCTGATGGGGCCAAAAAGATCCATATGTATCATTGTAAGAGGTTCATTAATGGAATGATTAACCTTTGACTTGAATGAACTCTTCTTCTGCTTGCCCATTTCACATGCTGAGCATAACTTATCTTTTGAATAAGTAATTGTGGGCAACCCTCTCACCAGTTTCTTCACACTGAGCTCATTAATGTTTCTGAAGTTTATGTGAGAAAGTTTCTTGTGCTATAACCAATGAAGTTCTGGCTTGACTTTAGACAGCAGGCAAACTCGAATAGTAGGGTCTATTTCAGATAGATTGACCACATATACATCTTTATCTCTTCTAGCAATGAGTACAGGTTGCCCTTTATCATTATAGATGATTCCTGCAACCTTTCTGAAACGAGCTTCATTATCATCATCACACATCTGGCTGATACTGAGCGGATTGTGTTTAAGATCCTCTACATAGGCAACTCTTTTAAAAGTTATGCTGCCTGCTTTGATTACTCCATATCCCCTTGTTTTCCCAATAGAATCATCTCCAAACTTGACAGAAGGACCCTTCTCTGGTGTATAATTTAGAAGGTACTCCATGCTGCCAGACATGTGTCTTGAGCAGCCACTATCTAAGTACCATTTTCTGTCACCCTGCACAAGACACAAAATAAGAATTAGTTCTTTTTAGGAACCCATTTTTGAATGGGACCTTTGGTAGGAGAAACAGGGGTAGACTTGATCTCTTTTGAAGAGGTCAGTATCACTTCAGGTGAAACCTTGGAGGTTTTCTGGGGTGATACTGACTTTGTTTCTCTTCTTTTCTTTGGTACTGAGTACCTGGGATTTGAGAGATCAGTCCAGCATTCATCTCCTTTATGACCGGAGTGATGACATCTATAACATTTTCTAGGTCTGTTTCTGAACATGTTTTCATAAGGAGTAGAAGAGGTTTTATTTTCATTATATATCTCAAAAGTAGTTGTGTTAAATATAAGTTCAAATGGAGGAACAGCAGAAGTATCATACTGCACAACTTCGAGGTCAGTATCAGAAATTTCTTTTTCAGGAAATTCAATAATGAGCTCTTGTAGTTCAGTATAGCACTTAGAACAGATAGAAGGACCAATTGGTTTTTCAAAAATGATTTTATCCTCATCATCTGATTCAGTTTGACATCCAACTTCACAAAACGTTTTTGCTTTTACAAACTGAATAGGGTTCATATCAGAAAATTCTTCAAATAAATCTGCAAAATTACTTCTATTTTTTAACTGAGGATCAACACCAAGTGCAGCCCTCACATTTTCTGGAAATTGTTGATTTAGACATTTGTTTAATTTAATAGATGCATTTTCCCAAGATTTACACTGGTTTTCAAATTTTTCTTTTTCTAATTTGTGTAAATGAGCTTTATCAGCTAATATTTGGTTCATGTCTTGTAAGTTTAAAAAATTTAGTTCTAAATCTTTATATTTTGCTAATTTATCTAAATGTTCATTATTTACTCTTTCAAGTTCAAGAATTGTTAATTTTAAAGCTTTTTCTCTCTGTACTAAGGTTTTAATATCAACAATCATATACTCAAAAATCTTTGCTTTTTCATTCACTGAATAAGTTTGAAAGGAACTCACCTTGTACAACTGAGTGGAATCCCAATTAGTATGAACACTCA
Source organism: Calendula officinalis (assembly GCA_963853835.1). NCBI lineage: Eukaryota > Viridiplantae > Streptophyta > Magnoliopsida > Asterales > Asteraceae > Calendula > Calendula officinalis. Next base: position 55,949,835 of record OY970823.1, on the reverse strand, counting down.
ACCTCTCAGCTTCTTTCATGTCCTTTTTAAAGGAACTCTTCAAATCATCTTCAGTGAAAGCCATAAAGGCTTTGTCTTCAACCTCTTCCTCATCATCATTGAGCTCTTCATCCATCCAAGCTTCAGAGTAAAGAGCTTGAAGAGGTGCTCCATTTCCTGCTGCATTCTTGCCTTTGATCTAGTTCTTTAGCTTGACATATTTGTCTCTATACCATTTAGCTCGGTATGCAATCTTGTCATTCTGATCAGTTTCAGTTGACTTAGTATGACAATTAGCAGCAATGTGCCCAGGCTTTCCACACCTATAGCAAAGACCAGATCTTGGGTCAGTATTGGAAGAGCTAACACCAAGCCTCTTCTTTTTCAACTGATCCAGCTTCATAGACATGAGAGCCATTTGAGTTTCAAGCTCTTCTGCCTCAGCATCAGCAAGATCAACTTCTGGTTCTTCAGGCTCAGTTACAGTATATGCCTGTTGCACATCTAAAGCCATGCAAGTGGAAGACTTGTCAGTTTTCTTCCAGTTGATCAGTCTTGCAACATTATTCTCCTCATGATTCAACATTAACCCATACAAAGTTTGGAGAGTGTATGACTCAATGTTGTTAGCAGCATTGACAGAATTTGTCATGTCAAGAAATTGTTGGGGAAGACTATCCAAGAACTTTTGAACAAGCTCTCATTCCTCCTTCACAATGCATTGAACATGTTATAGAGAGTAGTGATGTCTTCATTTGGACTTGAGAAGAAATTTTCATACTTCCTTCTCATGTTGCTCTTCCTCTGCAACTTCACCTTTGGTGTGCCTTCATAAGTGACTGATAGGCTATCCCACATAGCCTTTGTTGTTGGCAATTTCATAATTGCATTAAGTATCTCTTTGGTAACAGCATTACCAATCACTCCCTTTACTCTGGAGTCTAGACTGAATAACTGACGGTCAGTATCAGTCCAGGTGTGTTTCAGTTTAGGAACTGTTCTTGTGCTCTCAGGAGCATCATCAGTAGCAGCAACGGGTTCCACTTTTTGTGGAATAATAGGACCATCATTAAGCACAGTGAGCATCTCATGATGAATAGATTCAAGATACCACTGAGCTTTAAGCTTCCATTGATGAAAATCTTTTCCATCAAAGATGGGCACTCCCTTACCAGACATAACAGGTGCAATGATTGTTGACATTTTGGATTTTTTAGTGATTGAGAGATAAGTATATGGAATGGCTGCCAGGGTAATAGATCGACTAAATAAGGATTAATTTAGCCTGCTCTGATACCAGTTGTTAGGTCACAACAACCCTGGTTTATAATGTTAATTGATAGATTAATATACTTAGTGAAATATTAAAGTGATAACACAAGAATATAGTCAATGTATAAATCCACTAAGTGTGGCTTGTTGCGGAATAACAAGACCACTGATCAATTACAAAAGATGTGAATGTAAGTTCGTAAATTGGTGAGTACTCCTTTGCAAGATGATCTCTATTTATATTGGTATAGAGATCTTACATAATGGGCAAAGGAGTAACCGAAGGACTAAACTAAGGAAATGACTAAGATCAAGGGATTTGATCTTAGTCCGTTACAATATTGACTGTAACTCAGTCCTTCTACTCAGTATTGGTTTTCCAATACTGAGTGCTGATACTGAGTGGGCAATACTGGCCAAACTCAGTATCACACCTAAACTTAGCTAATTTAATCTACTATTTAATCTAAAGCTAGTCTAGGTTGTTTTGTTATCCTAAGATTCACAAAGGGGTAAGGCTTTATGCCTTAACACCAACTGTTCTTGAGCTCGAAAATCGCCAAAGGAAAAACTAGGGTTTTGAAAATGCATTAAATGAGCCATATCCCGAATTTAATGATGTCGAGAGGAATTCGCGTCGCGAACTCAAAGTTCGCGTCGCTAACTTTACGTCTGTGATCTCTTCGCGTTCGGGAACCAGACGTGAGCTCGATCAGCTAAAAACCCCAAAATTTCTGAATGGAGTTCCCGATCGGGAACCCCACGTTCGCATCGCGAACTTCCCTATGCAGCAGGGCTGCATTTTTCGGTCTTTGTCTCGACCCGGTTTCGTCCATAACTTTCTCATAGGGTGTCCAAATGACACGAAACCAATTCCTACGTTCATTAACTGATTTATCCGTATTTATCATATTTTATACAATTTATTTATTTACAAAAATTCGGGTCGTTACATTTTCTTTTTCTCTATCAAAAGATTTTTGGGTTTCATCAATTTCAGATTCTAGTTGGACAATTTTCTTTTCAAAAATAAATGGTGGAACATAATGCTTTGGTTCTTTGACTTGTTTTAACACTTCATTTTCTGGAATGGAAAATTCTGCTGGTGTGATGATTGGAAAATATTCATTATGTTCAAATTTTGCTTTCTTCTTTTCATTTGTTGAGTTTAAAGCATTATAGTTAAAGCTAATTTGAGCATATTCGTCCTTTTACCTGTTGAACTTTTCGATTTATGCTTCTTCATCCGGCATATGAAGGAAGCTTTGCCATAGTCCCAAGTTCATGTAGTCGTAGTTGTATAATGTAGGAAGAACATCAGCAGCTTTGTCCAGGAACCGAGTATTTTCTGCTCCGAGACCCACTTTAGACTTGTAAGATCTGAACTCTTTTGGCTCATTAAATTTTATCGTCTGTTCTGTATGACCGGCTTTGACAATCGTCTGCTCCAATTTTGAGATGTGTTCTTCAGCGTTTTCTTTTTTGATAGTGAGACTGTGTATGGTTGTTGATTGTTCATCAATTTCCTTTTTAAAAGTGTTGGTTATATTTTTGATTTGTTCAGTTAATTTTTTAATTTCGATGTCATCCGTCTTCAACTAATCTTGGTAGTCTTTCATCTTGACTGCTGCGGTCTTTATCCATGTTTGCTCTCGATGTAATTGAATCGCCAAGTCATTGAGTATCTTCTTGGAGTCGTCGTTCTCACTTGACATCGTTTTCATGTTTTTGAGGTTTGATATTTCAAGATTTTTTTCATTGATTATTTGGTTTAATCTATTGACCTCACTGGTGTTAGCAACATGAAATGATGACAATTGTTGTTGTAACTCTTGTGTTTTTTTATTTGAAGTGTTATTTTGATTGACTTGAGGAACAAGTGTTTCAAGTTGACGACGAAATGTCAAACTTTCTGCCTTTAAGTTGGTGATTTGTGCATTCAATTCATTATTTGTGTTTACTTGTTTTCGTAAACTTTCTTGTAATTCAGAAATTTTGAATTGAAAAGCAGATTTTGACGTAGACAGCTGATTTTGTAATTCTTTGTTTATTTGTTCAAAAGTTTGCAATTGTGTTAATTGAAGAGAACATTGACTTAAATCGTTTAATAGTTGTGCTTTTTCAGATTCTAAAACAGTAATTTGTTTTGTCAACTGAGATTTCTCATTAAATTTATGTAAAAGCTTTTCATTAAACAAGGAATTTTCTAATTCGTCAGCGTCTGAGTCAGATAGAAAAGAATCAAAAGAAGAAGAATGTACCTCATTTTCATCGTTCTCAGGGATACCCAGCTCAGCTCTTAATTCGTTTGATCTAGCCATAAGAGCCAGACTGGCAGTGCATATACATCAGCCCTTGCCCTTTCCTTCTGTTCTTGAGTGTATTCCGCCGGGGGAATTTCAACTACACCACCAGTTACCGGTGGTTGAGAGTTTGGGGTAGCTACCACAACATGATAGAATTTAGCTGGTCCAGTTTGAAGGGATTCAAGGATTAGTGGACCTGAAGTTTGACTAAGGATAAAATGGAGAAACCGTTTCTTCCATTGACCATATTCTCCTCGGTAGAGAACAAGTGGTTTGGTATATGATCCAATGGACAAGGCATCCTTGGAAGTCATGTTTGAGTGGTAAAAAATTTGAAGTGTTGGAGAAGATCTCGAGCCGAGAAGTGTATAGGACCTCAAGCCGAGATGTTGTATGATCTCGAGCCGAGATGTTGTATGATCTCGAGCCGAGATGTGTCAAAGATCTCGAGCCGAGATGTTGTATGATCTCTAGCCGAGATGTTTTGTAAGATTTCGAGCCTAAATGTGGAAAGATCTCGAGCCGAGATGATGGAAAGATCTCGAGCCGAGATGTTCAAAGTTTTCGGGCCGAGATGTTCACTGTTCCCGAGCTGAGATTGTTCTTGAGCTTCGAGCCGAGAACAGTAGCCGAGAATAGTAGCGTCGTTTTTAACAGAGTCCGAACAGACACCAAAAAACACACTAAAATGATCCTAGATTGCTCGTTCCTTAACCAAAATGAATGATTCTTTTTGCAAACTGATCTAAAAACGTTTTCCTTCAATCCATTCCAATAATATTGAATAAACACAACCTAGATCTAATCTAAAATTTGAATTTTCTGAGTTTTTCAAGATTTAGTGGAGTTTTCTTAAAATCAAGATTTCATTGTCAGTATGGATTGGAATTGAACGAAATTTGATTCTAAGCTTAATATTTTGAGGAAAGGACCAGATTTAATCCATAAAAACTAAAAATAGTACCTTAAATCCGGATTTTGATTTCTTGACCTGTTTTCTTCAAAAACCCAATAAATCTTCTGTTATGGACGGAAAGCAACGGATTATGGATCTGATTCAGAGAGAATTTGTGCTCTAATACCAATTGCAGGTGCTTGAATAACAATCAATCCATTGCTATGATCCTTGATGATGATTTAGATCAAAGTTTGAGTGTGAGAATGAGGGTTTTAGAGAGAGAAAGTAGAGAGAGGGAGGAAAACAATTGCTTGGATGAAAAGTTTGATTAATGGCAAAAGTTAGCAATTAAGGATTACAATATGGCTTATTTACCTTGTCCTTAATTGCCTAATTAATCCTAAGACTAATCCTAAGACTAATCATCTAACTATATAATGTTGGCAATCTTGCCCCCTAGACTATTACTTACAAACTAAATAAGTCCTAACAAGAGTAATGGGAAAGAGTATCCATAGATGTTGTATCCCTTCCTTATGAAGTTGGTCAAATCAATTTTGGTGAACCTGGAACAAATGGTCAACATACATTTTACCAACAAAATCATCAGGTAACTCCAATTTCTCTTTTATATACAAGATTTATAAATAAATATGGCTTGATTTGTGTTTGTAGGCGAGTGTAGATGTACCTTATGAACCCCCAACTCTTATGCCTAAGATATAAGTGCATGACAACCATTTGTAGTTTTTAAGTCCTTAAATTGATTTTTTTTTAAAGTCGAGTACTCTTTAATGTAGTTTTTAAGTATTTGAACTTTTGTTATGAAATTTTCTATAAGTCACCCGTGATTTGTCACGGGTTATAGGCTAGTGTTATAAATGTTAAACATAAAAAAGACATAGATTCAAATTGAAATTTTAAATGCACATATATTTGTTCTTTAATATCTTAATTATTTGAAATTAGAGTGTAATCAAGCAAACTTCATAATTGATGATATAACAAACTATTATTATATTAGTGTACTCAAACAAACTATAGAAAACATAAAACTATTTATTTAATTTACCTTAATAATTTCAATCCGATTCAACTGGCGGGTTTAACCGGTCCGACCGGTTCGACCGTTTTTAAGACATCGACCAGTCCGATTCAAAATCCGAGTTTTAAATATTGAAAATATGTTTAAATTAAGTTGTTTTAGGGGTGAGCGCGGTCCAAAAACCGAACCGAAACTGAAAACGATGAATTTTCAAAATCGAAACCGAACCTTTAACATGTTTTTAGTTTTGGTTCGGTTCGGTTTCGGTCCGGTTCGGTTTTTTAAGGCCAAATGTTCATCCTTATCCGAAGACCGAACCGAAACCGAAAACGGTGAATTTTCAAAACTGAAACCGAACCTACCGAACCGATAACATGTTAGGTTCGATTTGGTTCAGTTTTTTCGGGCCAGATGCTCACGCCTAAGTTGTTTGATGTCTATTTTCTACGTGTTTTATTTTCGAATTATCTTTTAGAAAGGAAAATTAATCAGATCAATAAAATTAGTTTATCATTTTCTAGTTTCACCATGGTTTAAACATAACAAACTCTCTTAATTAATTGTTATAACTTAACATTAGCATTTTAAAGCTGCAGCTCGCCCCACCAGCATTCAACGTAAAATTACGTGTTTAAATTAGGTTAAATTTCATGTTAAGAAAATTACATCAGTAGTTCTTATGTTATATAACCTCATGGTATCAAGATAATTAATCATTTTATATTGTGTTTTTATTTTTTTATTAACAAACTTCTTTCACATTTTACTTTTTTGGAAACGGCAAATGAAATAACGGAAGCCTACTCGCAATTTTTCAGCGAGCACCCCGAGTTCGAGCTCCGCATAAGCGGGCAAACCCAACCCCCAAACGGATTTCCAAGGAAAATTCCCCATATGTGCCCGTGTGAGGTATGAGTTAAATTACGCAAATGCAACGCTCCCAAAGGGAATCGAACTCACGACCTGCAGCCCACATGGGTATAAACCCAGTGCCTCAGACCAGCTAAGCTGGCCATCATTGCCTCTTCACATTTTACTAATCAAGCAAACAACTACATACTTTTATTTGCTTCAATGAACTTGTAAGTATTGCATTAAAAGCTTGTACCTTATCACTAACACCTACCACCATCACTTTTTGTGGTCATCCACCTCTTCCTCATCGGTGACGTTGACTATACCGGACGACATCCATCCCTTTCTCAACTCCACAGCTTGTGTACAGATGGAAGAAATGGAAAGCATGCATGCATAATTGTAGGAAGAATATGATGTGATATTTACCAATAAAGGCTAACAGGAAATTGGGAACATGTTTTAATTAGTAAACAATTAGTGGTATTCCGCAAATGTTGTTGGTCCAAGTCTCAATTTGATTGGTTAATATGAAACAAAGGAAGGCCAATTTATACAAGTTTTTTTCCTTGGTTTTCCATTCATCAATTAATTAATTCATGCCAAATAACAGAAATCATGAAGCGCTCGTTGATCTTGATCTTGATTTCTTTCTTCTTCTTAACGGTAATCTGATCTACTAGTTTCTGTATATAAACCACCTTACATTGATCAGAATACTAATTATAGATTTATGTATTTAATTTATCATGTTTGTAAATGGCACATGCAGGTGAATGCAGACAGACTGGAAGGAACGACTAGCCAGCAAGTGAGCAATTTAATTCGTGTTCCTGTTTCTTTATATACATATATATCCAAAACCAACCACATTTCACGGATCAATTAATCCGAATTACACGCACATTAAGCTAGGTAACAACCAAACAAGGAACATGCAGAAAGGCCGAGTCTAGCATTCTAAGTCTACACAGTCCGCCTAACAAACACTTTAACATATGTATTTAACTACCAATAACCAAAACAACTTACCCTCAGTCTTATACAATTCATGGATCACTTAATCCGAATTATACGTACATTATCTTAGGTATTTAATGTTTGTAAATGGCACGTACATACAGGTGAAAGCAGAGAGACTACTCGCTGGTGAAGAACAAACTGCAAATATTGAACTAACTGACTCTAATTTTGATGAATTGGTTACTAATAGCAAGGACTTTTGGCTCATTGATTTCTTTGCACCCTGGTAATTGTAATTAATTATTTACTTAAAATTAAGCCAATTGATCTTGAGTTATAAATCATTTGGGTGATTTCAGGTGTCCGCCATGTAAGATACTTCTACCCGAGTGGAAGAAGGCCGCAAACGTCTTAGAAGGAAAGATAAAAATGGGTACAGTTAACTGCGATGAGCAAAAGGTATATATTGTCTTTCATCCAATAATATGTGACTTTGAGTTTTATTTACCATTTACTAATAAAATACGTACCATACTCTTTTCAGGGGGCAGCCGGCAAATATCCAATACCACATTTCCCCACAGTTTACTTTCTCGGGGCAGACAAAACAACCCCAATCAAATTTGGCGGAAGAGATGTTAATTCAATCGAAAAAGAAGCACTTGAAAAAATAGAATCTCAGGTAAAAATAACCGACTCGATAATTAATTAACTAATTAATCTAGCGCGAACCAGACAAAAATAACCGGGTAAAGACACGACACGCTCACAAGAATAAATAACGTCTAATTAAACGAACCGTCTAATATATTTGTTTATTTACTAATAATTAAATACAACTAACGCGTGTTACTTAAATTATATAGTCAGTCGAATACTAGTCCCTACCCTAAGTCAACAACCAAACAAGGATCATGCAGAAAGGCCGAGTCTAGCAATCTAAGTCTACATGGTCCGTCTAACAAGCACTTTAACATATGTATTTAACTACCAAGAGCCAAAACAGCTTAACCTAAGTCTTGTACACGATTCACGGATCAAATTAATCCGAATTATAAATACATTAACTTAGGTATTTAATGTTTGTATATGGCACGTACGTACAGGGGAAAGAAGGAACTGCAAATATTGAACTAACTGACGCTAATTTTGATGAATTGGTTACTAATAGCAAGGACTTTTGGCTCATTGATTTCTTTGCACCCTGGTAATTGTAATTAATTATTTACTTAAAATTAATCCAATCGATCTTGAGTTATAAATCATTTGGGCGATTTCAGGTGTCCGCCATGTAAGATACTTCTACCCGAGTGGAAGAAGGCCGCAAACGTCTTAGAAGGAAAGATAAAAATGGGTACAGTTAACTGCGATGAGCAAAAGGTATATATTGTCTTTCATCCAATAATATGTCACTTTGAGTTTTATTTACCATTTACTAATAAAATACGTACCATACTCTTTTCAGGGGGCAGCCGGCAAATATCCAATACCACATTTCCCCACAGTTTACTTTCTCGGGGCAGACAAAACAACCCCAGTCAAATTTGGCGGAAGAGATGTTCAATCAATCGAAAAAGAAGCACTTGAAAAAATAGAATCTCAGAGTAATCCGGTAAAAATTACCGACTCAATAATTAATTAACTAGTTAATCTAGCCCGAATCCGACAAATATAACCGGGTTAAGACCCGAACACGCTCACACGAATTAATATGTGTAACTAAACGAACCATCTAATATAATAATTTATTTACTTATAAATAAATGCGTACTAAAGCGTGTTACTATATAGTCTGTACCTTAATGCAACAACCAAACAAGGAACATGCAGAAAGGTCGAGTCTAGCATTCTAAGTCTACACAGTCCGCCTAACAAGCACTTTAACATATGTATTTAACTACCAATAACCAAAACAACTTACCCTCACTCTTATACACCATTCATGGATCAATTAATCCGAATTATACGTACATTATATTAGGTATTTAATGTTTGTAAAATGGCACGTACATACAGGTGAAAGCAGAGAGACTACTCGCTGGTGAAGAACAAACTGCAAATATTGAACTAACTGACGCTAATTTTGATGAATTGGTTACTAATAGCAAGGACTTTTGGCTCATTGATTTCTTTGCACCCTGGTAATTGTAATTAATTATTTACTTAAAATTAAGCCAATTGATCTTGAGTTATAAATCATTTGGGTGATTTCAGGTGTCCGCCATGTAAGATACTTCTACCCGAGTGGAAGAAGGCCGCAAACGTCTTAGAAGGAAAGATAAAAATGGGTACAGTTAACTGCGATGAGCAAAAGGTATATATTGTCTTTCATCCAATAATATGTGACTTTGAGTTTTATTTACCATTTACTAATAAAATACGTACCATACTCTTTTCAGGGGGCAGCCGGCAAATATCCAATACCACATTTCCCCACAGTTTACTTTCTCGGGGCAGACAAAACAACCCCAATCAAATTTGGCGGAAGAGATGTTAATTCAATCGAAAAAGAAGCACTTGAAAAAATAGAATCTCAGGTAAAAATAACCGACTCGATAATTAATTAACTAATTAATCTAGCGCGAACCAGACAAAAATAACCGGGTAAAGACACGACACGCTCACAAGAATAAATAACGTCTAAATAAACGAACCGTCTAATATATTTGTTTATTTACTAATAATTAAATACAACTAACGTGTGTTACTTAAATTATATAGTCAGTCGAATACTAGTCCCTACCCTAAGTCAACAACCAAACAAGGATCATGCAGAAAGGCCGAGTCTAGCAATCTAAGTCTACATGGTCCGTCTAACAAGCACTTTAACATATGTATTTAACTACCAAGAGCCAAAACAGCTTAACCTAAGTCTTATACACGATTCACGGATCAAATTAATCCGAATTATAAATACATTAACTTAGGTATTTAATGTTTGTATATGGCACGTACGTACAGGGGAAAGAAGGAACTGCAAATATTGAACTAACTGACGCTAATTTTGATGAATTGGTTACTAATAGCAAGGACTTTTGGCTCATTGATTTCTTTGCACCCTGGTAATTGTAATTAATTATTTACTTAAAATTAATCCAATCGATCTTGAGTTATAAATCATTTGGGCGATTTCAGGTGTCCGCCATGTAAGATACTTCTACCCGAGTGGAAGAAGGCCGCAAACGTCTTAGAAGGAAAGATAAAAATGGGTACAGTTAACTGCGATGAGCAAAAGGTATATATTGTCTTTCATCCAATAATATGTCACTTTGAGTTTTATTTACCATTTACTAATAAAATACGTACCATACTCTTTTCAGGGGGCAGCCGGCAAATATCCAATACCACATTTCCCCACAGTTTACTTTCTCGGGGCAGACAAAACAACCCCAGTCAAATTTGGCGGAAGAGATGTTCAATCAATCGAAAAAGAAGCACTTGAAAAAATAGAATCTCAGAGTAATCCGGTAAAAATTACCGACTCAATAATTAATTAACTAGTTAATCTAGCCCGAATCCGACAAATATAACCGGGTTAAGACCCGAACACGCTCACACGAATTAATATGTGTAACTAAACGAACCATCTAATATAATAATTTATTTACTTATAAATAAATGCGTACTAAAGCGTGTTACTATATAGTCTGTACCTTAATGCAACAACCAAACAAGGAACATGCAGAAAGGTCGAGTCTAGCATTCTAAGTCTACACAGTCCGCCTAACAAGCACTTTAACATATGTATTTAACTACCAATAACCAAAACAACTTACCCTCACTCTTATACACCATTCATGGATCAATTAATCCGAATTATACGTACATTATATTAGGTATTTAATGTTTGTAAAATGGCACGTACATACAGGTGAAAGCAGAGAGACTACTCGCTGGTGAAGAACAAACTGCAAATATTGAACTAACTGACGCTAATTTTGATGAATTGGTTACTAATAGCAAGGACTTTTGGCTCATTGATTTCTTTGCACCCTGGTAATTGTAATTAATTATTTACTTAAAATTAAGCCAATTGATCTTGAGTTATAAATCATTTGGGTGATTTCAGGTGTCCGCCATGTAAGATACTTCTACCCGAGTGGAAGAAGGCCGCAAACGTCTTAGAAGGAAAGATAAAAATGGGTACAGTTAACTGCGATGAGCAAAAGGTATATATTGTCTTTCATCCAATAATATGTGACTTTGAGTTTTATTTACCATTTACTAATAAAATACGTACCATACTCTTTTCAGGGGGCAGCCGGCAAATATCCAATACCACATTTCCCCACAGTTTACTTTCTCGGGGCAGACAAAACAACCCCAATCAAATTTGGCGGAAGAGATGTTAATTCAATCGAAAAAGAAGCACTTGAAAAAATAGAATCTCAGGTAAAAATAACCGACTCGATAATTAATTAACTAATTAATCTAGCGCGAACCAGACAAAAATAACCGGGTAAAGACACGACACGCTCACAAGAATAAATAACGTCTAATTAAACGAACCGTCTAATATATTTGTTTATTTACTAATAATTAAATACAACTAACGCGTGTTACTTAAATTATATAGTCAGTCGAATACTAGTCCCTACCCTAAGTCAACAACCAAACAAGGATCATGCAGAAAGGCCGAGTCTAGCAATCTAAGTCTACATGGTCCGTCTAACAAGCACTTTAACATATGTATTTAACTACCAAGAGCCAAAACAGCTTAACCTAAGTCTTATACACGATTCACGGATCAAATTAATCCGAATTATAAATACATTAACTTAGGTATTTAATGTTTGTATATGGCACGTACTTACAGGGGAAAGAAGGAACTGCAAATATTGAACTAACTGACGCTAATTTTGATGAATTGGTTACTAATAGCAAGGACTTTTGGCTCATTGATTTCTTTGCACCCTGGTAATTGTAATTAATTATTTACTTAAAATTAATCCAATCGATCTTGAGTTATAAATCATTTGGGCGATTTCAGGTGTCCGCCATGTAAGATACTTCTACCCGAGTGGAAGAAGGCCGCAAACGTCTTAGAAGGAAAGATAAAAATGGGTACAGTTAACTGCGATGAGCAAAAGGTATATATTGTCTTTCATCCAATAATATGTCACTTTGAGTTTTATTTACCATTTACTAATAAAATACGTACTATACTCTTTTCAGGGGGCAGCCGGCAAATATCCAATACCACATTTCCCCACAGTTTACTTTCTCGGGGCAGACAAAACAACCCCAGTCAAATTTGGCGGAAGAGATGTTCAATCAATCGAAAAAGAAGCACTTGAAAAAATAGAATCTCAGAGTAATCCGGTAAAAATTACCGACTCAATAATTAATTAACTAGTTAATCTAGCCCGAATCCGACAAATATAACCGGGTTAAGACCCGAACACGCTCACACGAATAAATAATGTGTAACTAAACGAACCATCTAATATAATAATTTATTTACTTATAATAAATGCGTACTAAAGCGTGTTACTATATAGTCTGTACCCTAATGCAACAACCAAACAAGGAACATGCAGAAAGGTCGAGTCTAGCATTCTAAGTCTACACAGTCCGCCTAACAAGCACATTAACATATGTATTTAACTACCAATAACCAAAACAACTTACCCTCAGTCTTATACACCATTCATGGATCAATTAATCCGAATTATACGTACATTATCTTAGGTATTTAATGTTTGTAAATGGCACGTACATACAGGTGAAAGCAGAGAGACTACTCGCTGGTGAAGAACAAACTGCAAATATTGAACTGACTGACTCTAATTTTGATGAATTGGTTACTAATAGCAAGGACTTTTGGCTCATTGATTTCTTTGCACCCTGGTAATTGTAATTAATTATTTACTTAAAATTAAGCCAATTGATCTTGAGTTATAAATCATTTGGGTGATTTCAGGTGTCCGCCATGTAAGATACTTCTACCCGAGTGGAAGAAGGCCGCAAACGTCTTAGAAGGAAAGATAAAAATGGGTACAGTTAACTGCGATGAGCAAAAGGTATATATTGTCTTTCATCCAATAATATGTGACTTTGAGTTTTATTTACCATTTACTAATAAAATACGTACCATACTCTTTTCAGGGGGCAGCCGGCAAATATCCAATACCGCATTTCCCCACAGTTTACTTTCTCGGGGCAGACAAAACAACCCCAATCAAATTTGGCGGAAGAGATGTTAATTCAATCGAAAAAGAAGCACTTGAAAAAATAGAATCTCAGGTAAAAATAACCGACTCGATAATTAATTAACTAATTAATCTAGCGCGAACCAGACAAAAATAACCGGGTAAAGACATGACACGCTCACAAGAATAAATAGCGTCTAATTAAACGAACCGTCCAATATATTTGTTTATTTACTAATAATTAAATACAACTAACGCGTGTTACTTAAATTATATAGTCAGTCGAATACTAGTCCCTACCCTAAGTCAACAACCAAACAAGGATCATGCAGAAAGGCCGAGTCTAGCAATCTAAGTCTACATGGTCCGTCTAACAAGCACTTTAACATATGTATTTAACTACCAAGAGCCAAAACAGCTTAACCTAATTCTTATACACGATTCATGGATCAAATTAATCCGAATTATAAATACATTAACTTAGGTATTTAATGTTTGTATATGGCACGTACGTACAGGGGAAAGAAGGAACTGCAAATATTGAACTAACTGACGCTAATTTTGATGAACTGGTTACTAATAGCAAGGACTTTTGGCTCATTGATTTCTTTGCACCCTGGTAATTGTAATTAATTATTTACTTAAAATTAATCCAATCGATCTTGAGTTATAAATCATTTGGGCGATTTCAGGTGTCCGCCATGTAAGATACTTCTACCCGAGTGGAAGAAGGCCGCAAATGTCTTAGAAGGAAAGATAAAAATGGGTACAGTTAACTGCGATGAGCAAAAGGTATATATTGTCTTTCATCCAATAAAATGTCACTTTGAGTTTTATTTACCATTTACTAATAAAATACGTACCATACTCTTTTCAGGGGGCAGCCGGCAAATATCCAATACCACATTTCCCCACAGTTTACTTTCTCGGGGCAGACAAAACAACCCCAGTCAAATTTGGCGGAAGAGATGTTCAATCAATCGAAAAAGAAGCACTTGAAAAAATAGAATCTCAGAGTAATCCGGTAAAAATTACCGACTCAATAATTAATTAACTAGTTAATCTAGCCCGTACCCGACAAATATAACCGGGTTAAGACCCGAACACGCTCACACGAATAAATAATGTGTAACTAAACGAACCATATAATATAATAATTTATTTACTAATAAATAAATGCGTACTAAAGCGTGTTACTATATAGTTTGTACCCTAGGGGCAACAACCAAACAAGGAACATGCAGAAAGGTCGAGTCTAGCATTCTAAGTCTACCCAGTCCGCCTAACAAGCACTTTAACATATGTATTTAACTACCAATAACCAAAACAACTTACCCTCAGTCTTATACAGAATTCATGGATCAATTAATCCGAATTATACGTACATTATCTTAGGTATTTAATGTTTGTAAATGGCACGTACATACAGGTTAAAGCAGAGAGACTACTCGCTGGTGAAGAACAAACTGCAAATATTGAACTAACTGACGCTAATTTTGATGAATTGGTTACTAATAGCAAGGACTTTTGGCTCATTGATTTCTTTGCACCCTGGTAATTGTAATTAATTATTTACTTAAAATTAATCCAATTGATCTTGAGTTATAATTCATTTGGGCGATTTCAGGTGTCCGCCATGTAAGATACTTCTACCCGAGTGGAAGAAGGCCGCAAACGTCTTAGAAGGAAAGATAAAAATGGGTACAGTTAACTGCGATGAGCAAAAGGTATATATTGTCTTTCATCCAATAATATGTCACTTTGAGTTTTATTTACCATTTACTAATAAAATACGTACCATACTCTTTTCAGGGGGCAGCCGGCAAATATCCAATACCACATTTCCCCACAGTTTACTTTCTCGGGGCAGACAAAACAACCCCAATCAAATTTGGCGGAAGAGATGTTAATTCAATCGAAAAAGAAGCACTTGAAAAAATAGAATCTCAGGTAAAAATAACCGACTCGATAATTAATTAACTAATTAATCTAGCGCGAACCCGACAAAAATAACCGGGTAAAGACCCGAACACGCTCAAAAGAATAAATAACGTCTAATTAAACGAACCGTCTAATATATTAGTTTATTTACTAATAATTAAATACAACTAACACGTGTTACTTAACTTATATAGTCAGTCGAATACTAGTCCCTACCCTAAGTCAACAACCAAACAAGGATCATGCAGAAAGGCCGAGTCTAGCAATCTAAGTCTACATGGTCCGTCTAACAAGCAATTTAACATATGTATTTAACTACCAAGAGCCAAAACAGCTTAACCTAAGTCTTATACACGATTCACGGATCAAATTAATCCGAATTATAAATACATTAACTTAGGTATTTAATGTTTGTATATGGCACGTACGTACAGGGGAAAGAAGGAACTGCAAATATTGAACTAACTGACGCTAATTTTGATGAATTGGTTACTAATAGCAAGGACTTTTGGCTCATTGATTTCTTTGCACCCTGGTAATTGTAATTAATTATTTACATAAAATTAATCCAATCGATCTTGAGTTATAAATCATTTGGGCGATTTCAGGTGTCCGCCATGTAAGATACTTCTACCCGAGTGGAAGAAGGCCGCAAACGTCTTAGAAGGAAAGATAAAAATGGGTACAGTTAACTGCGATGAGCAAAAGGTATATATTGTCTTTCATCCAATAATATGTCACTTTGAGTTTTATTTACCATTTACTAATTAAATACGTACCATACTCTTTTCAGGGGGCAGCCGGCAAATATCCAATACCACATTTCCCCACGGTTTACTTTCTCGGGGCAGACAAAACAACCCCAGTCAAATTTGGCGGAAGAGATGTTCAATCAATCGAAAAAGAAGCACTTGAAAAAATAGAATCTCAGAGTAATCCGGTAAAAATTACCGACTCAATAATTAATTAACTAGTTAATCTAGCCCGAACCCGACAAATATAACCGGGTTAAGACCCGAACACGCTCACACGAATAAATAATGTGTAACTAAACGAACCATCTAATATAATAATTTATTCACTAATAAATAAATGCGTACTAACACGTGTTACTATATAGTCTGTACCCTAAGGCAACAACCAAACAAGGAACATGCAGAATGGCCGAGTCTAGCATTCTAAGTCTACACAGTCCGCCTAACAAGCACTTTAGTATATGTATTTAACTACCAATAACCAAAGCAACTTACCCACAGTCTTATGCACCATTCATGGATAAATTAATCCGAATTATACGTACACTATCTTAGGTATTTAATGTTTCTAAATGGCACGTGCATACAGGTGAAAGCAGAGAGACTACTCGCTGGTGAAGAACAAACTGCAAATATTGAACTTACTGACGCTAATTTTGATGAATTGGTTACTAATAGCAAGGACTTTTGGCTCATTGATTTCTTTGCACCATGGTAATTGTAATTAATTATTTACTTAAAATTAATCCAATTGATCTTGAGTTATAAATCATTTGGGCGATTTCAGGTGTCCGCCATGTAAGATACTTCTACCCGAGTGGAAGAAGGCCGCAAACGTCTTAGAAGGAAAGATAAAAATGGGTACAGTTAACTGCGATGAGCAAAAGGTATATATTGTCTTTCATCCAATAATATGTCACTTTGAGTTTCATTTACCATTAACTAATGAAACACGTACCATAATCTTTTCAGGGGGCAGCCGGCAAATATCCAATACCACATTTCCCCACAGTTTACTTTCTCGGGGCAGACAAAACAACCCCAATCAAATTTGGCGGAAGAGATGTTCAATCAATCGAAAAAGAAGCACTTGAAAAAATAGAATCTCAGGTAAAAATAACCGACTCGATAATTAATTAACTAATTAATCTAGCGCGAACCCGAAAAAAATAACCGGGTAAACACCCGAACACGCTCACAAGATAAATAACATTTAATTAAACGAACCGTCTAATATATTAGTTTATTTACTAATAATTAAATACAACTAACGCGTGTTACTTAAATTATATAGTCAGTCGAATACTAGTCCCTACCCTAAGTCAACAACCAAACAAGGATCATGCAGAAAGGCCGAGTCTAGCAATCTAAATCTACATGGTCCGCCTAACAAGCACTTTAACATATGTATTTAACTACCAAGATTCAAAACAACTTAACCTAAGTCTTATACACGATTCATGGATCAAATTAAACCGAATTATAAATACATTAACTTAGGTATTTAATGCTTGTATATGGCACGGACGTACAGGGGAAAGAAGGAACTGCAAATATTGAACTAACTGACGCTAATTTTGATGAATTGGTTACTAATAGCAAGGACTTTTGGCTCATTGATTTCTTTGCACCCTGGTAATTGTAATTAATTATTTACTTAAAATTAATCCAATCGATCTTGAGTTATAAATCATTTGGGCGATTTCAGGTGTCCGCCATGTAAGATACTTCTACCCGAGTGGAAGAAGGCCGCAAACGTCTTAGAAGGAAAGATAAAAATGGGTACAGTTAACTGCGATGAGCAAAAGGTATATATTGTCTTTCATCCAATAATATGTGACTTTGAGTTTTATTTACCATTTACTAATAAAATACGTACCATACTCTTTTCAGG
The DNA here is from genome assembly GCA_963853835.1 of Calendula officinalis. NCBI lineage: Eukaryota > Viridiplantae > Streptophyta > Magnoliopsida > Asterales > Asteraceae > Calendula > Calendula officinalis. Next base: position 55,931,775 of record OY970823.1, on the reverse strand, counting down.
GGGCAGCCGGCAAATATCCAATACCACATTTCCCCACAGTTTACTTTCTCGGGGCAGACAAAACAACCCCAGTCAAATTTGGCGGAAGAGATGTTCAATCAATCGAAAAAGAAGCACTTGAAAAAATAGAATCTCAGAGTAATCCGGTAAAAATTACCGACTCAATAATTAATTAACTAGTTAATCTAGCCCGAACCCGACAAATATAACCGTGGTAAAACCCAAACACGCTCACACGAATAAATAATGTGTAACTAAACGAACCATCTAATATAATACTTTATTTACTACTAAATAAATGCGTACTAACGCGTGTTACTATATAGTTTGTACCCTAAGGCAACAACCAAACAAGGAACATGCAGAAAGGCCGAGTCTAGCATTCTAAGTCTACACAGTCCGCCTAACAAGCACTTTAACATATGTATTTAACTACCAATAACCAAAACAACTTACCCTCAGTCTTATACAGAATTCATGGATCAATTAATCCGAATTATACGTACATTATCTTAGGTATTTAATGTTTGTAAATGGCACGTACATACAGGTTAAAGCAGAGAGACTACTCGCTGGTGAAGAACAAACTGCAAATATTGAACTAACTGACGCTAATTTTGATGAATTGGTTACTAATAGCAAGGACTTTTGGCTCATTGATTTCTTTGCACCCTGGTAATTGTAATTAATTATTTACTTAAAATTAATCAAATTGATCTTGAGTTATAATTCATTTGGGCGATTTCAGGTGTCCGCCATGTAAGATACTTCTACCCGAGTGGAAGAAGGCCGCAAACGTCTTAGAAGGAAAGATAAAAATGGGTACAGTTAACTGCGATGAGCAAAAGGTATAAATTGTCTTTCATCCAATAATATGTGACTTTGAGTTTTATTTACCATTTATTAATAAAATACGTACCATACTCTTTTCAGGGGGCAGCATGCAAATATCCAATACCACATTTCCCCACAGTTTACTTTCTCGGGGCAGACAAAACAACCCCAATCAAATTTGGCGGAAGAGATGTTAATTCAATCGAAAAAGAAGCACTTGAAAAAATAGAATCTCAGGTAAAAATAACCGACTCGATAATTAATTAACTAATTAATCTAGCGCGAACTCGACAAAAATAACCGGGTAAAGACCCGAACACGCTCACAAGAATAAATAACGTCTAATTAAATGAATCGTCTAATATATTAGTTTATTTACTAATAATTAAATACGACTAACGCGTGTTACTTAAATTATATAATCAGTCGAATACTAGTCCCTACCTTAGGTCAACAACCAAACAAGGATCATGCAGAAAGGCCGAGTCTAGCAATCTAAGTCTACATGGTCCGCCTAACAAGCACTTTAACATATGTATCTAACTACCAAGAGCCAAAACAACTTAACCTAAGTCTTATACACGATTCATGGATCAAATTAATCCGAATTATACATACATTAACTTAGGTATTTAATGTTTGTGTATGGCACGTACGTACAGGGGAAAGAAGGAACTGCAAATATTGAACTAACTGACGCTAATTTTGATGAATTGGTTATTAATAGCAAGGACTTTTGGCTCATTGATTTCTTTGCACCCTGGTAATTGTAATTAATTATTTACTTAAAATTAATCCGACTGATCTTGAGTTATAAATCATTTGGGCGATTTCAGGTGTCCGCCATGTAAGATACTTCTACCCGAGTGGAAGAAGGCCGCAAACGTCTTAGAAGGAAAGATAAAAATGGGTACAGTTAACTGCGATGAGCAAAAGGTATATATTGTCTTTCATCCAATAATATGTCACTTTGAGTTTTATTTACGATTTACTAATAAAATACGTACCATACTCTTTCCAGGGGGCAGCCGGCAAATATCCAATACCACATTTCCCCACAGTTTACTTTCTCGGGGCAGACAAAACAACCCCAGTCAAATTTGGCGGAAGAGATGTTCAATCAATCGAAAAAGAAGCACTTGAAAAAATAGAATCTCAGAATAATCCGGTAAAATTAACCGACTCAATAATTAGTTAACTAATTAATCTAGCCCGAAACCGACAAAAATAACCGGGTTAAGACCCGAACACGCTCACACGAACAAATAACGTCTAACTAAACGAACCGTCTAATATAATAATTTTGTTACTTATAAATAAATGACATTTTGTATAAATATATACCTTTGTGTGTTTCATTTTGTTGAATGAAATATACCATTGTTTTTAGTTTCATTTCGGTGTACATTGTTTTTTTTAAGTGATTTTCGTTTAATCATGCATCGTTTAATTTAGGTTTGTTAATTTTGCAGCAATGAGTATCTCCGGAGATGGTACTATAATGATTATTAAATATAAAAGTAATCATACATATTTTCATTTTCTTTGCTTCTTGCTCATTCATATTGTACCTATTTTTTGTATTGTGTTAGACTTTTGTATTGTAGAGGAATAAAACAGTTTCCACAACCAAAACATTTGACAAAGATTACGTTCTGATTTTTTTATGTCGAAGTCAGGAAATACACAAACCCGCAACTACAATTTCCTATGAAAAGGTAACAATACACCCGCAACTATAATTTCCGATGAAAAGGTAACAATGATTATGTTTATTTTGCAGGATCGAGTACCTCCGGCGATGGTACTATAATGATTATGAAATATAAAAGTAATCGTACCTATTTTCATTTTCTTTGTTTCTTTCTCATTCGTATGTAATCGTACCTATTTTTTATATTGTGTTAGACTTTTGTATTGTGGATGAATAAAACATTCTTCATAACCAAAACATTTGACAATGATTATGTTCTCATTTTTTTGTCAAAATAATTATATTTGTAAAAGAAAGATAACATGAAAAATGATAGTGATAGTTGATATCTCTGATCAAATATGAAGTTATGAGGTTTATGTTTTGTTTTAAGGAAATCAATTTAGTATAATGTAAATTCTATATATTCTTTTATATAATTGTTTTGCCTTCTTACAAATTTGTTATTTTTCTAAGTCTTCATATTTGTCTTTATATCTACTTATAAAAATTTGTTAATATTAAACAAATCGTTTGATTGTCTAATGGAATATTATGGTGGGATGATGTGGTCATTACCATGAGACCGTGCATTCAGTCCAACAACTATATACAAGTGCAAATGTCGTTTAAAAAATAAATAAAATCAGATAATGAAAAGCCTTTAATAAAAATACTTTGATAACTTTCGCTTATATAAAAAGATTTTAAAAAGCTGAGGTTGTTTTATTATGCCTTTTATTAGGACTAATGACATCAAATAGCTACATATTTTAATAAATATTTAATTTATTTAATAAATTCTTTTCTCTCATTATTAGTTAAACACTTAAACTTATAAAGTTGTAGTGTTCAATTAGGTAACTTTAAAGTTTTAAAATGCATTTTAACTTTTAAAAAAAGTTAAAAAGCAATTATAAATGTATTACTTTTTATAAATGATTTTCAGGCACTGCTAATCTACCCGTATCGATTGAAGATATATAATCATTTATCCATTGTTGTGCTTATAAAAGAGAAAGCATGACGATATTTGTAGCGATACTTATGTGTTATGAATAACATGTTTTGTTTTATATAAGCACCCATGTCTTCTTACTTTATATTTTCCTCCGACACACTTTGTAATGTTCATACTTTGCAATTGATGTCAATAACTCCTAATCGTGAACGAAGCCCGTGCGATATCATAATAAAATAAATGCTTCCTCCATATCATAATAAGTGATACATTAATGATTTTAGGGTTTTTTATACAAAAAGAATTATAATGACGGTTATGATGGATTAAAGTGGGTAGTTAGTGGAGTATGAGTATCACTCCTTTTAAATAAATTGATGTTTAAAAATAAAAGTAAAGGTAAAAGAGTAATTTTATTATATTAAAGGATATAGTTATTGAGTGTGAGTCTCACTACATTTTTTCAAAAAAGGTAAAACATAGTGTATCAATTAGTTTTAAATTGTCAAAAATGAAAAGTGTATAATTTATTATGATACGGAGGAAGTACAAATATAAGGGCTATTGTTTTTAGTTGCATAATTTTTCGGAGATTTTCCCCCGCCATAAGTATTAAAATATAGACAACATGTTCAAATACTTCTCATTGTAGATTAATGGAAAACATGCAGTGTTTTGAAACTTGGGTCGAAGCGGATAGTTCAACCTGTTCCGGCGCAAAACGAATATGTCACCGGTTTGTTGGCTTAGTTAAACGGGCCGAGTTGGTCAACAACCATGAATAGTAGTGAATCGGTGTGAACCAGATGTCTTAAGCTATACAAGTTGTCCTGTTGTGTTGTGCCGTATGCTTCCATTTTTATAGGCCCAGTCTCTATGTGAGTTTCTTTCATTTCCATTATGTGGATAAAGCCCTTATATTCTCTTGTTATTTTTCCTTTTCAAATTTTCTCTTTCTTTTTCAAATGTTTATATATAATAAAAGAAAGTGTTTTTGAAAATTTGCCATGTCATTGTTGACTCATTGCTGACTCATGGCGGGTACCAAATCGTGTTGATGAACAAGCGGTTTCCAGATCGTGCTGATAAACACGTTCTCAATTCAAAATTCACTTCGTGATGAAAGTTAGTGGGCATTGCGGTAGTGATATTCATTGCAACGGTTTGTGTAAACCTTCCTCTTCTATTCTAACTCTAACATCATCCGTGATTCATCAAACTGTAGTAATTGCAGCCGTTTGTGTAAACTCTAGATTCAATTCAAAATATGTGTATACTCACGTTTAATTCTCAGAATGGACCAATAAGGTAATTGATTTTTTCCATCATAATCTGTTGGAAGAGTTTGTGTTTTTAGGGTATATACTGACCGATGGGGCCTAAAATTGAAGTCAAGGAAGAACCGCTTGCAGACTCACCTACTTTGGTGGAAGACTAGGTATACTTGGATCCTTGACCCTTTTTTTGTGTACTTTTAAAGCCAACACTTCATTTAGGAAGTTGCTATCAGAAATAGCTAGACCGATTATCAGTTCTGAAACTTTATAATATGTTATACAACTTTAACCCGATTATGGTTAATTAATGGTCATTATAAAATGGTGCTCTGTTCTGAAACTTTGTAAATGCTCTTGCAATTTATATCAATTATTTTATCATCATTGGTTTCAGTTAAGGCCTAAATATATTGTTCATAATTATAGTGAAGAATATAATCGAGGAAGACGCAGAGGGAGATCTGACAAACATCGGAGGTGTTTACAAGTTTGATGACTATCAATTAGGGCACAGATGATCTAATCACAATGATAAGGAAGATACTTGTCATTCTTATTTTTGGGGTACAATTTTTTGCAACATCATATTTGTTAAAGTATTTTTTAATGGTTATTTGTATTAATCCAAAGTTTGTTGTGTAGAGTGCAAAAACCAATCTTAATGTGGAGCAAGTTTTCTTTTCAATTGCAAAGGACATCAAGCAAAGGTTTTCATATGCAGATTGCAAGGCCGAGGTAAATACAAGTTGAATTTATTAACCCCGATTTTGGTAAATGTGCCAATTTCGACCGTTTGCATATAAATATGTTGATTTATTTAGTTAATTTATGGTGCAGGTATTTACCTCCATGAAATAATAAATGGGTCGGTTTTTTGTAGTGTTTTATAATGCATTTATTTGCCATTAATTTTAAATTTATTAATAATGAATCTCATTTCATATTATTGATAACATTCATATTAAGAATTTATCAACAACTTTGGTCTCCCCAAGGGACCATTCCAGTAACTTTAAATACCAAATTCAAAACCAGCAAGTTTAAACGTGAAATTCGAAACTATTATGTTGACTTTAAAAATTCATATTATTGATAACATTCATATTAAGAATTAAGTGTTTAAATCAAAAACTACATAGTTTTAGGTGGTTTCACACCGAAGCTTATGTACGTGACAGCCACACACTTACTATCCCCTTAACAAATACCGATAAACTAGTTGAAAGACAAATTGTTATCATTCACCCATAATTGTAAATGTTATATGTATATATAATTTATATGAATTAGGGGGTTAGTTGGTAATTTTGTGAAACATGAAGTTAATTAAATATTTATGTTATTATGAAAGTGTTAGATCATCTTCAACCATTAACACTATAGTTTAGACTAAAATTTATAATAGTCTAAAAGATAATGTTTTCACTAAAAATCTCCAGCTCATTACACTATAATTAACACTGAAAGAATGTTTATTAAAATATTCCTTCTTCTAATGAAATATTAACACTATATACAGTGTTGGTGAATAACGTAACACTATATATGTGTTAGGTTTAGTGTGAGATTGGAGCCATTTATAGTGTAAAACTATAAGTTTAGTATTGGGTTAGAGGTACATTAAATATCCATATAAAGATAATAAAATATTTGTTTATTATTAAAATGTTTGGAAAATTGCGAGTAGGCTTTCGTTATTTCATTTGCCGTTTCCAAAAAAAAAAAAAAATGTTTTGAGGATAATTGAATTAAAAAGATGCAATTGATAAATAATTTATGCCGCCTACTATTCAATATCACTTTTTATGTATATGTGGCTTGAAATCGTTGGATTATGTCGCCTACTATTTTGTATCATTTTTTCTGTATACGTGGCTTAAAATTGTTGGACGTGCATTATTCATTTGCGATGCTGTTAGGACCATTTATGTTGTATTAAATAGTTAGAGGACTAGAAGTGTAATATTGTAATAGTGTTAATCTAGTCTTAGCCTTAATCTTGATTATTAGTAAGCTAGGTATTGAAGGAAATCCTTCTTTCACTAATTTTTACACATAACAGAGATTATCATTTCAAAGCAATCCTTCCCTCCATCGTTCTCTCTCAACCAAAACACCAAGAACACACATACTACACACACTAATTTCTTCAATCCTTCTCAAATCAACATTAATTAGCTAGATATTGATTGCAATTGATCTATCAAGTGGTATCAGAGCACAAACTCTCTGTGAGTAGATCCAAACAAGTGCTAATTCGATCTAGATCTGAGTTTTTGAAGGTTGAAGTTTATGTTTGTGTCTGTGATTTAATTCGAAAATTTTTGAGTTCAAATCAATGAATTGAGTGAAGATTAGTGTTTCTCCTTCAATTCTAATAGGATTAGAATCAAATTTCGATCATTTCCATCAACAATTGATCGAGATTTAGTGATTTTAGTGAAAAATTGAAAAGTTCAAAAAGTATCTGAAAGTCGAAGATTAAGAGCTGAAGTGTTATGGATTGAAGGATTTTAACGGATCAGATTGTTAGGAAATCATTTTCGAGCAGATCGTGATTGGAATCGTTGAATTTGGTTAAGAATTGAGCAAGAATTAAATCAAAAAGTTGAGTTTTTGAAGGTACGTCGAAGTGTTCGATCTCAAGAACACTTGTAGTTCGGCTAGTCAGTCTTCGGCTAGGCAATTCTTCGGCCCGAACACCGGCCTAAGAGTTCGGCTCAAACTTCGGCCCAAAGGTTCGGCCCGAACACTGGCCCAAAATCTTGAGTTCGGCTGTGCAGAGTTCGGCTAAATCAATATGTTCGACATAGAGTGTTCGATCAATCCCTGTTAAATATCGATCAAGTGTTCGATCAAAATGTGTTCGGCTTGTCTTCGGCTTCAATCAGAATCGATCAATCAGAATCGATATTAACCTGATTTCAATTGATCTCAGTTGGTAAGTGTTCGACTTGAACAATTATGCTTCGACTTCGTATCAATAAACTGATTTCAATTGATTTCAATTCTGCTTGGCAATTCGACTTCAGCCAAACAACAACAGACATTCAATCAATAAACTGTTCAACTCAATTCTCAATTCAATTGTTCGATCAATTTCAATCTTCGGCTCTTCACTGTTCGGCTTGTATCGTATCGAACTCAAACTGCTCGATCAAGATTCAATCCCGTCAATCTTCAATCTGTTCATATCGATCAATCGATATTTCCAATCTTCAATCTTCACTCTTCAATCGATCGATTATTGCGTTTCAATTTCGATCTTCTATTCGGCCATATCTGTTCGATCAACATTATCTGTTCGGCTCTAATAATCTGTTCGACCAAGACTGTTTATGTTTTAAGCCCAATTTGTTAATAAATCCACATAGCCCATCGTCAACTCTATTTTAAGCCCAGATCCAAATTAAAAAAAAAACATATCAGCCCAATCAAGCACTTTTACACAATTTTTCTTTTAAAATCAATTTTTAAAAACGAACAAAATTTTTTAAAAACCGACTAAAAAATTTTTCTTAACACAATTTTTTTTATCAATTATTCTTTTCTCAAAACACTTTTAAACTTTTACATTTTTTTTTACCTAAAATCCTAATAATCGCAAAGAATGGAAAAATCTGCCTCAACCACATTTGATGATATGGAAAACGACCCTCAGGCAGTGCTAAAGGTTATGTCATTTATTTCAACCTATAAGAAGAAATGGTACTCAAAGTCTACAAACACTAATCTGATATCTTCATCCGACGTTAATCCCGATCTATCTACTACAATCTCAAATGATAAGCCAACCATCACACCTTTGAATGCTACAAAGAAACCAATTGTTCGTGATTCAGAGTATTATAAACGTAAGATGTTGATGACTAAACATATTGAGACTGAAAAAGTGTTATTAGCTGAAGATGAAGAACATTCAGCAAATTTATGCTTCATTGCACGTGAAAATGCTGAAATTTCTGATCGTTTCAATGAAGAGGCTAATAAAGAAATAGAGGTAATCAGTTCTCTCTTGTCTAGTTCTTCAACTATAATTGATTTTGATAATTGTTTTGCAGCGAACCAGATTTCTGAAATTGATTCTTTAAAACAAAACCTTTTGAATGAAAAAGAATTAAATACTAAACTCCTAGAAAGTTTAGCTGATTTAGAAAAAGAAAATGAAGAATTTGTTCATCATAATACACAACTTGTTCATATTATTAAACAAAATAAAATTTTTGAGAAACAGAATCTGACGTTACAAAATCAAATATTAGAATTGAAGGTCAAATATGAGAATGATATTAAGCATTTGTCTTATACAATTTCTGAAAAAGAAATTGAAATAACCAATCTTCAAAATACACAAAGTTCAACATCAAATGACCAAAATGATAAATATTACAAGTTATATATTAAAACATGACATGAATATCAAATAACTAAAAACTGGTTCGAACGCAAACAAAAAGAATTCGATGATAATGAGAAACAGTTCAAATCTTTAAACAATAAAATAAAAGAACTATCTGAAACCTTACATGAAAACGACATCAAAACATCTCGAGAATTGAACAACAAACAAATTGTCATACATCAACTTCAATATTATAAAACTCAACTTTCTTCCCGCATCAAACACCTAGAAGAAATAATCGCCAAACGAGGACAAACTAATCAAACCATTCATTTGAACAAGCCTAAAGACTTCAAATATTTCAATTCAAGAGAAGGGCTAGGAGCTGATAATCTAGAATATCTTAAGCTGGCTTGTAACGTGCTTCCAACACTGTATGATTCTAAATACATACATGTAGATGTTTGGCAGAGCTTCATCCGTATGACTGATGAGGAAGAAGAGATTGAGACATTGAACATAGCAAAGAGGGAGAATGCACAAAGTAGTTTCAACTATGCTGAATTAAATAAAACATATGAAACTAAAAAGGCAAAATTTGAAAATGATGATTATTTTCTAATTATAAAACCAGAAGAATTTGAAATTAAAGGAAATGTCGTTCTTCAAAAAAAAAAGTAACACCAAAGATTTATGTTCCATCTCTAATTTTAGAAAAGAAAATTTGTCAACTGGAAACTAAAATAGATGACAAACAAAAGGCATTTGACAAAGAAAAATCTGTTTCGCAAACAAAAATTTCTGAATTAGAAAACAAAATTGATAAAACACATAAATCTTTTGATGAAGCGAAACTAAAGTTGAAAACGCCAATTAAAAATTTAGAATCTAAATCATCTCATTTTCAGAAGTTTAAGAAGCCTAGTGCATCTGTAAAATTAGATTCTCCTTTCACTGCAAAGAAAAAAATGTAATAACAATAGAATGTTTTCTCCTGTCATGGCATATCGTGATTTATATACAATCAAGCAAACTGAGGTTAATAGAGGAACATCTAAACCTAAACCGAAATCACAAGTAAGTTCCTCTAGTAAACCTAAGCCTAGGAGATCCACGGTTCCACCAAACTCTGATAAGAAATTGAATGCTCTCAAACAAGATATTAGAGGAAATTCTGCACCTAAAACTCCAAATAAATTAGGTTCCTCTTCTAGACTTCAGCATTCACAAATGGATAAGATTAATCCATCAATCGTGTTGAAAACATTCTATTCCTTCAAAGAAAATTTTTTCCAAAACTAAATCTTTAAAATACTCAAGAAAAGATTTACTTTCTTTGACACCTAAAACGACTTTTACACAAGTGCCAAATACATCTCCTGTTTTTGTTTACAAAACATCCTCGATCTTAAAAGAAAAATGAGTTCCTAAAACTCCAAAATCTCAAATAATTCCCCGGAAATTATTTGAAAGTGAAACATCAAGTTTCAGTTTTTCTTGGAATTCTACATCTTTAAATCAAATCGATACAACTTATCGGTGGTTTCATTCCCACACTAACACTGTAGGACCCAAACAAAAATGGGTACCAAAAGTTGTTTGATTTGTTTTGCAGGAAAATGACTTATACACAATTCAGTGTATAACTCGAGCTTCATCAAATGGCTCTTACACATTTCAGTGTATGACCCGAGCTTCAAAGAAATGACTTTCATGTACATCAGCTTGAAACCCGCTCAGAACCAGTAATCACATAAATGTGTAATAACCCAAAAATCAGGGGAAATTAATTTTTTTTTAATAATTAAAATAACCCATTTTTCACCAAAGGTACAAGTAACTCAAAGGTCCCAACTCATAATAAAAATATAAAACCGTCTCGTGGTTTGAATGCGGAATAATATAAGGTTTTAAAAACAAAACATGTTTGACTCGAAATAAATGTTTTAATCCAATTCCATAAATATAAAAATAGAAACGCAACTCATCAACCATTGACCTTCTCTTTGCCCTTCCTAGTACCTGCAAAATGGGAGGGAGTGTTTGGGGTCAGCCACTGCTGAGTGAATAATCAACACAATAAACATACACATATAAACAATCCACACCACATAAGTGATCCCTAAAGACTCTACTCAATTCTCGATTATTAGGCCTTTTATTAAATCTCATTAGGTTCGCCGTGGGTTGTGACGATGCTCAACGTACGCCCACCGCCATACGCTCGTCACAACACCCTCTTCCAACACCCGTCCTCTAGGTGCCCCGCAGTACCATGCTGACAGTCGTGTAGTGTACTTTGGCAACTCAAATGGGAAGAGTTGGCTCTCGCCGTCGCCTCTTGTGATCGGTAATTAAAATCTCATAGTTATTAGGTTAGTTTTATTAACGTGTTGACTCATACAACATGTACTCATGTAAAACAAACCATCTCATACTCAACACATATCATCTCAACAGATATGTAATCAACTAGCACATCTCACACGCATATAACTCATAAACATAACTCATGTACGCAGATCAACACATAATGATATGGTACTTAGCTCGGTTACTCAACATCCATATCTCAGTTCAGGATGTATTTAAAATAAAAAAAAAAACACTTAGCACATCATCAAATAAACAAGCTTATCTCAAAGCAATAGCAATTCATGACACATAGCACATAATCATGAAATGAAAGTAAATGCAAGTTTATAGTGAGATCACCCACCTCAAATAGAAGTATGTTCCTACATATCCTCAGCACAGAAGAGCGTCTCTAATCAAATCCTAGAAGGTCCTACATAGCACAACGTAGCTTAGGTTAGGATTAGACTCAAGGTTGTTTCATCAACAACTAAACAGCACTCAGCACTTTCGCGGGAACGGCTATAACTCTCAAACCGTTCACTAGATTGTATTCAAATTTTTACAATAGCTAAATGACTCAGAGGACTACAATTTGACAGAAGACCTCGGAAACTAATTCCAAACGGAAAGGGCTCAAAACAGGCTCACAAGACAGGATAGCTGAACTGAAAACTATTCTGCGATGGTTTACTAAAACAGCGATAACTTTTAAACCGTAAATCAGGTTAACGAGCCGTCGGCGGCAACGGAAAAAGGACTCGGAAAACTAGAGACTTGAGCAGGCAAAAATCCAGAAACAAATTTTAAGTGTGGTAAGAACAGCACTGAACTCAGAAGACATATTCTGATAAAATTCAGCATGAAAAATAAAAACCCGTTTTGAATCCCGACATCAACCCGTTTGTTCGCGGGGCACCCGGCAGCCCCGAAAACTAATTTTACCCAGAAACTTTATTTTGAAGTAATCTAGTTCGTTAATTTGAAAAATCTTTCTAATTTGTGAAACCAAGAACCCCAAGGTTCGGTTTCTCTTTTTCGGTAAATAAAACGTTTAGCTCGTTAACAATAAGTTTTTACCCAACCCGACATTCTTACAATTCAGTGATTAAAACCTGCACTCTCAACACACGGCTTTAATAAAAAAGGTCGACAACCACAAACAATAAATCACAATTTAACTATTGAACCGACACAACCGAGTACAATCAAAACAAAATTAAAAACCCGAACCTTACAAACTGCAGCCCCTAAACAGTGACTAGAACCCAACAACCACCACCGATACAACAGCCACCACCACCGATACAACAGCCGTTAAAAGTTTGAACAAAACGATTATCACAACAATCAAAACGGGACTTAAAAAGAAAAACAGATTAATCAACCCAACCCTCCGATTAGAAGTCATACTCGAGACCATCATAAGCGAGCAATTAAGCCTACTACAAACTGAAAACGATTCTTGTCATAACTCGGGTCTGACTTCAAGTCTTGCAGCCTTAAACATTATAGATTATCATTTAATTAAGAAATCAAAAAAATCAGAAAGTAAGAATGACGAAAACTACCGAATCGGTGAAACAACTCGATCCCTTGCTCGGTCTTCGATTCAATTTAGTCACCTGCCCGAATGGTTCACACCAAATATCTGCTCGATCACCACACCAATTAAAGCTGATCGGTATATAATTCAGAACAAGAAACACGATATTCAATAACTCATGAATCACTGAAGATAAACAAGGCACAAAGAGGATGATAACGACAATAAAGATGAAGTGTATTACCGGCTTACACCCATGGCTTGATCCTACCCAATCACACGTGTTTTCAACAGGCACTCAATACATTCTGGAGCAACCCTTTTGCTCGATCAAAAAGCTAAACATTCCACTCGGAATTGCACTGCGGAATCTTGAACTTCAACCTCTGACCTCGTCTGCTCAATTGATTGCTCATCGGTGGAAGAAAGGTCCAGAACTGGAGCTGTTCAAATCGCCAGAAAGAAAAGAAAAAAAAACGGGATAAAGATGCCCTCCCTCAAGGCTGTCGAATGGGAGAATGGCTGAAGATTGATTTGTCGGCAACTAGGGATTCAGCTCCTTAATGACGGTATATTAAACTCCTAATCCACTAAGCCTCAAGCCCGATGTTACACTTTGATATGGGCTGGAAAAACGCAGCAGCAATAAAACGAGCCCACCACTTTAAGTAATTCTCTAACCGGTCCACACTCACAACACTTGTCCACCTCGGGTTCTAGAGGTCCCGAACTCAACTCGCATGGATACAAGTAACACTCTGGTTTCAATAAGACAAAAGAATTATTTGGGTCTCGGCGAAAGAATTATTTGGGTCTCGGCCTTGCCCGAGAATTTAAAAGCTCGGGAATAAACGAAAGAAGAGAACACTCACCTCATTTATAAAATCTAACACGAGGGTCGAAATTAATACGTACTCGAAACGCCACATAAAATAAAACGTCAAGATAATGACGTCACATAACTAATCATTACTTCATATTAATACTCGCATAAATGCATAAAATAACATGTCACATATTTGCTCCGCCTAATAATTAATACAATAAGGTCTAATAATTAATAAAACGTAATTAAATTAAACTATAAAATTTGGGGCGTTACAAAATGTAAAACTCTTTCCCACCCCTCTAAAACTGTAATTTTTTCACTACCTTTTGTCGAGGGGGAGAAATATTAATTCTAGGGGGAGAATTTGTATTTCAGGGGGAGAAACTTTCTTATATCCATACTAATATACCCATTTGAATTATTTTTTTAATCGAGATATTTTTTTTCTTTCTCAAAAGACAATACCTTCCCATGGTTTGCCAGAACCGGTCTAACCTTCTAAGGGAAATATCTTTTAGCCGATTGGTAAATGCGAGGGTATAAGTCTAGGGTATAGATTTAGGTGAGTGCAAGGTGATGTGAAAACATGATAACATCAAGAAAACACACATTTGAGTGCACCCAAACCGTCAATAAACCGGGCAACCTCACTAAATGTGTTCATTCATGTGTTGAATGTTTCACCAGACTTAACTGGCCCAATCAAGCATTTGTACTCCACCACCAACCACTCAGATTCCTCTCAATAGGAATTTGTTTCAAATTCATCAGGGACGTAGCACATAATCTATCGACTGCTCATTCGGAGTATGTTGGTATTGAAATCATTAACCTCCTGCCCCGGGTTACGTCTCGATTGAATGCACAAAGTGTCTAGATCTCACCACCAAATATTTCCAATTTAGGACACATACATTTCTGAAAATGAATCTCCGTGTATTCATCGGAACACTCATAGTGGCATCACAATCTGGTGTTTCACGAGGATTGAGTGGAAATCCTGCTAGAGCTAAAATTGCGCCAACTCTGAATGCAGGTCACACATTTGAATCAACGGTTGTGCAAATGACTACCGATTCATACGGTGTGTTAACGGATACTCTACGTGAGCCCGGTATTACCTAAATTGTTCAAGTTGTTGTGCCTAAACTTATAAATCATAAAGGCAACAACTTATGCCGGAAACACATACATTTTCCGATGAAAAATCCATGTTATTCATACAAAGTAACATCATAAATGCTGATAAATTGCACATGAGCGTTATAGTTCACTCTCAAATTATTCCTATGATCTGCTATAACCGGCATGATCTTCCCCAGGAGCCACCTACAATATAGGACATAATGTAAGGGTACATATGTCTAGGTGAGCAGAATCAAGTATCACGGGATCTTGATTGGGGTGCGCTGAGATAAAATTTGAGAGGAGGGTTGAAGTATGGGGTGAAATTCAGTTAAACATGGTAAAATGAAATGAGGGTGTAGTTGAAAAATGAAAAAGTAAATTTGAGTGAGAAGGGTGTGACAGGGTTAAAGAAAACGAAAAACCATTTCTAAACCGATTAAAAGCCGGGTTGCCACGTCTCTATCAGATTGCATGTGTTGCTCTTTGATATTGAAATAGACATCATGGACCCAGTGATGCAATGCATAACCCTCCCAGCCACTCAAGTATTTCTTAAAAAGTACTTGTTTCATTTCCACGGAGACTATCTCATATGCTATCGACATCTTACTTGGAGATTGTTGATATTGAACAAGAAGACAAGTCTCTCCATGCCTCGCCTTCGTTTGTCCACTAATTGAGTCTAGAACCGATATAAACACTTTTAGGACACAGGCAAAATACGAAGCTTATCTTTGTGATATAGCCGGAACATTCATAGTGATACCAAAAATATTGGTATTCCACGATGATTGAATGAAAATCCTACCAGTGCTAACATCTAAGCCAACGCTGAACGCAGGTCACACAGTTTGTGTAACTGTTGTGTTAACGGACAATATATGTGATCCCGGTTTACCCTGTTCGACTCTATGTACATTTTTTATGACTGTACTCCATCGCTATCAATCACAGTCGGGATATAAGATGATACACACGTGACTGTTCTTTTATGTCATCTGCAACGGTCATTGAGATTAAACGATAAAACATTTGATTGTATTTCTGCATACTCAACAACGATCTTGGTTTATCTGATCCAATGTGTTATATATTGATTTATTCAAAATATGAATATATCATTATTCAACACATTTTAGTCCTTGAGCTTCGAAGATTCTTTCTAATTCCAACTCGAAGAACTTCAAATTTTACATGATGATTCCGATAAATCTTGATCATCATGAGGGGGAGAAAATATTACAGAAGTTCTTATAATAAAGATACATTTATAAGACATAATCTATGAGCTCAGTTTACTCCGCATTAAAAAGGCATATGCACCGGTTAAGGGGGAGTAAACAAGAAACCGTAGATTCGTTTAGAAATAATTGTTTGTTTGAGGGGGAGCGTAAACTTCATCAACATTTTACCCTAACAACAATTATCAATAATCACAAATCGACAAAGCCACAACTTCAACAAAAGACTTCCGCTACAAAACAACTCTATCTATGGGTCTACATTTTCGTCGATTTACATTTGTGAAAAAGAAGAAACGGAGACATTCACAGAAATGTCAAACCACAAATTCTCATCCATTTTCATCCTAAATTTAATCATTTAAATCATTCTTTCCAAATTTCATAAACACCCATATCCATTCAAAAGCTTAACTATTCTAATCTGTTTTTACATAACAAATACAAATTATCCACATTCATCCAAATTTTAAATGTACATATCATTCTTTCCTACATACAAACCTTACACATATCAATTCAAAATTTAACCGATACAAATCAGTCTTACCAAAATTTACACACACATCCAAAACTTTAATTGTCAAAACATTCAAAATCATTATTGTCCCATCCTCATAAAAACCTCTACTACAACATCTCAGTCAAATCCTTACCTAACTGATATTTCATTTCTAGAACCTTCTAATCTTCAATATATCAGTTTTGGGCATTTATTACACCAACAAACTCAACGATAAAACTTTAGTTCTTTTGAAGGAAGACAAGGATGAAGTTCAAGAAGCTCAAAATGAGGGAGATTGTATAATTATAAAGAAATATTAAGTCAAGACTTCATGAAATCTTCTGAGATACTTTATATTGGTTGAAAAGCCAATTAAAAGTATTATTTTTCACTGATCTTTAAAAGCTGAAGCTGATACTACATCAAAAGCACTTAACGGATAATTCAGTTTCAGGCTTTGCTAGAAAAGAAGATTTCAAGAACAGGTTAATTCAAACTATTGATACAAAGGGGGAGATTGTTAGGACCATTTATGTTGTTGTATCAAATAGTTAGAGGACTAGAAGTGTAATATTGTAATATTGTAATATTGTAATAGTGTTAATCTAGTCTTAGCCTTAATCTTGATTATTAGTAAGCTAGGTATTTAAGGAAATTCTTCCTTCACTAATTGTAAGCTTTTACACATAAAAAAGATTATAATTTCAAAGCAATCCTTCCCTCCATCGTTCTCTCTCAACCAAAACACCAAGAACACACATACTACACACACTAATTTCTTCAATCCTTCTCAAATTAACATGAATTAGCTAGATATTGATTGCAATTGATCTATCAGATGCTAAATGTTATATATAGTAATATCCAAAAATGTGGTCAAACTCACAATGATCCCATGTCATTTTGGCTATTTTAGCAACGAAAGTGATTGTTAGGACCAATTTTGTAATAAGGTTTTGACCTTTAATTTCGTTAGTTAACTTTTCCTTGTTAAGTGGAAGGAGTATATAATGTAGTAAGTTTGACTTGTCATGTAAGCTTTCCCACATTTTACTGAAACATACAGATAGAAAGCTTCATCATCCAACTTCTTCTTTCTCAATCTCACACACTCAATACACCAAGAACACACACACTTAAGCTTCAATCTCACTCAAATCTTAATGGATTAGCTTGATTTCATTGCAATTACATCTCTCAATTGGTATCAGAGAAAAAACTCTCTGTGAGTAGATCCAATTACCTGCTAATTCGATCCAAATCTGAAAATTGAAGAAAAAGTTCGTTCGTCATTTGAGAAATTAATGTTGTAAACTTTCTGTTCGAATTGAAGATTTTATTGAAGAATCATGTTTCTCCTGCGATTCTAATCATAATAGAATCAAGTTTCAGTCAAATCCGTCAACAAATCACCTCAATTTCGTGATTTTTGTGAAAAAGTGAAAAACTCAAAAAGTGACTGTAATTTGCAAAATCCGATCAAATGTGTTTTGTTATGGATTATATGATCGGATCGAAGTGTTAGCAATTATATTTCGAGCAGTTAGCAAAAAGAATCACTGAAATTGATCAAGATTTGAGTGAAATCGGATAAAAAATAGTGAAGAAAAGACTTACTGTTCGTGTCTCATTAAAGTTCGGCCCAGTTTAACAAGTTCGGCTCTCATCAACAGTTCGGCCAAAGTTCGATCTTCACCAAGTTCGACCAAAATCCATTGTTCGATCTTCAAAGTGTTCGATTCAATTTCATCCAGATAAACCAATTCGATTTAGATAGTGTTCGATCCAATTCAATTCAATCACAGATTAATTTGTCAAAGTGTTCGCCTTGTGATTTTACCATTCGATCTGCTAATTCGATCGGCTTGTGACTTTCTGCACATACTTCGGCCTCAGAGTTCGGCCTCGATCAATTCGAATTGACACGATCAATTAGTAATCTGCTTCGTCTCTATCAATTTGTTTATGATTACTTACATACGTCAATGGTGAAGATCCGTCCCAATTGGTAAACAGATACGTCGACGGTCCAATTCAGATACGTCAATGGTAAACAAATTGGTGAAGATCCGCCAATGGTGATGATTCAATTAGTTCTCAATTCAGATACGTGATCTTGAATTGTTTCCGTCCGATCACAACCTGCTTGATCTTAGCTTCGATTCGTTCTTGATCTCGGCTGGTCAAATTGATCGTTCTTAATACAACTCCAAAGTGATCTCGGACCAAAGTCTTATTTTTGGCACAAGTTCAATTCATACAAAACATAACTGGCCCAAAACAAGTCAAAATAAACAAAATTTTTAAACAAATTTTTAAACAAGTCAAGTTCGGTCTAAATAAATCTCAGCCCAAGTCAAGTTCAGAATAACCAAAAACAAAAATAAACAAGTCTTATTTTGTTTAAAACAAAATTTTTAAACAAGTCAAGTTCGGTCAAAATAAAGAAATTTTTAAACAAAATTTTTACACTTTTAAACTTAAAATTCGTGATGAATTTCTAAACAAATTTTTTTTAAACCCAAAACAAAATCAAATTCGTAACATCTCAACAATTTCAAAATTCGATTTAACTCTGCTTATTGAACGATCAATTTTCCGACCTCAATTTGCTTCGATCAAATAAGAGTTCAGCTAATGAAAATAAAGTGTTCGGCTCAAGTTTAAATCATAAGCTCAATCACGATTTAAGCCCAATCACTTTTAACGTTCGGTAAGATCTGCTCGGCCCAAAAGGTAAAATCACTTTCATATTTTTTCTTATTACTTTATCACTTATGGCTTAAACGATATCATTTCTACAACCGATATCATTTGTTTAAAACCGATATAAAACAAATTTTTGTCAAATAAACCTAATTTTTAATTGCTAGAATTTTTAGGTCCAAAATATTTTGTCATATCACTTTCACTTGATATTTGCACATTTTGAAAATAAAAAGAGCTAAAATGGATGACAATTTAATAAAATCACTTCAAAATAAAAACAGGGAGCTAAAAGAGCAAATGTCTATATTACAAACTCATCAATTACACTATCAAAAAGAAATTTGTGAATTAAAAGAATCAGTTAAGTTGTGGGAAACTACAAGTACACATAATTATGCTTTATTTGAAAAATCGTTTTATGATAATGTTAAGAATCTCCGATTAAGTAACGACTACAAAGAAAAATTGGAGAAAAGTGAGAAACTAAATGAATATTTCAGAAATTGCAAAGTTGATATTTTAATTGATAAAGTTCAAACTCTAGAATCTGAAAATGCAAATTTCAAATCAAAAATTATAACTTTTGAAACAGATTCAGAGAAATTGAAAATTCAGATTGATGATTTAACAAAACAACTTCATGACACAAATACTATTAATAGTTTGAACATCAAAAATTATGCTTCTGTTTGTGCTGAAAATTGTATTTTGACTGATAAAATCAAACAACTTGAATGTAATTTTGGATCTGATTTACAAAAACAAATCAATATTTTTAATATTGAGAAAAAAAAATTGCTAGATAAAATTAAATCTCTTGAAACAGATCTTTCTTTGTCTCAAAAAAACGAAGGTTTGTTAATTAAGCTAGAAGAAAAATCTAAAATCTTTGACAACGAAAAATCAGTTTTACAAACCAAAATTTTTGAATTAGAAAATAAAATTGATGAGTCACAAAAATCTTTTGATGAAGAGACACTAAAATTGCAAATACAAATTCAAAATTTAGAATCTAAATCAAAAGACTCTCCTTTAACGGCAACGAATAAATGTAAATCTTCAAGAATGTTTTCTCCTATAATGGCATATCGTGATTTATATACAATCAAACAATCCGAAGATATTAGAGGAAATTCTAAACCTAAATCGAAATCACAAGTAAGTTCCTCTACCAAACCTAAGCCTAGGAGATCCACGGTCCCACTAAACTCTGATAAGAAATTGAATGCTCTCAAACAAGTTAATAGAGGAAATTCCGCACCTAAAACTCTAAATAAATTAGGTTCCTCTTCTAGACTTAAACATTCTCAAATGGATAAAACTAAACCATCAACCGTGTTGACACATTCTATTCCTTCAAAGAAAATCTTTTCCAAAACTAAATCTGTAAAATACTCAAGAAACGATTTACTTTCATTGGCACCAATAACAACTTTTAATCAAGTTCCAAAAACAACTCCTAAAACATTCACAATTTTCAAAGAAATATGGGTTCCTAAAACTCCAAAATCTCAAATAATTCCTCAGAAATTATTTGAAAGTGAAACATCGCGTTTCAGTTTTTCTTGGAATTCTCAATCTTTAAATCAAATCGATACACCTTATCGGTGGTTTAATTCCCACACTAACATTGTCGGACCCAAACAAAGATGGGTACCAAAAGTTGTTTGATTTGTTTTGCAGGAGAATGACTTATACACAATTCAGTGTATAACTTGTGTTTCAACAGATTGACTTATACTCAATTCAGTGTATAACTCGCATTTCAACGTAGATGGCTCTTACACACTTCAGTGTATCACCCGCGCTTCAACGCAATGGCTTTCAAATATATTAGTTTGAAACCCGCTCTTAACCAGTTTTTCACTTAAATGTAAAAACTCTTTCCCACCCCTCTTAAACTATATATTTTTCATTACCTTTATCTTGTCGAGGGGGCAGAAATATTAATTCTAGGGGGAGAATTAGTATTTCCAGGGGGAGAAACTTTCTTATATCATTACTTTTATACCCATTTGATTATTTTTAATCGATCAATTTTTTTATCAAACGACAATACCTTCCCATGGTTTGCCAGAACCGGCCTTACCTTCCAAGGGAAATACTTTTTAGCCAAATGGTAAATGTGAGGGTATAAGTGTAGGGTATAGATTTAGGTGAGTGCAAGGTGATGTAAAAACATGATAATAACTAGAACACACACCTTTGAGTGCATCCAACAATAAACCGGGCAACCTCACTAAAATGTGTTCATTCATGTGTTGAGTGTTTCACCAGACTTAACTGGCCCAGTGAAGCATTTGCACTTCACCACCAACCACTCAGATACCTCTCAAAAGGAATTTGTTTCAATTCATCAGGGGACGTAGCACATAATCTATCGACAGCTCATTTGGAGTATATTGGTATCGAAATAATTAACCTCCTGCCCCGAGTTACGTCTTCAATTGAATGCACACTGTGTCTAGATCTCACCGACAAATATTTCCAATTTAGGACACATACACTTTTATAAATGAATCTCCGTGTATTCATCGGAACACTCATAGTGGCATCACGATCTGGTGTTTCACGAGGATTGAGTGGAAATCCTGCTTGAGCTAAAATCGCGCCAACTCTAACTGCAGGTCACACATTTGATTCAACGGTTGTGCAAATGGCTATCGATTCATACGGCGTGTTAACGGATACTCTATGTGAGTCCGGTGTTACCTAAATTGTTCAAGTTGCTGTGCCTAAACTTTTTCATCTTCAAAGCAACAACTTATGCCGGAAACACATATTTTTCCGATGAAAAATCCATGTTATTCTTAAAAAGTAACATCATATATGCTGATAATTTGCACATGAGCGTTATAGTTCACTCTCAAATTACTCCTATAACCTGCTATAACCGGCATGAACTTCCCCAGGAGCCACCTACAATATAGGACAAAATGTATGGGTACATAGGTCTAGGTGAGCAGAATCAAGTATCACGGGATCTTGATTGGGGTGCGCTGAGATAAAATTTGAGAGGGGGAATGTAGTATGGGGTGCAATTCAGCTGAACATGGTAAAATGAAATGAGGGTGTAGTCGTAAAATGAAAAAAGTAAGCCTGAGTGAGGAGGGTGTGACAGGGTTAAAGAAAACGAAAAACCCTTTCCAAACCGATTACAAGCCGGGTTGCCACGTCTCTATCAGATTGCATGTGTTGCTCTCTGATATTGAAAAAGACATCATGGACCTAGTGATGCAATGCACAACCCCCCAGCCACTCAAGTATTTCTTAAAAAGTACTTGTTTCATTTTCACGGAGACTATATCATATGCTATCGTCATCTCACTTGGAGATTGTTGATATTGAACAAGAGGACACGTCTCTCCGGTCCTTGCCTTCGTTTGTCCATTAATTGAGTCTAGAACCGAAATACACTTTTAGGACACAGGCAACATGCCAAGCTTATCTTTGTGATAAAGCCGGAACATTCATAGTGATATCTCATATGATGATATTTCATAATGATTGAATGGAAATCCTACCAGTGCTAACATAAAAGCCAACACTGAACGTAGGTCACACAGTTTTTGTAACTGTTGTGTTAACGGGTAATCTATGTGATCCCGGTTTACCCTATTCGATTACAATGTTCATATCTGACGACTGTACTCCAACGTTATCAACAACAGTCGGGATATCAGATGATAAACACGTGACTGTTCTTTTATGTCATCAACAACGGTCATTGAGATTAAACGATAAAAGATTTGATCGTACTTCTTTATACTCAACAACGATCTGGTTTATCTGATAAAATGTGTTATATATTGATTTATTCAAAATATGAATATATCATTATTCAACACATTTTTATCATTGAGCGTCGAAGATTCTTCCTAATTCCTCCTAGGAAAGCCTCATATTTTACATGACGATTCAGATAAATCTTGTTCATCATGAGGGGGAGAAAATATTACAGAAGTTCTTATTATAAAGAAAAATGCTTATAACATTTAGGAAGGAGAATATATTAGCTCAGATTACTCTGCATTAAAAATACATATGCACCGGTTAAGGGGGAGTAAACAAGAAACCGAAGATTCATTAAGAAATAATTGTTTGTTTGAGGGGGAGCATAAACTTCATCAACATTTTACCCTAACAACAATTATCAATGATCACAAATCGACAAAGCCACAACTTCAATAAAAGACTTCCGCTACAAACAACTCTATCTATGGGTCAACATTTCGTCGTCGATTTACATATCGAAGTTTGTGAAGAAAAAGAAACCGATTCATCTATAAAAATTTCTCACCAATTCTCAACTTTCATACTTCAAATACTAAACTTTACAAATCATACTATCCAAACCACAAATTCACATCCATTTCAATTCGAAATCTAATCGTTTAAATCATTCTTTCCAAATTCCATAACAACTATATCCATACAAAAGCTTAACTGTTTAAATCCATATTTCCATACCGAATACAAAATTATTCACATTCATTCAAATCTTAAGTGTACATATCATTCTTTCCTACATACAAACCATACACATGTCAATTCAAAATTTAATCGATACAAATCATTCTTACATTTTACACACACATTCAAAACTTTAACTGACAAATCATTCAAAAACATTATCATTCTATACTCAATATAATCCTCTACCAAAAAATTCCAAAAACAACCTCTCCATTATCTGAAAACCCAGTCAAATCCCTACTTAACTGATATTCCATTCCCCAAAGTTTTCAGATCTTTAGTAAATCAGTTATAGGATTCCCTCACTCAAACACTTTCAACGAAAAACATATTTTCTTTGAGTATCTTAAACTTCCAGATTTCTGCACTGTTTTGTTCTTGAAATACAGAAAAATATTTTCTTGCCAAAGACAGATTATACGAAGAATCTGAAGTCTGAAGACCGGGATGACATATTAAAGATAAAAAAGGGGGAGATTGTTAGGACCAATTTTGTAATAAGGTTTTGACCTTTAATTCCGTTAGTTAACTTTTCCTTGTTAAGTGGTAGGAGTATATAATGTAGTAAGTTTGACTTGTCATGTAAGCTTTCCCACATTTTAGTGAAACATACAGATAGAAAGCTTCATCATCCATCTTCTTCTTTCTCAATCTCACACACTTAATACACCAAGAACACACACACTTAAGCTTCAATCTCACTCAAATCTTAATGGATTAGCTTGATTTCATTGTAATTACATCTCTCTGTGATTTATCACGAAATGACTTTACACCCCATATTGTACAATAATATCAAAAAAGTGATTGTGACAGTATGAAGTAAAATTTGTGGTATGACATTAAAGTATGTGAATGTTAAGTAAAACAAATGTTACTTTGTATTTTGAATCTTCTTGGACTACCACACATTTCTGTACTTATTTATTTACAGTTATATTAAGCTTTAAAATCGGGGTTCTTAACATTCTTATGTTCCGACTGAAGAATCAATTTCTTACCAAACATGGGTGGTAGTTCTTAACATTGTTAATGTCTGCCCAACCTGCAAACATGTAAGATTTCAACAAAATTAAAGTTTTTTTTGCAATTTATTCTGATTGAATGAATTACTGACTGCTTTCAAAATTAACAATTTCAAATATATGTTATCTTAATTTTAGTTAAATGCAGGTTCTTCTAGGTTTGTTGAGACGTATGGAACGTCTCTTTTCTTGAATATCCTGCAAGAGTAAGTTATATTATTTACTAAACCTTAAGCTGGAAATTTTTACGCGTTTACTTTTGAACGGGCTTATTTAAATTGTGTATTTATCTTAAACGTGACAAGCAGCCAATGTCTATTTTTAATTCCTTGTGTTCCTCACACTATCATACCTTACAATCAACCTCTTGTAGAACTTTCTCCACACATTGAACACGTATATTATTATTATTTACAAGTTTTTAAAATCTGTTTCTGTAGATATATACATCTTTATATGTATAGGTTAGCATGGAGAGTAATGGGAAAGAGTATCCATAGATGTTGTATCCCTTCCTTTTGAAGTTGGTGAAATCAATTTTGGTGAACCTGGAACAAATGGTCAACATACATTTTACCAACAAAATCATCAGGTAACTCCAATTTCTCTTTTATCTACAAGATTTATAAATAAATGTGGCTTGATTTATGTTTGCAGGCGAGTGCATATGTACCATTTGTAGTTTTTAAGTCCTTAAAAGGATTTTTTTTTTTAAAGTCGAGTACTCTTTAATGTAGTTTTTAAGTATTTGAACTTTTGTTATGAAATTTTCTATAAGCCGCCCGTGATTTATCACGGATTATAGGCTAGTGTTATAAATATTAAACATAAAAAAGACATAGATTCAAATTGAAATTTTAAATGCACATATATTTGTTCTTTAATATCTTAATTGTTTGAAACTAGAGTGTAATCAAGCAAACTTCATAATTGATGATATAACAAACTATTATTATATTAGTGTACTCAAACAAACTATAGAAAACATAAAACTATTTATTTAATTTACCTTAACAATTTCAATCCGATTTAACTCACGGGTTTAACCGGTCCGACCGGTTCGACCGTTTTTAAGGCATCGACCAGTCCGATTCAAAATCCGAGTTTTAAATATTGAAAATATGTTTAAATTAAGTTATTTTAGGGTGAGCGCGGTCCAAAAACCGAACCGAAACTGAAAACGATGAATTTTCAAAATCGAAACCGAACCTTTAACATGTTTTCAGTTTTGGTTTGGTTCGGTTCGGTTTCGGTCCGGTTCGGTTTTTTAGGCCAAATGTTCATCCTTATCCGAAGACCGAACCAAAACCGAAAACGGTGAATTTTCAAAACTGAAACCGAACCTACCGAACCGATAACATGTTAGGTTCGATTTGGTTCAGTTTTTTCGGCCCAGATGCTCACGCCTAAGTTGTTTGATGTCTATTTTCTACATGTTTTATTTTCAAATTATCTTTTAGAAAGGAAAATTAATCAGATCAATAAAATTAGTTTATCATTTTCTAGTTTCATCATGGTTTAAACATAACAAACTCTCTTAATTAATTGTTATAACTTAACATTAGCATTTTAAAACTACAGCTCGCCCCACCAGCATTCAACGTAAAATTACGTGTTTAAATTAGGTTAAATTTAAGAAAATTACATCAATAGTTCTTATGTTATATAACCTCATGGTATCAAGATAATTAATCATTTTATATTGTGTTTTTATTTTTTTATTAACAAACTTCTTCACATTTTACTTTTTTGGAAACGTCAAATGAAATAACGGAAGCCTACTCGCAATTTTTCAGCGAGCACCCCGAGTTCAAGCTCCGCATAAGCGGGCAAACCCAGCCCCCAAAGGGATTTCCAAGGAAAATTCGCCATATGTGCCCGTGTGATGTATGAGTTAAATTACGCAAATGCAACGCTGCCAAAGGGAATCGAACTCACGACCTACAGCCCACATGGGTATAAACACAGTGCCTCAGACCAGCTAAGCTGGCCATCATTGGCTCTTCACATTTTACTAATCAAGCAAACAACTACATACATTTATTTGCTTCAATGAACTTGTAAGTATTGCATTAAAAGCTTGTACCTTATCACTAACACCTACCACCATCACTTTTTGTGGCCATCCACCTCTTCCTCATCGGTGACGTTGACTCTACCGGACGACATCCATCCCTTTCTCAACTCCACAACTTATGTACAGATGGAAGAAATGGAAAGCATGCATGCATAATTGTAGGAAGAATATGATGTGATATTTACCAATAAAGGCTAACAGGAAATTGGGAACATGTTTTAATTAGTAAACAATTAGTGGTATTCCGCAAATGTTGTTGGTCCAAGTCTCAATTTGATTGGTTAAAATGAAACAAAGGAAGGCCAATTTATACATGTTTTTTTCCTTGGTTTTCCATTCATCAATTAATTAATTCATGCCAAATAACAGAAATCATGAAGCGCTCGTTGATCTTGATCTTGATTTCTTTCTTCTTCTTAACGGTAATCTGATCTACTTGTTTCTGTATATAAACCACCTTACATTGATCAGAATACTAATTATAGATTTATGTATTTAATTTATCATGTTTGTAAATGGCACATGCAGGTGAATGCAGACAGACTGGAAGGAACGACTAGCCAGCAAGTGAGCAATTTAATTCGTGTTCCTGTTTCTTTATATACATATATATCCAAAACCAACCACATTTCACGGATCAATTAATCCGAATTACACGCACATTAAGCTAGGTAACAACCAAACAAGGAACATGCAGAATGGCCGAGTCTAGCATTCTAAGTCTACACAGTCCGCCTAACAAGCACTTTAACATATGTATTTAACTACCAATAACCAAAACAACTTACCCTCAGTCTTATACAATTCATGGATCAATTAATCCGAGTTATACGTACATTATCTTTGGTATTTAATGTTTGTAAATGGCACGTACATACAGGTGAAAGCAGAGAGACTACTCGCTGGTGAAGAACAAACTGCAAATATTGAACTAACTGACGCTAATTTTGATGAATTGGTTACTAATAGCAAGGACTTTTGGCTCATTGATTTCTTTGCACCCTGGTAATTGTAATTAATTATTTACTTAAAATTAAGCCAATTGATCTTGAGTTATAAATCATTTGGGTGATTTCAGGTGTCCGCCATGTAAGATACTTCTACCCGAGTGGAAGAAGGCCGCAAACGTCCTAGAAGGAAAGATAAAAATGGGTACGGTTAACTGCGATGAGCAAAAGGTATATATTGTCTTTCATCCAATAATATGTCACTTTGAGTTTTATTTACCATTTACTAATAAAATACGTACCATACTCTTTTCAGGGGGCAGCCGGCAAATATCCAATACCACATTTCCCCACAGTTTACTTTCTCGGGGCAGACAAAACAACCCCAATCAAATTTGGCGGAAGAGATGTTAATTCAATCGAAAAAGAAGCACTTGAAAAAATAGAATCTCAGGTAAAAATAACCGACTCGATAATTAATTAACTAATTAATCTAGCGCGAACCCGACAAAAATAACCGGGTAAAGACCCGAACACGCTCACAAGAATAAATAACGTCTAATTAAACGAACCATCTAATATATTAGTTTATTTACTAATAATTAAATACAACTAACGCGTGTTACTTAAATTATATAGTCAGTCGAATACTAGTCCCTAGCCTAAGTCAACAACCAAACAAGGATCATGCAGAAAGGCGGAGTCTAGCAATCTAAGTCTACATGGTCCGCCTAACAAGCACTTTAACATATGTATTTAACTACCAAGAGCCAAAACAACTTAACCTAAGTCTCATACACGATTCATGGATCAAATTAATCCGAATTATAAATACATTAACTTAGGTATTTAATGTTTGTATATGGCACGTACGTACAGGGGAAAGAAGGAACTGCAAATATTGAACTAACTGACGCTAATTTTGATGAATTGGTTACTAATAGCAAGGACTTTTGGCTCATTGATTTCTTTGCACCCTGGTAATTGTAATTAATTATTTACTTAAAATTAATCCACTCGATCTTGAGCTATAAATCATTTGGGCGATTTCAGGTGTCCGCCATGTAAGATACTTCTACCCGAGTGGAAGAAGGCCGCAAACGTCTTAGAAGGAAAGATAAAAATGGGTACAGTTAACTGCGATGAGCAAAAGGTATATATTGTCTTTCATCCAATAATATGTCACTTTGAGTTTTATTTACCATTTACTAATAAAATACGTACCATACTCTTTTCAGGGGGCAGCCGGCAAATATCCAATACCACATTTCCCCACAGTTTACTTTCTCGGGGCAGACAAAACAACCCCAGTCAAATTTGGCGGAAGAGATGTTCAATCAATCGAAAAAGAAGCACTTGAAAAAATAGAATCTCAGAGTAATCCGGTAAAAATTCCCGACTCAATAATTAATTAACTAGTTAATCTAGCCCGAACCCGACAAATATAACCGGGTTAAGACCCGAAGACGCTCACACGAATAAATATGGTGTAACTAAACGAACCATCTAATATAATAATTTATTTACTAATAAATAAATGCGTACTAACGCGTGTTACTATATAGTCTGTACCCTAAGGCAACAACCAAACAAGGAACATGCAGAAAGGCCGAGTCTAGCATTCTAAGTCTACACGGTCCGCCTAACAAGCACTTTAACATATGTATTTCACTACCAATAACCAAAACAACTTACCCTCAGTCTTATACAGAATTCATGGATCAATTAATCCGAATTACACGTACATGATCTTAGGTATTTAATATTTGTAAATGGCACGTACATACAGGTGAAAGCAGAGAGACTACTCGCTGGTGAAGAACAAACTGCAAATATTGAACTAACTGACGCTAATTTTGATGAATTGGTTACTAATAGCAAGGACTTTTGGCTCATTGATTTCTTTGCACCCTGGTAATTGTAATTAATTATTTACTTAAAATTAATCCAATCGATCTTGAGTTTTAAAACATTTGGGCGATTTCAGGTGTCCGCCATGTAAGATACTGCTACCCGAGTGGAAGAAGGCCGCAAACGTCTTAGAAGGAAAGATAAAAATGGGTACAGTTAACTGCGATGAGCAAAAGGTATATATTGTCTTTCATCCAATAATATGTCACTTTGAGTTTTATTTATCATTTACTAATAAAATACGTACCATACTCTTTTCAGGGGGCAGCCGGCAAATATCCAATACCACACTTCCCCACAGTTTACTTTCTCGGGGCAGACAAAACAACCCCAATCAAATTTGGCGGAAGAGATGTTAATTCAATCGAAAAAGAAGCACTTGAAAAAATAGAATCTCAGGTAAAAATAACCGACTCGATAATTAATTAACTAATTAATCTAGTGCGAACCCGAAAAAAATAACCGGGTAAAGACCCGAACACGCTCACAAGAATAAATAATGTCTAATTAAACGAACCGTCTAATATATTAGTTTATTTACTAATAATTAAATACAACTAACACGTGTTACTTAAATTATATAGTCAGTCGAATACTAGTCCCTACCCTAAGTCAACAAACAAACAAGGATCATGCAGAAAGGCGGAGTCTAGCAATCTAAGTCTACATGGTCCGCCTAACAAGCACTTTAACATATGTATTTAACTACCAAGAGCCAAAACAACTTAACCTAAGTCTTATACACGATTCATGGATCAAATTAATCCGAACTATAAATACATGAACTTAGGTATTTAATGTTTGTATATGGCACGTACGTACAGGGGAAAGAAGGAACTGCAAATATTGAACTAACTGACGCTAATTTTGATGAATTGGTTACTAATAGCAAGGACTTTTGGCTCATTGATTTCTTTGCACCCTGGTAATTGAAATTAATTATTTACTTAAAATTAATCCAATCGATCTTGAGTTATAAATCATTTGGGCGATTTCAGGTGTCCGCCATGTAAGATACTTCTACCCGAGTGGAAGAAGGCCGCAAACGTCTTAGAAGGAAAGATAAAAATGGGTACAGTTAACTGCGATGAGCAAAAGGTATATATTGTCTTTCATCCAATAATATGTCACTTTGAGTTTTATTTACCATTTACTAATAAAATACGTACCATACTCTTTTCAGGGGGCAGCCAGCAAATATCCAATACCACATTTCCCCACAGTTTACTTTCTCGGGGCAGACAAAACAACCCCAGTCAAATTTGGCGGAAGAGATGTTCAATCAATCGAAAAAGAAGCACTTGAAAAAATAGAATCTCAGAGTAATCCGGTAAAAGTCCCCGACTCAATAATTAATTAACTAGTTAATCTAGCCCGAACCCGACAAATATAACCGGGTTAAGACCCGAACACGCTCACACGTATAAATAATGTGTAACTAAACGAACCATCTAATATAATAATTTATTTACTAATAAATAAATGCGTACTAACGCGTGTTACTATATAGTCTGTAACCTAAGGCAACAACCAAACAAGGAACATGCAGGAAGGCCGAGTCTAGCATTCTAAGTCTACACGGTCCGCCTAACAAGCACTTTAACATATGTATTTAACTGCCAATAACCAAAACAACTTACACTCAGTCTTATACAGAATTCATGGATCAATTAATCCGAATTACACGTACATGATCTTAGGTATTTAATATTTGTAAATGGCACGTACATACAGGTGAAAGCAGAGAGACTACTCGCTGGTGAAGAACAAACTGCAAATATTGAACTAACTGACGCTAATTTTGATGAATTGGTTACTAATAGCAAGGACTTTTGGCTCATTGATTTCTTTGCACCCTGGTAATTGTAATTAATTATTTACTTAAAATTAATCCAATCGATCTTGAGTTATAAATCATTTGGGCGATTTCAGGTGTCCGCCATGTAAGATACTTCTACCCGAGTGGAAGAAGGCCGCAAACGTCTTAGAAGGAAAGATAAAAATGGGTACAGTTAACTGCGATGAGCAAAAGGTATATATTGTCTTTCATCCAATAATATGTCACTTTGAGTTTTATTTACCATTTACTAATAAAATACGTACCATACTCTTTTCAGGGGGCAGCCGGAAAATATCCAATACCACACTTCCCCACAGTTTACTTTCTCGGGGCAGACAAAACAAACCCAATCAAATTTGGCGGAAGAGATGTTAATTCAATCGAAAAAGAAGCACTTGAAAAAATAGAATCTCAGGTCAAAATAACCGACTCGATAATTAATTAACTAATTAATCTAGCGCGAACCCGACAAAAATAACCGGGTAAAGACCCGAACACGCTCACAAGAATAAATAACGTCTAATTAAACGAACCGTCTAATATATTAGTTTATTTACTAATAATTAAATACAACTAACACGTGTTACTTAAATTATATAGTCAGTCGAATACTAGTCCCTACCCTAAGTCAACAAACAAACAAGGATCATGCAGAAAGGCGGAGTCTAGCAATCTAAGTCTACATGGTCCGCCTAACAAGCACTTTAACATATGTATTTAACTACCAAGAGCCAAAACAACTTAACCTAAGTCTTATACACGATTCATGGATCAAATTAATCCGAACTATAAATACATGAACTTAGGTATTTAATGTTTGTATATGGCACGTACGTACAGGGGAAAGAAGGAACTGCAAATATTGAACTAACTGACGCTAATTTTGATGAATTGGTTACTAATAGCAAGGACTTTTGGCTCATTGATTTCTTTGCACCCTGGTAATTGTAATTAATTATTTACTTAAAATTAATCCAATCGATCTTGAGTTATAAATCATTTGGGCGATTTCAGGTGTCCGCCATGTAAGATACTTCTACCCGAGTGGAAGAAGGCCGCAAACGTCTTAGAAGGAAAGATAAAAATGGGTACAGTTAACTGCGATGAGCAAAAGGTATATATTGTCTTTCATCCAATAATATGTCACTTTGAGTTTTATTTACCATTTACTAATAAAATATGTACCATACTCTTTTCAGGGGGCAGCCGGCAAATATCCAATACCACATTTCCCCACAGTTTACTTTCTCGGGGCAGACAAAACAACCCCAATCAAATTTGGCGGAAGAGATGTTAATTCAATCGAAAAAGAAGCACTTGAAAAAATAGAATCTCAGAGTAATCCGGTAAAAGTCCCCGACTCAATAATTAATTAACTAGTTAATCTAGCCCGAACCCGACAAATATAACCGGGTTAAGACCCGAACACGCTCACACGTATAAATAATGTGTAACTAAACGAACCATCTAATATAATAATTTATTTACTAATAAATAAATGCGTACTAACGCGTGTTACTATATAGTCTGTAACCTAAGGCAACAACCAAACAAGGAACATGCAGGAAGGCCGAGTCTAGCATTCTAAGTCTACACGGTCCGCCTAACAAGCACTTTAACATATGTATTTAACTGCCAATAACCAAAACAACTTACACTCAGTCTTATACAGAATTCATGGATCAATTAATCCGAATTACACGTACATGATCTTAGGTATTTAATATTTGTAAATGGCACGTACATACAGGTGAAAGCAGAGAGACTACTCGCTGGTGAAGAACAAACTGCAAATATTGAACTAACTGACGCTAATTTTGATGAATTGGTTACTAATAGCAAGGACTTTTGGCTCATTGATTTCTTTGCACCCTGGTAATTGTAATTAATTATTTACTTAAAATTAATCCAATCGATCTTGAGTTATAAATCATTTGGGCGATTTCAGGTGTCCGCCATGTAAGATACTTCTACCCGAGTGGAAGAAGGCCGCAAACGTCTTAGAAGGAAAGATAAAAATGGGTACAGTTAACTGCGATGAGCAAAAGGTATATATTGTCTTTCATCCAATAATATGTCACTTTGAGTTTTATTTACCATTTACTAATAATATACGTACCATACTCTTTTCAGGGGGCAGCCGGAAAATATCCAATACCACACTTCCCCACAGTTTACTTTCTCGGGGCAGACAAAACAAACCCAATCAAATTTGGCGGAAGAGATGTTAATTCAATCGAAAAAGAAGCACTTGAAAAAATAGAATCTCAGGTCAAAATAACCGACTCGATAATTAATTAACTAATTAATCTAGCGCGAACCCGACAAAAATAACCGGGTAAAGACCCGAACACGCTCACAAGAATAAATAACGTCTAATTAAACGAACCGTCTAATATATTAGTTTATTTACTAATAATTAAATACAACTAACGCGTGTGACTTAAATTATATAGTCAGTCGAATACTAGTCCCTAGCCTAAGTCAACAACCAAACAAGGATCATGCAGAAACGCGGAGTCTAGCAATCTAAGTCTACATGGTCCGCCTAACAAGCACTTTAACATATGTATTTAACTACCAAGAGCCAAAACAACTTAACCTAAGTCTTATACACGATTCATGGATCAAATTAATCCGAATTATAAATACATTAACTTAGGTATTTAATGTTTGTATATGGCACGTACGTACAGGGGAAAGAAGGAACTGCAAATATTGAACTAACTGACGCTAATTTTGATGAATTGGTTACTAATAGCAAGGACTTTTGGCTCATTGATTTCTTTGCACCCTGGTAATTGTAATTAATTATTTACTTAAAATTAATCCAATCGATCTTGAGTTATAAATCATTTGGGCGATTTCAGGTGTCCGCCATGTAAGATACTTCTACCCGAGTGGAAGAAGGCCGCAAATGTCTTAGAAGGAAAGATAAAAATGGGTACAGTTAACTGCGATGAGCAAAAGGTATATATTGTCTTTCATCCAATAATATGTCACTTTGAGTTTTATTTACCATTTACTAATTAAATACGTACCATACTCTTTTCAGGGGGCAGCCGGCAAATATCCAATACCACATTTCCCCACAGTTTACTTTCTCGGGGCAGACAAAACAACCCCAATCAAATTTGGCGGAAGAGATGTTAATTCAATCGAAAAAGAAGCACTTGAAAAAATAGAATCTCAGAGTAATCCGGTAAAAGTCCCCGACTCAATAATTAATTAACTAGTTAATCTAGCCCGAACCCGACAAATATAACCGGGTTAAGACCCGAACACGCTAACACGTATAAATAATGTGTAACTAAACGAACCATCTAATATAATAATTTATTTACTAATAAATAAATGCGTACTAACGCGTGTTACTATATAGTCTGTAACCTAAGGCAACAACCAAACAAGGAACATGCAGGAAGGCCGAGTCTAGCATTCTAAGTCTACACGGTCCGCCTAACAAGCACTTTAACATATGTATTTAACTGCCAATAACCAAAACAACTTACACTCAGTCTTATACAGAATTCATGGATCAATTAATCCGAATTACACGTACATGATCTTAGGTATTTAATATTTGTAAATGGCACGTACATACAGGTGAAAGCAGAGAGACTACTCGCTGGTGAAGAACAAACTGCAAATATTGAACTAACTGACGCTAATTTTGATGAATTGGTTACTAATAGCAAGGACTTTTGGCTCATTGATTTCTTTGCACCCTGGTAATTGTAATTAATTATTTACTTAAAATTAATCCAATCGATCTTGAGTTATAAATCATTTGGGCGATTTCAGGTGTCCGCCATGTAAGATACTTCTACCCGAGTGGAAGAAGGCCGCAAACGTCTTAGAAGGAAAGATAAAAATGGGTACAGTTAACTGCGATGAGCAAAAGGTATATATTGTCTTTCATCCAATAATATGTCACTTTGAGTTTTATTTACCATTTACTAATAAAATACGTACCATACTCTTTTCAGGGGGCAGCCGGAAAATATCCAATACCACACTTCCCCACAGTTTACTTTCTCGGGGCAGACAAAACAAACCCAATCAAATTTGGCGGAAGAGATGTTAATTCAATCGAAAAAGAAGCACTTGAAAAAATAGAATCTCAGGTCAAAATAACCGACTCGATAATTAATTAACTAATTAATCTAGCGCGAACCCGACAAAAATAACCGGGTAAAGACCCGAACACGCTCACAAGAATAAATAACGTCTAATTAAACGAACCGTCTAATATATTAGTTTATTTACTAATAATTAAATACAACTAACGCGTGTTACTTAAATTATATAGTCAGTCGAATACTAGTCCCTAGCCTAAGTCAACAACCAAACAAGGATCATGCAGAAACGCGGAGTCTAGCAATCTAAGTCTACATGGTCCGCCTAACAAGCACTTTAACATATGTATTTAACTACCAAGAGCCAAAACAACTTAACCTAAGTCTTATACACGATTCATGGATCAAATTAATCCGAATTATAAATACATTAACTTAGGTATTTAATGTTTGTATATGGCACGTACGTACAGGGGAAAGAAGGAACTGCAAATATTGAACTAACTGACGCTAATTTTGATGAATTGGTTACTAATAGCAAGGACTTTTGGCTCATTGATTTCTTTGCACCCTGGTAATTGTAATTAATTATTTACTTAAAATTAATCCACTCGATCTTGAGCTATAAATCATTTGGGCGATTTCAGGTGTCCGCCATGTAAGATACTTCTACCCGAGTGGAAGAAGGCCGCAAACGTCTTAGAAGGAAAGATAAAAATGGGTACAGTTAACTGCGATGAGCAAAAGGTATATATTGTCTTTCATCCAATAATATGTCACTTTGAGTTTTATTTACCATTTACTAATAAAATACGTACCATACTCTTTTCAGGGGGCAGCCGGCAAATATCCAATACCACACTTCCCCACAGTTTACTTTCTCGGCGCAGACAAAACAACCCCAATCAAATTTGGCGG
Organism: Calendula officinalis; assembly: GCA_963853835.1. Taxonomy (NCBI): domain Eukaryota; kingdom Viridiplantae; phylum Streptophyta; class Magnoliopsida; order Asterales; family Asteraceae; genus Calendula; species Calendula officinalis. The sequence goes on along the minus strand of OY970823.1, from coordinate 55,895,082 downwards.
AAGAGATGTTAATTCAATCGAAAAAGAAGCACTAGAAAAAATAGAATCTCAGAGTAATCCGGTAAAAATTACCGACTCAATAATTAATTAACTAGTTAATCTAGCCCGAACCCGAAAAAAATAACCGGGTTAAGACCCGAACACGCTCACACGTATAAATAATGTGTAACTAAACGAACCATCTAATATAATAATTTATTTACTAATAAATAAATGCGTACTAACGCGTGTTACTATATAGTCTGTACCCTAAGGCAACAACCAAACAAGGAACATGCAGAAAGGCCGAGTCTAGCATTCTAAGTTTACACGGTCCGCCTAACAAGCACTTTAACATATGTATTTAACTACCAATAACCAAAACAACTTACCCTCAGTCTTATACAGAATTCATGGATCAATTAATCCGAATTATACGTACATGATCTTAGGTATTTAATATTTGTAAATGGCACGTACATATAGGTGAAAGCAGAGAGACTACTCGCTGGTGAAGAACAAACTGCAAATATTGAACTAACTGACGCTAATTTTGATGAATTGGTTACTAATAGCAAGGACTTCTGGCTCATTGATTTCTTTGCACCCTGGTAATTGTAATTAATTATTTACTTAAAATTAAGCCATTTGATCTTGAGTTATAAATCATTTGGGTGATTTCAGGTGTCCGCCATGTAAGATACTTCTACCCGAGTGGAAGAAGGCCGCAAACGTCTTAGAAGGAAAGATAAAAATGGGTACAGTTAACTGCGATGAGCAAAAGGTATATATTGTCTTTCATCCAATAATATGTCACTTTGAGTTTTATTTACCATTTTCTAATAAAATACGTACCATACTCTTTTCAGGGGGCAGCCGGCAAATATCCAATACCACATTTCCCCACAGTTTACTTTCTCGGGGCAGACAAAACAACCCCAATCAAATTTGGCGGAAGAGATGTTAATTCAATCGAAAAAGAAGCACTTGAAAAAATAGAATCTCAGGTAAAAATAACGACTCGATAATTAATGAACTAATTAATCTAGCGCGAACCCGACAAAAATAACCGGGTAAAGACCCGAACACGCTCACAAGAATAAATAATGTCTAATTAAACGAACCGTCTAATATATTAGTTTATTTACTAATAATTAAATACAACTAACGCGTGTTACTTAAATTATATAGTCAGTCGAATACTAGTCCCTAGCCTAAGTCAACAACCAAACAAGGATCATGCAGAAAGGCGGAGTCTAGCAATCTAAGTCTACATGGTCCGCCTAACAAGCACTTTAACATATGTATTGAACTACCAAGAGCCAAAACAATTTAACCTAAGTCTTATACACGATTCATGGATCAAATTAATCCGAATTATAAATACATTAACTTAGGTATTTAATGTTTGTATATGGCACGTACGTACAGGGGAAAGAAGGAACTGCAAATATTGAACTAACTGACGCTAATTTTGATGAATTGGTTACTAATAGCAAGGACTTTTGGCTCATTGATTTCTTTGCACCCTGGTAATTGTAATTAATTATTTACTTAAAATTAATCCAATCGATCTTGAGTTATAAATCATTTGGGCGATTTCAGGTGTCCGCCATGTAAGATACTTCTACCCGAGTGGAAGAAGGCCGCAAACGTCTTAGAAGGAAAGATAAAAATGGGTACAGTTAACTGCGATGAGCAAAAGGTATATATTGTCTTTCATCCAATAATATGTCACTTTGAGTTTTATTTACCATTTACTAATAAAATACGTACCATACTCTTTTCAGGGGGCAGCCGGCAAATATCCAATACCACACTTCCCCACAGTTTACTTTCTCGGGGCAGACAAAACAACCCCAATCAAATTTGGCGGAAGAGATGTTAATTCAATCGAAAAAGAAGCACTTGAAAAAATAGAATCGCAGAGTAATCCGGTAAAAATTACCGACTCAATAATTAATTAACTAGTTAATCTAGCCCGAACTCGACAAAAATAACCGGGTTAAGACCCGAACATGCTCACTCGAATAAATAATGTGTAATTAAATGAACCATCTAATATAATAATTTATTTACTAATAAATAAATGATGTTTTGTATAAATATATACCTTTGGTTGTTAATTTCATTTTGGTGAATGAAATATACCATTGTTTTTAGTTTCGTTTCGGTGTACATTGTTTTTTAAGTGATTTTCGTTTAATCATGCATCGTTTAATTTAGGTTTGTTAATTTTGCAGCAATGAGTACCTCCGGAGATGGTACTATAATGATTATGAAATATAAAAGTAATCATACCTATTTTAATTTTCTTTGCTTCTTGCTCATTCATATTGTACCTATTTTTGGTATTGTGTTAGACTTTTGTATTGTAGAGGAATAAAACAGTTTCCACAACCAAAACATTTGACAATGATTACGTTCTGATTTTTTTACGTCGAAGTCAGGAAATACACAAACCCGCAACTACAATTTCCTATGAAAAGGTAACAATACACCCGCAATTACAATTTCCGATGAAAAGGTAACAATGATTATGTTTATTTTGCAGGATCGAGTACCTCCGTCGATGGTACTATAATGATTATGAAATATAAAAGTAATCGTACCTATTTTCATTTTCTTTGTTTCTTGCTCATTCGTATGTAATCGTACCTATTTTTTATATCGTGTTAGACTTTTGTATTGTGGATGAATAAAACATTCTTCATAACCAAAACATTTGACAATGATTATGTTCTCATTTTTTTATCAAAATAATTATATTTGTAAAAGAAAGATAACATGAAAAATGATAGCGATAGTTGAACTAACTGCAAATATTGTAATTAATTATTTTCTAATAATTAACCCAATTGATCTTGAGTTATAACTCATTTGGGCGGTTTTAGGTGACCGCCATGTAAGGAACTTCTTCCTGAGTGGAAGAAGGCTGCAAACGTCTGTTAGGACCAATTATGTAATAGGTTTTGACCTTTAAATCTAGTTAACTATCATTTCTAGTGTTAAGTGGTAGGAGTATCTATTGATGTATTTTGACTTTGGAAGTAAGCTTTTTCCCACTTCAATGATTACACGTTACATAAAGCTTCAACTTCCATCTTCATCTCTCTCAACCAACACACACTAAAACACACACATTGTTCTTCAATTCTTAGCTTAAACTCCATGGATTAGCTTGAATTCATCCTTGTTTGATCTCTCATTTGGTATCAGAGCTCAAACTCTCTTTGAGTATATCCAAATTCGAGCTAATTCGGTTCCAATCTGAGATTTTTGAACTTCATGTTCGTTCGAGCTGTGAAAATTAAATCGAAATTTTTTGTGTTCGACTTGATGACTTGATTGAAGATTTATACTTCTCCATTGATTCTAATAACAATAGGATCAAATTTCGTTCAAATCCATCAACAAATCATCTCAATTTGATGATTTTAGTGAAAAACTAGAAAAGTTCAAAAACTCAACAGAAATCATAAACTCCGATCAAATGTGTTATGTTTTGGGATATATGATCGGATCAAAGTGTTAGAAAAGCTAATTCGTGCGTATTGTGATTGGAATCACTGAAATCGATTGAGAATTGAGCAGAAACGAATCAAAAGAGTTAAGAAAAGAACGAGCTGTGTTCGTCCGTCTACTTCTTCGGCTTCAAGAACATGATGAAGATGTTCGTTCAGGTATCTTCGGCCCAAAATTGAAGTTCGGCCCGAGGGCGACCTTCGACCCAAGTTGATCTTCGGCCCGATCTTGATATCCGGCACAAGGTGATCTTCGGCCCAAATTGAAGTTCGGCCCGAAGACATAATTAACCAATTCAAGTAGTTCGGACCGAACTATTGAAATCCTCGGCCCGAAGACTTTCAACCTTCGGCCCACCTTCAATCTCGGCCCTGGTGTTCGATCAACAACTTTTGGCCCACATTCAATCTCGGCCCGAGCTCAATTGTTCGACCCTTAGCCGAACACTCTTACCCGAACACCCTTACCCGAACACCTTTACCCGAACATTAGCTCGGCCCGAAGACAAGACCATCAAGAAGTTCGGCCCGAACTATTCCTAAATCTTAAGTTCGGCCCAAATTTTACAAATTTAATTGTTCGGCCCACTAGTGTTCGGTTTACATAAGTCTTAGGCCCATTAACAATTTAAGTCCACAACCATTTTAAATCAATTTTAAAATGACATCTAAAGACGCTCTCTCGATCGGATCTGATCTCAAACCTCCCATGTTATATCGAGGAGAATATCCCCAGTGGAAGAAACGTTTTCTCCACTTTATCAGAAACCAGGAGCTACATGTTGAAATTCTTGAATCCCTCGAGCATGGAAATGCAGTATTCTATGAAGATGCTATTGCTAATCCAGATGCTACTCCTGTAGTTATCAGTGGAAAACATCGTATTCCTCCTGCTGAATATTCAGTTCAACAAGCACGAAGGGCTAAAGCCGATGAACAATCTTATTCCATTATGCTACAAGGCTTACCAACCGATATCTACAACAGTTTAGATAGTCTTGAAACCGGTAAAGAGCTGTGGGATGAGATCAAGAAGCAAATGGAGGGTACAGTGTTAGGCAACAAAGCAAAGATGGTAACTACCCTGAACTCCTATCAATCATTCAAGGCTATAAATGGAGAAGATTTGGAAAGTACATATCATAGATATTGTACATTGATGAATGAACTTCGCAAAAACCATTTGCGTAAAGAAAATTTGGAGTTGAATATCAAATTCATTCATAGTCTGTTACCAGAATGAGAAATATTTGGGAATAGTGCCATGTAGCACAAAGACCTCAGTCTCATTGATATTCATGAACTCTATGAATACTTGCACCAAAATGAACCTATGGTTAAAAACATAGTGAAAACTAAACAAGAGACTGATGATACTCTAGCACTGCTTACCAAACAACATCATTTGTATGCATCTGCAACAAAAATGAAAGAAAGTGTTGAGATACCAGTGACATCTACAACTGATGATTTGCAAAAAGAACTCGAAGATGTACTTCTAGCTATGTCACTTATTTTAAATTATGAGGAGAAGTATTACAAGAAACCCACAAACAACAACTTAAGATCATCCTCAAACTTTAAATATGCTCCATCTGCTTCAGCAACTAACAACACAACTGATAAACAATCTCTTACACCACTGGATCCAACGAAAAGATGTTACAACTATGGTGTTGCTGGTCATTACTCACGCGACTGCAAGAAACCCAAAGTCCGTGATTCGGAATACTTTAAACGAAAGATGCTCATGGCTAAGCAAATAGAGGCTGGAAAGGTGTTGTTAGCTGAAGACCTTAGTTGGATGGAAGCTTCTGAACCGGAAGACGAAGAACATTCAGCCAACCTGTGTTTTATGGTGAGAGAAAATGCAGAGGTTGCTGATCGTATTAAGGAACTCGATGAGGATGACAAGGTACACACTTCTCTTCTCTCTAATGATAATACTTCCTATAATTCTGATACTTGTCTTATCCAAACTCAGATGTCTCAAGTAGAATTATTAACTCAAAAAATTTTGGAATAAACAGATATAAATGATCAACTTAAAGATCGTTTAAATATTTTGGAAAAACAAAATCAACAAAATGCTCATTTAGGTGAGAAACTTGTTCATCATATTCAACAAACTCAAGTTTTTAAACACGAGAATCTTGAGTTACAAAGTCAAATATCATAATTAGATGCTAAGTTTGATCACAATCACAAATTATACACAAAAACATGGCATGAATATCAATATAATAAAAATGTGTTGGCACGTAAACAACTAGATTTTGATGACAATGAAAAACAATTTAAATCTTTAAACTCACAAATCAAAGAATTAACTGAAAATATTCATGAACAAAGGATAAATTCATTAAATGAAATGAAAACCAAACAAATTATCATAAACACACTCAAGCATGAAACAAATAAATTAAATTCCCATATTAAACATCTTGAGGAATTAATTGTCAAACGAGGACACACTGATCAAACCATTCATCTTAACAAGCCCAAAGACTTTAAATATTTTAATTTAAGAGAAGGGCTCGGTGCTGACAATCTTGAATATCTTAAGACTGCATGCAAAATGGTTCCTACCTTATATGATTCAAGATACATGCATCATGGGATCTCACAAAGATATGTTCGTATAACTGATGAGGAAGAAGAAATAGAGACTTTCAACCGAGCTAGAAAGGAGAATGTCGAAATTAGTTTTAATTACACTGAATTAAATAAATCATATGAAACTAAAAAGGCTCACTTTGAAAATGATGACGATTTTCCAATTATAACACCTGAAGAATTTGAGATAAAAGGTAATGCGGTACTTCAACAAAAGATAACACCAAAGATTTATGTTCCTTCTCTCATTCTTGAAAAGAAAATTTACCAACTGGAAAATGAAATCGATGAAACTTATAAGGCTTTTGACAAAGAAAAATCTGATCTACAAACTAAATACATGAATTAGAAGATAAAATTGTAGCAATAAAATCTATTTCTAATGAACAAGTTTCTTCTCAAAATGCTTCTTCAAAACCAACGTCTCAAAATGTCAATTCTTCTTCTCCAAAGACTCCAATTCTTTTAAGACGAGATTCTAATTCCCCTGTTTCCAATTTTTCAGATCGAAATTTAAAATCCAAGTTTAAGAAGCCAGTGCAAGGAGGAATGCAAGAAGTTGAGCAGTCTAAGAAGTCTAATTCGACTAAGTCTAGTATGCTGAAGTCCACAGAGCTTAAGAAGTCTAGATCTCCTTCGTTTTTAGCTTCTTCTTTTTCTAATTCAAATAAATGTAATAACTCAACAAAGTTTATTTCTCCTGCTACACGTTATGGTATTGTGTATGATTCTGCAATTTATCGTCCTGTTAATTTTGCTGTTAATGGTGTAAATTTGGTTGTTAAAATAGATAAAAATGGAAACAAAGTTTATTTTGACAGAAAAACTGATCAACCAATTTCTCAATATGATACACGATATTTTGTTAGAAAAGATGCTCCATGTGGTCCTCGACATGATGTATTGCATAAAAATGGTTCAATCATTCATTCATGTACAATTTGTTATCCAGAACCTTGCAAAACAATGTTTGCTCGATCTCAAACTTCTCTACCTACACGTTCTTCACATACATCATCAAAATCAGTTTATCGTGTGGTTTCTCCAATTCCTACACATAAATCTCCAAAATCAGTTTATCGTGTAGTTTCTCCAATTCCTACACATAAATCTCCAAAATGGGTTTATCGTGTAGTATCTGTTCCTAAATCTTCAAAATCAGTTTCTCGATTAATTTCTACACAAAAATCGCCAAAATCCGTTTATCGTGTTGTGTCTGCACCTAAATCGCCTAATTTTGGTTCTTCAACTCCGTCTCCTACACTAAATCAAAAATCATCCAAGTTTGTTAAATATAAATGGATTCAAAATGAACAATCAAACTGGATTTTAATTTCTCCTGAGAAATCCCTAAAATGGTCTATCAAATTAACAAACAATGAACTGCCTCCTTGCAGTTCTCCAGTACTCTAAAAACATTCTTACTTAAAATTCTTCATAAGACATATATTACTAATCGTTCCGCACCCATAAATGATTGGGTACCACTTTTTTATTAGTCTTATGTAGAATGTTTGGTATCTTGATTCTGGTTGTTCCTGACACATGACCGGAAACAAGAAATTATTAACAAATTTTAGAGACAAATATTTGGGAACTGTTCGGTTTGGAAATGACTATTTAGCTGCCATAATGGGTATTGGAGATATAATTCAAAAAAATTTAATCATCCGGAATGTGACCTATGTTGAAGATCTTGCTCACAATCTTTTTAGTATTGGTCAATTCTGTGATAAAACATTGGAAGTTAATTTTCGACCAAAGAAATGTGTTGTTCGCACATATGAAGGTGAAGAACTTCTGACCGGAACTCGTGGGACGAATCTTTTTACAATTAATTTGGACAAAGTGACCCCACTTGACGAAGTGTGTTTAATGTCAATGGCGTCGTCAAATGAATCATGGTTATGACACTGTCGTCTTTCTCACCTTAATTTCAAATCGATTAACAAATTAGTTAAAGGTGGTCATGTCTCTGGTCTTCCAGATGTTAAATTTGCTAAGGATCATCTATGTTCGTCTTGCGAAATGGGCAAAATGACAAAGAAACATCATAAATCCAAACCAGTTCCAAGTACTTCAAAACCGCTTGAATTACTTCATATGGATTTATGTGGCCCAATGAGCGTTCAAACCATGGCTGGTAAACGTTATGTGTTGGTTATTGTTGATGATTATTCACGTTATACATGGGTGTATTTCTTACGATCAAAAGATGAAGCTGCTGAGAACATCATTGCCTTCATCAAGAAAACCCAGAAAAATTTGGAACTCAAAGTTCATACCATTCGTACTGACAATGCGACTGAATTTAAAAATCAAACTCTAGATTCTTTCCTTGAATCAGTTGGTATATCTCATCAATTTTCCGCTGCCCGAACTCCTCAACAAAATGGGGTCGTTGAACGACGAAATCGTACTTTAGTTGAAGCTGCTCGTACCATGCTTTCATTTTCAAAATTCCCAATATCTCTTTGGGCTGAAGCTATTAGTACGACATGTTTCACTCAAAATCGTTCAATCATCAACAAAACTTACAACAAAACTCCATATGAACTCATTAATAACCGAATTCCAAATGTCAAAATTTTCCATATTTTTGGGAGTCGATGCTTCATTCTAAATGACAAAGACAAATTAAATAAATTTGAAGCTAAAGCTAATGAAGGAGTTTTTGTCGGATATTCATGAGAATCCGCGTCATTCAGAGTATATAATCAGTCAAAATGGACAGTTAGAGAAAGTGTCAATATTAATTTTGATGAGACCTTTCCAATCGATTCATTAACTTCAACAGTTGAAAATCCTGTACCTTCATCGTCGCCTTCCACATCTCAAAATGATTTAGATGTCTTGTTTGAAAAGTTTTATGATGATTATCATAACATTAGACATACTTTACTTGAAGAGGTTGGCGTTCCATTTCCATCTGTAGCTGATGTTCAATCTATTACTGTGCCTGAAGTACAAAATTCAAGTTCAACTGATTCTCCATCTCCTACTTCTGCTGCACCAACTAACAATTTTCTCCTTCACATTCAGTTTCATCTTTGGAAACTCAATATTCACCGGAAGATTCCCCACCTTTGCAAAATCAATCATCTCTGGGCGATTCCCCACCTTCTGAAAATGCTGCAAATACTTTAGATTTATCATTAGTTCCAGCACAATCTCCATCTTCTGATCAAGCTGCTAATTCTTTAGATCTATCTTTAGTTCCAGCACAACCTTCACCATTGGTGATTGATTTCTCTAAATTCAACGTTAAACGAGTAGATCCTCCACCTTCTACATCAACTGCTCAAACTGCAATAATCCCTCATCCTAAATTCACTTGTTAGGTCACAACGAACCCCAATATTGTTAATAACATCGGTAAAGACAAGATCATATACGTCATACGATTATTCTTATTAAGCACAAACGTATAAAATGTGTTCTTGGTTGCGGAATAACCAAGAACACTCCACCAAGTGTTACATTTAGAATTGGGTTACCGGTGATCCACACAAATGATCAACGAGGATTATACTAAACTAGTCTAGACTAAACCTCTATTTATAAGTGATAGAGGTTTTACAATTAACCCTATTCTATATGTAACTCCCAATTCTAATAAGTACATACCATGATTAAAGGATTTGAATAATAAAGTAAATCATGGGAAATCATGCACTGATTGTGCAGCTCGGTCCATGAGACTAAGCTATACCGACTAACTCGGTATGAGTCGAGTTTCACTAAGCTTATTATATTATTAAAATTAAACATATGTATATTCCTTTGTTCATCAGATTCACAAAGTAATAGGTTTGACCGGGTTTTGACCCTAACAATCTCCCCCTATCTGATGATAACAAATGAATACGTTTAATTCTAATAAATAATAACGATCTTGTCTTGTATGGTCTTCTTTTCGATATCTTTTCATATTCTTTATTCACTAAGTACTTCAAGAAAATATATATCACATTAACTTTTCTCCCCCCAGAGTAGATGGCTCAGGTTGATCAACCTCTTCTTCTCTTTGTCTCTTCTCCCCCTTATTGTTATCATTGGATGGGGAGGGAAGAGGTTCAGTATCACCACCTATGTCCCCCTGTTGATCTTCAGGAGTTGGGGAGAGCATAGGTTCAGTAGCAGCATCATGTTCACCCTCAGTATTGGCATGGGAGGGTGATCTTCTAGGTTCAGTATCATGGCCTTCTTCATCATTATTTCCACCATTAGGAGACTGTGGAGGTGGTGGAGACTGTTGTTGTTGCTGAAGGAGTGCCACTGACTGCTTTAATGAGTCTATCTCAGTACTCATGGCATCCATCCTGGCCAGAATATTATTCTGAGTGTTCTCCATCCATGTCAACTTCCACTTCCTCATTCCCTTAAATGAACAAGAGAGCATCCTTTGCATCAAATAATCGATGATCCTGACTCTTCTGTTCAAACCCGTAGAGCCACTGCTGACGAATGTCAATATTATTATTTTCTAAGCTCTATTGAACCTAAGAAAGTCAGTGAAGCTCTCTCAGACCCAGACTGGATCCTTGCTATTCAAGAAGAAATCAATCAATTTGAACGTTTAAAAGTTTGGCATCTGGTTCCGAAATCACCTGGCAAATCTGTTATTGGTACAAAGTGGTTTTTCAAAAACAAAAATGATGAAAATGGGATAGTAATTAGTAATAAAGCACGTCTCGTTGCGAAATGATATGCACAACAGGAGGGTATTGACTTTGAAGAAAAGTTTGCTCCTACTGCCCGAATAGAAGCCATTCAAATATTTTTAGCATATGCAGCACATAAGAATTTCACAATTTATCAAATGGATGTCAAAACTGCATTTTTAAATGGTATTCTTAATGAAGAAGTGTTCATTCATCAACCCGAAGGTTTTGTAGATCCAAGTTTTCCTAATCATGTGTATATTCTCGACAAGGCTTTGTATGGCTTGAAACAAGCTCATCGCGCGTGGTATGATGTGCTCTCTAAATTTTTAGTTGATTCTGGTTTTTCAAAAGGAAAAATCGATACAACTCTTTTCATCAAACGACAAGGGGAAGATATAGTTCTCATTCAAATTTATGTCTACGATATCATTTTTGGTTCTACAAATCCAAAATACTGCAAAAAGTTCTCCGATCTTATGGTTAAACGATTTGAGATGAGTATGATGGGTGAAATGAATTTCTTTCTTGGTCTTCAAGTTCGCCAATTACCTACCGGGATCTTCATCAATCAATCCAAGTATATCACTGATCTCTTGAAGAAATATCTCATGGATGATTGTAAACCAATACCGACGCCGATGTCGCCTCGTTCTAAATTGCATGCTGATCCTGATGGGAAACTTGTTGATGTTACAAATTATAGGGGGATGATTGGATCTTTGTTATATCTCACTTCGAGTCAACCAGACATTATGTTCTCTACTTGCATATGTGCTCGGTATCAGGCTGTTCCTAAAGAATCACATCTTCAAGAAGTCAAACGTATATTTCGTTATCTGAAGGGTACTCGAGATCTTGGTCTTTGGTATCCTAAAGAAACTTCCTTTGACTTGACTGCATTCTCTGATGCTGACCATGCTGGATGTATGCTGGATCGCAAGAGTACATATGGAAGCGTCCAATTTCTGGGAGATAAATTGGTGAGCTGGTCTTCACGGAAGCAAAATTGCGTATCTCTTTCAACTGCAGAAGCAGAATATGTTGCTGCCGCAAGCTGCTTATCCCAGGTAATTTGGATGCAATCACAATTAAAAGATTATGGCTTTTTATACAGCCGTCTTCCTTTATATTGTGATTCACGAAGTGGAATTGCAATTTCATGCAATCCTGTTCAACATTCCAAAACGAAACATATTGATCTTCGATATCATTTTATAAAATATCATGTTGAACAAGGTAATGTGGAATTGTACTTCGTTTCAACCGACTATCAATTACAGATTTGTTTACCAAGGCTTTGGACGAAAAACATTTTAACTTTCTTGTGTCTAAGCTTGGTATGCTAAATCTTAAATCTTAATCCGGTTTTCTTCCTGGTTTTTCTCTTTTTGTTGTTATTTTTTTTAGTATTATTTTTTTTAAACAATAAATATGGCTTTCAAGTAAATTCGCTTGAAACCCGTTCCTCAAAGATATTATTGGTTGAGGGGGAGAAAATCGTTATTCATTGGTTGAGAGGGAGAATTTTTATATTCACTTGTTAAGGGGGAGAAAATCGACATTCATTGGTCAAGGGGGAGCACTTTTATGAAACTTCATAGGTAAAGGGGGAGCATACTCTTTGTTAACCCATTTTCTATTCATTATTCAAATTTTTCAGAAACTCAATCTCAAAATGTTCAAATTTTAATAACTTGAGTTTCATTGTTTCAGTTCAAAACTGTTTTCCTCACTCATATGTTGCCAACGTAGGATACAAGTTTTTGTCAAATTCGTCGATCTCTCTACTAATTTCGATTAGTATTGATTGCATCTGTTTATGACAAACTCTTATCTCTTGCGTTGATGACATCACTTCCTATTCTTTTTCTCCATACAACAAACTCAAATCTTTCACTGATTTTTCATTCTTTGAGTTTAGTTGATGCCACACATTTTGGCATGCTTTTGACCATAATCAAAATTTTTACTCTCAATGAGTTGTTATTATGTAGGATACAAATTTTTGTCAAATTCGTCGATCTCTCTACTAGTTTCGATTAGTATTTATTGCATCTGTATATGACAAACTTTTGTCTCTTACGTTGATGACATCATCTTCTTAGTTTTGCTTTCAATCTTAAACTCAAAATTTTTGAAATGCTATTTGAGTTTTGATGTTGCCATACCTTGGACAACTTCCACTAAATTCAAAATTTTTAATCAAACTCATATGTTACCAATGTAGGATACAAACTGTTGACAAATTCGTCGATCTCTTTACTAATCTAATTAGTAAAGATTGCATCTGTTTATGACAACCTTTTGTCTCTTGCATTGTTGACATCACATTCTTCTTTTTCATATTACATTGAAACTCAAACTTTTCTACAAAAATCAACACTTTGAGTTTCGTTGTTGTCACGACTTTGGCACAACTCAATCTTAACTGTTAATTTTTTTTTTACTCAAAACCATGTGTTAACTACGTAGGATATAAGTTTTTGGCAAATTCGTCGATCTCTTTACTAATCTAATTAGTAAAGATTGCATCTGTTTATATCAAACTCTTTTCTCTTGCGTTGTTGACCTCACTTTCTCATCCAGAGTTGACATTATATGCTCAACATCTGTATATTCCTCACAAAATTTTTACTCATACTTTGTGCTCACAATGATGTGTTCACAACGTAGAATATAAATTTTGGTCAAATTCGTCGATCTCTTTACTAATCTGATTTGTAAAGATTGCATCTGTTTATGACCAACTTTTTTCTCGTGCGTTGCTGACATAATTTTTCAAACTTTATTCTGATTTTGCACATCTTTTTCATTTTTCAAATACTTGTTTGCAACACTCAACACAAGCTGTTGTTAAATTCGTTGATCTCTCTAGTAATTTCGATTAGTACTGATTGCATCTGTTTATAACAACTTCTTGGATTGATTGTTCTTACCATTTTTCAAACAATTTTCACAAACCTATAACAATGGAGAAATTATTTTAATTTTTCTCCAAATAGTTCAGATTTAATTCTGAATTATTCATACAAATCTCACACACAAAATCGTTTTTGTGCACTGATCTTTGATCCACTTCAAAATTGATCTCTTTTAAACCTCAAATCTTTGCTTAACAATGTCTTCAATCATCCTGTCTCTCAAATTCGTCGATCTCTTTACTGAAGTTCTTCAGTAAATATTGCATCTGTTTATGACTTCAGGTGATTCTTGACACTGTTAATATCTATTTTTCAAATATTTTTCTCAAAGATTCTTGGCGAAAATCAATTTTTATTTGGGGACTACTTGAGTACTACATGTTACTGGTTCTTGATTCTGAAATCCAACGTACAACTCTCAGATCTTGGCTCTCGTATTACAACGACATACAATTTCCTCTCTCGGTTTCAGCAAGCCAAATATTCAACATTAGCATGAAGCTCCTGGTCATGATCCTCATGAGGGGGAGAAAATGAGCGAGAACAATATCAAGAAGAACCACAAACATCTCATCAAAGAAGAAAATTCATGTCTCATGTCTCATGTACTCAAATTATCTGCAAAAATCAGAAAAAGTTTATTTCAAGTAATTCAGAGAAAGAGAAAGTGATAAACAATGTGTTAAAAAGGAAAAACAAGTGAAGAAGAAGAAATCGATATATCTACAGAATTCTCTCTCAAATTCTCAACCACTACATTAAAAACTCAACCAGTTCAAACCGAAACTTAATCGTATAAATCTTTCTGTCCAAACTACAAAACATCCATATCAATTCAAAATTCCAAATTTCTCAACAACCATTCTTTCTAAAATTCCATAACAACCACATACATTCAAAAACTTAAACCGTTTTAAATCCATATTTCCAAACAAAATACAAATCATCCACACCAAATCAAATCCTAAAATGTACATATCATTCTTTCCTACATACAAAACTTACATACACACATATCCAAAACATTAACTGACAAATCATTCAAAAACATTATCATTATATCCTCAATAAAATCCTCTACCATAAAATTTCAAAGACAACCTCTCCATTATCTGAAATCCCAGACAAATCCTTACCTAACTGATATTCCATTTCCCGAAATTTCTAATCTTTAGTAAATCAGTTATAGGATTTCCTCACTCAAATATTTTCAAAGAAAAAAAAATACTTTCTTTGAGTATCTGAAACTTCCAGATTTCTGCAATGTTATGTTCTTGAAATTCAGAAAAACATTTTCTTGCCAAAGACAGACTATAAGAAGAATCTGAAGTCAGAAGACTGGGATGACTTTTTAAAGCTCAAAAAGGGGGAGATTGTTAGGACCAATTCTGTAATAGGTGTTGACCTTTAAATCTAGTTAACTAAGATTTCTAGTGTTAAGTGGTAGGAGTATATATTGATGTATTTTGACTTTGGAAGTAAGCTTTTTCCCACTTCATTGGTTACACGTTACAGAAAGCTTCAACTTCCATCTTCATCTCTCTCAACCAACACACACTAAAACACACACATTGTTCTTCAATTCTTAGCTTAAACTCCATGGATTAGCTTGAATTCATCCTTGTTTGATCTCTCAACGTCCTAGAAGGAAAGGTGAAAATGGGTACAGTTAATTGCGTTGACCAAAAGGTATATATTTTCTTTCATCCAATAATATGTCATTTTGAGTTTTATTTACCATTTACTAATAAAATACGTACCGTACCATTTTCAGGTGGCAAAAGGCAAATATCCATTGAGAGGATACCCCACAGTTTACATGCTTGGCGAAGACAAAACAAAACCAGTCATTTTTAACGGAAGACATGTTAAAGGAATCGAAGAA
This sequence comes from Calendula officinalis, assembly GCA_963853835.1. Lineage (NCBI taxonomy): Eukaryota > Viridiplantae > Streptophyta > Magnoliopsida > Asterales > Asteraceae > Calendula > Calendula officinalis. The sequence continues at coordinate 55,879,490 of OY970823.1, read as the reverse complement.
TCGCTCTAATGAAAACTCTGAATAGTCCGGTAGAAATAACCGAGTGACCAGCCAAGTGAGTAATTTAATATCATGTTTTCCCGTTAATTTCCTTATTATCACACTAATTAATTACAATCATTTCCGATTTAGGAAGTATATACAGCCAAATGTGCTAGAACATGTTGGGTG